>OX638095.1:15034804-17560950 GCA_951804965.1 Horisme vitalbata
TTGAGATATATGCTACTTATTATCCAGTAGGTACCACACAAGCAAAGCCGCGAGCGGAAGCTTATTTATATTCATATGTTTAGTTTATTTGCACAAATCTAACACAAAGTAATAAGCTTGTTGCGCCCACGCGGACACGGAAGGCTCCATGGCTTGCTAGTTGTTAATTCGTCCGACCGACATTACTTGTAGTGGTTCCCATAATGAAAGCTCTGCTTAGTTTGGACTAGATAAATGATGCTGTGTGGTAGTCGTGCATGATTTATTTATCCATGTCCCATCACTACAGCGTCTCGGCCAGTGAGTAAAATCATCTAGATGACGCAAAGGCCTATGTTTTTTACGCATCCTCTATTCTCCACTCGTGAATAATCAAAAGCAGAACTCCTCAGGCCACTATGACGGGCGACCTAGTGACGTCATCGCAGTCTGTCGCCGCTCGCGCCAAGGAGGCCCTGGCGGCCTCTCTTAAGGATCCAGAGGTGCTGCGGGCCGTGACACTGCCCAGCGCTAGGCAACGACTGCAGAATATGGATACGGAGCCCAATGATCTGGAGAAAGCTGAAATACTCCCTAGGCATAGGTAAGGATTCTAGAAACAACTTTCAGAAGGAGGCCAAGAGGAATCAGCTTGGTTGGCAGCGTTTGAAAAAACTATGTCGATTTTTCTCGTCACCTATATATACCACAGAGCCACAGAGCCTGAAAACTAAAGTTTTTAATCAGTGCGTCCTACCCGTCATGACATACGGAACTTAAACGTGGACACTCCCAGTACGGCTACCAGTTCAAAGTCGTTCAACGAGCTATGGTCGAAGTTTCTCTAACAGATAGAATCCGCAACAAGACTATCCGACTTACAACTAAAGTCGACATAACTCAGAGAATTAGCTAGTTGAAGTGGCAGTGGGCTGGCCATATCAATAACCGTTGGGGTAAAAACGAGTTCTTGATCGGTGTAGGACGCCCTCTGGCCAGGTGGAGTGACGATCTGCAAAATACTGCTGGAAGGTTCGATGCGTCGAGCTGTGTACAGGGCGCAATGGAACTCATTTGGAATGATATATCTGATGTTTCTATCAAAGTCGTGGTATTTTAATGTGTAACATCAGCGGGGTGATCGGCTAACTCTGTTGCAAATAGAAATGATTGACACCGTACCTGTTTTAAGTAACAGTGACAGTTTTTCAATTGACGTTCATTGAATTTCAACGGATAAAATATCAAAGGTAAAAACAGGATCGTTGTCAATCATTTCTGTTTGCAACAGACAAAGAAATAGGACATAGAAGAAGTCTTAAAATTAATTTATGCTCTGAACATTAACTCATTACGACTGATCTCTACTTTCTTATGTCCATATATGTTAGCTAGAAAGAGATGCATACTTTATCTCAATGCGATTTCTGACACTTCGTACCAGGGCATTTGTATGAACCTGCATAGAAATTTGTTCGAGCGCCCTGGTACGATTAACTTTTTGAAGTCGCATTAATATATGTATGCATCCTTTTCTAACTGATGATATTGGACATAAGAAAGTAGATATCAGCCGTATTGAATTTTAAGACTTTATTTAGTTGTCTCCCTATATCTGTGGCAACAGAGTTAGACGATCACCCGATCAGGTCTGTTTGTCAGGCACGCGTATCCCGGAGCCAGTGTTCCTGTGCGCCATCGAGCCGCCCAGCGTGGGCCAGCAGGCGGCACTGGAGGCGGCGCTGGCCGAGCTCACGCGAGAGGACCCCAGTCTGAGGGTCGTCGCTGAAGACGAGAGCGGACAGATGGTGCTAGCTGGTGACTATTTTCTTATTCACTTGCTTCCGCCCGCGGCTTCGCTCACGTGGTACCAAGATGAAACCTTTGTGTTAATCCAGGTCATAATCTATGTATATTCTGTGTTTCATCCAAATTCCTTCAGCCGTTATAGAGTTGAGTGGGAACAAACATACTCACACACACACAAACTTTCGTATTTACATATAATAGGAGTAGGACTAGTTTATTTATTTTATTAACAGCATAAAAAGACTTGATGATGATATTTTTATTGAAGTTTATACTTCAATAAAAAACAGAAAGCCAATTATAATGGATCTCATGTAGAACATTATATAAATTAAAAGTAAACAATAATTGATCAAAAAATGAAAAACTATAAACTTTGAATGCCGCTTTATCGATGCTCACCCGCCGTCGAGCTGATTTTTGACTCGTACAGAATAGATCTAGGTATATACGATTACACAGCCTATTGATATTAGCACTAGCATGCCACAAAAATTTACTCTATTTGTAGTTATAAGATAGTTAAAACAGGTAGAACACATTTATATTGATATCCAACGACACGGAGAGAAACTAAGAACTGAAACTCTCGTAGATATCATACCAGAAGGGTAATAAATAAGAGAACCTTTTGTTTTATTGGAAAATCTTTTCTCAGGGCACCATGTACCTAAAAATATATTGTAAGTTCCTAAACCCTAAAACCTTAGGATGTTTATCTTGCTTTACTATTTTATTTTAAGAGTTTTAGGAAAACTTACAGCTAAGGTACATTTGTAGTAAGATTATTATTAATACATGCAAATCATATATTGTATGCCGAAGGCCAATTACAAGTTTCCACTTTTATGTATTAGTGTAGTTAAATAAAAAAGAGTTTAGAGTAGACGACAATGCACAAAAATAATAATTAAAATAAACTTAAAAGAAAATATTGAGTTATACACTGAAAAAAAAAATTGAACAAAATAATTCCTAACCACCTATTGAGTGCTGTCGAACTAATTTATCGTTAAGTATGCGTTTTTACTAAGTTACTGAGGAATTCAATAGGTCAATATCAATATTTGCTTTTGCCAAAGTGTTAAACGAAGCGCAAGCTCTGATAATAAATGAGTTCTGCCTATAGTTAGTTTTAACGTGTGGTTACACACATCACATTGGAGTTTCTTAACGTTACCCTGTTTATTTCGCTTATATGACTATAAGTATCCTATATGTTATTCCTTGTCTAGAACTGCATAATTTGTGCAAAATTTCAGCTCAATTCGGTCAGAAGGATTAAGTAGGATCAGCTTTTCGTAACTATTGGGCTAATCAGTAACATTGTCGTAGGCATGGGCGAACTGCACCTAGAGATAATAAAAGAACGCATTATCCGAGAATACAAGATCGACGTGGAACTGGGACCTCTTCAGATCGCCTACCGAGAGGCATTGGTCGGGACAGCGAAACACACGCTCGCTCAGGACAGAAAGATTGGCAATACCAGACAGCAGGTCAAAGTCACCATGTCAGCTAAAACTATGAAGGGACTGGCCCAGGATAAAATATTGAAGTAAGTGTTATAGCTGCTTAGATTAAAAATTTCCTTCATCCCAGAAATCCAATTTAAGATTTTTATTTCATTTCACTACACTGCTGTCTTCTGCCATCTAGCCATCTTTTAATTACGACATGGTGGTAGCGGTGGGATTCGTTAACTTTACGCAACATAAATCAGAAAATAAAATATGAAACAAAAATCGCATTGTCGTTCTAAATGAATAATATTTTTCGCTTCTTTCAGGCTAGACAAATCAGGCGACAGTGCTGCCAACTTGTCGCACTTGCACCCGCGCCAGCTGTCGGCGATCCGGCAGGGCGTCGCCTCCGCACTCATGCACGGACCTAAACTTGGTTGTCCGGTAAGCAGGCTTGGTTGTCCGGAAAGCAAACTTGGTTGTCATGTTAGCTAACTTAGTTGTCCAGTAAGCTGTTTTGGGTGTTTGGAAAAAAAACTTGGTTGTCCGGTTAGCTGACTTGGTTATTTGGTAAGCAGACTTAGTTGTCCGGTTAGCTGACTTGGTCTTCCGGTAAGCAGACATGGTTGTCCGTTAAGCCGACATTGTTGTCCGGTTTGCTGACTTGGTTGCCCGATAAGCAGATTTAGTTGTCCGGAAAGACGAGGTTGTCTTGCAGCAACTTGGTGATAAGTAACTTGGTAGGGGCGCCCCTACTCCAAGAGAGATAGCTACCCGAGAAGTATTATTGTCCAGAACCTATGTTTATTGATGATAATGCACTGCATATGCACTCTGCGGAGTGGAGTTGAGCTTGTCTCCCTGCTGTCTGACTGGGTATCGGGACTTTGGATATATAAATAATCTCCCAATTCCCGCTCTGAAACAGCAAGGAAACGAGCACGCTGAGCCGAGCTGCTAGACGATTCAAAAAGGTTATCCCATAGTAGTAAGCATAGAGGCTCGGACGAAAGAAGAGTGCATGCTACTGAAATGCGAATGCTGAGATGGATGTGTGGTGTGATAAGGATGGATAAGATAAGGAACGAGTATATCAGGGGTAGTCTGAAAAAGGCACCTGCGGCAGATAAGGTGAGAAGTGGTAGACTAGCATATGGTATGGGCATGTGATGATGGTGGGGTGAAAGGGTGATAACTGACGATATATTTTTCTAAAACATACATAACAACATACAACATGTGTAATCTTGACATTGCTAAAGGACCTGGTAGTGACAATTTACCCCCTATATTTTTCTTAAAATGTGGCAAATCTCTAGCTGTACCAATTGCTCTACTTTTTAATAGATCTTTTCATGATGGTTACTTCCCGAATATTTGGAAAATTGCCCACGTTGTTCCAGTTTATAAAAAAGGTCTAAAAACATCTATAGAAAACTATAGGCCTATATCTATACTTAATGTTCTTAGTAAATTAATAGAAAAAGTTGTTCACATGCATATTTTCCCCATTATTTCGACTTCTATACCCATAGAACAGCACGGCTTTATGAAAGGTCGCTCTACCACCACAAACTTAGGAGTGTTTATTGACTACTAGCTACTAACATGGAGGGTGGTTGTCAGGTGGATGTGGTCTATACAGATTTCGAAAAAGCTTTTGATCGTGTAGACCACATAATACTACTGCGTAAACTTTATGAATTAGGTATTCAAGGTAATCTGTTGAGATGGTTGGAGTCGTACTTGTGGAAGCGATTTTAAGCAGTTGTTGTGGGAGGCTTTCGATCTAACTATGTAGACATAACATCAGGCGTTCCACAAGGCTCCATCCTGGGCCCACTTTTGTATGCTTGCTATTTGTATGATGTTGGTCATTGTTTTCATCATTCTAGATTCCTTATGTATGCTGATGACACAAAAATTTTCATGAAAATTAAACATTACTCGGACTGTTTGAAACTTCAAGAAGATCTTGATCGGCTGGAAGAATGTTATAAAAGAAATCGTATAGGTATCAATGTCAGTAAGTGCCACTGCGTTTCATTCACAAGAAAAAGAAATACGATAGAATATTGTTACCAATTAAATAAATTAATGATTAATAAAGCGGAACTAGTTCGTGATTTGGGAGCTTTGCTCGACGTTAAACTATCGTTTTCTGAACATATTGGCTCAATTATAAATAAGTCATTTAAGAGTCTTGGATTTATTTTACGGGCTAACCCACATTATTTGATATATATAGGAAATCTGGAACGCGTTCAAGTCAAGTTTACAAAGAATATTTATACTAAAACTTATAGCGATTCGTGCAAATATCATAAGTCTTGAAAATCGTCGCAAACTTATGGATATGACTTTCTTACATGGTATATGTCATGGAACCATAGATTGCCCTGAACTCTCCCTAAGAACTTTGCGTTTTTGTGCCCCAGTGTCACGTACAAGACATACAAGGTTGTTTGCTGTTTCGCACGCATCTACAAACTATGCTCAGTACTCTATTGTTAACAGAATTCAAAGGGTTTATAACAAGGAATTCTACACCGTTGATATATTTTATAATCGCAAGGGAGCTTTTAAAAGAGAAACTTTAAAGATATTGGAGAATAATTGTGACTGAATGTTAATACCCACATATTGTACATGTTTAATATTTTAGACTTCGGTACTACAAAACCATTCAGATAGGTACTTCTTTTAGATAGCTATTTATGTAATTATAAGTATTGTTTTGCTGCGAATCTGAACTCAATTTCTTTGTTTAACACTTTTTTCATACTTTCACGTTTGATTTGTGTACTTATGTCATTTTCTACTATTTTGGGTTTTTGACTGTTATTTAAAAATAGTGTTTATAAAAAGTAAATCCTTTATTGGCTGTAAGATAAACTATATAAGATTTGTATGTTATATTTAAGGGCTGTGGATTTTGTTGAATAAATAAAATAAAATAAAATAAATAAAACATGCTTGGAAATTAGAGCATTATTTTGACAACCTTCTTCGAGATAAATCTAAATTGCTGTACCGGCCAAATACATGCGAGCAGCGGCCGGCAAAAGTTGTATGAAAATTCATATCCGTCGAGTTTAGTGGCCAAATAAATGACTATGTAAACTCATATCTGTCGTGTTATGTAAAAATGGAACGATCTTTTACTCCGAAACATGGCAACCCAGGAGGTAACTAATCAAAGGATTTATTTAAATTTCGAACTGGCTTGCAAATAGAAAGATTATTGAAAAATGTTGAACAAATCTGCCTAGAAACTACATAATTTTAATTTCCGCGCATTATTTGAAAAAAATAATGTACAAGCCTTGGCCACAACTAGGCATTGATGGAATCACGTATTTATACGTTCGTCCATCAATGCCTCTTTTGCTGGCCGCTGCAGTAATGTACTATTAAGTGTTATGTTTTTTCTTAGGTGGTAGATGTCCAAGTAACGCTGCACTGGTTCGAGGTAGGGCGAGGCACTTCAGAGTCCGTGGTCACCGCAGCCGTCGCGCAATGTCTCAGGAAGGTGGGTGGTAGACACGAACGTGATGCCTTATTGATATCTTGTTCGCCTCAGCTGCTACAAGCGACTGGCGAAGATGGTACCCCTTGTTCAAGTTGCTAAAACGTTAATAGTTTTCGTTTTCGAGCTAAATTTTAAATTTACTTTTTCAGCAATTACCAGACTGGTTTAGCGGAAAAATATTGCAACCTGCAATAAGATTAGATTACCGATATCGTTCGATCAGTTTATTTTTTCGAAGTCATTTTAAAGTTCGCTCAAAAACTAAAACTATGAACGCCATGCAATGTCATGCAAATTGCAACAGGGGTACCGACCAATGGTGCATAATCTGTAGTAAGTGAAGTTTGGAGTGGAGGATGGACGTTCAGTATACGAGCAGACCTGTTCTGCAGCATGTCTGCACTGTAGGGGTATAAGGTCAGCCTCCATCTTCGGAACCTAAGACAACCTCATCTGCCCGTGGTGCACCCTGCTAACAAACTGGGCTCTGGCGACTGACTGCGGCATAGCGCAGACTGACATCGGCATCTGTGCGGGAAGCTGTGCCTGCTTTCCCCTGTTATCCCCAACTCGCATGCTCAGCGTGGGGATTATATACCCCATTTACATTCAGCTCACTTCCACGGTAGTGAGCAGGAAATTAGGCAGGACGAGTATGTAATCACGATACTTCTCATGCTGCTGCATCTGCTACTGTAGTCAATGAGGCAAAGAAATTATCGCCGGCAGCGCGAGGAGCAGCGGGACAGTCAGAATGTAAATGAGGCAATACGCATATCCTTCTTATTAGTAGTAGAGTTCTTTCTATCTCACTCTTTGGCTCTCACTCTAGATGAGCTCGTTCGGGGAAGTACTACCACCATGCCTATTTCTGCCGTGAAGCAGCATTGCTGTATTTCGGTTTGAAGGGTGTGAGTGCCGGTGAAATTACAGGCACACGAGGATCATCACCTTCATGCTTCAAGTCGATGGACACAAGGCGTTGCATCGTAGGGCTCGTTCCAAACAACCGTGACCTACGATGCAATGCTTTGTGATAGGTAATGGTTCATCATCATCATCATCATCAGACTATAGCAGTCTACTGCTGGACAAAGGCCACCCCTAATGAAATATTCAATTCAATTCAATTCAAAATGAGCGCCATTGCACCCTGTTCTGAACTCGACGCATCCAGCTTTTACCAGCAAACTTTCGCAAATCGTCACTCCACCTGGCGGAAAGGCGTCCCACACAACGTTTGCCGAGCCGCGGTCTTCACCCAAGACTTCGGTTGTCGGTTCTTCGACAAATATGGCAAGCCCACTGTCACTTCAGCTTGCAAATTCTCTGAGCTATGCCTAGCTAAGGTAATGGTTACCACTTAGCATCAAATGGGCTAAGTACTGTTCCGTCTTCGCTAACATTATTATTAGGGGATGCCTATTTCCAGCAGTAGAGTGATGTAGGCTGTTGATGGCAGGTGTTCGAGCAGGCGGAAGCGGTGCTGCTGGAGCCGGTGATGTCGCTGGAGGTTGTCTGTCCTCAGAGCCACGCCGCGCGTCTGCTGGCTGACCTGGCCAGGAGACGGGCCGAGATACTGCACATACACCTCAGGCACCAGAACAAGGTGAGACCCGCCTCTAACATACTGGATACTCACAACTTATCTATGTCCTTCTGAAGTAGGCTGCAAATAGCGAAGTAGGTCCTTTAATTGAGTCGGATTGTACTAGCATTAGTGGAATAATCAAACCGTCCTGTTGACATGACATTATTATTTACATTTAAATGACAGGGACAATCTTACTTTATCGATCGTTATAAAATAAATAAGGGGGCTATTATATAAAATGGTAGATTGCCTGACATTTTATTTTTTATTTAATATGGGCCAGCTCCTGACCTCGAGGCTTGCATAGGCAAGAATGAGCTCTCTATTTTGAAGCCGTTAGGGTCGTAAGTCAAGACTGGGTGAGATATCAGCCTATGCCGCACCTACCCTGTCTCAGCTTTTTTTATAATTCCATTGCCGAAAAGGTGAAAAAGAGGATGAAGTTGTGCATTGAAAGTCCTTCATTTTCAATATAAAAATCACTAATTATAAAAAATACTCCACGCGGACGAAGCTAGTAATAATAATAATATAAACATTTATTTTCTCTTTCAAAAAGTTGTGTTGTGTTCTCTTTCAAACAAGGGTAAGTAGGTATACAAACAAGATTAAAAAATAATTTATTTAAAATTACAAAATTAATTCTATACCAATTTTGCAAGAGATTGGTGCCTGGCATAGACTTTTTAAAAAGCATGTAACAGGTCACCGGTGCATTGAACCAATTACTGGGTGACAGGTCATAGATAGACTAGTCAATTTGGTTGGCCTTTGATATCTAGTCTTTGTTTAGACCTATTTATTTTAATTAGCACGTACCTACCTTACATACCTAAGTTTTCATTATGTTTAAAAAAACAGTTCTCATTTGTTTAAATATTTACAAGTTGCAACACTTGTAAGTTAGGTACATTAAACTATAATAGGATTGGGACTGGGTAAAAAAAAATCTATTTAGTCCGGCAGATAGATAGATCAACCAAAAATATTGGCTACGTATTTATTTATTTATCGAATCAATAGAAATTAACGGTGATAAAGAACGTGAAAGTTCGGGAGTGGGGGCTCGTGACGTCACGGCTAGGTATAAAATGTACTATATCGTGACATCACGCGGATCTTCAACGCACTATATCTTTGTGATTTCTTTGTTTAATTGACAAAAGAATACGTGTCCAATATTTTTGGATATGTAAATAACGGTCTAATTAGTATTTTTCAGTCATCTAGCCTATTATGTAGAAAAATTCATTTGGAATCGTTTGCTGAGCCTAACTTCAGAGAAACATAGATCCGTTGTGTCTACTGTAAAAAAAAATGTCATTACTACATGTCAATGTCAATGTCCCTCGTATCGACCTATATTTAACAAACTTAAAATATTTTCTGTCCTATTCATAACAATTCTAGTTAGTCTAGTCTCTAGTTCAGCCAAAATGGCATTAAAATATCATACCACCTCTTTTTATTCACATTTATATGACAGGGATAAGCTCACTTTATCGAGCCTTTATAAAATTACATTTGGTTATAAATTGGTCTTAAATATCTTGCAATGGATTTCCGCAAAGTCAAGCCTAAGTCAATTAACTATCTGTGGTAAGCTGTCCTGACCAGAGTGCTCCCTACAGGTGGTGGAATGCCTGGCGCCCTTGTCAGAGCTCCTCGGCTACTCCACAATCCTGCGCTCGCTCAGCTCAGGACTCGCAACCTTCAGCATGGAGTTCCACTCCCATCGCACCATGTCTCCACAGGACGAGGAGAAGGCCGTTAGAAGTATATCAGGATTTTGAATTAGGATTTTGTAGGCTTAAAAACCAGAAATAACGTGTAGGTATCCCTTTTTTACCCGACTGCGCCAGAAGGAGGGTAAAGTTTTTCGAGAGTATGTATGTATGTATGTGACTATGTATGTCCATTTCTTTGGCAAGATCGTAAAAAGACCATTACAAAAATATATGTATCATGTCACGTTTGTATTACTGTTCTAAAAAGTTATAAAAACAAAAAACCGGACTGCTAAAGTAAATACATCATCATTCATTCATCACACACATACGATTATTTCCGTTTGGAATAACAAACCTCAGTTGAGAGAATGTGAGGATGATAGATGCCTAAGTTTTTTAAGTTCAAATTACAGAATTCATATTAAATAAATTTATAAAGACAGTATTTTAAAAGCGAAACTCGCAGTACTCTGTAAAAATAATTTAAACCATGTTAGACTTTATATAATCGAGAAAGTTTGTATGTTAGTATAAAAATAAGTTTGAACATTTTGTTCCCACTCAACTCTGGCTGAACGGATTTGGATTAAATTTGAAATCAAGTTTGTGATCTGAATAAACACATAATAGGCTAGATGCCTGAAAAATTCTAATTAGTCCGTCATTTACAGTATCAAAAACTATTGGCCACGTATTTTTTTCTTTTTTCAATTAAACTAAAAATGACAAAGATATAGTGCGTTGAAGTTCCGCGTGACGTCACGGGTAAGTACACTTTTTACATAAAGTGACGTCACGAGCCCCCACTCCCGAACTTTGACGCTCTATAACTCTGTCGATTTCCATTGATTTTAAAAATTAAAAAATACCTGTCCAATATTTTTTGATAATCTAATTAACGGACTAATTAGAATTATTATTTTTCTACCCAGGTATCATCCCTATTATGGAATGGTAAATGGAATTTCTACTATCTTTTCTTATTAGGATCTAGTACTAACGTTTAGGGGAATGTGCGCTTTGAACAAAAATCTCTGCCTTATGTATCCTCTCTAAAATAAGTATTCTCGATTCACAAAAGAGGAAACGACCACAATTCCATTTATGGGCTTTTTTATTGTGAAAATCAGCCACAGATTTGTTTAAAGCGCGCACTCCCCTATAAAAACTCATTGGTGGAAACGCACGGCAAGCATTTCCCCAGTTTTGGCATAGTATACTTCTCATTTTGTAAGTAAAAAAATCTTCTATACACAATTATAACATTAAAATTGATATAATATAGAAAACAATGAAAACCATATTATTCGCTTGTATGTTTTTATTCTTAAACGGATTTTATGTACAGTTAAGTATGGCCTCCATATTATTTACTATCCACGCATACATTATATTTGATATATAGCATTTTAATTTTAAAAAGGGGTACACTGGAGCCCTCTGTGATAGATAGTCCAAATTGTAAATAGGTTAATATTAGTTAATAAACAGTCTAAAATAATTATTTCTTTAATTTCTTCAGCTTATTGCAGCCTGGAACAAAACAAATTAAATGATAATAATACAAATAAATACAGTTATATTTAAAAAATCTAGTATATAATTCATTTGTTCAATCGCGAATTGGTTACCATTCGAATTGGAAAAACGACTTCACACTAATGTTATAATGGAATCTGCACTGACTTTCCGCACTGGCTGTAGGTACATTACATTGATCTACAGGTAAATAAAGAGGTCCGTTATCGTCGTATGTCCTATTTGTACCTCGTATTTCTATGATAATACTCACTCTAAACAAGTTGTCCAACTCATCCATTAATGTTTCGTGCCGGAATGAGATCCTAACGTCGGGTACGTTGGTACGCGTGATGTCATTGCCTTCTGGTCCGTCGAGTAAATACTCAGCGCCAACCCAGAACTGCTTCATCTATAGTTGGAAATTGCGGATATATCGGTTGGAAATTGAAAAATATCAAAGATACAAAGTATCAGTCGAAATTGCAAGATGTCAGTTGAACATTCCACGATATCAGTACAACTGGGTGATAAGAGGTTCTAACCTCGCATCTTTGGAAACCAAGCCTCAGCTACCCGTGGTTCACTCTGCTGTATAACAAACGGGGCTCTGGCGGGCAGCTGTTTGCGGCATAGCACCGCCTAACAGCTAATACACAGCTAAATCTCCTGGCCGCCAACGGGCAGCAGCGTCGGTCGTCAATGCAAGAAGCTGTGCCCTGCGATCCTCAACCCGCACGCCCATGCAGCGTGGGATTATGAGCATATCCTCCTACTTTTATAATAGGCTGGTGTTGTTATACGACTGAAAATTTCCTGTGTGAAATTGTAAGTTATCAACAAATAGCAGTTTGAAATGTTTGTTATCGTCTGCGGGGAGCCAAACAAAGAAAATCAAGAACAAAGTTAAGTTTGTTCGTTTCAGTTGAAGATTTCCAAATTGCCAGAAGCATCAGTTGGCAGTTTCTAGAGATCAAACCTAATCAAATCTATGAAATGTTTAACGTCCCCTTACCGACCAGTAGGTTATGAAGCAGACGATTAAACTGGCAAATACCAGGACCATATTGCAGTAGCTTTTGCTGCCGACATGCAAAGGGCATCACGGTACTCGGCTGAGGTATTCGTGCGCTGAAGGCGCACTACCATTTGTCCATTAATAGTAGCCGAGCTGTTATATCGCTCACTACCCGCTAACCACTGAAGGATATCTTGCCGACAAGCAGGCTACTATTTTTCCATGAATAGTACCGGAGCTGTAAAGCACGCTCACTTCTCGGTACCTACCAAGCGGTTTGGGAAGGTGCGCGTCTGTGTAGGTTCCCAAACCGCTCGGCTGGGTAGGCCGGTTCGTTTCTAGAGATCATATCAAATGAAATCTACGAAACGTTTAAGGTCCCCTTAACAACCGGTAGGTTATGAAGTAGACGATTAAACTGGCATATACCAGGACCTTATTGCAGTAGGTCTTGCTGCCGAGATGCAAAGTTTCTAGAGATCAGTACCCAATCAAATCTACGAAATGTTTAACGTCCCCTTAATAACCAATAGGTTATGAAGCAGACGACTAAACTGACAAGTTTCTAGAGATCAGTTAGAAATTGCAATACAATGGAACCGGTACGTTAGCTGAGAAGTTACCTCATGCGGGAATCCCGACATCAGTACAGAGTTCCTCGCCAGCTCACACATGTCGCATGAACTGAGCTTCCACGCCTGCGCTGCTATGCTGTACTCCTCCATCAGCGGCTCCTAGGAACAACAAATATTTAATCTACCAGCAAAAACCTTAGCAGTGCAACCCTGGCCGGAGTAGAATCTTTATTATGATACGGATAAAAACGAGATCCTTCTGAGAACCTTCTCCAGATGATCAAAAATATTTTAAAAACACACACAACAAAGACTTTTCGAATTTTGTAGTTTTTAAATGAAGTACAGCCTCGTTTGCAAGTCATAAAAGTAAGCTTTTATGTTTTTGCCGAAAATTGTATACCTAACTAAGATTCTCACACAAGGTGTGAACAAAATGTCCAAATCACCTCCTTTCGGGATAACATACGAATCCATACACACCTTGTATTTTAGTTCGCGCTATGGCCAACAAGAAGTTAAAGATGTTAGATCACCTTGGTGTAGTGGAACTGCAAGGGATCGTCAGTGCTGAGCGTGACCCGCAGCCCACGCGCGAAGTAGTCCGGGAGCGGGTTGCGATGGTAGCGTAGGAACAACGAGTTGTTGCTGAGAGGAGACATGGCAATGAAGATCTGCGCCAGGTAGTAGAAGTACTGGAGTACCGGCACCTGTGCAAACACCAAAATAACTTGTCAGTTTCACTTAGTTTGGCTTAGTCAGTATCTATACAATAGTTCACAACGGTCGACGGATCTATGTTCCTCTGAAGTGAGGCTCAGCAAACGATTCGACCAATCCTAGTAATATCCCACCCAATTATAGGAACTACTTGCAGCCAACTTCAAAGGGCCATAGATACCTTGTGACTATTGTACTTAGTTGGATGAGGTTTTTACCGCGTTTTTTTTGAAACGGTCCTCACTAAAATTGTGATTAATTTTATTAAAGAAAAACAGTTACCTTTAATAGTTTGATTAAGAAGTTAAGGTTTTATTAATAGTATGTTCGTTTTTTCTTTTGAATAGGTAGGCCCAGCTGGTCAACGACTTCCTGTATTCATGAACTATGTACCGCGAACAATCTATCTCTGAATTCTGTATCTGTGTTTCAGTTACGGTCACTATTGAGTTCAGAAGGTCGATCACGAATATTTAAACCTAATCGTATCTTAACCATAACGAACAATTTTGACCAATGACAAGGCGTTATTTTGAATCTCCGCTTTCTCATTGGCCAAAACTTTACGTCTACAATACGAATAGGTACTCTTTAGCTAATCTTCGTGATCGAGCCTCACTTCTACATCAACTGTTTTGTGTTTAGGGAAGGCAATAGTTGGTAAATTAAAGGCTTATTAGACCACGCGGTATTAAGTCTGTCTTAGTAAGACCTGTCTTACTAACTAATTAGACTTACTATGACGGACTTAGTGGCTTACTCTTATGACACTACGCTAAGTGTAAGACAGTGTTACTAAGACAGACTGTAATACCGCGTGGTCTATTAAGCCTTTAATGGTAATTTCATTTAGTTCGTAGTTTACCTTCCGCAGCATCAGTCCGTGCGAGATGTTCTCTGCTAGTAGGAAGCCAGCGCTGAGGTGTGTCGCGGGCCCCGCCTCGCCGCAATGCGGCCGCAGAACGAACGTGTTCAGCCCTTGCTGCCTGGAAACATACTCCAGGTTAACATAATAAGGTTCCTGCAAAGTTTCGATGAACAAGCTAATTGGGTACAATCTTTTTGTAACGTTCTTATGGTACATACCTGAAGATGAAACAAGCACATGGTCCACCTAATGTTATTAAGTGGTACCTACAAAGCATTGCATTGTAGACGCTTTTTTGGAAAGTGCCCTAAAATGCAACACCCTGCGTCCATCAACTTGCTTAAGGCATAAAGGTGATAAGCCTCTTGTGCCTGTAATTTCACCGGCACCCACACCCTTCAAACCGAACAGCAAAGCTGCTTCACGGCAGAAATAGGCATGGTGGCAGTACTTCTCCGTACCTTAGCTGTTGAAGATAACTATTGTACCTAGGATCGTGATATAGCCTTATGGAAATATCGTAGGTACTGATCGAGGCGAATGACTAATCAAAATTAAGGTCTATGCCCCGGCCACCACCACACCATATCAGTTCACTGCTTGACAAAGGCCTCCCTCCCTGAATAAAGGGGGATATGTCCATAATCCCAACGCTGAGCATTGCGGCACAGCTCTTCACGTACCGACCTTGCTGCTGTCCGTCGGGGCGATAAGGGAATTTAACTGTACCGGTGTTAGGCTGTGTAATGATTTCACAGCAGTGGGTCGAATATAGGGATGATTATGATGACATAGTCTACTTTTTGTGGTTACATTTGTAGAGGACACGCAAAAGATCATTATTGACGACTACAACTTTTTCATTTTCATTAGGTAGGTAGGAAAGTACTTACTTCCTAAGCTGGTTGAGCGTGACCATGTTGGCATACATGTAGTAGAGGTAGTAGGCGTAGGGAGGATTCTCCTCGTCGTCCCACTGCTCGGGGGTCCGCATGTTCTCGTTCAAGTTCGGGTTCTCGGGCTTACTCTCGTCGTCCACGCTGTCGAACCCTATTATGTGCTGGGGACGACACCGTGAGAATCAGCTGTCTATGAGTAAAACTGTTTACAAGAAGTGTGTTTCTTCCTCTAGTGGACGCAGTTATGTTGGCGTCTCTATGTTCGTTCGCACTCAACTCCGAAACGGCTGAACGGATATGAATGAAACGTGGAATATACATTGTTTGTGATTGAGATTACTTTTTATCCCGGTACCACGAGAGGGTTCGCTAAAGCTAGTGATTTATGCAGATATCAAATAGAGGTAATTTTTGTTACCTGATTCCATGAAATGAGGTTCCATCCAACCTGTTTCTATCATGACGACCGCTGTGGCGCAGTGGGAGAAGGTCAACCTGGGACGCAGAAGGTTGCGGGTTCGATTCCCTCCGCGGGACAAATGCTTGTATGTTCTGCAGATTGATCTCGGGTCTGGGTGTTTTCTATGTATGATAAGTATGTATTTACAAAAAAAAAATATATGTAGCATAACACAAGCTCTGCTTAGTTTGGGGCTACATGATGCTGTGTGATAGTCCAGCATTATTTATTTATTTATTAAAGTAACTACCTAATGGGATAATGGGAAGCAAATGGAAGAAAATGGAAAAGAAGATACCGCAAGAAATTTGTGCAGTTCAGGATTCGAACTGGGATCCACTGACACTTGGAACAGCGGGTCAAACAAATTGCTTAGGAACTCCTGGAAGTTTTTGAGCAGCTTGTTTATCCGATAGATGTCGCTGTAAAGGAAAACACTTGTGAAAGACTGCGTTCACGCATTGATATTCATATGCCGTTGTGTTTCGGATATGGCTTGCAACTTTAGCGGAAGTCAACAAAGAACGGGAATAAACTATCAAGCCAATTTTTCATCAATCGTGGTTTTTTTTTTGTTAGTCTTCATCTCTGCGGGTTTAGTGAAACACGTGGTATCGCAGGTCAATTTTTGAAATTACTCAATTGGTCATCAAAAATCTAGGCTTGACTGCTTATAATAATAATCCTCAGCCGTTTTCGGCTTCGGTGACTAACTTTTACTGTTTTTTCGACCTAGTGCTTAGATGCTTTGGCCTTAAGTGACTTATATAGCCAATCTTGGCTCAGAATGTTCTAAAGCAAACATTGTTTTCAAAATTATATTCAATTATTGACGGTTTGTTTTTCAGTTGGTCTCGCTCATATCAAGTTATCGCCTCGTTTCATTTTCAAACACATACCTACACCATCTTCTCCACACAATGTTTCCATTCCAGGCGATTCTTAGCAAGAGTCTCTCAATGTGTTGGTTCAATACTGCAATAAGGGGTCCTTACCTACTTACCTATTATGAGAATCCTAGTGTAGGGTCCAGTCCAGGCTATGCATGTGAGTTTTGGATGATAGTAACTGTTATCCAAAACTTAATGATCAAATGACTTACTACAAGCGCGGCACTTGCACGAGCCAGCGCACGTGTGGCGAGTGCACGTCGTTCTTCAGCGCCCAGCTCGCCAGCTTGCTCCACTCGGTCATGCTCTTACAGTAGATGGACAGGCGCGGCTCGGCGTAAGTATACTTGTTGTCTTCAAGATCCACCATCACTTCCTAGAGGAGGAAATAAATATCCCTCTTAACGAAAATCGCACCATGCCCATATTCTGTGCCTTAGATCTGTTTTACTGTATCTAAAAACACCGCACTGGTCAGGCATGGTCAATAAGTTGGAATACCTTGATGACTCTCGCGAAGTAGGTCCCGTTCATGTGGTTGTCAGTCTTGAGGAACACCTCCCTCAGCCTGCTCTCACCGACGGGATTGTACTTCGCGTTGAATTTGTCGAAGCGGTGGAACGTGTTGCGGTCCTATACAACATTAAAAACAACTTAACATTGCGGGCTCAGAATCTAATCTTTGTAAAGGCATATGCGCTAAAACACCGCTCATGGCTCAGGTAACTTAAACATGATTGTAACTTAGCATAGTAACTAGCTACCTACCCACCTACCTACTAAGTTCCCATTCGCAAAGATGTCAGCAATATTGTCGAAATCTCAGAACGATTCTTACAACTTACCTCTATGACAACACGGCTTGGCTTACAGACTGAAACAGCACAGACTGACATCTTAACGTGCCTTCTAAAGCACGGAAGCCCTCAGCCTCAACCCAAAGATTAGAGACTAGAAGGAAAGATCTGGAGACCACGCTATGTCCGAGACTAAAAGTTGCGATGCATGGCTGTCGGTATCAAGCGGTGAATATAATTCTTTACCTGTAGACTTGAAAACTACCGACAGCCCTAACATATTCAAAATTAAATTAAAACAGCTTTTGCTGGAAGGGTGCTTTTACTCTATAGATGATTTTGTGATGCAATACTAAATAATTATAACATTGGACATTGATATTCTGTTACTTATACGATTTTATTTTTTTTAATTTTATTTGGTTCATATTTATTTATTTCTGTCATTTTTGATTGATCATTGTACTTAGATTTTTAATTTAATTTAATATTTTAATAATCCTATTTTTAATTATTTTTGTTTTATGTGTTGTAGATTGTGTTCAAATACGATTGTGATTGATTGTTACTGAATAAATGAATGAATTCAAGTAGTGATCGGGCAAAGAGCCACGCCAGGAGCGCTTGAAGTAAGTTATGTGGAGAGTTATCACTTACTGCATGAACGTCCAGGATGTCTACGTTGAGGTCGTAAGCATTAAGCTGCAACTCTTCAAACACGGAGCGCAGAGTCATCGGCACGCCAGAAATCATTGCAACCACCTTCAGACAACCATTATGTAAGGCATTAGGAAGGTGGAGGGGGGGAAGCTTGTTAATAAAGAGGGTTTTTCCATGCTGGTCAGACCGCAAAAGAAACTGCGTAGGTGCTTTAATTCTAGTGGTTACCTCATCAGCTTGCTGCCGCAGAGTTCGTTTGATGAACCGCAGCAGGTGCTTCTGGTTCATGCAGGAGGCTGCATGGATGTGGGTGTCCACTTTCCTGGTAATAAAAGTTAAAAGTAAAGTTATGCGACGAGAAAAATGAGAAACACCTTCCGTATTAGGCTGTGTTCCCAGTAGGCAAACTGTTAGCGGCCGACTGAGTTTGCCGCGTATCGGTTTAGTACGCCCTTCCATATATTTTAAATGGAGTGTCCATAGTTTGCTAGCATTGTTACGTGCGCCGACTGTCTCAGTTAGTGGCCGACTCACAGCAAAACCGGTTCCAGTCGGCGGCGGCGATATGGTTGTTCGCCGGGCGTAGTGAGTCCGTTTGCCGCAAACTCTTCATGCGGACAGTTGGAAAGAAGTTATTACTATAAAAAAACGCCTCTAAAATACCAATTAACTTCTAAATATCCATCGTAACCAACACAAAAACTTCCTTCGTACAATAATAGTAAAGTGAAAATTCAGTCGGTCGACCTAAATAAGCGGCTAACTCATAACTGTTTGCTTGCGACGCACCCAAATTGATCTGAGTTTGCAGCTAACTCGAATTTCAGTTCGCCACTTTGCCGCTCACTCAGTCGGCCGCTCACAGTTTGCATACTGGGGACATAGGCTTAGTGTTACGGTCTAGAAACCACATTAACGACAGAAACAGTGGTAGCTTGAAAACTCATAGTTTTCAGTATTTCAATCGTAAAATAGGGTACCATACAGCTAGTCGTAGATACCTAAGGCACCGACTTTTTTACGTTCATTCATATCTCCACGCAATCTACGCTAGACTATCTACACTAAGTATAAAAGCAAGTAATTAAGTAGGTACAAACTGCTAAATTTATGCTCCTGGACCGAAATCGTAAGTCGCGTATGAAAAAGGATATTTTTTTAAAATAATACAGAGTACTCTAAATTCATAATTTTGATAGTATATAATGCAACCAAAAAGTATTGATTTCAGATTTATACATACATCTCGCGTTTGGGGATATCAAACCTGATATTGTAGAAATCTCTGTGAGGCACTGCCTTCTGCAACGCGAGCTCGTGAAGCTCGTTGAGAAGCGCGTGCATCTTGAATTTGGACGAAAGGTAGCTCAGCCGCCGGAAGCAGAACGATTTCCTGCGATGAGGTGACCACAATAATACCCTGTGATAATACCTACCATGGGGTCAACCCTTAAGTTGATAAACTTGAGGTCAAGATCAACCCTTCGGGGATTGGCAAAAGTCTTTATATTTCATATTTCATATTTCATATTTATTTATTGCATACAAGTACATAGTTTGGTTGCTTAGGTCTAAGTAGTAGTCTTTAGACACCATCTTATAGTATGAGTACCAGTTTTAAGACCTTCGAAGGCCTTCGACATGGCGGAACGAATAAAATATCATCTTGTGCCTTGTAAAGTGTGGAAGCACTCTGATCTAAAGCCCACTAACGGCCGGTTCCTATAATATACCGTTACTGATTCGGTCGGCCTCTGTGGCGCAGTGGGCGAAGGTCCGCCTGGGACGCAGAAGGTTGCGGGTTCGATTCCCGCTGCGGGACAAATGTTTGCATGGTCTGTAGATATTTGTCTCGGGTCTGGGTGTTTTCTATGTATGATATGTATGTATTTACAAAAAAAAATTATATGTGTAGTATATCAATCATGTGGTTCCCATAATACAAGCTCTGCTTAGTTTGGGGCTACATGATGCTGTGTGATTACGTCCCGCATTATTATTATTATTATTATTATTACTGATTAAGCCTCGTTTTCCCTTGAAAAACTGTCAAAAATTAACAACGAGACGTCGAAAATTTGACAGTTTTTCAGGGGAAAACGAAGCGTAATCGGTAACGGTATAATATAGGAACCGGCCATAAGCTGATTCTACTAATACGTTGACGACGCTACGCGCAATGCGCGAAGCGGACGACCACGCGACGTCTTGTAAAAGCACACCCATGTTGTGATGTTAAATGATGACCTGCCGGAGGTTTACTTAAATTACTATATGGGTCTGCTAAAAACAAAATAAACAACAAAAACTGCAGTTGTAATGTGCGATGAATGGGTGTCAAAATATAAAAAATATCTGAAAAGTCTAACAGTGGTCCATCAGAAATCATGTCCATGAGCCGGGACATGTCCTCGACGAACTGTCGGAAGGGCAGCGTCTGGTAGGGCAGCGGCCTGCCCGCGTCCGCGTCCGCCTCGGTCCGGTAAATGACCATCACGCCGTCGACCCAGCGGCAGGCGTAGTGCCGGTCCGGGGGATTAGCACACGCCCACGGGTCAAGGTACACTCCTAAACGACCATTTAGGGGTATTTTAGGTTTTTTTTTTATATTATACTTGAAGATGGAACAAGCTTCTGGCTCAACTGATGTTAAGTGGTCGGCCCGGGAGATTGGCACACGCCCACTGGTCAAGGTACACTCCTAAACGACCATTTAGGGGTATTTTAGTTTTTTAAATATTTTACTTGAAGATGCAAAAAGCATATGGCTCAACTGATACTAAGTGGTCGGTCCGGGGGATTGGCACACGCCCACGGGTCAAGGTACACTCCTAAACGACCATTTACAGGGGGTATTTGAGTTTTTTTTTATATTTTAGGTACTTGAAGATGGAACAAGCCTATGGCTCAACTGATGCTAAGTGGTCGGTCCGGGAGATCGGCACACGCCCACGGGTCAAGGTACACTCCTAAACGACCATTTACAGGGGGTATTTTAGTTTTTTTTATATGTTAGGTACTTGAAGATGATAAGCCTCTTGTGCCTGTAATTTCACACACCCTTCAAACCGAAACAGCAATGCTGCTTCACGGCAGGCATGGTCGCCCGGACGAGCCATCCACAAGGAACTCTACTACTACAAGTGTTTTCGAAGTGTTTGTGTTTTAGTGTTTTCGAATCGGTCACGTTGAATTAATAGGGTTTGATTAATATTCCGATAGATCTTTAAAATCAAAGTATTTAACTAGAAATAATTACACATTGTTGGGACAGGGAAGGTTTAAAAACTGTAATCCTGCCACATTAAAGTTTTCTGTGGTTGACTTCGAATACCTGTAAGTAGGTACCTACCTAAGATTTATTTGAATCACCAACAAACAAGAGATTTACCAGATAAACAAAAAAATATGCGTGAAGAGTAAAAGGTGATTGCTGCATACACATAGCACTATTTCTGACTATACCTGGCAGTATTGGTTGGAGCAGATCCTCTTGGCTTTCGAAAGAAGTCCTCATGTTATCTGCAGGTCGGATGGTTGCAGTAGTTCCAATAACTGGTACTGAAAAGTTGACGGAGTAACTTAGAAACCTATAACACCGATGTACTTTTTTTTTTTCATGATATGTATACCTAAAGATGAAACTAGCACATGGCCCACCTGATGTCAAGTGTAACCATAACTTACCTAAAACAAAGTATTGCTTCGTATGTCACGCAAGTTTGGTACGTAATGTACTCTACGATGCAACGCCCAGCATCCATCGACTTGAGGCATGAAGGTGTTTAGCCTCATGTGCCTGTAATTTCACTGGCACCCATACCCACACCCTTCAAACCTCAAACATCTTAAGAACAAAGATTTCAGAAAGGGCCCACACATGACGCAGACAATATTAAAACAACTAAAAAACCTGAATCTGACAAGGGCTAAAATTAAATAAGAAGACCATAAAAGTTTTAGTACCGTTGGTGTCAGACCTCTGTGGGCTGACTAATATCTGTGGGCGCACCAGCTCCTCGGAAGAACATGTGGTCAATTGCAGGTACTGTTCTGCAGCGTCATCTAAAAATATTTCAAAAATAGTAGGTTCTTACCTTTAGATAGCCCTACAAATAGGTACCTACTAACATCTGAAAGCACTCACTTCATAGTTTATATTTGTAGGGTATTTAGTACCTAATCACACACCACTACCTACAATAGTTCCTTCATTTAGTAGCACCCTAGAAGCTAGATCGACTTACTAATAATTTGCACTACAATTTTGTTATGTAGACGGTCAGACTGCCTCTGTGGCGCAGTGGGCGAAGGTCCGCCTGAGACGCAGAAGGTTGCGGGTTCGATTCCCGCCGCGGGTCAAATGTTTGTATGTTCTGCAGAAATTTGTCTCGGGTCTGGGTGTTTTCTATGTATGATATGTATGTATTTACTAAAAAATATATATATGTAGTATATTAATCATGTGGTACCCATAATACAAGCTCTGCTTAGTTTGGGGCTACATGATGCTGTGTGATTACGTCCCGCATTATTTATTTATGTAAAATGGTATCGTCTTCTTTATAAGATGGTCCCGCAGCAGAGATTGACCTGCACTCTTGCGTCTCAGAAGGTAACCAGCCTACTGGTGTGCCAGAAATAGTTAGCAATCGGCCCTGCTTGATCAAGTACCTAAACATGGAACTGGGCTTATAAAAATATTTTCGATACATAAAATATATAGGTACCTAAGTAATGGCCTCTTTGCTCACGATTTTCTTACCCTTGTTTGCTTGTTTGTATGTGTTCTCTACATCATCAGCCTATAGCAGTCCACTGCTGGATATGCTCTCCTAATGAGCTTCATACTTCGGCCTGTCCTCAGCTCGACGCAGCCAGCCGCATCCAGTGTTCTATGTCTATTTTTTCCAATCGTTTATTTTCATATTTATAAAGAGCTAAAAACATTTAAGCGGTAGAGGTTTTTACTAACTATCAAGGTTCAGTAGTTTTCTGTTGAAAGTTATCGACTGCTGGTGCGGCCGCGGGATCTCGTGACTGGAGAGATAATCAGCCGCGGTCGGCGTGAACGACTGGTTGGAGATATCCATGTAATGCATACGCATACGCAGCGCTTGTACCAGCAACGTTGCAGAACGTATCAGGTCTTCCAGCGGCACCTATAAATTCAGGACACTCAAATAGGTACTCAGATATGCAATCCCTTAGAAGTGTGATAAAAACTTCTTAGTCGACGCAATCAAAAGATACAGCTGCATTTTGACACTCACAAGGGAATTAGATACTTCCCGTTGACCTATGAGTTATGGAGCACAAGCAAGGGGGAAAATCTACAAGCTGTTTTTACGAAACTCTCGTGCACGAGACTGATTCGCAATGTTCTGTTCTTTTTTCTTTGCACATGCCTACCTAGGTACCTAGGTACCTATTTTTTCACTTCAATGCAAATTTTGATAGATGTTGTGGTCTTTTTTTACTGAGCCAAAATGGTCTCTAAAAACATTGTTGACAAACTGTTACTTAGTAATTTTATTATTACAATCAAAGTAGTGAAAGTCTTACCCCCGTAACGTGTATTCCTGCCACTGATACCCTCTGGAAGGGTACTTCATTCTGGATCCCGCTGTCCCCCGGCCCTCTGACGTAAGTGCGCGTCACATTACGCAAGTCCCGAAGGGTTTCACTACTGTTAGGATAGGTAACAAAATCATCAGTGCCCAACCATCTTATTTATGAGAGCCACTAAATTTCTTGCTGTTTATTAAAATAATTCGTGCATATCAGCATCATCAGTCGACAGCTGCACTGGTTTTATGCTGCCTACATGCCTACCCCTACATACCTACCACCCTACACTAGCACTTAGACATCGCGAGGCCTGCGCTGTGCAAGGTGCGCCACACATGCCTCAGCCAGAGACATACCACCATACATTAGCCGGGTACACACCGGGCGCACGGGCGCGACAGCCTCTGCTAGCCTCTGTTTCCGGAAAAACTACTGGGGCTTTTTAGCCAGAGCCAAATGCTCGGTCTGTGTGGAGGTGACTTATCACTAAGATCACGCATGGAATAGTTGAAAAATAGACTCGCAAGAAGAGACACTTGCGCGCACCCGGTAAGCGGTCATAGTGAGCATCCAACGGCCACAAAATTCTAGGCATGTGTGGCAGCTGGCAAACGATTCGCAGCGCATGCCTCGCTATGCAGCTCTCCTCATACTTATATGACGCTCTGCTCAGCCCTCAGAGATGTGTTTTAGTGGTCAAAGCGTTACATTACTGGGCTTTCGCCCACGGCTTTTCTCGCGTGGTACTCGGATAAAAAGTAACCAATAATCCATGTTTCGAATTGGGAAGTAGGTCTTATATATATTGAGTATTTTTAGTCAGAAACAGAGTAGAGTTTCCACTCTAGTAAATTACAAACATACCTACACATTAACACAACTGTCGTATTTCTATTATTCGTATTTTCTGTGATGTGAGGATCCGTTGCATGTACTCTACATTCTGCAGTGACACTGGTCTTCATCACCAGACATTTCAGCGAGTGTTGGTAAGATTCATAGAAGAGCATACTGCATACCTACCTAAAAGTTTATTTCCAAAGAAAAAAAGGTTTGATTCAATTTCAAATTCCCTACCCTGCTCGAGCACTTGTCCACTTCTTATATTCCTTGTGGTTATTGAAAGTATGTGATTTATTGCCCTTGCTGGATCGACTACTCCTGGGGTACATTTTGTTTTCTTGGTTTTAGCTGTTTGGGTGGTTTGGGTTTTTGTTTAACAACAATTTTTTATCACATTTTTCTATTTTCGCGGCTATCGGTGTCACTTGAAGATTTTGACAACTTTCCTTCAAAAGTAGCTGAGGAAATATCTCATTTTTTTTTTTCTTAAAATGTAAGAGAAAAATACAAATAAGGTTTTGTAAGAAATCTTTATTTAAGTTTTAATCGTCAATTTTATGCTATACTAATGGTTTTAATACTTACAGATTAATTATAAAATACTCAGAAAAAAAATAGCATACCGAGATTGTATTCGTAGTAGATTTTTACGTTCCTAGGACATATTAGTATGTAGGTACATACAATACACATTCGTACAGGTATACGTATAGTTTCTCAAGTACACGTAAGTCCTAAGTCTTTTATTGTGTTGTTGACCAATGATAAATATAAATTTTTATTAGCATTATATTATGTAAAAATAGGCTCAGACAATATTGCAATACCCTAACAGGGTGCATGTCTAAACTATTAAGCTTTGATAATTTGTACATGTAAGCAAATAAATAAATATGAAATATGAAATACACAATATAGTTAAGTGATACCTAATTTATGAAAATGAAAAAGCATGCTGTTCAGCTATGTCGAATGCCTTCATACTTACGAAGAAGAATCAAAAGAAAATATGGAATCAGCTGCCACCGTCTGTTTTTCTATTGCCCTATTATTATATACCCTAACAGCTTCAAAAAGAGACTTCTGGAAAATCTCGCCCCATCGTCAACCTCATCCTTGCCCACGCAAGCCTCGAGTTCAAGAGCTGGCCCATAATAAATTAAAAAAAAATAGGTAGGTAGTCATTAGGGGCGTAGGTAAATTAATTTCTTCCATCCTATATTCTAGATCCAGCACCAATACTGCGATCATCCTCCACCTGGCAAGCGTGGTGTTAGCAAACCCATAAAGAGGCCCTTCAAAAAAGCAATCTATTATGGAGCCTCTATAGATGGACTGATGGACTGCTTGGAGCAGTCAGTCAATCACTCAATTTCAATAGCTTCAAACTGATGCTGTTGGTAATCTACGTTTTTTGACATTGAAACTGCAGACAATTTCAATACAAAAGAAGTCATTGATTGCACCAAGCAGTCCATCTATGTAAGGACACGGAGAAGTTGAAGTTGCACCACGTTTAAACAATAGAAGGCCGTTTAATGCTGACGATTGGAGTAGAGAAGTTAGGCTGAGGAGCGGGACTCTCGGGTCTTCCTTCAGGAACTGGAGATGATGGCAAATGAACGGCCTGGAATAAAAACAAACAAATCAAGCAAATTACCTACCTAAGAACTTGATCGACTGTGGGCACACTTATTAGGGGCGGCTAATGTAATGTATCACACAGCAGATGCAGAATGTCCAGCTGTGGACTAATATAGGCTGTTTTTGATATATGTAATGAACTAAAAATTGGATTTGAAATCGATGCTTGAAATACAATTTCCGAGACGCGCTAATTTTTATACAATTTGCAGCAGTTATGTAATACATTTGTGCGTTTTGTCGGCTAATTTTCTGTTCTTATAGAACCAGAAGCAAAGGTTAAGATGTGTAATAATGTTTTTTTTTTAAACCAGTTAAATTGAATTTTAGATTCTCACGGGCTAATATTTAATTTTTTTTCTCTATCTTTGCTCTATCGTGCTATTGAAACCATAAGAAGAATGGGCAGGTACGATTAACCTTATGATAAATTATTGTGTTAAATGAAAACCCAAAAAAGCCATTAGGTAGGTACTTACCGGACGGTTAGTGGACGAATACAATACGCACGACACAAGCACACGACACAGCACGATACCATAAGTACCTTATTGGAAGAAGATGGGCGTGTGACATCGGTTTAGCTATCGAACAATAAGTACGTTATAATAATTTGACAAACTGAACTAAGTAGGTTATAATTTGAATATATCCGAATATCCGTTATTTTCCATACACCATACATGTATACAAAGAATAGGTCAGATGTACTAAGTGATTAGATAAACCTAACATAGGCTTTAAGGCACTCAACAAAATTATGTAAACTATGTTTATTTAATAAACGATTTAAAAAAAAAGTTAACTTTTGTATGAAAGTTAAAAGAGAAAGTTTACAACCTATTCTTTGAGAGAATGACCAAATAGATGATTATTACTTATTTAGAAGCAGTCATATATCAACTTAACTCTGATCCTATATTATTTAACTTCGAACTACTCTTATTTTACTTTAAAACAAAAATATAAGTATTCAAATCGGTAGAGCCATTTTCGAGCATATATGAGGGTTTTGCACGGCCTGGTACGGCAATTTCTATGTAGATTGTCATTTTTCCAATGAGCTTATTGTAGTTATATGATATCTACACATGAAATGTGTATTGTGTTTGTTGTGTGTGTTATGACATTGTACACAGACTGACGATTATGTTTAGGCAGTTATTAGGCATTACTACTGAGTTATAATATCAATTTTATTAAAACACACTTATTAGGAATGTGGATGTAACAAATGTATGGAAACAAAAACCAGATCCGCGAATGATAAATTTATTTCCAACAAAGATAACATTTTATATCATAATTCCAAATATTTAAATAACTTACTGTTTAAACTTATCGTTATAAGCATGATTAATATATTGAAGCATTAAGTTGTAGCGATGAGGTTTCTGTGCTAAGAGAGCAATGTCATTAGACTCATACAAAAACTATTACAAAATTGTACACAGGAACATACGTATAAAAGAATCTACTTATGTAGGTAGTTGTTACGAAAGAAGACTATTTAGTTCTAAAATTATATAAAATAATGATTTTATAAATTTAATGATATCTTAGCACAAAATAACAAACAAACAAACAAACAGAAGCATAACGTGTCACCAACAAGTAAAGCTTAAACTAGCTTAAATGCTACAAAAGGCGTGTGAAAAATTGAAGACATTATACATACTGTTGTCATCGCAACTTTGGTCTGTGATAAGTTGATAACATGATTTTAAAAATTGAGGAAAATCTTTAAAAATATATATATTGAAATGCGAACGTCAATTGACTTACTGTAAAAGTTTGTAAAAACAGGTCCAGTGATAATAATTTTAGTGAGCAACTGAGTTACTGAATAGACCTTCAGAAGCATTTGAGATCACAAAAATCCTTTGAAAAACTAGAATCGACTCGAAAACTTTTCAAACATTTGAAACTACTATGTAGATATACATAGTAGTTTCAAATGTTTGAAAAGCAACACATTGCACACACACAAAAGTTTTCGAGTCGATTCTAGTTTTTCAAAGGATTTTTGTGATCTCAAATGCTTCTGAAGGTCTATTCAGTAACTCAGTTGCTCACTAAAATTATTATCACTGGACCTGTTTTTACAAACTTTTACAGTAAGTCAATTGACGTTCGCATTTCAATAGATGAAATGTCAAAGATTGCAAATACAGGCCCGGGCGTATCATTTGAGTTGGCAACTGATATAGCTAATACAAGGTCAGAGGCCTGATTCTGACGATTCGATATATTTGATTCTATTAAATATATATCGCGAGAACTGTCAAATTTCATACAGTTTTGACAGTTTCCGCGATATATCTAATAGAATCAAATATATCGAATCGTCAGAATCAGGGACCAGGGTGCCTAGTGCGAGTTTTTTTACCAGCTCGATCGCGTTTGCATTTACATTTGTATGGAAAGGAGTAAGTACCACGCGTTTCTCACTAGATGGCGCTACCTCGATTCCATATAAATTTGCGTAAACGTAAACGCGATCGAGCTGGTAAAAAACTCGCACTAGGTACCCTGGTAATTGAACTCTACGACACAGGTGCGTCACTCGCATGTCTAATTACAATATTTTTAAGAAGTTTGAATTTATTCATTTTAAGTATATTAAGGCAGCATCAACTACTTAGTTTACTAATATTTAGATCATCTAACCAGAATAAAGTTTCAAAGAGTCAAAATGTTCTATAGAAAATTATTTAAACCTATACATATCTCTAAGATTTGTATCTTTAAGTAACCAGCTTAATTTTGACTGACTTCGATACATAAATTTATGTTTAGTATAGCATTTGATAAGGCCAAGATACTCAACAATAAGTACATAGGTACCTAACTAGTCAAAGGACATCTAAGGGAGTTACAAGGATCACGCAAGGGACTACTCTAACAATGCAATGGCACTATCAATCTTTCATTTTCACTTATTTATCACAAGGGGGTCTATTTCTTAACATTAGTTATCAATATTGGGGCGAATCTGAGCCCTGTTTTTAACATTTTCTTAAAATAACAGTTAATAAGTCTGTCTGTACAACCACATATCTCTGATTTGGTGGCTTTTCTTTATAATGTAGATAAAAACTCAATCCATTCACAATTTCGAAACATTTTCAATCTAATAATATATTTCATGTTTAATTTCAACATGATCAATCACTATTAGATTGAAAATGTTACGAAATATGATAGTGTTCACATACTGTAAATTTTAATTCTTTCTCGATTTCGATGTCGACCACGACCAATATCGTGGGAAGATTTTGTCATACATAACTCGGTCGAAAACTCTTATAACCTCATAGTGGTTGTCAAATTGAAACGTCATGTTCAAGTCATCTTAATTGAGATTTTATCGAACGTTTCCGAGTTTCTTGAAGCGAGTATGGAATTTGGATCGAGCGTCAAGAGTAGGCCACAAGGTCAGAGAATCTGTATTGTCAACGCATGTTTCAGTTAGTTTTGTTAGGGGGTAAGGCCCTTGTGCACCGACATAAATGCGACGGTTATTGAACTCACTGTAAAAACGATTTAAAAAAAACTTTGATCTAAAAAAAAGGTGGTATTTTTTCTTTAAATTTAAATGGGACCGAACTGATTAACTTTTAAAATATTGTTTAATTCCCGAAACAGAAAAATATTTTTTTCAAATCGGTTAATAAATGACTTAAAACCGATTTTAAATACATACTTAATATTTACTGTGTATATTTACCCACATTTAATTAATATCATCATAAGTTATACCTACTTATAAACAGCTACGTAAAAAGTCCTCCTTTTTTTAAGTCAAAAAAAATACAACCGAATCGAGAAGAAACCTCTTTTTTGAGAAGTCGGTTTAACAGCACTACTTTAGCTAGTAGCTAAGCAGCCGTTAGATTGTCGGTGCACATATGCCTTAGTAAATTAGTCACTGCATCCACTGTGCTCTGGATGTTATTGCCTCGCAGACAATCCGTCCTGAAATATTGGTTAAGCATTAACGTACAAACACTGAAAACAGAGAGAACATTGATGATTTTGAACATGTTATAAGCACATTGCAGGCAAGAAATTATCTCAAGAGTAGATACACAGAAAAGTAAACCAATCTACCTTGGAACTTAAATAAAAAGGGCATCGAGGGTCACGTCACGACCAACTATGAGCATTCGCTCATAATTGTAATACAATTTTGCTAATAAGTTTTTTGAAGTGCGTGAGTGAACATTGTGTAGTCTCTGTATTTGTGTGTAAACCAATGGCAGCGCCGCGTTCCGCGGGTGAAAATCTAATAGATTTGTGGGCTTCGATTTATAGTTGATAGAAAGGACTTTGCACTATCCGCCTAAAAGCGGCTCGTGTAAAACTCCGCCAAAACATATCGGAGCAGCATTTTGCATTTAGTCGGCTTACTTAGATTTTCTGTCTTATCGTCTTTAATAAAGAGGCGATATTTGTATGAATAGGTAATTGTGCAATCTTTTTCTTGCATCACGTGCTTTCAACAAATGATAGCTAACACTTTTTTCGCAGTGCATAGTACGGCGAGCGATATCCTTTGTATACTTGATCGAAGTTTGTGAACCATGTTTGTGGAATGTATGGGTGAGGGAGAGGAAGAAAGAAACTAGGGACATCGTTTCTGATACAAATTCTTACGTATTGCCCTTTTATTTAGTATTAGGTTTACTTTTTTGTGAATAGACACATGGATGTGAAGGTACAGTGTAAGTTGCAGGAAGGGTGTTTTTTTATAAATCGTAGAAATTTTTAGCTTAACTATGGTCAAAGACTAACGATGACCCAAATAAATACCAAATTCTTTATTCCTGGCTCGATGTTTGTTGTAAATAGGTTTATTACATATGGTTGAATAAAGATTAATTAATCAACCTTGGGTAGGTTGTATACTTTAATTCAAATAAGTTGTTTTTCCAAACCGTATTTACTCTCAATAAGAAATAATAATAAAAGTTAAATTTAAAATGTACTTTAATGTACAGTCAACTACTATGTACATTGAGCAACCAATTTAAGTTGATTAAAAAAAATTAGGTATTTTTCAAATAATGATATCAATATAATTAACAAGTTATTTGATAAACGTCTCATTTATAAATTGAAAAGGAGCAAATTGAATCTAATCATCATAAGATAAATTTCAAGTTAATCAACTTTTATTTAATTAAGAACTTCTTTCACTGCATTTTTTATGTATATATTAAAAAATTTACCTTGAATATATTGGTAAGTTCGTCGAGCAATGTCTCGTGGCGGAACGAGATGCGTATGTCGGGTACGTTGGTGCGTGAGATATCGTTACCGGACACGCCCTCCTTGGTGTAGTGAGGGCCCAGCCAGTACTGCTTCATCTGAACAAACATTACATACGATATAATAGGCTAGGTGCCTGAAAAATTCTAATTAGTCCGTCATTTACATTATCAAAAAATATTGGACACGTTTTTTTTCTTTTGTCAATTAAACTAAAAATGACAAAGATATAGTGCGTTGAAGTTCCGCGTGACGTCACGGATAAGTAAAATTATTACATACAAGTGACGTCACGAGCCCCCACTCCTTAACTTTGACAATAAATTTGTCGATTTTCATTGATTTTAAAAATACAAAAATACGTGTCCAATATTTTTTGATAATCCAATTGACGGACTAATTAGAATTATTATTTTTCTACCCACGCATCATCCCTAATGAAATAGAAATGGAAAAGTATTTAATCCAGCAATATTTGTGTTTTCTATGTATGATATAACCGTTGGGGTAAACGAGTTCTTGAGTGGAGACCGCGGCTCGGCAAACGTAGTGTAGGACACCCTCCGGCGAGGTGGAGTGACGATCTACAAAAGGCTGCTGGTAGAAGCTGGATGCATCGATCTCAGGAGAGGGCGCAATGGCGTTCATTAAGGGAGGCCAGGATTATGTCCAGCAGTGGACTGCTATAGGCTGATGATGATGATGATGTATGATATGTATGTACTTATTTACAAAAAAAAATATATGTAGTATATCAATCATGTGGTTCCCTTAGTACAAGCTCTGCTTAGTTTGGGGCTATATGGTGCTGTGTGATTATGTCCCGTTATTTATTTTATAATTACAAGGTATTATGATTAACAAAGTACATTATCTAAGAGCATGAATTTAAGGATACACATTGTTATGCTGAGAACTTAAATCTAGACTGAATTATTGTCGGTTCCCTCACTAGGCTAAGCATGTATCGAGTACCCATTCAACATTTGTAAAAATAAGTTTTCTATACAATTTCTATGAAACGCCACTCGACACAACATTGAGTCATCCGACATCACCATTCTACTAACACATTATGAAAGATAAATTTGAAATAAGAAGTATTTCCCGGTAAGTGTTCGAATTGCATATATACCTTTTTTTTTAATTTTCGGGAAAGCTTACGATTTGATTTGTAAGTTACTTTAGGAAAAGTGGTCCTTTTGGGAATAGAGTTGATTGAGACCAAATTGTTTTTTTTATGTCAATTTCTAGGCTGATTTTACACTTCCTGAAAATGCAATTGTTTTTTTTTTCTTCAAAATAGTTTCCTCAGAACAAGACCTTCTAAATACAAAAGAAAACGGCTGTCCTCAATGAGGTCAAATTTTTCCCCATAGATTTTTACCTCATGCGGGAATCCAGACATCAGTACGGAGTTCCTCGCCAGCTCACACATGTCGCATGAGCTGAGCTTCCACACTTGCGCGGCGATACTGTACTCCTCCATCAGCGGCTCCTGATCACAACACGCAGATATTAACTACACAATCTGACACAATCATTTTTCTCTTATAACTGTGCTTACTAAGGTGTATGTACCGAACCATCACATATATTTAAGGGTCCTATCCAATCTAGATTAAGTTACCATGTAGGTAGTTATAGGCTTATAAGACCACGCGGTATTCAGTCTGTCTTAGTAAGACTGTCTTACACTTAGCGTGGTCTAATAAGTGTAAGCCACTAAGTCGGTCTTAGTGTTGACTAATTAGTCAATAAGACAGTCTTACTAAGACGGACTGAATACCGCGTGGTCTAATAATAGTAAGCCTTCAAACTGTCTTACACTTGGCGTAGTATATTATCAAAGATAAGATAAAGATTATTCATAAAAAGAATCCGCTATATTAATATCTAGTAAATATTTACAAATGTGGTATAAATAAAAGCAAAATTGTTATATTTGAAATCGGCGGCAACAGTTATAAAACATTACCTTCCATGCTAGTTTAGTTGATGATTTTTTATGAGTAAGTTACTAAGTCAGTCTTAGGCTTGACTAATTAGTCAGTAAGACAGTCTTACTAAGACGGACAGAATACCGCGTGGTCTAATAATAATAATAAGCCTTAAAACTGTCTTACACTTGGCGTATTATATTATGAGTAAGTCAATAAGTCAGTCTTAGGCTTGTCTAATTAGTCAGTAAGACAGTCTTACTAAGACGGACAGAATACCGCGTGGTCTAATAAGCCTTTTAATGAGCAGGTAGTTAAGCATTAGATATTTCAGGAACAGTACCTTGGTGAAGTGGAACTGCAGCGGGTCGTCAGTGCTGAGCGTGATGCATAGTCCTCGCGCCAGGAACTCCGGCAGCGGGTTCCGGTGGTAGTTCAGGAACAGAGAGTTGTTGCTGAGCGGAGACATGGCGATGTAGATCTGCGCCAGGTAGTACAAGTACTGCAACACTGGCACCTGGTGACAGATAATAAATAATAAATAAATAATGCAAGACGTAATCACACAGCATCATGTAGCCCCAAACTAAGCAGAGCTTGTATTATGGGAACCACATGATTGATATATTACACATATAATATTTTTTTTTTGTAAATACATACATATCATACATAGAAACACCCAGACCCGAGACAAATATCTACAGAACATGCAAACATTTGTCCCGCAGCGGGAATCGAACCCGCAACCTTCTGCGTCTCAGGCGGACCTTCGCCCACTGCGCCACAGAGGCCGTCATGTCAGATGAGCGAAGAGTTTGATTAACACCGAGGCTGAGAGTAGGAGTAATCCGCGTTCTAAGTCTCTCAGCGAGCTGTGGAACGAGTTATGCACGGAGTTTCTCTGAAGGCTAAAATCAGCAACGAGACTACCCGACATAGAACTAAAGTTGTCAACGTAACACAGAGTAAAGTAGAATTTTTTTTTTATTCCCCGGAAACGGTAGGTACTTTTTTCTAAATGAAAGGTACCCGTTTCTGTATTTCTGATACGTTGTATGCAAAATTTATGGATGATCGGATATTAATTCAATTAGGCTGTTTGAAGGCAGTTTACAATACTTTCAACGGATATTTGACCCACTGAAGTTAGGCTCAGGAAATGATTCGGCCAATCCTAGTAAAATCCGACCCAAGTATAGGAACTACGTCGCTACTTGCAGCCAACTTCAGAGGGTCATAGATACGCTGTGACTATACAGTATGTTTGAGGTGGGTCTCAGCTTTTTCTGATGCCTATAGCGGCGTCCTAATTGGCAATGATCGTACGATGAAACGATGTGTTTTGGTCGTGCGATGAAAATTTTGGTCTGTGCTCGCACGATGACTTGCTTCAATTAGGACACTCTACAGAAATGTGTGTGTTTAATCTCGTCGTGCGACGAAAACGAATCGCGCCATCATCCGATCGCTGCCAATTAGGATGCCGCCTGTGTCTGGCATGTATGTGCTACGTTATGTTCTACTTGTTGGTTTTCACTTGTAAGAACAAGTTACCTTCCTTAGCAGCAGTCCGTGCGAGATATTCTCTGCCAGCAGAAAGCCGCAGACGAGATGCTGCACGGGCCCCGCCTCGCCGCAATGCGGACGCAGCACGAACGTGTTCAGCCCTTGCTCCCTGCAACGTAACCACTAGTATAACAACTACATAATAACGCACAACAGGACAACAAATAACATTATAAATATGATCAAAATTGAAGTATTTAATATTTGAAATAAATTAAGTTAACCAAATTGTAATAAACTTTTCATTTCCTCATCGATTTCAATTACGGCGACCCTAGTTATTTTGTGTCTCTATTACGGGCCCTAATATGACTGGCCAGACCAAATTTGGTTTTGAATACCCTATCGCATGAATTGCTATAGAGTTGACTTGAAAGAAAGTTGACGGAAAGCGGAAACACGGTGGTCAGTATCTACGCTATAAGGACATGTTCAAAAGACATCTAAACGCCTGTGATATCAGTAACAATTATAGCTATGTGGACAATCTCAAAAATTTAAAATTTAAAAATTTATAAATGATATATAAAGACTCCATGAAAAGTAAAAATAAAAAAAAAAACTACAACATGATAACCCATGCTCACTCACACTCACACACTACACACTCACTCACACAAATAAATCCTAATACCGCACGTGTATAGTCCGTGCTATGTACTCACTTGCGGAACTTGCGGCGCGTAGGGCGGGTTCTCCTCCTCGTCGTAGTTCTCCGCACGTGTATAGTCCGTGCTATGTACTCACTTACGGAACTGGTTGAGCACCGTCATATTGGCGTACATGTAGTAGAGATAGTACGCGTAGGGCGGGTTCTCCTCCTCGTCGTAGTTCTCCGCACGTGTATAGTCCGTGCTATGTACTCACTTGCGGAACTGGTTGAGCACCGTCATATTGGCGTACATGTAGTAGAGATAGTACGCGTAGGGCGGGTTCTCCTCCTCGTCGTAGTTCTCCGCACGTGTATAGTTCGTGCTATGTACTCACTTGCGGAACTGGTTGAGCACCGTCATATTGGCGTACATGTAGTAGAGATAGTACGCGTAGGGCGGGTTCTCCTCCTCGTCGTAGTTCTCCGCACGTGTATAGTCCGTGCTATGTACTCACTTGCGGAACTGGTTGAGCACCGTCATATTGGCGTACATGTAGTAGAGATAGTACGCGTAGGGCGGGTTCTCCTCCTCGTCGTAGTTCTCCGGGAATTTGGCGTCGACGTCTAGCATGGGGTTCTCGGGTTTGGACTCGTCGTCCACGCTGTCGAACCCGATCACGTGCTGGGGAATTAATGTTATTGCATTATGTTCAGAAATATATTGAGCAAGATGACCCGGTGACCAGTACCAATTTCGATACTTGATATTTTTTTTTTCCTAATCCAATTCAGTATAGAGGCGAAAAAAACAAAAAAAAGTTTCTATGGTTTCGTAAAGATTGTAGTTGATTAATAAATTACATAAAAAAAAACATTTTTCATTTTCTGGTGAATCTCCAATATTAACCGATTTCTCAATGTACGTTGAACATAAAAAGTTTGTCGAACACTGCTTTAGACACAGTGTCGGAAACATACCGAATATGCCGAAGATACGCGACCTAAGTTCGGCATGATTACGCCTGCAATGCTATTTGAATTACAGATGACACATTATGCCGAAATTACGTTGCGTTATGGCATACGGCCGAACTTCGGTCGGGCGTAAGTTCAGCGGCAATTCGGCAGCAACGTATTCTGTGGAGCACACATTATCATTATACAGGGCGGGGCCAAATTTTACCAAAAAAAAATAATTACCACTATTTTTTCCTTCAAAATAAACCTATACTTTCCTCAGAACAAAACCTTCTAACTACAAAAGAAAAGGTAGCTGCCCTCAATGAGGTAAAATTTTGCCCCAACCTGTATATCACCCATATACCCAGCTATAATATAATACTTATGGATATATGGGCATACATAATTGCTGAACTCTTGTGTACTTGCAAACTGTTGTTGCTAATAGCTGCCCTCAATGTGGTAAAATATTGCCCCATCCTGTATACGCGACCTTTGTTCGTTTCAACTGCCGATGAAGATCCGATGCGGGGAGGGGAGCAGCGGGAGGCAGACATGCCCCTGACATATGGTGTGTCATATCAGCCGAATACGTCGGGACGTAAAATCAACGGCGGAACTTCGGTCTCGTAACCTGGGCATAGTATGTTTAGACACTTACAGTGAGAAACTTGTGCAGTTCCAGATTGCTGTTGGGGTCGTTGGTGACCTCGAACAGCGGCCGGTAGATGTTATTCAGGAACTCCTGGAAGTTCTTCATTATCTTGTTCGACTTGAAGATATCGCTGCACAAGGAAAAATAACAATTGAATAAATGAAACTCATTCTGTGGAAATAACACACTAGAGTACTCTCGATATTAAACCACAAACAATTACTTGCACATGCAAAGGTTTTGTTTTAGAATGCAGTTGGTCTTTTCCAATGAATTTTTAGCACGGGAGGTGCGCGCTTTGAGCAAAAAACTGTGCCAAAATTTTCTCCTCTCGTTTGTTCTTTATTGTTACATATAAGAAATAGTACATTGTTCACCGAGAGGAGAAAGTGACCGATTACCGTCGAGGGTGTCGTTTGAAGCCCGAGCCGTAGGCGAGGGCTTTAAAACACCCGAGATCGGGAATCGCACTTTCTCTCGAGTGATACATAGTGCTTTATACTTTTTTTTTTATTTTTTTTTATAATAAATAGGCTTACGTTTGACTGCATCTCGCCTGATGGTAAGCGAAGATGCAGTCTACGATGGAGCACGCTTGCCTAGAAGAAACCTGTTCACTCGAGACTTGAAGACACCCAGATTATAATCATCGGGGAACACACATTCGGGTAGAGCATTCCACTCCTTGGCGGTGCGCATGATAAAAACCTACGAGGAAAATAAAAAACTAACTTGACTTTGACTTTGACTTAGACTAGCCAGTGCTTTTTTTTTAGCTAGTGGCCAGTGTCATTTTGCGAACTTGGAGATAAAAACTCACTGTAAAAACTTTTTGTCTTTTGATATTTAGGTTACCAGCGCATAGTCTTACCCAAAATTAAAAAAGAAAAACCACGTAAGAAATGGATTTTCATACACTTTTATCTCCCGCTCAGATGCGTTTTCTCCCCGCATATTTGTTCGATATGCAATGACGTACTTTCTACCGTAAATTTGATAAAGTATCAAGGTACTTTCCGAGCAGAGGGGCTATTCACTAAGTCAGTTGTCCACCGAAATGATGAGCACCGAGGCTAGGTGTGCAACAAATGTACGTCAAATGATTGATTTGGTATTCGCTAACTACAGTTACCAACTAGGATGACGTCATCGGTGTGCATCAATTGCGTTATAAACTGGGGCGTCTGGGTGACGTCACAGTGTACAACGAATGCCTGTTTGTTGTGACAGTTTCTATCGAAATTATATTTATTTGGTATTCCGTAACCAAAGTGGAGATCAAATTGGTAACCGACCTTCTTGGTATAAGGTCCTGCGAGAGACACTGGTTTGTAACAGTGTTTGGTGGCTGAGGGTTATGGGCACTGTACCTCACCGTAAGATAAAATAATATTATACCTTATTAACATAATTTGTTTTATTATCTCAACACAATTTGTTCTTATAAAGCTAGAAACAGTAATGTACCGCTTTACTAAAACCTACATTGTGTGACTGGTAATGAAATATGAATATTGAACATTTACCTACGGATTGGTAGGAAAATTAAATAATACTGCTACCTATTATATCAGTTGCCCACCTCAATGTTATGAACCGGGCTAGGCATAGATTTAGTAAAAAAAAATCCAACCTCTTTGGGGCTAGGTGGCTAGAATGTTATCTGCAGTTGCACACTGTGATGACGTCATCGGTTTACATCGAATATTTCTATCGATATCTTATCATTTGGTATTCAGTATCCAAAGTGGAGATCAAATTGGTAGTCGATCTCCTTGGTGAAATGCATTGCGAAAGGAACTAGTTTCTAGCAGTGTTTGATGATTGGGAAGTGATCGGCACTATTATTCGACTAATTGTTGTGTGAGGTAGTCTATTAGAATTTGTTCTGTATTTACATTATTTTTATTTTGGTAGTACAATATTTAAATAAACTTTTTGTCTGATTTTTAATAAAATGTAGTGGCATTGATTCTTTCTGATTCCTTGTTTACATTATTGATCATAAAATCATTAGGATTTTTGATTTATTTGCCTAGCTATGTGACCTATCTCCAACTACTGATGAAACAACAGGCTGCCGTAGGTAGGCTTTCTTGAAGAGGGCTGTTGCGGTTGTGCCCAGCCCACGTAATGATCAGTGTCTGCTTTTTAAGTTGGGGTCAACCTTATGTCATATACAAGGTTCACATTGAGATAATAAAGGGATAAAAATGTGTAAACTTGTAATTTTCAATAAACTTAATTTGTAAATGGAAAATACAAAGAGTCTAATCCAGTATCTATATTAATCTTGCTTCCTTTTATAAACTAAAACAAAGATAGATTCAGAACAATAGCTACACGAGCAATTTAGGTAGGTATTCTATCTAGTTAGCTATATCGTCGTACCTATTTTTGTTTTCGCACTGAAACCTAACTCCTTTAGCCTACCTACTTACTCAAAACGTGAAGGTGGGTAGCGTTTAATTTATCTATGGCGAAGGTACGCTAATAATTAAAGATAGTATTTATTCCCATTCGGTTGGTGGTAAAATGGCTATATTTTAATCAGTCGTATAACGTCGATAGAGTACTAGAGACGTTCAGTGGCTTGCTGAAAGCCACCTTTGATGCATCATCTCACAATCTCGTACGGAATACCGAATAAATTATTTTTTCAGTTACACACTCAATTCGGTTGCCCACCGAAGCTGTCAAATTTACGTTTGGCATTTCTTTGTTTACATTTTTATTCAAGTACGAGTTAAATTTCTCGTGGTTTGAGGTAAGGTTTGAGTAGATATAGAACCACCAAACCGCACCACATCACACCAGCCATTGGGAGTACAGTTCACTGGGAGATAATACCCATAATAATCCTACGCTGGCGCTGGGCATGCGGGTTGGGGATCGCAGGGCACTCGTTCTCGTACCCGAAAGTGCTGCCCGTTGGCGGTCAGGGAATTTACCTGTGCCGGTTTGCGCTATGCCGCATACAGCCGGCCGCCAGAACCTCATTAGTTTGTTATACAGCAGGGTGCAACACGGGCAGGTGAGATTAGCTTGGATTCCAAAGATGGAGGTTGGAACCGCTTAAACCCTCATATGGTACAAGACTAAAGAACCACGTTCTATACTAGGTAGGCCTAGAAATTACCTACTCAAGACAACAAAGCAAACAAATCCGGCTTCTACAATACTTTTCTTAGCACATTTCATCAGGGAGTTCCAGTTGCATTCTTGCGGCTCCATCTTCAGACCCTCGTCATCAAGATTTCATAGCTTCATGTCAAATAATTTTGCATTGCCATCCAATTTCCAAATGCATGCAAAATAGCTCATTCAAAAACCTCGAAGTAGGTTAAATTTAATTACCAATAACCTTAAGGTTAACCTAACAGTATATTTTTATCTATGGGTAAAACTAAAAGATTAAATATAAAAAAAAAAAGATAAAAAATTAAATATATTTAGGATATTACTATATTTTCAGGTAAGTACAACCTTAGTTAACCTAGGCACGCCTTTTCCTGCTTCACGTCCTCGCCAGCAGAAGAAGCGCAAGTGTCTCGCTAACCTCAGCCATCGCTTCCGGCGCCTTGCGTCGAGTTCCAACGCAAGAGTTTGGAAAAATCAAAGGGCAATGTCCCTGAAAGGAATGAGGTCGATAGGGAAGACTTTATCCTTGTGGAGAAGATACGTCGACACTTCGACAGAGATTCGGCCCGCAACAAGCGCAGTACCGCCGCGATACCAGCCGACTATCAAGATTTGCCTCTCCCGTTTTGATGAGACGACCGGGGTCGGTGTCAGGGGTCGGTCCCAATGTCACTTCAGAGGCTGGAGAGCAGTAGAAATATTGGTTTCAAGTCCTACTCTCCAGATTCTAGCAAAGCACATGGATGTAGGTACTCATGGATCCGAATTTCAGCCCAGTGATTTCAGCCAGCTATAGAGAAGCGGCACCGAAGCAGAAGCTATGGCGAATAGCTATGGGCTTTTTTAATCATATTTATATGTGCCTGAAATAAACGATTATTCATTATCTTATTTATTTGTTTTAAAGTAAATGGAGCGCTCACATAGATGGGTTACCAAACAGACTTGGTTCTACAGCTTAGGCAGTAGCTAGGATCTTTTAACAAGGCTTATTAGACCACGCGGTATTCAGTCTGTCTTAGTAAGACTGTCTTCGCACTTAGCGTAGTGTAATAAGAGTAAGCCACTAAGTCGGTCATAGTAAATCTAGTAAGGCAGTCTTACTAAGACAGACTGAATACCGCGTGGTGTAATAAGCTTTTTTCTGACGTAGAATCAGATTTGTTAACTAGTTTATTTCAGCTACTTTCACAGCATTGTCTTACAGCATTGAATTTTGGGAAAATGTTGTAGATATCAAGACCATATTATTTTGTGCTGCAAAAGATGGCTGTTCGTTTATTGAGCAACTACTTTGCTAGGCTACCGAAATAATAATTGAAACACTTTGTCTTGAAAAAAACAATGTTTTATTGCTCCTTACTTATTAAGCGTACACTCAGGTAGGTAATTCTGAGGACGGAAGGTAGTCCACCAATATTCAGGTAGCTAAGCGCGGTGCTTAGCTATAGCTATCAAAATAATCTCGATTGGTGTTCTAGTTATTAAATGTGAAACTTTGTTTGGTTGGATGTATGTAGTCGAGAGACTTGTTGCCCTCGTCTCGACGCATAGGGTCGTTTTCTTGTCCCGCGAGTATTCTTTCCATTGCAGACGCGATACCCTCCAGCGCAGCGCAGCCATTTGACGCTCTTCAACCTTGAACCGACTCCACTCTAGATCGTAGGCCCAAAGCAACGGGGTAGCCCAACTCCCATTTTGAAGAACTATAAAAACAAAATACATGTTAAATTGATAATAATAATTAGTGGATGTAGAGATCCAAAGATCGGGCTCAGTCGCGCTTACTGGAAAAGGCCTAAGTCCAGCAGTGAGTTACCTAGGTATTTTAGTATTATGACATTCAATGAGGACCAGTGACCTAGCCAACTCTAAATTGCATTCCAATTTTGGTTTTTAATAATGAAAATATGGAAGAGACATCCTCTTTGAGGCAAGGGATGAAAAGCCAGCTGAGACGCAAGAGGTAGAGGTTGCGGGATCGATTTCCTCTGCAAGACAATGTTTCCATTATCTGCCATTTTTTTTGTTCCGGGTATGGGTGTTGTGGTGGGTGGACTCGTAGTTTCGAATACCCACGAGAAGGCAAGGATTTGATACACAGGGAATATGATTGTGTTGGGTCAAGCAATGCTATATTTCTATCTGCCTGTTGGGTGTTCCTTTATGTGTACTATATACCTACTTAGCTAGATGTGATAAGCAGTACCTTAGTGTAAGCTTATTTATAGTAAGTATTATTAAGTCTTATTTTTTATAAATCACTTTTCACAATACAATCACTTTCCATAAAATGAAATCTCACAAAAAATGACATTCGTGCCGTCAAACGATTGTCAAAACTCAAAAATATTATCGATAAAACAATAGAGACGTCCGGTGATTTTCTGAAAGGCACCCATACATATCGACTGTAGTGAATACCGAATAAATTATTTTTTCAGTTGCCCACTCATTTCGGTTGCCAACCGAGAGTCGGTTGTACACTGAGCTGTCAATTTTACTAAATAGGGGGGCAGGTGTAGTATAAAGATTATTTTTATTGAGAAAAATCTTGTTCAAATCGCACACTCCATAAAAAAAACCTCCTTGGTCCTTTCACATCTAAGGTGGCCAAAATCTGTGCCAAAATTTTCTCCTCTCGTTTATTCTTTATTGTTACATATAAGAAGAGATCATTTTTATTGAGAAAAATCTTGTTCAATACGCTATGGAGGTTCTACATGTTATGAGAGTTCACTTATAAATACTGGATTCAAAACTTTTCCAAAAATGTAAGCTAAATTATTTTTATTGTTTGTTGTTGCGTGTGGCAGCCCTAAAACTAAATCAGAACTACAAGTATCATTTACAATGTAACAAAGTTCAATAAATCAGCTGTTCTAGGGCTGTCTTACAACTTTTTGAGTTACATTATAGCGTAACTTTACAAGCTATTTCTTCAATGAAAAACTACAAAATTCGAAAAGTCTGAACAAATGTTGTTGACCTTAGTGAGTATATTTACCGGGATATCATACGAATTCAAACTCAGCATGTATTTGCATGTTTATATTTCTGTTTTTAGGCCCAATGATGCTATATACTCTTCTCGATTCCTCAGCAATAAGGGGAAACCGAAGGGAACGATCACAGACGGGGGCGTGGTAGAATCCTACCGGGAGGCCATGGCCCCGTCAAGTGTTACTGCAGCGTCGAGCCCTTGCATCTTTTTTTTTATACTACTAAGTTAGCAAACAGGCATACGGTCCTCCTGATGGTAAGTGGTTCCCGTAGCCTATGGACGCCTATAACATCAAGAGGAATAACATAAGCGTTGCTGACCCTTTTAAAAATTTTAAAACGCCCTTTTTGAATCGCTGCATATTATTAGTCTCTGTGGAAAACCTCGGCAGGGAGACCATTCCACAGCTTGATTGTTCGCAGGAGGAAATTCCTCTGGAACCTCACTGTGAGAGAAGACATAGGTGGCAATGTATGTGGATTATACCCCTGCCGATGTCGATCTGGCGATGAATGATTCGATGATGCACTAACATTACAGTGAGTCGTCACTCACCGTACCGGCTAAAAACATACCGTATTCCCGAGCTAGCGAGACCTAGTCACCAGCGAAGAGAGAAGCCCTCCAACTCTCCCCGAGTTGAAGGAAAGTTAAAGAAACTGGTGGTGTGTACTCACTAGAGCCTGGGTATCTGTATGAGCCAGCGCACGTTGTTAGAGTGTACGTCGTACTGAATGGCCCACTTGGCCAGCTTGGCCCACTCGCTGGTGTTTTTCCCGTAGATTGACAGACGAAGCTCTGAGTTCTGGTATTTGCTCTCCTCCAGATCTGCCGCTACTTCCTGAAATGTATCATTTCGTTACTCTCAAGAGGAACGTTGCAGCGTCGGCAGGCAAGAAGCTGTACCCTGCGAACCTTAACTTGCATTCCTACTCTCTAGTGATTCAATTTTCAGGTCTGAATCAGAGATCTTAAACTAAAGCCTGAGAAATCTGAAAAGAAGAACGGAATTAACTACTGTTTTACCCTGAAACATATCTTTATCCTTCGAAGTTCAACGAAGTTGGCTGCAAGTAGCGACGAAGTTCCTATGTTTCGGTCGAATTGTAAAAGGATTGGTCGAATCGTTTGAACTCAAATCAGAGGGACAAAGAGCCGTTGAGAGTACTGTACCTTGATGATCCTCGCGAAGTATTTCCCGTTCATGTAGTTGTCAGTCTTGAGGAACACCTCCCTCAGCCTGCTCTCACCGATGGGGTTGTATTTGGCGTTGAACTTGTCGAACCGATGGAACGTGTTGCGGTCCTGTACATACACACATCACCTGAGATTGCATGTGGTTCCCATAACACAAGCTCTGCTTCAAACTAAGCAAACTAAGCCCCAAACTGGGCTATATGATGCTGTGTGATAGTCCAGCATTATTTATTATTTATATATTTTTATGTACTTTATTAAATTTATTTACTCAACAGTCATATAAATTTGCACTAGTTTGTGATTTATAAGTTAGTTGTTTTTGGAAAAAAATAGCCCGTCTTCGTAATCTTCATTCGGAGTAATACTCACAAAATACAGCAATTTTAGTAGATTTTTTTATAGCAAAATAATTGTCGCAAAAGGGAACGTTTTAGGTTTTGTACATTTTTTTTATGTTACTTGAAGATGGAACAAGCACATGGTCTACCTGATGTTGAGTGGTAACCATTACCTATCACAAAGCATTGCAACATAGATCACGTTTTTTGAAACGTGCTCTAGGATGCAACGCTTGAGGCATAAAGATGATAAGCCTCTTGTGCCTGTAATTTCACCGGCACCCACACCCTTCAAACCGAAACACAGCACAGCTGCTTCACGGCAGAAATAGGCATGGTGGCAGTACTTCCCCGGACGAGCCCCCCACAAAGAACTCTACTACTACTAAAATTGTAAATCAATTGTGTTAAAATTGTAACATTGTGGCTCTTATTGGCGTTGTGGCTTAAATCGCGCTTTCCTTTGCGAACTAATCAAAATAAGGTTAAATTTTGTTCTGGCCCGCTTGATATTTCAATGGAATAGGTACAGACGGTGAACAAAATTGATTGATAATAGATAGGTAGGTACTACTTATATTACACGCAAAATTACACCAGTTTTGAAAATTATGGTTACACTCTTTTGGGTGTAAGAGGTTCCAACCCTCATCTTCGGACCAAAAGTCAACCTCACCTGCACGTGGTGCATCCTGCTAACTAACAAACGGGACTCTGGCGGCCGGCTGACATAGCTCAGCCTAAAAGCGGCACAACTGTATCCCCTGAGCGCCGACGGGCAGCAGCGCCGGCGGTGCGAGAAGTAGTGTCCTGCGATCCCCAACCCGCATGCCCAGCGTGGGGATTATGGGCATATCCCCCTTTATTAGGGAAGGCCTATGTCCAGCAGTGGATTGATAGGCTAGTGTGGTGGTTGGTTCAATGGTTTGATCCAAATTAAATTTTTGCTTAGCTACGCTATTTTACTAAGGATCACAATTGTTCATAGTGCATTAGACTCGCAGTTAAGGAATCGATTATACTTACAGCGTGTACGTCCAGCATGTCCACAGTCAAGTCGTAAGTACTCAGGTTCATGGACTGGAACACTGACTTCAGCGTCATCGGCGTGCCTTTGTGTAGCGTCACCACCTGTAATCAGCTGCCATTAGTGTTTTTCATCACCATTTTCCAACACCCAAATAGATACTATTGGTAAATAGTAATATTAGGTGCATACATATAAAAATTGGCGTTTTGTATGGAGAATTTCGAAAAAATTGATTTCTCAATACATACATTTTTGTATTTTTTTCTGGAATTATTAATCATTTTCTGCTAAAATTTTGTGTGTATGATTGGACAACATTGTGAAAAGTCGTAGTCTTATTTAAGAAAAAAATAACACATACAAAAATACTACGAATTTAATTAATTCGACGGCCTCTGTGGCGCAGTGGGCGAAGGTACGCCTGAGATGCAGAAGGTTGTGGGTTCGATTCCCGCTGCAGGACAAATGTTTGCATGTTCTGTAGATATTTGTCTCGGGTCTGGGTGGTTCCTATGTATGATATGTATGTATTTACAAAAAAATATATATATGTAGTATATCAATCATGTGGTTCCCATAATACAAGCTCTGCTTAGTTTAAGGCTACATGATGCTGTGTGATTACGTCCAGCATTATTTTATTTTTATTTAAGCATTGAAAGTGACAACACGTGAAATGAACTGTTTTTAAGTTTTATTTTTAGCGGATGAACATCCTCAAAAATAGTGTTTTATTGAATTTTCCATTTTTGCAATAATGTTACGTTCAGAAAATAAATTAATTTTGTATTATGTATGACTGTTGAATAAAATAAAATAGGTGCAAAATGAAATACAGAGAAAAAACGCCAATTTAATGGGTAAGCACCTAATAATAACAGATACAATACTGTAAGGTACAAAAAATAGTTATTATCATTGCGTCATTGCACCCGAATCCACATGAGTATTGAAATACACGAACCTCGTCAGCATGGTTCTTCAGCGTTTTCTTGATGAACCGCAGCAGGTGCTTCTGATTCATGCAGGAGGCTGCGTGGATGTGGGTGTCCACTTTCCTGTAACATAATATTTCTTACTTCTTTAGTTTTATTTCTAAGATTCTAGGAAGTAGGGCTACGCGCGTGCGGTACGATGTTTTTCTTTCAACCTATTAAGAACACATAATAGTGACGATTCTGTTATGCATTTCCCTAACGCCGGAATTAATTAAAACACTACTCAACCACTATCCGCCGAGACGCCGCTATCCTTCAGAGGCTCGATCACGAAGACTAGCGAAAAAGTATTCGTATCGTAGATGTACAATTTCGGACAGTGAAAAAACGTAGATTAAAAATAACGGCAATCGGTAAAAGGAGAATGCCGAGAACCCGTACCAATTGCGTCAAAACCGAACGAATCCCGTAAAATTTATTATATTTTATAAATGACATTAACATTTTCTTTAGTTTTACACACCGACGGGATTAATAATCAAGTAAAAAAATATTTTGGTGATTTGGTTTCCGCCGCACGCCGCCATTAGACTGCAACAACCAATGATATATACGTTACTATGGCAACAAATATTGATATAAAGTGTTACTATGGCAATAAGCCTCATTTTAAATTATTTTGACAGTAGAATCGACTAAAAACTTATTGGAGATTTTTTTGACGCACTCACTTTAGTCTTGGTTCCGAGCGCCATACATTAGACGGCATTCTCCTTTAATGCAATTACACGGACCTCGCTTATGATACGTCAGATACAATATTCGTGATACAGATTCTGTACTGATAAGTCGATTTGATCATCATTAAAGCTCTGCAAATGTTTGAGTAGAAACCGAATTTTTTTTAGGACTGTTCATAAATTTTAGGAAAATGCAAACCAAATGAATGAGCAGGGCGCAACGGCGCTCATTATAGAAGGCCTATGTCCAGCAGTGGACTGCTATAGGCTGCTGATGATGAAACAGAATCGACCCCAGCATCAAGTTATTCGAGCACCAAAAAATCTGTCAGGATTCGATCCGCTTAAGCGATCGAGCAATTAGATTAGACGAGGACTCTAGGCCAATTTATAATGAGTGAAGCGACTGACCTGATGTTATAGAAGTCCCTGTGAGGCACCGCCTTCTGTGAGGCCAACTCTCTCAGCTCGTTGAGCAGCACGTGCAGTTGGAACTTGGAAGACAAGTAGCTCAGGCGACGGTAGCAGAACGATTTGCTGAAACAACACACAGTTACTGCCTACTGTTGGATGACTGTTCTGCAGAATATTCCACAGACTGTACAAGGATGGTCATTCTGGAGATGATGATGTTAGGGCTGATAATGATGACGATTATGATGGTGGTGGTGGTGGTGGTGGTAATGGTAATGGTGCTTATAATGATGCTGATAATGATATGATGGTATTGACAGTGATGATGATGATGATTACCATGATGATGATGATGAAGCCAACGATTTTTGGAGGTAGTAGAGTTCTTTGTGGAGGGCTCGTCCGGGGAAGTACTGCCACCATGCCTATTTCTGCCGTGAAGCAGCTGTGCTGTGTTTCGGTTTGAAGGGTGTGGGTGTCGGTGAAATTACAGGCACAAGAGGCTTATCATCTTCATGCCTCAAGTTGATGGACGTAGGGCCTTGCAACGTAGAGCACGTTCCGGAAAAACGTGATCTACGATGCAATGCTTTGTGATAGGTAATGGTTACCACTTAACATCAGGTGGGCCATGTGCTTGTTCCATCTTCAAATAGTGTTTAAAAAAAAACGATGACGACGACGACACTGATGATGATGCTGATGTGGTCGATGATAATGATGATATGATAATCTTTGTGATCATTGATTAGGTAACTCACAGCGATCCGTCCACGATCATACTGCACAAGGTTGATGCTAATTATTATGGTATTGACGGTGCAGATGATTACCATAATGATGATGATGTCAACGACGACGATACTGACGATGATGCTGTTGATCTTTATGATGATTGACGAGGTAACTCACAGTGGTCCGTCCGCGATCATACTGCACATGGTGTTCATGTCCTGTATGTACTGCGCTAGGTCGATGTACTCGTAAGGCACGCGGCTCTCCTCGCCGCGCTCGTCCCTACGGTACAGGTTGAACACTCCGTTCAGGTGCCGGATGGAGTAGCCCTTGGGCGCCGGCATAGGACACTCCCACGGGTCCTTGTCGCGGAACGGCGGGTGAACTATGTGGTCTGGGAATAACATTACTTCACTTAACACGACTGCGGATCTCGAACATGATGCACCGTAGTGTTTTAAGCACTCAAACCGACTTTAAATAGGAGGTTCTCAATTTGTCGGAATCTTTTTTATAAATAATGCGGGACGTAATCACACAGCATCATGTAGCCCCAAACTAAGCAGAGCTTGTATTATGGATACCACATGACTGATATACTACGCTTTTTTTTTTTGAATACCTACATATCATACATAGAAAAAACCCAGACCCGAGACAAATATCTGCAGAACATACAAACATTTGACTCGCGGCGGGAAGGGGAAGGTCGAACCCGCAACCTTCTGCGTCTCAGGCGGACCTTCGCCCACTGCGCCACAGAGGCCGTATATCTCCGTCAATCGTGGACCGATTTTCAAAAAGCTTTTTGTGTTTGTAATAGTAAATTCAAAGGTGGTCCCATATAAATTTTACTCCTGAGGAATCGGTACTTTACCCGAAAAACTCAAAAAACCGCATCCTCTATTTTCGTCCTGAGTCCGGCACCTTAAGTTAGTAGTGCGCGCTTTGATATTTCCCTAAAAATTTCATAAAAAGTGTTGTCTCGTTTACTCATTTGTTACCTATAGAAGAAGCGAGACCCAACACCTTTCAGGGAGAATACATTAGGCACAGATTTTTGTTCAAAGCGCGAATTCTCTTGATTTTTTTAGTACTAGTAGACTATACTAGACTTACTTTACCCATACAAAATTCATATAGTTTATTTTACCAAAAAGCCTAATAAAAAAGAGTTACTAATCCCCGCACGAGACATGCCATACTTAACTCACCTTCAATGTGGCTCTTGACAACCTTGCACGGCGGCACGATATTGTTAGCCGTTGGTCCCTCCGCGTCCAGCGTCCTTATGAACCGAGAGGTGATGTTGGAGTAGCTCTGAATGGACAGTTCCATGTAACGCTTGCGCATCTCCAACGCTTCCACTAGGAAGGAGGAGGCTTGCTGCAAGTCTTCTAGAGGAACCTACGGGCGGAAAACTTATAAGTCCTTAAGCATCTTGGAAAGACAATACAAGATACTTACTCTAGCAAGGGAGGACGCAATACAATATTTCTAGGGGCATCTGCTAAAAAACTTGCAAGTTTCTATATGGGGCACAGAATCAGAATCGTATTATTACTATAAAGGCAAAAGTTTGTGGAATGTGTAAGTATGTTTGTCCCTACTTCTCGACAAAAATACTAAACGGATTGAGCTGAATTTTCTTTACATCTGATATATTTTATTACACCTGAAGCTGGAAATAGTTTGTGGGAACTACTTGATGTTAAGTGGTAACCCCGGATAAGAACTCTGCTACTTCTACAACTAACTACAACATATCTTCCCTCTTGGAGCATTTGGGGACCACGGTGATCCTCCTCTAGAGTCTAGGGATGGAAAATCTTGGGGGCAGATAATAATAATTATATGGTATCCTCAGATACGCAGATAAAATTCCTCATTAGACTTTCCCTAGAAGTATCCTCTCCACTGATGACGGCCCTGTGAAGGTCCGCCAGCCTGAGGATCCTAGATGAGGAGAAAGATTTCTCGTCATCCAGGATCGGAGGCTCTGTGCGATAACCCTAACCCTAGGATTCTTCCTAGTTTCAGTAAACTTACCCCAGAAGTATCCTCGCCACTAATGGCAACCCTTTGGAAATGTGGTAGGATGACGTCAGGTTCCTCGTCATCCGGGACCCTCAGTCTGGCTGCCTCTTCGAACACTGCGCCCGCGCCGGCCTCGCTGCCGCCGAACGAGCGGACCGACTGACCACATTCTGCAGCCCTGCAGGTAATGGTGTTAACATGCCTTTATTCACAGAAACATACTAAAATCAAAAACATCGTGGATGAAAAGGAGGCTGGTAGAAGCTGGATGCGTCTAGCTGAGGACAGGGCGCTATGGCGCTCATTATTGGAGGCCTATATCAACCACCACCACTAAACAAACAACATTACACTTTTTCCCCATAATAAATTTGTTCAGGTAAGTGGATATAGCTCAGTGCGAACAGCTATGGAGGAGAGGAAACCAGGAAGGTAGGGGGCTAGTCATACATACATAACACACATTACATTCGGGAAATTCCCTCTTTTTGCAAGTTTAGTTAGCATTCCACACGAGACCTTCAAGTCTCAAGGCGTGCAGTGCTATATATAGTCGCTTTTATTGGAGCATTAACCTGGCCTATGCCTTAGGAATACTTCTGTTTCAACTTAAGTTTTTTGTATACAATCTCTCTGGGTCTAACCAGGGGCGGATTTCCCAATAGGCCAAGTAGGCCCGGGCCTAGGACGGCAAAATTTATTGGGGAGGGGAACTTGGTGAAATAATGAATGAAAAAAACTTTAAGACTAGGTACCTAAATATGAGTAGATCAAGCATATCATGAAATTAATATAACTATTTTAGCAAATCATCTTCATCTACTTGTATTCGCACTGAATACCAGTTTTTTCACTTACAGAGTGGGTTTAAATCGAATCACGATTTTTGAAGAGCTAATGACAAAAAGCAGTCTTGAGGGTATTGTAAAATTTTTCGCTTTACAGCGAGTAAGGGGGCGGCAAACTTTAATATGCCTAGGGCGACCAACGGATCAAATCCGCCCCTGGGTCTAACGCACGAAAAGGAAGAAAAAGATAATGTTTGATTTGCAATATTCTAAATTTTACCTATCAGCTATTTGTGTTTAACCGTAGCGAGGCGAAAAGTTGACTACGCAGTTACTACGAAAAAGGTAGCAGTGCTACGTCGTAGGGCCTCTGCAGGTCTACGGCAAGAGTCCCTATCGTCAGAGGGCCTAGTACGAGTTGCATAATTCAAAAACTTTTATAGTATACTTTAACGAGCTTAATTTTAATTACCTTACAGTTTTCAGTGATAATTATTGCAATCTGCAAGAAGATTACATTACCTACGTTGTTCGATCAGCTTCTACTTAAAACCAGTTGCGTAATTTTAAAAAACATACCTTATAATTGAGCTCGATATGGTAAACTAAGAAAGTTTTCAAATTGTGCAACTAGTACTAGGGGTACAGGTAGAGTCAGAGAGTAAGTAGTACGTAAATACTACTATTCAAATATATCAATCAATTCTTATTAGTGAAATTGGAACCATATTGCTAAGCGAGCTGTGCTGATATAATCAAGTGCTTGATTAACTACCCACGTAATTACTGGACAAATACAAATACAAATACGCTCCGGGGTAGTTAACCATATTCCTGGATGATTAATCACCCTAACCAAGTAATTTATGCCTATGTACTATAGTACCTACTAAACTATATAAGACTAGAGACTGTCATAATCATAACCATGTCCCAAGTTATTAGGTAAGGTTCACAACGGATTTTTGCCTTCCGTGATGTCAGGCTCGGAAAAGATTCGACCAATCTAAAGAACTATGACTAAAGCATAGAAGAAGTTTTAAAATTCATTCATGCTCTGAACATAAACTCATACGGCTGATCTCTACTTTCTTATGTCCATATATCATTAGCTAAAGGATGCATATTTCTCTCAATGCTACTTCAAATTAGTTCAAAAAGAAAATCGTACCAGGGCGCTCGAAGAAAATGCTATGCAGTTTCATAGAAATGCCCTGGTACGAAGTCGCTGCAATCGCATTGAGATAAAGTATGCATCCCTTTCTAGCAAATTATATATGGACATAAGAAAGTAGAGATCAGCCTGTTCACGTATGAGTTGACGTTCAGAGCAGAGAATTTTAACATAGATATAAGGTATAAGAGAACTAGTTCATTTAGGAACTACGTCGCTACTTGGGACATAACGTTGTGAGTAGTGTATCAAGAAGTAAGGTATCAAGCAGCAAGGTACATACAAATTATTCCAAGAAGACGTCCAACGCTGGCACTCGAGCTTACTTCCAAACATCGTGAATTTATTTGATTTCAAAACAAGCAGGGTCGAATTTACAAGTTCAAAAATAAAAAGCACAGAAAATTCCCATCACTCCATCTACCCGCCAAAACCTTTTTTTTTAAATCCCGAATGTGGTAAAGTGCCGACGTGTATTCCGCCACGCGATCATGCAAACGGTGGTCACAACTCACATCCACAACCCGGGGGTTACTGCCGCGTCAAGGTTGATCCAATTACCGACTTAGCACCACCAGTTTATTGGAAACTCGTGTTTATGACGTCTGCTCTTATAAATGGACAGTTTCTAAAATAACTTGTTGTATGTACATATTACACTATCTAACAAGAAAGTGAATCCTTAGGCGGTCGGCCTTCCTGAATCACGTACCAAAGTAGGGTAAGAAAACCAATCTCGAAGCAAACGTGAATTAATTGACACTTGCGGATATTAGCGTCGCATTGCAGTGCTTCGGTTCAGAACTCAATATACCTACCCACCTAACCACCTATGTACTGAAAATCGCGTGGAACCTTCCATATTTTATGATGGAACATTACTGACGCGGTCAGCTTAGATACGGATACGGACCTAAAACCTCCACTGCCTTATATACCCTATTGGGTATAATTTTCAGGCTTAAGATTGTGGGCGGTATTAGCAACCTATATTCCTGTAGGCTGTGTCGTTATTAACCGACTTCAAAAAAGGAGGAGGTTCTCAATTCGACTGCATGTTTTTTTGATAACGTAGTTTTTATGGTAATGTATTTTTGAACGAAGTTAATGTCGTACCTACATATTACACTATCTACCAAGCAAGTGAATCCCTAGGCGGTCGGCCTTCCTGAATCACGTATCAAAGTAGGTACCTATTCTCTATTCCTAGCGACCTATTCTGAAGTAGGTACCTGAGCTTACTGAATGAACTGATAAAACATTTTCTGTCTTAGTATTCCAAAACAAAGACTAAAGATTTTTAAAAACTAGATGAAGATGTATAATACAGGTATTTTGTACGTATACAAAATGTCAGATTTAAGCTTAGATTATCTTTAGTCTTCGTTTTCGAATGAGGGGGTTTGTGTTAGCACTGATTAAGTCTATGCTAATACAAAAACTAGATACAACGTTTATTTTGACTACGGTCTGTCGAATCGGCCCCTAAACGCTAAGGCATAAACTAAGAGTGCCGTTGTCAGAACTAAATCTCGTAGGTACCTAGTTATTGTATTTGGCTCTATTAAATTGGCTAGACGACAAAATTGCTCATAAAATAGATGGATGAGTGGGGTTTATATCTCTAGGGGCTGTTTGAGGGGTTATAAAGATGCCTTATTTTTCGTCTCCTATGAAGTGGATAACCAATATATTAACAGTGTAGATAGAAATAGAACTAGGGGCTTACAGGCTTACAGAATAATGTTGCTATGCGTGTACCCGTGTACTGTTAGGTAGTAGGTATTTAGGTAGGTACTGGCTGCTGGTAATAACATAAAATTATGGCAGCTTTATGAACGTCTAGTCTGGATAGTAGAGTCACCATAAGTTCGTAATTTTTAGGATACTGTGATTGATGACAGTACGATTTTGTACAAAACGTTTAGATTCGTTTTAACACATTGGCTGCAGCTACAGGTCTCGCACCGAGGGCGATCCGCAACGAGCACAGTTGTTTTTTAGCACTAATAGTGTTATAAGCTAGGGATCGAAACACGTTATGTATATTTAAAAAAAAACATTCTTATATTTATGCCAACCTGCTTATTTACATACTTGTTATTTGTTATTTTTTCTGCTTGTTTTATAATAAAATAATCATACATTCATTAAACATAATAAAGAAACTACGAACGAGGATTATTTAGGTGCCTACCTAGTTTAAAATAGTTGTAAAATTATAGTGCCTAAAATAGGATATTACCCCCATGACAACTCATAAAAAGGTTTTAGTATAGGCAATGCTAAATTTTATGTATTAATCAGGTCCGCCACCGATTCAATCTCAGTCAAGTGCTGAATAAAAAGCTTCAAAGGCCACAAAAGCTTTCAGTAAAAAGAAATGGTTTCGTAATCCGCTGCCCTGAGGGCTTACCACAGGTTTTTATAGTTATAAAAACTTTATAAGTTTCGGTATCTTTCCATACATTTTCGTAGTTCATGCACGTTTCCCTAGAGGCGCTGTACTGAAAATGTATGGAAAGATACCGAAACTTACGTAGTTTTCGTAAACTATAAAAACCTGTGGTAAGCCCTCTGCTTGGAGCTGAAACGCGCCGGCACGTGTCAGCCGACTGTCAAGTTCAAGGCCGTGCAAATCAAATTACCACCCGGTATTTACCTACATGGATTTCATTGAATTTATGCAGTTATTCACGCTCTCTCCGTGTGTTATAAATGTACCGAAACTTTTAAAGTTTGTTCCTTGTTGTTTAATTGCTTATACCTACTACGCTAATTATAAGAATTAACCAAAAACAGTAGACAACCAATGCTCAAAATGGTGAAGGTCATCGTGATCACCTTCATCGTGTCACGTCGTTAATAATAGGGTGACGACTGAAACATTCTAATTAGTCCGTCATTTACATTGTCAATAAATATTGGACACATATTTTTTCATTTGTCAATTAAACAAAAAATGACAAAACTATAGTGTGTTGAATTTCCACGTGACGTCACGCGGCTTAGTACACTTTGTGACGTCACGAGCCCCCACTCCCGAACTTTGACACTCTTTATTTCGGTCAATTTTTATTTATTTGTTAAATAAAAAAATACGTGCCCAATATTTTTTGATGATCTATCTGACGGACTAATTATTATTATTATTTTTGTACCCGGTCGTCATCCCTATACCGCGGCTCAGTCAGCACCACACGTATTGACCATATCTTTCCTGTAGGTATGACCAAGCAGAGAGGATAGTATAGGTGCTGGGCAAGCTTACTCCGTCTGTCAATGATTCAGGCACAGCAGCGTCTCGTTCAGTGAGTACAACCAATAGACTCGAGATGGAATAGAATCATCTAGAATAGCAAAGATCTAAAAAGCTTACTTGACATTTAACTGTCGCTGTATGAGCAGCTTCTTCTCGATCTGCTCTATGGGGAACTGCGGGACCTCATAAGGTGCAGACAACTCGTTGGGGAGCTCGCGAGGCGCCTCTGCGCCCACTGCTGCAGTCGGACTTTCGCTACCTGCATCAAATTATACAATTAAATTATATCCGTCAATTTTTATTTATTTGATAAATAAAAAAAATACGAGTCCAATATTTTTAGTTGATTTATCTGACGGACTAGTTAGAATTATTATTTTTGACCCAGTCGTCATCCCTGTTCAGGAAAAATAACCCACGACGTGTCTCTTAGACTCTCTTTATTATGATATCTGTATAAGGAACAAGCACATGGTCCACCTTATGTTAAGTGGTAAAGTCAAAGTCAAAAGTCAAAATTGTTTATTGCGTAATATGGGTTAGTAATAGTTATATTTATGTGATACAGGTTAGTGCAGCCATACTCAGCGTAGTACGCATGCAATATTTATGTACACATTTTAACACTATGCACATATACATTTTTAATTAAATTATTTCAGTTAAACAGAGATATCAAAAACTATAAAATACAAATTACAATTCAAATTTTAATCAATATTTTTATCATATAAATAGTCACGGGTAGAATAATAAGCCCTTTCCAATAATAATTTCTTCAGTCCTACTTTAAATACTGCAATATCTGAGGTATCTAACAAAAAACTAGGTAGATGATTGTAAACACGAACAGCCATACATAATACACTCTTGTTAAACAACGCAGTCCTATTTCGGGGTAGACTTATTTTGGAAACCATTTACCTATCACAAGATATTGCATCGTAGTTCACGCTTGTTGAAACGTGCCCTACGATGCAACGCCGTGTGTCCATCAACATGAGGCATGGAGGTGATGCCTCTCGTGCCTGTAATTTCACCGGCATCCACACCCATCAAAGCAAAACACAGCAATAATATTTCACGGCATAAATAGGCATGATGGCACTTCCCCGGACGAGCCCTTCACAAAGAGCTTCACTACTACTCTAAAACCAATGTCCTAAATAAATCCATAAATTCTTTAGCGCTACATACTGGACAATTGTTTACGAGCAAGCCGACGAGGTCGCGGCGGATATCGCTTGCTAATTGGGCATTCCAGTCACAACACAATACTATATGCGCGCCGCAAATGTATGGACAACAACAAAAGTCTATTAACAAAAATATGAATATCTGGAAAACGCCTTTGCAAGCAAGACTTTTATATTTTAAAAAGCAACAATACACAGAATGTATTCCAGTTAAGCTTCTATACGTTTAGATAAAATCTGATTTTGATTTTTTGACGGCCTCTGTGGCACTGTGGGCGAAGATCCGCCTGAGACGCAGAAGGTTGTGGGTTCGATTCCCGCCACGGAACAAATGTTAGCCTTATTTGCTGATATTTGTCTCAGGTTTGGGGGTTTTCTATGTATATTATAAAGGAGAATGCCGATAACCCGTACCAATTGCGTCAAAACCAAACGTATCCCATAAAATTGCCTTTATTTTATAAATAATATTAAATTTTTTTTTAGTCTTACACACCGACTCGATTATTAATCATGTAAAAATTCTTTCGTTTATTTGGTTTCCGGCGCACGGCACCATGACATTGCAACTACCCTCACTAATAATTCTAGACAGTAGAATTTACTGAAAACATTGGAGGTTTTTTCACTTTGTATAATCAAAGAGGTTGGATCAGAAACTTTTTTATGGTTCTACTAAACTATCTCCTATCTTTATGTATTACTAGAGTGTTCTGTGGCATCGTGTAGCAGTGTTTATTCTGTAAATAGATATTTTATTAGACATCATCACAATAATGTACGATAAACAATCGTGGCATCAACTGTTTGCTAATAACCGGTGACGCGAAACCAGCATAGTTTGGAAGAGGCATCCATGGCCTTTTCGTGGTCGTGATGAATGTGTTAAGATCTTGGATCTTAGCTTGGATTTCACCTTCACCAGTAAGTACTAATACTTATAATGCTGTAAATGTCTATCTACTTTCTCGTCACTATCATTATTTGAAAATAATATAAAGTAGAACACAGTAGTAATGTATGTGGACATTACATACATTACTACTGTGTTCTACTTTATATTATTTTCAAATAATGATAGTGACGAGAAAGTAGATTATCTATACCTACGAAGTAGAAGTTAAAACACCCTTTTCCCTATCGGTGTGAGGTATATAAACCTTTTCATATAGATATAGTATCATAATTAAATGTTTATAGTGTAATACTTATAATTATGTAGACAAAACTGAACACACAAGGTCTCGGGAAAGCATTTTTTAAAAAACAAACTCTAAAACGAATATCAAATAAAAACAATTTGTTTACGTTTATCATAAAAAAGACTTAGTATTCCATGAATAACAGTATAATATCTTTCAAAAAAATTAGGTTTCGTTTTGACGCAATCACTTTAGCATTGGTACCGAGCGCCATACATCAGACGGCATTCTCCTTTATTTACAAAAATATATTACAAGTAGGAATATCAGTCATGTGGTTCCCATAATACAAGCTCTGCTTAGTTTAGGGCTACATGATGCTGTGTGATCGTGTCCAGCCGTATTTATTATTACTTTGACACATTTTGGGGCTACTTTGACATACGAGTAATTTGGAGTTTAAACGACGTAATTTGTTTACATTACTTGAAAAATATAATAAAATTACATATCATAGATAAATATAGAATATTTGATTCCAAAAACAAGAGAAAATTGTTAGAAATTATAAAAAAAGAAACATGAAGAAGGCTGGTGTGGAAGTTAAATCGGGAATAATGTCGCAAAAAGTCGCGCCAGAAGTACAAAGGAACAAGGTTGGCAGAACCACCATTCTAAATAAGATCTACCAACATGTGAGAACAGCTGCTCATCCAACGTTGTTGCTCACAAGATAGGAGCAACTCATTGCAAAAACAATGGTTAAATGATGTTCCAATTAAAAAGTTTATTTACCTAATATTGTTAATGAGAAGTGTTTTTGATTATTTTTAGCTGTAATGCGTAAAAGAAAAAGAAAAATATTTGAAGATATTATGAATTTTTTTGATCTTCAGCATTTTTTTTTGTGTTTTATCTTTTTTGATGGAATATTGGATAGAAATTATGTAATAAATGAGGGCCTAAAAGCCCTGTTTTTTTTCCAGACATGTAGTCAAGAGATCAATGAAGAAGATAACAAGGTTACAATATCACGTTTTTACGTAGAATCTAGTCTAGACCGCACACATTATTCTAGTTTTTATTTCACATCGATCGGTGCAATATTACCGAAGTTATAAGCGTCGGAAGTTTACGTAGGTTTTTTAAATCTCGTCAGTGATCGCGAGTAGCGCGTGACGTCATCACTCCTGTACGGCGGCGGGTGACCGTAGTACATTTCGCTGCTAAGTTGTTTGCTCTCGTGCGCTCTGGTTATTTTTATTAATTTAAAATAATGCTGATTGATTGATTGAGTGTATTGTGTAAATTATTGTTTTAAAACTTTAATGGATTTTATTTTTTTATTTTTATTAACCTTGGAATGGTTCAATAAACTGCGAGTCGCGTACCCTACATACGACATACCTACTAATACATGTATCGGGGAGCCCCACTTAATTAATTTTAATTTAATTTAATTATTTATTTTTTAAGTACCTAAATATATAAACACAATATTCTGTGGATATTTCAACGGTCTAGCTGTTGCCTTTATTAACATCAAGAAAAAAACGGCAAAAAAGTGGCAACAGAAATACATCATCAGTGAAAATTTCAACTGTCTAACTATCGCGGTTCTTGAAATACAGACATTAGAGACAGATAGACGGACATACAGACATACAGACTGAGAGCGAAGTCTTAGTACCTAATAGAGTTTCCGTTTTTACCCTTTGGGTATGGAACCCTAAAAAGCATATTACTAGCATTAACGGAGTACCTACCTAATCTACCTACTAGGTACTTAGTTAGTGTTTCACATGGCAAGGTTAAGAACTTACTACTTAGTTAGTATTTCACATGGTATTTGAATAATTACATCGACATGATACTCACAACACAACAATATACTGTCGTTTTTGGCCCTCACGGGGGCTCTTTTCATCGTATTTGTCAATTTTTTCTGATTTTTGGTTTCTTAGGAACGTAAAAATCAACTTTTCGGGTGTTTTTGTGGCCGTATTTTTACACTGAGGCACGACACAGTATTTATTAGATGGACTCAAGTTGTTTTTATTGTTTCATATTTAAAATAAAAAAAGTAGTTCCGCGCGCGACGGTCACATTCAGGTATGCTTTGAATCCCTGAGTCGCTCGCGCGGAGATCGGACCCGCGACGTCATCAACAATATCGCGCTCGGTCCGCGGCTTAGACAGAAAATGTTAACTTTGCAGTTTTATATCTCGGTCAGTTTTATAGATAAAAAAATAATAAAAACACGGTTGTTCTCGTAATTTTTTTTTTTTTTTTGGCATATATATATATATATATATATATATATAACAAAAAATGGTTTTCTTCTTCATTGTTCTAATTAGGGTGAAAAACCTAGGTTAGAAAAACCTACTATCTTATAGATAGTAACAAAAATTTACTTATCAAAAACCTTCCAAACTATGTCAAAGTAGCCCCGGTTTACCGTATGTATTATCGTACCTAGTTTGAAAAATATTGAGTGTCAATCTACTTTTGTCGATGACTATACGTAGCTACCTATAACGATCGCGGGCATTCAACACGCGGTGGTATGCAAATCAATCGATGCGAAAAATATTATTGATTAATCATGATCAAAGACCAATCATGGCTGTTATAAATTGCTCAGATCATGATGGACATCCCTAGAAGTCCGTGACGGAGATAGATCAAAGTAAGTGTTTAGGTATTTCATTCAGTTAAGTAGTTAGTTTTATGCTATCCGTGATTCAGTTTATATCCATCTAGGATTACAAAAATATAATGCAGCTACCTACTTAACACGTCATCTTCCTTTATTATTTACTTAGGTGCAAATTAACAAGTACCACCTACAATTGCTTCTATTGAAGCGCAATTAAGTATTGAGGAAAACTACTCTATAAAAAGCTAACTGCGTTGCATAAAATGTTTTTTTAGGTTGTTAGGTACACTTTATATTTTATGATCAACACATATAATAAATGAATAAAACATTTTTATCGGTATTTATTTGTAACTTAAGTGTAGATATTTACCAACGTTTCGCGAAGCAAGAAGTTTAATGAAATCATGATACTTGGAAGAACTTTCTGAAAACAATGATGCTGCAAATACCTACTATTACTAAGCCCCAACGACTCGAAAAGATGGCTTTCGTAGTGGTTGCCAACTGGCTTTACAGACATACGCATTGCGCACAAACTTAAAAACGCTATTACAGCATTAATCTTTTTGTGTCCCAAATTATTATTAGGATTCAGAGTGATTTGAGCTTATTTCAGTGCTTTCTGCATATCGCTAGATTTCTAAAGGATTAAGATAATTGTGCTTTACTACGGTATGTGTGTGCTACCTTCTACCCTTCAGGTTGTCAAATGGATGTCATTAATTATTAAACACTCCTCTTTCGGTTAGCAGCAGCACCAGCCTTTAAGTATCTAATCTAGTCTTATCTAGTTCGAAAAAGTTTATTAACCATTTACTACACTGCACAAAAAGTTGTAAAACGTGTTATAGGTACCTAACTGAAAACAACTACGACGAAAACATACTTTAATTTTTGTTAAAATTCAGAGATCGTTTTGTACACGTTGATCGACTAGTAGACTATAATTGCTATAAAATTATCACTGATCTTAGGACGTAATTTTTTACTGTCTGTTGCATTTGAATCAGTTAACATGTTATCTAGTGATACGTCGTATCGTATTGGATCTATTTTGGTACTTCTTATCTAACAATTACGCAGTCTTACTTCTGTTCTCATCCTCGTCGTCTTGATCCTGCGATGGTTTCCGCACATGCCACAGATCCTTATCGAAACTATACATCTTGCACAAGGCACTTGTATCACATTAGTTCACAAATTACAAGCAAAATCCACACAAAATGTTCATCTAATAATTAGGTTTATCTGTGAAGGTTATCAGAAAAGTTAATATCTTGAATGATGCAAATTTAACATCGTGGCAAACAATAAGGCAGTTCAATAATTTTTAAAGGTTATTCAGACAGTGACTTATTGTGTAAGTTATGTCAAAAAATAAATACCGTTGAAACGAAATATATAATTGGCATAGGTATATATATATAGGTATATATATTTATATGCTGACAGCTTTGAAATTTACATAACTATTGCATACGGTTACTACATATATAAGATGGTAGGTAACTTACATAAGGTACGTTATTTGACAATGATAACCTTATTGTTAGAAAAATAGTTGTCTAGCTTATTGACATCATTGGAGCACAGGCCACAGTTTACCAACATCAAATCAACAAACAATTTGTACAATAAACTGAGAAAGCTGATGCATTTGTTTGGTTTCTATAACACCCAGCAACAGCAACAGACGCTAAAATATTCAAGCATCTGACCTACATGCCGGGCCGACCCTCCTCGGCAAACAAAGCCGGGCGAACAGCTGAGCTGTGACGTCACCGATACAGTACTCTCAAGACAGGCTATGCTTCATTGCCTACCTAACAAGTTTATTTTTGGTTGGAGGGCCATTGGTTGGTTGATTGAGAGTTTTTATAACTTTGAGATAAGATACTGTCATTTTGTCCTAAAGTTTTAACTTATTTTGAATTTGAAACATTTTCAAGGATTCTGAGTAACACTTAAAAGTAATTTAGTCATAGGGACTATAAGTCTAAATATAGTGTACCTTTAGTGAAAATCTTACAGAATCGTCACTTCAACGAACACTATTTACTTAATGAAGTTGGATTGCAATATTATTTACTATGATTTATATTCATTATTTACGTATTATGTATAGCCCTGTTGTTTCCAGTTCACAACGCTTGCAAATCTTATTACATTTCTCATTATAAAGCAATAACAAAATGTCATAACATAAGGCTGGGAAGTCGAGCATGGAATAGCTTATTACTGCTTTATTGCGTCACTAGAGGACCCGTTCCAACGTCGCTATGCGTGGTATATCTCTCCCATCAGTGAATACATAAAAATAAAAACCACCTAGCATATGGATCATGTAGCTTCCTAAACTTAAAAGAATTTCCAAAATAGGATCAGTTGTTTCAACAGTTTATCCCTTATCAACAGACTCACAATTTACATCAGTAATATTATAAGTGAAGATTATATACTAGTTAGTGAAGTAATAAAGTTATTATGTATAACTAGCTTAAGCACAAGGCTCTGGGTGTGACCGCAATCCACTTGTGTTCTAGCCAATTTACTACCTCAATTCGTAAACATCACTGTTTTGTTGTTAGTCCACAGAATTCATGTTCAAGTTCTTAATACTTATGTTCTCAAGATGCCATTTGATAAATACAACACTAATTTTTCTAGTTTTCTAAATTAAATACTTAATTATGATCTAGAACTTAATCATGGTAACTTAGTTAAAAACTGAGAAAATAGAGGTTAACTAGGTTACCAAAGGTAAATAAACGCAATATAACGTAAATAGCTAGTAGGATAATGCTTTTATCAATAAAGTAAAAGGTTATATCAAAATAAAAGTAACTGCCCAGGTATTAAAAGCCTGACCTTATCTTAAACTTAAACAATTCAATTTAAACTGCCTGGATAAAGATTGAAAACAATGTTGTGAAATTATCAGAAATTCGCAATTTTGTAACTTGAACGTTTGAACTTAGGTTATCGGCCGGCCGGAATTAGACGAGTGACGCAAATTAATCAATATTGGCGCTATGTGAAAACTAGAACACAACTGTTGATCTATAGGCATCACAAATATATGCGCTTTCACTCAGCTTGCACAGTTTCATAAAAGTATTCAATGTTGGTATTTCATTCGTTAATTTTGACCTGACCATTGCCTACCGCATTGAGTTTAAAAGTGTTAAAAATATTTTTTGCATTTCATTCAATAAAAAGCACTGCATCGATTATCAAATATTTTCATGTAACAAAGCTTCGACTAAAACACCTTACATGTCGAAATACGTGAAAGTACAATATAGGATATATTGTACGTAAAACAAGGTTGTATAATTTATAATGATTTTTTACTTTCCTAGAACGTAATTTGATGAGGACACTTGCCATAGCACTGCAATAATTAAGTATAATATTACATGCTGCGTCGCTGCTTATGACCTTAAACTATTTGTCAAGATAAGAGTCATGCCTAAAACAGCTGTTAGCTCAGACTAGTCACTAGCAAACCTTTCCTATAATGATAATATACATAATATTATCATTATAGGAAAGGTTATTTGTGTGCCACTTTGTAAATTACGAATGAGTTGATAATGCTGAGCGATTTCCAATCATTACTTGAGTAGTCGATGCCACGCGCAATTTTTAACCGGTATCGAGTGTTCCGACCGCGCAACACTACCGGTGATCGCGGACTGACTGGAGCTGTGAATATACCAGGCAAAGCTACGGCTCGCTTGGCTAGTCGGCCGCGGACCCACGATCAAGGGTGCGCAACAACATTAGCCCTTGCGTGTAAGTACTTGGCTAAGCAAAATTCTAATCGCGATCAAAAAAACTGGTATTTCATTTTTTGTTTGTTTGTTTTAGCTGCGAACAGAGGGACTTGTGGCGTGGAATGCTGTATTTCACTAAGAGCTTCTTGATACAATACCTACCTACGTATCTAATGAATAATAATTGGTCGGGCTTTAAATTAACCAATTTGACCTGTTTGTAATATGTTACCTAAATTATATTTTTTTTTTCAAAGAATGACAGAAATTAGTATCCTGAAAATATATGTTATTTTTATATTAAATAACAGAAACATTAATGTAACTACAATAATAACCTTACCTAGCATCTTAATAACAATTTTCAAAATATAAACAGTACATTATAACAGTCTCGTTAGTGTAGTCTACTATTTTCAAATATTCAAACAAAAAAAAACCTGATTATTTATAAATTAACTTGGTCACCCTAACTTTTCAGTAGATTCTTAATTTATGTAAAACTAAACTGATTTATAATTTCAATACTTCAAATATGCCCCCGATAGCTCAGTTGGTAGAGCGGTGGACTGTAGAGGAAAACAAAGATATCCATAGGTCGCTGGTTCAAATCCTGCTCGAGGGAACTATTTGCATTAAATAAATAAGTTTTATTTAACAAAATTCTCACCATCCTCGTCGTCAAAGAAAGAGTTGGTGATGATGCATGGTGATCTCGAACCGTCTTGCACTCCTCTTGAAGACATTGTTCAACAAAATACACACAGATTTTTCGAAAACCAAATTGAATTGGATTAAACTTTTTGTTCGATAAATTGGAGATCAAATCTGCATAGAGAAACGTGAATGCATTCACCGGAGTAGACAATCCTAGGTTTGCAGTTTGCCGACCGAAGATTTTTTTAGTTTAGTCGACTAATACCAACCCAAATAATTACATCTCAGGCATCGTCAGGCGCCCTTCACGTCTCGCGCGCCTGTACTAGCTACTTGAAGAACCACCCGCGCCAGTCGTAATTTTTGGGGTGATATAAATTACATCTGATATCTCCTATAAAACTTTAGAAATATAAAGTATCCATCATTAATTATAGTTCTCACATCCCAGTATCCAACACATCCTGAGTATGGCCTGTAGGTAGTATAGTTTCTAGATACATTTACTTAGTATAGTATTGGGTTCGAACTAAGGTAGTTCCTTAGGTTAAGAACTAAGCCTTAGCTTAATTTTTTTGGATAACAATCAAATTCAAAGGTGTCTTTGTTCATTGTGGGGGTGATAACCTTAGTTCCCTTCACCTTGTCAATCGATAGCTTAACATGCAAAAGGCTACACATCTTTCGCCAGTGCTACGGGGCGGCCTCCAGCAATTCCAGAGCTATTTTAAATTGAGCTCTAGAACTCAGTTACTAGATTCTATAGAGCTCTTTAACTTGATTCTATAGACTTCCATCATGAAGGTACCCCAATCTATGCAGAGCTTGTATTATGGGAATTACCTCCTACTTCTATACCTGAGACAAATAACTGAAGATAATGGAAAAATTTGTCCCGCGGCGAGAATCGAACTTGCAACCTTCTGCGTATGAGGAATCGTCAAAAGCGGAAAGACCACGATTTCGGCCGGTTTTCCATTATGGGTTAGGTTAGTTTATGACTAACCTAACCCATAATGGAACCTAACCTACCTAAGGTTGAAGTTAACCGCTTTGTGGATGTTTCAATTTCCTTTAGCATGTTATACAAGTAGGACTTTAAAAAAAATTAACCGACTTCAAATAAATCACTTCTTACTTCTTGCCCTAAAGAATTTTGAAAATCGGTTCACGATTGACGGACATATTGGTGATCATAGGACGAAAATTACAAGTGAGGATGAGGTTTTTTGAGTTTTCCGGAAAAAGTACCAACCACTCAGGAATAAAAATTTTATATGGGACCACCTGTGAAGTATACTCTTTTAAACAAAGAAAAAAATAATTTAAAAAATCGGTCCACAATTGACGGAGTTATCAGTGAACATACATAAAAATTAAAAAATAAGGTTCCGACGAATTGAGAACCTCCTCCTTTTTGAAGTCGGTTAAAAATGCTCTCCGATGCTCTCCGACGCGCGCAGGTAAGTGTGAATCGTACATTAAGCCACTCCACGCACTGCGGCGGGACGCGTTGCAAGTGGGCGAACTGAACTATTTTTATTTTCCTTTGAAATCTATATGATTTAGTTAGGTAGTAGGTATAGGTACCTACGGATAAGGCTGCATTGTCTATCAGGACAAAGACTCATTAGATACGGTCTACCTACAGCTAATCTAGTAACATTGGAGTTTCGAAACTGATTGATAATCTATGAACCATAAATTCTTCTCGACACTTGCCCTCTTGTATTCTTGTTCCACAGCTTGCTTCTTTACTGCGAAGCTGAATTATGAAACACAGATACGACAACAATTCAACACATAATTGCTTCCAAGTGGTGGTGTCTTCAAGGACAAAAGCTATGTTAGCGCGATTATTGCGCGATTATGCAGATATTTGTCTCGGGTCTGGGTGTTTTCTATGTATGATATGTATGTATTTACAAAAAAAATGTATCTATGTAGTATATCAATCATGTGGTTCCCATAATACAAGCTCTGCTTAGTTTGGGGCTACATGATGTGTGATCACGTCCAGGATTTTTTTTTATTACATCATACATATACATTGTATAAGATGCTTATATGATACTGATCATGGCTTTGCTTGTACCACAAGATAGACAGACGAAGCGAACGCCGAAGGAGTAGACATCACATTCGTTTTCTTCTTTGTCTGTCAAAATAGGAAAAGTGGGAGTTACCGATTTTTTATGCTTGCTTACAGGAAAGTTTTAGTACTCGGATAGGTGGCACAATTGGCTTACTTAGTAGGTACGTTGCCGCCAGCTTGCAATGGGAAAGATACGGGGAAAAATCTGTTTCGTTTGGAAAGTTTTTGTTTTCGTTTTAAAAGTTCACAACCCACAAGAGCTCAAATAATAGATTGGCAGATTAGACCGGCTCTTTACCGCGGCACCTAAAAACTAACACCAGAGTTAGCCACTAACTAGCTCATTCGAAATCGAAAGGATCATATAATAATCATGCACATTTTTTCCTGTTTCGATGGTATTATGTCTGTGGTTGCCATACCCATAATAATACCGTATTGGTTTATTTCTAAATAGCTTCCGCCCGCGGCTTCGCTCGCGTGGTACCCGGATAAAAAGAAGCCTATATGTTAATCCAGGTCATAAACTATGTTTATTCCAAGTTTCATCCAAATCCGTTCAGTAGTTTTTGCGTGAAAGAGTAACAAACATTCATCCATTCATCCATTCATCCATTCATCGATACATCCATACATACTCACAAACTTTCGCATTTTTTTTATTAGTGTGATTCAGCTGATTTACCAGAAAAAAATATCTTTCTTCCCAAAGATATTTGACACCCACTTGCATGAACAGCACCAGTAGAGCTTCGTGACTATCTAACTAATTGAAACACAATTTCACATGTATTAAACCATCAGACATATCACGAACACCGACAAATCAGCTGCGTGTGCGCAACATAGCATCTATTTCGCTATATGTTTGTATTCACGAGTGGCTTCTATTTCGGGAACGCCCGCGCCAGGCCACCTATCAACAAACAATGTCAAAGACCTGGCGCACCTCGTACCGGGACGCCAAAAATGTATAGAATTAATGATGATAATGCTCTTTCTTTTAAGAAGCTGCAATTCATCATACTTATAGGTAAGATTTGATTTACTTCGTAGGGTGTTAAATGGTTTTGATCAATGCACTGCACATTATGATGATGCATAGGTGCTCTGCTCTGATATAGGTAGGTACCTAGGTATTTATATTGAGACATTGACATTGAGACATTTAGTAATTAGACATAGGCGAACTACAGCTGGTGAGGTCCTGTTCTGTCTTTCTGTTCTACAAAGGAACATCTTGTTATAATAGGTACTTTTCATCATGTTAATGAGGAGGTAGGTACTTAATAACTGCATATACGCAAATATTGGGATGATGGTAAAAAAAGGAAACTGATTCTATAAACATCCATTCCATCCCATTCTAATTAAAATCAGCAAGAACGTACAGAAATATCACGGCTTTGGAACTGCAAACCTCGAATTACTCATACACTTCAGATGCACGCACACCTGCTGCAAAAAATGCTGGAATTTTCCAGTGCCACGAAAACAAAATGGCGGGGAAAGCCCGCACGCGAAAAAAAAACACCATACAAAATCACTTTTTCTCCAAATAACGTCGCGTTTTGTAAATATTTTCGGAAACGAAGGAGACAATGTTATTGTGGAGTGTTTGAGAGTAGACTGAGCCTTGCTGGCACACAGCCGCGTTACGACATGCTTTGTTCAGTCAGTCAGTACGGTTTTCAGTGCGATCGTCACGCACGATAAATTATGTCCTGTCGCGAGATTAGACGTTACCATGAAAATTGAAACTAAGTAGACGAGACAACATAGAGTTACGCTAATGTATGCGAAGAGTTACTCATGCTCAACTTAACCGAGGTTCCAATAAACAACGTTAAACACGGTAGGTAGATACTTACTAGGCGAGTTATTCAGCATTCATGAGTAATGATTTTCAAAACGAAATAAAATAGAAAATACAAGGGCCTCGTCGGTACGCATAACTATCTTCTGAAATCTTCTGGAAGTGCTTTAAATATCAACACTTTGGCATTTTGATTTCCTGAATCACGACCTCATAAAATCGGAAACACTTTGGAGTAAATGATACATTACTGGCTAAAAATAGCGTCGCATTTGGCACGATTTTAAAGTTGGAAGGTACCTATCGTCATTGATTTCAGAAAGTTCATCGGCTCTCGCGTACTTATTGAATAAATTGTTTACGTTTTATTTGTGGAATAGCGTTCAGGGAATAACAGTGAATTCACTCACTTCCGAGTCTATACAATTTTATTGAATGCCTTTCGGTTCGGCCGAACGCGATCTAAAGGTTTAAAAAAAAGGTTGCTCAGCTAATCCTACCGTTCGCTGGTGAATCACTGGCTGTTTCATAATGATTGCAATAATCCAGGGTTCGGGTACTCATAGGTAGGTACGTTTCGGACTCTACCTTTAAAGTTATGATTCTTAAGATGGCAAAAAATTGAAATAATACTGTTATATAAAAAAATTAAGTCTAATATAAGTAGGTACGTTCGTACGTTCGGTAAAGAAACTGTAAATGTAACCTTACTAGTACCATAGTAGGACTCGGTTCACTTTCCAGTATGTATTATGTATAGGAACCAAAATAGGCACATGTTTGTAGAGTAAGTTACCAAACCTAGCTACGTTATTTATTAACCGACTTCAAAAAGGAGGAGGTTCTCAATTCGTCGGAACCTTTTTTTTTAACCGAATTCAAAAAGGAGGAGGTTCTCAATTCGTCGGAACCTTTTTTTTATGTATGTTCACCGATAACTCCGTCAATTGTGGACCGATTTAAAAAAATCTTTTTTTGTTTAATAGAGTATACTTCACAGGTGGTCCAATATAAATTTTATTCCTGAGGGATTGGTACTTTTCCCGGAAAACTCAAAAAACCTCACCCTCACTTGTAATTTTCGCCCTATGATCACCAATATCTCCGTCAATTGTGAACCGGTTTTCAAAATTCTGTAGGGCAAGAAGTAAGAAGTGATTTATTTGAAGTCTGTTTATTTTTTTTAAAAGTCCTACTTGTTATTAATGCCTTTGTAGACTTGTAAATTATTTAAGCATTAATCATACTTAGGTAGTAAGTACCATACCAAAGAAGGGTAGGTAATACTATAAACAATATCTACTAAAATGATAAGATAACGATAAGATAGTGCTCAGTTACCTACCTACAGTTACAGTAACAGCTAAATCTAATATTTTACCTACAATGTTAGAATTTCTGAAAATTTATGAAAAAATTAATATAGTTGATTACCACCTTGTTTTTTATCTCTCAAAATCCGGCGTTATTTCCATTGTTTGTTTAATTGAATAAAATTTTGTGTAAATTTACAGCTCGGTATCAATATACAATGATATAAAGAAGACGGACAACAAACACAAGACATTCTTTATATGTAGGTATAAACAAAAAAGATTAGACTAAATTAAACTAATAAATCGAACTAATTCAGAAAGAAGGATCTTCCAACTCACTTTTACGTTTACGAGAGGTGATAAATAAAAGGAGAATGCCGTCTGATGTATGGCGCTCGGTACCAAGACTAAAGTGAGTGCGTCAAAAAAATCTCCAATAAGTTTTTAATTGATTCTACTGTCATAATAATTAAAAATGAGGGTTATTGCCATAGTAACACTTTACATCAATGTTTGTTGCCATAGTATACAACGTATATATCATTGGTTGCAGTCTAATGGCGGCGTGCAGCGGAAACTAAATCAACAAAAAAATTTTTACTTGATTATTAATCCCGTCGGTGTGTAAAACTACAGAAAATGTTAATGTAATTTATAAAATATAATAATTGTTATAGGATGGATTTCTCTAATGAAATAACCTACATTTCCATCACACAAATCCCAAACCACACGACAACGCGCCGGTCAGCTGTGACTGTCTGTAGGCTATCGATTTGGCGAGCATGACTAAGTGTAAAAGGTACTCTGATCCCTCCCCCTGTCCCACCGAGGGGACACCTCCTCAATCAGACGGGGCAATAGATACGCATTGGAGTGATCCACGACAAACCAACAACGGTATTCCTACTAAAACTCCAAGCGAAATTTATGAACTTATATTTATGGTTACTTCAGTTAATATATTTTTTATTTATTAGGCAACGCTAACAGTACACATATTGGGCATGCATATTACGAAACAGCTAAATAAATCAAATTATTGTATTGTGTACGAAACCCTTCATTCGCGAGTCCGAATCGCGGTTGGACGGTTTTGTTTTTGTTTTCTTGAAAAAAAAATATTAGGATGTTAATCTTATGCTCTGTAATTATGTAATTAGAGGTTTAAAAAGCATTGAATTACGCGTCATTAGGTAACCTACGTGTAAGATTTCACTCTCATAAAAATTGCATTAATTTGAAACTTGTTACTTACACTTAGTGACACAAACGATGTTTTGAGTCATCGAATAAGAAACTTCCGTTCATGTCACATTCATGCACTGAAAGGGCGATCTGAGTGCGAATGGAATTTTTCGCAATCTAACAAATCTTTCAAGGTCACTATACCTACTTTATACACTTATGACACGGACTAGGAAAGTCTGCTACATTATTTTTTTCTAATTATTGTTAAATTATGATTTAGAAACCATAAAAAAGAGAGTTGCTTCTTTAGATGGTGGAAGTGGAAGTGCATGTGTTCGGTAGGTACCTAGCTCCTGCATGATCTTTTTATGATTTTATTTCAACATAGGTTTAAAAACTTGAAACAGATAAGCCTGGTTAAATTGTAGAACCTCGGCCTGTGCTTCGGTGGAAGTGCATGTCAATAATACTATTAAATTGTAACTAATTTGAAATCAATTAGGTAGTCTGCGATACCGAGAGATTAGACATGGTGACAGCTGCCAATATCATTAAATTCTCAGTTTTATTGATATTGGCAGCTGTCACTTGAATTTAATAGAAACTATACAAAGCATACTATTTTATTTAAACAGTATAAAATTTTCTTTTTTTGTGCCGAATATTTCGAGTACATGCCACATTTTTTTTTCTTTGCAGATTTGCAATCAAAAACTATTTTTTCCTGAGAAAATCTGTAATAGGCTGTAGGTAGTAGTCGTTTAGATTCGTTAAGAATTACCTACAAAACGAATGATTTTTACAACTGCAGGTAAGTCAGATAAAGAGAAGAAACAACAATAATTTTACTTTTAACGTCCACTTAAGGTACCCATTACCTACATATCTATCTGTTCCTTAGGACTTAAGTAAATATGTGCCTTTTAATTGCATAAATGACCCTTAATTAATACAAGAAACCTAAGACATGACCACAACAAAAACACCGCAAACCAGGTGCGCAAACAAACGGGAAGAGTGAAGGATAATAAAAAAGTCACAACTGAGTCCAATGTTTACTTACCCACTCTCTGGCTCAAATGAGGCGTGTTCCTCCCTGGTTCTTCCTCCTCAACATCCATATCGAAGGAGAACGGGAAGTTCTTCGTTGAACCCACGAAGCCGTTCGCCATGTTTTAAAAGAGGTGGCAAACACGTCGTCACCTTTACGCTACATCGAACATACTGCCGCTGCCAGCTAGCGGCTGGAGGGTCCTCCCTACGCATGTAGTGCAGGAAAGCGCTCGATAACACTGCTAGGTATGACTCGGCTACAATTTTACAGAACTTTTCCTATTGTGTTCGGTGACAGAACTTAACTATACTGAATGTTCATTAACACCGTTCTAGGGTAGTACCTAATAATGTACGGTACTGATCAAACAACACTTTACAGCGGTTAAGTTTTATCGAGCGCAGTTAAGCGGTGTTTTATGGAAAACTGTTATCCTTCAGCGTAAAATCGCTTTCGTTATCGCGCCTATTTGCAGAGTCAATTCGAGATATGAAGTATTCGAGTGAAGGACGCGCGTGTGGGTTTAATAATGTTACAATCACCTTTTGATGAAAATACATTTCAGTAACACGTAAGCATTGAACAAAGGAAACAAAGAAAACAAAGACAAGAGACTGAATATTTGTTTTGAGGTTTTCTTTGATTATCTTTTTTAAATCTTTTAACAAAAACTTGTACAATGAAAACAAGGCACCTTAATTAGTTAATATCTAGTATGATTGCTATAATTAAAATAAACGGCGCTTCTCTGCGTTTTCGCTAAAATCATCATTGATACATCTACCTATTTACATAATCCTATAAACTTGTTAAGGTAGGTAGGTAGGTACTTACTGATTAGCTCGAAGCAGAATAGGTAACTTCTTACATCCCTCTTACATGTAAGGGGTGTTCTGGCGGCTGGCTGATTGTGATTGCGGCAAAGTGCAGCCTAACACCGGCACAGCTACAGACCCATGCAGCACCGTCGGCAGCGGTGCGAGAAGTTGTGCCCTGCTATCCCCAACCCAGCGTGGGGATTATGACCTATGTTCAGTAGTTCAGTACCCCTTGTTGCCCTTGTACGAGTTGCGCGTTACGAAAAGTTTCATTGTTTTCGTTTTCAAGCTCTTTTTAATGTAACTTTTATTGGCAACTAGCGGCCCGTCCCGGCTTCGCACAGGTGGACATAGAGCACTTGAGTTACGTTACTTAAATTTTAGTAAGGACCCCTAATCTTTTCTAGCAATAAATATAGCCTATGCTACTCAGGGTGAATGTAGCTTTTCAATGGTGAAAGAATTTTTGAAATCAGCACAGTAGTTTTTGAGTTTATTCATTACAAACATACAAACAATTTTTTTTTTTCTCTTTATAATATTTGTTTGGATTACTCAACCAGTTTTAAATAGATCTTGATCGAGCAACGTAGGTAATGTAATATTCTTGCATATTGCAATGTTTATCACTCAAAACAGTGAGATAATTAACGAAAAAAGGTACTTACAATACTCGAAAACTGGAAATTTTCAAATTGTGCTACAAATACTAGAGGTAAAATAGAGGACTGATTTATATCATCCGCAGGGTGATCGGCTAACTCTGTTGCAAACAGAAATTATTGACACCGATCCTGTTTTTACAAACTTTGTCAATTGACATTCATTTAATTCCGACAGACGAAATGTCAAAGTTTGTAAAAACAGGATTGGTGTCAATCATTTCGGTTTACAACAGAGTTAGCCGATCACCAGCTGGTGTTGTGTTGTAGTTGATGTAGTGAATATGGTAGTAAGATAAAGACTGATTAATTGCCATTTAATAAAAAAATAAGTTTTTGGAGCTTATCTTGTTCTATGTTTTCTTGTTTTTTTTTACTGAAAGTTCTGCTAATGGGTAATTTAAAAACCCAGGCTAATCTCTGTCTTTAACTATAGGTTATGATTGCTATTAGGGATAGGATCAAAATAATTTCAAAACAGACCATCTAACAAATAATTTATTGATTACACTTCAGATACAAACATTCACAGGAATAGAACCTACACTATTGACTCATCACTTGGCCTTGGCCTTTGGTGCTTGCTCATCGATGGGATCCAGCTTCGGTTCTTCAAACTTGAATGTGGGGAAAGCAGTCATGTCCACACCGGAACCACCTCCGTACTGCTTTTCTAGCTTTTCAAATTCGTTCTTCAGTTCCTTCTGAATGGCAGGGCTGGGGTCCACGAGTTTGCCACCTCTGAAAAATGTTTTTCACTTTAAGCTTTGTTTGAGTTACAATTTTATTATTTATTGATTATATGACAGGTAGTTGTATGAATGAACACTGAATGGGTATAATGAGCTTAACAGTTCTTACCTCACCAACAAAATACTATAGCAATCTTCTGTCTTGCTAATTGTAACTTTATCTTGTATCTTGTGCTTCATAGTATGTATTTAAAGAAAAATGTGATTGGGTTTAAATAATGCTCAGTGAACCATTCTGAATGCTTCTAGTATTTCAAAAACGATTTATGAAGTATGGTGGTTTTCATAGCACAAGGTCTGCTTAGTTTAGGGCTAGAGTGGTCAAACACTTGACTAATCTACTACTACCTATAATACCTAATCTACTCGTTGCAAGAGTTTTTTGATGATAAATAAGCTAGGTATATGTTTTACAAAAATGTTAAAATGTTCACTTTATTATTGATTTATTATTACTTTCCATAATTTGTATGTAAAGAGTGCGGTAGTAACTTATTAGCAATGTTATTCGAAATATTAAATGTTTTATTGTTTTTTTTTTTCTTGTAAAATTGTGATACATAACTTAATTATTTATAATTTGAAGAAAATGATTAATAGAAGCAGCAGATGGGTATTATTTAGGTAGATATTATATTATTATTAGTATTAAAGGAATAAGCTGTAAATAACATTTATAATAAAAGTTTATGCAAGTATTAAATTTAGTTTAACTAAATTTAATACTTGCATAAAAAGCTGTATAAAAGTACCTATTACATAGGTAAACCTAAATGTTGCCATGCCCTTCCTGGGCTCATGTTGATACATATATTATATATAAGAACTTTTTGTACCTACACATGAACGCAATAAATAACTTTGACTTTGACTTTGACTAATCTAAGTAAAAAAAGATGTATAATAATGTTCAGTATTGTTATTATTAATTCTGAGCAGAAATAGAATGAGTTAAAATTGGCTCAAAATAGAGTAAAATGGGAAATTTATTTCATAATTATAATACTTTCAAACTAAGATAGGTACAAAAAAAATCTGCCTTTCTTCACCTGTATTTCAAACTTTAATAAACAACTACAAGCACTAACTATTGATTAAAACCTGAACTCAATTCATGGCTCGGTTTAGTCCTATAAAAAAGCCGACCTTCTGACAAAATCAATAAGAAAACTTACGCGCTCTTCTGTTTGTATTCTCGGATTTTATCAAGGAAAAGCTGCTGGACGGGATCAGATGCCTTCTGCGCCGCCGCCAGGTTTCTAGTGATCATCACAGAGGCGCTGGCCGCCCGAAGACCGACAAAGGTGGAGGTCAACATCTGAAAACCCACAAACTTAACCTCAAACTTCTGTTACATAACTTAGCAAAAATATACCAAATTCACTTTATAAATACTTCGACTTTATTTGAAATGGTTGAAGAAGATTTCAATATGGATTCTTTTTATAAAATTAAGCAGAATTTTACGTTTTTGTACCTTTTTCCGTGTCTTTGCCTTTAACCCGCAATCTGACAAACAAATCAACTGTCAAACTAACAGCTGTCATACTAATATTACTATTCCAGCTGTCAGCTGATTCAAACAGTTACAACTATACAAACTATGACAGTGATATAGACAACAGTCAAAATTAGCTCTTTCTTACATTCGCCGATTACCCGACCATAATTGAACTTGCCCTGAGACAGCTTATAATTGGAAAAGCCCCCGGTGAAGATGGTGTTACTTCGGAACTTCTGGAGGCAGGAGGAGCTCCTGTTGTGCAGGAGCTGCAGAACCTTTTCAACTCCGTCCTTCACTGTGGGTTCTGTTTTTAAGAAGGGAGATAGGACGCTTCTTAAAAATTACAGACCCATCTCGCTCTTGAGTCACATCTATAAGCTGTTCTCTCGGGTTATTACAAATCGTTTCGCCAGAAGACTCGATGAGTTCCAGCCACCGGAGCAGGCCGGGTTTCGCGGAGGATATGGCACCATAGACCACATTCACACAGTGAGGCAGATTATACAGAAGACCGAAAAGTATAATCAGCCCCTGTGTCTGGCGTTTGTGGACTATGAGAAAGCCTTTGACTCTGTCGAAACCTGGGCAGTCCTGGAAACCTTGCAGCGATGCGAAGTGGACTATCATTATATCGAAGTGTTGAGATGTCTGTACGAAGCCTATGAGTGTCCGAGTACAGGACCAGCAGTCTAAACCCATCCAACTGCGCCGCGGAGTGAGACAGGGAGATGTCATATCTCCGAAACTGTTCACAAGCGCGTTGGAGGATATGTTTAAGACGCTGGACTGGAAAGGTATGGGCATAAACACAAACGGCGAGCACATCTCACACTTGCGATTCGCTGATGACATAGTCCTAATGGCGGAGTCACTGGAGGAGCTGCAACAGATGCTGGACGGCCTAGCATCAGCCTCGCGAAAGATAGGTCTCGGCATAAATTTGGACAAGACCAAAGTTATGGTCAATGACCGAATTGATCCGAGTCCTGTCGTCGTTAATGGACAACTTCTTGAAGTTGTTTTGGAGTATATATACCTCGGGTAGATATTGCAGTTGGGTAGAAACAACTTCGAGAAGGAGGCCGAGAGGAGGATTCAGCTGGGTTGGGCAGCATTTGGAAAACTACGTCGAGTTTTCTCGTCACCCATACCGCAATGTTTGAAAACGAAAGTTTTCAATCAGTGCGTCCTACCCGTCATGACATACGGAGCCGAAACGTGGACACTCACAGTACGGCTAGTCCACCAGTTTAATGTCGCTCAGCGAGCTATGGAACGAGCTATGCTCGGGGTTTCTCTGAAGGATAAAATCCGTAACGAGTTTATCCGACATAGAACTAAAGTTGTCGACATAGCTCAGAGAATTAGCAAGCTGAAGTGGCAGTGGGCTGGCCATATCTGCCGACGAACCGATAACCGTTGGGGTAAACGAGTTCTTGAGTGGAGACCGCGGCTCGGCAAACGTAGTGTAGGATGCCCTCCGGCCAGGTGGGGTGACGATCTGCGAAAGACTGCTGGTAGAAGCTGGATGCGTCGAGCTCAGGAGAGGGCGCAATGGCGCTCATTAGGGGAGGCCTATGTCCAGCAGTGGACTGCTATAGGCTGATGATGATGATGATCATGAATTGAACGGGAATTCTCTGATGAAGAAAATTGTGCGCTGATCGTTAGTGGCCATTGCTATAGCAGAAAACTGGACCTGACTGAAGACTGGATGACTGGACTTATGAACCATACTACGTTGCCTCATTATACGTAATACTACGGAAATTGTGGAAAACTATCACAGAAGCCATTTAATAAAGTTCAAGTTCAAGTTCAAGTTTCAAGTTTCATTTATTTAACGTAAAACATAACATTACAGATGCTTACGATCTAAGGCGTTACATTTACGGAGTCGGACACAGATAAACAACTAACATTTAACAATAATAGAAAGAAAGAGAGTGGGTACCTACCATAGAATTTCATAAATAAAAATATAACAAAAAAAAAAATATAAATACTAAGTATTTACCTAGTTGCCTCCAAAAAAAAAATATAAATAAATCTTCTTACTTCTACATAAATCGATCCGTACGGGATCTTCCCTAATTTAATACTTATATTCTAAGTTTTCGCAATAAAGCAGGCAGAAATTCTCTATAGCCTGCCAATTATTCGCAAACACATCAAATAGTGGGTTCGATGCAGAGAGGGTATTAAGGTGGCGCTGTGCCCGGCATATCGGTGACTGTTGGCGTGCTACAGTACGGGCGTGCATCACTGCGAATAGTGGCACTCTCCCAGGACGGAATCTATTGCGTTGTTCAGGGACGTATAGACGACTAGCCTCACTCAGTAACTCAGAGCAGTTAAGTGCTCCTCGAAGAATACGGCACAAAGTTAACATTTGTTCAAGCAGCCTTCGTGTTTGTAATGAATTAAAACTAAGTGTTCCTTGTAGAAACTGGGTGGGGTACATGAACGGATAATATCCATGTACTTTACGGTATAGAAAGCGCAGGAACCTTTTTTGTACCTTTTCGAGCATAAGTGTATATGTTGTGTGGTGAGGGTTCCATACGCAGGCACTGGATTCTAATTTTGACCGAACAAGCGCAGTGTACAGGAGCTTAATGACATTTATATTATTAAAATCTCTACAGTTCCTAGTTACAAACCCTAGCCTTTGAAAACAGTCCCCTACAAGTTTACTGACGTGGTCATGGAAGGTAAGTTCGGTATCAAATATAACTCCTAAGTCTTTAACAGACCGCTCTCGCTTTACCAACTCTCCATTCAGTTCGTACGGCATGGTTGTTGGGCTTGAAGATCTGCTGAAGCTCATCACCTGGCATTTATTAATATTAAGGTACAACCTATTCTCCTCACACCATAATAGAATGACATTCAAATCTCGCTGCAGAGCATGACAGTCGTCAATCGAGTTTATCTCGGCGTACAGTTTAAGATCGTCTGCGTAAAGTAAGCTCTTAGTAGACACTATGTTCTTGGTCAGATCATCAACCATTAGGGTAAAGAGTAACGGTCCCAAGGAAGAACCTTGACTTATGCCCGATCTTGTATGATATGGAGAAGAATCATAACTACCAAGACGTACGAACTGCCTACGGCCTCGCAAGTAGTCAGCAAATAGATTTAATAACTTTGGGGAGAATCCGAATGCACTAATTTTATTAAGAAGGATGTCATTATCTACATGATAAAACGCTTTTTTAAAATCCAGATAAATTACATCAACCTGTGTGCCTGAATCGAGTTTTGCCGTAATGTAGTCCGCAAGTGTTAGTAAGTTGGTATGGACTGAGCGACCGCTTCTAAACGCATGCTGGGACTCGTTCAGATACGGTTCAACCTGTTTGTATAGTTTGGCATGCAAAATACTCTCAAATAGCTTAGCAAGAGATGAAAGGATAGCGATAGGTCTATAGTTTTCCACAAGTGTTTTATCGCCTGCTTTTAAGATTGGGACAACTCGTGATTTCTTCCAAACTTCTGGGTACTTGTATGTAGTTAAAGATAAATTGAAAATGTGTGACAGAACAGGAGCAAGTTGCGACTTAAAAGCTTTTATTACATAAGGAGGAATGTTATCCGGGCCTATCGAGTTTTTAGATTTTAGCTTTTCTATACCAGTTTCAACCTCAGCAGTAGTTATTTCATTAATATTTATCTGAGAGTATTCGTTTGTAGGGTTTATTTTGTTGACATTTAAATCTGGGATATGTGGAAGAAATACACTACTAAAATAACCAGCAAAAGCTGTGGCTGCTGCCTGACCAGTATGTTTCTGTCCTTGAAAAGTGATGCATGGATCGAATCCTCCTTTTGTGCGTAGATTTTTTACGTAACTCCAGAAAGCTTTCGGATTTACAGAGAGGTTGTTTTGAATATTTTTGGTGTAAATTTTGTGTGCAGTTGAGATTCTAATTTTTATTGATGCTCTGATGCCGTTGAAGAAACTATAAACGTATAAATCTTTAGAACGTTTCCAAATTTTGTGTAGAATCCATTTCATTTTAATATCTATGATAATGTCTTTAGAAAACCAAGTTGGATACCTACGCGCAGGTTTAGTGTTTCGTATTTTCTTAGGAACACATTGACTAAAGCAGTTATTTAGTTCTAGATACAAGATATCAACGGCATCATTAACATCATGTTGCTTTAAGATAACATCCCATTTTGTATCATTAACTATCTCATAGAGTAGAGGAAAATTGGCCTTACTAAAATTCCAGTCTGTTCTAGGGTCAATGTTGCTGGCTTCCAACAGTACGTCCTTTTCCTCTCCGTCAATGCACAAAGATATATTAAGTGGTGGATGGTATTTATCTGCACGCTCCACTAGACCACAATCTGCCTCACACACACTTGTGTTCATTACTTTAGTATTTACAAGTACTACATCTAATTTACTGCCTGTTTTATTAACTATGCCATTAAAGTCTACTAGATCACAGAAATTCAAGAAGAAGCACATATAATTATTAATATTGAGTGTAGCACTGTTTAAGTTCAAGTCCCCTAATATGATAACTATAGAATTGGCTAACAGAGTTGATATATTTTCCTCAACTTTACAAAACCAAGCCATGTAGTCTTCTTCTTTTGCTGATGGTTTTATATATACTACACATATGTATACCATACGCGATTTATAACAAAATGATGCCCAAAGATCCTCACCATTTCCTGTCTCTAGATTTTGATGACGAGAGAGCTCAAGTCCAGGTCTGGCTGCTAGTAATATCCCACCTCTGTTCGAGCCTCTATCTCGGCGGAGCAGGTTCCATCCATAGGGAGTTACTTCTGCGTCCGTTACCGACTCATCCAGATTTGACTCCGTCACGGCGATAAAATCATCTTGCAGTAGGGTTGTCTGTAGCCGCCATTCATGGAGTTTAGTTCTAAGGCCATTCACATTTTGGTACAAAGCATGCAATGTGTATTTTGATATGTTTTTAGTGGCGGTATTCCGTGCCATAGGTGTCTTCTTTCCCATAGTGTTTATGGCCAGGTGTGTGGGAATGGCTAGGGTACTCACGCCTGACTCCTCTATGAAACCATTCACATATTTCTGTGCCAGCTGGCCATGATTCAGGTGTCAATAATAGCGCAAAGGTGCTTTCTGGGACAGTGAGTACGAATGAGGCGTAATGATCATGCTTAAGTTTTAATTTGTGAGCCAAAAAACCTGTTCTTTTACAGACATCTTCCATATGCGACACCATGGCTTCTACGGTGGTTTCCGGTTTAAAAAAGCATGCATGAATTTTTTTAGTTCTTTCGACAGCTTGCAGTTGGTGTGGTTGCTGTTTTGCTTTGCCTATAACCACTCCTTGACGCTTAATATTACGCTTATAAGATGCCGTTTGCCAAGGACCATCATAGGTTTCTTCGGATTGTCCGGTCTTTCTGCTTTCTAATGGTGCTATTTTCTGTGGTAGTAAATTTTTTGAATCGCTGTGGTCTTTCGAGAGTACTCGTTTTGATACATTACTTACCAAAGTCTTAGTTTTCACTGAAGGGGTTGGTAGTTGGGCATTTTTTATAATTTCAGAAAATGTTGGTCTGTGTTCTTCATTATTTAAAATATGTTCTGAAGAGTTATTTGATTCTATTGTTGCTACTTGTTTGCTGGTGGTTAAGAAATGTTTTTGTAATATTTGCTGCTCTTCCTCCAGTTTCTGCAATCGTAATCGTGTACATTGAAAAGTATTGGTCAGTATATCGTTCGTGTCTTTTGCCTCGTCTAATGAGTCGCATACTTTGTCAATATCTGCTCTTAATCCACTAAATTTCGTGTTAAGATCTCCTAGATAGGTCCTGATTTCATCCATTGTTGTAGCTAAATCGTTAAGTTTCACGTCTTGGGCAGTAAATTGTTTTGTTATATGATCACGAAGGTTTATGAGCTCGGACATTATGGCAATATTGGTAGTTACTTTCTTTTTAGTAGCCACTGGTTTATCCTGGTCCAGGGATTCAGCGGGGGGAGATATTTGTGATAGCGGCTCAGTAAGATTCGTCAAAGTCGTGTTCTTGTTATTACCTATTATTGTTATTACCTATTATTGTATTATTGACTATTATTGTTAGTCTAAAGAAGTGAAGTGAAGTGTCTGTTGGCTTAGTACGAGTTGCTGGGTTGTTGTTGACTAAAATATTAGTTTTTTGGAAATTACGCTACTGGTTTTAAGTAGAAACTGATCAAAAAACGTAAGTAATGTAATCTTCTTGTAACCTACTGCTGCGGGAAGGATTTCCAGGTGGTTGTAAAAAATCTAATAACCGTAACCGACTGTCTATTCCGGGAAAACGAGAAATATCATTGTCAATGTCCAACTACCAAAAAATACCACAAATGCCATAAATAAAAAGAAGAAGACCATGTTTTCGCTATTCAGTGATGAAAAAAAAATTGCCCTCAGTGTCATCAAGTTTTACGAAATTAAGTAAAAAAAATTGAATTTTCAAATAATCATATCTCAAAAACTATTTGTTTCCGCACTACGCCATTTTAGATTTAGGCTTCCTAGATATAGACCTATCTGTGACAAAAGTTCCAGCCGCCTAGCTCACTACAAATAAATGAAAGTTGAGCCAAAAATTTATGTGCAGTGGGGAAAATTCATTTCAAATGTCGGCAACACCAAATAAAACAAAACAAAATTGAATTTCACTTTTTGGCTTATTTTCTTACAGATTTCTGCTCTAAATGTTGTTATATATTGTGGAAGTCTAGTTAACAATCCATTTTTGAATAAATACCTCGTCAAAAGTACGATACTTACGAATGAAAAGACAAATCCGGAATGTTTTGATCACTGCCACTTTTGCACCAAAATACACTACACCGATCCATTTTGATAGAGAAATCCATAAGATTAATTTGTTATTATTAATTTACAATAGATGAAACATAATTTTTCCAGGTAATAATTTAGTTTCAAGCAAGTTTTTCACAAAATCTTCGAAAACTGCTGCTAGCTGCCAAACGAAAAAACCGGCACGCGATAAGGGACAGCAAATCATATAGTGCGGTCTCCCTTATTTGCATGAAGCACGCATAATGTAGTTCTCTTTCTTGAAAGAATGCGATGAAGATAACTCGACGTCTATTGCTTTCTCTGTCTAGGGTGTACTCGTATGTATATGGTACGTATGTATTATTTTTCACATTGACAGACAGTTATGTCAGTCGTTAAAGTCATCCGTCCGTCACGTCAGTCATCTTTGTTTTTATTCGAGATGCGGTGCGAGATTGTGTATTATTTTATTTCATGAAATACTTAATCTGAAATCTCAACAAATTAGCAATTTAAAGCTATGAATCCAAATCTCCTCAATTTCACTGTATTGAAAAAATAAAGACATCTTTGAAAGATGGAGCGGGGTAAAATGCCGTCCTCTGGCCGGGGAGGCAAGAACAAGGGACCACAGCATCCACAGGATATCTTTGCATTGGGAACTAAATCCACTGTTGTGGTCTCGAGAGACTCTGAGAAAAGAGGCAGCATTCACAAACCATCTACGAGTGGTAAGTCTTTGAAATGTGACCGATTCAAATTGATTCATCAACTTCATCTTCATGCCCTTATCCCACGTTATGTGTGGTCGGCACAACATCTGTTCTCCTTCAATTTCCCGCTGTCATCGTCAGCATCATCTCAATACTCGCTCATTTCTTACTCATGTTATTTTTCACACAATCTTGTATTTTTTTGTTGATATGCTACTAGCTTCCACCTGCGGCTTCGCTCGCGTGGTATCCTGATAAAAAGTAGCCTATGTGTTAATCCAGGTCACAAACTATGTATATTCCAAGTTTCATCCAAATCCATCCATACATCATCACAAACTTTCACGTTTATGATATAAAGGAACTAGTGACCAGCCCCGGCTTTAAAGTTCCAAAAAAAAACATTATCTATGATGCAATGCTTTGTTATAGGTAATGGTTAACAATTCACATCAGTTGGGCCATGTGCTCGTTCCATCTTCAAGTACCATAAAGAAAAACATCAAAATCCAATGTGTAGTTTTAAAGATTTAAGCATACCTAGGGACAGACAGAAAGCGGGAAGCAACTTTGTTTTATACAATGTAATGATAGAGATGAATTATGGCCGGTTTCTATATTATACCGTTACTGATTACACCTCGTTTTCCCTTGAAAATGTGATAGTTTTTCAGGGGAAATCGAAGCGTAATCGGTATCGGTATAATATTATAGGAACCAGCCATAAGTGGGATAGGATTAATGTTTAGTTTCCAATATCTGTTTTCAAGGTGTTGAAAGAAAGCGGGAAACATCTGGATTCGGATCACAGCCTCCTAGTAAGAGATCAAGGATTGGCTCTCCTGCTGAAGCTGTTGGAGGGACTTCATTGGAAGTAGACCCAGTAGACTTGGTCCCAAGTGTACTGCAGGCACTTGATACACTCAATTCTGATAAATTGGCAAGTCCTTAGTCCTAGTGATTTCTACATGTTTGGACCATATTTTTTTTCCTTGAAATAAATAAATAAAACATTGAGCTAGCTTATAAATAGGCACTAGAATTTGGTACCTATGTTGAAATTAACTTCTATGGTCCCTGGTACAAAAAATGTTTGTCTTTTGATTAACTTAATTTTCACAAGGACATCTCCGGAGTAAACTAAATCTGGAGACTTCCATGTTTAAGTAAAATCTAATGTTTTATTAATTATTATTATTAGTCATGAGCGAGCAGCTTGATGCTGTGTCCATTTCAGGCAGTGTCAAAAAATTTTGTCATTGTTTCTGTCACTTTTTTTATTACTGATTGATTTAATCATAGCCAGATTTCAAGCTTGTACTCAAAACAATATAGCAAAAACAAAAAAAAACTTACATTTTAAATTTCATCTTCCAGCTGGGTCTACTCACTGGAGCCATCCGCCTCCTCAAATCCCAGCGCTCCAAGCCAGACCCAATCCTCTGCATGAGCCTCCTCTACCTGACAAAGATCAGGCCCAACATGTTTGCCCATGAGACCGTCACTAACATCCTCTGCACACTCCTGAAGAGGGAGCAGGGGGCTGCATTCAAGAGTAAGGGCAATCCGCTGGTGTTTGTGCTGGCTTGTAACATGCTATATGCTGGACATCGAGAGAGTAACAACTGGCCTGATATTTTTATCAAGGTAAGTTATTCAATAAACCTAGATATCTATTATGTAGTAAAATACAAATAAGTTATAATCAACTACCCTTACAGCACTAAATCAACCTTAATAATCAAAGAAGGTTTGACGATTATTTGTTTATTGTTTATTGCGTACATATACATTTAGTTGCTTAGGTGTTAAAGTAAGCTTATAGGTAAGTACATGTGCCCTGTAAGGGCGCTGCAATTTATGATTTTAGAGCATGCGATTACAGTTAATAATTTATTTAATTATACAAAATAAACAAGAAAGGCCCATAAGAGTGATGGCTAAAAAACTATCATTTACTTGTAAGCCAGAAAGAATAATTGAAGACCTTAAAGCGAAAGGCTACAAAATTTGAAGAAGCTGTGAACAAGCTAAGTTGGAAAAACAAAGAGCCGCTAAATATGTTCATGCTTACCTTCGATAATAAGGAGGAAATAAACAAAATTTTTGAAATAAAATCTATTCTTGGGTGCGTTGTTGAAATTCAACCCATAAAGTCCACCAAACTGGTACCCCAGTGCAAGAGGTGCCAAGTCTATGGACACACCCAAAAATACTGCTGCAAAGAGCCAAGGTGCGTCAAATGCACTGGAAAGCACCTAACTAAAGATTGCAAAAGACCAGCTGGGGATAAACCGAAATGTGTCCATTGTGGAGAAGAACACCCGGCTAACTACAGGGGCTGCATAGTTGCTAAAGAAATGCAGAAAATTAAAAACAAAAATATCAAAAAGTCACCATTGGTAGTACCGGAAAAGCAACAAAGTACCGGCCATAAAGTAATTACATCAAACCTAAGCAACCAGGGTCCAAAGGTTGCGACAACTACAAAAAAGACTGTTTCATACGCTCAAGCAGCTGCTAGAAATACAGCAACAGCTCCTCGCAGAGATCTAGTCAATCAAAATAATAGTAAAATTGACGAAATTCTTAAATTCATGGCGTCGTTTGATGAGCGCTTGAAAAAAATCGAAAATAGCACCAAAATGGCTATACCTAAACATCAGAAATGATTTCCAAGCTCAAAATCATGTGTTGGAATTGTAATGGACTACAAAAAAATCAAAGTGAATTGCAAGTAGTCCTTAATATAGAAAACATAGATGTGTGCTTGATATCAGAAACAAACTTTACTGAACAATCATACATCAAAATTTAAAGGATATAAAACTTATCATGCACTTCACCCATCAAACAAAGGAAGAGGAGGAAGTGCAGTAATTGTTAAAGAAAACATACAACATCATGAAGATAATAAATACGAGAACCCAGATATACAATGTGTTGCAATTCGTATCAAGACAAAGCAATATCCACTCACCGTAGCAGCCATATACTGTCCACCGCGTTATACATTACGTAAAGATACGTATATAAGCTTGCTTGAGTCACTTGGTGAGAGATTTATATTAAGAGGGGACTTCAATTCTAAACATACATATTGGGGCTCCAGATTAACTAATACAAAAGGAAGGGAACTTATGAGTGCAATAAAAGTAATTAAATGTAACGTTGCATCTACAAGATCGCCTACATACTGGCCAACGGATCCGCAAAAAACTCCAGACTTAATTGACTTTTTTATATATAAAAATATATCCTCAAATTATGTGAATACAAAACAGCTACGACATGAATTCAGATCACTCTGCTATATATCTAGAAGTAAATGAGAAATTAGTACGTAAAGAAAATAACTTGGCCCTAGTTAATAGATATACGGACTGGGAAAGCTTTAAAATAGAACTAGATATTAATGTAGACCTAAAAGTATCGCTTAAAACTCCCGAAGAACTGAATAAAGACTTAGAGAAATTTGTAACAATAATACAACAGACAGCTTGGAATAATACAACAGAAATTACAAAAAATATTTACCCAAAAAACATATTTACCCCAGAGAAATCAGACAACTTGTTACTGAAAAGGGAAAACAAAGAAATGTGTGGCATCAGTCCAGATCTCCAAAAGATAAGACAAGACTGAATAATCTTACCAAAAAATTGAGGAGGCTAATTCAGTGTCACCAAGACACGACAACAAGCGACTATCTTCACAAGCTAACCAATGATCGCAGTACCGATTATTCTCTCTGGAAGGCTACCAAAAATATGAACCAGCCGGCTACCCAAATTCCGCCAGTAAAAATAGGACCAGGACAATGGGCCGTCACCAACGAACAAAAGGCCAAAACATTTGCTGAATACTTGGAGAACATATTCAAACCAAATTAATATCAACCATTTAGTAACAATGAACAAATGGAGGGTGAAGAATGTATTGATGAAAAACTAGAAATAAAGCTTGTGAAACCAAGAGAAGTCATATGTGAAATAAAACATAACATAAATCCTAGAAAATCTCCTGGTTTTGATCTTATATCAGAAGAAATACTGCACAATCTTCCGACAAAAGCCTTGGTGAAATTAACCAATCTCATAAATGCTTCATTAAGACTAAAATATATACCAGACTTGTGGAAAGTGGCCGAAGTTATTATGATAGCCAAACCAGGGAAACCACATCGTGAGGCTTCATCATATAGGCCAATATCCCTCTTGCCTATTATGTCTAAATTATTTGAAAAATTACTTCTAAGAAGGCTTAAACCAATCATCGAAAGCAAAAACCTAATTCCAGACCACCAGTTTGGCTTCAGAGAAAAGCACTCAACAATAGACCAAGTCCACAGAATAACAAATCTTATTGAAAAAACACTAGAAAGTAAAAGAGTCTGCACCACTATTTTCCTTGACGTGGCGCAGGCATTTGACAAGGTGTGGCATGAAGGCCTTATGATGAAGCTGAGAAGTATGCTACCCAGACAATATACTGACATTCTAGAATCATACATAACAGACAGAGTTTACAGAATAAGGCAACAAGATGCCTACTCTGAAATCAAAGAAATTAAAGCTGGAGTACCCCAGGGAAGCGTGTTGGGTCCGGTCCTGTACCTACTCTACACCTGTGATATTCAAAAGTTAGAAAATAACACAATTGCGACCTTCGCTGACGATACTGCTCTAATGGCTACAGGAAACAGCCATGCTGAAGCAGCAGAAAAGGTCCAAGCAGCTGTCAATAAAGTCTACGACTGGACAAAAAAATGGCGGATTAACTTGAACGAATCAAAATCAATCCACATAAATTTCACTAACAAGAGAGAACAGTACTTTCCTCTGTTTATTAACAATAAACCCATACCGTACGGAAACACAGCTAAGTACCTGGGTATGACGCTTGACGCAAAGCTGCGCTGGAAAGCACACGTCAAGAAAAAAATAGAACAACTAGAAATACGCTATAAACAGATGTATTGGCTGCTTGGAAGGCATTCCACTCTGTCAGTACACAACAAATTACTACTTTATAAACAAGTCCTAATGCCAATTTGGACATATGGTATACAGCTGTGGGGCTGTACCAAAAAAAGTAACATCCTCATCATCCAAGGATTCCAAAACAAAGTACTAAGGGAAGCTGTAAATGCACCCTGGTATGTCAAAAACGACGATATTCACCGGGACCTGAACATAGACTCCGTCGAACTAACAATACAAAAATACGCAGAAGCCCATGAGCGTAGGCTTCATCACCACGTGAACGTCGAGGCCATCCAGCTCCTCGACAACACGGACATTGTGAGAAGGCTCAAAAGGACTAAACCTTTTGAGTTAGTGTAGTGATAACGATTGTGTAATGTAGTGATAGTGCTAGTGGTACATATAAAGAACACATGAACAAAGTGACTTCGCCTTAAATAGAGACAGTGAGGAGATTCCAATCTCCTACGATATTGCGGGCAAGGAAACACCGTTGTAAGCACCAATTAAAGTATATTATCACTCAACTTATCTCAAGTAATGTACGACAATAATTAAATCAAGCGCCTTTAAATGGTCCATGAAAGCCGGTTTGATTCTGTCGACGCTGACAACAACCTTCTTCCCTTTTATGTCGAGAGAAAATGTCTTGCCATCCCGCGAGCGTTCAAGTACTTTGAAGGGGCCGAGGTATGGCGGCTGCAACGCCCGTCGAACAGTATCATCTCTTAAGAATACATGTGTCGCAGTTGCTAGATCTTTGAAAATAAATGTTGATGTTTCACCATGCCTAGATGCAGGAAGTGGACGAAATGCCGACATTTTACGTCGCAGCTGCACGACGAAATCAGCAGGATCTTCAAATTTCTCAGATGCTGGAGATGGAACAAGCAACTCCCCAGGGAGCCTCAAGGGCTCGCCATAGAGCATTACAGCGGCTGTCGCTTTTAGATCTTCTTTAAAAGCCGACCGCATTCCAAGGAGTACTATTGTAAGTGATCGGACCCATAAATCCCCATGGCACATCAGAGCAGCCTTTAGTTGGCGATGAACTCGCTCAATCATCCCGTTTGCACAGGGGTGGTATGCGGTGGTCCTTATGCGCTTGGTAGCAAATTGTTGCAAGAGTCGGTTAAACAAGTCAAGACTCAAATTGTGAACCTTGATCTGTGGTAATGACTGATGGCACACCGAAACGTGGTATCCATTCCCTAGTCAAGGTTTCGGCTACCTCCTCAGCAGTAATAGACCGCATGGGCCAAACTTCAGGCCATCTGGAAACCCTGTCAATTGCAGTTAAACAATAACGAAAGTCGTCACAAACTGGCAAGGGTCCTACGATATCAATATGAATATGGGCAAATCGACCTGATGGTACATCAAACTTGCCAGAAGGAGCTGAATTGTGTCTTGTGACCTTGCTGCGCTGACACGCTTCACAAGATCGCGACCAGGCTCGGCAGTCTTTTCTTATCGAAGGCCAAACAAAACGATCTGCAATAAGGCGCGTAGTAGCTTTTGCACCAGGGTGGCTTAAATTATGCAATTTATTAAAAGTTGCACGTCGGAAAGAAGGGGTCAAATAAGGGCGAGGTTTTCCCGTCGAAAAATCACAGTAAACGGAAGTGTTTGTCCCTGGTATACAGACTTTAGATAGGTTCAGACTAGTAACCCCTTGCAATAAGTCCGTCAGTTCTTTATCTGTGGTCTGTGACATTGATAGGGCTTCATAGTCCTGATCTAAAGAAATAGCGTCAATATCTATTCGTGACATAGCGTCTGCCACAACGTTGTCTTCGCCTTTGATGTACTGAATATCAGTGGTGAACTGACTGATAAAAGATAGCTGGTTTAGTTGCGGCGGCGGAAGTTTTTCGCGTCTCTGTAAAAATGCGTACAACAGAGGCTTATGGTCAGTGAATATTGTGGTGTGCTGGACTTCTAATATATATCGGAAATGTTGAACGCTTTCGTATACCGCTAGCAACTCTCTATAGTACGCTGGCCATTGCGCCTGCTGCGGGGTCAACTTTTTGCTAAAAAAAGAAAGAGGGAACCATTGACCGCTTATTTGCTGCTGAAGACATGACCCAATGTGGACACCAGATGCGTCTGTAAACAATCCTAATCTAGCATTATAGACTGGATGCTGTAATAACGTTGCGTTTGACAGACTTTACACGTTTCAAATTGCTGCAGCAACAAAGGAGACCAAGGAAAGGGTTTTGCCCCTTTACTATTGGTCAAAACTAATGCCTCTATTAATGGCGCCTGGTACTGTGCGGCGCGTGGCACGAATCGCCGATAGTAATTCAGCATGCCAAGGAATCGTCGCATACCTTGAACGGTCTTGGGAGGTGGAAAATGCAACAGAGTTTGAATGCGATCCTGGGGAGGGCGAGTACCATCACCGCTAACATGATAACCCAAGAAAACTACTTCGCTGACACCTAGAACACATTTGGAAGGGTTGATTATTACTCCGTAGTCTTGCAGGCGTTCGAATAAGATGCGCAAGTGCTGAAGATGTTCAGATTCATCCTTTGAATAAACGAGAATATCGTCCACATAGGGAAAGCAGAATTCAAGGTCACATGTGACCTCGTCGATGAAGCGCTGAAATGTTTGTCCCGCATTTCTTAAACCAAAGGTCATATACGGAAACTCATAGAGGCCGAATGGGGTGACGATAGCTGTTTTTGCTATATCCTCTTCGGCCACTGGTATTTGATGATATGCCTTAACGAGGTCTAACGTTGTGAATATCTTAGCACCGGCAAGGTTGTCGGTAAAATCGTTGACATGCCGGACTGGGTAACGATCAGGAACCGTCCTGGCGTTCAGGGCGCGGTAATCGCCGCATGGACGCCATGTGTTATCTTTTTTTACAGTCATATGCAACGGAGAGGACCAAGCGCTTTTAGACGGCCGGGCTGTCCCACATCTCACCATTTCTTCAAATTCCTTCTTAGCCGATAGAAGCTTTTGCGGTGCTAGACGTCGGGGACGACAACAAACAGGAGGGCCTTCAGTGGTTTTTATGTAATGCACTGTATCATGCTTCATCACACGAGGCAGACCAGGAGGTCGAGCAATGTCTGGGAACTCAGACAGGAGCGTTGTGAAAATCGACTTGCCAGAAACTACTGCACGCACGCTGGGCTGGTGGAAGCTGGCCACAGATGCAGTAGCGGTTAGTCCGGTAGTACCGTCGACCAATTTATTATTTCGGCAGTCTGGCAATAGGTGATAATATGCCAAGAAATCAGAGCCAATTATGGCTGTGCTGACATCTGCAATCACGAATTGCCAAGCGAAGTCACGACGAAGACCTAAATTTAATCTAAGACTTGTGGTTCCAAAAGTTTGAATGCAGCTGCCGTTAGCTGCGCTAAGATCATAGTTAGTAGCTTGTCGGCGTGATGGTAGCCAACGGTGAGGAAAGCAACACAAATCCGACCCTGTGTCTATCAAAAACCGACGTTTACTTACTTGGTCGGTGACAAACAGGCGGCGGCTCGTGTTTGCACAGTCAGTTGCCGCCGCTACTGACTGCTTCTCGTGTTTTCCGTCGTCCAATTGCAAGGGCTGGTGCATCTGATGGCTTTGTTACCCCATTTTCTGTGATACCAACAACGCTTGGAAGTGTTTGTAGACCTCCCAGAAGATGAAGACCTTGCTGAAGATGCAGACTTGCCGCGAGTGGGTCGGCGTTGTTGGCTAGAAAGTGCAGCAACTTGGTTACTCAGCTCTTCTATCTGTCTGGCCAGTGTGTCTAGTGTAAGAGCTGGAAATTCAGATGATGTAGAACAGACTATTGGTGCCGGAGCCAACTCTGTGATCTTATCGGCCAACTCTGCAACTTTATCCAAATGTAGGTCGGCCTGTGCTGCAAGGATAGCCTGAGCTTGTTGAGGCAGGCGGCGTAACCAAAGTTGACGTATGATATTGTCATCTGAGAATGCCGTCCCAGCAAGTGAGCGAAGGTGACGGAGAAATTGTGAAGGCTTTCTATCTCCAAGTTCTTCATCACTCAAAAGCTGTCTCATACGCTTTTCCTGGGAAGTTGAAAGCCGCTGGATAAGCATTGCCTTGAGCTTTTCATATTTTTCTTCAACAGGGGGATTAGTTATCAAATCTTCAACCTCCCCTGCTAGAGCCTGATCTAATTGCCCTACTACATAATTATATTTAGTAGTATCGCCAACAATATTGGCTAATTGGAACTGAGCCTCCACTTGGGCAAACCAAGTAGCTGGTTTATTTGCCCAAAAAGGGGGCAATTTTACTGCAACTCTGCATACTTGAGCCTCTACCTCGCTTTGGTCCAACCGCTTCTGAAGTGCGGCATTTTTCTCTTGCAGTTGTTGAAGTTGTGACTGAAGCTCCTTTTCTGCCATTATGCAACTTCTTCTATAAAAAAAAATTACAACCACAAACCCAAGCGGAGCGGAGCCGATACTCAATATGTTAATATTATGCCCAAGCTAGACCAAACCAAATCAAATTGAAATGTGTGAGTAAGGTACACCCCAATTCAATATTTACACAGGTTTAGTAGGAAAATACATTGGCTAGTGAGCGAGCAATAATAAAAATTAAGTTTTTTTTTTTTTGTTAAAAATATTTAATAATTTTTTTATAGATGAATGTTGTTTTTTTTTAAATAGCTTGATCAACAGAGAAATAAACAAAAACCATATAAATGAATTTTCCAAAATAATAACACCCTACACTATAATAAACATTTTAAAAAAAAAAAGGTTAGTTCTCGACAGTTAACTGAATAAGCGATGAGTTATTTAGGCTATAATGCTGTATTGCCAACCACCATAGTAAGCATATAATTACTTAGTTGCTTAGCTTTAAGATTTAATTGTAAAACGTGTAAATCGAAAGTTAAAGGTAAAACCAAAAGGTAATTTTGTGAGGTAGGATAGCAAATCACCAACAAAGTCATAAATAAAAAGAAATACAGTTCAAAACTTGCGTGACACGAAGAGCTTGATGTCTGCGATCCAACTGGTTGAAATTAACGATAGAACACGTAACGCAACACGATTGTTTGAATGTTCAAACACTTGCACTCACTGGAACCTCAATATGTTTAGATTAGACACTATTATGTACCCAGGTATCACAAATGTTTGGTAGGAAGTTGAAACGAACAGGGCGACGACCCGGTGAAAACTTGTATTTCGTTCTTTCTAGTAGACTTGTAATTGTGAGGTGGGTACTCAGCCTCGAAGCCGCCAACGGAGTTGAATTTGTGGCAGTGGAAGTCCGGATCAGTCCAATGAAAATGTCGGTTGTTGTTCAGCTATAGGTATATTACAAGGAATGCAGGGGCACTTTGAAGCGTGCTGGTTTTGTTCTATTTTTGTCGTAGTTGTAAGCAGGTAACGACTTCTGCAACGACGACACCGGCAGATCTTGTTGTTATGCCGGCCGAATATATTTCACAGTCGAAAGGTCACCAATGAGGAGATTCCAATCTCCTACGATATTGCGGGCAAGGAAACACCGTTGTAAGCACCAATTAAAGTATATTATCACTCAACTTATCTCAAGTAATGTACGACAATAATTAAATCAAGTGCCAGCGATCTAGAAAACCACAGAGTATCTCTCAAAACTTCCCGCCTGGGGGTTGTGTAGTGATGGGACCCCAGAACATATACTAGTGATGTGACTGATCGATTGTGGGAAATGTCCGAATCGCCACAACAGTAAGAAAAGTGTTAATGGACACATTCTTAGCAATAACTCGGTATAAATCTAGGTCAATGTTAAATTACTCATTAGCCTACAGTAAGGCTAGATCGTAATCTTATTAGAGTACATTATTAGAAGTACACTAAGAAAAGGAAAAAAAAAATATACAAAACTAAAGTCAATTAGCATGCATTTACAATTTACAAATTATATAAATAAACGAATACAAAAGTCAAAAGGTAATAATGTCCCAAAAAGTTTGCAAGTAAAATGTCAAATATAAGGAATGTCAAGAATACAATTGTAGCTAATGTCAATAGTCAGCAAATAGGTACGGCGATTGTTATTATGTCAAGGTAGTTTTATCATTTAAAAATTCGTCAACGGAGTAATAACTTTTATTTATAAGGTATTCCTTTAGTTTTTTACGAAAGGGCAAGTCTTTGGTTTGGTCTTTAATGTAGTTTGGAATTTTATTATAAATTTTTATTAATCGCGAGTACGGACTAAAAGTTTTGAGGGTTGTCGAGGGCAAAATTAACATGTCTTTATTACGTCTATTGTAATTGCAATTATTTTCTAACTTTGATTTAAAAAAGGGTCACACTTTTTTTACAAATAGGGTCATTTGCATAATATAAATACATGGTAACGTTAGTATTTTTAATGTTTTAAGTGCGGCCTACAGCTTTGTCTTTCTTTTATGTTCCCTAATATCCGTACAAGCTTTTTTTGTTTTATAAAGATATCGTTGAAATTAACACTATCTCCCCATATTACGATTGAATAGTTAAATAATAGTTAGGCATTGGCATAATACACTGACAGGGCGGTTTGGTAGTCACTGTTACATTTTAGAATACTTAGGGCGTATGTAAATCTAGAAAGTTTTGTCTTTAATGCATCAATGTATGCTTTCCAATTTAAATGGGTGTCTAATATAAGGCCTAACAGTCTAAATTCATTACATTCTTCAACACCTAAAGTGGTGGTTAATTTGCCTAAATCTAGGGGTGATCTTTGGCTAGTTTTAATTTGCATAATTTTTGTTTTGGTCAAATTTATTTCTAAATTATTGTCATGAAGCCATTTTTTTGTATTGTCTAAGGTGTCTTTTATATATTTAAGGTCATATTTTTGAGTACTTTTAAACAGCAGCGAGACGTCGTCTGCAAAAAGGACACATTTTGCATTAATAGCTTTAGGTAAATTATTAATGTAAATCAAGAAAAGAAGGCATCCGAGCACACTGCCTTGGGGAATTGATGAATTGGTTGATATTATGTCCGAATTAAAGTTGTTAATTTCACATAGATCTTTATTTTTATTTAGATAATCGATTTGTGTGTATTGATTTCTATTGTGTAGGTAGGTGCGAAACCAGTTGTAGGCTGGACCCCTTATTCCTAAGTCATATAATCTTTGTAAAAGGATTTTATGGGAAACTTTATCATATGCTTTCGTCATATCAAGAAACAGTCCACACAATTACCCACTTACCTACATTATTCACAAACTCAAATTCAGCAAAATGTATTTATTTACAAATGTACCTTTTAGAAAGTGTTAAAGAAATATACATACATAATGTAGTAGAAAAAAAAAACATAGCAGATGGGCACGAGCACATATTATTTTATTTAGATTATTATTTTTCTCATCTTTAGATGCTGAAAGGCACACTAATCACTTTAGAATTAGTTTTTCGCTCTGAGATGTTGTGAAGGCCTTTACATTTCCACTGTAACTTATGTAACTATCATTCTATATTATTTGCAGGTCTACATAGAAGATGCTCTGAATGAGCGCTGGTGGGTGGAATGCTCATGGTGCAAATGCCTGGTGGAGAATATTGTCACTGCATTTGGGACCAAGCAGCCGCCGCCACATCTCATACCCAGCGATAACACATTAGGTAACAATTAGACAACAGTCTTCAAAAATAACAACCATTAAAACAGCTCCTGTCGGCACTCAAAGGCGATTGTTTTATCGAGTGCTGTCGATGAATGTATAAATCCATGTTCTGTTCATATGCCCATGTTAAAAATCCAACCTAACATTATGTTTGTCACACATACTCGTACCAGCTCACAGTTCGCACCCAAGATCTGCGTAAGTACATAACCAACCATAGCAAGTTGAATGGTGATAGTTAGAGGCAAGTCCAAATATTGTGTTTGTCACACATGCCTGCTCACTAAGTGCACAATGCTCGCAGTCAGAACACATAACTGCTCGCGCCCTAGAACAAGTGTGTTTTCAGCACTCATACACTAAACACTAGCACGTTGGCTGCGGGCCTCTTTTTTCGTGCTTCGTGATTTCTCAAGATACGAGTAGAGATATTAAAACTCGTCATACCTTTACTTTTTAACTGGCTGTTTACTTGGCGACGGAAAAGGTAGCAAGAACGGGCGCGGAAAAGGCAGCAGAAGTGGGAGTGGGAACGGGAACGCGCCTGGGTACCTACTCGGACCTGACCTTACTTTATGGTAATGTAGGTTGGTACCTACTTTTTATTCCGTACATAATTAGGGCTACGTATAAAATAACCATGTTCGGGGAACATTTTACATCACAACACGTACTTGTAAAAGCGTTTACACTCAAACGAAGTTGCGGGCGAGTCAGCTAGTTTCATCATATAATTTATCCGTGTTCTTTCCCTACCTCTCTTTCCTTCTACTTTTCCCTCTATAGTACTATTGAAGGTTGATTTTCGATGTCTATGTTGTTGTTACATAATGATTTGGTAGATATTTTATATCCTTAACTGACTTTCCCTAGTAGATTTTTAAATATTTTATTTTAATATACATATTAGGAATACATGCATGAACATGTAGGTAATTAAGTACGATAGATTTTCTTTGCAGATAATTTTTTTCGATATCATTGGTCGTAGTTAGTGTTTGGTTGACTAGTAGTGCATTAATCCTTCCATTTTATTATTGTTAGGTACTTTTATATAATTTACCTTGCTAGTTTATTTAAATATCTAGTGTAGCTACTGTAGCATTATGCTTTGCTATTGTATACCTTATTACTGTGTGTGTAGATGCATGTTTGTTGAGCCACGTTATTTTTACAGGAACTATGTCTCCCTCAGGGTCAGGATCCCCGCTGATGGGAAGCACAGAGGAGGATGTGGAGCTGTCTGAACTTGAATACTCTGTGTTTCCAAGGTAAATACTATTACTAACTACATACATAGATAAATAAAGTCACGCCTATTTCTTAGAGGGGTAGTCAGAGAAGAGAATTGTCGAATGTCTGTTGGGTTTTTGTGAAACTCGTCAGAGAAGGTTACCGGAATTTGTACTAAATATTTTGTCGTTTGAATATCTTGTAATGGATTTCAGCAAAGACACGCCTGAGTCAATTAACAATCATCTAGCCCCAAACAAAGCAGAGATAGTATTATGGGAACAGCATGACTGATATTCTACTTATGTAAGGTGTGTAGTGTGTACTGAACACCCTACTATCCTTGAAGTTCGTAGTTAGTTGTAGTAAAATAGTTCGTTAAGTTTTCATCGTTTATTTATCAAAATGATAAGTTGTAAAAAAAAACACTTCATAGCGTAAAATGCTGACTCTCGGAAACACGCAGGTCTTTTGTGCGGTTTGCATAAACCGTACACATATTATTATACATAGAAAACATCCAGACCCAGACATATATCTGCTGAACATGAAAATATTTGTCCCGCAGCGGGAATCGAACCCGCAACCTTCTTAATCTCAGGCGGGCCTTAGCCCACTGCGCCACATTGGTTGTCTAGGACAGTGTTCCGCAGGATGTGCCGCGGTACACTGGTGTACCGTGGTCAGTTTGTGTGCTTCGGAAAAATAATGTTATCTCGAAGAAAACTACCTACATAAACAGCCGTAAAAAACGCGGACGCGCCAGCAAGGCGTTTTGCTTCGGTTAGGTTTGTTGATTATTAAAATATTGTTTTGTTAATTATATAAATAATAAAAGTTGATTCATATTATGTAAAAATAGTTTTTTAATTTATGGTGGCTTCCAAAATATTCCGATTTCGTAGATGTACCTTGAATGCAAAAAGTTTGTTGAACTATTTTCTCGGATTCTATCTAGAAAAGGAAAAAAGTCTTAGTGATGGTTCTTTGGATTCGTCGTTGCAGGTACTCAAGCAGCCACGTGACAGTGGAACACCTAGTGCTGGCGGCCATCAACGAACAGATCCAGAGGCGCTCGGCCGCACCAGACAACATCGGAAAGGGTTTCTTGAAGCTGCTATCTGCCACCTGCGGCTTCCCAGAGGTAGGTACACACATTGAACCGATTTCACCGATATCCAAGAACAGCGGCCTATTGTTATTTTACTAGCTTCCTCCCGCGGCTTCGCTCGCGTGGTACCTGGATTAAAATTTCGCGGGTCTAGAACTACATATTATGCGAAATTGCAGCTCAATCCTTTCTGTAGTTTTGGCGCGGAGGGACAAATATTTCAAACCTTTTTCACAATATTTCGCCTTATGATATTGTCGCATTACCACGTGCTCAAAAACAGCGAAGGAAAACTTCATGAGGAAACCCGCGGCATTTCAGTCAGCTCTACACGTATCGACCATGTCTTTCTTGTGGGAAGGCCGACTAGGCTGAGATAATGATATTGGTGCTGGGCAAAACTCCAACTAATCATCAAACTTTTTTTAACTTCAATTAAAAATTAAATTAGAACTATAAGTAGCACTTTGAAACGTAAACTTTTTTAACTTACACTAATTAGTAACGCGACCAAACAGAGAAGAATGGACAAGAAACTCTGATAGGCATATATTTTTTTAACGTCTTTGTTACAATTCCTATTCTCAACTATTACCTTGTTTTTGAGAGAGTTGGAGACAATTTCATCCCAAGATTTTTGTCATCTAAATAATTTTGTAGTAAGCTTTATTACAGAGATTACGTTAAACAATATTCCTCATCACATCTCCCAGGCACCCCCTCCTAGTCAACGAGTAAAAATTACCACGACCCTGTGTAAATCATCTAATTCTAGATTAACGCAAATGGGCCTTAAATTATTTGCACGTCTAAGACACATCTTAGAAAAGTTCAGGAACGAATCTACTTGTGTTTATCTGCGTTAGCTATGTTTGTGTGTGCGTCCAGATCCGCATGCTGTCGGCGGTGCGGCTGGAGGGGTGGCTGAACTCGGGCAAGCTGTGGCGCTGCGGGCAGGAGCTGCTGGCGTGTGTGTGCGTGAACTGTGACGCCGCGGGGGCCACGGCCGCGCGCGACCATGAGGTGCTGGCGCAGCTGGCGCGCATGCGGCTCAAAACCAAACCGCTGCAGCTGGCCTACCAGAACTGTCTCAGGTGAGGTGCAGGTGGCCTACCAGAACTGTCTCAGGTAAGGTGTAGCTGTCTCGAAGGTGCAACTGTCTTAGGTGAGATATTTCTATCGACGGCACGGGATCCATTACCTATAAAAAGAAATAAATAAGTAATGCTCGACACGATCACACAGCGTCATGTAGCCCCACACTAAGCAGAGCTTGTAATGGGAACCACATGACTGATATTCTACAATTATATATTTTTTTTGTAATTACATACAAATTATACATAGACCTGAAACAAATATCTGCAAATAACGTAAACGTTTGTCCCGCGGTGGAAATTGAACCCGCAGCCTTCTGTGTCTCAGACGGACCTTCGCCTACTGCGCTACAGAGGCCGTCAAGAGAAATACATCGACGCGTCGCCAACTTCCAACAGCCGGTCAAACCCCCAGCATTTAAGATGAGATAAGATAAAACCGCACCAAAAAGGCAATAATATCTCTCTATATAATAATATCTCGGTCTGTTTTTTTTGTGACACCATCAATATTTGTATTCCCGCAGCAAGAGGAACACCTCAGCTGGGTCTAAACGAAATCCTAAATGCTATGTCCAGAGAGATGGTGTCGGAGTCGCCAGCCCTGCTACGTAGCGTGGTGACGCACACGATTTACAACGAGCTGTCGAACGTGCGCTCGCCTAACAATATGGCCGTGCTGGCGGCGCTGATCGCCGCGCAGCCTAACGCCGTGCCCGCCGCCATGGCCGATACTTACATGGTGAGACCACAGACATAGAATGACACCGGTAGAAGACTTCTTATTTTTTGACAAGTGTCATTCTAGGCTGACGGCACACATTTAAAAAAAATCCGAAAAAGCAGTTGCTTTTTTTCAAAGATTCAAATAAAAGATTCAAAGATTCAAATATAGTTCTTGCGTCAAACATGGTATAAAGGTGGTCTTCGTTAAATAATGCACTCATGTCTCACTATAATGCTAGCATGCAATAATCTAAATTAATTACCTAATCTAACTAAACAATTCATTAACGTCATAGAAATTCATGTCATTCAGCCACTTATACAATTTGATTTTAAATAAATAGTTATTTAATAATTTGATTTTATTTGGTATCTTATTATATATTTTTACACATAAAGTCAAACAACTTTTGTTATACTTGGCTGAACGCGGGGTATCTTTTAGAATAAGTCTATTCGGGTCTCTACATACTCTAGGGTGTTTGTCACATGCTTTTTTTAAACAAGTATAATATGTGATTTCTTACAAAATTTGAAACTTCATAAATATAGAGTGAAGGTAGCGGTAACAGACCAAGCTCCTTAAACAGGGGTTTGCATGACTCATCAGGCGGGATTCCACAGATCGCTCTTATGCATTTCTTTTGTGCTAAAAATGCCCTGCTCTTATCTTTTTCTTCAAAATAAACTTAAAGTTTCCCAAAAACAAAGCCTTCTAACTCAAAAGAAAAGGTTCTCAATGTGGTAAAATTTAGCCCCTCTGTATACAATGTGTAGAAGGAAAAAATAGGAATGGTGATTTGTCGATAAAATTTACCGTGTTTCACCACCCAAAAGTCTTCAACACCGGTAACCAGACACATGTTATAATTAACCTAGTGATTTTCTTCGATGAACCCTCTATATTATATACAATAGAGTCTATTGTGACACCGTATCTAAAAATGGTTTGAATTTTAGAGCATGCTTCGTTTAAAATGCGTAAAAAGGGTTTTTTCTAAGTAGGATTATTTTCACAGGAATTAATGATGCGCCCTGAAGAATACCTCCGTCCGCTTCGCGCTTTGACCCGAGAATGTGTTCGGGGGGCTCGCACTAATACGTCGACAGGGGGGGTGGTCAACGAAGGTGGAGTGGCGGCTCTACTGCCCCTAGCTAGAGCTCTAGCTTCGCCTTCTGCTGAAGGTAAGATACACCTGTTACCGCGCAATGTCTACGAGGGAGTACCCCTAACACGTCGTCGACAGGGGGGAGGGGAGGTAGTCAACGACGGGGTGAAGGCGGCCGTTGCCCTAAGCTGGTGCTCTAGCTTTGCTCTTTGGTACATTGTAAATCCGGATCGAAGGACCATGTTAAAAGCCTAGCCCTATATTGGGGATTCTTAGACTTTTTAGCGAAATATATTTTTCGATTGGAATGAAAATCACTTGTTTATGATATTATTATAATAAAGTTCTGCAACATATTGGTACACAAAAATAGACTAAAATAATGGATTTTGGTTGGTGAATATGGTAATACATTTCGTAAATTAATGGTGGTTGAGCACGTGTCTCAAATGGTTAAAGGTCGCGAACTGGTAAAATTAACTGTTTAAACTTTTAAAGTAATTGTGAGTGCAGTATAGGCAATTATACCGATGCAAAAACGCACAAACGCGTGTTCGGATTAATCCGATCAATAGATATACCAGTGTGTGACCAGACCTATGTGTGGTGTTCTGCTGATACATCGACAGGAGGGTCATCCTTTTCATAATAAATTTGTCGCGGTCTGGGCATCCGTAACCTGCTACACCAAAGTGAGGCTGGTGGAACGCTACGCATACAAAAGTTAGCTATATGTCCGCAATTTCCCCCACACTGTTGGAACGATAACAGCAGCTGATTTGAACCGTTGTACCCGCAGCGGCGGCGCTTTGCAGCGGCGCATCGGCCGAGGTGCGCGAGCGCGCCTTCCTAGCGCTGGCCGACCTGTTCTGTCTGTGCTGCCTGGTGACTGCGGGCAGCGCGGCGCACGCACGTTCGCACCCGGACCAGCGCGCGCTGCTGCAGCAAGTGGCAGCGCTGCAGGCGGCGGCGCTGGGCTGGCTGCTGGAGCACGCCGCGCCCGCGCACCGCCCCGCTCGACACGACTTCCAGCTGGCGCTCAACAAGGTACACTGCAGCACTGCTGCTGCAAGAGGTGGCATCTGCCGACCTTCAAGGTTTATGAGGATGTGATATACTGGCATAAGGCTAGGACCAGTTGCAATAAGTCTCGCTGTCCAAAATCGAGAGACGCCACTACGCTGCAACAGCTGGCGGCATTGACCAACCTTCAAGGATAAGAGGATATGATATACTGGCGTAAGGCTAGGATCGGTTGCGATAAGTCTCGCTGTCGAGTGCAAAATCGAGAGACGCCACTACGCCATTGCGCCCTGTCCTGAGCTTGACGCATCCAGCTTCTATCAGCAGCCTTTCGCAAATCGTCCTCCACCTGACCGGAGGTTTATAAAAACTCCTTGTAATAGAATGTCATTTTTTCCAGATAATGTTCGTGGAATCAGCGGAGACTTACAGCAAAGTAGACAACTGGCCCCCGGACTCGGAGCGCACGCTATTACACCGGCTGTGCTGCGAGGCGCCGTTACCCCAGTACAATCTATTGCGGATCATGTTCATTGGACTATCTAAGGTAATCATTTCGGACTCTGGGGCGCACTGGGCGAGAAGGCCCGCCTAAGACGCAGAAGGTTGCGGGTTCGATTCGAAAATTATACAAGTAGTATATCAGTCATGTGGTTCCCATAATACAAACTCTGCTTGGTTTGGGAAAACATGATGCCGTGTAATAATGTCCAGTATTATTTATTTATAATTATTTATTTAGGCCGATTTCACAGTCATGCTGACCAATGGTAGTCCACAGACTTTACATAACACCTTTTAACAAACGTACTCTATCGGCCAAGAATGGGTTTACGTGGCGTCTAATCGTAATCCTCCATCTCTTTCAATTATTCCAAGTATCAAACAAAAAGGTAGGCAAATTCGTAAATAATCGACCCAGACAAAAATACAATTCAAACATTTTCAATAAATGTATTTTTCAATCCGTGTCAGAAGCTTCCCAATGGTCAATCTGAAACGGATTTAAAATAGCGTTTTAGGGATCCATCGGAATCGAAACCGATTCCGTGAGTTTTAGGTAGATTCGACTCAAAAATTAGCTTCTTTGTCACCCAACTAATTCAATGTTACGGCGGTTTTTCCGCCTTAACATTGAATTTGTATTGACATAAAATATTGGATTTCCTCAAGCTACACCCATAATCTGGCCGGCAGCGAAGTTGTTAAAACGTTACCCCCAACTTATACTTGTGGGACTGTACTGTTGTTGGTCGGTGTAGGAGCTACCGGTGTCGTCTGCGGAGGTGTTCTCGCTGGTGGAGCAGCTGGTGCGCCGCGCCTGCGCGCTGCCAGCCGAGGACTGCCCTCTGCTGGTGGACAAGCTGGAGGTGGCCGACTACCTGTTCCAGCTGTGCGCTTTCGCACCGCCCGAGAACATCACCATGCCTCCCGGGTGAGTGCACCAACTCACGACTAAATGCTTCGACCAACCAACGCGTTCAGCTTGCGGTTGGTCGGTTTGGCCTAGGCTTAAAGACGCTCACTTTACACACGTTCTCTTGACGTGCGGAATCATACGAATAAGCACGAAGAATCCAGAAGTTCCAAGCACTATAGAGCGCGCTGATATGCGTTAGCATCCTGCAGCAGTCTGTGGCGCAGACAGACTGCGTGCGATTATTCGTACTGCTATCCGGGATTATGATAGTCACTTTTCATCATCATCATAATCCCCCTCCCACCCCTAATTTATTTATTAAGATTTATCAACATAATATACACCCATAAAAAATTTAAATGGTGACAAGTATTATGTCTTGAACTTAATGCTACTATAATTAAAGATGATTGACAACATGCATATAAGAATGATACTTAGAACGAGCGAGTAAAAAATAATAAGTAAGATCTACGAAAGAGCAATACGAAAGATAATAAGCGCCATTGCGCCCAGACCTCAGCTCATTATCATTTAAAGCAAAAAGAAAATACTTATTAAATTTGAATTAGATTATAATGTGAAAAAGAGTAAAAACTCATCAATACGCCTCTTTGTGTTGAAGTCGCGGGGCATTCACTAGTTATAATAACTTGTAACATAACAGGTACACTCCACCGCCGCTGGCGATAACTACTCTGTACTGGCGCGCATGGATCGTGCTGACGATGATAGCGGCGCACAATCCACACGAGTTCGCCGAGCGCGCCGCGGCCACTTACCCCACGCTGCGAGCGCTCATAGAGACCTGTATCACCAAGTAAGTTTTTCTGACTCAGGAGCGACTTTGCGGAAACCAATTACACGATATTCAAAAAACAAAATATTTTGTAGGTACGTATTCGCATATAGGGATAAATTGCGATAATGCAAACATTTAAGGCCGCTCATAGCTCGACGCATTAAAAAGATAATGCGCTGTGCATTTATGCAGCAATTTGAGATCCTGAGTTTCCAAAACTAACTAGCCTTTTGAAGTTTTTAATATAATTTCAAGAAACTACGCAGACATAGCAAGTCTAGGTACGAGCTTCTGCTATCGACTTGTACTTGAAATTTGATAGTTACATCCTTACTTGACATTTCGAACGTCCAAGAGATTAAAATTAATTAGTTAAATGCGCCATTTTCAGCAAGCCCAGCATAGAATGGAACAACAGCACGGCGGCGGAGAGCGAGGCTGAGAAGGCGGCTATCCTGCAGCTAGAGACGCACCTGGCGGCCGCCAGTAACGCCAAGCTGCCGGTCACGGAGCACTCCTCGCGGCTACTCAGCCAGGTATTAGAGGAGCACACCAGAACCCTGATTCTCGGGAATACAAATGATTGTTGCGACACAACATATTTCTACCACATATTACTTCCACAGAATTTTGTCAGTTCTCGTGAGCAAAGTTAATCACAATCACAATAAACTCTATACACGAGGATCGAGGACCAGCTTAGAAGCGTTGGTGGCGGTCACGTCGATTTTGTTAGCAGATCAATCAACTTAGATATGTGAGGGTTGTGTGGGCAATTAAAACAGTAAATTAAAGCATTTCAGGCTTATTCAGGTACGACATGTTTCAGTTTCACTGTAGAGGTAAGTAGAAGGTAAGGTAAGGTAGGAGACAGCTTATCCTAGAGCAGGACAAAGTCAAGGACAAGTGTGTCGTTTATAGTAACAATGAATAAGAATTCCTCGCACATGATGCGACGAAGGGCGACGTGTTGCAGGAACCTAGTTGTGTTTTAGAAAGCGAAGTCCGGTCCCTATTTGGTTGACAATTCGATCTGAGAGCTACTGTGCACGTTAAGCTGTAGGTCCTGGCTTTTTCAGTCGCTAAGCCATGTCGGAGGCCTTAGGGTGGTCTCAAAACTTCGATACTAGAATAGCCACTCATGAAAGAACGAAGACCAACGGCCCATAATGTAAACCTCAACCGATAATTGACGTTAAATAAAATGTTGGCACGGTAATTTCAGCATGAATTATCATTATCATTAATATGTTTGCATGTATTTGAAATATCGGTCTGCCCTACTCAAAAGAAGCGGTTTAATAGCGTTATTCAATTAAACGACTAGCCGGCTTACATGGCAATTAAACCAGTTGGGTTGGATGCGACGGATACACGGATTATTATATCCATTTTTAGATTTTTTTTTATTAGGTTCACTAAACTGGTTGTTACACAGAATAACACACATGATTATATTCTGAATGTAAAGTTAGATACGTGTAAAACCTACTCGAAGTGAACACAGCATGCGTAATTATTAAACTCTCCTCTAATGGAAAAACAAATTAAAATTAAGTTAAAGTAAGATACGATACTATTTAAGATTTGGCAGTCTCTTGAGAGTAGATACTGGGACATTGAAGATGTCAATATCTTGACAGATTTGGTTGTAGGATGAACACATGCGATAAATAGGCGAATGTTGGCCATAATTAGAATGGCAAAGAGGAAGGTTGAATGTTTTCTGATTACAAAGACGGCTGGAAGAACGAGGAACTGCTAATTGAATTTTCTCTAATAAATGAGGATTGTCGATCTTACCATTAATAAGTTTATGCAGATACGTAATATCAGTAATGTATCTTCTATGTTAAAGAGTAGTCATACTGAAATGATTGAGCCTAGATGCGTAGGATTATAGAAGACTACAGAGGTTGTTAGTATATGACAGGTGATATAATAGTAGATTGTTTTACAAGGGACTAAACCATCCCATTATATACGAGGTTGTTATGAGGATGACAAGACCGAGTTATAATGGGTGGTTTTGGCCCAAGTAAAACACTCTACTTTTCACTTCGATTGCGAGAAAATAAATCAATTCAAAATTAGACAATTTTCAGAAATTTTATTAAAAATTAATCAACCTTCATAAAACATCACCATGACGGTTCTATTTTAAAAAAAAAAGATTGATGGAGCACCAAGAAGTCGAGTTTTTATGTAAGAGAACGAATGCTTTGTACGGGATTTTAGACAAAAACTGAAAAGAAAAAATACTTTTTAGCCCGAGGTATTTAACTCGAGTTTTAGGCCCGCTAAGCTACACTATTATGATACACTTTTTGAGCAAGAGAAGTGAAAAAAAAATTTTTTGAAGTCTCTATACGGGTAGCGTGTACTGCGTAGGTAGGGTTCCATACAGGACTGCAGTACTCAAGCAGGCCACGAACATAGCAATTAAAAAGAATAATTGATATATCTGGGTCCCTAAAGAATTTAGTTTGTCTTATGACGAATCTTGCGAGCCGTGATCCTTTTTAGTGATGTGGTCGACGTCATCTCGAAAATCAAGTTTTTTGTGTACGATAATATCGAGATCTCGCATATTTGAGACCTCCACTAATGGTGTGGTATCGATATTATAAGATACAGGCAAAGAGTTAATTTTTCTTGAGAATTTAATATGGAAGCATTTTGAGGCATTAAGCACCATTTTGTTTTTCTTATACCAGTCGCTTATTTTATTGAGATCTAATTGAAGATTGCTTATGTCATCTGGTGAATTGATAGTTCTGTAGAGCTTGAGATCGTCAGCGAACATTTGATAAGATGATGTTATGTTGCTGCAAAGATCATTTATAAATACGAGGAAAAAAAATGGGCCGAGATGCGAACCTTGAGGAACACCCGATGTTACGACTCTAGCAGAAGATTTAAATCCCCGCACAGTTACTAATTGGGAACGATTGCGAAGATAAGATTCGCACCAACGAATAAGGGATTCGCATATGCCCGCATAACCCAGCTTCTAGACAAGTAAACCATGATCAACCAGGTCGAAAGCCTTTGAGAAGTCAGTGTAAATAGCGTGAACTTCTTTTTTGTCTTCGAAGGCTTTCGCGTGAACTTCTTTTTTGTCTCCGAAGGCTCTCGTTATGTCGCTGACATAGCTAAGTAGATTCGAGATGGTTGAGCGACCTGGAAGGAAACCGTGCTGATGTGGGATAATATTAATCATAATAATTTTTGACGAGTTTTAAATGAAATAAAGTGTAATAATAATAATGATGGACACTATCACACAGCATCGTGTAGCCCCAGACTAAGCAGAACTTGTATTATGGGAATCACATGACTGATAGATAAACTACAAAGACTCTTTTTTTTGTAAATTCATACTAATTAATTATACATACAAAACACCCAGACCCCACCTCAGGTGGGCCTTCGCCCACTGCGCCACAGAGGTCGTCAGAATGTTGAATGTTGTTTGTAGCTGACAACGATGGAGCCCGGCGGCGTGGCCCGCAAGCCCCCAGCCAACGTGGTGGAGTCTCTGCAGAGCCTCAGCTCACAGCTGCGCCTCGGCAAGCTGCTGTGCCGGCAGCCCGCGCTGCTGCTGGAGCTGGTGGAGCGGCACGGCACGCGCCGCGCCATGCCCTGGCTGCACCGCCTGCTGCGCCAGGACCGCCTCGAGCTCAGGTACCGCACACCCCTTGGGTGCCATGCTCGGGACGGGATACGATTTTTCATCCCATCTATTCGAAAAGGACTACTTGGTTCGCCTTTAAGTCCACCCCAAGGTGATGTTTGCTATTTATTTAATTAATTTTTTGGAAGACTGACAGCACATAAAAACATAATAGTAAGCCTTAAAAGAAAAAATCGACACATAGACAACTAAAGGCTAATAACAAGTCTTCACTTTTAAATAACAAAATAGTAGTGGAGCACGATATAAAGTTAAAACATTATAAAAACACAAAGTATTACTTAGATCTTAAGTACTTATATGATTGGACACTGAAAATTACACCTTGTTTATTAGAATAGGGATGACGACTGGGTAATAATAGTAGATTGTTTTACAAGGGACTAAACCATCCCATTATATACGAGGTTGTTATACTCCCGAGCTTAGCGAGGGAGGATGACAAGACCGAGTTATAATGGGTGGTTTTGGCCCGAGTAAAACACTCTACTTTTCACTTCGATTGCGAGAAAATAAAACAATTCCAAATTAGTCAATTTTCAGAAATTTTATTAAAAATTAAATGTGCAGTTAGAGCAATTTTGAATGTTTAGTGATATGTTTTTCCCGGGCAATTTTATTTCGGTTCTCTGTGATTGGGATGTGATAATATTTTGAGTTGATTGTTGTGGAGTAAAAGTTGGAGAGACTCGAATCATGCTTGAGTTTCCTGCATTATTAAGATCTGAGTGCGGCTTCAGCTGAGTTGACATATTCATCCAATCCCGCGATGTAGATGCTTGGGGTTCTGTAATGTTTGGTAGAATATTGATTCCTTCCATAATCCGCTGCGTGACGTGATACTTGTTTTGTATAGAGTCCTCTATATAACCTTCAGCCACTTGATCGGACCTCCATCCACCGTGGCGTTTTAATGTCGTTATATTCGCACCAGAGTCCGCCAACAGAGTCGCGGATGTTCTGCGGAAACAATGGCCCGTGTAGAGTTCCGGATTTGGTAAATTTAGATAAGTGGCAATATCTTTAGGCATGTTACCAAATTTATTTTTGCCTATGACTTGCCTTGTGCTTTTACCATTTTGATAATTTAGAAAAAATCTTCTCGTTGAAACATTAGTGGGACGTAACTCCTGATAGGCTTTAACTATATTAAGGTATTCTCCACTGATGACAAATTTACGCTCTTTGTTTGTTTTCGTGTTCGGCAGACTCACAGCTTGTAGGTTTGTATCCGTTTCTACGTCTTCTAGCGTTATATTGGCAAGCTCTATTCCTCTGCATGCACCGCTGATTCCATAAATTAAAGCAACCTGTTGAACAAAAAAATAAGTGTGTTAATAATCGTAATAACCTAGGTACATAATTTAGGTATGTAGGTAGGTATCTATTTATTTAGTTTGAGTAGAGTACATAAGTAGGTTACCTTTGTTGCCAAGTATTGTTTATTTGGAGCGTTATTTAAAAATGTTTCGATTTCTTGTGTCGTCAAGACTTTAGATTTTTTTGCCTTGTATCCAGTGGACAATTTCTTCAGTAAAGCCGTTAAATTTACATATTTTTTAATATCGACGTCGTGTCTCGTTTTTAAGGTCATTCTTAACATTGAATATGTGCTCCAAAGAGTCGACGATTTGAATTTTTTCGATAATTCATCAAAATAAGTGAGAAAAACCCCTTCTGTAAAAGAATCCACACGTTTCTCATCTCTCCATTTCATAAAATTTTCGTAACTCTTTAAATATATTTCACGTGATTTTGTCGGCAACAGATTCATAATTATTTCTTTGCCCTTTTCTTCCATTTGCATATTAGCATCTTCACTATCACTTGATGACATTTTTCACGTTCACAATTTGAAAGTTAAAGTCAGGAAGTTAAACGTAAAAGTTTGTGATTTGGAATGAAGAAAATTCTAGAGATTTAGCGCCAATACCATCTTTTTTTTTAAATCTCTATACCTTCAATAACCCTCAACGAAACAGTTCGCATTCTACCGTGAAGGGAAGAATCAACCTTCATGAAACATCACCAAGACGGTTCTATTTTCAAAAAAAAAGATTGACGGAGCACCAAGAAGTCGAGTTTTTATATGAGAGAACGAATGCTTTGTACGGGCTGATGATTTTAGACAAAAATTAAAAAGAAAAAAAACTTTTTAGCCCTAGGTATTAAACTCGAGTTTTAGGCCCGCTAAGCTACACTATTATGATACACTTTTTGAGCAAGAGAAGTGAAAAATAATAATTCTAATTAGTTCGTCAGTTAGATCAAATACTGGACACGTATTTTTTTATTTATTGAATCAATAGAAATTGACGGAGAAAAAAACGTGAAAGGTCGTGACGTCACGCCTAGGTAAAAAATGTACTATATCGTGATGTCGCGCGGAACTTTAACGCACTATATCTTTGTTATTTTATGTTTAATTGACAAAATAAAAAAATAGGTGCCCAATATTTTTTGGATATGTAAAAAACGGACTAATTAGAATTTTTTAGTTGTCTTGCCTATTAGAGCCAAAGAATACGGGACTCAGTAAACGCCGCATTCTCATTATGTTGCAGTCAAACAAGTCGATTGTAGAATTATAGTGTTTGTTATAATTATCACACACACGCCATTGATTAGAATTACACCGATAATTGGTATTAACAAATTTTACACTGAATGTGGGAATATACCTCCTAGATCTTCTTGGAATATAGAACTGTAACATACTTATTAACTGAGGACAATCAACCTGACCAGATAACAACTTGCCTAGATAAAGAACATCTGCAATATCACGCTATCCTTCCGGCGCACTTACAATAACAGTGATGAAATTACTTTTGACTTTGGAACACTATTTCATTTAAAAGTTTGAACGCAATTTTCTTCAATAAAGTCCTGGCCGGTGATAAAAAAGGGCGCCTGCCGACGCACATTGACTAAACAAAAAAAATACGTGGGAGCTTCTTATTCGTTTTATAATACTTTTTATCAAAATATTACTGTCAATTTTAATTTGATTCACACAAATTGAATAAAACATAAGTCCTAGCAGTTGTAAGTGAAATATCAACACCAGAGAGTGTAAAATTAAACGCAGAAACTGTCATACACAATTTTCTCATAGAGGGGGATGAAAAGCAGAGTGTGCCACACGGTACCAAAATTATTTAACCTCGAGCGATGTACAGTCAGCATCAAAAGTAGATGATGAGTTTCAGAATTTCAAAACAGCTGATAGGAATTTGCGTCAGAATTAGATAGCACTAAAGTGTTCCATAAATAGGTGATTGAAAAATATGCCAACAATAAGCTGATGACACTAACCACCACATGTACCTGATGACTTTAAGGTTCAAAAGTATCTGATATAAAATAGTTTTATAAATATATGAATTATGTTACTTTGCAATATTTTGGCAATAAAGATATAAGTTCAAAAATAACTGACTATCTAGCATAGCATAAATAACTGATTATCTATTTTAACTGGCCTTTTAGCTCAGTTGATAGTTATTCTTGATAGTTATTCTTGATAGTTATTTTTATTTTTATTTTATTTTTATTTTTATTTTTATTTTTATGACACTTTATTCAATTGTAAACTCATCTAAAATACATTTTTTACTATAACTAAACTTAATACTACTTATGTACATAAATAAATATCAAAAACATTATTGTAAAAAATGTATCAAAACGGGAGACCATCGACCGCGGGGCAGGGCTCAAACGGTCGGTGGTGAGGGCTGCAGAGAGAGGAACCTCCGCACAATGCGTGCCGAGTCCAGGAGAGCCGCCTTCTGTATCTGACCCTTAATCCAGCTGCCTAGCGAGAGCCTATTATTATTTTTATTTTTATTATGATTCCTATAAAAAAAAGTACATTATGAAAATAAAACTTGAACAGGGTTTGTATGGGGAACCAATCATTTAAGTTTATTAAAATTTATCATACTTAACCGGCACTTTGAATTGGTGATCAACGTGAACAGGAGTGGGAACGGGAACGAAAAAGGGAGTGAGAGTGGGAACGAGAACGGAACGTGTACGGGTATGCTAGGTAATGCATTAATAATATGTTAGTACTTTTTATTCTGCTCAAAACGTGGTAAAAATAAACCTTTATGTAAATAATGAAACACATTTTGACACATACATTTCCACGCGGGCGAAGCCGCGGGGTGCAGCTAGTATATTTATAGAACTATTTTACATCAGATACTTTTGAACCTTAAAGTCATCAGGTACATGTGGTGGTTAGTGTCATCAGCTTATTGTTGGCATATTTTTCAATCACCTATTTATGGAACACTTTAGTGCTATCTAATTCTGACGCAAATTTCAATCAGCTGTATTGACTTTCTGAAACTCGTCATCTACTTTTGATGCTGACTGTACTTTGAAACAATCGCTCTCGCCTTCTATACATTATTTTGATCCCTTGTGACACAATCTACTATTGCCGCGCACTTTTTGAATTTGGCTTAGTATTCAGCGCCAAAGAAATCTAACGTAAATATAGTTTGAATAAAGACTGGCTGGTACGACAACCCATAGTCGCGACGTCCGGCTGAATAAAAAAAAAGAAATCAAATTAAAAACGCGCAAAGTAAAGCCCGCGTTTTCGTAAATTTTCACGGATTGTTAGAAATTCATGGTTTTGTTTTGAAAAAAGAGTATAGAATTAACTCTTGAAAGTATTAGAACTGACGCAAGAAATGTGATGGATAATCTATTACCTGCAAAATCCCGGGTGAATAAAATACGAGGCGCCTTTTATTTTCTCATAGTGGGTGATGAAAAGAAGAGTGTATCAGTCGGGCGCAAAATATATATTTGGCTCGAGTTTGGCACTACGTTCAGGATTCTACTAAAGATCGCTACGTTCTGAATTCAAAAAAGCGCCCTCGCCGTAAAAATATTATTTTCACTTCTCATGCTCTGAAAGTACTTATTTGTGCAAGATATAGTCTGCACAAAATCGAATTTTGCACACGATCGAAATGCATTAACATTTCTACTCATAAATGTATGTAATATATTGAGGCAAAAAAAAGAGCCCCAAACACAATAAGAAGTTCATAGATAGAATTTGTTATTTTATGATATTTACTTTAATTTTTTTGCTTTGTGTTTTTAAGACATAAAAGATATTAGAATTGAAATTCAAGTACGGTATGTTATTTAATTAATTTAAGAAAATTATTATCACAAAATTTATTTAATAGTAGGCTGTATAGGTCTGCAGCCCAAGCCTAATATCAATGTCGTAAGATTAAAAAAAATAAAGCAACTGTATTAATTTTATTTTGAATTTTAATTTAAGAAATGTTATGTTACACTACTGTTTTATTTCCTCGCAATCGAAGTGAAAAGCATATTTATAACTCGTCAACACAATCATTTTATCCTCGACATTACTATCAATGCTAAAAGTCTCTGGTGAAAAGGGTTCGATTTTACAACAAGTGCACAAACACTTGTTGTAAAATCGACTATTTGCTCCCAATGTATTATTGAGGTCCGTGGGCACTGTTCCAGCGTGCTGCCGGTGCAGTGCCTGTGCGAGTTTCTGTCGGCGGGCGGCGGGGGCGCGGGCGGCGCGGGCGAGGGCAAGGCGGGCGAGCTGCGCGCGCACCTGCGCCGCACGCTGCACGATACCGAGGAGGGAGCGCGCGCCGTGCTGCACTACTACACGCAACGTCTGGCGCACTCGCACGCACCCACGCGCGCCATGGCCGGCCGGGTCAGTACACATTACACACGGAGCAGGGGGTCTATTACAATTCATCGAAGTACGAAATTACGTGTTTCGTGTCTTGCGATTGGTACCCATAATAATAATAATGTAAACTTTATTTCAGGCTACAATAGAATAAAAACAGATGGTGTTTTACTTATCCTACAGCCCATATAAATATATACCTTAGAGACTAACATACATATTAATAAAACTATAATTAAAACACAAATTATTATTATTTGCCACGTAGCATACACGACGTGGGTCGCGTGGTGTCCATGTTTTGTCCACGGAATCAAACGAAAACCGAAATTTCGGCACGAAGTTTGTAATGTAACAGTTCAAACGTTGCGCATCCTACTCTATTTCACAAAACATACGACCGCAATATTGGAATTGATAGTATGAAGTACGACCAATCGCACGAAACGAAACACGAAATTTCGTACTGCCGTTAATTGTAGTAGACCGCCAGGTGTAGTGTACAGTCTACAGTTTTATATTTCTGAATGGATTTAGATGAAACATGGAATAAACATTCGTGTACAATGCGAACAAAGCCACGGGCAGAAGGATTGTATTCAAACAAATATATTGTTTTCTGTGGGTTGAAGAAAAGTTTTATGATGTTATGTTTCCAGGGCTTAAAACTCGTACTTACCGAGACGGAAGATGCCACCGAAATGGACTACAACGCTGACGTCAGTCCTGAGTAAGTCCACTCATCGAGCCTCCTATCCTGAATTTGTGTCAATTTGTCAAATTTTCTTTATTTCGCTAGCCATATCCATTTTTTTCTCGATTAATGTAAAACTGAAGTGCGTACGTTGTTTTAAGTATGGCATCGTCCTCTGGTCCCCGTGCGTCGGTTTAAGTGCTTGAATTTATGGTAAAGTGTTAAGTAAGATTTTTTCTTTAATAAAGATTACTTGTTATCCATATTAAAACGGCACTCTGGTTCTACTTATGCAAAATATTTTCAACAAATTTTAGTTTATTTAATAAAGGCATTATCATAATTAATCTTTATAATAGAAACAGTGTCGACTCAAGAATACTGCCTTGCGCCACTCCAAAGTTTATTTCAACCTCATCACTCTGATAGTCTTCGCTCATAGTCTACTCAGATTGTTGATTTCCTATTGAAGTTTCCGTACCATTTTAAAACAGTTCCTTTAATACCAAGAACCTCTATATTAGCCAATAAAATAGGTAGAGATACAGTGTCGAACCATTTTGAAAAATCTAAGAATGTTCCCAAGTGACTTATTCTATGCCTTAATTTTTTATCAAATTACGTTCTACTTGCATCTAAACAACTCTCTAAATATCTCAAATTAGAAGTGGCGCTTGGTTCTGTTCTGCTTAATACTAAACGACGCAATTTATTTTGACTACGCAGAGAGTGGCTGGACCTGCTATGGGAGCTGCCGCAGTGGGCGGCCGTCAGAGACGAGGTGGTCAGCCGCATCCGAGCCGCCTGCCTCGTGGAGTGCGTGCCGAGGCACCTGGCGGCATACATCGCCTTCCTAGCGAGGCACGCGCATTCAGCACCGCATAGCGACCATACAGACATCGTGTTGGTGAGTCGTAGCGACCATAATGAAATCGTACTTGTGAGTCGTAGTCACAATACTCCTACCTGATTCGTTGAATGTGTGCCGAGACACCTGCCATAGCCAATGCAAAAAGCGTCGGTTATTTGGCAAGAAGATACATGAAATGAATGATAAGGAGAAAGATGTGTTGAACCAACAGGCTACTCATGGGGATGATTTAGTATCATAGTTCCCATTTACGACATATCCATCCTTCTTGGCGATTTGGACGATATACACGGGCGTTGAAAAACCACCTCGAGATAACCCCAATCCACTACACTGACAATACACTGACTTTGCCAAGGCCGTTGAATACATAGTAGACTTTCTTCGACACTCTTCAGAGATGATCCTATTCTTATCTAGGAAAGTGTTTGTCATTTATTTGTAATCTGTAGATTCAAGCCTCTAGCTAAGTTAACGCCATCCGGGGTACCACAGGGTTTGTATCTTGTTCCTCTATTCTTTCTTATATTCATAAATGATCAATTTAATCGAATTTCATTGTAAAATCAGCCAAAAATGAACTTATGTTAGGATATTAAATACCTACTTGATTGTTAGGAGCTGAGTCAAGTGCTAATGGAGCGTACGACGGTGATGACGCGCGTGGTGGGCTCGGGGGAGGGGAGGGAGCAGGAGCTGGGCGAGGCCGAGCTGCACCAGCACAGGACGCTGCACTGTCTCACCACCATACTGCACGATCATCTGCAGAAGGTGAGTCTTCCGTTCATTGGTCATCTTTGCCAAAAGAACACTTAAAATCGTGTACAAAGCAGTTAAGTTCCTTATTTGCATGCAATATCTACTTACGGATCTATTAATGTCAGTGTTTGACAAAGTTCAAAGCTGCGTAAATTGCATGCAAATAAGGAACTTAACTGCTTTGTGGATGTTTCAATTTCGTTTCACATGTTATAAAATGTTCTCCGATGGTCTTCGACGCGCGCTGGTGGTCTTCGACGCGCGCTGGTAAGGGCGAATCGTACATAAATCTGTTTTAGCCAACTTCAGAGGGACATAGATCCGTTGTGAGTACAGGGATGACGACTGGGTAAAAAAATAATAATTCTTATTATTCCATCAGATAGATCAACCAATACCATACCACCACCTAGCAACCACCTAGCTAGCACCTAGCTAGAATACCAGCGCCTAGCTACTTCCCCGTGGCAAGGCATTAATGCTGAGACGAGGCCTTTTTGCTGCTGTGGCACACAACTACATGCCAGGACGACTGCTTATTTAACTACTATTAGTATAGCTATTACTATAGCTATTTAACTACTTTCTTAATTCTGTTGTTGTATGTGCTGTGTGCCAAGTGGTAAATAAATATCTATCTATCAACAAAAAATATTGAACATGTATTTTTTTATTTATAAAATAAATAAGAATTGACGGAGATAAAGACCGTCAAAGTTCGGGAGTGGGGGCTCGTGACGTCACGCGGAACTTCAACGCTCTATATCATTGTAATTTTTTGTTTAATTGACAAAAGAAAAAATACGTGTCGTGTATGATACTGTAAATGACGGACTAATTATAATTTCTGAGTCGTTATCCCGATTGTATGTAATCGTTGGGTGGTCTATGTGCAGGTGCGAACAGTGGGCGGGGCGGAGGGCGCGGGCGAGGAGGGTTTGTGGGCGGACGGGGAGCGCGTGACGCTACAGTGGCCGAGCGGCCGCCGCGCCACGCTGCACGTCGTAGTCGCACACGCGCATCTCAAGCTGCTGTGTCTCGGACCCTCCATCTGTGAGTACTACTAGCGGACGGGGAGCGCGTGACTTATAGATAAAGAAACCTACGAGACCTTGTTCCTATTACATAACCCCCGCTATATTGCGGTAGGGTCTTTACTATAATCAGGGCCACTGCTATCTGCCGCCTTGCGCGACAGGAAGCCTTTGCCTGCAGTGTCCCTAACCCTATCTTAATCAGAGGCGTGATCGGCTAACTCTGCTGCAAACAGAAATTATTGACACCGATCCTGTTTTAACAAACTGTGACAGTTTTTCAATTGACGTTCATTGAATTTCGACGGATTCAATGTCACAGTTTGTAAAAACAGGATCGGAGTCAATAATTTCTGTTTGCACCAGAGTTAGCCGATCACCCCGCTGATGACAGGCTAATGCTTAGCTGTGTACAGTGTGTACCTAATTATAGTTATGTTTTATCTAATAAAAATAAGTTAAAATATTAAGAGTAAATAAATCAAAATTCAACATCGATTAAACAGTGTTAGAAGAAAAAATCAATTTCTGCAAATATTTTTTCCAAATCTGGATGTGTGGACGTGCGGAGGGTGTGGTACTTATGGATCTTGTTAAGCACCAGCATGACGCGAGATAACCCTAGGTGGAGTACAACTGATCTATGTCTTTCTGAAGTTATGCTCAGCAAGCGATTACCAATCAATGTACAACTTCAGAGGAGTTACATGTTGTGAGTATTGTATGTGAGTCTTACGTTTCATTCCAGACGATACAAACCAAAGCATGTACTCCTGGCTCCAGAACGTGTGGGTCGGTAACGATGCGCCCAACGCTTTCATCATGGACTCTCACCTGGAGGCCGTGCTGCTCCCTGATTGGCTGAGGCTGCACCTGGTGCGCTCCGCTCGCCCGCCGCTATTGGCTGCCGGGCTGAGAGGCCTGCCGGCTACGAAACTGGCGTTGTTTATACAGACATTCGGTATGCCCAGGACTGCAATGAGGTGATTATTACTCCTTTTAGTTGTATCGGACTTGTCGGAGGCCTAAAAATGGTTCAAAATGCACACTAACTTACAAAAAAACTTACAAATGCACACTACTAAGTTGTTTTTCAATCGAATGCGTAATGATCGGTAATTAGAATTAGGCGGGCTAAAATACCTAAAGTTCAAAGAGTAGACATCCTGACTACAAATTTTATTTGGCCCAATTCGGCTGAAAAATTTGACAATTGTCGCTGTAAGTACATTTAATATTAATAATAATGTAAACTATTTCAAATTATTTTTCTTTTTAACCTACTGCAAAAAGTTCTTTTATTTTATAACTTACATTTAAATGGGCAGGGTTGAGGGCGAGGTTTTGCATTCCAAGAGTAGTCGTGCGTACTTCACTATGAATGTCACCTATAAGTGGATTTTAAGTACAAAAATAAAACGAAAACCGTGATAATTGGCCCTAAAAAATATTTAGTCCTAAGGCGTCTCCACTTTGACTCTGTTATTTTTCAAACATTAGGTATTTTAGCCCGCCTAATATCGATCACTGGTAATAATTGATATGAATATGAATATGATTGTTGTTTTACTGTTATTGAAAAAAAATACCAATTTTAGCCAGTGGGACGCATTATCATTAGCCTGGGGCATGGTTAGATGCATATTTCCAAGTTGTTCATCTTCATCAGATATCAGTTTATAGCAATCCATTGGACATGAATTACTCTTGTAAGCGGCATTGCGTCCCGTTCTTAGCTCGACGCATCCAGCATCCTTTCGCAGATCCCCCTGGTCGGAGGGAGTCCTACACTACATTACCCTACATGAGCTGATGATGACCCTGTTGTCAGCGCACTGCTGGGCGCCCTGGACGCGTGTCCGGCTAGCACGGTGAGTCGGCTGGGCGTGGAGCGCGGCTACATGTCGCAGCTGCTGCAGGTTCAGCGCGCTCGGGGCGCCACCGGCGGCGCCGCCTTCGCCGCAGCACTGGGGCTGCAGCAGCCGCTCTACCCGCCCGGTCAGTACCTACTTCCGTATGCAGCTGTCTTTACTTCGCTCTCCTTTGATACGACCCAAATAAAGCAAGAAAGAAAGTAAATAAGTTTATTGACCCAAATGATACAAAATAGATGTCACGATCATCATCTTCATCATTCAGCTACGGTTGGGTATAGGCCTCCTCTTTATCACGCCACTCTTTTCTGTCTCTTGCAAACCTCATCCACAGTTTCCCCGCTACGTCCATGATGTCGTTCGACCATCGAGCAGGTGGTCGGCCTCTTGGCTTTCGAGCATCTCTGGGCCACAACTCTGTGACTGTCTTTGTACATCTTCCGTCTTCCCTTCTAGCCAAGTGTCCTACCCATTTCAACTTTAGCTTAGCAATCCGCATACCAAAAACCATAAAATTGATGTACAACAAAAAAAACATATTACGAAATAAAAGGACAGGAACTACTTCGCCACTTACAGCCAACTTCGGAGGGACATAGATACGTTGGCTATTGTGAATTGTTAACTAGTCGAGCCTTAACCTGTACGGTCTTTAAAGCATCTTATTATTGATCAGATGATGACCTATTCGCGGAGAAGCCATTGCCAGAGGAAGACGAAGACGACTGGGGCATAACCCTCACTCCAGCGCCGTTGCAGATAGAGCTGGTGCCGTCGCTTCTCTCCACGGCATTCGCTGGGGCCACGTCCTTCCTTGGAGACATGGATACTGCCTTCACGCAGCTTGTCGAGGTAAACTATACATTAGCTAGTCGCAATAGGGGGTTTAGTGTTATCAGGGTTATTGCAGACTGGCTTCCGCCTGAAATTTCGCTCGCATGAATAAAATAATAATCATTATCATTATGTATTGCATTGTTAGTCACGTCACTGGCACCCTTCAAACAGCAATGCTGCAACACTATAGAATTAGGCATAGTTGTTGATAAACTAGTATTTGTTACAAGTGGCGCCATCTTATGAACACGTTTTGTAATACTTTGTTTTTTTATATAATATTAATATTACAAAATCAAGCTTAATCTTAAACATATTATTCAAATACAATGAAAACTAGACAAGCTTTCAAGGATTTCACGTCTAAGTGTCGAAACATACTATGCTGAAGTTACGCGACCGAAGTTCGGCATGATTACGCCTCCAATGCTATTTGAATTACAGATGACACATTATGCTGAAATTACGTTGCGTTATGGCGTAAAGCCGAACTTCGGTCGGGCGTAGGTACAGCGGCAATGCGGCGGTAGAGCACACATTATATGCGACCGAAGTTCGGTTCAACTGCCGAAGAAGAAACGGGGCGGGAAAAAACAAAAGTTACGCAACTGAATTTCTGCCGCGTAAGTTCGACGTTTATGGTGTGTCATATCAGCTGAATACGTCGGAACGTAAAATCAGCTGCAGAACTTCCGTCGCGTAATTTCGGCATAGTGTGTTTAGACACTATGACCAAAAAAATAATCTTTTGCGATAATAAATACATTACGTCGTGTTGTATCAATCAAATAGTTATAGTAAGACATTTTTACATTGGCAGGTGCTGACGGAGGAGATAGCTCTAGTGAAGTGTAACGAGCATGCGGCCTGTCCGTACCTGTCGTGTGTGATCACGTTCCTGCAGGCCTGCGCCTGCGGGCCCGGACCTGCCGGCCTGCTGCGCCGCGGCCCGCGCGCCGCCGCCATGCTGCGGCCCCTCGTGCACTGCAGCCCTGCACACCCCGCTCTAGTACTGTCTGAGGTAACTCTAGCTGCGATACCATACTCATGGAACTGACGAAAAGGGGAACAAAAGGGGAACGTCCTTTTCTCAAACATGCTTGGAAATTAGAGCATTATTTTGACAACCTTCTTCGAGATAAATCGAAATTGCTGTACCGATCTAATACATGCGAGCAGCGGTCGGCAAAAGTTGTATGAAAATTCATATATGTCGTGTTTAGCAGCCAAATAAATTACTATGAAAACTCCTATGTCGTGTTATTTAAAAATGGAACGATCTTTTACTCCAAAACATGGCAACCAAGGAGGTAACTAATCAAAGGGTTTATTTAAATTTCGAACTGGCTTGAAAATAGAATGCTATTTATTGAAAAATGTACAAGTTCTGCCTAGGAACTACTTTGTTTTAATTTCCGCGCATTATTTGAGAAAAGTACTATACAAGCCTTGGCCACAACTAGGCATTGATGGACTCACGTATGTATGCCTTGGCTTCGCCTCGGCCCACATTTACACGTACGTCCATCAATGCCTCTTTTGCTGGCCTCTGCAGTAATGTACTATTAATGCGCAAATTTTTATTCGTGCAATGAACTTCAGCTTTGCCACCAGTATAGCATCAGACAGTTGACGACATTTAGACACTTTTTCTTATCTACTGCGCAGCGACCTAAATACATTTTCCTTTTACGTCAGTAATCGTCATGTTTCTTGGTTTTCCTCTTCCGTCCGGTCCATTTAGGTCGTATCGCTCAACCATTCACCAAGACTTTTATGCATGTTTTCAAAACAGTTTAAACAAAATATTATTATTCTATATTCCGCCTGCGGTTTCACTCGAGCGATACTCCGATAAAAGATACATAGTACTAATACAGTAGTCTGGAGTGATGGAGCAACAAACTATATCTTTACATCCAAAGTACCATAATGTTTGGTCTGTGTACAGACTGCGGCGACTCTCCTGCAACAATGCAAGTGCGCACGCGGGCCGGTAGTTGGCATCCTGCAGCAGTTGGCGCGCGGGCCCGTAGCCGCGCCCGCGCCGCTCAAGCGGGAGCCGGCCGGCCCGCGCCTACCGTCTGACGCTACCAGGGACCAGCTTATAGCCGGTAAGCCTAGTGTATTCCACAATCATCGCCTGTCGTGTGTGTTTAAGTGGCGGAAACGTTTCAAATGATCTCCTGACGTCATCTCATGGTGTGTGTAATTGAAATTGAAAAAGACAGCTTATTTTATAAAAAACTAAAACAATATTTGATCTGAAATAGTTTTTATAGTATAAAAGAATATTTTGAATCTAAGGACAATGTAGAATAAGTATGTAATACCTAGGTAAGTCATAAATAGATAGATAGATAAACACTAGTTAGCTACAAAACAAATTAATTGTTACATAATTGAGTTGTAAGATAGGTAGAAAATATTTTATAATTTTTATACCTAAGTTCATATTGTAGTGCGCATGTTGCGGCCCTCACTAATATTAAGATCTATATGTACCACATGAAACAATAAAGGATATGATTTTGATTATGATTATGTGATGTCGCATGAGATAACATTACATCCCGAAACTTGTTAAACCTGTCTTATTCCAAAACGAAGATTAAAGATATCTTCGTTTGTCTATGTTTAAAACTGGTATTTTGTATACAAAATGTCTGATTTAAACTTAGACCATCTTTAGTCTTCGTTTTCGAATGAGGGGGGATAGAGTTTACCATTAGAGAGACAAATTTTGACGTTATGGTATCGTAACTCCCTAAACTAGATTTTTTTCGATCATACTCCCAGAATTATTTCGTTTCGAGAAAAAAACCTCTGTTGCAATTTCGATTCCCGCTGCGAGACAAATATTTGCATGACCTGCAAGTATTTGTTCCGAGTCTTGGTGTTGTTGACCTTGACCTCACACAGGAGAAACTTATAGTGTGAGGTCAAAGCTGTATGTGACTGTTGGGTGGTAGTTTTATATCGGTATGTGATATACCCACCTTTCAGTAATGGAGTCTGCGACGGCCAGCACGCTGGAGGAGGTAGGGCGCCGCATCATCGAGAGCCGTGACACTGGGCTTGTCGTCGACGTCATCACGTGTCTGCTGGAGAGGAACCAGGAGGGACACTACGAGTCCAAGGTATACTATACTATAATAATATTATAATAAAAGCCTTTGTATTGTCACTTCTACGTTTCTGTAGTGCATCATGCTTAGTGATAGGTAATGGTTACCACTTAACATCAGGTGGGCCATGTTCTTGTTCCATCTTCAAATACCATTAAAAAAACAGGAATGTTGCTCAGAATTTCCAAATATATTTTTTATTAAGCGTTTCTCGTCCCACTGCTGGGCAAACGTTTCCCCCGTAAACCAAATTCCAAATAGTTGAAATACAAAAATGGCATTATGCCTAGAAAGCGTGAAAAAAATGAAAAAGTAGATATATGAAAAACAACGTACTTTCGAGCATTTTTTCATACACCATGTATTTTTTGTCGTATACGACGTTGTTGTAATAAGTTTGACGGCCTCTGTGGCGCAGTGGGCGAAAGTCCGCCTGAGACGCAGAAGGTTGCGGGTTCGATTCCCGCTGCGGGACAAATGTTTGCATGTTCTGTAGATATTTGTCTCGTGTCTGGGTGTTTTCTATGTATGATAAGTATGTACACTCGAGAGCAATGAATCCGGGTCACTCAAAGAATCCAAAAAATCTCGGAAAGTAAGAATGCTAGGTTAATGCAATAAATTGTATTTAATAGACAATTTAATACTCCTTAAATGAAAGTTAAAAAAATATGAGTCACCATACATTTTATTTACACAAAATTACATAAAGAAAAAAACTGCTGATCTCTCCTTAAAACAAAAATAGGAAACATGAAATTTTTGAACTTTATGACGATTTTCTTGAATTTCAATACTTCGTATTACCTCCTCGTGCTTCCATTACTGCGTTTACGCGGTTTGGCATGCTGTACACCAAGTTCCTTATACGATTTTGGGGAATATTCTCCCATTCCTCTGTGAGAGCAATTTTGAGCTCAGGAAGCGTGATTGGGGGAGGGTTTCGTTGTTTTACGCATCTCCCTAGCTCGTCCCAAGCATGCTCGATCGGGTTGATATCCGGGCTGCGCGCTGGCCACTCCATACAAGTAATGTTCATCTCTTGAAGGTAGTCATTCACAATCCTACCTGTATGAGGTCGGGCATTGTCATGCATAAATATAGCATCCTCACCCAAATTGACCATAAATGGACCAACGTGTTCGTTGAGGATTTCTTCCACATATCTTACGCTAGTTAAAGAGCCGTTTTCTATGATCACCAGCTCTGTGCGACTTTCAGAGGAAATTCCGGCCCACACAAGTACAGACCCACCACCGTAGGCTACATTTTCTTCGATGCATGCTTGCTTGAATCTTTCCCCTGGTCTTCTATACACTCTGTGTCTTCAATCGTGCTTGTAGAGCATAAATTTTGATTCGTCGGAGAACATAACTTTCGACCAATCTTCAATACTCCAATTTACGTGGTTCTGGGCATATCTTAGTCTTGAAATACGATGGCCACGCTCCAGTTTAGGGCCGTTTGCAGGTCTAAGGGGTTTTAAGTTAGATTCAGCAAGCCGACGTCTTACTGTCCATGCACTTGGGTTACTTCCTCCGAGGCGTCGAAACTGATTTGTGAGTTCAGTTCCTGTGAGAAAGCGATTTCGAAGCATGGTGTTCACCAAGTATCGGTCTTCTCGTGCTGTGGTACACCTAGTTCTGCCCGTTCCTGGTCTGCGTGGGTTAGAACCAGTTTCTTCGTAACGTCGGAGAACTCTTTGTACTGTTGACAGCGACACACCGACAGTCCTGGCTGTATCGCGCTGACTCCGGCCGGTTTCCACCAATGTAAGTATTCTGGTGCATTCTTCAAGTGTAAGCGACATGATTTCAGCTTGAATAATGAATATTGAGCACTATCAACCTGGTTTATGTACCAACATAAATGACAGATTACAAACAAAAGCAAAAACAAATCCTGTAATTTCGTAGTTCCATCTTCGACAGTGTTCCCTTTTCAAATTTGATTTTTTTATGATATAACTTTACAATAACTAAGAAGTTTTAATACTTTCATTTAAGGAGTATTAAATTGTCTATTAAATACAATTTATTGCATTAACCTAGCATTCTTACTTTCCGAGATTTTTTGGATTCTTTGAGTGACCCGGATTCATTGCTTTTGAGTTTATTTACAAAAAAAAAAATTATATGTGTAGTATATCAATCATGTGGTTCCCATAATACAAGCTCTGCTTGGTTCGGGGCTACATGATGCTGTGTGATTACGTCCCGCATTATTTATTTATTTTATTTAAGTTTTTAAGCAAAACATACTGTATTTTGTTGCAGATAAAGACGGAGTTGGATTGCGAGGCACCTGCGCACGTGTTCTCGTCGCGCGGCCGCGGCTGCGGGCTGCTGCTGGACTGGCTGTCCATGTTGCAGCGAGAGAACAACCCGGAGAGACTGGTGAGCGCTCCTCTACCACCTTCTAGGGCTCGATAGCGCACAATGACAGGAGGTCTGGGGTGTGCTCTCAGCAGATCATCAGAAGATTTTAAAAAAATTGAGCCGTCACGGGATGTCCGGTGAATGTTAAACATCGAAACTGTTTTGTATAAAAAAATACTTCGAACCGTCACTGCAACTCTACAAACTCAAACTGAAAACTCAAGTCAACTCAAAAACTCAACATCAAACTCAACCTTGGCAGTGAAACCAACCTGGTTCGCGACGCATCGCCAAACTTAACAGCCGCATTAGGTGTTTCACATCAAAAACATGGTCGAAAAACTTGGAAAGCTTGTGAAGATTGTCTACCTACATTTTATTACAATTTTTTTTTTTTTAGTAAATAGTGGAAATCTCCATATTAAGGCCTCGTCAGGGGAAGTACTATCACCATGCTTATTTCTGCCGTGAAGCAGCATTGCTTTGCCTTTGTATGAACGGTGTGGGTACCTGAGTCATTACAGGTGCACGAGACTTATCAACTTCATTGCTACTATTTTTAGTATTTTCGTGATGGTGCTATTTTCTAAGGGGATGTCCCTTGTGTACATAGTAATAGGATTGGACCTAATACGCTCACTTGACTCCCGGGGCACCCCCGCTCTTATATCCTTTATTTCAGAGTAGGTGCCTTCAACTTTATGCCTCATTCTGAAAAGTATTTGATTTAATAGGATTTTATTGTATCTACAAATTCTGAAGGTAGAATTTTCGTCAGTTTCAATAATAGCCCTTTCATGCCATACCTTATCAAAGGCCTGTGCTACAAGACGACATTGGACCAAACTTTTTCTCTTCAAGACTTTTCTCTATAAACATTGTAATTTATTTAATTTGTACTACTACTAATCCTGTCAACTTGATTAACCGTTGAGTGATGTTCTCGAAATCCTAATTGGTGTTCATTTTAAATAGCTTAGAGATCGTTCGTTGATATAAAGAGCAAAGGAGAATGCCGAAAACTCGTACCAATTGCGTCAAAACCGAACGTATACCATAAAATTTAAAATATATTTTATAAATTTCATTAACGTTTTCTTTAGTTTTACACACCAGCGGGATTAATAATCAAGTAAAAAAATATTTTGTTGATTTGGTTTCCGTCGCACGCCGCCATTAGACTACAACAACCAATGATATATACGTTGCTATGGCAATAAACATTGATGTAAAGTGTTACTATGGCAATAACCCTCATTTTTAATTATTTTGACAGTAGAATCGACTAAAAAGTTATTGGATTTTTTTTTGACGCACTCACTTTAGTCTTGGTACCGAGCGCCATACATCAGACGGCATTCTCCTTTGGCGCGCTGTAAGCGGGGGAGCGGGCATCAATGTAGTCTGACGCGGCTAGAACTGGCTGAGCGGGCAGAACTGACTTATTAGTTGTTCCAGATGCGGCTGATGTTTGGGCGGCGCGGGAGGGATGGCAGTGCGGGTGGGCGCTGGGTCGCGCTCCTCGTCACTCTGCACGCTCACCGGGCCTCCTGCCGGGCGCTTCATGCCTGCCTCGCCTCGCTACTCAGCCACACGTGAGTCTAATGCAGAGCAGAGTAGATAGCGGTTTCTGATCCGCATGCATAAGGGGCGGTCCATTAATCACGTGAAGCTCGAAAGGGGGGGGGGGGTTGGCAAAAATCACGAAATATCACAAGGGGGAGGGGGGTGTAGTAAGATATCAAGTGGTTTTATTCTTTCGTCACACGCGATTTCTAAACCGAACAGCGACGTGTAGTGACCTTGACTCGCCATTGCCATGCAACGAACGGATTCGAGATAATATTCTAAAAGTTTTAAGATTCTTTGTAGGTGCTAAAAATACACGTGATTTTGTAGGGGGAGGGTTAGTCTTAAACCCCTCCACGTATCGCACCACAAACCACCACCACCACACTAAAAAATGCTAAAAAAAAACATCACGTGATTAATGGATGGCCCCTAAGTTCGGCATGATTTACGCCTGCAATGCTACGTTGCGTAATTTTCGGCATAGTTGTGTTTAGACGCTAATACAGGGCAGAAGGGGAAGCGATTTCTGATCCGCATACATAACCCTTCTTACTAGGGAAGGTCGTGGCGTGGCTTACTTAGCTTACTTTACCATGGTGATCTGTTAAGAACAACTTAACAGATCACCATGGTAAAGCAACACTCCGCCCGGTCAATACTTGGATGGGTGACCGTTTTGTGGCATTTAGATTTGAGCGCTTCCGTGATTCCGAAGCTCCGATAAGAGTTATAGTGTTCCGTGTTCGGAAGGCACGTTGAGATGTTAGTCCCGGCTTTTTAGTTACGCCATGTCGGAGGCCTTCGGGTGGCTTAAAAACTACCGACACCAGCCCCTAACTCGTATGACGAAGAAGAAGACGAGGGAAGGTATGTTCAGAAGTTGACCGATATAGGCTGGTGTTGTAACAGATATGTTTTTTGTAGCGAATGGTGCCCGAGCGCGGTGCTGGACTTCGCGGAGACGCTGGTGGAGAGTCCGCGCGTATGGCAGGGCCGCGACCGACACACGCCCAAGCACGCGCGGCCTCGGGATACGCTACGCCTCTCGTACAAGCAGGTACCTACCTACGTACTACTAGACACGCTGGTGGAGAGTCCGCGCGTGTGGCAGGTACCTACCTACGTACTACTAGAGACGCTGGTGGAGAGTTCGCGCGTGTGGTAGGGCCTATAAACCGTTTATATAAATGTAAAAGAAGATCTGCCTAAAAACGGATCCTTGAGGAACACCAAAATTAATAGTTTGCTTTGAGCAAAGGGTCTGTCACTCATGTCACTCATCTACTCTGTTTTGGGACGATTACTCAAGTAGCTCTTTTAAAGTTTTAATGGAACTTCTCGAATACCCAAAGATTCCAATTTGGAGAGTAGTAGCGGAATGGAGGCTGTATCGAAAGCCTTTGCTAGATCTAGGAAAACTCCGATACATTTTGTTTGCGGTCTAGATTTTTACAACTCTTCTTTGTGCAACTCTTACTGGGAGTACTGAACACAATCCGACTCGATCGACGAGTGAATAATCGATACTGTTGTCGTCAGTTGGAAGTGCTGGTGCACTACATAATGGCGGAGGCGTCGGCGATGGGGTCGGGCGAGGACACGCGGCGCGCCATCGAGCGCCGCCTGCCGCTGCTGCTGCGCTGCTGCCGCTCGCGGCCCGCTCTCACTGCGGCCGCACTGGCGGCCCACGACCAGCCCGTGCTGCTGCTGCTGCTGCATATGAAGGTACGTGCTGCTGCGCTGCTGCCAGTTCAATATAAAATGGTAAACACTTAATCTGCCGTTAATGTTGAGTAAAGAAAAATGGCAGTAAAATATTAAATCAAATTTTATTTTGGAATCACATCAATGATAATCTGTCACACTTTTTCTCTACTATTCTGTTGCTGCACTGACAAATTTCAAGTCGGTAGCTTATGTAGTTGCTGAAATAATCAGGTGTGAAAGACGGACGGAAAAAGCGGCACCATAAGGGTTCGTTTCACCGGTTCGGTAACGTCACCCCAAAAACCGTCAACCAGCTTAGCTACTAGTGTTCCCCGCAGGTGCCGAAGATCCGTCAGCTGCTGGTGGAGTGCGAGGAGCGTCCGCCGGCGCGGTGTCCGCTGGGCGTGTGCGCGGCGTGGCGCGGCGCGACGGCCGCCTCCACGCACGCCACCGACCGCGTCTCGCACTCCGTGCTCAGCGCGCTGCCGCACCCGGCGCCACACGGGGGCAAGGAGCACGAACAGAGGTACGCGCCGAACACAAAATCATCAATAACAATTTATTTATATGCAACTATACACAATAAATGAACAGATAGATAGATATATAACTTTATTGCTCACCATACAATATAAATCTTATTTTTTTTAATCTTCATTAAAAATTACTACTTTAATTTCATTATTAAACTTAAAACCTAAGATAAAATTATATAATACCTACTCATAAAAATACTACTACTACCCACCTAATCTAATGAATGAAAGCCTCGGTCTGCCTTCTACATATTGCCATGGCCTAAGGGGTCCATTGATACTACCACACTATACTGTGTTAACACTGTTACCTTATAACCATGTGATGACAATAAATATATTGAGTATTGAGTAATTTAAAAAGGCAAAATTATGGTACAATGGGCGCACTTATCGCTTAAAGCGATCTCTACCAGGCAACCTTTGCATGGAGAGATACTTTCAAAACAAACAGGAACGGTGGTGTGCCTAGTCCAAATTAAATTTAAAAATACAATAGACTACATCCAAATACATACTAATATTTACTAACTAAAAAAAATAACTTAATATATGATATAATAAGAAATAAATAAATTAATGGAAAAATTTACAAATGATAAACAAAAGTAATAAGCAATAAACTCAAACTCAAACTCCAAATTCATTTATTCAGTAGGAACTGTATAGTACACTTTGAAACGTCATTTTTTTTTTAATTTACCTCCAATTCGTAATGCAACCAAACAGAGAAGAATTGGCAAGAAACTCTGCTTGGCTTATATTTTTTTAACGTCATTGTTCTTAATAACTATTACATTGTTTTTGATGGAGTTGGAGGCAGTTTCATCCCAAGTTTTTTTGTCATCTAAATAATCAGATATTGTATAATAAGCTTTATCACAGAGATTACGTTTAACAACATTTTTGAATTTATTTACAGATAGATTAATCACATCATTTGGGATTTTGTTAAAAAATCGTACACACATCCCTTTAAAAGATTGACTAACTTTATGGAGCCTTACAGTGGGAACAGCTAGTTTATCTTTATTTCTAGTGTTAACATTATGATAGTGGCTATTTTTTTTTGAACAAGTTTATATGTTTTCGGACATACATTAAGTTTTCATATATATATTGGCACGGCACTGTCATAACATTTATTTCTTTAAACTTAGTTCTAAGTGATTCTCTGGGGCCCATATTATAAATTGCACGAACAGCCCTCTTCTGCAACACAAATATGGTGTTGATATCTGCAGCATTCCCCCGCAACAAAATGCCGTACGACCTAATGCTATGGAAGTAGCAGAAATAAACTAGTCTAGCCGTTTCTACGTGAGTAAGTTGACGGATTCTTTTGACTGCGTATGCTACAGAACTGAGTCTGTTCGACAACCCATCTATGTGAGCGCCCCATTGAAGCTTATTATCTAAAGTTATGCCTAAAAATACAGTACTGTCCACAAGATTTAGATCTTCATCTTTTATTTTAATGTTAGGTTTAACTTGTTTATCATTTGGTAATATAAATCTTATACATTTTGTTTTAGTCTCGTTCAGTAATAAATTATTCTGACGACCTCTGTGGCGCAGTGGGCGAAGGTCCGCCTGGAACGCAGAAGGTTGCGGGTTCGATTCCCGCCGCGGGACAAATGTTTGCATGTTCTGCAGATATTTGTCTCAGGTCTGGGTGTTTTCTATGTATGATATGTATGTATTTACAAAAAAAAAATGTATATATGTAATATATCAATCATGTGGTTCCCATAACACAAGCTCTGCTTAGTATGCTGCTACATGATGTGATAGTCCAGCATTATTTATTTATTTATTTATTTATTTATTTATTTACATCGAACCAGTTAACAACTTTCGCTATTGCGTTCACGTCGTCCAATTTTGACGACTGCCGTCGCTTTAATTTAAATAAAAGTGACATGTCATCCGCAAACAATACAATTTCGTGGTTGTTTCTCACAAGTTGAGGTAGGTCGTTGATGTAAATAAAAAATAAAAATGTTCCAAGTATTGACCCTTGCGGAACACTGATTTTTACTACAGATCTTGGAGAACATTTTCCATTTACGTCTACTTTCTGTATTCTGTCAGATAGGTAAGAAGTGAGAAGGGCTAAAGCCATACCCCTGACGCCATAGTGATCTAGTTTCCTGATTAATGTTTCATGGTGTATGCAGTCAAATGCCTTAGACAAATCACAAAAGATGCCTAAAGCATCATGTGAATCCGTGAATAATAAACAATACACTTATTCTTCTTCTTCTTCTTCGTATGAGCTAGTGGTCAACTCTGGTGTTGGAGTTTTTAGGCCGCACTTATTTGGATACTCTAGACTTATATGGTAGAAAGCGTTGAAAGATAATGATTGGTTACTACGTTTTTTAAAATAGGCATAAACTTTGCATGACGAATAGGAACAGGAAGAGCATTCCACAGTTGAACAGATGAAATGCTTTTTCAATTTAATAGTAGATTAGGAGCCAAAGGCTGTAAGGCATCAATTGCAGCCCGAGATATTTATCCCAGATATTGGTCATTGGGCTGAATGCATGATGTCTATTGCCAGTATGATGGTTAGATGTATGCAAACTTTTTGAAAGAAAGAAGTGTTTTTTTAAACAGCTTTTCTAGCTACATTATTACCCTAGAACGATAATTAGTCACCTACAAGCCCTATTTGGAGGTAATAAGAACCTACTTACCGAACATGAGAGATGTAAAATTATTATTATTGTATTGAAGTAAAGTAAAGTATAAATTTACAAAACCCATTCATAGTAAGAAGGACACGCGCAATGTACTCTTGCCGTCAGAACGCTTGCTTTTGTAAACTCACAATGTTTAATATAACAATTTTGCCAATGAGTTTTTTGACGTACGTGAGTGAGTGAACGTCGTATAGTCTCTGTATTTGTGTGCGAACCAATAGCAGCGCGTTATTTGTTTGTGATTTTTACGAGTATGTTTTGCGCGTATTTATAGTTTTTAGGGTTCCGCACCCAAAGGGTAAAAACGGAACCACTGTCTGTCGGTCTGTCTGTCACCAGGCTGTCTCATGATAGCTATACATTTGAAATTTTGTCCTATAACAACATATTCTAATAAATAAAATAAAACCAAAAAACAGAATAAAGGGGGGCTACCATACAACGGTACGATTCCGACTCGCACTTGACTGGTCTTTTTTGTTAAATGTGTGAGTGAGGGGAAGGCATAACGACGATAGCAGTTCTGATAAAAATTCTCACGCATCTCAATTCTATTAGGTACGTTACTGTAAATGTTTGCGAAACGTTTAATGTTTAAAAAATTATAATGATCCAGGATGTCAAAGCTAGACAACGGTATCCGGGCTCTGTGGTCGCGGTGCTCGGGAGCAGGCGCCAGGGCTCTGCCCCTGGCGGCAGCGCTGCTCCGCGGAGCCCTCCCGCTGCACGCCAAGCAGCACACCTACCTGCTGTCCGCGATAGAAGCCCTGCCCGATGAAGAACTCTTCGCTGAAGAGAATAGGTAACCTGCAATAACTATTATCTAGCACATAATATTTAGATCCAGTTTGGTTACTCTAGTAAAAAATCTAACACTTGGAATAAGAAATTTGTAGACGATACTAGATTAGAACTTTACGATGCATGACGGCTGCGCCAATTCATAGATTTACTGGCGCAGTCGTGCTGGATAAAACTGGTAACTTTTATTGTTATATTTCAAAACACCGCCCAGATGGCCCGTGATATTAGCCAGGACTGATGCGTTGATTTAGCGGCGGTAGGTTCGCTTCCGGTTAAGAATTTTATTTTATGCTCCTGTGGATGTTAAAGTCATAGTTGTTTGTTGCGTTCATGTGTGTGCGGTACAAGCAATCGTGCATCTTCATGGGTCAGCAGAAAGACGCAGCGCGTGCGACCCAGTTCAATCGATTAAAACATGTCATTTTATTCAAATTATTAGCAAATCAATCAGTCCTCATTCAGCCACCAAGGGCGCGCGTTGTCGATATCAATAACATCATCAAGCTTACAGTTCACTCATTAACAGTTTGGACAATATAAGGCGTGGAGGAGAAGTGACAATCATTTTAGAGCCATTGTTTGTTTATCAGCCTTTGGTACAATGTACAGGCTCTGCCTAGTTTGGGATCAGTTGATCCGTTGATCGTGTGTGAGATGACCGGTATAGAGTTATTTCTGTAGAATTTCTTAAGAATTTCGTGCGGTGATCATCTGTCGGTCGGTCAACTTTCTACATTGCGTTGATAATCAGTCGGTCGGTCAACATACTAGCTTCAGCCCACAGCTTCGCTCACGTGGTACCCGGATAAAAATCCTATGTGTTAATCCAGGATGTAAACTATGTATATTACAAGTTTCCTCCAAATCCGTTCATTAGTTTTCTCGTGAAAGAGCCATCCATACATCCATACTACCTCACAGACTTCGCGTTTATAATATTTGTAGGATTTATTAGAGGGAACATGACGATGTGATTGCAGCTCGGAGATCCACAGCATTCTGGAGGGTTTCCTGTCACTAGGGCGGCGCGCCGAGGGTAAGGGCGGCGCGGGCGGCGCGCTGCTGCACCGCGTGGCAGCACTGCTGCGCCGCTACATGCAGGCCAGCCCCGCGCGCGCGCAGCATCTGCTCAACGCACACGCCAACATTGTGCAGTGAGTCTGTTTCTTTGTTTGAAAACTTTATTGCACATACTTAAAATATGTTACAAAGGGTGGGCTTAATGCCGTAGGCATTTTCTACCTGCCAACCAGTAACAGGTTCAGATAAGAGGTTAGCGTGCTAACCTTTAATTACTTACTGAAGAGATAAAATTCCTTCTGTTATTAATTCTTTAATATTTTTAACGTTAAGTATGTACCTAGTTTAGTTAGCACGCCAACCTTGCTTTTCTACCAGGAAAGGTTGACTAGCAGAAAATGCTTTAGCATTTAGTCCTCCCTTTGTACAATTCTTGTTTTCTTGTGCAATAAAGTGTTAAATAAATAAAATGATGTGAATAAATCAATAATATACATATCAATATCAACGCTAAACCAAATAAATATGTATTATATAAACAAATCCCTAATTTACCGAAATAATTAATTACTTACAAAGATACCTACCGATACAATAATCAGATATACCGAAAACAGTGTATGACTTTGCGTGGAAAAGATCTACGAGTATATAGTGTTCCCGCAATAGTCGTTTAAAAGTTTCTCTAGACTCGACGCCTCTGATATCAGGAGTTTGACTGAATTAATCTACGATACTGACAACGTATCTTTGTCCCTCTGAAGTTGGCTGCAGTTCCTATATTTGTGTTGTAGGTTAGTCCCATATTTATATTATTAGTGTTGAGAATCCTTCAATCCCTTGACTCACTTGGGCCTCTAATAGTCGCAATATACACAGACTACAGTAAGGCTTTTGATCGTATTGACTACTCCATCTTGCTAAGTAAGCACGCACAAGCCGGATTACGAGGCAACCCCTCTTACGTCAGAGACTGATTTCAAACAGTCTTCCTAAACCGGTTTACCTCATATTCGTCTCCGATACCATCTGAAGTGCCACAGAGCTCCATTCTGGAGCCACTGCACTTCGTCATCTTTATCAAAGATATAGGACAATATTTCCAGCACTCCAACTTTCTACTTTTTGCTGATGACATGAAAATCTACAAAAAAATTAACTCCCTGAATTTTTGTTTTTGCAAACAGATCTGGACAATCTCCATAATTACTGTTTACACAATAAACTTGACATATCCTAAATTATAATTTACTATCACTATCAGCCGTGCTCGTGATCCTTTAGCTTTTGACTATAAAATAAACAATCAGCTTCTTGCTAAAACAGATCATGTAAGAGACCTGGGGCTAATAATCGACTCAAAACTCCTTTTCGGAATCGAAAATATTATCACCAAAGCGATATAGTCTAGGTTTTATGTTTCGAATTACTAAAGACTTCAATTCTATAAAGGCATAAATCCTTCGAATAGAAAACTATGTGAGCGTGGATCAAAGCATAACACGCACAATGGACCAACTGGAGTCCAATTGCGGGAAAGGGAGTCCATTTACTATTGTCAAAATGAGTCCTTGATGCATTGGTCGTGTCGCAGGTCCATCCCAGCGCTGAGTTCGCTACAAAGCGGCGAGTTGGCGGCGCCGGCGTCGGCCGCGCCGCCGCCTCACGCGCTGCTGGCGCTGCAGCGGCGCCACGACACGCCTGAGACACTACACTGGAACCTGCAGGTACCCACCGCAGAGTGTCTTCACCATCTCACTTGCTTACTGACATGTGTGGCAGCGCAATACAGCAATCTAATGAAATCTATTTATTTAAACCGGCACCTAGTCAGCTATTCACCAGCACTGTGCCAATGAGCTACAGTAAAAACTACAATAACATTAAAGTTGCTTTCTCGCATAGCTCCTATGGTGTTGAAAGTTCTTAACTTCATTCTTATGGTGGAAAGCGACTTATGTTCATAAAATGTGCTTTGAAATCCCGAGATGATTCGGCAAACATCAATTGTAACAGTACCTTCATTACTTCCACTCCTCGCAGGAGATAGAGTCGTGGGGTAGCCGTCGCGGCGGCGCGTGGGGCGGGGCGGCGTGTGCTGGCAGTATCCTGCGCGCCGCCGCACCGCTCGCCGCCAGCGTCCACGCCCCGCTGCGTGCCACCGCGCTGGCGCTAATCGCCAAGGTGCTGCCCGCCGTCACCGACACCAAGCCCGGTGAGAACATAAACTTGATACATACATACAACTGTATCGCTATCAGTACCAGTACCTTAGTTTATTCTCCTTGAGGTACTTAATGTTTTAAGCTTTGAGTGCTGAATTAGGCTGCGTTTCCACCAGAGATGTGCTATGCTACGTTGCTATGGATGCGTTAGACCAATCATATTCATTGGTGCACATAGCTTAGCACTGGAGGAAACGGATTCAACTAAGATATGTTTTTTATATGGAAGGATGCGTGCTATGGATGCCGCGCCTTCGCCGTTTCCCTACTATCGATACATCGCATAGCTCGAGCTGCACATCTTCCTTGCGCAGCTACTTTCCGGCGGTGCATCTTCATAGCACATCTTACTCGCACCGCTACATAGCTTAGCATCAGTGGAAATTAACGGTCACAAAGTTTCGTAGCTTAGCTTTTACATTCTCGCAGCATAGCTGCATAGCACATCTCTGGTGGAAAGGCACCCTAACACACCGTCGTACCTGCGTCCATTTTGATAAAATCCCCGTGACAGGTCTGCAAGCGATCCTGGAATGCCTGGACTCGAGCCAGCCCGAGGTGACTCAGTCTGCGCTGGACAAGCTGCCGGACATAGTGGGCGGCATGCAGGAGCACGCCACCCGCGTATTGCTACGCGTATTCGAGCTCGGCCTGCAGGCGCGCCATCCCGTCGAGCCCTGCCTCGCCAAGTGCGTCAACGCACTCAACGCGCAGAGGGGCTGTTAGTCCGCTGTATGTCTTCCGGTTAACGTACCACCACCCGCTGTGGGACTGACGGTTCACGTGCTATCGCCCGCTATGTGACTGAAGGTTGACGTACTATAACCCACTGTGTGACTGACGGTGAACGTACTGCTCTACCAGCTGTGTGACTGATAGTTAACGTACTACCATCCGCTGTGTCACTGCCGGTTAACGTATTACCACCCGCTGTGTAACTGACAGTTAACGTACTATGACCCACTGTATGACAGCCGGTTAACGTACTGCTACCCGCTGTGTGACTGACGGTTAACGTACTATAGCCAGCAGTATGACTGACTGTTAACGTACTAACAACCTGCTGTGCCTGGCGGTTAACATACTACCGCCAGCTGTATGTCCTTTGTGCAATTTTGAAATATTTCCAACTGAACCCATGTTGGGCGCCAACTTAATTGCACTCACATCTTCGATCAACTATTCATTGGATTTTGCACTATCCTCCCGAAAGCGGTTTGTCTAAAACTCCGCCAAAACTCATCGGAGCAGCAGTTTTCATTTGATCAGCTTACTTAGATTTTCTGTCTTATCATCTTCAATAAAGAGGCGAAATTTGTGCGACGTGCGTTTGATCGTCAATATATGCCACTTTTTTCACAGTGCACGTGTTTCACGGCGCTCGATATCCTTTGTATAGTTGATCAAAGACTCACATACAGAAATGACGATTATGTTTGAAAAGTCTTAATATCTTATCGCGATATTGATTGGTCATTTAGTAATATCCTCAACCACTTATACTAAAGGGAAAGTCAAGCTTGTATTATTTAATTATTTTTATATTGAAATAAACAATAACCTTAAATTGAACACATTCTTTTATTTAAAATAGTATATTCTTATCATAACCTTGTTATTCGCAATAACACTGTATTTACATTTATGAAATAAAATGCACCGACAAACAGTCAAATAAATAAAATCTCCCACTTTGGTAACTCATTTGTGAGTTAATAACATTATCATAATACTTAGAAGAAAATAAATTGCAAGCACTCAGATCGCCCACCAAGCAGTAACTGTCCACTGAACTCCACACTGATCATCACCAATCATTGGAGCCGAGGTCTGAGAACATTTTGTCCTTGATCTTGGGTTTAGGGTCTTCGGTTATTTTCGTGTCAACTGCACCAGCTTTGCCAAGAATGTATTCAAATTCTGGAAACAGAAATAAAAAATAAATAGTGTGGCATGTAAGTTCTTCTGCCTGATGATAATAGTTTAGCTATTCAAAATTAATGTTGTAAGGCTGATGTGTAATTGATGGTGATAATATGATCCCTTCAAATGAATAAGCTTAATAAAGCTTATTAGAATATTTCCAGAGTGAGACAGCTATGGCTAATTACTAATAATAATATTTCATATACTTAAGATTACAAAAATACTCTGAATGAAACTGTCTGCAACTCCCTCAAAAACAATGTAATTTACGAAATATAACAAAGACCTTAAAAAATAAGCAAAGCAGTATCTTGCTTGGTCAAATTACGAATTGGAATTTAAATTTTAAAAAATATTTAGTATAAATAAGATTCAAAGGGTTCTGATGAAATTTGGAATGCTAACAAACAAGTCTGTGGGGAAATCACTTTACAATTATCCTAGCAGAGGGCTTACCACGGGTTTTGATAGTTTTCGAAAACTTTTTAGGTTTTGGTATCTTTCCATACATTTTCGTACAGCGCCTCTAGGGAAACGTGCATGAACTACGAAAATGTATGGAAAGATCAGTGTTGCCGTTTTTTATTTGGAGAAAATGCTAAAACATGTTGCAAAAAATGCTAAATAAAATGCTAAAATCTATATTTTTCTTTTGAATTCCTTAGGAATTTTGAATTTTTAGGTAACGTACAAAAAATGTTAATCATAAAAATATGCTAAATGCGAATTTTTCAAGCTAACAGACCCGAAAATATGCTAAATTTAGCATTAAAAATGCTAAAACAGCAACACTGGGAAAGATACCGAAACTTATAAAGTTTTCGAAAACTATCAAAACTCGTGGTAAGCCCTCAGATATCTGTGGCGCAGTAGGCGAAGGTCCGCCTGTGACGCAGAAGGTAGCGGGTTCGATTCCTGTCGCGGGACAAATGTTTGCATTATTTGCAGATATTTGTCTCAGGTTAAAGTGTTCCATAAGGTTCTAACTAAATAAAGAAATGTTGAATTCGCTTTTTCAATTTGAATGCTAATTGTAACAAATCTCTGAGGGGATATCACTTTACTATGGGGTTTACTACAAAAGAACCAGTGACTGCAGTCCTCACCATCACAAGTGAGTGCCGTTCCTCGCAGCTCATGGGGTCCCAGGAATTGTTTCTTCATGTCTCCTTCAAAATATACAAATACACTCGGCAGATTGCTCTCCGGGAAGTTAGGAATGCAAGTCTGTGCGACTGCTTTCAAAAACTTGGTGTATGGATACTTCACTGCAAGCTGTTTCATATGTTGGTTGATGAGGGCACATTGCTGGATGCTGAAAGAGGCAGTTACATGATTAACCTTCATGGAATTTATAAAACAAAATTATACAAAATGAGCCATGAGTGGAAGTATGTTGCTTATCGCTTTTGCTGCAATAAAAAGCGTCATATAAATAAAACCAGTGGTGCGCTACTTTAAAGAGCGGAGTATTAACTGCTGCAACACTGTGGAGTCACTTCTTGGATGACATTTAGTGGCATTTAGATCTGAGCGCTCACATGCTTCGGAAGGCACAAGATATTGGTCCCGGATCTTTCAGTTGATAAGCCATGTTGGAGGTCTTTGGGCAACCTTAAAACTCCATCACCAGAGGGCTTACCACGAGTTTTGATAGTTTTCGAAAACTTTAAAAGTTTCGGTATCTTTCCCAGTGTTGCTGTTTTAGCATTTTTAATGCTAAATTTAGCATATTTTCGGGTCTGTTAGCTTGAAAAATTAGCTTTTAGCATATTTAATTATTAACATTTTTTTGTATGTTACCTAAAAATTCAAAATTCCTAAGTAATTCAAAAGAAAAATATAGATTTTAGCATTTTATTTAGCATTTTTAAAAGTTATTTAGCATTTTTTGCAACAAGTTTTAGCATTTTCTCCAAATAAAAAATGGCAACACTGATCTTTCCATACATTTTCGTAGTTCATGCACGTTTCCCTAGAGGCACTGTACGAAAATGTATGGAAAGATACCGAAACTTATAAAGTTTTCGAAAACTATCAAAACCTGTGGTAAGCCCTCTGAGTTGGCTACTAACTCATAGGAAGGAAGGGCTGAATTTAGGGGAAAACATTTCACAGTGCACCCCTACACTTTAAGAAACTTACTCTCCAAATCTCTAGGATTCTGGTTTAGGGTCTGCCTTGATTGAGTCAGTCAGTTTAATATACATTATATTAAGATTGCAATCAGAGCAGGATAGACCTACTGAGACAAAATGTAAGATGCAAACAAAAAACTTATTATTTTTGTTGCAATGGCCTTTATGGCACAGTGAGCGAAGGTCCACCAGAAATGTAGAAGGTTGTGGGTTTGATTCCCACCGCGGGACAAATGTTGGCATTATTTGCAGATGTATAACTTAAATAGGCCTGGGTGTTCTCTATGTTTAATTATAATGTATTTACAAAAATGTATAAATATAACAGTCATGTCATTCCCATATAACAAACTCTGCTTAGTTTGGGGCTATAACTAAGCAGTTCTTGCTGGACACTATCACACAACACTATGTTAAAACTACATGATAATTGTCCAGAATTAATTATTTGTTATGTACCTACAGATGCGCTATGGTATATCACAAACAACCAGCTACACTTTGAGCTGGAGATACCAACGGTTAAGGATGCCATAACACATAAGCTTAGATCATAAATATGCCAAACATTTTGAGCTACATCCAAACTAACTGGCACAGAATCTGATGATTAAATCTACCACCTTCCGAAGACTAAAGAAGAGAACCCCGCAAGACCTCATACAACCAATGACAAACGTGCAGAACACTGAAGTCACAGGGCATATTCCATGCATGCCAATAAATAAAATAAATAAATAATGCTGGACGTAATCACACAGCATCATGTAGCCCCAAACTAAGCAGAGCTTGTATTATGGGAACCACATGATTGATATACTACACATATAATTTTTTTTTGTAAATACATACTTATCATACATAGAAAACACCCAGACCCGAGACAAATATCTACAGAACTTGCAAACATTTGTCCCGCAGCGGGAATCGAAGCCGCAACCTTCTGCGTCTCAGGCGGACCTTCGCCCACTGCGCCACAGAGGCCGTAATGACGGAGCAATAATCAAAACTTTAGCTCAATGCTCAGAAAAGCAGATTGCTATATAAAAAATCTACCTACTTACCCTTGTTTGTACAAATGGATGACAACCCAGATGCCGTCTCCTGCTTTATTAACCTCCTGCACATAATCCTGTCCAGAAACTTCCTTCACGTCTATGAATCTTGGCTTCTCCGCCAGACGCTTCATCTCTGCTATACGTTTTTGTCTGTACTCTTGAATAACTGCTTCATCCTCAGAGTCTTCTAGCTCGTCTAGTCCATCTAAGTCTAGTTCTGACAGTTGTCTGTCCTCTGCAATGGTAATAACCTTCAGTAGTGACCAGACTTATCCTGGTAATTTACATAGGACATTCATAAAAATTGTTGTTCATGACTCCTGGTATCTACTTTCTTTATTAAAATACGTACAGATCGATTATACGGACCCTAAGCAAGCCTTATATGGGCTTAGCTGTAGCATATAAGCCACAGTTGTCCATAACCTATACAAAACCTCTTTTAATTAATTAACTTACTCTCGGCCTGTTTGTGTTGGATAGTCTGTTCTATCATATTGATGATTTCATCCTCCGAGACTTCTTTCTCCTTGGGGGGCAGGATTCCCTTAGCCCGAAGGACATCATTCCATTCGGTGTCCTCATTTGGGTTCTAAAAATACACAACGTAAACTTAAAAATAATGAGGGAAATATATTGAGAGCACCTCGAAAGGGTAGTACTGTTACTGTATTACCTGCATTTTGAATGAATTTAAAATGTTTTCTCAGAAAAAAATATTTTTAATTTTTTTTGCAATTTGACACCAATGCAATAGGCATATCAGTGTTGCCAGGGCACTTGAGTCATAAGTTACGTTTCGTTTCCGGAAATGTTTCATTTTTGCCACAAAAGTTACATTATCGATTTTTAACATTGAAAATGTTTATTTTCCTGGTCGAGTATAGTGCCCCGATTTAGGAAATTGTGAGATTTCCCTGTAGTTTCGCGGACATAAGCAAAATTTGTCAAATAAAAAAAAAACGCTAACTCTCTATTCATGAAACGGAAAAAATGATATCTCGGGTTTGTATTGTTGCTACAGTTTGAGTCATTTTAAGAGGCGGGCGGACAAAACTTGTAGGCAAGGGCACTTACGCGCGAGGCCAGTCTGCGCTCCGTTCATTGTATCGTCAGTACGATAAAGTTCAGGCGCGGATCCAGCTCTCCAAAAAGGTTGTGGGCACAGCCACCCAAAAATTGGCCAAGTGCGAGTCGGAGTATGAACTAGCTCATGATCGATTTATTGCAGTAGCTCTTAACTTTGTTGTAGACCCATCATGGACTCCTTTTGAAGGCAGTTATTTGAAATAATCCGGGCCTGTTATCCATTATGTAGTACCCATTGACCTAAATAACGAGTTGATTAATTTATATTACGTTTTTATACAACTAATAAGAGACTGAAGTTGAGGTATCTAGTTAGCAACGATCAACCAAGTTAAAAGCAGGCGGCAAGCGGAGCGAGCCGCGGAATTTTTAAGTAATTGTACTTAAAAATTCCACGGCTCGCTCCGCTCGACGAAAAAAGCTCGCTACAAATTGAACACTTCTGTTTATTGAAACAGAAGGGTTCAATTGAGGTTACGACATCAAAACGTACGAGAAATGTAACCGGCAAGCGTTTGTTTACCCGACTATTTGAAACTACAACATAGGAAGCTTAATCCAATGTAGAGTGAGTCAGAGTCTGCGACGTCAAATCAAGTAAAAAAATACAGACAGCAAGCGGAGCGAGCCGTGAATTTTTGAAGTACAACGCGCGTCAGTACAGTAGCGTCCTTGTGGTTACGACATCAAAACGACTGAGAAATGTAGCCGGCGAGTGCGGCGAGCTGGACGGCCTAGCATCAGCCTCGCGAAAGATAGGTCTCGGCATGAATTTGGATAAGACCAATGACATAGTCAATAACTAAATTGATCCGAGACCTGTCGTCCTTAATGGATACATTCTAGAAGTTATTTCACAGTACACATACCTCGAGGGCAGATTTTGTGGTTATGTAGAAAAAACTTTGAAAAGAAGGCCAAGAGCTGGATTGGACAGCATAAGGAAAACACACGATTCATTGTTTTTTAATTTAATTAAGGCATTTGATATACTATCACCAGCCTATCAAACTCAATAGACCATGAAAGTGTGTCGTCATTCCCATTCTTATCGTAGGCCAGCTGGGCTACTGGGTGGCGGTGGAAGATGAAAGGATGGAAAAAAATGTAAGCAAGTAATACGAATACTAGTATACTTGCTATCTTATAAATATATCTTACGTATACTTATATCCGTAGGTATAATAAACAAGATATACTCGGCAGTCGCTTAGTGCTGTGGCGCGAAATTCAATTATTTTGCTTATTTACGTTGTGTATTCAAAAGTAACTATTACATAATGAACTGTATTATAAATAGTATGTAATTTTTGTGTTAAGTTTCTTAGTTGTCCAATCTAGATCTTCGAATCAGTAACCCAACATCCTGGGTTGGGCACGGCCGGCCCACCTCGCCTCCCCTCGATACGCCTATGTCGGTAGGAGGCAAATTGATATCAGCAAAATGGCAGAAAATAAGGGAATGTGTGATAGTGTATTTAATCATATGATAAAACAGACTCTAGTTTCACTTGGCTTGACTTACCAAACAATAACTTTACTCACCAAGCCAACCCCACCTGCACGTGGTGCACCCTGCTACACAACGAACGGGGCTCTGGCGGCCGGCTGATTGCGGCATAGCACAGCCTACATTGACACAGCTAAATGCCCTAGCCACTGACGGGTAGCAGCGTCGGTGCTGCGAGAAGCTGTGCCCTGCGATCCCCAACCCGCATGCCCAGCGTGGGGATTATGGGTATATACCCCTTTATTAGGCGAGGCCTATGTCCAGCAGTGGACTGATATAAGCTGATGTGGATGTGGTGTGGTGGAACTTTACTCACGCACTATTCTCACAGATGTACGACAAAACTATCACCAACAAATATCACAACGAAACAAAAGAAATCACAATCAGCCATGTTTGTTTCTTTCGAAACCGTGAACGGCCCAAACTGGCGAAGTAGCAAAAAGTGCGCGTACACGCTCACTGCTCAAGCAAAATCAAGTTTTAATCCATGCTGTAAACGTTTTATATTGCGATGGTGCGTTCTATAGCTTTGAGTTTGCTAAGGAGTGAAATTATTTTTAGACACGCAATTGCAATTGCAATTCAAATATTATATTAAAAACTTGTATTTTTCAAAATATACGTAAATTGCCATAAAGTTAAGGATTTGTTACGTGAGGGGGTCAAAAGATACGCGAAATGTATGAAATCACAGATTTATAAGTTTAGTACTAATATGAAATGTAACCTTCAGGCAACGGTGATGAGCAATCACAGCAGTGTTGCCGTCAGTCAAACAGAAAAAGATCTGAAATTAAGGTCAAAATAGTCCGAAATGTGACGAATAATCCGTTTTGTACACTTGCAATAGGTATTTCCAAAAAAACATCCAGTTCTCTTTCCTGCTCCATCATCAGACCCTAATCACCACATTTCTATATAAAGTACTAGTTTCCACCCGCGGCTTCGCTCGCATGGTACCCGGATAAAAAGTAGCCTATGTGTTAATCCAGGTCATAAATTATGTATACCAAGTTAGTAGTTAGTATTAGGTATTCCAAGTTTCATCCAAATACGTTTAGTAGTTTTTGCGTGAAAGAGTAACAAACTTTCATCAATACATCCATACATACTCACCAGCTTTCGCATTTATAATATTATATAGTGTGAATTGTGATGTGATTAGCTTTTGCCCGCGACATCGCTCGCATTGAAAGTTATTTTCCTGTCCCTTGGGAACAGTACTTTGTTTCTGGATGACAGGTAAGGCCTATATCCTTTTTTTTGTACCTCTGACATCGTGTAAAATTTGAATGATGATAAAAATAAAGAAAAAGTAAAGTTTTTTTTTTATTCAATACGAACATTACAGTACAATTTATATCGTTAATGTTTTTAATTTACACCAATTTGATACGTGACCAAACAGAAGAATTGGCAAGAAAATCTGCTAGGCTTATATTTATTTAATGTAATTTTTACAATATTTATTCTTAACTATTACATTGGTTTTGAGGGAGTTAGAGACTGTTTCATACCAAGCTTTTTGTCATCTGAATAATCAAAAATTGTATAATGAGTTTTGTTACATAGACTTCGTTAAACAACATTTTTGAATTTATTTACACATAAATTAATCACCTTTGGAATTTTATTGAATAAACGTTCACTTCGCCCTTCAAATGAATTGCTCACTACATGAAGCCTCACATTATGTTTTATGTAAAATGCGCTCAGGTAAGTATTTTAGTCGTGAAAGAGATTAGTTAGGATTGAGATTGAATTCATTCAAATAAACCCAGGATACTGAAATTGAAATGCTGAATTTAAAGGATTGAAATATTAAAGTTAAAGCAAGTTAGAAATGTATACGACGAGCGGAGCGAGCTTTTTTTTTATAAATACTACAAACAAAAGTTTTCTAATTTAGTTTCCGACATCAAAACAATTTAGTACTGTAGTCAGCGATCGCAGTGTTGTATTTTTTTTTTGTATAAATACTACAAACAGAAGTTCTCAATTCGTAGCACTGAGTTTCTGACATCAAAGTTGTCAGCGAGCGCTTTTTTTTAACTACGTCATACAGGAGTGCATCATTAGAACCACAGAGTTTGCGACTCCAAAACAAGGTGGAGATGAAGCTGGCAAGCGAAGGAAGCTGCGCAACTTTTTAAAACTGCAACAAACAGGATCCTTGAATATTAAGCCCAAATACGCAATGTTAAAATAAGATCGAAATGTAGATGGCGAGTGGAGCAAGCCACTTTATCATGAAAGATCATCCAGGATCATAGAGGCGGCATAAGGTAGGACATCTAACAACAAGGATTTTTGCAATACCAACGAGTAGAGTGAGCCTCATGTATTTTCATTTTCATGTTGTTTAATTTTCTTAAAGTAGGTACGTACAAAAATTTAACCAAGGTAAAATAGTCTGAAAAGACCGGAAAACAAGATCTGAAAAAAGTCCTCTGGGACCTGAAAAAGTCCGAAAACGGACCAAAATGACCATGACGGCAACGTTGCAAATGAGTGAAGCCTAGACAGAGAAAGCTATAGACGACGAGATAATTCATCTCATTCTTTCAAGAAAGAGAATTACTTATGCGTGCTTCATGCAAATAAGGGAGACCGCACTATAGATTTGCTGTCCCTTATCGCGTGCCGGTTTTTTCGTTGTTTAGCGCAACATTGCGCTAAACAAACTTTGGCAGCTAGCAGCAGTTGCGGAAGATTTTGTGAAAAACTTGCTTGAAACTAAATTATTACCTGGAAAAATTATGTTTCATCTATTGTAAATCAATAATAACAAATGAATGTTATGGATTTCTCTATGTAAATGGATCGGAGTAGTGTATTTTGGTGCAAAAGTGGCAGTGATCAAAACATTCCGGATTTGTCTTTTCAAGCGTAAGTTTCGTACTTTTGACGAGGTATTTATTCAAAAATGGATTATTAAATAGACTTCCACAATAAATAACAACATTTAGAGCAGAAATCTGTAAGAAAATAAGCCAAAAAGTGAAATTCAATTTTGTTTTGTTTTGTTTGGTGTTGCCGGCATTTGAAATGAATTTTGCCCACTGCACATTAATTTTTGGCTCAACTTTCATTTATTTGTAGTGAGCTAGGCGGCTGGAACTTTTGTCACAGATAGGTCTATATCTAGGAAGCCTAAATCTAAAATGGCGTAGTGCGGAACCAAATAGTTTTTGAGATATGATTATTTGAAAATTCATCTTCTTTTTATTTATGGCCTCTGTGGTATTTTTTGGTGATTCGACATTGACAATGATATTTCTCGTTGTTAATGTAATACGTTGAATAGACAGTCGGTTATTAGATTTTTTACAACCACCTGGAAATCCTTCTCGCAGCAGTAGGTTCTAGGACACCCCAACTTGAGTAGCAATATCACAGAACTGACGCAGATCACCCCGATGCCACGTAGTCTTGTGGTCCCTATGCGTAGATTGGATATAAAAAATGTGGAACCAGAAATTCCCGTGGAAGATCCTCAGTGGAGCTAGCCCGCGAGGATGAGTGGACGAAGCGACACTCAGGGCCGACGAGGTCAAATACCCGAATCAAATAACCATTTTTATGATTTGAAACTGTTTTTAAACTGATCATAGGTCATAGGTCCGTAGTAGTCCGGTAGTGTGTTTTGGCGTATATTGTTTAATTTTTTTTCTCTCGTTAACCTCAAAACGTAATTCATTTTTTCTCGGAAACTGTGAGTTTCCCCCTTTTAGAGGGAGGGTCCTCACTCCCTCCCTGCCCTTCCCCACCCCATAAGCTATAAGCATATAAAGAAAAGTCGTTTCATTTTTTATTAGAACTTTAAATAATATAATTTCTTTGGTTCATTATTATTTGCATAGCCCAGTTTAAAGATGACGTTTTAATTTCATGATAAAAAAACCAAAGGCCACGTAATTTAATGGATGGTAACTGAAAATACACCTTTATGTCTCCAGTTATGTGAATCTTCCACAGTATGTATAAAAATCTTTAATCTTTAATCTATTTTGATACTGATTTTATCGTTTAAAAGCCATGTGCTATATTTGGTCAACCTTGACAAACCGAAGTTTTAATGAATGTATAGGAAAAAAGACCACGAAAACCAAAGAATTCATTATTTTTATATATGTTGTGCTATTAAATGTTAGGTTATTGTTATTATTATTATTATTATCATACCTACAATGATAGAATTCGTTCATTTTTGTTTTGGTTTAGAACTGTTTTTTTATTTCAGACTAGAGAACCAGAGGTTACGTTAAATCAACGGATCATTCAGATTTAAAACGGATTCGGGATTCGTCAGTCACAACTGACAGCATTTTTTGACAATACACCTATAAGCCCCCAATTATTTAAATCTGCCACAGTAAGTAAGTATCAAAAAGCCTAAGCTATATTTTATCAAAACCGGGTAAGTGAAACCCAAGATACTGCTTGCCTTCTCCGAAGTACCCGCAAATTAAATTAGCTAGTTGTGGGTTCAATTCCCACTGCGGGGCAAATGTTGCATGTTCTGTTTGGGGCTACATGATGTTGTGTGATTACGTCCCACATTATTTATTTATTTACAATGGACTTTGACTGACAGGAAAGAAATACTTTAATGTTAGCTCCATTTTTCAAAAAGTTTTCACTAAGATTTTATACTAGCTTCTGCCCGCGGCTTCTCACACAGCTGGTGTAGCTCTATATAATGTGTAATGACAATTTGTTATATATACCTAGTTAACTACCTACAAAGCCTCGGTCTGCCTACTATATAACCATATTGCTAAATTTACCCTTAGACAGGGTTTATGTGAGATACCTTACCTATAACCTGTAACATAATGCAATTTGACACCATGTAAATAATTTACTCCGGTGATCTTCGCAGATCATCTTGGTTAAGGAACACTTCGCCCGGACACTACTTATATGGGTGATCTGGATGGCATTTAGATCTGAGCGCTTCCGTCCTTCGGAAGGTACGTTAAGATGTTCTTCCCGGCTTTTTCAGTTGTTAGCCATGTCGGAGGCCTTCGGGTGGCCTAAAAATTCCGACATCAGAGTTGGCCACTATTTCATACGAAGAAGAAGAAGACCAATATATTCCATGCCTCAATTCATATGTTTCATCATCATCATCAGCAGCGCCATTAATAGCTTGTTATTTTTCCCAGCCAGAACGATGTACGTGTGTAACTTGTAAAAGAAATAAATTTATTGTATTGTATTTTGTATCTAAATTTTGCGTGAGGGAGAAATAAACAATACTCAATACCTTTCGCTTTTATTATATTAGTAGAATTGCTAGCCTTTTATGTACGCATTTTCTACAGATTACATTTGTTATGTTTAAATACTGAAATTAATTTTTGATTACTGTTTATAGGGTAAATCACCATCATACACACCTAGAAGGCTGCGAAATTGCGTTGCGTTGGACTGCTGAGCTATTAGAAGATACGCGAAAAACTGCGAGCTCTTGGGGAAAAAAGTTGGTGTTTAATAAAAGAGTAGCGAATTTAGAAAATATGATTGCAGAATCGAAAGCATAATTTTCTAAATGTTGAAGTTTTTGAGAAATAAAAATATATTTCCTATGATTCTATTCTTTTTTGCATGTAGGAATTTTGAAAGCTTATACAAGAAACATAAAGACATGCGTGAACGACAACTTAGGACACAAATAAATAATAGGATATTTTTGCCGTTCTGTAAAAAATCAATGCAAAAGATATCTTTATTCATGTCCGTTAAAATATTCAATAGTCTCCCCGAAGACATGAAAGATTTGACACTTAGCCTTTTTAAAATAAGACTTCACAAATGGCTTGTAGATAAATGCTTTTATACGATCAAACGAATTTATTAAAACTAAATAATAATTTACTATTTTTATTTCTTCTTTTGAATGGTTAGTTTTCATTTTGACATATATTTATTAAGTAATCTTGATTGTGAACTTAATTATTGTTAATTAAAATTAACCGATATCAATGATAATTAATGACATATAAACATATAACAATTTAATATTTGCACGCTTCTGTAATGAAGTATAAGTATGCGATCCACATAGCCTTTAAGATCCTTTCCTTTGTAATTGCTTGTAATGGCTTGAAGATAAATGCTTTTATACAATCAAACGAATTTATGAAAACGAAATAATAATTTACTATTTTTATTTCTTCTTTTGAATGGTTAGTTTTCATTTTGACATATATTTATTAAGTAATCTTGATTGTCAACTTAATTATTGTTAAGTAAAATTAACCGATATCAATGATAATTAATGACATATATACATATAACAATTTAATATTTGCACGCTTCTGTAATGAAGTATAAGTATGCGATCCACATAGCCTTTAAGATCCTTTCCTTTGTAATTCTGCTCGCAGTTTTTCGCGTATCTTCTAATAGCTTAGCAGTCCAACGAAAATTTTTTCGCAGCCTTCTAGGTCTGTATGATGGTGATTTACCATACTTTTATGCAATTAAATATAATTTGATTTGAAAATTATATAGGTGGTGCATTCAATCAAATTTGCTAAACATCCTTCCTTCCCTTACATATTATCAAAAGTCATTATAACTTGTTAGTGAAGCAGATTATAAATGAAAAAAATTTTCGTCATGCAGGTAAAGTATTAATCTATTGATTAATACTTTACCTGCATGACGAAAATTTAATCTATTGATTAATACTTTACCTGCAGTATAAATTGATAGATTAATCGTTTACGATTAAAGTATTAATCTATTGATTAATACTTTACCTGCATGACGAAAATTTAATCTATTGATTACTACTTTACCTGCAGTATAAATTGATAGATTAATCGTTTACCTGCATGACAATAATTTCTTGTTATATTTGTTTGTCTTTGAATTCCTTGTGCAATATGCAAATATTTTACCCATTATCATCATCAGCCTATAGCAGTCCACTGCTGGACATAGGCCTCCCCTAATGAGCGCCTGTGTTCCTGTCCTGAGCTCGACGCATTCAGCTTCTACCAGCAGCATTTCGCAGATCGTTACCACCTGGCCGGAGGGCGTATTATCAGTATATTTTACCCAAATCTATGGAAATTTTAATTATCTGGCAACCCTGCAGTTGAAATGAGAAAGACAAGGGTGGCCACGCACTCTATAAATCTATATATATATATATACTTAATCTATGATATATATATATTTAATCTATGGAGTGAACCAAGGAGTTTTGATTTGAACTGTGACAGTGACATAGCTTATCTTTGATACATTGACAATGATATCATGGTTAGAAATGACAGTTTTTGCTTTCAAAATTGTTATCATTGTCAATGACAGTCGAGTTGGAAACAGTATTGCCAGCTCAGCTACTTAATCGCCAGATCTATGACTTTTTTTGCAGTTTAAAGAACAGAATAGCACGTATGGTCTATATTTTTAAATCCTGCAAAACAAAGAAATGTCATTGACAAAGTGACATGTAATAATTCCACGGTGACATGACAGAGGACTTAAACCTCGTTTTCTATGGCTCATTATTTATATAGTTCTTGCCCGCGGCTTTGCTTGAGCAGGAAATTTTCTTATATAAAGACAGATATATTTTTTACTATACAGCTTATAGGTAAGTTTTTTACTCGGTATCTCCTTTGTTTACCTATTTTGCAGCTTTATACACAGAGTATAGGTCAGAAAATACTCAAACATTATATAGGTACTTAATAAAAGTAAAGTAGTACCTAAGTATATCAGAAAAGTCGTTGCATAGCACAAGCTCTGCTTAATTTGGGGCTAGATAATGCTGTGTGAAAATGTCCAGCTTTTGTTATGTAGCTAATTATATATCTAATCTACGGCTCACTCAAATGACAATAAAATAATTCTGGACCGATGCCACCAACGAAGAAGGTAGAGGTAGGTATATAGAGGCTTTATGTAAAAAAGGTGAACAAAGAAAGCAATTTTGAGTTTAATCTGGTTTTCAAACTTGTAATATACCTAATAACTAGGATAGAAAATAAAATAGACAAAAAAATTGATTTCGTCGCAATAAATATAGTAAGTACAAGTTTCCATAACGGCGTAATTAGTTGGGTATATTCGACAGTCAGAACTCCGACTGATGATAAAGATTGGCTTTAAAAAAATCGTTACTACACTTTGAATGTTCAGTAATGTATTATTACTATCAGGGTTGTTGCACATGCAAAAAATTACATCTGCTGATATGGATTATTAGAGGTATACATCCGCGGTAGCGGATGCGGATGCAAATTCCTTTCAGCATTTTGTAAGATATTTCATTCAATAGTTGTCGGGATGGACATAATAATTTTACCGACCAAAGAGTAACTAAGAAATAGTACCTACTTAGGTAATTAGCATACCCAATTTTAAGTTCAGAATTTATCTGACATGTAAATTAAATGATTTTAAAGTTCTAAGCCAATAATGAATAAATGAAATGTTCTAATATATGAAATTTAATCATAAATAAAATTTTATCGGTGAAAATTATTTCTTTCTGTTCCGCAGTCATGGGTGATCTCTAAGCAAAGTACAAAATAAAATAACAAATAGCGTAGCGTTTAATTTCTCTATGTAACAAATCTGGGCTCATCCAGCATATGGAGCTGGCAATAATAGTTCGTTGGAAAAATTTGGAAAAATTACATGTCGCTATGTTCGTCGATTCTCGTTGCTCAATTCAATTAGATAAATAAATTGAATATGGCTGAAAAAGAGGGACTTATACACGAAGAAACTAATTACCATGAGGGAGAAGGTAAATTGTAAATTCTGTCATAGTTTTATTACGTAGGGTTCAGTGAGTGACCGCGCGTTCGCTGAGCCAGTCGGTCGAACGTACCCTCGTGTTACCTTTGTGACATTGAAATTGGGTTCTTTTTATAATTGCTGCGTGGATTGTGGTGCTCGCCTGCCAGGACCGGAGTGTGCCGCGCGTTGACCGCCTCTCCCTTGCCTTGGATTTTAGTGAACATGACCGGAGGAGCGGACAAAACCCTGGAGTCAGGTATTCAATGTTTTTTGCACCGTATGTATGTGTTTACATGCGCCAGCGCGATGTTACTGGCGCGATTCAACCTTCTTACGTCTTGAACTTTGCTCTGTGATGATGAGGCACAATGCTTTAGTCTATGTTAGTGTTATTGTTTTGAAAGAAAACTTTATGCTGGAAATTTGGAATGTTATCGTCTCAATAACAATGATAAAGATTTATTGGGTGGTTGAACACCATCCTGTTATTACCACGTACATAACTTGCATCACTGTGTCTCGCAGATACATGCAATAGTTGACATACATCATCAGGCATTGATTCTGTTACTTTCTTGGGTAATTTCAAATCACAACACCATGTTATGTGCAGATTTAGATTTTGTAAAATAACTAATTTAATCCAGTTACAGCTAATATTTTCATACTTATTCCCCGCCATGACAAATGATTATGTATTTAGGAGACATTGTAAGGAATAACAAATGAATAATCAGCTATAATTTAACTTCTTGATTGATATAAAGCTGTGTTTTCCTGTTGGTGCTACAGCCATTACTTGTTCGGGTAATTACAACCAGTTTTTATCATATTATTACACAAGTTGTATCTTTTTTTGGGCAATTTTTTGTAAAGACTAGACTTTTGTTGATGGAGATAATTTGCACCTTATTTAAGGTTGATTGTTCTATCCAGTAAAACATATTGTCCTTAACATGTAGACTGTGGGCCTCGCACACAACGCTTCATGCCATGTTCGAGGAGCATGCAGCACCGCAGTTGTATTCTCAGAAGTCAAAGGGTTATTAGCGATAGATTTATCTACCAAAATATTAATTTAATCATTTGAACACCTTTTATTTCTTACTATTTAACATGTTGGCTTAGGGCCTCGCACATAATGCTTTGCTTCATGCACAAGGAGCAGCAGCTCGCGTCCTAGAGCTAGTGTGTTTTGTAGTTAAATCATCATTTGAACACTAGCTGATTGATAATTTAATTACAACCGAGTTACATTATGGAGTTCCGGCAAGAATATCCTATGATACAAAGTTCCTTGTAGCTTCAAAAAACATCAAAATGGCAGATTACTTAAATATCTACCCTGGACATGACCCCTCTTTCCATAATGCAGCAAACATCATCAATCCTCCATTTACATTACCTTTCTTTTATTTAAAAGTTCCTAAAATAAAAGTTCCTCCTTCACACCAAAACTACTCATGTAGTTCTAGGCTAGAAAGAACATAGAGGCTACATTTTATCTGGCTATGAGGAACTGCAGACAGAAGCTAGTCAATAATAATATCAATTAGTAATGAACCAAAACTGGTCCACTCAAATTTCCTATACACTATGCTAATAAGCAGGTAGAATTGAGGCCTCCATCCAAGTACGGGTTAGAAAGTGGTGTCTCTGTTTATGCAATGGCTAATTCACTTTTTGCTGCCACTTATATGTGAGTTCTTTTCCTGTTTCATGCGTTGCTTGTGGTATTTGTTTACAGTGTTTTTGCTCAGGAGAGCAAAACAAAGAAACATATTCTTGACATCCATTAGAATATGATATGAGATAAAAAAAGTGTATTTTGTTTTTTGTTTGACAGTTTTTCATCATTAAGGTCTCCTCGATATGTTTCCAAACATATCTAGCTTTCCCTATTTATTTTATTTAGTAAAATACTGATGAACAATTCAATCAGTTAAAATCATGTAACAATAATAACAATAATTCTATGATTTATGCACAAATTGTAAACTTAATATTTAGATAGGCATCTTGTAAATAGTCTATCTGGTCAGTTCACTGGTTTAAGTGTACTGTGAAAATTTTAAAACATACCTTTTCTAGTACATATTCAAATATAAGTGCTAAGTAAGATAAGGAATATTTGAGTTCATTCAGTACATTGTTGGTCTCTAACCCATAATAAGTTCTTTGAAGCCATTACAATAAGGTTTAAAGTAGCATTGAACAACTGCCTACTATTGAAAGTATGTATCGCCTAACATTACATTCCTTTCAACAAAGCACAGAAAATTTAAACTTATACCAATGAGTTAGGGCTCAAAATATTAGTATGAGTTGATTTTACTATCTCATAAAACAATAACAGTGGTGAATATAAGATTGTGCAAATATAATAAAAGAAAGAAAGTATGTATTGTTTGGTATTAAGTATTATCTAATGATCGTATTATAGAGCTTGGCTATGAAAGAATAATGCATATTGTGTGACATTGCATATACTAGTACTATAAACGAACTTCTGCTCGCGGTTTCATTCGCGTGGTATCTGGACAAGAAGTTCATTAATGTATTTCCTAGTCTAGAAACATAGATGAACGAAGTTTCAGCTTAAGGCGACCATACAGGTCAAACCTCCCTCTCGCTCGCACTAATCAACATTTTTGAAGATATAAAATCACTGAATGTCCTTATGCAAAATAGCAACCTTCACGGCCTAGAGAATAACAATACAAAGTTTCAGCAAAAATATCATGTTGAACCCAACACGTTTTCCTACCAAAAAATTCGCAGACAAATTGATCACATTGGTGCAAGTTTTTTGGTAAGAAAACGTGATAGAATCAAAATTATATTATTGCTGAACCTTTGTTTTATTATTTTCTAGGTTATGAAGGTTTGCTATTTTGCATAATTACATTCAGTGATTTTACATCTTCTAAAATGTTGAATAGTGCGAGCGAGAGGGAGGTTTGACATGTATCGTCGCCTTAATACGTGCTGTAGTGGTAGCATGAAGTTATAACAAACATACTTCTACACACTAACAAATTTTCGCCTTTATTAAAGAGTAGGATGTGAAAGTCTTTTTTTTTGTACTGTGTCTAAGTATGTTTGTTCGCGTCATCACGGCTAAGCCTAACCTTCGAAGAGTAATTCGCTCTTATACATAACGATAAAATGAGGGAAAAAATCCAAGAACAACCTAAAAGGTAGAAAACATTTTACATTTTTCATTTCACTATTTTTGTTGCACACATGCACATTACACACATACTCGTGTACTATTGTTTTGGTCTCGCCCCTAGCACTGTATTGCCAATCTAACGGTAGTATAAAAGATCTATGGTGACATCAATGATAGCACAGTTCTGCGATTGGAAAGGGGCGGTGGTTTGGGAACCTCTGCAGCCTAAGTTAAGAGAACAAGCTTCTACAACCATTATTGTCTTTTTAAGATCAACCTAAAATGTTTTCGACAATTAATTAATTAGGAGTCCCATATACACGCTGTTATTTTAAGATTTAAAGCTTAACTTTGAAGACTTTTCCACTAAAGAAGTCCCGCAGATGCTACGCAAGTTATCACGTTTAAGCGTAATCGTTTAGTTCCGCCAGCTTTGGGTTCTTCTAAGAAATGAAACTGAAACACTTGTATATAGATGAGGCCGGACATAAGGCATAAAAAAATTCGAATACGTCATTTTATAAATTTGAACATGCCATTCGATAGCTTTTTTTAATCTAAGCAATAAATATTCTATTGCACTTTAGGCCTAGAGCTATAACTCTAGGATGACGTATTTGAATTTTTTTATCCCTTATGTCCGGCCTCATCTATACGTTCGATCCACTGTGCTGCGATTTGATCGCGTGGTACCCGGATAAAAAGAAGCCTATTCTATTTTTATGTTATTACTGGTCTAGAACCACATTAATGAAAAATGACAGTGTGTTCAGTACTTTTGGCGTGAAGGAAAAACAATCATACATCTTCACTGCACAAGCTTTCTCATCAATGTTGTTAGTAGGATTGATTCGGAAACGCGCAAATACTATTTCTTTATTTTGGCTCTCCACCATAAATGACTTACCGTTATTAACGTCCACTGCCCACGCGAAAATTTGAAGTTGCACTCTCTTAAACAGTTTCAGAACTAGATCTGCTTCTGTGTCATTTTAACAGTTCAAGCACGGTCACAGAAAACATTTTGACCAGCAAGTTTTGAAGCAGACTCACCGCTGACGTGCTTATGTAAATCATAGATTTATTAAGAGAAAGAAATCCAACCTCTTTGATGTAAACGGGTTGCATTCATTACCACTGGACCAATGTTTCTTCAGTCCTACTGTCGTACAGTACGCAATACATACAGTATGCTAATTTTTATGATGAAGATAGATTTCCGACAGCAGAAACTCTTACCCGTACGACAAACTCATGATCTTTTACCAAATGGATTAGTTTTCCGTTCGCTAAAAGATCATGAAATAAGTTATTGTTTCGTTCTCCCCACTAGTCTTGGAGTTATCCAGTTTATTCCTGACGTTTCCGGTATATTCTTGCCATAGGATTAAGTTAGATACACTGTTTCTAAAGAATTGCAAGATAAACGATAGCGTCTTTTAGAAAATATTTTCAAAAGCATTAACCTTTTACTAGCCATAAAATCCACTTCTGGAATATATGGCGCCAATACAATCACCATCGTCTGCCAGTTACCAATTCCATTTGCCTACAGTTTTATACAATTCAAATATAATTCATGCAACAAAACCGAAATACTCATGGTTATATCACGATTTATCATCACTCCGCATCACGGCATTACGTCTGAAGATGTTGGCGGTGTACCAAAAAGCTGGTTCACATCCAAGTTCCAATTGATTGGAATTATTTTTCCACTGAGTAGGGAAATTACGGTTTGCAATTGAAATGGAGGTGGTTAGCTTAATTCCACAACCAGCAAAAGGAACCGAACCAATTAGGTACATTGGAATGCAGTCTTTTGAAAGCTATTGCGGCAAGTTGAAACCTTTTATCTTCTAATGGAATACCCGTCATTAGAATACGGTCGTGCGACTATGTGATTCCTCAACCGATTTTAGATACGAACCTAGCATTCTTTGGAAGCTGGGGCCTTCTGAATATTCAGTGTAGTCATAGATTACTTGCAAATCGCAATGCTTTCAAATCAGCTATTATGGTGTCCTGTTAGTTTTATTTCTGTAATAAAATCTAGGAAATGCAAACTCCAGCTGTTGTGATCATGATCGTGCTAAGTAAACTATCTTCCGCCACCAGCTTTGCTTTAGCTGACAGTATTTGATAACCATTCTTTCGTATTAAAAAAACTAATTGCAATCAAGGTTGTATCTCACAGAGATCAAGTATAATTATACCTCAATCGCATCATTTTGTGTCCTTGACTTTGGCGCTGCATGCTCATTCGCTTACAAACAACAACGCTTTGTACATTTTTTTGGTAAGTTATACATAGTCTGTGGAGTATTCAAATGCCATCCAATTAAACACAAAAATTCACGAACGACAAATGACATGAATTCTTAGAATTTTTTTGCACAAATTTCACAGAACTGTCATAATTTTAAGTCGAAAATCTTAGGACATCAGTGTTTCCTAGATATCGTGTTACAATATCTGTGGTCACTTATATGGTTTGCACCTGATCTTATTAGCAAACCACATCCGAAGACCTGACACCGGTCAGTTACTTGACCTTAACAGGTAAAGTCGACGCAGAGACTACCAAAACAGGCTCGCTATAACATGGTTTGGAACAGGTTTCTTTTTAGTTTCTTTTCGTCTTTGCATATTTATACATATAGTTGAACGAACCTTTGTATTCAATTTAAATATTACTATTTTAGCTCTAAGCTGTGTGTGAGACAAAGAATAGAACAGTAACATTATGTCCTTGCATAATATTTGCGTGCAATAAAATTGAAAGGCGTCGCTGTTCATAAATTCCCAGGCGCGTGTGATAAAATCATGCGAACTTGACCAAGTTTAACCCAATCCGCTCTACCTGGGCTACAATTCTCATTGAAATCCCATAAATATTACGACTGTAGCCGTTGGAGCTCCTCCAAGAATGAAGCGGGTTAATGACATGAGCGAAGCTTGGGCTTATGCCAGGGCTCTCTGTAATATTGCAGCTGAACATCTTTCAGGGTATCTAACAGGTGGAATGACTTGGGGAAGCGTGATCATATGTTAAGCATCATGTGCCTGTAATTTCACCAGCACCCACACCCTTCAGATCAAAACACAGCAATGCTGCTTCACGGCAGAAATAGGCATGAAACCTGCAAATTTTCATGTGAAGACACGAGTATCTTTCTGTCAATAAATAATAGTTAGTTCTAGTAAGAACTTTGTTTAGGGTGAAATTGTTGACAACCTTCTCACCGATACGGAAAAACCTGCACATTGGTTTTAAAGCAAGCAGAAAGCATTTTAAATCAAACGAGAAATCTACCACTTGACCTTTACTGATTAATGTGATATTTTATAACTCAATAGATATTTATAGTATGGACTTTATAGCTACACATATTGACTTTCTAATCCGACTCCAACCTATTCTCCAACGTAACATTATTTATTTGGGCTGAAACTGAACGATTATGTACGAGAATAGTTACTCAACAATCGTAACATCGCTTTTAAATCAGATTTAGTACACATTAGTTTCGTTTTCTGCGGTCTATTGGCACCGATAGGCGTGACTCTCAACGCTATGGTGTTCCTCAAATATTTAGGTCAAGGTACAGCTCCGCCAGACTGTCGGCTGTCGCACCATCATTACTCGTTCAACTGCCTATTTGGAACAAAGCGTAGATCTAGTTCTGGTTTAATGGAATCTAACGGCTCTCCGTCCCTCAAGGACCTGTGCTTGGTATAGTTTTTTATACTCGTTCCATAAAGTTGAAGACTTTTTTTTTTGCTGTAATCATTATTTTTTACAAATTGTTGTAGGCGCGGTAGTGGGGAAGCTGAGTTTACAGCTAAATTACAAAGACCTACCACCGCTACCACGTAAGTTCCGTGTGAGCCTTCTGTACTATCTCATAACTTTTCAACTCTATCATGCTAATATTTGAAATCATCGTACTATCATCTCCACCGTAATGTCAAGCACTTATGTTGTTAGATCGTCGTGGATGTAGTGTGGCATCATTATCATCGACATTTTGTAGTAAGACCTTTTCGAAGTCATTTGTAAGTATGTTATTTTGTTTTTTTTTTGTAGATTTTTGTACTAAGAATTTATAAAATGTAGAAGTTTGCGTCTTAGGTTATGAGGTTAGGCTACTAAAGCGTTTTGTAAGATACTCGCATTTTTTGACTTTGCGTTGACCTAGTTTTCTATGATACAATACGTGTGGTTTTTCAATAAGATTAGCGTGACGTGATGTGAGATGTGACATATACTTCCAAATTAGATTAGAAGTCGAGCGTCTGTCGATTTTCACAATGTTGTGTTGAAAAGAATATAGAGTTAGCCTAAGTTCAAGTAGTTCTATTGTTTTCGATGGCTAAAAGTTATCAAAAACAATTCGTTTGTCACTAGCTTTGTTATAGTATCTATGTATGTGTAGAACTTGAAATACCTTATTTTTTAATGAAAATATAAATTTAAGCACAATCAGAATACTCTACTGGGACTTATCTAGTTGAAATTCCAATAAAACAAGTTCCACATTTTGCAAGTTCAAATCCAGCAGTGCCAACGAACTAACAAGCATGTAACAAGACTTGAGAACACGAGTGCCTGACATACTAAGCATTCACGCCTCAACAGTCTGCCTTTCGGCACAAATACACACACAGATTTTTATCTAGTGCCTTGTACGTGTATGTGTATGTAAGCATTTTTGTCTTGACCTTCTCCGAATATCCGGTATTATCCTTTATTATGCTTTAATCGGATACGCGTTGTTTTGTTCTTCCTCATTGGCTGTTGCAACATACCTATTAACCGAACTCTACGGTCTACACACGGCATTTAATATTTGCAATATTTGAGAACGGGGGGAGGGGGAAGCCAATCATAATTAGCTCTGAACACTATTAATTCGGGCTTGACTAATTATTACAAGTATTTGCGCAATACCGTAATATAATTATATTACCCATTCCGTGCAATATTGCGAAGTGAAGGGCCGTCGATCATGTTTACGATGCAAATCCGTTGATAAGAAGGAAATGGTTTATGCCGTTTCATTTCTGCTTGTTATCAACTATTTCAGCATTTGTTTATATGCCGTTACTTACTTTTCTACTTATATAGATAAACCTAAATCTTTTATTCTGACGAAGTTTATTTTGATTATCAATGTATTAGGTAATATATATTCTGAGTATAATTTCCAGGTTATTTCCATCCCATGTAAATAACATTTCTGACGTTTCTCTTAATAAGACCGTCTATTGGACATTATAATGTTCAAATCCGCAATATTAGTTTATGTTTCCTTAATAATGTGCTAAATGGGTGTTCTTAGAACTCCTACTGAATAAATGCAATGACTTTCATTTTTGTAATAATTATAAATAATGTATACAAGTCAGGACTGTCTGTCCTCTATTATCCTGTAGATCGCAGATCAGTGCCTCATTAGTATTGCAGTCATATCATAAGTGATTTGGAGACGTGAGTTCTTGTTCACCATATTAGAGATACTAGAAGATAATCATTGGCACTAATCTGATAGCAACGCGAGCCTTGTTGTAGTTACTTATGGTTTTTGACGGATGCTGATAAATTATTTCAATAATAAACTCTATTGGGATATATTTCGCTCTTACGTGCATCATGTTCAAATTATCCTTGTGATTCAAAATTAATTTATTATTACGATATCAGAATTTTTTTCCTGCCAACGATCCTTTTGCAGTGTTTTGTTCAGTATTTTAACATTTTACAAATGTAAGTTTAGAATATTGCATAATACAAAGTTAATGTGACGTTAAGGCTGAAATCTTATTATCGCTTGTCGTATCCACTATCTACATTGATCTAGCTACCTTACCTAATATATATCCTTTGCGCTATATCTTATCTACAATTTCTATCTGGTATGTATTCTGTGTGGAAACAGGAACTGCTCTTTTTCTAACCTGACTAAATAATTGACTATGTACTTTTATAGTTGTGTGCTCTTGCTTGAAACTCTCAAACATCAGATCATCACCATAATAGGTTTGAATTTTCCAATATGAAATTATTTGTATGTTTATTTAATTTTTCCCTTACGATAAAGTTTCCACAGCTCATGTATTCTGTTGTAGGACGCGATTTGACTTTACAATGCAATATTTATTGCTTTATTGGGTCAATCACTCTTATTATCTTTAATTATATTGGACAGCCTTAAACCCGTCGCCGAAAGTTTTCTCAATATGTCACTGGCCTTCATCGAGGCGCCAAAGTTGTTCGAAAGGTCCAGGGTCGATGTATTATGCTCATACACTTTCACTGCAAAGCGTGTTAGTTTATCTATGTGAGAAATCTGTATGAATATATGCCTCTATTTGTAGATTTCATGTCATGTATGATATTAATATTGGGACGTGCCTGTCTTTGGAGTTAGCTCGATTGTATTTTAAGGCGATGGACTGATAGACACAATCAGTATCTCACTCACACGTACTCAAAACGGTAAAAAAATATATTGTGATGTGAGTGATGAAACTAGTAGTACGATTGTCAGTTACGCACGCACGTACTGACCATTATCTATTTTGTGGAGAGGGCCAATGAGGTCGAGAGCATGTAGTGTGTAAGGAGCTAGGCAAGACTAACGATAAGGAACGATACGAGCATTTTTATGGTCATGTAAAAGTTGCTACCTCAGTCGCTGTATAAAATAACCTAGGCAGGCGTGAATGTGAAAAACTGCATTGTATGACTTTTTGTAGTGCTTGTTTATGTTATCGAAGCTGTAATTTTCTTTTAGACTGTTGTAAATAGCTACTTTTGCTAGTTTGCAAAAATAGTTTGCTTGTATCAGTGGTTAGTTTTTGTAAAATTTGTATATTTATTTATTCAATACCTACCGTTTCTTAGCATTACTTCTGTATTTGCTTGAAAAAACCTAGATTAAAATAATAACCATAAATGGGTTATTATTTTAATCCCATAATTAGGTACCCATAAAAAAATCAAATAAATTGAGAGTTTCAACTCTTCAATTTATTTTCCTTCAGCCTCTTCGATCTCATCACTATCGTTCGAGTATCATGATAGTTGTACTGTTATTTCTATTAGCGGTATCCGGTCTTGTAAAATTTTGGTTTCCTTTTACAAGATATCTACTATTTTTGAACAAGACTGGTCATGAGCTTGAATTTCAAGCTTGTTAAACCATTCGCTTGCAGTGACAGAGAAGCCGGCGCCTCCCCCGCGATCCGGTCCGCATGGCGTGCAAGTGGTCAACACAGGGCCGGAGCACACCTTTATCCTCGACGAAGATGCCCTCAGGGACCTGCTACTGCGAGACGATATCAAAGACCGCTCTGTGGTCGTCATATCTGTCGCCGGCGCCTTCCGGAAGGGAAAGTCATTCCTGCTCGACTTCTTCCTCAGATATATGCACAACAAGGTGAGTTTTAAGTGCATCTGAATGTTTTTTGCAGGAAGGAATCCTTCGTTGTACGTATACTATATTCTATCGAACTATCTTAATATCCGTTCAATGGCCAAGCCTTGAGATAAGCCGAATGGGTCGATGGTGAAAGAAGCAAAACCATTGAATCCAGAACTTGCTTTTGACCACGTGAAAGATATAATATTACCAACAAAATGATTTAAAAAAATGTACTATAGACCCGACAATTTTAGTACCTTTTTATGAATCACAAAAATATTCATATCAAAACTGCTAAAACACCAATTTAGAGTTTAGGCAGTTAATTGATTCCCATTTCGATTTTAGTGTGTCAATGTGCCAATCAGTTGAAATTGTTGTTGGACACACGATAATAAACCTACCTTGCATTGTTTAAATTTAAAATAGGTTTTGAATTGCAAATCGGACGAGTGTGTCGTTTAATGATTGTTTGCCAATTTTCTGAGCCCGGCATAGTTATTTTAACTAGGGCGTTATGCGATATGAAAGTGGCTAGGTATGTTATGTATTATTGGATTGGCGTCACTGAAATACACTGCATCTCTCCTGAATATAGTTGAGCACCTGCCTTGGCTATTCTTAAAACAATCTAACCTACCTTCTTGTACTACTGAGCTACTTACCTTATTTAAGTACGTAATAAGAGCACTATGTTTATGTAGGCAAGTAGCAGTGCAGTGCTCTTTTGAGAAACCATTCCAATTTAAACTGTTTCCGTTTGTATGATTTCACTAATCAGCCCTAACATGGTTCGCGTTTCCTTTACTTATGAAAGACAATATGTAGGTATGCTATCTTTACACTTGTCGAAGATATGTGGTTCGACAGGCCGGCTGAGATGCGAGAAGTGTGGGTTCAATTCTCGCTATAAGCTGAAATTTGTGCTATATTTATAGCTTCCACCTGCGGTTTTTTTCGAGTGGTACCCGAATTAAATGAACCATTTATGTTATTCCTGATCTATACCTGGAAAAAACTATAGTATCAGTAGTTTTGTTGTGAAAGGAGACATTTCACATCTCACAAACATTTGCCTCATACTCTTAATATTATAGTAGGATTTACTACTACGGAGGATTAACCGGTTGTGACGTGTTCTAATCCCGTGGTGCTGTACAGTACTCTACCTGATTCCCCAGACACAGGAGATCTTAGTGGGGCTAGGGCTAATATATGTGATTGTTGACTGTTAAATAATGCTAAGTTATTTAATGGTCCTGTTAACATATTTTATTGATTGCAGTATGGAGCGGGTGGTGGGGGCGGCGACTGGCTGGGAGGCGAGGAGGAACCCTTGGAGGGGTTCAGCTGGAGAGGGGGGTCAGAGAGAGATACCACTGGCATCCTCATGTGGTCAGAGATCTTTAAGGCCACGCTTGAAGACGGTGAAAAGGTTAACAAATCAAGTATATTGTTATTCTCGTCGTGAACAGCATGCAATAATATTATTTTATCGCATGATCTTAGCGGAAACATTTTGAAACAATAGTTAGATGGCAAAGGCGATGGTGTCGTGTAAACGTTTTGACGCTACGGCGGAAACAATAATAAAAGCAAAATAGCAACTTGGCGCGTGTCTTTGGACAAGGACAATAATGAAAGTGCAATGGGCGGTGTTATCACCTGCAGCGATCTTTTCCACACAATCTTAGGACAGGCTGGATCTAAAATGACTGTAACAGACGATGGTGAAATATCAATATCTTAATCTATTATGGCACGAAATCCTCACGCACTATTATGTGATTGCAGGTAGCAATAATCTTGCTCGACACGCAAGGCGCGTTCGACAGCGAGTCGACGGTGCGCGACTGCGCCACCGTTTTCGCGCTCTCCACCATGCTCTCCTCCGTGCAGATATACAACCTATCGCAGAACATTCAGGAGGACGACCTGCAGCATCTACAGGTACACTACCTTTAGGATACGTTCCACAGCGAGAGGTACTTGGCTCTGACCGTGTTTGAGTTAGAGTGAGAGTGAGCGGAGTGCAGTACCGAGTATACCAACGTAGGTAGTGGCCCCCCGCCTCCTCGCTCACGCATGCGTTGGGTGATGTATTTGGTGGTTGCGGAGGTATGTAGCCACCTATCTAAATGGCTTAGCACCGACTTCTACTACTAATTTGATTCTTTTAATTTAATATCTAATTAAGTTTATTGATCACTTTTTAGGGCAGTAAGAAGTGTTTTTTTGAAGTCGGTACTTTACGGTACGTTTAGTTTTATGAAATAATACAACTAGCATCAAGGGCAAACTAAACCAACTAAACGTACCGCCCGCATGAGGGACGACTCAGGGCGAAAATTACAAGTGAGGAACTCTAAAAACTTCGAGTTTTGCGGAAGAAATACTAATCCCTCAGGTATACAATTAATATGGAACCACCTGTGAAGTATTCTTTCAAACAAAATAAGAATTTGGAAAATCGGTTCATAATTGATGGAGATATCGGTAAACATAGGGCGAAAATGACAAGTGATCCTCACTTTTGAGTTTTTTGGGAAAGGTACCAATCCCCGAGGAATAAATAAAATTTCTATGGGACCACTTGTAAAGTATACTTTCAAACAAAAAAATATTTTTGAAAATTGGTTTACAAATGACGGTGATATCGGCGAACATACATAAAAATATTCCGACGAATTGAGAACCTCCTCCTTATTTTGGAAGTCGGTTAATAGTTTGGATGTTTCACATCAGCTTATGGCGTTCCGCGTCGGCTCAGTTCATGATGATTGATGAACATTCCAGCTGTTTACGGAGTACGGGCGCCTGGCCCTGGAGCACGGCGGGCGCACGCCCTTCCAGCGGCTGCAGTTCCTGGTGCGCGACTGGAGCTACCCCTACGAGGCGCCGTATGGGGCGCACGGTGGCATGCAGCTGCTGCAGAGGAAACTCAAGGTACAACTGCCTCCAAGTAGCTAACAACAAGGTCGCAAATTGCAATTTTTTATGGCTCTTATGACTTACAGTCACAGACGTCCAAACTAATGGTACGAAATATGGTAGGGAAAGTATCTAAAACCTCAGGGCGCGAAAGCAAAACTTGCTGATTGTGGAGATCGCGCGCGAGATCTCAGTTCGCCCGAACTCATCACGGCTCCCTCGGGCCTCGCCTAATAAGCACCATCAGGGATGGTTCGTCCAGCTGTGGACTGCTATAGGCTGATGATGATATCCTGCTGCAGGTGTCGGACAAGCAGCACCCCGAGCTGCAGTCGCTGCGCAAACACATCACGTCGTGCTTCTCCGAGATCGCGTGCTTCCTGCTGCCACACCCCGGCCTCACCGTCGCCACCAACCCGCACTTCGACGGCAAGCTGTCAGGTAACAACACACTATCAATAAATAAATCAACCATAAAACATCACAACAGATCTATGCCCCTCTGAAGTCTTCCTAAACGATTCGACCAATCCACAGATATAGAAGAGAAATAGATGAAGTCTTAAAATTCACTATGCTCTCAACGCCTGCTCATACGGGTGATCTTTACTTTCTTATGTCCATGTATCATTGCTAGAAAGGGATTATACTTTATCTCAATGCAATTGCTGCGACACCGCACCAGGGCATTTCTATGAAACTGCATAGCATTTTATTTTACGATTTTCTTATAGAACTCATTTGAAGTCGCATTGAGAGAAGTATGCATCCCTTTCTAGCTGATGATATTGGACATAAGAAAGTATAGCTCAGCCCTATGAGTTGATGTTCAGATCATGAATGAATTTTAAAATTTCTTCTATGCTTTAGTCATAGTTCTTTGGACCAATCCTTGTACAATCCGACCCAAAAATAGAAACTACGTCACCACTTGCAGCCAAATTCAGAGGGACATAGATAATACGTTGTGACTATTGTACTTCCCTGCAGTACTCCGCCGCCAAATTTGACAGTTTTTCAAGCGAAAACGAAGCTTCATCGGTAACGGTATAATATAGGAACCGGCCGTAAATTGATTTATAGACTGTTGTGACACAAACTTGATCTTCATTTATCTCAGTCATGGTGGTTTTCATAATACAAGCTCTGCTTATTTTGGAGCTATTGATGCTGTAGTGTCCAGCATTATATTATCTTCATTTATCTCAGTCATGGTGGTTTTCATAATACAAGCTCTGCTTATTTTGGAGCTATTGATGCTGTAGTGTCCAGCATTATATTTATAACACGAACTGCCATCTTCCCTTCCCGTTCGTCAGAGACTACCGTAATGCTAATAAAGTTAAAACTCCACTCTTTGGTTGCACAGGTATAACGTTTCATCCAGATCCGATTTTGCGTCAGACTAATATTATAAAGGTCTATCACCTTTATAATGTGTGTGTTATAGTGTGTGTGTGTGTGTGTGTGTGTGTGTGTGTGTGAATGTTTGTGGTCACAACTCCGTAACGGCTATACGGATTCGGAATTATATGGAAAACTTTTTTGAATTTTCGCGAAATCTTGCGATTTGTTATGGTAAAAATACTTTAGGAACAAATTGTTTTTTTTTTACATATGTCATTTTCTGGGCTGACTGTACATTTTTTCAAAAATCCGAAAATGTCATATTATTTCCTTCAAAATATACCTATAGTTTAAATGAGGTAAAATGAGGTAAACTTTTGCCCCACCCTATTATATACAAGAATTGTTCGTTTAAAGGTATTCTATTTTATCGCGGTCCCAGGCATGCGAAGCCGAGGGCGGAAGCTAGTTTATAGTATTCATGTCATGGTCGCTCTTCAGACATAGACAGCGAGTTCAAGCGGCACCTGCAGCAGCTGGTACCGATGCTACTGGCGCCCGAGAACCTGGTGCCCAAGCTCATCAACGGACAGCGGGTCAGGGCCCGGGACCTGCTGCAGTACTTCAAGTCATACATGAACATATACAAGGGCAACGACTTGCCCGAGCCCAAGAGCATGCTTGTGGTGAGTTCATATTTTTATCTTGTTTTATATTCTGCGTCAGCCAGATAGATGACTTTTAATAGCTGAGCGACTATGACCTCAGTCTGGACACCTGAGGGACAGTGGCGTTGGTCAGCCGAGGATGTGTTGGCGCGACGAGCTCGATGCTCGAGTGTGTGGTGGGAGATAGCTTGAGACAGATGTTTGGAATTCTATGGGGAGAGACCTTTGCCTAGAAGTGGTACGAGAAGGGTTAAATCTGCGACTTGGCGATCTGTTTTCCACAACTATAATCCAATGTGCTTACGGTATTTCAAAGTTGTCGCTGTATCAATGTCTGGAAAAAAATTATAATTTAAGAGTCCAGAGTCTTTAGTCCATTTCTACGCTGGTGTTGTTTTTGTTGTAATTTATTTCGTTTCGTTTTTTTCGTGTAGGACTGACGATTTTGGTCGAAAGTAGGAAAATTTATAAATGAAAATGCTTTGACGTTGCGCCAGGCGACAGCGGAGGCCAACAACCTGACGGCGGTGGCGGAAGCCAAAGAAGTGTACACGACGCTCATGGAGGAGATCTGCGGCGGGGCCAAGCCCTACCTGCAGACACAGCTGCTAGACGCAGAGCACGCCAGAGTCAGGTGCGTCGGTAGCGGAGCCTCACACACAATATAGGCACGCTCGGTTTCCCGAACCCTATGAGGCTGTAAGGGGTTCCAACCCTTATCTTTGGAACCCAAGCCAACCTCACCTGCACGTGGTGCACCCTGCTGGTGGACTGATAATAGGTTGGTGTGGTGGATTAGGGCTCGATGCCCGCCCAGCAGGGGTGTTAACATGTTCACTAAGATAGGCTTTTTGGACCCAAGGCATTACCCAACAAACAGTACAGTAAACTAAGTTTTTAGGCATTATCACACTGGGGCGATTCGAGCAAATTCAAAATGGGACGAACTCGCGCTGCTGCGCTTTTACCCATGAACCTAAGTAATTTATAAACTCCCTATACCTTTTTGAAGCAAATACATAATCATCATAATCATGAACAAGAAACAAAGAACAGTCCACTGCTGACCATGGGTCCCAATGATTTCCATAATAACAACTTAAATTCGCGAATCTCTTCGGGGTACACAGTATAGAGGTATATATATTTGCGGACTGTAGAATCTATAAAAATCTAGCCTATTCCCTTATGCTTGCACTTTGCTGTGAACTCCTCTTGGTTATTAGACTAAAAAAATACTTAATTTTCAGAGACAAGGCGTTACACGCTTTTCACTCAAAACGCAAGATGGGCGGAGAAGAGTTCAGCCAATCCTACTGCACGCAACTCACGCAGGTAACCAATAGATTTCACCTTTGAAGACACTTCATCCAGTCTATTATCTAATTAGTGACACGGGTCACCGTATGGTTGCATTTCAATATGAAGAAGGCATGTTAAGATGTTAGTCCCGGCTTCAAATTAAAGTATCTTAAACTGTTAAACAAATAATCGTGTTCCTATTTCGTTTTGGATACTTCATATTCTTTGTTATTTATTTAATCCCAAAATTTAGTTATAATTAGTAAGCTACATTAATAACTTATTTCTTTTTTGTTTTGGTTGTCTTTTGCAATTTTTTTGTAAATCAACGTGACTAAGTGTACCCAGTGTTCCTATAGTATGAATAAAATATATGAATATGAAAATGAAAAACTACTGGACAATTCAAAATCAAGGTAAACTTTGGACGTACACAGTCAAACACCTTACAAAGTTGTCAAGGAAAAATATTGAGAAGCGTAGGTACTCATGTCAGGTCTTTAGGTGGCCTCTTGCTTTTTATTGAGAAAACCCAGGCACAGATTTTTGTTCAAAATGCGCACTCCACATTTAAATCTCCTTGTTACACCCCTAACACCGCTTATCGAACAACACAACATGTTTACTACCCAGGACCTGGAGGAACAGTTCCAGCAGTTCAAGTCCCACAACGAGAGCAAGAACATCTTCAAGGCGGCTCGCACGCCGTCCGTGTTCTTCGCCATCGCCATGGTGTTCTACGTGGCGAGCGGAGTGTTCGGCCTGGTCGGCCTCTACCCTATCGCCAACCTCTGCAACCTGGCCATGGGCTGCGCGCTACTCACCTTGGTGCTGTGGGCGTATATTAGGTAAATACACTACAGTTTGTTCATAATAATAATAAATAACTTTATTTCAGGCAACGATACAATAGAACAAAGTTTTAGTTAATAATCTACAGCCCATAGAAACACTATATTATATAAATTATAAAATAAAAACGAATGCCTTAAAAAATAACTGGCCACATAAATACGACAAATATAAATATCGGTTGATACGCGGGACATGGCATAAACTTAAGGACTCAAGGGACGTACATGTAGGGATGACGACGACCAATGGTGAATGATGAAGAAAACCAAAATGGCCTTTCATTGGTCTTCGTCATCACTCCGTGTATGTCAATGTCCTGCGTATCAACCTTTATTTAACAAACTGTACTCACAATAGATCTATGTCCCTCTGAATTTATGCTCAGCAAACGATCCAACCACTCCTAGCACAATGCGACCCAAATATAGCAACTACTTTGATACTTGCAGCCCACTATTTATAACTAGGCAGCAACAACGCCAGCCTATATCAGTCCACTGCTGGACATAGGTCTTCTCTGATAATAACGGGAATATGCCTATAGTCACCACGTTGGGTTAGGGATCACAGGGCACAGTTTCCTGTATCACCCTAGCTGCTGTCTGTCGGTGGTTAGAGAATTTAGTTGTCCTGGCGGAGGCTACGCTATGATACACGTTTTGTAACGTCATCAGTATCACACATTATCTATCCCCAAAATTTCGGTATGGGTCACAAAGGTTATTTTGATCGCTTTCCGGTTGGTTGACGTAAAGGATTTTCAAATAACGGTTTTGTTTTTCGCTATAACAGGTACAGCGGCGAAATGAGAGAAATCGGCGTCACTATAGATGACTGCGCCAACGTGCTCTGGGAAAGTGTAAGTATTAACAAAGTTAGTCCCTGTTCCACACTAGACGTTATTGCGCCCTGTCCTCGGCTCGACTACAAAGTTTGCATTTGCAGAGCTTACAAATTGTATGTCAAGCCGAAGACAGGAGTACAGGCGTAATTAGGGGAAACCTGTGTCTGGCAGTTGACTGCTATAGGCTGATGATGATTAAACTTCGTAGTAAAATATGCCAGGCTTGTGTTCATCAGTTTCGTATGTGCAGGTGATGAAGCCGGTTTACCAGACGTGCCTAGAGAAGGGTATGGAGCACGCGGCGGCGGCGGCAGCGGAGCGTGCGCTCGGGCCCCCGACTCCGCCTGCGACCAACGGCAAGCACAAGCTGGCGTGATGCGCCGCGCCCCGCCCCGCCCCGCCCCGCACACGCGGGCGCAAGCGGCGCGGGCGCATCTGCTCCACTGTCGGGTGGAAGCAGTGGCTTTGAACGTGCTGTAGCAGTTGGCATTATCTGGCTTTGATGTAGCGGCTATGAACGTCACGGCGGCTTTGAACATGATATGTTGACTCAATATGAGGTGTAGCGATTATACGCGTTACACCGTGGCTTTGAACCTGATGCAGCAATTGTACGCGTCTCAATGCCAGCTTCGATAACGGTTATAAACGTCACATTGGTGCCTTTGAACGTGAGATTTAAACGCTATATGCGGCAGCTTTGAATGTGAAATAAATGCTATAAATATGAAAAAGTAAAGTCATAAGATATGCGCTGTGGTATAAACGTGACTCGTCAAACTATATCAACTATACACAGATACGTCTTAAGGTCTAAACCTTTGGACAATAACAAATGTATTGGCTGTATGACACTGGAGCGTGATAAATAAGCGTATGGCTGCAAAATACTCGAGGCGGCGAATGAACGTTCTGTGCCCCCTTATTCGCGCTGCAAATGCCGTGAAGACATCAGTGAGCCATGGCTATAGCCGCCATGACGCCGCTAGCCACGTGAAGCCAAACGAAGCCGCGCTGTGAGAGTGAAGTGAATTATGAAAACCTGTCGAAAGACTAGTATTTGTGGGGTACTTTTAGATGTCCCATGGAGATGATTGTGCAAACTGATGAGTGATGGATTGTTTGGGGAAATTGGGGTAATCAAGATGCGATTTCCGTGAGTTTCGCTCAAGTTTTGTGAGATGTTAATATTTAATGTCTCCATATTTATTTATAAATTCAATGTTATATTCACAGAAATTATAAAGTTTCTAATGATGCTAAACCCCTATCTAATACAATTGGGCAATGAATGCTTTAAAATAACTCACTGACAATAAAAATCTAGTTCTTATTCTGCATTCAAACACACGGAAATCTGCACCTTATTTTAAAGTGCAAAGTGACTAGGGTAGTTCTTCCCTCGAGTGTAACCTGTAATGTTTCTATTAAATCTTGTACTTGTACTGAACCAATGCTCACTTAGTAGTCAATACTTAATTATTGAAGGTGGCGAAATGATTTAATAAATAATTTAAAACATTTTCGTAACAGGGGGCTATTGATTTGTAACGATACACCTGTATTGTAAGGGCAAACGGAGCGACATTTTGCGGAAAATGTCGCGAAACTATCTCGATTGACCGATGTCTAAATCTGCTGTTATACCTACAAACTAAGTGGCACCCTCTTTTCTAGCTGCAACTGAATAAAGTGCAGTACACTGTGCTGTGCAGTACTGAGTTCCACCACATTGCAAGTTACACCCTCTTTTCAACAACTTTGTATTTTCTATCTGAAGCAACGAGATGTAGCTCTGTAAATTGCTAGTGTAAATATGTCACAAATATCATTTAACATTTTAACTCTTTTCAACAACTTTGTATTTTCTTTCTGAAGCAACGAGATGTAGCGTTCTAAATTGCTAGTATGTAAATATGTCACAAATATAGGAGCATTTTAACTGCTTTGCACAATATAATCGGTTGAGCCACAGAAGAAATAGGTACAAAAGTCAATCACGTGTATGTACTTCACTTTTAATACCTACGCTCTGCAATCTCTCTAGGGTTGTCAACTTTGGGGCGACTGAGGGAGGCTACTCCAAACCCGTGTGCATGGCAAAAAATATATTATATAATATTAAAACAAAACCATAAACACACCATTATAATACAAAAAGTTTGCAGAACAAAAACATAAAGTTTACCATTTGACAATTTCCACCATCGAAAAGCCCTAATAACTTCTAAACATTTATACGCTATTTACACAATTTATTTTTCCCCTATCCGTTTTAAACTAAATCCTATCAAATATCACTACAAACAACACAATATCTACATAAACAAAAATCATGTTTTCAACTTACGTAATATTTGGTGGCGTGAATTTATCTTACAAAAATGTAGTTACTTCGTTTAGATTGATTCAAAATAGGAAACTAATATAAATTGAGCTACAAGATATTCTCCGGGGACCGGGCGCTTACCCACATTGGGGCACATCTAATACCTTACAAGATATTCTCCGGGGACCGGGGTGCTTAGCTACCTAGGTACCAACCTAAATGTTCTGTGTTATATTTTAACGACGTTGAAACGAACCATCGAAATACAAGCAAATACCTACTTACCTCTCTGAAACTACTGGTAGCTTAAAATACTACCATTCACCGTTTAATGTTGAGTTTAAACACCCGTCCACTGCACAGTTATATTAACTTTTTTGTTTACGCAATGAAGTTCACAGCGCGTGTCTCAAGCGGGTGACACTCGCGCTTGCCTGGTCCGAACTATTCCGAGATATCGTGTCCGTAAGCGGTGCCTATTTAGATTGTCTTCTGTACATATTTCTTTTGTGGTTGAGCTAAGATGGGAAAATTCCGGACTCTTATAATGAACCTGCTGCCCACTAGCAATGAAAGTGTACAATTTGATGCCATCGTTGATTGACTGAGCATTTGCTTTGAGGGTTTTGCAATGGCTGGTCAGTCAGTATGTGACGAGTGACAGTAAAATTATCATTGCTGCTAAAGCCCCGTCCAGAGATACAGCAAACATTGTCAACTTGACAAATTCGTTGTAATGCTACCTATTGATTTGTCTAGAGCGAGGTGTGTTGTTTAATACACACAAAAACATCTAGGAATCGACCCCGCTTTAAACGGTCGCTTGCGAGATGTTTAGTATCACAGTGTTAGCAACACCGATATGGTGCAGGGCAGTGACTAATACCCCTTTTACACGGAATTTACACCACACTTATTGAAAAATTATATGACTAGGTGAACTTCATTCCACCTAAAATTGACGTGTAAGTAAGTGTCGATTCCGCAACAAAATAATCAATTTTATTTTTTGGCTGTTTTTTTTTTTGTTTTCCCATATTTTTTTTCCCTAATCCACTTCACATAACTACAATTTTATTTAGACGTACAAAACAAAAAATAATTTTATCGGATCGAGCCATTTTCTAGTTTTGCTAAAGTATGCGCCATTGCTTGTTCAATTCGGACTTGCAAATAACGTGTAGTGTAAATGCCGTGAAAAGGTAAGCTTACAGGTGTGGTCTCAAAGTATTTGAAGCAATACATGTATATCGTGATAACGTCCGGTGAAGGGGGAATAGTTAATTGTTTGTACAGTTAGTGAATTTTAATGTAGCATAAGGGCTTATTATAAAGGTTTTTTAAACATTTGATTTAGGTAATCTGATTGAAATCAGCTGTTTATTAATGTCTATTGTTGTTTTTCTGTCTCATTTCGAAGGCTTTGCATCTAGTAGGGGGACCAAAGTTCTGAAACATCTTAGCTAACAAATCATGCGATGTATCCATATTCATATCTCTGGATATAGTTGAAAGCAGAACATTTTATTTAACTTTTTCAGTTATTATGAGTCAAGCGTTAGGCTGTGTCCTCATTAAGCGAACAATTATCGACTGACTCTGAGTGACGAATCGGTAAAAACTCTGTCAACTTAGTGCCGCCGTACACGGACTGCTCGAGCAGTTACCCCGTTATCAACATACACGGACCGCTCTTGCAGTCAAAGTCAACAGCTTGAAGCTGCGATTGATAACTGCCCGAGCAGTTAGCTATTTCAATTGTTCTCAATAAACAAACGAAGCGTGCAGCCAGGAAGCGTGCGCTACGTGGAATGACGAGCGCGGGTGGAGGTAACTGCGCAAGAGCAGTCGACAGCTCGAGCAGTCAGTATATGACTGGTGACTGCTTGACCGCAAGATAAAATTTCAACTGCTCGAGCGGTTCGTGTATGTACGTACGTAGAAGTCTGAAGTTCATTATGCAGTCGCAGCTTGAAGCAGTCGATACTGGCTGCTTCAAGCTGCCCGTGTATGGCTGGCCTTTATTGCGCGATGTGGCCGAAATCGTTCGAAATGTTTTGACGATCGACGGGCGATGTCGCATGTGTCTCGCGTATCCTGAACATTAGTCTCCCAAAAAATGCATTGTTGAAATGACGCTATTTAGCTAAACAAATGCTGATGAATCTTTATAAGTGTAGAATAGTGTTTAATGCTTCAGTAACCTGCCTTCCCGAATAAGTAGGAGTTAAGTTTTCTTTTGAGTATTCAGGGTAACGAAGCATTAATATGTTTTTAACGAATAGGTAGAGCTAATTGTAATGGAAATTAAAGCAATTGATAACGTTCACCACTCGGTTCAGATATAACTATACAAATTGTAAAACTAATGTTTTATGCGAACTTGGGCATTATTCCTCAGTTGAAATTTTTAAATTTAGGGTGTACTTAATTCGTTCTTAAAGATACAAAGATTGCTATAATTTAAGCAACTGTCAGATTAAGTTTATAAAGATTTACAAATTACAAACGCCAACTGTACTTCTTTACAAGAAAATTACATTTGTAACTTAATCACTCACAATAGTTTTTATCCCCAGAGTATTATAAAGATGATAAATCTGGATCGACACGTTAAAGCGTCTTATAAACTCTACTTGGGCCATACGAGAAAGGTTTCCATAGAAAAGTACTATACGCCCATAGTAGCCCCCGCGTTAGTGAGACAGATATTGATTGTCTCTACAGGCCGAGTGGCGATCTGTTAATGTTAATGTTTATTGTAAAGAAATTATGTTTTATGTTTGCACAAATGTATAATTCGTCTGTTCTGTTCATGTTTCTGAAATCAGTTAGTTTTCACTTGTTATAGCTACACTCTGCTGATCGTACTTAATCCGGTCTTTTAGTGAACAGGGTGTTTGGTTGTTTCTTATTCAACAACAGATATTTTAACGTTTCAATTATGTGTGTTTATTTAATTTTTTTATACACTTGTTTACAGATCGTTTTGTCAAGATTAAAAGTCGTTGACTCTAAAACATGAACTTGCCTTGTCGATGTGATTTCAGTGTGTAATCATTGTTTCATATTTAAAAGTGTGAGACGGATAGATTTTATCATGTATGACGAATATTATCGTAATCAATATTTTGTTTGACTGTTTGCTTTATTGTTAAGCTAGCCCCAGATTTCAGCCAGGACTAACTACTTGAAATGTAGTTTTCACATTGCCATACCTGATTTTAACTTGGCGCACCTGAAATTACCTGTTCGGCTGCGCAATAGAACTTTTAGCAACTAAATTCGCTTCTGCGCTGAAAGATTCTTAACTTCAGTTGTGCCAAGAAATTGTGGGTGGTACTGTACGCCCATGCTGGACAGTGGACAGATCAGCTGTGGGTGAAGGTTCTCGGCGCGAGTCTAGAGCTTTAGAACGAGTCGGATCTTTGTTCGATCGACTTTTGTAAATAGTTTTAAATTGATAACATATCTTATTTACTGTGGTTTTATACTAGACAAATAAATTTATTTTTCTAAAATATGTGCCAATGTGTGGATATCCGTATCGGCGTGAATTCGGCGGGTGGGAGCAAAATTTTGTTGTGAGATGTAATAGTTTATTTTGTTGATTTAACGGAATAAATTTGGTTTGTACTATTAAAATGAATCTTTGAATTATTTGTACTCATAGCTAACATTAATCGTAAGGCTGGTGTAAACGTAAACAGAGCCCATCGCGTGGCGTGTTTAAAAAGAAGGAAAACAAAGCAATCGTTGTTCAAAGTTATCGTAGGAGCTTGAATAAAGGATAATAAGAATAGGTCATATTCTTTAGAGCTAATAAAGCAAATCTCAACAAGTCGCGTTACCCGTGCGTGACATACGTAACACGAATACTGGAATTTCATGGTCTGCTTGAATTGACTACTATCAGTGATAATTATAGAGGACCTACTTTGTTAATAACAGCTGCAGTTGTTTATACTTCTGTGTGTTTCTTTTAGGGTCATTGTGCTTGATGACTTTAATATTTATTGATAATGGAATTAGTATTAATCTAATATATTATTTGTTGCTTTTTATTGATTTTGTTGTTTTGAACATGCATCCCAACTCCGAGTGTTTGTTTGAGTCGACTGTGAAGTCAAGTCAAATCAAAGTCAAAATTTATTTATTCAATAACAACTGTAAAGTACACCTTGAACCGTATTTTTTTTATTTTAGTTACAACAATTCGTAACGCTACCAAACAGAGAAGAATTGGCAAGAAACTCTGCTAGGCTTATATTTTAATAAATTCTGTTTTACAATAGGTATTTATTCTTAACTATTACATTGTTTTTGAAGGAGTTGGAGACAGTTTCATCCCAAGCTTTTTTAATAATCAGATATTTTATAACAGATTACAGAGGTTACGTTTAACAACATTTTTGAATTTATTTACAGATAAATTAATCATTTCTTTGGGATTTTTCACGACACGTCGGAGCTAGAGGTCGTAAATTTTAAGTGTTCTCCTCAAAAGCTGTTCTGTCCTAATAAACCTGAATGCACACTAGCTCATGTTATGACATCATCCACACATGCCGGAGCGACTCTGACATCACTCGGCGACCTTGTTTCCGCCAGCGCACTCGCGGCCTTACCTTATTGCGCACAAAACGTAAATACAACTGTTTAAAAGTAGTGATTTTTGTGTTTTTTTATAAATAACATGAGTAAGTAAACTGCTTTACTTGTGTATTTGATTAAACTAAATTTTTGGTGTTTTAAATGTGTGTGTCTAATTTTAGATTGGTAAATTGTGTCATGAGTTTTTTCGAGTTCAGTTAGGTAAACATTGCAATGTTGACCAAGATATCTAGGGTTTTTAGCTTACGCAGTGATCACTAATATCCAGTAGTTACACATAGACAGACATTAGGAAAACATTTCAATGAAATCTAACGATTTTAGTGGATAGGATCATGAGCTATATTAGTCTCTTTTAAAAATAATGATATCCTTACTGTCATATTCAGTGGTTATCCTCAACATAGGAAAACAAAGGGTAAGGTGAGTAGCTAGGTACTTATTAGTTAAGTATGAACTACAGTTAGCTATTTTTATTTGTAGTGTAGGTTTCTACTTACTTATGTTGTAGTCAGAATTAATATGGGAAATTTAAACAATATTTTTGTTCTAAAATTTCTCAGTCAAATTAAATGATAATTAATTAATATTATGCAAAAACGTTGTTTTGATTGAAAGAGCGCCTGACGCCTCAGCGTATGAATAGTTAGATAAACAAAAGTTTACCCAACATATCTGTTTTTTGTGTACCCAACCTACGTAGGTCGAATTTATAAATAATTCAGAATGGGTATAAAATGAATCGAGTCGAGTACTATTCTTTAGAGTAGATTCTACAAAATTAAACCTACAAAAATTAAATGAGGACAGCTTATGCCCTGCCTCAGACACAGATTATTCCTGTTAATTTTAACAGTGACTCTACGTAGAGGCATCGGCATAGTTACCTTACGTATGGCTTACCTAAATACGGTTAGATATATAGATAACGTTTATTGACAAAAAAGATGTCATTTTTTTAGTTAATAGTGCCTTAAACCTTATGTTATGTTGTTCTATGGATAGACTACCCAGATTAAACTGACATTATAAGAGTCTTGCAAGGTTGGAGTAATAAACCTCACTAAGTACCTATTTTTCAATTACATTGGAACACATAAAACGGTGACTGTCAAGCTACGATTGAGGCTTTTCGTTTTCTTAGAAATTGTAACCTACTGTGTGTAACACAGGCTAACATGCATAATTGATCACCATGCGTGACGATTGACCCTTGGAATCAGGTAAGTACCTTTAAGAAATGTAAAGTGTTAATACCTAGGTTAAGTAGGTACTTCTTATTCTTAGTTTGATACTCGGCGATAGAGTAAGGCCGCCAACCAACTATAATATTTTTCATACTAACATAAACAACGAGAAAATCAAAACAGTAGGCAATATGATCTTTGTCCTGAGGTAGTAATGACCTAACGTTATGGTAACATATGCAGGCCAAAAAGAAGTTCCTACCTTAGTTTTGTTGTTAGGTTACTGCGCCACACCTACTAACCGCTGGCCGCTGGCTTTTAGGTAGAGAATCATAATGTTGAGTAGGTATGTTATAATTATAAGTTTTATGAAAAGTTGAGTTGCATAAAGTAGAACTATGAAATCAAATCATACCTCATTATGGCAAAAGGCTTTAGTAACGTACAATATTTGGACATGACGTCGTTTAAGTCTCTGTATGAGTCACGCGTGATTAATAATATTGACACGGTCAGATATCTCTCCGAGATTGACCTTCCGCAAATAGCAAGCTTTAGACTCACCTGCATGTACGTATCTACATTGAACCAGTAGTACGGATTTCAGTGCGGCTAATTAAATTTCGAACGTTGCAAACCCCAGCGGATGTGAAACCGCAACATGTTTTTTTATTTAAAAAAATATCGACCTTCATCCGCCCTCGTCGCAGTCATAGGATTTCCTTCCATTTCCCTCTGTCATCCCAATACTTACTCGCTACTCATATCACCCATACCGGATATCCCCAGTCCCCACATACTAGGTAGGTAGAGTACCCGCTAAAATCCCCTCACCTCGTTTATATACATATTACATGTACCTATTAACCGCTGGCACTATTGCATAAAAAAACCGTATGGCACATCCAGTTCAGTTGATAATGTTTATTTTTAGGTAATCTAGAAACTTTAGAATCCGGGTGGGGCATCCAGGTGGTGACCCCAGCGCCGGAGCACACCTTCGAGTTGGACGAGGAGTCGCTAAGTGCACTTCTCCTCCGAGATGATATTAAGGACCGCGCGGTTGTCATACTCTCCGTGGCAGGAGCCTTTAGGAAGGGGAAGTCGTTTCTGCTCGACTTCCTACTCAGATACTTACACAAAAAGGTTGGTATTACGCTGCAGGTAGAGTACAAAAAATAAAGAAATGTATATAATTTATGCTCACCTATGTTTTTAAAGACCTAATATCGGACCAAAAAAGGGTTTTGTGGCTGCAACAAATTACGTGAACGTGACAAACAACCAGCAATTAGCAGCGCCACGACGTAGTAAGCAGACTATATAGCTGGTGGGGATCATGGATTTATCCCCCCCAGCTATGTCATATGGTCTGCTACGTCGTGCAGCGTGTCCGGCTTAGAGGAGATATTAAGGGTTCTTATACACGAGCGGTATGCCACCAAACTCAGAGCAACTGCAGCCGTCGATCGCCGTCGACAGATGTCGACGTCTGCAGTTGCTCTGCCGTTGACACTTTGACGCTCGTGTAAAAGAGCTCTGAATAATCCGATAGAATAAATAACTGGCATTCAATTAGCTATTAGGCCCAGCTCAAGCAGGTTTTGCTGCTAAGTTACGCCACTACACTGAGGCACCTATGTACCTAGGCCAAACAACTTTAAACCATAAATGGAATCATGGATCCTCCGAGGGCCAATAATTGTTCCAATCGAACAATCAAACTTCAATGTTATATAGATAGATAGATATATCGTTTATTTGCAACTACAATCACACACATATACAACAATTTTAAGATATATATTTATATCTACTCTATTTCAGTACAACCTAGGAGAGAACAGCGCAGACTGGCTGGGCTCTGAAGATGAGCCGCTGAAGGGGTTCAGCTGGAGCGGGGGCTCCGACAGGCACACCACGGGGCTGCTGCTATGGTCACAGCCCTTCAAGGCGACCCTCCCTAATGGAGAGAAGGTGAGTCTTATATCTCAGAGTGTAAGGTGCTGAGTGAGCTAACTTCATGTATGTACCTACTAATCAGGGGTTGAGTGAAAATGCCACCTGAGATTCATCATCTAATCATCCTCATCAGCCTATGGCAGTCCACTGCTGGTCATAAGCCTCCCCTAATGAGCACCATCGCGCGCTATCATTCAGCTCCTTCTCCAGCTTGAGGCATCCCGCTTTTACCAGCAGCATGTCGCGGATCTTCACTCCACCTGACCATGGGTATCCACACTACGTTTGCCAAGCCGGTCTCCGTTAAGCTCGTTTATCTGGCATTTAATTCATGTAAAAGGCCAAAAAAAGGTTCGCAGGGCTTCCAGGCCTTGGAGACACTCTGAGGATTATGAGGAGTCACAAAAGGTGTAATAAATGGTGAGTTCCATAATGCTGGACACTATCACACACTCTTCGCTTCAGAAAGCCCTAAACTAAGCAAAGCTTGTTTATGAATGAATGAAATGTTTATTTGCTTGAATACAGGTATTTGGTATTTATGCTAATTACATGTATAGTTTCACCATATTCATGCAAATGTTTTGTTATTAAATTTTAAATCAGTTTAAATCATGCAGGTTAAATCTAAAATAAATTCAATTATTGTAAAATAATAAGTGCAAAATAAATAAAATAACACAAAACATGATTAACAAAAATTATATAAAAATAGAATAAATACCATTTTAAAACTTATAAACAAAATATTCAACTCCTTTTTAAGTGTGGGAACCATATGAATGATATAATACTTTTATAGGTGATTTTTTTTGTAAAGACATCCATATTATACATAGAAAAACCAAATATTTGCAGAACATACAAACATTTGTCTCGTGGCGGGAATCGAACCCGCTACCGCTACCTTGGTTTACCTTTTGTCTAGCCACTTAAATAATTACGTCACAGAAGATATAGGTATAGTATTTTTTTCCAGGTGGTGATACTTCTAATGGACACACAAGGCACATTCGACAGCGAGTCCACAGTACGTGACAATGCAACAGTGTTCGCGCTCTCCACCATGATCTCATCCGTGCAGATATACAACCTCTCGCAGAACATTGAGGAAGACGACCTTCAACATCTACAGGTAAGATTACCTACTTATTCACCTATTTCTTGTATACATTGTTTTAAAAAAGCGGTCAACAGATAAGTCTTTTCTGCCAATCCAAATAGCCCGGTCTCTATTTGGATTGCTTTTAGATGATCGGATAAAACAACGAAGTAAGCCACGAGCGCAAATAATGTTATCTCAAGAAGTGAGGGCAAGACAACACAGGGTGACAGGATGCGGATGTATCGTCCTGCCAAATAAAAGATCTTTATATCTTTATTGATAGTTTGCCGGGATTCAAGCCATCGGCTTCAGAGATGGGGTTTTTTCTTAAACCAAGATAAACTGATATATACAACGTAACCATTTACCATTTATTTATTGTAAATGTGGTATGATACAGATCTTAGGTAGGTATCACAGTGTACAATCACAAATTACTCTTTCGAGTGTAGAATGTAGAGTAAAATTACATGCAATTAAACAAAATTAAAATACTTTGATACAAATTAATTTAAAATATCGTGCATAATAATCAAGAATTACCTCTAATTAAACGCTAAATCATAAAATAACTAACAAAATCACCCTATATCTCATTACAAAATTAAATAAACATAAAAATTTAATAAAAATAGAATTAGCAATTTAAATAAATCAATTGATTATTATTAAATTATTATTGAACTAGCTTGCAAATAGAATGCTGTTTATTGAAAATTGTACAAGTTCTGCCTAGGAACTATATTGTTTTAATTTCCGCGCATTATTTGAGAAAAGTACTATACAAGCCTTGGCCACAACTAGGCATGGTAATTCCTGTATTATGTATTATTATTTTTTGGTAATAAAAATATTTGCAATATCCTCGAGTCAGGATCCTGAAAAAAATACGATAATGTTGATACTTTGACTGAATGCATCTATATCAATTCCAGCTATTCACGGACTACGGCAGACTCGTCCAGAAGAGCAGTGAAGGAAAACCCTTCCAGCGGCTTCAGTTCATCGTGCGGGACTGGAGCTTCCCTTACGAATATCCTTACGGAGCCGAGGGGGGCAAGAGACTCTTGAATAAGCGGTTAGAGGTAAGGAATTCGAGGAGTTCATTCCAGGAACCTTCATGGAATCAATCCCTGATCCTACACATCTACTACCAATTAAGATTTTGTCTCGACATTTTCAGTCGTTGATCTACGTCGAACTATGGGAGATGTAGGTAATAAATAAGACCTCTTCGTCCGATCAGGTCCACGAAGGTCAACACAAGGAGTTGCAGACCCTGAGGCAGTATATCGCGGCCTGCTTCGAAGAGCTGGCCTGTTTCCTCATGCCGCACCCTGGCCTTAACGTCGCCACCAATCCGGAATTTAACGGAAATCTAAAAGGTAACGTAAAAGAAACAGAATAATACCATTTTCTGGTTCAACCTCTTGGCACCAAAGCAGTCCCATATGGAAACTATCGGACAAGGAGCGATAGTAACATAGTGGCTAGGAAAGCTTTTCCACGAAAAATTACTAAGTGTAGCGTTATTATTGTTTAGTGGGATTTACTCGCGTTTTACCGTTTTTTTTCCCGGCGATTTGATCGTGGTCACGGGATGACTCGACTATATCAATTGTTTGAATATTGCAGATATAAGCAAAGAGTTCAAAGACAGTCTCAAAGAGCTAGTGCCAGAACTCTTGGCTCCAGAGAACTTGGTGCCAAAGCTGATTGAGGGTCAGCAGGTGAAAGCCAAGGACCTGCTGCTGTACTTCAAGGTCTACATGAAGGTCTTCAATGGATCTGAACTGCCGGAACCAAAGAGTATTCTGGAGGTGAGCCACATAGACATGAATAAAATCGGAGAGCGACAGTTTGTAAGCTATTGTAGTTTTTGAGTTAAGTTTCTGTTTCTTGAATAAAAATACTCGCTATGGTAGAAAGTAAAAATCTATATGTGTATTAGACGCAATGTAAAAGAAAACTAACAAATATGGGACTTAATCAGGAGCAGGATCAAAGTGGACTTATCATTTTAGGATTATAATGCCGAGTGTTTATGAGTGAAAACGACTCAAACTGACTTGTTTCGAAACTGCATCCTTTCGCATCGTCTTTTGCCACGCCATGGCTAGACAGAGGCTATCATATTGATCATCGTAAGTAGGTAAATATCTGTGAAAGGTATCCATAAACAAAAGCTAATAACGATGCTACGTCTCCCAGGCAACAGCGGAAGCCAACAACCTGTCTGCTGCAGCGGACGCGCGAGACGTCTACGAAACCCTGATGGAGGAGGTCTGCGGAGGATCCAAGCCGTACCTCCAGCCGAAAGTTCTAGAAGACGAGCATAGACGGGTGAAGGACAAGGCGCTTTACGCTTTCCACAGCAAGAAGAAGATGGGAGGTCAAGAGCTGGCGGACACCTATGGAGTGCAATTGATCAAGGTAAACTTAGCCTCTTGGCTTACTTCGAAGTTCTTCAGATCATCTACTGCCTAGCTGACCGCAAGCAATGCCCAAGGCATAGCAAAGCTGCGTATTTGATATTAATTCTAACTTGATACATACACGCGTTCCTGAGTAAAAGGTCTTGATAAACAGACAGACAGACGGACAACAAAGTGATCCTAAAAGGGTTTCTTCCTTTTGAGGAATGGAACCCTAAAAATATATTTTTCATTTATGGTGTACCTCTTAAATACACCGATTTCCTAGATGTCCCTTGAAAACAAAAGCTTGCAGAACACTGGCCTAAATAATAGCATCACTTTCAGGAGTTGGACGAGTTATTTGAGCAGCTCAGAGCTCACAACGAAGGCAAGAACATATTCCGGATAGTGGGCACGCCGGCCGTGTTCGGAGCCCTGGCCATCCTCGGCTATGTGCTCGCACTGCTGGGCGGAGCGCTAGGCGTGCAGACCGTCGTGGCCTTAGGGCAAGGCGCCGCTATCGCTTCACTGGGCATGCTTTTGCTCTGGGTCTATACTAGGTAAGGACTTGTTTCTTTTGATCGTCACCAGCTCAATTTTGCACTAATTACCTGAGGCTATGTCATTCTATTCCTTACTACAAAGTTTGCTGTTTATGTTTACAATGAGACCAGAGTGTGACCAGAGTATCAAAGTTAGACAACCTTTTTAGCCAGTTGCTGTTTGCATGATCTTAAGATTTTTTCTAGGCCATGGTGTACCTACCCATATTTTGACTCTGTTGCACAGTGAGCTAAGGCCCGCCTGAGACGCAAAATGTTGTGGGTTCGATTCTCGCCGCAGGAAAAATATTTGCATGACCTGCAAATAATAGTCTCGGATCTGGGTGCGTTTACGTAAAATATGTACCTATGTATTTACAAAAAAGTGTGTTCTGCTAAGTTTGGGGGTTTATTATGATAAAATATAAATAAATGAACATTTTCCGACAAAAGAGAGTATTATAGTGTGGGTCAGGCTAGTTATTAAAATAAATAAATGGCTATGTGATTGTTAGTGTAATCATATCAAACAGGCGTACTTTTCAAAAGAAAAATTCCTAGCTTAATGTAGAGTCATAACAAGACTGCATTAAATGACTGTAAATTGTTTATTAAATTTTACAGGTTATCAGGGAACATGAGAGATATCGGCCTTCAGTTGGACGAAATTGCAGACACATTACGCGGATGTGTAAGTATACTAGAAAGTAGTATTCATTTGACGATCTCAAAAAAAATAAGATTATTTCACCTTTTACGTTACCTTGCCTTTAGTTACCGTTTACGATCAGAGAGGGTTTTTGTAAGATATACTGTCGTATTGCATTTGTAAGCATAAAACTCAACTTGGCAAAGATTTTGTTAAGTCAATTTTTTTTATTATTTATTTAAGGAATATTTTACCCGACTGAAGTCCTTTTCAGTCAGGTTATGTTTTTAGTGTGTATGTATGTTTGTAATATTATTTGTCGGTCGCTGTAGCCCAAACGGCTGGGCGGATTTTGACGAATGAGGTGTCGTTGGATTAGTCTAGATCACAAGAGTGACATAGGCTATATTAAATGTCAAAAAATCCAATATGGCGACTGCAAGATGCCATTTAAATTTTACGCTGAACTGAAAAGGGATAAAAAAACTGATTGATTTCTACAAACAAGGTGTCATTAGATTCATCTAAATCATTACATGGAACTGTAGATGTATGAACTGACAAAAAATCCAATATGGCGATTGTAAGAAAGCATTTTCAATTTACGATGAACTAAAAATTTGAACTAACCTCCCTATGTGGCTGCGGATTTCAGCAAATAGTATGCAATCTGCTTTATAGATCGTAAGAACCATTCTCAAAGGAAAATCTTCAGAAAATACAGAATTTCGCTGTCGTTTCACATTGGATTTATGTATAAACATTTTTTACATAAATCCAATAAAGGTACCTAATAATTTATTTACTTGTTGGCATGTAGGTAATGTAAAATATAAAATTCAAGGTACAATTTTACATTAGGTAAATAAGCAATTTAATGAAAGTATTCTTTGCTGGGGACGAAACAACTTGGAAATATGTAGAAGTGTAGATGTGTAGGCAGATGCTAGTTAGGATAGAAGTAGAAACACGTACTTAGATAGAGTCCAGTTCACATTTAATGTAAAGCCACAACACAACACAACAGATTCGAAGGAGCGTAAAGTAGGTACAGTAAGATGAGAAGATAGGCAAGAAACAGGAAAACAGAGAGCTATGAACAGGTAGGTACACGAAATAGCAATGACAATATCGATGGTGCGCGCGGCAGGTTCCATTCGACTGAGGCAGTTATAAAATATCTGAGTATCGTTTTTTATCGAATCGATGTGGGTAGGTAAGTCAGCTGTTAGAAATATTTAAGTAAACATCTTGAAGTAAGGAGTATGAACATAGAACGTTAGTATGAACTGTAAGCAAGTATGAACGGAAGGTATGAACAAATAATGAGGTATGAACTATGAATATATGTGAATATTAATGTAAATAGATATTAGATAGAATTATAATGAATAAATAAATAAGTTCATATTTAATAAATAAAATAAATATAACAGGAAAATATGGGGAGATCCCCACATCACTCCCTTCCGAAGACCGTCATTACGGGCGATAGAAATCCGGGAACCGGACTCATCTACCGTAACGTGTGATGCGCTCAGGGGGTGAAGTACCTTCCTCAGGTGAGGGCTCAGGAACTGGGATAGGTTCGGGCTTGGGAGGCGAGGAGTTCGACAAGGTGTAAGCAGGTTTTAGGCGGTCTATCGACACATTAATGGCTTTGTCTTTAAATAGGATTTTGTAAACCTTATCTCCACGCTGGAGGACTTCGTGGGGGCCGGAGTAAGAAGGTTGAAACGCTGCTCGCTGCGTTTCTTCCCGAAGGAATACGTGCGATGAAGAAGCGAGGTCTTTGAAAACGAAAGTTTTATCACCTCTAGGGCGAGACGCAGGAGAAGGTTGCAATTTCCTTGCGATGGAACGCAGTCTAGCGGTGAAGTCTGTAATATCTGTCGTACCAGTTGCGGTGCTGTGAAAGAACTCACCAGGGAGACGTAAGGGCTCACCATAAACTAGTTCGGCAGACGATGACTTAAGGTCCTCCTTGACTGCACTCCGTATGCCTAGCAGAACTAGTGGGAGGGATTCCGTCCAGTTACTGTCAGCGTGACAAGTAATTGCTGCCTTCAGCTGACGATGGAATCTTTCCACCAGCCCATTGCAGGCAGGATGGTATGCAGTCGTCCTGCGGTGTTTGAAACCGGTCAGTTTTGCGAGGAATCCGAAAAGCTCGGATTCAAACTGTCGCCCTCGATCGGTTACAATGTCAGTTGGGCAACCAAATCGGGCGATCCAACCTAACAGCAATGCCTTGGCCACCGTCTCCGCCGTTATGTCTGCGATAGGGATGGCCTCAGGCCATCTAGTAAAGCGATCTACGGCAGTGAGGCAATAGCGGTAACCATTTGAGATAGGCATAGGTCCAATAAGGTCAGTGTGGACGAAGGCGAACCTAGCTTTTGGCAAGTCGAACGTGCCTAGTGGAGCGGAAACGTGACGGCTGATTTTAGAACGCTGACAGTCCAAGCAAGCTCGTGACCATTCCCGACAGTCTTTCCTGACTCCTGGCCAAACGTAACGCTGTGCTATTAGTTTGGCAGTAGCATTTGCGCCAGGGTGACTCAACGAGTGGAGGCTGTCAAAAACTTGCTTTCGCAGTGGTTTGGTCACAAAAGGTCTTGGAGTGCCGGTGCTCATGTCACAATATATCTCAACTTTGCTTCCGGGATCTTTAATTTTCTCTAGACGAAGCGATGTCGGTTCGTCGTAAAGAAAAGAATCAAGCTCGGCATCACCTGTTTGTGACTTGGCAAGGGCTTCGAGGTCAACTGGGCTTTGAAGCTCATCAATTCGCGAGAGAGTGTCGGCAACGACATTATCCTTTCCGGATATGTGCCGAATGTCACTTGTGAATTGTGAGATGAAATCCAGATGCCTGTATTGTCGCGGCGAACAGGTACTTTTTCGCTCGCTGAAGGCGTGACAGAGAGGCTTGTGGTCTGTGTAGACCGTGAAGTCTCTTGCTTCCAGCATGTGCCGGAAATACTTGATGCCTTCGTAAATGGCGAGTAGCTCGCGGTCATAAGGAGAGTATTTCTGCTGGGATGGGCTGAGTTTCCGCGAAAAGAATGCCAGCGGTTGCCATTCCTCAGCCTTATACTGCTGGAGCACCGCACCTAATGCCAGGTCACTAGCATCAGTGACTAATGCCAGCTTGGCTTGGCAATCAGGGTGGGCTAGCAGGGCAGCGTTGCAGAGACTCTGTTTTGTTTGCTCGAAAGCTGCGAGAGATTCACCTACCAGGTCCACAGGATCAGAGGCCCTTACCGAGCCGGTTAGCAGGGCGTTTAAGGGGGCTTGAATTTTAGCGGCGTCAGGGATAAATCGCCTGTAAAAATTCAGCATCCCTAAAAATCGCCTAAGTTGCCGGATAGTAGTCGGCGCAGGGAACTCTTTTATAGCCTGGACTTTGGTGTCAAGTGGTTTGGTTCCAGTAGAAGAAATATGGTAACCTAGAAAATTTACCTCTGGGACGCCAAAGATACATTTAGAGGTGTTCACGACGATACCGTACTTCTGCATACGCTCGAACAGCTGCCGGAGGTGACTTTCATGCTCGGCTTCCGATCGGCTGAAGACCAAGAAGTCATCGAGGTAGCAATAACAAAAGTCTAGACCACGGGTTACCTCGTCCACAAACCTCTGGAACGTTTGGCCCGCATTCCGAAGTCCAAAACTCATAAACGGGAAATCGAAAAGGCCAAACGGCGTGGTGATGGCGGCCTTCTGGATGTCCTCCTCGTATACAGGGATCTGGTTGTAGGCTTTGACCAGGTCAATGGTGGAGAAAACCTTACAACCGGAGATGCTGTGGGCAAAGTCATGTATGTGCCTAATAGGGTACCTATCTGCGATGGTCCGGGCATTGAGGAGTCTATAGTCTCCGCACGGGCGCCAGCCATTATCTTTTTTGGGGGCCAGGTGCAAAGGAGACGACCACGGACTCTCAGACGGACGCGCTGTACCGTTGCTCAGCATCAAGTCGAACTCCTGCTTCGCCAATTTGAGCTTATCGGGAGCTAACCTGCGAGGGGAACAAGAGATGGGGGGACCGGGTGTGGTTCGTATATGATGAACAGTATTGTGTTTATGTACGTGAGGCGTACCAGCTGGTTTGGTTATGTCAGAAAACTCTGATAAAATTTTGTGAAATCGCGAGTTGCCGGATGGAACCTTTACAGATAGAACATTACAGCTAGAAGTATTATCAAAATAGGCTTCGGTAGACAATGAAGTGACGTTGTCGACAATACGTCCTATGCGTTTGTTGCGGATGTCAACAATAAGACTATAATGACTTAAAAAATCTACTCCGATTATAGCCTTAGTGACGTCGGCAACAATAAAGCTCCAGGGGAAGTCGCGCCTAAGACCTAAATCTAAGTTGAGCTGGAGGGAGCCGAAGGTGTGGATGACGCTACCGTTGGCGGCTGTCAGCTCAAAGCTGGTCTTCACTCGACGTTCCCGAAGTGCAGACCGAGGGAAGACGCAAACGTCGCTTCCGGTGTCCACAAGAAAGGGGATCTTCGATCGGCGGTCAGTCACGAAGAGGCGACCAGTAGAAACGGGGCAATCGTCAGTCGCCTTTATCGATTGCCTTGAGCGTTTCCCGACTTCTCATAGTCGCAGGGCTTGACGCACTGAGTAGCGTTGCTGCCATGGCGGTTGTGATACCAGCAGATTGGGAACCGACGATAGCTGGACGAGGATCGTGATCTAGAGCGCTTGCGCTGCTGGTTGTTCCGCCTGTCGTTGGGGCGGGAACGATTCTCTGAGCGCGGCTGACGATTGAGCTTCGTGGTCAAGTCTCTAAAGGCTGCTTTCAGCTCGGCGATATCATTGGCCATCGATTCCATAGAACCGGGGAAGGCGGCTGCTGAAGACGTCGAGGCTACCTGCGAGATAGGTGCTACGATGTCATGCACACGGTCGGCTAGGTCAGCAGAGGCTTCCAGTGAAGAGGCTGGCTGCGATGCGATAAGAGTTTGCAGGTTGCTAGGCAAACGGCTGCACCAGATGCTGCGTATGAAATCGTCGGGGACTGTAGACCCAGCAAGGCTTTGAAGATGACGCAGGAACTGCGATGGCTTGCGATTTCCCAATTCATCGTGCATGAGCAATTGCTGGATTTTGCGCTCGCGTGACGCTGAGAGACGCTTGATCAGCTCTTCCCTGAGTTTCCCGTACTTGTTGGTCGCTGGAGGAGACGTTATTATATCTTTCACCTCTTTCGCGTATTGAGGATCCAGGTGACTTATCACGTAATAAAATTTTGTCGTGTCGTCTGTGACATCCGATACCATAAATTGTCCCTCTATCTGTGCGAACCATAGTTCGGGTTCTTCAGGGCAAAATTGCGGTATTTTGATTTGTATTCTATATTCGGAATTGATGGGTGAACACATTCTTTGCTTTCATGCAGTACACCGCTGGGTGACGTTACTACTCTTGACGGTGTTTGCGGTGTCCGAAGGTTCGTCACCGTCGCTCATTATTCCCTTCTCGTAATATTAATTGGCAATATGTACCTTCTTGGTGTGTTCCAATCCGGGGTCACCAGTGTAGAAGTGTAGATGTGTAGGCAGATGCTAGTTAGGATAGAAGTAGAAACACGTACTTAGATAGAGTCCAGTTCACATTTAATGTAAAGCCACAACACAACACAACACAACAGATTCGAAGGAGCGTAAAGTAGGTACAGTAAGATGAGAAGATAGGCAAGAAACAGGAAAACAGAGAGCTATGAACAGGTAGGTACACGAAATAGCAATGACAATATCGATGGTGCGCGCGGCAGGTTCCATTCGACTGAGGCAGTTATAAAATATCTGAGTATCGTTTTTTATCGAATCGATGTGGGTAGGTAAGTCAGCTGTTAGAAATATTTAAGTAAACATCTTGAAGTAAGGAGTATGAACATAGAACGTTAGTATGAACTGTAAGCAAGTATGAACGGAAGGTATGAACAAATAATGAGGTATGAACTATGAATATATGTGAATATTAATGTAAATAGATATTAGATAGAATTATAATGAATAAATAAATAAGTTCATATTTAATAAATAAAATAAATATAACAGGAAAATATGGGGAGATCCCCACAAATACTTCATCGTATAACAACGATGAAGTATTTCCAAAATGATACAACCATAGAAATAATTGATTTGACAACTCTCAAGCTTGCACTATTAGTTGAGATCGGTTTGTAAAATACGGGCCTAGTACTTAAAAGAAGGCCGGTCATTTCAGACCTGACTATAAATAGAAGCGAACAAAAATACTAATTATGTAAAAATATTCTTGATAATGGAGTATTGAAATTATAACCAATAACTTTATTTATTAAGGCCGGAATACTTCGTAAATTCATAATAAATATTGATCGCAATACGCCCTATCATAACGTATCATGGTTATTGAACGCACCCACATTGTGCATCTCTCGTCCAAACAAAGCACGCTTTTTGTTAGTTTTTGTTTAATCGCTCCAGTGTTCTAATCGATCGTAACCTAAAAGTATAAAATAAATACCCAGAAAAATTCTCCGGCTTTAATAAAAAAAACTATTAATTGAACATGATATCCTGCAATAAGAACTATCAATTAGGACATAGGTCATTTCTAGACGCGACATTTTATTGTCAGGTCACAGTTGTATGAACGTGACCAATTTTCTTTCCTGTCTCTGCAGATGGGTATTTTTTTTTAAATAAATACTTGTTTTCTTTTTCAGTTGACGAGGGTAGCCATGGATTCTATGAGCAGTAATCCAGCTGTAGCCGCGTACGCATACACCGGACCTAGTGGCTCCAAGAAACAGTCATGAGCTTACCAAATGATGATGAAAAATATTGATTTTTAACAGTTTAACATAAACATGCCTCTGAGGAATGTGTTAAATTGGAGGTTAAACTTGAATGGTTAGTGAAAAATGAGAAATAACTGTATATTTTTGTATCTGTGTGAAATGCTCACATATTTTTTATTTATTTTATAAAAACTTAAATGTAGAATTATATGTTTTACAGATAGATTTATAACGTTATTAAAATGATAACAACTATTATAGCCTAGAATTTTTGTAAAACAAAGATTTACGAGTACATACCATGCTAGTATGACAAGAGGCTCGATCACGAAAACTAGCAAAGTATTCGTATCATAGACATAACATTTCGGCCAATGACAAACCGTTATTTTGAATATACGCTTTCTTATTGCCCAAAATTTTTCGTTACGCTTACGATTTTTCATGTCCAGTTGAACCATTCGTGATCGGCTCTCAAATAACTCCATTTTTTGTATGTGTCAAAGTGATCCTTGAATTTAAATGAATAAATTATTTTATCATAACTGTATTTCAGTCCTAAAACGTAGCAAACGTATAGGAGCAAGATCGTCATTTAGCAAATGGCACCCATACTAAAATCATTCCGCTCGGTTTTGAAATGTATATTGACATCATTATGATAAATAAAGAGGGAATAGCTTTAAAACGGCACGCTGGCCAGTGCGTCTTCGCTCGCAAAAAGCTCAATTGTCCCATTGATTCAATACAAAACTTAATATTGATTTACAATAAAAATAATACAGGTGTGACACGCACAATCGCACGATGGACCAACAGTAGTCCAATGGTGGGAAAGGGATCCACTCTAACTAGTTCCATTTGATAGTAGCATTGATTTCAAAGGCTTTCAAGATTTTTCCGTTGAATATAATAAGTACCTCATCTAAACATCTTTTTAATAACACTGCTGTACTCTGTGTTCATCTTCTCTATCCTCGGCCTGAGCTCGCTGGCTCTCTGCTGCGCGGCCTTGTCGTTGGGATCCAGCTGTAGTGTCTTTTGGATGTCGCTCCATGCTTCTTCATACATCTGTTGATGGTAAATTATCCTACATTGTACAGGTGAAAGTTAGCGATTATCTGGCGCTCAGGGCGTGGCCTGCGTGGTACCTGGGTAAAAAGTAGCCGATACCACAGCCTATACCATTATAAGACCGTATCAAGTAAAAAGAACGCTGGAGGTCAAGCTGCGCGTCTATTTGGTGGTATGAGCTGTGGCGCGGGGCGGTAGGGTCAAGCGCCATATGCTCGATGGTGCGCTATTGGTTCTTCAGTCAAGCTTTGCGTAATTACGAAATGATTTTGCATAGAAAAGTGAAAAAAAAAATTATGACGTATATTGTTTTATGAAGAGAGAGGCTGATAATAATGCAGTTGATAATTTAAAAAGAACAAAATATATATATTTTTTTGCTATTAGTTTACACATTCGATACTGAATCAAGCATGTTTTTAATTCAATTTAATGAGAATTCTATTCAATGATAATTTTATCTAATATATTTTTCAATGACGATACCTACCAATACCCAATATACGAAGCCGCGAGCGAAAGGTTGGTTCAACAATAAAACAGTAGGCCTACTTTACTACTTAGTACTTTCATCCGCGAGTGTACCATGCGCAAACATTCCCCGCTTCCCTTTCTTTCAGCGTTCTTTTTAAGTGACGCGACAGTACCTATTTCCTAGAACGTAGGATTGTTGTTGAAAAAAATATGGATGTCAACTATTGTATTGGTCCGTCTTACGGCCATGATATTAGTAGGTAAGCTCTTAGTTGTAATTGTAAAAATTGACATTTAACCAAGTGTATGCTCCTATGGTGAAATAGATGAGTATGAGTATTAGAACCGTCGCAGATTGCAGAATTTCTATCGATCAATTAGTTTAGTCGGGGTGGGCTACTAGTGCAGAATCGGCCGGTACTGAATCCTTGTATTATGCGCACTAGCATACATCTTCATACTGATAAGAGCCCGACCAAACTATCAGCCTTACTGGTCTAGATATACAAATGTGAGCTTTTTTTTTACTAATGTGCAAAATTTCAGTCTTGGTGCGAAGAGGAAACAACCGTTTAATATCTTGACATTCTCGTTTCCATAGCTATTTAGCTAGTGGCAAACTCAGGTGTCAGATTTTTAGGTCGCCCGAAGGCCTCCGAAATGGTTTAACGACTGAAAAATCTGCGACCAACATCTTAACGTACCTTCGGAAGCGCTTAGATCTAAATAGACGGTCACCCATCCAAGTAGTGACCGGGCGGAGTGTTGCTTAACCAAGGTTATCTGATAAGAACACCAAATATAGCCACGCCATGAAAGTTTATTAAAAATTAAAGTATTTAATGTGAGATGTTTTCTTATTTGGGTACAAATAATTCTAGTTTATGCTGACTTGCCATAGTAGGGTATCTGGGTAGTTATCTGGTGCAACGCCATGATGCGTAACTATGGGATCAGTCATGTTTTGGAACAAGATTGGATAGCAACAACACCAGCCTATTTAGTCCACAGCTGGACATAGACTCCCCTATAAGGGGGAAATGCCCTTTATCTCCACGTTGGGCATGCAGGCTAGGAATTGCAGGGTACAGCTTGTCGCACCGCCACGCGACGACGCTGCAGCCCGTCAGCGCTGAGTGAATTTAATAAATAATAAATAATCCTGGACGTTATCACACAGCATCATGTAGCCCCAAACTAAGCAGAGCTTGTATTATGGGAACCACATGATTGATATACTACATAGATAGATACTTTTTTTTTTTTCTAAATACATACATATCATACATAGAAAACACCCAGACCCGAGACAAATATCTGCAGAACATGCAAACATTTGTCCCGCAGCGGGAATCGAACCCGCAACCTTCTGCGTCACAGGCGGACCTTCGCCCACTGCGCCACAGAGGTCGTCAATATGATGTGTCGGTGTTAGGCTGCGCTATGCCGCAATCAGCCGGCCGCCAGAGCCCCGTTTGTTAGTTAGCAGGGCACCATGGGCAGGAGATTCCATGTCCGAGAAGAGTTCGATGAGAAGGTGAAGGAAAGGCAGAAGCAACTAACCTGCAGATGTGAGTAAGCGATGCAGCGTCGGTACAGGGCCTTCACGCTGTCTGGATGGAATGAAAGCGCCCGATTGCAGAGGTCCAATGCCGCGCTGTACTCATTGTATTGAAGCTGACAGTGCGCCAAGTTGTTGTATAGTTTCACCTGCAATGCTTTGAATATTTTAGTTAAGTAAAACCAAATAACAAAGTCAAAGTAACAATAATCTTAGGCATAGTGGTCAAGTGGACCCTGATATAAAGTAACCACATGAAACGGTTCATTAAACCCCGCCTTCTACACATCCTATTCGTAATAGTTCTATAAAACTATAGTTAAAATGGCGTTAAAATATCATGTCACCTCTTTTTATTTACATTTAAATGACAGGGACACGCTTACAATATTTAGCGTTATAAAGTCACATTTGGTAATTATTAAGGGTTACATCTCTGCAATACAATTAATTATTTAATTATATTTTAGAGATGCAAACTTTGCGATTCAATGTTTGCATCTCTAAAATTATTGTTCAAGTGTCCTTGACATTATATATTATAAACATCAAAATGCCACTTTTGCACTAATTTAGACCTTATGTTGCTTGAAAAATTTCAATATCAGTGATGCAGGCGGAGTACCTCTTGGTGCAGACAATATTTCCATGTTTGTATACAAAATTAAGTTGTGAATCTTGAATCTGACTGGTCTATTTTAAACTCTATTATGGTTACCTTCAAATCTATCAGCTCTTTTATTTTCTCATCGTCTATCATCTCCGGGTCTAAAGGCTCTATAGCAATTAACATCTTCAGAGCCTTATTAAATCTCCGGAAGGCATCTGTTGGCCTTTTCTCTTTCACTAGCTGCACTCCTTTCTCCTGGAATTTTAAGAAACAGATTCTTTTTTGGGCTTGCACCTCAGTTTGTACTTGTAGTAGCTCTGCTTTCTAAGCTGCAAGTTGTTCTATTCTTTTCATTTCAAGGGTTCTATTCTTGCCCACCACAAACATCTGTGTGATGAACATGGATGTTTTCTTTGCCTATAATTGTCTATACTAAGAGTACTTTAAACTTTTAAAGTACAGTAGTTTTATATATTTAGATTTTTTTTTGTTTTTATTTAGGGACTTGGAGTGTGACTATGTCAGTCCCTTAAGGATCTCTATATCAGGTATTCTAAATATCAATCGCCCTGAATGCCAACTTGTAGAGCACAATAGCGACAGCAGAGGTCTGTCCCGACAATATGCTCTGGAAAAATATGCACAATACGCCAACATCCAGGAGATTAATTTTAAAAACTAACATCAGCTCTTCTCTTAGACATCTAGTCCGGGGACATTCCACTAAAAAGTGATATGTCTCTTCAATAAGGCCGCATGAGTCAGATATTGGTTCAGATAAAACATACCTTGTGATACAAAGCAAGATCATACAATCTCTCCCATCCCCACTCGCTGATCAGCTGTTCCTCTGTCACTTCCTTCAGTTCAACCCTACACCTTATCTCCTTCACCAGCTCACCACCTCCGTCTCGGTACACCATCCGAACATCACTACTCTCACCACAGCACATCTGCTGTAGAACCAACTCAAAGTCCTTGTCGATGAAACAGTCACAATCGCCGATTAGAAGGTTGCCATTGAAGTTGGTGCTGAAGATCTGGCTCTCGGGTTCAATTTCGCAGGAGTCTTCGCCTCTTTTACAGGAGACTTCGGTGAGGGTAATTTTGCAGCGGGCATCTTCAAAGGGTACGACGTTGTAGTCACCGGGGGTTATGAGTTTCTTGAACAGCTGTCTGTCAGGGCGCGAGCTGATTACCTTTTCTTCGTACATTTTCAGGTAAAGGAAGTAAGTATTGTTACGATCGGTGTGGAGCCAGCGGGCTGAGTCGGTTGTTTCTGTAACGCAATTTTATCTTTCTATTCTACTTTATTACACAGCAGGAGCCAGAGTGATTGAGTTGCGAGTTTTAGAGTCTTCGTGTTATTGTAATAACTTTTATGAATTGTGTCCGTCGTTCTTCGTTGTTGTTTTTATTTTTGTTTCATCCAGTCCAGTGCTGCCACCATGGTTTTTGAAAAAGGGCATTTTAACAAGCTGAAAAGGGCTAAAAAACGGAGTTATCGGAATTTTCCAAGATCATAATTAATATACTTTATTTAATTTCTCGTTTTTCTGGTTCTATGTAATAATGCGACAAATGTTTTGGTTGCTTTACTACTCTCCCTGATCTTGTTTTAATATTTTTTTCATGTTACGTTTTGGTTTCTTCTTGTTTTCCTTCATTCACCGTGGAGTGTATTAGACACGGTGCTTATTTTCGAAGTTTTCTATCGCAATACGAAAAGGTGTTGGGAAAGTAGGCGATCCTGCCTAAAGGGTTGGGGAGCATCAATTATTTAAAACTGCAATAACTTTGAAACTATATTCAATAAAATTATACTGACAAACACGACCACTTTATAACCTCGATCACCGAGCACGCAAAGAGGAATGAATCTAGAGCAGTGTTCTTTTGTTTTATGTCTAGTGATGTAGTTCGTATGGTGCTAGTGATGTTCTAACAAAAGGGCTAGATTGCTCTTTCCGGGCTAAATTATCAAAAAACGAGTTCACCTACTGTAAAAACTGCTAGATCTAACCCAAAAAGGGCTAAGGTGGCATCGCTAGTTTCAAAGTTCCGTCACGTTTCAAGTTTTCAACACAAGCACATTTTCGCTGTGACAAGCAACAACGGCAACCATAGAGTAATTAATACTATGTAGCACAGTTTGAATTTCAAAGCGCGCACTCGCGCACTCCCTGGATGTAAACTTCTTGGTGTCCGTGATGCTAGCGTACACATAACCGTATTCACGTTTGTTGATATGCCAATAAATAGAGCATAAATAGAGCATAATTAGTGCAATAATAAAATAAATAGTTCCTCTTTGGTTTAAGAAATAATGACCATTCATTGTGTGTACGCCAGCATAACGATCAAGCTGGCGTACACATAACCGTTCTCAAAAACGGCTTAGACTATAGGAACGAAACTTACACAGAAAAATAGAGCATAAATAGTTCCCGAGCTATGCAAAATTACATAATGATTGCTCTTATAGAAACGGAGATAATGAACAAGACTTTGAAAAACATTCCGAGCTGGCGTGATGCTAGCGTACCCATTAAACAACGCAATAGTTCTTATAGAAAACAAGCTTTTCTTAATAAAAATCCTGTATGGAAAAATAGTGCGTGAAATAGTGCCCCTGTCGGTAGTAATACTTTATGCAAATTCGTTGTAAAACAATACAAAAAGTCCATGTGAAGTTCTAGGAACAAAATATACATTGTGGTACAGTCGCACAAACAAGCAACTGAGTAATATCAGGCCTCTTTCACTCCGCAGAATAGGTATAAAAATATACCTACGCATCGCCGGCCCTCCTAGCATGGTTCGTTACGTCGGTTGCCGAGTTCTGCCCGGAACGAAAGTGTCTTTGAGCAGCCGCGGCATTTTACTTTGTTTTTGTTAATGTACCTATATTTTACGCCAAATGAAGGCAAAAAAATACTGCATAGCATTTGGTTGCCTGAATAATAATAAGAAAATGTAAATAATACCAATAGTAGGTACAGAACTGAAAGTTTTTCTACCAAATATTGCGTTGTTTAGATATCAAAGTCTCCCGTATTTACTTAAGTAGATAGGTACTTAGGTACAAGTTCTATTTGAATGCGTTACCTACCTACATAAATAAACGTAATATTATAATGTAGGTATTTTTTCATAGACAATTTTTGTGCCATTGGTAGGTATCTACCTACATAGTGCTGTAGTAAGTAGGTATTATGATTTTGATTATGTAGACTGAGAGCAAGATTAGAAACCCAACCTAGGTACATTTTTATTTGATTTAACTTTAAGTAGACAGTGTAGGTTACCTACTTAAAAACAGTCGGGTAGGTAGGTGTAGGTAGACAAATCGATGTGGTAAGTTACCTAAAGGTAGGCGTACTAACAACTAAAACTAGATAACTAGGTTACCTACAAACCAAATGTTGTTTTTTTCTCTTGCAAATATCTAGGTAGGTACCTACCTACTAAAATTTTGGTCACGCTGGGCATGCGGGTTGGGGATCGCAGGGTACAGCTTCTCGCACCGCCGACGCTGCTGCCCGTCGGCGGCCAGGTTCTTATTATTCGTCACAGAATAATTCTCAAGACAACCCTAACGTTACACGTGCCACGTCAGTAGAGATAGAGCTATACGATAGAAAGGGATGCAAGGTGTAGGTTAATATAAATGTTAGGCACTGAGTTCGGTACGAGCTGAATAGCACTTTATTGCGTAGCAGCTAAAGTCGCTATTTATTTAAATGATTGCGCGGAGTGACGCTTCTGTCCCTTCTGTATTCTGTGGTAATATGTTATTAGGTTGGTAGTGAATTTATATACCTACCTACTTACCTACACCAAACAAAGTAGGTAGCACAGACTTGAAACTAAATAGATGCGAGTGTATGTAGGTTATGTAGTAAGAATGATAAGTAGGTAGGCATCTAGTTTTGTTACCTACTGTAACCTTCCATGCGTTTTGTTGATATAAGTAGGTACCTATATCTAAGTGATTTTCATCCACCCATAAAATACCTAGGTAGGTAACTAATATTTTCGTACAAGGTGCTTTGTTTAGTTTCACGAATGAAATTGCGTATTGTTATTACTAGATCTTGCTTGCATAAAGCTATAGGCAATGTAGTGGCACAGATTCTTTAATAGTACCTATTATCGCACTCTGCACAAAGATTTAAATAAACTTACTCAAACTAACTCTTGTCACCACGCAATAAAGTGCTATATAGCTCGCACAGCGCTGATTGCCTAACACTTTTTGCCTTTGTGCAACGCCGCGGCGCGGTGGCCGGTAGCTTTGAACAAGCCGCCTCGCTAACAGCGAGGAGTACAACCAGTCAGTGTTGCCGGAACGTACTAAAAGATACGGTTTCCGTACCTTTTTAACTTACGACCCTACCTATTTCGTACTTTGGCTTCGACCATACCTTTTCATCATAGTTGTGTGCATTTACTTCTTGATTGTTCATATTGTTTCAGTATCTTCCTATCAAAAGAATCTTATTGTATATTATTGAACTCCTAGTAATTTAATCTTACTGTCGAATTTATAATAAGTAAGTAGTAGGTATAAACCTACCTAGTTATGGCAATAATGTAAAAATTATTCTGGTTTATTAAAAAAAAGCAAAGATCACGCCACACCACAATAACATGCGGGTCGAGCGTTCATAGTGGACACTGTCCAAGGCCACCAAATACCGTCGCACGCTCGCTGGACACTTCAGTGTCCACGGCGTAACCACGCAAAACTCGATTTTATATCTCTATCCTGTTTGTAATTTCTTTATTTATGTAATTAACTTCATTGTTTAAACCTATTTCTGTCAAATTTGCTAATGATTCTTTAGTTATATAATATTTTACACTGTTTTTATCATGTAAAACGATTGCTCTAATAATATGAAGACTGATTGTTAAAAACAACTATTTTTATGATAATATGATTGCCATGTTTTATAAAAAATTACAATTGCTACTAATAAATAGAGATAAGTTAACATTCCTAAGTTGTGATTATTTACTGTAACTCATTCTGATTTACAGATGTTAAAAAAAGTGCTGTTATTATTTTATAAGACTGATTGTTATATTGATAACTATTTTTATGATAATATGATTGCATTAATACAATGTAAGCTGTGATTATTATAACTAAATATTTTATAACCATATTTTTATAAAAATTACAATTGCTACTAATAAATAGAGATAAGTTAACATTCATAAGTTGTGATTATCTACTGTAACTTATTCTGATTAACAGATGTTAAAAAAAGTGCTGTTATTATTTTAAAAGACTGATTGTTAAAAATACCAATTTTTATGATAATATGATTGCGATTCATATGAAAGCTGTGATTATTATAACGAAATATTTTATAACCATATTTTTATAAAAAAATACAATTGCTACTAATAAATAGAGTAAGTATGTGGTGGATATGTGCGCCGCGTTCAAAATAGTCGACGGCGGCGCGCCGGTCATATTTGGTCGGCGGCGGCGTGGCGCCGGTGGCATGGAATTATTAGATTTTTTTAAAATAACTACGTGTACTACTAGTACTTATGAAGGGGGAAAGCTAGAGTTTGCACCGAAAGTGACGGTAGCAGCTCACAAATGCCATACACAAGGACCACTTGCTCGGTCACGGGCGGGAACCACCAGGTCTCTAGCCAGTCTTAGCGATCCACTCCCTCTTTCGTAGCCACTTTCCTTCTGTAGCCACGCGCAGTGCGTGTGACCTACTATACTACTTCTGCGCGGCGGCAGTGGCCCCTGCGTGGAAGTCTAAGGTATAGGCTACAGATGCCGAGTCATCCAGGGAGAAGGGCGATGTTCTGCGCCCTTGTTTTGATCCGTTCCTTCTCCCTTGCCCCGCGCTCCGGGTCCCGACACCTATTTTTTGGTTGTTTGGTAGGTTTGACTTTTCTCACATGAACTGTCAAATCTCTCGGCTTCTCAGTTTGCGTGGCATGAAAGAGACCACAATGCTATCAGAATCTAATCAACAGGGAGCAAACCCAAAACATTTTTGGAAATTGGATCATGATTGACGGAGATATCGGTGATCATACATAAAAAAAGATTCTGACTTATTGAGAACCTCCTTCTTTTCGAAGTCGGTTAAAAGCCTAATATTTAACTTTTGGGATGAATATTTGGGTTACTTTATGCTATATTAGTTAAAAAAAATATTGGTCGATTTTCAACAGAAAATTTGGCGATTTCATTGAGCAACGTCTGGCAACCCTGGATGTGTGCGACTGTACCACAATTCATTTGTTCCTAGAACTTCACATGGACTTTTTGTATTGTTTCACAACGAATTTCCATAAAGTATTACTACCGACAGGGGAACTATTTCACGCACTATTTTTCCATACAGGATTTTTATTAAGAAAAGCTCGTTTTCTATAAGAACTATTGCGTTGTTTAATGGGTACGCTAGCATCACGCCAGCTCGGAATGTTTTTCAAAGTCTTGTTCATTATCTCCGTTTCTATAAGAGCAATCATTATGAAATTTTGCATAGCTCGGGAACTATTTATGCTCTATTTTTCTGTGTAAGTTTCGTTCCTATAGTCTAAGCCGTTTTTGAGAACGGTTATGTGTACGCCGTGTGCGTTACTCCAGCGGCATGTTGACTCTGATCGGGATGAAACTTACAGAAAAATTAGAGCACTATGTCCTGTAAATGTGCCCCAAATATTAAATTTGTGCCTATTAAGGTTCCAGAGTTATTCGAGAAAATAAGATGCCGCTGTAGTAACGCCTGAAAACGTTACTGCAGCGGCATGGTTTTTACCCATTAGCCTTAGCCAAATTTAAAGTAGCTTATATTTGTGCATGTCACTGGCCAAACAGCGGCATTTGTGCGACCTGTGGTTTATGAGTTATTGCAGATGCCGCTGGAGTAACGTTTTGCAGATTTCCGGATCTTCGAAACGGCTGAACGCACAAATATGATTTTTTGTGAGCGAATGTGTTGGAATTTGTGCCTATTTGTGCGCTAGTTGCTTTTCCGAAAAAATGCACGTCGTAGGAATTAGACGAGTTTTTGTGAAAATCGAAAATTGCCTCTAGCTCTTGAACTACTAGTGGAAAACACTTTATGATTGCTTTGGCTGATGCCTATATGGAATATACATCTTCTGACAACCATCTTGAAACCCTACATCTAATTTTCGACGAAATAAATCAATTTTACAACTGAAAATGGTTTACTAATTTCTAACCTCAATTAAGGGAGTTTTAACAAGTTATCGACTTTCATGATTTGCCAATAATTAGAGCGCATATCCAAATAGAAGCATGCTGAATTTCAGCTTTCTAGACCTTCAAATTAATGATTTACAACTGAAAATAACAAAACGAGGTCTCTTAGACGGTTATCCGACCAAATACGAAAGGTCATAAAAAAGCGGCCGTTCAGTACTTCCGAGACTACATTTTTAAATAGGCAGCTTTGTCATGTTTAACGTTAGGTACACTTACGTAGACAAGTTTTAGTGTGGGATAAAGGCACCTGTAACATTGATGCTGGACAGCATTTATTTCAACCAATAACATGTTACATGTACGTACTAATAGCCCTACGCCCGTACAACAACAATTAGTTAGGGTTTTTTCAAGTACCTAGGTACACTAGGTTTTTTTACTACTAAAAAGGTACTTTCGTTTAAATAATACTGTATAGTTTTGTCATCGATTTTAACTACTTCACTCTCGTCTCATTGGACGAGTATTAGATTCGATTGTTTGATCAGACAATATGAAAGAGAGCTGATGTCTAACATGGGAAAACTGAACCGATTCAGTGCGGAATGCGCCGCAGCGGTTTCATAAAAATCTTTTTATTCAGGCGTATGGCAAATCCTAAAATGTGATAGGGAGAGGTTTGAAACCTCTTTTAAAACACGGAACCAGTTATAAGTTTCATTTATTTATTGTCCTCCCTCGTTCTTGCCTGTGCCTATCACGCATTCTTAATACGGTCAGCATTTACAAGAACTCGTCAATCGATTACGTGAGTGTGAAGCAAGATCTGAGGGCATCTATCCAAAGTCATTCTATCGTCATCAGCATTTTATATACCTATGTCTATGTGTGGTCTGTCGTCAACGAAATGAACGAATGTTTGTTGACGATGTATCTTAATATCTTTCCCACGACCGATTTTTCCACCGATTTTTTGTAGGACAGTTAGGGAGGGGAACCTCATGCACAGAGTGTATACCAACGAGGTTGGATCGAGGAATGAAGTAACGCAATTGGATTGTACGTAAATATGAATAGTACGTATGAAAGTGTCCTAACTCCTAAACTATAAACTTTACAAAAAAAAGTAATAGAACATAAATTACTTATATAATTACGTACAATCCAATTCCAAACATTTTAGCTCTTATGGCGTTACTTCATTCGTCGATCCAACCTCGTTGGTATTCACTCTGCACGAGGTTGGCATGTGGTTCCTCTCCCTAACTGTCCTACAAAAAATCGGTGGAAAAATCGGTCGTGGGCGTTGAGCCTAACCATGAAGTGAATCGACAGCGGTGCAAGCGATACATAGGTAATTTAAGTTTTTTGTTCCTGTTTTATTGAATATAAATTAATTTAATTTATTATGCATGCTTTAATATTATCAAAGTCCATTGATGACTGATGATTATGATGTTGTACCTACACTCATACTTACGTAGCTACATTCTTACGAGAAACGTATCTGCTCCCTCTCTAGTTAGTACTATATCGTAGGAACCTATTTACTCATTTTGGTACCTACCTGATAAGCCTTCGGAGATTTATTCCAGCATTATTTATTTATTTATTTATTTATTTATTTATTTAAGCTGGATAGAAGATAGGTACGTCAATCGTACTTTTCTTCTGAAAGGAGTATATATGCTATATGTAGTCAGGAGCATAAATCATAGCCGTATCTAAGTATGTGTAATTTATGCGTAGGTACGCATAATATGCCAACCTCATCCACGGAGCGTATACCAACCAGGTTAGGTCGACGAATGAAGTAACGCCATAAGAGCTCAAATGAATTGGAATTGGATTGTACGTAATTATATAAATATTTTATGTTCTATTACTTTTTTCGTAAAGTTCCTAGTTTAGGAGTTAGGGCACTTTGAAATATGTATGAAAATTTCGTTTTCTGGATTCAGAAAGGCCTTAAGAGCAAAAATGGTTGGAGTTGGATTCTACGTATTGATATAAGTATTTTATGTTCTATTACTTTTTTTCGTTACGATCATAGCTTAGGAGTTAATGCACTTTCAAATATGTATGAAAATTTATTTTACTGGTTTCAGAAAGTAAGGCCTTTAGGGCTAAAATGGTTGGAATTGGATTATACGTAATGATATAAGTATTTTATGTTCTATTACTTTTTTCGTAAAGTCCATAGTTTAGAGTTAGGACACTTTGAAATTTGTATGAAAATTTATTTTTCTGGATTCAGAAAGTAAGATCTTAAGTGCAAAAATGGTTGGAATGAGATTCTACGCAATGATATAAGTATTTAATGTTCTATTACTTTTTTGCGTAAAGTTCATAGTTTTGGAGTTCGGACACTTTCAAATATCAATGAAATTTTATTTTTCCGGATTCAGAAAGTAAGTCTAAGAGCAAAACTGGTTGGAATTGGATTCTATGTATTGATATAAGTATTTTATGTTCTATTACTATTTTTCTAAAAGTTTATAGTTTAGAGTTAGGACACTTCCAAATATAAATGAAAATTTATTTTTCTGTATTCAGAAAGTAAGGCCTTAAGAGTAAAAATGGTTGGAATTGGATTCTACGTATTGATATGAGTATTTTATGTACTAGCTGACCCGCTCGCAACTTCGTTTGCGTGTATACAAATTTTTTACGTATGTCCTTTCATGTGAAATGTTTCCCAAGCCTGGTGATTTGACACGGAATCCTAAATATGAATGGAATAAAAAGTAAATATACTTTTAAAGTAAAAATTCATTTATTCAGTAGGAACTGTATAGTACACTTTGAAACGTCATTTTTTTTAAATTTACCACCAATTCGTAACGTGACCAAACAGAGAAGAATTGGCAAGAAACTCTGCTTGGCTTATATTTTTTTAACGTCATTGTACTTAATATCTATTACATTGTTTTTGATGGAGTTGGAGGCAGTTTCATCCCAAGCTTTTTTGTCTACTACATATTACTACATTACCTACCCCGTAATGTAGTCATATGTAGAGTACCTGTTCCTGTTCCCACTCTCACTCTTTTTTCCGTTCCTGTTTCCGTTGGCGACCCGTCGCCAAGTTAACTGCCTGTATAGGTATGATGAATGAAGGGCCCTATACACGACATGTCTGTCGCAGCATCGTCGTATATAGGGGCAGTCTATTCGTCCGGCGATCATCGCCAGGACGGTGTTGGTGCTGGCCCGCGTCCTTCGCACGAGGAATACACACCTCTTCCGCATAGTGGCGTAAAAACAATCGGTGTGTGCTTGCGAGAACATGCCGGAGGCGCTGCAGTACCGGGGCAGCCCCAACACCGCTCTGAACGCGTTATTAAACTGGACGCGGAGGGAGCCATACGCCACTTGAGTGTACTTAGCCCACAGGCTGCATGTGTATATTTGCAAGTGCCCTAACTCCTAAACTATGAACTTAACGAAAAAAATTAATAGAACATAAAATACTTATATCAATACGTATAATCTATTTTCAACCATTTTATCTCTAAAGGCCCTACTTTCTGAATCCAGAAAAAATAATTTTCTTATGTATTTGCAAGTGCCCTAACTCCTAAACTATGAACTTTACGAACAAAAGTAATAGAAAATAAAATACTTATATCAATACGTAGAATCCAATTCCAACCATTTTTGCTCATAAGGCCTTTCTGAATCCAGAAATTGAAATATTCATACATATTTCAAAGTGCCCTAACTCCTAAACTATGATCTTAACGAAAAAAAGTAATAGAACATAAAATACTTGTATCAATACGTACAATCCAATTCCATCCATTTTTGCTCTTAAGGCCTTTCTGAATCCAGAACAATACATTTTCATACATATTTGCAAGTGCCCTAACTCCTAAACTATGAACTTTACGAAGTAATGGAATATAAAATACTTTTATCAATACGTGGAATTCAATTCCAACATTTGAGCTCTTATGGCGTTACTTCATTCGTCGATCCAACCTGGTTGGTATACACTCTGTGCTCCCCTCCCTAACTGTCCTACAAAAAATCGGTCGTGGGCGTTGAGCCTTAAACCCATGTAGGTACAACCAATACAAAATATGACTAGATTTCGATTTAGATACACATTTAATATAACAATCATAGGCATGTCTAATACATTCAATAATTAAATTATTAAAAAATCAAAAGGTTTTTTATACATAAAAAAGGTATATGAAAATGATTTTTTTTGAACTTTGAGTACTACTTTTCTTAGTTTTTTTAATTATTTTAGTCTGTTTTTTGTAGCTGAACACGGATATAAGTTTTGTAATATTTCTAGCTTTTGGTAATGAATGATAAAAGGTAAAACGAATGGTATCTTTAGATTTAAGTATTGCCTTAGTGGTCAATTAATTTATTTTATTATTCGTGATTGCAATTATCAGCGGAAATACTTTAAGTGATAAATAAAAATGCTCCTTTCTCATTTGCATTAATGCAGTGTCAACTTCATAAATTACATAGTCAAAATAAAGTTTATGTAGATATGGTATAAGCAACCGCGCATCTTCCTGGGTCAGTTCAGTAGAAAGGCGCAGTGCTTGCGAACTAGTTTAATTTATTACATAAATAAATAAATAATGCAGGACGTAATCACACAGCATCATGTATCCCCAAACTAAGCAGAGCTTGTATTATGGGAACCACATGATTGATATATTACACATATTTTTTTTTGTAAATAATAAATAAATAATGCGGGACATAATCACACGGCATCATGTAGCCCCAAACTAAGCAGAGCTTGAACTTAACTTAAATACATACATATCATACATAGAAACACCCAGACCCGAGACAAATATCTACAGAACATGCAAACATTTGTCCCGCAGCGGGAATCGAACCCGCAACCTTCTGCGTCTCAGGCGGACCTTCGCCCGCTGCGCCACAGAGGCCGTCAAATCATTTCCATCATTTCATCAAGGCCATCATTTCATTTTATTCAAACTATTAGTAAATCAATCAGCCACCAGGGATGAATTCAGCCACTTAGGGCGCGCGTTCTTGCCATCATTATCATCAAGTGTTACAGGTGCCTTTATCCCACACTAAAACTTGTCTACGTAAGTGTACCTAACGTTAAACATGACAAAGCTGCCTATTTAAAAATGTAGTCTCGAAGTACTGAACGGCCGCTTTTTTATGACCTTTCGTATTTGGTCGGATAACAGTCTAAGAGACCTCGTTTTGTTATTTTCAGTTGTAAATCATTAATTTGAAGGTCTAGAAAGCTGAAATTCAGCATGCTTCTATTTGGATATGCGCTCTAATTATTGGCAAATCATGAAAGTCGATAACTTGTTAAAACTCCCTTAATTGAGGTTAGAAATTAGTAAACCATTTTCAGTTGTAAAATTGATTTATTTCGTCGAAAATTAGATGTAGGGTTTCAAGATGGTTGTCAGAAGATGTATATTCCATATAGGCATCAGCCAAAGCAATCATAAAGTGTTTTCCACTAGTAGTTCAAGAGCTAGAGGCAATTTTCGATTTTCACAAAAACTCGTCTAATTCCTACGACGTGCATTTTTTCGGAAAAGCAACTAGCGCACAAATAGGCACAAATTCCAACACATTCGCTCACAAAAAATCATATTTGTGCGTTCAGCCGTTTCGAAGATCCGGAAATCTGCAAAACGTTACTCCAGCGGCATCTGCAATAACTCATAAACCACAGGTCGCACAAATGCCGCTGTTTGGCCAGTGACATGCACAAATATAAGCTATCTTTTAAGCTACTTTAAATTTGGCTAAGGCTAATGGGTAAAAACCATGCCGCTGCAGTAACGTTTTCAGGCGTTACTACAGCGGCATCTTATTTTCTCGAATAACTCTGGAACCTTAATAGGCACAAATTTAATATTTGGGGCACATTTACAGGACATAGTGCTCTAATTTTTCTGTAAGTTTCATCCCGATCCGAGTCAACATGCCGCTGGAGTAACGCACACGTGTACGCCAGCTTGATCGTTATGCTGGCGTACACACAAATAATGGTCATTATTTCTTAAACCAAAGAGGAACTATTTATTTTATTATTGCACTAATTATGCTCTATTTATTGGCATATCAACAAACGTGAATACGGTTATGTGTACGCTAGCATCACGGACACAACTTCTTGCCATTCTATTCCACATTCTTTTGTTTTTAAAATGACAGAATCAGCTGTCTGTCATTCACTCAGTTTGAAATTTGGATTCGATTTTATTTTGTAATTTATTTTTATTTTGTGAATGAAAATGGTGCCGAATGTTGTGAAAGAAAAAACTGTTTACCACACTGTATAGGGGCGGTGTATTCAATTGTTGTACTACTATTTAATAATTATAAAATATTCCAATTACTGGATTTTTATTTCCTCAAGATTATCACACTTTGTAAGTACATTTTACCACTAAACAAACTAATATAAAGTTTTGTACGCTAACTATAGCTTTAGTGTTAGGCTAGAGTTACCTATCAACATTAACCTTGCCACAAATAAATTATTTCATAACATAACCTCTATAAAGTTTACAATTCGTCCCCTCATCCAATAGCTTCACCCTCAAGGTCACATATAGGCCTCTTGCCAAGATTCCTTTTATAGGTATTCTGGCCAAGACCCCTTTTATTTATTTAACTTTTATAATTTCAATAATAATAAATACTTAAATAATGCTGGACACTACCACACAGCAACATGTAGCCCCAAACTAAGCAGAGCTTGTATTATGGGAACTACGTGATTGATATAGCTACAAAGATATTTTTTGTATCTACTAATATGGATGGCTTCACTCTCATAGTTCCTAGTTAAAGCCTGTGTTAGATTATCTTGTTCTGGTATTGCCGCTCCGTCCATTCAGTAGTTTTGATGTGAAAGAGTAACAATTATGTGTAAAATACCTATGTCCATCACCACCAGCCTATTCAATGTACTACTGAACATATGCCATCCAGAGAATAAGAAGGGGGGGGGGGATGTACCCTTTATCCCCATGTTGGGCTTAAGAAAAAATTTGAGTATTAGAAAAATGTAAGTTAAGACTAATAAAGGATTTGATGAGTAGGTGTCTCTCCCAGTAGGTGGATCTTTCTCTTTGCAGAAGCTTGTGATGATGATGGTGATAAAAACATGCCTGTTTACTTCCAGTATCCATGTCCCTGCTGCTGAAGAGTGTATGGCGGAGTGTGCTGCGCGGGAGTCCGCTCAGTCGCTCCTCTCTCACACCGCGGAGCCTCTCCTCGGGCAGTAAGTTGCTGTTACCAAATCCAATTCTAAGTTTATTGTTGACTGTTATTCTTTGCTTAAGCGGGTGTGTAGGTACTTATGTTTTTGATAACAATATTGTCTACTACAAAAGCAAACTAAGAGTAAACCAACCTACTTACTGTTACTACTACTAGAAAGGGCATCGACCCTCGGAGCATCGCCCCAACTATGAGCTTATACTTTCATGAGTTTTTTGACAGGTATGCGATTGAATGTTGTAAAGAGCACCTGTATTTGTGTGCAAACCAATGGCAGCGCCGCGTCTTGCGCGTGAAAAAACTAAAACATGGATTTATGGAATAAACATAATTTGTGATCTGGATTAACACACAGGCTTTTATCCCAGTACCACTAGACGAAAACTAGTATTTTCATAAATTATTCTATAGGTCCATATATGAGTTGGTTATTGAAAACCCTAACTGATGTTACTATGCATACATTTAGGGTACAATGGAACTGACATCATCGTTATTCAACAAAAGGTCCCAAAAAAACTTGAGAAAAAAAATATTCCATGAATATGTCAGAATCCTGTTGTAGGTTACAGTAGTCAAAGCGTTATACATCAAACCTACCTCTTTGACCGTGGGCCACATGGCGAGGGTGTCATGTACGAGAAGGACGGGTCCTTATCCAAGCCAACACTATGATTTGTTATGTTATGATCTATGGTAGTTTAGTTATCATAATCTCTAACGATATTTGTGTTGGTGCAGTTACAGAGATAGGGCGCACTAAGACTGACCCGGTCGTAGCGGATATCCGGTCGGCGGCGATGCGCGGCGCGGGCGAGGTGCTGGCGTGTGTGCAGGCGCACCTGCCGCATATGACGCATGAGCACATGCTGCAAGCCTTCCGCTCGCTCTTCGAACTGCACAAGCAGCAGGAGTGAGTATACTAGGTATATCATAATGCTCATACTCATCGGCATTACCAACCTTCTATCATCTTTGGAACCCAAGCTAACCTCATCTGCCTGTGGTGCACCCTGCTAAATAACAGAAGGGGCTCTGGCGGCTGGCTGATTGCGACATAGCGCAGCCTGATACTGGCACAGCTGAGTCCCCTGGCCGGCGACGGACAACAGCGTCAGCGGTGCTACCCGTCGGCGGTGCGAGAAGCTGTGCCAGCATGGAGATTATTGGCATATCCCCATTTATTAGGGGAGGCCTATATCCAGCAGTGGACTGAATAGGTTGATTAGTATCATCTTCACCCTCATCCACAGACTTACAGTCCACTGCGTTCCTTCCTCTTAAGAGCTATTGCTCAATTCTGGTGTTGGAGTCCCTAAAACCTACTGTACCTACATAGCATCCTAGTCCCACTCTGGCGTCGGAGCTTTTAAGCCGCCTGAAGGCCTCCGACAGGGTTTACCGACTGACGCCGCGACCAACATCGAACAACATTGAGCCCGACTTATTTCTACATTCTACTGGTTGAATTGAATGGGTAGTATTTTATGGAAAATGGTTTTCCTTCCCCAGATTAACAGAGTCAGACACCGAGTCCATAATCGCTGACCCGACCTTCGGCCTCCTCTGTCAGAGCTTCAAGAAACACGCGAGAGAACTTGACGTGAACGAAACCATCGAGGCCACCAAAGTATTATCCTTCTTGAGAGTGCCAGCAGACTCTGTGATCGTTCAAACCCTCCTTCAAATGCTGAGATGTAATATCAATATGTTGAATTTACGGCACATAATTTTCCTAGATTTTGTTCTTGGGAAATATGAGAATACGAATCATTTGGTGGATGCCCTGAAACTCGCCTTACCCCTAGCCTTCCAGATACATTTGCCCCTAGAGCTTGACAACCAGGATCTGCCGCTACTCAAAGATATGTTAGCTTACTGCTGCACTAGAAACCTCCCAGACAGATGTATCAACAATGTGGTGACCGGTCTACTGCTCCACGATCAGGCGATAGACGCGCAAACAGCTAAGAGTATAATCTGGTCCCTTTGTCAAGTGAATTGCACGGAAGAAAAGTTCCCGACCAGGGTTCAGCTCCTGCACATATGCTACGATATATTGGCCATGAAACTGGATCAGCTGACTTACGACGATGTGCTGAGGACCACAGCCAAAATCAAGGGCAGGATTATGGAGAAGCATCCGGAGTATTACCATGAGCAGTTAATGGATGCGGTGGCGGACTACGTGATCAAGAATAATGTAGAGTTTGATAAAGGACTGCTGGTTGCGAGGGTGCTGTCGAGGATAGTAAGTATTACACACACTTTACGCTTTTTCCGTATTATGAATTGGGTATGACGGTCTTTTGGCGTGGGAGTATGGTAGGTCCTCGGGTGCAAAGGGTCGACGTTATCAAGAAAACCGTGAGCGGCCTTTGCTCAGACTAGCGCAGGATCGAAGTGAATGGCGTAACCAAAAGAAGGACTATGCCCAGCAATGTGCCGAAATCAGCTAAATTAATGGTTTTATTGAAGAAATGCATATTCTCGTTTTATATGCGAGATCACGGACCATTGACCGGAACTCTTGCTAAATCTTCAAAAGTTTTTCAACTGTCATAATGCAGAATGCTTTTGAACTAGAATTTTGGTTGAAGGATTTTTCAATAGTATGAGATCGAGTCACACAACCACAGCACATAACCGACGATGCGTTATTGCGTCGGTTGTATTGACAGACGATCTTCCATCAAATATGGAAGGAACCTTAAAGTGTACTATAAAATAAAGTATGTTTATTTTTTTCCTATTTCCAGGCTCACACACATCTCGGTCTAGTGGAGCACCTGTGTCTCCAAGCCGTGTCTTCCCCTGTGACCCTCGCCAACGCACGAACTAACATCCTCTTCGGCTTCGTCAACTGTCTCGCCAACAACAACTACACACCAGACACGGAACAGTGGACAGAGATCCGGAGACAGATCTCACTGAACCCTATCCTTGACGGAAAGAACTTCGCACTACCCTGGGCCAAGTTGTGCTTAGAGATGGCGTCGCTGGGACACTACGAGGACAAACTACTGAAGAGGGTGTTCTCACAGGAGTTTCTAGATGACTATTTGGGGCGGGAGAACAATATACTTGATTATCTACAGCTGTTGTCTCTGTATGAGGCTGTGAAGGCTTTTCATAATGAACAGTACAAGCTGCCTTCGGAGCTCTTGGCTAAAGCGAAGTCTGTGTATCCTGTGCATCCACTCAACGAGAAGCTGGAGGAGTGCGTGGGCCGGGGGTTGGGTGGCAAGGAGTACGCCGTGCGGAATGTGGTGCTGCCGTGTGGATTCCTTGCTGGTAAGATTGATGAGGACAGGACGCAATAGCGCTCATTAGGCGAGGCCTATTTCCAGCAGTGGACTGCTATAGGCTGATGATGATGATTATGATGAAGACCTTTGAAATCTGAACTAACCTCACCTGCACCCTGCTGTATAACAAACTTCTACTGGTAACGTAGTGGGCAAAATGCTGAAACGCCTGTTTGCTGCTGTAGCATAAAATTTCTATACAGAGTGGGGCAAAATTTTACCTCGGTGAGGGCAGCTACCTTTTCTTTTGTAGTTAGAAGGTTTTGTTCTGAGGAAACTGTAGGTTTATTTAAAGAAAAAATAATGGTATTTTCGGATTTTCGTAAAAATTTTGTTAATCCAGAAAATGACATTTGTCAAAAAAAACAAGTGGGTCTCAATCGACTCTATTTCCCAACAGGATAACTTTTCCCGAAGTAAGCATGAACTCAAGGTATAAAAATCTGTATATTTAAAGAGTTTTTATTGTACCTATATGTTATATAATTAATATTAATAATAATGCTGGACATTATCACACAGCATCATGTAGTCCCAAACTAAGCAGAGCTTGTATTTTGGGAACAACACGACTGCTAAACTACTTATATAATTTTTTTTGTAAATACACATTATATGCATAGAGAACACCCTCACCTGAGACAAATATCAGCAAATAATGCAAAAATTTGTCGAACCCGCACCTTTGTTCCTTCGCCCGCTGCGTGCGCCACAGAGGCCGTCAATTGTAATACTTTTGTCTTTTTCGCTAGTCTTCGTGATCGACCCTCTGGTATTATTAAACGGATAGCGTGTTCCTGTATACGCGTAGTCGGGGTATGCTGTCCACGCGTACATTGGATACGCGTACAGTTATTGTGGACCGCCGCGGAATCTGAACGCGAGGTCAATCGATCCATAGCGCTACGCGAGCCGAAACCGACATATCGCGGATGCGCTGCGAGCCAGTACCCAAGCCGCTATCTGTACCCAACTTTAGGGTTTTTATTTCGTAAATTCATTTTCCAGATTTAACTCACAAATCATAAAATCACTCATTTAAAAATTGATCTCTCATGTTCCAGACGTGCTAACATGCGTGAAAGGCGGCTATCCGATGAAGTTGAATCAAAACAGCAGCAATTTGAAAATTCCTATTGAACTACTGAACATACCTGATGACGCTATTGTGTAAGTTCTATACCACCTTTCATGTATTGTAGTTATCATACTGTATTGCTTTCTTAGACCTATTATTTGCTTGATTTGGATTAAGAAACTCTCAGTCGTCTCTGTCGCCAAAGACAGGGACGCACTATTTATAGTTTATCAACCATTCTTTTGTCAGTGTATTTTTCTGGACTAGCTCTTAGCAAAAACTAGCGCTTGCTACCTTACATCTCATGTTTGGTAGCACCATTTCGCTGACACTGTGCCTGTTTGCCCTGATAATGATTGTCTGTGTGTGGTGTCTTTTTATTGTTTCTTATCTACTGTCTCCTTAGTTTAGCTATTCTTTTGTTAGTATATTTTCCTTTGACGTGTGAATAAATACATCTTTTGTTTCAGGATATGTATTATAAACTTTACTGCGGGTTGTTTCTCTATGAACAGCAACCGACTGCGAGGCACATTCCGCCTGCTACTAGACGTTTTGGAAAAGCAGGTGTGTACCTACCTAAATTTCTTATTCTGATTTGATGTGGGGAAAAAAAGTCCCGCATTGGGGTGTATTGTGCATTGGCCCTTGATAACCTGCCCTAGCCACCCCAACACCTTAAAATAACAGAGGACTGGGTTTCTGGCAACATTGCTGGCATACTGCATGTGTCTGTGAGCTGTTTGATCTGAGCTCACAGACAGGTACGTACCAATCGTAAATTTTTGACTAATATTGTAAATGCGAAAGTATGTTTGTTACGCTTTCACGCCATAAAGAACATAGAGGGTAGGTACATATTATCTAAAAAAATAGCCCCTGTTCCCCAGGGATAGAAAAATAACGTGACCAATAGTGACCAACTTAACAAAAAAGTTACTATAAATCATTGACTTGTTTTTTTGTTAAACAAAGTGTTAAGTTAAGTGGATTATGCTATCTTTTATATCAGTTCTTAAAATTGACTAGGCCTGTACAGCCGCTTCTCAAAAATGTGGGAATTTGACGAACCCGAGTGTTCCAAGTTGTTCCGATGACAAATATTTCAGAAGTATTACAGCTTTTTGTGAAGGGCTCGGGCGGGAAGTTCTATCACCATGCCTATTTCTGCCGTAAAGCAGCATTGCTGTCTATACAGGCACATGAGGATTAAAATCGTCATGGCTCAAGTTGATAGATGCAGGGCATTGTATGTATCGTAGAGCACGTTCCAAACATGCGTGACATATGTAGGAATACTTTGTCAAAATGGTTACCACTGTAGTATTTCTTTTCTTACATGTATATAAATACTCCTTAGGCTCTTACTAGCTATTCTAATTGCTATATGGGTATTGTACCTACTGAAGCACAATTTAATTGAATTAAAATTTGAGTTTAAAGATTTAAGCATGAGCAAATCTAGGTCAAGTATCTACTACCTAAGTACCTAACTACTAATGTTAATGAAGTGCCAAAAGATAATCCAAAGAGTATGATGGAGTGGAACTATCTGAGTAATAGTTACTTTAGAATTTTGAGAATGAAGATAGGGATGCAATTAAAATGAAGCTGAGGGGAGTGGGTTTGATGGAGTTCAAGGAATGAATTTAAGAGTTGGGCGCCAAACTGTAGCGTTACAATCCCCCTTGAGGAGGGAGATGGTAGCCACAAGTTAATTGAAGTTGTAGCGACAATCCCTCTTGAGGAGATTGAAGCTACAAGTAAATTCAAAACCTAGCCTACCTAGGTGACCTAGTCGGAATAAAAGAGGAGGCGGTTTTAAATTTACTTGTAGCTTCAATCTCTCTCCTCAAGAGGGATTTAGTATCATAAAAAAAATAAGAAATTATGAATATGAAGCCGCAGACAAAAGTTAGTACCTTGATAGTTTAATGATTCAGGGCTACATAACCTTTTCTAAACGTTATTTGTCTGTTACAGGGCTACATAGCAGTTGGGTTGAACACAAACGAGTGGCTTCACGCGCCGCCGCACGAGCGGACGCCCTACCTAATGCGCGAGATCGGATACAAGTGCGGGGAGATGGGCATGAAGCTATCCGTCACTTGAGCACCCCTGCATATTGAACACTGAGTCTATTTTGTTGGCCGTTGGGAGAAATTTTAAGTGAATTATAAAGACGTTTTTGTATGTTTATTTTTAGTTTTTTTTAGCATTTTCCGCTAGCCTGTCGCCACAGAATAAGTTGGTAAGTACCTACGCTATATAGTGTAAAATGGTAATAGACGTACGCACTTTAAGTACGCGGTTTTTAAGATCGCGAGTTTACTCGGTTCGACGTCAGTCAGTGACACACGTGAAGCTTTGCTCACACTTTATTGCGATGTCGGCTTACTACTTACTCGGCGGCTTTAAAGTACGCGTACTTAGGGTGACGCACCAGCGAGTAAGGTCGTCGAGCCACAAGTTCGTGAACTTACTCGCACGTCTATCACCCCTTTATGGCGACGATACATGTCAAACCTCCCTCTCGCTTGCACTATTCAAAATTTTTGAAGATATAAAAAATCACTGAATGTAGTTATGCAAAATAGGAAACCTTTACAACCTAGAAAATAACAATACACGTTTTCCTACCAAAAAAATTTCACCAAAATTGATCACATTGGTACCAGTTTCTTGGTAAGAAAACGTGATAGAATCAAAATGATTTTGTATTGTCATTTTCTAGGCCGTGAAGGTGCTATTTTGCATAAGTACATTTAGTGATTTAATATCTTCAAAAATGTTGAGTAGTGCGAGCGAGAGGGAGGTTTGACCCGTATAGTCGCCTTAACAGGTACTAGCTTAGCTAAAAGCTTGGGAACTAGGTACGTAGGTATTTGCGTAGGTATATAGGAAGGTAGGTATAGGATTATACAATAATCGCAACGTATCTATGTCCCTCTGAAGTTGGCTGCAAGTAGCGAAGTAGTTCCTATATTTGCTAGGACTATATTGTACTATCGGCAAACGTAGTGAATGACGCCCTCCAGGTGGAGTGACGATTTGCGTAAGGCTGCTGGTAGAAGATGGATGCGTCGAACTCAGAAGAGGGCGCAATGGCGCTCACTAGGGGAGGCCTATGTCCAGCAGTGGACTGCTATAGGCTGATGATGATGATGATATTGTACTAGGAGCGTAGCGTTTAATTTCTCTATGGTACTAGGATTAGTTGAATCGTTTGCTGAACCTTAGTTAGCTACTTCAGAGGGACATAGATCTGTTGACTACGTGACTGGGCGAGCTCTCATTAATTGGACAAAATCGTAGGGCAGAAAGGAAACACTTGAAGCCATAGTAATGACAAGCATACTCGAAGCCATCTCTAAAACCAAAAGCTAGAACATGGAGGAGTCTTCAAATGTAGGTATTACATCTTACTAAAAACCTTGATCTTCTACCTACTTCTGACATTGATTTTATAGCATGAGCTTGACTTGAAAGAGCCGTGGTGGCCTAGTAGGATGTATCTGGAGGATGGATTCGAATCTCAGCCGTGCTCCAATGGACTGGTAAGTAGTGACCCCATAGATTTGTGAGATAATAAATTTATGGTTGACCCTCATTTGTGCTGGCCTTATTTTCGTTCTACTGTGGCACATATATAGAAGAAAACTAGATAGTCTTAAAATTCAATACGGCTGCTCTCTACTTTCTTATGTCTAATATCATCAGTTAGAAAGGGATGCATACATATATCAATGCGGCTTCAAAAAAATAATCGTACCAGGGCACGAACAAATTTATATGCAGGTTCATACAAATGCCCTGAGGCCTCATTTACTAACTCACTTGCACACCGAAATGATCGGCACCGGACCTTTATTTGCCAACTTTGACATTTCATCTATCGAAATTCGAAGAACGTCAGTTGACAAACTGTCAAAGTTTGTAAAAACAGGACCGGTGCTTATCATTTCGGTGTACAACTGAGTTAGTAAATGAGGCATCAGGTACGAAGTCGCAGAAATCGCATTGAGATAAAGTATGCATCCCTTTCTAGCAAATGATATATGGACTTAAGAAAGTAGAGATCAGCCGTATGACTTGACGTTCGAGAGCATAGTGAATTTTAAGGCTAGACGTAGTATTCATATATCTATGTTGAAGGCTTTATCTAGTTGTCTTCTGCCGTGTGCTGTGGATATTCGTCGAGAGTATACAAACCATTGAGATGGGAATAGTGTAATTTGTTTCTTTAGTCATTGATACAAACGGCCATATATCATTACTCTGTGCCCTGACCCAAAGATTATAATTATCAATATACCTAGCGTTTAATTTCTCTATGAATATACCATTCACCTTACTCTGCCTTACTCTTTCTTTCATCTGCGCTGTTTGTTTGTTTACGTTTTACAAAATAATCAAATATTAAATTTAAAAACCTATAACGTAAATAATAATCGTTATAATTTAAATAGGTAGCGTTCACTGATACAGTAATAAAATTGCCACAGCATTTATTATGTATACATAAAAGTTTGGTTGCACCATGAATGCGTGGAGAATATTTGCGATTTTATTAATTTTCGTGTTGATTTATTCTTGTGAGAGTAAATACGGGTATGTGGAGTGGTCAAATGACAAACCGGTGGTCAGAGTGAGTGATTATTTCACGGATATCCCCGACGTTCACGTCGCAAGAGCCACATACAGGAATGATATAAATACTACTGGGTTCGTACATTGTACATTAATTATATGGCTTTTATGTCCATAGTATATATAGCTTGGATATATGCCGCACTTATAATCGAGTGGAGTATGTATAAAACTTTGGAAATTGAAAATTATATGGAAACACAGCTTAACACCTGACCAGTCAATATATAGTCTTGACTTGACCCGCGGCTCCGCTCGCGTGTTATCGAGTAACTAACTATACAATGTATATTCCAAATTTAATCCAAATCCATTCAGCCATTGTGATGTTAAGTAGGAACAAACAACAAACTTCCCCATTTATTAAATAAAACGTTTTGTGATATTTGAGTGGAGACCGCGGTTCTGGAAAACGAAGTGTATGATATCCTCCAGCCAGGTTGAATGACGATCCGCGAAAGACTACAATGGCTGGTAGAAGCCGGATGTATCGAACTCAGGACAGGGTACAATGGCGCTTATTAGCAGAGGCATATGTTCAGCAGTGGACTGCTATAGGCTGATGATGATGATAAACCGATTATATATATTTCCTGGTAACCAGTTGGGCATTCCTGGAGCTGCACACATCAGCGGACAGCAGAGATGAGCATCAAGCATTTTCTGCAGGATTCCTTGAAGGGTACCTTACCAGGGACCTGATTTGGATGCATTGGCAAAACATGTTAAAAGGGTAAAGATTTTCGCCTCCTACTATAGTATAGGTATACAATATATATTTTTAAGAAGAAGCATACTATTTTTGCCAAGATGTTATTCTTCTTTTCGCATACGCTAGGGGCCCACTGGTGTCTGATGCTGTCCAAGGATCCAAAATGAGGTCTTTTATTACACAAATAAAAAAAAAATCTTTTCTCTTTTAAACCTGAACACGTTGAGCTAGCTTCGGACATGCATGACGCTACGTGCGTTAACTACTCAACCGATCATCATCATTTTCGCATACACGTTGTCATGGTACAGAAAAGGACATAGGGTTCCTTTAATCCAGAATAAAGTTCCCGAGGTATACAAAAATAACTGTTAGGCGAGCGAGTGGCGGGCGGTAACTAGTAATAATATAGTTCAGCTTAATCGTCACTGTCGGAACGGACTCGGAAACGTTTCGAACGTTTGTAAAAACATCCGCAGCTTCTGCCCGCAAGCAAAGTAGTCTATTACCATAGAAGTCAAACACTTATGCAGAAAAACTCTTGTGATTGTCCAGAATATATATATACGTTAACCGTTATTGTACAAGTCACACAGACAAGTGACTAGCGCGCACGCAGACACTCAATATCGAAAAAGAAATTGAAATAAAAATTTCGGGCTTAAATGAGCTGACGCGTCCGGCGCCGTCCCGTACCTCTGCAGCTAGCCTGCCTAATATCAAGGCGTAGGATTTCTAGTGGCTCTAGGTATCGAGCGCGTAACACTAATATGTTATTCCTAGTCTAGTACTAATTTATGTTGTACTTTTGGAGTGAAGGAGCAACAAACAAAGTTTTTCACAATTCAAAAATTTTGTCCTTTGTAAATAAATAAATAAATAATCCAGGACGTTATCACACAGCATCATGTAGCCCCAAACTAAGCAGAGCTTGTATTATGGGAACAACATGATTGATATACTACATAGATACATTTTTTTTTGTAAATACATACATATCATACATAGAAATCACCCAGACCCGAGACAAATATCTGCAGAACATGCAAACATTTGTCCCGCAGCGGGAATCGAACCCGCAACCTTCTGCGTCACAGGCGGACCTTCGTCCACTGCGCCACAGAGGTCGTCAAATGGACTCCCTTTTCCGCAATCGGACTCCAGTTGGTCCATTGTACGTGAAATTTTTCCTTTATGTTATGAGTTGGATTCTTGGGTACTTTGCATAGGTACATAATTAATGATCTACCCTTCCAGGTATTGTTATAACAGGACGGATGTGTGCGACCTCATCGATGACTTCCTAGACACCAATGAGGAATACATCTCTTCTACGGTTCAAAACTTCCCTAATGACCCATACTGGTACCATGTGAGTACATGATAATATTGATCACTATTGGGTGCCTCGCCAATTCGTCTGTGTAGATTTTTCCCTCGCTGAACCCCTTCAGAGGTTGAATTTCAAGAGATCCTTTCTAAGAGATCTTTATTGCACTCCTACACTATATAAAAAAAAACAAGTCTACAGAACTTTCGGTTTAGGCTGTGCGTTGATTCATCGACGACGCATCGTAAAAATCTAGGACGACGATGCACAACGCGGCACTGTTGGAAGAAAGGCCTATTTATTGAGCGACTTAACTTAGAGAAGAAAAATTAAGAGCTTATACTTATAAATGATGATTTGGCTACACTTGCGACATCTAGCCTACAATCGGATATAAACCAAAATTTCTTAAAAATCCTAATACTTTTGAAAGGCTAAATATCGGGGAACATTATATGAGAATTAAATCGATAGGTAGGCATTGATCATCCTGCCACCGTTGATCCATACCGCCAGCCAGTTACGCTGCCGCGCTGGGAATATTTAAAAGTTGCCGACCTGTTTCGATCGTTCATAAGTCAAGCTGTGGAATAAAATATTGTGAGTCAAATTATATTGTTTACCACATCAGCCTTTAGCAGTCTACTGCTGGATATAGGCCTCCTCTGCAAGCAGTATCAAGCAGATCGTCACACCATCTGACCGGAGGGCATACTATACCTTACAAAAAACTTTATTTAAACACTAGCTTGCGCCCGTAGCTTCGCTCCTGTGGTACCCACCCAGATAAAAAGTAGCCTATGTTAATTCAAGTCACAAACCATTTTTACTCTAAGTTTCATCCAAATCCGTTTAGCCGTTACGGGATTGAGTGGGAACAATATACTCACACTTACTTTCGCATTTATTATAAAAGGTACGGATAAAGAAGCGTGGCGTACTTCTACACTAATATATGAAGTCCATAAAAAGTGATTTTGCAGATGAAGCTGTACTTTATTCAGCTGGAGGGATTAGCTGCTGGATACAACGAGGCCACGAGTGAAACGTCCCAAGGTCTCACTCTTAGAGACATACTGTAAGTGCCCTACTGGACTGGTTTATACGGAGCTTCCGCCCGCGATTTCGATCGCATCGACAAAAGTAGGCATAGGTATTTTATTCCAGGAGGGGTTTTTTCAAAGAGCTTTTGCATAATTCGCATTTCATGTTACAAGTTGCAAACCCATCGTCGTTTCTAGGTACCTACTGAACACATCTTTTTAGGGCATGCCGGTTTCCTCACGATGTTTTCCTTCACATTTTACATAGGTACTTGACAGCAAGTCTATTACCTACAGGCCGTCGATTACATGGCTCAGAGAGCTTACCACAGGTTTTTATAGTTTACGAAAACTTTATAAGTTTCGGTATCTTTCCATACATTTTCAGTACAGCGCCTCTAGGGAAACGTGCATGAACTACGAAAATGTATGGAAAGATACCGAAACTTATAAAGTTTTCGAAAACTATCAAAACCTGTGGTAAGCCTTCTGTAACTGATGTAATAAGCGGCACTGTAAAATTATGCATAATTTCCTGTAAACAGCTGTGTCCTGCGGTCCCGCATGCCCAGCGTGGGGATTATGGGCATATCCCCTTATAATAAGCGGGGCCTATGTCTACCAATGGACTGATATAGGCAGGTGTTGTTATTATTGTAACAGTAAATAAATAATGCCCAACTATAAGAACTACCTACTACTTTTTCTTATTTGTATATATTTTATTTATCTTATTCTCTACTTATAATTTTATGACTTAACTAATTAAACAGACAGGCAATCAATATATTTTTTATGTAGCATCCTAAATTTTTTCTTGTTATTACTTAAACTAGTTTTGTCTTTATTTATTCTACTTTGTGTAATTTTCCTATTTCTTATATAATTGGAAGCTCTTTGTTTTCCATTTATATAAAAATAAAATAAAAGAAAATAAATAAAAAAATCTAATTACTATTCAGCGTTACCAAGTCTTAGAACAGTGATCAAATCTAAAACGACCTAAGTGCAATGAATTCATGGACTTGCCTCTGATTACCTGAGCTCGTTGCAGATGGATCAACATGCTCGGTGACCTGGATGACCTAGCGCTGGCCCTGACGGCGCCCGAGGCGGAGCCCGAGAGCCTGCTGTTCGGGGATCACTGCACGGGGCTCGTGAAGCTGCTGCCAGGGTTCAGGGAGCTGTATACTTCGCAGGCCACGTGGAACAGGTCAGTCACGCCCTACATCGTCATCTATTTACAGTAACGTTAGTAGTTACTTACAGTAACGTAAGTAGTTACTTACAGTAAAGCCGTCTAACTAATTTAAAATTTTCGAATTTCAAACAGAGGTTTTAAATTCTATGTTAAGGCGACTATACGTTTCAAACCTCCTTCTCGCTCGCACTATTCAACATTTTTGACGATATAAAATCACTGAATGTAGTTATGCAAAATAGCAAACCTTCACGGCCTAGAAAATAACAGTTCAAAGGTCCAGCAAGAATATCATGTTGCACCCAACACGTTTTCCTACCAAAAATTAGCAATTTAACTACATTCAGTGATTTTATATCTTCTAAAATGTTGAATAGTGCGAGCGAGAGGGAGGTTTGACATGTATCGTCGCCTTATGGCCGGTTCCTATATTATACCGTTACCGATTACGCCTCGTTTTCCCCTGAAAAACTGTCAAATTTTCGACGCCTCGTTGTTCATTTTTGACAGTTTTTCAAGGGAAAACGAGGCGTCATCGGTAACGGTATAATATAGAAACCGGCCGTTAATGATGTTTCTGTTAGGGCATAGCAAAATTTTGGTATTTTCTAAGTGGTATTATAATAGGTACAAATTACTTACAAACAAAATTAAAAGTAAAATCTATTTTCTCATGTGCACCATTTTCAATTCGCTCGTAGTTCACGGACTAACCCTAATAGTTATTCTTTTCGATTTCAAAGTCTTTAATTGCCTGTATAGATTATTTATCTAAAAAAATATTTTGTTGTGCTCCTATCCCTCGAGTTGCGTATCTTTGGGCACAAAGGCCACAAATCGAGGGTTTGGCTGGTAGAAAATTCTACTAGTATAGTATTACGTCCACCTTTTGTCACATTTATTGTGCAATAAAGTGTAAATAAATAAAATAACTAACTAAATGAATGCGGTCCGCGGTGGCAGGGGGAGCTACTTAACAAACGAAAGTCAAGCCACACACTGATAGGAACTTGGCGTGCGAAGCGAGACGCGAATTTTTTTAGGACAAGAAACACACTTTCATGATTTTTGACGACCTCGATGGTGCAAGAGCCGATTAGCTGACTGAAAGGCAGGCGGTTGTGGGTTTAATTCCTACGGGGAAAAGGTTTGTATGATCTGCAGACATTTGTTCCGAGTGTGGGTGTTGTACCATGTAGTTGTGTATGGAACTGTTGGTTGAGTGTTATATTTGTTTGTTTGAAATAGTCGATACCCGACAGGAAAGAGTCCTGGTGATTCCAAGGCTTTGTAGACCGTTGGGTGTTATGTATCAGTACTCGCTACGGATCATTATCCCCTGAACTTAGGCTCAGCAAACGACTCGTTCAATGCTAGTACAATCCGACCATAGTTTAGACCATGAATTATATATCCGACCCAAACATAGAAACTACGGCACTACTTTCAACCATCTTCAGGGGGACAAAGATACGTAGTAATTACTGTAATTTTATCTATACATACTTATTCAAAAAACCAAATCATCATCATCAGCCTATAGCAGTCCACTGCTGGACATAGGCCTCGTCTAATGAGCGCCATTGCGCCCTGTTCTGAGCTCGACGCATCCAGCTTCTACCAGCAGCCTTTCGCAAATCGTCACCCCATCTGGCCGGAGTGCGTCCTACATTACGTTTGCTGAGCCGCGTAAAACTTCGCTAACGTTCTCTGACGAGTTCCATAAAAACTCAACAGAAATATAACAATGTTTCGCCTTCCGCATAAGGCACCCTCAGGAAATGATCGACTAACAAGCCTGCAGAGTTCTGTGGAGTGCCGAAGGCGGACAGCCAGTCGATCATTTCTTGAATGTAGAATTTCTTTTAAATATCATATGTAATGGATTTCCGGAAAGTCACGCTTAGGTCAATTACTTGTATTATTATCTACCCTTAGCTACCAGTCTATGCTGCGTATTCAGAAGATGTACGTGATGAACCTGCGCATATCTCCTACGAGCAATGCCCTCATCCCTGGATACAAGATGTCGCTCTCGTCGTACCCTGCTTTTGTACAGGTAGGGTAAACAAGAGGCTTGTGCTTGGGGTGTACGGGGTTCCAACCCCCATCTTCGGAACCCAAGCCAACCCCACCTGCACGTGGTGCATCCTGCTAAACAACGAACGGGGCTCTGGCGGCCGGCTGATTGCGGCATAGCACAGCCTACATCGGCACATCTAAATCCCCTGGCCACCGACGGGCAGCAGCGTTGGTGGTGCGAGAAGCTGTGCCCTGCGATCCACAACCCGCATGCCCAGCGTGGGGATTATGGGTTTTTCCCTTTTATTAGGGGAGGCCTATGTCCAGCAGTGGACTGATATAGGCTGGTGTGGTGTGGTGGGTGCTAGAAATGTTTGGGAAACATGTCTTGACTATAACCACACCAGCATTATATTATCAGTCCACCGCTACTACCGTCTACGTCTCTTAATAAGAGGGATAAACCTCACCTAGAGTTAATAGGTTCCTTCTAGGCAATCGTGCTCCATGTTAGACTACATCTTTGCCTGTTTACTGTTATATAAACAACATAATTCTGGATATTATCACACGGCATCATGTAGCCCCAAACTAAGTAGAGCTTGTATTATGGGATCCAAATGACTGAACACCCAGACTCGAAACAATTATTTGCGGAACGTACAAACAAATTGTCTTGCGGTGGGAATCGAACCCGCAACCTTCTGCGTGTCAGGCGCGCCTTCGCCCATTCCATGCTGGGCATGCGGGTTGGGGATCGCTACTCGCATCGCCAACGCTGCTGCCCGTTGGCGGTCAGAATGTAGATGTGTCGCTGGTACGGTATAGCCTTAATACCGTATTCACAACATTACGTGACAACAACATAATTCTGGTACAACCGCTAGGGGTTTTAAGAATTCCGTATAGTTTTTATTGTTTTTGGTCAAGAAAGAGCGGCTGTATAATATTCGCTCATTACCAACCGTCAACCTGCAACTCAAAAGGCGTATTTCGCTTCCAGCTAATCGGTGTTGTCTCACGTTTAAACGATACATAACACCTAGGTGCTGGAAAAATTAGGCACAAATACAATATTAGGGTCCTATCAGAACGCGTGAACGCTTTCTCTCTGATAGAACCCATAATGATGTCGGTGAGTGCTCACATTGTCGCTAGTCCACAGACGACTTCTACATAATCTCGAGCGGGCTGGTGGCGGCGGAGACTACCATAGGGAACACCAACCGAGACTTGTTCGAAAAGGTCTCGCCCGTGGGTCAGGTCAGTACGATGCGCAGGGCGTTGCATTGTAGATCATGTTTTAAACATGCGTGACCTACGAAGCCATACTTTGTTTTATGTGACAGTTCAATCTTGAGTGACATAAAAAAATTATACGTTTACCCGTTACGGATTTTCTACCCGTTACTACTTCTATCTATACTATAGACAGTCTACACACACACACACACACACACATACAGTCATACTGTATACAGAGTATATACCGTCAGACTATAGATAGAAGTATCTATCTATACTATGGATAGTAGTAGTGTGTACGTTTTTTATTAAAATCCCAAATGACGTCCATCAAATTGAGGCATAAAGGTGTTATATTTCAATTTCATACAGATATTAGAGTACGCGCGTGCGATGGTGGCTAACAGACTGGCGCGAGATGGTGAGGAGTGGGTCAAGCTATTCCGGAAGCACAACAGCGGGACCTACAACAACCAATGGTGGATAACGCTCTTTTTTAATCAACTTCAAAAAATTCAAAAGTTCTCAATTCGGCTGTATTTTTTTTCTTTCATATCACCTGATATCTCCAGTGCATAACCGATTTGGTTATTATTTTCGCTAGTGTAATGCAGTTTTTCAAGACAAAAAATCAAGTTCACGGTCGAGATCCGAACTCACAACCTACAGATCGGAAGGTAGGATTCTTTTTACCACAGCTTAGTCTACAGCAGTCCACTAAACAGCTAAACAATGTACATATAGTTCTTGGTATTATTTAAAATATCTGCTCGAGACTGCTGGTTGAAGCATAATGTCGGACAGGGTGCAATGTCGCTCATTAGGGGCGACCTATATCCAGCAGTAGACTAAAGGCTGATGATAAACGTTTATAACCAGGTACATAGTGGACTATAACAAATTCACGGCCCGCTCGGGGCGTTCCGAGGGCGACGTGTCCCCCGGCCTGCTGTGGGTCATCGAACAGCTGCCTGGCTACATGGAGGCAGCCGATCTGTACGTACTTCACAAATTTATGGTACCTTGAAGATGGACGAGCGACCCACGGTGTAAAGTGTCGACCATTATTCGAAACGGATTTCATGTGGTCCACAATACAATGCCCGGCGTTCTTCAGTTCTTCTTGAGGTATATCCTCATCCATGTTATGGGTCTGTTCTTGACCTCGTGGACATGGATGAGGTCGACCTGCCTCACATGCCTGCCATGCGTAGGTACCCTTCAAATAGAAACATCTGTTTCATGGCAGAATAGGGATGATGCCTGGGTAGAAAAATAATAATTCTAATTAGTCCGTCAATTAGACAAAAAATATTGGACACGTATTTTTTTATCTTTAAAATCAATGGAAATCGACAAATGTAAGAGCGCCAAAGTTCGGGAGTGGGGTTCGTGACGTCACTTGTACGTAAAAATTGTACTTACCCGTGACGTCACGCGGAACTTCAACGCACTATATCTTTGTCATTTTTAGTTTAATTGACAAAAGAAAATATGTGTCCAATATTTTTTGATAATGTAAATGACGGACTAATTAGAATTTTTCAGGCATCAAGCCTATTAGGCATGGTCGTAGAACGCACCCGGAACGATTCATAACATGGATTAATCCATGTCGGAGACTATCAGCCTGAAAACTACGAGACTAGATTGAATAGTTCATAGACAGGGGGGTGTAAGGGATTCGAACCTCCATCTTCAGAACCTAAACTTACCTCACCGGCCCGTGTTGCACCATGGCGGCTGGCCGACTGCGACATAGCCAGCCTAACACTGGCACAGCTAAATCCCCTGACCGCTGTCGGGCAGCAGCGTAGGCGGTACGAGGAGTTATGCCCTGCGATCCCCAACCCGCATGCCCAGGGTGGGAATTATCGACAAATCTCCCTCTATTGGGGGAGGCCATCGTCCAGCGGTGGACTGATACAGGCTGGTTTTATTGTTTGTCATAGGAAGAAGACTTGTTTGAAACTTCCAGAACCGCGAAGCTGGTGAGCGAGACGTACTTTCCGTCGTATAACATCCCTTACTTCCCGCGTGTATTCGCGCTGGGCGGAGGCACGGAGCGCGTGCGCTCGCTCGGCGACTGGTTCGGATACCACACCAACCCGCGCGCGCGCATTCTCAAACTGAAACAGGCAAGTACACTACTCACAACGGATCTATGTCCCCCTGAACTTAGGCTCAGCCAATAATTCGACTAATCCTAGTACCTTTATTTTTTATTTATTTATAATGGGCCAGCTCTTGACCTCAAGGCTCGCATAGGCAAGGATGAGGTCGATGATGGGGCGAGTTTTCCCATAAGATGTCTATTAACTCTCTTTTTGAAGCTGTTAGGGTCTTAAGTCAATGGAAATACAGACACTGGCAGCCTACATACAATCCGACGCAAAGATAGGAACTACGTCGCTACCTGCAGCAAACTTCTGAAGCAGTCCACTGCTGCTGGACGTAGGAATCCTTCAATGAGCGCCATTACGCCCTATTCTCAGCTCGACGCATCCAGTTTCTACCAGCAGCCTTTCGCAGATCGGCCGATCATTCTACACTACGTCCCGAGGCGCGGTCTCCACTCAAGAACTCGTTTACCCCAACGGTTAAATAAATAATAATGCTGGACGTTATCACACAGCATCATGAAGCTCCAAACTAAGGACTTTTTAGTCAGATATAGCCAGCCCACTGCCACTTCAGCTTGCTTATTCTCTGAGCTATATCGACAACTTTAGATTGGGTCGCAGCGTGGACTTCCACAGACGGTTTCTTTCGAGCAGCTAGTTTAGTCCTGAATATAAGAATTTAGAGTGTGTTCGTACTGACGGTTTCTTTCAAGCTTAGTCGGCTAGTTTAGTCCTGAATAGAGAGTAGAATTTAGAGTGTGTTCGTACAGATGGTTTCTTTGAAGCTTAGTCAGCTAGTTTAGTTCTGTGATGGCTGCAGGCAGGTATCCGCAGCCTGCGCGACATGTACGATGTGCTGCGGTACAACGACTACAAGCACGACCCGCTGGCGCGCTGCGCCGCGTGCCGCCCGCCTTACTCCGCCTGCAACGCACCCGCAGCCAGGAATGATCTCAACCCGCCCGACGGTACCTATCACCACACACCACACCAGCCTAAATCACTCCACTGATGATCATAACCAAATTTGAAATTTCAAATCGTCTATTGCTTACATGCTGTTTGCAGAGGTCTTCAATAGGGATGAGGACTGGGTAAAAAAAAATCTAATTTATACTACCCCTGCTCGGAAAGTACCTTGATACTTTATCAAATTTATGGTAGAAAGTACGTCATTGCATATCGAACAAATATGCGGGGAGAAAACGCATCTGAGCGGGAGAGAAAAGTGTATGAAAATCCATTTCTTACGTGGTTTTTCTTTTTTAATTTTGGGTAAGACTATGCGCTGGTAACCTAAATATCAAAAGCCAAAAAGTTTTTACAGTGAGTTTTTATCTCCAAGTTCGCAAAATGACACTGGCCACTAGCTAAAAATAAAGCACTGGCTAGTCAAAGTCAAAGTCAAAGTCAAAGTCAAAGTCAAGTTAGTTTTTTATTTTCCTCGTAGGTGTAGTATAAAGCACTATATCCCGATCTCAGGTGTTTTAAAGCCCTCGCCTACGGCTCGGGCTTCAAACGACACCCTCGACGGTAATCGGTCACTTTCTCCTCTCGGTGAACAATGTACTATAGTCCATCGGATAGATCAACAAAAAATATTGGACACGTATTTTTTTATTTATCAAATAAATAAAAATGTACGGAGATAAAGACCGTCAAAGTTCGGGTGGTGGGCTCGTGACGTCACGGCTAGGTAAAAAGTGTACTAAGCGTTCACTTCACGCGGAACTTCAACGCTCTATATCTTCGTAATTTTTATGTTGATTTGAAAAAATAAAAAAATCGTGTCTATTATTGTTTGATTATGTAAATGACGGACAAATTAGAATTCTTCAGTGGTCATCCCTATTCTATGTATAGTAAAGTTTCAACATGAACCCTGCGAATGACGATTATGAAATTATTATTATTATTATTATTTTTAAATAATGAAGACATATAATTGCTAATTGATATGTAGTCTACCTATTGTATTGTAGTTTTGACCTCTCTTTAATGTTTGTGTGCCGTTAGGGAGATCCATGTTTACCTGTTTACCATCATATTTATCTGTTTTTACAAACAAATAAATGAATTGAAATTAATTGAATTGAATTGTAACTGAGCATTGCAAAATATAGGTTTTGCTAGGTGGCGTATGGTAATAAAAAATCTTACAAACTAAAATACTTATCATCACTTATTTCAGAGCTGTGCTCTTGTCGGCGCAACTGATGCAGCTCCTTCCATCTGTCTCTCTCGAAAGCAGCCTCTTTTACTTCACTATACAACATGACATCTACTTTCTCTTTGATATGGCTCATATAATTTATCATTGGGAAGACCAATCTTTCCTTCTACTTTTCCCTCTATGATGTTGTTCTATATGTTGAATATCACTAAAATTACACTAAAATCCCCGCACTGGGCATGCTGGGGTCGCAGGGCACAGCTTCTCGCAGCTTCCGACACGGTCAGGAATTTTTGTTAATGTGTTATGCCGCATTCAGCCGGCCACCAGAGCCCCGTTTGTACTAAGAAACATGGCTCTTTTGGCCGGCTGAACACCGAACACACACATAGTTAACAGGGTACACCACGGGTATGAGAGGTTGGCTTGGATTCCGACGATGGAGGTTGGAACCCCTTGCACCCCTCATGAGGTACCTGCCTAGTGCCTACACTCACTCAATTCTAATCCTAACTTACGAGTAAGTGAACTCGATCACGAAGTCTAGCGAAAATTTATTCATATCGTAAACTTTGGCCAAATGAAAACGTACATTCAAAATATCGCTTTGTCATTGGCTAAAAATTTTTGTTAGGCTTTTTAAATACTGTTTTCAGACAACACGTCGATAGTCTACTGCGGCCTAGTTATTTGTGTGGAGTCCCTATAATGCAATAGTCACAACGTAGCTATGTGTGGCTCTCTGAAGTAGCATTGGCGTATCTAGGGTTATTTTCCAGGGGGGGCCTGTAACCTTTCCAATCAGGCTTGCTAAATGTCAAAGTTTAGTAGTCTCTAAAAAGTTTACAGCCCCCCCCCCCCCCCCCCCCCTGGAAAATAACCCTAGATACGCCAATTAGTAAATTAGTAGCATTGGCAAATCGCGCGAGCGAATCGCCTATCTGGTAGGGCTCTTAGCGTAGTGGCGCGAAATTAAAAAAGTGCTCTAGGTAGCTTATTTACGCTGTGAATTCAAAAGCAACTAGAATCGGTAATTCAACATCCTGGGGTGGGCCCTAGACTATCCTGTGGTGGGCACGGCCTACCCGGCCTCCCCTATATATATACGCCATTCTGAAGTAGGGTGCAAGTAGCGCCGTAGTTTCTATGGTTTGGGTCTGATTATACTAGGATTGGTCGAATTGTTTTCCGAGTCTAACTTCAGAGGGACATAGATTCGTAGTGATTACTGCACATGTCGCAGGTACATACCCGTTTCGTGCTCTGAGTCACCGCAGCCACGGCGCGACGGACGCCAAGGTGACGAGCTCGCGCCTGCGCAAGGGACATCTGTTCGTCTCCGTTTCCTCTCCAACGTACAACATCTCCCGGGGAATACCGCCTTTCGTGTCAGTTGTTAACCCTGTTATTATATCCTACTACCCAACATTTTTTTATGATACCTAATGATGGAACTAGCACATGGCCCACCTCGTGTTAAGTGGTAACCATTACCTATAACAAAGTATTGGTTCGTAGGTCACGGATGTTTGGAACGTGGCCTACGATGCAACACTCTGCGTCCATCAACTTGAGGCATGAACGTGATATGGCTCATGTGCCTGTAATTTCATCGGCACCTTCAAACCGAAACACAGCTATGCTGCTTCACGGCAGAAATAGGCATGGTGGTAGTAGGTACTTCCCTGGATGAGCCCTTCACAAATAACTCTACTACTGCTTCTATCATACATAGACTAGTGAGCCTGGAGTACTGAAAACACAGATGTGGTTCTGCACGTCCTCGTTCTCCTCGCGCATGGCGTCATTTAGCATCAAATAGCCCCAAACTAAGCAGAGCTTGTATTATGGGAACCACATGACTGATATATCTACTACTAGGGGTCACTTAAATACATAGGAATAGCTAGCGGCACGTAAGTCTAGCGGTGAAAGAACTGCGCTTGGGTCTCTCGCTCTCTCTCGCCTCCAGCTCCCATTACCTTTACCTGCTGCCATACCTTACTTTTGACTTCTGAGCAATAACGGTCAGCGCTTAAGTTACGGGCCGCTACTTGTATGAACACTGATTCTATCTGATCCAAAATGATGTTATATTCCAGGTGGAGCAAATTTGACATGGGCCCACACATATCCCACATCGGACACCCCGATACTTGGATGTTCCCCCCACTAATCCACCACTGGGAGTGGGCTTAACATAAGAGAAAAGAAAACTTGCTATCTCCTATTGTGATATTAAACTTATGTAATTGTATCTAAGATAAGGCCAGTGTCGATTGAAGCAGCGTGAGCAGTCAGGCATGATTCCAAATATTACAATAACCATTTATTGTTCATGTTAATGGAATATTTGAACTGTCATGTCCATTGGAATAGGACAATAATACAAAACCCTAGGTTCTAGTATCTAGGGCCTAAACCTATATTCAGAAGCAATTTGTCGAAAGAAATGCAACACTGTTAACTCAATTTTAAGTTCAACTACCAGACGCAAGCTACAGTTGCTTGAGTGTGCGAAAAACGCACCTTACTACAAAGTTTACGATAAAGCTATATTTTTGTACGAAAATGGAGCAACGCCCTTAGCGGGAAGTTTGTAAAACTTTGACATTTCCATACAAAAATATAGTTAGCGCAAATTTCGCAGTAAGGTATGTTTTTCGAACTCAAGCCAGTGATGTCTATATTTAGTGGACTAGAGCCTAATAATTGGAAATAAAATATTTTTATGAACAATCATAGCTTTATTTAAATTTATTAAGAACATTTAGATACTTGTATGTTGTATCTAGTTTTATAAACATATATTTTATAAATAAACATTATTTTACATGAAGTTTTTTCTACTTGAATACATTAAAATCTAAAACATTATATACAGCATAGTAAGCTACACACACACGCAACTGACTTACAGAATGTATGTGCAAATAATTCAGAACTAATTAATTACATACATATTACATACAGCATTATTTTAAAATGATTGTACTAAACATATTTAAAATGGAATGAAAGAATGAGTATTCTTAAAGACCTAAAGCTACAAAATAATGGTTTTTAATTTCAAGTATAAATTTTCCTCAAATTTTTTTAATTCATACAAGCTACATGTCTAATACAATTATGCAAATAAATTATCAACAGACAAAAATCTGTTTTGGAATTGTTATTATAATTTCATGGTTTTCAATGACATGGTGTGATCCAATGCAAGACATTTTAACACTAGGTACCTCTTAGATTACTTTAACTACTTAATTTTTACTTTTACTTGCTATAACTTAACACAGTTAAATCTGTTGCAACAAGATCATCTGAATGATAGGGACAAACTACTCAAACTACTATTTAAATACACATATGATTATGAGGCCCTGAGTTTTTACTGTGAACATAAGATTCAACAGTTAATTCATTGAAATAATTTGTGCCAAATCCTAACATTACAAGTAAATTTTAAAGAAATTTGCAGCATCATATGTATACACCTTCAATGACAATCTTGAGGATACCTTTTACCAACAGCAACACTAGGATCTCTTGCATCTTTTGAGTCTAAGAAATTCAAAATGCTCCAATCATAACAAACATACCTACAAAAGATACCATAGTAAGTAAATTAGTTATTCTAAAGAGTTAAGCATGAGAAGTTGCTTCAGCACCTTGGTCTGTGAAGTCTCCCGGATCTCTCCCGCTAGAAACATCTCGTCCACCACCGTATACACCTGAAGAAATTAAGATTATTTATAAGTTTCTGCATATTTTTAAGAAACATATCATCTACGACCATGTACACCTTTTTTAAACATAACTTTACCACCATGTACACCTGAAGGAAAGGATCAATACAAATACAGCAACCAATATTTCACCAAACATGTATGAAGTTTACAATGATCATGTTACCATGAGGAAGGATTAGGACCACCACAATCACCAAATCACACCAGCCTATAACAATCTACTGCTGGACATAATAAAGGGGGATTTGTTAAGACATTTATGATTATTCATTATATCATTTATTATTCTTAGGTCTAGTGTGCTAGATAATTCTCTGAATAGTATAGAAATCTACATACATAATAAAATAAAATACCTTGTAAAAGTTAAAGACAAGGTCCAGCTCACACACATTGTGGAAATACTCATTCAGCACCTCCACAAAGTTGTGGATGGCCTCCAGGTAGCAGAGATTGTTGTCATTCACGTCCACACATATGCAGAAGTACAGCCCAGCATACCTTCTGTACACAATCTTGAAATTTCGGAACTGGAAACCAATCAAAGCGTTTACAAAACACTGCAGATTTAAAGATATTTTCAAAGGTTCTGACGATTCATACCTCTACGAAGTTCGTGTGTTTGGCATCCCGAACAGTAACGACAGCGTGGACCTCCTCAATGAGCTTTTGCTTCTCATCATCATCGAAATTCATGTACCATTTCGCCAGCCGAGTCTTACCCGCACGGTTTTGGATGAGAATAAAGCGTATCTGCAAAGATCATTTCTTTTTTAGGTGATGCAGAAATCGAATTAAAACAAGGTTTGCTGCTCAAAGGAGCAGTAAACTTTGTTTTAATTTCAATTCAAATAATATTTACCATTCTGTTGTAAAGTTGTTACTGATTTTTCAGGAAATTCCTCGTAAATTCAGAATTCACAATTCAGCCTCAGCTGGTTGACGCCTCCTTTTTTTTTGCTTTAAGACGTTGACACTTGCTTGCTTCATGCTTGGCTGACTGACAGTGACGCTTGTGACAGTAACAAATGGAAAATAAACTTTTTACGTTCCGTTCTGTTTGTATAGTAATTATTGCCATGTTAAAATACTCAAAACCAGTATTTTTGGTAGTGAACTTGTGACTAAAAAATCAGCTGAACGTGTAGTTTTTCAAAAAAATACTAAAAATAGTTTTTTTTAGTTCACCTCTAAATAAAAATGGGATTGGAATCTATTTAAGATTAGAGCTATGTGCAAAATAATTCTTAATTTTATAGTAGTTTATAAAAAAAGAGGCTAGCAACACCGGGTTGTTTTTCGTTGTTCAATTTTCCAGTGATTTTTTGACGTTGTTCGTTGCTACTTGTCCGTTTTTTATATTTTTCTCCATGTAGTGCATAATTTCATTATAAAAATGCCGTGATTTAGGTAGTGTGTAGCTAAATAACACCCTGAACCCTAGATGACGCCCACGAAAACCACGACAACAGAAGTAGAAATGGTGATACGAAACCGAAAAAATGTAATGAAAGACGGGATCATGACAATGTCGGGCATCGGCGAGCCTTCCGTGTTCCACGCGCTGGTCGTGATATTCCTGGAGTTCTTCGCGTGGGGGTTGCTCACGATGCCGATCATATCAGTGCTGAACGCGACCTTCCCCGACCACACGTTCCTGATGAACGGGCTCATCATGGGCATCAAGGGCATCCTCTCGTTCCTGTCGGCGCCGCTCATCGGCGCGCTCTCCGACGTGTGGGGCCGCAAGTTCTTCCTGCTAGTGACGGTGTTCTTCACGTGCGCGCCCATCCCGCTGATGACGATCAACACGTTCTGGTTCTTCGCGATGATCAGCATCAGCGGCGTGTTCGCGGTGACCTTCTCGATTGTGTTCGCGTACGTGGCGGACGTGACGACGGAGGCGGAGCGCTCGCGCGCCTACGGGCTCGTGTCGGCCACGTTCGCCGCCAGCATGGTGATCTCACCCGCGCTCGGCGCCTACCTGATGGACCGCTACGGCGAGGCGCTGGTGGTCGCGGCCGCCACCGCCGTCGCCGTGCTGGACGTGTTCTTCATCATGGTGGCGGTGCCCGAGAGCCTGCCCGAGAAGGTGCGCCCGGCGGGCTGGGGACCCGCCATCAGCTGGGAGCAGGCGGACCCGTTCGCCGCGCTGCGCAAGGTGGGCGCCGAGCGCACCGTGCTCATGCTCTGCGTGGCCGTGTTCCTGTCCTACCTGCCAGAGGCTGGCCAGTACTCGTGCATCTTCGTCTACCTCAAGCTGGTGATGGGCTTTGACGTAGTGCAGGTGGCCATCTTCATCGCGATAGTGGGCGTGCTCAGCATCGGCGTGCAGGTGGTGCTCGGCTTCCTTATGCGCGTGCTGGGCGCCAAGCACACCATCATGGTGGGGCTGCTGTTCGAGATGCTGCAGCTGATGTGGTACGGGTTCGGCAGCCGCACGTGGATGATGTGGGCGGCGGGCGTGCTGGCGGCGCTCGGCTCGGTGACGTACCCCGCCATCAGCGCGTATGTGTCCGTGAACAGCCGCGCCGACCGGCAGGGCGTGGTGCAGGGCATGGTGACGGGCGTGCGCGGCCTCTGCAACGGCCTGGGGCCCGCCATGTTCGGCGTCATCTTCTACCTGTTCCACGTGGACCTGAACGAGGAGCACGCCAGCGCGGCCAGCGGCAAGCCGCAGGAGGAGCGCTACGTGCGCATGGTGCCGGGCCCGCCCTTCGTGCTGGGCGCGCTGCTGGTGATCTGCGCGCTGCTAGTGGCCGCCTTCCTGCCCGAGGACAGCGGGCCGGGGCGGCGCGCCTCGCCCTCCGAGCTGCGCTTCGAGGTGGAGCGCGGGCGGCGCGTGGCGGGCCCGCTCTCGCCGCTGATGGCGCCCGAGTCGGCTGCGCTCTAGCTGCCGGCCCGCGGCCCGCGCGCCGCCAGCGTCTGAACCGACCTGCATTTAATACCGAGTGAGAGTGACGAGTGCCAGTGCCACGGCGATCGCGACCAGCTTACGATGTTTTCTAAGCTTTATATCTATTTTTATATTCCCGAATCGCTGGGAGTGTGTACATAGGTTCTGGTGAATGTTAGTGTCGCACGCTCGGTGTGCACGGACACGAGTAGTGCTGTGAGTCGGGAGAGTGATGTGATAACTTGATGGCTCCATCCGATCGGACCGCACCCTGACGCCGACGAAGGTAACTAAAGTATTAGCTTAAGATAACTTCAAGTTTTAAGATGTCTTCTGTCCGTTGTAAATGCTATAAATTAACGTTTAGTGTAACCGTTGAGAGTGAGAGAGATTTATAAAAGTATGTTCTAAAGAGAGCTGGAAGCGCTTTAGGCTAAATCTTGTAAATTGGTAATGTTTTAAATTAAATTTTCCCTAAGTGTAGGCGTTCGGCTTCTGCCTGCATTCAGCAACTTCCATCATCACATTTTCTTTTGTAAAGTAGAATCAGTCAGCATGAAATCATCTATGCTTAGAGGAGTAAGCTGTTAATGGGCTATGTAAGGCCTATAAAGATCTCGATAGTTCAAATAAACTAGGTTTGTAAATAAGGAACAATAAAGTATTCTCTGGAAGTGTTGCGTTTGTATTTCAGTTGACAAGTTTAAATTAGCTCGCTGGGGAATTAGGGACATAGTTTAATGGTAGTGAGTGCTTATTCTGTGGATTTTACCAGGTATTACATAAAGTTCAATGAACTTAGTAAATGGTTCGATGTGGGTATATGGTTTAATAAGTTGATTGATTGATTAGTTTCTTGTTTTTTTCATAAGTTTTAACTGAATTTCTCTTCTCTGAATTTGCTCATTAAAAAATTGTCTAGGAACATAGGTATGTTATATCACGCTTTTACAGCTTTTTATCAGAAAAAAGATAAGTAGGTAGTTACCTATAATTTTTGTGTTTTTAATCTTAAAACTAGTTTTTTACGGCCTCTGTGGCGCAGTGGGCGAAGGTCCGCCTGAGACGCAGAAGGTTGCGGGTTCGATTCCCGCTGCGGGACAAATGTTTGCATGTTCTGTAGATATTTGTCTCGGGTCTGGGTGTTTTCTATGTATGATATGTATGTATTTACAAAAAAAATTATATGTGTAGTATATCAATCATGTGGTTCCCATAATACAAGCTCTGCTTAGTTTGGGGCTACATGTGCTGTGTGATTACGTCCCGTATTATTATTTTTCATTTAATTTTTTGCTTCACTCAGGTATTACAATCACAAATAACAAAAACCTATAGATAGGATCCCTATTTTGCAAAATAGACCAACATAATAGCTTTAGAAACTAGAATTCCTACAGATTTCATATCAAACAATATTCCTCACAGTCACAGCCGATGCCTTTGCGGCGCGTCCTTGAATCCCCCTCATACAGACGTCAAAAGATATGGAGCTGGAAAATAGTACAGGGTCGTATAGCAAGCGTATTATTATCTCCATAGGTGTGCCATAGGCTACATCTCCGCGTACCTAACCACTTATTTATTTTTGAATGACCTTTCGGGAACAACGCCGTGACGCATGACGGTTCGCTACGTTCTAATTTATAAAGACATGGGAAATACCTACTAATTGTTTCAATGGGAAAAACAAGAAACATTTAGTTAGTTACCTATTTCTTATATTTGCTAACCGGAAGCAGATTGAAGGTTCTTAATATAAAAACAAATAAAATAATTAAAAGGTTTAACGTCTTGCGACGCTGTGAGCATTTAGAGCCTATAAGCATACGGCGCTTTTTATGCGCGCAGATGACGCGCGTTAACGCAATTCAAACGAGGTTCAGTCGCAGCACACGTAAAAAAAATCAGTGGTGTTGTAAACGCGCGTTCGTGGAACGCGCAGTATCTGCGCGTATTAAATAAATGCACGCCCCTACATCACTTGTATCGATTCTAACACGATACAAACGTGTTTCGAACGCTCTTCTTGCACACGTTTATATAGCTTTTTAAGCGGCGGCCTTAACACTCCGACACCAGAGTTGGTCACTAGCTCATACGAAGAAGAAGAGGAAGCGCGTTTGAATCTCTGTAAATGCAACAGTCTACTTTCTGGGCATCTACGGCGCACCGTCGCCAAAAACGCGCGTCGTCTGCTCGCATAAAATACACCGTGTGCTTAGGCCCCCTTAGAAATTATTATACGAGTTTCATTTAGGCTCCCCGCAGACGACCGACTTTACGACCGATTTTTTTTAGGACAGTTAGGGGACGTCATGGACAGAGCGTATTTCAACCAGGTTGGATTTGCGGAGGAAGTAACCTTAACCTTAAGCCTTAAGAGCTAAAATCGTTAGAATTGGATTGTACGTATTTATATAAGTGTTTAATGTATTATTACTTTTTTCGTAAAGTTCATAGTTTTGGAGTTATTGCATTTTCAAATATTATGTATAGGCCTTACTTCCTCCGTAAATCCAACCTGGTTGAAATACGATTTGTACATGAAGTCCAATCCCTAAGGGTCTCCGCAGACGACCGACTTTTTGTAGGACAGAAAATCGGACAATTAGGGATGGGACGTCATACCAACCAGGAAGAAAGAGCGAATACCAACCAGGTTGGATTTACGAAGGAAGTAAGGCCTTAAGAGCTAAAATGGTTGAAATTAGATTGTACGTATTGATATAAGTATTTTATGTTCTATTACTTTTTTTCGTTAAGTTTCTAGTTGTGGAGTTATGGCACTTTGAAATATGTATGAAAATTTCGTTTTCTGGATTCAAAAAGTAAGGCTTTAAGGGCTAAAATGGTTGGAAATAGATTGTACGTATTGATTTATGTATTTTATATTCTATTACTTTTTAAATTTTCATACATAATATTTGAAAATGCAATAACTCCAAAACTATGAACTTTACGAAAAAAATTATGGAACATAAAATACTTATATCAGTACGTAGAATCCATTGCCAACCATTTTAGCCCTGAAGGTCTTACTTTCTGAATCCAGAAAACGAAATACTCATACATATTTGAAACTGCTATAACTCCAAAACTATGAACTTCACGAAAAAAAGTAATAGAACATAAAATACTTATTTCAATACGTACAATTCAATTCCAATTCCATTTTAGCTCTTAAGGCCTTACTTCTATCCAACCTGGTTGGCTGACGGAAGTTGGTTACCTGGTTACGCTCTGTCCATGACGTGCCCCTCCCTCACTGTCCTACAAAAAATCGGTGGAAAAGACGGTCGTCTGCGGAGAGCCTAACTGTCCCACAAAAAATCGGTCGTAAAGTCGGTCGTCTGCGGGGAGCCTTATCATTCATTTTATTTATTGCTTACAATGTAAGTACCTACATTGTTTGACGGCCTCTGTGGCGCAGTGGGCGAAGGTCCGCCTGAGACGCAGAAGGTTGCGGGTTCTGCTTCCGCCGCAGGACAAATGTTTGCATTATTTGCAGATATTTGTCTCAGGTATGGGTGTTCTATAGCTATATGCATCATTATCATCATCATCATCTCAGCCCGGAATTAACCACTGCTGGGTATAAGCCTCCCTTGGTTTTTCCCAGCCTCCTCTGACTTGTGACTCTCTCATCCACAAAAAAAGTTTATTACCTACCTAAGTACTTAGGTTATATATCAGTCATGTGGTTCCCAATTTACAAGCTCTGCTAAGTTTGGGGCTAGGTACATGATGCTGAGTGATAGTGCATTATTTATTAATAGCTTCCGCCCGCGGCTTCGCTCGCGTAGTACTCAGATAAAAAGTAGCCTATGTGTTAATCCAGGTCATAAACTATATATATTTCAAGTTTCAGCCAAATCCGTCAGCCGTTACAGAGTGAAGAGATCCACAAACATACTCACACACACAATTTTTCGCATTTATATTATTAGTGTGATTTATTTATTAACATAATTTGTCTATAGGTTTTAATAGAATAGAATTTGCCTAATATATTTCGTAGATAGAAGTTACTTGAGTTAAATAGTAAGGTAGGTATTCAGAAGGGTTGTGGATTTGGTTAGGTATAATGGCTCCGTAGCTTTTACTATTGCGGTTGTATTACCTGCATTTCAATATTATGATTACAATAAAGGTTTTCTACTACAGAACAGTCGGTTGAGACTTCAGACAATAGGTTCCTAACCTACCTTACCTCGGTAGGTACCTATTGTGTACCAAAGTTGAGTGGGTACCTTTGATCAATCAATCACGATAAAGATCGCTTTTAAGTAATAGTTTCACTAACAAAGAAAAAATGCTACTATTATAAGTAGGTCGGAGGTACAATCAGCCACAAAAGTAGATTAGAACGAGATTTTTCAAACCGCTATGATTTTGGAACCATCAAACTTCTGACTAAACTCACAAGCCTTCAGGCTTGCTTGAATTTTTTGTACCTAGGTAGCTTATTTCATTAATGTCTTGAAGTAAAAAAAGTTAAATTTTTAAAATACATTCTATTAATCGACCAAGTTAAATAATTAACTTTGTCACTGAATGTGATTAGGTTGGTAGGTACATTAATTATTAAACTTATTATTTAGCTTACCTATTAAGCGGATATTTTAAAATCTATTCCTTAGCTAGTCTTATTATATTTTCCGAACAGGCAGGACCGAATAATCCAAAATTCCAGTCGTAGCTGATATAAACATTAATCCCATCCCGCAGTACCTACCTACTACAGCGATTCGCCAGCCACAGGATTTACGTCCTCGATTGACCTCACCATCCGAACCGCAACTTTCTCCCGAGTTCACTGCTGCGCTGTATTATTCATTGTCCACGTCGCTACTCGCGCAGGGATGTGGCCAGGAGTGGGTTTAGTTAGTGGGCTTAGGGGGTAAAATACAAAATCCATATGAATGCCTTTATTTAACTTGACGCACACCGTCATCCGTGCGCCTCAGGGTAACGGGTGCAGTTAGGGCTTTGCATATGCCTATCGAGCATTTTCCTAAAATATGTGGCCTACGATGCTTTACTTCGTAATTGATTTGGTTATCACTTAACATCAGATTGCTCATTTGCTTCTCGTGAGTAGGTACTAGGTAGCCAATCAAGCTTACGAAATGTCACGTGGAATGTGACCTAAAAAACTTGCTTGTACATCATTAAAAAAAAATTAGATAGTGGTACATCCATTGCAACGTCAGCACGTCCCAGTCAACCCGCATTTTTACAGAGGCATTGTATTACGCTTTATTAATAACGCGGTATTCAGTCTGTCTTATTAAGAATATCTTACTGACTAATTAGTCAAGCCTAAGACCGACTTAGTGGCTTACTCTTAGTACCACGCTAAGTGTGTAAGACAGACTAAATACCGTGGTCTAATAGGCCTTTAAATGTGTTCGTTCCTCCGTTCGTGTTTCCTCCTCGCGGCTGCCTCCTACACAATTTTTTTACACTGTACCTATCATATTTCTTTATTTTATACTTTATGCCGTTTATGTTTAAGTATTACAAATCGCCCCATCATTTATTTCATCCTAGTCACATCCCGCACTAGCTAATACGACCAATCTACATCTCAAATTAGAATCGTATACTTTGACAGCCAGTAAAACATTCAACCGATCGAGTCGGGAGCCTCAATCCGAAGATGGGAAGAATACGCTCTCGCAAGAATTTCCCGAGTATCTACTTACAGTACAAAGGTACCTTACCAACACTTAGTTATGATTTATGATAAATCCGCTGGTTGAGCACCAAAAAAATTTATCATCTTAAATGGCTATTTAACCAGAAATTAATTTAGATTAATTAATAACGATGTTTCTTTTCATAAGAGTATGGTAGGGAGTCGATAATCACCGTTTAATCTTCAGCAGTGATATCGTATCGAATTATCGATTGATACTTGCCTTAGTAAGTGCTACGTAGTACGTGGTAGTACGTCGTACTTCCGAAGCCGCCTACAGGCAGCAGCAACCGCAGGCGATCGCGTCGCCGTCGTGTCACCGTCGTTTTCATGTATTTCAACCTTCCGTTGACACGTAGCTGCGTAACTTCGCCTATAAGGCTTTCATAGAAGTACATAGAAACCCGTATACGTCACCTGCTATCTGTTGCCTGCAATAGGCTACGGAATTGCATAGGTTCATCGTTCATCCATGCTCGCGGTTATAGTGACCTGGGTATTCACTGTTGCCCCTTTTCAGTGTTTGTCTACTAAACTGGTGGGTTGATCCATTACAGTAGGCTAGGTTAGATAGATAGATAGGTACCTGTATTATACTTTCTGTGCCTGAATACAATTATAAAGTAGGCAGGTGCTGTTAACTTTCTTGAAACTAGCCTCCCCTACCTGTAACAAATAGGAATTTAGGTAGTTTCTTGAAAAATCTTCTTGTTTGCGCAATTTGATATGACCTTAGTAAATTCTGAATGAATCTGTAATGCATTCAAATATGTGTCGATTATGCGGTCAGGCAATATCGTGATAAATTGCTAAGCTATAATATTTCTGTGGCTTTAATAGTTAGCCATTCATGTATCTAGTTATAAGTAATAATTTAAGGCTATAGGAATAGACTAATATTATAAAGAGCAAACATTTGTATTTTTGTGTGTATGTATGTTTGTAATGAATAAACTCAAAAACTACTGTGCTGATTTCAAAAATTCTTTCACCATTGGAAAGCTACATTCACCCTGAGTAACATAGGCTATATTTATTGCTAGAAAAGTCCACCCGTGCGAAGCCGGGACGGGCCGCTAGTACAATTATAAAGTAGGCGGGTGCTGGTAACTCTCTTGAAACTAGCCTTCCTACTACCTGTAACAAATACGAATTTAGGTCTAGGTTCCTGAGAAATCTTCTTGTTTTCGCAATTTGATAAGACCTTAGTAAATTCTGAATGAATCTGTAATGCATTCAAAATATGATTCGATTATGCGGTCAGGCAATATCGTGATAAATTGATAAGCTATAATATTTCTGTGGCTATAATAGTTAGCTATCTATGTATCTACTTAGTAATAATATAAGGCTATAGGAATCTTAACCTATTGCGCACCTATATGTAGCCCCAATCAAATAGATTGTTGTAATGAGTTTTTCTCAAATTTCTTAGTAGGTCCTATTTTCATTCGTCTTAAAAGATGAACACATAGGTATAACTTCCTGGGTTCAACAGTTAAAATTAAAACTGTTTACAAACCATAAATTTTCATAAGTTCAGAAAATACAGAGTCTAGTCTAGTGTCGAAAAACTGCGAGTCGTCTAGTGGTTACTAAATTCTTAGGTACCTCACCTACCTACTATATTACATAAGTATAGGTACTCGTAGGCATTGAGATAGGACATCGCTTGGCAACCATTTGGCGCAATACCTTACCCAAACCACAGAATAAGGAAGCCCAAACGAAAGCATTGCCAAAACTCTTCCATTCCACAATGAAGTCTGGAGGGGAAGAGGAAAACAAAAATAACTTGTCTCTGAATAATACTTAGGTGGTTTTAGATTATTTTATATATTGCCAATGTATTTTCATTGCTGCACGTTGCTGGGCGTGGGTTGTTCGCTTGTGCTTTCGTCCACACACACCACAATGCTTTAGATAGGGTAGGTAAGTAGGTACTCTAGTAGGATAGGAATTCATGTCTAGGTATGACATACAAGGTAGGTAGGCTACATATTGAAAAATTTGAATTCTCAATATGAATTAGTTATATTGTTTCATGAGTGAAAACTCATTCATAAAACCGAATAACTAGGTAACCCAGTTAGTGTGCACGTGTGCAGTCATATTTCATCTACCTATTTCAATATTTTTTATTCTCCCACTAACGCTTTGACTGCTGAATAAAAATGTTCCAACGAATTGAAAACCTGCTTTTTGAAGTCGGTTAAAAACTGTAGTGTAGTTCGTTCAGCTCACCCTGGCCAAGGCCCACAGTCAACGTGTTTATTGTTATATTCAATAGGTACATAGGCACATACCTATAACTATTAAGTACGTAGGTTACTTTGGTAAGCTCACAAGTAGTGGTAACACAAAAAGGCTTGTTTAAATAGAACTGGGGCAAAAAGCAGGTGTCGCGTTTCGTAACTACCTGAACATACTTAATAAGTAAACAATGTCTCAATGTCAAAGGCGCAAATAAAACACCGTTTTGATGATTTTATTTTATCTAAATTACATTTCTGAAGAATTTGTTAAGGAGAAGTGATTTGTGAGTAGGTTTTCTTAGAATCTAAGGTATTCTATGAACATCACTTTACCGACTCATCATCACCTATTCTTCAATTTGCTGCCCCGCGTTTGCAGGCGGGCCATCTTTTTTGAGACTGAACGCTTTATTCGCTTTATTCCAAGGAATATTATGTTGCTAACCTACGGAATAGGGTTCACAATCGGACTTCTAGGCCCTAGGACTTAGGACTTAGAAAACGCCTCTTAGATATGACATCCACGTACTGGATAAAATGGAGGGATATGTCAGTACTCCACCAGGACATGGGACATCATCATCATCAGCCTATAGCAGTCTACTGCTGGACTGAGGTCTCCCCTAATGAGCGCCATTGCTCCCTATTCTCAACTCGAGAGGTAGATGGGACAGGAACTGCCTGCCAACTGAACCTTTTATTATTTTTCACCTAATTATAAAAAGAGAGAGTAGATTTGTATTTTATAGGCAAACAATTTAAAACAAACGTGCCTTACAAATTCAATTTTATCATGCGAATCAATATCTAGACGTGACGTGACCATTCGGTTTATTGTTGACTGTAAATATACCTACTGTACTCTGAACAATGACAGAAGCCTCAGTCTGATCTTTTAGAATAGAAGGAAAGGCCTATTCCTTCTATTCTAAAAGAAAGCAACCAGAAAGGTTCCAGAAAGCTCCAGAAGGCTCTAGAACCTTTCTGGTAGCTGGTAGGTGCTCGAAGGTAATGTAGGTAGGTAATTTCACGACCTACCTACGAACTTACGTGGTGGCATTGCGGTTCGTTACACTTAACGATAAAGTTATCAGTAAGAAGTAGTACCTACCTAGTAATTCCAATAACTCGCTGTGTCGTGACTCAGACCGAAGTCTACACGTACATTTACTTTTTTTTAAATTCATATCATGTAAGCAAGCAAGTAAGTAGGTACTTAAAATAAACCTCCTACTACAAAAACTGTATACGTTTGAAATGAGGACAAATTTGGTTACCTACGAGTGCATTGTTCTTGCCAACATTGAAATAAACTAAACTACAGAATCAATACGTAGAAAGTTAGAAACAGGTAGAGAAGGTAATTAGCAACAGAACACAATATTAATGTCACCTACTTACTTACAGCCGGTTCCTTTAATATACCGTAACCGATGATGCTTCGTTTTTCCTTGAAAAACTGTCAAATTTTCGACGCCTCGTTGTTAATTTTTGACAGTTTTTCAAGGGAAAACGAAGCGCTAGCGGTAACGGTATGTTATAGGAATCGGCCATTAGTGAAGAGAAGATACTGAACTTATTGTAATAAAGGGTAAGTATCGTACCTGAACTGAAGAACATAATACATTATGTATACAGGGTGGGGATTTTTATTTACCTCATTGAGGGCAGCTCCCACAAGGTTTTGCTTAATGACGTTTTCGGATTTTAATTCTCAATCGACTCTATTTCCCGACAGGAAAACTAGAATAAAATTTGTATGGAAAACTTTTTTTAAATTTTCGCGAAATCTTACGATTTGATTTAGTAAGTTACTTTATTGGAAAAGTTCCTGTTGGGAAGTAGAGTCGATTAAAACCAACTTGTTTTTTCTGGGTGACCGTAAATTTTTTCAATAAATATGTTTTTTAAATTTTTATAATTTTTTTTTTATTTCTTTCTTCAAAATAAACCTATAGTTTTCTCAGAACAAAAACCTTCAAAAGAATAAGTAGCTGCCCTAAATGAGGTAAAATTTTATCCCCAACCTGTATATTATTTTCTTCAACAAAAAACAAAACTCCGCAAGTGGCTCATAGTAAAATGTTTTTATGACATTCAAGAATTTTATAACCAAAAATTACATTCCTAGTTGTATAAAATTGTACGTTTATAATTAATAGATAAACTGTTGATCCACCTAAGTTTTTAAAATCTTTTGGTACACAGTTTCTGCAATAAACACATTTCATCTCATTTCAGTGTAAAGTATATAGGTTCAGGTACGATGAACGGTTTAAATTACTGCTCATTTACTAAAAGGAGACGCCGGATATCTTATGTTTATTCAAATATTTGTACATATAAAACTGACTACTTAAACAGCAATAAAGTACGTTTCATTATCTTCAGGCGTCACTGAAGTCCTTGTGTATTGTATAATCAGCGTTTAATATAATTAACCAAAATGTTTCGAAGATCCAATTATTGCTTGTTATATTATGTGAATAGGGATGATGACAGGGTAAAAAAGACGTGGCACTCGGGGACTGCCGCGGTAAAGCTATTGCATAGCATTTTGTATCAACTTATACAATTATTAAGCTATTGCATAGCTTCTATCGAGGGCCTTGAGCGCGGCGACCGAATCCAGAAATTCCGTAACGAAAAAAAACCTCACGCTCCCCACTCCGACGGGCACGGAGGTGTGGCTTGAAGGCCGTGCATTGTCTAACGTCGTTTCTTTTCGGCAGTCTTCGACACGGTGTTTGTGTGCGTGCAACTAGACGTATTTTTAAGCTATTGCATAGCTTCTATCGAGGGCCTTGAGCGCGGGGACCGAATCCAGAAATTCCGTAACGAAAAAAAACCTCACGCTCCCCACTCCGACGGGCACGGAGGTGTGGCTTGAAGGCCGTGAATTGTCTAACGTCGTTTCTTTTCGGCAGTCTTCGACATGGTGTTTGTGTGCGTGCAACTAGACGTATTGTACGACTCTACGAAGCTCGTTTATTTAATAAAAGAAAAAAAAATGTTTTCTTATCAGTCACCACGCTCAAAAAGTGTAACTTGAATTAATATCAAAGAAAAAGAAATACTGCATAAATAAAATAAATAAATAATTATAATTGCATAAGTTGATAAAAAAAGGATATGCAATAGCTTTACCGCGGCAGTCCCCGAGTGCCACACGTCATTTTTATTTAATAAAAGAAAAAAAATTGTTTTCTTATCGGTCACCAAAAAGTTCACGCTCAAAAAGTGTAACTTGAATTAATATCAAAGAAAAAGAAATACTGCATAAATAAAATAAATAAATAATTATAATTGCATAAGTTGATACAAAATGCTATGCAATAGCTTTACCGCGGCAGTCCCCGAGTGCCACACGTCGTTTTGTAATTATTTATTTATTTTATATATGCAGTATTTCTTTTTCTTTGATATTAATTCAAGTTACACTTTTTGAGCGTAGTGACCGATAAGAAAACAATTTTTTTTCTTTTATTAAATAAAAATACGTCTAGTTGCACGCACACAAACACCGTGTCGAAGACTGCCGAAAAGAAACGACGTTAGACAATGCACGGCCTTCAAGCCACACCTCCGTGCCCGTCGGAGTGGGGAGCGTGAGGTTTTTTTTCGTTACGGAATTTCTGGATTCGGTCCCCGCGCTCAAGGCCCTCGATAGAAGCTATGCAATAGCTTAAACATAATAAAACCAATTAGTCCGTCAGTTAGATTAACAAAAAATATTGGACACGTATTTTTTTATTTATTTAATCAATAGAAATTAACAAAGTTATAGAGCGTCTAAGTTCGGGAGTGGGGGCTCGTGACGTCACTTGTATGTAAAAAGTGTAGGTACTTACCCGTGACGTCACACGTCGTCAGTAGCGTAGGTCACGCTGAACTTCAATACGCTATATCTTTGTCATTTTTAGTTTAATTGACAAAATAAAAAATACGTGTCCAATATTTTTTTATAATTTAAATAAAATAAATAAGTAAATAAATAATACAGGACGTAATCACACAGCATGATGAAATGACGGACTAATTAGAATTTTTTAGGCATCTAGCCTATTCTGCGAGTGAAATAGACTATTATAAATATTGATATATGAAAATATCCATACTTAATGGGGAAATATAATGATGACTACCTTCCGCCCGCGGCTTCTCTTGGCTTGGTACCTGGCCGGATAAAAAGTAGCGTAGGTAAATATATAAAAAGGTATTCCAGGTCTAAAACTACATAGTTTCAGAAGAAAACACAATAAATCACATCTAACATCTTTTTACAAACTTGCCATCCTCAGTTGCACTAGTAAGTTGACAACCAGCCTTAATCTACCTGACTATTTTCGATTGCTTATGGCGAACCTTGTCATGTACCTTTCCCCAAGATACACTAACTCGGTGCTTATAAAATAATTTAAATATCAGAAGTATTAGTACGGACGGCATTATGATGACCATGAGGACGTAACGACATAGATAGGCCATCAATTTAAACGTCTGCATAGTCCAAGACTTTCCTATCTTAGAAATTATTCTAAGTCTTATATTTTCTGGCAAACTACGCGACACGTGGTATACATAACACTTCGGCTAACTTCGGCGACTGCGGGCCTTGTTCAGGGCGCGTTGCGTGCACCTGCTGCGCCCGGTTGACAGTTTATTTCAGCACAGGTTTTCAGCTTACGTTTCGGTTCTTTTATATTTACCTAACTGTCCCTGTACTATAAATTATACTGTTTTAATTGAGAAATTCGACGTACATGTGTGTACCTAGGGACTGATAGATGCAGGTCCATTTATTGAGTTTGTAAAACAGCAGACAGGACCGCCGTTTTATATTAGTGCTTTTTGAATGAACTGGGGATAACTGAATATCTAATATTAGGTACCTAAGTAGACGATTCAATAACCGAATGTCAAGAGGGTATTTACTCAGCTGCGTAGCGTATTGTTGGTGCTACGCCCACGTCAACGCGATGACGTCAGTCCACCGATCTGATTCAGAACACGCTATTTGTCGCCTAGAACATTTTTCACATTTTTCTGCTAAATAAAAACTTTTTTTTAAGGTGCTAAATACCTACTGTATTGACTCATGTAATACCTATTTCTTTTTTCTTCTTGTTACTAATTTTATGATTCTCTTATTTTCAATTACATAATAATCTTAAGTATATTTACCAGGGCGACATAATCGCATTGTGTTTAAGCTCTTAAAAAAAGAAAAAAAACGGTGCTTACTGAGTTATGAAGCATCTAAAGCAAAATCTAGTCTAATCGTGTCAATGCCAGTTATTAATGTAGGTAGGTACTTATAAGCTAGGATACACATCGCAGAACAGCTCGTTAAACTAGGAACACTTACTTTCCTCTTTTCTGCTTAGTTGGTAAGACCAAGTTTAGAACAGCTTCCATCTGGTTCCGTCTGTCTGATATGGGGGAGGAAGACCAGCGGGGTAATCGGATGCAAACATAATTGATTGACACCGATCCTGTTTTTACAAACTTTGATAATTTATCCGTTGAAATTCAATGAACGTCAATTGACAAACTGTCACAGTTTGTTAAAACAGGATCGGTGTCAATAATTTCTGTTTGCAACAGAGTTAGCCGATCATCCCGCTGACCACGACAAACGAAGTTGCAATCGAGTTGACTAGGGACCAAAGAGTTTGCTTCAGACAATTTTCTTGTCATTTGGTGTCACAGATTCACTGAAATAGACACCTACGAGAATGTTGTGTCTCGGCTGCATGTAGGAAAAGCCACTGAAAAGCAATCAAGTTGAACCACAGAATACAGAAGGGACAGAAGCTTCACTCCGCGCAATCATTTAAATAAATAGCGACTTTAGCTGCTACGCAATAAAGTGCTATTCAGCTCGCAACGAACTCAGTGCCTAACATTTATATTAACCTACACCTTGCATCCCTTTCTATCGTATAGCTCTATCTCTACTGACGTGGCACGTGTAACGTTAGGGTTGTCTTGAGACTTATTCTGTGACGAATAATAATAACCTGGCCGCCGACGGGCAGCAGCGTCGGCGGTGCGAGAAGCTGTATCCTGCGATCTTTCCACCAATTTCTTTTTAGGAACAATGATAATTCAAATAATATCTACCTACCTAGTATTAGATCAGAAAACTATTTTACACTGGCTAGCTGGATTAAGAACTCAGAAAATAGGCATACCTACGAGGTAGGTACTTGGGTCCTTAACACTTACTTAAGTGTTTAGGTGTCTTGTGTACGAAAACTGAATAATCACTGTTTAAGGTAGGTAGGTACATCATGCTAAATCTTAAGAGAAATTTTAGTAGGTAGGTACCTACCTAGATATTTGCAAGAGAAAAAAACAACATTTGGTTTGTAGGTAACCTAGGTATCTAGTTTTAGTTGTTAGTACACCTACCTTTAGGTAACTTACCACATCGATTTGTCTACCTACACCTACCTACCCGACTGTTTTTAAGTAGATAACCTACACTGCCTACTTAAAGTTAAACCAAATAAAAATGTACCTAGCTTGGGTTTCTCATCTTGCTCTCAGTCTACATAATCAAAATCATAATACCTACTTACTACAGCACTATGTACCAATGGCACAAAAATTGTCTATGAAAAAATACCTACATAATAATATTACGTTTATTTATGTAGGTAGGTACCGCATTCAAATAGAACTTGTACCTAAGTACCTACCTACTTAAGTAAATACGGGAGACTTTGATATCTAAACAACGCATTGTTTGGTAGAAAAACTTTCAGTTCTGTACCTACTATTGGTATTATTTACATTTTCTTATTATTATTCAGGCAACCAAATGCTGTGTAGTATTTTTTTGCCTTCATTTGGCGAAAAATATAGGTACATTAACAAAAACAAACTAAAATGCCGCGGCTGCTCAAGGACACTTTCGTTCCGGGCAGAACGCGGCAACCGACGTAACGAACCACGCTCGATAGGCCGGCGATGCGTAGGTATATTTTTATACCTATTCTGCGGAGTGAAATAGGCCTGGTTGAACATGCAGTTTTATGAAGCTATAAACACAATTTGACCACCACCTACATGTTTTAGATTGTGGTCTGGTCTCATCTTAAATTTTATTTAATTATTATTATCTTACGTTCTGTTCATGTTTATGTTTACGTTGACTACCTACCTACTGGCTTCAGACTTGATGCGGAGGTGCCTCCGATGTTGGTAAACATGGAGGGTGTTTGTTATTCAGCACTTTAAGCGTTAAGCAATTTTTCATACACTATCAATTCTTTACTAACACTCAATACGGGTTTTTACGATAAGACAAGAATCGTCGTTTCCATTAATTTGTCATCACGTTAACGAATGATATGAAACTAAGTACCTACCTACCTACATTTTGATAAGAGAGACTCGCTACCTACACAGTTAGATACTTAACCTACCTAGGTGTCATAAATAATAACGTAGGTATGTAGGTATGTTGGATATAACATAATTAACCAACAGAAAGGTATTCTCATCGATCAGATAGACTACTGATGGCAGGCAAACTAATAGGCGATAAGCGAATAGAAGCCGAGAACAGAGGGCTTACCACAGGTTTTTATAGTTTACGAAAACTTTATAAGTTTCGGTATCTTTCCATACATTTTCAGTACAGCGCCTCTAGGGAAACGTGCATGAACTACGAAAATGTATGGAAAGATACCGAAACTTATAAAGTTTTCGTAAACTATAAAAACCTGTGGTAAGCCCTCTGGTAAAAGTACTAGAGGTCGTCCTGATAAAAGAGATGAGCCGACGATAGACCATGGGTGTTTAGCAGTGGGTCAACATAGGTCAAATCATGATGATAATAATTTATAGTTTACCTACTTTCAAGTCAGGGTGTTGAATGATATCCCGCTGTTCAGGGCTCCAGTTTAAAATGGAGATTGGAGATCGCAGTTTTACAAATTTTGAAAATCCTTTATGTAAGTATTTATTTTTGTGATTAGACAGGTTATAAAATTGTTATATAATAGCTCGCTGTGAACTGCCAATATTAGAGGTAGGTATAGCTAATCAAAAATCGAACATAAAAAGCAGTAAATAAAAAATAAAATTTTAAAAGCAATGGAATAAATTAATAGTCCTCGCTATCAAACAAAATATTCAATAGAGTAATTACATAAAATGTCTCGTCTATGAAATAATTGAAGTTGAAAAGTCTTATGCTCTTTTGTAAGCTGGTATCTAGGTAATTTATTGAAGATTTTAGAGAACATTCCAACACACACTATTCCTGAGTAGGGCTACTCTAATGGTACCTTACCTACGTCTTAACTTATACAAGTAGTCACGTTGTCGTCGTACTCTGGACTGGCAATATAATTAAGGGAAAAGGTGAGAAGCGTTTGATGTGGAGTACAATTTCAAATTCCCGATAAGGGCAGGCGCTCTGTTCCATCTCTGTACCAAAAAACGTTACGCTTGTCCTCAAACTCGGGGAGAGTTGGAGAGGTCTGTCGGGCTCTCTGCCTGCGACTATCTCTCGCTAGCCCGGCGGCCTACCGACTAAAAACACACCGTGTTGCGTCGCTCACCGTAGTGCTAGTGCATCATCAAACCATTCATCGCCTGATGAAGGGCTCGACGCTGCACCAGCACTTGACGGGGTCATGGGGTCCTGGTAGGATTCTACCACGTCCAGTACCAGTACCAGAACACCAGCACCCAGTCTTATTATATCCAGTAAGTAGCTACGAGATCTAACTAAATTAATCTCATACCTTTTACGTAACAGGCAAAATTACCACCATCATACACAGCCCGATTTTACCCACTGCTGGCCTTCTGAATAGTGCATTCACCACAACACTGATAAAACTTCGGGAGGCCTACGCCTACCTATGTATCCAGCAGTTGGTACCTACCTTACAAGCAACAGTAGATATAAGAACCCATTTCGTTTTGTAACATAGTCATTATTAATGGTTTAGGGCGACCCCAAATTATCCAACCTTGGATATAAATCTGTAACTACGTACCTAAGTACACAGATGTCTGGGAATCTGAAGTTGCCCCAGTTCTGTTTTTATGATTTCCTCGGGTTGTGTAAGTAGGTACTTGTTTATATAAGGGAATTCGGTTTATTTTCCTATAAGAATAAGTCAGTATAGGATTTCAGTCTGTATCATTTGGGTTTATCGATAAAGGGTAGGCGGCGGATGTAAGCTTCAATAACGGCATTGTCCTAATTTTACTTTCCAACATTACATAGGTACCTACTTTATTTCTTTCCTTTTCTTTTTCTATAGCATCTGTGAACTTCTTACTTTTAGGCGGGGCACTCCTTATTATGTATTTAAGCGGGCAGTATTTCAGGCTAGATCGTAATTTTATCAGGCTGCATTTTTAAATGTACAAAAGGATAATAGTAAGCGGAAGTTATGTAATGCAAGACTGGTGGTCACCGACTATTTATTATAATCGGTTTAAAGATTATTTATTCTCAAAAAAAACAAAATACATGTTGCCAAAGCTGACAGACGAACAGACGGGCCACCTGATGGAAAGTAGTCACCGTCGCCCATGGACACCTGCATCACCAGAGGCGATACTGATGCGCTGCCGGCCCTTGAGGAAATGAAACACCCGCCTTTTGAAGGACCCCATGTTGTAGCTCTGAGGGAAAGACGCAGGAGGGAGTTCGTTCCACAACTGGCACGTGCGTGGCAGGAAAGATCGTGCAAAGCGAACGGTTGTAGAGAACCAACCAGAATCCAGGTGGTGCGGATGAAATTTGGTTTTGCGGCGTGTGGTGCGATGGTGGAAAGCGGCCGCCGGCACCAGATTAAACAATTCCTCAGAACACATTACATAGAAATTACATTACCTACATACTAAGCAAAAACATTAGAAGCATTTGTGTGCTTGTCTAGCAACTAGATAAATGATAGATGACACTTATGACCAAAGAATACAAAAATATTTAATAAATCTGAAGAAAGGTAAATAGGTAGGAAGGTACTGATCTGTGCAAAAAACGATACCTAATGATCTGAAAATTTTCTCGGGGCATCCATTATGGCTCACGCGAACGAAGATCAGTTTATAAAGGTAACACAAGAGATCATCGACTGATTTATAAAAAAATCTCCGCCAGATCCATCTTACCATCTACTTTGTGTCAAAAATTCAGTTTGGTACTCCTTAGTAGCATGGTACGAACCAGTAGCCATTGTTCTGTGACGTCACTATGACACGGTATCCTTGGCAAAACACCGGTTGCGCCATTCTGCGCCAGTACAAACACTTTCGCCATCCGTGGTGTTTTCATTTGTGTAAGTGCTAAATATGAAAGTTATTCAATACTTTGCGGCTTTGCTTGACTTGTGTCAAATCTAAACTCGAAGCCAAGTTAAAGATTAGGTTAGGTAATTACCGGTGATTAAAAATGTAGGTACCTAGTATCCAATCCACGCTCTCTTTATAAACTTTATGCGTCCGGTACTTAAAATATTCTAAGGTCCGGTTGGTGCGTATGATATACGAGAAGTATATAACCCGATTAATCGTAATAAGACTCAATAGTCGACTAAAAAAATTCTAATTAGTCCGTCATTTACAGTATAAAATATATTGGACACGTATTTTTTCTTTTGTCAATTAAACAAATATGACAAAGATATAGTGCGTTGAAGTTCCGCGTGACGTCACGGCTTAGTATACTTTTTACCTAGCCGTGACGTCACGAGCCCTCCCACTCCCGAACTTTCACGTTCTTTATCTCAGTAAATTTCTATTGATTCGATAAATAAAAAAATACGTCCGATATTTTTTGTTGATCTAACTGACGGACTAATTAGATATTTTTTTTTACCCAGTCATCCCTACTCCGGGACTCCCACATCCTGATTGATCCTGGTTTCGTAATAATATTATCCATAAGATAATATAATGGGTATTCACCTGGATATTATGCTGGTGAGAGTGAGTGTGGATATAGCCACTTTGGGCTTTACAATCCAATTTACATAAGTCAAGAAAGGTACCAAAGTAAAGCTCAGGACAGGGCGCAATGGCGCTCATTAGGGGAGGCCTATGTCCAGCAGTGGACTGCTATAGGCTGATGATGATGAAGAAAGGTACCTGGTCTACATCCCTGAAGTTATAGTAAAATAAAAAACTCTTCACCAAAGGAGAATGTAATCTGATGTATGTGATTGCGTCAAAACGAAACCTAATTTTTATAACCATAATAAACCATACCTTATAACCTAATTTTCAACACCAGCCGTAATAATTCCGCTGCTGGACAAAGGTCTCCTGTATAAGAAGTTGCCCATAATCCCCACGCTGGACCTGCGGGTTGAGGATCGCAGGACAAACTGCTGCCTGTCCGCGGCCCGCAGAGGAAATCCTCAGCAGTTATGCAGTGCAGGCGTATATAAGGCAGTGCTTTGCCGCAGTCAGCTGGCTGCCAGAGCCCCGTTCGTTTAGCAGATTCAACCATGTGCACGTAAAGTGAGGATAGCTTGGGTTCCGTCCGAAGATGGAAGTTGGATTGGAACCCCCCCTTGCTTTGCTTTACAAAACAAACATCTTCACGACTGAAGAAAACTCCTTAGATATCTTCAGATACATATTGCTCAGTATGCAAATCTATTGAGGATATGTACCATGAAGGGGGTAGTTAGGGGCAATTACAAAAAATACTTTCGGTACATTGCCGCTTTTTCTAAGCAGCATTCCAATGACAGATGGCAAACCCATCGCCACTTTTATTGGGACACTAACCGCCATACATTTTTTTAGTTCTAGGGTGATTCGGATAATTCCCATATTCCCCACCAGGTATCTCTCCTTCTGGGTAAAAATTCGTAGTAGGGTAAAGCTTGCTTTTATGCATTGTTTTAAAATCATAATCCTCATGGATATGATAAAAACAGATTAGGCTCATAATCCCCATCACGACGACGATTTTAGTAGTAGTAGAGAGTAGAGTAGATTTTATGCTGATGTCTCATAATCCCCCCCAGTGGGCCAGACCTAGTGGCGATTATGGGAATGACCTTACATTTTTCGATACTAAAAATTCACGGCCGCAATTGGAACTCTCGTCACGACAGGAAATATCTATCCCCTCCGAGGAGATTAGAGGAGTGAGCTGGACGTGGTGGAATATCTCTCATTACCTAAGTAAACAAACTTTTGCCCATAGCCCTGTTATTTCATAGACGAGTTTTTGGTCTAGTGTCAGTAAGTTCGGTAACAGATTATTTAAAGGCACAGTGACATGTGCTTCTACAGCGAGTGAGTGGCGACTTAGTGTCACTTACACACGTATTTCTCGTATTAAGCATAAAGTTCTTTTGTTTATTTGTAAACTTATTGTGTGACTCAAATATTTTTCTTTATCTTTACATTGGTTGTTACAAAGCATTCGGTTCATGTATTAATAAATAAACAGAAAATGTTAAGAGCACGTGGTAAGATAGCCGAATGGCCGCAGCGGCGACCTTGGCCGTGAGCTAGCGGCGCGACGCGGCCAAGGCGGTACAGTCTCATCAGCACAGGAACCAGTTGTCAGGTTCGAGTTTGCGTATGAATGCGTGGCGCCAGAGGTTCTGGACGTAATTGCTTTGAGCTTATGTTATGGCATATACTTAGAGGGTAAGTTAGGTAAAGTAAAGGAATAGCTAGTGCCTATAGTTCAAACTTTTCGGTGGTATAACTTGTGACCTCACTTGCAGATGCAGACAGTAGGTGCTAAAATTATTTGCGTACTGTAGTACATACCATACATAGGTAGGTAGGTCACCAAATGTTTTTATTATTAAACTAATACATAAGCATAATCTTAAAATAGATTGGAATAGCTTAGTGCTAGAGTCTATCTAATGCTTCAACCATGATGATGCTGTTTCCACGGATTACCACCATCCCGGCATTGTTGCGGTTGCCGTCCTTGCATTCCTCGACAGATTGGTCCAACACAAGGTTCATGAAAGGGTCGAATCCTCGAAGCATGCCGATCACTCAACGGCCGGCGTTCAACTTTTTGGACAGTTTCTTGTCCATCAACTTTTTTAATTCTGGGGGATGCGCCCAGCGGCGGATATGATCCATTGGTCGCCCTAGAAATGCCATATGAACGATTGCCGCCCCCCTACTCGCTGTAAAGCACGAAAAAAGCCAACCTCCCGGCCTGCTCTTTGGCTTTTCGAAAGGGGAGCTTGACTTCACTAGAGTAGCAAAATTTTTCGAGAACCTACCACCCATGCGACCATTACTTCTGTTAAGCCTGGATACCTCCTCGCGAGGTGAATATACGTGTTCCGACATTTATGGAGTGAGGGTCGGTTTTTCGGTACATATACTTAATTAAAAACCCACCAAGTTTTGCCGCCCAAGGCCCGGGCCTACTTGGCTATTGGGAAATCCGCCCCTGGATGCAACTTTGACATTTTTAGGAATAAACTTACTAACTGTTTATCGTCTTTAGCGTTTGTAATGCCATTTACTTTTTTGCTAATACTCATCGAAAAATATATAATCTAGAGTCAAGAGCCAAATTTTTGTAAGTTTTCACTTGAAGACTGTGACTCTTAGGCGTATTTTTTGGCTAAAAATCACAGAAATAAACTTACTAACTGTTTATTGTCTTTAGCGTTTGTAATACCGTTTATTTTTTGCTAATACCCATTGAAAAATATATAATCTAGAGTTTAGAGCCAGATTTCTGTAAGTTTTCACTTGAAGACTGTGACTCTTTAGTAGTAGTATGCTTATACCACCTAAACCTTCCTACCTACACACTTCTTATATAATATAAAAAATCTCATGTCACGGTGTTACGAGTAGTGATCGGTCGCACGCACTCCTCTGAAACGGCTCGACCGATTTTTATGTTTTTTATGCATATATTGGTAGGTATGAGAATGATTTAAATAGGTCGTAACGTACAGTATATTTTCATACCGCTACATGTTATCCGAGTACCACGCGAGCGAAGCCGCGGGCGGAAGCTAGTAGATTAATAAAACGATAATTTGCCTATTTTAGCGAAGGTATAGCAATCCCGAGATACCTATAAGGTGATATTGCGAATCTGTATTTTGTGCTGCACGAGGAAAACGTTACAAAACCATTTATAGAGGAAATACTAAACAAAAACTGATGTTGTGTCGGTTGTGTTGTGACTGCGAATACGTTGGTGGTTCTACTTTACTCATTCGAACCTTTGTCACAAGGCAAAATATAGGTGGTAGAAGTTCTATCGTAGAACATACCTAGGACTCAACGTAGAATAACTTAATAAGACAAATGGGTATGCAGTAGTAGGCTACGCTACAGAAACTACGGCTATTTTGTATTCTAAAATCAAGAAATCCAGCACCTATTGCATAAACAGTTAATTATGTAAGTTTGCGCTCGTTTAACGTGCAAAGAAACCAGTTATAAAAGTTCAGGGGCAATGTCAATAGCGCAGCACCAGTACCGTAGTAGAACTCCTCAGTTGTAGCCTCTTTCGTAGCGGGGGGCGAAGAGGTCATGTTTAGGATCAGTAGACTGTGTGTGAGATATCCTGTAGGCTGTAAAAGTATTTGTTATTATACTAACTTATTAATAATGTTATGTGCGTACTGAATAAAGAAAATTTCACTTCACTTCACTTTCACTTTCAATGTGAGTTCTTAACAATTATTCAATGTGATGGTACAAGGTTCCACCCCCCATTTTCGGATTCCAAGCCAACCTCACCTGCACGTGGTGCACCCTGCTAAACAACGAACGGGGCTCTGGCGGCCGGCTGATTGCGGCATAGCACAGCCTACATCAACACACCCCTGGCCACCGACGGGCAGCAGCGTCGGTGGTGCGAGAAGCTGTGCCCTGCGATCCCCAACCCGCATACCCCGCGTGGGGACTATGGGTATATCCCCCTTTATTAGGGGAGGCCTATGTCCAGCAGTGGACTGATAGAGGCTGGTGTGTGTGTGTGTGTGTGTGAGTTCTTAATTAATTATCATAATAATTCAAGTTTGTTTTTACTTACCTTTTAACGTCTGTTACCTTTGTTTTGCAATTTACTACTGTTTTTTTGTTTATACAAGGTATAACATTTAGATCGGTCAGTATAGGAAAGTCTGAAACTATAAGAGATATGATGATCTGTTCTTCACTGAACAAGGAAAACTGCATTCATACATTTCTAAAAACGTCTGGGTTCGATTCCCGAGCTGAGTACAAGGTTTTTTTGGAATGTATGAATGCAGTTTTCCATGTTACTAAAATCGATGACATGGTTCCTAAGAACAGATCTTTGTATATCTTATAGCTTCAGACTTACTCGTAGTGACCGATATGTTACACCCTATATATCCAATCAGAATCAAAGAGGTATGGATCCAATTTTTTTCTTATCAGAATATACCGAGGGGTCATTCAGCATTCGTCTTACGGTTCAGCAACGTCGTAATTATTTGACCCTGCTCGTAACTTATATGAAATGTGGTGTCTAAGAAAAACTAAGCCACTCTAACTCTAATAAATGCTTCTAATTATCTCAAATAACGCACGCTCTAACGACCAGTTTCAGAAATTAATATTCTCAAGGCTGCGGCCTACCAAAACAGAGCTCAATAACATGTGAGATGATCTTCCTACATTGCTTATGATTTTTATTCATATTCTCTTTATTGCTACAAGAACAACACTACACAAGGTGTTCATAATTTACTTTGGTCCCTAACATGAGCCCCGTTCCTCAGCATGCTTTAGTGGACAGCAGAATTTCATAATAACCGATCTCATTATTTCACGAAACGGAAGCGCAAAGTAGGTAAACGAGTTGATTGCTTTTTTATGCTGGTTTTTGTTGGTCTACTCTGACTGAAAATAGCTTCCTTATTAGAATAATTAGTATCTAAGTACCTAACTAACTACCTAATTAGGTTCCTCTTAGAGAGTAGTAGTTACTACCTCCAGAGAAAAAACGGAAGCCTTATAGGACCATTTTGTTATCAGTCTGTCGAGTCTGCTTTTTCTCAGGAATGCATGAAGGTATCATCAGCAAACACTTGGAACTGTCAAACTTTTAAGTCAACGCAATCAAAAGATATGGCCGTTTAAGTCGCTATTTTGACGCTCGCAAGGAAATCAAAACCTATGTAGGGTGCTTCCCGTTGAGCTACAATCATGAATTTTCACAAGAACCAATGTCTTATAGCCCAAGTAAAGAAAAATGTCAGAAACCGTAAATTTGTTCTTACATCACAAAAAAAATATTTCCTACATGTTTTATAGAGCCCTGGGTGCCTAAGTCCAACTTGCAATTGGCCGGTTTTTTTAAACTTACTTTCAAATATACCTAGGTACCTACATAACCTATGTTTAAGATATAAGCCACTCGGTTACTATTTTCTGCAATTTGTTCCTTCAACTAGGCTGAGTCATCCGTATACGTCACTTTAAGTGACTCATCGAGTGCTTATCAATCTGCACCTGTTCACACTCACACCTCCACTTCATCAGGATTCAACGAGGAGGTATCAAAATAAACTGCTACTAAATAGCTTTGCAAGATGAAAAATACCTAAATTAATTAGTATGTACAGCATATTACTTTAATTCTATTTTCACAGTAATCAGGTCAGGGATTCCCCAAGGAACTATTCTAGGGCCTACGTTATAAATAACGCTAATAAGTATTATAAATGCGAAAGTACTAGGTACTTGCTCTAATTTTGTTTGGTTTTTAATTTCTTGGTAAAATGACTGAAACTAAACAATTAGGTGTAATGGAAATGTATAAAAGACTTTTCAGTCTATAAAATAGAGGTGTTTTTCACGCGGCCGGCAACTAAAATCGAATTAACCTACATACTTAACTAGAACCACAGAATAAAACAATAGAAACACAACCTCGCAACTAAGTCTGTATCAATAAATCTAAGTTAGAAGGAACTTCAGCCATTTATACTTCAACGTTATTTACCTACTTACCCAAGCACAACAATTAGTTTGAAATTGTTTCAAATTCTAGTCAATCTACACTAATACTAAATAGAGGAAAAATTTGCATTTTTGTGTGTGTGTATATTTGTAATCAACAACTAAAACTCAAAAACTACTGTGCCGATTTAAAAAATTCTTCCCCCATTGGAAAGCTAAATTCACCCTGAGTAACATAGGCTATATTGCTAGAAAAGATTAGGGATCCTTATTAAAACTTAAGTAACATAACCCAAGGTGTAAAAAAAAGTGCAACCGTGCGAAGCCGGGACGGGCCGCTAGTTATTTATTGTATAAATACGCAGTTCCTAATAATTAACGTACTAAGTAGGCGGTGAAACTAGCTATACAGTACTTACCTAGCTAGTGAAACCAAACCGCCTGCACTGACATCATGCTAATTAGCCAATCGGCAGGGGAGATGGGACGGGCCCATTGTTGTTATCAAGGTTGTACAATTACACGCACTATTTATAAATAAAACTATATTTGATATTTTTGAGGAGCAATTTAAAAAAAAAACATTTACCTACTCTTATACATAAAGGGTAATTTTTTACTAATATATTGGGCCCATATTGTTTAAAAATGATGAAAGGGAAGAAGCGAAAGTCTCCCTATGGGAATCGTCAGTTAAATATGCTCATACAAGTTTGTGTCAAAGTCGAGTAGGTACCTTTTGGTTTTTCTTTTGATCTGGTTGTGGAAGATACATATGTTTGAAATAAATGCCTAAGGATAGGGAACATAACTTTTAACTTCGTGAAGGTCAATCAGCCCGTCAAAACACGACACCCCGCGATCTATATTCATGAATGGCAGTGTGCTTTGCTGGATTATCTAAAGATGCACCATGTTGTTTCAAGGCCGGCGACTTCGATTGTGTACGTTCAGTCAGCAATAAAACATGTCAACCTTGTGGGCGGAAGGGGCAGATATTTGTTGCGGCTCTGGCTTTATTGAACCATGGTGCACTCATAGTTCCTGATACACGTGACTGGAGATAATCCTGGCCCCCCCTATTATGCTCTGTAACGCACACTGGGGATGTAAAGGGTTCCATCCAACCTCCATCTTTGGAACCCAATCTAAACTCTCCTGGCCGTGGCCCGTGCTGTATAACAAATCTTTGGTGCTGTTGAAATTTTGTAAAAACAAGGCCCTGGTAGCCGGCTGACTGCGGCATAGCGCAGCCTAACACCGTTACAGTTAAATTCCCTGGCCGCGACGGGATGCAACTGCAACGTCAGTGGTGCGAGTAGCTGCAATCCCCAACCTGCATGGCCAGCGTGTGGATTATAGGCATTTCTCCTTCTTTAAAAAGCGGAGGCCTATGTCCAGCAGTGGACTGAAAAGGCTGGTGTTGTTGTTGTTGTAACGCACACTGCGGAATAAGAGAGGCATATCCTCTGCAGTAGACTGTTTTAAACTCAACAAAGATGAAGTTCGATCGCTGACTGTAGGTAGTGGGTACCACATGGTGCTTCACGCGAAGGTCACAGAATTTTAGGCGATGTTCAGGAAGTAAGATTGATAGTTTACTTTAAGTTTAGTCTCTTTCCTACACCACACTTTGATTTTTCACTGCTTATGTGATCCTATACGAGGTTTTTTTAAGATTATTTATGAATACTTAAACATTAATCTACTGATCCTGTATTAGAACTCTTTTTCATCATGACGTGGCATACTAGGAAGTTCATAGGAAGAAAGATAATATTATCTTTCTACCTACGAGTCGTACATATTTTCAATTCGAGCAGTTTCAGTACCTAACTACGTACCTACTTAGACCTTTCGACCTAAACACTCCGACACGACAACACAAGATTGGGTTACACACAAAATGTAACACTATTTTCTAGTTATTCCATGCTAGTTCTGAGCAATCGTATGCGGTATGATTTGGGCAAGGTTTCAAAGACAACAATTATTCAAGTATATTGCCTACCGACGTGCTCAGACTCGCAACATGTTGAAAACCTAGCATTTGTTGGAGTAATTGAATACTAGAACTAGGCATACCAGTGTTTATCTAGTCAACGTCTACTACACTTGAACTATTCAAGGCAATTATTCACATTTTTTTCTGATAATAAAGTTATAAGTACAAAAACCGATAACCGTTGGGGCATAAAGGTTCTATTAATTCATAATAATTTATTTGGAACGAACATAGGGTACAATCAATAAACAGGTCTTATGTCATACTTTACAAAAATAGTTCCACCATATTTAACTGTCACGGGCATGCAAAATTTTACAGATATATAGAAATTACATTAAAAATTATGAGTAACAATGTCAAAATTACATCTGATTTAATTATCTGACAAATATTCATCACTTGAGTAGTACCTGTCTATGTATTATTAATTAGAATTTGTTCCAGGATGTTCTATAACAGAGTCAGATCATCATTCATCTGGTGGGGGGGGGGGGGTCTCACCAGATGAATCGACGCCTTCGTCAAGATTGCAGGTAATCCGTGGATGGAGGTCTCAGGGTCGTTCTTCGAAGAAATCCTTGGGGGGGAGATCTATGTTCAGCAGTGGACTTATAAAGGTGGTTGATAATGAAGCACAGAAAATTAGTTTCTGCTTTCCATTATCCATTTTAACTAAATTTTGTTGACCAGAATTATTACAGACACTCATTCTTAAATGGCTTCAGCTTAGTTTTTGAGTTGCATGTCGCGGGTTCGATCCCGCCCAGAATAAACGAATGTATAGTGAACATGGCAGTTTTTCTGTGTCTGGGTGTTTTAAGAATACATACTATGTATGTTTATCATTCGCTGGCACCCTACAAGTTTGGGATCAGTTAAATATGTGATATCTGTCCCGTATCCGTACCGTACCTATATTTACTTAAAAACGATAGAGCGCTGCTAAAATTCTGTCAACAATTCGTAAAAACGTGTTCGTACACGTGAATTTCACGGTTTTTATTAGCTATAATAAATATCTTATCAAAAATTTAGACAAATACATCAACGAATATGTTTAAACGGTAATCCACCGAGCATGACACCAAGTTTCAGGCAATATAACAATGAAAGATAATTATAGAGGAAAACAATTTTTATTCAGAGTTATTATCCGAGATTAAAATGAAACTATACGATACATTTTAAAATGGCACACAAAACGTAATAAAAACGTGCCTTATTGCCTATACAAAAATCTAAGATACGAATCTGTGACAAGCAATTCGCCAGCGTTAGCCAAGTCATCTTACTTCAATCGTCATCACTAATCAAGAAGTTTTTATAGAGGAGTGCGCCCTTTAAGGCGACTATAAGGGTCAAACCTCCCTCTCGCTCGCACTATTCAACATTTTTGAAGATATAAAATCACTAAATGTAGTTATGCAAAACAGCAAACTTTCACGGCCTAGAAAATAACAATTCAAAAGTTCAGTAATAATATAATTTTCATTCTATCACGTTTTCTTACCAAAAAGATATACATATTTTGCATAACTACATTCAGTGATTTTATATCTTCAAAAATGTTGAATAGTGCGAGCGAGAGAGAGGTTTGACATGTATCTTCGCCTTATACAAAAATCCTGTATTCTCCTAAAAATGAGTTATTCGCACTCAATCGCTCGGTTTGTACACAAGCGTACGCGAGTCAAGAGTCTCTTTTTGGGATAACATAAGATAAGATTATTGTTCAAAACGCGCACTCCTCTATAAACGTAATATTTGTTATTTTCACTGTTTTTTTTGATGAAAAATGTACATGCTATGTACATGCATGTTTTCTATTTCCTAATCTAAGTGATAATATAATTAATAAATAACTTGACTTCTGCCACAGACATGATTACAATTGATAAGATTTAATCAAGAGAATAACTACAAAAAAGCCCTTTGAAAACAGGCGAATTAAAAATATAAATTCATTAAAGGTACATAATTTAAGGGAAAATTTATATACGTGGGGATTATAAGCCTATTTTTTATATGTGTAAATAAATATAACTTTAGGTTAAAGGTATATTCATTTATTCTTAAATGGCAAATATATTGGTAAGAGGTTCGCAGTGGGTGGTAGGTAACCCACTACGAGCCTACCATATTTTTATCGCATTTGAAGGTAGTACCTAAAATATCACATAGCAAAGATTTTTAAGTTTAAAATGTAGTTATACTGATGACTGCACAAACGAAAACAAACCATATTGCCACAGCATTGCGTTTTGCGCACCTATTTCGTGTGCAATGACCATCGAAGACCATTTATGCATACACATGTATAATTCTCACTTAATTACATATCAAAATTCAAAAGACCTGCCTTTGATCAATAATGTAATCAAGATTTATTTTATTAACCAAAGAATTTCGACTCAGGTGGGACTTGATCCCGTGTATTTCCCACTGATATACGCTTCCAACTGCGGTACCGAGTCAACTCCTTATCTGGTCGAAATATTTGTGTATGTCAATGTCTATTATGTAAGGCTCTAGACAGACGACTTGCATTTAAATTGCACTCCAATTGCAAATTGCAGTTTGAATGTTACTACGATTGCAATAAAACTGCTAACCAACTGTGCAGCCAACGGCATTTGAACTCCACGTCGGCCGTGCAGCTAACTTGCAGTCAGCTTGCAGTCGTTGGAACTGCATGCCATCTGCACACCGACTGCAATGAGGCTGTACTTTTCGTAGTCATACTGCATTCAAACTGCAAATTTGCAATGGAATGCAGTTTAAATGCAGGCCGTCTGACGATATAAATGAAGATTAACAATTTAAAAACAAAATTATAAATAGAACCTATTTTCGCACGGTCGATACAACGCAACTTTGTGCTTCGCAATGACGGCCAATTCGGCTTATGAAATAATTCTTCCATAAATCATTACATTAGCATTGTTACACCTTACTACTGTCATGCGTGAACAGTTCGGCTACGAGCAATGATATAGGTCTGTGGATGGTTTCCTTTATCATGGCTACCATGGTTACCACAGTCAATAATATGGTGCCTGCGCCACTAAAGCGCCACCTGCGCAAATTTCGACGATGCCTTAACCGCGCCATTTGTAAAAATTTGTCGTAACACCCTAATAAGTATTGTCAACTTTAAACACTATAATACAATGCAAAAAATACCTTAACACATTCGCTGTGGTCGAACACAGCTCGCTACGAGGCTCAGCCTCCTCAGCAGTCAGTGTTAAACATTAATATAGAGGTAGAACTGGATGCCACACTAGCTATACCTTGCCCTACATCTATTGCTTCCAATAGCAAATACCTGAATTCGCAAATCTCTTCTTCGTGGAAAACTCTCTTTCTTACGCGGTACACTCTACTACTGTTATCTTTCTTACTAAAGAGTGTTCCTACCCCGAAGAACAGCTTCGCGAATCTATGTACTGGGTGTCTCAAAAGAAAGTTCACATTTGTTTTGGTTATTGCGTGAACGCAACTATTCTGAGGGGCGCGGGGGGAGTGTCAGTCGGTAGCCTGGCTCTTGGGAATTTAGTCGCTATGGAGCGTTTCTCGGGAGCGGACCGTGCGTTGTGCGTACGCGAGTTTTATAAAAACGGTAATTCGGCGACTGTAGCACGTAGAAAATTCTGCAGCATTCGACATATTCGTCACTTGAATGATGCGCCAACCACTCGACTCATTGCAAAATGGGTCGAGAAGTTTGAAGAGACCGGTTCAACACTGGAAAAACCAAAATCCGGGCGTCCAAGATCTTCGAGAAGGGTCGAAAACGTAGACAGTGTCGCCCAGTCTATTCGGGACGATCCGAACCTTTCAATTCGGAAGCGTGCTGTGGCCTTAAACGTGCACAGATCGTCATTATGCCGCATTTTGCATAAAGATTTAAAACTGCACCCTTACAAAATTCAGTTGGTGCAAGAATTAAAGCCTCAGGATGCTGGTCAGAGGCTTGACTACGTAAACCAGATGATTGAGCGCTTTCCAACGTTTACCAACATCTTCTTTTCGGATGAAGCCCATTTTCATCTTACTGGATATGTTAACAAGCAAAATTGCCGCTACTGGAGTGCAACCAATCCAAAACAAAAACATCAGACACCCCTACATTCGCCTAAAGTCACCGTATGGGCCGCAATGTCGGCGCGAGGAATTATCGGCCCTTACTTTTTTGAAGATGGAAGGGGACGCACAGTTACAGTGAATTCAGAGCGTTATGTGGAGATGTTAGACGTTTTCTTCGTGCCTGAGCTAAAGCACTTTCCTTGTTATAACTAAAGAACATGGTTCCAGCAGGACGGAGCCACTTCACACACGTCCAACAGGTCTCTGCCAAGAGTTCGTGAAATTTTTCCTGGCAAATTGATCTCCAGGAGAGGTGACATAAGTTGGCCTCCACGCAGTCCCGATTTGACACCTATGGACTTTTTCCTGTGGGGTTATCTCAAATCCAAAGTTTACGCCAACAAACCGACTTCCCTGGCACAATTAAAAGAAAATATCCGTCACGAAATCGCAGCCATCTCGGAGAATACCTGCAGAGCCGTCATAGCAAATTTTAGTGCTCGAATAAACGAATGCCGTGAACGCAACGGTTTACATTTGGACGATGTCATTTTTAAAAAATAAATTCCCAAACAGTGTATTTTAATATGTAATAAACATTTTTTCAATAAACATCTTACTTTTTTTTTTATCGATTTTTTAAATGTGAACTTTCTTTTGAGACACCCTGTATTTGCTTCAAATAGGTATAGGAAGTGTGGAATCGATTAGTACATCTATATTAATGGTGTTTAAATATCCCTCATGCGCATCTGCAGTTCAAACCTCCGATTGGTCCGGACTCCCTTTATCACCGTTCTATTCTCCGTCCTTTTCGCATTCCTTCTGTCTGTGAATGACTTCTCTCTCATTACAGTCTGCTTAGCAACTTCTCTTCTAACAGAAGTAGCGCCAGTAAGGGACGGTAATGTAGCCTCTCTTTTTAGCCCATTATGTTTATTTTCCTTTGGCTTAGTCTGAGTTTGAGATGTTTTGCTTGAGATACTGAAGGGGTTGACGTCTAAGTTCAGTTTAAAACCGAACCTTGTGTACCCTGGGTTTAGGGATTTGAAAGTTGGTAGCGATTTTATGGGTGTTTCAGGCTTAGATGGCGCTTCTTTGGTTTTCTCCGTTGGTTTTTCTTTATCTGCTGCTTTTTCTGTAAAAAGTTATTTTTTGAGAAAACAAGTACCTATGATTTATTTAGCAATGTACCTTAATTTGATAATCCTTTAATCTACTAATATTATAAAGTCGAAAGCAAAAAAAGACGTGCGATGTAATATGTGAAATCTTTGTTCTTCCTCACACCAGAACATTGATTGAGGTGGAATTTTGCGAATAATATGTAGTTTTAGACCATAATAAAATAATAGGCTATTTTTTATTCGATCAAGAATAACTGAGAGGGGTTAGAACATTACGGGTAACACACGAGAGAAGCCACAGGTGGAAGCTAGTGATGTCTATTTTAAGGCCATTGAATAATTTAATTTTAAAATAAAGTTACTCCAAAGAAATTGATTCTTAGGGTTGGTATTTATCTTAAAATATTAATGGGAGCAAACGGGAAGTATATCTATACCAAACGATAAGAATTTTCCAAATTGGTTCGTAAATGACGGAGTTATGAAACAATAAAATACAACTAAATTGAGAACCACGTCGTTTTATGAAGTCGGTTAAAAACGGAGAAAAAAACAGAATATTCAGTGGCGTATTTTAAGAATCAGCGCCCGGGACTGTTTTGTTTGCCGCCCCATAAATAAAAAATCATACTAATAATAATGGTTTATGGCCTTTATAATTGACCGAGCGAGGTAAGGTTACTAAGCAGCGGCCTACTCAGTGCATTCCTGATAGAAACAAAAGCAGCAATATCGGCGAGCGTAGCGAGCCGCGAAATATTTGGTGTTCAATAGAAACAAGATAAAGAAAACAGTGGCAATTTTTTTTATAACTTTTTGTAGCCCCCCAGAAAATAAAACTACGATGTATATCTGGATAACAACCAAATAATTACTGAATACTACCATGCATGATCCAAATCTTGGTCCTGGTCTGGTAATATCTGGCGCCGATGGGTTTAAGTAATCGTTCAGGCAAGCTCGGTCAGTTATATTGATAGTACCCTACTATCAATATAACTGACCGAGCTTGCCTGAACCATAATATCGATGTTTCGATATAATTCTCTTAGCATCGATGTATCGATGTTTTTGAGGATTTAACATCGAATTTTTCTCATTAAACATCAATGTTTATCTAAAATTGATGAATATTGCTAGCTCCCGTGGCAACCCAAACGGTTATGTCAATCGAATCGTTCCTGCTCCGCAACCTAAATACAACCACGCAAATGTGTAGTCTAAAGAAAAGTTGGTAATTTTTCATGTCAGACATTGGAAAATTCGGTTATACTGTAGAAACTACTTATATTGTAATTCTGTAAAATGTTCCAGACTTCTTTTCTCCGGGTATATAATAATGTTTTATTTCTGTAAGCAAACTAATGTTTTGAGCGAAATTGCCGCCCCCCTAAAAGTTGTTGCCCTAGACTCCAGCATACTCAGCCTACTGGTAAATCCGCCACTGAGAATATTAGTATCGATATAATAAAGGTCTTGAAAAGTAGTGGATAAGGTATAATATCGAAACTGGTACCTAAACCTAATGAGGCCAGTAAATAGGACGGTTTGTCCGTCCACATAGCGATATAATCATGGGAAAAACCCATGTGCTTGTAATTTTACTAACAATGTTCGTAACTATAGCCACACTATAGATGTAGAAATATTTATTTTTACCTAGGTCCTAGGTATACAATTCTAAAAGTAAAAACGAGTATCATAAACCAGTGAAATAACAGCCATTGAGACCAACACCAGTATGCCTCAAGTTACGCGGGGAACACGGACCATACTAGACCCAATGCTGGACACAATCCTGCCCTAATAAAAAGGGGGATATGCCCATAATCCGCATATCGCACCGCCAACGCTGTGCCGGTGCTAACTGCTAGGCAGCACTATGCCGCAATCAGCCAGCGGCCGCCAGAGTCCCGTTTGTTAGTAAGCAGGGTACACCACGTGCCGGCGAGGTTTGTTTGGTTTCCCGAAGATGGAGGTTGGATTCCCTTATTATTTTAAATGCGTAAAATTATATTTCGTTTAGCAATATTGATTATTAATTATGCTACAAACATAAATTATTATTTATCGAGTAGGTATAATTATGGTGAGTTGATCTGACCCGGCATACCGATTAGTCACGACACTGTTAGATTCATTATATCATCACAGGAAAACTACAGAGAAATTACATTACATTTTGTATTATTTATCATTAACTAGCAGCAGTAGTAGAGTTCTTTGTGGAGGGCTCGTCTGGGGAAGTACTGCCACTGTGCCCATTTCTCCCGTGAAGCAGCTGTGCTGTGTTTCAGTTTGAAGGTGCCGGTGAAATTACAGGCACTCAAGTTGACTGACGCAGGGCGTTGCATCGTAGAGCAAGTTCCAAAATAACGTGATCTACGATGCAATGCCTTGTGCTTGTTCCATCTTCAAGTATCATAAAAAAACTAGCCACTAAATAACTACCTTATAATCCCATCAAGCATGCAACAATCTCTAATGCCAAACCTCTGAAATATGGGTAGAGAGAGGCTTAGGTACGTCCCGCAATGGACTTCATGACTGAACATTGAAAAGAAAAGTAAAAATAAAAAGCATTTATCTGTGTCGATATAACGAGGGAGAGAAAAAAAAACAAGTAAAAGGTAGGTACATAGATAGGCTCACAAAAAGGTCAAAAACATCACAAGGCAAAAGATCTACCTACCGAGTCTATTGCATTGCAATATTGGAAGTGAAATGGAATAGCAATTGTAACAGATAGGAAACTCTTCTTACTGTATAAGCTAGAAGCAAACTTGTAATATGTCGTAGGTGCCTCCAAATAATGTAACGTCTTGCATCACAGATTAACATTGCCCATTTTCACTAACAATTGCCTATCTCGGTGGTGTAAGGAGTTTCAACCTCTATCCTCAGAACCCTAGCCAATCTCGCCGTGATGACGGCCGGCTGATTGCGTTATAGCGCAGCATACACTGGCACAGCTGAGGCCTATTTTCAGCAGTCGACAGAAATAGGCCGTTGCCTATCTCTGATGATTACTGTTGCAGCGCCATCTGTGCTGCAACGTCTGACCCACACTAACAACAACTTATTATATTATATTTGAGTAGAATTTTGCCACTTTCACTCCAACGTCTGTGGCGTTAATGATGTCATCCCTTGTGCAGGTGGTAGGGCACAAGGGGCAAATAAGAAGGTGAGGCATCGTTTGGATGGGGGCCCCAAAGTCACATTGGTTGCGAGTAGGGTCACGATAGCCCCATTTACACATATTTTCCCTACAGCGGCCGACTTGGGTCCGGAGTCGGTTTATGGGATTCCACACGGACCAAGGAAGATCATGTCCTGATGTAAGATTTACACCATCTTTCAGGTATATCCGATAGGGGCGCTGTACTAATCTACGAGTATAAAAAGCGAATATGGCGGCTCTGGGCCCTCTCATTCGGAACAGCGACTGTCTACCGATTTAAAAAAATATATATAATTATTATACTCTGTTCTAGCTGGGTTTTTCTTCGTGGTCAAACGGGATAAGATGGATAAATCGGGCAGTACGGTATAGTGAGCTGGGAACCTGTGAAGCATTTACCTTTAGGGCTGATTCTCTCCAGCATGTCGACAGCTCCGTTGGGCGTCAGAAGCTGCTTAGCGCGTTTGGCCTTCCGTTGCTGGCACTCGTCCAGAGACTCCATCTTCTCGAACCGCCGCTGATGCAGCGCTGCGAAGTTTGGCAGCTTCGTGCGAGAGATCTTCGCGTCGGACTTCGAAGGCGTAGTCGGTTTCTTCGACGGCGTGGTGGGCTCCGCTAGTTTAGCTGTGAGAGATACCAATATATTTAAGATGTTTAATGGTGTGACTAGATGTTTGACTGTTCTTAACATCTTGTATGCTTTAACGACGCATAAACATAATAGATTTTCTATTGTGTCTGGCAGGAGATAAGAGGTAATGCTAAAAATGTGCCTACCAACCTACTTAGGTTGAATTACTAGAATTTATCATGGTTACATGTTATCAAAATTATGCGCCGTTGCATATTTCACAATTTTTTATGTATAAATCAGGGAGTACGACGCTTTTTTACGTTTTGGTATTGGATATTGGGACAAGGTGTATATGTAGGTATGTGACTGATGGGTAATACCAAAAATGATGACTGAAAACTTTTTGTATTCTTCACAGTATTGTTATTCTGTAACAAGACAATATAAACTATGTTCAATAGCAAAGAACACGTCAGATATTATTGTTTTTAATACGAAACATAGGAAGAAACCTTGTCAATTTTGGTAAAAAATGTGCAAAATGCTATTGGCTTTTATTTCATTTTAGGTATTTTGAAAAAAAAAAACTATCCACGAAAATCCCAGATAAATACCATTCGAATACCAATAAAACATTATTATAGTGGAAATATGCTTGAATTAGAAATAATTTTGGAACGTTTGTATGGGCAATTCATCCTCCGATTGCCTCTTAACGTGTCATTGATATTGTAAAGACATAAGGATTATTATTAATGCTCTACCGTTCTAAGCGGTAAGGTATCATAGTATTTCAGATGGAATGCTACATGAATTGCTAGTTGCTATTCTAAATGTGGAAGCGTAGGAGCATGCAATATTACCAACAACGTATGGATTACTTACCTGTTGCACTAGGCATGCAAAACCTGTAATATCTCGTCTGTAGTAAATGCGCGTGGGCGCAACCTATATTTAGGTACTGAGGGCTCATCTTTACAATGCTATTGTACTGCTCAAACATTTAATTGCTAAAAAAGGAACATTTATTATCAAAAACAGTTGAAGTGGTCGGCCGAATGATGTGAGTAAGAAAGAAGTGTGTTGAGATGATGAAAATGGAAGAAGAAAACATGCTGTACCGACCCCAATTAGAGTGGGTAATGGAAGACAGCTGATGATGAGTTGTAGTTATCACCGTTCTAGACATGAGCGAGGAGAACACACCCTGGCTTCGACATGGCTTGTACTAACTATATCCTGATAATATTATAAAGGCGAAAGTTCATAAAATGTAAAATGTGTTCCTCATTCTCGCCAAAACTACTGAACGTAGGTATGTACTGAACGAACTGAAATTATGCACATATGTAGTTCTTGACCACGAATAGCTAGGCTACTTTTTATCCTTGCAAGCGAAGCCGCGGGTGGAAGTCCTTCCATTGTGTGAGCTAATGGCCAACTCTGGTGTCGAATTTTAGGCTGCCCGAGGGCCTTCGACATGGCTTAACAACTGAAAAAGCCGCATCAGTAAGGTGCATCTTAACGTGCCTTTGCGAAAGCTAGTAATGATATAAATAACTAACGGCCAGTCCCGGCTTCGCACGGGTTAGGGCACTTTTTTTACACCTTGGGTTACGTTACTTAAGTTTTAATAAGGATCCCTGATCTTTTCTAGCAATATATATAGCCTATGTTACTCAGGGTGAATATAGCTTTCTAATGAGGAAATAATTTTTGAAATCGGCACAGGAGTTTTTAAGTTTATTCATTACAAACATACACACACACAAAAATAAAATAAAATCCTCTTTATAATATTAGTGTAGAACTGTAGATGTAGATGTTTCGTGAGACAACTTCTACTGAAAAATATCTAGTGGCTAATTCTAATGTCGAAGATCACACGTAGGCTTTGACATGGCTTGTACTAAGTAGAATTACATAGTTTCCACATGACAACGCTCTATGCAAAGCAATCGACACGGGAAGCACGCGGCTCGCGGATAGATATTAATTTGTGTGTCGAAATATCTGCAATTGAGTGTACACTCACGTGCACACGTGCGTGCTAAAGCCATTATATTGCTATGAGCGCTATATCTGTCGTATATCAAACAGATAAACAAATAATGAGCTGATTAGTTTGAATCGCATCAGAGTTATATAAACTAGATTCCGCCCGCGGTTTCGATCGCGTGGTACCCGGATAAAAATACCTAATAATCTGATATAACACAAACACAAACTATGTAGGTACTCCCACTCCCATTATAAGAAGAGGTACCTATAACCCTCACGCTGGGCATTCGAACGGGGCTCTGGCGGCCGGCTGATTGCGGCATAGCACAGCCTTAATCGGCACAGCTAAATCCCCTGGCCACCGACGGGCAGCAGCGTCGGTGGTGCGAGAAGCTGTGCCCTGCGATCCCCAACCCGCATGCCCAGCGTGGGGATTATGGGCATATCCCCCTTTATTAGGGGAGGCCTATGTCCAGCAGTGGACTGATATAGGCTGGTGTGGTGGTGGTGGTGTGGTGGGCATTCGAGTTGGGGATCGCAGAGCAAATCGTCAAGAAATGTACCACGGCGGGCGTTTGCTGGAAATAGGCCTCCCCTAATAAGAAGGGGGATATGCCGATAATCACCACGGTGGCATGCGGGTTGGGGATCGCAGGGCACATCTTCTCGCACCGCCGACGCTGCTGCCTGTTGGCGGTCAGGGGATGTAGCTGTGCCATTTTTAGGCTGTGCTATGCCGCAATCAGCCGGCTGGATGCACCACGCAGGTGAGGTTAGCTTGAGTACAGAAGATGGAGGTTGGAATTGGAACCCTTTACACCTCCTGGTAAATACATGTGAAGCTAACTAAAGTGCGGGTTAGTCACTATGTTTTTCTTTACCGTTTCGATCATGTTTTTTAGTTAAATACCAGTAAACATTTTTTTATTACTATTATTAACACGTTGACTGCAGGCCTCGCACATGACGCGTAGCATCAGGGCCAGCGGGTCAACATCGACAGTTTTGTTTCAGCACTCGTGTTATATACACTAGGAACTAAACTATGCAATAATTTAACTTGTGAAGCAGCCCTAAAGTTTTGTTAAACTTTTTCCATGAATGATGATGATAATTTTAGATCTACCTTAGTTTTAGGGTTGCGACATACAACACAAGATTAAAGTTATTGGAGAAAATGTTTATCACGTCCTTTCAACCGAGGTTCTCGCAACTTGTGTCCAATGTCCAACCATGGTCCAAATCTCTACTTTCTGGATAACTAAAGGATTCAAACTCACCTAGTACAGTTATAAATTGTTATCTACTGAGACAAATTTCTTCGTTCTACAACGATGAAGATAAGAAGTTCGTACCACATAAATTCGTACTTATTCACTCGTACAGGCATGAACTCTTTCATATCTCTACTCCGTTACTTTTTACAATGACTTTAAAACTCGGTTAGTAAGTACCTAGATATCGTAACGTTATCAATATACTGAACTGCTTATTGTGAATAAAGGTTGACTTTAAGATATTACAAGGAGTGCCTTGTTTTAAAAGTAAGGCAATGTCACAAAATCCATAAAAAATCTAAGTATATTAACATGAGTCGTGGAAAGAATTTGATCCAAAAATTCTACTAATATCACACTAATAATAGAAATGCGAAAGTTTGTGTTTGTTTTGTTCTCACTCAACTCCATACACACATACAATCTATGTATATTTTAAGTTTCATATATATCTGTTTATTAGTTTTTGCGTAAGAGTAACAAATATCCATCCACCCTCATCCACAAAAATTCAAATTTATAATATTAGTAGGATTTCTGATCTGGATCAACACATAGGGCGGAAGCTAGTAATAATTATAGCGGTGATAGTTTGATTTTGATGATGTGAAGTTGCTTATTCCAAATAAACGAGATAGGAGTACAATTGCGGGAAAGGGAGTCCCATTTACATTTAAAGGAGAATGCCGAGAACCCGTACCAATTGCGTCAAAACCAAACGTATGCCATAAAATTTATTATATTTTATAAATGACATTAACATTTTCTTTAGTTTTACACACCGACGGAATCAATAATCAAGTAAAAAAATATTTTGTTGATTTGGTTTCCGCCGCACGCCGCCATCACACTGCAAGAACCAATGATATTCACGTTACTATGGCAACAAACATTGATGTAAAGTGTTACTATGGTAATAACCCTCATTTTTAATTATTTTGACAGTAGAATCGACTAAAAACTTATTGGAGATTTTTTTGACGCATTCACTTTAGTCTTGGTACCGAGCGCCATACATCAGTCGGCATTCTCCTTTAGACTAATAGATAATTTATAATGATATACGCTGCTTTTTATCCGGGCACCACGCGAGCGAAGCCGTGGACGGAAGCTGGTATTGTCAGAAATCTATTCTAATTTTTCTCGCCTAGTGGCAAACTCAGGTGTCTGTGAGTTTTCACGCCACCAAAAGGCCGGCGACAAGGCATAAAACTGAAGAATCCGTGACCAAATGGTGACCGGACTGGTAAGATGAACTGCTAAGAACAACGAAGTAAGCTGCACATACTCCTTGAGTTGCTTCGAAATAGTTGTATAAATAGAATGTGTCTTGGACAAAGGTACTATCGACCATATTCTATTCTCGTGCCCGAGACCACGTCTATCTTGGGGATTATCTACGAACCTAGAAAACGCCAAAAATAAGAAGTCAACTGCAGTACATAGGCACACATAGGCCTCCCCTAATGGGTGCCATTGCCCCCTGATCTCGACTCGACGCATCCAGTTTCTACCAGCAGCCTTTTGCAGTTCGTCGCTCCACCTAGCCCACGCTCATATCTTCCTAAGATAGCCGACATCGGTGGCAGAAGGCGCAAACTATGTGACTTGATGAAATAGTGTGGTGAAAGGTACCTGATGCGCTGGAGGTCCTGGGCCGAGACAGGCGGTCCACAGACTGCTGTAGGTCGTCAGCGAGGCGTTTACGTTTCGCCCTCGCGTCGTCTGCATCGCTCTGTGTGTACGATCGCTTGCGTCGCCCGCTCGGACGACTCTCCAGAGACACTGTCATCATCATTAACCAAGTTATAGTCTTAAAGTCATATTCATAACAGACCTATAAACCTCAGATATCTACGCTGGCGTTTAAATATCATGTTAACTCTTTTTATTTGCATTTAACTGACATGGACAAGCTTACTTTAGTGTCGCACTGTAGTTATCGCGCGTTAGTGTTAGTGTTTCGATGATCTTGTTGGTGCAAGGTAGGCAAAGAGGTTGCGGGTTTTATTCCCGGAGCGAGACCAATAAATAAATAAATGCTGGATAGTTTGTCACAGCATCACTAGCCTCACAATAAGTAGAGCTTGTATTAAGGGAAACACATCACTGATATACTACTGGTATATTTTTTTGTGTATATTAATGCATTATACATAGAAAACAACCATATCCGAGACTAATATTTGCAGGTCATAGATTTTTTTTTCTCGCGGCGGGAATCGAACCCGCCACCTTCTGCGTCTCAGGCAGGCCTTCACCCACTGCGCCAAACAACCAAAATGTTTGCATGATATGCAGGATATTTATTCAGGTCTGGACTCATAGTTCTTTATACCCACGACACAGGAGGGTATTATTGTTTGGTGTTATGGTATAAGAAGAGACCTAGTATGAATCTTACTAGTATTACTAAACTAAAATATGGTAACAGGATTTCCCATTGGGAATGCACGTTAACTGCGGCTCTTGGACATGACGCTACGCATTATGCAGGCAGCACGCAGCCTGGCTAGAGCAAGTGTGTTTTCATCACTCAAAGCCTACAAGACAAGATCCAACTCTAATCCTATCCTACTAATACAAGGCATAAGGTTTTTCTTCCTTTATGCCATAACTACTGAATGGATTGATTTATCATATAGGCTACTTTTTATCCAGGTACCACTGTGAGGGAAACTGCAAGCGGAACCTAAGACAGTAAAACTTACCACTTTCATCAAAAACGAAGCTCTTATTGGACCCTTTTAAGTTAGACTTGATCACCTTCTTTCTGTTCTGAATGACCACAGCGGGATTGTTGACAGGGCTACAGAACATGACCTTCGTCATCCGTGGAGGCTCAGCAAAGGAGGACCGTTGCTTCTCAATAGACCTTGTTACATTCATAACACTCTTTTTAGAAGAGCTTTTGTTAACATGGAACGGTGTGAACCCAGGTGATGGGAGAGACACCCGTTTTGTTGGAGTTTTTGATTTTGGAGAACTGATGATTTCAGGTTCATCTTTTGTGAAAGTCCCTTCTCGCTTCAGAGGAGTGATAGGTGTTTCCTGTGTATCATTCTGTATAGGAGTGGTTTTGAGAGTTTGTGTTGTGTTGATTCTAGAGTCATCCATACTGCTCTCGATCAGGACTGGAGTGGTGTTAAGGATATTTTCTTCATTTTTGGATTCATCGCTGGTTATACTGATCCTGGATTCATTGGATTTGTCTAAGGTTATCATTGAGCTGTCCGAGCTTATGAGAGAAGATTTGGATTTTTTATCAAATGTTGTGTCAATTTTCTTTTCTTGGTCAATGTCAAAAGTATCATTGATAATTGTGTCTGTTTTTTGTGGAGATTTCCTCTTGACTAAAGTAGTATCTGATTTTTGTGCATCTGTTTCGAATGTTGTATTTATTTTGGTTCCAGTTTCTTTGTCAAATATGGTATTGATTGGAGACCTGAGTTTTATTGATTCTTGGTCAGTATCGGATTCTTTTTCATGAGTTGTGTTGATAACAGATTTATATTTTAAATCATCTATCATTGTCACTGGAGATGACATTTCATAAGCTGATTTAAATGGAGATGATGTTAGATCAAATGTAGCATTTACTATTGACTTTTTCTTTGGATTAGCTTCAACTTTAGAGTTTGATTCTGAATCCTTTTCAAAAGTTGTGTCTATGATTGATTTTTTTGCTTCTTGCATAAATAATTTCATAGGTGATGCATTGATGGGTGATGATTGTTCAATAAATTTACAATTGGCACCTGTTATAGAATTTTTCCTTTCGCTAGATATGACTTGAGAATCTGGTTCAATGTCATTTACTACAGATTTTTTCTTATCGTCATTATTGTCCCTGTGGACAGGTGACAATGTGTCTGTGATTTTAATGATTGTGTTAACAGCAGACTTTCTTGTCTTCTTTTTACATGTTGATTCAGTGATTCCATCCTTTTCAGAAGCGTTGATTGCTGAGTTTTCTTCAACTGTTTTCAAATAATCATCAACATTATGAGGTACAGACTTTCTTTTACCTTTGGCTGAAGTAACTTTTGACTCTTTCTCAAAAGTAGTGTTATTGTCAGGTGTTTTGTCAAATGTTGCATTTCTTGTTGACTTTCTAGTGCTAGCAATAACCTTTTCATTTAGGTCTAATGTATTCTTGTACTCATTGGCCTCATCAACATATTCTGAGGCCATATGTCTGTTGCTCAATTTACTCCTCTGCTTTCTTATTGGAGTGTTTACATCCTTGTCAGTAGCTTGTTCTACATCATTAACACTTGCTTTTGCACTGGATTTTCGCTTTCTGGGTTCTTTTTCATCATTTGTCACAGTGTTATCAATTTTTACAGAAGATCTGGTTTTCCTAGCTTCTGCAACTTGTGTGTCTTTCTGAGATAAAAGAGCTGGCTCTTCAATGTCTGTATTCCGTGGACTGCCTGCAGCGCTGTGGAAGGAATCAACAGACATATTGCTTTTATTGATATTGCTCAGAGTCTCTGGCTCGATCTCCTCTACCACCATAGAGTTGGATTTACGTCCTTTCTTTTTCTTTGTCTTTTTCTTAGGCACAACCATATCTATAGGAGTTTGCTCTTGTTCTTTTTTCTTTTTCTTTTCTTTTTTAGGCTTTGGAGCTTCATCTTGAGCTGGTGCCTCATCTTTGATCGCTTCTTCAGTATTACGTATTCTTCTTGTGAGTCTCACTGATTTCCTGTCGACTGTTGGTTTGCACTCCTCAGGATCTACACTCTCTGTAGTTGTAAAGTTGCGTTCCTTAAGAGTGTTTTTTCTAAGAGCGCGAGTAGTTCTTCCTTCGTCAGTGCAGTCCACGGTGTCGACTCCAATATCATCTCCCGGGTAAGCCACATAATTACGCTTCTTCGGCTTCGGGCTCAAATGAAATTCATCCAGGTTCTCCTTCGTATGTTTACTTCTCGTTTTCCTTTCGCTCCTCGGGACGTCGGTCACTGATTTCACGATTTCCTCTTGGAGAGAGATGTGTATTTCTGAAATAGGAATATTTTGGTTTTGTTAAAGAAAAAGCGACTTGAACTGGCTACTGGGCTGGTTGGCAATAAATGGTAGGTAGGTACTTACTTTTTCCAGACCTTGTAGACATTTTTACGTGTCCTCTGTACTTAGAGCAAATAGAATCCCTTCGTTAACATTTATTTGCAGAACAAACAACACTTTGTTTTCCGTTTGATACAATTTAAATAAAACTTCCGTTCTTCAATCAAGTTTTTGAATTTTGTTTTGTTCACAGACTAGTGTTTTGTTGATTTCAACCAGAGAACATAATAATTTGGTTTGGGCAAAAAACAGCCGATACCATAGACAATTCACCATGTACAATTGGGCCTAATAATAAACGTCCTGATTTTGTACAACCTGATTATCCGTGTATAAACAATACAAAGCAAAAAGTCCACCAAATCCTATCTGTGAATAATCTTCACGTGACGATTATGCACACCTCAAGCAAACACAGCTCTTCTATTGATATAGATATATAGATGAACTCTTTATTGCACACAACACCAGTTAAAAACCAAAAAAATACAAAAAGAGAGAAATTAAATAGTAATGTAGGTACAATGGGCGGTCTTATCGTTTAAAGTGATTTCTTCCAGACAACCAAGAATGGAAAGAATATAATCAAAAGAATTGAGCTACATTGATGTACATTGTGTTTGAACTAACGTCGTCTTCGTACTTGTATGAGGAGGCAGTATAGGGAATAAATAAAACGGAAATGATAATATCATAAAAGATACAGAAGAAAAACAATATAATATATTGTTTTATCTTGACGTTATAACGTATAATTAGAAATAGAAACGAATTTCAAAATAGAAACTAACTAACTAACGGTGTCGTTATGAGCACAAGAATATGAATAATGAAGTTAGTTGTCATTTGCTCTGTGGGCGCGTTCAGTTCACTGCGATGGATTGCTGCTTCCCCTGACCAATAGATGCCGTTTGTAGTCGCTTTTTGAACACATAGTTTCTGATTGGTCGTTTCTTAGGCAGTCATCACTCCTTCGAAAGCATCAAGTAAAAACGTCCATAGAATAAAACTAATGGTAACTAATAATCACTAAAATGTAAATAAAAATGCATATTTGACTCCAGTATGGGCTCTCGCCACAACTCTCGCGAGGTGCACTCGTCACTCTCCCACGCGATCTTCTGGCTCCGCATTTTTTATATAGACTCTAAAGCGTAGAGTGAGAACCTCGGTGACATCGGGGTGCTCTGTGTCGGTTCTGTGATATATTTAGAACCTAACCACTCAGGACTCCAGTACGGGTGCCTTGTATTGTGGACAACAACCTTTTACTGTCCTATTCTATGTCTATTCTTGGCACCTCGGGTAAGTACTGTAAACGAAGCATAAGTCTTGTCTATGTTATGTACATGGATGATCAGGCTATGCTTTCCATGGGTGTGAACAATCGACATGTGCCAGACAAGTATAACCCGATCATGCATGTTTAATTAAACAATATTCAACGTGTACATAGATAATCAAGTTGTATAAGACCAGGATGCCAATCTAGCAGATTGGTTTTATGATGTTGGTAGCAGTTGATAGGTAGAAGACAGAATACCTACATTTGATTCAGGCTCCTTCGGAGGGCGGGATTTTTTTTCATCTAGAACAACAGTGTTATATTTTTGTTTTATTATATTTTCTATTGGTTTTCTGATTTATGTTGAGTAAAGTTTATGGCGCCTTAACCAACCTACGTTAGTAAGGAGACGCAAGTGTAGTGAAATGAAATAAAAGTTTTAAACTGGACTTCTCAGATGAAGGATTTTTTTGCTGATTGTTTTGTTATAGCCGCCATAGTTATAACAGAACATGACTTGACCGAAGATTGACGACCGAACTAAAAGACGGAAGAAATGGAATAGAGGAAGAAAAACACAAAATAAAACGGAATACTTGCAGTATGGTCAAAAGACTTTAGTCTGCCGAAATTGGGCTAAGAAAAAAAAATAAAAAACAGGCTCCTTCGCATAGGCGCGATATTATCGATTGATATTAACGGATGCGTTATTGCGTTATCTGTTTTTTTATACATATCTGTATACTATTTTATACATACGCAATAGAAGTATTGTACGACGCTTGCGTTCGTCCTGACTCCTGTGATGTGATATTCCGCTAGAGTTCTCAGAGCATTTGTATTGGAGATTGGGACGCATGCGATCCCGCATTATCGCATTAATACATCCGGTATTACCAACCTATAATAACGCATGAGAAAAATCTGCCACAGAATTATCGGAAGATAAAAACGCACTAGTGTTGTGTGCAAGGAATTGACACATTAACGCAATAATGCATTTGGTATTTATCATCATCTTCATCAGCCTAAAGGTATAGCAGTCCACGGTTGTACATAGGCCTGCCCTAATAAGCACCATTGCGCCCTGTCTTGAGCTCGACGCATCCAGCGTAGCGATGTGTCAACTCGGTTTACCAACTCGGTTCAAATCGGTTTAACGATCGAACGAGTCAAACCTATTCAAGGGTTTGACCAAATCGGTTTGAAAAGCTTGCCGACGCGCCGCGTGTCGTGCTGTTCGTGCCTCGTGCGTCTTCGGGTCGAGTCGAGTCGAACGAACTACGATACGAACTAGCCGCTAAATAGATTATAGAGCGCGCGAGCAGTGAGTAAGTGTGAGTGAGATAGGGGGTTGGGTCGCGCCTGACCAATTCACATAATTTTCTTTCACACTTTTTTCTTGTAATGTTTTCATGATTCAAAATGTAATTTAGTACTGAAATCTAACTTCCTACTCGGTCTCTTAGTCCTACACATGGCTATGAGCAATAAACACGAAAATAATAATTTTCCCGCTTTTTCCAATGACACGAAAATAAATTAATGATTCAAAAAATGAAACCACTTTTGAGAAAACTAAAATTTTTGTTTTATTATACTTTATATGAGCTTTACATACATTAAAGCAAAAAAACAAACAAATTAAATATTTATTTGTTTATTTAAATTTACCACATACTTACGGGTAGTTGATATTTGATGTATGTCAACGACAATAAAAATACCTAAGGTATTATCCACTCATGCTGATTTGTGTAGTTTGTGTTCATTATTCATTAAACGTGTTACTCATTTTAACAAAAAACAGTTTTTTCTTTAATTTTTAGTACACTACGTCTTATTCATGAAAAAACATTTTTTAAGAAAATATTAATTAAGAATAAACCAATTACGTTCATAGTACATACCGAACCATTCGATCTAACTAAATCACATCGGTCAATACAATTTCAGTGCCATCTGCCATTTGTTTTGTAAGCTCTTGTTCGATTTGGATGCAAATCGGTTTGAATCGGTTTCAAACCGATTTGCTTATTTTTTCAAACCGAGTTATCCGAGTTGTGTTTTTAACCGAGTTGCCCATCGCTAATCCAGCGTCTAACGGCAGGATTTTGCAAATTGTCACTCCACCAGCGGAGGGCGTCACATACTACGTTTGCCGATACTAGTATTATGTTATCTGTGCCGATACTAATCCGGTAATAAGGCGCCTATCTGGGGGAGCCCTAAAGCGTCTGACGTCAGAAAGACTGTCAAAGAAATGTCAACTGTCATGTCAATTCAATGTCAAACAAAATGTGTAAACAATTTCTTCAGTACATTTAAATCTTTTCTTCTGTTGATCCACAAAAGAAAAACGGTGTCTTTCAAAATTATTTTTAAACACCTTTGTTCAGATAAAATATTGTTGAAGGATAACTGAAGTTTAATGAAAATGTGAATTTTATCGTAACTACTCAACGGAACTTGTTTTGGAGACGGGCGTTGGTGTAACGTCAGTTATCCTGCGTGACTCAATCTCCAAGAATACACAATGGAAAGGCATTTATACAAATTCCTAACAGTGTTAATAAGTATCTTCTGTTATTGTAAAAGCGACCGCGGCGACTACATCGGTTGTTACCTACTGGACATAGAAAATGTGTTGAATATCCACACCGGGCAGTCGGTGGATGTGTGCCTGTCGGCGTGCGAGCAAGTGTACTACAAGTACGCTCTGATCGGCAACGAGTCGTCATGCTTCTGCGGCAACGCGGCCGGCAGGCTGCAGCTCGAGCCCGCTTCCTGCAACGTGACGTGTCCAAAGAACGCGAGTCAGACGTGCGGCGGAGACAACGCGTGGAGCGTCTACGACACAGAGGTCAGTGCGCCGGGACCGCCGGCCTCCGTCGCCGTGCACAACGCCACCGAGACCACCCTCCGCGTTCGCTGGACTCCGCCCGCGGCGCACTCCTACATCTCCGGCTACGTCGTCCGCGCTGTCGTTATACAGACGTACTCGGACGCCGCACTGATCCCTCTCGAATGGATGGTCTCCAATGAAACATTTCAAACTGAATTGCTGAACCTACAACCGGGCTCGACTTACAACATCAGTGTAGCTGCTGTGAATATAGATGAGGAAGGTATCAATATTACTATCACAGCTGAGACGGTGATCGGGACACCGGACCCGAGCCCTCCTGATATAGAAGTCAAGTCCAGACATGGAGATAGAATGGTTGTTCGTATTCCAGAAGCCAAGAATGTCAATGGCCCTGTTTCCATGTACAGGGTTGTGGTTTCCATAGAGCTGTATCAACAAGGCTTTATTATAGACACACTGGGTAACTATTCCTATTCAACTGACAATGGTCTACCATATTACATCACGGCAGAGCTGGACCCTGATGACATTGAGCATGATTTTATTATTGGTGATAGAATTACTTACAATGGCTTCTATAATGCCCCTTTGCCACTGACCAATGATATTGATGTGTCTCTCGGGGTAGTAAGCGAGAAGAATCATGTAAAGAAAATAAGGTATGCAGAATCCACTAAAAAGATCATATTGAACATCAATGAACCGGAAGAAGTGAATCCAATGGTGGTCATACTCGGAGCTGGAATAGCCATCGGTGTAGTCTTGTTGTTGATTGGTATAGGGTTACTGATAATTTTGAGGAAAAGAATACATATGGTGAGGTTACAAAGAGGGTCTCAATCTATGCCTCTAAGCCTCAGTGAACCTTGCATGGAGATTGAAAACTCAGGCTTTCTTCAAGATGAAGATGAAAGAGTGGACTATTACAGCAACTTGAAACGAAAACTATGGAATATTCCCAGGAATTTCATAGATATTGATATCTCCTGTGTGGTTGGACTCGGCAGCTACGGGAAATTTACGAAAGGTAGGGTCCAGCAGGGAGGCCAGACCCCTGCACTAGTCCAAGTCATCTCCGACAGAGAACTTGAAAGACCAGACAAGAAATTAATGTTGCAAGAGCTAGATCTGCTGATAAAGTCCAACGAACATGAAAATGTGCTCTCTCTTATTGGAATCTGTGAAACAAACACAACCCTATTTGTAGTACTGGAAGATATGAAGGTGTCATTGAAAGAGATGCTGCTTCAGAGCAGGCAGAGAGATCTCCAGAACAACAAATTCTGCCTCGTCACTGAGAACAAGCTGCTTCAGATTTGCGTGGACGTGGCGCGCGGGATGGAGTACCTACATTCCGCCAAAATAGTCCACAAACGCCTGAGCTGTAGAAATATTGTTGTTGGAGACAGTGGAGTCGCTAAAGTGGCCGGATTCGGATTGTCGCACATGAGGCCGATGCATGAGACTCCGGACTACACCAGGTGGACATCCCACGAGATGTTGAGGCAGTCACGGTTCAACCCCAAAGCGGATATTTGGTCATTTGGTTGCTTGATGTGGGAGGCGTTCACAATTGGCGCCACTCCTTACGCTCACAGCGGAAATAAAGATGTGGCAGCCAGGATTTTGCGAGGAATGCGGCCTTCGCAGCCCTCGTACGTGGGCGACGAGCTGTTCCAACTGTGCCTGCAGTGCTGGCAGGTGGACCCCGATGAAAGGCCAACATTCTCTTCACTCTTACAAGAACTGATACCGTTTTCTGAAGCACAGGGCACGAGGAGCCTTAGTTTTACGCACTACAATGGATTCGATTTTGAGCCACATATACCGCAGTACGAAATAATCTCGTAACGAAAATATTCGTTATATTAAGTACTTAAGATTTAAGAGACTTAAAAAGACATTATTTTAATAAGTATCCAAAGATCTTGACTTTTCTATTGCCAAGCTGGTACTTACTCAAAAGACAGAAGACTTTGTTTTTTGTGTGTCACACACATTCATTTGCCTTTATGAGTTTGTGCCTAAGGCTCAGCATATAGTCACAACCTTAGGTACAAATTCATCCGAAATCGACACGGAATAAATATTAAGTCTGAAACTTGATTAAGTTTTAGTATTTTATGCTAAAGCGCTCTTAGGCTGATAATAAATCTCTAGATACTGTAGAGAGTTGTCTATCTTGCATTAGTACTTAGTATTGCAAATTATTTGTTTGTTGCATTGGTACTTGTTGACTTAGTGTCTAAACACACTATGCCGAAATTACGCGACGGAAGTTCCGCAGCTGATTTTACGTTCCGCCGTATTCGGCTGATATGACACACCATAAACGCCGAACTTACGCGGCAGAAATTCAGTTGAGTAACTTTTGTTTTTCCCCGCCCCCGATCTTCTTTGGCAGTTGAACCGAACTCCGGTCGCGTATATTGTGTGCTCTACCGCCGAATGGCCGCGGAACTTACGCCCGACCGAAGTTCGTCTGTACGTCATAACGCAACGTAATTTCAGCATAATGTGTCATCCATCTGTAATTCAAATAGCATTGCAGGCGTAATCATTCCGAACTTCGGTCACTTCAGTTCAGCATAGTATGTTTCGCCACTAAGGGTATCATCTTCAAGTAACTTCTAAGTAAGCTATTTGCCAGTTACAGTAGTTAATTGGGCGTACACACTTTAACCGGTGAATAGCTTACTTTGACTTTAATTGATGATAGGCCCTAACTGTTACCTGAATCTTGACAATACAATAATGTAACTGAGTAGTTCTAACTAGAATTTAAGCAATCAATGTAGTTGACATAGCTCTAAGAATTTAACGCCTTTTCTTGTTCAAATACCATTTCGTTGTATTCGAAGTTTTTTATGGACTACAAGAGTCTCATAGATGAGTTTTATTGATGTTTTTTTTTGATAATGTGAATATATACAAACCTCAGTCTTCAGACTTGGGTCTATTTCATAATCTTATCAGATTGAGGACTTTTACGTTGCACGCCCCACTGGGCGTGCAACGTAAAAGAGTGACAAGGACGGTGCACTCACCGTCCTTGTCACTCCGCCAGCTTCTTTCGACGTTACTGGATGATGAAATAGGCATGCAGCTACATTTCTCTATTACTTACTTAGCTTATAAGTATGTACTGAAAGTAAGTTCTCTTAGTTTTTATTATAGATTTTATTTGACTTATACCAGTTTTATACAATGTATTTATGTTTATTTATTAAGATTTTACCTGGTTTTATGATCTGAATTTTACGTATTCCGTCCAAATTTGTATTTTTTTTACTTTATACACAATGTACTTACCTATAGATAAGGTAATTTTATGCTAGGTGAAGGTTAGGTACCCTGCTCTTTAATAGAGTCGAGAACCTACCTAGCCGGTACCCAAATCTGCACATGCTTGTACAACTAATAACATTATTAATTTTACACAATGATTTTTTAAGAGATTAAAGCAGCGTTACATTTATTTGCCGCCTTTTTATTTATCAAACTTGCATGTGATGAGAATTCAAAAACAAAGGTACAAGATCCAGGAATACTACCTACATTAAAGAAAACTCAATATTCAATGTTTATTGTTTCTTTAGGTAGGCATACAGGCGGTAGGTTCACACACAATAACACACCGAGCCTTTTCGCGAAAGAAGTCCCGCAATCGCGGCGCCTCAAAATAACAATACAAAGGTTCAGCAACAATATCATGTTGAACCCAACACGTTTTCCTACCAAAAAAATTGCACCAAATTTGATCACATTGGTGCAAGTTTTTTGGTAAGCAAAAGGTGATAGAATCAAAATGATATTATTGCTGAACCTTTGTATTGTTATTTTTTCTAGGCCGTGAAGGTTTGCTATTTTGCATAACTACATTCAGTGATTTTATATCTTCAAAAATGTTGAATAGTGCGAGCGAGAGGGAGGTTTGACCTTCATAGTCGTCTTAATATCTTAGACCTACATTTCATAATGTTCATAATGTATGAATCATGCATAGAGAGCACCTGGGTGTATCGTGTCTGGACCTCGAGATAATATTTTTGCAGATCATATAAAATCTCGCAGCGGGAATCGAACCCGCGACCTTCTGCCTTTCAAACAGACCTACGCCCACCGCGCCACAGAGGTCGTCATATGACTGTCATAACAACTATCTGTCTGACTGTCTTACATAGATAGATAGAAAATTCTTTATTGCACAAGATAAAGTACAAGTATACAGGCGAACTTAAATGCTAAATAGCATTTTCTTCCACCTTTGTGTAGTGTGGAGATAGATTGGTATTGCTGCAAATTTTATTAATAAAATTGCAGAAAATTATGACCTAACTAATAATAATCCTCAATTAATTTAACGGCCTCTGTGGCGCAGTGGGCGAAGGTCCACCTGAGACGCAAAAGGTTGCGGGTTCGATTCCCGCTGCGGGACAATTGTTTGCATGTTCTGTAGATATTTGTCTCGGGTCTGGGTGTTTCTATTTAAAATATGTATGTAGTTACAAAAATAAATATATATGTGTAAGTAGTATATCAACCATGTGGTTCCCATCATACAAGCTATGCTTAGTTTGGGGCTACATGATGCTGTGTGATTACGTCCCGTATTATTTATTTTATTTTAATAAATGAGATAGAGAAAAATGAAAAAAAAGAAAAAGTAACCGAAACCATAGGTACTAAAGAAACATGTGATTGTATTAAGTATTATTAACTACTAGGTTCCGCCCGCGGCTTCGCTTGCGTACGTATTACCGGGATAAAAATGCCTATGTGTTAATCCAGGTCTTAAACTATGTATATTCCAAGTTTCATCTAAATCCGATCAGTCCTTACGTAGCGAAGCGACCACAAACATACTCAAACTTTCGCATTCATACTATTAGTGTGACTAGTAAACGCTTTGAGTGCTGAAAATACACTTGCTTAATGCGGCCCCGATGGCTGCTGCTCTCGGGTATGGGCACGTGCGCGGCGGAAATCGAACCCGCAACCTTCTGTCACAGTCGGGCCTTCGACTACTGCGCCACAGAGGCCGTCCGGTCGTCAATGTCATTCAATCAAAATAACAATTTTGTTACTCCGTAACGGCTAGCGGCTGAACAACACCTGTCTATTTAGTCCACTACTGGACATAGGCATCCCCTATAAGAAGGGGGACATGCGAATAATCGCCACGCTGGGCATGCGGGTTGGGATCGACGGCTGAACGGATTTGGATGAAACGTGGAATATACCACTGGCTTGAGTCGTCACTTTAGACTTTGCGTACATGTTGTTTACAGAGGTCATAAATTCTATGTTTATTAAAGTTTCAACATGAACCCTGTTAGGGGATAACAAAATTTAGGCATCTTACTAGGTCATAATATAATGGAAAAATCTGAAGTAGAAACTAAAATTGCACAAAATAAATCAAATTAAGTAGGTGTTTATGTAATATCTCCTGTTCTTGAATACGGGTTAAAATACTAATACTAAAAAGCAATCAGAATACTGTACTTCCTATCAGGCGCGGATCCAGCCCTCCAAAAAGGTTGTGGGCACAGCCACCCGGAAATCGGCCAAGTGCGAGTCGGAGTATGAACTTGCTCATAATGGATTTATTGCAGTAGTAGTTCTTAAACTTTTTGTAGTTACGGAACCCTTTCCAAATTTCAGACCCATCACGGACTCCTTTCGAAGGCAGTTGTTAGAAAAAAACCGTAGTAGAGGTACTGACCTAAATAAAAAGTTGATTAATTTATATTACGTACCGCAATGTTTGAAAACTAAAGTTTTCAATCAGTGCGTGCTACCCGTCATGACATGACATACGGAGCCGAAATGTGGACACTCACAGTACGCTAGTTCACCAGCTTAAAAGTCACTCAGAGAGCTAAGAAAGCGTTGTGAATCACACACGATTCATTATTTTTTTATTTGATTAAGGCATTTGATATAGTTTCATCAGCCTATAAAGCTCAATTAATAGACCGTGAAAGTGTGACGTCACAAGTCTTAGATTTGTGGGCATGCCCATCGTGCCCACAACGGTGGATCTGCGAATGCTTCCTATCAGAATACAGTGCTTCCTATGCATCCTGCTGATAGGTCATGATGAGCCATGAGATGAGAAGGATACCTGCCTAGGAGCTACCTACACAAGGGGGTAAGGTAATCGGATGAAAAAGAAACAACATAGTGTATTTTTAAATTTATTCAATGTTAATAATATAGACAATGTTCAAGGTACCTTTGAATTGGTTTTCGAGCTTTATAACACTAAGACATTATAACCTTCCATTTTACCTCTTATCATATAACATTGCAAAATAACACTTCATTTAAAAAATCAATCTGACGTTACAACTAACTAAACAAATTATAAACATTGACTAAAATATATTCCAATTTAAAATTCAAATTAAGTATAATCGTAACATTTTTAATTCAACTTAATTTTAATTTATTATCGTTACATAAACATTGCAGACCCGTTTACAATAAACAAAGTTAACAAAAAAATAATAATAAAAATAAAATTTCCACCACTGAACTCCAGAGCGACAATCATCCTCTGAGCTGCGACTGTACTGTGCCGTACCGTACCGTACTATACGATACAGTACCGTATTTAATGATACCGTACTGTACCCTCTACCGTACTGCACTGTACGAAGGTACTGCCGAGCGTCGCGCCTGTCTATACATACTTATAATACGCAACAAGTTATAATTCAATAGAATTAGTATAACATATCAATCTCAACATGTGTAAAGGTCGATGAGACAACGACTGATCGGCGCTTGAGAGGTCGGTACGCGGTGGTGCGGTTGCGGTTGCGGTTGCGGGCGCGGGAGCCGCCGACCGCTCTGCGCCGGCGCCGGCGCCGCGGCGGCCGCGCATGAAACCGAGCGAAACTTTTCAATGATAAATAGATAATAATTAAACGATCGTGTAGTACCTACGATCGATCCCTACTTCTGGGGACGCGTTCGTGACGATGTCAATATGCGCGAGTTGATTCCTCAGTCTTTAATAAATTGATGACAATGAGCAAGGAGTAACGTAAATGAAATAATGCTATGCGATTATATACAGATAAACGCGGCCGCCGCGACCCGCGCCCGCCCTCGAGTGGGGATGTCTTAATGTCGAGTTCGACTTGAACGCACAGCCATTTTCCTAAACACAGTATCGAACCTTACCCTAGCCTAGCGCACCCGACGGCTGCCACCTTCCTTGTATACCCACTAAACTATACCTATTAGTAATTACGATAAACCACTCTATCAACAAATTCAACAACATTTAGCTATTAAAATTAAGGGAGGATGAAATGCGGCTCGCGCCACCGTCCCGGCTCCGAGGCCGCGGCGTGCGGCGAGCGGCGTGGCCACGCGCGAACACGCCTCACGCCTCACGCCGCGACGCGAGGGCAATGACAACTAGCTACCTTACTCTACGACATCGAAACCTTAACGTAGGGCATCGCTCGGCGATGCGATGAGGGGTGATGAGGGGGTGCGGGGTGAACACTACGTGATGGTTGTGACATTCTACGCACAACAAGAATAGTAAAACGGCCGTTAGTCGTGCTCTTGTGCTGAGTGGGGCGGTGCCGGTGGGGGGGTCGCGGAGGACGAGCGAGCCGGCTGCGCGAGACGCGTGCGAGTGCGAGTGCGATGCGTGAGTCGGTATCACAGAAACAGTTGAATCCTGCCCTCGCAGACGCCGGACGCGCCTGCGACCTACAAAAATACCCGGAACGACGTTGCACTATTTTATTATCCTTCCACGCGATACACTACTCTCAAATAAGGTTTACCGCGCGATTCAATTATTTTTGTATTCTCGATAATAATATACTCTCAAATATTGTAACAACTTCAAGTATAACAACATTAACATTTTTTCCAGTTTTAAAATTATCTATACATACCCATAATATTGTTAATAATATAAGACAATTTTAACTAACTAGAACTCGATGATAACTATTCAATAGCCGGCAGCTGTTTGCATCGCGCAGTCCGGAGCGAGACCGGTCTCGATTGGGGTGCCTAAACTGCCTACGTAACAAGGGACAAGGGACCGAAACACTCTAAAGAGCACCTCCGCGGTGCAGACAACTGCCGGCGCGATAGAGGCAAGTCCGTACACTTAGCGATAGAGAAAGAAAACTAGATACGAGATTGGAAACTATTTCTACCCCCTGAGCACGCCCAATTCACGGTGCCGAATGAAAAACCACAGGAAACGGGTGAATTCACTTTAATTGACGATTTAACTTACGCGTACCGTATTCATATTTCCAATAAAATTGAGCTTGTAAAATCGACGTAGAGCGGCGTCATGCGTCGTGGCATTTGCCGACACGGGCCGAGTCACCCTCGCGACGCACAGCCCCGTGGAGCTCTGGAGCCCTGGGGCCCTGAGGCGAGCGATGCCGCCGCCCGGCGCGCGGCCTTCCCTCGCCGTCGAGTCGTGTCTGTCCCTCGCGAGCGTGACCTCGATACATTTTAATTGACACAAGACGATATCTGCACCTACCCCCAAATATACATAGTAGTAGAGATGAGAGAAAAATTCGAAAAAACACCAGAGAAATCGAACAGCGATACCTATACACTTTAAAGATTGAATATACATTAATAACTATCTACTCGTTTGAATGCCACTACTGCGCAATGTTACCTACATAACACACGTTTATAGACGTAGTAACAATACCACAACTTATATCGAGATGTCGATGGACAGTTGGAAACGCTTATAACGACCTAACGCTAGTGTTCGCCGAAAGTTCGGCTTAGAATATTCGCGGCGAAATCGTCTCTCAATTCCGTATTCTTATAACTACCGTACATTAACACCTTTAAGCCGATTCAATTAAATTTATTATGAACTCTTTTGTACTTCATTCCTTTTGATAAGTATTCGACCGCCGTCGAAGGCGTGCCATAACACGTGCAATGTTGGCGTCCCAACTCGGGGACCGAATATGACCAGTGGGGCGAGGCCTGACGCAGCGGCCTCGGTCGCGGATCTACAACGATGGCACTTCTGAGGTAAACGAACACAACTTAAAACTATTGTCGCGCGAGACAGTCGCCTGCGCTCTCGCGACACGAAGTACCTTGACAATGTCGAAAGGATCGATCACAGCTCTCTCGCGTATTGCACTGCAAATAATAAGCAGGCGGCAGTCGGCACTGACCGCTCCGTGCTTTGCGATTTCCTACGGAGACTAACCGAGACAGCAGCCTGCCTACAAGACGGCGCGTTCAAAAATAAACTTTCATTTACATAATTAAAGTTACTGTAAATAAGATTATATCATATTGTCATCTTGAATATATAGAAATCTGCATTAAAATGTTTAAAATATGTAATCATCTACTATTCTGGACATGCATTATCATTTAAATTGTACTTACATCGTAAGATAATTTAGACCGACAGACGACAGAAACAAACGTAACATTCGTAAGTTGAGAAAGAAAATAAAAACATTTAAATTTATAAAATGTATAAAAAAATAAAGATCTTTACCGAGAGAAATCAGGAATGACGAACTCTGCTATCCAGATTCAACACAACATGTCAATATAATAGAACAAAATTATACATAAAGTGCATAGAATATAACATAATACATGTTAACAATGTCACAATAAATTTTACATGTCCCAGTCAATAAAATAATATGCAACTTTGGTTAGGACATTATTTGGTAAACTCCTAAGATTGCGTTGCCTTCGATTGCACTCAAGTTCCCCAGAACATCGCTTCTACACTAACGATACACAAGTACCAATAAAAGTCTTCTAATTCTAACGATGCCGTATAACTAAAACAATAACTTATCAATGGTAACATTTACAATGAAATCAAACGTTTAAACAATAAGTATGCTGTGGCGAATAATATACAAAAATAAAATGTGCATGGAATAGGAATTTCCGTGATAGGACATATCACAATCGTACTTTTTTAAATCTTAAACAACAACCTTCCGCTAGGCGGAGGAAAACAAAATTGTCATCACGATGTCAAACGTAAAATATAGCATTAATAATTATGCTCAACACTATACAGGCATTAAATCAATATACATAAACATCTATTTATCTATTGTAAATATTCAACTTTGTCGATACGGGCCTAAAGTGGTGCCTTCGGGCAGACAGCTTCGGCGGGGAGCGGGCGGGCCGTAAACGAAGCGTCACATAGACGTACTCTAATCAATATATAAAGATTCCATCTTGAACCAGTCTAACTATAGACAAACATGGGAGGGGAGGATAAAAATGGCGTCTTTCGCCATTTTTTTTTCTTACTGCAAGTGACAACTAGGATTAGAGTTCAGGCCACGCCCACTACCCGCAAAAAACCTCAGCCACAAAAAACGCGTATCGAGAATGCGTAACTAATATTCTCCGTGAGATAAAACAAAACAACGTAAAACTAGAAGTCAGGTAACTCGCGCCACAGGCGTGGCGAGACGCGGCGTGGTTGAGGGCGGGACTCGGTCATACAACAGCGGTTTGACTAGAACTAGTGACTCTCGGCTCGCGAACACGAGACTGCATAGAAGCGATTCTATCTAACTAAACCTTACTTAACGGATGTGCACGCACATCACACACCCTGCTTCGTGTAGCGATACTTTTTGCCGGAACAACGGCTCTTACTTAAAAGTTAAAGGTAACTACGCAAAGGTACGCTTGAAATATTTTAGAGGTCGGGCCACCAACAAATATAGATACTTAGTTGTAGCTTTCATCCAGCGATTAACTACCATGAAACTATGACACAATACAAGTTATAATATTCTAAAAGAATGACACATCGCAAGGTTAATCTTAATCATATTTGTTGATAAAAAAAACCATGCCCAAGTAATCGGTTGTTATTTTTCGCGACAATTTTACAATATACTTTAGTACAAAATGTATTAAAGTCGCGACGCAAAGCATACAATAGATGTCGAGGTGTAGATTCGGAAACATTCTTATCCATCCTCGCTATCCACAAGACCGTTGTACCAAGTATCGCTACACGCCAATATCCTACCAACAACACCGCAGATATCCTACGATCAATATCGCAGATATCGTAACAACAATACCACAGATACCCTATCAAGAATACCTTCGCTTCGATGCAGTCCGCGCGGGGTCCGGTAGAGTTTACTGCATGAGCTGCGAGATGGCGTTGTGGCGGGTGCGCTTGAGCTCCTCCTCCTGTATCTTCTGCTCGATGAGGTAGTGCGCGTTGCCGATAGCGGTGGCGCTGCCGGTGATAGTGACGATGCGGTTGCGAGTGCCCGGCGCGAACGTGCCCTTCTTGGAGATCTGGATGTTGGCGCCTGACATCTGCTGGATTTCCACCAGGCTGCGCCCGCCGGGGCCTGCAAACGATGGCTCGTCACCACGGTGGAAATAACGTACTAGTACGTCTCAAGCACTGATTCGGAAGGCACGATCCATGCTTTTTCAGTCGTTAAGCCATGACCATCGGGAGGCCAAAAGACTAAAACTAGAGTTCGCCACTGGCTCATATATGAAGAAAGAAGGAAGAAAACGATTCATTACAGTTCCAAGTATTGGCGCCCAGTCTGTACTTAACTGGCGCCCAACGTGTGATTTTTTATGTTTATCAGTCCAATACAGAGAAATGCCACTAACGATTTGGAAATTCTTGTCATGATCACCAAGCTCGGCAAACGGACCGGTGATAAACGGACGTTCTGGTGAGTTTGATCCCTTAGTCATCCCAAATCAACTATAATATTATGAGAGCAGTTTGAAATCTTTAATTATTTAGAGAGAAAGGGATATAGGCGCGGCCGCCACCTATAAAATGCCGGGATACAAATGGCGTGATCACTCACCGAGTATAGCGCCGACGATGACCTCCGGTATCTCGACGTTCTTAGAATCCTTGCTGCCCGCATCGGCCGGCGCCGGGCTCTTGGAGAGCGGCAGCAGGCCGGCCTGCGGGAAGGCCTGCACGCCGCCCGCCGACAGTGAGATTGGCGCCACCGCCGCTGCGGGCGAAGCGCCTCGTTTGCAACCTCCGCGAAACGCTCAAAATCCCCCCAGCTCCCCCACTCCCCCCCACACCCCTCGCCGCTTGCCGCTACACTTATTACAGAACGTTTCGCGCTGTTGCCGAGAGAACATGTGTTAGCGTGTGGCGCCGCCCGCACAGCGCGATACTGTCTGCCCGTCAGAGACAGGGTGATGCTAGTGTACGTTACCTGATCTTTTACCCACGAATCGTTACTCTCATTGCCTGATACCTGCGTGTGTCGTTATCATATGCTGTTGTTCGAACTCTTGCGAGTCATTATAATTACAATAATGAAAACATAATGGGATATCTACTAAAAGTCAATTAAATTTCAATCGCGTACGTAGGTAACTGTGTTTTTACGAGGAATATTATCTATCAGTAAGTTAAGTTTACTACTTTTGCTTCAATATGGAAATGGACATAGTTAAATGGAAAACCACCATGGCTTATTACCAAACCGTAGTCGGGAAAGAGTCATGAAGAGCCACAAACAATTAGTAGTTACCCTGTGCTACTCTAGATATCAATAGATGATTCATATAAGTATAAATTAGAACTCATCATATTTTGTAAATCTCATCTGTACTGTTTACTCGCTGATTCAGAAACGAATAGTATTCTAGTTCTAGGTCCTAATTAAGCCTACATTTTCATAATTATATAAACCTCCAGGTACTATCATCTATAATTTATATTGCTGCCACAGTATTTCAATCTTTACCTAGATTCGTCAGTATGCATTATAATAGTAATTTAAAAGTTTAATTCAAACCGCCCATAAACACAGAGTTAAATTTCCAAGACGAGAAACTCAGACAAAGTTTTATACAAATTGCTACTTTCAAACTTGGCAAGTTTCACTAGATAGCTATCACTGCTTTGATGGCTTTCGGACGAATACGTTTTGAGCTCGCGTGTCGCAACGCTGTTTTATTCCATGTTAGGTTTCGTGTTTGCGAATCGCTAATTTTACAAACTTCTAAAACTTTTTGCATATCAACCGCCTATGCCAAACCGTTGGAATATTTTGTATTCAGGCTCTTTTGTAGACCGCGATATGAAAAGCTCATCAATAAAACATCACACGTGACGATTAGCACTCACTGATCTAGCAACTACACAAGTGGATACTTACTTAAATACTTAAACCCAACTAGATCTCTAATACGCTAAGTGAAAGTGTTGTTTGTCTACTCAAATTCTACAGAAAAACAGAACGTTTGCAAATAAAACAACAGTCATGCAGTGTACGAGTTGCAGCTAAACCGTAGCACTAGCATTACCCACTCGACTCGTGTGTATACAACTTTAAATTGACTTTTCAATATTGGCAGCGCTGTGTTGCGGATTTGGAAGAGAAAAGATGAGGGAAAGAACAACTTATTGTATTGTTAACATTAATTGGGACATTGGGAATATTGGCGCCGTAATCGCACACACGTTTCTATTGGTTGAAATTATACTGACGTAAAGGTAGCGTCAACTATTTCGGCTGTGATTGGTTGTTATTGGCAAGCGACGCGAGCGCCACCCTCTTCTGTTCTAAATATAATTATACTACTGGCTTTTGAGACTATTATATTGTAAATATTCATTCCAGAAGTTAACTGAAACAATATAAAAGACGCGATTGAAATAAACGTCTTATTCAATAAGTTGTTCCTTCTATAGATTGTTTGCATTATGCTGTGGACAACGCAATATTAAAAACATTGTATTGGACTAGTACATTAACTAAGATAAAAGACAAGAAAGGCAATAAAAACACTTAAGCGATTTTAGCCTTATTTGGTTTTGAACGGAACAGCCAAACTAAGTAAAGTTGGAAGTTTTTTCGAAATTTCAGTGAATTGATGCAGAGTTTAGGGTCGAAATAGAATGCAAACCTTCGCATTAGTCCACAGCATAAATCTGTTATGTATTGCCGACAGATGGTATGGAAAAGCGATGTCAAAAGAATTTTGAAAACGTTTCGAGCTATCAGCGTAATACTCGGTAGTTACAAGCCAATCAGGTTAATTTACATCAGCAATACAACACATAATTTTAAACTAAAACATGCACATAATAAAATAAACAACTATTCTTTTATGACCGAATTGTATTGCAAATGCTGATACAAAGTACATTTTGGTGCTTTGAGTATCAGTCGACGATTCCGTGTATCAAGGTCTTATTAAATAGATCTAGGCTTATAAGGTAACGTCCGAAACAATGTGCACGATAGGTAGGAACAGATATTTTTAGCTCTATGATATGACATTTTCAAGAATGTCACTAATCTAAGAAGTGGAAAGTCACTTGTCAACGCCATTTTGGCAATGCAGTGGTCGCTTACATTTTTGTTTCAACCACCAAAATGGCATGAGCTATATTTTTTGAAATACAACCCGGTCAAGAGAAATAAAAAAGGGTGTAGTAAAACATTATTAAAATCACGATAGCCAATTGAGTACCAGGAAAGAATGAGAAGCAAAGGATTTTGAATTTTGAAAGCGATGTGACGTAAAGAGCCTGTTCTTGTGCCTTACCACGTCACGTCTCACGTCTCAGGGCGAACGCAAAACGCTCAGTAATGTGCCAAGCGGACACGGAAGAACTGACCGCTGGCAGAGCCATCTGGCAGCCTAACAGATGGCAGACTGCCGTATTGCGTCCCGGCAAATGGTAGAACTACCATCCGCCAGTCTTACAGATGGCTAACTGCCAATTAACTTCCTGACAACTGGCAGAAAACTGGCTAATTCTGGCAGTCAGCTGGCAAGATCTGCCAGTTGTCAGTTCGTGGAAGAAAGAGCGCGAGCGAGAGTGCAGGTCAACAGCTCAAGTTAGGTGTTTCTATCTACTAGTTAGAGTTTTACCCCGTACATAATACACAGACACATTTAGAGGAATTAAATCTCTATAAGCGAGATTTCAATATACAGCAAATCCCGTCCCAGAAGACGCTGTTTAAGGCGATTTTAGACAAACACGTCTAAAACTAGCTCCGTGGCTTTAAACGGGGGTAGGTAATCTTAGACGGTTTTAACGTACGTGGCTTAAACCGTGTCTTTGGTGCGGGACAGTTTTGAGATGAATGGTACCTACCCGCATTCTCACTAGCGCCACCTTTCGTTATTCGGCCAATTTGTAGAGACGTACCTATTGGTATACCGCATTGGTACAAATACATACAAATTTAGTGTTACCGGAATTTGAGGGGCTGGTGGTAGCCCATTCTTTTGGGAAATGTAATGAGATCATAAAATAATGTGGTATAACATATTGTGTAGGTAACAAAGACGGTAAACACATAAATTGACGTAACGTCTTCAAGGCCGAGTACTCTGATAAAGCTTAAATTGTTGTATTGTTACTTTAACAAGGTGTCAGAATATGTGCTGTCCTGAAAATTAGTCGAATTAATAAAGTCTGGTGAGTCTTTTTAGTTTGTTTACAGAGTTGAATTGTACGTATACAGAGGTAAAGCTGATTTTATATTGTTTCAAAGATTTTATCTAATTATATTTCTGAACTCTACGTTTTCGACTTAAAGCGTAGGTATTCCTTTATCAGTCGGTAACCGAAGACGCTTCGACTTCCTTTCAGGCGAAGCGTCATTGATCACGAACTGTTATAGGAAAGAACACTATTACTTTAATGTTTAGAATAAAGCCTTTTTCAAACATATAAGTTTACATTCTTCGAGTTACCTTGCAAAACTCATGGGAACTTACAGTCTTTGTTCAATACACGGTAAGAGGCTACAGTTATGTAAAATACATCATCGAGCAGCTACAGTAACAGAATGCAGTCAGTTCCCATACATTATAATAGACCTACCTCTAATGAGAAGCGCCATCACAGTTGAATCTATTGAATTTCACATTTATTTAGTGACCTTTATAATAGGTTACATAAGGTATGCATTTGAATAACATAGCCATGCAATCGACAGCGTTTTGTAGGTAAAACAAATGAGAAAATAATATTGGGAGGTTTGTTGTACATTTTTAAGAGACATTTCTCTTTGAAGGGTAATTTTGAATGTATTTAAACACAACTATAGCCTCATCTGTGTGGTGTTGGGAACTAAGGAAGGATGATCTTTAACATAGAGGATGTTTGGTACTTGGTGTATACAAATGTTTTCAAGGTGATCCATTGACGATTCGACAAAGTTCTTAGAGTGGATGCACATGTATCATCATCAGTTCATAATCCTCGGGACATGCCTAGGTACGTCCTGCAGTGGACTAACTTTTGCTGCAAAGGGGACAATCGCTATAGTCCCGTATCTGCAGTCGATATTAATGTTCAGTACACAAGTAAATGCAGTAAATACCCTAGTGTGAACCCATAAAAGGAGTTCCACATGGACTATAATACCGGTCGGTCCGATACCTCACGGGGAGAAAATGAGTATGAAAAATGCTGCCGCCACGACACAAGATACCATTTCCATATTTATGCCTGTTATCGGTCCTACAAATGATAGTGTCGTCCATATATGAACGCGCTCTTTCTCAACTCTTACGACATCTACGGTAGCAAAATTACTATATTCTTTACTAAGACCACCACAGAATATCTTACGCCAGTTTTATTTAGTCCAATATTATATTTTGTAAGGGTGACGTTACCAAAGGTAGCGGGAACCTTTAGTGAGATTTCGTATCGCCAGTGGATCTTACCTGTTAGGTCCATATAACCACCCTGAAATTAGCTTAATTAAATTTATCTAATACTTTAGCTTACTAAAATTTGCTATCTTCAGGGCAGTTAAAATAAACGCCCGGTAAAGAGACAAGCACGAATAACTGAAAGTTATTCGAGTTAGGACCTCTGTAGTTGAATGTCTTGTGTTATGTAATAGTGTTACAATTATCGCACACCAAACCCGAATAGTTCAACGAAATCATTGTGAAATGTTGCTTTAATAGACAACGTAAAAGCATATAACATATCTATACGAGGCTTATATAATAAGTCACCTTATTTAGACCATGGATGAACAACATATCAAGCTTTGATACCAAGTAAAAAGTGAAATACATGGTGTCTTTGGTTGTATCTAATATTCCGTAGCTCTAGCAATGTCGGAGTTGATGTGCGTAATTGCTTAGTGTAGTTTAATCTATGTTAGGGCCGATATACATCTAAACACAGCGTAGTGGTTGTGTATTGTAATAGAGTTACGAATTAACACCTTGTGATACGATTCCAATTTTTTTTATCAACGCGCAATTTCTTGATTCGATAGAATAAAATGAAAATGGCGCGATTTGCGGATTTTTAAATATTAATTTAGATTACTTTAAAATCAGCTTAATATTACTTAAAAACTAACATTTGAAGCGAAAACTTGATATCTTTTAAATTATTTTCATGATGCTATTTTGGTACTCATACACGACGCCATTTTGATAACTATTCGAGACACCATTTTGTCACTAAAACGACACCATGAGGCCATTTTACATTGTAAGGTGTTGTTAAGAGACAAAATAGCGTTTCTACCAGTATTATCTTGCGTAAGTTATAGTTTTATTTTTAGTTAAGTTAAATAAGATTTCTCAAATACGCCATTAGAGACTGTTATTTTGATTTAGTTTAGAGTATTCACTATTTATAATGTACATACCTATTGCATATTTAGTCATACCTTAGTAATAAAATGCAGTAGGTTATTTTTTTAATATAATTTTATTCACATATTTTATTCCTATGTTCTATTTGTTAGCTCTCTTCGCCTGAAACACAGGATTACCTAGTCCAGGCTCTTGATTTATTAAACCTATGTTTAATTATTTTTGTACCTTTTAATATTTTTATGTTACTAATTTAAGAAATTTTAAATAAATTATTTTATTTTATTTATTTATTCAAGACGCCATTTTATCCACGACGTTATTTCATAACTCTATCAGACACCACCCATCCCTGCTCTGTAGAAGTATACTTAAAGTACAATTATCAAAACGGATCTTTGTCCCTCTAGAGTTACGATTCGACCTCAGTAAACGATTCGATCGATCATTACAATCTTACCCAAATACCCAATAGGATCTACGTCGCTACTTGCAGCCAACTTCAGAGGGACAAAAATACGTTGTAAGTGTAAGGCCTGAATGCGAGCTCAAATTGAGCGTGCGGCGCTCGCGTTAAACACAAGCATACATGTAGTACCTGAGTCCCGAGTGGGCGCACAGCTGAACGCTTTCACTCAGGTCTTACACTTGGAGCGTGGCACTAACCGAGTCCGACTTGGCTGATGGGTCCGAAGACCGGCGGCGGGTCCTGCTGCAGCGGGAAGTAGGCGGCGGAGAGGGGAGGCGCGGGCAGCGCCTGCGGAAGGGCCAGCCCAAGCACGCCATGCTTTACCAGCAGCGACAGCGCCGCAGAGATCTCAGAGATGCCGCCCTCGCTGTAGCCCGCCTGCCGCAGAGCCACCTGCGAGCATCACACCCACACTGTAGTGATGGTAAAACTATCGTGTTGGTTCTTCGCAGTCATTCACTCTTGGCAGAGTGCTTGTCGTTTCCGGCCTTTATTCTGAGGGCGACTTCACTGGCGATGCATCTCCATTTGTGTCGATTAACTGTATTACTAGAACACTGCACCATGGTGGTCTGGGTAGCTTTTTTATAACATCCGCAGCGTGTTGATTGACTCGGTACAATTAGCTTCCATTGGAACAGTCGAATTCGATATCGGGTTACGGCGGAGTGCTGAGCGCTGTCTGAAGGAGACTATATACTTTTCAGTCGGCAGACAAAGTCAATGAGCGAACCTTCGCCAAATACCGATAGTAGTCCTTATTCTCTTACGTGAGAGATGGACTGCAGGATTGATCTAGGTAAGTAATCGTTCTCTTGTGTTCGGACGTCGTGAGGGACAGAGACAACGACAACTCACTCACCTTGATGTGGTCGAGCGTGTGCTGCGTGATGGGCGCGGGTGGCTGCGAGCCGGGCGGCGCGAGGGACAGAGACAGCGACAGTGCGCCGAGCGAGCCTAGCCCGGCCGCCGCCGCCGCCGCCGCGCCGTTCACAAGCACAGAGCCCACCGACCCCACGCCCGATCCCAGACCGTGGTTCTGGAACGTCACATGCCTACTATGAACGAGACCGGTCTATGTACAACACTAATTGTCAACGGAAACATAAGATATGCTTTTCTATGAGAAAACTATGTGTTAATCTCTGATATTGTGATGCGATGAGTTAGTTCTAGCAAACTGCCGATCTTTAAATAACATGCTCGAAATGAAATCATTGATGTCTGCTGTAACTATCTTGGACGATGATTTCATAATGCAAATGAGAAAATGGAGGTAAAGTTAGTAGGCTAGGTACCTTTTAGTTTTGCATACAGTAATTCCGATTCTTGTTGTTTATAAATTTAGGTATTCGGGTCGCGCTATCGGAAATACTGACGCTGGCAAGAAGATACTAACATTTCTCTCGGCTGGCTGAAATGCCAGCTCGCGAGCGTTCTGGGCATACTGACATCTGGCAAAATGATCTGCTGGCTACGTTTATCGTTTACATTGGCCATGTTTTGTTCAAAAGTTATAACCAGTGTTATAAATGTTTAATGGGGCTTCACAATCCTTTTTCAGAACACAATCCCATAAAACATTGTCTTGTAATCGATTCGCGTTGATTATTCGTTACAGTTTATTCTACAATCGAAGTAATTACCTACTATTACAACGTCAGGTGGCAGTATTTTAGTGATGGTGTTTTTCCCGAGATGTAGGTAGGTGGGTATGTTTTTGGCCTATCTCACCCTCTCAGCCTGATCGGCAATCCACAGAACATTCACCATTTTACCATGCTTTTTGATAACGAGATCAGATAGTTTCAACCGATTAAAATAATTTATTCTGTATGGCCATATCTATTAATTATACATGCTACATTACCAATCTCCTAGAAAATGCCCCGAAACAGAACCTTATCTACATGCAACAAGATACAATTTACCAAGACAAATTAAATTTTACAATTTAGTGCCCCAGGAACCAGTGGTACATACCTCAGACTTTATGTTGGACTCTAAACTTCCAAATAGCGACAACCCGGTCAAAATCTGTTCATTAGTATTAGTGTGATACTGGAACAAACAGAGAGCCGCCATGAGGACCTCAAATCGAGACCTTCCATTTCTTTATAATATATAAATAGATAGGAATATATATGTATTCTAATATCACACTAGTTTCAGGGTTGCTACAGTAGTTTCTTACTTTTCTTCAGAAAATTAGGATGAAAAGTTATTTAGATGTATTTTTTTGTTTACTATGGAAATGGGATGAGATACAGCACAAATATGGCGAGAGACATACAGACAATACGGAGTAGGCAGACTTGTTTTATAAGCAAAAAAGCTCAGTATATAAGCATATTAATAATATTGTACCTATGCATATTATTCGTTACGATGAAAATTAATCAAAAATGATTTAAAAAGATTTGGGTCCAAACTAGAAAATACTTTACAAAACTGACTAAATTAAAAAAATAAATCTAAAAGCTAAAAAGTTGATTTTTGCAATTCTATGTCGCATTCCAAAAACCATAAAGGCCTACTAATCCAACTTAAAACCTCTAAATATTAAAATGTTAGTATGCCCTAGAATATATAACTTGTCTATATAAACATAGTACATTACATACAGTAGTGCAGGTTAGTAAGTGTAGAGCGACAAGGAACGGGCAAGGGCGAGAAACCACTTAAACACGCTCACATGTGCCTTCCACCAGAGTGATCCGCCGCTGATGTGACATATATAGCCATCCAAAGTTTTTAACTTGCTTTGTTAAGACTTAAAATCATTTGAATGAATGCTGCGACTTCGTCTGTGTAAGTACAGAGGGAAATATTTCCCCAAGGAAATCCTATCTTAGACATTATTATTTGACTTTTGATGTAAGGTTTTTTTTTCAAATTCCAAATTGTCAGTCGGTCTTCTTCACTAAAATTATTTTCATTTAAAAGATAAGGGGCATCTACGGTTTTGATTCCATTGTGAGTTTCAAAACATGCTTTATAAACGGCCGCATCTATCGATTGCGTTGACTTTTTTATTTGTTTTTTTCTCAGCTCTAAGGGATTGCAGAATTGAGTTTTGATATTAATTTCTTGCTAAAGGAAGAACTCAACAGCTTACAAAACTGATGCATGATGTTTTTGAATGCCCTTAATGGCTAAAAAAGTCCTCTTTCAATAAGTACTACTAATGTCTTCAACACTGAAAGCTTTCCCCGGACGAGCGATTCACGAGTACTACCTACAACTATTTGATTGAAGTAAAACAGACATCTACAATAACGACAACAAATAGTGAGAGCGGTCACATAAGCGGCGTCACAAAGCAGACAGAGTCCCGTAGTAGATAGCGTGTTGAAGTTGTCACCACCTCTGTCACCTCAGCGGACGGCACGGCGTAGGGCGAGCCTGTGGGGTTGTAGTTGGCCACGGGGCCGGCGATGTCTGCGTACGACACGTTGGGACACGATCCCGACTGCGGGTCATCCACCACCTTCTGCAGGATCATAAGGCAAGCCTTCTTGTTGTTCTCCTTCTCGCCTGGAAACATCAGTCAAATGCTACAGACATGGTACACATTCCACACATATTTAGTCCGCGAAAGTTCAAGTAGGATTGTATAATAGAGCGCCATTTTGTTTTTTGTAGTTGACAAAATGGCGGACGACTGTTTATTCCGTATTTTTGAGTTTTCCTCAAAACATAGATGTATTAAAAAAGTTATCGAGAAAATGAGTGTCCGACATAAGAGGAATTAAGCTAAGTTCACATGATCGTACGGCGTGGTCATATAAACGACAAACAATGTTTCGTTTTCATTTCTATTGTGCGGTAAGTCGTTCCGCGTTGTTCCGCACGGTCATTTGAACTTAGCCTCTTCGCTCTCTTTCGCGGACAAATGGGCGTGCACCTAACGCCTTAACTATCTTAAAAACTAAGCGACTGACTTTGATTGTTCTTCACAGCGTCATTGATGAACCTATGCGTATGTTGTCATGTCAGTATCAGTGAGAGGCGATGTGAAGGCATGAGATAGATGCTCAGCCACGGCTCTCCAGGTAGATCTGATGATATCTGATCATGCTGTATTTGAATAGGTACAACGAAACATCATCTCAAAATCACTTATACCAATAAGATTGGCTACACACACACACACAAGAATTTTTTTCATGTCTTAATAGGCTATGTGCGTGCAGGATACCGAAAACCAAATTCAGAAAATGTTTTATATTGTGTTGCCAGCCTAATGGTCAGGGGTTGAGGTCATCATCATCTCCCTGCCTTCTTCCATTTTCTTCTATCAGCCGTCATATCATCATGCCATCTTTCACAAAATTCATCCATTTTTTGTAAGGTCAGAGAATATCGATATTAAAAATTTAACCACAAACCTAATAAGAATTATTATTCAAACCGAGTTATAATTACGTCAATTTAAACATAGAGCAGACGTTTCATAAAAATAAAAAATAGCAACATAACGATGGAATCTATTTGAATAGGCTAGTATTTCGGTAAACGTGGCCTACTTAGCTGTATTAGTAAACGTGACGGCCGCGCGTCGATTACACAAAATAAATAATGTCGCACACTTCTGTTTCAACCTTCCAGTGCGATATCTATCGAAATATTATAAACCACCTTCTGCTCATGATTTCGTACGCATGTTGAAAGGCGAATGAGGAAGCGTTAATCGAAGAAATGAAATTTTAAAAGGGACCTTCGTCCAGCGTTGCAATTCTTTGGCTAGTCGAGAAGACAGCATTGACATTTTTGAAAAGTTGTAATAGGGCGGTTTCACTATAGTCTTTAGTAAAGGTTTGTGTACTGCTTCTATCCACCGATCGAAAAGTCTATAGTGCATCTTTTTCCGAACCTTCGCCGAAGCGCGATGGTGAAGAAGCCCCATAAATTATACTAACCAACAATGAAGCTCTTGTATTCATTCAAGGTCTTTATGTTAAAGGACAGGGGTGTAACCCATGGCACACGGTAAAAGAAAAATATGGCGAATTAATAATAGTCATAATTGACTATGATCGCTACCATTTTATACATCATTCAATTAAATATCTAAACATAAAAGGATGTAAAAAAAATACTGAGTATTAAAGGTCCATGATTTTTTTATGCTCGTGTCACTTTCGAATACTACTAAGCCCCAAACAAAGGTTCGCCATCCCTGTTCTACCACATGCTCCCGTTTGGTCAGTGATAGACTAAACCTAGATAGTTCTTGACAGTTGTAAGAGACGCACACTGAACAACAGCCTCGGTAGAGCGTCATATAACACTCGGTAACTTTGCTGATCGGGGACGCACGAGATACCAACCTACAACAGTGATGCACCGCTCTTGCAACGACAGCTCTTTGGCCTTCTGCGAGATCTGGACGTAGCTGCCACTCTGCTCCTTGATCTGCTTGATGTAGTTGCCGCCCTTGCCGATTATCATGCCCGCTGTCGAGTTCGGTACCAGGATCTTAACCTGAAAAGGACATAGTTTTAAAAGGTACCTACAACTAAAGCAGGCAAATCAGTGGCATTTCTAGATCCTTTTTTCTTTATCTACCAGTGACAGTTTATTGAAACAAAAGGCGCTCCGAGTCGAAACCAAAAGTCTAATAACTATGATGATACCTGCATTGCCACATTGAACATTGTCTACCACCATAAACTTATTTGCTGTTCTGACATGAACTAAGTTGATTACGGAAACAGATATGTTAACATGCAAGCATTTTAATTTTGTTTTCCTTCTTCAAGGTGAGAATCTAATACTGCTGGTATTAATTTTGAACATATAATATCAAACGCTCGACATTCGGGAGATGGGTATAACATTTACATCCTTTCAATTAACGCGCGTGCGAACAACGAAATCTTAGGGGTGTAAATCACATTGTTTTCGACGGCAAAACATGAGTGGTCTACTGATTTCTTACAATATTTATTTTGTCTTTTGTATAAGCCGTGTAAGAAAATAAAAGTATTTTCAATTTCAGTTTTTTTTACAACTCGTAATACAAGGTTTTCGATAGCATTCTAAAGATATTCAATTTCATGAACGCAATGAACATCTTTTCCGAATAAACGTATTGGCTGGAGCCCTCGCCCTTGTAGAGCACTACTTGTTAATTCGACCTTTCCATAAAATGTAGTAAATGTACCGACGACCTGCCGGAAATCAGCCAAGACGAGTTCGTACTGGCCCTGAGACAGCTTAAAAATGGAAAAGCTCCCGGAGAAGATGGTGTTACTTCGGAACTTCTGAAGGCTGGAGGAGCTCCTGTTGTGCAGGAGCTGCGGAAACTCTTCAACTCTGTCCTGCACTGTGAGAGAACTCCTAAGGCGTGGAACGAGAGCTTGATGTTTCTGTTTTTAAAGAAGAGACATAGGTAGCTTCTTAAAAATTACAGACCCATCTCGCTTTTGAGCCACGTCTATAAGCTGTTCTCCCGGGTTATTACAAATCGTCTCGCCAGAAGACTCAATGAATTCCATCCACCGGTGCATGTCGGGTTTTGCGGAGGATATAGCACCATAGACCACATTCACACAGTGAGGTAGATTATACATAAGTCCGAAAAGTATAATCAGCCCCTGTGTCTGGCGTTTGTGGACTATAAGAAAGCCTTTGACTCTGTAGAAACCTGGGCTGTCCTGGAATCCTTGCAGTGATGCCAAGAGGACTATCGTTATATCGAAGAATTGAGATGTCTGTACGAAGCCGCCACTATGAGTGTCCGAGTACAGGACCAGCAGTCTAAACCCATCCAACTGCTCCGCGGAGTGAGATAGGGAGATGTCATATCTCTGAAACTGTTCACAAGCGCGTTGGAGGATATGTTTAAGACGGTGGACTGGAAAGGTATGGGCATAAAAATAACTAAGTAAATAAATAAACATAAACGGCGAGCACATGTCACACTTGCGATTCGCTGCTGACATATATATATCCTAATGGCGGAGTCGCTGAGAGGAGCTGCAACAGATGCGGCCTAGCATCAACCTCGCGAAAGATAGTACTCCGCATGAATTTGGATAATAACAAAGTCATGGTCAATGACCAAATTGATACGATACCTGTCGTCGTTAATGCACACCTCGAAATTGTTTTGGAGTACACATACCTCGGCCAGATATGGCTGTTTGGTAAATAAACAACTTCCAGAAAGAGGCCAAGAGGATTCAGTTGGGCTGAGCACCATTTGGAAAACGAAAGTTTTTAATCAGTGCGTCCTACCCGTCATGACATTTTTTTTTTTTTTTTTTTTTTTTACCTAGTGCACATTAATTAAAGAAATGTACACTTAAAATATTACAATCTAGCCTTATGATAGACTAATAAGTAACTTAACATTGACCTAGTTTTATATTATAAGGTATTTCTAAGAATGTGTCCATCAACACTTTCTTACTGTCTCTATTTACTTAAGGCGACACGTTGTTCTTTTCTTTATAAAGCACTGTTGCACTGTTTTTACTAATAATTACACTACACTAGCTCAAAAGGCTTAGTTCTTTTGAGTCTTCTCACTATGTCCGTGTTGTCGAGGAGCTGGATGGCCTCAACGTTCACGTGGTGATGAAGTCTATGTTCGTGAGCTTCTGCATATTTTTTAATTACTTTGTTGACGAACTCTATGTTAAGGTCCCGGTGGAGGTCATCATTTCTTACGTACCAGGGTGCATTCACTATTCCCCTGAGCACTTTGTTTTGAAATCTTTGGATTATTTCTACATTACTCTGTTTGGTACAGCCCCAGAGCTGTATACCGTATGTCCATACTGGCATCAGGACTTGTTTATATAGTAACAATTTATTTTGTACTGACAGAGGAGAATTTCTTCCAATCAGCCAATACATCCTTTTATAGCGTAGTTCTAACTCAATTTTTTTCTTCTTCACGTGAGCTTTCCAGCGAAGCTTGGCATCCAGCGTCATGCCCAAGTACTTTGCTGTATTTTCATAAGGAATGATCCTGTTGTTGATGAGTACTGGGTGGTACTGTTCTTTTTTATTGGTAAAGTTGATATGTACTGATTTCAATTCATTGAGTGTGATTCGCCATTTGTTTGTCCAGGCGTAAATTTTGTTAACAGCCACTTGGACTTTTTCTGCTGCTTCTTCATGGGTGTTTCCAATAGCCATTATGGCAGTATCATCAGCAAAAGTCGCAATGGTGCTATTTTCTATGTCTGGGATATCACAGGTATATAGTAGGTAAGGGACCGGACCCAATACACTTCCTTGTGGTACACCCGCTTGTATTTCTTTGGTCTCTGAGTAGGCGTCTTCTTGCCTTATCCTAAATACTCTATCCGTTAAATATGATTTTAATATGTCTACGAAGTCTGTAGGTAGAAATTTTCTTAACTTAAATATGAGGCCATCGTGCGATACTTTATCGAAGGCTTGTGATACATCTAAGAAAATGGTAGTACAAACTTTTTTTTCTTCTAATGTTTTCTCAATCAAGTTTGTAATTCTGTGCACTTGATCTATTGTAGAGTGCTTTTCTCGAAAACCAAACTGATAATCTGGTATTAGTTTCTTGCGATGGAGTATCGGTTTCAGTCTTTTAATGAATAATTTTTCAAATAATTTTGACATTATTGGTAACAGGGAAATCGGCCTATATGACGTAGTCTCTTGGGGCGGTTTCCCTGGTTTTGGTATCATTATGACTTCAGCCACTTTCCATAGGTCTGGTATATATCTTATTCTGAGTGCAGCATTTATGAGGGTTGTAGTTTTAACTAAAGCTTTCCTCGGAAGATTATGAAGGATTTCTCCCGATATAAGGTCAAATCCAGGTGATTTTTTAGGATTTATATGTTGTTTTATTTCACGTTGGACTTCTCTTGGTGTGACAAGTTTTATCCTTGTATCATCTTCACAAACTTGATTAAATAAATTTTGATATGCATGAGATTCATTTGGTTTGAATATACTTTCTAGGTGCTCCGCAAATAATTTTGCCTTTTGTTCATTACTGACGGCCCATTTTCCCGGTCCTGTTCGTATAGGAGGAATCTGAGTCGTAGGCCGTTTCATGTTCTTTGTGGCCTTCCAGAGCGAGTAATCTGTACTGCGATCACTGGTAAGGTTTTGAAGGTATGAATTTGTAGACGTCTCAATATGGGTTTGAATTTTTCTTTTTAACTGTTTTGTTAGATTGTTCAATTTCGTTTTGTCTTGCGGAGACCTAGATTGATGCCATTGGTTTCTCTGTCGTCTTTTTTTGTTTATAAGTTGTATAATATCTAGTGGGTATTTAATTTTAGCAGCATTTCTTTGGATTTTTGGTGTGTTATTCCATGCAGTTTTCTGTATAAGCTTTATAAAGTTATCTAATTCTATATTAAGCTGTTCCGGAGTTTTTAATGGCACTTTAAGATCTATATTACATTCTAATTCCATCTTAAAACTCTCCCAATCAGTATATTTATTCACTAGGGTCAGAGTATTATCTATGTGTAAAACTTTCTCGCTTATTTCTAAGTATATTGCAGAGTGGTCTGAGTTCAAATCACAGCTCTGTTTAGTTTGTAGATAGTTATGCGATAGGTTCTTATGTATAAAAAAGTCTATGAGATCTGGAAGTTTATGTGGATCAGTTGGCCAGTAGGTAGGCGATCCCGTAGATGAGATTTCACAATTCATCTCTTTAACTGCACTCATAAGTTCTCGTCCTTTTGTATTCGTTAGCCTAGAGCCCCAGTAAGTGTTCTTAGCATTAAAGTCACCTCCCAATACAAATCTTTTGCCGAGGGTTTTTAATAGACTTACATAGGTATCTTTTCTTATGGTGTGCCGCGGTGGACAGTAAATTGCTGCAACTGTGAGAGGATACTGCTTAGTGTATATACAGATTGCCACGGATTGAATCTCTGGTTCTTCTTTTTTATTCAATTCATAATGTTTGATATTATCTTTAACAATAACGGCACTACCACCTCTTCCTTTATTAGATGGGTGTAAGGCATGGTAGACTTTGTACCCTTTTAATTTTATATGGGATTGTTTTGTGAAATGAGTCTCTGAGACGAGACACATATCTATATTTTCTATATCTAGGACTACCTGTAGCTCATTTTGGTGTTTCTGTAGCCCATTACAGTTCCAAGCCATGATTTTGAGATTGTTAATCATTTTGTATGTTTGTGGGTAGCCGTTTTAGTGGCGCTGTTCTCGATTTTCTTAAGACGCTCATCGAAGGACGTCATGAGCCTTAGTATGACATCCAGCTTGTTGTCATTGTCGCTATTTTGCTCTTTTTGTTGCGCAGTACTATTGTTTCTCGCAGTTGCCTCTGCGTAAGATACATTTTTGTTTGCCAATGAAGGAGCTCTTAGGCTACTGGGTTTTTGGTTGGAAGGTGGAGGAGCAAGAGCTCGTTTGTTACTGGTTACCTGTTGTAGCTGGCGCAGAGGTGCTTTTTTTACGTTTTTGTTTCGTAATTTTTGTATTTCTTTAGCTATTATACAACCCCTGTAGTTAGCTGGATGTGCCTCTCCGCAATGAACACATTTAGGTTTCTCTTCCGAAGATTTTTTGCAATCTTTCGTAAGGTGTTTTCCTGTACACTTAACACACCTTGGCTCTTTAGAGCAGTACTTATGAGTATGCCCGTAGACTTGGCATCTCTTACACTGGGGGATTAGTTTAGTTGATCTAAGCGGTTGGATCTCAACCATACAACCCAGTATATATTTAATCCCATATATTTTTTGGATTTCTTCTTCATTCTTGAAGGTAAGCGTAAACATATTCAGTGGCTCTTTTGTTTTCCAACTCAGCTTATTTACAGCATCTTCAATTTTATACCCCTTTATTTTAAGGTCTTCTATGATCCTCTCTGGTTTACAGGTAAAAGGCAATTTTTTGGCCATCACTCTTATTGGCCTCTCTTGCTTGTTCTCATATGAGTGCCAAAGACAATTTCTATCGGTGAGCAACTTTGTGATAGCTCTGTATGCTTCGCCGTTACAAGTGTTCACTTTAACGCTATCACCGTTTAATACCTTTATTGCAAAGGTGCCAGCAGCTTGTTCCGATGACAAGAAGTCGTAGAAATTTTGATAATTATTCACGCCATCCACTACTATCGGGGGTGGCGGGGGAACTTTCTTATTTTTTTCTGTAGATAATGTTTCATTATTATCTTGAGGTGTGACTGTGGGTGAGGTGTTCAATTTTCTTTTTTTCCTGGCCTTTGTTCTAATCCACTCCGTCTCTTTTGCAAGCTCCTCCTCATCAGTACTATATTCAGCACGTAGAGGGGTTGTTTTGGTATTCGCTGAAGAAGGATTTTGAGTATTCTCAACAACGCATTTCAATTGTTGTTGGAGTATTTCTATTTGACGTTTTAAGTCATCAACGAGACTCTGCAGTTTTTCTCGTTCTTGTATTTCCTCTTTGAGGCGGTTTTGAGTCTCTCTGAAGCGGCTAAACAATTTATGTTCAAGTTCAGTCTGAAGCGTTATTGTTTCTTTAATTGGCGTATCCATTGTTAAGGTTTATAGCTTCGCCTTAACAATATGATTTGTCGTACACAAACATGCTTACGCAATGACCAACTGGGTCATCGCGATCGGCCGTCGCGACGGGTTTGTTGTGATGCGTTAGCACTTTGCACTGTCGGTACACGCGGTCGCGAGCAACACAACTGCTCTCAGCGAAAATCGAACGATCACTGACGTCATGACATAGGGAGCTGAAACGTGGACGAAAGAAAGAGCCATGCTTGGAGTTTCTCTGAAGGATAGAATCCGCAACGGGACTATCCGACGACATAGTTCAGAGAATTAGCAAGCTGAAGTGGCAGCAGGCTGGCCATATCTGCCGATAAGCCGACAACCGTTGGGGTAAACGAGATCTTGAGTGGAGACCGCAGCTCGGCAAACGTAGTGTAGGACGTCCTCCAGACAGGTGGAGTGACGATTTGCGAAAGGCTGCCGGTAAACGCGGGATGCGTCGAGCTCAGAACAGGGCGAAAGGGCGCTCATTATGGCAGGCCTATGTCCAGCAGTGGACTCTCATAGACTGATATGCATACAGCCATTAGGCGTGATTGAGCGACCTTGCCGCTAGCTCCAACACTTACAAGTGCTATTGATTTGTTTAGTGAGGGCGCACAACGTACTAATGGTAATGGTGCGATATTTTACTCTTACGGAATTCATATCAGAAACGACCGGAATCTTTTTTTTTATTTATTTACCACTAGCTTCCACCCGCGGCTTCTCTCGCGTAATACCGGGTAGCCTATGTATAAAAAGTACCTAGGTAGCCTATGTGTTAATCCAGGTTTTAAACTATGTATATTCCAAGTTCCAAATCCATTCAGCCGTTACGGAGTGAAGTGACCACAAACATACTCACACACACCCAAACTTTCGCATTTATAATATTAGTGTGATATTAATAAATTTTACAAGTTACAATGTACTAATAGGAACTATAAACCACTAAGGTTTGCGCTATTTTATTGTAAGTCTAGGCCATAATGGCAATACAATAGTTAAATGCTACTTTAACTGCCTGTTGACCAAAATTTCGGTTATTGGAAGACATAAACAACATATATGTCAGTCCTCAGCTGGACATAAGTCTCCCCTAATAAGAAGGCCCAGCTTCTCGCATCGCCGACGCCGCTGCCCCTCGGCGGTCAGGGACTTTAGCTGTGCCGGTGTTGGTCTGCGCTATGCCGTAATCTGAAGGCTGCCAGAGCCTCGTTGGTTAGTTGACTTGTGTTGAAGCAGGATGCACCACGGATAGAATCGTACTGGGACCACTTGACGTGACATATTCAAGTGTTGCTAAAGCATCGAGCTCTTCATCAGGAGATAAATGGTTTGAAGATGCACAAGCACTAAGGTGAGCGACGGAACAAAGTGTGGTTTTTAGTCGGTAGACCGCCGAGCTAGCCCAAGCTAGCCGCCCCGGTGGAGAGTTCGAATACTTAAAATTTTGTAGGTAACAGAGTTCTTTCTGAAGGGCTCGTCCGGGGAAGTACTACCACCATGCCTGTTTCTGCCGTGAAGCAGCTATGCTGTGTTTCGGTTAGAAACATGTGCCGGTGAAATTACAGGCACAAGAGGCTTATCACCTTCATGCCTCAAGTTGATGGACGCAGAGCGTTGTATCGTAGGGCAGGGCATGTTCCAAAAAAGCGTGATCTACAATGTAATGCTTTGTGATAGGTAATGGTTACCACTTAACATCAGGTGAGCCATGTGATTGTTCCATCTTCAACTAACATAAAAATAAAAAAATAATCTCTAACTTTCCCCGAGTTGGAAGGCATACGTAAGGTATTTTTTCAAACCGTCTAAAAAAGGTGCAGCACGGACCTGTAGGGTTGGCTTGGGTTTCAAAAAAGAAAATGGGAACTCTTACACCCCTTTAGAAGGCAAACTTTTGTCCTTTGTCGGTTTTTTCGAAACTTAAAAGGCTTTTTTTACAGCTTGAGGAAGTTTGTTGTATACGGGCAGCCACACAACACTTTTACATTGTTATTAATAAGGGCGGTTTTATTTCTAGGAAAACTTTTTTTTTGTTTTGTGGCGTTTGCTGTTACGTTTTATTAAAAGGTGCATAATCAATTTTACAAATGACGCGTTTTAATTGTATACACTGGGTAATGTTAAAATTATAAACTCAGCCAAAAATGGTCTACAACTATCAGATCTTTGGATTTTACATATCGCTCGCAAATGTAGAATTACCTCAAAACATAATTTCGTATCGCAACACAGATTCAGCATACACATGGTAGGCAGTAGTAGTTTAATCTGATACATTAACAATTTTACCTTTCACAGATCAAACAATGATGTTTCCAAATAATGAAATAGAACAGATTAATCTAGTACCGCTAATGTGCATGATAATAATCAACCCTATCCTATCCCATTCTTTCTACAAAATAAAGCTATTTCATAATATAATACTATAGCATTAGCCCTTCTATAGCAGTGTGCAAGGACCCGAATTCAATGTTTCAATCGGGACAATACATCCACAGAATTACAATTTGAATTCGAACTCGAATAATATTAGGACCTATTGATAGAAAGACATATCATTGATATCGGAGCATATGAAAATGTAGATACAAAAACACAATACAAATAGATATTAAATCGATTCCGGGGATTTGTGTGTATTTGATGTGGTATTCAGGTCCAGTAGGAACAAAAACTCTTTGAAGGCGCGTTCCGTTGCTCCCGGCTTTCGGTTCCGATTGGTTTTCAGTTGTTAAGCCATGATGGAAACCTTCGGGCGGAATTAAAACACCAACACCATAGTTGGCTACTAGCTAATACGAAGAAAGAATGTAATTGATAGCGATAAGCTTGTGAGTCTTGTTCTGTCTTTCAATTATTATTGCAGATATTGGTAGCGATTGTGTATTTTTTTCTTAAAAATGTTTAATTTGATAGTTTAAAATTAATAACACATCCTTTCTTATAATATCGCTACAATATTAGAGCTACCAAAATTAGTTTTTAGGGTGACGTTACTGAACCGGAAAACGAAACGTAACGGCTCAATTACACCAAACCCGTTAACGGCCAAGCAATGCTCGGGCATCGACGGCCGAAGTCGGAAAATCAAACATATGTTTAAGTAAAAGTATGAGAGCGCGTACTGACGTACGCATCGGACGATGTCGGTAGATTATTAGAATTAGAATATAATTGGACATTAACATAATGACCTAAAATCGTGACATATATTCTGGCAAAAAAATATATCTTATCAAAATTGTCCAAATTTGCACTAACCCCCCTCCCACTACTCTCTGAAGTTCGCAAATCGAGAAACCTGAAATTGATGTATATTATAGAAGTGTATCTATAATTTACAGGAAAATTATAGCAGTCTCCTCAAACACCTCAAACCTCAAACAGGTTTTTGGAAACGTTCCAAAACATTGTTGGGAGAGGGGGAGGGGTTGAAAAATAAAAGGGATTGTTGCCAGGTCGAGTAGGGTATCAAATGGAGCCTTGATTTGAACAGTATAAAAAAGTTTTAATTTTTTTGTTATTTATATCATGCTTGATTTAGGATGAAAAAAAGAGAAGAGAGAAGCCTTAAAGCTAGTTACACGGTCATATGGTGTTATCTGAAAGGGCTTAATTTGCCCATTCTAAAACCAGTTTATATTTTTGGATAGGACGTACAGTTTTTTAATTATGAAGAAAACTTACTAATTAGTATCCCACGCCATTGACGTCACCCGCGGTGGGCGAGTCCACTCGCACTTAACCGGTCTAGTTTTTAAGGTGACGATACATGTCAAACCTCCCTCTCGCTGGCACAATTCAACATTTTAAAAGATAAAATCACTGAATGTAGTTATGCAAAATAGAAAACCTTCACGGCCTAGAAAAAAACAATAGAAAGGTTCAGCAAGAATATCATGTTGAACACAACACGTTTTCCTACTAAAAAAATGTTACCAAAATTGATCACAGTGGTACAAGTTTTTTGGTAAGAAAACGTGATAGAATCAAAATGATATTATTGCTGAACCTTTGAATTGTTATTCTCTAGAATGAGGTTTGCTATTTTGCATAATATAGTCAGTGATATTATATCTTCAAAAATGTAAAATAGTGCGAGCGAGACTCCCTCTCGTTTGACAGGTATAGTCGCCTTAAGTCGCGTCTACATAGTACGCCCTTCGGCAAAGTTTGGCGTTGTCCGACGAGCGAACGAAGACATACGTTTTTTCACACAGCGCGAACCTTTGCGGGCAAAAATGAAGTATATACGCCACGTTGGAGGATATGTTTAAGACGCTGGACTGGAAAGGTATGGGCATAAACATAAATGGCGAGCACATCTCACACTTGCTATTCGCTGATGACATAGTCCTAATGGCGGAGTCGCTGGAGGAGCTGCAACAGATGCTGGACGACCTAGCATCAGCCTCGCGAAAGATAGGTCTCGGCATGAATTTGGACAAGACCAAAGTTATGGTCAATGACCGAATTGATCCGAGTCCTGTCGTCGTTAATGGACACCTTCTTGAAGTTGTTTCGGAGTATACATACCTCGGGCAGATATTGCAGGTGGGTAGAAACAACTTCGAGAAGGAGGCCAAGAGAAGGATTCAGCTGGGTTGGGCAGCATTTGGAAAACTGCGTCGAGTTTTCTCGTCACCCATCCCGCAATGTTTGAAAACAAAGTTTTCAATCAGTGCGTCCTACCCGTCATGACATACGGAGCCGAAACGTGGACACTCACAGTACGGCTGGTCCACCAGTTTAAAGTCGCTCAGCGAGCTATGGAACGAGCTATGCTCGGGGTTTCTCTGAAGGATAAAACCCGTAACGAGTTTATCTGACATAGAACTAAAGTTGTCGACATAGCTCAGAGAATTAGCAAGCTGAAGTGGCAGTGGGCTGGCCATATCTGCCGAAGAACCGATAACCGTTGGGGTAAACGAGTTCTTGAGTGGAGACCGCGGCTCGGCAAACGTAGTGTAGGACGCCCTCCGGCCAGGTGGGGTGACGATTTTCGAAAGGCTGCTGGTAGAAGCTGGATGCGTCGAGCTCAGGACAGGGCGCAATGGCGCTCATTAGGGGAGGCCTATGTCCAGCAGTGGACTGCTATAGGCTGATGATGATGATGATGATGATGATGATGACGCCACGTTGAAATCGCTACCATTATCAGTGTGGATAAATTATAGCCTTACTCTTAAACGGACAATATCGTGTCACCTCGTGTATTATCAGTATAATACAGGTTACGTATACTTGCGGCGTGGAATGCTATTGATTTGTTAGCTCGGTAACTCCACAATATGCCGGCATTTTAAGGTCAGTAGGGTGAAGGCGATAAAATTATACATTCTATTAACTTTTTCAACTGAACCTGAATTGGTACTTATTTTTGTTGGTATGATATTGGAGTTTTTAGAAGAAAGTTCTAATCGAGTATAGTCGATAAAATTTAACTTAAATATTCATAATAAAAATCATAAATGGACAAGTGGCCATTGCTTAAGTATTGACTGTATTATTTATAGAAGCCACAATTCATTTTTGATCCAATTCAATTTCCTTATTACATAAAGCTATAAAATGACGGAAATTATTGTTTGCATTAATTTCCAGGTATTTATTCTAATTTTATCAATAGGTACTCTATTTTAAACATCAAATAATACTGGGTAAACCTTATTTAGTTTCCCACAACTTAAGTTTCATTTAGTTGAAGCTAAAATAACTATTCATTTTCTCACACCCTAAACCTTCGCTTGTTTTTCTTTGCAACTCAATTAGCGCTAAACGTGTTTAAATTAGTTTAATTAGGATGCCCCTCCATCTCATATTTCAGTAATGAGACTTGTTCAAAGGCTTACGGAGCGTAGAATGTATTTTATGGCGTCAAACGTACTCACATTTCTATTTAAGACACGATATTTACATTTTAGGCGATCGATTTACTTCCACGAGATATAGATTACTTCCTCGGGGGTGTGCTGGCTTATTCCCAGAGGTCCACGATTCTTTTGTTTTGTATTTCCCAGCGGGTCCATAAAATTTTTAACTATCATTTTAAATGTTCATACATGAATTCCCAATGGGTCCATGAGATTTAACGAATGTACAGTCAGTTAAAACAATACGAAAGGGTATTTCTTTAGTTAGCGAGTCTTAATGTCATTAGAGCGATGTAGACTACAGGCTTGAGCGAGACAGCATGCATGGATTTGGTAGAGATATTATTCACTATTAGTTGACCTTGCGCCCTTGCGGTGAAGGTGAAGTGTTTTAGTGCAAATCAGGATGGGTCGTAATTCACGGGTCCCCTGAATTTCGCACCCTGTGCCCAACCGTTCCCTAAAATGTTTCAGGTACCAAAATCCTTGATTAGGCAATATACCGATGTATTTGTCTATTTACAATTAAAATTATAATAAAAAGTAGCTACACAGACTGTATTATTATTACTATGCCAAAGAAACAACGAAGTTATTCTGTTCGAGCCGCGACGCCCACTGTGACCCGTGACTCAGATGAGTTTTAGATCCGTCATATTCCTAGCTGCCTATTATTTAAACAAAAATATAAAGATTAATGAAATTTGACAATATTGACGTTTTATCTGGCCCTAATAGAATGACTGATGAAGAACATCGTTGACCGACATGGTATAGAACGTGTTAAATTTTTGTGATCCAAGAGTCCTGATTTATCTATTTACCGTCATAAACAAATATTTGTCCTATCTTATCGAAGCCTTTATTGCTAACTGTACCAAACAATTCCATGGACCCGATGGGAAAGGAAATATTATTTATTTTAAAATGTCGTGGACTTGTTGGGAATCAAAGTATGCACCTACGTTTTTTGAAAACAATGGAGTCGTGGATCTCTGGGAATAAGCCGGCGTGCCAAAGCGTGTTCTATTGAGCAATTTCATTTTTTTTATTTGATTACAATAAGTCTCTTTTTTTTTAAATTTAATAGTTTTTGGAAAAATCATACCTGCATATAGTTCCGAATAGTTCCAGGCGAATAGCCTGGGACTGGCGGAGTTTACATTCACTATGAACAGAATGTTCCTGAAGACTAAAGGCTTGATATTCCATGATCGGCTAACAGAGGCAAAGATCGTGTTCCGTTTAAATTTAATTATTTGTCAATAAACTTGTTTGCACGGCGTTTAAATTAACTACCTGTAATATCTTGGTTTCGTTACTAATTAAAAACTTTATAGTTTCCCATTAGGTACACTCGACCCCTTCAATCAAAATCAATAATTTCAATTACAGAATCACAACAGCTTCTAGGGGCCGAAACTGTATACAAATAAAATAATAATGGAGTCAATTGAATTTGGCCCACAATAACATCCAGCCCGCGCCAATTAACTTTCAAGCCGAGTGCCTTCCCGGCAATTACTATAGCCTGTCAAAAACACAATACCGAATTACAATGCGGCAGCCCTACTATACTACCCACCTCGGGCTTTTGTGGAGCAGAAACAATCGGGGGTGAGGCTACAAGGCTAGGGCCGGCACCTTACGTCACACTGCGCACCGTGCCAGGTGGAGTTGTGGAACACGGAACACTACCTCTACACCCTGTGTGCTGTTCTGGGTGTTCAAGTTCAATCAATCACGAAGCGGTGCTAGACAGAATAGGGTAAATTGCGGGTTTTGCTTGTCGCTACGAGTAACATAAGTCGTGGTTATTCGGCCTAAGAAGAAAAAGCCTTCTATCGTGAAAGCATTGAGGACATCTGAACTGAACATGCTGATCATAGCTAAACCTTAATTTTAGCTGTAGAACTCTTTTAAATTTACTCAATTTTGTTAAGAATTTTTATAAATTCTTCAGGTTCAATAATAAGTATTTTTGATGTAATGAATTCTACACTGATAGAAATCAGTGCGCCGTTATACCTCAGGTGTTGAATCCTCAAGCTACTCTTTCCTAACCGAATTAATACAATGTAAAAAAGTCCTCCGGCTTCCGTTCCAACAGGCACCCCTGATTTGCATGAAAATCAACAGTTTAGCTATATCCCATAGCTAGCCGAAAAGATTCTGTGCGCCGTAATAGGTGCCTTTTGCAGAGCTTTCAATTCTGTGGGTCCGTAACTGTTATTATAGTGAACTAGGAATAGTGGGTGGGGTACCTATTTCAAGATAGTTTTATTGGGATTTCGTCACAGACTTTCAGGTCTGCTGATTTTGCAGATTGATCGATCAAATACCTTCAGATTGAAATGGATTACGATAAAAACTGTGAACCAAAGTAAATATTTGTTCAAGATTCACCATATTCGTATAAAACATTCTTGCCTCTTTGCTCGGTATGCCTAAGAAGGCTCACAAACTACCCTCTCGTGAGAACATGTAGCGTTCCAGCAATGCGACAAGGAACATGTTCCGCGAATAAAGTACATCAATTATACGCGAATGGAACGTGTCATGAGAAAGCGTGCGTGACTTCAAGTGTCGCTTCTGCAACCGCAAGGCGATAAGTGCCAGGGAAAGGGAACGAATCAATAAATAGGAATATATATTACTTCCCAAATATACTGTAAGTTCTTTACGTATAGCTTTAGCCCTTAGCTACGGATTTGCGTTTGAATTCCTCAACTGTGGAGCACTTAATCTTGATTCATATTCTTCCAAATCCCTAGGATCTGAAGTCTGTTTTTGGTTTTGCTTCTTTTTTGTGTTGATGCTAGCAAAGTTTATTTTTACAAGCCATCAATAGGAGAAAAATCTAAATTTTAAATACATGTTTAAAGAAACTGTTTCAGCAATCAGAATCTCAAAATATACCTGCTTATCTCTATCTTGAGGCATCTTGGTGTCGACGCCTTCGGGGAAGGGTTTGACCAGCTCCGGCTTCTCCTTGATCTTATCCATGATGAAGTCCAGCACCACCATGATGCCCTCCACCGAGCCTGTGATCAGACATGCTCGCTCCGTTGTGCCTGCAGACAACACAAACAAACATTGAAATAAACGTAATACGTGTTCTTTCTTGAAAGCTTTGATAAAAATATACAGAAGTGAAGTCCTTAGAATTCTCCTAAAAAGTATGTTGTTCAATGAGCACTTTGACAACTTGATTGCACACTCGGCATCATTTACCAGCTGGAGCCACTCTGCTCCTGTTATAAAAATGTGAGGTTAGGCCGTAGTAGTTACCTAAACAAAATGCTCCTTGATTTTCACAACACCATAAGTAGTGCAACGCCATTCAAAATGCTCTATAGAGAAAACCATAATACTAGAACAGAGCGAAATAAAAAGAGAACAATAAAGGACCAGCCCTAGAGTTACCTTAAAGCTGCGCATTTTAAAAGTAAAGCTATAAATATTCCTTTATGGCATAAAGTGCGAAACTGGCATAAAGCGGCATTCCCTGGCCGGGAGAAACTAGGACATGACACGACCTACATAACTAGTCGCGTTTGTTTCACTGGGACTTTAGTTAGCGCCTAGTTTCACGGGCAATCATTGTATTCAGTAAGATACAATCAAAGAGAACGTTTTCACTGGGTATAGGTGTTTCATTGTATGTTGCCATCAATAGCAATTATCTGAAGTACATTACAGAGGCAAGTACATTCACAAGCGATCCTTTGTCAAAGGAAAACAGGCAAGTAACTGTGTCTGGCTTGTCTAACACGCGGCAGTCCTTTCCGCAAGAGCCCTTCGCCCCATCTCGTGCCGGGAAGGGACGCTAGTTCAATGAACTCCCCCCAAAGCCTGCGTCACACCCGAAAGCTCTCGGCCATCCCACCCTTGCTCGCTCGTCCAGATCCACAAAAACTTTAGCTTGCGGAGATAAATATAAATAAATACTTGTCTTTTATTCCGGAGATACAAGCTAAATGAGATCGTATAGAAAGATGAGAAGGTATCGATAAGTTATCTAATTCATACCAAACCATTTTATCCAAAGCCCCTTAGGGATAAACAAAAAATATGAATGCTTGATGAATGCTAATACGGCAACATCCTAAATAAAATTATCCTATAAGAACGTTACATTGCACGACACGATATCGTGAGCTTAATATTCAAATTGCTGAGCTCCTTTGTTCTTTGTGTTGCGCTTAAACTTATCTCCATGCAAATTTAGATTGAAACAATCTTGAATGTACTTAATAAACTGCCATACATTAGAAAACATTCACCGCAAAGTAATATATCACACACAGCAGTTCAAAGGCGTCGCAGAAGCAGACATTCGCGATCCCATAAATCGTCGATGGAGCGGCCGGCCTGTCACAATGGGGAGTCATCCATTTGGTTAGTTTGCGAAAGAACTCGCTATAAAATCAGAGTAGATCGTGTTGGTGTAATGCGTGACAGTGCCCTATTCATTTCGGGAGCGTATTGGCGCCTGCAGGCCGCGCCCGTTTCGGCGATCGATAGCACCCGGGCCCGCGCCCCGGACCAAAATCTGCTTTACTGTTGCCACTGTTACAGAAAGTGCCCATCCACTTCATTAACTAATCGAATTTGATTACTCTAGACTCGTTTCTTGAGGAATGATTTTAATAAATAGAGCAGAATTATTTTGACCGGCAATTGGTGAGCCCTTGCCCGAAATAAACATGTTTGGTGAGCTAGCGATACCCTGGGAATTGTTGATTAAATCGGCAAGTAATGTTTCATTATGCTAAACAGGATACCTATTTCGCTTCTGCGGCACGTAATTTATTCAATAAGATTCTCTCATAAATATTTCACGGCCTTGAATCACATGAGTATTTTCGTTATCAGTATGAGATGTTCGTTTCGTGCTGTTTAACTATAGGCTAGATCCTAAACGTGTCCTAAATAAATTTCTGGAGTGCGGGAAATCGGGTCAGTGAACACTAAAGTTACAGTAAACAACGATTCGAACGAACTTTTCAGCGTTTGCAATTTCCTGAGAGTAGTTTAGTTTTCCTCCTCGATATCGAATATCGAACGTATGAATTTTAGCCCCAAACAACGACCCTGAAGTCTATATGACATGTCATTAAGCAATCTTGAATTATTCATTACAATCCTTTCGACTCTTTTGATCGTTTGATCGATGTTTTGAACGGTAAGTTGGAGGAAAATCTATGGAATTTAATAAATTGATTCATTCAGTTACCGAAGACATTTCTTAGAACGAGACTACTGGGGAACAGGTTTGTCATCTAAGAGCAAACAGAACTGAAGGGACTTATGCAACTGGCAGGCTCAGAGACTGTCATACAACACATACAACCGGTCTTATTGAGTAACTCCCTTGACCTTGGCGCAGTGCTCGAGTTGCAAGCGAATGTAACACTTATGCCTGATGACATTAACGACCAATCTCCAACAAATTCGGGTCATTATCATTTGGTATTAGTCCAATGCTAGTAATTGAGAACAGTGGGCCAAAAAACTGTACATAGAAATAGGCGAACGACAGCTGGCTGAATAACCGACCAACATTGCTTTGCCTGAATTAGTCCAAACGTTTGCGTTGGCGCTAACCGGCTAATTTGAAACGCATTATCTTTCAACTGAGACTGGCCGATAGCTCGGTTTCTGTAAATGGCTCGGTTACCCGACAAGGCCGCTGAAGAAAGATTACTATTATCCAATTATGCTATTGAGTTATTGTAGTACTTCGCTCGAATACGTTTGCTTGCTTAGAGTTACGAAACTCTTGAATATGGAATGGTTTATACATCTAGTTGCGGAATTTTAACCCAATTAACGATGATAACCTAGTTTAGATGCTTTTCAAATCATAAACGGGTCACTAACTCGGTAGATTCGAATGTGTAGGCAGATGCTTCAAATGTTAGCGAGTTTGTTCAGAGCGTGAAGCGTGGGATTGGACTCTGGTGCACCTATGCCCATATTGTCATACTCGTATATAAGGCCGAGCGAGGAGACTAAAGCGTTTGTTTATCTTAAGGATTATTACATTTTTACTCCAGCTAAACATATAATGAGAACTGTTGTTGGATTTGAATGAACATGTTCATAAAGTAATCACGGTGCAATATAAATTACTGTGTTCGAATACTATGAGCTCCATTCCATTCCATTCCAGCTCAGTTCCATTCTTGCAGTAATAGAACATAAATAATAAATTATCTTTATAATTCAGAGATACACTTGAATGAAGCAAAAGGCGCGTATCGCTAGTCAATCTACCATGTTTTATACATGACCAAAGTTCTTATCTCAATGCGACAAGCGTGTTTCATGGTTCATTACAAAAAGTTGATTGTAATACAATTACTGTATAATACATACGATTTTGTCATCACATCCAAGTTCATGAATAACGATTCGTATCTCATTATGTTCGTAGAGGGAGATAACACGAGTATGTTTCTAACAGAAAGTTGGCTGCATAAAATATTTCCGCGTGTTGTTTGAAACACGTGGCTTTTTTAAATAGAAGAGTTGTGTAAATTTCGGTTTGGAAAAGAGTTTAATTAAATTACTACTGCAAATTACCTATTAGCATTTTTATATAATAGAACTTCATGTAATGCTTTCCGAGATTGGCCAAATGTAACTTTAATTAGGACATTTTGACTTTTTCACCAATACAAAATATAAAAATTCAACTTTAACATCAGAAATTCACTAGAGATAAAAATCTCAGTTTCTTAAACGCTCTATGTCTTATTCCAAAACGAAGACTAAAGATAGTCTATTGCCTCATATTATTATGATCATTATACTTGATAATGGCGAAATTGTGGAATCTATCCCAGAAGCCAATTAATAAAGAAGTGAAAGATAGTCTGAGTTTAATTCTGACATTTTGTATACAAAATACTTACCAGTTTTAAACCTAGACTATCTATAGTCTTCGTTTTGGAATAAGACAGTCTTAGTTTACTGTTTCTTTGTCATCCATATACTCGTGTGCTATGTTTGATGTTATTACGCGAATGGGTGGAACATTGTGATGTCATTACGTCTAACAGGTTTGTGAGAGATTTTTCCAACAACCTCTAGGTATCTGTTTAAAATTAACACGATGAGGATTTTTCCAACAACCTCTAGGTATCTGTTTAAAATTAACACGATGAGGATTTTAACTGCATGATGTATAATGATATAATGCCTCCAAGACACGGTTTTTAACTACATCAAATTAATATTATAAATGCGAACGTTTGTTTGTTTCCACTCAACTTTATAACAACTGAACGGATTTGTATTAAACTTGGAATTTACATAGATTGTTACTTGGTGTATTTATTTTTCAACCCACATGTTCATTCCAAAAGCCAAAAAAATAATATTTTTTCTGATTCGCACAACTTGATTTCTCCACTTCTCTTTTAACCTACACAGAATCAAAAAAATCTAAGTACATTTTGATGTATGTATTGGTAAAGGTACAGTCAGATAAAAAAGCATGTGCACGTTTTTTCAAAGTCTTATAATTCTATTCATTGGTATATTTTTATAAATGTTCACTTTAAACTATAGGTACATCATGTTAATAATTTGTTAAACATAATGTCAACATAAACATAAGACTGGTAAAGGCCACATAATCTTGACCATTAGCTTTCTTACTTAAAAAAATCACACTGTGTCATTACAACTTCAGTATACATGGACAAAATTATAATTCTTAAACATTAGCTTTCGTTAAACTCATACCTTGAAATTTTTATAGCGTTTATTACTGCCGGTTCAAAATCTGTTTTGTGTCCAAGATAGGATCTGACATAGAAGCGAAGCGAAGCCGCTGGCGGAAGACTAGTGTGTAAGCCAGTAAGGTATAGAAAGAATAAGATTATCTGATCGTTAAAATGCAGATAACGTAGTCCCGCGCAACAAAATAAAACAGCAGATTTTGACCGTCTATCAGCTCTCACTTGCGTTGCGTTGCAGCATATACGCGGACGCACAGCTTTGTGTTGCTTTGTTCTGTATATTCAGTATACGCTTAGCGAAATATCTTGGGAACTTGGCCCGAATGCCATACCATTACAATGATACTCTGTTAATCACCCACAACCTGGGTATTATAAACTGGATGTTCTGACAGATTTATTAGTCACGTAAAGTAGGATAGTTCTACGTTAGTTATATGTGGAAATCGTCGTAAGGCCGTGTTGGAGATTATAAATTGCACGCAGCCTAAAACCAACACTATGGTTGGCTTGGCCTTCATCGAAAAGCAACATAGTTAAACACATAAGGTAGATAGAATGTAGGCATTTTCATTTAATTTAGCCATCATTCTACCAAGCCAATGCAAGCATTAATTGCCCACTATAAATGACCTTTGCATAATTATTTGCACCAACATTTGACATTTTGGTATTTGTATATATTTGTCAATTAAATGAAATTTTTATAACCGCATATTACATTACAGAACTGGTCAATTACTTACGAACCATCAGTTGTTTGTTTCCCTCGTCGATTAAGCTTTCTATGCTGCGTATCAATATATGAGATTAGATAGTCTGTTTGTTATTCGAAACCTCCTAACCCTGTTTTGAAATAAGTGGTAGGTAGTGCAGAGTGTATGACGTCATTATGACGTAGCTGATGAGAACCAGCTGCCAAATCAGCGTCCGTAGAATGCACTTCTCATTGGCCACGACGACAGTACACCTATCCAAATAATACACGTGTGATGATTGGCTCTCGTGGTCTGTCACAAATAAGTGGCTCAAAAAAGTGCATTGATTTGGCTATATTAAACTATTCTGGTTAACCTGCATTGGCTCTTTCAATCTTTTAACTTTTTACCAAGACACATCTTATTTGATTTCTATCATAGTTCTTGGCAATTTCTTTCTTCATTTCTCTTGGCCGAGTTTTCAGTCGCAACAGGAATAGTTTGAACTACATTTTTAGTATGTATATTATAATATATCTTGGGGTTACCTTAGAGGATTGAGTATACATAAACATAGTCAAATTACAAAATCTCGTGAGGTACGAGTATGATAATTCTTCCTGAAATGTCAAAGTGACAGGATCACGCAATTTCCAACAACGATGACGAATTAGTCTTGCAGAATTGTAAGATTTCCGTCAAGAAATATATGAACACTTTCGTCATTTTGAAATTCGGCAAACACGCAACTCAAACAAGCATGGAAACATGGTACGGCCTGAGGTAAATATTGTGTGTACTCTTGTATTTATTTTCCGAGTATTGAATACACGAGCGTATCTTGGTGACTTGTTTTTCTTTGTACGTTTATTATTATCCTCATGTTATTTTTCTTGCTTTCCTTCAATACGTCTGTAACACGATATGTGCCAAGGAATTACGAAAGCAGTGAAACAGACAATCCAATTAGCATGGCAAGGAAATAGGAAGAAATAGGAGTGATATAATAAAGTATAATGGATGAGACTCCATGAGAAGGGATGACATAGGTTGTAAGAAATAAATAAACAGACTATGGATGAAGAGTAATAAGCTCTCTTTTCTTTGGTGATCTTCCTGATGTTTTCTTAGAGGCAGAGGTGCAGGACGTACTCGTAGAGGTGAAGTAAATTAGTGTTTCAAATAGTATGTATAAGGATCCTCGAAGTCAGATAAACACATTGTTAGGTTGCTAATGTAATGTAAAGGGGACAAAGTAGCATACGCGTCAATTCTTCTTTTTATTAGAATGAGCTAGTGGCCAACTCTGGTGTCGGAGCTTTAAGGTCACTTGAAAGCCTCGGATATGGCTTAACGACTGAAAAAGCCAGGACCGGCATCTTAACATGCCTTCCGAAGCACGGAATAGATGTCAATTTGCCGCGCAATATGCTGATAAAGAAGGAGGAGTCCAATAACACGTATATTGTGTCTCTTTAATCAATCCTGAAGGTAACAATAGCTGCGTAATTCATGCAAGACACCATCCATCAGCCGTGTCCACAGATATTAATAGGAGCATGTGTGCCGTATGACAGGTTTACCCAAGCTTACTGAAGTGTGTACAGCAGTCGCTCTATAAACCAAAGTGTAAGCTTGTAGAAAGCAATACTGAGCTCAAATCTGACGATTCTTACAAAGCTCAATACTTGGTATTTATTTACATTAAAATGATATGTACAAAAAATACCTTGGCTAAGTTATCGTCAATTCAAATATAGAACCTATGCTTACAAACATAATGTTGGCAAAGAAAGAAAATAGCAATATTTTAACCCGACTGAGGAGGATAGTTTTATAATCCCACTAAAGTCTCTATCAAGCATTCGATAGTAGGGTGGTACGGGCAAATAATAGGATGATTATATCATCAATCCGCCGTTATATCCAGGCTTAGGCTTACGAGGTCTCTAGCCCGGCATAATCCAGACAATGTTTCAGGTAGTAGATAATTGGCCCTTGCTGTTAGTCCATCAACCGGTTACGCAGTTTACATACTGTATAACAGGTTTCCAAGCCCCGCCAGTTAATGGTTCATTAGAACTAATGACAACGTTATTATAATGGCGACGCCGATGAGTTGCGCATTCTATTCTATTACGTGGTTGAATTTAAATTATATTGCCCTTGATTGTGGGTTAACCTCCGTTTTTTTTTGTGCGTTTGTGTTCTCAATATTCCCATCAATTATTGTGTAAATGGTGGAAGATTTTTATGAGGTTTGGTGCTCCAATTTATAATGTTGACAAGATTTGTCAACCTCTATGAATTATCGTCAGAGTCCATTCACAAAGCTATCGGTTCACTTCAAGCAAGAATGAAACTGAACGTCAAACTAATAAACATCAACATAGCAAGCAAAGTTTACAAAATACCATCGTAAAATCCATTTTATCGAAATCAATTGTCCTTTCTTCTGTAGATGTGCCATTTAAGTCCATGACGGCAAACTGCGCTGCCATCTCAAGACCAAACGTAGACTAAACAATAGAACAAAAATAGATCTACTCTAACAGGCTGCTCAGTTGACAAGTATTATAAAATCTAGGTCAAGGCCATCCAACACTCGAGTCGAAATTAAAATCTGTAAGACAAGATGCTGATGAGGTGACGAGAGCTCTTCACCTCTCTCCGAATTCCCGGACGCTTTTAGATTGGAAATCTGTCTCTGTCTTTCGACAGGTAGGTAAAATATATCTTTCTCGTTTGTTTCTAGTTTATTTATTTTTGTATTGTGACAAAGTTGGTCAAGGTTCGCTTACATTGTGCGGATTGTTTGTCAATAGCGATTGTTTCAAGATAACTAATAAATTAATATTATGAAGAGTAGGCAATTGTTTTTAATTTAAGCACGACACGTGTAATGCTTTCATGGAACATCTGGTCTTTGGCTGCTGTTATTTTCAGGTCAAGTCAATAATATATACTGGGTGGCGCAAAAGTAAAGACCCTATTTGGTTCAGCTATAACATTTTTTCTAAATTAGAAAACTAGATTTAGATTTTTTTAAATGTATATTTGTGCCATTAAATTTCGTACCATTAGGATTTAAAGATGATGTCTTTTAAATGGTGACCTCCAGAGTTGATACACATTTGAGCCCTATTTATGACATTTTGCATAACTTGCCGTAACACTTCCTGCGATATGTTCGTTATTTCTTGACGAATGTTTTCTTTTAGAGCTGCGAGAGTCTGTGGCTTGTTCACATACACCCGAGATTTCAAAAAACCCCAAAGAAAGAAGTCTGGACTGGTCAGATCGGGTGATCTTGCAGGCCAAGGCAAATCGCCAAAACGAGAGATAACTCGGCCTGGAAAAGCGTCCCTCACTAAGTCCATAGTGTCGCACGCTGTGTGTGCCGTAGCGCCGTCTTGTTGAAACCAGATGTGCTCCAGCCCCAATTCGTCCAAACTGGGTATCAAAAACTCACGTAACATGGTTCTGTAGCGTTCTCCAGTGACAGTTATCGCATTGCCTCCAGCGTCTTCGAAAAAATAGGGTCCGATCACTCTGTCAACACAGATGCCACACCATACAGTAACTTTTAGTGGGTGTAGAGGTGTTTCTTGAATAATACGCGGATTATCAGTGCCCCAGAACCGAGTATTCTGCTTATTGACATGCCCTGAGAGATGGAAATGCGCTTCGTCACTCATAACCAATTTTGAAGGAAAATCATCCTCTTCAAGGTTGAGGTTTATGACGCGCTGGCAGTAATCTAGACGAGCTCGGTGGTCAGCAGGCAGCAGCTGATGAGTCATTTGAGTTTTATACGGGAACATCTTTAAGTCTTTCACCAAAATACGCTGCAGGGTCCGTCTGGAAATGCCCAATTGCGTGGCACGTCGCCTCGTTGATGTTTCTGGACACTCTTCCACATCTTCGCGCACAGCATCGATATTTTCAGCTGAACGGCCTGTTCTTGGTCTCCCAGACTTAGGTCTATCCAATGTTGAGCCAGTTGCTTCAAGGCGTGTGGCAAAGCGTCGAATTGTGCGACCAATCGGTGCCGGACGGTGGGGAAATCGTCGACGAAATTCACGTTGTGTTCTTATCACTGATGAATTATTCCGTAAGAACATTGACACAATTATTCCACGTTCTTGGGGAGTAAAACGGTCCATGTTTATTTTCAGTGTATTTTACATTTGTTCACTACACAATTTTCAACAACAGAATGACAGAAAATGTCATATAAAAAAAAAAAAAGTATTTTCTTTAGTGCCAGTACTTTTGCGCCACCCGTTACTTACCAAAGAGAATAAGATTAATAGGGATGACGACTGAGTAAAAAAAAAATCTAATTAGTCCGTCAGATCGATCAACAAAAAGTATTGGACACGTATTTTTTTATTCATCAAATAAAAAAAAATTGACGGAGATAAAGAGCGTCAAAGTTCGGGAGTGGGGGCTCGTGACGCCACGGCTAGGTAAAAAGTGTACTAATCCGTGACGTCACGCGAAAGAAAAATATACGTGTCCAATGTCCAATATTTTTTGATACTGTAAATGACGGACTAATTAGAAATTTTTTAGTCGTCATTAGGGATGAGACTTATTTACGCGACCAGGTTTTTATACCTGGTATTTGCTTGCAAGTACGGAAACCTGGTATGAAATACTTCAATTATTTTTGAGAATGAGTCAATTATTTCAATTATTTTTGTGAATCAATTATTTTTGTGAATGAGTCGAAATACTTTGAAGGTCTTGCAAGTATTCGGTATTCGGGGCGTCCGGGGCGGACTCGATGACTATTATACTATTATGTTCCTTATTACAAGAAGGTGAGGATCAATCTCCTATGCAAGTATTTTAGTATGGAGGTGCGAGGCGAAAGTATTCGGGGGTAAATACTTGTAAGTATATTATCCCTGGTTTTTATACATGGATGTACTTGGAAGCCTTGGTACTCGATTTTACAATTACGTTTCATCCCTAGTCGTCATCCCTACATTTCCATTATAATTTTATAGTAACGAAGACTGCATCGAAATAGATGCTTTCAATACAGAGCTTTACGATGATCGTGCGTGACTGTTGGAAATAAAACATAAATAAATAATCCTGGACGTTATCAGACAGCATCATGTAGCCCCAAACTAAGCAGAGCTTGTATTATGGGAACCACATGATTGACAACATATTACTTGGTTAATAACAACTATTACACACGGCTTTCATAAAAAAATAAGAAACTCCTTTGGGAGAGTGAGACACTTATGGAAAAACAGTAATTCAATTACATTTTCAATATTTCCTGTCTGCATCTCTAAGTAAATCGTTACCTATGAAATTAAAAGTTGCAACTGACTTAATTTGAAAAGGAATTTGTTAAGTGAAGAAGTATTTTGAAGTAAGCTGCTACTTCGTGATAAAAGCAAACTAGTTCTAGCTATAAACAGAGGAAACAGAACTGCAATCCAACTTAGTGAAACAGGTTTGAGCAGTCGATGTTGTTCGAACAGGAAAAACTGCTAATATTTCTAATGCACTTCTCGGAGATTCCGTGCCTGTGATAAATATCATAAAACTAAACGTCTTCATTTTCTTATTCTTTCATTTCAATATTCTTGGTGTTTAGAACTAATAGTCGAATCAATTAACTAAATTCTACAAATAAAATTTGTTAGTAATTAGTTAATTCTTTGTGTTTTAATTATTTTTATTTTGCATTTGACCATCAAGCGACCTTTGTTTCATTAGCAGCTAAATTAAATATTCGAAAACCAAGAAGTCAGAGGTCAAGATTTATCGAATTGCCGACTTTTAGCCAATCACGATCAATTTGCGTGTTGATGTCACGTTTGAAGATTTAGCACTTTTAGCACTCCTGCATACTTTATGATCTAATTCCTAACAAACACAACATTGGTCAGCTGTTGTAGCTAACATAACATTACGCCTGCATGCAATAATTTTCTTGTAAATTTATCATACAACGATGCGAGGTTGCGTTTTTTTTTCGGTGTTAACATTTATTTTATTTATCATAGTCTCGGTTTAGTAGACCGCGGCTCGGCAAACGTAGTGTAGGACGCCCTCCGGCCAGGTGGGTTGACGATCTGCGAAAGGCTGCTGGTAGAAGCTGGATGCGTCGAGCTCAGGACAGGTCGCAATGGCGCTCATTAGGGGAGGCCTATGTCCAGCAATGGACTGCTATAGGCTGATGATGCTGATGATCATAGTCTCTACTGTCTAATTATCTACTTCATCTGATTTTGCCATCTAAGGAAGAAGATACTAAAAACAAATATTTTTCGAAAGTCCCCCCTTCTTTATACAAATAAACGAAGCTTTTATATCAGCTTTTATAATAAACGAAGCTATTATTCAGGACTCCGTCTGAAAAAACAACACGGTCTCTCTAATAAGCATATTTCCAAGATCAAAGGATTAGAGACCTAACAACAGCCTCATCAAACACGGCTCTAGATCTAGCGTTACGTCCACTTTTATTTTCGCCACGGTGACATCACCTACATTGACGCAGACGCTCGGCAGCGTTGAATGCATTTGTAAGATCATTTATCATCTTCAAATATGTTTGTTTAGATTTCAGATGTTAGAGTAAGCTTTGGGATGAGAGATTTCACGGTTCCACGAGCTGTAAGTCATACAATAACATTCTTTACAAGATGACTGTTTTCATAACATGTTTGTATGATTGTAGTCAATCAAATGTCTACTTCTGCTGAGTGTGATTCATTTTCATTAACCGTGCTGGTGTACAGGAAGTGGAAGGAACATTCAACTACGTGAATGTTCACTAGATTGAAATATCTGACTGAATACAAAGTGTTCGATTAATGCAGCAGAAACCAACCAAAATTAATGAGCGTTAATTTATTGCGCTGACAAAGGAAGCGCTCATGTAATGTCTCATCTAATCTCAACGGTGTGTTGGATTATGGCCCGCATCTTCACACTCGAGCCTGACCCAGTTGCGGTAAGGCCCGGTAAGCGCCAGCCCGCTAAATAAGGGATTAGAAAGCTTTCCATCAAGAATAAATATTTGCGAGATTTTGGAAAGCTATTTGTAAAGGGCGACCAAAAGTGCTGAGATTATCTGAGCAGTTGTATCACCGCTGTATTGTTCTTTGTTAATTATAATTAATCTTTATGAATTTAATAATTAATTAACATTAATTAATTTATATTTGGTTGTGTGGGGTTTCAGTGGATGTTTCCTCAGTTAGTATCTTAAACCGTTCTCCATTAATTCTAGAATTAATGACTGTTCAACTGGCTTCTGGGCTATTATAGCTTAGGAAATAAATTAAGCATAAGATTGCTGACATTTTCAAATTATTGTAATGTTTTTTATTTATTGGTTTATTGTTTACAAACATTGTTATACTAAACTACTACTTTGTTTTATTCGCGTTGTACCTGGATAAAAAGTGACTGGACTGTGCTGGTCTAGTACAATAAATGCAATATGTGGACCAACATCTTCGCCCTTATATTATTGGTAGGAACTAAAAACACTGAAAAATATATCTCTGTATTCTACAACGTTCGTTTCTCCCGGTCATTGACGTCCCAACTATTCGGAATACGACGTAAATAATTGTAATCGCCGACATAAAAACCTATTAAATGTAGCGAGTGTGTATAAATAGGTGGGCATGTCCCAATCCGAATCACGCAACTCGCGTATTATACGTAGAATAAAATTATATGGTTTGATACTTTATTTAATTACTTAGGGTTTCATCAGTCATCAAACTCATCGTCAGCCTAGCCCTTGCTTGAATAGAGACCACTCTTTGTACGCAGATCTATGTAAGGTATGACTCGCGAGGCATGCAATATCGTCGGACCCATCTCGATGTTTAATAGCTACCCAGTAGCCTATTTTATTTGGCACTTTGTGCTCAAAACAAACTTGCTCTAGGGCTCATCAATCAACGAGCTAGTGTTTAAGTAAATTAAATTGGTGTTGTAACACAAAATCTTAAATTATAATAATATTGTAAAGCACCTCTCGTGAATGTGATTTTTGTCGCTGACAACAAAATGTATTAACGTGTACTTTGTGATGAAATATAATGTGACTAGAAAGTAATAAGAGACATGACTCTACGTAAAAATTAGCAAATTGTTTATCATGGGCTTTCAAATCATCGATATGAAAGGCAAGGTGTGGACGTCAAAGAAGGGTAGGGCTTCATGCTATCTTTATAAGAGTGTAAAAAATTTGGGTTACCTACATTTTTTTTACCGTAGTACATGCTTATTTACTACTTTATCTTTTATTTACCTAGTTACAAACAAAATCCAGACAAAACTAGAAACACGAAACTTTGCGAATTTTGGACATATATACCCAATTGGTGTGTAATATGTTCAAATATAAGAAATAAAATACGAACAAATATGTTAGTTTGGGTCTACTAGATGCTGTGTGATAATCCAGCATTATTTATTTATTTTATTTATCTGCGCTATCATTAGGTAATAATTTACCATACGCTGACTATACCTACGAATGATTAAAATAATCGCGATTGCTCTACAGGCCACCATATCCGATTATTTGTATTTCCAATACACACCAGAGGGTCTCTATCTCAGTTACCACTGAAATGATTAGCACTGGACCTGCAGCTTTACGGCTAAGGCACATGATACCAAGTTTTGGTTTCATTTTGTCATTTTTACACTTGACGTATTGCGATTGAGGAGGACGTTTTTTCCTGGGTCTAGCCGTTATGGCTGCTGTTTTTACATTGACGTTTTCGACGTTTTTCGAATTTCAACATTATAAATGTCAGAGTATGCAAATAAAGGTGCAAATTATTTCTGTGGGCAAGCAAGATATTAATTAGACCTTCAGAACCCTGAAATTTCGTGTTAATTTGATATCCACTAATTAAGTAATCAACTAATTTATGAAGAAGAAATGAGGGCGCCGCAATGGCGAGTAGAGCACGGAATTATAATGTTAATGTAAACACTTAATCAGGTGATATCACAAGGACTACCACTCGTTGGTGTGGTTCGATCCACGCGAATGCTTAATGTTTCATCTGCTAACGCCATTAGGTATCTGCTCTAATATGATTGCCGTGCTTTTTGTTACCATATTATCAAAAATGGACGTATAGTAGAAGCTGGGGGTCTACTACAATTCACCGAAGTACGAAATTTCGTGTTTCGTTTCGTGCGATGTCGTATTTCATAATGTCAATTCCAATAGTGCGGTCGTATGTTTTGTGAAATAGAGTAGGATGCGCAACGTTCGGACTGTTGCATTGCAAACTTCGTGCCGAAATTTCACTTTTCGTTTGATTATGGGTACCAATCGCAAGAAACGAAACACGTAATTTCGTACTTCAGTGAATTGTAGTAGACCCCCTGTGCCCTGCGATCCCCAACCCGCATGCCCGGCGCGGGGATTACGGTCATACCCCCCTTCTTATGAGGGGAGGCAAAATATGTCCAACAGTGGACTGATATTATATAATTGCAATAACACGAGTCTATAGTAAGGCAGACGCATGTGAGGCTTGGCATAACAATATACATTGTTTAGGTAGACAAATGTGTCAGGAAGACTAACCATGTTGGTTCAGAGACCGTCAGCTGCCGGAACCTTTTCCCATCCTTGGCTAAACCGGTTAGATAATACTCAATTTACACTAAGGTAACACAAGTCTTGTTTAATTCGTATATTTGTATTTATATTCGCATTGCGTAATTTGTCGATTAGTCCGAGCGAGTCAAAGAATCTAAAGACTACTAACGCATGTTAATTGTTAACCAAGGCTGTGAAAATAGCAAGACTCTGGTGCTTATAACGCCACGCTAGACTAGTGATGTGACGCAATCTAATCGATAACTCGGTATTACGATAAAGTGTAGCGAAACTATTCACGTTCCTCGATAGCGTGCCGTGAATAATCATCGAATCGTACAATTATGATGGAAATAAAATTAAGTATCATCAGATTGCTTTTTAGGAGCAAAATAATAAAATTATATACAACTAGCTTCTACCTGCGACTTCGCTCGCGTAGTGCCGGTTTAACAAACTATATATTTCCAAGTTTCATCCAAACCCGTTCAGCCTTTACACACTGACCCAAACATTTCTTTTCCAATTTAAAAAGTAGGTACTAATAGAGAAATTCTAAAAAGATGACTTGGACAGATAGATAGAACATTCTTTATTGCACATAAAATTCAATATACAACATAGATAATGCTAAGAAGCATTATCTACCAGGTAACCTTTATGTATTAAGGATTAAAGCTCAATATGTTACTGTATAAATACGTGGAAAGTTTTAATAGACGATACGTCAAAATAATAATAAATAAATTCAATAAATTAACCTGGACGTTATCACACAGCATCATGTAGCCCCAAACTAAGCAGAGCTTCTATTATGGGAATTACATGATTGATATACTACATAGATTTCTTTTTTGTAAATACACACATAACATACATACATAGAAAACACCCAGACCCGAGACAAATATCTGCAGAACATGCAAACATTTGTGCCGCAGCGGGAATCGAAACCGCAACCTTCTGCGTCACTGGCAGGCCTTCGCCCACTGCGCCACAGAGGTCGTCGAAAAAACGTGTTACCTTCAAATAGCACTGTCTTTTACGACAAAAAACACAATGTTTTTCAATGTTCTTCTTCTATACGTATAGGATTCGTGAAAGTAGCTTTCGTTGTACCTTTTTCCATAAAATTTTGTTTGACAACATTTTGCGACAACTGTCGCTAGAATATTAGTAGGAGAGACCTTTTTGCCGGAGATGTCAATACCAATGGCATGCCCCTCGTTACTACTACTTTTGTATCTTTAGTCCAAGGAGTTTATATCATACAAGCGCTCGCTTTGAACAAAAATCTGTAGGTACCTTAGTGTTACACAAAAGAGGAAACGAGACAACACCATCAGCTGGAAAAATTAGGCTAATATTTTTGTTCAAGCACTCCAATGATTAATACTCCTTGACGACAACTGACGCCAGAATTTCAGTACCCTGTTGTCGGAGATGTCAATACCAATGGCTTTTTACCATGCCCTTTTTATTATACATTACTTGTATTTTTGTTGGTGATGATAATTGTCTATTTTTCTGTAGAACTTTTTCTACGCAAATATTGTGTACGACGTTAAGACTTATACCCCCTCATTCCAAAACGAAGACTAAAGATAGTCTAAGTTTAAATCTGACATTTTGTATACAAAATACCAGTTTTAAACCTAGACTATCTGTAGTCTTTGTCTTGGAATAAGACAGATAAAGTTGACTTTACGTAATAAGTAAATACTTCTCAATTCTCATAGAGCTAGTCAAGCTAACAAGGTTAGATTGCCCAGAGACAGGGTTCGAAATGATAATCATCAATGATAATTATGTCATATGAATGATATCATAATAATGATATCATTATTATGATAATTATCGTCATAATAACAGATAGATAATTATCGATTGATAATAACAAAAAATTGCACTCATAAAAGTGAACTGTTTTCAGACGTGTACGAAGCGTCAACGTGCCGCCCGTGGGTGGTGATTCCCCTAATCCCCTTACAAGAAAATTTCACTTCACTTCTTGATTGTGGCTTTTGTGTATAGATTATGTCCGATAATTATCAAGAAGCGTAATTATCTTGATAATTTCGAACCCTGCCCAGAGAAGATACCAAAGCGTGTAGATCAAATAAATAAATATGTAACTAATGAATACGTAAACTTATTTTAGCAGTGTGTATGTTAGTTTTACACTTATTGGACCACTAACTGATGTAGATCATCATCTAAGCTCGGAATCACCCATTGCTGGGTATAGGATGTAGATAGAACGACGATAGAACAAATTTTTGCGTATCGAAACATCAAATATCTGTCAACATGCCTGTCAATTACTGGTAGAGCTGCCGAGTGACCGGATCTCCATCAGGCGTACCCCTTATTAAGGCCAGCTATAAACACACCACCTATTTAGTAAGCGTTACGTAGGTCAAGGATATTTTTTACTTTGATGTGTGGAACTCGGAGCCAGGTAAAAAATCACCGACAATTTGTTCAGAGGCAGAATTTATTATGCAATAATATAAAGCACCAACTTGTTGCTGCGATTTATTGCTTTTAATATTAAAATGATTTTAAAAACCTCACGTAAGTTGAATATTTTAAGCAGGCACTCGCTAGGCACATGTGAAAAGTGTATCAAGATTATTCCAAGGCCTTATCGCCTTATCGATTTAGGTTTTGCATAATTTCAAATTAATAGCTTACTTAAGGATAGGTGAAACGAAACTTAGTAGGTCTTCATTATGTCATGAAACATTTACTCAAGGAACTCATATCTGCTTTTAGTTTAAACCACCGGCGTAAATTTTATTGCGGCGGGGAATTTACATTTTAAATAGCTTTAATATAAAGCACTGTTTAAAAGAATTGCTGTTTTTTAAATGGTACAATGTCACAAATGCTCCATTAGGGGTCGATAGATCCGCAACGGGCCTGCATTGCGCCCGCAATTACGGAAGATGGCATTGAGATGAAAAATTCAACGCGGAAAATTGAAATGCTAGATTTTATACTTCACACTCGAGTGCCTTCGAGGCTTGATTTTCAAGGAAAATAGTTCGTGTGTACGCTACTTTTAAATGTTGTTAAAATCACTAACCCATTTGTGGGATGTCTGGTGTCCCTGTGGAAGTGGCAAATAAATTGTTTTTCAACGAAAGGCACCCAGTAATATTGCATAATACTCACGTTGACTGCTGGCCGTGGAGCACAACCTTGGTTCCACCATCAAAGCGTTAATAGAAACTGTCCCTCGATGGAGGTACGGCTTCACACAAACCCCTCATACATCGGAACTTGACAAGTTTATTTTGGGCGAAAATTAACGATACCTACGGATTGCAAATAAGGTGCTTTTATATAATCTGCATAATAATGAAAGCCATTTGATGAGTTATCCGCTCATCAGCTATAGAGTTGAATATCAGCAGCAAGTTAAGCGCAGTCGACTCAGATTATAATCTGGTTAACTGGACACATACCGCGTTAATTGACTTTTCGCCTGTATTTGCAAGCAAATCGATATTGTTGCTGTTTGCTCCTTATTGTCAATACAGTAATACATTCAACATGATGAAATAACTAATCAGAGGAGCAAACAACAGAGCCAACCAATTGTTATTGCCGCAAAAGCCGGGATACACACCATTAAATTTAGATTGTTATCAGCATAAACTACAAGGTTGCGCCCGACTATAAACTAGGGTTCTCGTCTTCCTCGTCCTTATCAAAAGCCCGATTCGAACGGCCGTGTATTATTCACGCTCCGAGCGCTACAACTCCTCAGCTCTAAGCTCATCATACGTGACGGTGATGAATATTCAATCAACATGGCACCACGTTTTCATTTACAGGATGATTTATTGCGCAGAATGAAATAGGGCACAATATCCCGACCAGCTGTTAATTCTGCGCCACAGTCAATATCAGCAAATGTCAGCCACAGCCAGTTATTTCAGGCGTTGGGCGAGCCCGTAACGGTAACCCACATTTTTATTGCAAAACGCTATCCTCAATTTGGCACGGGAATACACCCGGACGGAATAATTAATGTCACTTGATGAGCCGAGGCGCGTGTCATTTATATTTTTTGGCAGACTTAATGGTAGATTTCACCGTGTGACCATAAACGAACGCTCCACACTCTCCGCTCAATGCTCGAACGAGTAGCCATAATTATGAGCCAATAAGAATGTGCCGCCAATATACCCGCAGAAAAAACGGAAAGTAAGAACGAGATTGTAACATAATGGCTATCTAACCAAACATCTAAGTGAAAAGGAAATCGTTTAAACATGAACCGTACTATGAGTAGTTGCTGAGGAAGACATGTCGTATTCACTTTCGATTGTTTCCGATCTACACATCAAACGGTATCGATTTCAAGTTGCGTGCGCTGTGAACACACACATTTATGAACACCAAGGAGTCAATATTTAGCGCTGTCGACAACCTGATACTGTGTGGTCATAGCCAAATGGCTATGACCACACAGTATCAGGTTGTGCAAACTAAAGATCGTTAGTGTAGAAACCTTGACACACCTCGACAAGCAAAGCTCAAGTTAAATGATGTAAGCCGAAAGCTTTAAGTTTGAATTTACATCAATCAAGGCTCCGAAACATTTTAAGCACTTACATTTGGAGTTCTGTGAGCAGCGACCCCATTCCGCGAGGGATGAAAGGGGATAATACACAGAAGCTCATAACCGGAATACTCTACATGGAGACAATGCGACGACAGGGGAAATACAAAAAGCGAGGAACCTCTTGTTTCGCGAATGCAAATATTTGTGCCGCAAAAAACTCAAGGGAATGCCTTCCTCGTGGACAGATTATTATTATTATTACAGGAGGAAAAATAGGAATTAACTTTCTTTCTTGTATACAAATTACTCTGAATTAAATATTCACGAGATACAAACGAGCTGAATTATTGTGAAAATGCTAATGAAATAATGCCTGAGAAAATTATACAAAATATTATGGAGGATTTTCGAACAAAAGCTCTCGACAGTAGAATTTTGAAAGGTCATTGTACTGTACACTATAAAAAAGACACATTTCAAATTCGCGAGTACACGTTAACAGTTAATCACTTTTACTATCATTTTATTGCGGTCGAATATTTGAAGTTAATTTAAGATCAATTTCGCTTTTATTACATTCGGTGTTGAGCCTAACTTCCGGCTGTTTGCTTTGGCAGCGACCTAAATTTTATGTCAAAACTGTTGTCGTTCGCAGTTTTATACCCCCGCTGAGTATAGCCCATCAGCCGACTGCCAACCCTCCAGTTTACCGTTTACAACATCGATATCAACGACTTGAGCACTCACTATTTCAAGGAAGTAATAGATTTAACGATATTTCATCATCATCAATTCATCAAATACTATACATCTGTAAGTGTAACGCAACACTGATATCACCGTTTCAGTTCAGTTATTTCTAAACGAACGTATCTTTCAGGTTTGGAAATAAAATTTCTGCGCTGGAGTTACTTACGTAAGCCTAAAGCCATTTTAGGCCTAAAGGCCTTACTTTCTGAATCCAGGAAAATAAATTTTCTTACATATTTCAAAGTACCCTAGCTCCTAAACTATGAACTTTACGAAAAAAAGTAATAGAACATAAAATACTTATATAAATACGTACATACGGAATATTGGCTCTTAAAGCCTTACTTCCTCCGTCAATCCAACCTGGTTGGTATACGCTCCGTGCATGAGGTTGGCATGACGTGCTCCTCCCTAACTGTCCTACAAAAAATCTGTGGAAAAATCGGTCGTGGGCGTTGAGCCTTAATGATGCACGTCTATGCAAATACAAGTGCGGACAAAAAGTAGGCTGTATTTGTATTATCCTAGAAAACCTATAAAAGGTAGTGGTCGTGTTATGTTATTATTCTAACTCATTTATAACCAATAATGAACCCTTGTGTGTTATGAATATTCAAAACAACAAAATGGCCTTAATAATATTAATAAAATACAAGACGACTTAAAGGGAGAAACTGACAGAAATTTTAAAAAATAATATATTAATTGGAAAAACTAAAAACCTACTTATTCTTGACGAGTTTTTTAAATAGCAATATATTGAAAAATTTAATTATTTAACTATTTATTGACCAATTTTATTATTTATATTTTATCTTTAAACTTTATTAAAATATATTGACATTTTATTTCATACTAGCTTCCGCCCGCGGCTTCGCTCGCGTGGTATCGGGATAAAAAGTACCTAAAACCTGTGTTAAAACAGGTCACAAACTATGAATATTCCAAGTTTCATCAAAATCCGTTATGTAGTTTTTGCGTGAAAGTGTAACAAACATTCATCCATACATCCATACTTACTCACAAACTTTCTCTTAAATAATAATAGTAGGATTAGTAGGATAGTAGGATAATTTTCATCATCATCATCATCATCATCATCATCATCATCAGCCTATAGCAGTCCACTGCTGGACATAGGCCTTCCCTAATGAGCGCCATCGCGCCCTGTCCTGAGCTCGACGCATCCAGCTTCTACCAGCAGCCTTTCGCAGATCGTCACCCCACCTGGCCGGAGGGCGATAATTTAAGGATAATTTTAATAACTATAAATTGCAATCTCCTATCCGGGTACATAATTAATAATTATAACACCTACACCTAGGATATGTACAAGTACATAATAATTATGTAAGCAATTCGTAGTAATAATAAGTTAAGTTATTTGAATTTAGATATCACATTGTCCCTTCACTAAAGTGGTACGCACTGGATCGATATTTAGCTGGTGCAAACCTACCGAGCACGATCAATCTGTTTATTTCCTGTACGCCTTATTCTGTGCTGTAGGATAAATGTTAGATTGCCTCTGTTCGAATACGTTATCTACAACGAATATCAACGGTGTGTTCATAGGCATTCTTAACTAAATATCACCTGCAAATGAAAGCACTCACCTGGGTAGAAATCATGTGACTTGGACATCTTCACTCTCGCGCCTGTGTCCTTCTGGAGCTGGGCGATGGTCTCCCCGCCCTTGCCGATGATGGCGCCGGCCACCATCGACGGCACCAGCACCTTGAAGTGGTACGTCGGCTCCACGGCTGCGGATAAAGTGCTGATGAGTGAAGGTCGCACGATACGGTCGGAGCACTGTGTTCTTTACCAACTATTAACTGTTTGATCGTAAAGTTCAAACTGGTGGTTTTGTTTAGGAATAGTTATTTAGGCCCGAGGCATTTGTCAATATTGAAACTTCTCATACTTCTTATCAAAGTTAAATTGTTCCTTGATTGTTCAGACTCGAGGGGGAATCGGAAATGGCTATATAGTTACTTCTTGTGTGCAAACACCTCATGATTGGCAATATTCCCAAATCGCAATAAGTCAGTGAAACGAACCCATCCTCAGGGCAGTTACATTAATTTGCCCATTCCAGAGGAAAATGCGAGCAAACAGCGTAATATTTAACGACAATTACATGGGGATTTCAAGCAAGATTTGGGACACAGCATTGTGTGCCATTATTATTGTAGGAGACAAAACAGGAGAGATTAAACCACGGATCAAATGCCTTTTGTTTGCGGAATCTGTGAGCTCAGTAGCTCAGAACACGGTGCTCCGTCGCGTTAAATAAATGAGCTCTCAGGGAGGTATGAAACAGTAAGTAATCTAAGACACCATGACGTCCATGGATAAGCAACGATATCGAAGATTGTTGAAGTGCTGGAAGTTTGTCATGTGTGAGTGCAGTATGTAATGTGGCCACGCCTTTAGAGCCTGCAGTGATGTCATGTCACGATGTGCGAATAGCCATACCCATGAATAAGTACAATTCATTTGTAACCACTGACAACTTCTGCTGGCATTGATATCATGTTGACTTGATACAAACAATATAAATTCATGTTAGAGTTTATCAAGAATTATTTATAGGCGACAGTACAGCTTTATATTTATTTATTCAGTTATTGACATGCATTTTGATTTCTAATCACAGATGGAGAAGACGACGAAGCGAAGATAGAAGACTAATGAACATGAAGTTGATACTCATATCTACTGAGATGACAATCACAAAGAGCAAACTACGAAACCTGAACTTTCAATTAATATCCTGACCTCAATAAACGCGATTAATCAAATCAAATATGAAACACAGTCAACAATACATACGCGAGTTGGTACAGCCGCCCACATCCAATGTGTTTCAATTGAGAGGCATCCCACAGGCAGGCGGGTAATAGCATGGCTCGCCTGACCTCATTTCAAAAGAGGCATGCCTAGGCCACCTGACGGTATGGTAAGACACCGAGAGCCGGTGACATCGATAGATGTGCCCTTTGTGTTTCTGCTCCATTGAACTTGGCAGAACGGAAAGTGACGCAACTGACGTGACAGTCTGACGGCAGGTTACTATTGAAGTGTGAATGCACAGGCCTGCAAATTGCTCCGCCTGGGAATTGGGTAGATATAGTACTATTGTGCCGGAATGACTACACAAAGTATTTTATTGGCGTTAATGATTCAATGGCTTTTGAAGTTTTGATACGAGTAATTTATAACACAAAAACATTTTTAAAATAATTTACGAGGATTCCATTACGCAGAAGCGCCTAAATGACTTTGCTCGAAAGTCCCTTTCAACAAACCGTTATTAAAAGCCGAAAAAAGGCGGCTTCATGTTTCCAGGGCGACAATAGAACGGCTCGCCTAATCTCCGCGATTGTAATCTGGGTCCACTGTGAAATATTAGTGTGATACTTTGTCGCGGTACCACGGTGGAATTAAGACTAGATACTAGTTTTAAAAAAAATGTACATTTAATGTACGTTATTGTACGTCCAATAAAAAAAAATGTACGTTGCTATTTCACTGAAAATTTACGTGTCGTCGTGGTACCGCCAGGAAGCATCTTTCCCAGCGGTACCACGCTGTGTTAACGGAAACCACGAAAGGTATCTGAATACGGTTTTCTGGAAATAAATGTACAATAAATGTACTAACCGGTTTTAGAAGTTGAGAGTTTGTACTTCAAAGATTTAAGAGTAATAGCCAATTCAAACTCAAACTGTACCCTGCATGACCCCCATTATTTCACACAAAAAAGTAGCAGTGTTAACAGAAACTACGAATGTTATCAGAATACAGTTTTTTGGAAATAAATGTACGAAACATATTCTAATCTGTTGTAAAAGATGAGAGTTTGTACTTCAAAGGTGCACGAGTTATATTAATGAAAAAAATTTGATATTTTTCACTTGAAATGCTATTTATATGTTGAGTAAGATTAAAATTGGTATTTAATCTCAAGTTGATAGCTTAGGTAGATGGAAAAATAATCAGCCATGACAAACGGATCAGGCGCGGATACAGGGGGGGGGGCAATAGGGGCAATTGCCCCCCCCCCCCCTCAACTCCGGCAATATACTATGATTATGATAAGTACCTTGTGTATTACTTACAATTTAAATTTTTTTCAAGGTCATAATATCTAGTATATATTGCCGGAGTTGAGGGGGGGGGGGGGCAATTGCCCCCAATTATTAGTTTGATATGCAGATATAAATTGAGTTGTCTTTTCTGGTGGGGTGCAGCAATGACCAGATCAGGACCAAGTCTTCGTTGATAATTATAACCTAATACATATAGGTTGGTTGAAATTCAGATATAAACCGTAGTTTTCTTTTTCATATCTTGTATGCTCACATTTGATAGAAAAATTTCGCGGCTCGCTCTGCTCGCCGATTTTATTACCATCTTTTGGTTGTGAATGGTACAAAACTAGGCAAAAAATTTATTTTATCCAATCTATAAAGTTTGCAACAATGACGAATTAGAACACAACAGCGCTAGTTAGAATGATTAAAAAAAATTGCGGCTCGCTCCGCTCGCCAACTTCCTTTTTTATGGTGGTTGGGCCTAGGCCTAGACACCTAGGTGTTACAAAAAATTTCACCTGTTTCTTTGTCTTTTTTCCTTTGTGCACCAAAATTTTTGGGGATCCCTGCGCTCGCCGATTTTATTTCAATAATATATAAAGCAACTAAGCACTGAGAGGTCAACTGTTACTTCATATATGCTGAAACGCGAGATAGATTTTCTATTATGTCTGGTATCCAGGCTTAACAATTATAGAAGCTCGCACTGGGCGCGTAAAATGCTATTTACGGTACTGACTGTGTCCATACAAAACCAGTAATGGAACATTATCCGGTTTCCGTCATGAGAATTATTCACGTTTTTTGTTAATTATGCAGATTTGTAGCTATAAAAATCAATATAATATAGTATGTTTTTGTTTTTCTAATAGAATAAAAAATGACCAAGATGCAGAGGTTTTAGTGTAAAAATTTCGCGGCTCGCTTCGCTCGCCGACTTCATAACTGTCCTTTGCATTAACGATTTCCTATGAATATGTAAAAAACCGCAGTTTTCTTTTCGTGTTTTGTTTGTGATTAGTATACCTAGGCAAAATAACACATTTTCCGCTCGCCGATAAAAAATTATTAAGAGTATTGCCAAACACAAAAATTGCCCCCCCCTAAACGAAATCCTGTATCCGCGCCTGAAACGGATGGATGAATTTGCATTACAAAGCCCACTTGATGTTAAGTGGTAATCAATACCTATCCCACAGCATGGCATCGTAGATCGCGTTTTTTTGGAACGTGCTCTGCTATGCAATGCCCTGCGTCCATCAACTTGAGGCATGAAGATGATAATCCTCTTGTGCCTGTTATTGCACCGGCACCCTTGAAACCGAAACACAGCACAGCTGCTTCACGGCAGAAACAGGCATGGTGGCAGTACTTCCCCGGACGAGCCCTCCACAAATAACTCTACTACTAAAATCAAAACCAAATCAGGTTCAAATCTTCTGCAAAACAAAGTGCAATTAATTATCATCAAAAGCTTTTATCAACCCTCAATGTCCCTCTCAATGCTGGGCAAAGGCATCTGTTCACCCTCTTTAACCATCTACCTAAGCTATCAACTTGAGATTAAATACAAATTTTAATCTTACTCAACATATAAATAGCATTTCAAGTGAAAAATATCAAATTATTTTCATTAATATAACTCGTGCACTTTTGAAGTACAAACTCTCATCTTTTACAACAGATTAGAATATGTTTCGTACATTTATTTCCAAAAAACTGTATTCTGATAACATTCGTAGTTTCTGTTAACACTGCTACTTTTTTATCCATCTACCTAAGCTATCAACTTGAGATTAAATACAAATTTTAATCTTACTCAACATATAAATAGCATTTCAAGTGAAAAATATCAAATTATTTTAATTGCTATAACTCGTGCACCTTTGAAGTACAAACTCTCATCTTTTACAACAGTTTAGAATATGTTTCGTACATTTATTTCCAAAAAACTGTATTCTGATAACATTCGTAGTTTCTGTTAACACTGCTACTTTTTTGTGTGAAGTAATGGGGGTCATGCAGGGTACAGTTTGGGTTTGAATTGGCTATTACTCTTAAATCTTTGAAGTACAAACTTTCAACTTCTAGAACCGGTTAGTACATTTATTGTACATTTATTTCCAAAAAACCGTATTCAGATACCTTTTGTGGTTTCCGTTAACACAGCGTGGTACCGCTGGGAAAGATGCTTCCTGGCGGTACCACAACGACATGTTAATTTTCAGTGAATTAGCAACGTACAATTTTTTTTATTGGACGTACAATAACGTACATTAAACGTACATTTTTTTTATACTAGTGTCAAGTTTTAATTACACCGTGGTACCGCGACGAAGTATCACACAAATATTACCACAAGGTGACAGTGACAGAACAGTTTTGTACCCCCACATTTTTGACAGCTACTTTATTTGATCCGATACCAAACTAGGTTGTGAAAAGAACTAGGATTTCTAAATTTAAGCTACTTTTTCCTAGATAAATAAAGGATAATAAATTCAGTACTTATTTATGTAGAAATTACTCCACAGATATTTATATATATTATTCCGTACGACAATAAAATTGTTACATTTACAAACAATCATTCATTAAAAATATCATACGATAAGGGTATACAGCTAGGAATGCAATACCGGACACCTATAAATTGTCGCTAACTATCATAATAACTCGAATAGATATAGAGACACACATGCGACCTTGTCAACTAAAGCTGTGTTTACTGGCGCGACACGCAATGAAGTAATGCATACCTCGTAGAGTAGTATCCCTTCTAGGTTAATAGACAAATAACTAAACTTTTAGTTCCATAAAACTTTACCCCGTCGTAAAACCTTCGAACGACTTTGTACTCAACTATGTGAAGAGTGGACTGAAACTTTTTACAACGCACCAATATCTCACTCAGAAATGTGAGAATAAGGTAAAAGAAAAAAAGGGAAATCTTTAGCATTTAAGAATGTCGAATAATCTTTGTAAAGGAACAGAGGAAAGTTTGATAACAGTACTGGCAATAGACAAAACCATATCTGCTCGACTTAACAAACACTTTTAAAGTGAGTGGAAGACAAAAACATGTGCCGACCCCACCTAGCCTGGGACAAGGGCAGAAGAATGGTGATAAGAAACTCTTTATATTTTCGGTTAAATTTTTGTATTATATAGATACAGCAAATACACACAGCAATATCAGAAAATAAGTGTTTGACACAGAATAAACCATCGGAAACTAATCAATCTTCAAGTCTGCGGGTTTAAGCCAAAATAATCTTCGGGAGAGGATTACGCGTTCGTTCCTACAGCTGCGGATTGATCGATAGCTCCCCTGCTCTTTTTATTGCATGAAACTTTACTTCTATCTAATATATTTTGAAGATTAATTATCCCTATTTTGATTTAGGAATGTTTGACTGTGATGAAGAACTCTATTCAGGTCAGATACATATTAGAGGCTTGCAATATTGTCTTTCGAATAAATCATCATCATAGTGCAGTATTGAGTTTGATGTAGGCGGTTCCATCGCGCCATTGAGTCCGATATCATCGTTTGTACAAGTGATTTAATACGCTCATAAGTCATCCTGACTTGTTAGTGGAGGCCTTAGACTCAGGAACCACGCCTTTAAGCCTGAGATGTGTGGATCCCTTCAGGCAGATGATAAGGTTTAAGATAATTTAGCGACTCAAAGGGAAAACGACAAAACATTTTCTATAATGGGCCATCAAGATTAAAGTAAGGACATTATGTTAAACCTCTTAGCGAGATAGAAGCGAGCACGTTTTGCCGCGTGTGCCTCTCCACGGCATGCATTCATGTCAAGTACACACCGATGCTTCATCTCGGCTTGCGTATTCTGTTTCAGTCTAATTCGGCGACGAGTGTAGGAGGAACCTGACGTTTCGTAACATCATGCGTAAATGAGGGCATAAATGATTCCCATTTTAGGTAGAGACACTATCATGGTTTTACATTAAAAACATACTTTTTGATTAGTTACGCGGCTATTTTTTGGCTTACTACTATACCATCAATGCAGAAAAGCACGTAGACGAGTGTATTTGATAGACGTATATTATATAATAATTAAAATATTAATTTCGAGTCCCGTTCTTTACCATACCGAGTATATCGGCCTCCCGGGGGCGAAACGTTGACTATAACAGGCCATTCCTTTTTAAAAACGTTTCTCCTTTGAAGTTATCTCGTTCACTGTTTCAGCAAACAATTTGTAAGTTGATTCAGAGGAATTCCCATTCCTAAAATAATATTTGGACTGGCTGTCGATAAGACTAGGAAAGAATCGAGTTTTATCTGAATTGTATTGTTAGCAGAATTTTCCTTGTCACAAAAGACGATTTGTTAAAATAACAGAAAATATTGCTGTTCAATCAAGCAGACTATGTTACGCCATCCGAGCTCAGCGCGAAGGCGTGTTCGTGCTACTTTCACGCTTTGATGCGACGGATCTCCATGAATTTTGACAGCTACTTAAAAGCGGACAAAGTAATCAAGTTGATCCTCGAAGAGCAAAAACCAATACCGCGGTGGTACTATTTCGGCACAAAAATGGATAATCTTTCGTCAAGGTAGTAGAGTTCTTTGTGGAGGGCTCGTCCGGGGAGGTACTGCCACCATGCCTATTTCTGCCGTGACGCAGCTGAGTTGTGTTTCGGTTTGAAGGGTATGGTTGCCGGTGAAATTACAGGCACAAGAGGCTTATTATCTTCATGCCTCAATTTGATGGACGCAGGGCTTTGCATGGTAGAATATGTTCCGGAAAAACGTGATCTACGATGCAATGCTTTGTGATAGGTAATGGTTACCAGTTAACATCAGGCGGGCCCATGTGTTTGTTCCATCTTCAAGAAGTATATAAAAAAAAAACTTTTACGACGAGACGCGACTATCCTACCGAAGAGACAATCTAAATAATGATTTTAACTTTGACGTATGGCAAGATTGATAAATAGCCATAGCTTGTACGTTGCTAGTTATTGTCGACTGTCTAAAAACGCCCCCATAACGGCCTTCATATATAGTGGTTAGCATAATTTTTATGCAGGAGATCAACGGCCCGCTTATATCACAGTTTTGCGGTAGCAGATAAACCTTTTAGATTTTTAGGTAACAACAAGGAGACTGCCTGTTTGCGCGGAACTAGGGCGGCCTGGACAAAGTCTGCTCGTTTGAGACATATAGCTTCGCGTGAAATCTTCCCGTCTTTGTATTAAAGCTTTTGAACATTACCCAGTTTTTAGAAGCACTTTACAGTAAGGTTTACTTCACTTTACAGAAATGCAGTTCTATTTTCTCATTCAAACAAAGAATCAATAAGCAGAGCAAGGAAATGGCGCAGGGAGGCTCTGCAGTCGGAAACAGCTGCCAATGTTGATGCGCCATTATGGCTCGCATGAAAAGAGGTCATATAGTATGAACTAGAGCATATTATTCTTCGAAGTAAAAACTGGGTTATATTACCAACTTGGTATTGCAACAAAGATTTTTACGGAGACACGAGAGTGAGATAAGGATTAGACGCAAACTGTAGCGTGGCGATAAATTTTCAAGTTCATTTGTAATGTACAGGAGCACTGTCTTATCTATTTTATCGATCACGTTTTCTACATTGTAAAACAAAACAATTTAATAGCCACTTAAATCTGAAATGCGCTGCACGGAAATGCACAACCAAAAGGCAACCGTATAATTTTTAATCAGCTAATGGCTTTATTCAATCATTATTCAAAATGAAATAAAACATCAAGGATGGGACGATGAATCAACAGTACACTTTATTAAATAAAGCTCTGTGAACATTAATTACTGGTTGGTATATTACTAGTTTCAATGTCGAAACATTTTCATTGAGATCGCCATCTAAAGGGAATTTTCGCCCAATTTTTGATTTGCATTAGAAAGTCTAGTATAATGTAAAACCCTAAAATGGCTATTTAATTTTATATAATCTGCTGTTTTACAGGAGTACCTGCACAATACACATAGTTATGGGAAGACTCAAATCCTGAACTACATTGTTTCACTAGCTAAGTCGATAAAAAAGCACAACTTTGAAGTCCGCTCCACTTCGCACGGTCCTCAGCTAGCCCTCGAGTCTCATCAACTCTTTTCATGCAAGCTCGCGCACTATTGAAAAGAGCACGATTTGGCCGGAGATTATCCGGGAGAAACGCCCCTCAACTCTGCTTTACGCTTTGAAAACTGTAACTTTCTTTCACCCTTTGATGTTTGAAACGCGAAAGATTGACGAGGTGAATACTTCTTGAAAAGCGAGTCGTATTTCAAAATTAGGAACAGTACAGTAGTAGGTACCTATTCTCTTCTCCTTTCGTAGAGCTGAGAGCTAGAGTGCTATTTGTTTAACAGTACAAGTTTTGGAAGACTGGTTCAGTAAACTTTGGACTATCTCGTTAAGAGTTTCTAGCATGAAAAATAGCAACCTAAACTCAAATAAATTTTAATTTGTTTGAGATTACATTCCTGCTCTAATTGTAGAGTTGTAGTAGCGTAAACTCAATTAGTTCTGTTCGGTCTCACAAAAAAATTTTGGAATCGAGGTGCCTTTTAATAACGAATTAGATAAGCTAGCGGAGTGACATGTTTTTTGTTATCGCTCGTGTGACATCGCAGTGTAATTTGTGTCGCACTGCTGATTAGCTAGCGGCCATTTTCAATAGTTCGATAGAATTAAAGTTTCGTGCTCTATTCAATCAGTATCAGACAAAAAATAAATATGTTCTCATGAATACCCACCTGATTTGAAGAAATATAAGTTTTCATATAGTATGTAGGTACCTACATAATATGTAAAAGTATAGGTAGGTTATGAAGGACAGAGCTAAAAACATTTTATGACTAAAATGTCGCGCAAAGTCTTGGAGCTACACGTGTTTTCGAGCAAAGCAAAAATAGAGCAAAGAATTCTGGAAAATTAACACGTAGGTACGTATTACACCTAGATCTGGATAGATGACTCAAAACAGGAATCGGTCAGTGTAGAGGTTTAGCATATCCACGTACAACACATTTGATAACATTCCGTGCCAGGTTTCGTGTCAACACCAGCTATGCAAATGCACCTGATTGTACGAACCAACAGCAGACAAAGTTTGTTTGTAGTACAACTCACGCGAGTTCACCTGCATTAATACAAGAAAAATCGATGCACCATTAAATAATAAATAGGTGAGGCCACAGCCCGCAGGGCGACCTTCACTCATTTATAGCTTCCTTACCAGCCCAGTAATACATTCTGTTAGTTAATTTAAGAATTTTTAAAAAATGTTTTAGTATTAATAAATAAACAGATTTTGTATGACAAAAGGAAGGAACTTGAAATTGTTTGCTTTACTAGTTACCACCAGCGGCTTCGCTCGCGTGGTACCGAGATAAAAGTAACCTAAGATGTATTAATCCAGTTCATAAGCGATGTATATTCCAAGTTTCATCTAACTCCGTTCAGCCGTTACTGAGTTGAGTGGAAACAAACATACTTACACACACACTAACTTTTGCATTCATAATAATATTGTGATTATTAAAGTTGAGGGTACAATGTACGTAGGTACGGTCCCCGCTTCCGCTAACCAGTTTCCCTTTATAAGGGCCAATAATAGGCGGTACCCTTAAAAAGGTTTTTGAAAAAATTGCCTTTTGCCCTCAAACTTATTCGGAAGACCATTGTTATAATAAACCTATAACAGATAGGTCGTGAGGCCACACAGAGCAAATAAATCGAAACTGAGTTGGTAGTATTTAGAATTGCGAACAGTTTTCTTTACACAGGTGCGTCCAGACCAGACCATTAATGTTAATTATGCTGAGGTAGATTGTGATGATATTTGCCTGGAACGATATAAGTATCTGGCTAAAAATTAGAAGGTCACTATAACTTAATTGAAAATATTGATACGTAGCTATGAAGACTATTTTTAAAGGGCGACAAAGATGAGCGCCATAATCGTTGAGGTTCTTGGTTTCACGGATTTTTCGTGAAGATATGAGTTTAAAAAAAATATGTGGGACGTAATCACACAGCATCATGTAGCCCCAAACTAAGCAGAGCTTGTATTATGGGAACCACATGATTGAAAAAATACATACTACACTATATTTTTTTTTAAATACATACATATCATACATATATAACACCCAGACCCGAGACAAATATCTACAGAACATGAAAACATTTGTCCCGCAGCGGGAATCGAACCCGCAACCTTCTGCGTCTCAGGCGGACCTTCGCCCACTGCGCCACAGAGGCCGTCAATGCAGTTTGGTGCCATACAATTTTATTTTATTTTTGATAAAATAAAATTCACTCTGGTACTAATATAAAATAAATAGTAAAATAAACATAATACATATTACATAAATCTGAGTCGCTAAAACAAAGTTGTCAGAAAAGCCTGGTTACATTACTCAAAACGTTTAAGCACCTTAGATAGCGTCGGACTTGCGCAAGAGCAGCCCACCTGAAACCACAATTGGCCAGCGGAAAAGAAAGCGTTCAAACACGAGTTGGTGACGTAAGCCGATCGTCAGGACTGCGCCTGTCTACCGGTCTACCAGCGCGGTTGGTGTAGGTCAGCATCTCTCAGATTTCAAAACTAAGACCCCCGTTTTTCTGTAATCATTACGCTTGGCATGCGGGTTGGCGATCGCTTTGGTGTTGAGGTGGATGCTGCAGCCTAATCCCTCGTGAAGCTCTTAAGTCGCCGGACCTAAACTCTCTGTCGGAACCGCTACGGCTTACATACAACACTGATACTCTTTTACAGATAGTCATTTACTAATGTTAACTTTTAATAAGACTTTAAAAACCAACTCTCTAATGGTAAAAACATGTTATCTTAGTGAGCGTGGTCCTAAGTACAACCATATAGGGTAGGTACCTGGTTCGCTGAGACATCCAAATACCTTCACTGAACAAACATATTATTTGCTGAGTAAGCGCTGTGGTCTCTTTACGTAATACCTAATTAGTTATGGTCATGATTATATTTTACTGAACTGATTCGAAACTACAAAAGTGCAGATAGTGGAGATTGACAAATAATAAATAATGCTTGACTTAGCACACAGCATCATGTAGTCCTAAACTAAGCAGAACTTGCACTATTGGAGACAAAGGTGCTAGCTGAGCACTACTAACTAATCGTTTGATGGTTCAGCGATCAGCCTACAAGTGTTATCCTCAGGGAAATTTAGCCAGCTTATCAGTTAACCACATTGGCTGGCGAGCCCCGAGCGCTACAAAACTTAATTGCATCGCATCGACTCTACTCTGATCCTCGGAGAACCACACGCAACTCAATCACGCACGTGTGTATAAAATGGTATTGTATACTTTTTATAGTATTGTATACATTATTAAATTATCATCCATCATTATCCTTCGCTGTCACTCCCGTAGTTCCAAAACCCCCAATCTTTATTCCTTTTGCGAGTTCAATTCAGTGGGTGAAATAAAATTACATCTACAAAGGGTCTTTCTTTGCAAACCAAGCATTATTTAAGGCTTTGCGGGAACCAATAAATCACATCAATGGTTCTTTCTTACTTTCAGTTTAAGAGTAGCTTGCTCGTGAACAATCGTCGAAGATTTTCCTGCTTTTATGACTTTTGGTATTTCTCTGGATACTGAATGAATCCACAAAAATTCACAGTTTTAATTAAATATAATAATTGGATATGAATTGATTTTATCTTAATACCATTAATTTTGTCCACTGATCAGAAGTCCGTCAATATTAGAATTTAAAAAAGTCATAGTTAATAGTGTTGTTTGTCTGAATGCTTTTAAAATACATTTCTTTCACATTGATTCAGAAACAACGATCGATTCCTGTCCGGTCTCCAGAGAATTATTGTTCGACACGAGAGTGTATGTTGTATTCATACTGATGTAGTTTCGAGGATGACTCTGGTTATTCGTCTAGCCAATAAAGACAACATTATCAAATAGAGGTTAACGAAAGTCAAGCATTGTATGCGAGACGAGACAAATCGAGAACAAATCAGAATCTATCCTAATTGTTATTCAACCGTTGACGGCGGCGCACGCGCACCTATTGTGCCAATATCATTTGCGATGCGCATCTATTACCTTATTCTTCGATCACGTTTTTTACATATCAGCAAACATTAATACAACCCAAAATTATTAGGGGCTTCAAAATTTGGTTTACCAATCTATCGCCATCATAACGTTTAATAATTTGCGTGTTCCTAATAAAAAATGTACCCTACGAACGAAAGAATAGTTTAATTTCGCTCGATAGCACTATACCTAGGTACTGCTGATATCTAACAACGTTACCCATGTTGTTAACTCTTTTTGATATTCATTGCAACGTTTAACATTATGTTGTAACAGAACACTTACGTATATGTGTTGTCATTCGCTTGTCGACTCGGATATTTTAAGCCCAGTTTTACTTTTGTTTTACTTTCGTTAGTGTATTTTTAGAGCTCGTTCTAGATAGTGCGCCATTGTGGCAGGTCAAGTGATAAGAATCGGAAGGTCAAACAGACTCGTCTGATGCAAAAAGTAAAATGGCGAATTACTGGCTCACAAGTCATGAGCAGTCTTGAAATGAATTCTCTGGTTTCCGCTTATTATAGGGAGGTCTAGAGACATGTAGTAAGTTACAAAAATAATAAATAATAATTACATGCATTAGATTTTTTTTTTACTATAATATTTTTGATATTTATTGACATGTAGCATTCAGTATAATTTATAGTAAAAAAAAATATTTTTGACGAGTTTACAATTAAATAGTGTCATATAAATAATAATGAAGTAGAAGAGAAATGAAGTATTTGATAATTGTATTGTATTTCTCACTAAATAGTCTGATTTATGATCAATTAAACAATAATAATTTTATAAGTTGACTAAGCACATAGCTACTCAATTTATTTGTCGTAACATTTTGCATACTATAAATTATAATAATAAACACAATAATAGAAGACGACTTTGGATTGAAGTAATCCTAATTAAAAATGGACGTAAGCCATTAACATAAAATCACAAAAAGATTCAGTTGAACTAAAATTAAGAATTAATTTAAACACATTTATAGCATCTCAGTCTTGTTTTTGCACGAGATGCAATTCTAGAGTGTACCTCTACCTGTAGCTGCATAGATAAGAACTACTATAAAGGGGAATGTACTCTAATACAGAGAACACGTAAGTTTTAATTAAATTGCTATCAGCTGAAAGCCAATTAAGGGGGTAGAGTTTGCAACGTTACTCCCACCTTCTTTACAATAGAAATAGAAACGATTAAATAACGTTTATAGATACTGCTTTGAGCTCCAGGCCACAGGGGATCGACATTGAAATTCTATGATGTTTAGGTAAGTAAGGTACACTACCTTAAGGAGAGAGGACCTTCAGAACAAGCTCCTAGGTGATGTCAAATTGATGTTTCAGTACCTACAGAATCTGTATGATACCGAGGCGTCTCGAATGATTTAGAACTTTAGACGTTTCAAATTGTTGGTTAGCATTTCAGTATACAGTTCAGTATACGTTAGCCCAATCAGAAAACTCGAAAAACTAACAAGTGAAATACAATTAAAGAGATAAGCTATCTTTCAATGATGTTACTCAGCCATGCTGAATGGTCGCAACGCAACGATTTGTGGTTATAGAACTTGATTATGTTAGAATATTCTGAAAAAAAATTTACATTTCGCTTCATGAGAAAATACAAATTTTTAAACAGTGAGCGTACAAGTACTTATTATATTTTAGTTAGGTAGGTATACAACAAAATGGAAGGGTTTGGAGTTAGATATGTAAGTAAATCTTTTGAATTACAAGTATTGTTTACGAAAAGGAGTTTAGTATACTAAGTACAGAAGTGATTTTATAAGAATTTGCTAGCGAAGTAGCTTTTTCGGGTATAAGCCGCAGCCTAGGACAAAGTTTTGACTCAAACATATTACGTTAATTTTCAAAGTACGACTGAATCCAACTCAAAGTTGGGGAGACTAGAGACTAGAGAGCGATCGTGTAGCACTAATTCCGAGTTGGGAGTCAAGTTGGGGAAACAGTAATCAGCGCTGCGACGAGCGGAGTTGGATAATAACGCCAATTTTCAACATTCCGGAGATTTGTGAACTTGATAAAATGTTGACGCACCCTAAGTAACAAATATCGTGACTTGTTTTTGTGTGACTGTGACCTACTCTGAAATGTTACTGAATTGATTTAGTTGTTGGACCATGTGTGTAAATATTAGGTGTAGTTTTAATCATTTTAATATTTTGTAAAAATCTGTCAATAAATAAACTATGCTAACACTATTGCCATCAGCAGTGACAGGCCAACTTTAAACAATGGTTAACTTGGAATAGTGTTTAAAAGTATGACGGTAAACGTTTGAATTATATTGTTTAATAAAAAAAGGTATTCACCGCCCATGTAGCAAAACGACGTTATCCACAAAACGCGTCGCGTACCAATTTCAATACATTATATCTAGGTAGAAAATAAGAATTAGGTGGCAGCAGAAATTGGTCAGTAATTATGTACCAACATAAAAATTATGCGTATCATCATATCATAACTGTAGCTCGATCACGAATATTTGCGACAAAGTCATCGTATCGTAGACGTAAGCATTTTGTATGGCATTCGATACCGTAACGTTAACTACACAAAATTTGGTATCACGAATTATTTGACATACGTTCTCGTAACCATCCTATCGTCTGCGTGTAGTTACGTTAAGACTTTTGTATGAAAAGCGATCACGAGCACTTTTTTGACGTACGTTTCGTCGCATCGCCGTCGTAGGCGTACGAATGTTTATTCACCGCGAAATTGTCAGTGAGAAAACTTTCGTAAGGTATTTAGATTTTTAGATTGTTTGTTTTCTGGTGATTTTGTGCGTATAAATTACTAGGTAGGTATACAATGGGACCTACATTTTCTTCTAGCATGTTTCTTACAAGGTTCTAATTGTAAGAATGAGCATAAGCAAAATATTGTGATCTAGAGGTTTTTGACCTCCGCACCACCGACGGGCAGCAGCGTCGGTGGTGCGAGAAACTGTGCCCTGCGATCCCCAACCCGCATGCCTAGCGTGGAGATTATGGGCATATCCCCCTTTATTAGGGGAGGCCTATGTCCAGCAGTGGACTGATATAGGCTGGAGTGGAGTGGAGTGGAGAGGTTTTTGAAAAAGAAAAGGAACTCATTGAATTAACTACTATCTTTCTGCCAAGTTAATTGGAGTAGAGAAAATACATAACTTTCATTAAATAGCTACCTATATTAAATTAGCGAGGAAATTGGTCTAGGTATCTTATGTACGTTTACCTACTTTTGCTAAATTGCCTAAGTAGTTCTCTGCTATCAGGGAAGTTAGTCAAAGGGTTATTTTGAATTGTATTTCTGGCAGAGCACAAGAAAAGGAATGATTCTATAATAATGCGGTATATTTTTTCAACCCTGTGTCAGACCAAGCTAAAGGGTCCTATGCGTTGCCCTTGATAGTCCTTCCACTAACTTCCTTGAAAGTAGGGAAGTAGGCAGTTTAGTTATTGTATAAGAATGTATGTTCCACAGTGTTTCTCTTTCTGCACAGTCTGTCCGCTTAATCCAATTCGTTTCGTTTTATCACTTAACTCTGTATTTCTTAATTTAAGTTCTAAGTTTATTATATCCTTTCTAAAGTTATGAATAAAAACCACAGTACTTACTAAATAAAAAGTTTAATTAAACGTATTTTTTTCAATTATATTTTCAGGTTAAGCACTTTTGTTTTAATATTGTACCTAGGGCGTCGTTTTTAAAGGCAAATGTAACAATAAATTATTCCTAACTAATGGACACCCCATGACTTCGTCCGAGTAACGAGTTTTTGTGAGGGCGGATTGGCTTGGCCCCGGCGCAGGGTCCACCACAGGTTGACTTCATTCTAAAACAATAAATAGACAGGATTAATATAAGACAATACCCACACAGTACTCCTATGTATAGGATAACATCTTAGTTAGGGTAACAGTCAAGTGCAGTGCTTGATTCTGCATCGTTGCCTTAAGCCAGGTCTAACTTAGGAAACCATTAAATAAAATGTTGTTGTTGTTTTTAGCCCGCGCTGTCCCATGGCTGGGCAAAGGCTTCCTTAGAGTTTTCCATTCTTTGCGGTTCAAAATAAAATGTTACCAATAGTAGGTAGGTAATTATCTTCATGGGTCTTCTTACGTAAGCTCCATGGGCTGAGGATTCCTGCGTTGACACTGCATCACCATACTGTAAATAAATGCGGTATGGACTGATTTGCGATCACAAAGTAACTTTTATTTATAAAAGAACTATTGTTGGTGGGTACTTACTTTTTCTTATATTCTAACAAATGCAGCTTAGCATATTCTATTGCAGCTGACTTGTTTGAACTTTATATTGATAAAATTGTTGAATAATTTCAAATTATTATCGTTGAGCATAATTATCCCAACACCGACAGTCAGACGTCATGTCACTGACAGTAACCAAAGAGGATAAACCACTCAAATATTACAATTTTGAATGAAATATTGGGTCTATGTTCATTCATTTTGTTCACTTTTCAATCATCGGCGCTCATCCTTATTTACGCAGAATGACGTCACTTTTGCGATCGTCTCGTGTTGACGATATCGTAACGAGATGCTTCGTGATCGCATACAAAGTTATCGTGTAGTAAGCACGGTACGTTTACGCAGCGAATGTCAGAAAAATTCGTGATCACCCCTCTGGTTCAAATTACCTATCGGGTTCAACTGTTAAAATACGAATTCTATTTTTTTTTTGCTGGCTCAAATTAAGCCTCTTAATCCCAAAACCGCCTGGCTGCAAAGGACAGCAGGTAAAAGCTCGTTAAGATAAATGAATATGCTTTTAAACGATATTTAAGCAAACCCTTCGCTCTTCATTTCCTCAATATTCTGCGGGTGATAAGGGGGAGTGAAATATATGGTCGAAAGGCGTGCATTGTAAAGATAACGTAACAATACCCCCCTTCGACTTAAAACATGATTGTTTTCGCAATTTCTGCGTGACATTGAACACGATATATATCAATTCAGCTGATTTGGTTATGTTCTAAAGCCTGTAGCTCGGCGGTGAAACCCACGCGGAGACAAAGGATCTGCCAGATTGGTTATTATAACACTTCCGCGAACATAGGTAGTTATGTGTAGTCTGGTATGCGAAATCGCATTGAAAATTTTTAAATTCTGTCGGTTTTCTAAGTTTTTGTTACTTTACTGATAGTGATTATAAGCAACGAAACATTACCTACTAAGTAAGCTTGTTTCTCTCACTATATTTTAGATTTGGGTATATATTATAAATTACATAACGTGGATGCCGTGGATGGAGACCGTGGTGGATGGCACTAACTTCGGGAGGCCTATATCCAGCAGTGGATAATGTCGGGCTGTGGATGATGATGATGATGACGATGATATATTATTTGAGTTTTTGAAAAATTATAAAAAAAGTAAGTCATATAAATATAATTCATAATAGATTCAAGCAAATTATTTCGATAACAATTCCGCAGAATAGCAAAGCTATTCCGGTCAACAACCAAAACTTACTCCCACAATGTTGAACAATTTTCCACAATTAAAGTAGGTGAAACATTTCTACTTTTATTTTATGAAATGTATGTTAGAACCTCTTGAATTTTTACACTTTCGGTGAGTGGGTGATGGATATTAATCATAATACCTACTCAGTTCGCTTTGACTGCTCAAAAATTAATAGCATTTTTATATGTGATCGTATTATTCTCAGAAGTAAAGGATTATTAAATCCAAGGGTTTTTTGTATTTAGGCGTATCACTAGCGGCGTTGATATACAGTTATTATAGAGACGGGATTTGGTCAAAGCTTGACAACATTTCGTTCAGAGAATTTTTTTACTATATACTAATTAGAAAACAGGCATACAGTCCTCCTGATGGTAAGCGGTTTCCGTAGCCTACGAACGCCTATTAACGGAGACATGTCACATGCGACCGACCCTTTAAAAATTTAAAAGCCTTTTTTGAAATGCTGCATATTGTAGTCTCTGGGGAAAACCTCAGCAGGGAGGCTTTAACACAGCTCGATTGTTCGGGGAGGAATTTCCTCTGGAACGTCACAGTGCGAGTAGATATAGAATAGGTAAATATTACTGTATTACATAACACACTTTTAACCATTTACATTGCATTAACTGAAACTTATTATATCTCCATGATAAGTTATGTCAAAGTAACACAAGCGTTGATAAGATAAGCTATCAGAGAAGACACACTATCAGAAAATTACTAAATTATATATTTGATATTATATTAAGCTAAATATAATATTTTAAACTGTAAAAAACATAACGGAGAACATGAATTTGGTTTATTACTATTAGTCACATCGATATTTCTTGTTTTTTAAGGTTTGGTTGGTTTTGGCCGCGAGGTAGGTATGTTAGGTAAGGTACTTAGGTATTTCGAACTTTAGGCCGTGAGTTCAGTTGTAGTCCAGGAAAATTGGGGGTTTCGCCTCGGAATGAGAGACAGTCGGCTATGAACTTGTATAACTTTCATTTTAGCACCCTAAAACTTGTCTAAAACCTACTTATCGTAGGGTGTTAGCGACTACAGATATTATGGAATTATTGCAAATATTCTATTTACTATGAGTTTTATGCTATATATGTATCTATAATAAATATTATTGAGCATTAAATTCTGTACAACTTTTGTTTAACAATTTTTTAATATCTTGTTACCATTTTCAAGATAGAGGGCACATCGCGCGATTTTAGAGTATCATTCGAGATCAAACCACCGTCTCAAAAACACGCCGTATAAAGTTAATAAATTGTTGACAATTATATACTTCTTTATATTTTCCATTTTTTACCATCGCGGACTTAAATTGACTGTATTACATTATTTTTGTCTATCTCGTAGGGTTCAGCCAGCGTTTGCAATGTAAGCGCAAAAATGTGTTTATTTACGAAATTACATTACAAACCTCGTGTTTTTCTGTTTCTCTACTATATTATGCTTTATTATCATATAAACCTTCCCTTTGAATCACTAAATCTTTAAAAAAAATTGCCCCAAAATCCTTTTCGAAGTTTTAAAGATCTTGTTTTATACTATGTAGTGATAGTGAAGTGATGTAGGTACATTTTTTCTGCTTTTCATTTGAGAGCTGATAAACTTTGGTTGATAAAAAGGATACTAGGTATTTCCATTATCCTAACTAGGTATAAGTAGGTGCTTACCTAATTATTATTAGTTGGTATTGGTACTAAGTATCACTAGATAGATAGGTATTTAATTTAATTTACTTTATTTAATGGACATAACCATTAGCATTAGGTACGTTTCTTGTTTCTGTTTAGAGTTCTCATTATGTGACCATCATGGCCGCAGCGATTTATTGACGTGATCGGTAATAAATGTGTACCTATGTAGGTACCTACTTTACCATTCTAAATAGCAATAATGAGGTGGGGTAATGAACGGCTTATTCACTAACTGACCTTTACTAACTGTTTATGTGAACTAAAACTTATTCAAAAAAGCCCTCAGGTCATTCAGAATTTAAATTTTAAGTAAATATGTAGTGTAATAAAGATTTTATTATATCCGCCGTACTTAACACTCCAAAACTTTACGAGCTCGTGTAAGCAAAACTGAACCGTACTCAAAGTTGATGCAAAGCTTTTAAGGCCTATAATGCCGCATCGCAACTCTGGAAGGGTCTTACAGCGCAAATAGGCATTACGCCGCTCTTCCCGACTTTGTTAAATAAAGTAGCAATTTTACAGTCTTTGTGGAAATTATCCCACACCCTTGGCCTTTGTGAGACGTCCCACGTTAGAATTCACGAGGAAGTAGTTAGGTATGTACGATAGGTAGATAACGTTGCAAAGTTGTTCTGGAGCATGTGCAGGCCAGTGCCAAGGGAATTAGGAGCAGCAAGGCTGCCAAACCGACTTTATCGACAAAAGTTACGGGAACGACCACGAAACACCAGTCCAATGACATTGTTGGAATGGCCAACACTTTTTGAAACCTTTACGGCTCATCCGGATACAATCAATGAAACGTTTTATGAAATGAATCAACAACATGACAGCCCTATCGAAACCTACGCGCCCCAATAGGAATAGGAGTCAGCTAAATTACGCAATGTAAACACTTGCAACCTTAGCAGCTTATGACAAATCGCCTCCTCCGACCTTGGAGAGAACGAGCGGACAATTAACAACCGACTGTATGCCATCGGCAATAAGTTCAAATCAGCGCGCAACGAGATGGTGCACGGCTAGAACCGGTAATGACCTTGCCTGCCATCAGCATGAGCTCAGACCTTCACATAGTTATTAAAAACACGTTTACAAAGTATCTCTTATTTCCGAACAAATTAACAAATAATTATAATTTATATTTAATATGATGATGAAGAGTGCCAATCTATTGAATCGTGTTCTATGGGTTCGATATGCAAAATTAAAATAATGTTATCATAATCTGTTAGTTCATGACTTTTAAAATAAAATTAAAGCGATAAAAGCGACGATATCTCAAGAAGAAGATACACCAAAATAATGGGTAGGAGAAGATTTGTACATAAAGTGATGTTCACACCAACGATGCAACGACTAAGCCATGGGGTGTCGATGAGACTAAGTACGGCATGGCTCACGACATCGGCATCGCACTATGGACACGATACGCTGCCACCAACCAATGCTGCCACATCACATCTCAATTTGATTTACCTTACAATGATATTTCTATGGTAACAGACTCCAAGGAAGACAGATAAGTATATCTCACTCATAAAAAAGTTATTCTGTTTAGATGTACTCACAAAATAATTGTTTGAAGTATTATTTTGTATATTCTATTTTCTCACTAAAGGTGGGTAAATTTAATCAGATAACATCTCAATTAAATTTTTTAAATTAGTCTGAGGATGTAAAATATGTTTTGTGGCATCCCCACCTAGAATAATTATGATAAGGTAGTAACCAATTACAAATCAGCTGGTAATCTAATCAACCTTTGGACAGCTCAGTTTAAAGGTCACTTGATTGAGTTGATTCCTTCAAACAGATAATGTAGCGATCGAGTAAGTGAGGTTAACTCGAGTTAGTGAGCAGCAGCAGAGGTGGGCAGAGGTAGGCAGCGGAGAGGTGAGCGCGCGTGAGGCATGCGCGCCGCAACAACCACAAAGCCAATGAAAGATCTGATTCTGATGCGTGGACGGACTAACTCACCAAAATGAGAAGTTATAGTGCCATGGCCGTTGGCCAGAGGCAACGCTGTCACCAAGTCTTGCACTAAAAAACAACCACTCTCTTTTAACATTGCATAAAATATCACAAACAGTCCGAGGAGGATATTTCCATGCAGCCTCGCGCCGCTATCAGCACGGCGAATTGCTTTGATAATTTATTCTCATTTATTTTTCGACTTATCAGTGTAATTACAGTCTGGGTTGCAGCAATAAAGGGGGTAATAGAGCTCTACAGAGATAGCAGCTAGTTTTCCAAAATAATTCGGCTCGTTGCGACCTCGGCGTCGCTGTAAATAGGTCGATTTGATAACGGAGCTCTTCTGATAAGAATCTTGTTGGAATCCAGCTGAGTGCAGCCGAACAGGCCGCAAGTTCGCTGTGTCAATGTTATGCTCACTTTGCCAAGTACGCAATGAAGTAAATCTACCTAGCGAGTAGGTATGTATAGCGCGGTAAGTAAATAGTGCGCCACTCACCCGAGCTAAAGTGTGATCTCTTGACGTCGCCATTCTCCGAGTCTCCGTCTAGTGGTCGCTTTCTGGAGTCCGTGATTTCCGGACTGGAGCAAGTATCCATTCCTGTGTCAGCGGCCATGTTGAAATTCAGGGCAAAACTTTTAACTTGTCTAGCATAATTCCCATTACGTAATTGCTTCAGCAAGCATGTACTGATGCGGCACTTTGCATTATAAAAACAACATGCGTTTCACTTAGCACTTTATCAACTAAAACTAAATAAATTGAAGGTTTCTATGGTCCAAATTACTAAAATATGAAGAGAAATGTCACTACGGTTGCTACGTCTAAACGTTTTGTGAACATTTGTCGATACTGCGGCTGTTTGTGGCGCATGGCCAACCCGAAGTTAGCTACAATCGGGAAACCGTAATGTTGGCAGCAGTGGATTTTGACAGCAACCAGCTGATTGCTCTAGTGATGGGATAGTGAATACCTACATGCATGCATGACCAATGAATAATTGAGTAGGTAGGTACAATCCATAAATTGACGATATAATATGTACAAATTAGTAAAATCCATACATACTTTACTGAAATTATAGTTTTATATAAAAACAGAACTAGAATAATATATATTATAATAGATAACAAGTGAACGACCCCTCGCGACTTCGTCCGCGTAGGAAGTTTTTTTATAACTTTCCGTTGCTTCCTGTTGCCCGGTGACTAGTAAGTTGATTGCGGAACACGTGCCCTAGATTGAGTGAGTTTTCAGCATTTAAAGAGTTAAGAAAAATGTGACAGCAAAACTGTCAAACATAATACCATACTACACACTTGTTAATGTGAGTTATATGTGCGTCGAGCTGAGAAGGGGCACAACGGTGCTTAATAGGGGAGGCCTACATCTGGTTGTGGACTGCTTTCTGCTGATGATGATAATATAATAATAATAAATTTTATTTCAGGCACAAAGAAAAAATACTAGATAATATAAGGTGAAGCAACAAATAGATAGACGTATTATAAAAATTGATATACGAGGTCGGGAATGTACACAGGACGATAATTTGTTTCTCTTCTACACTTATAAATTCTCATGAATATACCCCCCATGAGAAAGTACAAGGAATCTCGCTCGGCCAGGTGACAGTACAACACTAAACAGTCATAATGCGCCAAGGTCGTTCAATGACCAATCACGTAACGTTACTAACTTCAGTGGATTTGAGAAACGGCGGCATTTTCAAAACCACTTTATTCCTAACCTAGAATCTAAGATTATTTAATTTTTGATCTCTATGAAATTGTACAACTTTTTATAATTTTTCAGATTTTTTTAAATTATTTTAAATATAAATTATTGATATTGTACATTGTTCTACCACCTCCATAAAGACTAAATAGTTTAAATCTAGGTCAAGGCAAGGACTAATAGCTTTATTTTCTATCTCTTTTTCTCAACAGCATCGTTACCGGAGCGGAGGTGTCTGACTGAATTTAGGTCGCTATGTGGACGGACGGAGTATCGCTATGATTTTGGGTAGACAAAGCAAAGCCTTTTGCAGCTTACCTACACTGTCACCTGTGAAAGTAGTCATTTGCTATCATCATCATCATCATCGCCATCAAACAGCCTGTCTAATTACAATACTGAATAGTCTTGAGGCCTCCCTATTTTATATTAGGGTACCCTACCCATAGAGAATTAAACTCTACGCACCTTACCTACCTACTGACTAATAATTCTTACAGAGTATTTAATTTCTACCTATATTTTTTTGTGATGAATTGATAATTCGAAGCTGAATGATCTTACTTCCTTCTTATTCATTCAATAACCTCTGCAGTTAGCGGTGGCGGCTGGACTCCGAGACAAATGTATTCTTGAACTGTTCTCCATCGGTATCGAGACTCAAGCACTGTGATGAAAATCCTATGTTCCTATGTCCAAGTTTGAGTACTTACCTATACCTACACTAGGTTTAGAATAAACGCCTTAGTCCGTCTAACTAACTAAAGACACACCAGGCGCGGATCCAGCTCTCCAAAAAGGTTGTGGGCACAGCCACCCGAAAATCGGCCAAGTGCGAGTCGGAGTAGGAACTTGCTCATGATCGATTTATTGCAGTGGCTCTTAACCTTTTTGTAGACCTATCAAGACTCCTTTCTAAGGCAGTTGTTAGAAAAAAACCGGGCCTGTTTATATATTATTTAGTACCTATTGACCTAAATAAAAAGTTGATTAATAATTTATATTACGTTTTTATACAACTAATAAGAGGCTGAAGTTGAGGCGACGAGATAGCAACGTTCAGCCAAGTCAAAAATGCAGCCGCAAAATTTTTACCCGACTATGACATACAGAGCGCTTAATCCGAAAAACTTAATTTGCGCCGTCAAACCAAGTTATAAATGCAGAATTTTTAAATACGCAGAAGGGCTCAATTTGTAGCGTCACATGTGATTATGACATCAAAAAGTCCGAAAAATGTTGCCGGCGAGCGCAGCGAGCTGCAAATTTTTTACACAACTACTTGAAACTATATAACATACTGGATGCTAAATCGAAAGCACAGTGTCTGCAACGTCAAATCAAGTAAAAAATACGGCAATGGGAGCGAGCCACGAATTTCTTAAGTACAACAAACAGAAGGGCTCCATTTGTAGCGTCCTTGAGGTTACGATCTGTCATGACATCAAAACGACAGAAATGTAGCCGGCGAGTGCGGCGAGCTGGACGGCCTAGCATCAGCCTCGCGAAAGATAGGTCTCGGCATGAATTTAGATAAGACCAAAGACATGGTCAATAACTGAATTGATCCGAGACCTGTTGTTTCACCGTACATATACCTCGGGGGCAGATTTGAAGGTAGAAACAACTTTGAAATGAAGGCCAAGAGGAGGATTCTCGGGCAGCATTAGGAAACATATGTCGAGTTTTCTCGTCACCCATTATACCGCACTGTTTGAAAACTAAAGTCAGTGCGTGCTACCCGTCATGACATACAGAGCCGAAATGTGGACACTCACAGTATGGCTAGTTCACCAGTTTAAAGTCACTCAGCGAGCTATGAAAGCGTTCTGAATCACACAACACATTGTCTTTTTGATATAATATCATCAGCCAATCAAGCTCAATAGACCGAGAAAGTGTGACCCATATTGCCCATCGTGCCCAGAACGGTGGATCCGCGCCTGAGGCACACGGCAGCTATAATGTTATAATGTATGTTAATGTACATTACTTCCAGATTTTGTTCATTCATTTTACGAAGATGTAAAAATATACAATATAGTGACGATATCTCATGACGGTTTCTTTGGACGGATGTAATGAGATTACATTATAGCTGCCGTGTGTGAAAGCCTTTAAAGGAAATGTAGTAGGTATTTCAGTTTTCGCTTTTGCTATTACTATCAATGAAATTAAAAAGTGCCTGTAGAAAGTTAAAATATTTTCTTGGATCATGACCGTATGGTAGTAGTTAAGAGGTACCATGTAGGTGGACGTAGCTGGCAGTCGACTTGAATTAGGCATTCATTGTTCTATTTCAAGAGACATAAAACTCATCGATTTTAATTAACATCGGTTTAAGTTAGTATATGTACTACCTAAGTACCTAGGAACTTAATTCATCCCAATTCCTATCACAGTATCACACTGATGATAATCATTATTATAAAGGCGAAAGTTTACCCAACTCTGTAACGGCTGAACTTGGATTAAACAATTAGACATTAGGTTACTTGCACAGGAGCACATTTACAGGACGTAGCGCTCTAATTTTGCTGTATATTTTCATCTTGATCCGAGTCGACATGCCGTTGGAGTAACTAATATTTGAAGAAGATACATTTGTCTCGCGACGGGAATCGAATCTGCTACTTTCTGCGCCTCAGCGTGGTTCTGTCCACTGCGCAATAAAGCTCGTCAAACTACTATAATTTGTAACTTAAGTTAACAGAAATATTATAGGTTAATATATTAATATTTCCTACTTATTAGTACCTACCTTACACACTTACTTATTAGTATTGCGACCTTTTAAACTGTCTATTGAGTATATTAAAATAAAATTTGCAAGTGATTTCAGTACTTATTTTTTTATTTATTTACAAAATATCAGTATTTAGACAGACATAGCTTTCCAAATCGCTGTGATGACGCATTTTAACAAACTCACTTTAAATAAATTGTTGAAATAGATCCCTAGTTCTTACAAACTACAATAGACATCTTTTTACATTGTAAACAGGTATTCAATACAAAAGCATAGCAGATCGAGTTTAAAACAAAAATGAGTAAAACATAATTACATAAAATAAAGACAATCCTGGTCCATACTCAAATGCAAAGTTAAATATTCAGTGTTGTTCCTTACATTTTCTAAACCAGTAAGTACTAAGTACAAACTCACAACATAAGTATAATAACAAGTTTGCACTGAAACAAGTGCTTAAGACACGATCCTAGCCTGTATTCTATGACACCGAAGACCGATTCGTCTTTAGACTGTTCGTAGACAGGATCATTCGAAACTCAATCGCGAATCAAACAGATTATTTAAACAATATTTAATTTAGTTTTACATAAAATTTAATTAAATTTTTAACGTTATGTCAAAATCTGTTTTGATTTGCGATTCCGTAAAAAATCACGCACGACTGAGAGCTTAGTCATAGAATACAGAGCTTAGTATGAAATAACTATCCCATATTAAAATAAACTATCGTGTTTGGCTATCGGGCCGTGGGGGTAGTCAGAGGTACAGTAGCAGCCGGCACCAGGTGGTACGTCAGCCACCAGGACAGCAGCGGCTGAGTGATGGCCACGAACAGGAGGAAATAGACCCTCCGCTTTGTGCCCCCACTAGAAGGCTTCTCCCAGGTGTCCGTGTAGGGGTTGGGAGGGTAGTTCTGAGGGTAGCCGTAGGGAGGCTGCTGCGGCTCCGGGGCTTGTGACCCTGACAGAAGCTGCAGGCGAAGTGTTTTCACCTAAACAGAAAGAACATATTTTTCTCAATTTAGCACAAACAGTGCGAACATCAATATGATGCATAGTGGGATGATCTAATTGAATTAATAGATATTGAAGTTACAAGTTGGACCTTCCTTCTTCATATAAGCTAGCGTTCATCTCTGGTGTTGCAGTTTTTAGGCCACCTCAAAGCCTCCGACATAGTTTAACGGCTGTAAAAGCCGGGACATATAGAAATGACATAACTTCAGTAAACTATGTGCTTGATTATCAAAAAAATGGCATATGGTACACTGGCTGAATAATTAAAATGTATTAAAAATGCGACAACATTTACTACGCGTTGTTGAAAAACGTACTGAACATAAAATTTTATTACGAACGAGAAAATTTCTAATCGCTAGCGGATGGACTTATACATATTTTTCTGCAGTATTACTGTTGATAAAAACTTTTTCGACCGAACAATTACTGATTTTTCGCATTGCATTGCTATTGCCAATACGTAATAAGCCACTATAGCTTGTCCTAACATAAACCAAACATATCAGCGGCAGGTTGTTGTTGATGATACCAGTCGTTTTTGTCGGATGCCAGAAGCCCACGCGTACGATATCGGGCACTTAAACCCGCCTGCATATAATTTCGTACACGTGGGCTTATTGTTTATTGACTTAATAACTAGAACGTATAAAATAGAATAAAATAGTGTTACAAATTAGTATAAACTAAAAAAAAAAGTAGTATTAAATAGAGTTTTAAGTTTGAAAATGAAATATCTTCAGAAACAGAAGGATACATAGATAGATAGACAATTTTTTAGTGTATAAAATTCAATGTACACAGGCGAACTAAGAAGCATTCTTTACCACTTTACCATCTAACCTTTGTATACTGTAGCTTTAAACTTAAGAGTCCCCTGGAAGCTCGACGTACTCTCGCGTTCGGATGACTCCTAACCCGCTTTGTTTTGTTGCTATTTCATCTAGAGTGAGACAGGGCGCTAAATGAATGCGACAGCGCTACACAAGAGGCGGAGCGGACGAGCGGTCTCACGAGCACGACTGATAACAATATTATTGAAGTGACTAATGTAATGAATGATTATTGGGGTACTAAATACTATGTTTTGTTGTATTGAGGTTGTTTTTTCACAGCGGGGCCGGCCGGCGGCGCCGCTTCGTGGCGACTTTTTTTGTTATACTTACTTCTGTAAATTGTTGCCTCAAAATTCTATCACAACTAAACGTATAAAAAAAAATGTTTCAGTTTTCATAAGTCATCAGTTGTGTCATGACTGAGGCCCGCAGTCAACATGCTCAAATTATTGCTATTGACATGAACTTAATTTTCAATGACAGCTGTCAAACTTAAATTGACCATATCTCGAGAACTACTTATCTTAGACTTGCCTTTACTAGCTCAAATGATTGCTATTGCCATGAACTTAATTTTCGATGACAGCTGTCAAACTTAAATCGACCATATCTCGAGAACTACTCATCCTAGACTTGCTTTTACTAGCTCAAATGATTGCTCTTGACATGAACTTAATTTTTGATGACAGCTGTCAAACTTAAATCGACCATATCTTGAGAACTATTTATCTTAGACTTGCTTTTACTAGCTCAAATGATTGCTATTGACATGAACTTAATTTTCAATGACAGCTGTCAAACTTAAATCGACTATCATTTGAGCTAGTAACGGCAAGTCTAGGATGAGTAGTTCTCGAGATATGGCAATTTCAAGTTTGACAGCTGTCATCGAAAATTAAGTTCATGTCAATAGCAATCTTTTGAGCAAATAACGGCTAGTCTAGGATGAGTAGTTCCAGAGATATAACCATTTACAGATGAATTTGTAGAATGAGTTTTGAGTGGAGTTTTGAGTTTGAGTTTTAGAGTGACGGTGACGGTGAAAATCCAAAATTATTATTCAAAATAGCTTTGAAGGTCATATTTTTTCTTTTTAACACGTTGACTGCGGGTCTCGTACATAACGCTACGCAGAATACTCTGCGAAGATGCCCTTTGAAAACTGACTGAATAATTTTTTTTTTCTTTTTAACATGGGTAAAGGCAAGTCTAGGATGAGTAGTTCTCGAGATATGGTCGATTTAAGTTTGAAAGCTGTCATTGAAAATTAAGTTCATGTCAATAGCAATCAATTGAGCTAGTAAAAGCAAGTCTAGGATGAGTAGTTCTCGAGATATGGTCGATTTAAGTTTGACAGCTGTCATCGAAAATTAAATTCATGTCAATAGCAATCATTTGAGCTAGTAAAGGCAAGTATAGGATAAGTAGTTCTCGAGATATGGTCGATTTAAGTTTGACAGCTGTCAAATAAAAAAATGTATTCTAATTATAGTATAATATAATTTTTATTGCGTAAAATAAACAATTAGTAGTCTGCCGTTAATGCTTATAAGATATGATCATAAAGCGTTGGATATATCAATAAATATTCAATATTAAAATAAATAAAATTCAATATTAAATTTGAAATCGTCATTCGTCACGCATTTTTACAGACGTATGTCGCCAGCAAGTACATACTACATAGGGGCTACCACGCTCCCCGTACCCCTCTGTGTTGTTCACCCCCGCGTGCGAAAGAGAGTGTGCAAGCAATGTTAGTGGAATTGCCTATTTTTCAGTACAAGCCCTTAGTTTCGTTATAATTTGATTTGTGCTGCAGATATTTTCTTTTTTATTTTTTTGTAGCAAAGTAGAGAACATAGGCGAAGTTGGAAATTGATTTTCATTGCAATAGAATGTATATTATAACGTATTTTAACATGCCAAAAATGACATGTTTTTGTGTGCAAAACGAGCGAATTTTTAAATCACTTAATCTTTTAATTGGTTAATGGTTTTATAACCAAAATTAATTTCAAACCTTTATATATACCATCAGATTGTATGTACAAAATTTGGATGTAATAAATTATGTAAATAAAAAGTTATACCGAAAGTAAGTTTTGTATGGGAAAACGCAGCTCCAGGCCCCTCTTAGGCTCAGGCCTCACCTGTCTGACCTGGCGCGGGCATGGCGCGGGCGCTTTCCTATTCCATTCAAGTTTAATACAAAATGCACGGAAATAAAGCACAATTTAGCTCGACGACTTCGCGTCATAACCACGTCCGATCAACGACATACCGTGTGTCCTAAATTATACTTTATTTCCATGCATTTTGTATGAAATTTGAATGGAATAAGAAACCGCCAGTGCCATGTCTGCGCCCGACGCTAGTCACATTCATCGGGCACGGACATGACACGGACATGGCACAGGTGGTTTCATATTCCATTCAAATTTCATACAAAATGCATGGAAATAAAGCACAATTTAGGGCACATAGTATGTCGTTGCTCGGACGTATGACGCGCCTTTTCGGCGCCCGCGCCCGATCGCCGCCAGATGGGCGTCAGATGGCCGCCAGTTCGTAGTATGTACTTGCTTGCGACATACGTCTGTTAGTGATGTAAAAATGCGTGACGAATGACGATATCGAATTTAATATTGAATTTTGTGAATTGATTGTAAAATATGCAACGCTTTATGATCATTGTCGTTCCAATTATTGTAAATGAAATGTTCATCATAAATTGTGGCTGGAAATCGGAAAGAGATTACAGATGAAGAAAATACGCGCAAACGAATTTGCACAAGGATCAGCTAGTATTACCATGGGTATTACATAAAAAAATCTTAGTACCGGTTTATGGCCGATTTCTATATTATACCGTTACCGATTACGCCTCGTTTTCACTTGAAAAACTGTCAAAAATTAACAACGAGGCGTCGAAAATTTGACAGTTTTTCAGGGGAAAACGAGGCGTAATCGGTAACGGTATAATATAGGAACCGGCCATAAACCGGTACTAAGATTTTTTTATGTAATACCCATGGTAATACTAGCTGATCCTTGTGCAAATTCGTTTGCGCGTATTTTCTTCATCTGTATCAGGGCCCGATTTGGTAACCCGATGAAGAGGTTTTCGGCAGAGTTACCCTTTTTATCATTGTAATACGGGTTATACGTGGGTTATAGGAGATAAAGGAGAAAAAAAAAATCGGTCAAAAGATGAAAATTAATTGCGGTAATTGTGTTCTAAGCATTAAGGGCGGAAATACAGACTACTAATTGTTTATTTTACGCAATAATAATTATATTATAATAAAATTGGAATACATTTTCAATAACAGCTGTCAAATCTAAATCGACCATATCTCGAGAACTACTTATCTTAGACTTGCCTTTACTAGCTCAAATGATAGCTATTGACGAGACCTTAATTTTCGATGACAGCTGTCAAACTTAAATAGACCATATCTCGAGAACTACTCATCCTAGACTTGCTTTTACTAGTTCAAATGATTGCTATTGACATGAACTTAATTTTCGATGACAGCTGTCAAACTTAAATCGACCATATCTCGAGAACTACTCATCTTAGACTTGCCTTTACTAGCTCAAATGATTGCTATTGACATGAACTTAATTTTCGATGACAGCTGTCAAACTTAAATCGACCATATCTCGAGAACTACTCATCTTAGACTTGCTTTTACTAGCTCAAATGATTGCTATTGACATGAACTTAATTTTCGATGACAGCTGTCAAACTTAAATCGACCATATCTCGGGAACTACTTATCTTAGACTTGCCTTTACTAGCTCAAATTATTGCTATTGACATGAACTTAATTTTCGATGACAGCTGTCAAATTTAAATCGACCATATCTCGAGAACTACTTATCTTAGACTTGCCTTTACTAGCTCAAATGATAGCTATTGTTAAGATCTTAATTTTCGATGACAGTTTTTAGTTTGACAGCTGTCATCGAAAATTAAGATTTTATTAGTAGCTATCATTTGAGCTAGTAACGGCAAGTCTAGGATGAGTACTTCTCGAGATATGGCAAATTCAATTTTGACATATGTCATTGAAAATAAAGATCTTGTCGATAGCTATCTTTTGAGCAATTAACAGCTTTTCTAGGATGAGTAGTTCCAGAGATATAACCATTTACAGATGAATTTGTAGAATGAGTTTCGAGTGGAGCTTTGAGTTGAGTTTTGAGTTTGAGTTTTAGAGTGACAGTGACAGTGACAATCCGAAATTATTATTAATTAATAAATATTAGTAATGATAACCATTGTGTAACATTCAAAAAAACCTATCAAGAGGTAACTCCATTCATTCGTTTAACCTCATAAGAGGGCAACCCTATCGACTGAAAGCCAAAAGGAACGGGTTACACTTTCGCCTGTGTTATGAGGAGAATAGCCAAACGAAAGGGTAATCCCGTCAACTGTATAACCCAATGAAGGGGTTTCACTTTCGAAGCAACTAACTCGAAATCGGGGTTGTACGGGCCCTGATCTGTATATTAATTAATTGTATGCACGAGAGCAATAGCATCTTCGTCTTCTGAGGATGACATGCTGACACATCGATACCGGATAACAGACTGCACTACACTTGTGCCTCTGTCACGTCATTTCTGCGTCATGTCCGAGCCATGTCCGTGCCATGCCCGTGCCATGTCCTCGCCACGTCCGTGCCACGTCTGCGCCATGTCCGCGCCATGTCCTTGCCCGATATGTGTGACCTGTGCCTTAAGGTGACAATACATGTCAAATCTCCCTCTCGCTAGCACTATTCAAAATTTGAGAAGATATAAAATCACTGAATGTGGTTATGCAAAATAGCAAACTTTCACGGCCTAGAAAATAACAATACAAAGGGTCAGCAAGAATATCATGTAGAACCCAACACGTTTTCCTACCAAAAAAATTGTACCAAAATTGATCACATTGGTACAAGTTTTTTGATAAGAAAACGTGATAGAATTAAAATTATATTATTGCTGAACCTTTGAATTGTTATTCTCTAGAATGTGAAGGTTTGCTATTTTGCATTACTATAGTCAGTGATATTATATCTTCAAAAATGTTGAATAGTGCGAGCGAGATGGAGTTTTGACATGTATAGTCGCCTTAATAATGTGCTAGATAGAAGATTTTTTAGCGCACAAAATTCAATGTACACACAGCGTCACGATCTGGTATACCCCTTTCAAGTATAAATTTAAACTGCTGCCGTGGAGGCTACCATATTCAAATGGCCAAAATCTTAAACAAAAATATTTATACTTGGCTGGGGAATCGAACCAGCAATATATTCACACCAGCTTATGAATGAGACGCTCTAACCAACTGAGCTATCGTAGCGGTTGGCATTAATGACGAAATTTTAAGTTACAGTATACGTATACTAGTTTGTCTAGGTATGAATGGATGCGTCAGCTAGTAACTTTTTCATATGCTTATCACGGTAGTGCGCAACTACTTAAAATTATTCTTTGCAGCACTGGACTATTGAGGGTAGTTGTGTATTAAATGATCGTTCAGAACAAAAGGTTACTTGTTTCGTCTTGGGTGTGTGTCATTGATTTTGTTTATGTAAAATAATTGTGCATATATAATAGCCGAAAAATTGAGCTAAAGAGTGGGTTTTGCAAAATAACATTTCGGAACGCTACAACCCATCAAATGTAAGAGAAAATGGGAGAATAACATTAGGTAAGTGTTATGACAATTATAAGTAGGATTATCATAAACAATGTGCTTAGTAAATCTATTCCCTTTTATATTATATAAACACAGTCATACTTTTATAATATTATGTTTTTATTTTCAGGTTATTAGTGATGGATGTCATCAATGGGACCAGGAGAAATTGTTGAAGTGATTGGACGCATAATTGGCCACTTTTGCAAGAAATAATGCTGTTAACAGTGCAAGCAGTGGATAAGTGTCCAGAAGGAACAGAAATACATTAGTTCATGATAACTGCGTGGTTCATCGTTCGCGAATTCTGACCAATTGGCTCGCTTCTCAGACGGGCATAATCATCACAGCATTGGTCATCTAAAAGTCCAGATTTAAATATATGGAGAATGTGTGAGCATATGTGGGGTCAATTTGTCCTAATTGGGACACGAGTGAAGTGTTGTCCACCTGCAACAGGATGTCCTAAGAACCTGGGAACTGATGCGTCCTAGTGGTTTTGGGCGGACTTTGGTTACCCAAATGAAAAAAAAAAATAAAAAAAAAAATTCAACAAATTATTTTAAGTGAAAGACATCCATCCCATTCGGTAATAATAAATATTCAGATATATAATGTTTTCAATAATAGATAAAATACCAGAGTAAGTATTTGCGAGTGATTTAAATTGTTTATTGGATTTTATACGGCAATTATACCTGTTCCAATGTTAACATGTTTGTTCACTCGTTAATCTTATATAGGTAAATTGAGTATTATTCTATCATTTAAAACATTTTGAAAATTCTAAAAAATAAGTAATAACTATCTATAATGTGTTATGTTAAATGGTGTTTTAATAAATTTGTTATAACTTTGAAAATTGTTTTATCATTTTACCTTAAATAATTAGGTAACTTACCTACTACACTTAAAACGTAGTCCATTGTGTTAGTAACGAAAATAAAAAAAAAACAAAAATACATTTAGGCATTGAGGGATTTGAACCCAGTTCTCTTTTATCGTACAGATTAATGTCGAGTGTTGTAACCGCCACTCCATCGTCTCACATAGACATAAGGACGAAATTTAATATGCCTAAGCAAGGAGGAGAAGGTTTATAAAACACACATTTGTGCAAAAAGTTCGAAATCCACGACTGACACCGCGACGGTTTGAACCTACTAACGTTAACTAGGGGGGTTACCAGACTCTGACGCTGTTTGTACACAGGCGAACTAAGAAGCATTCTTTACCACTTTACCATCTAACCTTTGTGTAGTGTAGCTTTAAATTTAATATGTGATGGTAATAAGAATAAGTATGAGCACGCCAAAAGAAGAAGAAGAAGAGGTATAAGTATGAGTATAATAAAGTGGTGGTTATAAATATGTGGGTATATTTGAAAATACGTCAAAGATGGCTTATAAACAACAACACCAGCCTATTCAGTCCACTGGTGTACAAAGGCGTCCCCTATAAGAAGGGGGATATGCCCATAATCCACACGCTGGGCATGCGGGTTGGGGATCGTAGGGCACAGCTTCTCGCACTGCAGACGCTGCTGCCTGTCGGCGGCCAGGGGATTAGTTGTTCCAGTGTTAGGGTGCGCTATGCCGCAATCAGCCAGCCGCCAAAACCCTGTTTGTTAGTTAACCGGGTGCACCTCATGCAGGTGAGGTTGGCTTGGGTTCCGGAGATTTGGGTTGGAGCCCCTCATACCCCCAAAGATACTTACATTTAAAATATTAAATTTTAAGCAGGAGCGTTCCATAACAGCAAAACTCACCAGGAAGTATGAGAGTGCACAGCTAACATAGAGCAGACAGCAGTAGTAGCCGGTGCGGCCCAACGTTAGGCCGGCCAACAGGCTGCTGATCATGGTGGTGTACTTGTAGCCAGAGTAAGCCAGTAGATCCAGGGTCTTCAGGCTGGTGCTAGTATTGGTGATGTAGAGCGTCATCAGATACAGCGCCATCTCGAAGATGATGTAGGCGAGCGCACTCGAGGCCTGCATGCCGATCTGCTCCGGAGAGAACCGGTGCTGAAGCCCTGAGGATATGAGAATAGTTCAAATTCAAATTCACATTTTATTAAGTACCTTCTTATGTTGTTGTTTTTTTTTAGCCCGCATTGTTCCACTGCTGGGCAAAGGCCTCCCCTAGAATCTTTTTACTTTTATAACATAAAGTAGAATCCAAGATGCATCCCAAAAATGTTACTTCCTTAATCGCGTCGTTTTCTTTCTTTCTTTTAGATGTATAATTCAATATGGTACTTCAATCTCTTGCATCTCAGCCTATTCACCCATCCTAACAGTGACAAGGTTGTTAGCCTAAATGAATATTTAAATAATTAAATTTGTAACAACACTCTATTAATATTTGCATGCCTGCATGCAGGCTGAATACATGTACTATCATAGCTATAAGACCTAATTGTGAAATTAATTTTATGTATTCTAGCAAATAAACATTTGAATCTTGAATCTTGCATAATAAAGATGATCTGCAAAGCGACTCACCTAACATGAAGCCAGCCAACAGTACGTAGGTGACATATCCCATGGAGGGGATGTACAGGTCGGGAGCATTGATGTCGTAGCGAGGCTGCACAGGCGTGTCTTGGTCATACTTCACCATCCAATCCTAAAACAATAAGTAATTATTATTTTCTCAAACATGCTTGGAAATAAGAGCATTATTTTGACAACCTTCTTCATGATAAATCAAAATTGCTGTACCGGCCCAATCCATGCGAGCAGCAGCCGGCAAAAGTTGTTTGAAAACTCATATCCGTTGTGTTTAGCGGCCAAATAAAATACTATGAAAACTCATATCTGTCATGTTATTTAAAAATGGAACGATCTTTTACTCCGAAACATGGCAACCAAGGAGGTAACTAATCAAAGGGTTTATTAAAATTTCGAACTGGCTTGCAAATAGAATGCTGTTTATTGAAAAATTTACAAGTTCTGTCTTGGCCAAAACTAGGCATTGATGGCCTCACGTATGTGGGCCAAGGCAAAATGTTTGTCCATCAATGCCTCTTTTGCTGGCCTCTGCAGTAATGTAGGTACTATTAAAGGTCTGACAATTCAGTGTTTCTTTTGCCAAAACTGGAATCACTTGCAAGAAAAAGTTGTTACTGCTTTTTTAATTTTTTTATGATACCTGATGATGAAACAAGCTGATGTTGAGCGTAACCATTACCTATCACAAGGCATTCCATCGTACGTCACGCATATTTGGGGCCTCATGGCCTGTAATTAACCAGCACCCACACCCTTCAAACCGAATCACAGGAAGCTGCTTCATGGCAGAAATAGGCATGGTAGTGCATTGCTTCTTTTATGAACATTGTCTTTAAGCCAATACAATCCATTCCGAGTACAAAGTCGAAATACCAAGATTTTAAATACAAAAAATATCTTTTGTTAAACAGTGTTGTGCTAGCCATGGGTTAATTTATTGAAAGTAATATTCCAAAATATGATATCAATATACCTTATGAGTATAGGGGAACATGATGAGCAGAAGCTTTTTGATCACATATCTGGTGTCGACTGCAAAGTAGTACCGCAGCCTTGACACAGGAACATATTTGCCAAGCTCACGCTGCACTGCTTCCTTGCCTTGGGCAGCAAGCTGGTTGCCATATTGAAATGCCATATCCTGAAGAAAATTACTGAATCAAAAGGACTTAATAAATAACAATTTATGACACAACATCATAAATCCCCAAAGTGCCCAAGGAATCACTAATAAACTACTATAATGTACAATTATTCAGTTCTTTTTATTATCAATCAATGATCTATGATATCAAATGATGTCATAGATTATCTTAGCCATCCCCTTTTTTATCTTGTTCACTTTTTTATAATGATCCTGTAAGTTATGAGTACTTACGGAACTACCTTAAATATGTGCCTACTTAAATCTATTCTGTACTTAGTTTTATTATTTACGTACTGCATGACTGTATTTTTCTGGAGTAATAAATAAATATAAAATAAATAACATGAAATATGTATCAAACTTTTAACCTGAACAACAGGTTGTTGCAGCATGGACCCTATTTGAGCTGGAGAAGCCATTGGACTCTGGGGGAAGCCGAAGGACGCCTGGGAGAATCCACCACCAAAATCTGAAAAGGGAAAGTGTAGCAGTAAGGAGGTTGGACTATGCATGAGCATTGGTTTTTAGTATACATTAATGTGTTTATACTTACTAGCAGCAGGAGCCGCGGAACCGAAGTCTTGGGTTTCTAATTGGATTCCTTCCTGGTAGGGAGGGGCCGGGCCGGCAGGTGCGAAGGCTGGATTGTAGGGCGCCGCCACCGCCGGGCTGTACGCAGGAGCCGTGGGGCTGAACCCGGGCGGCGGCGACGGCGCCCCCATCGCGGCCACGTCACTAACGCGCTTCGCCTTCCGTGGCCCAGCTGGGTGGCCCACTGCAACCAAAATAACACTATCATAGCCAATCATAGTAGTAAACTTACACATTCACGGTCTCACATTACGTACCGTTTCTCGACGCGTTGAAATTCATAATTGGCTTATTAATTGATCAATATGAATGGAAGAACATGCTTTAATGTTTTGGAATCTCATTTATGTATGATTTCACTGGTGTAACCAAAATTGATCACAATACACATTACGTTATGACAGACATTACACATCACCACTCATTTGCTCAAAATCACCAAAATTCACTCACAAATCTTTGATCTTTGTTGACTGACTTGACCACAGAACACTATTACTCCACAGGGGACTTGACTTGACCAGTGTTGCCAGGGCCCTTGAGTCATAAGTGACGTTTCGTTTCCTAAAATGTAACATTTTTGCTACAAAAGTTACATGATCGTGTTTTAACATTGATAGTGTTTTTTTTCCTGATCGAGTATAGTGCCCCGATTTATAAAATTGTGACATTTGTCTGCAGTTTCGCAGATATGAGCAAAATTAGTCAATAATGAGAATTTCATCTCGGGATTGAATTAAGCTATCGTTGGAAGGCGGGTGGATAAAAACTGTAGGCAATAAAAGGGCCTTTACGCGCGAGACCAGTCTGCGCTCCGTTCACTTTATTGTCAGTACGATAAAGTCAAAAGTCAAAAAGTTGAAAGTCAAAATTCATTTTTTTTTTTTTTTTTTTTTTTAATAAATAATGCGGGACTTAATCACACAGCATCATGTAGCCCCAAACTAAGCAGAGCTTGTATTATGGGAACCACATGATTGATATACTACACATATAATTTTTTTTTTTTTTTGTAAATATATACATATCATACATAGAAACACCCAGACCCGAGACAAATATCTACAGAACATGCAAACATTTGTCCCGCAGCGGGAATCGAACCCGCAAGCCTCTGCGTCTCAGGCGGACCTTCGCCCACTGCGCCACAGAGGCCGTATATATTTATTCAATAGGAACTGTATTTTTTTTTTTACACTTTGAAACGTAATTTTTTTAATTTACCACCAATTCGTAACGTGACCAAACAGAGAATAATTGGCAAGAAACTCTGCTTGGCTTATATTTTTTTAACGTCATTGTACTTAATATCTATTACATTGTTTTTGATGGAGTTGGAGGCAGTTTCATCCCAAGCTTTTTTGTCATCTAAATAATCAGATATTTTATAATAAGCTTTATTACAGAGATTACGTTTAACAACATTTTTGAATTTATTTACAGATAGATTAATCATGGCATTTGGGATTATGTAAAAAAAATCGTACACTCATCCCTATAAAAGATTGACTAACTTTATGGAGCCTTACAGTAGGAACAGCTAGTTTATCTTTATTTCTAGTGTTAACATTATGATAATCGCTATTTTTCTTGAACATGTTAATATGTTTTCGGACATACATTAAGTTTTCATATATATATTGGCACGGCACTTTCATAACATTTATTTCTTAAAACTTAGTTCTAAGTGATTCTCTGGGGCCCATATTATAAATTGCACGAACAGCCCAAATGTTATTTATTTCTAAATTACATTTTCGATTTCTTTGATAGTTGCGCGTAGTGCGAGATCTATATTTTTTTTAATTCACGTTTTTTGACGTTTTTAGGGTCAGTGGCGTATCTTTTCGGTTATTTTTCAGAGGGTCCAGTGGCCCCGAAAAATCGAACTATGACAGATTGGAAGCTTTCTTTTCGTATTTTGACATATAATCTACGATCAAAACATGGAATAAATAGTACGGATCCGTCACCTTGCCATTTGGCCCTGGTTTCTAAGATGCCATGGCCGATGATCGCAACCTAAACTGACACCCAATGTAGTCAGTGAGTAAGGGCGATAATTATCATAAATAACTTAACTTTACAGTGCGTACTTGGATCCCCTTAGGAAACAAAAGGAGCTGCTTCTGAACCGTATACTAAATCGGCGAGCGTAGCGAGCCCCGAACTTTTTTTTATTAAAGGTGTACAAAAGAAACAAGAGAAAGAAAACGCTTGCAACTTCTTAAATACCAAGGTAACTGTAACACTAGATGAAGAATACGAAGTCGGAGAGGAGTGTGCCGCAATTTTTTTAGTATAGCTAAATATGTTATTGTATTTTAATTCATTGTTGCAAACTTTTAAAGGTAGGGTAGGTACGGTAGTTTTGAGCATTGCACCCTTATTGGTCAACATTTTAGTGCATAGTTAGGTGTGATTAAGAACCAAATATAAGAAACTCGAAATTTTTCTTTAATAGGAGAATATAAAATAGCAAACTACGATTTATATCTGAATATTAACCTAATACCTAATTGATAAATACTAACAATGCAAGACCAGAACTTGGCCCTGGTCTGGTCATTTCTACGCCCTGTGCCACGACCCCGCTCTATTTACAACACTCAGTAAACCACCAGGCCAGGCAGCCGTCAATCGATTCATTTCCAGTCTACTAGTATACATCCGTAGGTATATTTTAAACTATAAAATACCTGTTTTTAGGGTTTGTCTTGGATAGACAAGATACACTAGCCAGTCGCTTTGTGTTGTGATGCTAAATTCATAATATACGTTATTATGTACGTTATACGTTGTACTTATGTACGTTGTGTATTCAAAATAAATCACAATGAGCCATGATTGTTCGTTTCGAAACCGCGAACGGCGCAAGGTCGCGAAGCAGGAAACATGCGCGTACACGCTCAACCCTCAAGCTAATCAAGTTTTAATCCATGACAATATAAAACATATCCATGTTTTTTATTGTCATGGCGCGTCCTATTCAGAGCCTCTGAGTGTGCTAAGGAGTGAAATTCTTTTTAGACGCGTCTGTTTTAGGTACGTTCAATTTAGATACGTTGGTACACAGTTTGTAAAGAAATCTTGTATTATTGCAATTCTCGTTATTTTTTATTTAAACTGATACGAAAATTGCCATAAATATAAGGATTTGTTACATGTTACGTGAGGGGGTCAAAAGATACGAAAAATGTAAGAAACGTAACTTTCTGGCAGCGCTGATCACACAGCGACTGACGCCAGCTGACGCTGAAACGGATGGCAGTCGGCACGGCCTAAATTAAGTAGTAGTGATTTCTTCCCTCTTTTCTCTAAAACATTACTATCCCTTGTGATTACCCCATTTATATCGTTATTATGTAAATTTATTTCTGTAAATAAAATAAAGCTGTAAAGTTTGTAAATATTATCTACCTAAAACCCCAACGTGAGCTGTATATAAACTGTCTGTATATATTGTATGTGCTTTTATGCGTGTGTCTTTTATTTTATTGTAGATGTGCTGTTCTAAAATTTTCTTGTCAGCCACATAAAGTCATCTTGTTGTTGCCCAAATTTGGTCAAGTCTCCCTCGGGAAACACGAACCTTTTTTTTATCACACTCAACCTCCATCGCCTTTTTATTGTTAAATCTTGTCGACGTCGACATTGACAAAGTTGTGGACGCTATACCACAGAGGCCATAAATAAAAAAGAAGAAGAAGTGCTTTCTCTGTCTAGGCGGCACGAGGCCGGGCGGTGGCGCGGGTAGAGGGTGACGTGACGGCCTAGACAGAGAACTTAATCTATGATTTGTATTGTGTTCTTATCAGCGTTGCCAGAACGTACTAAAAGGTACGGTTTTCCGTACTTTTTTTCAGCCGGTCGTACCTTTTCCGTACCTTGGCTTTGACTGTACCTTTTCGGTGTGTTATTGTGAACCATCATTACATTCAAAGGTTACACCGTTAAAGTTAACAAAAAAGAAAAACTCATATCAAATTAGGTACGGTAGAGGCAGTGCCGTAAATAGGGTGGTGCTCCATCTTAGACCACGTCTTCACCTGTTTCAGGTATGATAGTTGTCAAACGCTTGACTATTTTGTGTAAAAAACTCGCAGAAATTACCAGAGGCCTCATTTACTAACTCAGTTGCACACTGAAATGATAAGCACCGGTCCTGTTTTTACAAACTTTGACAGTTTATCATCTGACGTTCTTCTAATTTCGATAGATGAAATGTCAAAGTTGGCAAATAAAAGTCGGGTGTCGATCATTTCGGTGTGCAACTGAGTTAATAAATGAGGCCTCAGACCGTTTTAACTATTAGGTTTAGATATAAATCGTAGTTTTCTTTTCTGGGGGCGCAAAATGACCGTCCTGGTTTGTAAGTTTTAATTATTAGGTTGATATCCTGATATAAATTGTGTTTTTCTTTTCTGGGGGTAGTGCAGAAATGGCCAGATTAGGACCAAGTTTTTTTGAGTATTAGGTTCATATCCAGATATAAATCGTAGTGTTTTTTAAGACCAAGTTTTAATTGAATTGTGATTACAAAATTGCCTAATGATTGCTTGAAATTCAGATATAAATTGTAGTTTTATTAATATCTTGTATGCACAAACACCTTTGCAAGAAAAAAACGCAGCTTTGGTTTCTTAATGCCACATAACTACGCACTAAAATGTTGACTTCGTTTTTTTTTATATTTATTTAATAGGAACGCCAACAGCTTAAATATCAATACATTGTAGAGTTACACTGACAAAGTTTTCATTCTGATATAGAAACCAATTACAGGCGGACACAGCATTCATAATAATAATAATAACTAAGTAGTAGGTACTTATGGTAACTAAGAAATAAATAGTTAATTTTAATTAATAGATAAATTTTCTTCGTCTATTGTTGCAACAACCTGTGTTATGATGAAATTGCCACCGTTTTCTTTGTCATGTTTCTTTTGTGCACCCAAAATTTCGCGTTTCGCTACGCTCGCCGATTTTCTTAGCTGCTTTTGTTTCTGTTAGGAACTAGGTACTGAGAAGTAAACCTTTACGTCATATTCTGGAGTAAGATATAGATTGTAGTAGGGTAGTAGGGTCCCAAAAAGTGAAAATGTTAGAGGGGTAGTTAAAAGAGCTAGCACTGGGCGCATAAAAGGCTATTTACGGCGGTGAGGGACGGTAGAGGTGATTTTACGTTCGTTATTTCGAATCAAAGTGCGTTTAACATCTATCAAGAACAATACAAACGCGGTAAAGAAAACATAATGATAAGGATATATCATAAAATATATCAAAAAATTAAATGAAATAGTAAAATCAAGCTTAGAATTAGGGAAAAAAAATTTGGCATAAAATTTTGAAAAACCGTACCTTTTTGAAGGAAAACCCGTTCCTTTTCCAAAATTCATACTGGCAACGCTGGTTCTTGTGTTCCAAAGTGTGCAATTCAACTAGACCACAGACTACTAGGATGCTAGCCCTAGACAGAGAAAGCTATAGACGACGAGATAATTCATCTCATTCTTTCAAGAAAGAGAACTACTTATGCGTGCTTCATGCAAATAAGGGAGACCGCACTATAGATTTGCTGTCCCTTATCGCGTGCCGGTTTTTTCGTTGTTTAGCGCAACATTGCGCCAAACAAACTTTGGCAGCTAGCAAAAAACTTGCTTGAAACTAAATTATTACCTGGAAAAATTATGTTTCATCTATTGTAAATCAATAATAACAAATGAATGTTATGGATTTCTCTATCAAAATGGATCGGTGTAGTGTATTTTGGTGCAAAAGTGGCAGTGATCAAAACATTCCGGATTTGTCTTTTCAAGCGTAAGTATCGTACTTTTGACGAGGTATTTATTCAAAAATGGATTATTAACTAGACTTCCACTATAAATAACAACATTTAGAGCAGAAATCTGTAAGAAAATAAGCCAAAAAGTGAAATTCAATTTTGTTTTGTTTTGTTTGGTGTTGCCGGCATTTGAAATGAATTTTGCCCACTGCACATTAATTTTTGGCTCAACTTTCATTTATTTGTAGTGAGCTAGGCGGCTGGAACTTTTGTCACAGATAGGTATATATCTAGGAAGCCTAAATCTAAAATGGCGTATTGCGGAACCAAATAGTTTTTGAGATATGATTATTTGAAAATTAATCTTCTTTTTATTTATGGCCTCTGTGGTATTTTTTGGTGATTCGACATTGACAATGATATTTCTCGTTGTTAATGTAATACGTTGAATAGACAGTCGGTTATTAGATTTTTTACAACCACCTGGAAATCCTTCTCGCAGCAGTAGGTTCTAGGACACCCCAACTTGAGTAGCAATATCACAGAACTGACGCAGATCACCCCGATGCCACGTAGTCTTGTGGTCCCTATGCGTAGATTGGATATAAAAAATGTGGAACCAGAAATTCGCGTGGAAGATCCTGAGTGGAGCTAGCCCGCGAGGACGAGTGGACGAAGCGACACTCAGGGCCGACGAGGTCAAATACCCGAATCAAATATCCATTTTTATGATTTGAAACTGTTTTTAAACTGATCATAGGTCATAGGTCCGTAGTAGTCCGGAAGTGTGTTTTGGCGTATATTGTTTAATTTTTTTTGTCTCGTTAACCTCAAAACGTAATTCATTTTTTCTCGGAAACTGTGAGTTTCCCCCTTTTAGAGGGAGGGTCCTCACTCCCTCCCTGCCCTTCCCCACCCCATAAGCTATAAGCTATAAGCTATAAGCATATAAAGAAAAGTAGTTTCATTTTTTATTAGAACTTTAAATAATATAATTTCTTTGGTTCATTATTATTTGCATAGCCCAGTTTAAAGATGACGTTTTAATTTCAGGATAAAAAACCAAAGGCCACGTAATTTAATGGATGGTAACTGAAAATACATCTTTATGTCTCCAGTTATGTGAATCTTCTACAGTATGTATAAAAATCTTTAATCTTTAATCTATTTTGATACTGATTTTATCGTTTAAAAGCCATGTGCTATATTTGGTCAACCTTGACAAACCGAAGTTTTAATGAATGTATAGGAAAAAAGACCACGAAAACCAAAGAATTCATTATTTTTATATATGTTGTGCTATTAAATGTTAGGTTATTGTTATTATTATTATTATCATATCTACAATGATAGAATTCGTTCATTTTTGTTTTGGTTTAGAACTGTTTTTTTATTTCAGACTAGAGAACCAGAGGCTACGTTAAATCAACGGATCATTCAGATTTAAAACGGATTCGGGATTCGTCAGTTACAACTGACAGCATTTCTTGACAATACACCTATACGCCCCCAATTATTTAAATCTGCCACAGTAAGTAAGTATCAAAAAACCTAAGCTATATTTTATCAAAACCGGGTAAGTGAAACCCAAGATACTGCTTGCCTTCTCCGAAGTACCCGCAAATTAAATTAGCTAGTTGTGGGTTCAATTCCCACTGCGGGGCAAATGTTGCATGTTCTGTTTGGGGCTACATGATGTGGTGTGATTACGTCCCGCATTATTTATTTATTTATTTACAATGGACTTTGACTGACAGGAAAGAAATACCTACTTTAATGTTAGCTCCATTTTTCAAAAAGTTTTCACTAAGATTTTATACTAGCTTCTGCCCGCGGCTTCTCACACAGCTGGTGTAGCTCGACATAATGTGCAATGACAATTTGTTATATAGGTACACCTAGTTAACTACCTACAAAGCCTCGGTCTGCCTACTATATAACCATATTGCTAAATTTACCCTTAGACAGGGTTTATGTGAGATACCTTACCTATAACCTGTAACATAATGCAATTTGACACCATGTAAATAATTTACTCCGGTGATCTTCGCAGATCATCTTGGTTAAGGAAACTTCGCCCGGACACTACTTATATGGGTGATCTGGATGGCATTTAGATCTGAGCGCTTCCGTCCTTCGGAAGGCACGTTAAGATGTTCTTCCCGGCTTTTTCAGTTGTTAGCCATGTCGGAGGCCTTCGGGAGGCCTAAAAATTCCGACATCAGAGTTGGCCACTATTTCATACGAAGAAGAAGAAGACCAATATATTCCATGCCTCAATTCATATGTTTCATCATCATCATCAGCAGCGCCATTAATAGCTTGTTATTTTTCCCAGCCAGAACGATGTACGTGTGTAACTTGTAAAAGAAATAAATTTATTGTATTGTATTGTATTTTGTATCTAAATTTTGCGTGAGGGAGAAATAAACAATACTCAATACCTTTCGCCTTTATTATATTAGTAGAATTGCTAGCCTTTTATGTACGCATTTTCTACAGATTACATTTGTTATGTTTAAATACCAAAATTAATTTTTGATAACTGTTTTTAGGGTAAATCACCATCATACACACCACGAAGGCTGCGGAAAAAATTTGCGTTGGACTGCTATTAGAAGATACGCGCAAAACTGCGAGCTCTTGGGGAAAAAAGTTGGCGTTTTATAAAAAAGTAGGGAATTTAGAAAATATGATTGCAGAATCGAAAGCATATTTTCTAAATGTTGAAGTTTTGGAGAAATAAAAATATATTTCCTATAATTCTATTCTTTTTAGTATGTAGGAATTTTGAAAGCGTATATAAGAAACATAAAAACATGCGTGAATGACAACTTAGGACACAAATAAATAATAGGATATTTTTGCCGTTCTGTAAAAAATCAATGCAAAATATATCTTTATTCATGTCCGTTAAAATATTCAATAGTCTCCCCGAAGACATGAAAGATTTGACACTTAGCCTTTTTAAAATAAGACTTCACAAATGGCTTGTAGATAAATGCTTTTATACGATCAAACGAATTTATTAAAACTAAATAATAATTTACTATTTTTATTTCTTCATTTGAATGGTTAGTTTTCATTTTGACATATATTTATTAAGTAATCTTGATTGTCAACTTAATTATTGTTAATTAAAATTAACCGATATCAATGATAATTAATGAAATATAAACATATAACAATTTAATATTTGCACGCTTCTGTAATGAAGTATAAGTATGCGATCCACATAGCCTTTAAGATCCTTTCCTTTGTAATTGCTTGTAATGGCTTGTAGATAAATGCTTTTATACAATCAAACGAATTTATTAAAACGAAATAATAATTTACTATTTTTATTTCTTCTTTTGAATGGTTAGTTTTCATTTTGACATATATTTATTAAGTAATCTTGATTGTCAACTTAATTATTGTAAAGTAAAATTAACCGATATCAATGATAATTAATGACATATATACATATAACAATTTAATATTTGCACGCTTCTGTAATGAAGTATAAGTATGCGATCCACATAGCCTTTAAGATCCTTTCCTTTATAATTCTGCTCGCAGTTTTTCGCGTATCTTTTGAATAGCTTAGCAGTCCAACGAAAATTTTTTCGCAGCCTTCTGGGTCTGTATGATGGTGATTTACCATACTTTTATGCAATTAAATATAATTTGATATGAAAATTATATAGGTGGTGCATTCAATCAAATTTGCTAAACATCCTTCCTTCCCTTACATATTATCAAAAGTCATTATAACTTGTGAGTGAAGCAGATTATAAATGAAAAAAATTTTCGTCATGTAATAAATTTGATAGCAGTATAAATTGATAGATTAATCGTTTACCTGCATGACAATAATTTCTTGTTATATTTGTTTGTCTTTGAATTCCTTGTGCAATATGCAAATATTTTACCCATTATCATCATCAGCCTATAGCAGTCCACTGCTGGACATAGGCCTCCCCTAATGAGCGCCTGAGGTCCTGTCCTGAGCTCGACGCATTCAGCTTCTACCAGCAGCATTTCGCAGATCGTTAGCACCTGGCCGGAGGGCGTATTATCAGTATATTTTATCCAAATCTATGGAAATTTTAATTATCTGGCAACCCTGCAGTTGAAATGAGAAAGACAAGGGTGGCCACGCATACTATAAATCTATATATATACTTAATCTATGATGCTAACGCATCAGACAGGGCACTCCCATAGACAATTTTTTGTCACATCTATAGCTCCATAGATTAAGTATATATATAGATTTATAGTTTGCGTGGCCACCCTAGTCTTTCTCATTTCAACTGCAGGGTTGCCACATAATTAAAATTTCCATAGATTTGGGTAAAATATACTGATAATACGCCCTCCGGCCAGGTGGTAACGATCTGCGAAATGCTGCTGGTAGAAGCTGGATGCATCGAGCTCAGGACAGGGACTCAGGCGCTCATTAGGGGAGGCCTATGTCCAGCAATGGACTGCTATAGGCTGATGATGATAATGGGTAAAATATAAATCTAACAAGAAATTAATGTCATGCAGGTAAAGTATTAATCTATCAATTAATACTGCAGGTAAAGTATTAATCTATCAATTTTTTCATTTACACGAAATTTTTTTTCATTTATAATCTACCTTCGCTAACAAGTTTTAATGACTTTTGATAATATGTTAGGGAAGGAAGGATGTTTATCAAATTTGATTGAATGCACCTACCTATATAATTTTCAAATCAAATCAAATCAAATTATATTTATTTGCATAAAAGTATGGTAATTACAAAGGAAAATCTTAAAGGCTATGTGGATCGCATACTTATACTTCATTACAGAAGCGTGCAAATATTAAATTGTTATATGTATATATGTCATTAATTATCATTAATATCGGTTAATTTTAATTAACAATAATTAAGTTGACAATCGAGATTACTTAATAAATATATGTCAAAATGAAAACTAACCATTCAAATGAAGAAATAAAAATTGTAAATTATTATTTAGTTTTAATACATTCAATTTAATCGTATAAAAGCATTTATCTAAAAGCCATTTGTAAAGTCTTATTTTAAAAAGGCTAAGTGTCAAATCTTTCATGTCTTCGGGGAGACTATTGAATATTTTAACGGACATGAATAAAGATATATTTTGCATTGTTTTTTTACAGAACGGCAAAAATATCCTATTATTTATTTGTGTCCTAAGTTGTCATTCACGCATGTTTTTATGTTTCTTATATACGCTTTCAAAATTCCTACATACTAAAAAGAATAGAATTATAGGAAATATATTTTTATTTCTCCAAAACTTCAACATTTAGAAAATATGCTTTCGATTCTGCAATCATATTTTCTAAATTCCCTACTTTTTTATAAAACGCCAACTTTTTTCCCCAAGAGCTCGCAGTTTTGCGCGTATCTTCTAATAGCTTAGCAGTCCAACGCACATTTTTTCCGCAGCCTTCGTGGTGTGTATGATGGTGATTTACCCTAAAAACAGTAATCAAAAATTAATTTTGGTATTTAAACATAACAAATGTAATCTGTAGAAAATATGCATAAAAGGCTAGCAATCTTACTAATAAAATAAAGGCGATAGGTATTGAGTATTGTTTATTTCTCCCTCACGCAAAATTTAGATACAAATACAATACAATACAATAAATTTATTGCTTTTACAAGGTCTTCATCGTTCTGGCTGGGAAATATAACAAGCTATTAATGCTGCTGCTGATGATAATGATGAAACATATGAATTGAGGCATGGAACATATTGGTCTTCTTCTTCTTCGTATGAAGTAGTGGCCAACTCTGATGTCGGAATTTTTAGGCCACCCGAAAGCCTCCGACATGGCTAACAACTGAAAAAGCCGGGAAGAACATCTTAACGTGCCTTCCGAAGGGCGAAAGCGCTCAGATCTAGATGCCATCCAGATCACCCATATAAGTAGTGTCCGGGCGGAGTGTTGCTTAACCAAGATGAACTGCGAAGATCACCGGAGTAAATTACATGGTGTTAAATTGCATTGTGTTACAGGTTCTAGGTAAGGTATCTCACATAAACCTTGTCTAAGGGTCAATTAAGCAATATGGTTATATAGTACCGAGGCTTTGTAGGTAGTTAACTAGGTGTACCTATATAACAAATTGTCATTGCACATTATGTAGAGCTACACCAAGAATAACATTATAGGCTATTTTTATCCAGGTACCATGCGTGCGAAGCCGCGGGCAGAAGCTAGTATAAATTCTTAGTGAAAACTTTTTGAAAACTGGAGCTAACATTAAAGTGTTTCTTTCTTGTCAGCCAAAGTCCATTGTAAATAACTAAATAAATAAATAATGCGGGACGTAATCACACAACATCATGTAGTCCCAAACAGAACATGCAAACACTTGCCCCGCAGTGGGAATAGAAGCCACAACTAGCTAATTAAATTTGCGGGTACTTCGGAGAAGGCAAGCAGTATCTTGGGTTTCACTTACCCGGTTTTGATAAAATATAGCTTAGGCTTTTTGATACTTACTTACTGTGGCAGATTTAAATAATTGGGGGCATATAGGTGAATTGTCAAAAAAATGCTGTCAGTTGTGACTGACGAATCCCGAACCCGTTTTAAATCTGAATGATCAGTTGATTTAACGTAGCCTCTGGTTCTCTAGTCTGAAATAAAAAAAAACAGTTTTAAACCAAGACAAAAATGAACGAATTCTACCATTGTAGGTATGATAATAGTAATAATAATAATAACAATAACCTAACATTTAATAGCACAACATATAAAAAAATAATGAATTCTTTGGTTTTCGTGGTCTATTTTCCTATACATTCATTAAGACCTCGGTTAGTCAAGGTTGACCAAATATAGCACATGGCTTTTAAACGATAAAATCAGTATCAAATTGACTTAAGTTTTTTATACTTACGAAGATTCACATAACTGGAGACATACAGGTGTATTTTCAGTTACCATCCATTGAATTACGTGGCCCTTTGGTTTTTTATCCTGAAATTAAAACGTCATCTTTAAACCGGGCTATGCAAATAATAATGAACCAAAAAAATTATATAATTTAGAGTTCTAATAAAAAATGAAACGACTTTCCTTTATATGTAATGAACTTATGGGGTGGGGAAGGGCAGGGAGGGAGTGAGGACTCTCCCTCTAAAAGGGGGAATCTCACAGTTTCCGAGAAAAAAATAATTAAGTTTTGAGGTTAACGAGACAAAAAAAATTAAACAATATACGTCAAAACACACTTCCGGGAGAGGGACCTATGACCTACGATCAGTTTCAAAACAGTTTCAAATCATAAAAATGGATATTTGATTCGGGTATTTGACCTCGTCGGCCCTGAGTGTCGCTTCGTCCACTCGTCCTCGCGGGCTAGCTCCACTCAGGATCTTCCACGCGAATTTCTGGTTCCACATTTTTTATATCCAATCTACGCATAGGGACCACAAGACTACGTGGCATCGGGGTGATCTGCGTCAGTTCTGTGATATATCTAGAACTTTTGCTACTCAAGTTGGGGTGTCCTAGAACCTACTGCTGCGGGAAGGATTTCCAGGTGGTTGTAAAAAATCTAATAACCGACTGTCTATTCAATGTATTACATTAACAACGAGAAATATCATTGTCACTGTCGAATTACCAAAAAATACCACAGAGGCCATAAATAAAAAGAAGAAGATCATATTTTTTATATTCAGTGATGAAAAAAAAATTTCCCGCAGTGTCATCAAGTTTGACGAAATTAAGTAAAAAATTTGAATTTTCAAATAATCATATCTCAAAAACTATTTGGTTCCGCACTACGCCATTTTAGATTTAGGCTTCCTAGATATAGACCTATCTGTGACAAAAGTTCCAGCCGCCTAGCTCACTACAAATAAATGAAAGTTGAGCCAAAAATTAATGTGCAGTGGGCAAAATTCATTTCAAATGCCGGCAACACCAAACAAAACAAAACAAAATTGAATTTCACTTTTTGGCTTATTTTCTTACAGAATTCTGCTCTAAATGTTGTTATTTATTGTGGAAGTCTAGTTAATAATCCATTTTTGAATAAATACCTCGTCAAAAGTACGATACTTACGCTTGAAAAGACAAATCCGGAATGTTTTGATCACTGCCACTTTTGCACCAAAATACACTACACCGATCCATTTTGATAGAGAAATCCATAACATTCATTTGTTATTATTGATTTACAATAGATGAAACATAATTTTTCCAGGTAATAATTTAGTTTCAAGCAAGTTTTTCACAAAATCTTCCGAAACTGCTGCTAGCTGCCAAAGTTTGTTTAGCGCAATGTTGCGCTAAACAACGAAAAAACCGGCACGCGATAAGGGACAGCAAATCTATAGTGCGGTCTCCCTTATTTGCATGAAGCACGCATAAGTAGTTCTCTTTCTTGAAAGAATGAGATGAATTATCTAGTCGTCTATAGCTTTCTCTGTCTAGGTATAGCTCACATATCATTTATGACAAGTAATTTTGTTTTAATTTTGAGGTTATCTTTGGGCAAAGGCAAGGTATTGCATTCTACCGTACATTTTTTTTATATTTGCAAGAAGGTTACATAGCACCTATAGGTTTTTATTTTATTAATTTCTAATGTTTATTTATAATTTCTGTAATGGTTAATAATATACACACATTAGTTTATAATTTATTTATTTATTTTCGATTTGGCTTTACATTTATTATATGACTTTAATTGCATGCTTGGTAAAATTTTATTTTCTAATCGGCATATATCTGTGCCTATCAATATATTTTTATTATATTAACCCAATTAAATACTGCTCATCTTAAGGTTAGCTATACAAATAAGTCTGCAACCTCATCTCTGTGCAGTTCACAGCCTAGAAAGTCAAACTAATACTTAGATTTTATTATAATTGTAATGGTTTTTATTACAAATGTTTGCTGTGGTTGTTTCTCCAAGTATTTGTTTGCTTCTAGAGTGATGTTTCCAAAAAACCTCACCAGAATCACCAGGCATCCTCTGATGGATAAGCTAATTCATTTCGATTTACACTTTTAAACTCTTTATATTATAAGAAATCCAATTATAAATGGTGTCTTTTTCAAGGTTGGTTTCTTTTGTTGATAATTTTTCTTCTTTTCTTAATTCTTGACCTGGAACCAAATATAAAAAATATTATAGATATATTATATTTAGCACAGAGCTACAGAAATAAATATTATTAAGTATACAACTATAGGCAGCTTACTAACATTGATACTAGCAAAATTAACACAAAATTATAGTGTGTTCACATAATAGTCAACATGGAGACGTTCAATAGGGATTGATGGACTAACTAACCCAAAATAACTTGTTATCATTGTAATATATATACAATAAATTATGATTTATGAATACATTCTTACCCATTGCTGTCAGTGTGGATTCACTGTGGGACGTTGACGCTGCTGGCAACTGAACATTTATTTCTGAAATAAAACATAGTAATAAAGTTAATTAACTAGTCATAAACATACTCATTATTGCATTTATGAGAAGTATCTAAATTACAGGCTAATAAAAGAGCTTAGGTTTAGTTTACTACCAAAATTGCTTACCAGTTTCGGTGTTGGAGCGTTTCTCTACAACTGCTGATTTGAAGTTGGTAATCACATGTTGTCGCTCAGTGTAATCGAGTTCACGGTTGACATTCCCTGAAAAAATATATCCAAAATTACAATGCAATAGGTATGGCACATACTAAATATCAATAATTGTCCCTATAATCAGTCAACTCAAGCAAGTAGATATGCAACTGATGCATTTCATACCGCTGAGATAAATGTTTGCATGACCCGCAGATATTTGCTTCAGGTATAGTGTACCAAGGTATGATAGTTATTCCCGATAATACCAACGACACAGGAGAAAATCTTAGCCCCACACTATTTATAACATAATTATATGTTTAGACGTTCTAGATATGGGCAAGAAAGTTTAAAGGTACATACCAGTTTTATCAGGGATTAATGCAGATGTTTCAGGAACACCACTAGACATCTCGGTAGCGGTAAATAACGTTGCATAAGCATCGGGGCGAAGGCGAGCTCTATCACGCGTTGATGCGAGAAAGTTTTTCTTATGCTTGCGACACACAAATTGCCTGCTAGAATTATGGAAGCTCAGGCCTCGAAGTCATGTACAATTTATGATCTCTAGCCACTTTTGGAGTCCTATCTCACTTTTTGGAAACTTATCTAGGTAATCTGACGTCCTTGCGTCTACTATCACAACTCACAACACAGCACTTGTACATATTGCGAGATGAAAATACAGCTTCCGGAATTAGGGGATAAATGTTACTGAAATAAATATCAACGTAAACTTCACTCGAATTTTTCATACTTTATCTTTTGAATCTGCAATGGCGGTTAGAATTTTGCTTGCTTGACAGCACCGAAACGTCATGAATGATATGTGAGCATAGAATAAAAATAGGCTAGGTTCTCAGTTCACAGATCACCGACCGTGAACTAGACTTATAAATCTGTGGTGCAATTCTACGAAGTTGTATTCTTTTACGCTTTACAATTTATTTGTTTTGTTTAGCTTGCAAAGCTTGATATTTATAGTGCCGAACTCGCAACTGTCTATATAAATTATGGCGCTAACAAACCTGTTGTTGTTGAGCCAGATAGCAGGCTACGTAATGGGTTTGATTCTGTCGCTTTGCGTCGTAGTGCCGATGAGTATGCACCAGGATGAATTCAAGTAAGTCCAGACCCTGATCTCTTTAACATCCCATTTTAGATTCCTTAGAAATACACAACTTCGTACTGTACTCCATCATGGAAGTAGCCTATTAATATGAAGTAGGAGACAGTGGTCTCGATCCTACCGAAATTCGGTATTTCTACCGATATGGGCTCTGTCCTACCGAAATGCATCGATTTTTCCTCGATTTCAGAGAATACGTGGAAATTATACCGATTTTTTTAACGATTGTACACTATTAAGTTGGCCGCCCATTTCATTTATGGTTTATGTTATGGGAAATCCCTTAGAAAATTTAGGGAAATCCTTAAATAGTATTATAGATGTTAAGTAGTTTAATATGTTATGTAGGGATCACAGAACATATTCAAGGAATACTACAACTGGATGTTATCAGGGATTTCCTGCTCGGAAATTCACTGCCATTCAATATAGAAACAGGAATTCAGATTTTATTTTTTCATAAATTTTCTTAACTTCGAAGAGAAAGTTTAATAATCTTAATATAGAAAAAAATATAATATTATTATGATTTATAAGTTAATAATATGTCATCTGACGAGGAACCGTGTACAAGCGGGAGTGCAAAAAGAATAAAATTTCTACAATATTGAAATGAATGGGAGGAAAAATTTACAGTCTGACTGCAACATAAAGGCGTGAAGGTGTCGTAAAGGCGTGAGCTTTGCCTGTTGTAAGAGTTGAAATGACATTACATCAGGGAAAGATGCTCTTAAGAAACTTGGTTCTTCACAAGCACACTCAGTTTTAAACAAATTTGATTGAATATTGTAAATTTTTGTCATATACCGATTATGGGTACAAATATACCGATTTTTAGAAAGCTCTACCGATATCGCACTTTGATGTTCGAGAACACTGCTTGGAGAAAAGGTAGCCCACCCAATAAACCTCCAGTTACAAAATAATAGTTATTTGCTAAACAAGAGTGCAAAGTTGCTTTTTAACCGCATGATCAATTTTGATGATCGAGCAAGCAAATCCTTCTAAAATTGAATCACGAGAGTAATGAGTAATTAAAAAATTAGAATCCCGGGAATCGAAAGAGCATGAGCTGAAAAATCTGCACTCAAGTGCAACATGTAACTTTTCATCCCACCTCAGAGAGGAAATGACTAAGGCAAGAGAACAAGAAGGTTGTATGATAAACTCGGCACCATGGAGGTAGAAGTAAATAGGTCTAATGATGTTTTGAATTCACAAAGAAAGTGCACACAATGTTCTAAATTCAATTTTACTTTATCCTCTAGCTGTGGAGTAATAGTGTTCTGTGTCCTTTAGTGTAGCGGATAAAAACGGCTTTTGCACTCAGATATTGAAGACCAAAAATTCTCTTTTCATGATGGGGGGGGTTGAAAAATAGTTTTTCACCTGTGTTATATCGAGTACTGGGAATTGATTTTTATAGATACTTATTCTGATTAAATATAATAACATCTTTAGGCAACTAATGGGTCTTAAACGCTTTTGTAGTGCATCTGGAATGTTTCTGGAGGCACGCGTTAATACCTTAAATGCCATTCAAAGAAACAGAATTGCTGGATTTATGTCTAAAGTTGGCATGTGTAGGAACACTATCGTAAAAAGTCTGCCAGACCGAATTTTCCTGACTGACACCTACAAACGATGGGTGCAAATAGCCACCTGATGACTGTACTTTTTTAGTACTTTTTTTGTACTTATATTAATTAATTAATTTCAATTTTGTGGCTTAGGCTTTTTGTATTTTATTTTTATTCTAAACTGTTTTTTTTTGTATTGTTTATACTGTGGATCTCGTGTCTGAATAAACAAATTATTTATTTATTTATTAAATTTTTGTTAAAGGAGCCGAGAACCCGTACCAATTGCGTCAAAACCGAACGTATCCCATAAAATTTATTATATTTTAATGTCATTAACATTTTCTTTAGTTTTACACACCGACTCGATTAATAATCAAGTAAAAAAATATTTTGTTGATTTGGTTTCCGTTGCACGCCGCCATTAGACTACAACAACCAATGATACATACGTCGCTATGGCAATAAACATTGATGTAAAGTGTAACTATGGCAATAACCCTCATTTTTAATTATTTTGACAGTAGAATCGACTAAAAACTTAATGGATATTTTTTTGACGCACTCACTTTAGTCTTGGTACCGAGCGCCATACATCAGACGGCATTCTCCTTTAAAAGTTGTAAACTAAACGTGGCAAACTTTTAAATTTTTATTAAATTTAAAAGTTAAATTTAAAAGTTTGCCACTTCACTTGCAGTTAGTAATCATCAAAAGCTGTGTTAATGTAGGTTACTGTAGTGTTTAGAACACCACACTTGTATTATTTTCCGATTTTGGTAAGTTTTGTTAGAAATTTCACATTGTAAGAGTTTAAAAGTTTGTTTACATTTTTTCTACAATAAAATTGGCTTCTCGATTTTGGCTGTTCACTCATTCAGAAGACTGAATGAAGTGTGAAATACGATTGAATGAAGAATCCTGCCATTCATTCATGTTGTTTACGTGTAATTTAATTTACTTTTCTCCCGGCTTTTTGGCCGAGCTCCCGTTTTTATTTCATCGTAAAACATCGTGGAAATCGGAGTATTTTAATTCCCAAGATGCTATTGTTTTATCATTTATTGTAAATCCTGCCCCCAGGTCCTTGGATTTTTTGTATTTTCGGAGTTTTGGCAATCGAAAAGCCCATTGAAATCATTTAATGATGTTCGCCGATTTTGTGCAAAATTAAATTGATTGTTTTGAGAAGGGGATTGTTGCCTACTACTGGGACATTCACCTTTTGTTTAGGCCTTTTTCCCTTGGCCTCTACGCTAACTTTTTGTTTGAAAATTAGAAATTCTTTAACTCTCAACCCTCGGTGAAACGCTTTTGTTTTCACCGTTGTAATCCTCTTACAAATGGAGACCGGTCGTCGGCAGCTTCGGTTGGAGTCCCGGCTTCACTCGGTTTGACGCCGGGCTTCAGGTTTCATTAAAAATGTTTAAAATTTAACTTTATTCGGTATGAAATGCAATAATAACAAGATAGCTCTTTAACTTCATTTAGATTCAGATTATTTCTAAACCAAGATCGTATAATAAACATTTAAACAATAAAAATTATTTTATTCACAGTGATTATAGGACAGTTCTACGTCGGACAAAATTCTAAATTTCATGTAACTCTTTAGGCACTACCTATCCTCACCCCTCCCGAGAGATGGTTGGTGCTCTGCAACTAGTTATCCGAGACATTGATTTTTTTTATAAAGCTGTTTCCTTGGCTCCTCGCTTGGCGCCCGAGACTTTCTTCTATATTTATTTATTAGCGAGTGTGCCACTTACAAGGAACAGCTAGGTTTGTTATTTTCCACTAAAACAACATATTTTTTAAATTATTACATTTGACACATTAATTTAATTATTTTAATTTATTACATTACGTAGGTACTTGACAGAAATTATTGTGTATTACTCTATTTAATTTTTCCTGTACTTAAAACTTTCCTTGTTTTGTAACAAGCAAACTGATTGTTTTGTAGATTTTCCCATTACGAAACCACCATGCTACTAGTACATAGTTCTTTACTGGTGTGTAAAAAATAACCTACTAAACCTGCTGCTAAGGTGTTGAGCTGGACACCCGAGGGACAGTGGTGTCAGGGTCAGCCGAGGATGTGTTGGCGGACAAGTTCTGACGAATACTCAATTCCTTCAAAAGAGAATGCTGGGAGCCGTTACGTAGCTCAAAATAGATATATTTGGAAGTCTACGGGGAGACATTTGCCCAGTAGTGGGATGAGACAGGTTAAATAAAAAACCCTGATCTTTCCGGTTGAGACATTTTGCCCTAATACATTCAGGAGGTTTTGTAGCAGCTTCTTCTGTTTTCAGGGGCCATTGCCTGCTATTCTCGCAAGGCAGATGGGGGGATGATGGTCAACTCGAAATGGATTGGGCATCCGGAGCATACTGCAACTATGTAATTTTTGTTGGAGTCATCATGTTTGTTGTATGTTGTGTGCAGATTTACAGGTATGTACCGAATTAAAAGTTTATCATGATTGAGGAACAAAAAAACACATTCATGAATCATGAATTCATGAGTCATTTGGTAGTTTTACCTAGAATGTTTTCAGGAGTTGTGAAAATTAAGATATTATACACTAGCTTCCGCCCGTTGCTTCGCTTGCGAGATACTGGGATAAAAAGCAAATTTATTTATTTATTTATTTATTTATTTATTTATAAAGGAAAACCAACAGCTAAAGTAACACAATGGTATAGACTTATAAAAAACAGAAAGCCAATTACAGGTTTTCACGAGTAGAAGCTGCTTAGAAACAAATAGTGTGAATAGCTTGAATAACAATAATAATTAAGAAATATCAACATAATTAGGAAGGTACACTGTCAAATCAAATCAGACAATCAACATCACTGGCAAAGAATTCCGCACTCAACCGCTGTCTGGCGGAGTTGACGCTCGTGGTGAACAAGTCAAAATTCGTGCGCTTGCAAAGCTTATTAAAATTGTTGCTTACTCGCCATAAAAATGAATTTTGCCTGTAATTAGTTCCGACTATAGGGGTTGAAATAGGGGGATTATACCTGGTGTTTTTAAAAGGGACATTAATATTTATTTTATGGAGTAAATCGGGACAACTAATGTTGTTCGAGGTGATTTTTAACAGAAAAGTTAAATCTGCAATTTCACGTCGCTTGGAAAGGGGAAGAAAATGGAATCTTTTACAGACGTTGAGGTATTTAGAAGATTTATATGAAATTTTCAATCGAAAACATAGATATTTGATAAATTTAATCTGGATTCGTTCAATTCTTTCAATGTATTTATTATATAGAGGGTTCCAAACTTGAGATGCGTATTCCAGAATGCTTCGGACAAAGGTGCAATAAAGTATTTTAAATGTTTTGGCTCTATTAAAGTTTGACGAACTTCTCATTATAAAACCCAACGCTCTAGAGGCCTTGGATATTATCGCGTCAATATGATCGTCGAATAATAACTTCGAGTCATGTAGTACACCAAGGTCCCTGATGACGTAGCGTCTAATCAATACTTCTTGTTTTAGACAATATTGCGAGGGTACTATAATAGTTTTACGGGTGAAAGTAACAACTGAGCATTTAGACGGATTGAGTTCTAAATGATTAAAATTACAATAAGCGTCAAGTCTTGAAAGATCAGATTGAAGTTGACTTACATCATCCGAAGATTTAATAATTTTGAAAATCTTCATATCGTCTGCAAAGCATAGCAATTGGCTGAATTGAAAACATTTAGATATGTCGTTGACAAATATCAAGAAGAGTAAGGGACCAAGTAAGGATCCTTGTGGAACACCACTAGGAATAGACACCCAACTAGAGATATAATTTTTGATGACTATAGCTTGCGAGCGATTGTTGATATAAGAGGAGAACCACCTAAGTAAGTCACCTCTTATACCGAACAGTTCGAGCTTGTACATGAGGAGTCTGTGATCTATTCTGTCAAAAGCTTTACTGTAGTCTGTATAGACTACATCAACTTGATGACCGTTGTCCATAGCTTCTGTTAAAAAGTCATTAAAAAGAATAAGATTAGACGTGGTGGAGCGGCCCTTAATGAAACCATGTTGCGTTTGGTGGAAGGAATGTTTCAAAGCAGCAAAGACATGGCTATATATAATCTTCTCAAATATTTTGGCGATGATGCAAAGTTTGGAGATCGGTCTATAGTTGCTGACTTCAGATCTAGATCCTTTTTTATGAATCGGTGAGACAAAAGCGGATTTCCAAATAGAAGGTACAGTACAGTCAGTAATAGATTTTTTAAAAAGTAACGTTATTGGGACACATATTGATTTAGCGCAGTTTGTAAGAAATATAGGGCTAATTTTGTCAGGGCCAGCAGATTTAGACGTATCCAATCTTAAAATAAGTTTACAAACTTCATTTTCGTTTATTTCTATGCTGTGTATATCGTGAGCATTGCCGCACTCGAATTGGTGTAATGGGTAAGTAACGGATAGATCAGTTCTTTGCGTGTCCGGTGATAGAAAAGTGGAATAAAAATACTTTGAGAACATATCACAGATAGACTCACCATTATTTGCCTTTGAACCAAGATAACTAACACAGGTCGGGATACCATTTGAATTGGATCGATTTTTGATAAATGACCAAAAGTGCTTCGGTTGGTCTTCTATACCATTTTCAATGAGCGATATGTAATTCTCATAACACTTACCCTCCAATGCATGCGCTCTATCTCGCAGTAGCATAAAGGTGTCATGGTCAGATTTCCTACCATAGGTTTTAAACTTTTTGAAATATTTTGACTTTTCCTTGATAACTTTAATTAGTGCAGACGAATACCATTTGGGATACAGACCATTACATACAGCTTTAGCGGGGATATACTGATTTTTTAACCGGTCTAGAACGGAGTAAAAATAATCAACAGCAGCATCAATGGACCTACATGAAAACTCAGTGAACCAGTCAATATCAGATATTTTTAAGTTAATCAGTTCATAATTACCTTTATTATAAATATATTTGCTGTGAGATTGAGATTTTAAACATGGTAACGATATAAAATTTGCATTAATTAGTAGGGCTTTATGATACGGATCAATTGGCACAAGAGGGTCTAAACATTCAGTGACTGAGACGTCTTCGTTAGACCAAACCAAATCTAAAAATTTCCCATACATATTACTTACGCCGTTGTACTGACAAAAATTGTGTGTATTCATATCATCAATTAAAAGAGTTTCAATAGGATTAGAATAAGAAGGCAAAAGATACGATTCTGAGCAAAGTGACCAAATTATATTACTTAGGTTAAAATCGCCCAACAAGATGAATTTATCTGATGGGTGAGAAATAACCAAATCGTTGAGTTTACTGAGGTAGTTTTCAAGCTGCTCATTAAAAGAGAAACCTAATTTCTGTTCACAAAGATATAAGCAAGATAAGTGAAGATTAATGCATGTTTTATTTTTATGTCTGAACGAGATAGTAACCCAGAGGTCTTCTGCGGAAGATTCAAAAGAAGTTTGGGAGATAGCATAGATATCTTTACGCACCGCAATCAGTACTCCACCTCCATACTTTTGCTTTGTTAGATTGTAATCACGGTCTCGGCGCCACACCACGTACCTATTGTCAAAGAGCTCAGACGTCAGTATGTTCTCTGGGAGCCAGGACTCGGTCAACACTATTACATCGTACGAACTCATGCAGAGATTACGAAAGAATGTAGTGGTCTTCGTACGAAGCCCTCTTACGTTCTGATAATAAATGTTTAGGTTAGTATGAGTCGCACTATCCATAAAAAACCCCTACACATACCATCAGCAAAGCAACAGTTATAATTAAACACGTATTATAGTAAACATTAATGCATAATGTAGTATGAGTACGAAGCATTCTTTTGTATCCCACGATTTCGAAACAATTCTCAACAGTGTTAAAGTTTAAGCAATAAAGTAACATAAATAGAACGAGAGTTAACATTTTAATTAAATAATAGGGTAGAAAAATTTCTGTGTATTCATAATGGTTATTAGCAGCGCAAGCGCGATGAGTCACCCGGCCCCGACGACGGTAGGCCGCACGACAAATTCCAATAGAACAAAGGCGAGCGAGCCGGACAGCGGTAAAGACAGGTGTAATAAACATTTTTTCAATGATGTTGATTGAGATTATTGAATTTAGAAAAAAGCAAAGTAAATATTGGTAACGTATTAGAGAATAGAAACGGATTAAGACAGCTTGTTTAAATCACTTTCTTGGCTGACGATGAACACCGGAGAAGTATCATTTTTTCTGACGTGGATTTTCCCAAACTTCACCCAAACGTAGTTCACGCTTTTTTCCTTCGCTAGCGACTTCACCTTGTTGAGCAACGTTTTGGACTCCACATTAAGATGGTCATTTATGTAGATGCGACGTACTGAGTCACGGAACCCGATATCGGGAGCCGTTAGACCCTTGCGAGCTCTCGCTGCTGCAACAAACTCCTCCTTTGTATAGCGATTTGTGAAGCTCACCACGATTGATTTCTCTTTAGATCCGTGTAGTGGAACTCGGTAAAGATAATTTATTTGAGTTTTAGGCAAGCTAAAATCGATCTCTTTGCCAATGGCCTCGATAATGGAGAATAGATTTTCGTCTTTCTTAAGTGGAACTCCCTTAATCTCTATGTTGTTGAGACGAGATCTTTGATCAGACGCGGTCAGTTGGACCTTCAAAGTCGCAATGTCTTTTTCTAGGCGATCCACGGCAGGCTGCATACGCTCCACTTTAGAGACTCTGTCCTCCACCTCAGTAATCTTGGTGGAAAAAGCATCAAGCCGTGCCCCCATAAAGTCACAGCTTGCCTTGAGGTCCAAGAGTTCTTCTTTGATAGTTTTAACATCCTCAGCTAGTGACGGCAGGCTTGCCAATTGGCGCTTTAGACCACGAACTTCTTTGAGAATTTCTTCTAGCGAGGCTGGTCCCGACGAAGCTGCAGGTAGAGGGGATGTATTTCTGCACGAGAAGCACCTCCAGGCCGCTCGTTTTTCAGTGCCCATCTTCCTCCATGTGGACTCAGATACTTGGGCACACCCAAAATCCAGGTGCTTATTGCAGGCACCACACTGCACTCCATCATTAAAGTCCAAGCCACATGCTGTGCATTTCATTTTGATATACAAAAGGTTGACGATCTATGAGTTAAAATAAAAAAATGTGTTAATCCGGGTTTAAACCTCAGACTAACATAAATAAAAGGCAGACACAGCGCGTCGAGCACCCGGGTGACCGCAAGTTCAGTAATACTAAATGCGTGAGTAATACGTTTCCGCGCTCAGTACGCAACAGAGTGTTAGTCGGATCAGACGTTTCCGTGATAGTACTTTGCTGCCTAGGTTTTATACGCATAATGCCGTATTGTGTCTTCAAGGACTGCAAAAATAATTATCTAAAACAAAAAAGTCACGATGGAATATCTTTTTACAGCTAAGTTTTGTTGTTTTTCATTAATATTTGTCAAAAATATCTTGTGATCACGATTTGGAACACAAAACCTAAATATACTCGGTTGCAAGTGCCAGTGTTGCAAGTATGCGTTAATAGTACATTGTTCACCGAGAGGAGAAAGTGACCGATTACCGTCGAGGGTGTCGTTTGAAGCCCGAGCCGTAGGCTAGGGCTTTAAAACACCCGAGATCGGGAATCGCACTTTCTCTCGAGTGATACATAGTGCTTTATACTACACCTACGAGGAAAATAAAAAACTAACTTGACTTTGACTTTGACTAGCCAGTGCTTTTTTTTTAGCTAGTGGCCAGTGTCATTTTGCGAACTTGGAGATAAAAACTCACTGTAAAAACTTTTTGGCTTTTGATATTTAGGTTACCAGCGCAGTCTTACCCAAAATTAAAAAAGAAAAACCACGTAAGAAATGGATTTTCATACACTTTTCTCTCCCGCTCAGATGCGTTATCTCCCCGTATATTTGTTCGATATGCAATGACGTACTTTCTACCGTAAATTTGATAAAGTATCAAGGTACTTTCCGAGCAGGTGTAGTATAAAATTATTTTTCCCCAACCTTGGGGTAACTTATATTAAAAAAATGAATATGAATTTAATTTGACAGCTAAAAAAACTGTACCTAATTATTATTAGTTATTACTTATTACCGATAGTAGGTCCAGAATTGAAAGTTTTTCTACCAAATGTTGCGTTATTTAGATATCAAAGTCTCCTGTATTTACTTAAGTAGGTAGGTACTTAGGTACAGGTTCTACATAGCTAGGCTTAGGCAGCACTTATTATAATTTTGATTAGTAGACTGAAAGCAAGATTAGAAACCTAGGTATATTTTTATTTGATATAACTTTAAGTAGGCAGTGTAGGTACGTAGATATCTACTTAAAAATAGTCGGTTAGATAATAACATTAACAACCAGTTTGCTGTGCAGTTCAGTAAGTATAGATAGATAAATTGAACTGGTAAGTTAGTTCGCCTATCGATAGGTAGTAGGTACGTAGGTTACCTACTCACCAAATTAATACTTTTCTTATATATGACTATGTGGATAGATATTACTTGAAATATCATTGTACTGAAAAGGAAATAGGTAGTGCATAACTGGATAGTAAAATGTTCAGATTTATTATTATTCGTCACGGAATAATTTGCAAGACAACCCTAACGTTACAAGTGCCGCGTCAGTAGAGATAGAGTTATGCTATAGAAAAGGATGCAAGGTGTAGGTGAATATAAATGTTAGGTACTGAGCGCGGTGCAAGTTGAATAGCACTTTATTGCGTAGCAGCTAAAGTAGCTATTTATTTAAATGTGTTCGCGGAGTGAGATTTCTGTCCTTTCTTTATTCTGTGTTGATAGTAAGAAAATATTACCTAATTCTCGGAGTCAAGCAAAATTTAACACTATATATTTCATACATATTTCAAAGTGCCATAACTCCAAAACTATGAACTTTTACGAAAAAAAGTTATAGAACATAAAATACTCATCAATACGTAGAATCCAATTTTATATTCATGCACTTATGATATTTCAATATTTCTAGTTTTAAACAAAAACTAACTTCCAAAACTTGTCCAAAAAACTACCCTTCAACTGTGTATTCGACCCATGTGACAGGTGATTTTTTATAAATTAGTTTTGTGTTTATTTTTAGTTAGGGCTTCCTAGCAAAATTGCTATCTAATTTTGCTAGGAAGCCCTAACTAAAAATAAACTTTAAGAAAGTAATACTTTTATTGGTATTTCATTGTATGATACTAGCATCACAAACACCTACAAACAAACGAATTGCAACAGTGTAAGCAGCGCGTGGCGGTGAGAGTGTCACGCACACAAGTATAACCAATCGCAGTCACTCGATTTTTCGACGCGCTGTGTCTGGTTAGTCCGAGGTTTAAACTATGTATATTCCAAGTTTCATTCAAATACGTTACAGAGTGAGCAACCACAAACATACTCACACTAACACAAATTTTCGCATTTATAATATTAGTGTGATTTGGATCTGCCCTTGCCCGTGTCCTTGAATGTCATGAGACATTAGTCTCCATGAGGTCATGAAGACCGTGTGGCCTTTGTTGTATTAGTGAAGTGTAACTAAGCAAAGCTGATGGGAACCACTTGACTGATATAAATACTCACAGCTTAAACACAACAAACTAAACAAAGCTGATGGGAACCACTTGACTGTTAGAAATACTCACAGCTTAAACTGATATAAATACTGATAGCTAGTTTCTCAGTTATATGTTGTTGCAGGTTGTCAATGCTGATGTACGGGGGGGCTGACAGCTCGTTTCTGAGCGCGTTCGTGGAGGCGGTGGGCTGCGTGGTGCTGTGCGCACTGGCCGTGTCCGCCGCCGTCATTGTCACGCTCGGCTTCATCAACTGGTGCCAGGTCATCGTGCAGCGTTTCCCTAGGTATAGTACGCGTCATGTAAAAAGAACGCTGGAAGAAGTGGTGGGGGTGTTTGTGCACCAATAAATCGCCTAGTACGCAGCTTACCGCCAGTACCTCCGAATGCAAGCTTTAATAAAGCCGTGATTCCATTGTGCAAGTGTTGTGCCACCACTACCACCAGCCTATATCAGTCCACTGCTGGACCTAGGCCTTCCCTAATAAGAAGGGCATATGCCTAGAATTCCTATGTTTAACATGCGGTTTGGGGATCGCAGGGCACAGCTTCTCCGTTGACGCTATTGCCCATCGGCGGTCATAGAATGTAGCTGTGCCGGTGTTAGGCTGCGCTATGCCAGGCCAGAATCAATCGACCACCGGAGCCCCGGGTTCTGAAGAAAGTTGACTTGGTACCCCTTACATCTCTGTGTTGCATGCAAGGTCCTAGTTACAAACTGCATAACTAGTGGAAACTGCAAACGTAAACCGAGTTTTGAACTAACTTTTAAATGTAACGTTATATCTGCATGTAATAACTTTCACAATGGAATGACTCTACCATTTTGTTAAGGGCTCATCCAAGGAATTACTAGATACTACTATGTTTTACTTAATAGCAAGATAATGCCTGCCTAACTAAAAATGCAGCTGGTTCATTTTTAGCAAATAACCATATAATGATAATGACAGTCAACACAGATTTCTATTTTAATTTTACTATTTTGGTCTTTCAGTTGTGAAGCTGCAGCCGGTCAGGATATAGACAAGAAGGATGAAATATCAACGAATGCGTTCTACATCGAAATTGGCAGTGTGCAGGTGATTAACTGTCAATGAAAATAAATATATAAAATAGTTTTATAATGAGCTAAATAGTTAAAAGTATAATTTATGCGATGTCATTACTAGAGGCGTAGATGTATTTCTCAGCCAGTGTATTCGCCATTGCGCCAACGAGGTCTTCAAAAGATATCATATTTCTCAATTTGGTGAAATAAATAAGGAACTTTTACACAGTTAAGTCCCAAAATTAAATTAAGTCTGGCAGATGTGAAACATCGAAACAATTTTTTTATTAATAATACTTTGAAACCACGACCTGCAGCGCAATAGGTTTAGGCAACACCATCACTGTCACTACTAAAACTCTAACTCTGACTTTCACCTCCACTTCCAGTTTCACTCAAGCTCAAACCCGTATCTCAAAACTCAACTCAAGACGCAACTCAAAACTCCAGACAAGTCAACAAAAATTTCGAAATTTCGGGCTTTGATTGATTGTAGGTGAAGCCAAGGTCGCAGGTTCAAATCCAGCCTGAGTCGAAATATTTGTGATTTTTTAAAATCTTAGATTTTCCCTGAAGTTTGGGCTAACACTTAAATACAAAAAATTAAAAGAATAAGCAAAGCGACAGCTCTCGTCAGTGTACTAAACTGTTAGTCATTGAGCAGGCTTGGAAGCTGCAACGTTTCGCCTGTAGGTGAAGCCAACGGCGCTTAGCCGTGACTGCCCGAAAATTTGGACAAGGCGAGTTGACTCGGTAGCGCAGTTGGTTAGAGCGTCTCGGTATTGATGGGTTCAAGTCCCGAGAACTGAGTCGAAATTTTTAGGATGTATAAAAATCTAAGATTTTCCCTGAAGATACTAGGCATGGTATGGCAGTGCTATGGCATGTGGGCTAACACTTAAAATACAAAATAAATCAAAGTCAACACAAAACTCAACTTCAAACACAAACTTGTCGCTCGCGAGTTCTAACTTCCAGCAGTAGATGTTTCACATCAAAAATGACCACCAGACACAATGCACATCTGACATAAAATTTTTGTATGTTTTCTATGTATAATTTGTATGTATTACAGTCTACAGTCTACTAAAAGTAGTATAACAGTCATGTGGTTCCCATAATACTAGCTCTGCTTAGTTTGGGTTGACATGATGCTGCGTGATAGTGTCGAGCAATATTATTATTAATTACATTGTTGTTTCTAGTTTGGCGCATGGGCGGCGTTCGCGACGTGGGTAGGACTGGCCGTGTTCTCGACGCTGAAGGTGTGCCGCTACCACCAGCTCGAGAACATACAGGTGTCCATGTACCGCGAGAGACAGCGTCTCGTTAACGAGAGCGGCTCGCCCACCGCCGCCGAGGGCCGCTCCACTCCGCCGATACCAGCCTCTTAGATACCACTCGATCGGTTGGTAAGGCTGCGCCAGATGATTGGCGCAGCCTTTGCTAGTCGGGATGTTATGATACTGCGCTGTGAGACTGTGATTGTAATGGATATAACTCTCTGAAATTTCGAAGTATGAAGTTTGATTGTCAAAAGGTTTTTAGATCGTGATTTACGCTCCATTTATGGACGATATTCGGCCAAAGCGCTACGTCATTTTAATTGCTAGGTAACCTTATACATTTTATAAGGAATCAGAGACTATGTAAATGCACAATTAGCATATTGAATCTTAGAGGTACCTATGCCTAGTATCTTTTATAGTTTTGGAAGACTAGGTATATGTATACAAGAACTAAATTAGTTACCTGTTATTCCTAGAACCATGCCATGAACTGCTTTTCTGAATTAAAAAAATAATAATAATCATAGTTAAATCAATTGAAAACAAATTACAAACATAAGAGATAGAATATTGTTTGTTAAGTTAAAAAAATACTAAAATGTGATATTTATAAGCCCAGAAATATATTGTGGTAAACGAGTTAGTTTGCACAATTAATAATGTTATTTTTTTCGTTCAATTTTAGGGTCTTTTCTGAGCTTAGTGTTGAAAGGTTAAAAGCAAATCTAAGCCTTCTCAGTCCATTTACAGTAGATTTTAATTTAGCATAAATAATTTATAATAAGTATTGAATAAGTTAATTTTCAAGTATTATTGACTGAAATAAAACAGTTAGGTAATCAGTCATGACGAGGTATTTTCTAAAAATAAATTAATGTGTCGTAATAACAAAAAAAAACAATTTATGTTATTTTATTCAAATTTTATTATTTACACTTTGATTTTAACTATTTATTTGCTAAGCAAATTATGATTAATGTTTCAGTGTGTTATGTATCTTTTTGCTCAATAATCATCATTTCACTTTAATTTATTTTAAAGTAAATGATAAATAGCTCGTTTATAATTATAAAGTTATATTGAATTTAAATTAAGTGCATTCCAAAGTTTTAAATGATTCTATTGTATGTTCGATTAGTTTAGGTATATCGTAAAATAAATGAGATTATTGAACAGACCATTTTTTACGGACTTCAAAAAAGGAGGTTATCAATTCGATACGTATGTATGTAATATTACTGGAATTGCAAAATATTCACATATGTGAATCTGTTAGGGCTTCCAAATAAATATACAAAATTTGAGAGGTGTATGTATGTATGTTTGTCCACCCATATCTCCAAAACTATTTATCCTATTTTGACCATTCTTTTTTTATTAGCTTACATTTACTTCAACTTAGGGAACAGTGCAAGTTTCATCAAGATAAGTTCAACAGTTTTCAAGATATGAACTATTAAGTGTGACCGCGGTGTCAAAAGGAAAAAATCTCAAAACCTTGGTCAAATTCCAGTGCATGTAAGAAAAATGGGATTGCGGCATAGCGCAGCCTAACGGCAGCACAGCTAAATCCCCAGGCCGCAGACGGGCAGCAGCGTCGGCAGTGCGAAAAGTTATGCTCTGCGGTCCCCAACCCGCATGCTGAGCGTGGTTATGGGCATATCCTTTTTTATTAGGGGAGGCCTATGTCCAGCAATGGACTGATATGGCCTATATCCTAGGCTGGTGTGGTGGTGGTGGTGGTTAAGCTGGCCTTAAGTATATGTATACTTACAACTGGGAATTTCTCTCGGACTATAATTAGGTAGTACTTAGGTACCTGGTGCTTACTTCTCCAGACCGATTTTTAAGATCATGATTTGTATAGGTACCTACCGACCTACCTACCTAAGTGCCTACCTATTGCTGCTATTCGGAAGAAGTCTAATTGGGGGGAGGGTCGTATAGCTGTTAGCTGTTAACCCTCCGTTGGTCGCGTGGGGTCTTTAAAAGCCCAGGTGTTACAGAAATGTAAACATTTAAAACCATCTCAGCGATTCAATACTTTAGGTACCCTCCTAAGTTGGATTATACTTGCTGCGTATCGCCGCTAACTTCAGTTCGCGCGTAAGCACCGTGAGATACAGACGTGTTTTGTGCGTACGGGCTTTGAAAGACCCCACGCGACTAACCGCGTAAGTAAAATTGAATTGATTTTTTAGTTTAGATTTCTTTTGTAACATGTTTTTTAAGTATTTTTATTGTTGTTTTAGATTTAATTTTTTTTTTTTTTTTTTTTATATTGGATAGGCTTGCGTTTGACTACAACTGGCCTGATGTTAAGCGAAGATGCAGTCTACGATGGAGCACGCTTGCCTAGAAGAAACCTGTTCACTCGTGCCTTGAAGATGCCCATGTTATAATTATCGGGGAACACATACTCGGGTAGAGCGTTCCACTCCTTGGCGGTGCGCATGATAAAGGTGGAAGAGAACCGCTTTGTGCGCATACGAGGTATGTCTACCATATAGCGATGTCGCCGTGCAGAACGCCTGCTTGTCCGATGGTGGAATGGAGCTGGTGGAATCAAGTTGTACAGTTCCGCTGCACACTCTCCGAAATGTAACCGATAAAAAACAGAAAGACTTGCAACTTTACGACGATGTTCCAAGCTTTGGAGTCTTGCATTGACCAAATCATCATTGCAAATGAGCCTCTTGGCTCTTTTTTCAATTGCTTAAAGTGCCTCAAGCTGGTACTTCGCTGAACCGTCCCAGAGGTGAGAACAGTATTCCATACATGAACGGACTTGTGCTTGATACAGGTTGAGCAACTGTCCTGGTGTGAAATACTGCCTCACCTTAGCGAGAACGCCCAACTTTTTGGCGGCCAATTGTGCTCTTGACTCGATATACGAGCCAAAATTGAGCGTCGGAGTTAAGGAAATGCCAAGAAGCTCGAGGTGGTCAGATATCGGTACGGATTCATTTCGGAAAGTAGTAATTAACTGGTAAAATGGACGAAGAACAACAACGTCGTATATTAAGCTGGTTAGATGATGAAAGTAATGATGTTTACGGTGGTAGTGATGATGAAGAAGGTGAAGGCGGTATATACCCGGATGAAAGGAGTGAGCACAACACTGATTCTGAGCAGGAATGTGAAGATGAACCCACAGAACAACATGAGGTATCTCCGGACGAACTGCTTGAGAATTCGGAATCTTTGCGTGAGCATCGTCAGATTCTGGAATCGTTGGACGAACAGCATGTGGTTTTGGAATCGAATGAACAACACATAGATTTGGAAAGTTCGTATAGTGATGATGATGAAGAGCCCTTGATAAATATATCATCACAAAACTTTTTCATCGTCAAAAAGAGGGAGAGAAATGGCACCTACAAAATAATTTGCAAATGGAGAAAGACACCTTACCCACAGAACTAGGAGACATAATATAGTTACGGAGCAACCAGGTCCCACCTTGTGGACGCGCGAGAGGTCAGTGGTTCCTTGGAGTCATGGCTTCTATTTTTGAACTTAGATATGTTGCAGCATATTGTGGATTGCACTAATATAAAGATAGAATCTGTACAGACAAATTTTGACAGAGGAAGAGATTGCGAACTTACGAATTTGATTGAACTGAAGGCATTGATTGGAATTATGTATCTAATTGGTATACATAAATCATCACATACGTCGATTGATGAAATTTGGATGGCTGATGGCACTGGGATCGAAAAATGTCGCGCTGTGATGTCTAAGCAGCGATTTCGATTTTTACTCAGAGTTCTTCGTTTTGATGACATACATACTCGTTCAGAACGAAACTCTATTGACAAACTGGCGCCGATTAGACAGATTTATGAAGGATTCGTGAAGAACTGTGACAAATATTACAAAAATAGTCAATATGTTACCATTGATGAAATGCTGGAGAGTTTTAGAGGATCGGGTCGATTTCGCCAATACATGCCCAGTAAGCCAGCAAAATACGGGATCAAGCTGTTTTCTCTGGTAGATGCCGTAACCTTCTATACCAAAAACTTAGAAATATACGTCGGAAAGCAGCCTGAAGGCCCTTACTTTCAGGATACGTCTACAAGTGCACTTGTCAAGAGAATACTAGAGCCACTTGCAGGAACTGGAAGAAATGTGACTATGGACAACTGGTTCACTAGTGTACCCTTGGCTGAACAATTACTAACAAGTTATAACTTGACAATAGCAGGCACAATGAGGAAAAATAAGCCAGAGATACCAAACGACTTCAAGCGAAAGGGATTGGAAGAACTCTCCACAGTGTTCGGTTACCAGCCGACAGGGACATTGCTCTCTTACTGCCCAAAGAAGGATAAGGCTGTTCTACTACTTTCAACAATGCACCATGATGGCGAAGTGGATGAAAATTCTGAGAAAAAGCTTCCAGAAATCATAAAGTTCTACAATAAAACGAAAGGAGGTGTCGACGTGGTGGACAAACTTATCGGCACTTACTCCGTCGCTCGTGTTTGCTACCGATGGCCACTAAGGCTGTTCTTCACATTCCTTGACGTTGGAGCTCTAAATGCCCACATAATATTGGATACCGTGAGTTCAGATAACAAAATGAAGCGAAAGTACTTTTTGAAAACACTGGCTTTTGAATTGTGTCGTCCTCAATTGCAATCGCGGGCCACCGTTTCAACTTTGCCTCGAGAATTGAAACAAACTATGAGACGATTCATACCTCCTCTTCAGGATGTTCAAACCAACGAAAATAATTTCGTGCCAATGAGAAAGCGTTGCATTCATTGCCCCAGACAAACAGATCGAAAATTCAAATCCGTCTGCCATTTTTGTAAGGGTAATATATGCCCAACACATACTAAAACGGTATGCACCGACTGTGTTCAAAAAGATAATCAGTAAAAAAATGACTGACTTCGATTGGTAAAAGTTTATGTTTTTTTTTGTTGGTGTTTGTCAAATTTTACGTAACTGTCTTTGTTATTTAAGTGTTATTGTATAAAGATTTATCAAAAGGAGAAGTTCCTGCATTTAGTTATATTAAAACATTTTTTTTGTGATTGTGATCTCAAGGAGAGAAATTTATGTTCCTACTTTTAGATTGTAAGTTTAAGGTAGAAATAAAAGAATATTTGTACGTAACTTGTTGTAGTTTTATTGTAATTAGGTTAATCACCAATATTTTGCTAAGATAATTAGGAAAATATAATTAGATAGGTGTTTTTTAGGCTGTTTATTTTTGGGGTCTTCAGAGACCCCACGCGACCAACCGCGTAAACAAAAAATGCGCGACTGACCGAAGGTTAAGTACAAGCACAGATATAGAAGACAACTAGATAAAGCCTTAAAAAATTCAATATGCTCTGAACGTCAACCCATATGGCTGATCTCTACTTTCTTCTTATTCTTTATGTCCATAAATCATTTGCTAGAAAGGGATGCATACTTTTATCTCAATGCGATTTCTGCGACTGCGTACCTAGGGCGTTTGTATAAACCTGCATAGAATTTGGTTCGAGCGCCCTGGTACGATGAACTTATAGATCTATTTTTAAGTCGCATTGATATATGTATGCGTCTCTTTCTAACTGATGATATTGGACTTAAGAAAGTAGAGATCAGCCGTATGAGTTGATGTTCAGAATATAGTGAATTTTAAGGCTTTATCTAGTTCTCTTCTATATCTGTGAGTACAAGGTAGTAGGTAGGTACGTTAAACACAACAGTTAGTCCATTTCGGCCATTGGTTAAAGACGTAACCGTAGCCGAAGTTACCCCAGTTAGGTGACTACCTTATTATTATTACAAACAAGTAAGTATTTCAGATTTACTTCAAACTAAAAATTGCGAAATAAAAAAGTAATTTAAAAAAAATAAACACTTCAAAAAGAAATTAACTCAAAATTATAATAATATTTTAATGGAATAAATGCAAAAGTGTGTGTGGTGTGTGTGTGTGTGTGTGAGAGAGAGAGAGAGTATTTTTGTCCCCCCTCAACTCCGTAACGACTGTACGGATTTGGATGAAACTTGGAATATACATAGATTGTACTGGAGCCGCGAAGTCACCGGAAGCTAGTTGTAGGTAATACTTTTCAGGCATAATGAAACGTTACTTAATAAATTAAAACTCTTTTATTAGGACCTCTGAATAGTCGATAAAGCAAGCTTTGAAGTTTTTGCTCTGTTTTTGCTACTAAAACTACCTTAACGGCCGATTCCTATATTATACCGTTACCGATGACGCCTCGTTTTCCCTAGAAAAACTGTCAAATTTTCGACGCCTCGTTGTTAATTTTTGACAGTTTTTCAAGGGAAAACGAAGCGTTATCGGTAACGGTGTATTATAGGAATCGGCCATTAGTATGCAACAAGCAACAATATTGATGTTTATATAAAATTAAGGTTATTTATATTTAAAGTAAAACCGGCAGCTTTGATTTGATTCGATATTATGCGATTCAATATAGATTTTATTATGCACATGCATTTCGTACTAATTTGTAAAGAAAATGTTTTATGTACAGAATATTTACACAAATTTTACACAATAGGCCTCTAATGTTTACCTGTTTCCTTATCACTTATAAATTATAATACACACTACACAGATCATTATTATTATTATTAACCTCAGAATTATTTACACCTTTTCATGGAAATCACAACAGCCTTTTTCACTAACAATAAAATAAATTATGAAAAATTTCTTACGCTGGTAACATAAAAATATTAAAAAGGTACAAAAAATACAAGACTGAAAACAAACAAGCCTTGAAAGTTGTCAACGTGCTAACCTGCCTGTCCTATCTAGGCACGCGAGCTCCTGAAGACACCAAATTCTTTCGGACCACCCATATGGGACTCCACCATCGTAGCCAAGTAATTGGAGAGCGTAACGCCTCTGGGAACTCAACCCGGATAGGAATGGTACTCAGAACAATACCCAAAGACTCGAGTGTGGTTATTTTCGAAGTTGAATCTAGAGCAAAGAACTAACGTTCGATTCTTACCCGCACTTCCTTAACCAAGATGGTAGAGTCGAAGTGTTGATGACCTTGATTGCAACCTACACGGAGAATACATGAGGCGCGCGGAGAGGTACCCCCGCCCGCACCCCGCTTATCCACACATTCGTCTCGTGGCCGCCAACAAACATTACGCGTGCGCATTGCTACTATGAATACAGGGATTAAAATGACTTCTACCGAAAACTGGGAAAAAAGCAAGTTTTTTACTTATCTGCGTCATTTTAATTATTTTTCTTGTTACATACATCAAGTAAAACATCATAACATCACATCTACAAGTAGCGGCACGAAACTATAGCGCTGACCGTTATTTGCGCAGAAGTCAAAAGTAATGTATCATATGAGAGCTAGAGGCGAGAGAGAGCGAGAGACCCATGCGCAGAAGTGTCGTTCACCCCTAGACTTTGTGCTGCTAGCTATACTTAAAACACTATCTCATTTAAATACACAAAAACAAATAAAATAAAAAACCAGCAATGTATCCATGCAGCAAGCAGTCCACCGCGCCGGTACGGTTTTGAAATCTTGAAACATTGTTTTCTCCAGTTATAATATTTTTCAGACAACAGATTTTTTTATTTGGCTTGGTTTTGTGTGCTTTTTCACCACGTTTCGTTTTCGGTAGACGTCTTTTTACACCTGATATAAAAATACCTTTAACTTTGTAAAATTATCTAGATTAATCTAGACTAGACTACACCTTTTTCATTTCTTTGTAACGTCGCTTACAAAAAGTCATTTAAAGAATTTAGAATAACCTACATAATGAATGTGTTAAATAATAAAAATAAATTACCTATGTGATAAATTAACTATTGATAAAACCCCTTCTATTGACACAATGTCTGAAGCAAGGAGTTCGTGTTAAAGATCTTCTTAATTTTTCTTCTTTTTTTATTATTTCTTTCCATTTGAGATCATTTCTGCTGTGAATTTCAGTCGCATTAAGAAACTTTAGTGTCCGTTTACAGAACTGTGGAGTCCTGATAACTTTAGAGCGTTTGGCTTAGCAGACTACAAGACCGTCGCGTCGGCGATCACTGCGTTGACTCGTGCGAGTAACCAATGAACGAAAAACACAAGTGTGAGTGAGTGAGGGTTGCAGCTCACTCATATTTTTGCACAACAAGTTTAGGGAATCAGAAAATACCTACCCAAATTAGCATAATTTTGTTATTACTTTGTTTTAGTTTTTCTTGATATAAATTAGAACGTTTTGGCTACGTTGAGATCAAACCGTCCTCAAGTACGCAGTGTGCATGCGTCGCGTCGGAGTGATTTACTGTGAAGGAGCTTCCTTGGGCGGCGTGTCGGCGCACGTGCATGTTGAGCTGCGCGCGCAGGCGGAAGGCGGCTGGGCACAGCGCGCACGCGTGCGGCCGCGCGCCGCCGTGGCACGACGCGTGCGCTGCCAGCTCCGCGCGCCGCCGGAATCGCGCGCCGCAGCCGCACGCGTGCCGCGCTGCGTCGTGCCGCCGGCGGTGCGAGCGCAACGCAGCGCCTGACGCGCAACGCGCGCCGCACGCCTCGCAAAGCAGCGCCGGCGCCGCCTCCGCGCCGCCATGACGCACCGCGTGCGCCACCAGGTGCGCGCGCCGTGTGAAGCGCAGCCCGCACGCCGCGCACGCGTGCGGCCGCAGCGCTAGGTGCACGGCGCGTACGTGCCGCGCCAGATTGGCCGCGTCCGAGAAGGCACGCCCACACGTGGCGCACGCACGCCGGCCTGCGGGTACGCACGCAGGCTCTAGCTCGGCGTCGTCCCTGGAAAGGCGGATGGTCGCACGGTGAGAGGCGGCGGGGGCGCGGCGTGCGCGCGGCGCGCGTGGTCCCGCAGCGCGCGGCGCAGCTTGTAGGCGGCGGGGCACAGGTGGCAGCGGTGCGGCGCGGCGGCGGCGTGCAGTGGTAGGTGAGCCGCCAGCTCGTGGCGCGCGGCAAATGCTCGGCCGCACGCGCAGCGGTAAGGACGTGCGCCCGAGTGCGCAAGCGCGTGGCGCGCCAGGCCGGCGCGCAGGCGGAAGGCGGCCGGGCAGAGCGCGCAGGCGTGCGGGCGAGCCGGTTCGTGCGTGCGGCGGTGCGCGTGCAGGGCGCCACTCTGAGCGAAGCCGCGACCGCAGCGCTCGCAACGGTGCGGGCGCTCGCCGGTGTGCGTGCGCAGGTGCTGGCGCAGGTTCTGCTCGTTGGCGAAGGTGGCGGCGCAGAGGTGGCAGGCGCGGCGGCGGCGGCGCTCGTGCGTCTCGGCCAGGTGGCGCGCGAGTCCCTGCGGCGCGCGGAATCGCGCCCCGCATGCGTGGCACACGTGCGGCCGCGCTCCCGTGTGGATGCGCGCATGGTGCACGTACCCGTGCGCTGTGGCCAGGCTGCGGCCGCACGCGGGGCATTCGTAGCGCGTGCGACCGCCACAGTGCACGCGCGCCGCGTCCAGCGCCCGCCGCGTCTCTTCGTCGAACCGGTCGCGGCGCCGGTTACGCGGCGTGAGGTCGTCGTAGGGGCTGGGCGCGAGCCCGTCCACCGCCTGCACCTCCCCCCGCGCCCCGCCTGCGTGCGGCCGCTGGTGCCGCTGCAGGTAGTGGTCGCGCAGGTCCCGCAGCGCTGTCCTCAGCGCGGCCAGCGGGTCGGCGGCGACGAGTGCGGCCAGCGGTGCGCCCTCGTCCTCCGAGTCCTCGCCAGCGGAGGCGCCCGGGATGGGAGACTCCGCGAACCTACGCAATATAGTGCTTACATGCGAAGGTTTGCAAATTCGTTCGTACTGCGCGAGCAGTAAAGGATGCGAGTTTGCGTGGGGTGAGCGTGTGCGGGGTCAGCGGGGCGGGGCGGGGCGGCGGCGGTGCGTGCCCACGTGGTAGCGTAGGTGCGCGCGGCGGCGGAAGGCGCGGCCGCACAGCTGGCAGCGGAAGGCGCGCGGCGCGTGCGTGTGCAGGTGGCGGTCGCGGCCGCTGCGGGAGAGGAAGGCGCGCGCGCAGAGCTGGCAAAGGAAGACGCGCGCGGCGGGCGTGCGGGTCGCGGGGCGGGGGGCGTGCGCGGCGCGCCGGTGCGCCGCCAGGTTGCCGCGCGTGCTGTACCTCCGGCCGCACTCGCACGGGAACTGTTCGCTCTCCGTGTTTGAGTGCCTCTTCATGTGGTTCAGCATGTTGTATTTATTGGAGAATGTGCGGTTGCATTCGGGACAGACGGCCGGGATCCGCTTTTGATTGGTCTCTTCCTTTTGGATGGTAGTGGCTTCCGGTGGGCGGCGGTAAGCGCGATCGGGGCTCCTGCCCCGCAAGCTATCGTGAGTATGATCTTCGCTCGCCTTTATAAACTCTTCTCTGTCACCAGTGACGCCGCAGCAATTTATACAGCTAAGTTCAACCTCTGAATGCGTCCTGAGGTGGTGGGCGAGTTCAGTGCGAGCGGAGAAGGTCTTGGTGCAATGTGTGCAGTGCGTAGACTGCGGTGCGTCTGAAACTTCGTTGGATGCTGGAGAGCCGATCGACATGACATCTTCAGGCTCCAAAAGGAGCGTCTCCTCAAAGGTCACATGTTCTCTTACAAATTCCTCTAAGTGTTCTCGGTCTCTGACGTCTCTATGCTTAGATTCCAAATGATGTATGAATTCATCGGTTGAAGTCCTCAAGTTGCACTCCTGACAAACTAGCTCCATAGATTCTACATTCAGTAAGTAGGTAGCTAGTACACTTTCAACTGTTTCCTTAAGCTGCGATCTGCGGACGGAATACTTACCTATAGGTGAGTTTGATGTAGACAATAGATACCTAATGTTTGACTAAAAGATTATTGCCTGCTCTCAGAACACGGATTTTTTGTTGAACGTAATTAGTTAATGATAAGATATAGTCAAATCAATCAATCATTCTCAGAAAGAACTCAAAAATGGCCATATAAGCAGGTATACTTGTTTGTACTGACCTTTCAACCCTGCTGGCATAATGATTGCTCTGAAACAATAATATTTACCTCATTTTATGATTGATTTTTATAAATGTATCGAATAGAAGGTATGAATTATACAGGGTGGGGCAAAATTTTACCTCATTGAGGGCTGAGGGCAGCCACCTTTTCTTTTGCAGTTAGAAGGTTTTGTTCATAGGAAACTATAGGTTTATTTCGACGAAAAAACAATATCATTTTCGGATTTTTGAAAAAATTTAGTCTGCCTTGCAAACGCATTTGTCAAAAAATCAAAGTTGGTCTCAATCGACTCTATTTCCCAACAGGAAAACTTTTCTCATAGTAACTTACCAAATCTAATCATAAGATTTAGCAAACATTCAAAAAAGTTTGCCATACATATTCTATGAAATGTCATGCGGAAACATCGAGTTAATTGAGAACATGCATGTCATTCGGCGCAAAGTGATAATCGGTAGTATTCTGCCAACACAATTTAAAGATCAATTTGAAATAAGAAAGTATTTCCCTACAAGTGTTCGAATGGCATTCATGGACTCAATGTTGTGGCGAATGGAGCCTTATAGAAATTGTGTGGTTAAGTTTTTTTAATTTTTGTAAAATCTTAAGATTTAATTGGGTAAGTACTTTGGGAAAAGTGTTCCTGTTGGCAAATAGAATCGATTTCCCGTTTTTCAATAAGAACGAGTTCTTTAATTCGCGCTATTTTCATGATTAAAATAGTATTTGGTACCTCAACTAGAAGCTGTGCTTGGGAGACAAGGATCTTGTCAGCATGTATGCAGCTAGCTCGCATCTCATTCCAGGCCAACAGCTGGTTGGCACATGGCTTGCATGCATACTCCGGCAAGCCATCCTTTTCTTGTACCTGGAAGAAAGAACAAACTTCTCACTTGAAGTGGGGGAAAAGGTTCTGCATAATTTTTATCCATCATTGGGGTATTGTTAAGTGAAACTGACTTAAATGTAGTTCTGACCTATCTAATCTAAAGAGCCTCCTGAATCCTTTCCACACAGTCCTGTCTAGGCCAGAACAAGAAAACCACGATTTATTTCTGGATATCAACCTAATAGTTAAAACTTGGTCCTGATTTGGTAATTTTTGCACCCCACAGCAAAGAAAACTATTATTTTTATCTGGATATTAACCAAATAATTAAAACTTGGCCCTGATCTAGTCATTTCTGTTATCAACCTAATAATTACATAATACTTCTATGCATTGCATAACGTAACCCAAAACTTGGTCCTGGTCTGGTCATTTCTGTGTCCCCCCTAGGGGTCTGTGCCCTGTGCCTAGGCCTATTTACGGCACTGAGCCTATGATGCGTTAGTACGTCAGCCATACTATTTGATGCATCTTGCGCCAGATATCTTTTATCTTTATATGCATCCGCCCTAAAAAAATAATTTACATCTCTCATGTTCGGTAAGCAGGTTCTTATTACCTCCAAGTGGGGCTTGTAGGTGACTAATTAGCGCTCTAGGGTAATAATGTAGCTAGAAAAGCCCTAGGGCGGTAAGTAATTTAAAAAAAAAAACACTTCTTTCTTTCAAAAAGTTTGCATACATCTAACCATCATACTGGCAATAGACATCATGCATTCAGCCCAATGACTGCAATGACCAAAGAGGTCGCTTTGCTATTCAGCCTTGTCTTCGTGTGAGTAACAGAAGGTTAACAGAAAAAACTACAGACTATTCATAAGCAAAAAGTTCTTAAAAGTGATTTACGTGATCTTATTTCCAATCATCAATTAGTAAAAAGACACATTCATTTTTGGGGAAAAAATTCGAGATCAGGCAACATCGAGCTTTTTATTTCAAGCATTAAAGCTATCTCTATAAAATCAAATGCCATTCTCGAAGCAGGCTGATTAAATAAAAGAGATAAATATATGTTTACTTCAAAATATTCGTTTCAAAGCTACGTCGGTGACATAAATATATGGTTACTATATTTTGACACTTGTTGAGGAGGTTTGCATCTTTATATAACTCAATGATAATAGTCATCAATTTTAAATATCGAAGGGCGAAACTCAATTTCGTTCTTGAAAAAAAAAATGTTTTATTCGTAATGTCGGTTTTTTTCTACTTACCTCACAATCGAGATGTAAAGCAGAATATTTAGCTCGGGTGTAAGCACCAATTGCACCCTCGAACTATATCGCTGCGCTCGTGCGCCTAAATATCTCGGGCGCTGTACGTCTGTGGAACGCCCTACCAATTGAAATAAAAAAAGCCCCCACACTACCCATTTTTAAAACTCCTGTATAAAACTTTTATTTATCCCAACTATCACAAATATCTAAGTATTATTATTATTATTCTTATTGATTGTGTGGCTTTCATATCACTGCGGCCATGAAGAACTATTGTGATCGCCACTTCTATTCAAGTCGCCCTTTGAGGCAGGGCGTTCACAATATCTAAGTAGGTTTATGTTGTGATTTTGTATTTTATTCCTATGTAGTAGATATATATTATAGAATAATATAAGTATTCTATTATAATATGAGTAATTATTATTATTGAACATCATATTATTATGTTTGTATGTTTATTATATATTTATTATTTATATTATATTATATTTATCATTTTTATGTCCTAATTTTTGCATATCATTGGTTATATTCTTATTTAAATAAAGTACACACTTGGGCGTTCTTATTTTTGACATATCCTCTCCATCCAAAGGTTGTCTGGAAGAGATCTCTTCCAAGCGATAAGACCGCCCCTTGTACAAGGAGGCAACATAGATAGGAATCTCTGTTTTTTCTAAAATTAAGGTGTACAATAAAGAATTTTCGCTCATTCATTCATTCATTCATTCAATTGATTCAGTTTTTTTTCATGATTGAACATTAGTCAAGATAAAATTTCAATGAAATTAGTGACATACCTTGATGGGTAACAAGATATTGACAAGATTTGACAGCTTCAGTCCATCGTGGTTTGGGTAGAGAGGCACTAGCTTGGGCCCTGTTTCGTGGTAGGTGGCACATATCCGGCACACATTGTTTCTCAGGATATCATGTGTCAGAACAAAATCTGCAGCTGTGAATTAGAAATTAAGATTCAAGATTATAAATAGGAGGCGGCTAACAATCAAGAATTAATTTTGAGGTAGCTAATATTGCAGGATGTAAGGAGTTCCATCTGCCACCTTTGGAACTCAAGCCAATCTCGCCTGTCCGTGGTGCACCCTGCTAACTAACAAATGGAATTCTGGTGGCTGGCTGCTTGCGGCATAGCGCAGCCTTACTCCAGCACAACTAAATTCCCTGAGCGCCAACCAGCAGCAGGGTTGGTGGTAAGAAGCTGTATCCTGGGATTCTCAACCTGCATGCCCAGGGTGAGGATTATAGGCAACATGTACTTAAGTACCTTATGTAAATTAAGTACCCTTCTTATTAGGGGAGGCCTATGGCCAGCAGTGGACTAATATAGGCTTGTGCTATTTTTTTATAGACATTTTTTAATTAAAATTAACAAACCAGCATTCATAAATTAATAATATTATAAGACTTTATTATATAGGTACACTTTGTGCCTGCTTGATAATTAAAAATGAGCAAAACAAAACACGATCACCAATGCGACGTACCTGGCAGATTGTGTATTTCGGCACATTGTTCCTGAAGCGGATTTGTCCTTGTCTGTGTTGCTGACGCAGGGGATAGAATCTCTGCTGCTCTTTCAAACTCAAACATATTTATTTTGGTATCGCTCATGTCACTAAACAAACGTTTCTTTATTATTTTCTTGACATACAAATATCTTGGAGTTTTGTTGTTGTTTTGTTTGGATGGTTTGGTTTGGTTTGGTTGGTTATGTTACAGTGTTGCCACCTTGGTTCATGAAAAAGGGTACTTTGACAAGCTAGAAAGGGCTAGTAAATATATAATTATGGCTAGTTTTGCCATGAAAAGGGCTAAAACTCGGAGTCTTATTCCGTATCTTCCAAAATCATGTAATGTTTATTTATTTTCTCATTCTTCTGGTTCTATGTAATAATAGGGATGATGCCAGGCTAGAAAAATAGTAATCTAATTAGTCCGCCAATTAGATTATCAAAAAAGATTGGACACGTATTTTTTATTTTTAAAATTAATGGAAATCAACAAAGCTATAGAGCGTCAAAGTTCGGGAGTGGGGGGCTCGTGACGTCACTTGTATGTAAAAAGTGTTCTTACAGGTGACGTCACGCGGAACTTCAACACACTATATCTTTGTCATTGACAAAAGAAAAAATACGTGTCCAATATTTTTAAGCTATTGCATAGCTTCTATCGAGGGCCTTGAGCGCGGGGACCGAATCCAGAAATTCCGTAACGAAAAAAAACCTCACGCTCCCCACTCCGACGGGCACGGAGGTGTGCCTTGAAGGCCGTGCATTGTCTAACGTCGTTTCTTTTCGGCAGTCTTCGACACGGTGTTTGTGTGCGTGCAACTAGACGTATTGTACGACTACGAAGCTCGTTTATTTAATAAAAGAAAAAAAATTGTTTTCTTATCGGTAACCACGCTCAAAAAGTGTAACTTGAATTAATATCAAAGAAAAAGAAATACTGCATAAATAAAATAAATAAATAATTATAATTGCATAAGTTGATACAAAATGCTATGCAATAGCTTTACCGCGGCAGTCCCCGAGTGCTACACGTCTTTTTTATTTTTTGATAATGTAAATGACGGGCTAATTAGAATTTTTCAGGCATCTAGCCTTTTTGACATATGTTCTGGTAGCTTTATTTCTCTCACTGATCTTCTTTTATATTTTGTTCTTGCAACTGGATCTTTTATCCTGGATTTTTCTTTATTTAGTATTGTTATAGACTGGATAATAATTCGTAATTGACCTGATAAAAGACCTACACGTATCTTTCGTTGAACTTCATTCACGAAAATTTTCTATTGAATCCATAGAATAAGAAGAACTAGATTTATAGCGAGCGTGGCCACATGAGTCTACCTCATCTCAACTGCAGGGTTTCCGGATAATTAAAATTTCCATAGATTTGGGTAGAATATACAGATAATACGCCTTCCGGCCAGGTGGTGACGATCTGCGAAATGCTGCTGGTAGAAACTGGATGCGTCGAGCTCAGGACAGGGACTCAGGCATTCATTAGGGGAGGCCTATGTCCAGCAGTGGACTGCTATAGACTGATGATAATGGGTAAAATATTTGCATATTGCACAAGGAATTCAGGGACAACCAATTCAAATTAGAAATTTACAAACCATATTAATCTATCAATTAATACTTTACCTGCATGACGACAATTTTTTTCATTTATAATCTTCCTTCACTATCAAGTATCATATACTATCAAGTTTTAATGACTTTTGAGAATATGTTAGGGAAGGATGTTTATGAATGAAAAAAAAAAATGTTGCGCTAAACAACGAAAAAACCGTCACGCGATTAGGGACAGAAAATCATATAGTGCCTTCTCACTTATTTACATAAAGCACTCATTATGTAGTTCATTTTCTTGAAAGAATGCGTTGGAAGATATCTATTGTTTACTCTGTCTAGGATTGAATCCTAACTTCGTGTGCGTGTCCGAAAATGAATAGATTAGTTTCAGTGCCGAAGTTTCGTTCAAAATTCCTTCGTTTGTGAAACTTCGTTTCGAAGAAAGAGAGCCCTTGTATTTTGATTTATTCATGGTTTACTTTATTTATTTCATTGACCTTGATGATGAGTGTGACTGACGAAATCTATGCTACGTGGCGCACATTGTTTAATAACTTGGTAGGCACGTTGTGTACCACATTACGAAAAGGGCTTGATTTGCCCATATCAACAAAGAGTTAACTTAAAGTAAAAAGTGCTAGATCTAGCCCAAAAAGGGCTAACTAAGGTGGCAACGCTGTTATGTCAAGTCAAGTACCTTGCTATTGTGTGAAATGCAGGGTTGGATTCAGACCCTCAAAAAATATTGTTCATGGGTTCTAAAATTATTCTACTTATTTGTCCAAAACCACGTTTGACCGCCGTAGGTACATATATACTAATCTGTGCCTTTGACATTTCATGTTTTTTGATTGTGACCCCATGCGCCGGGATTTTAGTTGGCGTCACGCGTCTACTTAAGTTTCGTTTTTCGATCTTTTTGTTTTGAAAAAAAAAAGAAGCTTTTCTCCGTAAATTCAACCTAGTTGGTATACGCTCTGTCCATGACGCGCTGCTCCCTATCTATCCTACAAAAAGTCGGTCGTGGGCGGGGAGTCTAAATACTACGAAATCTAACCCAAAGATAATTATCTAACCCGGGTGCAAAGAGTAAAGTATGCCCAGTATGCCCGGGTGTGTGAAGTGAAGAGATGCAAAAGGTGAGTGATGGTGAGTGAGTGAGATGAATTTCTGAACGTACGTCACTTGTCAAACTCTCATTGAGCCAACGTTTCGTTTCTAAAACAAAACAAAACTTTCAAATGTACTGTGAAATTGTACATAAATTTATTAAAGTATAACGATGCATAGATTAGGCATAAAATTCATATCTCATTCATTATTCATTCATATCTCATTAGAACGGAACGGTAACCAAAAATTACTGGCCATTCACAAAATATGAGCGCCAAATTAGCGCCGCCAATTTCAAAAATGCATCGAGAAATAATTATTATTATTACTCTAAAATGTAACTAGAACGTTATGCCTATGTATATTTTTTAATTCCATTTATCTTTTGCAACTAAGGTTGCTATTATTTTATTGTTTTTTGGCTAGCAAGAAGCATTTTGGGTAGGTAATTAAATGAAACTAAAAACGCACATAGAAAACTATTTAGAACAAGGTTTATTTATTTCGTAGTTTCTTGCTGACGACGTTGCGCCCTGCGGTAGCTACCATGAGCGGCGCCATTAGCATGGTTTTGTGCTTGTATGTTTGAATCACTTGCTGCAACCAATAAAATTAATAACAATCAAGTCAATTTAAAAATTTCATTATTAATTCCGAAAAACGATTGTACCTACGTACCTGTAACCTACAAATTAACAATCCAGCGTGAATTTATTGTCCCAATAACTACTAGATCAAATAATCAGGGCGAAGCGTTCTCATCCAGTCTCTTGATACTATTTTGTAGACCATTTTAACACTTAGGCAAATCAAAATTTTGAATCTTGTTATCGTTTAGACTTTGCGGGCCTCGTACATAGGGCGCTTCACACATTGTTTATGTTTTAATTATGTTAATGACCTAAGGCTGCATTTCTTATATCATTGTGCTTTGCCACTGTCTTTATAAGTATCTAGGTATCTATTTGTTAGACCTAATGCTTTAGAAAATCTTACCAGCACGAGTTTGATGAGGAACACGGCGAAGGTGAGGAAGGATATGGTCATGAGCGAGCTCTCAGACGATGGGAACTCTACGTGTCCGCGGGGAGAGGCGGCCCGCGAGCGACGGCGGGTACCTGTGCTAGTGTCGTCCGGCCAGCCCTCGTCTATGCGCTCTTCTGCAAGGTAACTAGATTAAATACTATTCTACAATTGTCGGCATGGTATCGCATACTCGCATACAATAGTCTTAAGTCACAACGGATCTATGTCTCTCTGAAGTTATGCTCAGCAAACGATTTGACCAATCGTAGTAGATACAATCCGATTCAAATAATCCTTTATTTATACTACGTCGACGTATCAACTTCAAAGGGTCATAGATATGTTCTAGTTAGGTAGGTATTGACTCAACGGAGAAGGATAGAAGCTCCTTATTTACCTAACATTTGCAGCATAATTTCATTATCATGTGTGTTTCATCATCATCATCTAGCTATGATACCCTAAACTGAGCTAACCCTAGCTCATGAGCTATGATGCCCTAATACTGGTGACCATAACCAGTAGGGCGATCACAAATATTTCAACCTGACGTTTCAAAAAAGTTACGAAAAATCTTGGCCAACGAAAAAGCACTATTTTGAATTAACGCTTTCTCATTGGTCAAGATTTTTTACGTCTACGATACGAATACTTATTCACTAACGGCCGGTTTCTATAATATACTGTTACCGATTACGCCTCGTTTTCCCTTGAAAAATGACAAAAATTAAAAACGAGGCGTCGAAAATTTTACAGTTTTTCAGGGCAGAACGAGGCGTAATCGGTAACGGTATAAATAAAGAAACCGGCCATAAGTCTTCGTGATCAAGCCTCTGGTCTTTTTCCAGCACGTAACGTAAGTAGAGGTACGACGGCCACTGTGGCGTAGTGGGCGAAGGTCCGCCTGAGACGCAGAAGGTTGCGGGTTCGATTCCCGTTGCGGGACAAATGCTTGCATTATTTAAATATTTTTTTTATTTGGCTCAGATATGGGTGTTTTCTATGTATAATATGTATGAATTTACAAAAAAAAGTATGTAAGTAGTATTATTATCAGTCATGTAATTTCCATAAAGCTCCGCTTAGTTAGGGGCTACATGATGTTGTGTAATCGTGTCCAGAATTTATTATTATTGATTATTACTAGGTAGGAAACTTGTACAATCTAGTATAGGCGAGGTTGCTGTCGGGGTAGGCGCCAAGACACCACACCACACCAGTCTATCGGTCCACTGCTGAACATAGGCCTCCCCTAATAAAGGAGAATATGCCCATAATCACCACGCTCTGGGGTGACGCACACATCTCTTGAGTTTATTTTATCTGTAGATTTATTTACTGACAGTGGGATAGTCATTGAATGATGAGCTTTAATAAGTATAATATACTTACTTATATTGGCCAATAAAGTATTTTTCAGCTCACTAAGATAATTAATTTTTCCGCCTGGTCCCCTTCTTGTGTTCTTGGATATCGTCTCTGCGACCACCTTTATAAATTTCAATACATTTTCCATTGTATTCGTTTTCATTTCGCCAGATGCGACTGTTTCTCCCTTTTCTGAGCCGGAATCATCTTCATTAAGTGGTTTATAAGAATTCGCAGAACCAAGATCATTACCATTAGAGCTATTAGGTTTTACGGTAAAGTCTTTTGATTTTACATTCGTAAGAAAGTCAGGAATATGATCATAGGCAGCTGATTCTTTTAAAGGTTTAGTTGGTTTGTTATTAATACCAATATTCTTCGTGTCTTCTTTGTTTTGAACTGCAGTTTCAACGTGTGAGGCGTTGTTATGCGGGTGTTTTGAACTGCCTTTCCTAAATTCTGTTATGATAGTTTCAAAATCTGGCTTAGGTGTGAAATAATTTGTCTGAATATTTGTTTTGCTTTTATTAATACTTGGAACTTTAGTTGTTTCTTCTACTTTAACTTCTTTATCGTTATTAAATGTATGTTTTGAATTATCGGATGGGATAAAGGCTATCTTTTTTTCGTGAGAATCTTTGAAAATATTCGTTTCAATATCCAATTCGTCACTGAAGTATTTTTCGTAATTTTGTGGACCGTGACTATTAGGGATTTCAGGATTTTTATTTATATTTATAGAAGGAGATTTGATTGGGGTGTTTGCTAGTTGGACTCTTTTAACACTGCCTATATTTGTAACTCTCTCAATCTTCCCAGAAACAGTTTCATCTTTCTCTCCCTTTTCTGATGTTTCATACTGCCTTCTATCATCTTGCTTATCGTTTCTTCTATGTTGAATGTTTTCATTCCAATCATTTATAGTTGGTTCTCTCGTTGTTACTCTATCAACTCTTGAATTTTGTGGATGTACGTTTTGATTCCATTTATGTTCTGCAATAGAGTGATTGGAGTAAGTTTCTCTCGTAGGGTACTGAAAGGGCAAATCATAATCGAAAACATTATCTCTCGTCGGTTTCTCTATAGATACATCGTGATAAAGGTACGTGTTCTTCGTCGGGTTTAAGGTCACGTCTTGATGATAGCTGGTTGTTGGAATCTGGGCATTTTGATAGTCTCTTTTCGGGGCTTCTAAAACATGTTGATTGAGGTAAGTGTTTCTCGTCGCTTTATGTGTATCTTCAAGTATGAGTGAGTGTTGCGTGGTGGATTCAACTCGCACTGGCTTCCTGTAGTGTTGCTGTGAGATCTGCACCCACTCTGCGGCGCTCAGCCACAGTATCAGCGCTAGCGACAAGACGCGGGCGGGCTCGCGACCCGGCGGAGACATGGTGTGAGCCGTGCTGTGACGAGCGCAGGTCACGGAGAACTGATAACGCAGGGGTGCTAAACTTAGGTGTGTGAATTTAGGCACTATCCCAAATAAGTAGGTGTAAGTGAGGTAATTTTTTAGATGAGTTTCAACGTGGATCTTAATATTTATAGGAAATATGTTCATATAAAAAATAAATGAATAATATAATTATAAGGAAGTTTTTGCATCTAATTCAAAAACACAAATAAAACTAAACATTAAACACTACTCAAATCAAATAATGTACGATTCACAACTACCGGCGCGCATCGGAGAGCATCGAAGCGCATTTTAAAACATGCTACAGGAAATTGAAACATCCACAAAGCAGTTAAGTTCCTTATGCAAGGCAAGGCAAGGCATGCAATATCTACTTACGGATCTATTTATGTCAGTGTTTGACAAAGCTCAAAGCTGCGTAAATTGCATGCAAATAAGGACTTAACTGCTTTGTGGATGATTCAATTTCCTTTAGCATTTAATAAAATGCTCTCCGATGCTCTCCGACGCGCGCCGGTAAGTGTGAATTGCACATAACTCCATCACAAGGGTTAAACTTAGGGTGCGTTTCGATCGACGCGGAGCCGGATTTGAGTTGGCCAATCACAATGCTCGAAATCTCCAATGCGTCACGTGAGCAATCACGTGAACAAAGATTTCGAGCAATATAATTGGCCACTCGCAGCCCGCACCACTCCGCTCCGCGTCAATCGAAACGCACACTTATGGCTTTACTTTAATAACTAATCCCGTTTAGTCGTAGCTAATCTTAGAACACTGTTGTACTAACACGGAAAAACAGTTGTCAATCTATGACGGAATTAGTCAAGTTCACGGTGTGTACAGTTCTTGTGAGTGATTATCCGCTCTACGCGCAGGCGCAGTGCTCCCTCCTGGCTACATCAAATGCGCGGTCAACGACGCATCACCTCATTCTTAAGATCAACCCAGATTCTGTGAAGTAATCGTAATCGCCTAAACAAAGTAGGTACTTGATATTAATAATAAATAAATAATGCTGGACTATCACACAGCATCATGTAGCCCCAAAGTAAGTAGAGCTTGTATTATGGGAACCACATGATTGATATATTACATAAATACTTTTTTTTGTAAACATACATGTCCTACATAGTGTGTTCCTTCCTTCTTCATATGAGCTAGTGGCCTACTCCGATGTCAGAGTTTTTAAGACGCCTGAAGGCATCGGACATGGCTTAAAAACTGTAAATGCCGAGACTGACATTAACGTGCCTCCCGAAATCCATTCAGGTAGTGACTGGGCGGAGTGTTGCTTAACCAAGGTGAACACGAAATGAGCGTTCTAAATAAAACACAAAAATTATTGAAAAACGGCGTTTAATTTATAGTTATGAATAACACAATTTGAATGTATATCGCTCTCTCATTAGGTATTAACCATTTCTACATCAATATTATGGGGAGCTTACAAGTTGTGTTCTCCTTGCTTGCTTGGGCAAGAGCCCAAGATGTAGGCAGAATCGTATAGTTTAAATAATTAGGCCTTTTTATTTCAATCTGTAAGCTCCCTTTTTTCAACAACAACCACACCACCAATAATATTACAATACACATTTAGTTAAGTAACGATTATTAAATATATTATGCTATCTTTTAACATCGATATAATCTGTTAAATTTGACACTGCTTAGGTACTAGATTAATATCTTGCTGCTGTTTCATCAAGGCTTATCGCTATATTAGACCTACATATGAAATATCATCTTCTGTAGGTCGACCTTATCATAAAGCGTTGTATCCCTTAACTAATACTATTATTTGATCATTTGGTCCGAATCCAAATTCTACATGATTCTAACGAATTCAACCATTTTTTTATCCATTTTAACAGCTTGAGATGCATCTCCAATGAAAGAGAAGTGATAAGAGTTTGTGTAGAAACAGAATTTAAAGAAAATAGATCAGTTACATATTAGCCTACTTTAATTTTGTAATGATGTAATAAATAAATACCCTAATCTAAATATGAGTTTTAATAACATTCTTCAATCTTCAAAATTAAAGCTACTAAATTACTTTATTTTAATCTCATTTTATAATTAAATTCACTTTCGTAATTTTGAAAAACTAAGATAAATAGTGAGATTATATTATTCATTTCTTCATCTATTCTAATTGCATGGTCAAAAACAAACGTCGATTGATTAAAGGAAAAGGTAAGCAAATTGATGCTATTATATACTTTTAAAACAGATTCTACATCAAACTACAGTGATCGCACACCCAATATTATAATACCCAACAATTAATATACAATTATGTAGATATACATTAAAAACTTAAATTTACTGTTTTTTTTGCAACACACTACCTAAGCATTTAAGCATCTCATGTTAAGCGGTAATAATAATAATACATAGTATCAAAAGATCACAGAAATGGAAGATTAAATTGCAAAACAATTGTTAAAATAAAAAAGTATAAAAATCACAGAAGATATTTAGTTGTCTGGAATGACTACGTACGTAGGTAAATAGTTATTTTATTATGATAAGTTTGTATTATCCAAAAATAAGTAACTATAAAAAGCTAATAAAAAATTGTAAAAAAATGGAAGCATTTATTAAATATAAATTAAAGATGTACCTAATTAGCTTATTATTTATATTATAAATTAACGGTATTCAATTTTAATATGTGGGGGCCATTTTATGGAGCGTATACTTTTATTAACTACCTAATATCCATTCTCAATGTCTGTAGCTTTACTGAGTCGCAAGAAACGTTATCCATTTAAGAGAAATATTTTTAGGAAATTACTTCTACAAACACAAACTATAGTAATGCTCTTTCAATCTTGTTGTAGTGTTGTTAGTTTCCCTAATTATTTCAATAAAAATACCCGTATTGTTTCAAACTTTAACAATTCAGTTTCCCACTATATTGGAATATTAGTAAAATGTACTTAGGTATTTATTAGTGTAGATTATTCCAAAATGTAGGTATTGGCACAGGTGTTAATACGACGGAAGATTAAAATCGGTAAAATCTCTCTTAGTAATGTCAATATTTGACTAATTTACTATTGGCCACTGCACTACTTATTTTAATATTAAATATTACAAAGCTATAAAGTCTATTGGCAAATATTAGTCGTATTAACTAGTTAGGCACCTATTTAGGCCGTAACAATAAATAGGGCAAAATGCGCCCTGTGATTCTATACAACACAATGTTTATAAAGCAAATACGATGTATATTTATACAAAGTATTTTTTGTCAATAAATAAACAAAAAATATACTCGACCCGTATCTTAATAAGTTTTAGTTTTCATCTCAGTTTAACGATTTCACGATTTCTTGGATAGAGTCACTTATAGCTACGAGTGATCACTTATCTGCCTAATTGTGAGTTTTAATAATTTTAATAGCTAATCTATTAACTAATTGCTCGTACGTTTTAATAATGTGATGTACAAAACATTCAGTTAAAACATCGAATGCGCCTTAAATATAAATAAATTAAGTTTGAATTACGGTCGAAGAGTTTATAGAAAGAAGGTGATCGTCCCGTCTTTCGCAAAGCGGACTGCAAAAAAGACGATGCTTGTCAATGACCTAACTTCCTCCCACTCACAAACAACTAGGTAAAATTATTAATATAGGAATGCTTGGTTTAACATGTGTAGAAATAAAAAAAAAACAGTTCGCTACAACGTTGACTGATAAGAATAGGAAATTATTTGCTCCTTTTTGACTCCGCAACTCGGTGTCAAGTAGTGTAACCAAGTCAAATGCACTGGTGTGTTTTTTTTATATTAAGTTTATGCGTATTTTTTTATATTAGTAAAAGTTTTAATAACAAAGACAGATGGAATCAACTTGTTTTGTCTGATTTCGATACAATTTTCACCAGCTATCGATATTAGCTATACTCGTTTCGTGTGGTTTAAAACCGTCGGAAAACCCAATGATTTATGTGTTAACCATTTCACATTATTTCGTTAAGAAACAATCATGCTCCTTAGGTATGTTATAAAGGGCTAGAACATCAAAGCTAGATTATGTGTAGGCGGGGAGGGCCTCACCGGACGAGTAACTTCTTCCAGCGTAGCCACGCGCACTGCTTCAGCACAGCGCGTCGGCTCGCATCCCCACCCTTGCCCGACCTGACCAAAAAATTTAATGATATTAATTTCATAAAATACAATTACAAAAATACGTCACTAATATAATTTATCTTTTCAGTAACCTCCCTCATGTTGGGGCCACACTACCGGGAAATGCCAATAATTATCGCAATAAAGGACGTTTGGCGTTAGTGTAGCCACGTCGCAACGTGATAATTTTACACCAATAACATTGCCATCTGACGTTAGGCAATAGCTCGAGTGGCGGTACATAAAAGAGATTAATGCGTTGGAGTGGCCACACTACGTTTGTTCCGTTCTCATAGAACATAAGTAATTTTAAATCAAACAATATCGATGTTCATATCCAAGCTTACTCAGCAGTATCGAGGCGCCATCTATTGGTTGCTATGCACGTACGTAAAACGTCAAAGCTTGGAGTGACAGTTGAAAGAAGAGTTCGTTCGGCCATCAATCGCGACGCACGCGCATCTTCATCGGGAGGCCAACATAGCTTTCAAATCTAACGGTTCCGTGTGTGATTTTCATATCTGGTGTGCCTTTCGTGAACCCTTACATCTCCAATCATCATCAGCTCAGAAACCATCTAAAAGTGGAAGTTCATCGTGCAGTGCTGGTCGCAGTCCGAGGTATGTACGTTGCATATATCTTTACTGTTGCCGGCCTGGATCTTGAACATCGTTTTTAACGTGTAAAATCGTCAGACCATCATCAGGTGGTCTTCCCAGAGTAGCGGAAAGCCATCATCTCATTTCGGCTGATGCGTACGCTACATCTTTATGGTGCCGAAACCAGGGACCTTCCATTTTTAAAAATCGTAAACGGTCGGTTTCAATTTGCTTGTGGTATTTCTGGATAAAATATAGCTTAGGATATCTCAATCTACCTATTGCTTTAGTCAAAACTATAGCTTATCGCATTCTAAGATATTCCATTTTACCTGTGATTTACTTGTGAATTGAATCTATCAACTATCCTTCCTATCGTCTACGAACAGTTTCACGAATTATTCTAAGTCGATCTATCTATCTAATCGTATCTACATAATTATTTGATCGTAAATTATTGCGAGATTAAAAATTGTGCAATCATTCACACTCATCGGTGCATAATTTAATATCGGCTCGCAATAATTCGCTCATCTATCTATCGTACCTATTATTTATATATTTTCGTAATCAGTTAAATATAGGTAATCAACATAAGTTTCGCATCAAAAATCGTTAAATCATTTTGTTCCCATCATTTTCACTAATATCCGAAAACTTTAAGGTAGTTTTAAATCTCGCCGCTAGCGCATACGCCGAGCGACATTCTTGTGAATATTTAAAATATCAAGTGAATGAACAGATTAGCTAACAGTTAGTACGAGTGTTGTACAGCTCACCCCGCAAAAGCAACTTTTTATACGAAATCGACCCAATTTGTGTGGGAGGTTGTACGACATTGGAATCTATACATATCTATCTTTTTACCGTGGCGATCAGCTGTGCTGCCTGGGTTTATGCTTTGTTCATTCGTACCTAGCGCCAACGAGTTGTGTTCCTAGCTGCATAATTACGTTTTCTGCCGGAACTACACATTAGGAAACTAAACTTTTTTGTCAAAATATTAAGTACGCAACTTATCTTTTGTTTAAATATTCACATTACTGGCTATCTATCAATGGTAGGTCGGTACTAAATACTAATTTAAATACGTACCTAAATAATATCTACGCCTAGTACTAGTACTTAAATATAATCGAAAATGTCTCTTCTAAAGCATTCGTCTCGTAAATTAAGTACCTTAAAAAAGTCAAAGTCAAAGTCGATCGACATCGAATACACTGCGCAAGATTTGCCATCTTTACGTCGAAAACGAACTATCGCATACAAACGTTTGACTAAGGCTTTAGAGATAGGTATTTTAGCCGCTAACGATTCTACTCAGCGAGATTTATTTTTTTCGTATCATCAAGAAGTAAAACAAATCGCTGCTAATTTTGAGGATGCGCACTTCACTATCCAGGAAGTTCTTGATGATCCTGAAAATGAGGATAATACTATTCAGGAGCAATTTGACGAAATGTATTTCAGAGTTTTAGCGATCCATCGTAACTTATCTAAACCGGAATCGTCTAGTTCTCGCGGCAGTTCTTCATCGAACATTCGATTGCCAAAAATCGTACTTCCGACTTTCAACGGTGATATCAAAAAATGGCCGGAATATTTTGACACTTTTAACGCATTGATACACAACTCGACAGCGATTACCGACACTGAGAAGTTTCATTATCTCTTGTCATCTCTCAGCGGCGATGCGTTAATGGTAGTCAAGCCGTTCCCGTTAACTCACGAGTACTATTGTGACGCGTATAGTGCACTTATTGCGCGCTATAAGAATAAACGCGATCTAGCTTTTACGTGTTGGCGGGATATTTTAAAGATCGAATTTAAATGCACTGACGCTCACGAGTTTAGGAAATCGCTTGACTTATTCGAGGAAAACTTAAGTATTCTGAAGACGATTAACTTGCCAATTAGTCAATGGGACTTTATTTTAGTGTATCACATTTTATCGAAACTAGATACGAAATTGCGCCGTGATTTTGAAGAAAAATACTCGGAAGTAGAAATGCCTAACTATAATCAATTAAAATCGTTTTTGCATTCGAAATGTGAGGCATTATTGCGAGATACACACTTTAACGAATCGAATAAAACAAACAAACCTTCACACAAATTTATCCCTGCGCTGCCGCATCAATCGACGCGCAGTTCAACGTCACATACACTGGTCGCCGCGACCCCCGTAACCGATCAAACCCAAACCGGAAGTAATGCGTCCACTATTACGTACACAAGTAAATGCTCGTTTTGCAGTGATTTTCATTCAATAGCGGCATGTACCGAGTTTCTTAAAAAATCGGTGGATGATCGAATGAAAATCGCTAGCGAGAGAAACTGGTGCTTCAATTGTTTAAGGCCATCTCATCAATTGAAGGACTGCAAATCGATCTTTTCGTGTCGCATATGCAAACGGAAACATCACACCTTACTCCATAGCGATAAATCTAAAGAATCGAATCAAACCGTATCGTCTTTGGTTTCAAGGTCTCCAACTCACACGACCGTTTTGCTTGCAACTGCAATCGTTCAGGTTAGGGATGCGTCTGGTTCGATGCAATCGTTCCGTGCTCTATTTGACACCGGAAGTCAAAGCAATTTTATCACGGAGTCAGCGGTGAAGCGTTTGAACTTACAACCCACTCAAGCTAACGTTAGCGTAAGCGGTATCGGAGAGGCAGTAGCTTCTACACTCGGTGACGTCACTTGTGCAGTAGGTACAATCAATAAAACTATTTTCAACTTGGACTTTCATGTCATCTCAACAATATGTGGCGATCAACCTATCGCAAAACTAAACACATCGGGATGGTCACACATTAACACGTTGCCTTTAGCCGACCCCGGTTTCGATATTCCAGGACCTATCGACTTATTGTTCGCTGCGGATGTTTTTGCGGATTCACTCCTGAATCAACACGTCAAAGGGAATGTCAACCAACCTACCGCCTTTAACTCCGTTTTCGGTTGGCTTCTTTTAGGCAAAACGCGCTTGGCTTCTAGCACCTTAGCGCACTCATCGCTGGACATCGATAACGAGTTGAACTCATTAGTTCAACACTTCTGGGAATTAGACTCCGTACCTAAGGCTTCACTTCTAAATCGGGATGAAGCTCTTTGCGAACAAAAATTTTTATCCGATCATAGTCGAAATTCATCCGGACGATATATCGTACGTTTGCCCTTTAAGGATAACTCGGAACCTACATTCGAAGGCTCTCGCGAGGTAGCGATGCGACGGTTCTACGCTATAGAACGCAGACTGTCACGTGATCCAGATTTGCAGGTTCAATACGCCGACTTCATGTCGGACTATATCAACACCGGTCACATGTCGCTAGTTCCTGCGGACGAACTAAGTATGGGGAAGTATTACATACCTCACCATTGTGTCTTACGCCCAGAATCGACAACCACTCGTCTCCGCGTTGTTTTCGACGCCTCTGCCAAAGATGCTCATTCCCGTTCCTTAAACGATTCTCAACTCACCGGTCCGAAATTACAACCTAACATTTTGGAAATTCTCTTGCGATTTAGGGAACATAACATCGTTTTTATGGCCGATGCGCGACAAATGTTTCGTCAGATTTTAATCTATCCCGCCGACCGTGATTTTCAGCGTATCTTTTGGAGAGCTTCTCCTAACGATTGTCTTCAAGAATATCGCCTGAATACTGTCACGTATGGCGTATCATCATCCCCCTTTCTGGCTTGCCGTACACTGCGACAGCTTGCTGTAGATGAGGGAGATGCGTATCCCATTGCGAAAGACATCATTTTATCTGACGTGTACGTTGACGACGTAGCAACCGGAAGTGAGTCCATCGAAACCGCTCAGCAAGCAAAAACCCAACTGATCGCTTTGTTCAACCTTGGCGGATTTCAACTCCGAAAATGGGTGAGCAGTGATGCGCAACTTTTGTCCGATCTTCCTAGCGAGGACTGTTTAACCGGCTCCGTCTCTCTCGACAATTCTGAACCTTCAACTCTAAAGGTGCTCGGCCTCAAGTGGGACCCGTCATCCGATTCCTTTCTCTTCGAAATCAAACCTTCAGATCGACTATGTACAAAGCGATCTATACTCAGCGAACTCGCTCGAGTTTTCGACCCATTGGGCTTCTTATCCCCCATCACAATACAAATCAAATCCTACATCCAAAAGCTTTGGATTCTCGCTATCGGATGGGACCAAACGCCGCCTGATGAAGTAATCAGTACGTGGTCAGCTTATAAAAATCAACTACCCCAGTTGAGTCAGCTTCGAATCCCTCGCAAGCTAACTTGCATCGATTCCAAATCGTGCGAGCTCCACGGCTTTTGCGATAGCTCCGAGATAGCCTACGGTGCTGTTGTATACTTACGCGTCACTGATAAGGACGGTGCAGTCCACGTCTATCTCGTCTGTTCAAAGGCTCGCGTAGCACCGCTCAAACGAACTTCGTTGCCTCGACTGGAGCTCTGCGCTGCAGTTCTTCTTGCGGATCTTTATAAATTCGTCCGAGATACTTACCTCGCTCGTATCAAAATCGATGCTATCTACCTGTGGTCAGATTCCACAGTTGTCCTTTCGTGGTTACGCTCACATTCGTCTCGCTGGGCCACATTCGTTGCGAACCGGGTAAGTCATATTCAAGAACTGACTCCTACAGAATGTTGGCATCACGTGTCTTCGGGAGACAATCCCGCGGATATCTGCTCGCGTGGACAGTTTCCGAGTGAACTCGTTCACAATTCGCTATGGTGGGCGGGGCCTTGCTGGCTATCGCAAGATTACAACTCATGGCCTTCGAGCCTGCATATCGTACCTCATGAAGATGAAGTGATCATCAAAGCCGAAGAACGCAAACCAGTAGCATTAGTTACCGGACAAGCTGATGAAAGCGGGATCAACGACCCGTCAATAATCGACGGTCTGCTTAATCGTTTTTCTTCGTTATCGAAAATTGTTAATGTTCTCTCTTACATTCATCGTTTCATTAACAATACTCGACATCCTAATCAAGCAAATCGAACGCAATATCTCAGTAACGTTGAACGTCATCGAACTTTGATGCGTATCGTAAAACACGTCCAAAGTCATGCCTTTTCGGAAGAAATCTCAAATCTAAAATCAAGAAAGATGTTATCAAAACCCTTTCGCAAACTTAACCCGTTTCTTGACGACCAAGGTGTGCTCAGGGTGGGCGGTAGAATCTCTCGATCAGGATTAGAATACGAGCAAAAACATCCAGCATTCTTACCGTCGGACCACCCATTAACGTCCCTAATCATCGACTTTATTCATCGAACATATTTACATCCAGGGGTTAACACTACGCACTTCTTATTACTTCAACAATTTTGGATTATCGCTGCCAAACGTGCCATTCGTCGTCGCCTTTCGAGGTGCATTCAATGCTTTCGAACGAACCCACAGCCATTACAGCCTTTCATGAGCGATCTCCCATCATATCGGGTCAATCAAATCAAACCGTTTTCAGTAGTAGGCGTTGATCTAGGCGGACCGTTTCGCATCAAACTAGGTTCACATCGGGGAGCTAAGATGGACAAGGCATATTTATGCCTGTTTGTCTGCTTAGCAACCAAAGCGGTCCACCTAGAAGTAGTGTCGACGCTGTCGTCGGAGGGTTTTATCGCTGCTCTACGGCGTTTTATAGGACGGCGCGGTCGCTGTAACGTAATTCACGCGGATTGTGGAACCAATTTTGTCGGCGCTAGGAATCAACTTCCGTCGTTAATGCAGCAGGCGTCCAGCGCAGAAAAAATTGAATTCAAATTCAACCCTCCCGGCGCCCCGCACTTCGGTGGAGTCTGGGAAATCCAAATCAAAGCGGCGAAATCTCACTTGTATCGGGTAATAGGAGACCAAGTCCTCACGTTCGAGGAGTTAACAACCCTCTTCGTTCAAATCGAATCTATTTTGAACTCGCGGCCCCTTAGCCCTATTAGTTCTGATCCAAATGACCTGTCATGTTTAACACCTGGTCATTTCCTCACCTTAGAGCCTTTGACATCTGTGCCCGATGAAGATCTCTCTTCTATCAACTTAAACCGGCTTCATCGGTGGCAGATGTTACAAGCATTCCAACAGAATTTTTGGTCCAGATGGAAATCCGAGTACTTGAACTCATTAACACAACGCGCCAAATGGACCAAGGATTCAAAACCGTTATCGATAGGTTCGATGGTGATAATCAAAGACGACAATCGCGCTCCATTGCAATGGACTCTCGCTCGCGTCGTAGATCTCCATGTCGGTGGTGATGGAATAGCTCGGAGCGCATCTGTTAAAACAGCAAACAACCACATCATAAATCGACCGTTGGTAAAACTTTGTCCTCTACCAATAGAAGACTAGTTTTAATCGTATCAATCTTAATATCGATCTTAGTTAAGTTAATTAAGAAATTAGTATCTAGTATGTATCAATCAAACTTATTATCGTTTGTATCATTATCTTTATAACAAGCTTTTCCTTTTTTCGTTTATCCAGAAAATACCATAGGTATTTTGGTGGGCGGGATGTTCCGTTCTCATAGAACATAAGTAATTTTAAATCAAACAATATCGATGTTCATATCCAAGCTTACTCAGCAGTATCGAGGCGCCATCTATTGGTTGCTATGCACGTACGTAAAACGTCAAAGCTTGGAGTGACAGTTGAAAGAAGAGTTCGTTCGGCCATCAATCGCGACGCACGCGCATCTTCATCGGGAGGCCAACATAGCTTTCAAATCTAACGGTTCCGTGTGTGATTTTCATATCTGGTGTGCCTTTCGTGAACCCTTACATCTCCAATCATCATCAGCTCAGAAACCATCTAAAAGTGGAAGTTCATCGTGCAGTGCTGGTCGCAGTCCGAGGTATGTACGTTGCATATATCTTTACTGTTGCCGGCCTGGATCTTGAACATCGTTTTTAACGTGTAAAATCGTCAGACCATCATCAGGTGGTCTTCCCAGAGTAGCGGAAAGCCATCATCTCATTTCGGCTGATGCGTACGCTACAACGTTCATGTCATTGTGTACCTTGCTCGCGACATGTACGCACGTCTGTCTTTGTTGCATAGGAGAACGGTTTGTTTCGATAAATACCTATGGCGTGGACTAACGAGAATGTCCTTGAGTTTCTGGAAATCCTTCAAGCAGAGCCATGTTTGTGGGATCCGAAGCTCCCAAGTTACGAAAATCGTGCATCTTAAAATGATGCTTGGCGACGAATACTGGAATTGCTTACCAACATTTCAAACAACTATCGAATAAATAAAAAAAACCGACTTCAAAAACATTTATTGAAAAACTGTTAAACTAAAAAGTTAAAAATAATTGCTTATTTTTTGGTTCATCCACCTTTTTTCTATAAATTTATCCCCTACGATCTATGTTATCGTTTACCACATAATTAGATCTAGATACCTACCTGTTATTATTGGAGTCGGTGTGAGCCAAGGCACGCCAAGGTAGGTAACTATTGCGTGGCCGGCACAGGAGGGCATGTCCGAGGTGGGAGGGGTGTAGTTTCTATAATGTCGTACTCTAAAACTGACTCCTGATATGGGACCAATTGGGAAGTATACCCTCTCCAACAAAAAAATAATTTTCCAAATCGATTCATAAATGTCAGAGTTATGAGCTAACAAACATAAAAAAAAATACAATCGAATTGAGAACCTCCTCCTTTTTTTGAAGTCGGTTAAAAAGAAAAAGGAAATCTTTATGGGCTATTATAGACCCCATCATCAATATCGTTAAACTTAACGTGATAATTATCGCGATGATGGGCATTGACGTTTGCCGAAAGTGTGGCCTAGACATCAGAGCTAGGAAAATATTTGGTGTAGATCACGGCCGCTACTGGTTAAATGTCTCCTCGGTCGAACTCTCTCGAACCGCCAGTAACCGAAGACGATACTAATACGAGACGTATCAACTTGAGACAGTCAGGAATACAATTCATACCGAAACACAGTAATGCTGCATTTACACTTGCGCCTGGTCCATAGAGAGGTAGCGGTACATACTGTCAGCGCGGCTGCGCCTGCCAGCGCTCGTCATCGCTGGGGTGCGTGAGGTAGCGGCGCTGCACTCGTGCCTCGAGCGCGCGCAGGTCGCTCCACGCCTCGTGCGTCTGCAGCCAGGCGTGTGCCTGCGACTTGTCCACCGACAGCCGCTTGCGCTGCTTCACTTGCAGCAAGTTGTTGATCAGGTCGATCGCTGGAACGTAACGGTACTGTCACGGACCATTACTAGTAAAGGCCGATAATACTGCATATGAAGTGAAAATATTGAATCGGGAAGACTGCGCCAAAAACAAGAATATTTTAGCGCAGTCTTCCGGATTTTCTATTGACATAAAACAAGCGGAGAAGCGGATTTAGAAGTCTTTAAAATGATAATTATGTAAAGTAACGGCGTGGCGTACATTAAAATAACAGTAAATATTTGTTCTACATCAAATTGATTTCATGAAAATCGATAATACCAATTACCAGTGATCCTACAAAAATCCAACAAAATAATCCGTTAGGATGCGCCAATCGCGCACAGTTCACCAACATTATGTTTATAAGATAGCACCAAGTTTCACAACAAATTGATAGAGTTACCTTCAGCGGAGATCTCCCTCCAGGGCGTAGGCGGATACATAAAGGCGGCGTTCTGGATTTGGTCGTTGATGTCTTCGTCCTCGTTGAAGGGAAAGGTGCCGGACAGTGATACGTACACGATCACGCCGACCGACCACATGTCCAGCGACCGGTTGTAACCCTTGTTGCGGAGTACCTCCGGGGCTGAACAAAACATTGCATTATATCACACCCAACACATCATGTCAAATGTCGTCATGTGCGAAGTACTGAATGCAAATCGTTAGCTTCCTGTTTGATCATTATTTATTTTTGATGCTGACAGTAACAAAACAACCGGCGGACACGGAACGAATACATACAGATCATATAAACCTTTGTCCCGCATCGGGAATCGAACCATTTGCGTCTCAGCCGGGTGTTTGCCCTTTGCGCCAACTAGGATACCTGAATTAATATAATCTTTATGATACAACCCATTAACAATAAACGCACAGCCTGAGCTTCTGGATACTTCTTCGGGGATGTTTGGATATAGCATAAGAAAGAATTTCCTAACATCCCTCGAAACGGTACAGCGTTATAGTTGAAAAGTTCGTTCATCCATCTGAGCGTGATCCGATCCCTGCAATGTGAATAAGATGGCATACCGAGATAAGCCGGCGTGCCGACGACGGAGCGGCGGAAGGACTTCTCGCCGATGATCCTTGCGAAGCCAAAGTCGCACAGCTTCACCTGCGGGAACTGCTCGTCCGACGACAGCAGCACGTTTTCCGGCTTCAGGTCGCAGTGCACGATGTTCTTCTCGTGTAGGTGTTTCAGCGCCACCAGGATCTGGGACGAGGAAACACTTCCATTATGCCGATGAGCTCGGATCGGTGAAAATAGCCATCGCGGGACGTCTGGCAGATGTGGTCTTCGAAACAATGACCTACAGGGCCGAAGGTTTATGCAACACCGTCACCGTCCCTACTGAAACTAAAACTCTAAATCGATACATTCACTTTCACTCAAACTCCGTTGGGTTAAATAGGTTTAACTAAGTTAGCCACCTCCGGCCTCCGGCAACAGCCGGTCTAACCAGCATATGTTTCAGAGTAGATGTTTTACATCAAAATGTCTATTTCTTTAGACTGTTCGGAGATGGATCTAGTCAGCTTGGATTTGGCCCATCTCCATCATCTATAAAATAGTATTGTATCGTATCATGGAAATCAGAGTTGACGAAAGGGAAAGAAAGATAGAAATCGAACGAAGTGAGTCACGCAATTTTCAATAGAGAAAAGGACAACGAATATCAGCGAAGCGAGTTTCTGAACAAAATACTAATTATAGGTATAGTTCGTTGGCCAATTCTTCCAAACGGAGACATCATTCTCAACTTTATATCCGAAAAATTAAAAAGTAAGCACTGAAGTTACCTGCGCCACTAGGAACTTGGTGATCCGCTCGGTGAGACGGCCCTTCTCGTGTGAGAGGATCATCTCAAGCATGTCGCCCTTCAGCTTCTCCATCACCACGAAAATCCGCTCTGGAGTCTCGAACATGCGCTCCAGGTTCACGACGCCCGGGTGCGATAGGTTCTGCAGGATCGCCACCTCGTTCTTCAGTTGGGCCTCTTCCTTCGTTGGGAACCGCAGTTTATCTATCACCTGTAGGAGTTGGATACGTTTTTCGCTTTATGCAAGGACTCATAAATTTGAATCGGTTGCGAGTTACCGTTTCTATAAAAACTCGAAAAATTCAATGTCAAGAAGTAGGCCGTGTATAGATCGCAAGGGAGAGTTTTAGCGAAAGCACATAAAAAAAAATTGCATTATCGAAAGCTAAAATGTTATTTTAGGTTCTACACCGTGGACTTGATTTGGGTCTAAATAAATGAGGTTAACAGAGCTTATTAAATAATAATAGGTATTAACAGTACTAACTCTGTGCGGGGAAATTAGTGTCCCCAAAATATAGTAAAGTAAAGTATTAACGATGGAGGTGAAATAACCAAACCCACGGATTTCTAGTTAGCAAGACATCATTTAATATTAATTTATGTACAAGCAAACTAGAATAGGAAATAGTTTTTATAAGCGCCTTGTCCAGAAACATGAAAAACCCGTAAATAATGTTTTCGTATGATTTACGGATTTTAAACGCCGCATTACCTGGACATGCTTATAGCTCGTACAAACTCACAGAATCAACCGTGTTAAGAGATTCTATTATTATTTGAGATGCAAACCACAGATCGCACTACTAAAACGAACAGAGGAGTCTCAGGAGGAACCCATGCGATAGGGAACTGAAGCTGCTGGCGACGGACACAGAGCGTCATACCTTGATGGCGACAGGGCGATGCGTGCGGCGGTGCAGGCCCGCGTATACAATGCCGAACTGTCCCGAGCCGAGCACCTCGTCCGGGTAGATCTGGTACACCTGCGCCATCTCCAGCGCGCGCGGCGCCGCGCCCCCAGCGACACCCGCGCCCGCGCCGCCGTTCGACACACTGGAGTCTCCCTCGCACTCCGCGCCACCCTCTAACCGACAACACACATGAGACATACGTACATTGCGCACTCATAATGTGTAATGATAATAGGGATGACGAATGAAAAATTCTAATTAGTCCGTCATTTACATTATCAAAAAATATTGGACACGTATTTTTTGTCAATTAAACAAAAAAATACAAAGATATAATCGTTTAAGTTCCGTGTGACGTCACTTTTTACCTAGCCGCGACGTCACGAGCCACAGCTCCCGAACTTTGACGCTCTTTAGCTCCGTCAATTTTTATCTATATGATAAATAAAAAAATACGTGTCCAATATTTTTTGTTGATCTATCTGACGAACTAATTAGATTATTTAGTTTACCCAGTCGTCATCCCTATTAATAACATTTGCTTTTTCTATCCTTAACCGATAACAGTTGGGGTAAACGAGTTGAGTGGAGACCGTGGCTCGGCAAACTTAGAGTAGGACGCCCTCCGGCTAGGTGGAGTGACGATTTGCGAAAGGCTGCTGGTAGAAGCTGAATGCGTCGAGCTGAAGACAGGGCGCAATGGCGCTCATTAGGGCTATGTCCAGCAGTGGATTGCTATAGGCTGATGATGATGCTTTTTCTATGACAAACTGTAAAACTTTTGGCAGTAATGTACAGTGGCAGGTGAGTGTAGGAGGTGGTGAGATGTGAGCGGACAGACCTGGCGGCTGGTGGCAGGTGACGGGCAGCAGCGCGTGTCGCACGGCGGTCTCCCAGGAGCGCGCGAGGTAGGCGCCGCGGCCCGAGTCAGGCCCGCCCGCGCCCGCGCTCTCCACGCCCACCAGGTAGTCCACGTTGGCCGTGCGCAGCTCGAAGCAGTGCATCACCTCCGTGCCTGTGCACATTCTATCAGTCACTAGTCGCTGCGAATCCGCTCGCGTGCTACCCGGCTCAAGAGTTAGATCTCTCTGTTGATTAACCTCTATTGAAGAAACGCGGATTTTCTGTTGGGTTCAGGTTCATAATAGGATTCCTTAATTTAGAACATATTCCTCACCATGTACTAAAATTGACAAAATGTGACATATCAATCACTGAGCAAATCTAGAGTTTAAATAAATTTGCAGTATTAACTTTTCAGCAATGCAATGATAAAAAAAAGAATATTCTAAATTACACTGTAGTATAAACAAATATTAAATCATAGTCTTTTAAAAGGCCTTTGATTTGAAACCACATAATACACTTATAATACACTTAATGTAATTTATGTAATGTAATGTACCTAGCGGCTTCTAAATAATAGTGAATAGGATACAAAAATGACAAAGTTTCTTTCTTCCATTTATATTGAATTTTGCAAACTCATGAAACAATCCAAACCTGGTATGTGACAAGGTCTTATTTTTGGCTCGGTTCTCTTTAATTTATACACAAAACTTTTTTTTATACATATAACATATTTACTTACCTGGATGTGGTTGGCGCGCTGTGTCCACTGCCAATATTTCATTTAGCGGGATCTCCTTATAGTAATTAGAGCTATTTTCTGAGGTGAACAAAGTTATGGATTTGCTATCTAATCGCCAGTAATGGCGTTTCATCTGTAAGTAAAATAAAGAAAAATATAAGATTAAAAATAATGAACAGAAAAATATATATCCATTAAACTTCGAATTACAATAGCCTCATTTTTTGCTGTTACGACTAAGCATCTATAAGTTTGACCCATACGATTCTGTTTCACTATGCTGGCTCCTGACAGAGCGGAGGTTAGGTAAAAAATATTACCGTTTTATCCTTATTAGTGAAGTGTACGAGCCAGCCTTCCTTGAGCCACTGTCCGTCTCGCTTCTTGGTGTGCTTCACGGACTGCACGATGCGCATCAGCGGGATGTTGGCGCTGGGAGACGACGACGAGCTGCAAGTTGTACGGATCAGCCCCGACTGTGCGGGTGGGTGGGGCTAGGGACAGTTTGGGGCTGTGGTGGTTCGTGTTGGTATATTTAAACAGTCAATCAAAGTGATATATTAACTGAAGATTGAGGTCGAGTTTTAGCAATATTCGTAGACTCATTATGTTGTAAGTAATTTAAGGAGTCACTTTTTACTAAACATTTCAAATTACGATAAAATTCAGAGAACAACGGGTAACAGATATAAGTGGAAAATAGGTAGCAAATCGAAGTGGAAAATATATTTATTGTATGTGATTTTTCTAAAATCGACCAAGACTTCATTCATATAGTTACGTATTACATATAGCACACATATTCACAGTTTATTTTAGCAAAACATAAGTATACTTCAACCAAAGTAATGAGCTTGTGAGTGTTGTTCATGAGTTAACTCGATCAATGTTATCCCCCCTTTATTTTAAGATGGGAGTTTTAGCCAGTAATGATTTTGTCCGACCCGTAATATAACTACACAAATAAAGTATCGCGATTGAAACAAAAATAACCTACCATAAAAATAAATCGATGTGATAATTAGAGAGGATTCCAAGAGGACAGACAGACAACACGTTACATATACCGACACCTTAAGCAAAACATGGAATAGACGAGGAGACGCCAACATCACATTACAAACCAATAACATCTGTGAATACCATAGCAATATATAATTTCATAAGTGCTGCTAAAGACTTGCGGATATCATATCTTTTGCGAAAGAAGTTTAAATTCCTCTAATTATTTCCATTTATACCCTACAGAGGCTAATATATCTTTGCCTAAAGCGCCCCCGGTTCGGATGACGTCATGCTTGGTCTAGAGATGTAGACAATGACTACCACGCTTCTGTAGATATTCACTATGTAACTTCTTCTATGTACATTTTTATCGACATAAATGATATCGAGGTGGAGCTCACCTTCCGAAATCGATCTACACGAACACTTTCCGTTCAATGGCTTGCCTACACGGTATGCAACATTGAGATAGATTGCGCTTTTTTTATATAAAATACCTTATCACATTTCTGTATTTTAGTGAAAGCAACATTTATGGATACAGATAACTATGATATTGGCGTCTCTGCATCGTTAGCGTCATAAAATTGCTTATCCCGCCACCACAAGCCCCGCCCTTCATTACTTCAACATGTCGCTATCTTTTGTATTTTTGAATGGATTGATTTTGTAGTCTATTAACATTTTAGAGGGCTACTTTCTGCAACGGTCACGCTCTGAAAGACAAAGTGGAGGAAGACCTCCCACCAGATGGTCTGACGACATCGTCAAGACTCCATCGGGGGATGGAAAAGGGCTCGAAACCGGTTCTTCAGAAAAATCTTTGGGGGAGACCCCTTGTTTAGCAGACGACTTTTACATACAAGGTGAGTTTCATTTCGTATGTTATCCCGAAAGGTTTTCAATCTGCCACCAAAAGTTTGAAATAATTCATGATTTATCGAATTTTATAATTTTTTTATTGAAGAACTTGTTCCAAAATTTCTTCATAATTTTACTAAAAAGCTGACGGCCCATAGATATAGCTGATTTTGTTAGACATAGTCAATTTTGATTGGTTAACTTTTGACAGATATTTTAGTTTGCATGCCGAAATTGGTAGAAATAATATGGTACCGTAGAAATATTATTTACTAGCTTCCGCCCGCGGTGTCGCTCGCGTGGTACCGGGATAAAAAGTAGCCTATGTGTTAATCCAGGTCACAAACTATATATATTCCAAGTTTCATCCAAATCCGTTCAGTAGTTTTTGCGTGAAAGATTAACAAACATTCATCCATCCATACTCCCATATTCACAAACATTCGCATTTATAATATTAATCAGGATAGGATAATATTAGTGTAGAAGAACATTGTAACCCAATTTGAAGCAAATAAATAAATTGATTGATTGACCTCGATCATCGATACAATGATGGTAATTGCCTAACCGTTAGAATTTCATCCACAACACAAACGATATCGAAGAAAAGTTTCGAATTACGTATTTTGAAGTGAGTTCTCAAATGATAGGGTCGTGGATAGCGACAGTCGTTGTAAGAAGGGCAGTGGTGTAGCGTTAGTGAGACCTGCTAGGGCGGCTGGCGGTGCGCTCGGCTGGCAAGTCGCGTTGCGGCTCCTCCAGCGCGCCTCCTGACCCGACCCCCGAGACGCCCCCGCCCCCACCCCCACCCCACGCCTCCGAGCGCGGGCTGCGACGCAGCTGCACCTGCAATACACGACATAACCACATTATAAATGGACTCATAAAGGTGTCGGCCTTTGATCTCGCGATAAATGCCGACAAGTGGCGCTAAAATGAAGGAAAGCAAGGGTTGTCACAAGCGAACAATATTTAATAATTTACCTGCTTATTTGTTTATTTGGGATCAACATCATTATCAATATACCTTAACAATAATAAAATATGTACAAAAGTACCTTTCTTTAGCGGGATGAAATCTTAGATGGTTGTTTATGCGAGATGATGATTTGCAATTGCTTACAGCATACGTCGTATGCGCCATTTTCAATAAAAAATATTATCTGTACCTATTCACTTTATTACTTTGTAGTAGTTTTAATAACACAGTAAAAGTAGGTATAAAAAGAACATTCCATTGTATACTACTAGGTCAAGTCAATGTTTTTCAGTGGTTTATCTTTGTTATTTAGCCCAATTGGGGCAGACTAGTCTTCTGACCATACTGACAAGTCTTTTGATGGAAATTTTCATGGTATTCGTATTCCCACGCGCCGCACTGTTCTGCCATGACAATTATGCTTACGCACTGGTACTTGGTGCTTTAGGACGGGGCGTGACGCGATGCAGTGCGTGCGTAACGAACCGTGCTAGCCCCGAAATGTATGTCCCGAGTTGTATTCATTTCGAATGTATGCAACTCGGGACCGGCCCTCCCGCGTCTCGCCCCTGTCACCCCGCACGATTGCCCTGTCTAGACGCCTTCGTCGAACGACTGTACGATTTATAGGCTGTGACATAACATTACACGTTGGGGTACACTAGTAGTAACGGTGAAGTGACGATCTACGAAAGACTGCTGGTAGAAGCTGAATGCGTCGAGCTGAGGACAGGGAGCAATGGCGCTCATTAGGGGAGGCCTATGACCAGCAATGGACTGCAATAGACTGATAATGATGAACATTACACAGTACAATCTGGGAATCTTCAAATCCAGAGTGAATCGGTTCCTTCTAGGCAAGCGTACTATTCCATCTTAGACCACATCTTAACAAGTTTCAGGTGTGTTAGTGACGCGGCGCCGCTGTCGTGTAAAATCCAAAATGAAATGGAAACAAAATCAAAAGAAAAGCGAAATGAACACGTCTTCAACTCAATATGATGTAAATAACCTGTTATGTCTAGAATTTCTTGATAAAATATTTGGTGTTTTATTCGTATACTGGAGATTCGGCTTTAGTTCCGCTGATTGCCGTGGGACTTCTTTCGTGAAAAGGACTCTACCTCGTTATCATCGCTGGTAGCGCCCTCTGCGTTGTCGAGTCCGTCATCCGACTCGTCGTCGACCAGACGCGCCGTGTCCGAGAACTCGCTGCCTGTGCTTATGCTGTCCTGAGTCTCGCCTGCAATACGAACAAACTCAATCAGACCCAGCCTACTCAGTGTTTATACCTATGTATATATAACAGCGTGTTTGCGAATTGACAATTCTCAAAACTAAATTCAAAGTCCATGATTTCATCATGTGTTTGGGTGTGCACGACTGTCGTCCATTGGGACGACAGCGGGAGCAAATGTATGAAACCGCTATAAAGTGTCGATAGCGATTAATCATCGTCAGTGTTAACGGAGAGCGCATTTCTCATGCATTTGATTTCTGGTGAGTTATCGTCGCGGCAGACGACAGCTATCGTCGATACGGACATATTCCTATGGTTATTTTAGTCTTGCCGTAATAACTATGTCAGAATCAGAATACATTGTTAATACATACATAATATTGCACCTAATGTATATGTATTTCATGCAATAAATATGACTTTTGTTTACTCTTCATTACTTTTTCAGTGTTAACAATCGAGATACCTATCTATAAACACAGTCTCAAAGTGAAAACTGTTAAAAATCATCCGAGTGTCGTTGACATAATTATATAACATCAAAATGCCATATTTGCACTTATTTAGGGCCTTTTTATTGTCATGCGCGTTTGCACCCACGTGTGGGCCAGGCATGCATCCGTGCGAGCCACTCGCAACCCGCCCGTGTGCCGCGGGCATGTGGCGCGCAGCACAATAAAACATGTATGATAATTTTCTCAAACATGCTTGGAAATTAGAGCAATCTGATTTGCTGTACTCGCCAAATACATGCGAGCAGCGGCCGGCAAAATTTGTATGAAAATTCATAACTGTCTTATTTATCTGTTGTGTAATTTAAAAATGGACCGATCTTTTACTCCAAAATATGGCAACCAAGGAGGTAACTAGTCAAAGGATTTATTTAAATTTCGAACTGGCTTGCAAATAGAATGCTGTTTATTGAAAAATTTACAAGTTCTGCCTAGGAACTACTTTGTTTCAATTTCCGTGCGTTATTTGAGAAAAGTACTAGCACAACTAGGCATTGATGGACTCACGTAGGTACGGCTGGGGTTCGCCTCGGACCACATTTACACGTTGGTCCATCAATGCCTCTTTTGCTGGCGGCTGCAGTAATGTATTAATATTATAGGTTGCGAACAGCACACCCGAGTGCCTGACCAGCACGCTGGCGCAAACACGAATGACCACAAAAAGGCCCTTATGCTTGAAAAGTGGTCAATGTCGAGTGTCGACGCTATAGTCGGCTTGCGTCGAGTTTCAGTGCGGATATTTGTTTTCCATGGCTTTAGTCTCTGTGGCTATCACTATCTCGATGGTACTCATACTATTGGGAAAAATCTAAGATAAAAAATATTCCGGCTGAGTATAAATGTTAGTGATAGAATAGAAGATGAACGGTTCAGTTGTGCGTTACGTACTGTGCAGATCGCGTATCTCGTTCCCACAGTCCTTGGGCACGAGCGGCAGGCACTTCCTGTGCGCGTTGTAGTGACAGTCGCGGCACTGCAGGCCCTGCTTGAAGAGGCCGCGCAGTAGCCGCTTGCAGTGGCGGCACACCGTGGGCCGCGTGTACGTGTGCACGCAGAACGTGTGCGGGATGCCGAGTGAGGCCGTGCCCGCGCACGCCGCGCCCGTGCGCCACGCGCCACGCGACAGCGGCTGCAGGCCACACCGTACACCATCATAATAATTAATGCTGGAACACTACCACACAGCACCATGTAGCCCCAAACCAAGCAGAGTATTATGAAAATATCATCACTGAAATGTATACTATTTATAAATTTTTATTTTGTGATCATATTATACATAGAAACACCCAGACCTGAGATAAATATCTGCAAATAATGCAAAAATTTGTCCCAAGGCGGGATCAAACCTACAAACTTCTGCGTCTCAGGCTGACCTTCACCCACTGCGGCTATGAGGCCGTCAATCATCCACATCGCATAAGGGGAATTGACGGCTATTGAGGCTCGCGACGCGTCGCGAACCTAGCGCGCGACGCTGACAAGGCTCGCGACGCGCCGAGTTGGGGTTGAGTTTAGTTTAGTTTGAGTTCAAGTTACTAGAGTGCCGGTGACAGAGTCGGTAAACCTTCTGCTCGGTAGGTCGTGGGTTTTAAATATTTATATTATATAATATAAGTTTCTATGTTTAACATCATGTCTGATGACGCGTGTGTACATCTAATTGAGGCATGAATATGATATGATAAGCCTCATGTGCCTGTAATTTAACGAGCACTTTTAACAGAACACAGTAATGCTGCTTCACGGCAGAAATGGACGTAATGGTAGTTCTTTCCCCGGCCCGACCGGTCTCTTCATAAAGAGCTCTACTACTGCTTCCTTCATATACCTCTTACCACACAACGACAATCAACAAAAGGTAAAAACATGACTATTCTCTTGTCTGTTTCTTATAAACAGATTCTTTGTTGTTATCCCTTTAAAGAGAAGACATATTATAAGGCAGAATACATTTGATTTAAATCATATTGGACAACCTTTTAGGTAATACCACAGAATACAGAGAGGAGTAATACATTAATTTTGACTTGCCATAAAAATCTTTTCTAAGCGTGATGTCACTCGGTGTCGACTGAGCTTATTGGTATTGGAGCTTCTATGAGATTCGAACTCATGACCTTCGAATCCAAAAACGAGGTACTGCTCTACCAACAGGCTACTTGTAGCAGAGGAAGTGAGGAAAGGCCGCCGAAATATTGGTTTTTCATGTACAATACTTAAATGCAAGGTGCCATTTAGAAAATGCTAATTTACCTACATAATATACCTAATAATACATAAGACGACCTACTTATCCTGAATGTGAATTATTGATGATAACAAAATCAACGTACCTACCTGATATCTCTTTCCATTAATTTATTTTTAGTTTCATTAATGTGGAAACCTAGAGTCTGTTGAATAAAAGTAATGACTGAAAAATCGCAGCAAATAAAAAAAAAGTATGGCAACCACACAAGAAAATACATTAAGCCGCTATCATAAACATTGGGGAATAGTAATAATGCCACACTCCGATTCTGGTTTTCACTGATCTTTTAGAAAAAATCAAGAGTACATAATATGTAAAATGACCACCAGTATGAAGAATATTAAGAGAGTAACTGCAACGAAAAAAGTAAGTCAGAATCATGGGAAATCCGTAGTTCCTACCTACTAACAATAAAATACAATACTGAAATAAAAAATCTATAATATAGTTCAAAATTATTAATTGGAAGTGAGTGAAGTTCATAAGAGTGAGTTACAATTCGTTATTATTATCGCTATTTCGCGATATTATTATTTTATACCACACTGAATTTACCCTGTTGTAGAGCATAGCATCCGTAGGTGGAATACATTTGTATTGCCATGTAAAAAGTTACGAAAAAATTCAATTGTCTACTTTCGTTTGACAGAATGTAATGATTAAATGCTAATGCTAATTTGCTACGTTGCGTTGTGGAGATGGTTTTCCTAATAGAAAATAAATATAAAAACCAAATATTTACCAATAATCAGATTTTTTCCATAATTAACCAAAATTAAATTTTATAATCGTCTTGAAATAAATAGTAATCTTCATGTTGCATTGCATCTCGATAGAAGGAAATATTGTGAGAGACAAATTTGTTTATCTCCAAACGGAATCAACTATGCGTATGCATATTGCTTTCTATTTCACTCTGAAACTCAGTCTTTGATTTTAAATTGGATGATGGGTAGGTGTGTAAAATAAAAGTCAAAATAGTGAATTTTAAGATTCATTTATTAAAAATATAACCAATTCTACCCACCACCCAATTGTGCAGTTAGTCTTAAAATAATAGCATTAATATATTAAATCACTATGATAAGTACAATAGTACTGTAACGTGTAAACTTGGACGGAATTAAATTCATAAATTAGTTAAATAATACAAATAATTTGATCAACCAAATGAGTAACCTAACCTAATAAATGTCAATTTACATAAAAATTTAGAACAATTTGATTTTGAGAATCATATAACGATATTGTAAAAAATAATCAAAACAGCCGAAGCTTTAAACAGAGTAATAATTTTCGTGAGAGACAATATAATCTTTGAATGAATAGACGAAATGGTAACAAAAACATTTCAAAAATAAATTAAATCGAACATAAATCAGGCAAACTCAGATTCAAGTATTTTGATCTGACCACGTCTCCCTATTAGTCGAAACGATTCAAGCTCTGCATATTGACGGCCTCTGTGGCGAAGAGGGCGAAGGTCCTGAGACGCAGAAGGTTGCGGGCTCGATTCCCGCTGCGGGACAAATGTTTGCATGTTCTGCAGATATTTGTCTTTGGTTGTCTTGGTATTTTATTATTATTACACTTTTCTTTTATTAATAACAACTGGACTGGTATTGTTAAAAAGTGAAAAAAATAAACATCAATTTTTATTTATGACCAAAGAAGAAAAAAGACCGGTTAAGTGCGAGTGTTTTCTATTTATGATATATGTATGTATTTACAAAAAAAATGTATATAAGAAGCATATCAATCATGTGGTCCCTATAATACAAGGTCTGCTTAGTTTGGGGCTACATGATGCTATGTGATACTGTCCAGCATTATTTATAATTATAATGAAGATTATTATATTATATTGTATAGTGTTCTTAAAACATAAGACAATACGCTTTTTACTAATTTGTAACAGTGACGGAAGTTTGTATAAAATAGGGGCCACAGTAAATTCATTAATTTCGCCTATAAGACCTAAACAGTTTGACTTTTTAGGTGAAGCTCATACAAAACTATATGACCGTGCCTCATACGCTCGCGCTTGGCACGTTATAATGTTAAGGATGGTTCATGTTAAGCCGTGCGAACTAACTCACGGCTCGAGTGCGCTGAGATGCCGATGGCGCTGAGTGCACGGCCACACAAAAATGGTCCGGTCCGGCTCCGGCTCGGTGTAACGCAATATCATAGGCTATTGTTCGTTCTTGAACTGGTTATGCGGCGGCCAGTCCTTCCCTGTGACGAGGTCGGCGAGCCGCCTTACCAGCGAGTCGTCGTTCGAGGCGGCGGATGAGCGCGATGGCGAGCGCGCCGCCGCGCCAGACGCGCGTCGCGCCCCGCCCGCACCCGCCGCGCTCGCGCCAGCCGCCGCCGGCGTGGCGCAATTGGACGGCACCTTCACCGCACACCGCTTGTGGTAGTTTAGCCCACAACCTGGAATAATAATAGTTCAATTAATTGTTTCAAGATGATTAGATAAGGGAGGTTTATTGAGAATGTCTGACTTGGTAGTACACCAGCCAGCGGGGTGATCGGCTAACTCTGTTGCAAACAGAAATGATTGATACCGATCCTGTTTTTACAAACTGTGGCAGTTTGTCAATTAAATTTCGACGGATGAAATGTCAAAGTTTGTAAAAACATGGTCGGTGTCAATCATTTCTATTTGCAACAGAGTTAGCAGATCACCCCGCAGATCCCATAACTTTTTGTGCGGTGGCAGAAGTACTCCGCGAATTGTTGGCATAATTTTTGCATTTGTTAAAATGGTTTTGTATGGATCTTATTTCTTTTTGTATGGCTAAGACTAAGAATACCTATTATAATGCCGGCTGATTTCATTAGGATTCTGGTTGTTTGAAGAAGACGCACTAAAATACTTATAATAATTTTCACCCGGAAGACAGAGAAGCGATACACGAAACTTCGTGAAATCGCGATAATTTAGCCGGCCCTATCCCATACACCAACACCAACTCCAACCCCAACCCCAACATTTTATGTAAATGTTTGTACGCTTTTACAGGCGGGACTAGTGAGACACTTAAGTTTATTTTTAACTATGATATATACCTTTGTATTTTATCTTATATCTAAAATAAAATTGTAACCTCAGTTGATTTTATGATTAATAATGGTGTGAAAGTGTAGATTGTGTGGACAAAATAAGCAACACAGGCCCCAAAATTTTACCCAGAGGGATATTAACGTGTGAAACTTTATAATAGCGGTAAGAATCCGGTGTTTGTAATGAATTCTAAAAGAAATGTTGTCTTCCCGTCAAATAATCATGAGAAAGTTTCAATTATTTTTGTTTCTACAGAGAATATGAATGAATGTCACAAGCTACCGTAAGATCAAGAAACTTTCACATCTATTTACCATATTTAATTTTATGAATACAGTCCTTTTAAATTTATATAGCAGACTAGGCAGATCACTTTACTGAAAGTCTCAATTGATATATAATTGCATTAAGGAGGTAAGCTACATAATGTTACATGTGCCTACCTTCGCATTTGAGCCCCTGGCGCACCAGTCCGAAGAGCATCTCCCCGCAGAAGTCGCAGAAGGTGGGTGCCTTGTAGGAGTGCACGGCCAGCGCGTGCGGCCGCGGCGCCGAACCCTCGCCCGCACCCAGCGTCCCGTCGCATATCAACGCTGGAACAATGTACGCACATCTACAATCATATAGCTGCAGTATATGCTTATTACATGATAAAAAGGGATACCTCCCATGCCGGAGTCCTGTCTCTGAAGGATAGAATCCGCAACGAGACTATCCGATATAGAACTACTAAAGTTCTCGACACATGTAGCTCAGAGAATTAGCAAGTTGAAATGCAGTGGGCTGGCCATATCTGCCGAAGAACCGATAACCGTTGGGGTAAACGAGTTCTTGAATGAAGACTACGGCTTGGCAAACGTAGAGTAGGACGCCCTCCGGCCAGGTGGAGAGACGATTTGCGAAAGGCTGCTGGTAGAAGCTGGATGTGTCGAGATCAGAACAGGGCGAAACGGTGCTCATTAGGGGAGATCTATGTCCAGCGGTGGACTGCTATAGATGACGATGATGATTTTTTTCCAACATCTGCGAATGCAGTTCAGAAAAAGTTATGGATTAAGATACGATTAAGATATAGTTGTTCTATCTCACGAAGTCGATGTTTGTTGTAGTGCATGCACGTGCACATTGTTTTAGTGTGCGTTAGCTCAGAAGCTGTCAGGAGCTCTCAGTCTCGGCCGGGACACGGTCCGAGTCACTAGTGCATTATATTATATATTAGTGTATTATATTTAATTAAGAACTTGGGTCATACGGCTATTGTTTACAATTTATTGGAAAAATAATGTTTAATTTACCCTATTATATGCAGAGCTTAACTGTGATTTTTTTCACCTCAGAAACATTACCCAGTTTACAGCTGAAGCTGCGTATGTTAGCGTAAGAACTGTGTAACGGATTTTAAAAGATGATAAACGTTTACCATCCTCTTCCTCAAAGTTATCCTATGAAAAAAAGAGGAAGAGAGAAAATAAGACATAAATCTATAGATTCTCAATCGATGTCATTTATTTATTTATTTTATTTTATTTAAATTGCATTTGAATGAAAATATTGTCTTTTACGGTTGCCTCGAAACACTTCGTAGGTATTACTGAAATTAGGATGCAAATGGCGTCACTTTGGAGCACCCTCCATCTAAAAGGGGGATCGCGGAATACATATAGTTGCCGGAAAAAAGTTAAGATTGAGGTTAAGTATAGAAAAAATAAACTGGAGTAGGTACTAGGCTGGGGAGACCTCCGACTACTCAAAAATACCCACGAATCTACTGTTTATCTGTGTCGGTTTTGCTGCGGAGAGAATTTTAGGATTTATTTGAAAAAATTTAAAAATTTATTCTTCTTCTTTTATTTACAGCCTCTGTGGTATAGCGTCCACAACTAAAACAGCCGAGAAAACAACGAAAAGTCATTTTCACTGTCAGCTTATGGCAATTTTGGCGTTTGGCCACAAAATCACGTCAGAAAAGTCATTAACGCTACCAAATGTGCGAAAATGACATTTAGGTAGAAAAAAAAACATGTGAAAAATGGGAGTTTTCACAAAATTAATACTTCGAAAAATATTTATTTCCGCAGTACGGCAATTCAGATATAGGCTTCCTAGGTACCTATCTAAGAAATAAGTTTCAGTCGCCTAGCTTACTACACTTAAAGGAAAGTTGAATACTATTTTTAATACTAGACAGCCTCCTCCTGTTTGAAGTCGGTTAAAAATTATTATATTTTTTTGCGGAGGGCACTAATACCAGTGCGTCAATATTGACGTTACGCATACATCGATATCGAGACACTTCACTACTACAACCAAGGCATACCCGCCTTCGTGAAATAGAATAACTTATACTTGCCCTTACTGCCCCGTCTCGAAATTCCACCCTGTTTATCATTAAATAGTGTAATGCAATAAATTAGGGGTTTGATTTAATATAAGTTAATTATTTTCTTTCAGAGCTTGTTTTTAAATAAAAAAAACAATAATTTTTTTGCATACCGATGCAGGTCAAGCATATTTAATTTATTTTTGTACATAAAATTCTACTTTACACATACATGTTTTTACGCAAATAAATTATCTTTATCTTAGACAAATTAGAAAATGCTATCCGCAAATAAATTATAAAGTAAATAATAGTTATGTAGGGCAAATACAACTCACGGTTAGCTGTGAGGACGATCTCGACGAGGGTTTCGTCGATGACGTCGGTGGCGCAGTTGATGAGCTGCAGCACGTTAGGCGAGTAGTAGTCGTGCCGGAACAACAGGAGTCGGTCCCCGAGACGGTTCAAACCGTTGTCCGGAATCTGACCATAACGAATACTTAGTGCGACTCGAGTGGTTCATTCCATACCTTACTACAAATTTTGCGTTAACGACATAATATTTTTTGTATGGAGTTGGCAAAGTTACGGATTCTATATCTCTAAGCTGGATGCGTCAAACTGAGGACGCAATGGCGTCAACAGTCTACAAGCTGATGATGATGATGATTTTAAAGTGTTAGAAACTTGCCGCTAGGGGCAATCCATTTCCATAAAAAATATAGGTAACCTAAACTTTGTAGTAAGGTATGAAGTGCCTCTGATCTTTAGATAAGCATCATCACATAATAATAGTAAATAGGTACAAGTAGACAGGCCTTCACTATACTATATTTCCAGAGACATGATAGCAAACGACTAACACATCGTTCTTTTAGTAGGAATTCAGATTCACTGACATCATGAAAATCAAAATTCATTTATTTAGTTGGAACCATAAGTATAATTTGGTATACCTAACCTACTTGTATGGACATTGTCTGAAATAAACTATTTTTATTTTATAAGGAGCACAGTTTAGTGATTAAAATACCTTTTCGTGTACAAACTTGACGGCCATTTCCTTGAGGTATGCCAGCGTGAGGAGATGCGCAGGCGCCGACACCGCGTCGCGTGCCACCCCCAGCTGGAAGAGGAACGTGACCTCATCCTCCATCGCGCCTCGCCCAGCCGACGGCTCTCACACCTTCAACAACACAAAACAAACAATAAGCCTAATTGATTCCAAAACATTCAGTAGCCTGTAATGTTTGCTAAAAAGAATAGGAATCACAACGTCCTCTTTCAGATTTATTTATAATGTGATAAGGTTGTCACCGTCGGACATTTTTATAGGTGTTGCTCAATCCAAAAAAATAAATATCGGTGATTTAATTAGAATTATCAGTGCATGGCTCATAGGTATGCTTAAACACGCAAAACATGTTACCTAATTGGCCAAAATAGCGAAAGTCCGTGTTTATATGTGATAAAATTAACAATATCGTAATTTTGGAGGTGTACAGGTTAAATACATCGATTATGCGTTGTTTCTTTTTAATACAAGATGACATCTCAACCAGGTATTATGCAATTATTGAGGAAAGTACCTAATCTTTCACTTCTTTTTTTATAAGGCAAAAGTAGGCAAAAAATACGATGTAGCTAATTAGTATGTTGGCCAATATAAACTATGTTCAATATTCTTAACAAAGGTTACATTTTAACTTAGACAGGTAGGTACATACCGGTACTATCTGAGCTGTTAATAAAGTTTTGTTAATCGCCTTGGACGCGCAGGCAAGCCATGGAGCCTGCGGTGTCCGCGTGGGCGCAACAAGCTTATTACTTTGTGTTGAAGTATACTTATGTGCCGTTTTGTGGGAATAAACTATATGTTAATGCATCAGGACCCTGAACGAACCTGATATCTCTACTTACTTACGAACATTGATCCCGCAACGACAATCGAAAAAGAAACAAAATACTGCGGTTAATAATTATAAGTTTGCGCCTAAGAAGCTTTTTAATAAGTTTCGCACTCAGTGGGAAAAGTGTAAAGTTTCTGAAGAAGTCGGCTTCCAGCATTGGTTTCAAAACTTTGAAGCCTAATGAAAGCCTTTAATGAAACAAGGAAACATGAGTGCATTACCAAGTCTGAGGATACTTTGTAATATTAATTTATTTATATTCGCGGAAGCAAACCTTCACTAATTTAATCGGTACCGGAAGCCAGAGGCCTTGCAGACGAAATATGATACGATGAACTTGTAGTGCTTCGTTAAGATTAAACTTGTAAGTTTTAAATTTTAAACTAACAAAACCACATATTAAATTGATACGTTTCAAACTGCTAATAATAGAAGTTAATCTGAAAATATAACACTTCAGACCAAAATTTTAAATTTCCTTTGTTATCATCATCAGCCTATAGCAGTCCACTGCTTGACATAGGTCTCCCCTAATGAGCGATATTGCGCCCTGTCCTGAGCTCGACGCATCCAGCTTCTACCAGCAGCCTTTCGCAGATCGTCACCCTTTGTTATACTGATTTATTATTACACTTTTATTGTTTAAATTGATAAAATACTGATTATGATGTTTATGAAGGAATTTAAGTTATCGTGGTTTTTTTTTTATAATCTTTATTTATTTATAGAGGGTTTATTAACAACTTCGACACGACAAGGGGTCCCATTCGAGGGGCAGATATATTCTAATAAAGTAATAATCATCTTACGTGAAATTTCTAACATAAACCGACTTATATAACACTAGCTGATCCGCCCGCAACTTCGTTTCTGTGTAAAGGCTTTCTGTGTACCTACGTATGAACATTCACGGTATCTAAATGTTTACCGGGCGTGGTAAATTTTACACGGAACCCTAAATATATATGGAATAAAAAGTTCCAACCTATACATTACCTATGTTCCCACTCCCTTTTCCGTTCCCGTTCCCGTTGGCGACACATCATTAAGTATAAAGCCGGTTAAAAAAGTATAGGTATGATGAACTTTATCTCTAACTTGAGCAGTGATTGGTTCCCCATGCAAACTTTCGTCCCCTATCTTAACCTCTTCAAGAGTTATTTTGTGACAAAAACTAGCCCATGTCCTTTTAACAAGGTCCCATCTATCTCTAGAGAGAATCAAAGAAAGAGTCCAGCAGAAGGTCTGGGCATTTGAAGATGTCAGAAGGCGCGACCTTGATCGAAAACGCGACGAACTTAAAAATAAGCCGCGAAACAAATGCTTTCTTAGTGTGCTTCAAAGACTTATTTTGCCAATTTTCAAATCTCTGTGCCCTGTAGTTTCTGAGATTTCGTGATGAGTGTGTAAATCAGTCAGTCAGTCAGTGAGTGGAGTTCTCTTTAATAAGTATATATTCTAGCAACTCCAGAACCAAGATTTGTTAAAATATAATTACATATACCTACTTGATTGAGGGAGAAATGATTTTTTAGAATAAATTGAATCATCCGATATGATAAGACATTTACAAAGTAATATGATATTCTGTAAAATTTGGCGATATTTTTCCCATGAAGTAAGAAAAACTAGTTTGACAGCCTACTTCCTCTCAGTTCAACACAATGCCATCAACGCTGTAACGTCTTGAAGCTGAGTGAAGTACGTATGGTATTTGACGAAGCTAAAACATTATTAGAGTCTAAACACACTATGCCGAAAATTAGGCAATGTAAGTTCCGCAGCTGATTTTGACAAGTATATATGCCATAACGCAACGTAATTTCAGTATAATGTGTCATCTGTAATTCAAATAGCATTGCAGGCGTAATCATGCCGAACTTACGTCGCGTAATTTCGGCTACATTGTGTTTAGACACTTAGGTAGTTTATTTTGTTTATCCACAAATTTCACTTACTGTACCGAGATAATTAAAACAAGCTATTACAGATAAGTTTATTTACATAGCTTAGCAGACTGTTGTATCACAATGTATATATGAGATTTAGTAAAAGCTGCTTCAGGTCGGTACTAAAAATTCAGATACCTACGTTTTACTACATAATTATGTGGAATTTCTACAGGTTAATGAAATGGTATTTCACATTGACGTTAAGATAAGTTATTATTTAACAAGTTAATGAATTCTTAAACAAGTATAACGTACCTAAGTAACGATTTGAATAATAAACAATGATTGTTTTGCGAATGATTACGTCCCAGTCAGCTGTGACCGTGACATAATTTCGGAGATACGTACGATAAGTATTTATGTAAAATAAAAACAAAAAACCTGACTGCATAAGACAGGAAGATTTTAGTACCAAGGCCCGTATTTTATAAACCCATCTCAACTCAGATTGTAAAGCTTGAGAGTTGTCCAATAAATCAAAAATGTTTTATTTTGAAAATACATCACCGTATCAGAGATAAGATTGTCCCCACTACAGCGGAATTATGTATTTTCTGAAGATTTTTCTTTGAGAATGATTTGACTGCCTACCTAAGTAGGTTATCAATGAAACAGTGTTTTTTTGCATTCTACTTCTTCCGAGGAGGTTAGTTCGAATTTCGAATTAGAAAATATTTTTTGTATGGTCTTTAAGGTAAAACTTAAGCCTCCCTCCTTCCCTATTAAAGGCGATAATATCACATGCGTTATTCTGCCTTCGGAAGCTCTGCAGCCTCCAAAAAGGCTAGTTCGACTTTCGAAATCAGTAAATTATTGGTACGTGTGGTTTTTATGGTACCGAGATCGATGGAACTATACTCAAATCTTCATACAAATTTTGGGGAAAATTGAAAATGGCTTCTTACAGAATCTAGATGACTCGACCTTGAAATTATCTTAGTTTTGTTACTATAGGTATTCAACTATTCAGTTCCGTATGTATGTGTATGTATGAATTATTTACCCACTAATGAAGCGTTGGCATGCAACAACTAACAGCAGAAATAAGGCAGGACAGTACGAGGCATTCAAGCATGAATCTCGCCTGTAAGGTGGATATCCGGAAATACGAGTACTTATACCATGGTGTAATGTGTCTGAACTCGGAGAAAGTGTAAACATTTGTCCCGCAGCGGGAATCAGAGTAACACTTCTTCATTGTCAGCTGGTCCGCCAACGAGGTCGTCAGTGACAAAGGCTAGGCAGAAGAAGCATTTTTTTAGATACAATTAAGTAGGTAGGTATTTACTTACTATCTATGATGCAGATTGCATACTACTTGCTGAAATCCATAGCCTCCGAGGAGGTTAGTTCTAATTTCGAATTACTAATTACTTATTGGTATGATCTTTAATGTATTCTACATTCGGAAGCTCTGTGACAAAATAAAAAATTAATCACTGTTTTTATACCTTTGATATCTCATTTACTCACTCAGTTGCACACCGAAATGATATATTCATTTTTTTTACATTTTATATAGCCTATGTCACCCTCGTGAATCGTGATCTAGGCGAATCCAACGACACCTCATTAGTCAAAATCCGTCCAGCCGTTTGGGCTACAGCGACAAACAATATTATAAACATACATACACCTTAAAAACATTACCTGTCTTAAGAGGACTTCAGTCGAGGTAATGACTGAAGAGGACGTCAGTTGGATACAACTACGAGTTCTGTTTGAACCAGCTTTATAAATGCCGGTTCTCATCATCACAAATTTTTATGTAGTAGGTACTATTTCTGTCTCGTAAGGGCAAAAAATACTGAAATAATAATGTTCACATTAGTCCTACTGTCTCTGCCTTGAACATCTAGCAGGACAATCTTCGTTTTCTGATGAGCCTCTGAGGTCTGCGAGCGGCCTACATTACATACTAGCCCATAACGCACTTGAATAATAGTGTGATTTCGTAGCCGACTGCAGGGTCCAATATCTATCTATATCTGTCATAAACTCCTTCCGTAGTACCTTTAGACACAAGCTCATACTAAAAGAAAAAGATTGCTTGGACAAAAATAGGCCCAATTTAGTTTTTATTTTTAGGTAGTCGTTAAAATATGTTTTGAAATCCTTGTACCTTGGATCTCACCAGAGTTGGGATAAATCTATGTTTTTGTCAGCGTGTATACGCAGGCCCATTAAGATGGGGCGATAAGGCGCTACACGTGTCGATTGGGCAGCGGCACGCCGCGGCCTTGATCTTGAGATATCGCCTGCAGTTGCTAACCGATTCGCTTATTCTCTGACTGCCAAAGTCTCCGATAAATCTGCTCTTTGTGCATGGTAACCTAGTTACTTCCGTAGGTGTTTATTTCTTTCTGAAGGTTGTCTGACCAAGGAGAAAGATTACGGCTGGTCGATAAACCTTTTTATTATGGTGGGGACACTTTCAATAAAGCCAGGTAGACAAACGTCCCAAATCATGCGTGTTTTGTGTGTGTGTCCCAAATCAAGAACTCCCATGATATACATAGGATTGGTCAGTGAATTAGTCAGTGAACGGAAAGCTAGAATAATAATTGACCCATTAATCTTTCGTCCGGTGACTCTTAGTAATTGCAACAGTAAATTCTAATCTCCGAATAATATTTACGATGGTAACATAACAGCGCACATGTTATCAGTGCGCGCGTCATCGCAATCCCTTTAAACAAAGCTCGCATCAGCAGTTCCTTATCCAGCAGTGGCTGCTCATCTCATTCAATCTAACTCACAGTAAGAACAACAACTGCGTGTTATTATATGGTACATTTTGACAATGGAGATGATCCTGCCTCTATTTTATATTCAAATCAGAAAATAGCGCGGGAATTTTTCATGGTTTTGTTCAAAATGCTTTAACAATTGATTTTATTATACAAAATTTACATAATATATTCACGTTTTCTGCTCAGCTGCTGCTTATTTTTTTTGCATTTAATGAATTTGCCAGCTTATTTCTGAAGTAGGTACCTAACTAAATCAATACATTTTTGATAGATGTGAGGTCCCATCTCATTCAGTTAGTTTGTTCAAGATGGTTGGTACTCCTCTACAGGTCGTATTTTACAATCGATTTGGATGAAGTTTATGTGTACCTACAGGTTTAACGACTTCATACATTTTTTGTCGTCGGCGATTTTAGATTGGAGGGGTACCTCTTACAAAAATAGGGTTACTGGATATCAGATTCATACAACGGAGATTTCGATGTTTTTTTTATTTAAAAGGTTTAAGTTTAAGCTTTAACTTGATTTTAAAAAATTGTTGAAGTTCTGATGATGATCTTCGGCGCGATCAGTAGAATTGCTCCTCAAAATTCAGAAAATTGTTCACTTTTTAGGTTTTTACCAGTGGAATCCGCCTTTTAACTACTAGGTAGGGATTGATGGAGGTATATTATTATAGGATATTAAACTGACATGGTTTTTGAGTATTTACAATATTAAACACATGGTAGAAGTCCCGTTTTATATAACGTGTAAATAAATTCGTACTTGAATAAACAGGATTCATATTAATTTGTTGCGTGTGGCGTTATTTTTTAAACAACATTACCTATAACACCAATAGAGCTGAGTGGGATGTAGGTAAGTATCTCGGCTTCCGGAGGTCCGAATATCGGCCGTGCAACAGCGAATTTTTCTTATAGAATTTATGTGCGAATTACCATTTGCCCAAAAAATGAAAGGAATCATCGTAAAGAAGCCCAGCGGGGTGATTGGCTAACCCTGTTGCAAATAGCACCGATCCTGTTTTAACAAACTGTGACGGTTTGTCAATTGACGTTCAGTGAATTTCGACGGATGAAATGTCAAAGTTTGTAAAAACCAGATCGGTGTCAATAATTTCTGTTTGCAACAGAATTAGCCGATCACCCCGCAGGGCTTAGTCGCCTCCATAAGAATTTACCATGTTTGCTGTACGTAAGGCCGACTAGGCTGAAAATATCGTGGTGTCTACTCTACTCTAATCAAATGTCCTAAGCACTACAGCGTCCCGTTCAGTGTATAAAAGTTACCAGTTGACGTTGAATCAAATCTAGATAGATTTAATGACGACTGTTGGGTGTTTTACACAACAATCACAAGTACAAACTATGTAGGCAGGCAAGGCCTTGCCTATGTACGTAGTTTTGAACGTACCTACCGAAATAGAGGGGCCTAAATTTTTTACCGAAACTGCCAATACCTACGTTTAACCTTGTGGTGTCGAAAACCCACAGTCATGAATAAATTTAAAACTTTATCTAATGATAGATACTAGAAGAAACATGTGTTTACCTGAATGACCTTACGTTTTTGACACGTGTATTGGATTAGTAGTTGGACGAGTTCGATCTTACAGCGAGGATCACAATCGGTAATCTTTAGGACATTAAACGAGTGCATACACGTGCAAGAGTATAAACTATAAGCCGCGCTCGCAATCGCTCTAAATCCTATTACTATGCTTGTTTTATTTTGACGGTTTTCTGCTGCATATTGCCAAAGATACAGAATGAAAATAAAACTCTTGTAAATCTGTTGGAAAACCTAAACAAATTTAAATAGTTTAGAGAACTGTCTGATTGACCCACAATCAATGCGTTTAGGCTGTGCGTTGATTGATTTGGTTGAACTTTGGATATGGTTTCTTTTTTTTTACGGACTTGAAATTTGGTGCTTGTTCCTTGTATAGTGTAAATCGAAGGTTATTTTTTGTTCGATTAAACTACTCAGATTAAACTGTTTCGAAACGAATTCACCCTTCGACTATCCCTGAGGTCGGTTCGTGCGCACGAAGGGCCTTATCAGCGGGACCCTGAAGTGGTCCAGTTACGACAGGCGCAGTAAACAATAGTACACGTGGAGACAAGATAACCCACAAGGGTGCACGCAGACCCTGATGTCACAGTGAACACGTAATGGAAGTTACATATGAGATAGCTCCGAAACTCATATAAATAGTCCTGACCTTGCACTATGGATATGGTAACTTATAGGTGTTTTCTGAAACACCACCACTACAACAATCCCTTAAATTACAAAAATTTAAACGTACATCAGATGATATATACTTATACATATTAGTCCGGTCATTTTAGACAATTGAAATAAAGAAAATTCCGACAGAGCCAAATCTTCGTAGAGACCTTAGGTTTACCACAAGGAATAAAGTGTCAAAAGTCCCCATCAGTCCCATGTGAGCTTAGGGACTTATTCGGGGCCCAAGGTCAAAATTTTAGGTTTTTTGGATTTTTCTCGAAAACGGTAAGTTTTATTGAAAAAGTACCTCAGAGCAAAGTTGTACATCTTAAAATTCTCTATAAAAATGGTCCCTATGATTTTTTCTCTAAGACAGATATTGCGCTTGTAAGAATCATGTTCTACATAGTATCCACACATATGCCACGTATATACATATTTAGGCAAAAAGCTAAAAAGCTGTAAAGCTTTTCCTTTACCTGGTTGGAATGGTTATAATGAACACGTGACTAGCAATATTGTAGACTTTTCAAAATCAAAAATTTCATTTCTGCCATTTGTTCAACAGCCTGCAAGTAATTACAATACGATATACACAACTTTATTTTGTGCTTTAGAAGATGCTTAACGTCACAACCATACAGTTTGCATAATTACTTTTGATCAACCTCTATTTGCGAAAGCTCGCGAAATTGTATCTGCTGCACCTGAAGGATCGGAATTATCAAAGATTATAGTGAGACTGGGAGGATTTCATTTGTTAATGTCATTTTTCGGCGCAATAGGTTATATTATGCAAGGAAGTGGTTTAAAAGAAGTGCTTTCTGAGATTTATGCTCCTAAGTCTTTAGAGAAAATGCTTAATGGCCATGCTTACGCGAGGGCAGTTCGAGCTCACACGTTACTTCAGCTCACTTTAGCGTTAACATTATTAAAAGAACTAGCTATTGATGATGGTATGGATGCAGATCTTATAATTATAGTGGAAAATATCCTCGATAAAACTCTTTTATATTATGACATTGAAAATGATAAGGAAATATCTGAACTTTTACTTGATTTATTTAATAAAAAGTTAATGGAATATCAGAAACGAGGACCAACTGCACAATTATGGGTACAGTATTTTCGGATGGTGTCCATTGCAAAAGAATTTATAAGAGCTGAACGTATGGGAGATTGGCAAGCTCATTTGAACTGCGTTAAAGAAATGCTTTCTTATTTCCATGCATCGGGGCATTTACCTTACGCTAAGTCTGTGCACTTATACTTGCAGGATATGCTTCAATTAGAGGAGGTAATTGATCCTAGTGTTTATCGAAGGTTTACTGAAGGATTTTTCACTGTTCGACGTTCTGATAAACTCAGTTGTGGAATTTCAACAGATATGATTATCGAACAATCAATGATGAAATCCATGAAAACAGATGGTGGTATTTCTCGAGGACGAAGTACAAAAGAAAGTGTAATAAGCAAATGGGTTTACGGAATACATGCAATGAACACAGTGTGTGACGAGTTGGAAGTTCTTGCTAATGTTCGAATGGACACGACAGATCAACATGTAGATGCGAGTGATTCGAGAGTTAAGAAAGATGCTAAAGATATTAAAATACTTCTTGACTGGTTTTCATCACATGATCCTTTTCCCGAAATTAACAAAATCTTATCTATTGCTTCAGGAGTCGTTGGTGACGATAAGATTAATTGTCATAAAGCTCGTGAAGTTGGGATTGCCTATTCATATAAAATTGAAAAGCAAAGATAAAGTACTTCCTCTTTTAGCTGTGAGTAGCATTGTGAAAGTTCACGACGAAGAAGTACCAATAGACCCAGTATTATTATTTCAACGTATGAGTGTCACTAAGACTTTTGAGGATGAAATTGAAACATTTTTCGCATATGATTTAGCTCCTTACCGTTGTCACTCTTCGATGCAGCTGGAATGCGTAAAACAATGAAGTCGGCTCTTTACGATTGCTTTCAATCAGTCAATGCTGAGGTTGATTGTACAAACACTGCTTACGTTATTGATGGAGGATTAAAAAATTATAGGGACCATTTTTATAGAGAATTTTAAGATCTACAACTTTGCTCTGAGGTACTTCTTCGATAAAACTTACCGATGTCGAGAAAAATCCAAAAAACCTAAAATTTTGACCTTGGGCCCCGAATAAGTCCCTAAGCTCACATGGGACCGATGGGGACTTTTGACACTTTATTCCTTGTGGTAAACCTAAGGTCTCTACGAAGATTTGGCTCTGTCGGAATTTTCTTTATTTGATCACTATTTTTATGTCTAAAGTGACCGGACTATATGTACAGATACCTATATGTATAAGTACGAGATCCGTGAACCGATCATATTGTCTTGATAATCTGATCTTGACGATTTAATCTTCTTCAACACGTTGACTGCATGCCTCGAACATAACGCGCATGGCGTCGTCAAGGAGGGTGACGTGCAGCAGGTGCCCCGTTGTGTTTTCAGCAGTCAAAGCGTTAATCAAAGAATCTGGGAGCTAGGGTGTCTTCTGTAATTCACCGAAGTACGAAATTTCGTTGTTGTTTCAAAGGAAATAGTAACTTCTTAATATATATATAAATATATTATTATATGACCCTATACTTTTTTCATTTTCTATGAAAGTTGTATGAGTATTAGATACTGAAATCGAGTCTAATTTAGCTGTAAGCCAATAGACACATCGAGTGAAATGTAATGACATAATTGACAGGTCCGAATTAAATTATCATCGGGGTGATCGGCTAACTCTGTTGCAAACATAAATGATTGACACCGATCCTGTTTTTACAAACTTTGACATAAATTCAATGAACGTCAATTGACAAACTCTCACAGTTAGTTAAAATAGGATCGGTGTCAATCATTTCTGTTTGCAAAAGAGTTAGGCGATCACCCCGCTGGTCTCAGTGACAAGATAGAAGATATTAATCATTATATTATCTTATTATATTTAATTCTGTTTGTACTAGTCGAACTGTGTTGAAGCAATAAACAATTTTTTTTATTGTTTTGTTTTCTTTTTCAACATTTTTGTCAATACAACATTTAGATCTACAGATTCTCATATACTTCACATGGAACCTTAAATGATCTTCGGCTTTAGAGAGCTTTCCTGAGGTGAACCTTAAATAGCTCCGGGCTTGATGGGTCTATTGAAAATAAATCATTCTAATTCTAAGCATGGTCAATAGAGCATGCTTAGACTTAAAAAAGTTCTTAAAAAGTTATTTCAATAGAAAAGTTCTTAAATCTAAGTCTTGGATTTATCCCCACCGGTGTGGGTTAAGCCTCTCGCGTGTCAGTGGTGTGAGTGTTGTTGTTACACGTGTAACATTCAAAACAAACATCCTTATCACGGCTTGAGTTGATGAGTTGTTCATTTTCTGATTTGCATACATAGAAATAATTAGATTAAAAGTAACTAAAATAAACTAGGGTAAGAATTTTTAGCGTAGAATCGTGGTGGATGGTACAAGTTGAGGGAGGCCTTTACCCAGTTGTGGGTGAAGTCAGGCTGTGGATATGATGATGATCATGAAGAAGAATTTATATTATAAATAAAATAATAAATAATGCGGGACGTAATCACACAACATCATGTAGCCCCAAACTAAGCAGAGCTTGTACTATGGGAACCACATGATTGATATACTACACATAAATATATTTTTTTTTTGTAAATACATACATATCATACATAGAAACACCCAGACCCGAGACAAATATCTGCAGAACATGCAAACATTTGTCCCGCGGCGGGAATCGAACCCGCAACCTTCTGCGTCTCAAGCGGACCTTCGCCCACTGCGCCACAGAGGCCGTCATATTGTAAACTTAACACATGACACTACAAACAGTGCAGGTCCCTGTGGCTAACAGGGGGATAGATGAAACTTTTTATATCCCCTAAGGGCTTCTGTTCCTCAAACAAAGAAGACACAGCAAAGAGACAAACGTATAATTCGTAGTCGTACACCACGCGTCACCAAATCGTATTTTGATTCGGCGGGTGTTATCAGTCGTAGAGGGCGGTGGCTCGGGCGCATGTTGTACCTATCAGAAGATGCCGATGATATTGACCTACATTTGTGACTAATCTGGGTACTGGGATAATGTGCTGCCACTCGTTAGACTAGGAGTACACCTAAAACGCACTACAACATATAAAAATTTACATATAAATGACTCATTACGGGCCGATATAACTTTGCATTAAACTAAAAAGTTACACTCGATAAATATACTATTAGCCTAAGTTTGTTATATAGATGGTAAACAAAACATTTATTTTGTGTCCTCTATGTATAATGTGTATATATTTACAAAATAAAAATATTTTAATTATAATATCAATCATGTGGTACCCATAAAAGTTTGGGGCTACATGATGCTGTGTGATAGTGTCCAAAATTATTATTTATTATTTCCACATCCACCACATCCATCCACACCAGCCTATATCAGTCCTCTGCTGGACATAGGCCTCCCCTAATATAGGGGGATATGCCCATAATCCCCACGCTGGGCATGCGGGTTGGGGATCGCAGGGCACAACTTCTTGCACCACCGACGCTGCTGCCCGTCGGCGGCCAGGGGATTTAGCTGTGCCGGTGTTAGACTGCGCTATGCCGCTATTATTTATTATTTAGTATCATTAAAATTTGTGACAAGGGCATGTACTTATATTTTTTTCGAGGTTATTTTTTATAACAAGTAAAACAAATAAAAGCTCTTAAAGTGATTATTAATGGCATTACTAGACCTTGGTCATTTATTGAACATAGCATCACGTCCGGCTATCCCGATGGGCATTTAATGACAGTTAAGGACATGGCCACGCGAGATACTCAGTGTCCTAATTTCTTAAGACCTTGGGAGCCCTATCATCAACTACGTTAAACAATTAGGGAGATAACGTTAATATTACGAAGAATTTGGAGGTTAGATCTATTTGCTATCATGTCAAAAACAGTAGTACCCAGTTAAATGGATGCCATTGAAATAGTTTAGGGCGATAAAGTATTCGCAATAGGATCGCATCGCAAGTCTAAACTAAGATACCAAGTCCTATAACGGCGCGCGCCTAGGTCTATCTTCCCGGTTACCAGAAAGACCTATAAATCTTATGGCCAATGTCATCTCTTCGCAGGTTATAGAAAGCTTACATCACACTTAATGTAAGAGTGCTTATTTATATCTCAACAACTTTAATACTTAACTTTTTTTAAATCATAGACATTAACTAAAGAACATGTAGGTATAGTATACGTGATTTTGTTTTCCAATATTCATACTTTCTCAAGATTAAATGTAGGTATTTATTTGTGATACAACATTGAAATCACCTTTAGAAATTAGCGACTTTGTATGTTTGTATCGTGGTAGAAAGTTGATAATGCGACGTCTCACCTCGTTCAAGGCTGTGCAAAAATTGGGGAAAAACATTGCATAATATTGGTTAATAATAAATAATGTTAATAAATAATGCGGGACGTAATCACACAGGTTAACCCCGTAACTCCTCTCTTCATACAGATGGGATCAGAACCCGCGTCCTGTCCAGGACTAGCAACCACTAATGCCACCCGCGGCCTCGCAGCTTTAAACCAAGACCAAGACCGGTAAAGTGCGGGTTGACTCGCCCACCGCGGGTAAAGTCAATGGCATGGGAATACATGACTGCACGTAGGCTTTGCGAAAATAAAACAAAGTGTTTTATAGGTATTTTTTTATTAAATCTTTCCAAAGTACTCTCCACCAGCCTCTAAATGCGTCTAAACCAGTTTTCGAAACACTTTTTCCAATCAGCCATAGACATAGCTAGCGGCACGTAAATCTAGCGGTAAACGAAACTTCTGCGAATGGGGCTCTGCTGTTGCTCACAACAGAGAAAACTTCTGCCAAGCATTTGATAGTATACCATTCGGTGTTGATGCTTCTTTAGTTCAGTTGTAAAGGAATGGATGGCAAATAGCCAGTCAAATTGAAAAATCTCGCGATAAAAATCTTCTCCTCGCTTCTAGATCGCTGCACTTTGGTAGGCGTTGATTCATTTTGAAACACCCAAACCGTTGACTGTCGCTTCGTTTCTGGACCGTATTGATAAATCCAGGACTCATTACCTGTAATGATTTCGTAAAAACGCCGAGACGAGCCTGCTTTATATTTGTTTACCTATTATATCACGACCCCATTCCACCCGGGCCTGCTTCTGAGTAGGTATCGGCGAAGATGCCCGTGTAGAATCTCGTGAAGGCTTCGCGATCCAATCTGCTCTATGTGCTGAATCTCCTGATACGTAACTCGCCTATTGTCTTGGGTATTTTTTCACTGCTAACACCTTTTCTTCCGTATGAGCCGTCAAAGGATGACAACTTCTTTCTTGATCCCCCCAAGTTAGTCTACCGCGCTTGAATTCGTTATACCAACAATACACATTTGTCTGGGAAGGATCTTTATAAATGTACTATTCGTACGATAGATTTCAAATGGCATTCATTTGAAGTCTTTCGTACGAATAGTCCGGTTTCAGGCGACACTTGAAATCGTAAAAAATCACAGCGCGAAAATGTTCCCGGCGCATATACATTTTTCAATGAGACACGATAATATAAATTAGCTCGCAACAAATGTGCAGGGATATTTTGAAATTGGAACGTGCCTATTTTTACTTTTATGTAATCACGGATTCAAAATAGATTATAACTTGCCTTGCGTACATAAAAACTTTTCTCAATACTTTTTGAGTGGCCTAGTTGGGCCTAGTATTTCGTGATACGTCATACGTAAGAAGGGGACGGGACACAGATATTTTTTATTTATTGGGTCGCCTACAAGAGATACACATACTTAAACAAAATAAAAGTACTGAATCTAAAGACTAGTGCTCCCTTAATTATGGGTGACCACATCATGCACATTTTACTCATATAGACTAGGTCAGAATTTATAGGTAAAAAAAAATATTAATACATTTTACAGATAGCATTAAATTAAAAGAAAAAGAACCAAGTAATTGGTAGGTATTCAAATATGTTTACTATAAATTATACAAGCAAAATCTTTAGGTTACACTTACAAAAGAAGCAGGAGAGAACTGATTTTAAAATAAGCAACTACTGATTAACAAAGGGACAGGGTAACAAAGGGGACATGTAAATTTAAATTAATCCTTTATTAAATTATATGTAAATAAAGGATCGCTCAAATCAATGTCGCTCCTTTTAGATAATATTTTATATAATTTACAGAGCCTTGGCATAACGGCATTTTGTCCTGATTTGGTTCTAGAAAACGGTGTAGAAAACATATTGAATGCTTTTTAATATTTATATATGGTTATTTAATTCTATGCAGTTGATATTTCCGTTAACTATTTTGTGTAAGAAGATTAGATCTAAATTTTTCTTTCGGGATGAGAGAGAGGTGATGTTGTATTTTTTGAGTCTGTCACTATAACTCCTAACTTTTTTTGCCATATTGCCGCCATATGAAACATGATAAAGGAAGCGTCTCTGTATGCATTCCAAGCGGTTGGAATAGACCTCATAACGAGGGTTCCATATTACACTGCCATATTCTAGTAAGGGACGGAATAGTGTTTTATAAAGTCTTATTTTAGTACTAGATGATTTAAAATTATTACAGTTACGGATTACATACCCTAAAACCTTAAAAAATGTTTTAATATGTGACTGTCATATTTCAATTTAGAGTCTATCAATATACCGAAATCCCTTATTAGTTCAACTTTATTAAGTTCTAGCCCATTTATAAAGTAATTATGTATTCTAACAGTTTTATTACGGTTGAACTGAATATAGTGACACTTATTAACATTAAGAGACATTTTATTGTTATTACACCAGTTAACTAATCTATTAAGATCATCTTGTAGAAGTTGATTGTCTAAAGAATTCTTTTTGGGTTTCAGTATTTTTAGGTCATCAGCAAAAAGGTATACATGTGAATTTTGAAAACAATTGGTAATATCGTTAATAAAGATGTTAAATAGAATAGGTCCTAAATGCGAGCCTTGAGGAACTCCAGAAGTAGCAAAATACAGATCAGATCAATGGCCTGCGACTGCCACCCTAGATGGTCTCCTTGTTAGGTAGGAAGAAACTCAAGACAACAATGGTCCAGATATACCATACTGGGCAAGTTTTATAAGCAACAGAGAATGGTCAACTTCGTCGAATGCTTTACTAAAGTCAGCATATATTGCATCAACGGGGATACGTGCATCTAGTGAGTCAGCTATTGAGGACGTGTAACATGCTAAGTTAGTTGTGGTAGAGCGAGACTTAACAAATCCGTGTTGGACCTCTGTGATAAATGGTTTGAGATGCCAAGTCAGTTGTTCGACTATTTTTTGTTCAAAAATGTTGGCAAATGTCGATAAAATAGAGATGGGTCTGTAATTACTAACCTGTTTTTTTTTCTCCAGCCTTAAAAATGGGTTAAAAGTGCCTCCTTCCAAGGATCAGGGAATACCCCTTCATTATTGCATTTAGCGTATATCAGTTGAAGTGGCACAGCAAGAGCTTCAGCACACGTTTTTGTAAACACAGGGGGAATTTTTTAACGATTTTTCAATATCACCAGGATCAAAAGAGATATTACTTAATGATACAGAAACATGTGAATGTAAACGACTGGTGTTAGAGACTGTAGTTAAGGTTATAGCATTGAACAAAGTTGTCTGCAAAAAGATTACAAATCTCCTCTCCAGTATTGCCAATTTTATTTAATAGCTTCATCTGAGATGGATATGCGGTAAACCCTTTTCTTTTATCTTTTATATAAGTCTAAAAAAACTTAGGATTTTTATTAAAGAAGAGAACTAGATAAAGTCATAAAATTCAATAATGCTGATCTCTACTTTCTTATGACAAATATCATCAGTTAAAAAGGGATGCATACATATATCAATGCGACTTCAAAAAGTTAATAGTACAGGGCGCTCGAACAAACAATGCAGGTTCATACAAATGCCCTGGTACGCAGTCGCAGAAATCGCATTGAGATAAAGTATGCATCCCTTTCTAGCAAATGATATATGGACATAAGAAAGTAGAGATCAGCCGTTTGAGTTGACGTTCAGAGCCTAATGAATTTTAAGGCTTTATCTAGTTGTCTACTATATCTGTAGGTCGGGACTTAATTAACATACTAAACGTCAATACAGGATATCTCAAAAGGCCAATGAATCTCTTGAAAAATATTGGACGCCTCGTTGTTAATTTTTGTCAGTTTTTCAAGGGAAAACGAAGCGTCATTGGTTACGGTGTAATATAGGATTCCAAGATAAAGCGGCTTTCGGACTACGCTATACTATTGTGCTACATCGTATAGCAAAGGACCTAATGCTACACTATACAGGCTGCGGTAATGGCGACATTAAATGAACACACGGGTAATGCTACTTATCAGTAATCATATAAAATTAAATCTTAAAGCTAAAGTCAATTTTTCAAAATTTTATTTTTTAAACAATAAAAATCATAAATAAGGTAAAAAATAAAATAAAAAATCTTTGAAGAGTGTGCACAGTTGCCGGGGGTGAGGGAGGAGGAAGAGGGCGGCGCGCGCACTCAGCGCATCGCACCAATTTTATAGCGATAGTAAGCGAATAATATAGTAAAGTACAGTGTTAACGTGTCCATATCAATTTATGGTGCGCGAATCGCGCTATTGTTGTGCTAAGAGCTATATACTATTATATAATAGCGTAGTCTAAAAGCGGCTTAAGCTAGTTATAGTCAAGGAGGTTTAGTATAGGTGAGTGCGCTTTGAAAAAAAATCTGTTCCAAATGTATTCTCCCAAATTAGGTTTATTTCTGACACCAGCCTAATTAGTTAATTAGCCTGATGTTAAGTGGTAACTATTACCTATCACACAGTATTGCATCGTAGATCACGTTTTTTTGGAACGTGCACTTCGATGCAACGCCCTGCTTCCATCAACTTGAGGCATGAAGATGATAAGCCTCTTGTGTGTGTATTAAGTAAAATCAGGCACAGATTAATATTCCAAGCGCGCATTCCCCAAGTATGAAGTACTATTATTAATTCCATGGTTTTAGATAAGTCTAGGATGAGAAGTTTTCCACATGACCATACATTGATGCAGTTTGACAGCTCCGACTCCAAAAATAACAGGTAGGTATCTAGATCTACCTAGTGGTAAACGCATAGATCGTACGGGATAAATTGATAGAAAAAAAGGTTGATTGTTGTATGAACAAAAAAAAAGCAATTCTTTTTTACTTTTTAATTTTGCAGTTTTTGTTTTTGAAGTCGTTTTTTTTTATATTTTAAATTATTTTTTATTTCCTAATTTTTAGTGAATCTGACTTTAAGACGAAAACTTTAATATAAATAAAATTCAAGTCGATACAATTTTCATTCCCTTTTTTCTCACCCTTAGGATTGGTACTTTTAATTTAAATTTATATGAGACCAAACTGAAAGTAAACCCTCAGCAACGGAAAACGAAATTTCCAAATCGGTTCATAAAACATGAAAAAAATCGAGCCCATAAAATCTTCATTCCTGTTTTCTGACCAGGGTTGAAATTTTTTCTTCAAATTTTGTATGGTTAAAATAAGTTTACCCTACAGAAAAACGAAGAATTTTCTAAATCCGTTCATAAATGACGGACTTATGAGGTAAAAAACATACAAAAATGAATAAAAATTGAGCCCATATAATTTAAATTTCCTGTTTTCTCACCCTTAGGGTTGGTATTTTTACTTCAAATTTATAGGGGACCAATTGGAAAGTATACCCTACAATATGACAAAATAATTTTCCAGAACGGTTCATAAATGACGGAGTTATGAGGTAACAAACATAAAATAAACATACAACCGCATTGAGAACCTCATCTTTTTTTAAAGTCGGTTAATAAAATCTGATAGAGAATGAGCAAGTCAAGGCCTTTCTGATAACATCTTATTTGACCGTTTAACTATATTTATAGCTAAACGACCGTATCACACATTGGTTAAGTTTAAAAAAACTGTTTTAGTTAGAGACTTCGCTATATCCTTATTAATTTCAGGTTTCTGACTTTGAAAACTTCGGCGAAAAAAGAGGACTATAATTTAACAAAATATATTAATATAAGGGTAGGGTAATTTTTTGAAAATTTTCATTATGATTGTGACAGACGTCCGTCTGACGGACGTACATAGCCGCACCATAACGGCTCGATAACACCAAATCCGTACATGGCCAAACTATGCTCGGGCGTTGACGCCCGAACTAGGAAAATTGAAAAAATTATAAGTTGTATATTTTCTCTATTTAAGTTAGTCAGATCAAACAAGTTCTTCGACACGAACGGACAAAATATAACTGACTGTGATGAGAGTTGAGATGGCAACAGCAGGCAATTGAATGATTTGTTCTAAGGATTCCAAAGCTACGTCGTCGTTGACGTGTACTATCGCTACTGGCCTTCCCATTTTGTGCTTTTATACGCTTCAATTACCTAAGCACCAAACCTTAACTCTTACTAACGTTTGGCAGCGATTTTTCGATTATGTTATAATCACCTATTCACAAATGTTTATTTATGTGAAAAAGCCAAAACAGGCAATTTTGTGCATTTTTTGTTTTTCATATTGATCATCATCATCATCAGCTTATTCCACTGCTGGGAATAGGCTTTTTCATTATAATAAGTTGTAATTCAAGATGACCTAGTTTTACCACAATTACAGTCTCCTTATCATGTGCAACAGCTAAGTCCGAGTACCTACTGTTCCGTATGCCGACGACCTGGGGTCAAGCCGGGAACACCGCGTGTCATAACATAAGTCGTTTTTATGACTTGTCGCGAATTATCTACGCAAAGAATATCTAACTGTTCGTAAAGATAGGGCAAATCCTCACTCCAAACCTAACCCAGCTCAAAGCAACTAAAGTTGACTTAACTGAATATCAGAAGATTTTGATTTGGAATTGAAAAACTTCAAGCATGCATTAGGTATGTATTGATAACGGAAGTTCATAACATTATATCCTATTATTATAAACCAGTTTGATTTTATGCTTATCATTTCACATCATTTGTTATTGTTTTTTTGAGCCCGAATATGTGAAAGTAAAAATAATTTACAATAATCAATGTACTAAACTATTTAGTCATTGAACAGGCTTGTAAGCTGCAACGTTTCCCCTGTAGATGGAGCCAACGGCGCAGCGCTTAGCCGTGACTGCCTGAAAATTTCGACAAAGCGAAAATTGGCTCGGTAACGCAGTTGGTTAGCGCGTCCCGGTATTTATTGGAAGGTCGCGGGTTCAAATCCCGCCTGAGTCTTAATTTTTGACTTATATAAAAATCTTAGATTTTCCTTGAAGTGGCTAACACTCAAAATACAAAAAATCATTAATTTAACAAGGCTATTAGAAAGTAGAGCTCAGAACAGGGCGCCATGGCGCTCATTAGGGGAGGCCTATGTCCAGCATTGGACTGCTATAGGATGATGATGATGATTACTAAGTAGTTGACTGCCTTCAGTATCTGTAACGCTAGATGATTTTGGTTTTGTTCAGTGATAATGCATGTTCGATTCTTATTCACATTCTGTACATATGAAATGTATATTTAGTGCAGATTGCCTGTCACATGTCAATATCTATGCAGAGGTGAGAGTGCAAGCAATTCGGGTAAGTTTAAGTTTCGAAAATATTATTTTTCAAGTGGTATTTACCTACCGTAGCAAACTGGAATCTTTTAAAAAACGTGTTAAAGATTATTACTTTCATCGATGCACATTGTCTGCTTAGGAGTGTATTATTGATAATTTTAGCTTTAAAACTATATTTATACTTGGTCTATTATAAATATAATAGGATTTTTCTAGATTATATTTAATAGGTATATTAGTATTGTATTGTTATACGTAGTATATCTAATATAAGTAGGTAATTAGTTCTGTATAAGCACCGCCGCTCAATTCTTATAATTATATTCTTTCCATTCTTAGGTTGTCTGGAAGAAATCGCTTTAACACCTCCGATAAATTAAGTATTATTTTATTTTATTTCTCTGTTCTTGTATTTTTTTGTATTGATGTTGTGTGCAATAAAGAGATTAACTTTTTATCTATCTATCATCAAACGCACGGATACCTACAAAAATATATTTTTCATCCCTCCATCTCGGAAAGAGTATTTTTGCTCTTCGATATCTGAGTGCAAAAGCCGTTTTCATCGCTCACTCGATGTTCTTTATGAATTCAAAACATCATTAAACCCATTTACTTCTACCTCCATGGTGCCGAATTTATCATACAACCTTTTTTGATTCAGAACCTTTGTGATTGTAAATGTTTATTAGCATTTAGTCATTTCCTCGCTGAGGTGGGATGAAAAGGTACGGGTAGCACTTGAGTGCAAAGATTTTTCACCTCGTGCTCTTTTAAGGCGACGATACATGTCAAACCTCCCTCTCGCTCGCACTATTCAACATTTTTGAAGATTTAATATGACTGACTATAGTTATGCAAAATAGCAAACCTTCACGGCCTAGAAAATAACAATTCAAAGGTTCAGCAATAATATCATTTTGTTTCTATCACGTTTATTTTTCTAATTTTAGAATCCTTCGCTTGCTCGGTCATCAAAATTGATCACGCGGTTGAAAAGCAACTTTGCAGTCTTGTATAACAAATAACTATTAAGATACAGACGGCAAACGGACATGCGGCAAAAGGATAGATATAGTCTGCTTTTGATACAGTTCTGTGCTGTAAAAGAAAAGCAAAAAGAAGAGAGATACAAGCTTGCAGATGTATTAAGCTATAAATAAAAAGTAAATAATTATTCAACATTTTTAATATTTACAGTAATTCATGATAGAATAATGATTTTAATCAGTCAAGCGCGTGTCATACATACGACCGTTGACCACGTCGGGCAACATGCATGTAGACCCCACTGCTAAGACAGTTACATGTTTGTTGAGGATGATGGTGATGATGACAACATTTTGTGTGACTGGCTGAGTTTTGATAGGTGTAAAGCAACTTCAATAGTAAAGTCTCGTGTTTAACAGGAGTATTTAGTTAGTTGTGACCGCCAGCATTTAACTTTCTTAGACTTATTACTACTTGTACTTATACATTTCAGTAACCTACGTAATCGAGGTTTTTAAATGGGTATTTTCACTACTAGTTACTAAATAAAGTCTAAAACATAAAGAATATGATCATGTTTTTATGGTTTTTAAAAACATTGTTAACATCCCGTTTTATAAATAACTTTAGCGGTCGGTATAAATTGTTGTAAAAAAAAGTTCTCGCGCGAGATCTAGGTACTGTTCACAGAACTACGAGTTTAGTTATTGTATAAAATTCTTTCTTGTGACCAAGATGAAACTTTACATTACTGTCCACTTTTCAAGTACGGAGGCTGAACAACGGTAATAATGAACGGTACAGACGGAAAGACAGTACAAAGTTTAATCAAATCTGTACCGGCAAGTAATGAATTGACAGTGTTTGGGCTAATGTTAGGTTTATAACGATAAAGCTGGTTTTATGACTGCTGGTTTATCAAAATATAGTTTAGGAAAGTGTTTGGAGAACTAGATAGAGTTATTGGTATTTTTGAAAAGCAGTTTCGAGCAGACAGGGAGTGCACGTACCGGGTTTTATCTACGTTAGTGTTTATAAATAGTGAGGCGAGTGTGTCGGCGGCAGTCGTGAGGAGTCTGCCGCAAGCCATGGTCGCGAGAGAGTTACTTCTTAGCGCGGCGCTCTTAGCCGGTGAGTGTCACCAACTATTGTTCCTTGCATTTGTTTAAGCGTGCAAACAATTGTTTGGATGATCTTGCGCGTCCGCGTTTCAGTAAGATGTTAGTTAAATAAATCACTAATAAGTTTTAAAAGCATAAATAATTAAAAGTATCGTCAGTGCCAGGAAACTTGTCATTTTTGATGGGCCTTACAGTTAATTAGTACAATCTCTCCCTTTTTAGCTGAAGGTTCGATCCCCGCCCAGGACAAACATTTATGTGGTGAACATTTGGATATGTGATGTGTTTGGGTGTTTGATAAGTTTCTGTGCATATGGTTCCCTGTAAATACCGTAATACCGTATATTTTATTAATAATTTCGGAAATTCTTCTTCTGATGTCACTTTTTTATCTAGTTTTTAATTTAATTACATCATCAGAACATACTATAATCAAAAATTCGTTTACAAACTCATCGATTTTTCATAAATTTTCAACTTATCCCGAAAAGCTTTGAGTTGTAAAATTTTCCTGTTTTCTAAGTGCATACAGGAATGCCTTGACAACAGATGCACTAGACGACCACGGGGCATGACGCCACGTCTATCAGATAAGCGCGGAGCTTGTAAACAACTTATCTAACACGAGTTCACAAATAATTAATAATAGCTTGACGTTTGCACCTACAATCAATCAATAAAAGGAGGCTGCTATAATCGCAATCATCGCCTTAAAATATAATCATTTGATTTACGGAGCCGCGAATTTGAGAACAATTATAATAATGTTCATTTTGTTTTTAAAGTGCCAACCCGGGGTTGGGCCAAACAGCTCCCGATGATCTGTTGATGGACGCAGGGCGTTACATCGTAGGCACGTTCCGAACATACTTGAACTACGAAGCAATGGTTACCACATAACATCAGGTGGGCTCTATGCTTGTTCCATCTTCGAATATATAAAAACAGTTCGTTAGTCTTAATAAATATAGGTTGGGAATTTGCTTCTTATAAAACTTCGATATTTTGCCAAGTTTTACAGTAACGTACTGGATACCTAAATATCAAAAGAATATCAATGCAAAACTAAAAATAGGGTATTGAATATAAATGGAGTTTATTAACTTTATTTCTTCAAGCCATGCCTTTTTCATACTCAGCTAAAACTAATGTTGCAAAATATATGAAGTCTTCTGGTTCAAAACCGGTTTTGTCTAAACTATTGAGATATTATCATAATAGCGGGCCTGTTCTCGAAATTAAAAGTTATTTATGCGGGAAAACTGTTGAGATTACAAATATTATTTAATCGGGTAAAGCCTATTACGGCATTGGCCTAAGTTAAGTATAATTGATCTTTTATTAATTAAGATTACTACTTTGAATCGATATAGCAAGAATTGTTACACTACAAAGATAGTTACTACTTTTATCGAAAAAACCTTTTTTTCAACCCTTTTATATTTTCACAAAAAAAAACTCAAAGTATATATTTATATATGCAAAATATCTCTATCTCTGCATAATATAAAACAGTCGATATTTACGTTTATTTATTTGAGCGCTTAGTTCTTCTAAACAACGGATTAAAAACTATTATTTAGAAATTATTTTAATTTTTTTTTAGATTTTCTCCCAGAAAGTTTATATGTGAAATGAATGCATGTTATACATATATTTTATAGACAACAGAGAACATTTGATGTGTTGACTAGCATGTGTGACGCAACATTAGTGTATTGAACCTGTGCAAAGCCAGGGCGGGTCGCTAGTTCAAATAAGAAATACCGTGTGTTTGTGTTCTATTGATATAAGATAATCAAGGATCTGTTTTTATGCGCTTAAGCTTATTGCCCGTTCCCGAAGTGCGGCGTAGCACTGGCTACGAGGGCTGCTACACGGTCTACCAAACGCTACGAAGTACTTCGTACTGTCGGCGTAGTAGTTTGGTTACGTTCGTTCTTTGAACCAGTTGATGGCTTAGGATGGCTAAATTCACCCTAATGGCCTGCGCGACTGAGTCGCAAGAGGTTCTGCAGATATTGGTTTCGACTCTGGATCTTGGGGTACCATGGTAGACTGACTCACGACACAGAATCCTACATGTTAGCACATGTTATGTTATAGCTCTTCCTAGATTTATAATAAGGCTTAGTCTTTTTATTGATATTTGATGTACCTACATCAGAAGCTTTAACCGTCCACTGGCTTCTAATTACCACTCGTAATGGTAAATCCATTTATTCGCCTCAATATTGGCGACATCTACGTTGCGTCATATTAAAGGTTTTATAGCTAACTCTTACGGAGTTAGACAGATAACTAACATGTTTTGAGAATATCTAAAAATAAATCTCCGTAATTAGTGGTGTTGTAGAGTGGTATAACTCGATTAGTATGGTTGGCAAGTTCAAGGTTTTCAGGTAACGGTCACGGGACATCAAGTCACAAGTCCACAACTTATTCCGACTTAAATTGACAACGATAACGATGTTTTATTTGTTTAGAATTCATGATTGTTTAAAGAATTTGTTATTGAAAAATTGATTTTGTTTCATCACGCAACAACAATCGACAGCAACTCAGTAGCACTAGCAACGAGTTAAATATTAATCACTAACAATGCCGCAATAGATGTTTCACATCAGAAGCGTATCGTCGTCGTATGAGTAGTTGCTACTCGTCTCTGAACTGTAGCAAACTCCTAACTGTTCACTGTTTGCGTAGTGTGCCTGACATTAGGTTGTGAACGCTTGCGCCGGCGCCGGTACGTTATCCTTAAGGTCAGCGGCAGCACGTGTAAGCTACATTCCGGATTTCGTCGACTCAAACTTGTTTCCAAAATAACTACTACTATAACTACTAAGCATATATTCGTCTCATAGCATATATTTGTTGCTTAACTTACACTAATCAATCATCATTATCATCATCAGCCTAGCGCAGTCCACTGCTGGACTTGGGCTCGACAATAATCAAAGAAAAGCCAAATATAAAGATTGACTTACGTTTTGACACAAATACAATCAGCCTCCCTTAGTATAAAAGTGGTTGATTGATATATGACTGATTTATAATTGATTTATAATTGATGATTTATCATTGTCATATCCATACTGATTAGATTCCACGTTACGTAATGAGCTACTGACGATGAAGAGGTCCGGATGTGCAAATTGGTATTTTAATATTAGTACGCCAACGCCATCATATAATTTGTAATTTATTACATAGAAACATAAAACGATTTGTCCAGCGAGTTAAATTGATTAGTGCACTGTGTAACGTCTAATTGTAGTAGATTACTTCCGCGATAAATAATTACAAATGCATTAAGTTGTAGATAACTGGAAAAACGTAGCTAGTGATAGAGTTAATGCACTTCTCACATCATGTCTATCGATGTTTGTCCTAATACGCTTTTCGACCCCGAAAAATTATACGTTGAATTACTGTTTATAAACGGAGTAAAGAATGTCGACAATAGATGAACTAAGCAATGTGTGCCTTGACTTAAGTATGAAAGTCATGCTTGAACCCTGAATAAAATATCTGCGATAAAATAAATAGCCATAATAAGATCAACAATTTCATAATGTATGTGAGTGAACCTAAAACAACGTCTCTGTTGAATAATCAACACATTTTTATAACCTGATGAATCGTGAATTGTTATCGTTTAATTACATCAAAGAGCACACGCTATATTAGTTCTTCGTCTCGTGCTTTCTCGTATGAGCTAGTGGCCAACTCTGGGGTTGTAGTTTTTAGGCCGTCCAAAGATCTAAGACTTAGATAAACGTGCCTTCTGAAACATGGAGGTCATCATCATCAACATGATTGAGCTACCCACCCGCATTTTTTTTATCGGCACACAAGTATACTGTGCATAAATGGCCGAGGCATTATATTACATCAATATGAGCGAGATTTTTATAGATAACGATTTGATGACCCTCGAAGATTATTGGACATATAATCAAGTGCGTGTCGTTCAACCGAGTGAACCGAGTTCGTTCTAAGTAAAGTTGGTAATACTCTCAGATGAACGTGATGATACGATCGTGCAGGCATTCGTGTTCCGTGGAGGACGATGCTTACCGGGCATATCAGTCACGGTTATCATCAAATCATGATCCGATAATCATTGAAGAAAGCCGAATATATGAATGACCTGACCATTATATTCCAATATCACCGATATTAGAACTAACAAATATGACTTTCACTAAGAAAAAGCTCAGAGCAAATTATTTCGTGTCAGCTGGATGCCATTCATTGGAGCCAGCGACACAATTTTTTTTATTAAACAGTTTTAATGATTTATATTTGTTTTAATAGTTTATCTCTATGTTTCAGTATGCGCCTTCGCTCGTCCCGAGATGAATGCTTGCGACGTGATCGCGCGCACAGACGCCGGCTGGGTGTGCGGGCTGAAGCGCAGGGCGGAGGACCGCACCGTCTACGCTAGCTTCCGAGGAGTGCCCTACGCCAAGCAGCCAGTGGGAGAACTCAGGTTCAAGGTATGGCTTTTTGAATTCGTTTGAACCTGCAGCCAGGCGCGCTAAATCACTTTCTTCAATCGACAATGTAATTTCAGAGCAAGTGAGATTGAATTTATTCTAATGGGGCAATGCTTCGTCTTCACCGTTGTGTGTAAGCTGCCACAAGCTTGGTAATTTACTCCAAAATTTTAGGCCTATCACTATAAGTAACTGAGTTTTAGGTAAGAGTACTGTTTTCTATCAAAAGAAAATCTTAACTTCAGGAGTTGGAGCCAGTAGAGCCGTGGGGTGGCCAGCTCGAAACAACAGAAGAAGGACCGGCGTGCTACCAGACTGACGTCATCTATGGCGGGCTAGTGCAGCCGCAAGGCATGAGCGAGGAGTGCATCCACGCCAACATCCACGTGCCGATAGGAGAAATACCTGGCGCTAGCCACGGACTGGTCAAGAAGCTTCAACCGCCCTACAATGTAGGTTAGTAATACTCTAGGAAACTACTCCATTTTCTGATATAGAAGTTACTCACATACCTACCTATTACTTTTCAAAAGAGTTTACAGATAGTAAAATCCGTTTGGAGAATGAGTACACGAAGAGAAAAATTGAAAATGGTATTACTATCGACATGATGTCTGTTTATTTATTTTGAATTTAATCGCTGCGGGACATTACACACAGCATTATTTGCATATATTTAATACGAAAAAAATAAATAATGCTGGACGCTATCCGACAGCATCATGTAGCCCCAAACTAAGCACAGCTTGTGTTATGAGAACCACATGACTGATAAACTACTTAATAGTAGATTGCTACTTTTCACTTCGATTGCGAGAAAATAAAACAATTCAAAATTAGTCAATTTTCAGAAATTTTATTAAAAATTAATCAACCTTCATAAAACATCAACAAGACAGTTCTATTTTCAAAAAAAAATTTACGTAGCACCAAGAAGTCGAGTTTTTATGTAAGAGAACGAATGCTTTGTACGGGCTGATAATTTTAGACAAAAATTAAAAAGAAAAAGTACTTTTTAGCCCGAGGTATTAAACTCGAGTTTTAGGCCCGCTAAGCTACACTATTATGATACACTTTTTGAGCAAGAGAAGTGAAAATACTTTTTTTTTGTAAATACATACACATCATACATAGAAAGCACCCAGACCCGAGACAAATATCTGCAGAACATGCAAACATTTGTCCCGCAGCGGGAATCGAACCCGCAACCTTCTGCGTCTCAGGCGCGCCTTCACCCACCGCGCCACAGAGGTCGTAAAATATTTGTCTCAGGTCTGGATGGTTTTCTATGTATAATAATTATGTATGTATTTAAAGAAAAAAAACGTGTGTACTAGTAGTTTATCATTATCAGTCATTTGCTTCCCATAGTACAAGCTCTGTTTGGTTTGGGGCTGATAGATGAGGCTGTGTGATAGTGTCCAGAACTATTATTAATCTATGATTGCAGGTCTAACCGGCAAGCAAAAAGGTCTGCCGATCCTGGTGTTCATCCACGGAGGAGCTTTCATGAGCGGATCTGGAGACGCTGACCTCCACGGACCAGAATATCTTGTTTCAAAGAAAGTCATCGTCGTCACCTTTAACTACAGGTACCGATTTGAACTAACCATAAATTGAAGCCAATTATTACCCTCGACCCCTGACTGACAGACGGATAAGAGATCCCACTCTGGCACCACGGCACTATTGATTTGGCAACACACTTATACACTATTAATTTAATATAACAATCTAACGTTTATTTCAACTCTGAAAACCTACGTAATCTCCGCTACCTATAAGGACCCTACAGGATTCTTAGAAATAATCTCACCTTCCTAACCTTTTACGTCCATAATACCTATAAGGTCTATGTGGCTAAAAGAGCAATAATTTTAAGATACTACTATTAATTAACTTATAAATGATATTACTTAAATTTAACTTATATATGTTTCAAGTAGCTATACACAGTATTTTGTTATTTTTATGCTATTTATTTATTTATACTAATTTCCTTATTACTATTTCTATTGCGTGTCAATATTTTGATTTTATGTCGGATTTTTTTTTTCATCTATATCAATGCTGTCAGCTCCTAGTGGGCGAACTATTTGATGATCATTATGTTCTCGATTTCCAGGATTAACGTATTCGGCTTTCTAAGCCTGGGATCGCGGCAGGTGCCCGGCAACCAGGGCCTGCGCGACCAGGTGGTGCTGCTGCGCTGGTTGCGCCGGAACGCGCGCGCCTTTGGCGGAGACCCAGACGACGTCACGCTCATGGGGCAGAGCGCCGGAGCCACGTGTGTACATCTGTTGACCTTGTCCGAATCTACCAAGGGGTTGTACAAAAGGTACATGAATATTCTGGTTAAATCATCAGTCACAAAGAAAGATAAGCAAGCGATGGTCTTTACAAGTTCTGATAATATCTTTCTATCTTTACAGGGCAATTTTGATGAGTGGGACAGCTATTTCCGGCTTCTACAGTCCCTCACCGCTATTCGCACAAACCGTATCCCAGATGTTCCTCAATCTACTGGGAATCAATTCCACGGACACTGAGTACATCCACCGCCAGCTTATCGAACTGCCGGTAGAGAAGATTAACGAAGCTCACAGAATATTACTGGATACGTTCGGTCTCATCACGTTCGTGCCTACAGTTGAATCTCAGTTTCCCGGAGTCACGAGGGTAGTGGATGACTACCCCGAAGCGCTGATAGCTAAAGGCCGCGGTAAAGACGTCCCCCTGATCGTAGGCTTCACAGACGTGGAATGTGAAGTGTTCCGCCCACGATTGGAACAGATCGATATCGCATCTAGGGTAACAGAGAATCCATTCCTCAATGTGCCTGTTAACATAATCTACAGCAGGTCACCTGACACGCTGCTATCGATCAGCAAGAAGGTCGAACAGCAGTACTATAACGGATCCATCAGCACACAAGGCTTCATCGTCTATTGCACAGACAGCTTCTACAAATACCCCGCCCTGAAGCTGTCAGAGAAGCGCTCGAGCCCTGGCTCAGCCCCACTGTTCTTGTACCAATTCGCGTACGACGGTGAGCGCAGCGTGCTGAAAGAGGCTCACCAGCTCAAGTACAAGGGCGCAGCTCACATCGAAGACTTGACCTACGTTTTCAGAACTAACTCAATGTTGGGATCACATAACTCCTTCCCACCTGTGGGGCGGGACGACCATATGAAAGCCTGGATGACGAATTTCATCACTGACTTTATGCACTGCAGGTAATTTGGCTGTTTGGTTAATATTTTGTTTTGGATAACGTATCCTAGAGTTTATATTGTAAGTTTTCATAAAACGACCAACAAGTTATAGTGAGGTTCTGATAATAAATTTTGTCCCAGATCTTCAGAAAACTACACGTTTTATCTGAATTGATTTATCGATAGTGCTTATAATGACATCTGTTTTTCCAGCAAGCCAGTGTGCAACAGCGAGTCGGAGTGGCCGGCGGTGACGTCACAGCGGCTGCAGTTCCAACACATCGCGCAGCCTGCCTTCAGGCATAGGGACCTCACGCCAAAACTCAAAGAAATTCTCAACTTCTTCGATAATCTCAGATAGTACTTTAGTACTTAGAACTGTGATAAACATTTTTGATCCTAGTAATAATTACGATTTTCTAGTAATGTCCACGTATTGAGAACTTGATTTTGTTTTGCGTAATGCGGTGAAGGAATTTTGTTGTAGTTTTAAAAAGTATTTGAGGATTTTATAATTTTACGTGGACATGTCACAGACTGATTAGTGCCTAATGTTTGAGTTAGTCATGATGATAGCTGCTAGTATAATTTATTTAGGCTTGAGTGTAAGTTATCTTTTATTGTTTTACTACCTGCCTGCTTGTACATATTTTATTAGACTCGACTCAATGTTTTGAGCATTTTCACGTGGACTGGCTTGTTAAGTGTGTCCTTTTGTAGAGCTTGTGTAGAATGAGATTTTCAACCAATTATATTGATCGTCAATAGTTTTCCGTTCAATAAAAACAATATGATTATTTCCGATATACCTGTGAGTAAATGAAACAGTAAAATTGGAAAGTATTACTTTTTGTCAAAACTTGCTTAGATTTTACTTGATAATTAATTGTATTATTGGTAATATCAAAATGATTAAATTCTAAGTACCTAGCAATTTTTTTTATTGATGAATGCCCTCAGAGATGTGACATAACAATAGTGTGCGACATTATGAAATCACTTTCACCGGGTGACAATGCGCATTGTGCCTGCAGCATGCAATAGTCAACAATGGCGCAATCAACCAATAAACATAGAGATGGGAGGGTGCAAAGCTGTTTTATTTCAACTTTATAATTTCATGACATTTCATAGAAATAAACAGCATGTTTCAAGTCTTCTATGCTAACAACATTAAGGAATACGTACTTAGATTACTTAATGCACATATGAGTACCACCTGAAAAGTCATTAATTTTATCCACTGAAAGTGCAATACTGTGCCTTAAGCACACCGTCAGATATTACACGGATCGCAATACTCCTGTATACGCCTGCTTTCTCGATTTGTCCAAGGCATTTGACCTGGTGGCCTATGACGTGCTGTGGGACAAGCTTGACAGCATTAACCTACCACGAGAGCTTGTGAACATCTTCAAGTACTGGTATGGGCACCAGACCAATTTTGTCAGGTGGGCGGGTGCGATATCTGAGCCGTATCAGCTTGAATGTGGGGTGAGGCAGGGGGGGTTAACATCTCCGACACTGTTCAACCTTTAAATGAACGCACTTATCGTGGGGCTCAGTAGTCAGCATATCGGCTGTCATGTTGATGGAGTATGTGTCAACAATCTCAATTATGCAGACGATATGGTGTTGCTGAGTGCCTCGGTATGTGGACTGAGGAAACTTATAAAAATTTGTGAGGAGTACGCTTGTGGTCACGGGTTAAAGTATAATGTGACAAAAAGTCAGTTCATTGTCTTTGAGGTCGGTTCGAAGCGTCCTCAAAATGTTCCACCTATTTCCCTTGATAGTGTTCCGCTGGAGAGGGTTTATAACTTTAAATATTTAGGACACATAGTTACGGCCGATCTCAAGGACAATGCGGACATCGAACGGGAACGGAGGGCCCTATCTGTGAGAGCTAATATGATAGCCCGCACGCACGGTTTGCACGCAGTTCACAAGAGGTTAGGCTCACATTGTTTAGAGCCTATTGCACTTCACTCTACACATGCAGCCTGTGGGCTAAGTACACTCAAGTGGCGTATGGCGCCCTCCGCGTCCAGTTTAATATCGCGTTCAGAGCGGTGTTGGGGCTGCCCCGCTACTGCAGCGCCTCCGGTATGTTCTCGCAAGCACACACCGATTGTTTTTACGCCACTATGCGGAAGAGGTGTGCATCCCTCGTGCGAAGGACACGGGCCAGCATCAACGCCGTCCTGGCGATGATCGCCGGACGAATAGACTGCCCCTATATACGACGCTGCTGCGACAGACATGTCGTGTATAGGGCTGGTCATTAAACTTGTAAATTATTATAAATTTCAATATGAGCCCTGTTGCTTGAAATAAAATGATTTTATTTTATTAAACGCGTAGAGATAATGTAAGAAACTAGTATAATTAATTTAAACTGTTCGATAACTATTTGAATATAAGTCGTACAGAGCGAATCAATGCCGCACCTTTAATGCTTTTAATGTACCAAATGATGACACAACTTTAAAACCATTACGTACAAAATATTACCAATAAATATAATTTATACAACAAATAAAACAACGATAGTACAAGTAGCGGCATGAAACTCTAGCGCTGACCGTTATTGCGCAGAAGTAAAAAGTAAGATATGGGAGCTAGAGGCGAGAGAGAGCGAGAGACCCATGCGCATAAGTTTCGTTCAGCGCTAGGCTTACGCGCTGCTAGCTGTATGTTTTATGTAGTTAAGTAGATATCTCGTACAACTTTGCAAATGTGGATCGGTGAGCCAGCACTATTTTAATTTAGTTGAAATGAATTTATTAAAATAGGTTCGCTCAAAGTTGCGTGACGAATTGTGTGCGTGTCACGCAGGTGATCACTTGCATATTGCAATGCAATCTACCACATAATAATACTATATGGTAACAAAATAATAAATCCTGGTGTATATAGATTTGGAGCATGTTGTTATTATTCCTGATAGTGGGCAGCCTAGCAAGGGCGACGGAGCAGACTGTGATCAGCACGGCCCAGGGCAGGCTGCGGGGGGAGGGCCATGACGGGTATGTGTCCTATCGGGGCATACCTTACGCCACTGCTGCTACTGTAGATGGAAAATTTAAAGTAAGTAAGAAATTAATACATTCACTACCGTCGTATGTTGGACGTAACACTGTTGCTAGCGGGGTGAATGAATCGCACTCGTTGCCTTGATGCTTAAAAGGTATATCATAAGCTAGACTATAATAATACTGAAGAGGATTACGATGCCTGGACAATGTATCAATACAGTTTTTGTTCTTGCAGAAAGCTGGACTAGCTCCACTTTGGTCTGGCATTAGAGATTCCAAGGAGTCTTATTGCTCACCTGTCTCCAGAGTGGAAGATTGCCTGCAATTGGATGTCCACGTGCCATCCGTTGGTTCCAGCTCTTGGTCTGTTCTGGTGTGGGTCACTGGCGGCGGTAGACAATTTAATCCTAGGAAATTGGTGAAGATGGGCATCATTGTAGTTGTCGTGCACCACAGGTAAAAAGAATAATAATAAAGGGGAATGCCGAGAACCCGTACCAATTGCGTCAAAACCGAACGTATCCCATGAAATTCATTATATTTTAAAATGACATTAACATTTTTTTATAGTTTTACACACCGACGGGATTAATAATCAAGTAAAAAAATATTTCGTTTATTTGTTTTCCGCCGCACGCCGCCATTAGACTGCAACAACCAATGATATATATGTTCCTATGGCAAAAAACATTGATGTAAAGTGTTGCTATGGCAATAACTACCATTTTTTATTATTTTGACAGTAGAATCGACTGAAAACTTATTGGAGTTTTTTTTGACGCACTCACTTTAGTCTTGGTATCGAGCGCCATACATCAGACGGCATTCTCCTTTAGTATTGGTATTTATAATCTAAGTCTCCATATTTGGAACTCTTCTAATAAACTCACTTATTCCAGAATGGGACCTTTAGGCTTTCTATGCATAAGAGATGAGAAAATCCCTGGTAACGCAGCTGTAAAAGATGTCGTTCTAGCATTAAGATGGATAAAAGACAATATAGTTGCATTCAAAGGAAACTCAGCTCAAGTAGTGGTAGCAGGACAGAGCCTCGGTGCTGCTATTGTCGAAGGACTCACTCTTTCACCGATGGCTGAAGATCTCTTTCACGGAGCGATATTGGAGAGTGGAACAATCTTAGCTCCTTGGGCGTTCAATTATGACGCTAGTGAAAGGGCAATGATGCTCGGAGAATTGCTATCCAATGACGATAATTTGACATCCATTTTTATGAATGCAAAATCTGATGAATTGGTAGAGAAATCTAACAAACTTGCCGTACCTTACTTTTCTTTCGGCATTTGTATTGAAATGCCTTTGACGCGTGAAGAGAGATTACTGTCTGAAGCTCCGGTTGACTTACTCAACGCCAAAAAGGTTAGAAAGGTTCCAATTATTATTGGATTCAACAGTGATGAAGCTTACATTTTTGCGTCCATACTCAAAGAGGCAAAACTTTCGAAGAGCCGAATGTCTGACTTATTGCCACAAGAGCTAAAGTTTCTAAACGACAGAGAAATGGAACAGGTGTCTCGGCAAATCGAAGATACGTATTTTAAGAGGAACATGAGCATGGGTTCAATGCTTGCGTACCACAGGTATGAATATGCTGCATCATCAAAAATGAATATATCACCTATCAATCTCATTTTAAACGAAACTTATCGTTTTTACTCCAGAGATGCGTACTTCGTAAATCATGTCCACCGTAGCGCCTGCCTGCATGCCTCAGCCCATCCAGTCTACTACTACCGGTTCTCGTATTCCAGCAAGCTGGGAGTCCAGGAGGAACCGAGGGTCAACAAGGCGGGGGCGGCTCATTCCGACGAGCTGGCCTTCCTGTTTAGTCGAAGAGATTTGACGGGGAACGATGAAGTGGTGCAGGCAAATTTGTTGAAACTATGGACGAACTTTGTCAAATATTTGTAAGTTGTATGCAATTTGAGCAGTAAGCAAATAGTCAAGACAAGCTTCCCCCGCGACATTGCTCGCATAGTACTCGGATAATGTAGGTTATGTGTCAATCCAGGTTATAAACTATGTATATTCCAAGTGTCATCCATATCCGTTCAGGCTTTACGAAGTTGAGTGGGAACGAAGACACACACACACACACACACAAACATATATCGTATTTATAATATTATAGTTGTGTGTTTTACTTTATTCCAATATTGATGAAAGATTGGTTTACATTTTAGAGCTATTAAATTAAGTTATAAATGTTAGAATAGCAAATACTGTTTGGTTTACGCTTACTACTACTATGTATTAATGTTCTTTCAGAAATCCTACTTATAAAGAGTCAACATCGTGGGACGTGTTAGATGTCGACCAGCCTCGTCTCCTTGACATCGGCACAGAGCTCACGATGATGGAGTATCCTCACACGTACGCGACAAGCATGTGGAACGACATATTTGACAAGTATTATTACTCCAGGAATAGAGTAACGCCTGGAAATCGTTGATTTGGCTTATGGAATAATTATATTCAATTTACATCTGTAATATGATCACACTTTTAATGTAATCTTTAATTTAACAGGCAGGTAAGTAGGTACATAACGTAACGTTTTAATTATAGCCATTCTTATCAATCAGACGAAACAGTGGTAAATCTGTTAGATGGAGCTATAATTAGGTGTATTTAAAATAATCTGTAGGCCTTGTATCACGCGCGGTTGGGCATTATCTAATTGTGTATCTTGTAATTTTTGCTGTGCTTGGATTTGGCAGTCAGTGCATCACGATGATTACCTACGCTGCGGGCGTGTTATATTTGTATTTAGCACATGCAGGTCAGTATGTATCTCTTAAAGAAGTTGAGAGATACTTTATAATTTCAATCGTACTTCTTTGAAGCATATTACTGTTATACACGAGTAGTTTTTTATTGTTTATCGTTTACAAATATTTGTAGTAACTTCAGTTATTCCTTACGAGGAGAAGCCATGTGAAGTCCAATTGCGTATAGAATCTGGATGGATCTGCGGGTCGCGGCGTCTCGCCGACAACGGCGTGGAATACGCCAGCTTCCAAGGAATCCCCTACGCTAAGCAGCCTCTGGGACAACGGAGGTTCAAGGTCAACTACTATAGTACACATTTTACTAATGGTCATCTACAAAACCAAAATTAATTATTTAACCCATGAGTTGCCAGTGCAATTAGTTCGGTAGTCCAGGCGCCTAAAGAACATTGGGATGGTCCTTGTCGCGTTTTTCTACTTTTGTTTTGCCTTTCTTGTTCACTGCAATTTTAATTCGCAGATTGTGATGATTTTGAAAACTTTCAGGAATTGCAACCAGCAGAACCTTGGGATTACCTACTAGACGCCACCCACGAAGGCCCTATCTGTCCCCAACACGACGAGATATACAACCGTCTAGTAGCTCCCCATCGGGGGATGAGCGAAGCGTGTATTTATGGCAACGTTTACGTACCTGCTTTCGCTCTACCTATAGACATATATGAAGACTATTCTCAAAGTTATGAGAGGCATCTAAAACAAACAGGCCTTCCGATCTTAGTATACATTCATGGAGGAGCATTCCAGTCAGGATCTGCTGACTCCGATTTGTATGGTCCCGAGTATCTTGTAGGTGAAGGGATCGTCCTTATAACATTCAATTACAGGTAATAGTCTTATTTACTGGTTAACAAGTTCGATGCGATTGTTCGACAGTAAATGGTGTATTTTGTGTGTAGGCTAAATGTATTTGGCTTCTTGTCGCTAAACACGCCTGAGATCCCCGGCAACGCTGCCTTGCGTGATATGGTCACCTTCTTGCGCTGGGTGCAGAGGAACGCGATGGCTTTTGGAGGAGACCCTCATGACGTCACGCTGATGGGTCATAGCGGAGGATCTACCAGCGCTCATATTCTATCTTTATCACATGTCACTAAAGGTCTTTTTAAAAGGTATATTTAAAATTATCTGTTTGTTTGATGAAATTTGCAAAGTACTGATTGAAAATATGTGTTATAGGGTAATTTTGCTGAGCGGAACGTCAAATCCAGGGTACTACAGCGCCTCTCCAATGTATGCGAAAATAGTCGCCACTTTGTTTCTCAGACAACTGGGTATCAACTCCACAGACCCTGAATATATTCACAATGAACTTGTTCAAATTCCATTAGAAAGGATCTTAAAAGCTAACAGCGATGTTCAATACATGACTGGTTCTATTTCTTTCGCACCTGTTGTAGAGACTCTTTTTCCCGGAATAACCAGAATTTTGGATGATGACCCTAAGTTACTCGTGAAGAAAGGAAGAGGAAAGGATTATCCGTTATTAATTCAATTTACTACAGAAGAGTGCGAGTCGTTTAGACGTCGGCTAGAGTACCTAGAGATCACGAGGAGACTCAAAGTCAATCCAACTCTACTATTATCTCCAAGTATAGTGTTGAGCACTTCTCCACAAGTATCACTTGATCTTGCTAAAAAGACTATGCGAAGATATTTCAAAGGAATGCCAACTTTAGACGAATACATGCACAATTGTTTGGACGTGTTTTTTCGATATCCAACGTTCAAGCTGGCTGAGTGGAGATCATCCATGAAGGGGGCTCCTTTATATCTTTCTCAGTTTTCATATCGGAGCGAAGCCGAAATCGTTAAGAAAGCGATTCATTTACAATATAACGGCACAGCACATATTGAAGATTTGACGTACTTATTCAAAACCAATTCCGTCTTGGGTAAATATGGAAGGCTGCCTTTTGGGGACGACATGATGAAGGAGTGGTTGAAGATGTTTGTGATCAACTTCATGAAATGCAGGTAAAGTAAGATTATTCACTAGTACGCCTACAGATACGAATATACGATTATTAATAAGCCAACCGAAAACGGGAAGCAAATCAAAGTTAGTGGAAACAGCGGTAGGTTTATGTGTTGATTGAACTATACAACTAGGGAATGCAATCTCGTTCTCGCGAGATGTCGTTTTCGCGAGATCTTGGCCTTTTTATTTTTTTTTAGCAAAAAGGCCTCAGCTTAAAAATGGGCAATATCTCGCAAGGTTAACGAGATTGCACTCGAGCATAATAATGGCGTGTGATGTGAAATGTGATCTGAACTAGCCTTTCATTTGGTTGGTTTATTTTGTTAATTAATCTCTGAGTAGGTATAGATTTCTTTAATTTATAATAATATCTCAGTTTAATAGTCAACTCAACTTAGTTAATGAGTTTAATTTTAGTTTTTGACTTCTTGTTTTTTTCTTGTTTTTTTTATATAAAAGAACTGTTTTATTATTGAAAGAGATAAAGACTTTTGTTTGATATTGGAAGAGAAGACTGGATACGTCAAAGTTTACTTCTTAAAAGTTTATAAAAAAATATAGGTATCATACGTCAAACAATGTTAAATACATAAAATGTTTGTTTATAAATGTTTGTAAAACAAAACTGCCAATCTCGTGAGATCTCGAAATTGACGAGATCTCGAGGTATTGTTATTCATAAACTAGCAGGATTTCGCATCTGAGCCCCAATATTGCATTCCATATATACAACAATGCTTTGTAAGAAGATAAATCATTACAAGGCTTGATCTGTAAACTAATGTTTGAATATTCCAGCAATCCGACCTGCACGTCCGATGGAGTGTCCCCGTGGCCGGCTGTTCACGCAGACGTGCTCAACTACCACCGGCTCGATACCCCAGAAGTGTACAGCAACAGCGGACCCACGAGGGAGCAAGCGGACATGATCCGTTTTTTTGACAAAATCGAAGAGGCTGCTAGGTTGATAAATCTATGCATATAATACTGATGAGGTTTTAAGCTGGTAAAATAATAACGTACCGTACCGTAACGCATGTTTACGTACGTAAACTTAAAAGTTTCAAAGATAAGGTTACCCTTAGTGATGGTATTATCAAGTGGCTTTACAGATTGCAAATTATATTGTAACAGGCGCCAGACTGGTTTTCTGACTGAAGTTGTACGATTGAAGATGTTGATTGATGTTGGTTGAATGTTTAATTTTATGTAGTTTTTTTGCATTGTTTTGTACTAAGTTTTTCACATTAACTAACATTATACTTCTTGTCCTGTGATTGTTTTAGGAGCGCTACACTCAAAGAAGGGACGCCTGAGGCAGCTGCCTTCATAAACACAACACTGGCCAGTCTCGGTAGCTTCAAAAGGCCACCTTATGTGCTCTACAGATTGAATAAGCACAGCGATACATGGGAGGGAAAAGGGCTAATTGACAGAAACATTTATTAATAACCGAAATGTAAATTGTAACATATCAGCAAGTAATTTTTTTTTATAATCTTTAACTAAGTTATCATAGTTGATGTTCCAAATAAATAATTAGTCTCAACCTTCAAGATAATTTCTGTAATAGATACCTGAATCTATTGCAGAAATTATCTTGAAGGTTGAGACTAATTATTTATTTGGAACATCAACCACCAGGTACCATAAACAGAGCATTGAACCCTCGAATGACGGAACAGATATTGCTATGCGGCGGGACACTTATGTAACTAGTATTCTTTGCTTACGTGCTAATTGCCCGACCGACCATAGGTAGAGGTAAGTGAGCTATTCGATCTGTACTAAGGACCTTACGTTTCAAATGTTAAGGTCACTTTCGAATAAACTAATAACTAATGTCAACTAACTAGCGTTTAATTAGTTAAATTCATTGGATAATTAACAATTTAAATTACACAACTGATGTAGGTGAAGCAGTTACAGACTTACTTTATTACTGCGAAACCTAGAGAGATCTCTTTTATGTCTGTGTTTTTATGTCTTTTGTGTGTTTTAGCACACACAAACTTACATAAAAGTTCATATAATTCGTAGGTTCTTTGAAATGTTTGTGTTTTTTTTTCTCTTTCTATTAATGTAATTTTTTTGTGCTTATATATATCTTGTTATTAATGTAAATTGTGTGCTTGTAGTAACAAATAAATGATTTATCTATCTATCTATGTCTAACATATCTCGTATATTCTCATCAATATGCAGTCTCATATCGACATTTAATTAAATCCTTTAAAGTTAATCGATATTTTGATTAGGTACCAAATTAATTATATCCAGCAAATGAAAATGTCTTAAAGATTTTGTTAAAACATTTTTTTATGGTACCTGAAGATGGAACAAGCACTTGGCCCACCTGATGTTAAGTTTCCTTTTTATTGTAATTTCTCTGTATGCCATTATCGATGCAGCGCTTTGCGTAATTGAGGCTTGAAGGTGATAACCCTCTTGTGCCAGTAATTTCACCCAAACCTTTCACAAAATGAAAAACAGCAAAGCGCTTTTTGGCAAAACTTTTGAATTTACAAATCTATGGACGGACGTGACAAACACAAAAAAAAACATTATCCTAAACCCATATACATAGGTAAGGTACTCACTACTCAGACATTCAAAAATTCAAAATCTAGAATTCATTACAAAGTTCAAATAAATCAAAGGTGACACATACAAAACATTATAAATTCGCGGTGTACTGAATTCGTTTATTTGTTATCTGCGTCTGTCGTCGTAATATAACCGTCTTTATAATGTCAATAAAAATATGGAAATCTTTTAAAATTTTGGTGATAGTAAGTCTCTGTGCTATCTTTGATGGTAAGTTACTGTTCGTGGTAAGGATGTTCGATGAACGGTATTACCTAAATTAAATAATAAAATAATAAATAAGTAATAATAATAAATAAATAAATAATCCTGGACGTTATCACACAGCATCATGTAGCCCCAAACTAAGCAGAGCTGAAAAAACACCCAGACCCGAGGCAAATATCTGCAGAACATGCAAACATTTGTCCCGCAGCGGGAATCGAACCCGCAACTTACTGCGTTACAGGCGGACCTTCGCCCACTGCGCCACAGAGGTCGTCCTGTTACGCAAAATCACGCAAGGGATGTTAGGAAGTGGAAAAGCGGGCGTGTCTATGTGTAACAATATTTTCAGAGCATGTAGCACAAGCCCAATGCAACGGTACGTTAGGGCCAACAGCATGCGAGGTGCGCTTGAGCACGGACGCAGGGTGGGTATGCGGGCGGGTCCGGGCCGCGGAGGACGCGACGCTATATGCGAGCTTCAGAGGAGTGCCCTATGCCAAACCTCCTATCGGGGAGAGACGGTTTAAGGTATTCTCTAAAATCCAACTCAATAATCCTGTTTGTTTCTATCTGGACATTATCATACTGGGAGGAAACGAGAAAGACTTCTGTAGATCTATTGCGGTACGTCGATGCAGTTTCAATCTAGTAGTACCATGAAAAAAATAGAATAGAACTGGATTTATCAGGAAATTTCACTGATGGGTAGTTGTACATATTTATTAGCGATAACATTTACGTGAAAGTACAAGTGCATACGGACCTGCAAATTCGTCTGTACTAGTTTTTCTTTCCAAAGCCGGTGAATATATATTAATTAATTAAGAATATACTTAACTGCTTTGGAAAGCAATATTAGTTGAATGAAACTGATTTCAACGAAGTTACGTAATTATTACGTTACTGGCCTAATTGGCCTACTGGTATCAATTGGTTTCAATCAGCACGCAATTTTTATCCTTTTCATTGTAATTTCTCTGTGTACCCAAAGTTTGCTGTAAGAAAACTCTTTCAGAGTTGAGCTTATTTTTGTAGATAGCATTTAAGTAAACTATTTTTCTTTTATTATGTTTCTCTGTACAAATAAAGAATTAAAGAATTTGTTTTAAGTTTGATCTGACTGGATTCAGAATAAATTTTCATCTTAAATTCCCTTCTTTCAGGAACTAGAGCCACCAGAGCCATGGGATCATTTACTAGACGCTACAGAAGATGGACCAGCCTGCCCGCAAAAGGATTTTATCTACAATCGGATTCCGCTACAGCTGAAAGGCATGAGCGAGGATTGTATTTATCTGAACGTTCATATCCCCTTGTATGCTCTGTCGAACACTGACAAAGATCCACATGATAATGAAACGAGAGCTGGTCTACCTATCCTAGTGTTCGTCCATGGAGGAGCTTTTATTGCCGGCTCGGGGCTGACTGACCTCCACGGGCCGGAGTACCTCATGATGAAACCAGTCATCGTCATTACATTCAACTTCAGGTACCTATCTAAAGACTAAAAATATACAATAATATTTTGTTATGTACATTTTTACTTGATATTATGCATCTTTTATTAATGTAATCCACTATGGACATTTTCAGAATAGGAGTTTTTGGGTTTCTCTCTTTGGACAGTGCAAAGATCCCCGGAAACCAGGGTCTTCGGGATATAATAACTCTGCTGCTTTGGGTACATAGAAACGCTCGTGCGTTTGGCGGGAACCCTGGCGACGTCACACTAGTAGGCCACAGCACGGGCGCTGTCTGTGCTCATCTCGTATCATTATCTCAAGTCTCGAAAGGACTTATTCATAAGTAAGTTTGTTAATTTTTTATTTATTTTATTTTTAAAGGAAAACTTACATGAGTAGGTTTAGACAGCCAATCAAAAGTTCTCACAAATAGCAATTATGTATTGTTTTAAGCTGTCATATGATTTGTAGTTCATGTTAATAATGTTAATTAAATTTCTAGGGTCGTTTTAATGAGTGGAACAGCTGTAATGAACAGTTTCGACACATCCCCTGTTCACGCGAAGTCTGTTGCCCTAAGATTTCTGCGTGCCCTGGGCGTCAACTCCACAGACCCTGACTCCATTCACGACAGGCTGGTGCATGAGCCTCTTCTGAATATTATGGAAGCGTTCACTTACGCCTCTTACAAAAGCGAAATCACTGTGCTTGGTTTCGGACCGGTCGTCGAATCAGAGTTTTCGGAAGTGACCAGGCTTTTAGATGAAGAACCGCTGACTCTCATCAGTAAAGGTCGCGGGAAAGAATATCCTCTACTCATCGGATTCACTACAGCAGAGTTTAATTTTTTTAAGTGGATAGTGAAGGCGTCTAATTTTGTCGAAAGGGTCGAGGCGGATCCAACATTGTTACTGGGAGGGCGAAAGCGCCGCCTTCCATTAAGCCGCCAGATGGAACTGGGAAACATGGTGAAACGGAAGTATTTGAATAACACGCCAAGTCTTGAAAAAGTCCTGGATATTTTTTCGGATGCGATTTTCGTGTATCCTGCGATGAAAGTTGCAGAGTGGAGGGCGATGGCCGGTGCCCCTGTGTACCTGTACCAGTTCTCATACGAGAGTGCCCATAACGTTATCAAGGAGTCCCTTTGGGCCACGTACCGCGGCGTGGCCCATGTAGAGGACCTTACTTTCCTTTTCAGAGTCAATTCAATGCTAAGGGGTTATGTTTCCTATCCACCCAAGAATAAAGATGATCAGATGAAGATGTGGATGACAGATGCGTTTGCTAACTTTGTGCGGTGCAGGTTCGTAGTAAAGAGTATTTTAATCATGATAGAAAATTGTGCATTTATTGTATTTTTTATAGTTTTATCGAATATTTTCAGTAATCCAACATGCACAAAAGAAGAGTTGGCCTGGCCGCCGCTGTCCAAAGGCATTATTTCATACCAGGATTTAGCAGAGCCCTCACTTTATCAAATAAGGAATCTAACAACTCAACAAAAAGACATGGTTGCATTCTATGATGGAATTGAGACCATTTCCGGGTAGTTATTATTATGAAGCGAATTTGCTGAAATGATATTGCTTATATATCCGCTTATGCTACATGACATGGGTAAAAATTATTGTGAGGTTTCATAAAATACTTTTTTTTATCAAATCTCAACATAGTTATAAAAAAATGCTGGACATTACACACATTATCCTGTAGCCCCTAACTAAGTAGAGCTTGTATTATGGGAAACCCATGACTTACCTCATTCTACTTATACCAATAATCATAATAATGATCATCATCATCAGCCTATAGCTGTCCACTGCTGGCCATAGGCCTCCCTTAATGAGCGCCATTGCGCCCTGTCCTTACACCCATGCTTACAAAGAATGGAATAATAATAATTTATTTTTTATTTCAACATTAAATTATTAACACAGAAAACACCCAAATCCGAGATAAATATTTGCAAATCATACTAAAATTTGTCTCTCTGTGAAAATAGAACCCGCGCTTATGGTTCTCGCGCCACGTCGTCACATAAATCAATTTAATTATCCCTCAGGTGTGCATGAGCATTCTATATGCTTGAATTAAATAATTGAATAATTTGAATTATAATATAATTTTTAATATTATTATTAATAATATAATTTTCATTATTATTAATATTAAAAATTATATTATAAAAATATATATATTAAAAATTATATATATATATATATATATATATATATATTTAATTATAATATAATAATTTAAATAATTGGAAGACCAGCGCTTGTTGTAGGTATTCGTCTACAACTAGCAATATGCTGAGTTAGGGCCTTTTTGCAACAGCGATGTTATTAACATGTAATAAACTAACTGAACTTTTATCTTGTAAACTGTTGTTGCAAATAAACATTTTCTATTTCTATTCTATTTAAACTAATAAATTATGCTGTCTCTACAAGTACCTTCCATTAAATATTGTTGTACGTTCGGCGTTATGATTACAAACATCAACAACATACATTCAATTTAAGAATAATTAATAAAAGTTTGAATTAAACAGGTATTGTTGTTTCAGGGCCGATACACACATACTCGGCAAAACGCTTCATGGAACATCGTGACAAAATATATATCTAAACGAGGAACGTGGCTTGTGAGCTTGTGACAATACGACAATACAGATTTTATAATAAATTGCAATAAATAGTATCCATGCACCTTTTTTTAGTACTCGATGTGTAACAAATGATGAACCTAATTACGTAAATTAACACTACAATCACATACATACATCTCTGACCCCTCACCAAGATTTCCAGCTATGCCTTGGTCGTGGGTATTAGATCATGATGAAATGACGGTTTTTATGTCGCAGTGGCCAAATGTCCGCATGGGACGCAGAAGGTTGCGGTTGGATTTCCGTCGTGGGACAAATGTTTGCATAATTTGCAGATATTTGTCTCAGGTCTGGGTGTTTTCCTATGTACAATAATGTATGTATTTATTTACAAAAAGTAGTATGTCAGTCATGCAGTTCCCATAGTTCCATTTTGGGGCTACATGATTCTGTGTAATAGTCTCCAGCATTATTTATATAAAGTAGATGATACTCTGAGCACCATGTGCCCAATTAGCATCTAGACACGGAACTAATATCTGCATATTATGTAATTGCCCGCGGCGTGATCGAACTCGCACCTTTTGCATCTATGCCAAGGTTTGTCATCGAGGTCGTCCATAGTATTCCAAATATTTTTGAGTTTATATGTCGTCGGATCCTATTAATCTTAAGTAATTAAATGATCATGTTTTCTTTCTGATGACATCTCTATTTCATAATCGCGTGACGGTAATTGTAAGTAGGTAATTAATATTCACAAGTACTTGTTGCTGAGATTACTCTGTTCTTCATAGCAGATCATTTATGATAAGCAACCCTGCCTGAAATATTGAAGCATACACTGAATGAATGTTTATTTTATGATTTGCGTGTATGTTTGAATCAAGAGCGATCAGTCTGGTCAGGCGCCGGCGATAAATGGACCGCTGTGCGTACGCACATCGAAATGTTTGGATTAAATGCGATCGCCATAGTGCTTTACGGTAAGTTATTTTTTTTTAATATCTTCGTAACGTGCAATAAATACACAATTTCGAAAATACTGGCAATAAAATATTAACGTAACAGGGACTCGGATAAAGAATATAGGCTATTCTAGTAATTACAGTTCATGTTGTGTGTTTGCATATACTAATCGTTGATTTATGTGGACAACGGCATCCACATGTGTAGGTGCTTAGCTCGGATGAAAGAAGGGTGCTCACCAATACTGCGATCCACAAAGCACTTGCGTGTACACTTTCTAAAATATAGGAGAGACCTGGTAGTGTTTTCTCTTTCATGTAGGTAATAGAATATAGAATAACTAGCGGAGGCCCCGCGACTTCGTCCGCGAAAGAGGTTTTTTTTCTTATCATACCGCTGCCCCTGGAAAGTTTCCCCCCGTTCAGAGATGTATTAAAAAACCTTAAAGAACTCAAATATATTTTCGAAAAAATAGAGGACTTTAAACAATGTCATCCCCCGTTTTGTGGACACAGAATTTTGAAAGTTGTTATTTGAACAATAATTGTTACTACAATACATAATTTATCTATAGGGATAAAAAAAACTATTTTCCAAAAACGGGAGCCAAGTTTACAAAGCTATTCATGCCAAGTGCAAATCGTACCATGCCTTAAAAAGTTTTAATATTAAATAACCATAGCCTATTGCACCGCGTTTGGGGATAATATTTGTACAATATCGTATTAGAATTTTACGAAATGTACTAAAGAATATTTATGTAAATTTTCAAGTAAATCCCTCCAAGCATTCAAAAGTTTTCCCATACACACTGTTATACCCATTGCACACCCAGAGCTATCCCTAACCATTGGTAGTAAATAATATTCATAAAAGTTTCAAACGATCACACGACGCATTTAAAAGTTCCTTAACACCCCATTGCATCCCGTTTAAAAGTTATGGCCTTAACCATCTGTAGTAATCAATATTTATACTTACAAAGTTTCAAACCAATCTCACGACGCGTAATAATGTTCCCATATAAATATTAATACCCCATTGCACCCCGCTTGGATATAGTAGGTATATGAAGAATAATTAACCTAAGTTTCGGGCAAATCACATTATACGTTCAAAAGTTTCCCTATACAAACTTTTAACACGATTGCACCGCGTTTAAAGGGCCTACCATTTTAAGGGCAGTCCATTAACCATTTCTAATGAAGAGAAAATGTTAAAAAGTTCCTATACAAACTTTAACAAACCATGGTAACCACTCTCTTAAAGTTTCATGTTAGTTATGGTACCAACTTGCATTGCAGAATCTTTATGCCAACTTTTAAGTTATGAATTTTAAAGAATACGATTTTCTTACAAAAAAATTTAACCCGTTTCACCCCCTGAGTTGACTTTTGTGAATTTTCAAAAATATAATAATTTTTTTAGCTAGAAAAAAACCTTTTTTCTGTTTTAAAAGATTTAAGTTTTTCCTTATAACTTTGACACTCCACTTCACCACCTAAAAGGGTTTTTCCATTTACTTATGGCTTAGGTCCATAAAAAGCAGCTTAAAAAGAGAGAGAAGGCCCTAACAGCTTAATAAGAGAGTTAATAAGCATCTTCTGGGAAAGCTCACACCATCATTGACCTCATCCTTCTCCACGACAGCCTCGAGGTCAAGAGCTGGCCCATAATAAAGAAAAAATAAACCGGTATGTTTAAAGTATTCTGACGAAGTTTCAAGTAAATCGCACCACGTTACATTTTCCAATACAATCTTTAACATCACATTGCTATGGATATTTTATGCAATTTTATGCAATAATACGTATGTCAAGAATTAATTTTATATCTATATAGCATACGATTTTTAATACAATCCTCTTTACCCCTTTTTCACCCCTTATCGTAGGATTTAGGATTTACAAAATTTTACATTTTTCAGGACTTAGAAAAGCATGTATACTTAATTTTAAGAGATTCTAACCATTCATTAAAATTCTCCCCCAAAAGCACCAACACCCCATTTCACCCCCTTGAAGGGTTGTTTTGAAAAGCCATGTACTTGGTCATTTATTATTTTATACTTGAAAGTATTTTGAAGAAGTTTCAAGTGAGTCGCACCAAGGAAAAATACTTTCCCATACAAACTTTAACCCCACATTGGACCCCCCTTGAGGAGTAATTTAAATTTCTAGTGATGACAATCTTTGTTATTTTTATGGTACACTATGTATACCAAGTTTCAAGTTTCTATCTTTATGGAATACGATTTTTTATACAAACGCCCTTTTTTACCCCCTTTCCCCCCTTTGGGAGTGGAATTTAGAAAAATCCCTTCTTAGACTACGGTTACAAACTAAAACAAACACATCCTCTAAATTTCTAGGTTCAGCGGCTTAGGCTCTGCGTTGCATGTCAGTCAGTACGTCATTTACTATTATATAATATAAATAAAGTTAAATTCTGATAATTTGGTTAAAAAAACTTACCTATAATACGAGCCGTGACCTTCAGGTCAATCATAATATTATAATTATCACTGTTATACAGAGTTGTTGTATTATACCCGTAAATATTTTTTTATTATTTTAAGATAAAAATCTATGAAAAAGTTTGGTAAAATACATAGACGTCCTCTGTGACGAAGTGGGCGAAGGTCCGCCCGATAACCGCCCGGTTGCGGGTTCGATTCCCACCGCGGGACAAATGTTTGCATTATTTGCAGATATTTGACTCGGGTCTGGGTGTTTTCTATGAATAATAAATATGTTTATACATATAAATAAATAAATAATGCTGGACAATCACACAGCATCATTTAGCCCCAAACTAAGCAGAGCTTGTATTATGGGAACCACATGATAGATATATTACATAAATACATTTTTTTTTGTGAATACATACTTATTGAATTGAATCAGGCGTGACTTTGCGGAAATCCATTACAAGATATTTAAAGGATAAAATATTTAGTACAATTTCCGCCAACTCTGGAGAGTTGAACTAAATATTTTATCTTTTAAATACATACATATCATACATATAAGTACCACATCAGTCATGTGGTTCAAATAATACAAGCTCTGCTTAGTTTACATGATGCGAGCGATGCATAGTGTCAAGCATTATTTATTTGTTTAGAATAGGACGAAGATTTTTATTCTTGCCGTAATATTTCTCATACCAGACAGTAGTAACCCACTGACATTCGATTATGTACATTGTAGGCAGCGTATGTGGAAGACACCACGGGTTAAGGTTTACATACCTGAAACAAACAAAGTAAATAAAATTAACAACTTTAGATAAGAGTCTAAGCAATGAGCTTTACATGTCTGTATACGTCCTGTTACAGAATAAACTTTTTGTATTTAATATAATATCAAACCAAAGTTATAAATAATAAAGTCCAACACTGAGTTTTTGAAATTACCAATATAGTTTTCAGTGTAAGTGTGAGCAGCGACAGTGATTGCGCGGCCAAGGGTTGCGGGGTGCGCCTGCGCACGGACGCGGGCTGGGTGTGCTGACGGGTGCGGGCAGCAGAGGACGGCACCAAGTATGCTAGCTTTAGGGGAGTCCCCTATGGAAAAGCACCTCTGGGGGAGAGGCGGTTTAAGGTAACATTTCCATATCGGAATTGAGTATTCTTACATTCATATTTTCGCGCCATGTATTGGATTTTCATTGTGGGTAGCATCCACATGAATTCGAAAGCAGACACAATTTGGAGGGTATTTCAAAAACGAGATTTGTATCCTGCTTTCTGATTGGCTCGAGGTGTGAAATTTTCTCGTCTTTCTACGATGATACCCATCCGACCAATCCTAGCACTTGGTGTCGGACCACGATACATAAAACACGCCTACGCGAGATACTTCCGATCAACCCTACTTATGCGCCCGCGCAGACCCTTAACCGTGCCGCGGTGTTCTTTGTGTCTTCTTGCTCAATTTCCGAAAGACTGCCAGCTTTGTGAACCTTTCAAAACAGCCCTTTGGACCTGCGCACTGTAGGGTGCAACAATTTATCAGTGCGAAACGGAAGCGATCCTGGGATTCTTTAGTCGTAGGTAAACAGGTACGTCGCACCTAAACAGCCATTGAAATTCCCATACAATAACCAAATAAGACAACATAGATGTCAGCCTATATCAGACCCCTGCTGGATGCTGGACATAGACAGTCTAATAATAGGGGGATATCTTTGCTCATTATTCCCACGCTAGAAAAGCGAGTTTGGGCTCGCAGGGTAGCTGCTCGCACCACTGACCCAGCTGCCAGTCGGCGGTCTAGTCTCTGTCCCCTACAGAGACTGTAGACCGCCGATATTAACTTACGCTGTTGAGGTGCTGTGTAAGGGGTTCCAAGACCCATCTTCGGAACCCAAGCCAATCTTACCTCATGGTGCACCCTGCTTAATAACGAATGTGATTCTGGTGGCCGGCTGATTGCGGCATAGCGCAGCCATACATCGGCATAGCGAAATGCCCCGGCCAGCAGCGTCGGTGGTGCGAGAAGCTGTGCCCTGCGATCCCTACCCGCATGCCCAGCGTGGGGATTATGGGCATATCACCCTTTATTAAGGGAGGCCTATGTCCAGCAGTGGACTGATATAGGCTGGTGTGGTGGTGGTGTGGTTGAGCTGCTGTGCTATGCTTCAATCAGCCGGCCGCCAGATCCCCGTTTGGTATTTAGCAAGGTGCACCATGGTCTGGCGAGGTTCCACAGATGGAGGATAAAAGCTCTTAAATTACACCTCAATAATTATTATCAATGAGTTAAAAAATTCTAATCGAAATATTATTTTTGTACAATTTGAATTTTCCAGGAGTTGGAACCACTAGAGCCCTGGGACGATGTCAGGGATGCCACAGAGGATGGCCCAGCGTGTCCTCAGAAAGATATCCTCTGCAGCAGACTAACCCTGAACAAGAAAGGCATGAGCGAAGACTGCATCCACCTAAACGTGCACGTGCCTTACATACATCTTCCTCAGAATGAGACTAGTGGAGTTACGCCAGGTCTTCCAATCTTAGTGATGATTCATGGAGGAGGTTTCAACGCCGGTTCAGGTCTAACCGATCTCCACGGTCCAGAGTACCTCATGACTAAAGATGTAATCGTCATCACGTTTAACTACAGGTAACGACTAAACGAATGTACTGGAATTATTATTATTTTTCTTATCTACTGCCGTGACAAGAGCAAAAGCGGTATCTCAAAAAAAAAAAACGTAAACAAGACCTTTATACCATCGGATAGCTTAAAAAAAACGCATCGAATCAACTAAGCCAAAAAACGGTATCTTATTGATCCTCTAAATTTGATTGTTACAGCCGGATTTCTAATATCTACACTAATATTATAAAGAGGAAAAATTTGTATTTTTGTTGTGTACTTAAAAACTACTGTGCCGATTTCAAAAATTCTTTCACCATTGGAAAGCTATATTCACCTTGAGTAACATAGGCTATATTTAATGCTAGAAAAGATTAGGGATCCTTACTAAAACTTAAGTAAGGTAACCCAAGGTGTAAAATAAGGTGCCCTAACCCGTGCGAAGCCGGGATGGGCCGCTAGTATTTCATAGAACGTTATCATTTCCGTTAAAAGTTAATGGCATTACTTGTTTGTGTTCATTTATTAAATTTCTGTAAATTTAAAAAAAAATATAAATGGCCCCATAGGGATAAATACCAAGAAGCCTCTTCTCTAGGTACTAAACAAGCATTTGCCCATTGTGATTATTTCATCAAGAACCATGGGCCCACAGTGGATTAATTGACAATTTGGACTTCTACCCTGTCGTTGAGGTCCCCAATAACAACGTTGATATAAGCCTTAATAGTGTTGTGCAAGGCTTGTTTAAGATATGCTCGTATATAAATCTCCCTTTTCACATCCAGGTGTGTTAAAGTCGATGCGTATACTTGTTAATCAGATTCGCTACCCTGGTCGACACACTGGAGATTTCTAAAAGTTGTCAGAGGGGGCTTTATTGACGAGAAACCCTACATCACCTTGGGTTGTTTGATCATTCTTGCGGAAGTAATAGGTGATCAGAGCCTGAACTGTAAAGTATTTTTTCCTCTTTACAGACTTCACTGTATCATTCTGGAGCTGTCCCAGAATGTGAATTAATGAATACTAAGAACTTAATTACCTATTAAATTAGTATTTAAGCTGACCTATAAGAGTCATTTTCAGTGTTTATTGGTTTTCAGTACAAGAAAATACGCTTTTAAGAGCATAATAAAATAAAAAGCAATTTTATTCCATAAATGGTATAACATTTTTCAGCTTGAAACTCTATAAAAAATGCAAGAATAATCGTGTTATATCATTATATCCACGTTGATAACTTATAATGTTAAGTAGTCATTATAAGTAATCAACGTGGAAAACCCAAGTTACCGCCACCCAAGAAAAGAACTTCACCACATGGTTTTTTTTTCTTTGTAAATAAAAAAAAAAGAAAATATTGGAAATGTCTTCTAAATATTATTATAATAATAAAAGTTCATAGTAAACGTTTTTTATTTAGTATTTAATTTCATAACAAATTAATATTGTTTTGTATGGAAGCATGTACGAGAAGAGCTAGTAAAAAAGCGGTAACTCAATTTAAAATTCAATAAATACCAAGCGAGATGGCAGTATCTCACGAAAAAAGGTAATACACTAGAATTTTTGATATTTTAACCATATGAAAAAAATAACTCATTATAATGTATCAATTCCATTAAATAAAAAATAATAAATAAGTAAAAAATCAATCTGTAAAGTAAAACTAGCTTTCTCTGAGATACCGCTTTAGCACAGCAGTATTATAAAGGCAATAGTTTATAAACATGAAATGAAGAATGAATAATTTTGCACATGTAGTACTAGATCAGGTTTAAAATATCGGCTACTATTTAACCGGCTACCACGCGATCGTAACCACGGCGAAAGATGGTCTATCATAATCTACGATCAGCAAGATGCATAGTCGGTATACGTGTTAATTTTAAATTTCTTGTTCACCCAGGATTAACGTCTTCGGCTTCCTAAGCCTGGGGTCGCGGCAGGTGCCCGGCAATCAGGGCCTGCGCGACCAGGTAGCGCTGCTGCGCTGGGTGCGCCGGAACGCGCGCGCCTTCGGCGGAAACCCCGACGACGTCACACTCATGGGGCAGAGCGCCGGAGCCAGCAGCGCTCACATCCTCACATTGTCTAGGGCTGCTGAAGGCTTATTTAAAAAGTAGGTTGAGACAAGTGGAAACCAATTCATTAATGCCATTTTTGGACTGTTTTTAAGATCAATATTATCTAATTCCAGAATATTTATTTAAAGTACCTGCTTAAAAAAAAGATATACTTTAATTCTGAAATCAACTGATAATAATATATCAATTTTAATCTTACAGAGTAATATTAATGAGCGGGACAGCCATCCCTAACTACTTCACTACGTCACAAAAACATGCAAAAGAGATCGCTAACACGTTCTTGACAGTCCTCGGCATCAACTCCACGGACCCCGAAGTCATCCACGAACAGCTGGTCAAGCTGCCCCTTGTTGACTTAATGCACGCGAACATTTTAGTACAACATAAATTTGGACTCATGAGTTTCGCCCCTGTCATGGAAGACGAGTATCCTGGTGTTACAAGGATCTTAGACGAAACGCCTTTGGAGCTTATAGCCAAAGGGCGGGGGAAGAAATACCCGTTTCTTATAGGCTTCACAAATGTAGAGTCTGAATTCTTCAGGTGGATATGTGTAAATACGGATATGATGCGACGTTTAAAGGAGAATCCAAAATTGCTTCTGTCACCACGGCTTTTATACAACATGCCCCAAGATCAACTTTCTATCGCGACCCAGAAAGCTAATGACAAATGCTTCAATGGGACACAGACTCTGGACAAGTTCTTGAAATATTTAGATTATTCGTTCTTCAAATACCCCGCTTTTAAATTGGCAGAGTGGAGAGCAATGCACGCTCCGGTGTATTTATACAAGTACTCGTACAAGAGTGAGAGATCTCTAATCAAGGAAGCTTTATGGTCTGTGTATGAGGGGGCAACTCACGTCGAGGATTTGACCTATGTGTTCAAGGTAAACTCGATGCTAGGGGACTACGTCGCATTTCCTCCGAAAAACAACGACGATCGCATGAAGGAACGGATGACGTCAATGATTACTAACTTCATGCGATGCAGGTACTGTAATTGCTTTATTTATAATTTTTATAATGGCTATTATTAACTGACCTGAACTTACCTGATATCTCAGGTAATTATAATATATAAATCCATATTATGATAGTGAGGGAGAAGCGAGGCATAGTCACATTATACAGATGTACTAAGGGAGTACGACGTACGAGTATGGTAAGAACACACATAAAGATGTGTGTGCAGTACGTAAAACCGAGTTGTGATTTGTCCGTTTTAGCAAGCCGATTTGTAATGGAGATGAGTCTGCCTGGCCTGTCTTCTCAGGAGAAAGAGCTCAATACCAGAGCATCGATGAGCCAAGCGTATTTCATATGTCGGGGCTCACTGCTGAGGAAAAGGACATGGTGAGCTTCTTCAACAGCATTGACTATCAGTGCAGGTATTAATAAATTATTTATTTTAAGTAATTAATTTCAGTTCACTCATTTAAGTATTTATTAACACACGATTAATGTATAACGCTTTAAATGCTGAAAACACAACTGAGCTGCACACGCAGGCCGCCAACCACAGGCATGGCGCGTAGCGTCATATCCGAGGCCCGCAGTGAACATGTTAAGAAAGTTTATTACGAGCTATAGCTAAATAATGTTTAAGTACATGATTTGATAACACAGTTTTAAGGCCGCCCCTAGACTTCTGTGATGGATTTTAGAACTGACTGGTAAAATACTAAATAATAATAAAATTCATTCCATATATTACAAAACATAATCATTGTTTGTTCCAGGGACGTCAACAATCGACATCTGTTTTTCCAGCAAGCCAGTGTGCAACAGCGAGTCGGAGTGGCCGGCGGTGACGTCACAGCGGCTGCAGTTCCAACACATCGCGCAGCCTGCCTTCAGGCATAGGGACCTCACGCCAAAACTCAAAGAAATTCTCAACTTCTTCGATAATCTCAGATAGTACTTTAGTACTTAGAACTGTGATAAACATTTTTGATCCTAGTAATAATTACGATTTTCTAGTAATGTCCACGTATTGAGAACTTGATTTTGTTTTGCGTAATGCGGTGAAGGAATTTTGTTGTAGTTTTAAAAAGTATTTGAGGATTTTATAATTTTACGTGGACATGTCACAGACTGATTAGTGCCTAATGTTTGAGTTAGTCATGATGATAGCTGCTAGTATAATTTATTTAGGCTTGAGTGTAAGTTATCTTTTATTGTTTTACTACCTGCCTGCTTGTACATATTTTATTAGACTCGACTCAATGTTTTGAGCATTTTCACGTGGACTGGCTTGTTAAGTGTGTCCTTTTGTAGAGCTTGTGTAGAATGAGATTTTCAACCAATTATATTGATCGTCAATAGTTTTCCGTTCAATAAAAACAATATGATTATTTCCGATATACCTGTGAGTAAATGAAACAGTAAAATTGGAAAGTATTACTTTTTGTCAAAACTTGCTTAGATTTTACTTGATAATTAATTGTATTATTGGTAATATCAAAATGATTAAATTCTAAGTACCTAGCAATTTTTTTTATTGATGAATGCCCTCAGAGATGTGACATAACAATAGTGTGCGACATTATGAAATCACTTTCACCGGGTGACAATGCGCATTGTGCCTGCAGCATGCAATAGTCAACAATGGCGCAATCAACCAATAAACATAGAGATGGGAGGGTGCAAAGCTGTTTTATTTCAACTTTATAATTTCATGACATTTCATAGAAATAAACAGCATGTTTCAAGTCTTCTATGCTAACAACATTAAGGAATACGTACTTAGATTACTTAATGCACATATGAGTACCACCTGAAAAGTCATTAATTTTATCCACTGAAAGTGCAATACTGTGCCTTAAGCACACCGTCAGATATTACACGGATCGCAATACTCCTGTATACGCCTGCTTTCTCGATTTGTCCAAGGCATTTGACCTGGTGGCCTATGACGTGCTGTGGGACAAGCTTGACAGCATTAACCTACCACGAGAGCTTGTGAACATCTTCAAGTACTGGTATGGGCACCAGACCAATTTTGTCAGGTGGGCGGGTGCGATATCTGAGCCGTATCAGCTTGAATGTGGGGTGAGGCAGGGGGGGTTAACATCTCCGACACTGTTCAACCTTTAAATGAACGCACTTATCGTGGGGCTCAGTAGTCAGCATATCGGCTGTCATGTTGATGGAGTATGTGTCAACAATCTCAATTATGCAGACGATATGGTGTTGCTGAGTGCCTCGGTATGTGGACTGAGGAAACTTATAAAAATTTGTGAGGAGTACGCTTGTGGTCACGGGTTAAAGTATAATGTGACAAAAAGTCAGTTCATTGTCTTTGAGGTCGGTTCGAAGCGTCCTCAAAATGTTCCACCTATTTCCCTTGATAGTGTTCCGCTGGAGAGGGTTTATAACTTTAAATATTTAGGACACATAGTTACGGCCGATCTCAAGGACAATGCGGACATCGAACGGGAACGGAGGGCCCTATCTGTGAGAGCTAATATGATAGCCCGCACGCACGGTTTGCACGCAGTTCACAAGAGGTTAGGCTCACATTGTTTAGAGCCTATTGCACTTCACTCTACACATGCAGCCTGTGGGCTAAGTACACTCAAGTGGCGTATGGCGCCCTCCGCGTCCAGTTTAATATCGCGTTCAGAGCGGTGTTGGGGCTGCCCCGCTACTGCAGCGCCTCCGGTATGTTCTCGCAAGCACACACCGATTGTTTTTACGCCACTATGCGGAAGAGGTGTGCATCCCTCGTGCGAAGGACACGGGCCAGCATCAACGCCGTCCTGGCGATGATCGCCGGACGAATAGACTGCCCCTATATACGACGCTGCTGCGACAGACATGTCGTGTATAGGGCTGGTCATTAAACTTGTAAATTATTATAAATTTCAATATGAGCCCTGTTGCTTGAAATAAAATGATTTTATTTTATTAAACGCGTAGAGATAATGTAAGAAACTAGTATAATTAATTTAAACTGTTCGATAACTATTTGAATATAAGTCGTACAGAGCGAATCAATGCCGCACCTTTAATGCTTTTAATGTACCAAATGATGACACAACTTTAAAACCATTACGTACAAAATATTACCAATAAATATAATTTATACAACAAATAAAACAACGATAGTACAAGTAGCGGCATGAAACTCTAGCGCTGACCGTTATTGCGCAGAAGTAAAAAGTAAGATATGGGAGCTAGAGGCGAGAGAGAGCGAGAGACCCATGCGCATAAGTTTCGTTCAGCGCTAGGCTTACGCGCTGCTAGCTGTATGTTTTATGTAGTTAAGTAGATATCTCGTACAACTTTGCAAATGTGGATCGGTGAGCCAGCACTATTTTAATTTAGTTGAAATGAATTTATTAAAATAGGTTCGCTCAAAGTTGCGTGACGAATTGTGTGCGTGTCACGCAGGTGATCACTTGCATATTGCAATGCAATCTACCACATAATAATACTATATGGTAACAAAATAATAAATCCTGGTGTATATAGATTTGGAGCATGTTGTTATTATTCCTGATAGTGGGCAGCCTAGCAAGGGCGACGGAGCAGACTGTGATCAGCACGGCCCAGGGCAGGCTGCGGGGGGAGGGCCATGACGGGTATGTGTCCTATCGGGGCATACCTTACGCCACTGCTGCTACTGTAGATGGAAAATTTAAAGTAAGTAAGAAATTAATACATTCACTACCGTCGTATGTTGGACGTAACACTGTTGCTAGCGGGGTGAATGAATCGCACTCGTTGCCTTGATGCTTAAAAGGTATATCATAAGCTAGACTATAATAATACTGAAGAGGATTACGATGCCTGGACAATGTATCAATACAGTTTTTGTTCTTGCAGAAAGCTGGACTAGCTCCACTTTGGTCTGGCATTAGAGATTCCAAGGAGTCTTATTGCTCACCTGTCTCCAGAGTGGAAGATTGCCTGCAATTGGATGTCCACGTGCCATCCGTTGGTTCCAGCTCTTGGTCTGTTCTGGTGTGGGTCACTGGCGGCGGTAGACAATTTAATCCTAGGAAATTGGTGAAGATGGGCATCATTGTAGTTGTCGTGCACCACAGGTAAAAAGAATAATAATAAAGGGGAATGCCGAGAACCCGTACCAATTGCGTCAAAACCGAACGTATCCCATGAAATTCATTATATTTTAAAATGACATTAACATTTTTTTATAGTTTTACACACCGACGGGATTAATAATCAAGTAAAAAAATATTTCGTTTATTTGTTTTCCGCCGCACGCCGCCATTAGACTGCAACAACCAATGATATATATGTTCCTATGGCAAAAAACATTGATGTAAAGTGTTGCTATGGCAATAACTACCATTTTTTATTATTTTGACAGTAGAATCGACTGAAAACTTATTGGAGTTTTTTTTGACGCACTCACTTTAGTCTTGGTATCGAGCGCCATACATCAGACGGCATTCTCCTTTAGTATTGGTATTTATAATCTAAGTCTCCATATTTGGAACTCTTCTAATAAACTCACTTATTCCAGAATGGGACCTTTAGGCTTTCTATGCATAAGAGATGAGAAAATCCCTGGTAACGCAGCTGTAAAAGATGTCGTTCTAGCATTAAGATGGATAAAAGACAATATAGTTGCATTCAAAGGAAACTCAGCTCAAGTAGTGGTAGCAGGACAGAGCCTCGGTGCTGCTATTGTCGAAGGACTCACTCTTTCACCGATGGCTGAAGATCTCTTTCACGGAGCGATATTGGAGAGTGGAACAATCTTAGCTCCTTGGGCGTTCAATTATGACGCTAGTGAAAGGGCAATGATGCTCGGAGAATTGCTATCCAATGACGATAATTTGACATCCATTTTTATGAATGCAAAATCTGATGAATTGGTAGAGAAATCTAACAAACTTGCCGTACCTTACTTTTCTTTCGGCATTTGTATTGAAATGCCTTTGACGCGTGAAGAGAGATTACTGTCTGAAGCTCCGGTTGACTTACTCAACGCCAAAAAGGTTAGAAAGGTTCCAATTATTATTGGATTCAACAGTGATGAAGCTTACATTTTTGCGTCCATACTCAAAGAGGCAAAACTTTCGAAGAGCCGAATGTCTGACTTATTGCCACAAGAGCTAAAGTTTCTAAACGACAGAGAAATGGAACAGGTGTCTCGGCAAATCGAAGATACGTATTTTAAGAGGAACATGAGCATGGGTTCAATGCTTGCGTACCACAGGTATGAATATGCTGCATCATCAAAAATGAATATATCACCTATCAATCTCATTTTAAACGAAACTTATCGTTTTTACTCCAGAGATGCGTACTTCGTAAATCATGTCCACCGTAGCGCCTGCCTGCATGCCTCAGCCCATCCAGTCTACTACTACCGGTTCTCGTATTCCAGCAAGCTGGGAGTCCAGGAGGAACCGAGGGTCAACAAGGCGGGGGCGGCTCATTCCGACGAGCTGGCCTTCCTGTTTAGTCGAAGAGATTTGACGGGGAACGATGAAGTGGTGCAGGCAAATTTGTTGAAACTATGGACGAACTTTGTCAAATATTTGTAAGTTGTATGCAATTTGAGCAGTAAGCAAATAGTCAAGACAAGCTTCCCCCGCGACATTGCTCGCATAGTACTCGGATAATGTAGGTTATGTGTCAATCCAGGTTATAAACTATGTATATTCCAAGTGTCATCCATATCCGTTCAGGCTTTACGAAGTTGAGTGGGAACGAAGACACACACACACACACACACAAACATATATCGTATTTATAATATTATAGTTGTGTGTTTTACTTTATTCCAATATTGATGAAAGATTGGTTTACATTTTAGAGCTATTAAATTAAGTTATAAATGTTAGAATAGCAAATACTGTTTGGTTTACGCTTACTACTACTATGTATTAATGTTCTTTCAGAAATCCTACTTATAAAGAGTCAACATCGTGGGACGTGTTAGATGTCGACCAGCCTCGTCTCCTTGACATCGGCACAGAGCTCACGATGATGGAGTATCCTCACACGTACGCGACAAGCATGTGGAACGACATATTTGACAAGTATTATTACTCCAGGAATAGAGTAACGCCTGGAAATCGTTGATTTGGCTTATGGAATAATTATATTCAATTTACATCTGTAATATGATCACACTTTTAATGTAATCTTTAATTTAACAGGCAGGTAAGTAGGTACATAACGTAACGTTTTAATTATAGCCATTCTTATCAATCAGACGAAACAGTGGTAAATCTGTTAGATGGAGCTATAATTAGGTGTATTTAAAATAATCTGTAGGCCTTGTATCACGCGCGGTTGGGCATTATCTAATTGTGTATCTTGTAATTTTTGCTGTGCTTGGATTTGGCAGTCAGTGCATCACGATGATTACCTACGCTGCGGGCGTGTTATATTTGTATTTAGCACATGCAGGTCAGTATGTATCTCTTAAAGAAGTTGAGAGATACTTTATAATTTCAATCGTACTTCTTTGAAGCATATTACTGTTATACACGAGTAGTTTTTTATTGTTTATCGTTTACAAATATTTGTAGTAACTTCAGTTATTCCTTACGAGGAGAAGCCATGTGAAGTCCAATTGCGTATAGAATCTGGATGGATCTGCGGGTCGCGGCGTCTCGCCGACAACGGCGTGGAATACGCCAGCTTCCAAGGAATCCCCTACGCTAAGCAGCCTCTGGGACAACGGAGGTTCAAGGTCAACTACTATAGTACACATTTTACTAATGGTCATCTACAAAACCAAAATTAATTATTTAACCCATGAGTTGCCAGTGCAATTAGTTCGGTAGTCCAGGCGCCTAAAGAACATTGGGATGGTCCTTGTCGCGTTTTTCTACTTTTGTTTTGCCTTTCTTGTTCACTGCAATTTTAATTCGCAGATTGTGATGATTTTGAAAACTTTCAGGAATTGCAACCAGCAGAACCTTGGGATTACCTACTAGACGCCACCCACGAAGGCCCTATCTGTCCCCAACACGACGAGATATACAACCGTCTAGTAGCTCCCCATCGGGGGATGAGCGAAGCGTGTATTTATGGCAACGTTTACGTACCTGCTTTCGCTCTACCTATAGACATATATGAAGACTATTCTCAAAGTTATGAGAGGCATCTAAAACAAACAGGCCTTCCGATCTTAGTATACATTCATGGAGGAGCATTCCAGTCAGGATCTGCTGACTCCGATTTGTATGGTCCCGAGTATCTTGTAGGTGAAGGGATCGTCCTTATAACATTCAATTACAGGTAATAGTCTTATTTACTGGTTAACAAGTTCGATGCGATTGTTCGACAGTAAATGGTGTATTTTGTGTGTAGGCTAAATGTATTTGGCTTCTTGTCGCTAAACACGCCTGAGATCCCCGGCAACGCTGCCTTGCGTGATATGGTCACCTTCTTGCGCTGGGTGCAGAGGAACGCGATGGCTTTTGGAGGAGACCCTCATGACGTCACGCTGATGGGTCATAGCGGAGGATCTACCAGCGCTCATATTCTATCTTTATCACATGTCACTAAAGGTCTTTTTAAAAGGTATATTTAAAATTATCTGTTTGTTTGATGAAATTTGCAAAGTACTGATTGAAAATATGTGTTATAGGGTAATTTTGCTGAGCGGAACGTCAAATCCAGGGTACTACAGCGCCTCTCCAATGTATGCGAAAATAGTCGCCACTTTGTTTCTCAGACAACTGGGTATCAACTCCACAGACCCTGAATATATTCACAATGAACTTGTTCAAATTCCATTAGAAAGGATCTTAAAAGCTAACAGCGATGTTCAATACATGACTGGTTCTATTTCTTTCGCACCTGTTGTAGAGACTCTTTTTCCCGGAATAACCAGAATTTTGGATGATGACCCTAAGTTACTCGTGAAGAAAGGAAGAGGAAAGGATTATCCGTTATTAATTCAATTTACTACAGAAGAGTGCGAGTCGTTTAGACGTCGGCTAGAGTACCTAGAGATCACGAGGAGACTCAAAGTCAATCCAACTCTACTATTATCTCCAAGTATAGTGTTGAGCACTTCTCCACAAGTATCACTTGATCTTGCTAAAAAGACTATGCGAAGATATTTCAAAGGAATGCCAACTTTAGACGAATACATGCACAATTGTTTGGACGTGTTTTTTCGATATCCAACGTTCAAGCTGGCTGAGTGGAGATCATCCATGAAGGGGGCTCCTTTATATCTTTCTCAGTTTTCATATCGGAGCGAAGCCGAAATCGTTAAGAAAGCGATTCATTTACAATATAACGGCACAGCACATATTGAAGATTTGACGTACTTATTCAAAACCAATTCCGTCTTGGGTAAATATGGAAGGCTGCCTTTTGGGGACGACATGATGAAGGAGTGGTTGAAGATGTTTGTGATCAACTTCATGAAATGCAGGTAAAGTAAGATTATTCACTAGTACGCCTACAGATACGAATATACGATTATTAATAAGCCAACCGAAAACGGGAAGCAAATCAAAGTTAGTGGAAACAGCGGTAGGTTTATGTGTTGATTGAACTATACAACTAGGGAATGCAATCTCGTTCTCGCGAGATGTCGTTTTCGCGAGATCTTGGCCTTTTTATTTTTTTTTAGCAAAAAGGCCTCAGCTTAAAAATGGGCAATATCTCGCAAGGTTAACGAGATTGCACTCGAGCATAATAATGGCGTGTGATGTGAAATGTGATCTGAACTAGCCTTTCATTTGGTTGGTTTATTTTGTTAATTAATCTCTGAGTAGGTATAGATTTCTTTAATTTATAATAATATCTCAGTTTAATAGTCAACTCAACTTAGTTAATGAGTTTAATTTTAGTTTTTGACTTCTTGTTTTTTTCTTGTTTTTTTTATATAAAAGAACTGTTTTATTATTGAAAGAGATAAAGACTTTTGTTTGATATTGGAAGAGAAGACTGGATACGTCAAAGTTTACTTCTTAAAAGTTTATAAAAAAATATAGGTATCATACGTCAAACAATGTTAAATACATAAAATGTTTGTTTATAAATGTTTGTAAAACAAAACTGCCAATCTCGTGAGATCTCGAAATTGACGAGATCTCGAGGTATTGTTATTCATAAACTAGCAGGATTTCGCATCTGAGCCCCAATATTGCATTCCATATATACAACAATGCTTTGTAAGAAGATAAATCATTACAAGGCTTGATCTGTAAACTAATGTTTGAATATTCCAGCAATCCGACCTGCACGTCCGATGGAGTGTCCCCGTGGCCGGCTGTTCACGCAGACGTGCTCAACTACCACCGGCTCGATACCCCAGAAGTGTACAGCAACAGCGGACCCACGAGGGAGCAAGCGGACATGATCCGTTTTTTTGACAAAATCGAAGAGGCTGCTAGGTTGATAAATCTATGCATATAATACTGATGAGGTTTTAAGCTGGTAAAATAATAACGTACCGTACCGTAACGCATGTTTACGTACGTAAACTTAAAAGTTTCAAAGATAAGGTTACCCTTAGTGATGGTATTATCAAGTGGCTTTACAGATTGCAAATTATATTGTAACAGGCGCCAGACTGGTTTTCTGACTGAAGTTGTACGATTGAAGATGTTGATTGATGTTGGTTGAATGTTTAATTTTATGTAGTTTTTTTGCATTGTTTTGTACTAAGTTTTTCACATTAACTAACATTATACTTCTTGTCCTGTGATTGTTTTAGGAGCGCTACACTCAAAGAAGGGACGCCTGAGGCAGCTGCCTTCATAAACACAACACTGGCCAGTCTCGGTAGCTTCAAAAGGCCACCTTATGTGCTCTACAGATTGAATAAGCACAGCGATACATGGGAGGGAAAAGGGCTAATTGACAGAAACATTTATTAATAACCGAAATGTAAATTGTAACATATCAGCAAGTAATTTTTTTTTATAATCTTTAACTAAGTTATCATAGTTGATGTTCCAAATAAATAATTAGTCTCAACCTTCAAGATAATTTCTGTAATAGATACCTGAATCTATTGCAGAAATTATCTTGAAGGTTGAGACTAATTATTTATTTGGAACATCAACCACCAGGTACCATAAACAGAGCATTGAACCCTCGAATGACGGAACAGATATTGCTATGCGGCGGGACACTTATGTAACTAGTATTCTTTGCTTACGTGCTAATTGCCCGACCGACCATAGGTAGAGGTAAGTGAGCTATTCGATCTGTACTAAGGACCTTACGTTTCAAATGTTAAGGTCACTTTCGAATAAACTAATAACTAATGTCAACTAACTAGCGTTTAATTAGTTAAATTCATTGGATAATTAACAATTTAAATTACACAACTGATGTAGGTGAAGCAGTTACAGACTTACTTTATTACTGCGAAACCTAGAGAGATCTCTTTTATGTCTGTGTTTTTATGTCTTTTGTGTGTTTTAGCACACACAAACTTACATAAAAGTTCATATAATTCGTAGGTTCTTTGAAATGTTTGTGTTTTTTTTTCTCTTTCTATTAATGTAATTTTTTTGTGCTTATATATATCTTGTTATTAATGTAAATTGTGTGCTTGTAGTAACAAATAAATGATTTATCTATCTATCTATGTCTAACATATCTCGTATATTCTCATCAATATGCAGTCTCATATCGACATTTAATTAAATCCTTTAAAGTTAATCGATATTTTGATTAGGTACCAAATTAATTATATCCAGCAAATGAAAATGTCTTAAAGATTTTGTTAAAACATTTTTTTATGGTACCTGAAGATGGAACAAGCACTTGGCCCACCTGATGTTAAGTTTCCTTTTTATTGTAATTTCTCTGTATGCCATTATCGATGCAGCGCTTTGCGTAATTGAGGCTTGAAGGTGATAACCCTCTTGTGCCAGTAATTTCACCCAAACCTTTCACAAAATGAAAAACAGCAAAGCGCTTTTTGGCAAAACTTTTGAATTTACAAATCTATGGACGGACGTGACAAACACAAAAAAAAACATTATCCTAAACCCATATACATAGGTAAGGTACTCACTACTCAGACATTCAAAAATTCAAAATCTAGAATTCATTACAAAGTTCAAATAAATCAAAGGTGACACATACAAAACATTATAAATTCGCGGTGTACTGAATTCGTTTATTTGTTATCTGCGTCTGTCGTCGTAATATAACCGTCTTTATAATGTCAATAAAAATATGGAAATCTTTTAAAATTTTGGTGATAGTAAGTCTCTGTGCTATCTTTGATGGTAAGTTACTGTTCGTGGTAAGGATGTTCGATGAACGGTATTACCTAAATTAAATAATAAAATAATAAATAAGTAATAATAATAAATAAATAAATAATCCTGGACGTTATCACACAGCATCATGTAGCCCCAAACTAAGCAGAGCTGAAAAAACACCCAGACCCGAGGCAAATATCTGCAGAACATGCAAACATTTGTCCCGCAGCGGGAATCGAACCCGCAACCTACTGCGTTACAGGCGGACCTTCGCCCACTGCGCCACAGAGGTCGTCCTGTTACGCAAAATCACGCAAGGGATGTTAGGAAGTGGAAAAGCGGGCGTGTCTATGTGTAACAATATTTTCAGAGCATGTAGCACAAGCCCAATGCAACGGTACGTTAGGGCCAACAGCATGCGAGGTGCGCTTGAGCACGGACGCAGGGTGGGTATGCGGGCGGGTCCGGGCCGCGGAGGACGCGACGCTATATGCGAGCTTCAGAGGAGTGCCCTATGCCAAACCTCCTATCGGGGAGAGACGGTTTAAGGTATTCTCTAAAATCCAACTCAATAATCCTGTTTGTTTCTATCTGGACATTATCATACTGGGAGGAAACGAGAAAGACTTCTGTAGATCTATTGCGGTACGTCGATGCAGTTTCAATCTAGTAGTACCATGAAAAAAATAGAATAGAACTGGATTTATCAGGAAATTTCACTGATGGGTAGTTGTACATATTTATTAGCGATAACATTTACGTGAAAGTACAAGTGCATACGGACCTGCAAATTCGTCTGTACTAGTTTTTCTTTCCAAAGCCGGTGAATATATATTAATTAATTAAGAATATACTTAACTGCTTTGGAAAGCAATATTAGTTGAATGAAACTGATTTCAACGAAGTTACGTAATTATTACGTTACTGGCCTAATTGGCCTACTGGTATCAATTGGTTTCAATCAGCACGCAATTTTTATCCTTTTCATTGTAATTTCTCTGTGTACCCAAAGTTTGCTGTAAGAAAACTCTTTCAGAGTTGAGCTTATTTTTGTAGATAGCATTTAAGTAAACTATTTTTCTTTTATTATGTTTCTCTGTACAAATAAAGAATTAAAGAATTTGTTTTAAGTTTGATCTGACTGGATTCAGAATAAATTTTCATCTTAAATTCCCTTCTTTCAGGAACTAGAGCCACCAGAGCCATGGGATCATTTACTAGACGCTACAGAAGATGGACCAGCCTGCCCGCAAAAGGATTTTATCTACAATCGGATTCCGCTACAGCTGAAAGGCATGAGCGAGGATTGTATTTATCTGAACGTTCATATCCCCTTGTATGCTCTGTCGAACACTGACAAAGATCCACATGATAATGAAACGAGAGCTGGTCTACCTATCCTAGTGTTCGTCCATGGAGGAGCTTTTATTGCCGGCTCGGGGCTGACTGACCTCCACGGGCCGGAGTACCTCATGATGAAACCAGTCATCGTCATTACATTCAACTTCAGGTACCTATCTAAAGACTAAAAATATACAATAATATTTTGTTATGTACATTTTTACTTGATATTATGCATCTTTTATTAATGTAATCCACTATGGACATTTTCAGAATAGGAGTTTTTGGGTTTCTCTCTTTGGACAGTGCAAAGATCCCCGGAAACCAGGGTCTTCGGGATATAATAACTCTGCTGCTTTGGGTACATAGAAACGCTCGTGCGTTTGGCGGGAACCCTGGCGACGTCACACTAGTAGGCCACAGCACGGGCGCTGTCTGTGCTCATCTCGTATCATTATCTCAAGTCTCGAAAGGACTTATTCATAAGTAAGTTTGTTAATTTTTTATTTATTTTATTTTTAAAGGAAAACTTACATGAGTAGGTTTAGACAGCCAATCAAAAGTTCTCACAAATAGCAATTATGTATTGTTTTAAGCTGTCATATGATTTGTAGTTCATGTTAATAATGTTAATTAAATTTCTAGGGTCGTTTTAATGAGTGGAACAGCTGTAATGAACAGTTTCGACACATCCCCTGTTCACGCGAAGTCTGTTGCCCTAAGATTTCTGCGTGCCCTGGGCGTCAACTCCACAGACCCTGACTCCATTCACGACAGGCTGGTGCATGAGCCTCTTCTGAATATTATGGAAGCGTTCACTTACGCCTCTTACAAAAGCGAAATCACTGTGCTTGGTTTCGGACCGGTCGTCGAATCAGAGTTTTCGGAAGTGACCAGGCTTTTAGATGAAGAACCGCTGACTCTCATCAGTAAAGGTCGCGGGAAAGAATATCCTCTACTCATCGGATTCACTACAGCAGAGTTTAATTTTTTTAAGTGGATAGTGAAGGCGTCTAATTTTGTCGAAAGGGTCGAGGCGGATCCAACATTGTTACTGGGAGGGCGAAAGCGCCGCCTTCCATTAAGCCGCCAGATGGAACTGGGAAACATGGTGAAACGGAAGTATTTGAATAACACGCCAAGTCTTGAAAAAGTCCTGGATATTTTTTCGGATGCGATTTTCGTGTATCCTGCGATGAAAGTTGCAGAGTGGAGGGCGATGGCCGGTGCCCCTGTGTACCTGTACCAGTTCTCATACGAGAGTGCCCATAACGTTATCAAGGAGTCCCTTTGGGCCACGTACCGCGGCGTGGCCCATGTAGAGGACCTTACTTTCCTTTTCAGAGTCAATTCAATGCTAAGGGGTTATGTTTCCTATCCACCCAAGAATAAAGATGATCAGATGAAGATGTGGATGACAGATGCGTTTGCTAACTTTGTGCGGTGCAGGTTCGTAGTAAAGAGTATTTTAATCATGATAGAAAATTGTGCATTTATTGTATTTTTTATAGTTTTATCGAATATTTTCAGTAATCCAACATGCACAAAAGAAGAGTTGGCCTGGCCGCCGCTGTCCAAAGGCATTATTTCATACCAGGATTTAGCAGAGCCCTCACTTTATCAAATAAGGAATCTAACAACTCAACAAAAAGACATGGTTGCATTCTATGATGGAATTGAGACCATTTCCGGGTAGTTATTATTATGAAGCGAATTTGCTGAAATGATATTGCTTATATATCCGCTTATGCTACATGACATGGGTAAAAATTATTGTGAGGTTTCATAAAATACTTTTTTTTATCAAATCTCAACATAGTTATAAAAAAATGCTGGACATTACACACATTATCCTGTAGCCCCTAACTAAGTAGAGCTTGTATTATGGGAAACCCATGACTTACCTCATTCTACTTATACCAATAATCATAATAATGATCATCATCATCAGCCTATAGCTGTCCACTGCTGGCCATAGGCCTCCCTTAATGAGCGCCATTGCGCCCTGTCCTTACACCCATGCTTACAAAGAATGGAATAATAATAATTTATTTTTTATTTCAACATTAAATTATTAACACAGAAAACACCCAAATCCGAGATAAATATTTGCAAATCATACTAAAATTTGTCTCTCTGTGAAAATAGAACCCGCGCTTATGGTTCTCGCGCCACGTCGTCACATAAATCAATTTAATTATCCCTCAGGTGTGCATGAGCATTCTATATGCTTGAATTAAATAATTGAATAATTTGAATTATAATATAATTTTTAATATTATTATTAATAATATAATTTTCATTATTATTAATATTAAAAATTATATTATAAAAATATATATATTAAAAATTATATATATATATATATATATATATATATATATTAATTATAATATAATAATTTAAATAATTGGAAGACCAGCGCTTGTTGTAGGTATTCGTCTACAACTAGCAATATGCTGAGTTAGGGCCTTTTTGCAACAGCGATGTTATTAACATGTAATAAACTAACTGAACTTTTATCTTGTAAACTGTTGTTGCAAATAAACATTTTCTATTTCTATTCTATTTAAACTAATAAATTATGCTGTCTCTACAAGTACCTTCCATTAAATATTGTTGTACGTTCGGCGTTATGATTACAAACATCAACAACATACATTCAATTTAAGAATAATTAATAAAAGTTTGAATTAAACAGGTATTGTTGTTTCAGGGCCGATACACACATACTCGGCAAAACGCTTCATGGAACATCGTGACAAAATATATATCTAAACGAGGAACGTGGCTTGTGAGCTTGTGACAATACGACAATACAGATTTTATAATAAATTGCAATAAATAGTATCCATGCACCTTTTTTTAGTACTCGATGTGTAACAAATGATGAACCTAATTACGTAAATTAACACTACAATCACATACATACATCTCTGACCCCTCACCAAGATTTCCAGCTATGCCTTGGTCGTGGGTATTAGATCATGATGAAATGACGGTTTTTATGTCGCAGTGGCCAAATGTCCGCATGGGACGCAGAAGGTTGCGGTTGGATTTCCGTCGTGGGACAAATGTTTGCATAATTTGCAGATATTTGTCTCAGGTCTGGGTGTTTTCCTATGTACAATAATGTATGTATTTATTTACAAAAAGTAGTATGTCAGTCATGCAGTTCCCATAGTTCCATTTTGGGGCTACATGATTCTGTGTAATAGTCTCCAGCATTATTTATATAAAGTAGATGATACTCTGAGCACCATGTGCCCAATTAGCATCTAGACACGGAACTAATATCTGCATATTATGTAATTGCCCGCGGCGTGATCGAACTCGCACCTTTTGCATCTATGCCAAGGTTTGTCATCGAGGTCGTCCATAGTATTCCAAATATTTTTGAGTTTATATGTCGTCGGATCCTATTAATCTTAAGTAATTAAATGATCATGTTTTCTTTCTGATGACATCTCTATTTCATAATCGCGTGACGGTAATTGTAAGTAGGTAATTAATATTCACAAGTACTTGTTGCTGAGATTACTCTGTTCTTCATAGCAGATCATTTATGATAAGCAACCCTGCCTGAAATATTGAAGCATACACTGAATGAATGTTTATTTTATGATTTGCGTGTATGTTTGAATCAAGAGCGATCAGTCTGGTCAGGCGCCGGCGATAAATGGACCGCTGTGCGTACGCACATCGAAATGTTTGGATTAAATGCGATCGCCATAGTGCTTTACGGTAAGTTATTTTTTTTTAATATCTTCGTAACGTGCAATAAATACACAATTTCGAAAATACTGGCAATAAAATATTAACGTAACAGGGACTCGGATAAAGAATATAGGCTATTCTAGTAATTACAGTTCATGTTGTGTGTTTGCATATACTAATCGTTGATTTATGTGGACAACGGCATCCACATGTGTAGGTGCTTAGCTCGGATGAAAGAAGGGTGCTCACCAATACTGCGATCCACAAAGCACTTGCGTGTACACTTTCTAAAATATAGGAGAGACCTGGTAGTGTTTTCTCTTTCATGTAGGTAATAGAATATAGAATAACTAGCGGAGGCCCCGCGACTTCGTCCGCGAAAGAGGTTTTTTTTCTTATCATACCGCTGCCCCTGGAAAGTTTCCCCCCGTTCAGAGATGTATTAAAAAACCTTAAAGAACTCAAATATATTTTCGAAAAAATAGAGGACTTTAAACAATGTCATCCCCCGTTTTGTGGACACAGAATTTTGAAAGTTGTTATTTGAACAATAATTGTTACTACAATACATAATTTATCTATAGGGATAAAAAAAACTATTTTCCAAAAACGGGAGCCAAGTTTACAAAGCTATTCATGCCAAGTGCAAATCGTACCATGCCTTAAAAAGTTTTAATATTAAATAACCATAGCCTATTGCACCGCGTTTGGGGATAATATTTGTACAATATCGTATTAGAATTTTACGAAATGTACTAAAGAATATTTATGTAAATTTTCAAGTAAATCCCTCCAAGCATTCAAAAGTTTTCCCATACACACTGTTATACCCATTGCACACCCAGAGCTATCCCTAACCATTGGTAGTAAATAATATTCATAAAAGTTTCAAACGATCACACGACGCATTTAAAAGTTCCTTAACACCCCATTGCATCCCGTTTAAAAGTTATGGCCTTAACCATCTGTAGTAATCAATATTTATACTTACAAAGTTTCAAACCAATCTCACGACGCGTAATAATGTTCCCATATAAATATTAATACCCCATTGCACCCCGCTTGGATATAGTAGGTATATGAAGAATAATTAACCTAAGTTTCGGGCAAATCACATTATACGTTCAAAAGTTTCCCTATACAAACTTTTAACACGATTGCACCGCGTTTAAAGGGCCTACCATTTTAAGGGCAGTCCATTAACCATTTCTAATGAAGAGAAAATGTTAAAAAGTTCCTATACAAACTTTAACAAACCATGGTAACCACTCTCTTAAAGTTTCATGTTAGTTATGGTACCAACTTGCATTGCAGAATCTTTATGCCAACTTTTAAGTTATGAATTTTAAAGAATACGATTTTCTTACAAAAAAATTTAACCCGTTTCACCCCCTGAGTTGACTTTTGTGAATTTTCAAAAATATAATAATTTTTTTAGCTAGAAAAAAACCTTTTTTCTGTTTTAAAAGATTTAAGTTTTTCCTTATAACTTTGACACTCCACTTCACCACCTAAAAGGGTTTTTCCATTTACTTATGGCTTAGGTCCATAAAAAGCAGCTTAAAAAGAGAGAGAAGGCCCTAACAGCTTAATAAGAGAGTTAATAAGCATCTTCTGGGAAAGCTCACACCATCATTGACCTCATCCTTCTCCACGACAGCCTCGAGGTCAAGAGCTGGCCCATAATAAAGAAAAAATAAACCGGTATGTTTAAAGTATTCTGACGAAGTTTCAAGTAAATCGCACCACGTTACATTTTCCAATACAATCTTTAACATCACATTGCTATGGATATTTTATGCAATTTTATGCAATAATACGTATGTCAAGAATTAATTTTATATCTATATAGCATACGATTTTTAATACAATCCTCTTTACCCCTTTTTCACCCCTTATCGTAGGATTTAGGATTTACAAAATTTTACATTTTTCAGGACTTAGAAAAGCATGTATACTTAATTTTAAGAGATTCTAACCATTCATTAAAATTCTCCCCCAAAAGCACCAACACCCCATTTCACCCCCTTGAAGGGTTGTTTTGAAAAGCCATGTACTTGGTCATTTATTATTTTATACTTGAAAGTATTTTGAAGAAGTTTCAAGTGAGTCGCACCAAGGAAAAATACTTTCCCATACAAACTTTAACCCCACATTGGACCCCCCTTGAGGAGTAATTTAAATTTCTAGTGATGACAATCTTTGTTATTTTTATGGTACACTATGTATACCAAGTTTCAAGTTTCTATCTTTATGGAATACGATTTTTTATACAAACGCCCTTTTTTACCCCCTTTCCCCCCTTTGGGAGTGGAATTTAGAAAAATCCCTTCTTAGACTACGGTTACAAACTAAAACAAACACATCCTCTAAATTTCTAGGTTCAGCGGCTTAGGCTCTGCGTTGCATGTCAGTCAGTACGTCATTTACTATTATATAATATAAATAAAGTTAAATTCTGATAATTTGGTTAAAAAAACTTACCTATAATACGAGCCGTGACCTTCAGGTCAATCATAATATTATAATTATCACTGTTATACAGAGTTGTTGTATTATACCCGTAAATATTTTTTTATTATTTTAAGATAAAAATCTATGAAAAAGTTTGGTAAAATACATAGACGTCCTCTGTGACGAAGTGGGCGAAGGTCCGCCCGATACGCAGAAGGTTGCGGGTTCGATTCCCACCGCGGGACAAATGTTTGCATTATTTGCAGATATTTGACTCGGGTCTGGGTGTTTTCTATGAATAATAAATATGTTTATACATATAAATAAATAAATAATGCTGGACAATCACACAGCATCATTTAGCCCCAAACTAAGCAGAGCTTGTATTATGGGAACCACATGATAGATATATTACATAAATACATTTTTTTTTGTGAATACATACTTATTGAATTGAATCAGGCGTGACTTTGCGGAAATCCATTACAAGATATTTAAAGGATAAAATATTTAGTACAATTTCCGCCAACTCTGGAGAGTTGAACTAAATATTTTATCTTTTAAATACATACATATCATACATATAAGTACCACATCAGTCATGTGGTTCAAATAATACAAGCTCTGCTTAGTTTACATGATGCGAGCGATGCATAGTGTCAAGCATTATTTATTTGTTTAGAATAGGACGAAGATTTTTATTCTTGCCGTAATATTTCTCATACCAGACAGTAGTAACCCACTGACATTCGATTATGTACATTGTAGGCAGCGTATGTGGAAGACACCACGGGTTAAGGTTTACATACCTGAAACAAACAAAGTAAATAAAATTAACAACTTTAGATAAGAGTCTAAGCAATGAGCTTTACATGTCTGTATACGTCCTGTTACAGAATAAACTTTTTGTATTTAATATAATATCAAACCAAAGTTATAAATAATAAAGTCCAACACTGAGTTTTTGAAATTACCAATATAGTTTTCAGTGTAAGTGTGAGCAGCGACAGTGATTGCGCGGCCAAGGGTTGCGGGGTGCGCCTGCGCACGGACGCGGGCTGGGTGTGCTGACGGGTGCGGGCAGCAGAGGACGGCACCAAGTATGCTAGCTTTAGGGGAGTCCCCTATGGAAAAGCACCTCTGGGGGAGAGGCGGTTTAAGGTAACATTTCCATATCGGAATTGAGTATTCTTACATTCATATTTTCGCGCCATGTATTGGATTTTCATTGTGGGTAGCATCCACATGAATTCGAAAGCAGACACAATTTGGAGGGTATTTCAAAAACGAGATTTGTATCCTGCTTTCTGATTGGCTCGAGGTGTGAAATTTTCTCGTCTTTCTACGATGATACCCATCCGACCAATCCTAGCACTTGGTGTCGGACCACGATACATAAAACACGCCTACGCGAGATACTTCCGATCAACCCTACTTATGCGCCCGCGCAGACCCTTAACCGTGCCGCGGTGTTCTTTGTGTCTTCTTGCTCAATTTCCGAAAGACTGCCAGCTTTGTGAACCTTTCAAAACAGCCCTTTGGACCTGCGCACTGTAGGGTGCAACAATTTATCAGTGCGAAACGGAAGCGATCCTGGGATTCTTTAGTCGTAGGTAAACAGGTACGTCGCACCTAAACAGCCATTGAAATTCCCATACAATAACCAAATAAGACAACATAGATGTCAGCCTATATCAGACCCCTGCTGGATGCTGGACATAGACAGTCTAATAATAGGGGGATATCTTTGCTCATTATTCCCACGCTAGAAAAGCGAGTTTGGGCTCGCAGGGTAGCTGCTCGCACCACTGACCCAGCTGCCAGTCGGCGGTCTAGTCTCTGTCCCCTACAGAGACTGTAGACCGCCGATATTAACTTACGCTGTTGAGGTGCTGTGTAAGGGGTTCCAAGACCCATCTTCGGAACCCAAGCCAATCTTACCTCATGGTGCACCCTGCTTAATAACGAATGTGATTCTGGTGGCCGGCTGATTGCGGCATAGCGCAGCCATACATCGGCATAGCGAAATGCCCCGGCCAGCAGCGTCGGTGGTGCGAGAAGCTGTGCCCTGCGATCCCTACCCGCATGCCCAGCGTGGGGATTATGGGCATATCACCCTTTATTAAGGGAGGCCTATGTCCAGCAGTGGACTGATATAGGCTGGTGTGGTGGTGGTGTGGTTGAGCTGCTGTGCTATGCTTCAATCAGCCGGCCGCCAGATCCCCGTTTGGTATTTAGCAAGGTGCACCATGGTCTGGCGAGGTTCCACAGATGGAGGATAAAAGCTCTTAAATTACACCTCAATAATTATTATCAATGAGTTAAAAAATTCTAATCGAAATATTATTTTTGTACAATTTGAATTTTCCAGGAGTTGGAACCACTAGAGCCCTGGGACGATGTCAGGGATGCCACAGAGGATGGCCCAGCGTGTCCTCAGAAAGATATCCTCTGCAGCAGACTAACCCTGAACAAGAAAGGCATGAGCGAAGACTGCATCCACCTAAACGTGCACGTGCCTTACATACATCTTCCTCAGAATGAGACTAGTGGAGTTACGCCAGGTCTTCCAATCTTAGTGATGATTCATGGAGGAGGTTTCAACGCCGGTTCAGGTCTAACCGATCTCCACGGTCCAGAGTACCTCATGACTAAAGATGTAATCGTCATCACGTTTAACTACAGGTAACGACTAAACGAATGTACTGGAATTATTATTATTTTTCTTATCTACTGCCGTGACAAGAGCAAAAGCGGTATCTCAAAAAAAAAAAACGTAAACAAGACCTTTATACCATCGGATAGCTTAAAAAAAACGCATCGAATCAACTAAGCCAAAAAACGGTATCTTATTGATCCTCTAAATTTGATTGTTACAGCCGGATTTCTAATATCTACACTAATATTATAAAGAGGAAAAATTTGTATTTTTGTTGTGTACTTAAAAACTACTGTGCCGATTTCAAAAATTCTTTCACCATTGGAAAGCTATATTCACCTTGAGTAACATAGGCTATATTTAATGCTAGAAAAGATTAGGGATCCTTACTAAAACTTAAGTAAGGTAACCCAAGGTGTAAAATAAGGTGCCCTAACCCGTGCGAAGCCGGGATGGGCCGCTAGTATTTCATAGAACGTTATCATTTCCGTTAAAAGTTAATGGCATTACTTGTTTGTGTTCATTTATTAAATTTCTGTAAATTTAAAAAAAAATATAAATGGCCCCATAGGGATAAATACCAAGAAGCCTCTTCTCTAGGTACTAAACAAGCATTTGCCCATTGTGATTATTTCATCAAGAACCATGGGCCCACAGTGGATTAATTGACAATTTGGACTTCTACCCTGTCGTTGAGGTCCCCAATAACAACGTTGATATAAGCCTTAATAGTGTTGTGCAAGGCTTGTTTAAGATATGCTCGTATATAAATCTCCCTTTTCACATCCAGGTGTGTTAAAGTCGATGCGTATACTTGTTAATCAGATTCGCTACCCTGGTCGACACACTGGAGATTTCTAAAAGTTGTCAGAGGGGGCTTTATTGACGAGAAACCCTACATCACCTTGGGTTGTTTGATCATTCTTGCGGAAGTAATAGGTGATCAGAGCCTGAACTGTAAAGTATTTTTTCCTCTTTACAGACTTCACTGTATCATTCTGGAGCTGTCCCAGAATGTGAATTAATGAATACTAAGAACTTAATTACCTATTAAATTAGTATTTAAGCTGACCTATAAGAGTCATTTTCAGTGTTTATTGGTTTTCAGTACAAGAAAATACGCTTTTAAGAGCATAATAAAATAAAAAGCAATTTTATTCCATAAATGGTATAACATTTTTCAGCTTGAAACTCTATAAAAAATGCAAGAATAATCGTGTTATATCATTATATCCACGTTGATAACTTATAATGTTAAGTAGTCATTATAAGTAATCAACGTGGAAAACCCAAGTTACCGCCACCCAAGAAAAGAACTTCACCACATGGTTTTTTTTTCTTTGTAAATAAAAAAAAAAGAAAATATTGGAAATGTCTTCTAAATATTATTATAATAATAAAAGTTCATAGTAAACGTTTTTTATTTAGTATTTAATTTCATAACAAATTAATATTGTTTTGTATGGAAGCATGTACGAGAAGAGCTAGTAAAAAAGCGGTAACTCAATTTAAAATTCAATAAATACCAAGCGAGATGGCAGTATCTCACGAAAAAAGGTAATACACTAGAATTTTTGATATTTTAACCATATGAAAAAAATAACTCATTATAATGTATCAATTCCATTAAATAAAAAATAATAAATAAGTAAAAAATCAATCTGTAAAGTAAAACTAGCTTTCTCTGAGATACCGCTTTAGCACAGCAGTATTATAAAGGCAATAGTTTATAAACATGAAATGAAGAATGAATAATTTTGCACATGTAGTACTAGATCAGGTTTAAAATATCGGCTACTATTTAACCGGCTACCACGCGATCGTAACCACGGCGAAAGATGGTCTATCATAATCTACGATCAGCAAGATGCATAGTCGGTATACGTGTTAATTTTAAATTTCTTGTTCACCCAGGATTAACGTCTTCGGCTTCCTAAGCCTGGGGTCGCGGCAGGTGCCCGGCAATCAGGGCCTGCGCGACCAGGTAGCGCTGCTGCGCTGGGTGCGCCGGAACGCGCGCGCCTTCGGCGGAAACCCCGACGACGTCACACTCATGGGGCAGAGCGCCGGAGCCAGCAGCGCTCACATCCTCACATTGTCTAGGGCTGCTGAAGGCTTATTTAAAAAGTAGGTTGAGACAAGTGGAAACCAATTCATTAATGCCATTTTTGGACTGTTTTTAAGATCAATATTATCTAATTCCAGAATATTTATTTAAAGTACCTGCTTAAAAAAAAGATATACTTTAATTCTGAAATCAACTGATAATAATATATCAATTTTAATCTTACAGAGTAATATTAATGAGCGGGACAGCCATCCCTAACTACTTCACTACGTCACAAAAACATGCAAAAGAGATCGCTAACACGTTCTTGACAGTCCTCGGCATCAACTCCACGGACCCCGAAGTCATCCACGAACAGCTGGTCAAGCTGCCCCTTGTTGACTTAATGCACGCGAACATTTTAGTACAACATAAATTTGGACTCATGAGTTTCGCCCCTGTCATGGAAGACGAGTATCCTGGTGTTACAAGGATCTTAGACGAAACGCCTTTGGAGCTTATAGCCAAAGGGCGGGGGAAGAAATACCCGTTTCTTATAGGCTTCACAAATGTAGAGTCTGAATTCTTCAGGTGGATATGTGTAAATACGGATATGATGCGACGTTTAAAGGAGAATCCAAAATTGCTTCTGTCACCACGGCTTTTATACAACATGCCCCAAGATCAACTTTCTATCGCGACCCAGAAAGCTAATGACAAATGCTTCAATGGGACACAGACTCTGGACAAGTTCTTGAAATATTTAGATTATTCGTTCTTCAAATACCCCGCTTTTAAATTGGCAGAGTGGAGAGCAATGCACGCTCCGGTGTATTTATACAAGTACTCGTACAAGAGTGAGAGATCTCTAATCAAGGAAGCTTTATGGTCTGTGTATGAGGGGGCAACTCACGTCGAGGATTTGACCTATGTGTTCAAGGTAAACTCGATGCTAGGGGACTACGTCGCATTTCCTCCGAAAAACAACGACGATCGCATGAAGGAACGGATGACGTCAATGATTACTAACTTCATGCGATGCAGGTACTGTAATTGCTTTATTTATAATTTTTATAATGGCTATTATTAACTGACCTGAACTTACCTGATATCTCAGGTAATTATAATATATAAATCCATATTATGATAGTGAGGGAGAAGCGAGGCATAGTCACATTATACAGATGTACTAAGGGAGTACGACGTACGAGTATGGTAAGAACACACATAAAGATGTGTGTGCAGTACGTAAAACCGAGTTGTGATTTGTCCGTTTTAGCAAGCCGATTTGCAATGGAGATGAGTCTGCCTGGCCTGTCTTCTCAGGAGAAAGAGCTCAATACCAGAGCATCGATGAGCCAAGCGTATTTCATATGTCGGGGCTCACTGCTGAGGAAAAGGACATGGTGAGCTTCTTCAACAGCATTGACTATCAGTGCAGGTATTAATAAATTATTTATTTTAAGTAATTAATTTCAGTTCACTCATTTAAGTATTTATTAACACACGATTAATGTATAACGCTTTAAATGCTGAAAACACAACTGAGCTGCACACGCAGGCCGCCAACCACAGGCATGGCGCGTAGCGTCATATCCGAGGCCCGCAGTGAACATGTTAAGAAAGTTTATTACGAGCTATAGCTAAATAATGTTTAAGTACATGATTTGATAACACAGTTTTAAGGCCGCCCCTAGACTTCTGTGATGGATTTTAGAACTGACTGGTAAAATACTAAATAATAATAAAATTCATTCCATATATTACAAAACATAATCATTGTTTGTTCCAGGGACGTCAACAATCGAATTAAGTAAGATACTCAATCGAATGGTATAGGCAACAATTACCACGATGAAGAAAGTACTAGGATTAAATAAATCATATTCAGTGTCAGACACGCCACGCAGTAACTTATTTCATAATAAACAATAATACTAAAATGCTACTCAAGGGAATTCAATCTCAAATGAGATCGTCCGAACCATTTCAGTCGCGCCGCTATCTTTCAGAATTGTTATCTACTGTATCGTCAATTTGATCACCACTTAAAAAGCTCAAATATTTGAGTAGCGTTCGAGTATTCAATTGCAAAACATTTGTTTTTTGACAGCCTCTGTGGCGCAGTGGGCGAAAGTCCGCCTGAGACGCAGAAGGTTGCGGGTTCGATTCCCGCCGCGGGACAAATGTTTGCATGTTCTGTAGATATTTGTCTCGGGTCTGGGTGTTTTCTATATAGGATATGTATGTATTTACAAAAAATATATATATGTGTAGTATATCAATCATGTGGTTCCCATATTACAAGCTCTGCTTAGTTTGGGGCGACATGATGCTGTGTGATAACGTTCAGCATTATTATTATTATTTTTCCGTTTTTTTTTTTTTTCACGAAATAATGTTTTTTAATTTCGGTGTTACTGAAGTTCACGGGTCCGAGACCAAGTGAAAATCAGTTTAAGATATAATGTTATGGTCTTGTTGCAAAAATTTTCGAACAGTTCGACATGTATTTAAAATAACTGCTTTCTGCATAGTAGCAAATGTATTTTCCGGTAACTTTAATATTTTGAGGGAGTTTATTAGATGTTTTGGTATAACTCCTGTGCTGGAAAGCACAAGTGGCACTATGACCACTTTATTCATTTTCCAAATTCTTGTTATTTCATCTTTAAGTTCTGTATATTTATAAATTTTTTCAGATATGGTTTTTTGTATATTATGAGTGTTTGGTACTGCAATATCTATTAGATGAACAATTTTATTTAATTTATCGATAACAGTTATATCAGGTCTATTATAGTGTATAGTTTTATCAGTAAGTATTGCACGGTCGTAGTACATTCGGTGGCTGTTGTTTTCCAAAACAGATTTTGCGTTGTACTGGTAATATGGAGTTACTTTTTTAGGGATTAGATTGAAATGTTTGGCAAGTTTTTGGTGGATAATATTAGCCACTTGATTGTGTCGGTGTGTGTAGTCTGTTTGCGTAAGGTTGGAACATGCTCCCGTGATGTGTTGTATGGTTTCCGACTGCCGATGACATTTCCTACATTTATCATTTACAGTTGGATCTTTTAAAATAAACTTCTTATAGTTGTTCGTATTGATGACTTGATCTTGGATCGCGATTATGAAGCCTTCAGTTTCCGGGAAAAGAGAACCATACTTCAACCATTTGTTGGAAGCCTGTGAATCTACATGTGGTTGTTCTAGGTCTTGTAAATGTCTTCCATGCAATTCCTTAGTACGCCATTTTGCCATTTTTTCAGCTGTGATTTCTTGAGGACTCGAAAATTGACGATCTTTATCTTTTAAATTTAAAGGTGTGTAATATTTGTCTAATTGTGTAATAGCTAAATGAATGTCACTAGTTTTTGCTTTATCATAGAAAAAATCTCGGAGATTTTTCACCTGTCCCTCCCAAAGACCCTTTATATCAATAAGCCCTCTGCCACCGTTCTCTCTTCGGATCGTCATTCTTTCAATGGCCGATTTTGGGTGTAAGTTGTTGTGTTTAGTGAGTTATTATTATTATTATTTTTTTTATTGTTTTATTAACGGGCATCAGACTACCTGAAGCCGAAATCTTAAAATCACCTTCAAAAATATCAGAATATCAGATCTCAGATTTACTGATCTATCTGAACTAGGCCGCGAGTTGCATGTTTTGGCCTGCAATTGAGCAGAGGACGTTCCTCAGGTAATCTTGCAAGGGGCACTTGAAATTTATCGTTAAAATTAGTTTTCAAAAAAATTACTTTTGAATTAATATGAGCTATTTGTATCCTCAGAAAAAGGGCAGCTCTCTCTAGATATCGTTAAAGAAGCTACAGAAAATAATGTTTTTATATTATTTATTTATCATCGAACAGTTCTCAAAATGGTAAATTAAATAATTACTGCCAACTAATTAAGTAATTATTTATTTTTTATTTTAATTACAGCCAATATAACAGATTCGTACTATTTAAAATTAGTTATGGTAACTATTTTAAAGTACATGATATTTAAAGATAAATGATAAGTTATTATTCTTTTATTATTATATCTTATTAGAAAGTCAATGTCAAAGTTTAATGAACATTGCAAGAGTGTTTTGCAATGTTCATTAAACTTTGGTGACATAAAATAATTGTTTTTACCCGACTGAGGCGAAGAGGGTAATGATTTTGGGGTAGTGAGTTTTTAGGAATTATTCCGGAAATCCCCACCAAGCCCCACTGGTGGGGATTTTAAAAAATTTGAAATTTTAATCACTCGTATTCCTTTACTTCGTGGTATTATGTTGTTCTCTGTAGTGCATCATATTATAATAACATAGGTAATTTAAGTAGGAAGAGTTATTTACTAATGTTTATAGCAACATTGGATGTTAGAAAAAAATAAAAGAAAAAATAATTGTTATGGTGTTTAATATAACTAAATTATTTATAAAATTATAATTCTTTAATTAGTTAAATTATAATCAGTTATGTATTACTAATTATAATTAAACTAAATTAACAATATAAACATAGTAAAAATCAACAAAGTCTTGTACAATACTTATTTCTACTTACATCTAAAAATCAACCAATTTACAACAATTCAAAGGGCAACTTTTATAATCACGTTTTTAGTATCACACATAATTTTTATTATGTCTTAAATAGTTCTAAATCTGTTGTTACTATCTGTTATCTATTCGCTATTTAATTTTTAATAGTACGGTAATCAAAAACTACTACATAAAACCACTAAATAATTAAAACATTTTATTTTAATTTAATTATGTAGTGGTTTTATGTAGTAGTTTTTGATTACGGTACTATAACGGTACTAAAATATTTTATTTTAATTTAAGAAGGTTTTACGTAGTAGTTTATAATTATGGTACTATGAACAATTACATAAGTGTTTCAAGTAAAAAACATTACAATATGTCTTTCCTAGCATACACTTACTTTTATAAGTATGTTATAAAATTATGAATACCTTTGAAATTAACAATATAAATATAGTAAAAATCAACATAGTCTTAAAAATACTTACTAACATCTAAAAATCAACTAATTTACAACAATTAAAAGGTATTTTTTTATAATCACGCTATTTAGTATCACACATCATTTTTATGTTCTCAATAGTTCCAAATCTGTTATCTTTATACTATCTAGTATATGCTTATTTAATTGTTAATAGTACCGTGACCAAAAATTACTACAAACTTATATACAACTTTGTTGATTTTTACTATGTTTATATTGTTAATTTAGTTTAATTATAATTAGTAATACATAACTGATTAAAATTTAACTAATTAAAGAATTATAATTTTATAAATAATTTAGTTTTATTAAAGACCATAACAATTATTTTTTCTTTTATTTTTTTCTAACATCCAATGTTGCTATAAACATTAGTAAATAACTCTTCCTACTTAAAGTACCTATGTTATTATAATATGATGCACTATAGAGAACAACATAATACCACGAAGTAAAGGAATAAGAGTGATTAAAATTTGCCATTTGACTTGGTGATAAATAATGCTGGACACCACCACACAGTATCATGTAAGTCAGTATCAGCCCCAAACTAAGTAAAGCTTGTATTAAGGGAACTACATGACTGATATATTTATTTATTAAGCTATTGCATAGCTTCTATCGAGGGCCTTGAGCGCGGGGACCGAATACAGAAATTCCGTAACGAAAAAAACCTCACGCTCCCCACTCCGACGGGCACGGAGGTGTGGCTTGAAGGCCGTGCATTGTCTAACGTCGTTTCTTTTCGGCAGTCTTCGACACGGTGTTTGTGTGCGTGCAACTAGACGTATTGTACGACTCTACGAAGCTCGTTTATTTAATAAAAGAAAAAAAATTGTTTTCTTATCGGTCACCACGCTCAAAAAGTGTAACTTGAATTAATATCAAAGAAAAAGAAATACTGCATAAATAAAATAAATAAATAATTATAATTGCACAAGTTGATACAAAATGCTATGCAATAGCTTTACCGCGGCAGTCCCCGAGTGCCACACGTCTTTTTTAATTTATTAGATCACAAACGCTGTGATTATAATTTTGAATTATTCCGGAAATCCCCACCAAGCCGCCCCACTGGTGGGGATTATTGGATTTTTTTTCCAGAAATCCCCACCACTACATCGTAGCTGACTACGGCATAGCTGGTGGGGATTATTGGAAAAAAATCCAATAATCCCCACCAGTGGGGCGGCTTGGTGGGGATTTCCGGAATAATTCGTTTTTAGTCTTTTCGCTGTTGCTGTAGCCTAAACGGCTGGACGGATTTCGACTAATCACGGTGACGCCTGGACCATGAGTGACGTAGGCTGTTTAAAATGTAAAAAAAAAAGTATTTGGCGACTATAAAAAGCTACTTTCATACGAAGTAATACGAAACGGTGGCCAAAACTGATCGGTTACCAAAAACAACGTGTTACTGGATTCGTCTGGATCATGGGATTGTTAGGTAGAATAAATATAAAGATAATTGATGAAGAATAATAATAAAATAGTATAAATATTAATCAGGGATAAGTAAACGCCATTTGCCTTTTCCTTTCGAGGGCGAAGGGGTAAGAAACGCAGACGGGTTTTTTCTTCTTTATAACATAAAATTTTGTAATTGGGCTGTCAAAACTACAGAAAAGACTTTAAAGTTCTATACCGCTTATTAGCAATAACCCACGTGATCAAGGGAAATCCAAGTTCTTTATAGTAACATAATAATATAATAATTATTGGTTTGACATCATATCCCAGTAATATTATAAATATGTCGAAGTTTGTATGTATGTTAGTCCGCATCCGCACCGTAACCACTGAACGATTTGCAAAGAACGAATCATGCACCGCGGATGTAACCGCGGATGGAAGCTAGTAAGAAAGTAATTAATAAATGTGCCATATTGAATACCGCAATCAAAGTATTTACTTTCCGTCTACATCTGCTTAACAAAGTATTGTTTTATAAAACAATAATTCATTACAGACTGTTAAGGACAGTTGCACATCATTGAATAATTTTGGTGTTGAATATAATAAAATCAAACGATACGAGTGTGTATTTAGTTGAGCTGGAATGGTTAGATAATCTTTATACACTTTATCTGCTTTATAATATGTACACCGACCTTAAAACATTTTTGGTAAATTAAACATAATGATTTATGAATGAATTAGCAAGCTAAAGTGGCAGTGGTCTGCTGAAGAACCGACAACGGTAAACGAGTTTTGAGCGTACGGTAGCGAGCGTACTACGTCTCGGTGACCAAATGTAGTGTAACACGCCCACTGGCCAGATGGAGTGGCAATCTGCGAAAGACTGCTATGGGCCCGGCTCAATGATGTTTGTGAGCGGAGGCCTATGTCCTAGACTGGTGGATTGCTATCCCATGGCTAATGATTTATTGAATGAATAGAAAAGCACAAAAAAATAAGGAATAGAGCCAAACAATACCAAAACCAATTTCAAAAGGACCGGAAAAATACTAGTCGTGTATTTTTGGAGCATGTGCAGTCACCTTTAGCAAACACATGTATTTATAAGACTGATAATCTGGGTGCAAGATTTTATAATAGTGGTGCAAATGCGCCTTAAATGGTAGTGTACCGTAGGAGCATGTTTGAGGGCACCTTAACTGTCATCTTAGCATGCCTTCTGGTGCAAGGTATAGGCACCATATTTTTTAAAGCCGGTAGCTTTTGTTTCTTTAAAATTTTGTAACATTATTATTTTTTATCAGCCACCTGTATAAATGTTTACAACTGTAAGCCCCGGCATTGTGAGGTGCGCCTGCGCATAGAAACGGGGTGGGTGTGCGGGCGGGTGCGGGCCGCGGAGGACGGGGCTAGATATGCCAGCTTTAGAGGAATACCTTATGGAAAACCTCCAATAGGAAGCAGACGATTCAAGGTAGGCTTAGCCCCTATGAAGCTTGAGAAAGCAAAATAACAAATCCAGAAGTAATAAGTTGTTATTTGTAGGAACTGGAACCGCTTGATCCATGGGACACAAATTTTCTGTTAGATGCGACTGAAGACGCTCCAGCATGTCCGCAAACTGACCAGATTTTTGGACGACAGCCCCTTCAGATCAATGGCATGAGCGAGGACTGTATCTACCTCAATCTTCACGTGCCGTACAGGTCGTTGCCGAGGTTCCCGTGGCTAGGCAATGAGCATGATCATTGTCTACCAATATTGGTATTCATACATGGTGGCGCTTTTCAGAGCGGCTCTGGCCTTACTGATACTTTAGGACCAGAGTATTTTATGATGAAGTACGTCATTGTCATTACTTTCAATTTTAGGTAAGTAACACATGTTTATTAAAAATTGTTTATATTAATTTTTAGGGCATAATAATATAATATTTTCTAGATTAAATGTATTTGGATTCTTTTCACTCAACACCAAAAAGATCCCTGGCAACCAAGGGTTCCGAGACATGGTAACACTTCTGCGTTGGGTGAAGCGAAACGCGCGCGCCTTCGGCGGAGACCCCTCCAATGTCACTCTGATGGGGCAGAGCTCCGGCGCTACCAGTGCACATATCCTCGCTATGTCCAAAGTTACCAAGGGCCTGTTTAAGAGGTAGGATTGCGTTATTTGTTAATCTAACATCAAAGCAAATTAAACATTACATTTTTTTTCTGTCATTTGTTATTTCAGGGTTATATTGATGAGCTCTACTGCTTTCCCATCATACTTCACCACATCTGCCGAATACACAAAGAAAGTCAACGGACTGTTCCTTCGGGAACTTGGCATCAACCACACAGACCCCGACCGCATCCACCGAGAGCTCACCAAGATGTCGCTACTTAAGATAATGCACGCGAATAATGCAGTGCAGTTACAAACGGATATAGTATCTTTTAATCCAGTCGTCGAGAAAAAAATTCCAGGAGTCACGACGATACTAGACGAAGATCCCATGACACTTATGGCTCGAGGCCGTGGACACGAGTATCCTCAACTTCTAAGTTACACAAACAACGAAATGGCTTCGTTGAGATGGTTGATAGTAAGAAAAAATATATTAGAAATATTAAAACAAAATAACACAGCGATAGTATCACCACGACTGACTTACTCTTTACCCGAGGACGAAGTGAAGGAATTCGCAAATAAGATCGACCAGGTTTATTTCCAAGGGAATCCTACATTGGATGGTCTGATCAAATACTTTACAGACATGTACTTTAAGTATCCGGCTTTTAAAGTGGCTGAGTGGCGAGCTGCTTCGGGCGCAGCGCCGACGTACATCTATGAATTCTCTTACGATTTTGTGTTTAGTCCAATAAAGGCAGCTCAATGGACAGACTACCGTGGGTCCGGACATATGGACGATTTGGCTTGCGTTTTCCGCGCTAACTCTGTGCTGGCTAACCGTATCTACTACCCGCCGAAACACACAGACGATGCCATCAAACATTGGATGGTGTACTTAATTACAAACTTTATGATCTGCAGGTACTTATGTTATAAAATAATATTTGACCGCTTTCAAGTTTGGCAACTTAATATAACATAATTTTACAAGTCTTATTAAAACATTTATATTTAACAGTTAACTTGGGTCTAGTAGAGCAGGTGAGTATAGATGAAGTAAGAAGGGTACTACAAAGTATGAAAAACGGTAGAGCAGTTGGCCCAGATAGCATACCAGCTCAAGTATGGAAGTATTTGAAAGCGGATGGATGGAAATGGCTGACTTTGTTCTTCAATAAGCTGTTGCATGAGGAGTCGATCCCAGATGAATGGTGCAGTAGTTCACTGGTGCCCATATTTAAAAACAAGGGTGATGTACAGGAATGCAATAACTATCGAGGAATAAAGCTCATGTCACACACTATGAAAGTATGGGAGAAAGTAATAGCAAAAAGAATGAGAGAGGAATGTGAGATTACCCAGAACCAGTTTGGTTTTATGCCAGGACGGGGAACAACTGATGTAATATTTTCCCTACGCCAGTTGTGCGAAAAATCCCGACTCGCACAGAAAAACCTTCACATGGTCTTTATTGATCTTGAGAAGGCTTATGACCGTGTACCCCGTGAAGTTCTGTGGTGGGCTCTGAAAGAGAAACGAGTGCCTGCGAAGTATGTGAGGCTTATACATGCAATGTATGCTGGAGCACGAACGAATGTCCGGTCCGAAGCTGGTATCACCGATGAGTTCAATGTGGCAGTAGGTTTGCACCAGGGATCGGCCTTGAGCCCCTTTTTGTTCCTCCTGGTAATGGATGCTCTGACATCAGACATACAGGAGGAAGCTTTTCGCATGCTTTTCGCCGACGACATTGTTCTTGTCGGAGAAGATGCAGCTGAGGTACAGAGCAGACTGGTAAAATGGCAGGAGAAATTAGAGAGTGTCGGTCTAAAAATCAGCCGGACCAAGACTGAACACCTTTTCTGTGATTTTGGTGTTTCCTCCAATTTCTCCCCGATTGCCTTGGATGGTGTAACCCTACCAGTCTGCTCCGATTTTAAGTACCTTGGTTCGCTCTTCCAAAATGACGGCAATATTGACCGGGACGTGAAAAATAGAATGAATGCGTGATGGATGAAATGGCGACAGGTCTCAGGAACAACTTGCGACCCTCGAATGCCCCTTAAACTTAAGGGGAAAATCTACAAGACAGTCATCAGATCTGTAGCATTGTATGGATCAGGGTGTTGGGCAATGAAAAAGACGGACGAAAGAAGAGTTCATGCTACTGAGATGCGAATGTTAAGATGGATGTGTGGTGTGACAAGGATGGATAAAATAAGGAACGAGTATATCAGGGGAAGCTTGAAAGTAGCACCTGTGGCAGATAAGGTGAGGAGTGGAAGACTAGCATGGTATGGACATGTTATGAGGAGGGATGGAAACCATGTGACTAAAAGAGTGATGAGTATGAATGTAACTAGATGTACGAGAAGAGGGAGGCCGAAGAGATGGATGGATTGTGTGAAAGAGGATATGAGAGTGAAAGAAGTGAGTACAGAGTTGACAGCCGATAGGATTGAATGGAGAAAGAAAACATGTTGTGCCGATCCCACCTAGAGTGGGATAAGGGCAGGGAAATTATGGTTAAAACATTTATATTTCAGTAATCCAACATGCAATAATAACAAGCTATGGCCACCAATTTCGAAAGAAAAGATTCAATACAATCTAATCACTGCACCTATGAAGATCAAGATGATGGAGCCAACAGCTGAGGAGAGATATATGGTCAAGTTTTTCGACAGCTTCGATCCCGAGTCCAGGTAACATTATCGTTTTGTTGAAAACTATTGCAAGTACCACTGTAAGCTAGACGAACCAATTAAATAGATAGATAGAAAGAGAAACAGGAACAGGAACAGAAATAATTTATTTGGAAAGACAACAACTTATTAAAGATAAAAAACAGAGGCTGAAAATGTGCAAATAGGTGTTAAGGTAGGTAGTATCCTACCTAAAAATCCGCTAACAAAAGAAATATCCTGCGTACACAACCTCACAAACTGTCAGTTGAGTGTCTCTGACGTCTTTGTTTCTATTTGACGTTGATATTTATAAATTCAATATTTTTTTGTATTTGATTAATTTGACTAGCATGAATTATACAACCTGTGTACTTTTAATAATCAAATCATTAATTTCATAAATAATTCTTTGTTTTTGCATGCCGTATTATTCGGTAAGGTGTGTGATACCAATGTTTAAACTTAAGACCTTTGTACAACCATACTTTTTTGCAAATAAAAAACATTCATTCATTGTCTAGCCAAAAAGGCGTCAACTCATAATGCTAAGCAGGCAGGTAGCCAACCTACTCAGCTCTGGTATTCTAAATAAATAAAACAATATTAATTGGTGTTATAAATAAGACTATCATAAAAATAAATCAAATAGTACATAAAGTTTAAAATAAAAAATATATATAAAATTAGAAGATTCAGTAGTAATTTTTTTTTCAGAAACATCAGTACTTTGTTGAAAGGCTAATTGTCCCTGCAAATCAACTTAACGATAAAGAGACCATAGAAGCACATATCGAGGTTAATATATTGTACCTGCAGTCCTGCATTACCTACAGCCCGAGTCGGTGCGCCAACTAAGGAGAGTCAACATTGTATTGTCTTTTTTTACCTAATAAAGAATTCACAGATTCAACCCAATTAATAAAGAAATTAATAAAAAACCTTCAGCTCATCAAGGTATTGTTTCCTTTAACAATAGCTCATCAATAAAATAAAAATATAATATTAATACATTTTTCTAGGCTAGTTACATATTCATTGAAAAGTTGCAAATATAGTGTGGTTGCCTTACATCAACATCGTGATATAGCAGTCCACTGCTGGGCATATGCTTCCCATATATTATTTTATTATATACAGTTGAACATAATAATTTTGTAAAATAAACATAATCCAAACAAATTTTGTTTTTGCTACGGTCTCCTACTGTATGGCAAGCATTTTGCTGATGGCTTAAGCACTATAGAAGAATTCTGCAAAAGAGTGATCAATGTTTCTGTTATTTGTACAAAGACCCTAGCTTAACAAAGCAAATAAACAAGTAAAACATATTATTTTAGTAGCGCATACTTAGTTATAAACACTCGCGCTGTGCTACGGCGAATTTATTTACTTATAGCAGATACTGTTGACAACAGAGTTAGCCGATCACCCCGCTGCTTTTTCTTTGAAGGAAATGAAGGAGCAAACCATTGCTTATGTTTCTGTTCAATAAGTAGTATAGTAAGTAGGTTACATACATAAAACAGTTTTTTTCTGAATAAATAAATAAAATCTATCGCAAAATGAACTTTTTTCTAGAAACTTTCCCATGTTCGATATGTTTCGAATTATGCTAGGATAGGTAGTCAATACTGAAATAATATTTTAAAAAATAAAATCGTTTCATTACTGAATGACATTTTTATTAATAAAACACATCAAAAACAACAAAAGCCTATTCACTATTCAGTCTATTGCTGGACATAGACATATAGGAAGGGGAGACATACACATAATCCTAGGCCTAATTCCTCGCTGGGCAAGGCAAGTCTGGCATTTGGGAACGCAGGTAACAACTTCACGCTCTACCGACCGACCGACGCTGCTGTCCGATCGACGGCAGGATTTTAGCTGTGCCGGTGACAGGCCGGACTACGTTTTAGAATACAGCAAGATGCACTGCGGGCTGGTGAAGCTGGTTTCCGAAGATGGAGGTAGGAACCCCTCACAACCCAATCTATACTTATAAAATACTTTGTACTGAATGATTGACGGATGGATCAACGCACAGCTAAGGCTCCCCGCAGACGACCGACTTTTTGTAGGACAGAAAATAGGACAGTTAGGGAGGAGCACGTTATGGACAGAGCGTAAACCACCCAGGTCGGATTAACGGAGAAAAGTAAGGCCTTAAGAACTAAATTGGATTGTACGTATTTTTATAAGTATTTTATATTCTATAAGTTTTTTCCGTAAAGTTCATAGTTTTGGAGTTAGGGCACTTTGAAATATATATGCAATTTTTTTTTCTCGATCCAGAAAGTCAGGCCTTAAGAGCTAAAATAATTGGATTCTACGTATTGATATTTTATGTTATTAGTATGTTATTGTATTTTATGTTTTATGTTTATAAGTATTTTATGTTCTATCTAAAATACTCACACCAATACGTAGAATCTAATTACATCCATTTTAGCCCTTCTAACGTAAAACGTTAACGAGAGAAACGGTTACATAGGTACTAAAGCATAAATTAAAATACTTCCTAGGTCTCAATAATAAATAATATTTATACTTAATCAAACTACTAATTTATTTAAGTAATAGGTACAATATTGATAAAATATAGGTCCTCAAAAAAAAACAAATAGATACGTAGATCGTACCTACGAGTCTACTCAGCGCGCACGCAGCTATCATAAAACGAAGCGGCGCGTGCGCGCATGACCTTCAAACTAGTTTCGAGGGCAGCCCACTGACTGGCTGAGGTCCGCACTCTGAGCGCGACTCCCGACACCGCACTGAGCCGCCATACAGGTACCTACGCTGCTGCACTGTGGCAAAATTTATAGGTTTCTAAATCTTTGTAATCTGAAAAGTTAAAGTGGTTGATTATAACTTTATTTAAATATTCGTATACTAGAAAATTAAAAGCGTGTCGCATCCCATACTGGGAGCTACGTACGGGCGTATCAAAAGCCTGCAAGGAGCTACGTACGGGCGCATCAAAAGCCTGTAATCAACTACTTACGAGCCCATCTAAGCCTGCACTAAGCTACGTACGGCATACCTACTGAGCCTAGAATAATCGTCGCACTGGCTCAACTACATACTGAGACCAAACCCTTAAGCTCCGGAGAACAATTACTGGACCGCTGGACTGCCTGGACCTACTGGACGCGAAGTGAGGGGAGTGATACTAAAGCGAATCCGTATCTAGTCTGACCAAGAGTAACTTAGGCGACCGTACCTGCGATACCTACTTATCCTTTAGCTTCCGTTTCCTCTAGTAATTGACAAATTTGCCTTGACAATTATTATTATAGTTTTATCATCAAAATTCTGTTTTTATTAATTACATTTTTTAACTGTTCTTCTTGTTTCTTTTTGTTTCACTTTCTTAAATCTTGTCACCTGCTACGTGACACTCTTAAGGCCTTACTTTCTGAATCCAGAAAACGAAATTTTTATACATATTTCAAAGTGCCCTAACTCCAAAAATATGAACTTTACGAAAAAAAGTTATAGAACATAAAAAACTTATATATACTCATTTTAGCTATTGAGGCCTTACTTCCTCCGTCAATCCAAACCTGGTTGGTTGACGGAGGTTGGTTACAAAAAATCGGTGGAAAAATCGGTCGTGTGCGGGGAGCCTAAGCCGCTGATCGTAGAGACCTGAAACTTTGAGGGTGTGTTTTTTTGTACGACGTAGGCATCCTATAAGAAAGGATTTTCGGAAATTTTACCCCTAAGGGGGTGAAAAACGGGGGCAAAGTTTATATGGGACAACGTGATTCCTTGGTCCAATCTACTTCAAATTTTGCGTAGACATTCTTATACAGAATTGATGGAAGAGTAGGTCGATAGGTTGTATTAGAAATTTTTGCTGGGAAGTTTATGAGTTTTATCAGAGGGGGTCATCAAGATAAAAGGGGCCAAAATAAATTAACCATAATCATAAGTGAGTGCATCGAGAGATTTGAATGGGTTTTGTTTGTTCATTCCAAAATAGTTTTTATTTTAATTCTAGAATGTATTGATACCTACCGGGTACCTACCCGGACCTAACCTGGTAATGTAGGTTGGTAGTTCTTATTCCATACGTACATAGGGCTACACGTAACTTAAAAAGCGTATGTACACAAACGAAGTTGCGGGCGGATCAGCTAGTTATTAATAAAAACTAAACATTAACACCAAGAGATTTGAAATTAGGACAGTATGTAGGCCTTGAATAATGTAGACGTGTTACACATACACGTCTACATTATGTATGGGAATTAAAGGTAGCTAGAGAGGGCTTCGAAAAGCGTTTGTTGGTACGGTAATGTACACGGTATATTTTCAATCAAGGACGCACCTTTGAATTAATTTAAAAATCCAGTCAGTGACGGCTGGCTGAAGGGTTGGTGACGAGGAGGTCCTATTTAAAGAAAAACCCTTGGCCTTAAAAGGGATACAGCGACGAATACAAATAGTAAGAGAAAATAGTAGCATAGTCACAGAATACAGAAGGGACAGAAGCTTCACTCCGCGCAATCATTTAAATAAATAGCGACTTTAGCTGCTACGCAATAAAGTGGTATTCAGCTCGCACCGAACTCAGTGCCTAACATTTATATTAACCTACACCTTGCATCCCTTTCTATCGTATAGCTCTATCTCTACTGACGTGGCACGTGTGACGTTAGGGTTGTCTTGAGAATTATTCTGTGACGAATAATAATAACCTGGCCGCCGACGGGCAGCAGCGTCGGCGGTGCGAGAAGCTGTATCCTGCGATCCCCAACCCGCATGCCCAGCGTGGGGATTATGGGCATATCCCCCTTCTTATAGGGGAGGCCTATGTCCAAGGCTGGACATAGGCCTCCCCTATATAGGCTGTTGTTGTTGAACATTTTACTATCCAGTTACCTAGCCACCTATTTCTTTTTAGGAACAATGATAATTCAAATAATATCTACCTACCTAGTATTAGATCAGAAAACTATTTTACACTGGCTGGCTGCCTTAAGAACTCAGAAAATAGGCATACCTACTAGGTAGGTACTTGGATCCTTAACACTTACTTAAGTGTTTAGGTGTCTTGTGTACGTAAACTGAATAATCACTGTTTAAGGTACATCATGCTAAATCTTAAGAGAAATTTTAGTAGGTAGGTACCTACCTAGATATTTGCAAGAGAGAAAAACAGCATTTGGTTTGTAGGTAACCTAGGTATCTAGTTTTAGTTGTTAGTACCTACACCTACCTTTAGGTAACTTACCACATCGATTTGTATACCTATACCTACCTACCCGACTGTTTTGAAGTAGATAACCTACACTGCCTACTTAAAGTTAAACCAAATAAAAATGTACCTAGCTTGGGTTTCTAATCTTGCTCTCAGTCTACATAATCAAAATCATAATACCTACTTACTAAAGCACTATGTAGGCCTACCTATACCTACCAATGGCACAAAAATTGTCTATGAAAAAATACCTACATAATAATATTACGTTTATATATGTAGGTAGGTACCGCATTAAAATACAACTTGTACCTAAGTACCTACCTACTTAAGTAAATACGGGAGACTTTGATATCTAAACAACGCATTATTTGGTAGAAAAACTTTCAGTTCTGTACCTACTATTGGTATTATTTACATTTTCTTATTATTATTCAGGCAACCAAATGCTGTGTAGAATTTTTTCGCCTTCATTCGGCGAAAAATATAGGTACATTAACAAAAACAAACTAAAATGCCGCGGCTGCTCAAGGACACTTTCGTTCCGGGCAGAACGCGGCAACCGACGTAACGAACCACGCTCGCAAGGCCGGCGATGCGTAGGTATATTTTATACCTATTCTGCGGAGTGAAAGAGGCCTGGCATAGTAAGGATATTGCGAGTATTTTTTGCTACTTTCCTGAAACGCTGGTACCTTTTTTTTATCTCCTCGAGTGTGGGAGATATGACAACGGCGCGATAGTGAAATGATCAGCCAACTGTAAAAAGCTCAATTGTAATATACCTACGCTACAGTTTAATAATAAGTACTCCCCGACTAAGCCCCGTATTTTAGAACTCAGTTTAAGCTGCATTGAGAGTGAGTTTTTTAGTTCGGCCGAAGGCCCCCGTCCGTGACATGTCATAACGACTGCTTTCTGTGCCTTTGGAAGCACGGAAATGCTCCGATAAAAATACCTACCACGAAACAGAAACCGTTATTTCCTTTCTTCATAGTATATACATAGCCAACTCGGGTGTCGGAGGTTTTAGGCCACACGAAGGCTAATGACTGAAAAAAAGGGACCAGCATCTTACGTTCCATACTAAACACGGCAGCGTAGTTATTGAATTCTAGCTTGTTACATAAAACTTCTAAATTATGGGCGTAACGTCAGTTAAACCACAGGATTTATGAAGCCTTATCATTTAGAAAAGGCAAGTGCTGAGTCATACATAACATAACAAACATATCATTAGAGACACCTAGGCTGGCACCTGTACATACAACGGAGAGAAGCTGCAACGCAGACTAGCATTGTTTGCTTGCACAACAGCTAAATCATCAGCGGTACCATTAAGCTGCCTGCACAATAGTAGACATAATATGTTAACGGCTTGTTGGTTAGTGCTTTTTTTATGTAACTTGGATATGGAACAAGCACATGGCCGACCTGATGTTGATTTTGGCCGCATTGCATTGTAGATTATATTTTTTTGGAACATGCTCTATGATTCAACGCCCTGCGTGACCTTGATCAACTTGAGGCATGAAGATGATAAGCCTCTTGTTCGTGAAAATTCACCGGCACCCGCACCCTTCAAACCGAAAAACAGCAATGCTGCTTCACGCAGAAATAGGCAAGGTGGCAGTACTTCCCCGGACGAGCCCTCCACAAAGAACTCTACTACAAAAAAAAACTTAAACTTGCTTCATTTTAAAGATAAAAAAACTTTCATACTCTGCCTGGGAAGCATTTTAATGTAACATTTATCAATTTTTTCATCCCTTCAGAGGATTTATAGAATGTTTTATGAAATGGAACACGATTGCAGAACCAGGTTAAAGAAATATAAAATAAGTCGGTAAATATAAATGGTATTGTTATTATATTACCTACAGAGATGATGTGTTATGGCCTTACAAAAACTTCTCTATAAAAGGGAGACCGACAAAAATGCATTTATACTCCTTTGGCGTGGTTACGAAGTATAACTTGCCCAACATTCTAAAATTATTTAAAATCTTATAAAATGTTAAAACATTGGATATTGTTTCTTTTAACTTTACTATTCGTGTTACAAGGTATGATAAAATTAGTTCGCCACATAAATTAAATACGAGATATAAGTTTAGTGACTAGTAACCATTTCATTTTAGCCAACTGCCACAGATACTGTGGCTGCCAGATGCGAAAATGCGAGGTGCGTATACGCACGGAAGCGGGATGGGTGTGCGGATGCGTGCGCTACGCTGAAGACGGCTCTAAATACGCTAGCTTCAGAGGGGTACCATATGGGAAGCCACCTTTAGGGAAGAGACGGTTCAAGGTAAGTTAGAATATTTGCATTGATAGGTATGAGATTGTTAAAGCGAAATGCCAAAGCGCCTTGGAGTAAATCCGACGGCCAAAGGCCTCAAAATTTGTAGTTAAAACAATGACAATTTGTTACCCTGCCATATTGCTACCCTTATAAAATGGTACATTTGAGATATTCTGTATTATGCAATTTAACACCATGTGAAAACTAAAAATGTATTGAGTTTTGAGCATTCAGGATATAGGCAGCATATAGCAAGATATAAAGGCGATTGGAGTTATATAGGCTGCAGCAAAAAGGCAAGATAAACCCGGCTGCAAAAATTTACTTGCCCCGCGGCTGTAGCTCCTTAGATGATGATGATGTTGTCATTGTTAAGTCAACTGAATAGAATCATTAATTAATTACCGTGTTTGTACCTTCGAGCAAAATTTTGCTCAAAGGTACTTAATTTTCGGTTCTCAGTAGGTAAGTTAAAAAGTTTTTTTTTTAAAGGAATTGGAACCAGTGGACCCTTGGGGAGACACAGCATTTGAAGCTTATGAAGATAGCCCCGCATGCCCTCAAAGCGATTTCATTTACGGCCGTTTCAAACTAGAGCCTAGAGGCCAGAGCGAGGACTGCATCTATTTAAATCTTCATGTACCCCTTCATGCGGTGCCTATGAACCCAGCCTGCTGGCATGACACCATTCAAAGAGGTCTACCCATATTAGTGTTCATACACGAAGGCGCATTTCAGGCTGGATCGGGCCTAACTGATTTTACTGGCCCTGAATTTTTGTTGACAAGGGATGTTATTGTCATTTCTTTTAACTACAGGTATGATGTTTTCTTTATATGAATTTACACTTCGAAATAATATGGCCAGTCGCTTTTTATGTGATTGGATTTGATTATTTTCGTAACATAATCAAATCCAATTGATCTTTTATTCTGTACTTTTTTTTTTAATTATTTTGTATTACAATATTGTTTTTGATTTTTATATTATAATGTTAAACATAAACATAATTTATCTAAATGGTGCAACGCCACAACGGGGTTACATGTACCTACACTGACTAAGTATATTTTAGTAAAATCTATCCCATCAAAAACATAAATGTACAAAAATGCCAATAGTGAAATCAAATGAAAATCAATTCAGTACCTACCTACCTATCTATGAGAGCAGCTATCCAGCTACTTTTTCATAAATTGATACCTTGCTAGTTAGCTAACAACATTTTATTATTATTTATTTACCATATCAGTAAAACATTATTTAGTTTCTTAATAAATAGAGTGACTTGGCAAACGCACTGCCGTTCCCCCGCCAAGTCGAGATACTATACAAATTATGTACCTACATGTAAGCAATAAATAAATGAATAAAATCAAATTAACTTATATTTTACAGACTGAATGTCTTTGGTTTCCTGTCGTTAAACTGCAAGGAGATCCCCGGAAACCAGGGTCTCAGAGATATGGTAACACTACTCAAATGGGTGCAGAGGAACGCGCGATCCTTCGGTGGAGACCCCAGCAATGTAACCCTAATGGGGCACAGTGGCGGTGGAACTAGTGCTCATATTCTATCTCTTTCTAAAGCAACCAAAGGATTATTTAAAAAGTACTTGTTACCTAATGAATTATCAGGCATTAAAAAAAACAAAAGAATTAAGAAATAATAGAATTTTATATCTGTTTTAGGGTAATTGCAATGAGCTGCAACGCTTTCCCAGCGTACTTTACCACATCTCAAGTGTACGCGAAGTACACCGCCGACGTGTTTTTAAAAGAACTCGGTATCAACGAGACAGACCCTGTACGCATCCACCGGCAGCTTATTCGCACTCCTCTAGTCAAAATAATGAACGCAAATACTATAGTCCAGTGCGGCACAGGTTTCATTTCTTTTCCTCCAGTTAAGGAGACTAAGTTCAAAGGGATAACTAGAATTATAGATGATAACCCGCTGTCACTTATAGCAAAAGGCCGAGCTAGAAAGTATCCTACACTTATGAGCTTCACGAACAACGAAATGGATTTCAGCAAAGGGATGATTTTACGAAAGGGCTTACTACAGCAACTCAAACTGGATCACAGAGCGGTCATATCTCTGAGGTTACTCTACAGCTTGCCCGATTCTGAAATCTGGAGAATAGCTGAGTTGATATACCAAAGGTATTACAAAGATGGTCCTAAGCTGGAAGGTATTATGAAATATTACACGGATATGTACTTTAAGCACACTGGACTTAAAGTGGCTGAGTGGCGCGCCGCAATGGGTGGAGCTCCATTTTACATGTATCAGTATGCGTACGAAGCTCAGGACAGCCTGGTGAAGAAAGGCTTCTGGACAGATTACACTGGAGCTGCACATTTTGATGACTATCTTTGTGTTTTTCGCCCCAACTCTATTCTTGGAAACAAAGTCTTCTATCCTCTGAGAAATGAAGATGATAATATGAAATCGTACATGGTTGATATAATTACCAACTTTATGTACTGCGGGTAATTTTTTTTATTCAAATTTTTAAAATACTTTAATTTTTTTTTGTAAATTTTGTAGATGCTTACTAAGACAATTTAAAAATTTTATTTCAGGAATCCAACATGTGAATTTGGTAAAACAACATGGCCACCTGTGTCCAAAAATAAAATCCAATACAACTTAATTACTGCTCCATTTACCACCAAGATGAGGAAGCCTACTGCTGAGGAACGAGACATCGTGAACTTTTTCGATAGCTTCGATCCCCAAGTCAGGTATTGTAGCAAAAAGGAGTCCGTCTTACTAACTAGAACGGAACGTCCCTCCACTAGCGTAGATATATTGGAGGATTTATTTTTAGGATAGATAGTCTCTCTGTGGTCTCTAGTCTACTTAACCTACCTTGCCTTTCTTATTCTGTGCTAGTGCTGAGAAAATTATGTACCTTGAATACCCGCTGACCTACTTAGGTACCAGACAACTAACTGATATTGACAAATAAATCCGTGTCGACTAATTTTAAAATAAATAAAAATTTAAAAAGTATCATATCACTTGATTTTTTTGTTTCAGACACATATCGGCTTTCTTAGCGAATCAAACAAATGTCGAAAGATATTTGGATGACGGATGTTTTGATTATTCACGCAATTAAAAACCATATTCGAAGTACTCGTATTATGCTGGGTTTTATTTTTATTACCCATTCACGACGGAACGGAGACGGTATACGGGGTGTGGCATAATGAGTTGTCAAGCCATCACCTGAGAGTGGTGGGTGTCATGACTGATCAGTTAATCAATAAATACTTTTACTGAACACAATTTTTTTTTGGGTAAAAGTATAAGTAAGTACCTGTGGTGTAAAAAAATGTTTTATTATGGCTTGGGCACACAGGTGCACAAATTTGTCAATTTCATAGAGATTCTAAAAAGGTATAATACGTGGTATTTTGCATTTTCGGTTTAAAGAATATGGCCTTTTAATGGAATAATGGGTCTATTTTTTACAGATATGAGTAATCTATCCAAGAGAATTTTGCAAAAAACAGACTGAGGAAATACCTTGATTTGTGATTGATCATGCCATCTAAAAGAGAGACGAAGGGTGTATTATTTATGGAATTTTGAAAATGGTCAATAACTTGAAAACCAAGATATGTTTACTGAACACAATTTTTGTTATCTAATCAGTCACAGCCATGACACCCCCCACCACAGGTGATGGGTTGACTACTCATTACGGCACACCTGTATATGCGTACGGGGTGAGAGGTTGTTTGTTTGTTTGTGCAAATACATGTTGCCATTTTTCTCCAAAACCACTAGTCTGATTTTGATGCAATTTTCAGTTATGGGTTCGAGTTTAATTGGTGCATGTTCTTAGATAGGTGTTACGGTGACAACTTACCAGGGGGCGCTGCAGTAAACATTTGTTTGTGCAAAATCAAAACTACTAGTCCGATTTTTATGCAGTTTGTGGTTGAATAGAGTATTCTTAAATAGATGTTATGATAGTAACTCACAGAGGGCGCTGCAGTAATTTATTTTTGATATATATGTTCTCTAAAATTTAAAAATAAAAAATTTGAAAAAACGCGCCGACGGTTAAGAAGTACTTGAAAAAGGATAAAATAATTTAAAAATTCTACTTAAAAAATAAATGTACGTATTAACTTAATAAAAAAACCCAAGAATAGCCGTCGGGGGCTGCCCCGACCTTTCTTTTTTATAAGCCGAGGGTTTTGAAATTATTTTATTTTTTTCAATTAATTTTTAACCGTCGTGGGTGTTTAAAAAAAATGTCTGCTTTTTTTTAACGTTCAACTATGATGATGATTGCCAGGTTAAAATAACCTCGAAATCCAAAGGAGGCGAGTGTTATCAACCTCGAGTGCCAGATAGAAGGTTTAGCGATAACAACGATAAAAGGTCGAGCGAGCTTTCAGTACACGCAAGCACATAACCTTAGTAATTATTGGAAAAATTATTGACTTAGGCTAGCTACTAACAGAATAAGAAAATAGTATATAAGTTTACAGGGTAGGGTGTACAGGGTTCCAACCCCTATCTTCGGAACCCAAGCCAACCCCACCTGCATGTGGTGCACCCTGCTAAACAACGAACGGGGCTCTGGCGGCCGGCTGATTGCGGCATAGCACAGCCTACATCGGCACAGCTAAATCCCCTGGCCACTGACGGGCAGCAGCGTCGGTGGTGCAAGATGTGGTGCCCTGCGATCCCCAACCCGCATGCCCAGCGTGGGGATTATGGGTATATCCCCCTTTATTAGGGGAGGCCTATGTCCAGCAGTGGACTGATATAGGCTGATGTGGATATAAGTTTATAAAGTGTTACATATCACACTATTATTGATAGAGCGAGCGAAGCGTCTCTGTTTCCAGTCTGGCAAAATTTGCTTCCGTCTGTCAGTTTGTTGATATTCCTCTACAAGTACATATTTTACAACCGATCTCATACCGATCTAGATGAAACTTGGTATATACAGGTCAGTCAATTTGTTGGTACTCCTCTACAAGTCATATCTTACAACCGATCTGGATGAAACTTGGTAATACAGGTTACTCTTTTTTAAAAAAATATTGGTCAGTGATTTTTGTTTGGCCCTTCCAAGTGTACTTCTGGACTAAAAGGAGACTACTGGAATTTACTAGATATCTCCGCCCTATGAGAGCCAATTTCAATGGTTCTTTGACATGTGTTGATATCACTACTCATATTTGATCATCATAGGTACAACCAATGTATTTATCAGGGTAAGTCATTATATTTATATTTTATAACTAATACCATTTTTTAATAAACGAGCCGATCCAGTAACATGTTCGTTAGAACTTTTTCAGATATATTTCCCTACTTTTAGCAGCGAATATACCACAATCGATTTGTGCAATCTCTCTGGTTCCATAGCACAACAAAAAGTTTTATTTGGAAAGGGAGCGACAGGCGGCGACACCTACATATATGTTGCGCTCTGGTGAGTGCTAATTGTTATTAATCAATTTCGAACATGAGTTGATTAGGTTTTGGGCTAGAGGCTAAACTTTAATTACTTTAATTTAATTTTATACTACAGACATGACCAAAGGAATATATAAACTGTAAATGATGCGGTGGGGAGAACTCTGGCTCACTGCATGTCTGCTGACAGCCACATGCAGCCAGTTCTTAGATATAGATTCCACCAACTCTGAACCTCCCAAAGTTACTAATACAGCAACAAATAATAATGATCTAAAATTGACAGTGAATAAAACGGATTCACATCGTGCTGTAATTGAGGTAGTTCAACCTTTAGCTACATCGGAAGAACAGACTAGCGAGACTTCAATAAGCAGAGAATTAGAAACGCATGAACAAATTAGTGATGAACATCCTTCAGATGAAAAACCAGATCCTCTGTCTGAAGAAGGTGACAATGAAGGAAAGGATCCAGTACCCGAAAGTTCGAATAATTCTGAGGAACAAGACAGTACATCAAAGGACCAAGAGGATTCGTCTGCTGAAACGCTAAGTAAAGAAAGTTTGTCAGATGAAAGATCAGCGAGCAATCAAGACACCGAGAGTTCTTCCGGCATCGATTCAACCGAAGAACCAAATGGATCGAGCGGCGATGACAACGCGCAAATTATAGTACATACTACGCTTGGACCAGTAATAGGATCGACATGGCAAAAAACAAAAATTGTTGCTTATATTGACATTCCATATGGAATGGCTATGAAACCTTTCGAGGTAAGCGCGCATGAACATTTGGTTATATTTTAAAGAGCATAGTTTTTATTTAAGTTCTGATATGACTATATTTTTTCAGGCACCACACGCAGCAACACCATGGGAAGAATATCACGAAGTCAAAGAACATAGTAAGCGCTGTCCTCAATATCAAGGTGATAGTTATGTGGGTGATTTAAACTGCTTAACTCTGAGCATCTTCACACCACCCAATGCTGAAAACGCCGGTGTCTTGTTTTACGTTCACGACAGCAGCTTCCACAGCGGTGATCCTATGATTTACGGTCCTGAACACTTAGTTTCCAGAGGCATTATCCTGGTCTTACCAAACTACAGAATCGGTGCACTAGGCTTCTTGTGTTTGCAAAACGAAACCGCACCAGGAAATGCTGGGCTGAAAGACCTCTCAAAAGCTCTAGAATGGGTGAACAACAACATACGTCGATTCGGTGGAAATCCATCGAATATAGTTGTGGGCGGTGATGGTGACGCGGGCGCGCTAGCTGGCTACTTGGCGTTGTCTTCGAGATCTAAGTCTTACATTCAGAAAGTTATAACTGAAAGTGGGTCAATGCTTTCTCATTTGGCTTTAGACAGAAACCCTGTAAATACAGCAACAACACTGGCCAAAAATATAGGAGACCACCACTCTCCTCAAGGAGTCTTATACAACGACATGTTCGCAGAGGTTTCCGTGGAAACAATAGTAAAAGCTGCTAAAGGTATGAGATTCTGTCCGTGCATTGAGAAGGATGAAGATTCTTTTATGGATGCCACTCCGTGGACCATGCTTCAAAATGAAGAAACCGATATAATTTATATGATGGGTTCCGCGAGTCACGCGGGAACACACGAAGCTGTAGCAACGACGGATTCATTTATTGAAGAGCTTAATGAAGATTACGGACTTATTTTACCGGCAGATTTATTATTTAGAAAGAGCGATGAGAGAGCCAAGCACGCCTTGAAGGTAAAAACACAATATTTTGGGAACAATACTATAACCCGGGACGAGATAGAACAGCTATCTCTATGGTCCACAGATGCTTCTTATTTGGGGCCTTTGATCCGTTCCGCCAGGCACCTAGTGGATGCTGGAGCAACAGTCTATGTTTATGAATTTGACTTCGTAGGGAATTTGAACAGAGAGCTTATATCCCTGAAGAATCCTGTAGACGGAGCAGTTCGTAGCGACATCATAGGGTACTTGTTCCCTCAAGAAGGACATGTAATCGTGGAAGACGCTCCCGAAGGGCGAATGACCCATATGATGGTAGACTTGTGGGTCAGCTTTATTAATACTGGGTAAGATTTATTTCAATATAAAGTTAAATTAGGTCTTTTGCATCTTATCTAGATAATATTTGACATAACATTAAACAGCAATATATTTACTTACTGTAAGGAGCCTGTACATGGGACATCACTTTAGATGGAGTGGGCTTGCCCAGTCAGTATCAGTCATAATCATAATCATATTTTTTATTCATTTCATTTATTTGTTTCATGTGGTACATTTAGATTTTAATATTAGTGAGTTCTGCAACATGAGCCCCGTAGGGGCACTACAATATCAACTTATGTATAAAAGTATAAAATATTTTCTACCTATCTTACAACTCAATTAGTCTATCTCAATTATGTAACAATTAATTTGTTTTGTAGCTAACTATTGTTTATCTGTCTATCTAAGACTTACCTAGGTATCACATATATAAAGTTTTACTTATTCTACATTGTCCTTAAATTCAAAATATTCTTTTATACTATAAAAACTATTTGAGATCAAATATTCTTTTGGATTTTTATAAAATAAGTCTTTTTCAATTTCGCCTATATGTTTTGGCAGTTTATTAAATATTTGTATGGCCATGTGGTGTGTACTAGTTCTAATATTATATTATATGCCGGTATTTTCCTCACTACATTATCCTGCGCCGTTTTGATTAATGAAATGTTTACTTTTAATTTCTATTTTGTGATTTTAGAACACCGACTGCAGATAGCATCGAAAGATGGGAAAAACTAATCGCTGGAGACGAATCGCAAGAAGAGTTCCTTTACATCGGCTCTGAACCCAAATCCTTGAAAGGGTTGTACGTGGACAGACTCAACCTTTGGACTGAGCTGTACAATGAATATTTTATCGAGCGCAGTTTCGCACTTTCACTAACGCCTGGTTATTACGTGTTTATTGGCATAATATTCTGTATAACGAACACCCAATTAGATTAGCACTAAAGGGTAACAAACAACACGCGATCCGCACAGCACTATGCTTAATTGAATCCGATTAGAGCCATGTACTTAGATTATTGTAAGCGGTATATTTAGCAAATAAACTTGACTGGGTAAATTAAACAGACGAGTTTTAGTTGAAATCGATGTTTAGTTTATGTTATTGAAATGTTCTATGTTGACAATAACATGACGGCCTGTTAATTTCACTTCCAGAGTAGATTTATGTAGATAACGTGAATACGTTTACGTTTAGTAATTTACGAGACAGTTATTGAACAGGGGAAGGAAACAATTGAATTTTAAAATATTATTGTTAACTGATAAAAAATACTATTCACGCGCTGATGTTAAGTTTTGCCAACTAGGCTATTTTGTTATATAGTCGAGAGTAGGGTCCAAGCTCTCAAGAGATCGCTTGATTTGTGGAGTGATGAGGTTTGTAGTGAGTCTGTTATTTGTGGCGGGTGCGTGGCGAGCTGCCGAGGGCCGGCGAGGCCGCGACGTACTGAGCACGCAGGGTCGCGCGCGCGGGTATTTCGCTCCAAGCCCGCCGCACTTCGCCTTCCTCGGCCTGCCCTACGCGGTCACCACCACCAGGTTCAAGGTAAGACTGGAGGGTTACTAGCGTGAACATGTGTCTATTTCTATTGCATACATAGGATAATGTCATAGGACACCTCGATTGCTGCTTTTCATCTACTTACGTTTTTTGGTTGTATATCGCTTCATCTAGCCATGGAGACCGATACAATACTTTATCAAGGCGCGCTCCGCTTAAATCCTTTGAACACTAGACTGCCTCTAGCTCGACTGCGAAGCTCCAGTATGTGAGTTATATACAATAGTAATAGGGCTCGTTTAACGATTTTCAGTTCTTCTTCTTAATTTTTTTTTAAATACCGATATGATATATTTATTGCCAAACATAAAATATCAAGGAAAATACAATAATTTTGAGTGTGCTTTAGGCAAATGGTATTATACTCAGCAGCGTAATATGTAAACTATTGTTCAAGTATATGTAAACTAAGACATAATATAGAAACGTTTTTTTTATTTCGGATGCATATCTAACGCATCAAAAGTTATGTATATGTGTAGGGTAGGATGTTTTATCGTCTAATTGGACTGTTCTGACAATACTCAACTGACGATGCGCAGCGCATCTTCAGTCAGATATTCAGTCAGATAGACCTTATGTGACTCTTTATAAACTGGAATATATTACTCTATACATGTACCCTGCCACGGCGCAGCAAATTTGATCCAGTTTGTCATCCGTAACAATCTATATATATAAAAGAGAACTATCCTCACTCACTCACTGACACACTCATCACGAAATATCAGAAACTACAGGGCCTAGAGGTATGAAATTTGGTACAGGTAGTCTTTAAAGAGTGTGAGCGCTCACTAAGAAACGGTTTTTGGAAATTCAACCCCTAAGAGGGTGAAAAAGGATAAAAATGTTTGTATGAAAAATCGTATTCCTTGAACTTAGAAACTTGAAACCTGGGACATGTATTATTCCATACAATCAATGAAGATTGGTGTCATTGAAAATTTGAAATAGTCCTCGAGGGGGTTGCAATGGGGTGGTAAAGTTTGTATGGGAAAATCTTAACGCGTGGTGTGATTTTCTTGAAACTTCGTCAGAACACTTTGAATATTAAATAATAAAAGACTATATACCAGGTTTTTGAAAAAAATACCTTGATGGAGGGAAATCTATACATATAAAATCCTTTGTCCTGAATGACTGATGGATCAACGTACAGCCTAAACCGCTGATCGTAGAAACCTGAAACTTGGAGGGTGTGTTCTTTGTATGACATAGGCATCCGATAAGAAACGATTTTCCGGAATTCCACCCCCCAAGGGGATGAAAAACGGTGGCAAAGTTAGTATGGAACAAAATGATTCCTTAGTCCAATCTACTTCAAATTTTGCATAAACATTCTTTAACAGAATCGATGGAAGACGTGTTTCGTATTTTATTGAAACTCATCGCCTAACGGGGTTAAAAAGGAGTAGAAAGTTATTTTGGGGGTAATTGGCATTGAAGTTGATATCAATACTCCTTAGTGACACATATTATGCCATTTTATTTTGACAATGTCGTGTTTGAAAACTCATTTCAAATTTATTCAAAAAACGTTGTTCTCACATAAAGGCTCCTACACACAGGTGCGTGGGGAGAGGTACATTGAAAAATATTGAATTTTTTTAAGTTTTTCTGATCGAGTATAGTGCCCGATGCCCCGATTCATGAAATTCTGACATTTGCCTGTAGTTTCACAGATATGAGAGGGGTTGTTGTACATTTGCCACAAAGTCAATTTGTCACATTTTTGAAACTCCATACATTGAAAGAAAATTCGTCACATGCATTAAAAAAAGATGTGTAGGTGAATGTGATCGATCACAATTATGTCAATATTTGCGTCTGCCGGAGGGCTTCGAAGTGCAAGGCTTGGATTTCCAAAATCGGGTGGTAACTTTTTGAGATTTTCCAAAATTTGTCAAATTTCAACAATTTTCTGGATCGAGAATTTCCCAATTACTTTGTTTGAGCTCGCTATTCAAAAAACGGAAAAAATTATATCTCGAGATTAATAATAAATAATAATAATAAATAAATAATGCGGGACGTAATCACACAGCATCATGTAGCCCCAAACTAAGCATTGATTGAATTAAGCTACAGCTTGAGCCATCTTAGGAGGCAGATGGGCAAAAACTGTAGGCAGTAGAAGGGCCTGTACGCGCAAAGCCACTCTGCGCTCCGTTCACTTTTTCGTCAGTACATTATCGTCAAATTTTATCGTGTGCTTTATTTCTAAATTATATTTTCGTTGCCTTTGATAGTTGCGCGTAGTGTGAGATCTGTAGAATTTCAGCACATTATGTATTAGGACGGCTACAAAGTTACATACTGCTGCAATAACTCAATTATGTGCAAGAAATTGGGATGCATTATCGCAATAACGCATTATTGATTGATTGCGTGGCTTTCATATCACTGCGGCCATTAAGACCTATTGTGATCGCCACAAAAATGCAAAAACGCATGCGATATTATCGCCGATAATAACACACCTGTGTGGGGGAGCCTTAAAAGCTTGGTGCAATGAGATACTCATTAAAATTGGAATGTCCAATAAAAAATAATATTTAAATCGGATTAGAATTCGAAATTTCAATTTCATTCATTTGTTCTTGGTTATTTGAAGACCACGGTATCCCCGTGGCAAGTTATTTTTTTACATAAAGACTTGAGATTTTACACAGAGACTATAACGAAAATAAATAAACAACTAAAGCGCTGAACCATGGGTGGGACCTTGGAGAACTTGCTGCTTTTTGTAGCGATAGTGAAACTTAAAGAGGGTGATTTATGTGATGAAATTTTGCATGGGTAACCAATCATAATCAAGAGTTAGGCAAATAAAAATCCATCATACCTATACCGGCTGTTAACTTGGCGACGGAACGGAACGGAAACAGGTACCTTCATAACACTACATTACGGGGTAGATAATGTAGTTATATGTAGGTACTTTTTATTCCATTCATATTTAGGGTTCCGAGTCAAATTACCGGGCTTGGGAAACATTTCACATGAAAGGAAATACGTAAAAAAAGAGTATAAACGCAAACGAAGTTGCGAGCGGGTCAGCTAGTAATAATATAATTTAGCAATTATCCATTTTAAAACAACATTCATCATCATCATCATTTCAACCGTTATCGACCCACTGCTGGGCATAGACCTTCCTTTGATTATGTCACTTGCCTCGATCCTGCGCTATTCTGAACCAAAGACACTTGGCCAGACGGAGTGACGACAGGTGGACCGGTGGACCGGAGTGGTGGCCGAGAGTTGATTACAGAAAACCACATTATTTACATAAAATTAAGTAGTTAGTACTAATTAATAAATTGAACATATTTGAATTAGTCAAGTAAAAAATGTCAAAAAGAAATTAAATAATGTCAGTTTACTTATAATAATAAAAGCAGATTGAACGATTTCAAAAAAATAAAATAAAATAATAATGTCAATTTACTTATAATAATCAAAGCCGTACTAGTCTAAGTATTTCTGTCGTCCAAGAATTCATTAACGGAGAAATAACATTTTGATGATAAAAAGTCTTTAAGCTTAGTCCGAAAGGTGCACAATATTATAAGGGATTTTGTTATAAATTTTAATCAGTCTGATATAAGGGCTTTGTCATATGTTTTTAAAGCAGATTTAGCCAAAATTTATTTTATTCTTGTTTTGTCTGTTGTAATTATTGTTAGCTTCTAACTTTGATTTGAATTAACTTCTATATTTTCTTACGAATCAGTTCTATATTTTCAGTGTCTGCTATACGTCTGTGGAACTCTCTACCAGCAGATATTTGTAGCTCTCTCTCCTTAGTAATCTTCAAACCCAAACTTTATAATCATTTAATCTCTCTACAAAATAGTCAATGAAAAAATTTAGCTTCTAGTTATTATGTACTTTAAGTAATTTATGTATATTTATGATATTTTAGTCCTTGTATGTAAGTTTATTTTTATCTTTAGGAGGTCGTCTATGGTTTAGGTTTCTTTTTTTCGGTTTTTCTCTATCTCATTTATTATTATTAGTTATGTTATAATTTTCTACAATTTCATTATTAAATGCAGCACTACCAATCTATCTCCACACTACACTAAGGTTATCTGGAAGAAAATGCTATTTAGCATTAAGTTCGCCTGTGTACTAGTAGACATAGACATTTATTTATTTGCAACTGAACACACAACACAACAAAAATAAAAACGTAACAAACAAAATAGAGAAACAGTGAACATAAAACATGGTGGGATGTGTGCTACAGCAGCAAAATGGCTTCGACTCAGCATTATATCCGCTGTTTTAGCAGCGGAAGCTGGTATTCTGCCGAATCCATCATGTGTAGAGCCATTAAACCCTGTGAGACTAATTAAGACTAGTTTAGGTAGGTAATAGTAAATACTATTTAGGCAAATAATAATTATCATTTATGTCATTATAGAAAATAATAAAAGTATTAGGATTAAATTGTGTAAGTGATATGTGATGTCTAATAGAAAAAATAAAAAATAAAATAAGTAAATAGTTATCGAAGTGTGAAATATGAAATGATGAAGTATGTCAGAGATGAATTAAATATGAATGTCAGATTATTGTAAAGCTTTAGTAAAATAAATGATTAATATTATAGAATATGATGTCAAATAGGATAAAAATAAATAATAAAAAATATATAAGCAGTATTTTAGCAGGTAAAAGGCGCTCTGAAGCTTTCGGTACCAGACAACCCAGTTTTTTTATTTTGAAGTATAATTGACTTAAATCGTTTTTTGAAATTAAATTTTGATTTTAATAGTCGAAGTGGTGGAGGTATATTATTCCAGCACTTGGTTGCCTGGTACCGGAAGCTGCCCCTAAACGCTACTGTTTTATGCTTATTATAGTGAAGCAGGTCCCTTGTTGGTCTAGAGCTGTATTTATTCTGATGTCGGTTCAGTTTAGAATATAGATATTCAGGAAATCCAGTCGTTACTACAGAATGAACTAGTACTGCCAAGTGCAGGTATCTTCGCGACGCCATGTTGAGGGTGTTCGAATTATTTAAATAGGGAGTAATATGCGTTCGTGGCGGGATATCGTAACAAAATCTGCAACATGCATTTTGAATTCTTTGAACGAGCCGAGAGGTCTTTGCGGTTAAACGTGGACCGTATACCAAGTCACCATAATTTAGCTTGGACAAGATAAGAGATTCACAGACTTTTATACGAATTTCCTCTTTTAGGAACTTTCTTATTTTATAAAGTAGTTTCAATCTAAAAAAACAGGATTTAACCAAGCTTAGTATGTGACCTTCAAATCGGAGTAAGCTGTCAAATAGTATCCCAAGATTTTTGGATTCAGTTACTTGTTCAATACAGTGACCGAGTATATTTACATCAGGATTGTGTTTTGTGATGCCGTCTATCAAACGCTTTGAACCCAACACCATAAACTTAGACTTGGATGGGTTTAAAAAAAGTGCATTGTTTTGCGACCACAGCGCTATTCGTCCCAAGTCATCGTTAATTTTTTCTATGTCACAAGGTACATCATTAGGACGAATGGGCAGGTATAGTTGCACGTCATCGGCATAAAGGTGATACTTACAATTTTTGATGCCCCAACAGATATCAGCACTGTAAATTATAAATAGTAATGGTCCAAGAATTTAGCCTTGGGGTACGCCCCGATTAACAACTTTAAGTGATGATTCTAATTGTGTACCATCTTCCCGGGTAATCCGAACATATTGAGAGCGATTACTCAAGTAGCTGTCAAACCATTTTAAGGTAGATGTATTAACACCATAATATGACATTTTTGAAAGAAGTAGAGATATATTTAAGGAATCGAACGCACGAGAAAAGTCAAGTAATACTAACACCGAACCCAAGCCCTGGTCCTGGTCAGCTAGTATGTTATCTATAACATCCAACAAGGCCGTTGTGGTCTCTCTTCCCTTTCGGAAACCCGATTGAACGTCGGGTAGAATTTTGTTACGCTCAATGTACCCACTCAACTGCCTATAAACAACTTTTTCCAAAACTTTAGAGAGAACTGGGAGTATGCTTATCGGTCTTAGGTCTTTAATATCAGTCGGGTTAGGCATTTTTGGTATGGGGTTCACAGATGCAATTTTCCACTGGTTAGGAAAAGTAGAAGTAAGGATTGACTTATTTATGATTGCAGTTATCAGTGGCAAGGTGTGGGGCAGCGTGAGCAATATAATGTCCATGGTGAGCCCATCGATTCCTCGCGCATTAGTTTTAATTCCTAAAAGTATTTTAGCAATCTTTTGTTCGTCAACAATTTGTAAAGAAAATGTGTCATTGTTATGTCTGTTAAATTCAAAATATGTTAAATTGGATATTGGAATAAAGTCATCACCTGGAACATTCAAAAAGAACTTATTTATGTCATCAGGGTTGTCGAAGTGGTCAGGCAGATAGCCGTTATTGCGGGATAAGACGTCTTCTTTAAAATTTTTCCAAAGCTTTTTTTCGTTTTTCAGTTCTGAATTGATTCGATAGTCGTAATATGCACGTGTTTCACTGTAAATGCTATCATTGACGAGTGATTTTAAGTGCTTATAATATAATTTATGTCTTTCCAACTTTGTTTGGCGGTATGTATCGTGTGACTTGTTTCGACAACTCATCATAATTTTCACTGTGTCTGTAATCCACGGGGCAGGTTTACCTTTAACTTTTATTGATCTGATTGATGCGTGTTTATCAATTAAATAGGTGACAGTAGACGTAAACGCATGCACCATCTCATCAACAGAATTTGCGTCGGTGACAATATTCCAGTTAACACTTAACAGGTCCCGATTAAAATTGTCAAGGCATTGTTCTTCAGTGGTCTGTAAACAATTAATTTAGGGGATTCCTTCTCTCGTTTAATATTAAGTGTTGCAGAGACATAGGCATGCCCCAATGAACCTGTAATGTTGTGAACACTTACATCGCGGACACGACAATCCGTACAGATTACGTCAATGAGTGTCTCGCTGTTTTCTGTAAAGTGAGTAGGGGACACTACTTTTTGGGATAACCCCGTATACTCTAAAAACTGATTAAACTTACTGGTCATACTCGTAGAGTCCAGCATATTTACATTAAAGTCGCCTAAAATAACAATACCGTCATAGCTGGAAAAACTTGCAACTGAATAGGTCAGCGCATCAAGGAAAACATCTATATTGACCCACTGTGGACGGTAAGCGGTGCCAATTACAATACGTGACCCGTTTATCGTCACCAACAACCACATCTGCTCTATGTCTGCTTCAGGATGGGTAATTGTACGAACTGTTATTCCACGCTTAATGTAGAACCCTACGCCTCCACCCCTTCCTCGGCGCATTTGCTGAGGTCGCGGGGTACAGCGTAGTCTGTAGCCGGGTACTCGAGGCGCACGCGCTTCTTCTCCCTTCCTAATCCATGTTTCATTAATCGCTACAATGTCGTTTTTTAAATTATCCATAGCAATGATTAAATCATTATGTCCCGTGCATAAAGACCCTGCGTTATAAAGACCTAACGTACAGTATTTAGATTTAGGACCCATTGTAAACAAAAACAGAGCGTGATATGTGTTGAATAATCCAGAGAGAGTGGTAAAATATACGAGCAATTACTGAGGAGGCTGCAATCATAATCAATAATTGTAAACTATATAATATAAGGTTATAGTATAATTGTGGAGTCAGAATAAATTGTAAAATAAGGTGTAGCATACGTAATCGGAAATGAACTTGCAGTATCATTATGAGAATATAATAAATAATAAACTTTCAAATGTCTATAAAGGATATACACAGGGTTTTTTCTGCTGTTGTAGCACACACAGTATACACCATATAATACAAGAAAATTACAACATGATTCAGGCAAACATAAAGTAATAAAACATTTTTTAAAGCTAAGACAATATTAATGACAAGGTAATGAATGACAGTAAAACTAACAGTAAACAAACATACACATGAAAATAATCTAAGTACATTGTGAATATTAAAGTAACTTTTCCTCCGGGGAGCCAACTGCGCCGGCTCCAAAAACCCTTACAAGGTCAGACTCGGTGCGCAGGCGGTGACGAGGGGACTCCTCGCTCTGGCTTTTCCGGGCATATACCCGACCGTCCTTCGACCAGACAAACCTCCACTTTAGCCGCTGACCAATCTCGCGCGCCCTTAAGAAGAGCTGCCTGTTTTCTCGCGTTAGACGTTCGTTTACATAGAAACGGCGAGCCTCACCAGCTAGGCCAGCGTCGGCGGTTGTGGCACCGCGGCGCACACGCGCGGCATGCAGTAAGGCATCGCGCGACGCGCGGCGCACCAAACGCACGGCAATCGGCCGCGCACGTACTCGCCCCGTCACCTCGTCGCGCGCCGCACCGACTCTGTCGGCGCTGACGACATCAGCCTCACTAAGTTGTACTCCAAGCTTACGTGCGAGAGCTAACACGACGTGAACAACGGCTTCACCCCTGGCCTCCGGAACTCCCACGATGTCTACGTCATTCGCTAGGGCTTGCTGTTCCGACTGGCGGATATGCTCTTCGAGTCGATGCACATTCTCACGGAGTATTTTATCTTGTGCAATAAAGAATTTTCTATCTATCTATCTACGAATAGCGTCATTTGCATAATGTATTATATATAAATACAGGTTAGTGTCACTATTTTCATTGCTTTAAAGTGAGGTTTACAACTTTGTGTCTGTTTAATGTTTGCTAATAACGAAGTTGCTAAATACGAGTCAGCTTTTTTTGTTTTATGACAATGTCGTTGAAGTCTACACTATCCCTCCGTAGGACAAATTGAATAGTTAAACCATGCAAATGCGTTAGCGTAGTATGCTGATAAAGTGGTCTCGTAATTGGTGTTACGTTTCAAAATATTGAGGGCAAATATAAATCTGGATAGCTTGGTTTTAATGAGTCTAAATATTTCTTCCAGTTTAGATGGGTGTCCAATGTCAGTTATAACAAGTTAAAATCAGTAGCTTCCTCGATTTTGATAGAAGTCCACGGTCTACGCAGCGCTGGTTTACGGTATACCCCAGAGCTCGATTTTAGGTGGTAGTCGAGAGTTACTGTAATAGCGGGCTAATGATGATGATGATGATGATGACGACGACTGTGGTATCTGACAATTGAAAAATGAACCTCAAATACTAAGCAATCAAGTATATATAATTATTACACTTTTCACATAAAATTCATTAAGACTACTAATTCTAATGACGAGAACACATGGCTCTTCGTAGTTGTGTGTCAGCCAATCCCCACACTGAATTTCAAACATCGCGTAATAAAAATTAAAGGTTCATACTACTATTTTGTTTGTTTTGTAATTTAAAAGCGCGGCGAGTATGTGTAGCTAAGTATATTTTAGTACAGGAGTATTCTGTGTTGTTAAGGGTCTCCGCAGACGACCGACTTTTCCACCGATTTTTTGTAGGACAGTTAGGGAGGGGCACGTCACGGACAGAGCGTAACCAGGTAACCAACCTCCGTCAACCAACCAGGTTGGATTGACGGAGGAAGTAAGGCCTTAACAGCTAAAATGTTTGGAATTGAATTGTACGTATTGATATAAGTATTTTATGTTCTATTACTTTTTTTCGTGAAGTTCATAGTTTTGGAGTTATGGCACTTTGCCATTTATCAATGCGTCTCTTTAAGGGTTTACTTTCTGAATCCAGAAATCAAAAATCCCCCATCATTTATTCATTTTAGCTCTTAAGGCCTTACTTCCTTCGTAAATCCAACCTGGTTGGTATTCGGTCTTTCTTCCTGGTTGATATGACGTCCCATCCCTAATTGTCCGATTTTCTGTCCTACAAAAAGTCGGTCGTCTGCGGAGACCGGCTAGGCCTCATTTGGTTTAGGGAATCCCATTATTCGTAGATTGTTATCCGACAATGTTTATTGCGACATATTGAGGTTACGAGGGGACTTTGTCCGTCTGTCTGGTTATACCTACCTCTAGGTACAAGGAATAGGTCCAATTGAATACATAACTTGCTTAATAGATGTTTGTCCGGTAGCGCAAATTATTACACGATATTTAGGTCAAGTAAGAACGTTCTCACCAATAAGTGGGTAGGTACTTTGATTAGGAGTAACCCATTACTTAACCATTACGATTTTAATTTGCATTGGGATTATTTGGGACTAGTAAAGGATTTTTATTAAATTCGGCAAATCATTTCAAGGTTCGTTTGTAGGTAAATTAGAAAGCCTTATTAGCAAGTTCGAGACAGGGTAATTCCAGTAAACGGTCGCGGCCGTCGCGTCTCGATGCGTCACCGCATAGGCGCGCTGGGCCAGTGAAAGTATGTTTTGTATCCCTCCCTAGTATACTTATAGTCTACTTTGGTAAACATTTTGAAGTTTGAAAAATACATTTAAGTCAGTACATTTCAGAGAAGTATGAATACATAATTGGTGAAAATGATTTTAGTTCACAAGGTTAATATGGTTTAATTTGAAATTGAAAAAAAAAACAATGATTATGGCTTATAATTATTGTCGTCAAAATTTGCCTATCTGATGTCAATATACCTAAAGCAAAGTTACGGATAACAGCCGGACTAAAGCAGCACATGGAGCTGTAATTTGCTTTAGATATTCAACCTTCCACTGACTGCAGCATACCGCTGCCTTACACAGGCACAGCTAAATCCCCTGGCCGCCGACGGGCAGCAATGTCGACGGTGCGAGAGCTATGCCCTGCGAACTGCCCAACCCGCATGCTCAGTGTAGAGATTACGGGCATATCCCAAATATTATGAGTTGGCCTATAGACTGGGCCAGGTAGACTGATATAATATTGGTCGACGTTGTTTCACGTATATTTATTTTGAAAGGCCCCCGAGCCGCCGCCGCGCTGGGACGGCATCTTCGAAGCCACGCACCGCGTCAAGTGCCCGCAGCATGGCGCTGGAGACGACAGCTGTCTAGTAGTGAACGTGTTCGCGCCGGAGCACGCATCCGCCCTGCCCGTGGTCGTGCTCGTGCACGACGCCCAATCTCAGGACGGGTGAGGACACATCAAACAAAATGAACAGGTTCTAAGTAGCTCAAGGTGTCAGCTAGAATATTACGGGTAGACTAGGGCTAGGAAGAAGAAAGAAAGAAAATTTATTTATTCGACCCACAATGCACACAGAATAAGTAGGCAGGTATATAGCTACAGAGTTGGTTGGTTAAAGGTAGTAGGTACACAAAAAAAGAAGACGAAGGAAGACCGAGTCACGTTGTGGGCTTGATGCAATCTTGTTTCTGTACTTGGTTATAAACTCCGTCTAAATAACATACTACATGTGTGTAGGGAAATCACTTTCCATGCTCAAAAACCTGTTGATATTTTCAGATGGGGTCCGCATAAGCCCCCATCGAAACTGCTGAGTCAAGGCTTCGTGATCGTGACTTTTAACTATCGCCTGGGACCCCTGGGGTTCCTCTGCCTCAAGATACCAGAAGCTCCTGGTAACGCCGGCCTGAAGGACCAAGTATCCGCACTTTACTGGGTGCAAAGGAACATTGCTGTGTTTGGTGGAGACCCTTCTGATGTCACAGTGTATGGAGTCGGTTCTGGAGCGGCGGATGTGCAAATCCTTCTCCTATCCGGCCTGGCTACAGGCTTATTCCATAAAGTTATTCTGGAATCTGGCTCTGTGCTGTCACCCACATCTTTGACCTATGAACCCTTAAAAATGGCATTCAATGTTGCAAAAAAACTAGGCTACAAATTATCAAATGATCCAGAAATACTGGTGAAGTTCTTCCAAAAGGTACCACTGAGACTGTTGGCAAATGTGTCAGAGGTTTTTCTTCCCTGTATAGAAAGTGGTTACTATTACAGCCATAATTTACTGGATGAAGACCCCATAGATATTTTGAAGAAAGGAAACTTTCAAGATGTGCCTATGATAATAGCTTACTCCAACACAGATGGAATATATGTAGTGGAAAAGAATAAAGAACATCTGAATTATGTGCCGGAGCACTTTGAGACATTACTGCCTAACAACTTGAAGATAGATGACGAGCAGAAAATGGCAAAGATAGCAGAGTTAGTTAAGGAGTTTTACTTTGGTGGTGTTGATGGCAGCTTCATAGAAAACTATGCAGATTACTTCCACAGTGTGCTGAGCGAGTTTCCAATTGTGAAGTTTTCCAACCTGTATGCTGCGAAAAGTGCTCAGCCGGTTTACATCATGAAGTTTATGTACAAAAGTGATAGGCAAATGGAAGAAATGTCTATCAATAATGAAAATATCATTGATTTTGTTTACAGTAATGAACTTTCGGAAAAGGATGACACAGTAGCACATACTTTGATCACCCTTTTTTGTAACTTCATTAAATTGGGGTAAGACAACTGTATAATTGCAATTCTAAGCCACAGGCAGATATGGCCATAATCCCCATGCTGGGGATGCAGATTGGGAAATGCAGATCATAGCTTCTCGCTCCGCTGACACTGCTGCCCTTCGGCGGTCAGGGAATTTTAATACCGGTATTAGGTTGAGCTATGCTGCAATCAGCCGGCCGCCAGGGCCCCGTTTGTTATACATCAGGCTGTACCATGGGCAGGTTGGCTTAGATTTTGAAGGGAAGACCAAGGTTGGAAGCCCTTACACCCCATTCTTGGCAAGCATGTAGATTTAATTCAGACATGCACATAATGACATGCAAAATGGTGAAGGGAAACTGACATGCCCTAGAACTAAAATTCCAAAGACATGTGATAGGTTAGATAAAAATAAACATAGCTAGGGTAAGGGGCTTGCAAACTGGCACATGAAAGGCTAGCTGATTTCAAAAAGTGGACATCTACTTAATGGAATGTTTGGACTTGCCACTGCCTACCCTCTATATCATATCCACAATAGATTTGCATACTGAGCAATATCTGAATGGGAAATCTTTGATGGGGAAAAGTCGTGAAGATGTTTGTTTTTGTTTCTGTTTAAAAAAAAAGTTGTGAACAAGTGCTCTGTTGTGAAGGATTAACCATCATCCAAACATACTTTTACTCTTATACTAAAGAGTAGACCAACCATCCTATTCATAACAGTTCTATGTATAAACGTCAGATAGCTAAAATGGCATTATGTCACTTCTTATTAAAATTAAAGTTTATTCTATTTAAACGACAGAGACAAAGCTTAAAGCTGTTATAAAATGACATTTGGTTATGAATAAGGGGGTAAATTATTTTGTGTGCAGTAAAATTTTGTTTTTTTTTCAGAGATCCTACTCCAATAACAACTTCAATGGTCCCAGTGATATGGAAGGCAGTGGGCGAGGGCTCCGAGGGTCCTCCCAGCATGAGGAACACTCCTCTTCTACATTTCTCCAGCACTCTCGTGATGACAACTACTCGCAAAAGCCAACAACTTTCATTCTGGGATCATGTTTATGAAAACTTTTACAGATCACATTCACCGAATGAGGAAATATGAAATTTAAATTTGTAAAACACAAATAAAAATAAGGTTTTATGAATAAAAGTTACTAAGAAAATGTGCTTTAATAGATAATTATATGCCTTGATGGTTCGCTTAGTGCTGCAAGACAAAGACTTAAGTTATACTTTTCCAACTCTAGTGATAGTTTTTTAAATCCAAAATCTCGAAGGTGCGGGCCTTGGGGTTGTCTAGAGTTATTTAGGTATTTATTTATTTAATGTAGGTTTATTATGGCAGGTATACTAACATAAACAAGCACTGAGCCACTGCCAGGTCCTGTTTTATTTTATTTTCTTATTCCTACCAGAAGACTATGCAGTCCCAACTACAGATTACGAGTAGCGAATCTACTCCATGTATAGATCCGGGAGCGACCGACATACCCACCGCTCAGTGTATAAAGAAAGCAATACAAAAGAAACTGAATGTTACATTATCCACACGCACGACCATCTCAGATTGTATTGGTGGATAATTGTGCAAAATCAAATCGATAGAACTCCACGTGAAGTCATTACGAGAGCTTCGACGTCGTCAAAAATAAATAATACCGTTATGTACCTGTAAAATTGGCAGCCTGGGGAGGGTTCCGTGGAGTCCTGTGCGCTGGTCCTGCGATGTGAGCTAGAACATTGCTAGCCACAAGGTCGCTGTAAATCACTGGCTCTCACACAATTTACACAATAAAATCAACAAGTTCTTCACAGGACAAAAACATGAAACTCCCGTCACATTTCTTATTTCTGCGTCTTTTGGTGTTGCCATGCCAGCCGGTGCGGCCAGGCCACTTTAAGCCATCTCACGAATCACGATTCTCACGCCCAGTGGCCATGACAATAAATCAGATTATAAAATGGAAAAATTGTGTTTACCTACACAATATATAGGTCCTATTGTAGGCATCAGTTTGATAATGAAGTCACCATTATTTTTATACGTTTATCAATCGAAGAAAATGGTAAAAATATAGAAAATGCTTCAAGCCTAGCTAGTCCTATAACTATAAATAAAATAAATAATGCTGGACGTTATCACACAGCATCATTTAAAAATGCCCCAAACTAAGCAGAGCTTGTATTATGGGAACCACATGACTGATATATTACATATATAGTTTTTTCAAAATACATACATAATCATACATAGAAAACACCCAGACCCGAGACAAATATCTGCAGAACATGCAAACATTTGTCCCGCGGCGGGAATCGAACCCGCAACCTTCTGCGTCTTAGGCAGACCTCCGCCCACTGCGCCACAGAGACCGTTAAACTGATTTGAATGCAACTTGGAATATACAAAATTATTTTGTTTCCTGCATTATCACATAGGCTTAATTTATAATCTGGACATCACGCGAACTAAGTCACAGTCTTAAAAAAATACAAAATTGAAATGAATAAAAAATAATGTTTGACTTATCAGAGTTACAAAAATAAGAAACAGGGTTGTAATAAATATTGTGAACCTTATGTTGTTATAGTACTTTTTAGGGTTTCGTAAAAATGGGACCCTATTACTGAGACTCCACTGTCCATCTGTCTGTCTGTCTGTCATCAGGATGTATCTCATGAACATATAATGACTAGTAAAGTTTGACAGTTGTGTAAAAAAAATATTTTTAACATAGGAATTTCTTTATTTTTGAAAGTTGTAGATATCGCATGTCGGATGACATCAGTTGCAAAATGATTTAAATATCGATACATATTATCTTATTTTCTATCTTCCTCTTTTCTTCATAGAGGAATTTCTTAAAGATTGTTCAACTTAAAAAGAAATATTTTTATTCATGCCAAATTTCCTCCAAATTCATTGAACAGTTTGGAGTGAATAATGTTTAAGCATAATAAGTCGCAGGGTGCTGAAAATTAGGCACAAAAAGTTTACTAGATAAGGCAACACTTAAATCACAGTGATGTTTTATAAATGCTGAATGACAGTGACATTATAAATTAAGATGATGGTAGTATTATCAGCCCTGATTAATGTGGAGTGGGGCGAAGCAACGATTGGCCACCACGACCCCTTTAAGGCCGTCGCCCCATTACATACTGATTTGCTGACAATCATACCCAAGTTAGGCAATTCCATACTAGATTTTTTTCATGCAGCCCTTTTCACGAACGAAGTCCGTGTCGTGTGAAAAAAAAACTGTAATGGAATGCAAATTCATTGCTTCTTCGTATGAGAAAATAGCCAACTCTGGTCGGAGTATATAGGCCAGCTTAAAGGCCTCCAACATGGCCTAACGACTGAAGAAGCCGGGACCAACATCTTGATATGCCTTCCGAATGCCTTAAAAATGGCATTCAATGTTGCGAAAAAACTAGGCTACAAATTGTTGTAAATTAGTATAAAATATATATATTAAAAGCATTAATTTAAATATGATTATTGTTAATATACTGTTTTTTTACTGGCATTCAAAACACTGCTTAGAATCAATTGTAAAAGCAGTGTTTTGACTTCCTGTCTGCATCTGCCGGCGCGAGTTTTGATTCCACCAATCATGACCGGCCCAAGTGTTGCCGATCATGGTTGTGGAGGGGGGACTCGCGACTGACACGACACAGGAGTCGCTGTAAGCGAGCTCAGTCTTTTTCGGATTTTTGGAGGATAAAAGTAGAAGTGTATCACGTGTATTGTAATGTGCTAATGTGCGAATAAACTAGAGGATAACTGTGAGTATTTTCAGTTTTATTTAAATTGTTACTTCCTATTGAAATACCCTAGCTTGCTGAAAGTAGGTAGGTAATGTTGGTAGACTTTCTGAACGTCGTTAACATTATCAGAAGCGGGATTCGAACGAAGACATTAATTGTAGAAAATAAAGTCTTATCTTACTTACTTACTTACTTATCTTACATAGTGCTTTGTAAAGTACCTTCATTTTTTTTTATTGTCTTTTCTTTTTCTCTTTTCCTAATTCTCCACTCCCCGCAATTGAAAGTAACTCTGATACTAACGGGTAGTGGTAATTAGAAGGATCTGAAGAGTTCTTTACATTATTGGGAACCTACATTTTACTAAAATAACCACCTACATTCAATAAGTTTTAACGACTGACTTATATAATCTTTGTACCTAAATAATTTTGTGGGAATAATGCAAGACTCGAAAGAGGGTACCTACTTATTCAGCAAATAAAAATGTGGACCGACATTATAAAATCTAACTTGTAGTTTTACCTAGAAGTCTTGAGATTCAGTTTAAAATCATCATCATTATCATCATCGCCTGTAGCGGTACACGGCTCGACTGAGGTCTCTCCCAAGGTGCATATTGAACCTAAATTAAGTTTAACGAATACAATTGTGAAAGGTTAATATTGTACCCTGCACTACACCGTTGCAAAATTACTGCGTATTGTTTTCTAAATTTTTAGTACCATCACCATGGACAACACACGTAGTTCGGGCGAGCGTCATTACACGCCAACAAGAAGCCCGATCCTGCCGGGACTTGCCGGTGCCCGCGCCAGCCAGCGCGCCGGCAGCCGTGCCAGCCGCGCCAGTGAGCGCGCCGATGCCCGTGCTAGCCGCGGCAGTGAGCGCGCCGGTGCCCGCGCCACCCAGCATGATGGCAGCCGTGCCAGCCGCGCCAGTGAACGCGCCGATGCCCGTGCTAGCCGTGGCAGTGAGCGCGCCGGTGCCCGCGCCACCCAGCATGATGGCAGCCGTGCCAGCCGCGCCAGTGAGCGTGCCGATGCCCGTGCTAGCCGTGCCAGTGAGCGCGCCGGTGCCCGCGCCACTCAGCATGATGGCAGCCGTGCCAGCCGCGCCAGTGAGCGCGCCGGTGCCCACGCCAGCCAGCGCGACGGCAGCCACGCCAGCCGCGCCAGTGAGCGCGCCGGTGCCCACGCTAGCCAGCGCGACGGCAGCCACGCCAGCCGCGCCAGTGAGCGCGCCGGTGCCCACGCCAGCCAGCGCGACGGCAGCCACGCCAGCCGCGCCAGTGAGCGCGCCGGTGCCCACGCCAGCCAGCGCGACGGCAGCCACGCCAGCCGCGCCAGTGAGCGCGCCGGTGCCCACGCCAGCCAGCGCGACGGCAGCCACGCCAGCCGCGCCAGTGAGCGCACCGGTGCCCACGCCAGCCAGCGCGACGGCAGCCACGCCAGCCGCGCCAGTGAGCGCGTCGGTGCCCGCGCCAGACATCGCGCCGGCAGCCGTGCCAGCCGCGCCAGCCGCGCCAGTGAGCGCGACGACAGCCACGCCAGCCGCGCCAGTGAGCGCGACGGCAGCCACGCCAGCCACGCCAGTGAGCGCGACGGCAGCCACGCCAGCCGCGCCAGTGAGCGCGCAGATGCCCACGCCAGCCAGCGCGCCGACAGCCGTGCCAGCCGCGCCAGTGAGCGCGCCGGTGCCCACGCCAGCCAGCGCGCCGGCAGCCACGCCAGCCGTGCCAGTGAGCGCGCCGGTGCCCACGCCAGCCAGCGCGCCGGCAGCCGTGCCAGCCGCGCCAGCCCCGCCAGTGAGCGCGACGGCAGCCACGCCAGCCGCGCCAGTGAGCGCGCCGGTGCCCACGCCAGCCAGCGCGCCAACAGCCGCGCCAGCCGCGCCAGTGAGCGCGCCGGTGCCCACGCCAGCCAGCGCGCCGGCAGCCGTGCCAGCCGCGCAAGCCCCGCCAGTGAGCGCGACGGCAGCCACGCCAGCCACGCCAGTGAGCGCGCCAACCAGTGCGACGGCAGCCGCGCTAGCCCCGCTAATGAGCGCGCCGGTGCCCGCGCCAACCAGCGCGACGGTAGCCACTCCAGCCAGCGCGCCAGTATACATCCCGACGGTAGTCACGAGCATACGAGACACAGATCGCGTGGTCCACACACTCAAGGTCAGACCTTCCCATATAATCAGGGTATAGTTCGTAAGGAGGATAGGTCTAATGAATCTTCGCAAAACAATCAATGCTTTAACGACCTCGTGTCAATTTTAAAATCTTTGACCAATAACAGTTTAGATAGGTTAGGCTCCACGCAAAATACTATCCCTGAGTTCAATCCATCTAAAAGGGAACAGACCATGACAATGTGGATCCACAAGGTCTGTGAATGTGCCACCATTTATGGATGGACTGAAAAGCAAATAATCCACTTTGCATTGCCAAAACTTAAGGGCGTAGCTCAACGTTGGTATGAAGGTCTCCCATCGGTTTTGTTCTCATGGGCCGAATGGCAAGAAAAACTTCTGGCCACATTTCCTTCGGAAGAAAATTACGGTCAAATGCTGAGTGATATGCTAGCCAAACGGGCTCGTTTTACTGACTCATTAGAAGATTATTACTATGAAAAATTAGCCTTAATTAATAGATGTAGCATCTCTGGTAGGCGTGCTGTAGAATGCATCTTGCACGGTATTGATGACCGTTCGGTCAGATTAGGAGCTGAAGCAGCACAATTTCAGGACCCTAATAAGCTATTGTCATATTTGCGTAATGCCCGTAACTTAAAAACAAACCCCGATCGCAAACAGCCTAGAAGTCTACCCCTTAGACAGCCGATTATACCAAAGCCTTTGCGTTGCATGAACTGTAGGAAAGAAGGCCATTTCGCAGTACAATGTACACAACCAATTAGAAAATGTACACGGTGTGATAGGATAGGTCATACTGCCGAGCAATGCTATAGTAAACTTCAGACGAAGGAAAAGACGGTTATGCGTATTGGGGTCGAAGATGATCTTCCGGTTTCATTCCCCATCACCGGTCCGGCTGCTTCCCTGCCCTTGGTCTTACCTTCTGCGGGCTCTGAATCCAACAAGAAATACTTTAAAACGGCTGTACTTAATGAATATTCTATTGAGGCATATATTGACTTTGGAAGTGAGTGCTCAATGATACGCGTTTCTGAATTCAACAACGTAGGGTCGAGCTATAAGGTCGATAATCTTCCAACACTTCGGGGCTTTGGTAACTCTATAGTAAATTGCATTGGAAAACAACGAGTTAGAGTGAGGATTGATGATGTAGAGGCAGATTTAGAGTTGCTTATTGTTCCTGATGAGGCGATGCATGTTCCTTTGTTGATTGGACAAACTTTCACCGAACAGCAACACGTCGTTGTCCGAAAAACTAGCGATAGCTTGGAGATATCACAACTTGATCATTTAGATGTCACGGCAAGCAGCAAAATCAACATCTTTTGCAGCGAAAGGATTCAAGTCGATGGGGTTACTATAGTCGGTGTTTATACAGATGCGTTGTGTGATGGTGAAGTCTACATTGAAGGTGGCCTTAGATTTTTCCAGGGAATACGCTGCTACGTGATGTCGGGATTGTTTTATTTAGGGAAGGATAAGAAGGGTTGTATTGTTGTCAATAACACTTCTTCTGCTCAGTTGGTACTACCCCGAAATCTCCTCATTGCTCGCGGCCGAGTAGCTATAAGAGAAGAATTTTCTCAAGTCATGACTACCACGGGTCATATCTCTGCTGATAGACTAACGGAAGCTGATGTTAGCTATGGCAATGAGCTCTCTTCAGAACAAAGGGGTCGTCTCCTGGATTTGCTAAATAAACATCGTAAATGTTTTGCGTCCACTCTAGCAGATTTAGGGAACACTACAGCAGGGAAGATGTCTATTGACCTCTGTGACAACGAACCAGTTGTATATCGACCCTATCGTCTTGCTCTTAGTGAAAAGGAGAAAGTAAGGGAGATGATTTCAGACTTACTTCAAAATGACATCATCCGGCCGTCTACCTCGCCTTATGCCAGTCCTATTGTTGTCGTTAGGAAAAGGACCGGTGAACTTAGGTTGTGCATTGACTATCGGGCTCTGAATAAGAAAACCATTAAAGAAAATTACCCAATGCCACTGATCGACGATCAGTTAGATGCCCTGTCAGGGAATAAATTCTATACCACTCTGGATTTGGCCTCGTGGTATTACCAGATACCCATCAATGAGGACGATAAGCCCAAGACAGGATTCGTGATGCCGGACGGCCATTACGAATTCAATCGTATGCCGTTTGGCTTAGCGAACGCACCAGCTACGTTTCAGAGGATAATGAACCAGGTTCTAGGCTCTCTCCGTCACAAGGAAGCTTTAGCCTACCTTGATGATATTATTATCCCTAGCAAATCATTTGACGTAGGCATTATGAGATTGGACACTGTTCTGAAACTTTTTAGTGATGCTGGTCTCACGTTAAAACTAACAAAATGTGTTTTCTTTGGTAATTCTGTGGACTACCTAGGTTTCAAAATATCTACTGAGGGCATCCGCCCCGGTTCTAAAAAAATAGAAGCCGTTGAGGGTTTTCCCACTCCACTGAATGTACACCACATCCGACAATTTCTTGGCCTTGCTAGTTTCTTCAGAAGGTTTGTACCACAATTTTCTGTCATAGCAAAACCACTTACGCAGCTCCTGAAAAAGGATGCTAAGTGGATCTGGGGCATTGAACAAGAAAAGTCGTTCTGCGTACTCAAGGATCTGTTATCCCAAAGACCGATGTTGGCCTTATATAATCCGCAGGCTTATACAGAACTCCACACAGATGCGTGTAAGATTGGAGTAGCTGGTATCCTTCTCCAGAAGGACAGTAGTGAAGCTCTTAGACCTATTGCCTATTTCAGTAGACAAACAACCCCTGAGGAGCAGAATTACACATCCTATGATTTAGAGACTCTTGCGGTGGTAGCGTCTTTACAAAAATTCCGTGTATACCTAATCGAAGTCCCCTTTAAGGTTATAACGGATTGTAATTCTTTGCGAGCTACACTACTAAAGAGGGACATGATCCCTCGGGTAGCTCGGTGGTGGGAGCAGATGCAAGAATTTAACTTTAGCATTGAGTACAGGGCAGGTCAACACATGGCTCATGTGGATGCCCTTAGCCGGAACCCTATCGCAGAAACTAGCATGGTCTTAGCTGTTACTGAATCTGATTGGCTAAGCACTGTTCAGAGTGCTGATGATGAGATCCAAAGGATCATAGGTATTCTAAGGGATCCGGACATGGATAATGTTGTAGATATAAAAACTAACTTTAAGGTTAAAAATAACAAACTCTTTAAAATCACGCCTGACGGGGATAGATGGGTTGTACCTAAGGGTGTTCGCTGGCAGGTTCTGAAGCAAAATCACGACGATATAGGTCATTTTTCAGTCGATAAAACATTGGATAGACTTAAAGCAACGTTTTGGTTCAAAAAATGAGAAAATTTGTAAAAAAATACATTAACTCTTGTCTTGAATGCGCCTATTCAAAAGCCGCCAGTGGAAAAAAACCAGGTTTACTCCACCCGATTGAAAAAATAGATAACCCTTTCGATACGATCCATGCAGATCACGTAGGACCTTTCGTTCGCAGCAAAAGAGGAAACATGTACGTGTTAGTTCTTATAGATGGATTTACTCGGTACATATTCCTCAAACCCGTCAAAAATACTAAATCACAAACTACCTTACGAATCTTTAGAGAGTATTTTGGTATCTTTGGTGTCCCTCGCAGGATTATAACAGACCGAGGTGCATCATTTACAAGTCTGTCGTTCAAAAACTTTGTGGCTGAACAGAACATCAAACACATCCTTAATGCTGTTTCAACCCCTAGAGCGAACGGTCAAGTGGAACGATACAACAGAACGCTTGTGGAATCCCTAACAGCCAAATGTATCGGATCTGCCGAAAACAAATGGGACGACCACTTGCCTGACGTGCAATGGGGGTTGAACAATACTTTTAATAGAGGTATAAATTGCACACCGTCTGAAGCGTTATTCGGAACTAGGCTTAACAGTACAAGTGACAGTCGAATAAGGTTGGAATTAGCAGACGATGTCACCAATACCTCTGCGCAAAGCTTACCGGAATTAAGAGAACAAATAAACGATCACGTGCGGTCATATCAAGAAGCTCAAAAAAAAAGCGTACGACGAGAAACGCACTGAGCCTCCAAAATATAATATAGGGGACTTAGTGAGGGTTGAGCGTCAAATTCCTGCTACTGGGGGTAGCAAGAAGCTTATTCCCAAATATCAGGGACCATACAGAATCACAAAGGTTTATGACGTAGATAGGTATCAAATCGAAGACACGCCACTTACAAAAAAGGGAAATCGGCTATATTCTACAGTTGTAGTAGTAGACAAAATCAAGCCGTGGCTAAACTTTAAAAGGCCGCATGTTTCTTCTAGTGATGAAGAATAACTAACCTCTCTGACCTTATGATTTAAAATTAGATGCAGCACAATGCTTACTGTTTTCTGTGATTTATATTCTACCACAATTAAACTTCATGATTCATTTAACACTATTGATGTTTACAGATTTATGCGTTGGCATCATACTCATATCATGCCCTCTGGACTTAACTCTGGCGTCGGCGACACTGCCCGCTGGACTTAACTCCGGGGTTGGCGACTTTTATTATAATTGTGAATAATTATGGGTAAAATGTTTATAACTGTTTATATCTGTTTATAAAGCAATTTTATGCATAGAAAATAAATTATGATTTTATAGGTACATAGATTGAAATTCAGTAAAGAGTACACAACTAGATTACTCATTTAAATGTTAATTATTACAAATAATGCTGTGCCGTGTGCACTACTCATTAATCACGCAGTATCATAAGGCCAAACTGGGCAGTGCTCGGGTTATGATAGCCACATGACTTATAAACTACTTATATACATTTTTTTATCATTATATAATTTTGTTTTTTTTAATAAATATGTTTTTCCTGTTACATGAAATTTTTAACAAAGCATGAGGACATACTTTGAATACGGATGGCCGACTGTTGTAAATTAGTATAAAATATATATATTAAAAGTGTAGTGTATACGCGTGTACATGTAAAAGCCTACCCACAAAATTCTAGGAATAAAGCAGTCTTGATTCAATGGCGTTTGTTTCTGCATCGTAATACTTACATTGGCGCCGATTACGGGATTTAATCATGCCATTCGGTAAACTACCTGAGTTTGAGCTGGAGGAGGGCAAGAACTGGTCATCATACGTTCGTTTAGTGAAACAATTTATATTGTTGAACGAGATAAAGCTGGAACTTCGTGTGGCCACGTTGGTAACGCATGTAGGCGCCCGAACATACCAGTTGATGTGCGACCTATGCGCTCCTGCACATCCAGAAGACAAAACCTTCGATGAGCTCGTCAACCTAGTGGCTGGCCACCTAGAACCCAAGAGATCGGAGATAGCAGAAAGACACACGTTTCGTCAACGACGCCAAGCAGAGGGCGAGTCTGTCACCGTTTTTTTACAAAATCTAAAGCATTTCGCAACCCATTGCAACTTTGGATCGCAACTGGAAGTCAACCTCCGCAATCAGTTTGTGTCCGGGCTGCGGAGTGAGGACATGCGCTCGCGCCTATTCGCTGAGTCGTCGCTTGACTACAAGAAAGCTGTGGAGCTGGCGCTCGCGCTGGAGGCGGTGGAGCGGCACGCGGCTGAGGCCGTGGCCGGCGCCGCGCCGTCGGCGATCGCCGGCATCTCGGGACTCGGGCAGGGCGCCGCCGTGGCCGGGCTGCATCGGGTGGCGCAGGGGCCGCCGGCAGCTCGAGAACAAAGGGGCGCTTGCTGGCGCTGTGGGAAGAGTCGTCATGCGCCTAACAAGTGTAGATATAAGTCGTACGTTTGTGACAAGTGCAGTGTCAAAGGTCATCTATCAGTGATGTTTTCTAATAAAGCTAAGAAGGATTCACCCAAATCAAGGTACCAAAACTTTATTCAAAAAAAAACTAGTTCCGATTCGGACTCGAGCGATGGATTGTATCAAGTATTGTCGGTCAAGAGTAACTCTAAAGACAGTCCGTATTACTATACACTATCTATCGAAAATATTCACGTGAGTTTTGAAATAGATACAGGCAGCAGAATATCGGCGGTCAGTAAGTCATTTTATGATAAACATCTGTCGCATCTATCTATTATATCTGATAGTAACAAATTCCATTCATACACGGGAGAATCAATCGTGCCACTTGGGCGGGTAATGGTGAAGGTGCAACGTGAAAATGAAACATTGTCATTACCACTTTTTATAATTGACAATGGCGGTCCACCGTTACTCGGCCGTCGTTGGTTGCGCAAACTAAAATTAAACTCAATTAGCTTGCATCACCTTGCCGCTGTGACCGATCCTAAGGTATAGGCCCCACTTGTCTGACCTGGCGCGGGCATGGCACGGGCGCTTTCCTATTCCATTCAAATTTAATACAAAATTCATGGAAATAAAGCACAATTTAGCTCGGACGACTTCGCGTCATAAGCACGTCCGATCAACGACATACCGTGTGTCCTAAATTGTGCTTTATTTCCATGCATTTTGTATGAAATTTGAATGGAATAAGAAACCGCCAGTGCCTTGTCTGCGTCCGACGAGGTCACATTCATCGGGCACGGACATGGCGCAGACATGGCACAGGCGGTTTCCTATTCCATTCAAATTTCATACAAAATGCATGGAAATAAAGCACAATTTAGGACACACGGTATGTCGTTGATCGGACGTATGACGCGCCATTTCGGCGCCTGCGCCCGATCGCCGCCAGATGGGCGTCAGATGGCCGCCAGTTCGTAGTATGTACTTGCTTGCGACATACGTCTGTTAGTGATGTAAAAATGCGTGACGAATGACGATATCGAATTTAATATTGATTTTTTTGAATTGATTGTAAAATATGCAACGCTTTATGATCATTGTCGTTCCATTATTGTAACTGAAATGTTCAAGATAAATTGTGGCTGGAAATCGGAAAGAGATTAAACTAAACCGGTATTAAGATTTTTTTATGTAATACCCATGGTAATACTAGCTGATCCTTGTGCAAATTCGTTTGCGCGTATTTTCTTCAACTGTATCAGGGCCCGATTTGGTAACCCGATGAAGAGGTTTTCGGCAGGGTTTTTCCAAAAGTTTAGTTAACCATCTCCGTATGGTTTACACTATTATTTGATAGGTTAAACAATTCAAAACCCTTTTGATTAGGTTATCTGATCATGAGGGTTATCAATAGTATTGGGTTTTGGTATTATTCCAAAACCCATTCCTTAGGGTTACCCTTTTTATCATTGTAACACGGGTTATAAGTGGGTTATAGGAGATAATGGAGAAAATAATTTCGGTCAAAAGATTAAAAATAATTGCGGTAATTGTGTTCTAAGCATTAAGGGTGGAAATGCAGACTACTAATTGTTTATTTTACGCAATAATAATTATATTATAATAAAATAGGAATAAATTTTCAATGACAGCTGTCAAACTTAAATCGACATATCTCGAGAACTACTTATCATAGACTTGCCTTTACTAGCTCAAATGATTGCTATTGACAAGACCTTAATTTTCGATGACAGCTGTCAAACTTAAATCGACCATATCTCGAGAACTACTCATCTTAGACTTGCCTTTACTAGCTCAAATGATAGCTATTGACAAGACCTTAATTTTCGATGACAGCTGTCAAACTTAAATCAACCATATCTCGATAACTACTCATCTTAGACTTGCCTTTAGTAGCTCAAATGATAGCTATTGACAAGACCTTAATTTTCAATGACAGCTGTCAAACTTAAATCGACCATATCTCGAGAACTACTCATCCTAGACTTGCTTTTACTAGCTCAAATGATTGCTATTGACATGAACTTAATTTTCGATGACAGCTGTCAAACTTAAATCGACCATATCTCGAGAACTACTTATCTTAGACTTGCTTTTACTAGCTCAAATGATAGCTATTGACAAGACCTTAATTTTCGATGACAGCTGACAAACTTAAATCAACCATATCTCGAGAACTACTCATCTTAGACTTGCCTTTAGTAGCTCAAATGATAGCTATTGACAAGACCTTAATTTTCAATGACAGCTGTCAAACTTAAATCGACCATATCTCGAGAACTACTCATCCTAGACTTGCTTTTACTAGCTCAAATGATTGCTATTGACAAGACCTTAATTTTCAATGACAGCTGTCAAACTTAAATCGATCATATCTCGAGAACTACTTATCTTAGACTTGCTTTTACTAGCTCAAATGATAGCTATTGACAAGACCTTAATTTTCGATGACAGCTGTCAAACTTAAATCAACCATATCTCGATAACTACTCATCTTAGACTTGCCTTTAGTAGCTCAAATGATAGCTATTGACAAGACCTTAATTTTCAATGACAGCTGTCAAACTTAAATCGACCATATCTCGAGAACTACTCATCCTAGACTTGCTTTTACTAGCTCAAATGATTGCTATTGACAAGACCTTAATTTTCAATGACAGCTGTCAAACTTAAATCGACCATATCTCGAGAACTACTCATCCTAGACTTGCTTTTACTAGCTCAAATGATTGCTATTGACATGAACTTAATTTTCGATGACAGCTGTCAAACTTAAATCGACCATATCTCGAGAACTACTCATCCTAGACTTGCTTTTACTAGCTCAAATGATTGCTATTGACAAGACCTTAATTTTCAATGACAGCTGTCAAACTTAAATCGACCATATCTCGAGAACTACTTATCTTAGACTTGCTTTTACTAGCTCAAATGATAGCTATTGACAAGACCTTAATTTTCGATGACAGTTTTTAGTTTGACAGCTGCCATCGAAAATTAAGATTTTATTAGTAGCTATCATTTGAGCTAGTAACGGCAAGTCTAGGATGAGTACTTCTCGAGATATGGCAAATTCAAGTTTGACATATGTCATTGAAAATAAAGATCTTGTCAATAGCTATCTTTTGAGCAATTAACGGCTAGTCTAGGATGAGTAGTTCCTGAGATATAACCATTTATAGATGAATTTGTAGAATGAGTTTCGAGTGGAGCTTTGAGTTGAGTTTTGAGTTTGAGTTTTAGAGTGACAGTGACAGTGACAATCAAAAATTATTATTCAAAATAGTTTAGAGGTCATATTTTTCTTTTTAACACGTTGACTGCGGATCCCGGACATAACGCTTTACAAAATACTCATTATGTGTACTGTCGGCTTTGCCTAATAAATACAATAAAAATAAAAAATAACGCAACGCAGAGTACTCTGCGATGATGCCCTATGAAAACTGACTGAAACACATTTTTTTCTTTTTAACATGTTGGCTGCGGGCCTCAGTCATGACATAACTGATGACTTATGAAAACTGAAACACCTTTTTTTTCTTTTTAATATGTTGACTGCGGGTCTCGTATATGATATGATAACGCATACTCTGCGATGATGACCAATGAAAACTGACTGAAACACAGCACTTTCCTTATGTTTTCAAAACTTTTCTTTAATGCAGTGACGCTCTTCCTTCAACCAAATAAAGCGATCCGAACTTATACCTTATTATTGACGACATAAATCAAGAGTCAAAATCTAAATTCCCCCACCCAGTGTCAGGCGTAATGATAACCATTGTGTAACATTCAAAAAAACTTATCAAGAGGTAACTCCATTCATTCGTTTAACCTCATAAGAGGTTAACCCTATCGACTGAAAACCAAAAGGAACGGGTTACACTTTTGCTTGTGTTAGGAGGAGAATACCCAAACGAAAGGGTAATCCCGTCAACTGTATAACCCAATGAAGGGGTTTCACTTTCGAAGCAACTAACTTGAAATCGGGGTTGTACGGGCCCTGATCTGTATAATAATTATATTAATTGTATATTAATTGTAAGCACGAGAGCAAGAGCATCTTCGTCTTCTGAGGATGACATGCTGACACATCGATACCGGACAACAGACTGCACTACACTTGTGCCTCTGTCACGTCATTTCTGCGTCTTGTCCTCGCCATGCCCGTGCCATATCCTCGCCACGTCCGTGCCACGTCCGCGCCATGTCCGCGCCTTGTCCTTGCCCGATATGTGTGACCTGGGCCTTAGGTAGCAAAATTAAAGTTAGATTTTCCCGATGTTTTTAAATCGGGTCTTGGTAGCTGTAAAACCAAATTGAAGTTATTTTTAAAAGACGATACGCCCATATTCTGCAAAGCTAGATCGCTGCCCCTTGCTTTACGCGAACCTGTCGAACGCGAATTGGAACGTTTACAGAGCGAGCAAGTGATTTATAAGGTCAATCGTAGCGACTACGGTACACCTATTGTTCCCGTTATCAAACGCGACGGGTCAATTAGATTATGCGGTGATTACAAAATCACGCTTAACAAGGTTTTAAAAGATTTCCATTATCCACTACCGAGAATTGAGCAGTTGTTCGCTGCCTTGAGCGGAGGGGAGCAGTATAGCAAAATAGACTTAAAACATGCTTATTTACAGTGTATGCTAGAAGATAGTTCGCAACCGCTTACTGCCATTACCACTCATATTGGAACTTTTATTTATAGAAGGGCCCCTTTTGGGTTGAAGTGTCTACCAGAAATGTTTCAAAAGCTGATTGAAGAAACACTGAGCGGGTTAAATTGCGTGGCCTTCCAGGATGATATTTGTGTAACTGGTGCCACTAAAGAGATTCACTTAGCAAACTTACGAGCAGTTCTGGCACGTTTACAAGAAGCTGGTTTGAGGGTTAAATTTGAAAAGTGTGAATTTTTTAAAGACGAAGTTTGTTATCTTGGCTATAGGATCAACAAACACGGTTTGCACACCGATAGTAGTAAGGTTGATGCGATCGCTAAGGCCCCAAGCCCACAGAATGTATCTCAACTTAGAGCTGTGTTAGGTCTTATAAATTACTACGCTCGGTTTATTCCAAATATGAGTACTCTGTTACAGCCACTTTATTATCTACTCAAAAAGGGAAGTAAATGGCAGTGGACGCAAGAGTGCGACGCGGCATTTCGCTCAGTGAAAGAGGTTCTGACGCGCGAGCCCGTGCTGGCGCACTACGACGCGTCCCTGCCGCTCGTGCTGGCCGTGGATAGTAGCGCGTACGGGCTGGGTGCCGTGCTCTCGCACGCCTACCCGGACGGCTCCGAGCGCGTCGTGTGCTGCGCCTCGCGCACCGTCACCGACACCGAGCAAAGGTACAGCCAGGTCGACAAGGAAGCACTTGCCATCGTGTACGGAGTGAGTCGGCATCACCAGTACGTTTATGGACGGCGTTTTACTCTGAAAACGGACCATATGGCACTCAGTTACATTTTTGGACCAAAAAAAGGAATTCCACAAACCGCCGCCAGCAGACTGCAAAGGTACGCTGTAAAGTTAGCCGCTTACGACTTTGATATTAAATTCGTACCGACAGAACGTAACGGCAACGCAGACGCACTATCGCGCCTACCGTTGCACAACCAGCGTAAAGTTGAATCGGAACAAGATGACGCTGGGTACTTGCACTTTGTAGAAGACAGTTTTCCTATAGGTCACAGAGACTTAGCCAGGGAAACTAAAAAAGACTTAGTTTTGCGAAAAATCTACGGGTACCTTATGAGCGGTTGGCCCGTAGATATAGAAATCGAAAATGAGAAGCCTTATTTTCACAGAAAAGATAGTTTGCACATAGATCACGACTGTATAGTTTGGGGCTACAGGGTTGTGGTACCGGCCTCGTTGCGTGCACAAATCCTCGACGAGATACACTCTGGGCACCCAGGCGTAGTGCGCATGAAGCAGATCGCGCGTAATTACGTGTGGTGGCCGCTCCTGGACGCCGACATCGAAGCGTGCGCGCGAGCCTGCGCCGCCTGCGCCGCCGTGCGCGACGCACCCCCGCACGCGTCGCCCGTACCCTACGCCTGGCCCAAAGAGCCGTGGTCTAGACTCCACGTTGATTTTTTACATTTCAAAGGTAAAACTTATTTTCTAGTCATAGATGCGCATTCAAAATGGATCGAGGTATTTTACATGCCCACTGGAACCACAGCGATAAAAGTCGTGGCAGTACTTCGCGAGTGTTTCGCCAGATTCGGACTTCCCAAACAGTTGGTAACAGATGGAGGCCCGCCTTTCACCTCGGAGGAATTTGAGAAGTTTCTTCGGTGCAACTGTATCAAACGCATCTTAACAGCACCATACCACCCGTCGAGCAACGGGGCAGCCGAAAATGCCGTGAAGACTGTCAAAAAGGCGTTAAAAAAATCTACAATCGAAGGAGAAGATGTAGATCGCGCACTGAATAAGTTTCTCTTTCAGTATCGCAACACGGAGCACGCTAGTACTAAGCGTTCGCCGGCGGCTGCCATGCTAGGCCGGCACTTGCGCTCGCGGCTCGATGTGCTGCGCCCGCGAACTGCGGACTTTGTGGAAGCCGCGCAGGAGGCACAGGTGCGCAATGCAGGCGGTGCGTATCGCGAAGTAAAGGAAGGGGACGAGGTATTGGTGAAAGACGTTCGACCGAACAGCACAATTAATTGGAAACCGGGCGTCGTGACGGAACGAACGGGTGCAGTTACATACAAGGTACGTTCGGAGGATATTACGAAAACCAAACATATTGATCAGATAATGCCGACACGTAAAAGCAATCGACTTTCACTGGCCAGAAATGTACTAGGAACTGGATGTGGAGAAGTTTTCGCCAAGACAGACGAGCTAGACCCAGCTGTAGACGTGAGTCAGGACCTGGTCGAGTCAGAGCTAGCTTCCTCGCCATTTCATGACGCGGAGGCTTCCCCGCGCCCCGCGCCAAGCTCTCCGCTGCCATGGACTTCCCCTACCAGACCAGCCGTTAATAATAAACCACAAATAAATGTTGCGGCACCTTCCTATCTTCGTCCTCGTACAAACAGACCCAATTATAAATTGTGATTGTTGTTATTATAATTATTTATGTTTATCGCTCTTATAAGGTAGATGGATCATTTAGCTATAAAACATATAAAAGATGCGGTAACCCAGCTACTAATCGGTATGCAAACTATTAAGCCTAAGATGCAAGTACTTTTCTATTTTTTTTTCTGAAGGGAGGATGTTAGCTACATAATATGTATTAAGAAAATTAATTTAATTACATAATTGTGTACTTTGTGGTGATTTACCTACTAAAGCTAACAGATATAAATTTCTGTAAGCTTCGGTAGGTATGCATTTAGTCATAGGCACTATGTTATAGTATGTACCTACTTATAACCTATTTTGTAATTTCTTTGATCATGATTATTTTTGTATTTCAAAGAGGGGAAAGTTGTAGTGTATACGCGGGTACATGTAAAAGCCTACCCACAAAATTCTAGGAATAAAGCAGTCTTGATTCAATGGCGTTTGTTTCTGCATCGTAATACTTACAAAAAGCATTAATTTAAATATGATTATTGTTAATATACTGTTTTTTTACTGGCATTCAAAACACTGCTTAGAATCAATTGTAAAAGCAGTGTTTTGACTTCCTGTCTGCATCTGCCGGCGCGAGTTTTGATTCCACCAATCATGACCGGCCCAAGTGTTGCCGATCATGGTTGTGGAGGGGGGACTCGCGACTGACACGACACAGGAGTCGCTGTAAGCGAGCTCAGTCTTTTTCGGATTTTTGGAGGATAAAAGTAGAAGTGTATCACGTGTATTGTAATGTGCTAATGTGCGAATAAACTAGAGGATAACTGTGAGTATTTTCAGTTTTATTTAAATTGTTACTTCCTATTGAAATACCCTAGCTTGCTGAAAGTAGGTAGGTAATGTTGGTAGACTTTCTGAACGTCGTTAACAAAATTATCAAATGATCCTGAAATGCTGGTGAAGTTCTTCCAAAAGGTACCACTGAGACTGTTGACATGTGTCAGAGGTTTTTCGCCCCTGTATAGAAAGTGGTTACTATTACAGCCATAATTTACTGGATGAAGACCCTGTAGATATTTGTCTGTGCTTGGCAATGGCAATTTATTTATATAAATGAAACGCAAAATCGACACTTCACCCACTAAAATATAATGTAAATAACCTGTTCTGTTTATTTCTTGATAAATGTTCGGTGTTTTTATTACATTTATTTAAGTGGCATATTGGATTCGGCTTTAGTTCCAATAACTTTACTGACGACCTCTGTGGCGCAAAGGGCGAAGGCCCGTCGGTCGCCTAGGAGTGGGACCCAAAAGGTTGTGGGTTGGATTTACCACGAGACAAATGTTTGTATGATCTACATACCCATTTTTCTCGGGTCTGGGTGATTTGTAATTGAATTTCCTTACAAAAAAAGTGTACAGATATGATAAGTACCAAAAGTACGTATAATATCAGTCTTACTCTTGTAGTTCCCAATGAACAAGCTCTGCTCAGTTTGGGGCTAGATGATGTGTGATTACTGATTAATGTTCATATGGTAACTATTATAAATAACTCGCGAGCTTCTGGAAAAATAAAACTCCACTAGCTAGAAATTGAACGGCTTATCGCCTTATTTGGCCCGCAATACGGTAAGACGTTATGATGGCGCCGAGCAACACCATCATACTTGTGAGATCTTGATGATGTATCTAACTATAATCTTATTCTCACCCGCACTTAGGTTAGGGCACATAAGGTAACCAACGATGAATGAGGAAAATACAAAATGTTATACTTTAAATCATAACCTGACTGAAGATAACAAGTTCCGCTCCGCTCGCCGTCAATGGCCAACGCCTTTTGAAAGCCGTGGCTTGCCCCGTTCACTGTAATTTGGAATCTACGTAGGCGTTACCTGCCTTTTCAGTCCACAGCTGAACACAGTCTCCTTTATGTTTATGAAGGAAATGCCCATAATCCCCACGCTGGGCATGCGGTTTGGCGTCGCGTTTATTTACGCTTTAATTTTTAACTACATTTACTTTCCTAAACCGAGATCAGATGGTGGAGTCAATTAAAATTATACGTAGATTTATATCATTTTTTTTTGCTGTTCCTTTTATTTACAAAAGTAGAATTTATAATGGTACTATACGGCTACCTTAGTTTTATTGATAGGTAAAATCATAACTAATTAAAACAATAATTAAAGGGGTTATCCATGTTCCTCCTAAGAACGATCACAATGAAGCTTAAGTAACAGGTAATGTAGAAAGTACGTACATATTCACAGGTACGTAAAGTACAACATATTACCTTCGTAAGCAAGTCTGAAGGGTTTTACTAGGTTAGTTTTGGTAAAACAAGAGTAAGTATGTGGACTTAGCTAGGGTATTAGGTAAACGTTTATACCACGTTGCGTGCTACTAATTCATAGAAATTCGTTGAGTGCTACTAATTCATACCTGTTCTACCTAACTAACAAGTAGGACAAAGGTAGGAAAGTTTCAGGTCCTTACGTCGACCTTACTACTTTTATCTCTAGGTACTATGTTTAGCTATCCTTCTCAGGGTATCATAATCAGGGAGGTGAGGATGAGGATCCTATATACTGTTACTTTCTCGATGATATTAAGCTGTAATATTTTGTTGAGCTTACCTAGTTCATAGCTAGTTACCTAGTAAATTTATATTCACCGTAGGTATATTTTGCCAAAAGAATAACTTGTTTTTAAAATATAATACCTATTAAGAAAAATAGAGAAACAGAGGTACATTTGTATATATACACACCAGGAGCTAGGAAACTTGATTTCTCTCATGGATAACCCTTCATTTATTTTAATATCACGCAAGTCTTATATTATATCTAGAGTAGGTGCCTACTTAAATAATTATTTTAACATTGATACATCAAATCAGAAAGTAGGACATCTCACACCTAGGTATACCTATAGGTGTGTTGGTACCTTCTTACTCACAAAAGTAGGTAAGTACACTACCTACCTACTTCATAATCATCATCAGCTCATAGCAGTCCACTACTTTTGTCATTGTTATTTGCATTTTAGATTCTATTATTTAATTATTATTATTATTATTCTCATGATTTTAATTAGTTGACATTTGATATTATACCTTAATTGTTTTTGCTTAGATAAATTCTGATTGTTTTTTACCATTTTGTTTGTAAGCCCGTTAGCCCGGTAGGGACTAGATATGCACAAATAACTTCCTTTATGGTCTATTACTTTACTCTTTGCAAATAACTATAAGATCAATGTAATTAGACCTATTTCCACAAACAATAAATATCATATATCATTTAAAACTACTCACTCATAGGTCTCCCCCAATGAGCGCCATTGCGTCCTGTGTTCAATGTTTTAAACATTCTTACAACAAATGTCATACCTATTATAGGAATGACGACTGGGTAAAAAAAAAATCTAATTAGTCCGTCAGATAGATAAACAAAAAATATTAGACACGTATGTTTTATTTATCGAATAAATAATAATGGACTGAGATATAGAGCGTCCAACTTCGAGAGTGGGGACTCGTGACGTCACGGCTAGGTAAAAAGTGTACGAAGCCGTGACGTCACGCGGAATTTCCACGCATTTATTTATGTCATAATAAGATATAAGATAATCCTATTATTATACTATCGTATTTTGTTTATTTATTCCTACACCATCAATAATCATTTTATTATTTACGTTCCTTTCTGGCGTAACAAATTTTTCACTTAAGTACAGGCTGAGTATTTGTTTTTCTTTTAGTAATTGATTAAGTTCGTAATATTTTATAGTTAAATCTTTGTTCGGGTGTCACCAGAAAAGCCTTGAGCTGAAAATCAGCGCTGAGGATTCGTTCGCAGCTTATGCTGAGCTCAGGGCTTTTCGTACTGATCTGTACATAGCTACGTCCTGCACACCTGTTTAATTTTGTCTTTCTTTTTGATATTATGTCTGTGTATGTGCTATAGGAACTAGTCCACTTTTATTGTTGTTGTGTACAGTTTTGTATGAATAAATGTCTGTCCATGTCTATGTCTATGTCTATATATATATCTTTATCATTTTTTGTTTAATTGACAAACTAAAAAATACGTGTCCAATATGTTTTGATAATATTATATATGACTAATTAGAATTTTTCAGTCGACATCCCTAATATCCCCGATGGAATGTTATTTAGAACAAAATAATCTACCTACTAGGTAGGATACACCAAATTCTGAGTAAAATTAAAACATCATCAACTTTTGTGACAACTAAATAAAATAGGCAATGGTGGTCACTACGTTTGCATCTTCGTTTACCTATATCTAAGTAGGTATAGGTACTCATTACACATTTTAAATGGCTTATCAACAATTTTTGTATAACTAGTTAGAGCCTAACGAAGCTATATCCTAAGCGCTGTGTCACTGACAGTGCTCAGTGACGTCGACGACCGTGTTCTTCCGCCAGCCGAAGAAGAAGTACCCGAGTGCGAGACCGGCAATGAGCGCCACGCACAACCACACGTTGTACGTCATGAACACCAGCATGAGGATATACGAGGCCGTGGACTGTACCACGTGCAGGAGCGTCTGTATGATATGCCCCGTCGAGAGCATGGAGTATCTGGAACGAAAAGAAAACAACATTTGTAGTAGTAATAAAGTTCTTTGTGAAGGGCTTGTCCGGGGAAGTACTGCCAACATGTCTATTTCTGCCGTGAAGCAGCTGTCTGTGTTTCGGTTTGAAGGGTGTGAGTGCCGGTGAAATTACAGGCACAATAGGCTTATCATCTTCATGCCTCAAGTTGATGGACGCAGGGTGTTGCATCGTAGAGCACGTTCCAAAAAAATGTGATCTACGATGCAATGCTTTGTGATAGGTAATGGTTACCACTTAACATCAAATGGACCATGTGCGTGTTCCATCTTCAAGTACCATAAAGAAATATGTTTAAAAGTAGTGAATACTTAGGGCACAATATATCATAATACTGAAACTATTAATGTTTGGAGGTACTAATAATTCATACTTATACTAACTGGTAGTACCTAAATAGGTTTCACGAATGATTATCATTATTATTAGGCTTGTCGTTACTTATACGTATTTATTGTACAGGTGTGGTTTGTAGAAAATACTGCAAGCAATAAGACTAGTTCTAGTATCTTTTGATACATTATTTGTGCAATACAGAATCATAAATATAATTGTAGTATAAAGTAGTAAGTTCACTGAATAGCGACAGGTTTGATCTTAAATGGTTTATTCCTCGAATTTTGCGTGTCATGAATTGTTTAGATTAGGTGGGTGTAATAGAGGACGCATTTACTAGGAGGCCCAGACCTCCTTTTAGGCCGTATTTATTTTATCCTAAACATGATCTCGCTTTCAACCAATATGTTGTGGAGAATACATTATTGGAGTTACGGTGGTAGGTTAGATGGTCAACCTAAAAATTAACGCCATTCCAATATATTATGCTAGTGGAGTGTGGTAAATGCAGTTGGAGTGGAGGAGGCATGGTAAATTTAAAAAAATTACGTTTCAAAGTGCTATACAGTTCCTACTGAATAAATGCATTTTGAGTTTGAGTTTGAGTTCATGTTCAGTTTTAGATAAGAAAGACTGTACCAAATTTGATTTGACTTACTTTGAGTGCGGGCCTTGTATATGAGGTGCAAGCAAGAGCTATCGCATGACTTGGCCCACGAGATTACCGCTATGTGGGAGGTCGATTCAACAATTATCATTCCGATAGTCGTTTCAGTGAACGGTCTAATAGAGAAGAGCCTTGACCAATATCTTAAGAGGCTCTCGCTATGCAGCTGGTGAGCTGGATCAAGGGCCAGATACAGAAGGCTCTCCTGGACTCGGCACGCATTGTGAGGTTTCTCTCTCTGCAGCCCTAGCCACCGACCGTTTGAGCCCTGCCGATGGTCAACACAACAACACAACCAGCCTATATCAGTCCACTGCTGGACATAGACCTCCCCTAATAAAGGGGGATATGCCCATAATCCCCACGCTGGGTATGCGGGTTGGGGATCGCAGGGCACAGCTTCTCGCACCGCCGACGCTGCTGCCCGTCGGCGGCCGATTTAGCTGTGCCGATGTAGGCTGTGCTATGCCGCAATCAGCCGGCCGCCAGAGCCTCGTTCGTTGTTTAGCAGGGTGCACCACGTGCAGGTGAGGTTAGCTTGGGTTCCGAAGATAGGGGTAAGAACCCCGTACACCCCCTGGTCGATGGTCGAGTCTCCCTTTTTGATACATTTTTTACTATATTATAATATAATATTTATTTATGTAATAGTATTAAGAATAATTTATAGTAAAAAATGTATTTTATGACGAGTTTACAATTCAATAAAGTACCTATAATAATAATGAAAAATAAAATAATAGTATTCTTACGCCTATTGTAATGCCAGCTTCGAAGCTAGGCGACAATCGGTACTGCTCGTGCCATCATTGCCGTGAAAACCTACTCGTTTAGAAGAGGCTTTATGATGTACGTACTTGACAACGGCAGTGCCGGTGCAGGGTCCGTTGGCGCCGCACTCGCTCTTGGTGATGTTGACGGTGGAGTCTCCGGAGGCAGTGGGCACGCGGGCGTGGAGCGCCTCCCGGTAGTACTTTAGTCCCTCGTAAAGCGCGCCCGCCAGGAAGATGGCGGCACACGAGCCCACTAGCTCCCACACCGTCGTCGTCATCCACCCGCTGAATAGGATCTCCTGGCACACTCCTGTGTGGAACTGGAATGAGAAGGCATTCATAAGTTTTGAAAACCACTGTGGCGCAGTAACTGAAAGCCCGCCTTAAAACGCTTACAGCCTGCGCACATTAGACGACAAAAGTCAGCGATTAGACGCTACGACACGCTGCGGGGGACAATTTTCATACATTTTGTTCTAAGCTCTGCACACACGGCGACAATCGCGACAGCAAGATATGACAGACGCTCGCGACTAAGCGCGACTACAAAGCGTCGTGTTTGCGTGGTCTCATAATGTTAGAGGCTCGGTTTAACCTACCTATTTACAAAAGAATAAATAGTAAGTACCTAAGTTGTATGACAGGCATGCGGTTACTGCAACATAAAAATTGCTTATTTGAGACTAATAATGATGTGTGTAAGAGTGCGGTATTGAAAAAAGGCAAATTACCCCGTCTGTGAAACGTTTCACTGCGAAAAACCAGCCTGGCATGTGCAGGTCCGCAATTCAAAACGTTAAATCTAATGCAACTAAACACTTGGTCCTAAAGAGAATGACTAAGTACATACCTACCTAAGTAGTAAAGTAAGTAGGTACCTGCTGAGAAATCCTCGCAGATACTGTGATGAGGAAAACATGTGACAACAACTAACAATTTTATGAATAACAATAGGTACTAATGTTTCGCCGAATAACGTCACATTTGTATTGATTTCGCACGCTCTCGCTTTGTATTTCGCAAAACCGTGTCAAAAAAATTACGAATGTGTAAAATTATTTGGAATAAGTACCTACTACATTTAGTATTACTTATACAAGGCCTGGCCTGGACGTAGTCTAGGTGGCTGCGGGCTGAGGAGTGAGGATGTGCTGCTGGATATCAACAGTTGTGTTTTCACTGTTCAGCACTCAATTGAAATATTGAAATTGACTGCAACTGTAGGTATTGCTTAATTATCACGAATCCCCCTAGTTTCTTATTTTTGGAGGGTATTCCATCACCACGTTTAGCTGGCTTCTTGGTGATCGCAGTATTGAGTTTGATCAAACATATGGTATTGATGCACTGTTTGATTTCAATCGCTTAGTCGCACCCTAAGAGCAAAGTGGAGAACAGAATAAGAAAGGGGCCAAAATGCTTTGCGACTTTATGTAAACAAAATAGGTATTACTTTAACCACGTTTATCATTATAATTTATAACTACGTTTAGTTTAATAGCCTGCGCACATTCGACGACAAACGTCAGAGATTAGACGCTACGACAAGCTGCGGGGGACGATTTTCATACATTTTGTTCAAATCAATCGCGACATCAAGATATGACAGATGCTGGCGACTAAGCGCGACGACAAAGCGTCGTGTTGTTGAAATGTACGTAAACTACCATCTATAAAATGTACCTACTAGATACTCGTAAAGTTTAATTTTTTTATTTATTTACATAAATAAGTAAATAGCTAGCTAGGCACCTACCCATTCGATATGGTAAACTTGACCTCTATGCCATACAGGCGACCGCACTTTAATCATGACATAGAACCAGTCTAACATAATCCAGAGGCTACCACAATAGATGTCCGTTAAGTTTACCTAAACAGGCAAACATAATATCTACTACAGATTTGCAAAGAAATTCTATGTGATAGAACAGACTATGATGTACAGTCTGCACGCTGATTTTCTTAGTCCTCCGAGACAAAGAGAGAGACGTCGTTTACAGTCAGCGACAAGTCGATTAACAAAATGTGTTTCAGAAATTGCTATAATTTTAAAATGCCTATATTCAGATGCTTCTATGAATTAAACGACAGAAACATTAAATTAAATTCAAGACAAGTTTTCAAATGTGGCGTGAAAGTTTAGTCAGAAGTTTTTTAATTTTACAGAACTATAGATAAGTTCGTATAGTAAGCGTTTCGTAATATTTATGGCCAATGACAAAGCATAGATTCCACTTAACACTAAAAAGTTTATGTGTGTATGTTAGTGAGTTTGTTCCAACTCAACTAAGTAATGGTTGAACGGATTTGGATGAAAGCGGAGCAGCGGGCCGAAGCTAGTAAGAAATAACACTTTGGTGTTCACTCATTGGTCATAATTTTATACATTTAAGTACTATAGGAAAGATTTAAAATTTTCATACGGATTGTGAGACCCACAGTCCCTGCTTGACATAAATTCTCTGTTTTTCGGGCCGATAAGGAAATAAAGCTTATGTAAAGCTGTGAGAGTGCTCAGAGTTGTGTTTTACTGTATGGACACAGATGACTGAAGAGTTGCTACTGGTCCTACTATCTATCTATCGTAGTTTGCGGTCGCTCCTATCGCACATGTTGTGGGAACGCGATTGCAGTTGTCGGTCTCGCGGTATGACCATACTCTACCCCTGTAGAACGTGCTTGGTAACTTTTAGAACCACTGACAGAACTATGGGTCACCTACGGTCACTTCACTTCACTTCTTTATTAAATGGCACCTACGGTCTACTAGCCCCCCGTCTACCTGTACCGTTTGGCAAATCAATATTCGCACTGTGTGAAAAAGATTTACTATTGACTTTGTACTGATACTGAAATTGAGGAAAAAAACGCGTATCACTGGTGCGGTGTTGGGGGTGTAGGAAATTAGCAAAATAAAAGTCAGCAGAAAGAATTGTTTTTTCAAAAAATCCAAAAACGAGCCTCTATCTTAAGAGCTGTTTTGCTATGTGTGGGTGGGCGTATTTATAATAAAATTCCCAGTGATGTAAAAAATCTACCACGGAGACAATTTGAAAAAAAGCTAAGAATTTGGTTGACTGAAAAATATTATTATAGTGTACCTGAATTCTTAATTTAATTTATGCATTGACTTATTTGACATTTTATTTTTTAATTTTTTATGATTTATTCCAGTTTTTTATATTATTAATTTTTGACATTTTTGTACATCTTTGTACAAATATTCAAAGTATAATTTAGGTTTGTACTTAGTTAATTTAATAGGTAATCATTGTACATTTTTTTAATTTTATCAAATGTAAAGCGCCCTAACCCACCAAATTTGCAATACCGGAAAACGGTGAATAAGTCATGTACTTACTACTAGTCTTAAGACCTACTGTTACTTACACTTATATGCAAATAAATATCTTGTATCTTGTAAAAGAACCTCCGTCTCTGCTTGTTTATTTCGCTTTGTTCACGCTTATCATAACATCATCATTTAATTTATAGATTACCTTTACCTGATTTGTGTATTTGATTGCTATTTTCATTTTATTACTTGGTTTTATTAAGGTGGTAAATAAATTTTTGTCTATAAATATTAAATAAATATTAAATATAAAGCAATTTACCTATTATTTTTACTTAAAATTGTTAAAAACGTTATTTATAAATTATTGTGTTTCAGTTGCTTTTCATTTATGTGGTATAATTTATTAATGTAAGTATATAGTATGTAGCATGTATTTTATTAGTGTAACTGGTCAGAGTTTGATCTAATTAATTAAATAAATAAATAAATCTATCGGACTAGTTATTCAGCGAAGAGCTTATTTTATTCATGGTAACTTACCACCATAGCGTGGTGATGTGAGTCGCCGCAAGCCATGCTGCCGTGGTCCCCATGGTCTCCGTGGCCGCCGTGGCCACCGTGGTCTCCGTGGTCACCGTGGTCCATTGCTGCCATTTCTGAAAACAACGACAGAAATTTACCAGGATAAGTTTTAAGTGAAACTTTACATAAGAATAGAGAGAAACTACTACAGGTTTTATGAATGAATAAAATTAAATATATTTTCCTTAAGGTAAATGATGATGATGAGGTACAGTTAGCGACCAGAGTATTTGACACTTAATTTTTTTTAACTATTACAATTCCATAAGTTCTACTTTCTTAACCTATAAACCTAATTGGAAGATTTGCTTTAGAATTAAAACTTTTAAAAAGCATTTTAAAGTTATAAAGATATTTAAAATTCATTTGCTCTACTTTTGTCGCGGTCCGTACATTCAAATTACTCGCTTTCATTGATGTCATTCCATTTCATAGTTTATTTGCATGTTTTCTGGGTAAAAATATATATAATACCTACCTGTCTTTTATGTACCACCTATCTAAATTATGAAGTCTTTACTTTTTGTCTTGTACTTTAGTTTTGTCCTCAAATTACATTCAAATACACACAAAACATATAATTTGAATGTCTTTCGGATCAGTGTATCAAGATTTTTTTGTTATATTTTATTTTTTATGTTACCTAAAGATGGAACAAGTACTTTGCCTACCTATCGCAAAGCATTGCATCGTAGATCACGCTTTTTTGGATCGTGCCCTACGATGTAACGCCCTGCGTTCATCAACATGAGGCATAAAGGTGATATGCCTCTTGTGCCTGTAATTTCTAAAAACTGCTACACTGCAGAAATAGGCATGGTGGCAGTACTTCCCCGGACGAGCCCTTCACAAAGAACTCTACTATCTCATACTAAGATTTCACAATCATCTTCATCACGGGTATCCATGCTACTACTAAAGGCAGTGCTTAGATGCATTGCGCTGCATTGTGCAAACTAAGCTGAAGTGAAAGCTTCAATAGAATTTGCAACAATCTCGGGTTGCGTAAGCGCACCATGGCTTTCCTCTAAACTATCTATACACTACCTGGTTACATATATTTACGTAACTACTAAACCTAGGTTCCTATTACATTTTGGAGCAATATTATAGCTTACTATAATAAGCTAGGCTATGCCTTGCAAGTGCGGATGAACCGATCGTTCGTCATTCAGAACAAAAACATAAATTTGGTTACGTTCGTCATTTAGAATAAAAATTAAAATGGAAAATACTTCAATATTGGTAGGAAACAAACAATCCAAAATCGCCATTAAAGGCATCAAGTCTACCGAAGGTATTCTCTATAAAGCCGGCTTTTCACTATGGGATGTAATGTCTAGTACATCTTGAGCTTTAAATTACACGTGATCATATGTAACTTCTGCACCGAATGTCACCATTCAAACTCAGGACGAGGCAGGGGGAGGCGCGGTGTCACGTGTCTAGTACAAAATGTATGATGAGCGATAATAGTTATTTGTTATACAAGAGTGCAAAGTTGCTTTTTAACCTCAATTTTGATGACCGAGCAAGCGAAGGATTCTAATAGCGAGTGATTCAAAAATGTTAATCCTAAGCGTTAGCGAGGGAATCAAAAGAGCACGAGGTGAAAAATCTTTGCACTCGAGTGCAACACGTAACTTTTCATCCCACCTCAGCGAGGAAATAATAAATTTACAAAAAAAATTCACATTAGCTTAACATTTAAAAATTAAAATAAAATAAAGTACACCAAGAAGGTTCTGAGTCTGAGGTTTTATCAAATTAAAAAGGTTGTATGGTAAATTCGGCACCATGGAGGTAGAAGTAAATAGGTTTAATGATGTTTTGAATTCACAAACTTAGTGCACACGATGTTCTAAATTCAATTTTACTTTATCCTCTAGCGGATAAAAACAGCTTTTGTACTCAGATATCGAAGAGCAAAAAAATACTCTTTCCGAGATGGGAGGATGAAAAATATTATATCTCAACATGTAATATATATACCATAGTCAAAAGCCGGCTTAAAACCGCGTTGCTAAGTATTAATCCCCCGTCCATGATGAGTTTTCTAATGACAAGGCGTAAAACCCGAGTGGAGTAATAATGCAACGTTTTCCTCCCGCGTCACGTAACGTTACGTGTCATCGTTACGTTCATTAGGTGTACGCTCTGTGATCGCTCTGTTAGGAGATGCGTTAGGTGGAGTTTATCGGCTGTTTGCGTTCCTATTTAATAATTCTAAATAATAGTATTTCGACAAATATTTTAGACTTAAAAATTATTTTTAGTATGGTAAATAAATGAGCAGGACTAAGCTAGGCCTACCACTTCACGCATGAATAAATGAATATGAACATGAGTACAAATAATATTTTGACAAATCTAATTTTCTAGGTAGGTAAAATTTTTTTACCTTGCATGTAGATTCTATAAATAGCTTATCATTAATAAATAAATAAAAAAGTCATTCATAAAGCGAAGCACTATTGGCATTTACCAAATATTGATATGCGACAACATTCCGCTCGGTCAGCGCACACAAAAAATTCCGTGTTCTATTTTTCGAATTATCTACCACAGATATACCTGATTTTTGAAATATCCGGCCTTATTGTTTTTTCGCCTAAAAAATTATTTTACCTAAAATAGCTTCCCGTTCCGTTCCCCGCGTCTTCGGGGAATCGCGACTTCGGGGAACCGGTTCATATAATTATACTCCTTCGGAGGCTGAATTTCAGGAAGCCCTATCTAAGTACACTATACAGTGCAAAGATGCATACTCTTATGGTATAGGCCTTACGGTTTAGGCTGTAAAAACCCAAATCGTGGACGTAACCCTTAAAGTCGCTAAGTTAAAGTATAGTAAAAGTGGTATTGGGCAGGTCACGTCTGCCACATGTCAAACGACCTATGGGCAAAGACTACCACAACAAATTATGTGGAAATAACTCAGGATCGTAATTTCTGGAGGGAATGGAAGAAGGCATTTGCTCAGTAGTGGGTAAATTGAATTAAAACATTTAAAAAGCATTTTAAAGTTATAACAATTTTGAAAATTCATTTTGCTGTTCTTTTGTCGCTGTCCGTTCATTCAAATTAATCGATTTCATTGATGACATTCCATTTCATAGTTTATTTGCATGTTTTCTGGATAAAAAATATTATTTGCCTAGTATAATAATAATTCCTTATTAGTATTCATTGAAATGGCATAGACCCTGTCTCGTATAAAGCTGAAAAAGGTAAACAAAAGGGATACCAGTAAAAATAAGTTTTTTACTACCACTTACCTCCTTTGTCGAAAAAAAAAATCTACGATTTTTATTTTAGCCGAAACTTTTAAGTGTACTTAAATTATGATTCGAGCATACTTTTAATCTAATATTTTGTTTCCTTACAAAAATATTTGAGGATAAACATGTTTTATGGCTAATTTATTTTATAATACTGGTCATATTCTGGGGAATGCTGGCCGTACCCTCAATACTACACATTCGGTTTCTTTGCACCGTTTGAAGTCAACTGCTGCCATCATCTGATACGATTGTGCTATTAGTATTTACAAATAAGTATTTTTTGTTACAAATAAGTATTTTTGTGTATATTTCTGAGGTCTCTCTGGTCAAATATTAATAATTTATGTAAGTATTGTAAACTTTAATAATTTACTTTTATAGGTAAAGTGCTCTCTGATAAAAAAAACGTACATATAATTTGTTTGTTTTATATATTACAGCCTAACGCGCTGTCAAGTCTAGCTATGTAATAATGCCTTTCTATAAGAAAATTTCCTGCTCAAGCAAAGTCGCGGGCAAGAACTATATAAATAATGAGCCTTTATAAGGTTTTGGTCCACTGCCATATCACTTTGTCAGTGACATTTCTTTGTTTACATTATTTGCAGGATTTATAAATACTGACTATACCATGCAAAGATGGAAGCTGTAGGTATCCTAGAGCCCAGACCATATCCAATCCATTGATCGGCGCACTTGGCAAAACAAAGATTGATCACAGTCGATGGCGCATTGAGTAACTGTTTACTTTTGCTTCACTGCTCCACTGTTCTTGGATACGGTGCTGCATGTGTATGTTTCTACTAAATAAAACACGCACACCTTATCTACATTTAAACAATTTTTAATTAAAGTTTTATCGTTTAATAGCTTTTGTGTATCACTCGCTTGTATATATATTTGTAAATCTATTCCTCGGGCACATAACTTTATTAAGGACTAAGCAAGCTAAGGACCGCTTGCAACTTCTTTTGCGTGTATACGCTTTTTAAGTTACGTGTAACCCTATCTAGAGTAAGAAGTACCAACTTACATTGCCAGGTTAGGTCCGGGTAAGTACCCGGGCGCTTTCTCGTTCCCGTTCCCGTTTCCACTCCCACTTCCGCTACCTCCTTGCTCCCCACCCGTTCTTGCTACCTTTTCATTCCGTTGGCGACCCGTCGCCAACTCAATAGCAAGTTAAAAGTATAGGCATCATAAGTTGTTATATCCCTAATCGTAACTTGAGAAGTGATTGGTTCAATGGTAACCATTTACATATGGTTAATTTTTTTTTGCTCCGTTTGGTACTCTATGTCTTGATGACACCCTGTCTGATATAACTCATATACTTCCCAGCAAAAATTTCAAATACAACCTATCAACCTATCAAACTGTATGCAGATTGGATCAACGGTTTGAGAGTTATGCTCGAAGAAACATACATACGATTATACGAACTTTTAATAAATACTACTGAACTACAATGTCAACGATACTCTCACAAATGGGAGTTCATGTTGACATCAATATTCCTTAATGCTTTTGATTTAAAATTATTATTTTTAAGCTATTGCATAGCTTCTATCGAGGGCCTTGAGCGCGGGGACTGAATCCAGAAATTCCGTAACGAAAAAAAACCTCACGCTCCCCACTCCGATTTACTTAATTTTATAATATGTTGCTTGGAAATAGAGTTCATATTCAAACTTTTGTATTCTATTAGTTCTTCGTCACAACGTCGCAGCGCTAGTGTTCAACACAGTAAAGATAGCTACACATCCATGATTGGCCTCTGACACGAACTGACGTCTGACGTTTTTCACCTGAATCTAATTTCAGTTTTGTTTTGAAATTTGTTTTCTTATCGGTCACCACGCTCAAAAAGTGTAACTTGAATTAATATCAAAGAAAAAGAAATACTGCATAAATAAAATAAATAAATAATTATAATTGCATAAGTTGATACAAAATGCTATGCAATAGCTTTTCCGCGGCAGTCCCCGAGTGCCACACGTCTTTTTTATATTATTTCAGCTTCTGCGCATCGTGAAAAACGTCTGAAATACAGACTATAGTATTTTTTCGTGTATTTCAGAGCTCCAAATGTCTTTATCCTTTAACTGGTGACGGTATTTGAGTAATGTAAGTAGTGACGTTAGGCCTGACAGGCCTCAGTTGAATATAACTACAATACGCGATGTACATAAATTAATGACTGTAACCTACATATTTGTGATAATATAAATATTAAAGTATTAAATTAAACGATTTTGTGTATTCTAATTATGACAATAATTTAATAATGGACTTATCAAAATTGGCTCTCGTATTTTTAGAAAAAAAAAACAACATGAGATGCATATTTGGTTATAAAAAACAAAAATCGACCCTCATAATGATAATAACATTTTTAAATCTTAGTATAGACTTGAATCATTTTATAAAATAACGTAAACCTCTTATCAAATTTGTAATTTTTCTTTGTAAATGTCGGCGCAATCGACAGTGTGCACCGAGTTTTAGTGCTGACAGTTTTTTCCACGTTTGTAGCTCTATAGTATAATATCTCGATGATTTTACATTCTAATTTTAATAATTCGTTAGGTGATCTACTCATTTCATTTCAGCTTCTGCGCATGGTGAAGAACGTCTACCTATAGTCTGTATTTTTCGTGTATTTCAGAGCTCCAAATTTTGTCTTTAAGTTTAATATTTAATACCTACATTTCTTTGTCATTTTTTTATCTTTTTTGTGTTTATTGAAAATCCATGACTGTCATCCATAGGTGGTGCAGGATAGAATAAATAAATATAGATTTTTTATCTTAATGTGGAGTGGTAGAGTCATTCAGGATTTCTTTATAACTCCTTAATTTTTCCTAGCTATGTGTTATCCCTCTTTGTATGTCATCTATTTGTTCAGATTTTTTTAAATATTCAACACATTGCTGTGAAACCTACATTATTTGTCAGGACGGGTATGCGGTCGCTATTTGTCATTATTTAAGTTTTGGATTATTGAGTTCAAGACCAATTTTTTGGCTGGCATTTCGGAGTTAATTTACAACTCTACTAAATAAAAGGCATACTACTTATGTATAGTAAAATATAACGCGCCTTTTCATCATATATTTTTTTTTAAACCTGTTTCTCTACACATGCTATAACAATTACCTGCTTGCCTATCTGTTCATACAGCCGCATGCCACAACGTGGTTCACCTTGAAGCCATCCTAGATGCGCAAGCGCAACCTACAATTTTGTTCATATTATTTGTGTTTTGCAGACTAGGTATGCATTTATTTTAATCTTCAAACTTGGAGGTTCAGACTTGGTTCAGACCTACCAGTGTAAGTCCTTACTAACACTTACACCAATATACTTTAACCTATATATAACTGTAGGTTTATTATGCTGTGGCATTATTATAAAAAGTAAAATCCCTAATGATAAGCTCGAAGGTCATTTTATGACATTTATCACATCCCACATGATCGACTTAAGTAAATTTTAAATTGTTCCTTAAACTAAAGTACACCTAAATATATAAAAAATAAGGTCCTTGCTTATCGCATTAAAGTACCCAATAGAATTATCAACAAACATGAATACCTAAAGTAGGTTGATGATGATCACTTAATAACTAATAATGCAAGTCGCATGCAGCGACACTGGCCGGTGCGACGCCGACGTGACGTTGCAATGTCAAGGATGCGCAAGCGCATTGATCGCACAGGACGTCACGTAACGTCCCAATGGACATACCTAGGTGTGTAGGTATCTACGTACTACCTAGGTAGCTATTTTAAGTATTATTGTTTGTAAAAGTGCCTTGGTCTTAATAATTAGTAGAACAAAAGGCGTTGAGACAGCAGGCATATTATACCCACCCAGCTCCTGTGGATTTCAATAGCTGATAATGGCGATGATGATGATTTGATTATTTGGAGGGTGTGTTGATAATTAATATGCAAGCTACCATATTATAGGCTACTTCAATATTACCAACATTAAAAAAATGAGAAATAAAATATTTTTTGAATAATAATTACTAACATTCGATTTCATAATCGTTAGTTGAATACCCCTACCTGTTAGATATGTAGTTTCAAAATAGGCCGTATAATTTCTTACATTTTTCTAATAAATTAATAGTTTTAGTTTTATAGGCCCTAAGTGTAGTAACATACCACAGACAAGTTTTTAACTAGTATTTAGTAAGTTTAAGGTTGTTATTTGTACCTATAGTTTTATGAAGTCAAGGTTGTAGATAGACTACACAGCCTTGCTGTTAATCTACTTACGCGATAATAAATAATTTACCTACCATGGTAAATTGGTCACGACATATATGTAGTACTTATATTTTTGCAATTACATGATGTAGTTCCTCTGTTTATCTGCGATGCTGCTCCCTCACAGCCTTGAGAACAATAGGATAATTAGGAAGAGAGTTCTACATGTCGGTAAACATAGTATAGGTGCCCTTCGGCTGGGTGGAGGAAGCTGGTAGAAGCTGGATGGGTGAAGCTTAGGGCAGGGCGCAATGGAGCTCATTAGTGGAGGTCAATCTCTAGCAGTGGACTGCTATAGGCTGATGATGATGATGATGACAAAAAGTGCAGGAAATATTCAACTGCCCACCTAGAATAACTTAGAATCGAAGTAATTTAAAAATAATGCATTTTAGAAATGTTTGCTTTTTTAAGAAGTTATGTGTTCTGACTAGACTTAATTTTATAACAAAAGACTGTGTTCGAAGTCGTGTGCTAAAGAACTGAGCCAATGAAATCATTTAGCGACGAATGTGCTAAGTGACTTGGTAAGTAACAACGGTATCTTAAGATCATAAATAAGTATTTGGATCACATAAAGATGCATATTTATTGAGCTCAATCAACATCGAGATTGAAGACTGTTATAGAAGTTACATCAAATTGTTTTACTTTGGAATTAAATATAATAGTAGATTGTTTTACAAGGGACTAAACCATCCCATTATATACGAGGTTGTTATACTCCCGAGCGTAGCGAGGGGGATGACAAGACCGAGTTATAATGGGTGGTTTTGGCCCGAGTAAAACACTCTACTTTTCACTTCGATTGCGAGAAAATAAAACAATTCAAAATTAGACAATTTTCAGAAATTTTATTAAAAATTAATCAACCTTCATAAAACATCACCAAGACGGTTCTATTTTCAAAAAAAAAGATTGACGGAGCACCAAGAAGTCGAGTTTTTATGTAAGAGAACGAATGCTTTGTACGGGCTGATGATTTTAGACAAAAATTAAAAAGAAAAAATACTTTTTAGCCCGAGGTATTAAACTCGAGTTTTAGGCCCGCTAAGCTACACTATTATGATACACTTTTTGAGCAAGAGAAGTGAAAAAACCATTTATTTCAATAATTTAATCCTACAATTTTCCGATCAAACAGAAAATTATTATAAGTACAAACTGATACCTATAGATAGACAAAATCTGTCTTATTATTAATTTGACGTATGTCGCTTACATAACAACAGAGATGTTATCTCTACCGAAGATTTTTTCAAGAATTGCCCATCAAGTTTACATAGCACTCGCTAAAACTGCTACATAGTGGGAGAATATCACAATATTTGCCGAAACGGTATCCGCCAGTGTCAATGTTAGGCAGTGTTTGGTAAACTCACCATCACCACCGCATCGGTGTTGGTCATCACCGGATGTTTACTACTGGTGCTTTTACGAGCAGTTTTCAAATTACGTATTATAGTTTTGTAAATAGTCATTTGAAACGGTATTTGAGGCTGAACTTTGGCAAAACGTTTGATATTTGTAATAAAGTATTGTCAATATAAATTGCATCCACTCATAGCTCACCCATTGATTACAATATTCGAAAAATATGTGAAATCACGCGTTCTTTTCATAAACCAATAGCGACGATTGAAAATTGTTGATTGCTTTCGAATGCAAAACACCAATTAACTAAAAGGGCAAATCCATAAAATGTTTTTTTACGACAAAATTGCTGACATGGTTGGTTTATTGATTTCAATATGGCATTTGATTGAATCAGTATATGTTGTAATGCCGATTACAAAAAATGTGCATATGTCACTGGTTACGAAGACCACCAAGTAAACGAGGGAATCCATGCAGGAGCCACTGCCCCTACTCCACGGGTGATCACTCAACCAAATTCTAGTTGAGAATGATATTGACGTTTTCATGGACAATGAGTTGAGTTTTGAGCTGAGTTTGAGTTTTATCATCATCATCATAATCAGCCTATAGCAGTCCACTGCTGGACATAGGCCTCTCCTAATGAGCGCCATTGCGCCCTGTCCTGAGCTCGATGCATCCAGCTTCTACCAGCAGCCTTTCGCAGATCGTCACTCCACCTGGCCGGAGGGCGTCCTACACTACGTCTGCCGCGGTCTCCACTCAAGTTTGTTTTATAGCTCCGTTTATTTATTATTGAATTCTAATGACTTTCTATCTATCAATTGTATTAGTTATTTTTATTTATTTATTAGGTTTGCCAACAGTAGTAACATGAAGATTTAACATGAATATTAGAAATAAAGGGTCATATACTACATGTACCACCTTTTACAGGCAAACACCACGTGCAATAAAGAACTGAAAACAAACAGCTTGTTATGAGTGTAGGTATGACGTTTATCTTCGTATTTTTTATAATAGACCTTCTTCTTGTTTTTGTTACTTAGTTGTAATAAGGATAGAACATAGCACATACTATATATATTATTATATATAATATATATTATATTATTATTATTAGTATTATTATTATATATTATTATTAGTATTTATATAATATTAGTATATATATATATATTAATGTAAATAAATAAATAAAGCCCTACAGATACGATTAATGTATGATACGAATAAACGATTTAAAACTATTTAAAATCGTTTATTCATATAAAATAATCCCATTCAAATAGATAAAAACTAGACTGAGGTATCTTATCTAGGCAATATCTTCCTTTACTCATTGTGATTCAATAGGAGAATATATACATTACATAACAAATTCACTTTTTATAACACGTTTCCCTCCTTTTAACAATAGGAGGAAAGTCGATGCTTTATAAATTCAGATCAATGAGTTCAGAATGTATAAGACAATTATTTGTTTATATAAAGGCATCTTCAGACAAAGATTCTACCGAGAATCAAAGTGAGCGGCAAACCTGTGCTCGTAATTTTTGCCGTTTGCCGCTACATAAAGATTATTTTAAGGTAAGTACTTTTCATACAGGATTCATTTGGTAACTTTTATCCCTCTATTAATACAGACACAAATGTAAACATTTATGTCTGTATTTATAGAGGGACTGATATAAGAAAATAATGCAAAGAATAATAATACTATATATAATTTATGAGGAATAATTTCTCGTGACTGCAAAACGGTGACGGCGAAAATCTAGTAAACTTATTAGTTTGGTCCAATTTCAGCGAATAATGGGTTACAGATTTATCATTTTGCTGTGATATATATTTATATATTTTTCGAATAATATATAGTAAAACTTGTCATCTGGGTGCCTAGTGCGAGTTTTTTTACCAGCTCGATCGCGTTTGCGTTTACGCAAATTTGTATGGAAAGGAGTCAGTGCCACGCGTTTCTCACTAGATGGCGCTACCTCGATTCCATATAAATTTGCGTAAACGCAAACGCGATCGAGCTGGTAAAAAACTCGCACTAGGCACCCTGTAGAGATTAAATGCCATCTCAAGGTGCTCAATTTTTAATAACCTGCCACTGGACATTAAATGTGGCACAAACAAACAACACCACAAAAGTGGCACTCTTAGAAATAAATAAAAAGCTTTTCTTTTGGAGAAGTGTTTGTACACACTGGATGAACTTTTAAATTGTTGTTGATCACCTTTTAACTTCCTAATCTAAATTTTTCTTTTTTTGCTATTATATAATTGTTTACTTTATTCGTAGTTGTGTTTGTGATTGTGACCAAGACATTTAATAAAAAAAATATTGTGACCTAATGTTATAGTGTAGGGTAACTCATTCTACATACAATTATAATTGTTTAATTTATTTGAATGGAATAAATGACTATTATGACTAAAAAATTGGTTCTCAGACGGGAATACTCCTAAATATCGATGCGTCTAAGTAATACCAGGCAACCGAATAAAATTTCCTTTTTCACCTCGGTAGAGTAAACCATTTTGCTCATAGTTCCTCTTTTATAATTTCCATTATAGCTCATAGCTCTTCATCAGCTGGTTGCGCTTTCTTTAGTAGTTTCACGAATGCCTAAGGGTTGCGACTAAGGGCATCTACATTTGACCTGATCTATGCTCTATTGTTCATATTTGAGTTAATGAGTTACCTAATCATCTTGATTAGATGTAAAGAGTCTATAATTTGCCGTGCAACAAACGCTCGTATTAATGCTAGGTTTGCAGATCCGCATGTGTTGTCGTTGTGTAGGCAGCAGTGAACCTAATTGCTTATTAGAGAACCATTCATTCATATTGTCTTATAAACGTGCCTAGCGCACTAATGTAGATACTATTGTTCGCTGTGCACTGTTACTTAGTTATGACAATAAAATTAGTACAATAGTCGGTTAAAGGTATGTATATCTAGTTATTTTGTTATTTGACGTAAAATGACATTTTAATTTACGTAAGTGTGACTTGGAATTTGGAATGGTATGTTTAACAAGTGAAACACAATGTTAAAATAAAATATGGAGGTTTAAAACTTGTGGATACTACTGTATTTTTGATAATACGCTTCAATGGGGAGCTCACATAGATGGGTGGTCAAATTTACTCAGTTCTGCAGCATACGCCGTCAAAAGGATCCGTTATCTTACTGACGTAGATACAGCTAGACTTTATATATTTATTTCAGCTAAGTTCCCCTCCACAGCATTATATCGTACGGCATTTTGTTGTGAGGGAATGCTGCAGATATCAACACCATATTCGTGTTGCAGAAGAGGGCTGTTCGTGCAATTTATAATACAGTCCCCAGAGAATAACCTAGATTTAAGTTTAAAGAAATAAATATTATGGCAGTTCCGTGCTGATACATTATATGAAAACTTTGTGTGTTTAAGAAAATTTGCGACGGTCATAATGTTAACACTAGAAATAAAGATAAACTAACTGTTCCTACTGTAGGGCTCCATAAAGTTAGCCAGTCATTTAAAGGGCAATTTACATTTTTAAGAATGTTACAAATGTCCTGCTTAATTTATCTGTAAATAAATTAAAAATGTTGTTAACCGTAATCTCTGTAAAAAAACGCTGGTTATAAAATTACAAGATTTTAGATGACAAAAAATTTGGGATGAAACTGTCTCCATCTCTCTCAAAAACAAACAATGTAATAGTTAAGAATTATACCTATTTATTATGTAATAAAAACGTTAAAAAAATATAAGCCAAGCCGTTTCTTACCAAGTTTTCTTTGTTGACTTACGCCGGAATAAAGAAAAGTGATTTCAAGTGATTAATTATTTTGATTAAATTAACGATTTAGATTCTGAAGGATAGCGGTATTTCAAATGGTTGAGACGATCTCAAATGGCCGAGTAGTGTTTCAATATTTGAACATTACCTTAGCAGTCACTTTCTAGCTCATATTGACCAAGGTCAGACAGTCTGTCTGGGTAAATCTGGGTGTTTTTCATGTATGTATAACATTATATGTATTTACAAAAAAAGTTGTCTGTCATGGGTACCTGCAGATGCGCGAAGACGCCGCAGCAGGCCTCAGAAACATTTAGTAATAACTAGTGGGAGGCAGCGAGCGATAGTAATTCTTGGAAAGTAGATAGGAGAGACCTTTGTCGGCTGTGCGATAGCATAGGTTAATCAAAAAAAACTTTAAATGATGAAGAGTTTTTTAAACATTATCATTTTCTTTTCCACAAAAGTTATTTCTATGGTAACAATACAAAAAACCGCTCTTAACAGAGCCTTGAGTAAGAAACACACAATACATGATAAACATGAGAAGAGTCATGTCTCCAAGCTAGAGAGCGCGTTTATGTCTTTTGTATGGAGCTTACAAACAAACAACTAATTCTAATAAATTCTTATAATAATTTTTAATGTACATTGGTGTACTTATCGATCGTGTCGTACGATTGATAGTAGTAATTGAATGTCAAACAACATAACCGGTTCCGATTCCTCAATGCTCGGTGTTAGTATTTCATAATCTCGATATTGAATAACTAAACGACAGTTTATCTTCTTCTTAAAGTATTTTTGATTTATCTAACAGTTGTAAATTTTACAAATATTATAAAGGCAACTAAAGTTCGTAAAAAATATGTGAGATCTCAGATCTGTGATGTGGGATACAAATTGTAAAATGCGAGATGTGAGATGTGGGTTTCATGATGTGAGATGTTTTTTCCTCCTTCAAGCCAATATTAACAACGTATTGAGCTGAATTTTGTACATGTACTTGTAAAATAGGAATAACGTGTAATAAAGGCTACTTTTCATCCGACTACCTCGAGAGGGAAGCCACGGGCAGAAGCTCATCATCATAATTATAATCTGATTGCCACATAAAAGCAGTCCTACCTATAACTGGATGTTTACACATTTTTTCTTGTATCTTGGGTTGGTTATAGGAGAAAGGAACTACGAATACGTTACTAAATATGAAAAAAAAAAACAGTGTAACTGATTATTGTTAGGACTCATATAATTACTCAATTATTAGAAACTCTCTCCCGAATAATACAATAGGTTCTGGTAAAATAAAGCTATTAAAATTATATTCTGTCACATCCATCGTCTCACCGGATGGAAGAAATAATGTGTCGAGGAAAATAGTTCGCATATTATTGAGTAATTTGCAAATTACTCGGCTAGGCTATGCTATTTGAACGTACTTACTCGGCTTTCCTACTACATTAAAAAACCAACAGTTATTCCCCTTATAGACTCGTATTTGGAGGTACCTTTAAACACTAGCACGTTGGCTGCTGGCCTCGCACATGACGCTCCGCGCCATGCACGAGGAGGATGACGACGTGCTGAATCACATTTGTGTTTTCAGCACTCAAAGCGTTAATGCTATCCTCAGTAGCTCGAATGAGTAACCCGGGACTTTTGTTCGCAGTGACTAACGTAAACTAAGCCGATAGAGATTTTGGAGGCCTGATTTAGTGTTCGTCAGCTATCAGATAGTTAGATAGAAGCAAATAATTTGATGTTTCGAATTCGTTCAATTGATAGGTCGGATTTGAGTAATTTATGGTGATTAATAATTTATGCCAGTTCGATTCAAGGATCAGGAAAGTGTATTAAAAAATCAAACTATAATTTAACAAACTGCATGTACTTAGTTTCTCTTGAATGAGTGTACTTATTTATGATATATTTTGGATCTTTGGGATACGATACATGTTACTATGTTTATTAAATATGTATCTACTTATAAGAAAAACTGATTTATACATTTCAGAGCTATTTGATGAACTTTTTGTTCTTGTAAGCCCTTTGATTTGACATAAAAATCCCATTTCTGCTGTCGTAATGTTGAAAGCAGTTCCGAAGGCTGTGTTATGAAACTGCAACCTTACGACTAAGTTGATTTACGAGTTTCTACAATACAGTGATCTCAGGCTCGATGACACAGATTATTTTAAGCCTGCTATTGATTACGGGATTTAATATTAATTTTTTTACACGTGATCATTTGACAAACTCAGGGCGAAGCAGCCAGCGGTGCGGTGTCCGGGGAGTTGTGTCGTTCAAAATGTAAGATGAGCGATAAAATAGTATAGCTCAAGATATCATATATATAATATCCCATACTCAAAAGCCGGCTTTATAGTTTTTAGTTTAGGTACACTCCAGGCTTCCATGGTTGTAGAGAAGCAACAGATCTATTATTTTGTGAGGTTTTTTGTACGTCCGTGTATTTTATAGTACTATATAGTTTAGTTTGAACAAAATATTAAATTAGATAATATTTCGTTCGATTTTACCCTTATTTTTCATAGTTTTCAGTATGTGTACTTAGTTTTCAAAAATATACCCACACTATGATAATAATCGTACTATAAAGAGCTACCGTGACTATGTTTATGATCCATAATAAATAAATAATGCTGGAAATTAACGTCATGTAAACCCAAACTAAGCAGAGTTTGTATTATGGGGACTTCATGACTACTACTGAATACGATGTGTATGTACTAATATACATTTTCTTTTGTAAAAACATACACGCCATTAATTCAAAATACCAGAGACAAATATTTGGAGACCATACAAACATTTTTCTCGCGGCGAGAATCGAACCCTGAACGTTTTGCGCCTTATGGGGGCATATTAAGGTATAGGCCCCACTTGTCTGACCTGGCTCGGGCATGGCACGGGCGCTTTCCTATTCCATTCAAATTTAATACAAAATTCATGGAAATAAAGCACAATTTAGCTCGGACGACTTCGCGTCATAAGCACGTCCGATCAACGACATACCGTGTGTCCTAAATTGTGCTTTATTTCCATGCATTTTGTATGAAATTTGAATGGAATAAGAAACCGCCAGTGCCTTGTCTGCGCCCGACGCTAGTCACATTCATCGGGCACGGACGTGGCGCGGACATGGCACAGGCGGTTTCCTATTCCATTCAAATTTCATACAAAATGCATGGAAATAAAGCACAATTTAGGCCACACGGTATGTCGTTGCTCGGACGTATGACGCGCCATTTCGGCGCCCGCGCCCGATCGCCGCCAGATGGGCGTCCGATGGCCGCCAGATCGTAGTATGTACTTGCTTGCGACATACGTCTGTTAGTGATGTAAAAATGCGTGACGAATGACGATATCGAATTTAATATTGAATTTTGTGAATTGATTGTAAATGCAACGCTTTATGATCATTGTCGTTCCGATTATTGTAACTGAAATGTTCAAGATAAATTGTGGCTGGAAATCGGAAAGAGATTAAACTAAACCGGTATCAAGATTTTTTTATGTAATACCCATGGTAATACTAGCTGATCCTTGTGCAAATTCGTTTGCGCGTATTTTCTTCATCTGTATCAGGGCCCGATTTGGTAACCCGATGAAGAGGTTTTCGGCAGAGTTTTTCCAAAAGCTTAGTTAACCCTCTCCGTATGGGTTTACACTATTATTTGATGGGATAAACCATTCAAAACCCTTTTGATTAGGTTACCTGATCATGAGGGTTATCAATAGTATTGGATTTTAATTGTGTTCTAAGCATTAAGGGCGGAAATGCAGACTACTAATTGTTTTTATTACGCAATAATAATTATATTATAATAAAATTGGAATAAATTTTCAATGACAGCTGTCAAACTTAAATCGACCATATCTCGAGAACTACTCATTTTAGACTTGCCTTTACTAGCTCAAATGATAGCTATTGACATGAACTTAATTTTCGATGACAGCTGTCAAATTTAAATCGACCATATCTCGAGAACTACTTATCTTAGACTTGCCTTTACTAGCTCAAATGATTGCTATTGACATGAACTTAATTTTCGATGACAGCTGTCAAACTTAAATCGACCATATCTCGAGAACTACTCATCATAAACTTGCCTTTACTAGCTCAAATGATTGCTATTGACATGAACTTAATTTTCGATGACAGCTGTCAAACTTAAATCGACCATATCTCGAGAACTACTTATCTTAGACTTGCCTTTACTAGCTCAAATGATTGCTATTGACATGAACTTAATTTTCGATGACAGCTGTCAAATTTAAATCGACCATATCTCGAGAACTACTCATCTTAGACTTGCCTTTACTAGCTCAAATGATAGCTATTGACAAGACCTTAATCGGTGACAGCTGACAAACTTAAATCGACCATATCTCGAGAACTACTTATCTTAGACTTGCCTTTACTAGCTCAAATGATTGCTATTGACATGAACTTAATTTTCGATGACAGCTGTCAAATTTAAATCGACCATATCTCGAGAACTACTTATCTTAGACTTGCCTTTACTAGCTCAAATGATTGCTATTGACATGAACTTAATTTTCGATGACAGCTGTCAAACTTAAATCGACCATATCTCAAGAACTACTCATCTTAGACTTGCCTTTACTAGCTCAAATGATAGCTATTGACAAGACCCTAATTTTCGATGACAGCTGTCAAACTTAAATCGACCATATCTCGAGAACTACTTATCTTAGACTTGCCTTTACTAGCTCAAATGATTGCTATTGACATGAACTTAATTTTCGATGACAGCTGTCAAACTTAAATTGACCATATCTCGAGAACTACTCATCTTAGACTTGCCTTTACTAGCTCAAATGATAGCTATTGACAAGACCTTAATTTTCGATGACAGCTGTCAAACTTAAATCGACCATATCTCGAGAACTACTTATCTTAGACTTGCCTTTACTAGCTCAAATGATTGCTATTGACATGAACTTAATTTTCGATGACAGCTGTCAAATTTAAATCGACCATATCTCGAGAACTACTTATCTTAGACTTGCCTTTACTAGCTCAAATGATTGCTATTGACATGAACTTAATTTTCGATGACAGCTGTCAAACTTAAATCGACCATATCTCGAGAACTACTTATCTTAGACTTGCCTTTACTAGCTCAAATGATTGCTATTGACATGAACTTAATTTTCGATGACAGCTGTCAAACTTAAATTGACCATATCTCGAGAACTACTCATCTTAGACTTGCCTTTACTAGCTCAAATGATAGCTATTGACAAGACCTTAATTTTCGATGACAGCTGTCAAACTTAAATTGACCATATCTCGAGAACTACTCATCCTAGACTTGCTTTTACTAGCTCAAATGATTGCTATTGACATGAATTCAATTTTCGATGACAGCTGTCAAACTTAAATCGACCATATCTCGAGAACTACTCATCCTAGACTTGCCGTTACTAGCTCACATGATAGCTATTGTTAAGATCTTAATTTTCGATGACAGTTTTTAGTTTGACAGCTGTCATCGAAAATTAAGATTTTATTAGTAGCTATCATTTGAGCTAGTAATGGCAAGTCTAGGATGAGTACTTCTCGAGATATGGCAAATTCAAGTTTGACATATGTCATTAAAAATAAAGATCTTGTCGATAGCTATCTTTTGAGCAATTAATGGCTAGTCTAGGATGAGTAGTTCCAGAGATATAACCATTTACAGATGAATTTGTAGAATGAATTTCGAGTGGAGCTTTGAGTTGAGTTGAGTGTGATAGTGACAGTGACAATCCAAAATTATTATTCAAAATAGTTTTGAAGGTCATATTTTTTCTTTTTAACACGTTGACTGCGGGTCTCGGACATAACGCTTTACAAAATGCTCATTATGTGTACTGTTGGCTTTGCCTAATAAATACAATAAAAATAAAAAATAACGCTACGCAGAGTACTCTGCGATGATGCTCTATGAAAACTGACTGAAACACATTTTTTTCTTTTTAACATGTTGGCTGCGGGCCTCAGTCATGCATGACATAACTGATGACTTATGAAAACTGAAACACCATTTTTTTTTCTTTTTAATATGTTGACTGCGGGTCTCGTATATGACAACGCATACTCTGTGATGATGACCAATGAAAACTGACTGAAACACAGCACTTTCCTTATGTTTTCAAAACTTTTCTTCAATGCAGTGACGCTCTTCCTTCAACCAAATAAAGCGATCCGAACTAATACCTAATGATTGATGACATAAATCAAGAGTCAAAATCTAAATTCCCCCACCCAGTGTCAGGCGTAATGATAAACATTGTGTAACATTCAAAAAAACCTATCAAGAGGTAACTATATTCATTCGTTTAACCTCATAAGAGGGTAACCCTATCGACTGAAAACCAAAAGGAACGGGTTACACTTTCGCTTGTGTTATGAAGGAGGAATAAAGGAGAAGGGAAAGGAGAATACCCAAACGAAAGGGTAATCCCGTCAACTGTATAACCCAATGAAGGGGTTTCACTTTCGAAGCAACTAGCTCGAAATCGGGGTTGTACGGGCCCTGATCTGTATATTAATTAATTGTATCCACGAGAGCAAGAGCATCTTCGTCTTCTGAGGATGACATGCTGACACATCGATAACGGACAACAGACTGCACTACACCTGTGCCTCTGTCACGTCATTTCTGCGTCATGTCCGAGCCATGTCCGCGCCATGCCCGTGCCATGTCCTCGCCACGTCCGTGCCACGTCCGCGCCATGTCCGCGCCATGTCCTTGCCCGATATGTGTGACCTGGGCCTTAGGCTCCCATAACTATGAGAGTCACAAGAAATTGATATTTGACAACTCTTTCTGAGAAATGTTCAACAAGAAGTTTAAAAGGTTTTTACAGAACAGAGGTTAGTTTACGTTGTATATTTTTACGGTCGAGATATGAAATGTAACAGTTTTTTAACGAGTTTAATAAACAATCATGCCCTTGCCAACTGTGGATTTTATATTCTGATTTGTTTTTTTATAAAATGTAAAAATATTAAAATGAATACTAGCTCACGTGGTGCTAGAATAAAAAGTAAACAAAAAATGTTTGTGTATTCCAAGTTTCATACAAAACTCAGTTTAGCCAATACGGATTTGGTGGGAACAAACATACTAAAACACTAACACACTATTTTTAATAATACTTCTTCATCAAGCCTTTATCAGTACATAACTGGACATAGGTATGGACTATTATGGGTCTAGGGCCTAATAATATCTTATTGTGAATATTTTTAATTTTGCAAGTATATCATGTGAGAATTGTACCCAGTTCATATGCTTCCATCAGCATTATCTTATAACAACATGACCGATAAGATAGAATGTCTTCGCAAAATGATAAATATTTGAAGCTAAATCGAAACTTGGGAGATTATATTTCATCTGAGAGAGAATTATGAACAGTCAGTCACAAAGAGTAGACTAGCAGAAGTGCATTTTAAATATGCCTTTTTGAAACATTCAAGATGCAAGACCAAATCCAATATGCGATATAGATAGATATATAGATAATAGAACAAACTGCGATAACCCTTTTTTAACACACTTCGATCATCTATTTAAGTTGCCCACAGTTGTTAGGTAACTTGGGTCTAGTTTAGTAGTCCTGTTATGGAACCTACGGGCCGAGCGTGTTGTGGGCTCGCTCAGGAACGAGTTTGCAAGACCGGAATGCAATCCCAGACCAAAGACACTCGTATCACCTTTGCAGTAAATAGGGTTTCTAGGGTTTTAACCGACTTCAATAAAAGGAGGAGATTCTCAATTCGATTGTAATTTTATTACGTCGTACGAAAAGACACGCTTTCATCCAAGATTTCTATAAAAATGGTGCTCTCTCCGGTAACCTTGTATCGTTTTATAATAACTAGCTGCTTAATTATGGCTTAGTGGATTTTTAGAAGGATCTTCTCCTTAACGCAAAAAACCATAATCTATTTATTAATACCATAAAATAGGTATGTATAGTTGTTCCAGTCCAGGTAATTTATTATTGTTTTTGAGCAATGCAGAATAATCAAGTTTTGTAAGCTTCTGATCATCATCATCATCATCATCAGCCTATAACATCACGCTTCTGATGCAAGTTTATTTATTTATTTAATAGGAACGCCAACAGCTTAAATATCAATACATTGTAGAGTTACACTGACAAAGTTTTCATTCTGATATAGAAACCAATTACAGGCGGACACAGCATGTTGATAAATAAGGAAAGGAATTATTTGAAATAGTAATTGTTATTCCTGACAGACTAGGTTTCTAGGTTTTAGTTAGATTGTTCATTCGATTCTAGAGTCGAGTCATGCACGGGATGTCACTTAATAATAATGTAGTTGGTGCGGGAGAGCGATTGGCCCACTTAGTCCAATTTGAAACAATAACGCTAACTGCCGGATTGGCCAGTGATACAGCCATGTCGTCGCGGCTGAGATTTAGGGTGCGTTTCCATTAAACGGGAGCGGGGCGAAGATCGCTTTACAATGATTCACGTTACGTGTTTGTTTATAACCACCCGGAAATCCTTACCGCAGTAATAGGGTCTAGGACACCCCGACTTGAATAGATTAGGTTCCAAATATCACAGAACCGACACAGAGCACCCCGACGCCATCTAGTGGATGACAGAGACGTCACTGATAGTGTGAACGGACAGACCATTTCATACATTTGTTGAGCTATTTTTGTCGTCTATCGTCACGACAGACAACAGTTATTGTCCAATGTGAACACGCTCTTACAGGATATTGCTCTGGGAACTAGGTACTGCCGACCAATACAGTTTTTTACTCGATAATGATTCAAACACGCAAAAATTATTATTAATTAATTATTCCGCCTTCACCTTTCTTCCATAGAAACTTAGACGCACTGCTAAATCATGAAGTTGATATTCCATTTACCAGCACTAAGCACTTCTAAACATCATTTATAATGCGCACTGCTAAAATATGGAATCAAATGCCAGCGTCTGTGCAATGCAAGCCTCGAGGTCAAGAGCTGGACCATAATAAATTTAAAAAAAATTATAAGTTCGTAACATATTTTAGGGCAGTGAACCTGTCCTCGTCCCAGCTAGTGGCCAACCCTGGTGTCGGAGTTTTTAGGACGCCCGAAGGCCTCCAACTTGGTACGTTACAGTAGTACCTGGCTACCATTGTATAGTTTATTTGAAATGTTTCGAAGCTTGCAACACTACTCATTTTATGTTTACTCATAAGTAGGGCTACAACCTAGAACCAGGAACCAGTTTATAAGCTAGAACTAAAATATTTTTCATGTTTTTGTTTATATTATTTGTTGTAAACTAAATAAATAAATAAATAATAATATACAAGAAACATGCCTTTGGTTCACTAGCGCACGTAAGGTATATTATAGAACAATAGATATACCTATAATTAAAATATTTATTCTTCAGTATTTATTATTAAGGCCTATATCCAGCTGTATACTGCTATAGGCTGATGATAATGATGATGATTATGTATTATTAGGCTCGTATTCAAGAAACAACTCTGCCAGTGTAGAGGGGAATCTCGCTGCACTGCTGGTCTCAAGCCCGTATAAAAGACGAGGGTTCGTCGCGGGGCTAACCTCCCAGCATGGTAAAAAACCCTGGTTACGAAGGCTTCTACAAAAGATATTACCGGACCGCTTAACAACCAAAAACCTCGGCTAAAGAACAAGGGAGAAGGAAAGCGAAGGATCGAAGCCAATGGCAGTCTATCGAAGAAGTGACCAAGCAAGACCCACACAGGGTTGTAGTGCCGAAGAAAGTAAGTATTCAAGAGACATGCTCTGGAGCCAACTACCCCTTGAGTAGGTAATTTTAAAAACTGGCAATACATCTGTGCTCGAGTCACGATCACCTTTGAATTCAGTTCTTAAAAACAGGCATCAGGGTCTGAGTTGGTATTACACAGAATATGGTACCTATTACTGAACTTTTTTTGTATCAAACTCCTTGTTAAAAGCCTCTATTGTATTCATTACCTATTGGAGACTATAGCCTCAATGCTTCCGGAGTACTGGCTGATTTGTTTTAGATTTTAAAGTAAATACTTTTCATCTAAACTGGCGACATGAAAAGTTGAGGAAAAAATGTATACCTACGTAGTTGCGATGTTACTTTACATTAGGTATCTTGCCTCTCTACAGACACAATAGACTTATAATAACATTCGTCATCATCCCACTTATTTCAGCTGTGTAATTAGTAACTGTAAGTTCATTGTAGGTAAAATATAATGAAAAATTGATTATTATTACAATAAATAAACTTACTAACAATCGGTAAAGATACCGATGCTAGCTTGAAGGGGAAAATGGGGTAATTATGAATGTCAAATGAATATAATAAACGATAAAACATGAAAATATATTAATATTAGGTAAAGTAGGTATGCTGTTTGTTTATTCTAATTGTTTTATTTTGTGTAAATGTCTATTTCACAGAAGGGTAAGCAGAGACAACCGACCTCCTCTTGCTACGATAAAAAAATAGTAAAAAATAACAAGTAGTTCATTGCGATAGTGCTTGTCGAAAAGTAGGTAACATTATTACTTTTATCAATAACCATGAAATGTATTTTATTAGGTAGGACCTTTTTATCACCTACCGGTTTACTTATGACCGTCAAAAAGATAAGTTTTTTACCTGTATTATACCGGTTAAAAAAACAACCATGTAGGTCGGTCTCGCTAGATCTACCCAAGAAGTGAATGCGAAATATTGTAACAATAAGTACTTATATGTTAAGTAAGTAAGCCTACTTAACGCTAATCGTAAATAAACAAACACTTGTAACTACGAAGTACCTACATATTTATACAATACTAACTCATATCGACAAAGTTAATAATAATAATATGAGGATAACAAAATATTTAATAATTCTATTTTATTCAAATTTAAAAGGATGTTCTAAGACCTACAGGAGCAAGACCTTTTCTTCCTTCTTTATGTTAGTCGTTCAACGTATGTAGGGAGGTAGGTAAAATCTAGTCTTAGGTTTTATTAATTGACCCCTAAACGACAACAAAGATGATAGCAAAGCTATAAAAATGTAATTCGTAATACCTATTTTGACACCTTAGGTACCTTGGTACATTCACTATGTAAAATAATAACAATTGCAACACAAGGACATCCTGCCAAACAACCGCAAAGCATTTATCTAAAACCTCCTCCTGTCATAGTCACACTTACCTTATTATTTAATTTTCAATATAAAATTTATGAGATTCGGGATTTCGAGTCCTGTTGTTTGGCTTTTGCGTCTATCCTGAACTCCAAATAATTTTTAAATGAAGAAAACACTCGCGGTATGTTTGACGTTTGATTAATTTGACAGCTGTCAAAATTAACGGGATACGTTATGGCGCGTCGGCGAGCGCGCTCCGAATGAGGCTTGACTTGACTCGACCTACGGCTACGAAACGAGTATTGCGCGAACGATTGCGACATATTAGTAACTGGGTACAAGTAGAGTTTTGTCTATCTGTATTCTGTGGTTTTGTGCTCACTTAGCGAATTCATTTTAATTTGAATCTCAAAAGTAATTGAATCAATTTGAAAAAATTGAAATAGGGTCTGTTATATAGCACATAAAATTACTATATAGATGTATGTATTATGTGCCTTACCGACGACTCTCTGTCAGTCAGTCTCTGTCAGCTTCCTAAAACATGAATCTACATGATTTAAGGAAAAATGTACCTAAGTAAAAAAAAGCTAAGTTAAATATTATCTATGTACTTACCTTTTCGTTTTTAACACAGTGGCCTTTAGTTCATTTGTATCCTAAGTCATTTACCACGACTACGTATTTGCAATTATTTACAATCAAAATAAAAATTATAAATTACCTTCATGTTGAAACATTTCTACTCAGGTAAGTACTTACTTATACATTTATATTTATATATATTTATTGGTACACAAAACAGAGTACAACCAAAATATCATTATCAATTAATTATTCAAATAGATTATACTCCAAAACATGCATACACAGCATGATCATTGTTATCGAGCAGTTATCAAAATTACAAGTAAAATGATTAGAAACAAAAATAATAAAATAAAAAAAAAACAAAATACAGAATGAAATCATAACTATAACAATTTAATGTATTCCTAAATTAAATTAAATTAAAATTAACATAGAAACATGCAATACTTAAAATAAAACTATCTAAGTTGATTTATTAGCACACTCCGCTACGAGAGTAGCTGGGGCTACTTTTTTAAACCTAGACAGACTGTTGATAAAAACGTCAAACTTTTCATGATGGTTGATCAATAAGTCATTAAATAAGCGACACATTCTAACAACTGGATTATAGAAAGATGTGTTAATATAAACCTGCAGTTCGAAAGTATTGAGAAAAGATTGCCTACCCGCCGATAATTCAGCGTTAAAAAACAGTGTGTACACGGCATTCTAAACCGCATGACATAACCGCACTTCTTATCTTGCCGCCTCATTGCGCATGCTTACAATCGCCAATCGCGATGTTTGATGCGCCAGATTGACATGTCACGGTACCAATACAAGAGGCAAGCGATGCGACCCGCATACAAAACAAAACTACCATACCAAATACCAATATTATTCAGCGAAGAAGGAAGTCGTGCGGTGTGACGTAATCCTAATTCTATGCTATGATGTTTGAATTTAGAATGTTACATAATTCTGAGATTGGCAGCTATTCGTCATATAAAATGAATGAGTGATTTACGGAAAGCATTCGACCCATCCGTAACTTACGAAGCAGATAACATTTTAGTCGCGCGGTAATACAATTAAATAAATATTAAGTAAAAATATTTTATGAAAGTCTGTAATGGTGTCCCACTGTCCAATAATATTTGATAAAGATTTTACTGTTCTGGAATAAGTATGTGAATGAATTTGTCGTTGGTGTTTGTAACAATAAATAAATACATACCAGGGTAATAGATATTGACGATGAGGACGTATGTTTGTTTACGTACCTTCGTCATAAGGTCCATTACGAACACATGAAAGGAGAACCAACGTAATAAGTAAATAAATAAATGATGCTGGAAATTTTTCACATTGCATCAACTAGCCTCAAAGTAGAGTTATCTCATCGTAATAACCTGTTACTTACGATGAGATGACTCTTTATCGAACTCATTGTTGGTTGTTCGCTTTAAAAATTCGTACCTAAACCATTTCAATTTATTTATACATATGTATGTAACCTACTTGTTATTACTCTGTAAACTAGTGAGCACCTCGCGACTTTTCCCGTGAAAGATTTTCCAATGAAAAACCCTTCAAGGGTTACAGCAAATTTTTTCTTAGTCTGCCCTCTAAATGAAGTCGTTAGAACTTACGTGCGGTTTAAGCTGTACGTTGATAGACAGTTAGTTAGTCAGTCAGGGTCTTCATTCTCAGCAAATGTATGGCCTTACTTATGAACATCTTTCAAAAGATAAACGACGATTAGATTATTGCCATTTCTTACCGTTGGATAATGACAAACAGTGACAGGGCTAACTTTGAGCATTGGTTAACTTTAAGTAGCGTTCATAAGTAAGAGGGTAAATGTCACGTTGAACGCAAGAACTGTCAAATTTCCATACAGTTTTGACATTTCGCGCGACATATATTTAACGTGGCATTAAAATCTATTCCCGAGAATTAGGGCCAAGCTTCATTGTAAATTTATTTATTTAGATTGTGTATTCATTGATAAAGCAAAAAATACCTACTATGCTTTAATGACCGATCTATAAAACTGGCAAAAAATCAAATTCAGCGTTGAGCGTGATGGTGTCGATACCGCAGGTTGACCCGGCCAACTGAGGGTCAACCTGGGTGGCTTGATCACTTGCCAGACCACCTAGGTTACATTTCCACTAAACCATTTTATTATTTTATTTATAAAGAGGGTAATGTTTTTATAATAATAAGCTCTAATCATACTAATAATAATCATCATCATCACATAACATACTATGGCCAACCTGGCCGGAATGCGTCCTACACTACGTTTGCCGAGTCGCGGTCTCCATTCAACAACTCGGTTATCCCAACAGTTGTTGGTTCTTCGGCAGATATGCTGCATGCTCTGCCACTTCAGCTTGCGTATTCTCTGAGCTATATCGACAAATTTAGTTCTGAGTCGGACAGTCTCGTTACAGATTCTATCCTTCAGATAAACTCCGAGCATAGCTTGTTCCATAGCTCACTGCAACTCTGAACTGGTGGACTAGCCGTACTGCCTTCGGCTCCGTATGTCATGACGGGTAGAACGCACTGATTGATAAGTTTCTAAAGTTAGTTTTTTTTTCACCAGAACAGCAGGAAACCCCTGTGTTGTGTACTTTACAACCACAGATTCATCTACGTGTATATAGGTAGTACTTGGCTCTACCACTCACCCTAACGTCAGTCAGTAGTCAACGCTCTACAATACAATTATAGAGTCCTAAAAAAATATAAAAAAGATCCTGCCTTATAAGGGCAAGCTTATAAAGCAATACAATTTTTTAAATAAGAACACTATTTTTTTAGTCATGAAATATGACCAAAATATCCTTTATTTTTGTTGTAGTTACAAACTAATTTAATTTGCATATTTAGATGCAAGCGTAGTTTCAACAGTCTCAATTATATTTTTATTAAATGCGATCCGTAGGTATTTTATTCTATAAGTTCATAAATCTTTAATAAGAACACTATTTTTCAAATAATGAAATATGACCAAAATATCCTTTACTTTTGTTGTAGTTACTATTTAATTTGCATATTTAGATGCAAGTGTAGTTTCACCAGTCTCAATTATATTTTTATTAAATGCGATCCGTAGGTATTTTATTCTATAAGTTCATAAATCTTTGTATATGAAAGCGTTTAAAGGTAATATGCAAATAACTTACCGAAGTTCTAAGAAAACGTTAGGGTTGGTCCAAGCTGGCACGCGATCACCTCACAACTGTCTGCTGATAGCGCGACCGATCTATACCTAGTGAAGCCTGTATCGGTGCAATGGTCCGTGCAGGACTTAAGATATCCATGCCTGTGGCTCGCAGCTGGGTTGGCTTGCCTCTAGAATCCATTTGTATATCTTTGAATCCATGAGTATCAGCTCTAAACAAGGGGCTATAGATTTTCAGCCTGAGAGACAGTAAAGTTAAGTAATGCAATATCAACCCATATAACCAATTAAATGCATCCTTAAAATGGCGAACCACTTCAACTCAAGATGGCAGTTCTTTTGGGCGGTTTTTAATAGACCGCTATTTTTTGCTTCTTCTCATCAAAAATTGAAAACGGTTACATAATAAGTTAGCATTTCTGAGCAATTATTCTTCATCATAATCTTGCGCCTGTGTACCGGCTTGTTTTATTGTGCAATGAAGAATTTTCTAGCTAGCTGATGATGGATAGATTGATGGATAGATAGAATTGTCTATCTATCCATCATCGTCAACTTAACTCCTGGACGTAGGCTTCTCCCAAAGTACGAGAATTTGGACCAACGGTTGTCGGTGCGGTATATATATATGACCCGCGCAATCCTTCATAATCTTGGAATTCTCCTAGAGAACTCAGGGCAGGTAATTCCATTTGCTGACTGAAGAGCATAATTGAAGTGGTTAATAATTGAGAATACGTTCAACGTGGTCACTACTTATAGATTTGTTAAGACTTTATTTTTAACTAAGCTCTTTAAAAAGATCAAGCGAAGTTGAAGGGCAAAAATTAATCAAGCTATGTCCGAGCTGATTCCCATTTTGATCGAGCATTTTTATCGAGAAATCTTAACTTTGTTTGATTTTTGGCTGAAAATACCAAGACTAAACGACTATTGTTAATAAAAGGGAATCAACTTTAACATGCAACACACGTAAACAAACGTGATGTAATTTAACTAGCTTTAAAAATAGTGGCTAATTTGGTAAAACCGGTTTTAAATCTAGCATTTAATGGTTGGTAAATCAATCGAGTAACCTTGCACCAGTCACTACTGATAGGTTATTTATGTAAGTTGTATAATACCTTAGTAGGTATGTGCCTTGCAATATTTTACCATGCGGTAATAGCGCCCTGCACACGTAAAGTTCGGACCGCGGGAAACAGCATGCGCGGGGCTGACAGTCCGATCTGGCATGTCGACGTGAAGGCAAATCTCACAGTTATAACCTCGCATCACGTTAGTGATCAGTCCCAGATGCGCGGTCCGATCTTTACGCGCCATTAGCACGACAGTTTGATCCGCAGTCAAAACCGTACAGATCGGACTGTGGTTTTTAACGCAGTCCCGACGCGCGGTCTAATGTTTACGTGTGCAGGGCGCTAATAACCTATTTGGAATTTATTTATTAAGAAAATTTATGTATAATGTACATGAACTTTACTCCTTCACGCCAAATGATATAATAAATGGATTGAGCTGAAACTGTTTCATGTGAGTAGTTGTAGAAAAAGAAATGTCTGCCTTTGAACTACCCGAGCAAAACCGCGGGTTGAAGCTAGTACTTACTAAATATACTAGTGGGCGCCCTGCGACTTCACCTGCGTACTTGGAGATTGTCCTCCTTAAGGGCTTGAATTTCAGGACTTTCCCTAAACTTTAAAATATACCCTCTAAATTTCAAGTCTTACAGAACAGGCGTATATAGGGTTGATTGTCCTCTTTCGTGACTTCCAAAACGCGCTCCAGGTTCTCGTTTTGTGACTCCCCCGGGATGAACTGCGGGAGGTATACATATTTACTGATTTATCAGAAGGTGAATGGTGTACAAGCTCACCGAGAAATACTTGTATGGAAAACTTCAATTGAATTAGCGTCCCCAAATACACTTATTCCGTACAGGCTAGCAGGTACGGGCATAGTTTCTAGAAATCATAATCATAGTTATGGTCAATGACCAAATTGATACGAGACCTGCCGTCGTTAATGGACACCTTCTTGAAGTTGTTTCGGAGTACACATACCTCGGACAGATTTTGCAGTTAACGTAGAAACAACTTCGAGAAGGAAGCCAAGAGGAGGATTCAGCTGGGTTGGGCAGAATTTGGATAATTACGTCTTATCTTCTCGTCACCCATACCGCAATGTTTGAAAACGAATGTTTTCAATCAGTGCGTCCTACCTGTCTTGATATACGGATCCGAAACCTGGATATTCACTAGTCCACCAGTTTAAAGTCGACCAGCGAGCAATGGAACGAGTTATGCTCGGAGTTTCTCTGAAGGATAGAATCCGTAACGAGACTATCCGACATAGACCGAAAGTTGTCGACATAGCTTAGAGAAATAGCAAGCTGAAGTGGCAGTGGGCTGGCCATATCTGTCCGAAGAACCGATAACCGTTGGGGCAAATGAGTTCTTGAGTGGAGACCGCGGCTCGGAAACTTAGTGTAGGACGCCCTCAGGCTAGGTGGAGTGACGATTTGCAAAAGGCTGCTGGTAGAAGCTGGATGCGTCGAGCTTAGAACAGGGCGCAATGGCGCTCATTAGGGTAGGCCTATGTCCACTGTGTGTGACTGCTAAAGGCCGATGATCGGCCAATTTATACTACTAAGTCCAGCAGTTGACCGCTATAGGCTGATGATGATGATAAGCAATACTTGATTGGAAGCACTATACTAATTCGGATACAGTAGTCATTAGATCGACTAGAGCTGAAGGTAATAATTGACAATTCAATGGGAGTTTTGTGAATTATATTCGAAGCACCATCGTTGTTTTTTTTAGTTTGATAAGTGTCGATGAAATTAGGTACAAAAAGGCACATGAGGCCTAACACCTTTATGCCTCAAGTTGATGGACGAAGGGCATGTTTCTACGAGCCTACGTGACTTACGACACGTGAGCCATTTGCTTATTCCATTTTCTAGTACCTAAAAATGTAGAGTACGTCCTTTTCACGCGGAACCAGCCTGGCCGACGCGGCGCAGCGTGGTCAAGTAAACTAACTTGATACTAATCATTCTCGCTACCTGAGTTATGTAAAAAAATTCAACTCTTCTGACAAACATAATAGCGTCCCCAAATAACTTAGGACGGTTCTTATTCCCCAAAGGCTGGTACTGGCTAGCTCCTAAAAATCATGATCACTGTCCAATAATACCACAGAAAACTGTTGTCTGTGATAATATTATGAAATGTAAAAATGAAACGGGAACGTTCGAGTTCGATGATGGTGTACCAAGTATATATCCGCTGCGGACATCAAACCCGCATTTCTTGTGTCTGAGTCTCAGTCAGCTGCCCGTCTCCGCCGCTGAGATCGCCGAATGGTTGGTAGCGCCTGAATAAAATGTTGCTTTTATTCGTTAGATGCGAGAAGTCGATGGATAGACGGCTGTTTTGAAAGCTGAGTACCATGCCTGACATATTGTCATGAAAATTTAAAAAATATACATAATTATACTTTTGATTTACTATATAAAATATTTTTTTACCGAAGTACTATAATTATTTATTGGTTAGTAACAATATTTTCGTAGTTGTCTGAATATTAATGTCCCAAACAGTGAGTCCAGTGTTTCACTTAGTATTAATACTTAGGTTTCTTTATCAGGTTCACTTTAGTAGTATTATTCCGCGGTGCTGAAGTGTAAGATTAGGGGATAGCAACACGGCGCGCACGCATGCGTCCGTACACCTCAACCGAATGTCTTCTATCAATGATAATTGATATTAAAGCTATTGATAAGAGTGGTGTCGTGCGCACAACTGTTAAGGAGAAACACTGCAGAACAAACTAGGGAAAAAACTCTTCAAAAAATATTCTTTTTATTATGATGGTATAGGCTTTTTCAGGGACATGTTTTATTATATCTATGGTAAAATAAGATTTTTGTATACTTTAATATTTTTATGTTAAGTTTTTTAAGTTAAGATTTTTTATGAATAATTGATTATTTCTGTGAAACTGGTGATGTGTGCAACACATATTAGCAGAATAATATTGTTGTCGACGGCAAACTCTCTTATTCTGGCTGTGGTAACTCTTAACCTGTTTTAGAATAGCTGCAATCGCGCTATACGCAGCAAGCCGGTTTGCTTTGCCTTGCATCTAGGATAAAAAAGATTCAATTCTAAATTCGGAACAAATAACATGAATAAAGCAAAATACAAATAAAGCTGTAAGTAAATCATTACGTCTTTTTTTTTCTCCATCCATTTGAAAAGAACAGCTGCTTGAAGTTAGACAACGATAAGTTTATTGAAATCTTTTAGAATCACAACCTACATCTATTTCAAAGAGTACTGGAGCATTAACGTCTAGTAGTCATCATAGAAGTTATAGGTATTTTAATTTCAAAGAGATCTTTGTCTATTATATTAACAAATCTGAGGACAACAGAGCAGCCATTGAAGCCTACGTACGTGCTTATCAGGAGCCTCTTTGACAACTAGACAATGTCCTACAGATCAGCTAGTCTTTCCAATCATAATTGGTGCATTGATTACGTCTGGATCAATTGATAAGATAAGAAATGGAGCCGTGTACAAAATATTGATGAAAAGTAGGTACATCCTTATGTTTCTACATATGTCCCAATTTTTAGCATTTTTTGCTTGCATTGCAAGTTAGATAAAAACATTTTTATAAAAATAATTGGTGCCTTGCCGTAGTACGTAGTAGGTAAGGTATTTAATATATTTATGGTTATCGTAGTATTTTTTTTTAAACCTATTCACTCAAAATTACCCTAAAATACCTATCCTAGCCTATACTAGCAACAAAAATACTTATTGAGATGATGACTGGGATAGTCTTTCTTTTTTACTTTTTAATAATTCGCATAAATTACTTTATGTTGTTCTCATGGACGTGACACGCATGTCTTTTTGAGAATAAACTTAAACCATAAACCATGCATCGATAATTTCACAACATCAATATTAGTTTAAGAAACAGCTTCGCCTTAAGTATTGTTCACGCGGCACCAAATAATTATTAGTGCCGTGTGCAAAGAGGCTTTTTAAAATCATATTTATCAATTGTTAATACAATGAGTGGAGCAATCGGATCATTTGCCGATACCCAGCAGTAGGTAACGATCATTCCTGCACAAAGCCGGCTATCTCACTGATAATAAAATAAAAGTAAACAGCTATTGGAAATCTAATTAAATATCTTTCAGGTAAATCACGAGGATGTAAGTATGAATGAGGAACTTTTTTCAATTATTTTCTTACTAATGATATTAATACTGTCATCTAGCGGTGAGTAGCAGAACTCTTTAACTCAACCCAGTGCAGCAGTCGCCGAATGAATATGAACCATGCACGTGAACATGACTCTACATTCAAACTATTTGACGCTAGGTGGCAATAGCAGTTATAATTAGTAGATTGTTTTACAAGGGACTAAACCATCCCATTATATACGAGGTTGTTATACTCCCGAGCTTAGCGAGGGAGGATGACAAGACCGAGTTATAATGGGTGGTTTTGGCCCGAGTAAAACACTCTACTTTTCACTTCGATTGCGAGAAAATAAAACAATTCCAAATTAGTCAATTTTCAGAAATTTTATTAAAAATTAAATGTGCAGTTAGAGCAATTTTGAATGTTTAGTGATATGTTTTTCCCGGGCAATTTTATTTCGGTTCTCTGTGATTGGGATGTGATAATATTTTGAGTTGATTGTTGTGGAGTAAAAGTTGGAGAGACTCGAATCATGCTTGAGTTTCCTGCATTATTAAGATCTGAGTGCGGCTTCAGCTGAGTTGACATATTCATCCAATCCCGCGATGTAGATGCTTGGGGTTCTGTAATGTTTGGTAGAATATTGATTCCTTCCATAATCCGCTGCGTGACGTGATACTTGTTTTGTATAGAGTCCTCTATATAACCTTCAGCCACTTGATCGGACCTCCATCCACCGTGGCGTTTTAATGTCGTTATATTAGCACCAGAGTCCGCCAACAGAGTCGCGGATGTTCTGCGGAAACAATGGCCCGTGTAGAGTTCCGGATTTGGTAAATTTAGATAAGTGGCAATATCTTTAGGCATGTTACCAAATTTATTTTTGCCTATGACTTGCCTTGTGCATTTACCATTTTGATAATTTAGAAAAAATCTTCTCGTTGAAACATTAGTGGGACGTAACTCCTGATAGGCTTTAACTATATTAAGGTATTCTCCACTGATGACAAATTTACGCTCTTTGTTTGTTTTCGTGTTCGGCAGACTCACAGCTTGTAGGTTTGTATCCGTTTCTACGTCTTCTAGCGTTATATTGGCAAGCTCTATTCCTCTGCATGCACCGCTGATTCCATAAATTAAAGCAACCTGTTGAACAAAAAAATAAGTGTGTTAATAATCGTAATAACCTAGGTACATAATTTAGGTATGTAGGTAGGTATCTATTTATTTAGTTTGAGTAGAGTACATAAGTAGGTTACCTTTGTTGCCAAGTATTGTTTATTTGGAGCGTTATTTAAAAATGTTTCGATTTCTTGTGTCGTCAAGACTTTAGATTTTTTTGCCTTGTATCCAGTGGACAATTTCTTCAGTAAAGCCGTTAAATTTACATATTTTTTAATATCGACATCGTGTCTCGTTTTTAAGGTCATTCTTAACATTGAATATGTGCTCCAAAGAGTCGACGATTTGAATTTTTTCGATAATTCATCAAAATAAGTGAGAAAAACCCCTTCTGTAAAAGAATCCACACGTTTCTCATCTCTCCATTTCATAAAATTTTCGCAACTCTTTAAATATATTTCACGTGATTTTGTCGGCAACAGATTCATAATTATTTCTTTGCCCTTTTCTTCCATTTGCATATTAGCATCTTCACTATCACTTGATGACATTTTTCACGTTCACAATTTGAAAGTTAAAGTCAGGAAGTTAAACGTAAAAGTTTGTGATTTGGAATGAAGAAAATTCTAGAGATTTAGCGCCAATACCATCTTTTTTTTTAAATCTCTATACCTTCAATAACCCTCAACGAAACAGTTCGCATTCTACCGTGAAGGGAAGAATCAACCTTCATAAAACATCACCAAGACGGTTCTATTTTCAAAAAAAAAGATTGACGGAGCACCAAGAAGTCGAGTTTTTATATAAGAGAACGAATGCTTTGTACGGGCTGATGATTTTAGACAAAAATTAAAAAGAAAAAATACTTTTTAGCCCTAGGTATTAAACTCGAGTTTTAGGCCCGCTAAGCTACACTATTATGATACACTTTTTGAGCAAGAGAAGTGAAAAATATATTATATAGTCATTTTGGTAGAATCGATAGACAATTTACGTAGCTTATCGCGGTAAATGAATTGTAAAATATTAGTAGAAAAGTTACTAAGTATTTACATTTCTACTAGTGACCCTGGACAAAATTAAATTCCTACATTAATTATTTATGCAGGTAGGCATTTACTAGCAGGCGCAATTGTTGTTCTATGAACGCTTGAACTTTTTAATTACCTACAGGTGTTTAAGGGGTTCAATTTACATCTTCGGAACTCAAACCAACCTCACCTGCCCGTGCTGCACCCTACTAACTAACAAACGTACTAGATAAGGCTCTGGCGGCTGGCTAATTGCGGGATAGCGCAGCCTACCAGCGGTAGAACTCTCCTGACCGCTGACGGACAGCAGCGTTGGCGGTGCGAGATGCTGCGCCCTGCGATCCAACTCGTATGCCAAGCGTAGGGATTATGGTCATATCTCCCTTCTTATTAGGGGAGGTCTATGTCCAGCAGTGGATTGATATAGGCGGGTTGTGTGGTATAAGTAATGTACTTATCTTACTAAGATTTTACAAAAAACTTTAAAATCATAAGCAGTGGCTTTGATAAATATTTGGTACCTACTTACCAATCTCTAGCTAGAAATAGATAAAAGAAAATCATAGCCTGCAGGCTGAACATGCATTAACAGTGTACCTTCTCCGTTTTTAAATAGTAATAGTAGCATTTTTTAATGTATTTTGCCATTATTTATTTATTTATTATTTATTTTCGTATTACCTCCAAAACTATAACATAACGCCCAACAGTCACACACATACATTGCTAAGACCTTCTCATGTGTCTAGCCGTGGGTATTAGAAACGATGAGTACACCATGATATCACAACACCCAAAATGCCCGGAAGAAACAACTGCAGATCATGCAAAAAAAATTGCCGTACCGGGAATCGAAACCCGAAGTATCTTGTTTCAGCCGGCTGTGCGATGTGCCGACGAGGTCGTTAAGGTACCATTGTAATAGTATGTTTTCTGTGCCATAAATACTAATACCAAATAGAGCTATTTGTGAAGGGCTCGCCCGAGGAAGTACTACAACCATGCCTATTCATGCTGTGTTTTAGGTCTAAAGGTGATGTTACAGGTACATTAGGCTTGTCACCTTCATGCCTCAAGTTGATGAACACAGGATATTGCATCGTAGGGCACGTTAAAAGCATGCATGACCTACGACGCAATGCTTTGTGATAGGTAATGGTTAACACTTAACATCAGGTGGGCCTTGTGATTCTTCCATCTAATAAATCATTATAAAAACCTAATAGCCTCACTGTTGAGGTGTCTAAGTATCGACTCTCGTGACCCTAAGAAAAGTAGGGTCCATTTCGAACCATTGGGTTCGAAATGGACCTTTGTTATAGGTAATGGTTAACACATCAGATGGGCCTTGTGCTTGTTGTATCTTCTTATAAATCATTATAAAAACCTAATAGCCTGACTGTTGAGGTGTCTGTCTAAGTGTCGATTCTCGTGACCCTAAGCAAAGTACCAGTCCGTTTCGATTCGATGTTCTTAGTAGATCATCTTACTTAAACATCATTTCGCCCGGGTTCTACTTAGTAGACCTTTACTACGTTGGCGTTGGTAGGTACTGACCATTTAGTGGCATTCAAAAACTCGGATACCAAAGTTGTACGGGGTGTACGGGGTTCCAACCTCCATCTTTGGAACCCAAGCCAACCTCACCTGCTTGTGGTGCACCCTGCTAAACAACCTACGGGGCTCTGGCGGCCGGCTGATTGCGGCATAGCACAGCCTACATCGGCACAGCTAAATTCCCTGGCCACCGACGGGCAGCAGCGTCGGTGGTGCGAGAAGCTGTGCCCTGCGATCCCCAACTCGCATGCCCAGCGTGGGGATTATGGGCATATCCCCCTTTATTAGGGGAGGCCTATGTCCAGCAGTGGACTGATATAGGCTGGTGTGTGTGTGATACCAAAGTTGGCCACTAGCTCAGAAGCACGGAGATGGAAGGACGTCCGTTTGATATTGTGGTCGCACTCGCAGCATGTGGTCACAGTTCTAGGCTAGTGCAGCGCGGTGCCTTTGTCATACGACCTGCCGCCCCGCTGCCACGCCCATGGTCACAGCTCTTATTCTAGGGTGAATGACGACCTCGGTGGCGCAATGTCGAGCTTGACACCCGCGGTGCGTCGTTGCAAATGAGTTGATAATAATTATTTGTACCTGTTCTAGTTCTGCACTGACGTCCTGCATTGGGGTGTATTGTGCATTGCCTCCCTGCAAACCTGACCCCAGCCAGCCAAACTCTTTAAAAGAAGAAGAAGGATTCTGGGTTGGTGGCAACATTGCACTAGGATTCCCGAATAGGAACAGGCTAGAATACTGCCTGCGTTTTTTAGTTTTGATCAAGCAGTTTTTGTAAGTTGGTCTGGAAGTTTTTTTTTAATTTATTCGAAAATTATCATCCTTAAACTAAGCAAAGGGAGAGTCACGGTTGAATGTCCTGTTTTTTAAAGTAGGTATTGTATAAAACTTAGAAAGTGCTATGAATAATCTCTTAAGAACCAAGTAATCATTAGGGAAGAAAATCCTGGTAAGGAAGCAGTAAGGACTATGTAAAGATAACGAAATTGAATTTATTTTGTAGGTTAAACCCTTATTAGATTGTTATATGTATAATATGTATACCCTTTTTCTTAGCACTTGCATAAATAAAGGTTCAAAAATCAGGCGCCATGGTTTTATATACCCAGAAGGTGGGCGAGGGCTGCGTCGCATTTCAAAGACGCCGCGTTCGTGTCTTCGTGTGGTTCGTTGACCATGTGGTCTGCCTTCGTCAAGGTCTTTAACGCTTCCCAAAAAAACGCTACAGATCGACAATTGCTTTAGCTTTTACTTTTCACTCTGACTGAGGGCATACACCAGCTCTAGCAACGCGCCCAAGAAAAAGCGGAAAATAAATTTAAGAAGTCAGCTGTCTTTTTAAGAGCCTGTAATTTTCTAGAGATAATAATCTGAAAGCACAGAATTTTTAAATAAAAATAAATAAAAAAATAAAAAGTATTTTTTTCAAGCTTCAGCTCATATATGAAGAAAAACACAAAAGAACCTTAAAAATTAATAGGATTGCTGGGAAGGTGGCGTTCACAACAGTGTCTGGTGCACGGACAGTCCACCCAGCTATCATTGCCAGAACGGTGTTGGAACTGGCCCGCAACCTGCGTACCAGGGAGACGGCGCACTTGCGCTTGGTGGTATGAAAACAGTCGACTACACTACCCGTGGCGCTACAGTAGTGGGGCAACCCCAACACCGCTCTCAGCGCATTATTATACTGGAACGCGAATAGCGCTGTCCGTTGCGAGCGTATACTTCGCCCACAGGCTGTATGTATACAGAGAGGTGCAGTATGCTCTAAAGAGAGCTAACTTTACCTTCTCTGAACTACGCGCAAACCTCCGAGCAACCATATTCGCCCGCACCCACAGCGCCCTCCGCTCCCGTTCGATGTCTTTATTATCTTTGAGGTCGGTTGGGACGATGTGACCTAAGTATTTAAGTGAGTACACCCTCTCTAAGTTAACACCGTTTAGTCGAACGGGAGGGACGTTTTTCAGCCTCTTTGTACCGGCCTCAAACACATGAACTGGCTTTTTTTAGTTGTACACCAGTCCGTGACCACAGGCGGACTCCTCACAGATTCCTATGAGCTCCCTCAATCCATAGATCAAGGCGCTTTATAGTGGTTGTAATTATTATTTTTAACCTGGACGGTATGACACAGCACCAACTAGCCTCAAACTAAGCTAAGCTTGTATTATGGGAAAAAGCTTTTGCTTCAAAAAAGGAGGATTTCTATGTTCAACTGTAGTATGTAGTTTTTTTATGTTTAGGGTAAAATTAAAATATTTTTGCATTTACTGTTTCGATTGTAGACATCGTCGGCTGGATGAAATTGAATTGTCGATAAAACAAATGTTTTCAGAATTATTATAATATTGGTGTTTATCCGTCTGTTTGTCATAAACATTTTTTGCGTGTAATCGGGATGTGTGTGTCATGGTTCATGGTGTGAGGCGTCACCACTCACCACATGGTCACGGGCGCGGTACCTGTGTAACGTGACCCGCCCCGCCCAGGGTCGAGGATTACACGGCGCCCGCTTGTGGAAGTTAGATGTGACCACTTATTCTAAAGACGTTTATTGACAAATCAACATTTTGTAAATCTTTGACTGAGGGTAGACGTGCATAATTTTGCTTACGTCATTAATTCTTGTTATTATTTAATTAGCGTTATTTACTTACGTACTTACTTGTACCTATCTAATAAATGTCGTTATCCAAATTAAGCACATCCTACTAATATTATAAATGTGAAAGTTTGTGAGTATGGATGTGTAGATGAATGGATAAATGTTTGTTACTCTTTCACGCAAAAACTACTGGAACCGTTTTAGGTGAAATTAGGAATATACATAGTTTGTGACCTTGATGTTTTTTCTATTCGCTTATCAGATTTGTATTTCTGTGCGAACGTGATTATGACGTAAGCTACAGTAGTATATCTATTTAGCTCAAATTTTTCCAAATATTTATACGATCAGTTGTTTGTCCACAAAACCTTTTCGAATTCATTTTGGCATAAATGGGCAAGATGGGGTAACCCAATAAGGTACACCATCTTGCACTCAGTAAACTAAGACCATATCTATCAATTTATTTTGACGTTACAATACAAGTAATACTTTTTTCATCTCCTTATAAAATCTAAATCTTAACTAATAAACGTGGAAAACCAACATAATTGCTTCATCATCTTATAAAATTGTAAATTAAAGATATTATTATAAAAATATATTGTAGAAGATGATAAACACGAAAAAATTGAGATAGATCAATAAAAATAATCTTCAAGTGTAAAATAAGAAACAAAAAGAAGAAAAAACAGCCAAAAGTTTGTGTAAGTACCACTAGATAAAATTGACAGCGAAACTGGAACAGAAGGTGTTTCCAGCTTATGTTGCAAAGTTATTTTTTTTATCTCAAATGAAGCTCATGTGGCAGGTGGAGTAAGTAATTGCAGCTATGCTGATGTGGAGGACGAATATGGTGAGGCTACGTTCGTCTGCATGTTTTGTCATCAATAATCCATGGGTACCCCATTTTGCCACCAGGAGTACAAACCCATCTTACCCCACCCTGCAGCCATTATTGACCTGGGCACTTAACAATTTTTCGCATTTTATTTATTGATTAGTAATTAACCGACAATTGTTCCTTTTTGGTACTCAGAATCACTCAAAATGTAAGACCGATTACCTAACTAAAAAATGCCATGATAAATTATTGAGAAAGTATATCAATATTTATTTTATAGTACTTCAAACCTTAAGGACCCCGTCTTGCCTGGCCCTCCCCTAGTTACCTAGGCTTCTTCTTCTTTTCGTGTGTGTGTCCATCTCTGATGTCGGAGTTTTCAGGCCAGCCTAAGGCTTCCGGCATGGCTTATCGACTGAAAAAGCCGGGACCACCATCTTGGCGTGCCTTCTGAAGGGCGGGAGCGCTCAGATCTAAATACCGCTAAACGGTCACCCATCCAAGTAGTGACCGGACGGAGTGTTGCTTAACCAAGATGATCTGTGAAGAACACCGAAGTAAGCCACGTGACGAGCGTTTTTACATCTATGTAGTTCTACCTAGCTAACTCCGAGCACTCAGCAAAGCGGCGAAGTCCTCTCAAAAGGTCACAGCATAGGTACCCTTTGTATAATTTTAGCATTTTCAACGCATTGGCGACAAAGCCACCGCGGCTCGATTTTAATTATGTGCGGCCTCGACACGGCGGCACAGGCTAGCCTCGCGACGGCGTCAAATGTCATTTTACCGCCGGCCATTTTGTTTTTTGCTCCCGCGCTTTTGCCGCGAACGACCGCGCTCGTAAAACTTTAATGCAGTAAAATTTCAGATTTAGTTCAGGTGGTATTAAATTCGAAACGAAGCGAAGATTTTTATTGTAATTTATGGATATTTATTTGGTTACAAAATTATTTTCGTAATAGCTTACTTCCGTCCTCTGTGTATATTGGAAATACTTAAAATCGCAAATTGCAACATCTTGCTAGGTATGTACATAGGTAAATAATACAGATACACAATTACTCCATCTGATCAACTTAAGATAATATTAATAAGTATCTACGAACTTACTTACAAATTATTGAATAGTACTTAATTTATTAAATGTTCATATTTCAGCTAACCCAATAAATAGCTCAAATCCTTTGAAATTGTCCTGTGCCCTTAACTTGTCCTAAGACTGAATGTTTTACCTACACCACAGACTCCTACACTTAATTATACAAATAAATATCTAATGGGTATCTGGTATTACGAGCTATGTTTAAAATTTTCAACACAACAAATAGTGATAATAATGTTTTGATGATAAACGTAGTGTAGGAGGCCCTCCGGCCAGGTGACGATCTGCGAAAGGCTGCTGGTAGAAGCTGGATGTGTCAAGCTGAGGACAGAGCGCAATGGCGGCCATTAGGGAAAGGCTATGTCCAGCAGTGAACTGCTGATGCAGATGATGATGATGGAAAGACAGGCCTAATTCAATATGACGATGTTAAAAAGACGATGAAAATGCACCTAGACAGAGATAAATGAGTGGAAGTTGTTAATGAAGTAAATGAAAATAAAATCACCCCAAAATCCTTTATATAAACCAGTTTATTCGTAAACAGATAAAGTTTGAAATAATTATCAAATAGCACATACTTTAAACCGTTAATAATAAAAGTAGATGCAATGACTCGGATATATATATTGAAATATACGTAGATATTTGTGATCATTAGACTTTTTTGTGTGCTACCTATATTAATTTTTTAATAATCAGAATGTTATAAGTAGCCTAGTAGATATAAGTAGTTGAAGTTATAAGATAATGCAAAATTGAGGTTTGTGTACATTTATACTTAAAGAAGAGGCATTTTAATTGACAAGTATTTATTAATTATGAATAATTTATTTATATTTCCTTTTAATTAATTCCTTACACATAGATACCTACAGTAAATAATTATATAATTGCACCTAATCTATATTTAAGTTGGTACCTCGGTAAGTATGTATAAGTTACCTACCTTATTTTAACCAAGTAGGTAGGTATATAACTTACTTATAAAAAGAAATGAAAATTTAAATAGCATAAGTATAAGTATCTACATAATTAAAAATAATCTAAATAATCTATTATCTTACAGAACATAGACTATGTACACGCTATTAATACTTTAAACTTAAACTTAATCCCTTATTGAAGGTAATTATTTTGCAAGCTAACAATTAATTTCAGTTCAGTTTCACAGCTATATGACCTGATAAAGGTAAAGTTATTTTTATGTTTTTCGGATGAAAATATTTTTTGTTTTTGTATAGTTAAAATAATCTATATAATCGGTATATAATTCTAATTTAGCATGATGTGGCCGTAAGAATTTATAATGTTTTAGAGAAATAAGGATTGGACTATATACATAGTTAATTAATAAGCTACTTTGATTTTTCACCGTGACACACCTGTGCTTCCGATTTCCGTAGTCTGGAGGCATCCGACGAAGGGAAAGTGGTAGGTACTTCTCCTTCGTAAAGAAGTCATGGAAGCGCCGGATGATTGGTTTGTCTTCGTAAATAAACAGCTGTGAAACTAGGCTAGCAAATGTTCCCTAAATTATTAAATTCATTTTAATTAATGCACCATTTCACAAAAGTCATGCCGCACTCTTCGTTCCGCTTGTGAGACACTTTTCACGACAAATCATCACTATCAGCGATCTAAGCGATCACTAGAATGGCGTATACATTGTTTAGTGTCACAGAGTTTGAGTCCAGTGTCGTAGTGACCAGGGCGTGTGGTCTCGGCCGCGGTGCAGGCGCGGTCAAAGCGCATGCGTGTGCGCATGATGCGGCGGCGGCTGCTGGTGGTGGTGCGCCAGCCCGTGCGGGTTGCCGCCGCTGTGCTGCCGACCCTGGAGGTTTACAAATCCTACTATAATATTACAAATGCAAAAGTTTTTGAGTATGGATACAAGATATAAGAGTATTTATTGGCAACACAATGTGGCCTCTGTGGCGCAGTGGGCGAAGGTCCGCCTGAGACGCAGAAGGTTGCGGGTTCGATTCCCGCTGCGGGACATATGTTTGCATGTTCTGTAGATATTTGTTTCGGGCCTGGGTGTTTCTATGTATGATATGTATGTATTTACAAAAAAATAATTATATGTGTAATATATCAATCATGTGGTTCCCATAATACAAGCTCTGCTTAGTTTGGGGCTACATGATGCTGTGTGATAACGTCCTGCATTATTTATTTATTTATATTTATTAATGTTACAGGTCAGGTAGGTCATAAAAGACCAATACGAGCAGCCATTGCTTTAATCTGGATTTGAAAGCTCCGGTGGAAGGTGCATTACGTATTGTGCTGGGAATTCGGTTATATATAGCGGGTCCCATAATGTACACTGATCTGCCTGACTTAGCCAATTTGTTACTAGTCGGTCTTTATATTTGTTGCTGTGCATAGCACCAGTGGGGTTTGTACCCTTACGCTGGAAAGAATCTAGATGTAAATGGGTGAAAAGCGTTAGTTGGTAGATATACTCGCACAGCAGGGGCAAAAATTTCAGCTCCTTGAAGAGATCGCGACAGGGGGGGGGGGACATCAGCTGGGTCTCCGATTATGGAGCGAATTGCACGCTTTTGCATTTTGAATGCTCTTTCTGCGTCCGCCGCTCTACCCCAAAGTTCCACGCCCTATGTGATGACCGTATGGATGAATGGATGAATGTTTGTTACTCTTTCACGCAAAAATTACTGAACGGATTTGGATGAAACTTGGAATATACATAGTTTGTGACATTTTTATAAGTAATGGGTACGACTTAACATCAGGTGAGCGATATACATTCTCGGGGTAGGAAGTACACAGAGTAATCCGTGGTTAACGGTGTTGCTTGAATTAGTTATAATTTTTTTAAGTAATATATTATTGTTTATTTACCCATATATAAAATAAAATAAAGAATAAGTTCAATGTTTTCGAAATTGACAAGGCTTTAAACTTGGACTTCATGATGCAGGATGCCATGGTTAAATACTTTTTTCAACAGTAAAAACCTTACCGTCCTATTCATAACAGTTTTATAAACCACAGATAACTAAAATTAAATTATTATGTCACCTCTTTTTATTTACATTTAAATGTCAGGGATAAGTTTACTTTATCGAGGGTTTTAAATATTACATGTGGTTATGAATTGGAGGTTAGTTGTATAGTTAATTGTTTCAGACTGCTCTAAATACATGTTCCGCTTTGCATAAACTGGTTGAGTGATGTGTGAAGGTACCTATAGGTACTACAGGTAAGGTAGGTAGATTAAGACTAATATAATAAAGGAGTTGAAATCCGTCTGCTGCAATGTACCTGTAGATAGACGTAGTAATCGTAGGGCTGGTGGAGGGGCCAACATCGCTGCGGGGGCACAGGGTAAAGGGGTGGCACGGGGTAGAGAGCTCCTCCGCCCAGCTTGTTCCTCAGGATGCGGCTGATGGAGGAGACGGAGGGAACGTTGTACTTGTCGCAGACACCGTCCGCCAGCAGTCGGTCGCGGATCTCCCACGCGAAGATGCCAGGGTCCTTAGCCTTCAGCTGCTTTATGTATGACACCACCTGTACACCAATAGAAAATACATATCATAGTGAGTCATTTTTTTCAATGGATAATATTCATACGTCAAACAATATAGACGCGGTAGCGTGTCAAAGCCAAGTTCAAGCTACCAGAACTGGCGAGCAGCACCGTTACACGAACCATTTGGAGCCAAGTCAGACCTTACAGCCTGCGCACATTGGACGACAAACGTCAGCGATTAGACGCTACGATAAGCTGCGGGGGATAATTTTCATACATTTTGTTCAAAGCTCCGCACACACGGCGACAATCGCGACAGCAAGAAATGACAGACGCTCGCGACTAAGCGCGACGACAAAGCGTCGTGTTTGCGAGGTCTGTTAGGCTTCAATATATTATCTTAAGTTAAAAGAAGAAATGATATTTTAAGTTGTTAAAAAATATTTTATATTGTTACAAATAAATTTCCGGACTGACTTTTGAACTTACCCATTTAGATCTCACTTCTTTTGTTGTTGAGGTCAACAACCTAGGCATATATCATATTAGTGAACTTAACTCTCATTTTACATTTATGTTTTGATGGCCCGTGGTTTCACTCGCGTCATTCCCTGAAGTAGTCTATGTGCTAATCCAGGTTACAAACTATGTATATTTCAAGTTTAATGCAAATCCGTTCAGCCATTACGGAGTTGAGTGGCAATCACACACACTCAAACTTTCACATTTATAATATTAGTGTAGTGTGATGTAATGATACATTGAAAATTTTGTTATGACGGTCCCAAACCATTAAGGCTATTTGAAACCACGGCTTTATCAAAATATTAATAGTAAAATGACAGCTTATCAATTGGTAAGTTTGCAAATGTTTAGATGGGGGCCGATTCATTGAAAATATAGCAACGTTTTAAAATGATCTTGCAAATCATCCAGCCTCAACTGAAGTGATGTATACCTTGGGTGTGGTGACCCTGGGCTTGGAGCCCCCGATGGCGCCGGGCAGGATGGAGCCGGTCTCGTGGTAGCGCGCCAGGATCTTCGACACGCATCCATGGGATACTCGCAGCTGCCGGCTGATGTCGCATGGCCTAAACAAAAAGATCATTAATACACTGCCAATATACAAACTTTATATGCTCTGAACGTCTCCAAATTGTATTGGAAATAATATTTAGTCTTATCGACGTTAAAAGCTTTTTATAAGTAATAGACTTATAAAAAGCTTTTAACCAAATCTGTCTGGAGGTTTTTTTCATAATTATTTTTTTAATATGTACGGGGCGTAACGGAGGTAATTTTTATACCGTAAACACTTTGCGAGACGCGATGATGACAGGTAGAGTATTGACAATGAACCGTAGCCAAGGCTTGGTAGAAGAAGCGTCGGAAGACCAGTAACGTGATGGGTCGATGACATAGTACGCTTCATCGCGTGTTCGTGTATGCGCCTAGCTTATGACCGTGGTGGACGACACAATTACAAATTCGGGAGTTAGCAGTAGATAAAGTCGGGCAGTAGATGATGATGATGATGATAAAATAATATATCATTGAAATAGCAAAACTATAGACTAATCTACGATGAATGTATTCAAAACACAAAAGCTTCAAGTAGCTTCGTAAACTTAAGCAACACGGAAGAACTTCTAAATTATTTAACATGTTTACCTGATACCGAGTTGAGCGAGCTCCACTATCCTGAGTCGTACAGCATTGGGCAGCGGGCGTCCATTGACGAACACCCCTCCCAGCTGGTTCACCTCGCCGTACTGCTGCGCGGCACCTCCCACACCCGCCTGGCCCATGCCTGCCGCACTCGGGTCTGGACACGAGAAAACACAACTTAGGCCTACGCATCTAGGTTATTATTTATACAGCGTCATGTGGTAGCTTTTAGCCGTGTTGTCGTAGTGCCAGGACATGGTTATATGGAGTAGGCTTGCCCACCACCTATACCATCTCCTCCTCTCAGCCTAGTTCAGCTTAGAGGCTGAGAGCTGAGAGGAGAGAACATTATTAACATTTACTGATTAATTCGGGCTGTTTTGCAGGTGCGGTTGTGATATGCGGTTCGGAAAAGTCATTTGGGAAAAGCTAACAATTTTCGATGACAAACACTTTTTGATTTTTAGGGGTTGATTATTGAACAAAGGAACCTCCCAATATGGAGAAATAGCAAGCAACATTGATGCGAGCAACAGTCTTCTAAAAAGCTTGAGACAAACTTTCTGAAGTTTCAAATACGAGACGTTAATCACAACTGCGGGGTGACCGGCTAACTCTGTTCCAAACAGAAATGATTGACACCGATCCTGCTTTTACAAACTTTGACATTTCAACTGTCGAAATTCAATGAACGTCAATTGACAAACTGTCACAGTTTGTAAACACAGGATCGGTTTCAATCATAACTGTTTGCAACTGAGTTAACCGATCACCCCGCTGGTGATCACCGCGATCTCAATCAAGGCAGTTAGTTTTGCATTTCATAATTAGTGTAGTATGGTTTGGATATTATGGATAAGATACCCGAAATATAATCTTTGTCTGCTAAATATACTAGAGTATTATGTAACCGCTTATCAGTCGCCAGCTGATTAATCATCGCTGTTCGATTCAGACATGATTTGATGACACTAAGATTGCTCATTCAGAACGTGAACATAAAGATAGTTACGGTAGGTAAGTAATTATCAATTAAAGCCAATGTAATCGTTAATTATTTTGGTTTTAGAGGATCAAATTGGCAGTTTTATAGATGTGAAAACATGATTTTTTTGTTGAATGACTGCCACAATTCATAGTGAAATTGTTATTTGCAGTAGCATTTTGATTGGACGACAAACAAACATGAAAGAGACACTGGTGCTAAGGTTGAATAGCCGGCTAAGACGCAACATTTTACGGGTTTGATTCCCGTTGCAAGAAAATAGAAAGTAATCAAAATGCATTTATTGTAAGTTCACATGTTTTATGTCCTGCAGGTAATTTGTTTCGGGTCTAGATGCTGTGGTACTTCGAGAGTTCTCACGATTCCTAATATCCACGACACAAAATTTTATTATTTAACAAGTCTAGCGTTGCAAAGAAATTATTTTTCTTTTTTTCTTTCTTTCAACAGGATATCCTAGCGACATGTCATGGCATAAGTATGCTACTGTCTTTATAAGTTACGCTAACCAATGAACACCACACGTCCACCACAGTTTTCAGGCTTCTGTACCTCAAAAGGAAAAAAAAGCATATAGGATCACAGTTCAGGTGTGCGTCTGTCTGTCAGTTTGATAGTTTGTCAAGAGGTCAAGATCCTTTTTTAGGAACGCGTGGAGGTTTCAAGTTCAAATTAAAATAAAATACTCAGGTCTACACTTTTAAAGGAATCAAAATCCGTTACTTTCCGTTGACTAATGTCTTATAGACAAGTAAAGGAAAAAAATCCAAAAACAGTAAATTTTTAGTTGCATCACAAAATTTTTTATGATTCCTACAATTTTGTACAGAACCCTCGATGCGTGAGTTCAAATCGCTGTAGGTACTATTTCTTTAAATATCTTCCTACATTAGTTTGTTTCTTGGAGTTGGGACTCCGGCGGGGCACATGTGATGACGTCAGCGGGCGTGACCCGCCGGCAGTGTCACCCGAGACCTCTCCTGAAGTCCCAGCTCTGGCTTTGCTCTTATTTGAATGTCGTAAACCGCTGCTTGTTAAAATGTTTAATTTTATGTCAGGGACATTGTTTCGCATTTGAAGGCTCGTATTTTGGCTCGTTAACTGGTAAACGTGGGGAATAAAATATTTACTTACTGAAAAAAATAAAGTACCTTATCTACCTACCAAGATAAATCATGATAGGTAAATCGTGATGAATTTGAACAGCTTCAGGCACTGACTCTTTTCATTTTAAACTAAGCCTTTTCGGGGCGGCCTATACATCGCTTCCAAAACAATCGTCGGCTTCTAGCTCATATGAACTTTTTTTTTATCCTACTTGAAGATGGAACAAGCACATGGCCCACCTCGTGTTAAGTGGTAACCATTACCTATAACAAAGCATTGCATCATAAATCACGTTTTTTCCGTGATGAAGATGATAAGCCTCTTGTGCCTGTAATTTCACCGGCATCCATACCCTTCAAACCGAAACACAGCTCAGCTGCTTCACGCCAGAAATAGGTATGGTGGCAGTACTTCCCCGGACGAGCCCTCCACATTGAACTCTACTACCTTTAAGAACTCATATGAACTTACATTCATTTATAACAAAATACATAAAGTCGTTTGAACAATATTCAGACGTTCAACTTTCACGAAAATAAACCCAACTATTAGCTCCCGAACAGTTTAAATAACATCAAAACCAGTCATCATGCGTATGCGCATCTCACGTTACATCCGCCCAATAAACGTCACTTTGACACACCAACACGTCACTTTGACAGGTAAGCGACGCTGACAGGTCCGATGACACTCGCTGTTTTGGCGGGAACTATAAATATACCGAGAGGCGTTTGTCACAGATATCTTTACAAATCGACTACTTTGTTTGGATGCTTTTTCATTTTATTTTGCAATTAATCTTTTTACTTTTTGAAGGTGTGGGTAAAAATTGTGTCGGCGGTGTTTTGCAAATTGCAATAAACTACCATCATTCTCAAGCTCGTACGGTAGAATCAACATGTGGTGGTCTTGGTTGTTTGGCATTTGTCTTAGATTTAAAATAGATAGGCTAGAGTTGGTTCTACATTAATTTTTTTATTTAGTAAATAAGGTACCTGCAGAATTTCAACGGTTTTAGATAATAGGGCCCGATTATTCAATCGTCAGTTACCACAATCTGTTAGCTTACTTTAAAATAAAATGCTTAATTTCATACTTTTTTCAATGTAAATGCTTTTACTGGTTTATCTGACAATTGAAAAATGACCCCATGAATGAAGAGTCTGGTAAAATCGACACAGACGCTCTTTACCCTCGTGTCTTTCTGTCTGACAAACGACACAAAACAACCAGCCGCCTCCCCGTTTGATTGAGAAGTGCAAATTGCTGCACAACCTAACTTTCTTGTCGTTTTGTACAACGAAGTAGTTATTTTAATCGCGTCTGGGAATCAGTTAATGAAGAAAGTTGATAAGTATTCTTTCGTTTCTTACTTTGATTTGCAATTTGCTGTGCGGTGCATTTTTCTGACCTAATCGAAATCCTAATTATGTGAACTAATATTATAAAATGACAACGTTCGAAAAGAAAAATAATTGTTTACTTGTTACGCTTTCACTCTTTATGTACTCAACCGATCAACATGAAATTTCGCATACAACGTGTCTGCGAACTTTCATGTATAGGAGGTATAGAAAAGGATATAGGGGTACCTTTAACATAGAAAAATAGTTCCCAAGAGGTATAAAATAGCTTTAAAGAGAGCGGAGTCACGGGCGGAAATAGTAAAAATATAATTTCTGTTATGTAAGTACTTACATCCGATCCGACTAATATTATAAAGGTGAAAGTTTGCGAGTGAAATGAGAACATGTGGAAATTTCATGTAATACAAAGTACACACATAACACCATAATTGTAAGAATGATCCTTCTTCACGCTAAAACTACTGACCGGGTTATGCTGAAATTAGCTCAAGACCAGGAATAACATTTGATCATTCTATAGTCTATAGTAGTCCACTGCTGGACATAGGCCTCCCCTAATAAGCGCCATAATGTACATGGTGGGGCAAAATGTACCTCATTGAGGGCAACTATTTTTACTTTTGTAGTTGGAAGGTTTTGTTCTGACGAAGCTATAGATTTATTTTGAAGAAAAAAAATGCATATTCTTAAAAACTCGTTTTTAAAAACATAGACATTGCATGGAAAACCTTTTTTTTTAATTTTTGAAAAATCTTACGATTTGATTTGGTTTTACTTTGGGAAAAGTGTTCCTGTTGGGAAATAGAGTCGATCTCAAACTTGTTTTTTTTACAAATGTAATTTACTAGGCTGAAATCCGAAAATGCCATTATTTTTTTTATTCAAAATAAATCTATAGTTTCTTCGGAACAAAACCTACCAAAGAAAATGTAATTAGGTAAAATTTTGCCCCACCCTGTATATATATTATGCTACTATGCGAAGCCACGGGCGTAAGCTAGTAAAGAATAATAATAAACCTTACAACAGAAGGAAATTAGAGGAAAATCTATTATATTATCGCACACACAAGTGCAGAGGTACACAGAAGAAAATTTTGGTGTCGGTTTACACCAGGCACGAGTACGCAACAGTTTGCTGTTTAAATATGCATTTTTAAACGTTTTTTGTTGGTATTATTATAAAGCCGGTAGGTATAAATTCTGTGATGGTGGTTGGTGCCCACATGTGGGTTCGTGGAAGGCGTCCAGTTGTCACATCAAACAGTGCCGCGGCCGGCGCGGGCGCAACAATGTGCACTTCTAACAATGGACTCGTGTTTGTTTTGCTAATTATTGCGAAGCAAAATGCAAGGGCTTGTAGAAAATAGAGAAAATACACTCCATGCACTAACTTCTTTGGTACCTACCACAATCACTACGAGTATAATTGTAAAGCAAGCTGAAAATTATTATTCCTTTGATAATAGTAGGTAATTTCTATTAGAAAATATATTGAAATGTCTTGTAAACACTGCCCGCCTTATTTATAATCAAATGTCATTTAATATCGATGGATAAAAAAGCATGTTCCTGTCATTTAAATGTAAATAAAAAGAAGTGACATTGATATTTTAACGCCATTGGTACCTAAGGTTTAATTATCTATTATGAATTGGACGGTTGGTACATATGTAGACGTACCTACTACGTTCTTACATGTCACATAGCCTACCGTTCTACGTACTAATCTTTTGACATTATTTTTTTATCTAAAACATTATTTACAATCTTTTTACTTATTTATTGTACTATCATTAAAGGAGAATGGCGAGAACCCGTACCAATTGCTTCAAAACCGAAGGTATCACATAAAATTTATTACATTTTATAAATGACATTAACATTTTCTTTAGTTTCACACACCGACGGGATTAATAATCAAGTAAAAAAATATTTTGTTGATTTGGTTTCCGCCGCACGCCGCCATTAGACTGCAACAACCAATGATATATACGTTACTATGGCAACACACATTGATGTAAAGTGTTACTATGGCATTATCCCTCATTTTTTATTATTTTGACAGTAGAATCGACTAAAAACTTATTGGACATTTTTTTGACGCACTCACTTTAGTCTTGGTACCGAGCGGCATACATCAGACGGCATTCTCCTTTAGCTTATTATGTTGTTAGGTATCCACTTAATGTGTCCCAGCATTATTATTGACACATAGAAAACACCCAGACTTGAGACTGAGATATTTGCAGATAATGAAAAAAAATGTCCAACGATGGGATTTGGCGGACGTTCGCCCACTGCGCCACAGAATTCGTTACAGCAAAACAGAGTGAATCCATAGTGTACATTCCTAACATCATAAACTAAAGCAAATTTGTCTGTAGCAAAAAAGAAATAAAACGATAATGGAGCATATCACAATAAAGATAAAACTTTAAATAAAATGCTCTGAAAATATCCAAAGCATGAATTTGTCGCAATAAAAATAATAAAGTGCGATCTCGGCAAATTATTTACGATTAGAAAGAGACGACAAGTGATGTACGGACTGATGATCAACGCATTAGTTTGCGGTAGGGATGTGCTGTTTAATTTATATCGATATCGATATTTATGGCAAAGATAATTAATTGACTTGTAAACTTGTCTTTAGAAAATTCTTAATCTTTGAATGTGGAGTGTTTGTAAAAAATAAGTAGATATCATATATTTATATGAGCTTGATTGTTTTATTTCTTCAATAATTATCAATTCATATTATTACTCTAAGATTTCAAACCTACGAAACTCAAAAAAATAGCGAATTAATACATTTTAATTTCACGAATAAAATGGGAAAGTCACTAGTTTATAAAGCGCAGCGCTTCTACAATATTTCGTAGCACCTCTACGAAAGTTGCTACGAAAATCAAAAACTCTGACATTATGTATTTATTTAATTAGAATCATTTATAATTATAATTAATTTTTATTCATATGAATTCTTATTTTCATTTTATATATTAAATCAATTAAGATATACATTTTTATTAAAAAACAAGTGTTTAAAATTAAATTATTCTGGCACTTTGACATTGAGAGCCAAAGTAAGATCGGTACACATTGTAATTCTTAAAAAAGGTCGACAGTTATTTTTCCGGGACAACACTGATGCTATCGAATGCAGTCGGCGCTTTAGTTCGTACTAATTGGTACTAAAGCGAGACGCCACGATACAAGCGCTGTTTTGTCGGACAGAGACGGGGCACTGTAGGGCGGGAAACATCTTTCTTTCTATAATTTACGATTCCCCTTTGACGTTTCACTGCTGACAGTTACTAGTGTTTTCGGCGAACACAACACATTCATAACTCGAGCCACAGAACAATGCATTGTAAAAAATACAGAACCTCCACTGCAATCATTAACGGTACCTACCTAATTACCTATGTGTGTACCTATAGACTTCCAGATACATTTTCAGAATAAAATGTATGGGATTTTTGTTGGTTCTCACCATAAGCAAGTAAAACCTAAGCTGTTGATCCTGGCCTTTTGATTTGATTACCTAGTAGCCTTAAAGTCCATAATTTACCAGTCAGTCTTCTTCTTCATATGAGCCTAGTGGCCAATAGCCTCTCATATAGCTGGGAGACTGAAAAAGCCAAGACAATTCTCTTAACGTACCTTCCGAAGAACTGAAGCGCTCAGATCTAAATGCCACTTAACGGTCACCCATCCAAGTAGTGACCGGGCAAAGTGCTGCTTAACTCAGATGATCGGCTAAGAACGTCGAAGGAAGCCACGCTACGACCGCTTCAGTACGCACACCAGTCAGCACAAGTCATAAGATCAAACAAAGTGAAACAGGTAGTGCTGCCGAGTTCAATATCGTTTTGAGTATATTCCTGGCCTAGTTTGCACCAGTCATTGTGTTGCAGAACAAAGGCAGCAATGGTTCGTTAACATTGCGAGAGCATCTGCGCTGTATAATTTAGAGCATTTAGTGTTTTCTTTGGTTTTGGCGATTAATGAATAGTTCTCGAGTTAAAAGAGCGGGTGTCATGTATTTCGAGAGTTATTCGTGTGAAGATCGCTCTCATCGGCTTTTTTCTTTGAAATCATTTGATTAATGTTTTGGACTATGTTTTTTCCATTTTAATTCTTTGACCTATATTTTTTTGTACGTTTTGGAAGAAATATATTAGGGTAATTTTACAGACAAAACTGGTCGTTTCGAACAAAATTATTTTTATCATGACACTGTTTATTGTAACCCAATTTTGTGTACAACTTGTGTTATAAAAATTAGAATTTAAATTATTTATATTCAAAAGCCAGTTACAACTAACACCAAAACGCAAACTTATGAAACATACATTTTAAATTAGGAGTAAGGTATAAAAAGAAATGATAGGCATGACTCTGCTTCTTTAAGAAGTTGACTGCTGGTCTCGCACATGACGCTATGCGCCACGCACGCGCGGAAGACAACGTCGTGCAGAAGAATATCTGTTTTTTCAGCACTCAAAATTATTTTAAACCAAGATAGTATCGACTGTCTTCAAATGCTGCTGCACGGGCGACGCCCGCGGCGCGGTGGCGGCCGGGCGGTGGTGCGGCGTTGTCGTAACCACATCATAACCACAAATCTACTTCTTTTGTCTGCGTAGATTTAAATCATATTCATAAAAAAAATAGCGATGTGCGAGTTGTACTAGTTAACGCTTTCCGGGTTCCGTTCAAACTTGTTGGTATGAAATATATTTTATGTCATATAGCTATAAATTTGCGGCTTATATTTTCCTTTACTTGTGCAATAAGACATTGTTTCTTGCTAAATTTCATGATTCTAGTCTGATAGTATCCTAGAAGGTTTGATTACCTTGTGAGTATCAAAATTAAAATTAATTTCAACCTGAGGCTGGTATTTGAGTAAAGGTCTTGACAGTAGGGCTTGCAAATATTCGAAAATATTCATATTCGAATATTCGATTTTTTTTCGGGTACTATTCGAATTATTCGAATATTATTCGAATAATAGAAAAACACTATGATTTTATTAAAATCACATCTTATTTTGTTATTTTGAGTGTTATTTTCATGAAGAAGTTTAAAATATCAACTTATTTTATTCTTAAAAGCGTTTTTTCTATAAACTAATTAAAAAAAAAATACAAAAGGTGTGTCACCGTAACGAGACATTGGCGATTTACACGCACAATCAACCTCAAATTAAAATTTTCTTCTTCGTATGAGCTAGTGGCTGTGTGTGATTTTAGGCCGCCCGAAGGCCTCAGACATGGCTTAACGACTGAAAAGCCGGGACTAACATCTTAACGTGTCTTCCAAAGCACGGAAGTGGTTAAATCTAAATGTTACTAAACAGTCATCCATCCAAGTAATGAACACGCGGAGAGTTGCTTAACCAAGGTGATTTCTTAAGTGCACCGAAGTAAACCACGCCAAGGACGGACGGACGGACAAAGCAGCACCATAAGGGTTCGTTTAACCGGCTCGGTAATGTCACCCTAAAAACAATCTTATAAATCTAGGTTAGTTGGTATTTTAACAAAATCATGAAAATAAACATTCACGTTAACGACAGAGACGAATGGTCAGAACAGTCTCGTCAACTACGCGAATGCACTACGCGACACTTCCGAGTGTATTCGAACCGTGTTCCGAACCCGATAAAAGTTATTGGGTTTGGATCGGATCGTTGTTGACATGTTGTTTACCCAAACGACGACGTAAACTTGTATAGTCTTGTATGGATATATCGCGCAAACTCATAAGTGGCATTTCATGCACATCTGAGTTTTGATTTCGGTGTTATTAATTTAAATCGAATATTCGAATATTGAAATATCAGTATTCGAATATTCGAACAAAAATGATATTCGAATTATTCGAATATTCGAATATTCGAATGCAAGCCCTACTTGACAGAGAGTAGACAGGCGGACGGACAACGAAGTGATCCTTTATGGTATTTTTTCCTTTTGGGGAACGGAACCCCAAAAAAATATTTACATACATTTTTACTTTCAGCTTCTCTGATGACAGGAAATACCCGTGCTGTTGTTCTATTAAATAATATCAGTTATTTAAAAAAAATCAGTTGAATCCATTTTCAGATTTTTTTCAAAATTGTTAACCTTGTATTAAAATAAAACTACAGTAAACTGTAGTTTTTAGTACAGTTTACTGTAGCAGTTTACTGTACTACAGTAAACTGTAGTTTTCGTCTAGAGATGTAAAGACAGCGTTGAAACAATTGTCATAGTTTTTTATTTCATGTAGGTATTTGTGTATGTAGGTAGGTATGTATTGCGGTTTCAAAGTTAATAGAAAACACACATTTAGAATTGTTATCGCGCAACATTATTATGGCGGACGAAATCTGACTGTTAACGAGTGCTTTTACGATATTAACCCGCGACCAATCGCAGTAGGTACATAAAAGTGCCACTGCTCGTATTTATACTGTTACTTATACCGCTAGTGCTTACAATGTGGCCAATAACTGCCATATTCACCGACTTTTACAAATGTAGAATAAATTACAATTTAGAATGTATTACAATTGCAACACTCATAATGGGCATATGTACTTACCTAAGCTTATATTATGGGTGTGAAGGAATCTAACCGTCACCTTCGGAACTCAAGCTAACCTCACCTGCCCGTAGTGCATCCTACTTACTAGCAAACGGAGTTCTGGCGGCTGGCTGATAGGGGCATAGCGCAGCCTTAATTTGGCACAGCTATATTCCCGCATACCCAGTGTAGAGATAATGGGAATATCCCCCTTCTCATTAGGGGAGGCCTTTGTCCAGTAGTGGACTGATGTAGGCTGGTGTTGCATACCTTAACAATTAAGCATACTTTAATCAAAGTATAGTTTATACTTTTTGACCCAGACAGTTGCTCCCCTGGCTAACCTTACGACTGTATTTAAGTTAATTACTTCACTTGAAATCCACTTAGTGTAGCTTAAGACTAGAATTACCTACCATTTTTGTATAAAAAAATCCGACACAACACATAATTTTTTAAGAATAAATAATAGAAATGTAATAAAATACCTAAACCACTTAGTTTAATGTGTACACAATAATAAAATATATCTAGAATATCAATGCTGCCGTATTACATTTTACACCTTTGAAAATATTATATAGGAATTTTCTCTTTTCCTCTACTATATAAACAAGACCGGAAGTGCGAATTAACTCGCCCTCCGCGGGTGACGTCAATTACGTCCAATTCATACATCCAGTATTGTATTCTCGTGAATATCATGAGTAGTATAGTAGTGAGTCCTAGTGAGGGAAATGTATAGTTTATCTCACTCACACTCGATGTATAACACCCTAACACCGTTTTTAATAGAGACTTCACTAAAATTTTCCTATAAAATATAGATAGAGCTTTAAGGAGAGTTAAGGGGCGGGGGGGGGGGGGGGGGGGTGATACCCCACTCGACATAGCCAACACCCTTTTATTTTTCCTCCCACCCATTTTAGAAAAAAAAACGAAAAAATTGTTTAAGTCATTTTTTGAATGTTTTTGATCATAAATCCAAAAATAAAAAACTGTTTCGTGCATTAAAAATTAAGCCCTTTGATATGATATCCCACTTGACCTAGCCAACCCCCCTTTTATTTTTCAGCCCCCCCATTTTGGAAGATTTCGAAATAATCGTTATAGTTACAGAATTCGCTATAATTTTCTTGTAAATTATAGATATCTTTCTATAATATATAAAAAAATCAGGTTTATCACTTCGCAAACTTTCGAGTTAAGGGGCGGGGGGATGGTCACTTTTTTGATTTTTTTATCATTAATTAAAAACTGTTTTGAGCAGTACAAATTAAGTCCTTTGATATGATACCCTACTCGACCTGTTGGTCCCAGTTAGAATTTGTTTTTTTATTTTTTATTTTTGACCCTATTGGGTACAAAACATTTTTTTTACTGGAAATCTTATTCAGTTAGTGCTTTTTTAAATCTATACCAAATTTCAAGTTGATAGCTTATGTAGTTCCTGAAATAATCAGGTGTGACAGACGGACGGACGGACAAAGTGGCACCATAAGGGTTCGTTTCACCGTCTCGGTAACGTCACCCTAAAACCAGTAAGTGACAGGTCGAAAATTTGTTTGGAGATCACGCAAAAACCAGTTTACTATGACGAAATTTTAATATTTTCTAACTTAAAACATGCTACTTATGTATGTATGGTTGTGAGTATGGATGAATGGATGAATGTTTGTTATGGAAAGAAACCTCGCCAACGTTATTTAGGCGGTCGACTGTAGTCTGATATTTTTCTACACAAATACTAAGTAAATTCTATTTTTTCGTGTCAAGATCATGTAGGACGTGTTGATTGTTTGCAAATAGCCAATTGTTGTGAAAGCCTTCTTGAGTAAGAATACACACCCACACATGGAACCAGCCAATCAGCTGCTGCCCGCCCAGAGGTAAACAATCTTGAACTTAATTCATAATCACTATTGCTCACACAATGACAAAATATTTGATAGGGAACGGTAATAGATGTGGTCATTCGAAACGGTAATTTAATATTCTCGAATTACATCACAGTTTTTATGGAATGATTATTTAGATAAACTATTTTAGAAAAAGCAAAAGAACAGATTGATTTTTTAAACCGAAGACTGATTTTTTTACAATTATATTTATGTATATAATATAAATGGGGGTGCGTGGGGTTCCGGGGGTGTATGGGGTTCCAGTGGTACATGGGGCCGGCTGGTTGCGAATAAAAGATGAAGACTTAAATCTTGTGGATACTACTGTACTTTTAGGCATAACTTAAGATAATAAGCTTGAATGGCGCTCACATAGATGGGTTGTCGAACAGACTCAGTTCTGCAGCATACGCAGTCAAAAGAATCCGTCAACTTACTGACGTAGAAACGGCTAGACTAGTTTATTTCAGCTACTTCAGTGATTCCCTGGGGCCCATATTATAAATTGCACGAACAGCTCTCTTCTGCAACACAAATATGGTATTGATATCTGCAGCATTCCCCCACAACAAAATGCCGTACGACATAATGCTATGGAAGTAGCTGAAATAAACATACATTAAGTTTTCATATGATTTATAATATATATATATATATATATATTATAAATCATATGAAAACTTAATGTATGTACGAAAACATATTAACTTGTTCAAAAAAAAAAATAGCGACTATCATAATGTTGTTAACATACTAGAAATATAGATAAACTTGCATTATGAGTATATCCCCTTTAATAGACGAGGTCGATGTCCAGCAGTGGACTAGGGTGTAGTGGTATGGATATAAGAATACAAAATTAGTTATGCATTTTAGTCAAGAGGTCAGTGACCACGTAACGTAAAGCACTGGTTGTATTACCATCTCAAGAAGCAGTGGTCACAAAGTGGTTGGCTACTCGAGTTGAGGCCGCGATGCTGCGCTCGCGTCGCCGCCGCGCCGGTAGCTGTTTGCGCAGCGGCGCGTTTGTCGGCGGCTCGTCGCCGTGTGTGGGCCCTCAAGCCCTGCCAGAGCCCTATAAGAGCCTTCGAGAGATATAGCGGGAAATATCCTATTATAACTAAATCGATATAATATAATACCTAAGTACTGGTTTAAGAATTTTTGCAAAATCCTACGATTTGATTTGGTAGGTTACTTTGAGAAAAGTTTTCCTAATGGGAAATACAAGAAAATAGAGTCGGCTTGGTTTTTTCGTCAAATTTCATTTTCTAGGCTGGCTGTACAGCTTTTGAAAAATCTGAAGTTTAGGTCTTTTTTCTTCTATATTGAATTTAAAGTTTTATATGAACAAAACTTTGTGACCACAAAAGAAAGGTAGCTGCCCTAAATGAGGTAAAATTTTGCCTCACTGATATCTTCGTCAATTGTGAAACGATTTTCAAAATTATTGTTTTGTTTGAAAGGGTTTTCTATACTTCACAGATGGTTGCATATAATTTAGCTTATAAGTCTTGTTTTATTATCTATGTAAATTTCTGTTGGTTTCCCAATTAATAAATAAATAAATTACTTTTCTCACATAAAATTAAGCTTAAGCTCAATTTTTCATTTAACTCCTTGATCGACAGACTTACTATACTCATATGACTCCAAATGACAGTCAGTCCATCTAAAAGTCCAGTCTTTTTCTACTTTTATCTGGTTTAACTTTGTGACGTCCCTAGATTGTTTGATTTTGTGAAAGGAAAATGACAGAAAATAGTAACCCAACAAAGTGACAAGATAAATGAATTCCCAAAGTCACCCTCGAAGCCCAGCTGGCCTTATTAACTGAATATTAACCCCTATAAAGAGTGTCAAAGTATTCGACCGCCATTACTCATGCGCCGCTAATTATCGACCCATCCCAGACCGGCGCGTACGCGTGCCGAGGTAGCCGAAGAAATTGGACAGAGGCTCTCAAACTACACTCTGGGTTATCTATCGAATGCTTAGATGTTTGTATCGAATATAAATGCAAATAATCGAATAGTGGGTGTCTAGAGCGGCTACATTATTGCCCTTCGGCGAAGATTCGCTTGTATGTTCCGAGTGAGAAGTCTTATGAGCGTTTACAATGCGATCTTCGCCGAAGCCTAATTATGTTGTAAAACTATTAGATATATAAGCTTTTTGTGTCGTAAAGACAATCATGAAAATTCAGTAAGATTTTATACAAAATGATTGGGTCTCTTGTTTTTTTAGATGGAGTGGCGTTATAGAGGCCTATCCCCGCAGGCTAAGCGTTCACGGACTAAATTATAATAATGATGAAGTATTTTTATAGTATGAACTTAGGAGGTAAATCACAAGTTTGAGAAGCTCTGCGCCAGTAAATATGAGGGAAACGCTCCGCGTTGCAATTTGTAACTGTGTGGCAGCTTCGGAGCTGGAGGTGAGTTTGATTTGTGCCGTTATTTATAGATATCCGCGAGGTGGCGCTGCCGACGGCAGCTGGACCTCATAATGGTATTTGTGGAGTATTTTAATTAACGCCGTTGTGGAACACCGCTTGGCGAATTGATTTCTGTGATTGTTTTGTTTTCAGCGCGTTGTGATCAAGTTTTTACAAGCCAGTACCACAGATGCCTAGTTATTTGCGTACCAAGCAGTCTATAATATAATTTGGCTATAACGGTTCATACGCCATGCATGATAATGTCTAAGACTGCAAATAGGTAAAAGCTGAGACAAAAAGATACGGCTTACAAAATGAAAGAGATCATTGTGAGTTGAGTGTGTCACAGTATCACAAACAACATAGGATATCTTCACGATTTGTTTCCTAAATTACTGCATGTACCTACTTAGGCACTTCTAAAACCGATTTCATAACTTAAGTCCATGTGTTTTAAAACTACGTATTGGGTACCGTTGCGCGTACGCATCTGTACTGTAGACGGTAGCCAATGTGGGGAGAGGAGGGAGGGGGGTATTTGCCGCCATTACTCTGTTGACAGTGCGGGCCCGGCTAATGCGTGCGCAAACAGCAGTGCTGCTCCCAACTTGGGGACGGATTTATTGGGGAATTAATAGTTTAAAATGTTGTTGAGACAAATCTGTTTGGACCCGTACCTATTATGTATGCTTTCCACTATCAGCTTTTTTGCATCTACCACTTTTGTTGGAAGTTATGAGCGAGTGGCCAAACAACAAAATACAAATTATAGAAACGAATTGACTCGTTTATAAACATAAAGGCCGAGGCGCTAAGTCATTACTGTATTATATTCTAATATATACTAATTGAATTTGTAAATTAATTCCAGTGAATAAAATAATACAAGCGAGAACAGCAATACCATTGCAGCAAGAAATACCTATATCACATCTTTATCGCCGGCAAAAAATTGACTTCCCCTGTACATACGACGCTACTGCGACAAACATGTAGCACCTACTTATACCTATGGAAGGTTCTTATGACTAAAACCACAAAATCCCCGTCGCTTTATTTTTTTTTTTGTGTAAACCCAGCCAAAGTAATTAGCATAAAATAAAGCGTTTCAAGTATTATAAAATTATTCTTCAGATATTTTTCAATTTGCTGCCAATCACAATCGCACAGAGCCTAGGCCCTAGGCCCTTAACAAATAGAGATGTACCCTGCGCAAGGTTATTTGTCGATAGTCGGTGTCTCGGTCGGGCAGATCAAATGTTTGACTTCGGTAGCGGAGCGCTCTCCGGTAAACAAACATAGGACAAGAAGTCAGAAGTGCTGTGCCGTGTCTAGAGGGCAACGAAAAAAAACATTCAAAATCCTAAATAAGTCTTAGTATGTGTACAACAATTTTGCTAAAAAGCGATTATATGAATTACACATATAACTATGATTTACATGAATATTATATCATTTAGAAATAGTAGAGTTCTTTGTAAAGGGCTCGTTTGGAGAAGTATTACCATCAGACCTAGCTCTGCCGTGAATCAGCATTGAGTTTCGGTATGAAGGATGTGACGGTGATATAACAGGCACATGAAGCTCAACCTTCATTCATTCCTAATGCGGGGTCCGCTTTATGTTGTATGTTCTCATCCAACATATTGTGTTTTGGAAAACAAATTATTTGTATTCATGCTCCCAGTTGAAGGAAGCGTTATTGCATCGTAGGGCTCGTTCTAAACGTGCGTCACCTACAATACTTTGTTATAAGTAATGGTTAATCAAATGAACTACCTACGTAAACTACTAATCAAAAAACAGTTGCAGTAAAAATCTAAACACTCAAACACACCCTCCAAACAATCCTAATTGACAGGAAATTGTAACATTATTCGTTTGTTTGCCAAAGTGCTTAGACGGCTGACTCCTGGCGTGGCGTCGAGTTCCATAATCCTTATAGCCCTACAAATGGGCGTGTATGTGCTTTCGTTTAGCGAGACCATAAAGTAAACTTTTTTTTTTGCATTAACCTACTATCTTCTATTGCAAATTGGTAATAGTCAAATATAAAGATGCTATGCATATTAATATGCTATCTTTGAAACTGGAGTGGTTGAATATGTGACCGAGTATAATCTACCTGGGACCAACAATACCATTTCAAGACTCTACCTATGAAAGAGGTGGATAGACGAGTCGCTATGTCATGGTGAAAGTATTGGTCCCTCGAAAAAATATTCAAAAGCAAACTTCTGATACACTTTAAGAAAAAATACTACTACTTTGCCAGAGTCGGCTGGTTTAAAAAATATTGGTGCGAGTCTATTTGTTGAGTTGATAAAAATTGTGAAAAAAATATCTTCAGTAGTGATTTTTCAAAACAAAACTTGTTAATATTTCTAAAGGGTAAAATTAAGGCATTAAGTATTATTATTGCTATATTAGAACCCAATGTAAAAGTTGTGTTTGTCAACTTCAGTAGCGGTCCTTTATTTGCCCTGCGACCGCGCCGATGCATCAACGCGGAGCCAAGCAACCTAAGTACCTATTATTTATTTTGAGAAGGCAAACAGTGCAGACAAACAGACAAACTAGCGCTTATTTGTACCATTATCTAATGACATCGCTGTCAGTCTGGTAAGAACTGACCCCGTAGTTATATTATTTAAAAAAAATATATTTCTAGAGAAACTAATGACCCTACATTTTAAAAGTTGTTTTGGCGTTCGTCATCAGTTAAGATCATTTTGTTTTTAAAGTGTCAGCCCACAAAATAATATAAAAGCTTAGGTAATATTAGCTTAGGTTTAAAAAAAAAATATATGTGTAGTATATCAATCATGTGGTTCCCATAATACAAGCTCTGCTTAGTTTGGGGCTACATGATGCTGTGTGATTACGTCCCACATTATTTATATTATTTATTATTTATTATATATCATTTTTAAGGTGAAAGACAGTTTTTTTGATAAATCGGAATTTGCCAATAGTCAGCACGCTTGACAGTAGTTTTGGTGATTGGAGTACCTATCTATTTAAACACAAGTGTATAAATCTACACTGTACCTGATTCTACTTCCTACTTATATAACCTTCAGCCCACGACTTCGCTCAAACAAAAGTGCCTGGACAAAAAGTATCCAGATCACAAACTATGTATATTCCAAGTTTCATCCCAATCTCATCAGCCATGACGGAGTTCTAACAGTACAGAAAAGACGAGAGTTTGTGAAATATATGTTCGTTCCTCCGTCACGCCAATACGACTAAACTGATTTGAAATTTTGCACATAATTATGTTAGTAGTTCTAGACCTGGAATAACTTATTAAAGTCCTTTTGATCCAGGTATCACGAGAGCGAAGCAGCACCTCCACTACAAACGCGCACAATTTCAACTCAATCCGTTTAGAAGTTTTTGCGTGAAGGAGGGAGAAACATTTCACACTTATAAAAATTGCACCTTTATAATATTGGCAGTTTGTATAACGGAACTCTATTAATAATAAAATATTTAATACAGGCCATTCTGAATACTGATGTCTTCCTTGGACATTCAAATAAAAAACATAAAATAAATAAAAAATAAAAAATCCCCGATAAATCAATAGGTAAATCCATTAAATTTTACATACTATTTTTGAATCTAATTAGCGCAACATTGATCTAATATTTTCACGTAATTAACAGTAAAAAGGCGACAAGCCGATTACACGTAATATTGTGTTCGTTAATATATGGGTTGTAATAGTGTGGCTCGTGCTGGTTGACGCACGAGGATAACCTCGCGATAACCGCAGATAATCGCCGACCCCTGATACCTCTTGTTATCGATGCGGCTGGCGCGACACATCACTATTTTTCGAAATTTGTTTTTCGTCTAAATAAATAAATAACGCGCGAGAATTTCCATACAACGTCATATAGCCCCAACGTAAGCAGCTTGTGTTATGGGAGCTGGCCGATATACCTACCTACTTTTTTGTATTTTTTTTTTTAATTTAATATGGGCCAGCTTTAGACCTCGAGGCCTGCATAGGCAAGGATAAGGTCGACGATAGGGTGAGATTTCCCAGAAGATGCCTATTAACTTCTCTGTAAATACATACATTTTATACATAGAAAACACCCAGACCCAGACAAGTATTTGCAGATCATGCAATCCACTGCTGGAAGTAGGTCACTCCTAAAGAACGTCACTAAGCCCTATCTTCACCACCTCACTTCAGCTTCAAGAATGCTCTGAGATCATAAGTTTACGTAGTAATAGATAAATAAATAAAATATATATTTTAACTTGTTGACCTCTACTAAGACGGCTAATGCAAATGCAATCTCACAGTACGAAAGTTTCTCAATCGAGAATACCCCGATAATAGGGATGATATCAATCATGTGGTTCCCATAACACAAGCTCTGCTTAGTTTGTGGCTACATGATGCTGTGTGATAACGTCCAGCTATTATTTATTAATTTATTTCATCATGTTCAACTCAAGTCGGTAGATAATTTTGTAATAGATGATCATCAGCTTGTCGACAAGCTCAAACAAATTTGTTACGCCCGGACAGGGTGCCTACTTACCTACTACCTAGTGTACGCTACTTAGGTCTGAGCAACCAAAACCAATGTACTTGTATGTAATTAATATTAATACAATACATATTTTTTTCCCTCACAGCATTTTAAGAAAGCTAGATTTTCTGCTAATATGATAACTGCGACGCTAACATAACAAAAATCTTGTTTTATAATTTAGGAATTTTTGAATTTTGATTTAGGTATGGGTCATAAAATAAGCACAGAGTAATTATAGGTAAGTATCAAGATATCCAATCCACTATTGGAGAGTTAACGACTTCTGTGTCTCAGCGGGCGAAGACCCATCTGAGACGGATTCGATTCCCACTACTGTACAAATATTTAAACAGTGAAACGAGCTATAGATGCAAAATATTTGCATGATTTGCATCTATAGCTCGTTTCTGATTCCCACACCTGATAAGACCTGATATGATAGAAGAAAATACTAACTATAAATTATATTAGGATGTTGCCATTGCACATTATGGATTTCATCACTGAGCAATATCAGTGTGTGAATCTAATAATGAAGATGTCATACACGAACATTACAAAAGGTAGCCGTTACTTTTTGTTCTAATACCTAAACTGGGCCGGCCCCGTATTAGGTATCAATTTCTTCTTCTATATACAATAACCGCCTCCGCAGACACGACGCTTTGTCGTCGCAACAAGACGCCGAGCTGTCGCTTGCACTGGCGTTTGTCGCCGCGCCTAGAAACGAGCGCGAGCGTCTGTCATATATTGTCGTCGCGACTGTCGCTGTGTGTGCGGAGCTTTGAACAAAATGTATGAAAATTGTCCCCCGCAGCTTGTCGTAGCGTCTAAGCGCGACGACAAAGCGTCGTATCTGCGGAGGCTGTTAGGAGTAAGGTAAGTAGTCACTGATAGTTTCACTTAGGTGGGTACTTGACCACTTTTGTGCAAGCAGTTAGCATTTGTAATACGTTGCAAGTTCTTTTCCACTTTTATTAATTGAGGATTATAAGAGAAAGTTCTAGAAATAGTTTTAAGAATGTGTTAGGTGAAACATAATTGTTTTTCAGTGAAATAATACTAGTGACGTACGTCGCTCTATCGTCTATCGATAACTTATGCCCTCTGAACTGTCGATAAACTGCTTAGTGCAACATTGCTGTACTAATGATCAAGTACAGGTAATTTCTGTGTTTTAATTACGAAAAACTATCCAACAAATAACAACTTTATTTAAGGTTATCTGTGTGAGACCTTACGTGACGCGTTATTTTTTACCACGAGGAAGTTTATTGTTTTTATTCTTTCCTTTTGTTGTATTAGGTATTCGAAAACATTTAGAACCTAAGTAGAGGAAGAAGTAGTACCTAAAAATGAGATTTTTTTATTATTTTTAACAATTTTGAAGTTACGAAAAATCTTGGGATATATAAATTATACCTTGTTTGCTGCACCTAAGTTTCGTGTTCGGAAAAATGGTTATTATTAATATTTATTTGTGACATATGATTTAAATCTTAAAAACTTCTTAAAAAATATTTTTTAATATAGAGAGCTTATAAAATATATTAAACTGCTTTTAAAATAATATAAAAATATTACAAACATAGAAAAATATTTTTCAAAAACCAAAGGCCACCGACCGCGGGGCATGGCCTGAACTGCCGGTGGCTAGGGCTGCCCAGAGATACAAGACCGGTTAAGTGCGAGTTGACTCACCCACCGCGGGCCGTCAATGGCATGCGATACTTATGAATAAGGTTTTTTCGTAATTAAAATCGGGTACGTCCTATAGAAAAAGAGAAACTGGCTTTAGAATGGGCAAATTAGAGCCTTTCAGATAACACCATAGTTAACCGTGTTGCTTTATAGCTTGACCACTGCTGTCATTACATTTATTGAGGTGTCTACAAAACCATATTAGCTAGACTTTGCTACAATTTTCCTGTAAAATATAGATATACTTCTATAATCTATATATATAAAAGAGAATTATACTCACTCACTCACTGACACACTCATCACGAAATCTCAGAAACTACAGGGTTTACAGATCTGAAATTTGGCACAAGTATTCTTTGTAGGGTGAAGGCGCTCACTAAGAAACGATTTTGGAAAATTCAACCCTTAAGAGGGTGAAAAGGAATAAAAATGTTTGTATGAAAAATCGAATTCCTTGAACTTAGAAACTTGAAACCTGGCACATGTATTATTCCATACAATCAATGAAGATTGGTGTCATTGAAAATTTGAAACAGTCCTCGAGGGGGTTGCAATGGGGTGGTAAAGTTTGTATGGGAAAATCTTAACGCGTGGTGTGATTTTCTTGAAACTTCGTCAGAACACTTTGAATATTAAATAATAAAAGACTGCATACCAGGTTTTTGAAAAAAATACCTTAACGGAGGGTAATCTATACTTATAAAATCCTTTGTCCTGAATGACTGACGGATCAACGCACAGCCTAAACTGCAGATCGTAGAGACCTGAAACTTGGAGGGCGTGTTCTTTGTATGACGTAGGCATCTGATAAGAAAGGATTTTCCGAGATTCTACCCCTAAAGGGGTGAAAAACGTGGGCAAAGTTTGTATGGAACAACGTGATTCCTTGGTCCAATCAACTTCAAATTTTGCATAAACATTCATTAACAAAATTGATGAAAGACGTGTTTCGTATATTATTGAAATTTATCGCCTAACGGGGTTAAAAAGGGGTAGAAAGTTATTTAAGGGGTGATTTGCATCGAAGTTGATATCAATACTCCTTAGTGACACATGTTATGCCATTTTATTTTGACACTGTCGTGTTTGAAAACTCATTCCAAATTTATTTAAAAAACGTTGTTCTCACATAAAGGCTCCTGCACACAGGTGCGTGGGCCTAGGTACGTTATTATCGGTGATAATATCAGACAATATAACAGAATATATCGCATGCGTAAATATAGAAAATGTTTAAGTTTTTCTGATCGAGTATAGTGCCCCGATTCATGAAATTCTGACATTTGCCTGTAGTTTCACAGATATGAGAGGGGTTGTTGTACATTTGCCACAAAGTAAATTCGTCACATGCATTAAAAAAACATGTGTAGGTGAATAAAGTGATCAGTTACAATTATGTCAATGTTTGCGTCTGCCGGAGGGCTTCAAAGTGCAATTTGAATTTCCAAAATTGGGTGGTAACTTTTTGAGATTTTCCAAAAGGAGAATGCCGAAAACCCGTAACAATTGCGTCAAAACCGAACGTATCCCATAAAATGTATTATATTTTATAAATAACATTAACATTTTCTTTAGTTTTACACACCGACTCGATTAATAATCAAGTAAAAAAATATTTTGTGGATTTGGTTTCCGTTGCACGCCGCCATTAGACTACAAAAACCAATGATATATACGTTGCTATGGCAATAAACATTGATGTAAAGTGTTCTATGGCAATAACCCTCATTTTAATTATTTTGACAGTAGAATCGACTAAAAACTTACTGGATATTTTTTGACGCACTCACTTTAGTCTTGGTACCGAGCGCCATACATCAGACGGCATTCTCCTTAGTCAAAATTCAACAATTTTCTGGATCGAGAATTTTCCAATTACTTTTTTTGAGCTCGCTATTTAAGAAAGGGAATAAATGCTATCTCGAGATTGAATTAAGCTACAGCTTGAGCCATCTTAGGAGGCAGACGGACAAAAACTGTAGGCAGTAGAAGGGCCTTTACGCGCAAATCCACTCTGCGCTCCGTTCACTTTTTTGTCAGTACAATAAAGTCAAATTTTATAGTATGCTTTATTTCTAAATTACATTTTCAATGCCTTTGATAGTTGCGCGTAGTGTGAGATCTGTAGAATTTTAGTACATTATGTATTAGGACGGCTAAAAAGTTACATACTGCTGCGATAACGCAATTATGTGCAAGGAATTGGGACGCATTATTGCAATAACGCATGCGATATTATCGCCGATAATAACACACCTATGTGGGGGAGCCTTAAAAGCTTGGTGCAATGCGATACCCTTTAAAATTGGAATGTCAAATAAAAAATAATATTTAAATCGGATTACAATTCGAAATTTCAATTTCATTCATTTGTTCTTGGATATTTGAATACTACGGGGAGTTTTTTTTACATAAAGACTTGAGATTTTTCACGGAGACTATAACGAAAATAAATAAACACCTAAAGCGCTGAACCATGGGTGGGACCATGGAGAAGGACTTGCTGCTTTTTGTAGCGAAAATGAAACTTAGAGAGGGTGATTTATGTGATGAAAGTTTGCATGGGTAACCAATCATATCAAGAGTTAGGCATATAAAAATTCTTCATACCTATACCGGCTGTTAACTTGGCGACGGGTTGCCAACGGAAACAGGAACGCAAAAAGGAGTGAGAACGGGAACGGGAACATGTATCTACATATCACTACATTACGGGGTAGGTAATATAGTGATATGTAGGTACTTTTTATTCCATTCATATTTAGGGTTCCGTGTCAAATTACCGGGCTTGGGAAAAATTTCACATGAAAGGACATACGTAAAAAAATAGTATAAACGCAAACGAAGTTGCGAGCGGGTCAGCTAGTTATGTATAAATTTAAGGTTTTTCACTTCGCAAACTTCGGAGTTAAGGGGGGGTTTGGGTTTATGGTAATTTTTTGGACAGTTTTGATCATAAAATGAAAAACATACATCGTATAAAAAAATAAAAAAATGCTTTTTAAACTGGGCTTATGGACCCCTTTTTTATGATAGATATGCCACCTGCACACCTATTGGCACCAGTTTAAAATTTTGACGTTTTTTTCTTTTCTTTTCTTCCTTTTGGGGATGAAAATGAAAATATTTTTTTTTATTCTTACTGGCAATCTTATTCAGTCAGTGCATTTGAAATCCGTACCAAATTTCAAGTCGGTAGCTTATGTAGTCCCTGAAATAATCAGCTGTGACAGACCGACGGACGGACGGACAAAGCGGCACCATAAGAGTTTGTTTCACCGGTTTGGTAACGTCACCCTAAAAAGTAAATAACCTCCTCACAATGAGTAAATTATTAGTTTTATATAAAACGAGCTTCTGCCCGCGGTTTCGCTCGCGTGGTACCGGGATAAAGTGGCCCATGTTTAACACACACCCAGGCCACAAACTATGTGTATTCCAAGTTTCATCCAAATCCGTTCGGTAGTTTATGCGTGAAAAAGTAACAAACATTATTCATCCATTCATGAATACATCCATACTCACAAACTTTTGCATTTATAAGATAAGTAGGAAGTAGGACTGTAATAGTGCTGACTGACTGACTGACAATCAACGCACAGCCTTAACTGGTTACGGTCCTAGTAATAACTAACTAACCCGCCCGCAACTTCGTTTGCGTGCATACGCATTTAAAGTTACGTGTACTTTGTATGTAACTATGTATGGAATAAAAAGTACCAAAAAGTATTGTAGGTAATGAAGGTTACATTACCTACAATACCAGGGTAGGTACCCAGGCGCGTTCCCGTTCCCACTGCCACTTTCGCTACCTTTTCCGAGCCTGTTCTTGTTCCCTTTTCCGTTGGCGACCCGTGGCAAAGTCGACAGCCAGTTAAAAAGAATAGGTACCATACGTTTTTATATCTCTACTCGTAACCTGAGAAATGATTGATTCCCTTCCATGCAAACTTTCATCTCCTATCTGTCCTTCTTACATAGCATAGAGTTACTATGCTAAAATTCAGTAACACTAAGTGCTGAAAATACACTTGCTCTAGGGCGTGAACTCGACCGGCTGCTACGAAACCCGCAGTCACCATGCTAGTGTCTAGTGTATGAGTGCTGAAAACACACTTGTTCTTAAAAGCGACCTGTTTTTAACCGACTTCAAAAAGGAGGAGGTTCTCAATTCATCGGCACCTTTTTTTCGACTTTTTTTATTTATGTTCACCGATATCTCCTTCAATTGTAAGCCGATTTTCTAAAATCTTTTTTTGTTTAAAAGAGGTGGTGTCATATAAATTTTATTCCTGAGGGATTGGTACTATTCCCGGAAAACTCAAAAAACCTCATCCTCACTTGTAATTTGCGCCCTATGATCATCAATATCTCCGTCAATTGTGAACCGATTTTCAAAATTCTTTAGGGCAAGAAGTAAGAAGTGATTTGTTTCGGTTTATTTTTTTGAAAGTTATCTGTTACTTGTTATGTGTTCTGACTTTGAGCACTGTGCACTTAGTAAGTACGCATGTGTGTCAAACACAATATTTGGACTTTCCTCTGACTACCACTGATTATTTTATCTAATAATCTATACATTCTAGAATTAAAATAAAAAATATTTTGGAATGAATAAGCATAATCCATTCATGATGACACCTCACTTAATATACCTACACTCATTTGCAAAAAAAAACGGGCAGCTAAGCAGGGAGTAAATGTTATAGGTACTATGACTTTGTTTGATAATTTTAGGGAATTTTGTCCTCGGAATTTGGTAAATTCATTAGAAATGAATAAGTTTTCGTCAATCTTATCATAACGCTTTGATTAAATGAATGAGAATTAACCTTAGATGTCCAAAGTGACGGTACGGTATCAGCTGGCTGGTAAAAAATTTACACTTTTTTTCGTTTTTATTTAATGAGGTAAAAGCAAATAAACATTTAATATGGAGTGTGTCCTCCTCTTGCTGCAATCACAGCTTCCATGCGTCTAGGCGTGCTATCGAGTATACCTCTTATGGTTTCTTGAAGAATACGCTCCCACTCCTCAGTAATCACACGCTTCAGCTCTGTGATGGTCTCGGAGCCGGCGTCACCGATCTCACTCGCCGCTTTAGAATATCCCAGACGTGTTCTATTGGATTGAGATCGGGACTTCGAGCAGGCCAGTCCAAACGGCGAATTCCGACCTCTATATATATAATGTGAAAGCCTATATATAAGCCATATAGGCTTCCACATCGCGAGACCGGTTAGCCCGAGCATTACCGTCCATGAAAATTGAGTTTTCGCCAAGAGCGGTGAAAGCGTGCATGAGGAATTACAACTTCCATTATGTATCGGTGTGCAGTCAATGTGCCGTTTTCGATGAAGACTCCGTACGATCCAAAGAATTTATTCCTGCCCAAAACATAACAGAGCCCCCACCATAATGTATGATCTCTTCAAAACATGCCTCTGCAAAGCGTTTTCCTCGTCTTTGTAGCACTCGTTGACGTCGGTCTTCACCATGCAGAGATATCCTGGGTTCATCAGAGAACAATACCCTATCCCAGTAGTCTTGAGTTCATGACACACAATTTCGAGCGGAGCTAAGTCTGGCAACTCGATGCTCACGGAGTAATTCAGGGCCGCTGGCCGCACGATGACTGCGTATATTGGCAGCGAAAAGCCTCCTCCTGACCATTTCTTACTTCTTCGAGGCTATTTTTGAGGTCCACATACGACGATTTGCGATTTATCAATGCTTGAATCAACAGAAAACGATCAGCCCGTAGTTCCGTACATGGCTTTCTCTTGCCAGAACCAGTCTCATGATAGCGTTGCCAGGTCCTTTGGACTGTCGGACGACTAACATTTAGCCTCTGAGCCGAGCCACGTGACATTGGCTGCAACCCTCCTCAAGAAACGCAATAATTTTGCTCACTTTTATCACGTTATCAACCATATTTGAGACCGCTAAATAGCAAAACATAATGCTCAAAAATATAAAAGAACTAAAATAAATCAATAAAATTGGGTAATTGTTTAATTGTTATTGAGGTTCGATTTTAACATTCGGGAATTCGCGCTACGAAATGCAGTAAAACATAGTTTCCCTTAAAAAACCAACCTACGTCAAAAATTTGAATTTGGAACGTATTTTTTTAGATTCCATGGCACTTTTATAAACAGCCAGTAACATGATCAATTGATTAAAACCTTTTTCGGGAGGTATTTGTTTCACACAGCACAAAAATCAAAACCACCCGTTTTTTTTGCAAATGTGTGTATTTACTTAAGTTTAATTTTTTTTGGCCCCTTTTGGGACTCCATATCCTGATGACCCCCTGATATAACTCAAATACTCCTAGCAAAAATTTCGTAAACAACCTATCGATCTACCAAATTGTACCTATACAGATTGGATCTACGGTTTGAGAGTTATGCTCGAACAAACATATCTACATAGGAACTTAAAAAACAAACGTGAGTCAAAATAAAATTTTATTTAAATCAAAAGCACTAAGCAATATTCATATCAACTTCGTTGCAAATCATCCCCGAAGTAAATTGGACCAGGGAATCACGTTGTTCCATACAAACTTTGCCCCCGTTTCTCACTCCCGGTGCAATTTTGGAAAATCCTTTCTTACCGGATGCCCACGTCATACAAAGAACACACCCTCCAAGTTTCAGGTCTCTACAATCAGCTGTTTAGGCTGTGCGTTGATGCGTCAGTGAGTCATTCAGGACAAAGGATTTTATATGTATAGATGAGCTGGTTGCTATAGATAAAACCATCGTATATTTGATTCAAAGTTTTTTAAAATTTAAAAAGATTTTAAAACCAAAAATTGATAATACCTTACTACTTTTATTTGAACTAATATCAATAAAAACTTGTATCCCTTTTAGGGCAAAATATTTTGTAGCTTGCAACACTACTTAGCATGAGTTGTTTGCATAAAGGGCTACAACCTAGAACTAAATATTTCTTGTTATTGTTTTGTAATTATTTAATAGTAATCTGCTTCTAAACTAAAAAAATAAATCCTTACCACAGGGTGCACTACGAAAGAATATCCTGAAGTTCAGCCTTTGAAGGGAAGAAGGGCAGCGGGGAACAAGCTCTGAGCAGACTAATGGAAAAGCCCGACTAGAAAAGTGCAAGAAGAAACGCTAATAGACCGTTATGCGAATCCCACACACTTTTCAATATGGTTTTTTTGAAAAGGACTTTGTTGAAAATTTGGCAGATGTTTTGACAACGCTGCATTGAACCCACGGTACTTACACCGTTATACTTTGAAATTAAGAGTAAAAATATTTATTAAACTCTGCGTAGGCACCTACATAATAGGTAGGTACACGCATTATCCTGCTTTGGGTTCTACGAGTTCAAAAATAGCGTTAACTAAATATATTCACGCCTAGTTGTGATAGGTCAGAAGTCACGTGCAAGAGTTAGCCTACATATGATTTCAGAAACGTATGCGATAGGTTTATAAAGGTGATCAGAGGGCTTACCACAGGTTTTTAGTAGTTTCTTAGTTCACGCACGTTTCCCTAGAGGCGCTGTACTGAAAATGTATGGAAAGATACCGAAACAAATAAAGTTTTCGTAAACTATAAAAACCTGTGGTAAGCCCTCAGAAGTGATAATGCAGATTTATGACGCATGCGCGATGACCCGTGCCAGTCGACGTGTGAGTGTAACCAGGAGGGCAATTCTCAAGCCAGAGACATTGACTACTACTAGACTTAGGTAGAGTGATCCGCCATTTTGTCTCTCGAAGCAGAAAAACAGTATTCTCGTGAAATCACCAACAGACAAAAGTCGACTCAAATTAAGAGACATGCAACGAGTGGTCCCGAGCACACGACATGGCTTGTCGTAGGATTTGTCGATGATATAGTTGATGAAAGCCGCCATATTTACATCGATGTTTCCAACATTGATATTTAATTTCGATATAACATTTTTATTTAAATGGGTGTTAATGAATAGGTGGCGAAATAACCACCGAATACAACTTAGGCAAGAATTAACAATGAGTAGATATACAGCAGACTAATTTAAAATGTATCTACGTTTTATTGTTGTTGGTACGTCCCACAAGAACTGACATAAACAAGGACATAGGTCATGTTATGTGTATTATTAATAAACCGATATACCGAGGTATATATTTTCTTCTTATTTTTATATAAGTTTATTAAAAGTGTAGGTAGGTAAGTAGGTATTTATGTAGGTATGTATTTGAATGATGCTTATCTAAGTTGTATTCAGTCATGTAGTAGGTACTAAACCTACCTACCCGTCAAGCTCTTAGCTGATTAATAAACTAGGTAATATTTAGTACTAGTACAAGTTCTGATTACTTTTGGCACTTATAGGCTAAGATGTGTAAAAACGTCCGGCAATATCTACTTTTAAAGATTGACTCCGACTTAGTACCTACATACCTATTAATAAGTATTTGTTTAATTTGTATTTGTATAATATTTTATCATATCATAGGCATATTATGCAATGTGTACTTTTTTATGTAATACCTATGTACCTACCTTCCTGTCTAAATACTGAGCTACGCCTACATCCATATATATAGGTATTCGTTTGTTTACAATAATGCGCGGCGATCGTGAGGTCGCCACCTCTGGTTTTCTCTGAAAAACAGCGTTGCTACGCACGCTGAGTAGCATTAAGCTGAGAGAAAACCTAATTTGGCTTACACTTCTCAGCATGGATAAAATCAGCTCCATAGCATGAGGCATGAGCATGAGCGTGTGTTTGTGTTTCTTTTTTCACTGGTACTTAGATTTTCGTCAGTTCGAATATTCATTCAGAAACAGTATTACAATCGATACCTAATTATTATTCCTGATAAATTGATTAAATCTAAAGAATCGGCTTCAACGCTGAAATAATTTATTTTTGGGGCAATGTAAAGTTTTTACTACATTTATAAAAAAATAAGATTTTACCGACCACCGGCAACCCCCGCTTTGACTGATACTTGCTTGAGAGCTCGTAAACAAACAAACCAAGCATTTACGTTTCGTTTCAAGCTTATAAACTTGTCTTAGTACCTACCTAAAATAATGTTTTTTTTCTATCAGTAAGCCCCAATAGTTGAATTTTAAGCATACTATGATTAGTATAAATAAAATACATTTTTAAGTACTATTTTTGCATGGTTTTAAGCCTAAAATTATGATGTACGAAATCGGCCTATTTTACCCCAACTACTGTAAATTTACCCGCGTAAAACGAAACGTATTGTAGCCATATCACGGAAATGTCACAGCGACTTCAGTCGAGTGGCCGTAAGAATAGCTATTTATATGAATCGTGACTTTAGAGTAGACACAAACCATCGACGCAAGTTGGGAGACTCATAGTCGATACGACTCTGTATCGTGTAAACCCGTGAATTGACCTCCTGCACTGTCGATAACGACACACCACTATCTTACCAGTACTTATCGTAGTGTGAACATCAATGAAACGGTTATGTACTTAGATACAGAGGTATATAACATACCAGTAGGCGCCCGCGACTTCGTCAGCATAAGGTTTTATCCCGCTGCACCCCTTAAGGGCCTGAATATTAGAAAATCCTTTCTTAGTGCACCTCTACGTTATGCTTGAAACAGGTATGTTCCATCCTCCAAATGTCAAGTCTATAGGCTGTTCGTTGATTATAAGTCAGCTTACCAAAACCTACAGTTTGATTCAATTAGATTATCATAATGTGTTGTTTAGTTAAATAACGTAAGGTAGTGTACGAAGTCAATACTTATGATGGTAGCAGAACTTTAGATCTTTAAAAGAGGATTTTTCTAAATAATTGTTTTAAATGGTTAAGTTTATTGGTTGTCTACTGTACCTTGCATAGTGCAGCGGTGTAGTAGAATTTGGAAAAGCTCAATAGATAGGAGTTAGGACTACTCGAGAGAAGTCTTACACGGAACGTCCAGCTATCACAAATAAAGACAGGCATATGCACGGGATGTGCGATGGTCCAAAATTATTGAAATATTATAAGGCCATATCTTCCAATCTAACTTCTGAAGCTATAGACAATAATAAAAGTACAAGCTCCGAGTCTTACTTTTTAAATATTACTATCTGTGACCAGTTAATAGGCCTACGAAATATGAATAGTTATCTAGGCATGTACCTACAATTTACAAAAACTCATAGCAGTGTTTTTCAACTTAAAAATGATACTGAGAATAAAATGTAAGCCATATGTCGCCATCGTAAAATTGGTAATTACTAAATAACTTTATTAGATTGAAATGCACTTTTTACGGATTTAGGCCGGGTCAGTGTAGGATGTTTATTCTGTGGTAAGACTTTCATAAATAAGGTTGGTAATGTTGGCATAGCAAAATTAGAGAAAAGTGTTCATTCCGTACCTTAATTTTATCACATTTTACAAACTAAAAAAAGTGTTCTGTTATAAATTAATATAATTTTGCTAGCTTTAGGTGATAATTTCATTGTATTATTTTTATTTTGGTATCTTTTTGTTTATTTTGGGACAGACAGGGTCTCAGTCTTAAACTGAAGAAAATTTGCTTATTGGGTATGAGCGGGATTCATTACTATGGGGGAGAGGAGCCACGGTAAAATAAAGAGACGGCCTATATGGAGTGGGCCTAGCGGGATGTAAGGATTCCAACCCCAATCTCCGGAACCCAAGCCTGACCTGCACGTAGTATACCCTGCTAACAAACACGGGGCTCTGGCCGCCGGCATAGCGCAGCCTAACACTGGTACAGTTAAATTCCCTGGCCGCCGGCGGGCAGCAGCGTCTGCAGTGCGAGAGGCTGTGCTTTGCCCACATGCTCAGCGAGGGGATTATGGGCATAACCCTTCTTGTAGGGGAGGCCTATGTCCAGGAGTAGACTGAATAGGATAGTGTTGTTGTTTTTGTGTGGTCTAGATTGATCTCCAGGATAGAGAGTCGGGTGCAAGTGCAAGGATACTATCTGGTTTCTAAAGAGTTTCTACAAGCTTTAGTGCAAACTCGTAGTCGTTCTACAGGTCTAACTAGGCTAGTAGGTGCATCGCTTACATTCAGGTTAATGTTGATCCGAAATCCGATCCCGACATGATGGGGCTTATGGAAGATTGCTTGACGCACCCGTAGCCCTCGGCTGTAATTATTTCAAGGAACACTTCGGGTTTTTTAGAAGGTAGATATGCCGACTCACTTTCGCACATAACCAACCGTCCCAGCAAAGGGTGGTATCCGTATGGATGGGTATGGATGTTTCGGACGGGTAGATCTGCATTGCGTTGTAAGGAGATAGGCGAGTCCAGGCTGTCACCAGAGATGTGGTTGAGGGACGATACGTAGGAACTGGAAGGCTTATAATGGAGACGCTGACGGCTGTAAACAGCGGGTCGACGACGGTGACCCTTTCAGTTTATCCCCTGAGCTAAGTAAGACACATGCGCAAAACAGATTAGCCGAAAAATTGTGGCAATCCTATCAAGTGTGATAAATTTTCGTTAAATACATCGGCTTTCACTGAAGTCGTTTCTATTGCCTATCCTGCAACTACACACTATTGCGATATGATAAGTAGGTAGGTATGTATTGTTATTCAGAAGATTTATATTATTATAGAGAAGTTTTATAAAAAATCCTACCGATAGGTATTTATTTGTTGATTGATTACTTAGTTATAATAACCCTTTACAGGGAATTACTACGTAGTACGTACCCATTTATATATTTCTATAATAATATATAAGAGTAGGTATATATTTATCTTCTGGTAGGTAATTTCTTTTATTTTTATTTTTCTCTGATTAACAATATCATAATTCAAATGGGTTTTTCGTTTTGTTATTAAGTAAGGACCTTACAGGTTTTGACAAATATTTATAAAAAACGTATTTTTTATCATTTTAATGGTACGATTAATTTTTTTAAAGTAGTAGATTGATAAGTCTGGATTTTATAATTATCATGATGTTTTATTGGGGTAAAAAAAATATTAACTTATGCCAACAAATTGCTTAGGCAAGCACAAGACGCTTGCTGGACCTCGCGTCTCGCGAGCTTTATGATAAATCAGTTAAAATGATGATGAGTAGTATGTAGTGTAGTAACCTGTGTCCATGGCATATCCTGCGGCGGCGGCTGCCGCGTGCAGCGCGCCGTACTCCTTGCCGTCCATGCCGCCCAGCATCGCGCACTCTCACTGAACATTCGCACTCCACTCGCGGACCGGCCGCCTCGCAGCGCGCCCGAGCGACAAGTGCGCGCCCGGCGCCGGCGCACGCACCCCGCCCCGCCCGCCCGCGCCCATTGGCGCGCCTTGCCCAATCACCGCGCTCCATTTCCAAAGCTTTCCTTTTTCCATGTCGCGTTCTATTTGAAGCGTGTTGATGCATCTCTCTTTACACCGTTGCGTTTGCGAGCTTATCGCCGCGCTATAAGGTCGAGAATCGCGTCGGTTGTGGTGTACAAATATGTCTGTTTTCCCATTCGGTCGGATGCGCTCGGGCGGCGGGCGCGACGAGAGCCGAGGAAAATGCGTCCCGCTCGAGTAGGCAGGGGAGCCGCGCTGCGTGGACGAGCGGGGGCCGGGGTGGGGGAGGGTGCACGTTGTATAGCTACGTGCTACGTGCTTTATGTAACGCTGTGACGAATGTACCGTGTACATGGCGTTTGTAATTGATATTTTTATGTTCGTTAAATTGTATTTCTAACACGCATGTGGTTTCACTTCTACTCGGCTAAATTAAACACATGTGTTTTAATTTGGTATGTGGTTAGGTTATGAGATTTTCTTACGCTTTTGGTTTTCTATGTTGTCACACATAATAATATTAACCTGACCGTTTTCAAAGTTATCAAAACACAAAAGGTTGAGCCAAGATTGATCTTAGGTTGTACTTATACCTAATGTCTTCCGATTTTGTGTCGTCATCATCACGTGAGGAACTTCTTCCTCACCTACATTTCCTACCTTCCTTCGTAGGTACGATTTCAGTAGTTCCCGGACGAGCCCTCCACAAAGAACTCTACTTCTTTGTGGAGGGCTCGTCCGGGGAAGTACTGCCACCATGTCTATTTCTGCCGTGAAACAGCTGTACTGTGTTTTCTTTTGTGTTTTGAAGGGTGTGTGGGTGCCGATTAAATTACAGGCACAAGAGGCTTAACATCTTCATGCTTCAAGTTGCGTTCACCGCATGGCGTTGCATCGTAAAGCACGTTCCGAAAAAACGTGATCTACGATGCAATGCTTTGTGATAGGTAATGGTTACCACTTAACATCAGGTGGGCCATGTGCTTGTTCCATCTTCAAATACCATAAAAAACGTAAGTAGGTAGAAGTACCTAGATAAATAAGATGGTTGAGGCAGCATTCGTTGAGCGTCTCAAAATCCTTCAGATTTAATCTGCAACTGATGCTTATCTACATAGGTATATATATGACACTAAATAAGTAATTTTTGATGAAGTCTCAAAAATAGGTACTGCATTATTTATTTTGCTATGCCATGAGCAGCCGTCTAAGTCGGTACCTACCTACAATTGTTTTAAATTTGTACGTTTTTGGTAAGGAAATTCAAAGGTACCTATCAACCAAAGTCCTATCTGCATAGAACACGTGACAATGCAGGAGGCAGTAGCGAATATTGGCAATTAAGGCAGCGTGCATAATACTGCAAAAAGGGCTCAATCGCGCCGACGCGACGACGGGCGTATTTCTGTTAATTACCACAAATATGTCGCGCAACAAAAAACTGTACTTTCATGAAGAAATACAAAAACAGCTTTATGCTGTCGGCGGATGGAAACAAATTGCTGGCGAGCAAATGATGCGCGAAGACGAGACACAAACGCACCGCAGTCGGCTCCTCTCGGTTGAACTTGTGAACTTGCCGTAGGTACCAATTTCAGGAAGCATTTTTGCTGGTCCAAAAGATGGATATTTTATTTCTAGCTATGCTATACTTATTGACATAATATCATATTTCAAGTGCCATGAATTCATTATAGAACTTGCAGTTGATCGCTACTCACCCGATTTTAAAAATATAGTGAAAAGGAGACTGACACGCACTATACAGTATTACCTATTTAGATTACGCTTTATTATCTATGTATTCGTATTCCAATAAAAGAGGCGACGAGCTTGCAACCTGACCCGTGAGGAGGGATAAAAGGAGTAGCAAAGAATTGAAAAGCAAGCAATTATCCTGACAGGACGATCAGAACGGCACTGCTAAGAGTATTAGGTAAAACTTAGAAATGCCTACATAGGTACTTAAGGGGGGGTGACCGGCTAACTCTGTTGCTAACAGAAATGATTGACACCGATCCTGTTTTTACAAACTTTGACATTTCATCCGTCGTTTCAAACGTCAATTGACAAACCTTCACAGTTTGTTAAAACAGGATCGGTGTCAATCATTTCTGTTAGCAACAGAGTTAGCCAGTCGGACACCATTTTTTTCATCTTGAATGACGGTTGTCAATTTTATTAAATTTTATTTTCTAGTGTTTTTCTAGTGTATGTCGTTTAATATTCATGGTATTATAACCGATAAATATTAGATAAAAGACACAAGTATTAGTGAAATGGAATAAAAGAAGATTGAACGGGAATTCTCTGATGAAGAAAATTGTGCACCGATCGTTTTTTGTTATAGTCGCCATGGCTATAGCAGAAAACAGGACCTGACCGAAGACTGGACGACTGGACTTATAAACCGTACTACGTTGCCTCATATTGTTATGAACATTTATTATACTTGATACTGGCGAAATTGTGGATAACTATCCCAGAAGCCATTTAATAAAGAAGTGAAGTGAGTTAGCCAGTCACCCTACTAGTAGTAGAATCGTATGGTCAACGTTAAACTTGCCTTCAGATGGTGAATAAGTATTCAAAGTGGTGGCCGTAACGACTCCTGCGACGGAAGCGAGAGCTTCGCATTAAAAATTAAAACGGAAATAAAATATCAATAACAAGCTCGTTTGTTCTGAATTATTTGTGATTTTTACAAGAGTTCTGGGCACGTCAATATGCGCTATATCGCGCAGCGCGCGCATTGTTCGCGTGCGCAGCGCGTGGTTAATGCGCGATTGTCCGCGCCCTCGGGTTGGACGCCCCACGCATTGCCCTTTATCTTTTCTATTGAATTTCAATTTATAGTTTATCGTTAAATCGATATTTTTCGAGATTTTTCTTTGTTTTATTGAGTTATCGGGGAATGTTATCGCGAAGCGCATTAATATTGTACTACTTTTTTGCATTTTATATGAAAATAGCTTCTGCCTGCAACTCCGCTCGTGTGGTAGGTACTGGAATAAAAGCCTATGTGTTATTTCATGTCACAAACTAAGCACCTTCTTAGTTTCATCTAAATCCGTTTAGACGTCCCCATTCAATGCACATACCTACTATGTTTGGTCCCACTTAACAACATACACGGTACACATTAACTTTCGCATTTATAATATTACTTAATGTGATACTTTTTTGTTTATTTACGAATAAACAACTTCCTACTCCGGCGAAGGTCTTTCTCAAGGTAAGCCACTGAGCCTGATCCTTGGCTTTTCCCATCCATTTACGATCGGGCGCAATGGTGTACCTTGGGAGACACCTACACCCAGCCGTGGACCACTATTGTTATATATATTAGTAGCTACATATAACGACTTAGTTATTGAGTATTATGCGTAGGTGCCTAAATATGCTAACTTAATAAGAACATAGTTTACTATATGAATTATAATCCCTGCCATCGACAGCGCAGAAGGTAGAGCTATTAAGTCTACATTACCATTTTATGTAGTTGTTTTGTAGGTTATAATACTATAACTTATAAGAGTACCTACTAGAAAAAAACTTGTGTCTGCAATGAGAAAAATAACAACCCTCGCTACACCCTTTTGAAGGTAAGTACAATTAATTTCAGGAAATGCTTTCTGCATAGGTACTTGTTAAAAAGCTTGGATTTTGTGGTTTTCTTTCCCGCTCACTAAAGATCATTGACCATAGACTTCTGCGAAGTACCTACCTATCTAAGTAATCAGATCAATGACCTATCTAAGAAATCAGATCAATGACTCAAGTAATTATTCTGAGGCTAAGTCTTGCCTCTTGACCAGGCCTCAAGAAAAAAATGAATCAAAAGAGCACGAGTTGAAAAATCTTTGCACTTGAGTGCGACACGTAACTTTTCATCCCACCTTAGCGAGGAAATGACTAAATGCAAAGAAAAGGCATGTAGTTAAACATTTAAAGTTTTAAAAAAAGTACACCAAGAAGGTCCTGAGTCTGAGTTTTTAACAAATTAAAAAAGGTTGTATGATAAATTCGGTACCATGGATGTAGAAGTAAAAAGGTTTAATGATGTTTTGAATTCACAAAATTAGTAAACACGATGTTCTGAATTCAATTTACTTTATCCTCTAGCAAAGAGTAAAGTAATAGACCATAAAGGAATCCTCTAGTCTACTATTTCATCCCCCCATCTAGGAAAGAGTATTTTTGCTCTTCGATATCTATGTACAAAAGCAGTTTTATCCGCTAGACTCTAGAAAAACGGCTATAGGCACTTGTTGTTAAGTGCATAAAACGAACCATTTTTATCCGAGACTTTTAGCAGCCCGAACCTAAGGCGAGGGCTGATAGTGATGTCAAGGATAAAATGGTTTTGTGGACGAGTTATAAACTCTGCTTTTCACTTCGATTGAAAGGAAATGAAACAGTAGTGTAACATAACCTTTCTTTAATTAAATTTAATATAAATAATTTGATTAAAATTCAAAGTAAAATTAGTACAGTTTTAATACTGAAGGAAATTGTTTGTATGTCTTAAAAAACCTCTAAGGCAAATAAATTAAAGTAAATATTATAAAATAACCAATTCTATCTCTTGAACTTATTTGAACAATTCCCATGCATACCTTGGCAAGACTTTGGACTACGAGCAAAATCCCTATGACGATCGAGCGACGAGCCGATGAATCACCTAGGGCCTAGGCAAATCGTGCAATCAGTTTGGTTTGGTTTTATCGTTATCCGAAACCCAAATGTTAAAACTGGATGGTCTCGAGCAGACACTACGCCGATAACTCTAGGTGGTAAGGCTCTCGAGGAAATAACGTCTTTCAATATCTGCACCCATGATGAAAATCGTCTTGAAACCGAAATATCCTCTCGAATTGCAGAAACGGCTGCATCTTTTGGGATTCGCATGGTCTAAAGCTACATACTAAAATCTCAAAATGTATAAAGTTGTTCCTATCTTACTTTATGCCACAGAGACATGGTATCTGTACACGATATGTTTCACATGCGATGTCTACGCAAAATTCTTGGTTTGTAATGACAGGACCGAGTACCAAACTCTGAGGTTCTACAATGTACCCAGCTAACCATACAATCCATGCTGCATAGGTCAACTGAGTTGGTGTGGTCGTCTTATACGAATGAACGACTCTAGGCTGCCTAAATCTGTGTTCTACTCACAGTTTAAGGTAGGAACCTATAAGGGTAGACCTGGGGGTCAAGTTCCTTCGCTATAGGGATGTACTTAAACGCCATCTAACTACTTGTGACTTACCTGTCGATGGATGTGAAGAGCTGGTGGCATCAAAGACGAAAATGGCGCAAATCTATAAACAAAGCTGTAAACAATTTTGAAAAAAATCGACTGCAAGATCTTGATTCCAAACACCTTTAAAACCTACGATTTTTATGTCAGTAGGTACATTGTGCGCCTTGCAATAGGACCTTTAAGACAAAATTCTTCTTTGCAAGCCATCTTCGCTCTCATGTCTCAAAGGCGACGGTCATGTCACATGACAAGGTTCGCCGTTGACGGCTACGTCAAGCAAGACATCACCATGTTCATTCATCATCATCATGATTTTCATTCAGAAACAAAAGGATTTCATACATTTACAATAAGAAGAAGAAGAAGCAAGTATTTGCCAAAGCTAATCAAAGGAGTTCGTAGTTTCAACTTACCTACTTCAGTTTCACTTTCAATAAGCTTTGTGCAATTGTTTCGTGTGCGCCTGCGCAGCCCTGCGCTCGTCGCGCTTCGTGGACCGCGACCGCAGCTCCTTTTGCACTGTTATTACTTGAATATAACTATTTTACAGGTAAATAGTCAATCCACGCAAAAACTAACTTTATAATCATAATCATAGACTTTTGTTCATTCAAAACTTTACACAACAACAATTAAGATGGACTTTGCTATTTTTCTTACCCTCAATCTAATACAACTAATATAGACCTCAAGAAGAGGTCATGCAATATTTTCCGATTATTAATCAATTATAATCTATATTTTAAGTCAGAATATCGTCAGTCGTTACCACTTTAAATGCTGAAAATACAACTGAGCTGCACGCATGGGTCTTACTCGCTCAAGATGCGTAGCGTCATGTCCGATGCCCACAGTCAACGTGTTAAGCCATCTCAGAGGAGTTTCGGCAGCCTAAAAACCACACCACACCACACCAACCTATATCAGTCCACTGCTGGACATAGGCCTCCCTTAATAATGGGGGATATGCCCACGCTGGGCATGCGGGTTGGGGATCGCAGGGCATAAGTTCTCGCACCACCTGCCATGGGATTTAGCTGTGCCGATGTAGGCTGTGCTATGCCGCAATCGGCCGGCCGCTAGAGCCCCGTTCGTTGTTTGTGCACCACGTGCAGGTGGGGTTGGCTTAAGCCTAAAAAAAACTCCAACACCAAAGTTGACTTCATAAGTTCATACCAAAACATATTGTAGAGTTATTGCTCATAGGTACGAAGAAGGCAGAAAAGACCGTTCATCTGAATATTATCTTATTTAATTTTTATATTATGCGATACTGACATAAAGACAATAGGTTTAGTTAGTTTGTTTTTAGAAGTGATTGTTTGAAATGCGCGCGCGCACGGTCGCGCTCAGCAGCCCGCGACCACGAATCCTTTGCACTATAAATAGCGGAATAACGGCTCAAACACACGGATAGATGGTTTTTATAGCTAATAACTACAATATTAAGATTAATGGGATACTTGTGGATGTTCACGAGTGGAATTAAAATTGAAGAGTTGTAAAATCCTGCCGTAAAAGTTAGGATTTCCTTTGTATTTTAGATATTACAATAACAGGTAATCTCCACACAGTTTTGCTGTGGGTTTATGCTATTCATTTAGCATTATGATAATGTTGATTCAACAGTTAGGCTTGGACTATCATCCTCATGATAATCATTATCATCATCATCAGCCAATAGCATTCCATTGCTAGACTCCCCTAATGAGCGCTATTGCGCCGTCCTGAGCTCGATGCTTAATCACTGGACTATAATCACCCGGGTAAAGAAATAACATAACCTGTGTACCTTTGACGTTATTGTACCCCGTCATTCCGGATTCCAGATAACTGTAATCCAAGTATATTTTAGGAAAAGCTTGATAAAAACTATCTGCCTTCATTCTCATTGCAATATGATAGAACTGGAGGTCCAACCATGTTCTAGAACCAGTCTGTTGAAAAATATGTTAGGGATGACTTTGCGGTCATCAAAATAAAAACGAAAACATATTTTTGTCTTAATATTTATTTCCCGTATTGTTATGACAAATCTTTTAGAACATCAACAAAGGCAGCTCTCGTCTCATTAATATTTGTCGAACATCATGGGCTCAGTGCCCCAACTCTAAAAATACACCATACTGACTGTTGTGTCTCCATGGCGAGGTTATAGTGAGTATTGCATACTCTGTGGTGGCACTTCCCAACCGCGCATGCGCGTTAGATCTCTGCGGCGGGCGTTCCGCGCCACTGCCACCCGTAATATTGCCGCCTACCCTACTCTTTACTACACTAAACCCATTTCAAAATCAATCTTAACTACACAAAATACGATTGAGTTTCCTTTGCTCTGATGTATAGAAGCTTTTACTAACTTATGTCAAAGGATTTTAAAGCTTATGTAGTCTGTTAATGGTTGGAAGTGGATTGTGAGGAGTACAAAGGGCGTAGAGACAACGGAAGCGGCCTCGTCGATGGTATCTGGTTCTTTAATTAGACGGTGTAATTAAAACACGGTCTAAGCGATAATAACGATAATTGGATCATCAATTCGGCTTCGCGATCCTCTGTCTTCGGAATGTGCTGTGTATCCGCTCGAATCGGTAATACCTATTTGGTTGATTAAGAATAATCTGTTAGGTTGATACGTACTTGAACTACTATGTATTCCAAGTTTCATCCAAATTCGTTAAGACATTACTTAGTTCAGAAGAAACAAACATTAACACAACACACAATTTTTTGCAAATATAATATTAGTGTGCAAAATCCACAGCACTGGGTAGCAGTTCAAACTTACAGCCAAAGTAAGTTTTTAAACCAGCTCCTTCAAATGTTGATTGCTAGTTTTCTTCCAGTAGCTATGAGAAAGGGAAGACGGACGTCGACAAAGTTTTTGTGTGTTGTTTTTTACAGTAACAGTTGACGAACAAACAAACAAGACAGTTGCAGTTTGGATTCGATATCAAAGCTCTTCACCGCCGAGTACAAACTGAGGTACAGCTGTCTGCTCTTGTAATGGCACAAAATGTTCATAGTTTTTTTTACGACCGCTCTTTAAAGATCCATCGCAAAAAGTACATAAGTATAAATAAATATAGAGGAATGTGCTGGTAGAGGTAAGCCAAGGAAAGTAAGGATGTAAAAGAATGAGTGATTGAAGTGAATTGAGATGACGATTAATAGAACTAACTAACCGAATCGAGAACCTCCTTTTTTTGAAGTCGGTTAAATGCCACACCCTTCAGACAGAAACACTGATGCTGATTCACGGCAGATATAGGCATAGTGGTAGTACTTTCCCGGATGAGCCCTTCACAAAGAACTCTACTACTTTTACTTCCTTAGATTAAAACTTACTTACCTTTTGTTTTGTGGTAGAAAGTTTTGTTCTGAGGAAACTATTTTGAAAGAAAACGCAAATGCTTTTTCGGATGTATGAAAAAATTTACAGTCAGCCTAGGAGATGACATTTGTCAAAAAAACTAATTGGTTTCAATCGACTCTATTTCACAACCGGAACACTTTTTACAAACTTACCAAATAAAATGATGACTTCGAAAAAACATTAAAAATAGATTTCCATATAATTTTTATGAAGCTCCATTCGCCACAACATTGATGGACTCAATGTATGCAATTCCATCATTTACCCGGAAATACTCTGTTCTTTTTTCAAATCGATCTTTCATAATATGTTGGCAGAATGATGATACCACCGATTACAACTTTGCGTCGAACGGTATGCATAGACTAAATCGCACCCCTAGAACAACACGGAATTATGTCGAAAAATCTCAAAATCGACTTTATTGCATATTCGAATCCGTAAAGTTTTCCCGCGCACACCACTAAGACAAGCTTATTTAATATATAAAACATAAATTAACAATAATTAATAATAAAACATTCAAAACTTTGGCAATAACTTCGATACATGAGCAGATAACTTTTTTTCAGATTCTGAAAAAAGTAGTGTTTCGACATAATTCCGTGTTGTTCTAGGGGTGCGAAATGTTACGGATGGTGCATCATTAAAATTGTATGGAAATATTTTTTTTTAATTTTTGCATAATTTTACGATTTGATTTAGTAAGTTCTTTTAGGAAAAGTGTTCTTAATGGGAAATGGAATTGATTTAGACCAACTTCATTTTCTAGGCTGACTATACTGTTTTTGAACAATCCAAAAATGAGATTATATTTGTTCTTCTATATAAACTTATAGTTTCCTGAGACAAAACATTCTAACTATAAAAGAAAGCTGCCTTGAATGAGGTTAAATTTTGCTCCGCCCTGTACATCTAAGTATACATAAGTAAATAAATCTTACGTTTGGTATTACAAAATACTCTGCTTATTTAGCTTGATACCTAAGCGCATTATCACCCTGTCCTTAGCTCGACGTTCCATTCTACCTAAACGCCTTATCGCCCTGGCCTTAGCTCGACGTTCCACCTCGCCGGAGGGAGAGCGTTGTACACTATGTTTTCCAAGACGCTGCTGTCTCCTCTCAAGAACTCGTTTGTGCCACAACAACAGTCAGGAACTGTAAAAACTGTGTATTCCGTGCATTGTCACGCGTGACAGACAGACAAGACAGGCTGTCACACATGCGGCTTATTAAAATGACAGCTCGAGGCGCCCTCGCCCGGATTGAGGAATACTTGTGCTCGGATTACTAGCCTCGACGAAATTAAGAAATTATGTGGAAATATATACATAAATAAATTCTGTACATTCAAACAAACACAAATGAAGAAAATGACAAAATTGAATGATTCAAATCTGTAAACAACTCTAGGCATCTAGTCTGCACCTCCACTTGTGATCAAAGGATTCGTATCTCGTAAGTCGATCGTTAAGGAAGCTTGAACATTGAATGTCGTAGGAAAAAAATTAAGCTATACTTTTATACTTTAAAAACTAAAAGTTAAACTAATCATTTCAAACCTATTAATAAACTGTTTTGGTAAGTACCTGGAATTTGACTATGTATGCCTTGAACCTACGTGTAAAATAGATTTTAATTTTCAATATCTTACATAAACAAAGTAAAGACGGCGGCACAGCGCGTGCAGCGGCGCGCGACATCGCTCGCAGCCGGGCGTGCGTTCGCGGAAGCGCGCTTTCATCTCGCGCAGAATACGATACAGTTCCTACCCACGTAGCGACTGCTTCTGCGCTGAGATTCGTGAACTCTTGGAACCATTCATAAATAGCTGAACGCTGACAGTTCGCCCAATTTGATTTACGAGCGCGAATCATTTGATGAATATGTTTTGCCAAATGGTGGACATGTTAAAATTAAAATTAGATATTTCTTGTGTGATAAACCAATATTCCTTCTTCTTCAGAACTCTGGTGTCGGAGTTTTTAGGCCATCCGAAGGCCTCCAACATGGCTTAACGACTAAAAAGCAGAGACCAAATCATGCTTTCATCAGCACGGAAGCGCACAGAACTTAATTGAAAGTTAAATTAATATACAGCTAGATTAGGATTCATCACTATAACTCAATTATCGCTAGGTGCCGACATTCATTTTAACTCTAATTTATATGAGTCGACAATGAGCTCGCCTCGCATTCGCACGTCCAATTACACCGCCAAGCACCTGAATCGAACGCAGAATACCCAACAATCATTACTGCCGTTGTCACAGAACTACAGGAAGTTAGTATTGCAACGTCGCAGAAGATCTGACAGTTAGTGCTGTAAAGTTGTAGAATAGTGTAGAGTGGGTATGGACGCCGCGGTCCGACGCAGGCCATTTGCGGCGAGCGTGCGACACACCTTGTTACCGCCACATGTAGCGCGGCGTCGCGTAGCGTGGCGTGGAGCGCGCTGTGGCGCAGCCGTGTGTAGCCAGCCGTAGCCGTACCTCTACGCTACGGCTACGCCGTGGCTACGGTACGTGCTACGCAGCTACGCAGGGTCTCTGCTCTTCATTCAATAATTAATGTAATAATGGAATAGAGATATGTTTTGGTTATACATTATACATTATAATAAAGAATTTTAGGAATATTTTAAGTAGATAAAGTACTTTCATTATCTGTAGCTTAAAATCCTAACAATGACTAATTATTATGGAAGGCCTATTAGAAAAGGGGACATTGCGCCTCGTCCGTCCTAATTATCCAACCACAAATCCAATCATGATTGTGTGTATTTCTACTTTTGGTTACCTAGGTAGGTAAATGCAAAGGTTACCTACAATAAGCGATTTTAAAGTCACGTTGCCGATGACTAACTTCTCGAAAAATATTAGTCTTTTTGTAGAAAAGTGTACATAATAGGTTTTACAGTGCTGAAAAAAGATAAGTTTAATAAAATATATATTCATAGAAACTGACTCACAATTGTGAAAAAGTACCAGCAATTTAGTAAGTAGGTAGGTACCTTCTTACATACTTACCTAAATCATTTTGAATTAGCATTAACACAGATTCGCTTAAACTATTCTTAAAAGTGTATGTCTAATAGCTTCATAGCAACTCATGTTTACAAGAACGTTACGTTCTAAGATTTATTAAATTCGTTTCGGTAGAGTTCAATCAAAAATACGATCCGTTCCACCGAAACTTTCCTCCACGCGCTTCACTAACAAAAACAGCGTTTAATTTCGCTTTTTACATTTATTTTTAGGGTTCCGTAGTCCGTGACAAAAGTTATTTGTAATGGGCTTCGCAATTAATCAGAGTAAGCGTTTTATGGCGAGCGTGGTTCCGCCAAATACGTCGTGCGGAGTGACAGGCAAACAGAACAAGATGGTGGTCGTTTTGTTTGTGCAAATGGCGGTGGCGTGGCAGCGAGAAGCGTTTCATCGCGAGCGGACTACTGATGCAGCAGTTAGAGCGCAACAGGTAGGTACATACCTACCCTAGTACCTTCCCCCTCTTCCCAAAACCACCTAGGTTAGTACCTACTCGGAACCTTTAGGAAATTAAGAATATAGGTACGCGTAGCTACAACGCTAGTATTAGTAGCTAGGTACCTACCTACCAAGGTACCTGCTCCTTGAAATTGGTAAACCTAAGTAATTTTAAAAACCTTCCTAATGAAATTTCCCGATAATTTTTCTACAACTTTTTATGGTTTCTCATTGTGAAGTGGTAGGTAATTTATTGAGGTCTAGAATTCTATACTTAGATAGAGTAGGAATAGTTTAATAGCCCATAATAATCAGGTCCTTACACCAATCTTCACTCTCACTTGAAAAGAATAAGTTCCGCTCCGTTCCGCTGGAAACCGTCCATCACCAGCCCGTGAGAGACGGAAGGCTGGAGACAACACAAACAAGTCTACTTTGGTAGGAGTACGTTCAGTACTATCGCACTCAGAAATGCCCCATAATCATTATTTACTAGGGTAAATACCCAATACATAGATAGGTATTGAAGACAAAATAACTTGTTTTGGAACGAGAAAATTTTGCTCTAAACCAAGTTTTATGCTTGGGTGACAGTTATGTTATACCCAGTTATACAAAGTTTTATGATAACAGGACTGACAACAGGATAAAATCGCCCTCAGCTGGGTTCGACACCGAAATGAAGTACATACCTTAGTAGGTATAGGATTCTTCCGTTAATATTTTTACAAGAAAATAATAGCTTTAAAGCATGTTACTGCTATTTTTAATTGCTATTCAATTATTCCCTAAAGCTTCACCTCCCGAGTGTCCCTCACCCGTCTAAGCCATTTTTCATGCACGCCTGAACGCTCGGCCGCGCCGCGGATTTAGCTCGTCCCAACATTTCAGCTAATTGATTTTTTCAGCTGACTGTACCTTACTGATTTTGTAGCTATAGGTTATTCTGTGCCGGCAGGGTTACAGGTAGGGTTAGAAATTACAACTAAAAAAATAGTTTACCTTCGTTTATATAAAAGAGCACTTTGCTAACATATATTAACGTGCGCCAGGGTCGCTATCGGCATGTTAAACAAAGCTTTGACATTGCTTAGCGCCCTCAGTGCAGGATAACACTTCTGGACATGGATTCAGCCATCTCTTTTCACCAATGCAGAACACCAGGTGCTTGGCAAGCAGTTAAAGTGACTGCTGCATTTTTTTAAATCAAAAAATTGAATCTAATTTGTGAAAAGACAGCGAGAGCATTCGACGAGTGATCGGCAATATTCTAATTATAGTAGTTCGCGACAGTAGCGTGCTAGTATTTATGTAGTGTTAATAAATACTCTCTGATCCGATGCCATCTCGTGACGGACAGACGGACAGCTGGCAGGAATAGGTTGATAAATGCCGCGGCTGACGACCAGTTGACAGCGCAGAATATCTACCTACTTCAAATTTTAACATGAGAGCACATGGGCATGTGCATATATATCTACACTTACCACCTACGAGATAAACGTTAGTAGTGCAGGGAAAAGTAGGACAACCTCATTTTATGCACAAAACAAGTAGGACTTTAAAAAAAAAAAAACCGTCTTCAAATAAATCACTTCTTACTACTTGCGCTAAATAATTTTGAAAATCGGTTCACAATTGACGGAGATATTGGTGATCATAGGGGAATATTACAAGTGAGGATGAGGTTTTTAGAGTTTTCCGGGAAAAGTACCTATCCCTCAGGAATAAAATTTATATGGGACCACTTGTGAAGTATATTCTTTTAAACAAAAAAAGAATTTTGAAAATCGGTCCACAATTGACGGAGTTCCCAGTGAACAAACATAAAAAAAAGGTTCCGACGAATTGAAAACCTCCTCCTTTTTGAAGTCGGTTAAAAAATTGCATGTTTTTATAAACAAACATGGTAGGTAAAAGGCTTATAACACCACGCGGTATTCAGTCTGTCTTAGTAAGACTCTCGTACACTTAGCGTATTAGTGTAATAAGAGTAAGTCACTAAGTCCGTCATAGAAAATCTAATTAGTCAGTAAGAAAGTCTTACTAAGACAGACTGAATACCGCGTGGTGTAATAAGCCTTTAAATGTCCCGTTTTAAAAAACTTTAGTAGTGACAATAACCATGTCAATAGTGTCGATTCTGTTGTTCACTTTTATAAACTTAACTAAATATGGCACCTAAAAGAAAGGGATATAGTATCACTTTTTGTTTACAAAAATGCACAACAGTATCGACATCATTGTCAGTTTAAAATCTTAAAATATAAATATAGATTCAAGATTCAAATGTTTATTTGCTGTATAGAATACATAATTATATTCACAATTAGGTCTTATAGCTATGTTAGTACATGTATTCAGCCTGCACCTCCATCCATCCCCACCTAGAAGTTACTAACTAAAATGGCAATTACGAGTACCTACACTGCCTACCCTGGTAGAAATCTAAATGTAGGCAATTTACTGCATTTTGAGGAGCTATTCTGTTCATCCCACCGAAGACACCCATAAGATCTTTACCAATTTTTATGAGACCAATAAAAAACCATATAAATAAATAAAGAAGCATCGAATTGGAATCTCATAAGGTGGCGCTATCCAGGTGCTCCCTTTTTAAGGTAGTGAATTATAAATTAAAAATATTATAAAGTCGTTGAACCAGTACACCAAGTTTCATCCAGATCGGTTGTAAAATACGATCTGTAGAGGAGTACCAACAAACTGACAGACGAAAGCAAATTTTGCCAGACTTGTATGAAGCAGAGATGCTTCGCTCGCTTCACTTGCTCAGTCGGTATATACCTAGGCACTAATTGTAAGTACCTACATACTCATACATAGTAAGTCTTCTTCTTCTTCGTAGTGGGCTCACTCATGTCGGAGTTTTTGGCCGCCCGAAGGCCTCCAACATGGTTTAACGACTGTAAAAACCGGGACCAACTTCTTAACGTGCCTTCCAAAGCACGGAAGCGCTTATATCTAGGTAATTGCCACTAAACGGTTACCCATCCAAATAGTGACTGGGCGGATCGTTGCTGCCAAGATGATCTGCTATGAACGACGAAGTAAGCCACGCCACGAGCACTTCACAGTAAGTACATACAACTATCAACCAACTTTATCGATATGATGTGTCTGCCAGTCCTCAGCAAGGCATGCATGAAATTGAATTTTTCTCAAGATAAATTACTGCCTATAAATAAATAATAATAATGCTGGACAGTCTCATACAGCATCATGTAGCACCAAACTAAAAAAAGCAACTAACTAGCAAAATATTGTAACCACACCACCACACTAGCCCATATAAGTCAGTCCACTGCTGGACATACATGCCTATGTATATACCTCCCATAATAAAGGGGGATATGCCCATAATCTCCGCATTGGGCATGCGGGTTGGGGATCGAAGAGCACGCCTTCTCGCGTCTAAAAATTTAGCTTGAAATAGCTGAGTACGTATTTAGCTAAATAATTAAACAAATTGAAAAACATTAGACATCAATATTCGTTCAGCGGTATAGTTGCAGCTACTACTAGCAGCACCTGTTGCCGAGTAGCAGAAACAATCGTTAATCGTTAAATCGTAGATTCTCTGTCTAGGCACCGAAACGTCAGGAAGGATATGTGAGCACAGAATAAAAATAGGCTAAGTTTAGGTTCTGAGGGCTTACCACAGGTTTTTATAGTTTACAAAAACTTTTTAAGTTTCGGTATCTTTCCATACATTTTCGTAGTTCATGCACGTTTCCCTAGAGGCGCTGTACTGAAAATGTATGGAAAGATACCGAAACTTATAAAGTTTTCGTAAACTATAAAAACCTGTGGTAAGCCCTCTGTCTAGGCGTTATATCCTACGTTATATTATGTTGTCAGCGCCATCTGTGTTATAAAGAAAAACCCAACTTCAAAACATCGACATACCTAATAATAAAAAAATGTATTGAAAATGGTGCTGCGAGTAATTTGTAAAACATCATCTTGGACAAACACTATATAATGTTTGCTTGTGACGTCGGACTACTGTATGATCTGTGTGTGACTGTACTGTGGTCTAGGGATGGGTCTAGGTGAATTTCTATACGAAAAAATATTAAGACGGAAGTTGGTTTCTATTGGTTCTTATGTATCTATAAAATCATAGAAGAGGAAGAGGTATATAATATACCTTTTCTCTGTCTAGGTACACACATCTATGTCGGGTTAAAAATCTATGGGTTAAAATGTGGATTTACATCCTCTTTGAAAAACCTAGGATAAAATTCTACTCTCTTTTTGTTTATCTGTCAAAATGTATTAAAAAAAAACAAGCAAGCGAGTGAACCGAAGCGAGTGCTATGAATTTGTAAAATTGATTACTTTAATTTAGTAATTACGGCAAAATGGGGACAGAAGTTGCTTTATCTTTCAGTGCTTTACGTGCCCAGCTAGAAAATGAGAAGAGCAGTTTGTATAAAATAGATGAAAATATCAAGAAAATAGTCCAAACAGGCAGCGGAAGATTCCCCAACGATAGGTTAGCAATTTTACCTTGAGTATTTAATTACGATTTTGTGTTTGTATTTATGACGTTATAACTTGTTCAATTGTAGATTTAACCCCGCTGGCGAGTACACGAGGGGAGGGAACCGTGACGGTGGCCGCTCGTTCCCTGATGCGGGTAATAGTTACAACAAAGTTGATGAGCACTTCGGCAAACGGAAACAAGAAACCAAAACAGTTTTTAGCAGGTATGTGCGTGGCTGCTAGTGATTCGATTCCGATTGACTGCATATATTTATTAAGTCACTCATCAAAATTTACACGCCTATTGATCTAACAACTACCTATAATTTCCTACCGCACACAGCCTGCACAATATCGTTCATATTCAAAAACTCTAGTAATCCATTCAGGTTATCAGCCAGAGTCCAGGATAGTGATGGCGAAGATGAGATGTCAGATGTGTTGGGTCCTGCACCTGTGGTCAAGCGAGTCAAGATGCCCTCGGCTGTGTCCCGCGAGCTCCCCACCCGCGCGGCCGTGCTGCGCGCTCAGGGCGGGGATGAGCAGGCCCGGACCAGGAATAGGAGAATGTTTGGCTCATTGTTGGGAACACTCCAAAAGTTCAAACAGGAGGAAATTGTTTTACAGACTAAGGTATTGTTGCTGCTGACATAAATCAATACAAACTTCAATTTAACCGCTAAAGTCGCGGCATTTAGCATCGAGCCGACTTTAGTCGGACCTTTGATTGACAGTCGCAAGTGGGCTGACTGGCCTGTTAGCGAGCTGGCAAATCACCAACCGTTTGGGACTAGTGTGACATAAGACACTAGAAAGGTTAGAACATCTTCGCCCGCACAAGGCTCAATTGTCCCATTAATTCAATACAAAAGCTTGTTTACCATGTTTTGTGCTATTTAAATAGGAACCTATTAAGTACTCTATATTTTAATGTACCTAATTTATAATCCTTCAAAAACCCTAATGTACGATTCTATCTTACTGGCGCACATCGGAGTGCATTTTATAACATGCTAAAGGAAATCGAAACATCCACAAAGGAGTTAAGTTCCTTATTTGCATGCAATTTAAGCAGCTTTGAGCTTTGTCAAACACTGACATAAATAGATCCGTAAGTGGATAAAGTAGTAATAGATGGTAATAGCGCCCGTAAGTGTGAATCGTTCATAACACTGACTGGGCCTCCTGCAGAGAGCAGCTTTCTTATTGTGGATCATGGTGACTGGTGAGTTTCAGAAATCAGAAATGTAGTTATCAATGGGTGCCATTTAGATACTCATTAAACTGACATAATTATGACAAACTAGCATCCGCCCACGGCTTCGCTTGCGTGGCATCCAGAAAAAAGTAGCCAATAAGTTAATCCACGTCACAAAGTATTATGTATATTCCAAGTTTCATGAAAATCCATTCAGTAGTTTTTGCATGAAAGAAACAAGCAAAAGTCCATCCTCACAAACTTAAACATTTCTAAAATCAAGTAGAATTAGCGCTCATGACATGGCTTACATTGGTGTTCTTAGCAAGTCATCTTGGTTAAGCAACACTCCGCCCGGTCCCTACTTGGATGGGTGACCATTTAGTGGCATTTAGATCTGAGCGCTTTCGTGCTTCACAAGGCACATTATAATGTTAGTCCCTCGGGTGGCCTAAAAACTACAACACTAGAGTTGGCTACTAACTCATACGAAGAATAAGAAGTAGAATGAGTAGGATAAGTACATATTCTGAAAATTATTATCTTACAGGAAGAGAAGAGAGCTCAGGTGGAGCGCAAAATAGAAGAGGCAGCTCGTCTAGAGAAGGAAAGAGAACAGAGAGAACGGAAGACACTATTTGCAGAGAGAGATCACAAGAAGGCTACAATAAAGGCTTTAGAAGCGAAAATGGCACGAGTGGCTGAATTCGAGAGATGGGAGGAGTCACAAAAGCATTTAGGAAACTTTATCCTGACTAAAGCCAAGCCCCATGTATATTGGCTGCCCAAGAAGATGAGTGAAAAGGCTGATGACAAATTGGCATCCAGCAGAAAGTATCATGAAAGTATGTATCGAGATTGCTTCCTTTTACTAATGTGTTTTGCCTGAAATGGGTGTCCATTTCTGAAGCTTCTCTTTCATAATTAAATAATAAAAATATTAACTTTTTGGGTAATTAAAAGCAAGTGTTTCTCTAGCTTCTTCATAATAAAAATATCATAAACAATTTTAAAATTTGCAGCTAAATATGGTCCATTGTACCGCAGTGAGTAATAACAAAACCCTAAAACTTGTTTTGCTGTCAAATGCTGAGTTATCTAAAGCTATCATTACATAGTTCACACATTGGTAATAACAGCCATCACACTTCTTACTCCCTGGCTCAAACTGATTTCAACACCTTACAACACTAGGTTTCTTCAACAAACCATTGACAATTTGACACAGAGTAATTATATTTTATTCTCAAATGTAACCAACGTCATGATAATTATTATGCCTTTTCAGAATACATGTGCAAAAAAAGAGAAGAGCTTCACGAGGAGTTGCAGCGGATAGAACAGAGAGTTCTCCGCCCTCGTGGCCCCGGGGCTAAGGAGAACAAGCCTGCAAATCACAACCTGAGCATGGACAGCCAGCAAGGCCTCGATGACAGCCACCACCTACACAATACTGCCATCACCGATGATGGCACCAAGAAACGGGACAAGTTTGCAATGGATGTGGACAAGGATGACAGCGATGATGACAGACATGATGAGGTGGAGGTCAAAATTGAAGACAAACAGGATTCAGTAGAAGTTAATAGTGATGTTGAGAAAGGTTGGTGTCTATTGGTTCAAATTATTTGGTAGAAAGGCTTGCTTTTCTAATCTTCGCCTTGTATGAGCTAATGGCCAACTCTAATGTTAGTTTTAGGCCAGTTTCTCCAACATCTTAAATACTTTTCCAAAGCATGAAAGAGCTTAAATCTAAATGCCACAAATATTAGTCAAGTCACCCCATACAAATAGGGACTGATGCTTAAATAATTTGATAATAAAAACTCCTAAATAAGCCACACTGCAAACTCTTAAATATTTTATGATTACCTAATGGTTTTTCTTCAAACTTGGAAATGCTGCTATATCTGTCTGTTGCACAACTTACACATGTCTTAAAAATCCAACACAAAAATATGATAGAAGGTAAGATGTATTCTGGGTTTATTTACTATATGGTTTCAAAAAATTCTTAATATTTTCCAGTTAAAGATGAAACACCAGAAATAAGCAAAATAGAGACCATCACAGAACCTACAGAAGCCATAACAATGGAAGTGGAGGATACTCCTGATCCTAAACCCACAGCTGAGACAGAAGCCCCCAAACCACTAGACTCTGAACAGAACGGTCATGAACAGGAAACCAAAAATGATGAACATGTTGCACAGGATCTAGAACAGGTTCCAGAAATTGTAACAGAAACCCCAAAAGAGCATTCCTAACAGTTGTACCTATAGCTATGTGTGAAGATAAAAGAGTTCAAGTGTATAGCAATAAATTGTGCATTTTACATGACACAAATGTATTTAATTATACACTAGATAAATATACTTCCTATTCTTGCAGTATTATACTATATATAGTCCGAAGTATATTGGTCAATATCCATAATATGCAGGTTTAAGGTAATAGAAAATGTTAAAGTAAAAAAGTTTTAATAAATACTTCTTAATTTACATAAATCACAGATTAAATCAGCACAATATAATTACAAGCAGTTACATTGGAATGGAGTATACTTTATTTACTCATGATACAACAAATTATATTATGTAAAGAAAAGTACTTATAAAAAATTATAGCAATTAATTCATCAGTTCAATAATCTCCATAAAGCTCAAAATGGATTAAACAACACACAAAATCTAGCTAGTTTAGACTATTATACTAGGCATTACAGTACCTAGTTACCTACATACGGTAGGTAACCAACCATGTTGAACCAGGAACTAAGAAAATACTAAAGATTGAATGCACCACTTTCAGTATATCAATATTAAGAACTTATATGTTAAACCACAATCGCAGCTATGAAGTTAACGGTTAGAAGCTTAACTTTAATGAGTTAGTCAAGAGTGAATATCCTGGAGGCAATGTCGTCGAGCATCCAGTTCATGCCTTCAAGTAGGTTCTCGCCCGTCACGGCGGAGCAGCGCTCCACCCGCCAGTGGTGCGTCTTGATGCTGTCCAGATTCAGTGCCTGCAAGAAAAGTTACACACACTTGCTTATTCACTGGCAGGCGAATGTCTCGCAACACTCCGCATATCAATGCGTAAAATAGCTACATACAATTAACAGTGTAAGAATAATGTTAGTATGATCTGCAAATATAATCACAACACAGAAAGGAAATCCTAAAATAGGACTAAGTGCAGAATTATGGTACATAGGACACTAATTTATTGGGCTAAATGCAGAATTATGGTAACTTATTTATTGGGCCCATAGCAAAAGTTGTCACTAACCCAAATTGCTACTCTGTCTGTCAGATGTCCTCCAGAGCATTGTTAGCTAGTTAGTATGGTGCATCACAGGCCAGTGAGGGAACCCCTTACCCCTAAAGCATAAATGGGCATGTGAGAAACTCTTCTTGAATGAGAAAGTGGTGTGACCTGTCTGATGTCGCTGAGCGAGAGCGCGCCGGGCAGGTCCGCCTTGTTGGCCAGCACGAGTAGAGTGGCGCCGGCTAGCCGCTCTTCGCGCAGCAGCGCGTGCAACTCGCGCGCGCAGTCCGCTAGCCGCGCCGGGTCCGCGCTGTCAACCACCCAAGCCACGCCATCTGTGCTCTCAAAGTAGTTCTTCCAGTACGACCTGCAGACACCACACAGACATAAAAAAAAATCTAAAATTTTTTTTCAGATATAAGGTGATATAAGTAGGGTTGGGATCTCTTCTTTTAAGTTACAATAACCTGTGTTAGAAGAGTCCCCTCTTCTCTGTGGTTGGTGAGGAGCTTTTATATTCTTAACTATGTAATGTTTAATATAATATAATACAGGTAGGCCAATAAAGCTCAAGTTATTAGAAACAATCGGAACAAACTAGATATACAAACAACATATAAAAACTACATATATAAACTTAGAATTCAATTTAGGTATGTGTTGAGTACAATGATGTAAATAAATAAAATAAATAATCACACAGCATCATGTAGACGCAAACTAAGCAGAGCTTGTATTATGGGAACCAGATGATTAATATACACTGCACATATATATTTTTTTTCTAAATACATACATAATTATCATACATAGAAAACACCCAAACCCGATACAATATGTATAATATTTAACTAACCTAAAGGGAGCAGAGCTTCTGTTATGGGAACTACATTATTGATACATGTACATAATATGTATATCATCATTACTATTTGACAGCCTCTGTTGAGCTGAGATGCTTGCTGTTAGACACATGTTTTAATGATCTGCAAATATTTACTGTGTTTTTTAAACATGCAAATCATTCGACAATTTCTTCTACGGCAGGTATCGAACCCACAGCATTGCGTCATAGGCTAACATCCACAGAATGCACCACAGAGGGCGTCAATTTTCTAGATTCCTCTTCTTGAGCAGCTTCTCAGCGATAAAGGAGGGGTCCTTCATAGTAGGTATAGCAGCTTTAAGAGCCTGGAGAGAGGTTTCCGATATGGCGTATTAATCGAAAAAGCCAGGTCTTTACATTTCAACATGCCTTCTGAAGCACAGAAGCACTTGCTTCCTAATTTTGTGCTACCACCGAACTATCCAAATAATAATGCTCCAGTATAGGTATGTGCACCGACATAAGATACAACGGCCTTTTAGTTTTGTGGTTTTATTGATCAAGTTATGAACCATTAATTATAGGGTGTGCACATGTGTCTAAGATGCACTTTTGAAGCTATGCCATGCCAAGAAGTGATCTGACCCAATTTCAATATGCTGTATATTGGTAAAAATAAGGTACTTACAACGTTAAAAGAGCCATTTAAGATGTTCTTGAAGGGATCAACATCTTTTTCAGGGTTGTTTTGATAGTGAACAATGAACTTAAGTACACATAGGTAGGTACATGAAGTAGTTGCAGAGTTACATTTCACGAATTAAAGAAATGGGATTAAAAGTACAATGTACCGGAGCGATTTTTGTCCGCCGACATCCCAGATGTTGAGTTTGTAGCCCTTGTGTTCCAGCGTCTTGATGTTGAACCCGAGAGTCGGCGATATGGTGTCTATGCGCTCTCCATTGAAGCGCTTCAGTATCGTCGTCTTGCCTGCGTTATCTAAACCTCTGATAAAAACACGCTAAAGAAATAATAATGGGTGAACCAACAAAATTAATTTGAGATTATTATGCTACATTTTTTGTAAAGGATACAACATGAGTATTCGCATCTCCTTCTCCTTTTGCCGTAATTTTTTCAGTATAGTGAGAAATCCCATGATGCTGAACTTTATATTTTCATGAAACCGCACAGAATCTGGAAAAAAGATTATTTCCACTTCATGAAATCGAAACGAAAACTCAAGCAAGCAGCAGCAACAAAACAAAAACAAAATACACACACACCCATCAACATCATCATAGTGTTGCCGTTTTTTATTTGGAGATAATGCTGAAACTTGGTGCAAATAATGCCAAAAATATGCTAAATAACTTTTGTTAATGTTATATAAAATGCTAAAATCCAAATTTTATTCCCGTATAGCAAACTGTACTGTCAAGATTGCAGGTAATAGGTGGATGGAGAGGGCTCAAGACCGTTCTTCGTGGAATTCCTTGGGGGAGACCTATGTTCATCAGTGGACTTCTATAGGTTGTTGATGATGATGATGATGATGATGATAGCAAACTGAAGTAGTTAACTGTTAAAATAGATGTGTATTCGCACATAAAGAGCGCAAGAACTCTGAGAAGACTCTGCGCTTTAGACTAATTTGCATCGTATGTTAATTACTTTTCATTGACTCTTCACATTTTGCATGTTTTGCGGTGGAAACTTGTTGCTTTAATCAGTAAATTTAAGCTATTATATTTATGTTACACTTACAAAATTTTAATATGTTAAACTCTGTCATCTTTTCCATTCTTCGCGCTAATTTTGCTCATATATATATAAATATGAGAAGCCATATTATACTAACACATCAAATTCAAATTAGACGTTAAAATTATGAGCACTGCACGGATCGTTCGTAACAAATTAACAATCGGTAAGCAAAAGCTAAACATAAAGAAGGCCGGTCATTTCAGACCTGACTATAAATCGAAGCGAATAAAAATACGAATTATGTTAAAATATTCTTGATAATGGAGTATTTAAATTATAACTAATAACTTTATTTATTAAAGCCGGAATACTTAGTAAATTAATAATAAATATTGATCGCAATACGCTCTATCATAACGTATCATGGTTTTTGAACGCACTCTCATCCACATTGTGCATCTCGTCCCAATGTCAACCGTCTAAAACAAAACTGCCAATAAAAAAGCTCGCGTTTGGTTGGTTTTTGTTTAGTGGCGCCAGTGTCCTAATCGATCATAACCTAAAAGTATAAAAAAATACCCAGGAAAATTATCTGGCTTTAATAAAAAAAAAAACGATTAATTGAACATGATATCCCGCATTAGGAACTATCAATTAGGACATAGGTCATTTCTAGACGTGACATTTTATGGTCAGGTGTCAGGTCACAGGTTGTATGAAAATTACCGATCTTCTTTCGTTCCTAGTTTCTTAAGAAAGAGTTGTAATGCTACCTAAAAAAAGTACTATGAGTCAATACACAAATTGTCTCTGGTTTTTATAAAATCTTTTGAATTTCTCACTGTGTACTTACGGTAACATTCAAAAAATGCTAACCATGAAATACGCTAAATGCAAATTTTTCATGCTAATGGGACACGAAATATGCTAGATTTAGCATTAAAATGCTAAAACGGCAACACTGAAACCATACACAACCAATAAAGCGCACGCACGCACACAACACCGCGTAAGTGTAGACTAGTCTGTGTCTGTGGAGATGGAGACAGTACAGATTTATATTTTTTATTTTTTTGATATCATCAGATATCATGCACAGTTTTTTATTTATTATTTTATTTTGATTTATGTAAAAAATACAAAAAACCTGACATTTATATATTTATAGAAGTAGGTACTTATATCTATATTTTACAGGAAAATTATAGAAGCGCTCGTGGCTTTTCGGTGTTTTTAGCAGATCACCGTTAAGCAACACTTCGCCCGGTCATTACTTGGATGGGTGACCGTTTAGTGTCATATAGATATTAGCGCTTCCGTGCTTCGGAAGGAACGTTAAGATGTAGGTCCCGCCTTTTCAGTCGTTAAGCCATGTCGGAGGCCTTCAGGCGGCCTAAAAACTTCAACACCAGAGTTTGTCACTAGCTCATACGAAAGAAAGAAAGAAAGAAAGGAAAATTAAAGCGAAGTCTCCAGCAAAAATAGTATGGTAGGAACCTGAATAAATGTAAGGACAGCTGTGGTCAAGCGTTATAGTAAGTTACACGTTCAAATATGGTGTTATCTGAAAGACCCTATTTTGCCCATTCTAAAGTCGGTTTCTATTTTTCTATAGGACGTACATATTTTATTTAAGAAGAAACCTTACTAATTAGTATCGCACGCCATGGACGTCTCCCGCGGTGGGCGAGTTAAGGCGACTATAAGGGTCAAACCTCCCTCTCGCTCGCACTATTCAATATTTTTAAAGATAATAAATCACTCAATGTAGTTAAGCAAATTAGCAAACCTTCACGGCTTAGAAAATAACAATACAAAGGTTCAGCAAAAATATCATGTTGAACTCAATACGTTTTCCTACCAAAAAAATTGCACCAAAATTGGTCACATTGCTGCAGGCGCGGATACAGGATTTCGTTTAAAGGGGGCAATTTTTATGTTTGGCAATGCTCTTAATTATTTTTCATCGGCGAACGGAGCGAGCCGTGAATTTTTTTGAGAAATTTGTTATTTTGCCTAGGTATACTAATAATAATTATTATGATAACAAACAAAACACGAAAAGAAAACGGCGATTTTTTATATATTCATAGGAATACGTTAGTGTAAAAGACTGTAATGAAGTCGGCGAGCGAAGCGAGCCGCAAATTTTTAAACTAAAACCTCTGCATCTTTCATGTTCTGCATAATTTTTTATACTATTATAAAAACAAAAACATAGGTAATGATTTTTATAGCTACAAATCTGCATAATTAACAAAAAACGTGAATGATCCTCATGACGGAAACCGGATAACGTTCCATTACTGGTTTTTTGTATGGACACAGTCAGTGCCGTAAATAGCATTTTACGCGACCGGTGCGAGTTAAGCCTGGATACCAGACATAATAGAAAATCTATCTCGCGTTCCAGCATATACGAAGTTAAAGTTGACTTCTCAGTGCTTAGTTGCTTTATTTATTATAGAAATAAAATCGACGAGCGCAGCGATCCCCAACATTTTTGGTGCACAAAGGAAAAAAGAGAAAGAAAACGGTGGATTTTTTAGTAACACCTAGGTGTCTAGGCCCAGGCCCACAGACGTGAAAAAGGAAGTCGGCGAGCGGAGCGATCTTCAAAACTGTTGAATAGTGCGAGCGAGAGGTTTGACCCTTATAGTCGCCTTAACCGGTTTTGTTTGAAGCTGATTCTATTTCATTTAACGTATTCATTTGGACAGATGGAATCACGATTTAGGCTGCTGGTAGAAGCTGGATGTATCACAGCTAGCATAAGGGGAGGCCTATGTCCAGCTGTGGACTCCTATAGGCTTATGATGATGATTATTTTAATAGCTAATATCGAAAAGTACCCCGAGACCCCTGGTTTTATCAAAATCTACAGTATTAGGTCGCAAGTCGGCTTCGTCGGTAGGCGTACCTACTACATAATTATTACCACTTCAATCTTTTTACCTATCCATCATATCTTTTTACCTAACCATTGACCTGCATACTGGTGGCACGCTGATTTCGTACCTAAAGTGCGGAGTGCACTTGGCCTGGCCTGTTCGAGGGTGGAAAAAGAAGAGGAAAATGTCGAGGAGGAGGCAGAGGAAGAGGTTTGATTTTTACTTATGACGGTGGGAGACAGTGTTGCTTCTTTTTGCACAGTAGGTTGACTGCAGGTCATATTTTTTCAAAATAGTTCCGATGTGCCAGGGGCGCGGGCGGGCGGCCAGCGCGCCTCGTCTCGGCTCAATTTTTTTTAAATCCCATGAGTCCACTATTTTCACTCATGTACGTTTCCCTTTATTTGACCATAAACTCAACACTCAACTTTTTCTATGAAATCGAACGAAAAACCATAGAGAAAAAAATCCATCCATGGCGGATCTCGTCGATGTCAAGCCTTGTATTTAGTTTTTACCTCAAAATGAAACATCTTCAATGATTCAAAGTGGATTTAGAGAGTGGAAGTGATCGTGTGGCGGTGCGGTCTCGGTGATATAGCTCGCTGGGCGGTGGCATCATGTTCAGTGGCACGGTGCGGGTGCGGATTTGTGAGGCCACGGGCCTCAGGCCGACCGACTTTCAGAAACGGCATAACATGACCTTCGGGAAACCAGGTAAGCCCTGAAAACGATCACAATACGCTCTCTATGTTCTTCCTCATCGCCTAACGCTACAGAGCATCGCCTATATGGCTGTGTTATGTTGTTTATGTGCGCAGCAGTAGGTAGGGTGTAGTGTTTACCAAAATGGGTGTTGGTATGTCTGTAAATACGGGATATCGTTGCAGACGACCAGCCGATAGACCCGTACGTGTCGATAGACGCCGACGAGCGCCACCTAGACCGCTCGACCACCAAGCCTAAGACATTCGACCCTGTGTGGAATGAGACCTTCATTCATGAGGTGCACAATGTCACAAGGTATGTGTCTCGATACGTTACTTACATCATATTTATGATCACTACCTATCAGAAAGTTCACTCATATTAACATTTGTTATTTCAGTTTGGGTATCACTGTGTTCCATGATGCTGCCATTCCACCGGATGACTTTGTTGCAAACTGCACGATCCCACTTGACGATCTCATGCACAGAGACAAAGATGCTTCTGACTTCTGGGTGAGTGACAACTGCTCGCTTACAACATTGTGCCACTACTGGCCTTAAAAAAAACTGAGTTATCTTTCTACATAATCCATCTAAATCACAAGATAAGATATAAATACCTTGTCTGTTTGAACAGTAAGAATACTTTATCAATGTGCTTGTGTATTTGTTTTGGCAGATAAGATCGTCTCTAATGAGACGTCTCAAGTGCTGCAGTATGCTTCCTTCTGTGTCTAAAATTAATTATGAATAATTTGCGGAGAAGATTTTCGTGTCCCGATCCTAAATATGTTCAGTTGAAGGATGAGGTGTGAGACTGTGACTCATTGTGAATTGTTATTTCCTGTTGTTAAGAGAATGTGCTGCAATTTCTTCTTATGAATTGAATCAGAGAACATGTTTAAAATGAATCATTATAACAATTCCAAATGACCTTGAATGCATTGATTTCTTAGTATTCTTCTATTTTTATTTGTTTGATAATTACTGTTTATTTAAAATACAAGCTTTCCTGATATTGAGTGGCAATATTTTCCTCCTGAAAGAAATGACTGACTGATGCATGGAAATAGCTATAACAGAAAAGCATTTTTCATTATGATCTGTTAATCATCTCATGACTATAAGCTTCCCACAAGCTTTTTAAGGTCTTATATGCCCAAAACCTTATAGGATTCTTATATTATTCCATAATCCACAACTTCATTTTCAATTCTAGGTTGACCTGGAGCCTCAAGGAAAACTGCATCTAAAAATAGATCTCAAATGGAACTCCCAAGGTTAGTGTTGTTGGTTACCACTAGTCTAAGGTTTCATGCCACCTCATATCAATGTGGTATGCTTGGAGGTTGCTTCCAGTTTTAAGATTAATTTCATGTACAATTATTTTCTTAACCTTAGTGTCTTTCCAGCAGAGCAAGGAAGTTGGGCCAATACTTGATTGATTTTGCTATGTTCAGAAAATAAAGAATTCTTGTTGGTAGATCTATTCTCCCATAATCTCTGGTGGTAAGCCTATGAGATATGTAGTGTAGTTACATAGAAACATTTATGTTCAATGATTGTTTTCTATAAAAAAATCCATTCCATTTTTCTTTCTAATGATAACATTACTAGAATCTGGTGGTGAAAAGTTCATGAGCTATGTGAGAAAGTCTTTCTCATGTATTGTATAGCTGAAAATCGTAGTTCATTGTCTAAATTAATAAGAGTGAAACAGGATCACAGTAAGAGGATAATTGATAAAAGGATAATGTGGTAACTATTAGTATTACTTACATCAAAAACTAACAGGATAATATAATGGCTGGGAATAGGAAGTGTTATTAGGGCAATTTACAACTTGTTACAATTTTGTAGTAAGGATGTTAACTGCTTGTTTCCTATTTCTCGACGCTATTCATTACATCATGCAATATTACAATTCCTGCTATCGTTGACTACTTATGAATAATGTGTATATTTTTATCTTTGTATGGTTTTTCGGTTATTGCATTATTGGTGTTGAGCACACAGGTACCCATTACACATCACGAAAAGGAACAGGGTCCTTATTTATTCTAAGTTTACTACTTAGATTCATATTAGGTTATGATGTGTATGATTGGTTTAGCTAGTGTAAAAATCGTAAGAGTACCTCAATTCAAAACCAATTCAGACCAGCAATAAAGCTATATGTCGCGCGCATTGAAACTGCCGTAAAAATCGTCTGGTTTGATGACTTTTTAACGGATTTTTTGAGATATACATCGTAATACAGTCTGCTGTACAACCAATCTATTCACAAACTTTTCATCTAAAATCTGATGGATGGTTCATGAGGCAGTTTAAAAATGAGTAGCCCTGCTATGACGACAGACGACGTGAGCCTTATGATGAGTCGGGGGTGTGTTCCAGGTGGTGGGGGCTCCTTGTGCCGCGGTGGGGGCGGGAGCGGGGGTGGCACACGGGGTGCGGGGGGCCGCAAGGAGTTCAAGGAGGGCGCGGGGTTTGCGCGGCGGCGCGGGGCCATGCGTCGCCGCGTGCACCAGGTCAACGGACACAAGTTCATGGCTACCTTCCTCCGGCAGCCCACCTTCTGCAGCCACTGCAGGGAGTTCATCTGGTGAGATCTCTCCGCATGTAATCGTACACGGAATACGTTAATTTTTAGTACTATACATACAGTAGGAGCGCTTCGTAAAAGCATTCATATAGATAGTGTCTCTTGTATCGATGTACTACTTGTAGCATTGAATTGAACCTAAAGTGGGACTACTATAATTCACAGAATTACGAAATTTCGTGTTTCGTTTCGTGCGATCGCAGGGCACTACTCCTCGCAGTTGTGCCATGTGATCCCCAACCCGCATGCCCAGCATGGAGATAATGGGCATATCCCCCTTTATTAAGAGACCCCTATGTCCGGGAACATTATGTGGACTGATATAGGCTGGTGTGGTGTGGTAGTCGTGGTTTCGTGCAATTGATCGAATAGGCTAGGCGACTGAATAATTCTAATTAGTCCGTTATTTACATATCCAAAAAATATTAGACACGTATTTTTTCTTTTGTCAATTAAACAAAAAATAACAAAGATATAGTGTGTTAAAGTTCCGCGTGACGTCACGATATAGTACATTTTTTACCTAGGCGTGACGTCACGAGCCCCCACTCCCAACTTTCACGTTCATTATCTCCGTTAATTTCTATCCACTATTTTTTGTTGATCTAACTGACGGACTAATTGGAATTATTATTTTTTGACCCAGTCGTCATGCCTATTTTATAGTATCAACGGTTGTTGTCAATGTTATGTGAAATAGAGGATGTGCAACGGATTGACAATCCGATGTCAAATTACGAACATTCGATCGAACCGAAATTTAGTTTTTCGTTTGATTACGAGTGCCTATCGCCTAACGAAAATGAATTATGGTAGACCCCGTGCGGAGTGTGCCCGTGTTGCTATTTTAGATTGCAACGAAAATTCGCAATAGACTTGTTCCATAATACTCAATGGTTCTGTCAAATGGTTGTGCTGTGTATTATCTTGTGTATTTACCTTATCTGTAAAAAGAAAGGTGTTTAAAACTTGTTCATATCAGTTTTTGTAAGAAAAGATGAAACATAATTCCATTTCTATAGCAACTCCAAATCGTCCTCCAATTAAAATTGTTTCCAAGTTTTAACAGCACACGTCTTCTACACTAATATTATAAAGAGGAAAGATTTGATTGTTTGTTTGTTTGTTTGTTTGCATTGAACAGGCTCCGAAACTACTGAACCGGTTTAAAAAATTCTTTCACCGTTAGGTAGCTACACTATCCCCGGGTGTTATACTATAAATTACTTTATTTAACTTTTTAAATCATTCAATTCGGACATTCCATTCAAAAGATATCACGAGTTCAAAAATGTAAGTATTTGAAAAAAGTTGCGTGGTCATGTCACCGCTGACCCCGCTCGGCTAGATAGGCAGCAAAGCGATGAAATAAGCGTTACGGGGGTACGGAAGGGAAGTCAATACTTATTATCAAGAAATAAAGGGTGTATGTGTGTGTGTAAAAAGTTATAATTTTTTATTTTTTTATTAACTACCCGTGCGAAGCCGGGGCGGACCGCTAGTACTGAATATGTTTATTAAAAAATCATAGTCAATTCAACAAAACATTCTAAGCAAGCTTCATTTTGATAAGTGGCCAAATTAAATAACACTTGTATGTCTCTTTGAACTTATGTCGCTTTTCTAATGAAACTATCAACTAACCAGTTGTCTCGTTTTAGGGGTCTCGGCAAACAGGGCTATCAATGCCAAGGTGAGTCTATGTACATATACTACTCTAATGTTACTGCGCTTGTAAACAACCTTAATTTCTTAAAGAAGTCCTTGTGGACTTTTTAATTCTTAAAGTAATTTCGTATACACTATCGATTATTTGCGCTGAAATTATCCCTTTTCAATTTATTATTTTCAGTCTATACTTTATAGAACGTAAATAATCGTGCTATGAGTTGATAAGCAATGCTGCCTGACGACGATTAGCTATGCAAAGCGCATAGTTAATCATCTTATACCTATAAGCCTTCACCTTCTTTAAAAAGTATTTAGCTCATTCTTTTTCTTTTATAATCTAAATCATCTATGTCCATCATTGGACTCCTATAGGCTGATGATGATTATGATGATGATGATGAATCTAAATCAAGGGTGACTAAGAAAAGACCGGTCACATAGGTTAATGTCATTGTATTGCAGTTTGCACGTGCGTCGTTCACAAACGCTGCCATTCACTCGTCGTCACCAAGTGTCCCGGTATGAAGGAGGAGGTGAGAATATTTATATGATTACTAGCTGACCCGGCGAACTTCGTACCGCCTTAGCGTAGCAATTTTCTTAATATTTTTTTCCGTAAGAACCTTCTCCTAATAATAACAAATACAACAAAAAAAAATTAGTGAAATCGGTCCAGCCATTCACGCGTGATGCCGTGACCAAGGAAAACGGGTTTAATTTTTATATATATAGATTGGGAATTTTATATTTATAGGCATTTTCATTGTATTCATGTGTAGGGTTCTAGAATATTTTTTTATTTGGTATGGGCCAGCTCTTGACCTCGAGGCTTGCGTGGGCAAGGACGTCGACGATGGGACGAGCTTTCCCAGAAGATGCCTATTAATTCTATTAATGCTTGTGACAACACCACACAATCGGGACTATAAATATGTGAGGGCTTTTCTAGACATGTAGTGGTCAACCTTTCATGCGTTTCGTCCTACTGCTGGGCAAAGGTCCCAAATTTTGTCACACGTCCCTGTCTTTGGCGGTCTCCCACTATTCACTTTCAAATGTATCCAGGTCATCCCGCCAACGTTTTATTTAGTACCGCCAGGTTCTTTGGCTCGTATTCGTTGTGAATACATACTCTCCCCCCACATTGCAGCGACTGGAGCGATTTGGAATATAGTCTCTATATTGGGGTTGTTGGCATAAACCTGAATATAGTAGTAAAGGCTCGCTGATGTTGCAGCAACAAGCGGGTGGCATCGTGTCGTGCGGACAGCGGTTCAATGTGAATGTGCCGCACCGTTTCGTCGTGCACTCGTACAAGCGATTCACGTTCTGCGACCACTGCGGCTCGCTGCTCTATGGCCTCATCAAGCAGGGCCTGCAGTGCGAAGGTCAGTACACTCTCTCGCATCCAACTAAAACAGGAACGGTTTTCGTAGTAGTAGAGCTCTTTGTGAATGGCTTGACTCGGGAAGCACTACCACCACGCCTATTTCTGCAGTGAAGCAGCATTGCTGTTTCGGTTTAAAGGGTATGGATGACGGTGAAAATACACACATGTGAGGGTACTGAACGAATCGCTGTAATTTGTCACTTAAGTAGTAGCATATAGGCTACTTTTTCCGGTACCACGCGAAGCACATCCTTGATGAAGTATTATGTATGTTCCAGTTTGCTCGATGAATGTGCACAAGCGGTGTCAGAAGAATGTGGCGAACAACTGCGGCATCAACACCAAAGCCATGGCTGACATCCTCAACGAGATCGGCATCTCGCCGGACAAGAACCCCCGCCCGCGCCCCCCTAAGGTATCCCCTCTACCTACTGTACGCCGCAACACACATTTGCAGACTATGAGATTACTTTTCGCTAATGAGGGGTAAGGAGAAGCGCGCGTAGTTTACTTCGGTGTACTTTAGAGATCACCTTCGTTAAGCAACACTCCGCCTGGTCATTACCTGAATGGGTGACCGTTTAGTGACATTAGATTTGTTCGCTTCCGTGCTTTGGAATAAGCACGTTGATAAGTTGGTTTTTCAGTCGTTAAGCCATGTCGGAGGCCTTAGGGCGGCCTAAAAACTCCGACACCAGAGTTGGTCACTAGCTCATACGAATAAGAAAAAGAAGAATGAAGGGTTTTCGCTTTACGATTTAAAAATGGTGTTGTATCGTAAATAGGAAAAACTAGACACAATATTAGTTGGCTATTAGTTGGTAAAAAAAGGTACAAATATTTCTTCAAAGTGCGGACTCCCATTATAAAAACTCCTACTCTGTGATCTGATGACAGACTAACTGTCCTATTCATAATAGTTCATAAATCTCAGATAGATAAGATGGCGTTAAAATATAATGTCTTTATTTAACATATACGCTTAGCAAGCTTACTTTATCGAGTGTTGTAAAATGACATTTGATTATAAATAAGATTTGATTATAAGACTCCAAATTTTAAAACTGATCCAATTTTGACAGACTGAGACTCCAATTTTGTTTTATTAAATCTTGTAACTAAAATTCATCTTCGAATAGGGTTTGCTACGCTCGTCAAGCAGGTTGGTGAATAAACCGAATGATACTGCCCATCCTGTGGTGTGGTCCCTTAGCCACCTCTAACGACTTGCCTAATTGCCTCCCAGGGAATGAATCTTGACTGTAATGAACCAACCTTTGTTTAAGGTTTCTTTATTTTATATTATAGCGCTTTGGTATCGTACTTCAATGCTGTGTTATTCTTATTACTGTTTAAATTAATAAATAAATAGATTCTATTTCCCTTGTGTTAGTGGATTATGGTGTCCCTTCTTTTCTACCCGCAGATGACGTTATACACTCGGGCGTTCCAAAAATTCTGACACGAGATATATAGAAAACTAACTGAACAAAAGGCCCGAATGATAAAAAAAAAATACTGACAGAAAACGCTTTCTATTTCCACCATTTGTCCACCATTTGTACATTTATTTTTCTAAAGTGCAATAAAGAATTAAATAAATGATATTATGCAACGTAGTTTATCATTTTCTAACCTTTATGAAAAATTTCAGTACCCAAATCCATCTATGATGGAAGGCAACCCAGACCTGACTTCTTCCGGCGATTCTGACTCCAAAGACGACAAGAACGACGATAAAGGTATGTTCGGACGAGCTTGGCGAGTAAACTACCTGTTGAGCTTTTCTTAGTTGCTGATTTTTAACCTACTTTTCGTTTGAAACTTTGGTAACTTTCAAAGATTTGAATGTAAACTGTATTGTAACCTTTCAAAATTTTCTAAAAAAATCTGATAAAAAAGGTTATTTGAAAGGTTTATCACCCAATTTATTTATGCTCCTCATATTAAACACACATGTACCACTTTCTAAAGACAAAAAAAATCGAGGTGTGTTGAGTGTTTGCAACTCCATCCTAATTTAGTATTCAAACTCACACACTCCACTTGACACATGACAGTTGGTTCAACAAAAACCTATGGCTAAACAAAAAGAAGTGATTTTAACTGAATGCATCACAACACCTACAAAACTGTGACAGTCTCATGGGAAAGTGATACGTGTACGCCGAACCTTCATCTCATAATGTTTTCTATCAACTAGCTACTCTTTACCCCATTATTTCCCTTTTATTTTTTACCTTGTTTGTTTGAACCTCATGTTTGACCCGTTTTGTTTTGTTTGGTTGCGTGTAGAGGTAGTGTTCCCCGCGCTCTCGTTAGGTTTGCATCAGAAGGAATGGCGCTCTCACTGGGACGATCTGGAAGATATATTCACCTGCTCAGGTTAGCCGCTGCTTATAACTCATATTATTACCACAGTACATTCATAGTAAAGGAAAGTAAAGGCCTTTGAATGCGACGTTACGTTATAGGCTAGTATAGAAATAATCGCAGATAAAGGCAGTGTTGCACGCCCTCCGGCCAGGTGCAGTGACAAGGCTTGCTTTGCTGGTTGCGTCGAGCTGAAGACAGGACTTAAGGGGAGGCCAATGTCCAGCAGTGGACTGTTATAGGCTGATTATTATGATGATAAGCAGTATAACCAGAATGGAGAAGATGATGCCCGTTAGTCATTTTTCGTCTAATATAAAGATAAAAAAATAACGGTAAAAATTGGTAAGAAAAAAATATTGGTAATTGACGGTATACACACTCGCTAGGCTCGGATACCTTGTCAATGTGACTTAGTATATTATTGTATGTGTGTATGCAGGCGGCGAGTTGACAGGCTCGACCGTGACGGCTCGGGACAAAGTAACCCTGGACGACTTCACGTTCATCAAAGTGCTGGGAAAGGGCTCTTTCGGGAAGGTCATGCTGGCCGAGAAGAAGGGAACCGACGAGGTAACGTATAGTGTCTCATCATTACCAATATAAAGATAACATTTATTTTTTCTAGTATAAATAATAATTTTAAAGGGTTTTGTTTATTTTAAAGGCGGTGTAAAATAAGAAGACAGTTGAGATGTTCTTGGATTTTCATGAATTGGTCTGTCTTCATATCTTCCGAAAAAGTCAGGACGGTAGAACGAACTCACTTGATGTAACGCTCTAACGCTGGTATAAGATGAAGCAAGAAGGTCCAGAAGACACTTATGCACACTGCAATGAATATACGGGATAATAGTGGTCCCAGTAGTGAACCCTGTAGGACACTACTTGGGACTGCCATTCATTTCGATGTGTAATTTCCTGATACTACTTCTGGCGCTCTGTTGTAAATAAATGAACTAAATCATGTCAGAAGGTCCCCTGATTCCTGCTTAGATAGTTTTAAAATCAAACTAAATCAGTCTATACAATCAAATGCTTTACTGTAGTCCGTATAGACAACATCCGTTTGATAACCCTTATTCGTATTAGTATTCGTATTCTCAACGAGAGTGTCAATAAGCAATATTATATCAGATACGGTAGATCTACCAATAAGGAAACCATTTTGAGCATATGGGAGTGGGCTTTTAAGCGACCCATAAACTTGTTCTCATGAACAAGTTGGCCCATACCAACTTTTCCAATTTTAGCAAAAAATACAACCCTCGTCAGCAGGTGAACTTTTTCTTGGCCAATTGTTCGCTTTGATTGAGTAGATTCTTTTTGTCCTGAGACAGAAGATCACGTAAATCCTTCCTCTGTGATTTGCATACCTAATATCCACTGAAGATCTCGATTTTAGTGAGCGTGCAGAGGCGATGTAATCTTCTTTCAGATTGCGGTTCAAGAGACTCGCTACGATTGATTTGTCTTGGCCACTTCAGATAAGAATTCGGCTCACATAGTTTATCTGGTGTTTTGCAATCTTATTGTTAATGCGTGTGCCTATTTTTCTCAATGATGTGTGTGATCTTAAGCACTCCCATTATTTCTTCGTATATCGTATTCTTTTTTTATTATACTAAGCTAGCAAACAAGCATACGGTCCTCCTGATGGTAAGCGGTACCCGTAGCCTATGTATTCTTCGTATATTCGCGATATCCTCTCTCGTAACAATCCCTTTAAAAGCTGTTTCGATGGCACGTACGTAGTACCTAATCTACGATTCTACTTGCACAAGGTCTCTCATGGGCGCTTTTGCTAACCCGTGATTCTAAATCATCGATTCTGGTGTCAAATTCCACGATCCTTTTAGAGCCCTGACAGGATGTTAGTAGTTGGGTTATGTTGCTTTCGATGCATTTGTTGACGTCACAAATACAATATTCTAGAGGTCTGTGAGTTTGAGCTCCATCGAATTAAGCTTTTCCATGAACTTGTCCAACGAAGAAAGCTCAGGTGTGTTTAACTGATGAAGTGAAGTGTTATGATTCTTTGGCTTTACAGTTGCTATAGAGCAGCGTCGCTCGTCTCGATGCAATGGTTTTTCTGGCAGCAAGATATCGAGCAGTCGCATTTCACTCTGTCCGAATGCTTGAACTCACAAATGGGACAATGTAACTTGACGATTTCAGCTGTTCGCGTGTTTAAAGTTCGAACAGGTTAAGTAGAATGTTAGGTACGCGAGCGAGGTCACAGCGGCCGGGACTGATGTGAGTGCGACGTTTGTGCGCAGGTGTACGCGGTGAAGGTGCTGAAGAAAGACGCCATCATCCAGGACGACGATGTGGAGTGCACTCTCACCGAGCGGCGCGTGCTAGCCTTGGCGGCGCGGCACCCCTTCCTCACTGCGCTGCACTCCGCCTTCCAGGTGAGTAGCACTGCCGCGTGTTACACTGGCTGTAGGCACCCCTCTGTAAATTTAGGTGGTGATGGCCCTGGCCTACACAATCCTGTTACCTTCAAGTCTGCCTCGAGTCTTTTCCGTCCTTCTCACGTCACTATCAAATCCGAGCCAAGGCGAGCCCAACGAGCACACCTGCATTGTGGCCGGGAGCCGAGGTAGATTCTTGGTGAATAGATCATGTTTGAGCGTCCTCCATCGTTGTACCCTGTCGGGTGATAGCGGCGTCGTAAAGAAAAGGTTAAATGGGCTGCAACCTCGAGGTTCGGCCCTTGTACTAACGCTGGTGGTTGTTGCAGACGCGCGATCGGCTGTTCTTCGTGATGGAGTACGTGGACGGCGGGGACCTCATGTTCCAGATCCAGCGCGCCAGGAAGTTCGACGAGCCACGAGCCAGGTACTCACCGATTAACTGGCCTCATAGCTAATTCTGTGCTGTTCTGTGTAGGTCGTGGGTTTGCTTCCCGCCCGGGTCGAACATATGTGCGGCGAACGTAAATGTTTATTCTGATTGTAAAGGCTATAGCTTAGATGCCATAGGCTATGGCCCAAAATACTTGACTATAAGAAAGTATCACTTCGTAGATCACGTATGCTTGGAACGTGCTTGACGATGCAACACCATCTGTCTACTTGAAGCATTAAGGTGTTAAGCCTCATTTCACTGTATAATAGTACTTCCTCGGATGAGCCCTTCACAAAGAACTGTACAAGAAGCGGCACGAAACTCTAGCGCTGACCGTTATTGCGCTGAAGTCAAAAGTAAGGTATATGGGAGCTAGAGGCGAGAGAGCGAGAGACCCATGCGCAGGAGTTTCGTTCACCGCTAGAACTACATGCCGCTAGCTATACTTGTATGTGTTTGTACGCAAGTATAAGAAGGTGTACGTTTGTGTGTTCAGGTTCTATGCGGCGGAGGTGACCCTGGCTCTGCAGTTCCTTCACGCGCACGGCGTCATCTACCGCGACCTCAAACTGGACAACATCCTGCTGGACGCCGACGGACACTGCAAGCTGGCAGACTTCGGCATGTGCAAGGAGGGCATACTGGGTAAGGCCGATTGAATCACTGCCGACTGATGACTGTGCCTCTCACCTGCCGACTGATAAATAATAAATAAATAATGCTGGACTATCACACAGCATCATGTAGCCCCAAACTGTTATGGGAACCACATGATTGATAGCCTATCCTAATATAATATTATAAATGAGAATGTTTGTGAGTATAGATGTATAGATGGATGGATGAATGGATGAATTTTTGTTACTCTTTAACGCAAAACTACTGAACCGATTTGGATGAAACTTGGAATATACACAGTTTGTGACTTGGATTAACACATAAGCTACTTTTCATCCCGATACCACGCGAGCGAAGCCGCGGGCGGAAGCTAGTATTACATATATATATTTAAAAAAAAAACATACATATCATACATAGAAAATACCCAGACCCGAGATAAATATCTGCAGAATATGCAAACATTTGTCCTGCGGCGGGAATAGAACCCGCAACCTTCTGCGTCCCAGGCGGACCTTCGCCCACTGCGCCACAGAGGTCGTCTATGATGACAGTGCCTCTCACCTGCCGACTGATGACTGTGCCCCCTGTAGACCGAACACGATTATTTCAACCGTTCCAATTGTAAAAGTTTGGCCAATAACAAGGAACTATTTATTACTAGCTTCAGCCCGCGGCTTCGCTGAATGGTACCCGGATAAATAGTAGCCTATGAGTAAAAGTATGAGTTAAATATACAGGGTACTAAATTTTACCTCATTGAGGGCAGCTACCTTTTCTTTTGTAGTGAGAATAAATAAAAATAAATAATGCGGGGATCTGATTTGGTAAGTTACTTCGGAAAAAGTGTTCCTGTTGGGAAATAGAGTCGATTGAGAACCACTTGTTTTTTTTGACAAATGTCATTTTCAAGGCCTAGTGTACATTTTTTTAAAAATCCGAAAATGCAGATATTTTTTCCTTCAAAATAAACCTATAGTTTTCTCAGAACAAAACCTTGTAACTACAAATGAGTAGCTGCCCTCATTATGGGCTTTTCTACCGAATAGAGAAACTTTGAACGTTTGTTTTTTAGGATTAATGTATGTTTTGAAATGGCGTATTTGTTTCAGATGGCGCGACTACAACAACTTTCTGCGGAACTCCTGATTATATAGCTCCTGAGGTAAAATTCTAATTATACTACTTATATGCTAACCAAAAAACTATCTAATAACAGCTGAAGCTGGATACGAGACGGTTAAACTGTATTTTCTCTAATTACTACTAACCAAGTAGTAATTAGAGAAAATACAGTTTAACCGTCAAGCTGCTCGTTACAAATTCGGTGAACGACGGACAACATTACTAAATAGTTTTCAATCGACAATTTGAGTACTTAGGAAGAATGCATAAAGAGAGTAAATCACCCTCGTTTATTAGTTGTTAGAAGGTTGATGTTAGATTTTGCAGAAACGATCAATTAGTAGTAGTTAGGTAATGCAATAAAGCCGCTCTTTATGTACTCTACGAGAAATATTCGTTAACACTGACGCTGCTCTCTTACATCAGATGGAGGAGGAGACGTATGTCAGCACCGTCTTGTGTGCTTTTTTCACTTTTGTAGAAGAGGTTGCCGTTGTATTATATTGTTAGGATTGTTATCGTCCATTGTCGTGATTATGTAGTTGGTGTGTACGTTTGCGTATGTGTGCAGAGGCTCGATCACGAAGACTAGTGAAAAAGTATTCGTATCGTAGACGTAAACGTAACTTATTTTGGGCAATGAGAAGCGTAAATTCCAAATAATGCTTGTCATTGGCCAAAATGTTTCGTTACGCTCACGATACGTCAGGTTGAAATATTCGTGATCGCCCTACAGATCCTGCAGGAGCTTGAGTATGGGCCCAGCGTGGACTGGTGGGCGCTGGGCGTGCTGTTGTACGAGATGTTGGCCGGCCAGCCGCCCTTCGAGGCTGACAACGAAGACGACCTGTTTGAGTCCATCCTGCATGACGATGTGCTCTACCCTGTGTGGCTCTCCAAGGACGCCTGCGCCATCCTCAAGGGTAAGTACAATGAGGACGACCTGTTCGAGTCCTAAGTAACTATACGGAGATATATGACAAAAAAATATAGCCTTCTAACCACAAAACTAAGTTAGATGCTTTCAATGAGGTAAAATTTTGTTGAAGTCTTTATTTACATTATGGAACGCGATAAAAGATTGAGTATTGAGTATAAGTGTGTGTGTGTGTGTAGGTTTCATGACGAAGTCGCCGACACGGCGGCTGGGCGTGCTGGGCGGCGCAGGCGGCATCCGCGCGCACGCCTTCTTCAAGGACATGGACTGGGACGCTCTCGCGCAGCGACGATTGCGCCCACCCTTCAGACCCAAAGTCGTACGTACCACCAATGACATTCTTCCATCCGACTTAAAGTGGTACCTGGCATCGCTGAGATCCTTGCTTCCGACCAGTAATACCTAGCCCTGCTGAGACCCTTCTTTCCAACCTAAAGTGGTACCAAGCACCTCTGAGACCCTTTTTTTCGACCTAAAGTACCAAGCACCGCTGAGACCCTTCCTTCTGACCTAAAGTGATAATTAGCACCACTGAGACCCTTTTTTTCGACCTAAAGTGGTACCAAGCACCGCTGAGACCCTTCCTTCTGACCTAAAGTGATACCTAGCACCGCTGAGACCCTTCCTTCCGACCTAAAGTGGTGCAAACATACCACCACCGACAGCCATCCTACCGCTCTAAAGTAGTACCTACGTAGCACTGCGATGGTCGACCGCTCGGTTCCTCGCCGCTAATGTGCATTGAACGACTTGATGGCTGGTTTACTTCAAAAATGATGTTGATATGAATAACCGGAGGGAAGTCTATGTCCAGGAGTGGACTGCTATAGGCTGATGATGTTGATAAATTAATTATTGAACCATCCACTCAGTCACAGTGAAGATCTGTAGTTAGCTTCCTATTTTCATAAGTCTGACTTAAGATAATGAATTGAATCAGGCGTGACTTTGCGGAAGTCCATTACTAGATATTTAAAAGATAACAGCGAGTCTGTACTGAATATTTTATCTCTTAAATATCTTAAGTCTGACTTATCTATAATGTGTGTGCTGTAACAGCTATTGATTTTCAACAACCACCCCAGCAAACACTTCACAGGATACTTACTGCAGGATGCGCTGACCTTCTCAAGCTCTGACTTACCTTCGCCCGGTGCACGATGGACGCTCTCTGAGACGATTCTGATTGGCCACTCGGTCTTAATGAATGAGGAGATTGAGTTTTGATTTTATAGTTTTTTAGTATTCAAACGTGCTGCTGATTAACGGCATACTCCGTTGCATGAAACTGGCTATGAAAAAAACGCACAATCATGAGTGATTGTTACGTTATCATGATGATACGTTCGTATCATATATTTTATCCAAAGTTATCTAGCACCTTTCCCCCCGACCATGGCCGGCCGTCATAAGAGAGCTGGCTCTAAAATAATATTGTGACCGCTCGCTGCATTATTTGCGCAGGAGGGGGTGTGTAGAATAAATAATCGAATAGAAAAATCATTTATTTCGACTGGTGGATAATGAACGTAGATACGAAATGATGTTGTTTGAGTATGCGATCTAAGATCTCTGTATAATTCACATACTTTTATGATTTTATTTTAAAAACAAAAATAAATCGTCCTACTTAATACTTATAAAGGCGAAAGTTTGTGAGTATGGATGTATGGATGAATGTATGTTACTCTTTCACGTAAAAACTACTGAACGGATTTGGATGAAACTTGGAATATACATGGTTTGCGATTAACACATAAGCTACTTTTTACCCCGGTACCACGCGAGCGAAGCCGCGGGCGGAAGCTAGTTAAGTATAAAGTAAAGTAGTAGGAGCAAAGAGTAGTGCAGTGATGGGCGCGCGTCTGTTCCAGAAGAGCAAGCGCGAGGCCGCCAACTTCGACGCAGAGTTCACCAAGGAGGAGCCTGTGCTCACGCCAGTGCCGTCTGACGTCGTGCGGACCATCAACCAGGTACCCGCACCACTCACACTAGCACTCACGACATACTCACACTCGCTGATTGCCAACTAGGGGAGTGCTTTTTTTACGTTCGATCCGATTTGTTGGATCGTAATGGATCGTAACGCCTCGATCCGACGCATCGAGTCGCATGCATTTGATCCGATTTTCAAAAGATCGATCCGAAAAATCGCATTGAACATTAACATTGAAATATTTAACATTTACACTAATACATTACATTTATTTCAAACAAAATAGCTAACCACAATTAAAAATCATCAGAAATTACATGGACCTAAGAAAATACTCATTTTAATACTAAAAAATATCTTTGTAATAATTAAGGTTAGCATCTATGACACGATAGCAATCACCAATCATAATTACGATGTAAAGTACCGACTCTTAGTTTAAATTTGAAACATAATACAAACCAAAGTTTTACATTTAACTTCGATTTTAAAGTGATAATGTCTTATGGTCATTGCAATACGATCCGATTTTAATGGAGTTGTATCGATCCGCGGATCGGATCGCTCCGATGGATGGATTCGATCCGATCCGAAAATCGGAAAAATCGGATCGGATCGGTGCATCCCTTTGCCAACTTATTATATTTTAAATAGAGTTATATTTTGAATACCTTCACGCACTTCTCGGCGACGGATGGTTCGCGTTTTGCCTCCGTCCGAGTCCAAACATAATAGTGTTACACAGCGAGCTTTCGCCGAAGGACGTATATTACGTAGTTTGTAAGCTCTTCGAGTCTGAGTTTTCTTCCGACTTTTTCATCATGTTTGCTGTAACTATGTTTGATCCAAAATTATCCAAATAAAGATTATTAAGAAAAGAGAGAAAGAAAGTCACCGTGTCTTTTCGTGTTTCCAGGAGGAGTTCCGCGGTTTCTCCTTCGTGAACAAGGATTATAACCCGAGCGCGCTCACGGCCGCGCCGCCGCCGCCCAACTAACCGGCCGGCCCACGCTGCTCCATCTACGCCACGTTTCCCGCCGGGCCTGAGGTTCAAGTCGAGGCTTTCGACTTTCGACTGTCGAGTGTCGCCCGGCCGGAGGAGCAGCCGGCGAGCGTGTCCGTCGAAGCGGGGCATGTATCAGCGCGGGGGTGCTAACACCTCGCCTGTTATGTAAGCGACGAGATCGAACTCGGCTCGTCGGGTGACGTCAGCGGTGTCGTTGACCGGAGTGGGCTCGCGGCTCGCCGGCGGACCGCAGGCCGTGAAGCGTCTCGGAACGATGCTTGATTTCAGAGTTACAAAAAAAAATTAAAACGACAAAAAATTGCAACGCTTCCCCGACGTTCCGCCGCAGTGGAATGCTGACCGGCCGCGGCGCCCTTGTATGTATGTAAGGTAAACCTAAGTGCAATGCCATCAGTCTAGTCACTACACGACTACTCGAGTATTATTTTGTTTTGTACGTCTGTAGGTTAGGATAAGGAGCCTCCGAGTCTCTTAGTTACCCGCTATTTATTGCATCACGAGTGAATATTTAACTAGGTATAATACGGTGAGGTCCGTTACAGGTTGCACTGATAGATTGCGAAATCTGTAGAATGTAGACCGTAAACGAGTGTTAGGTTGATATCGGTCTTTTAGTATTATATCGAAACGAGCTAGTTCTAGACAGGCTTTGAAAACGCACCACAAGGAAACTTGATAAATATTTTATCACATTGAACCAAAAAAAAATTGACAGACTTTTAACGATCTGATTTGCCATATAATTATTCCTAAAAATACTAAAACCAGTGTGATTGAAGGCGAAAGTTTGGAATGTGAATATGTATGTGGTTTATTTGCGTCCTTCACGCCAAAACTACTGAATGGATTGAGCTGAAATTTTGCACATACGAACGTAGGTACTTCTAGATCAGAAATAGGCTTTTTATTCGGGTATCACGCGAGCTTAGCCGTAGGCGGAAGCCAGTTTCACTTAAAATGCATGTCCAAGTGCGACTTGAAATGATCCATCTCGGTCTGACAGCTAAACCAAAGCAATCGCTAGAAAGTGAAATATATTGTCCTAAATAACTAACCAATGTTTATGTCAAGAACTAGCGCGACACATCACAATCAAACATAAACCGTATACCAGTGCCGTTAATTCTAAATTAGCATAGTGAATCACGCTTCGTCATAGACTAAGTAACATCTCGATTACCTCCAAAAACTGTATGTAGATGCCAAATGGTAGTCTGATTTGAAATGAAATACTTATGACGTTCTGTCCGTATTACTAAACTAGTATCTTCCACCATTGATGGGTAAACGCTGTTCTAAGAACTGTACCAAGCTAATATTGTTTATTATTGGCTAAAGAACATCTAAGTTTTGTTATATATGCTTATGTTGGTGTAACAATAAAGAGTTTTCTATCCCATTGTGTAATAAGCTCTTTCAAGCTCAAAAACCAGTCGAAAGTCTTTTGGAATAGCTATTGGCTTGCTTTCTGACAGGTTTACCTGTTTTACAGCTTGGTCAGTGGCCTTTATCTAGCGATGGAGGAAGAGGCCAAGTTAATATAAGCACTTGTGATTAGGTTTGCGCCATATTAGGATATAGCGTGAAGAACCTTTAGGAAACAAGGCCCTGCCACAAGGCTGTCTAAAACTAGTCTTCAGTTACAATATGCCTCAATAAGATGAAAGAAACTCATAGTTTTAAGTTTAGACATGGATTTTTAGACAGAATTTTGTGAGGGCGATGTTTTCGTACAGCAAAAGGTTTCATATGGTGTTAGTAGATTACGGAACTTGTAACTTATCACACACGTAAAAGGGACACAAGAAATATTCTAGAAGGATACTGATCGCATGCTATTTTTAATTAATTATAAAAGCAGGTCTCAGAATTATATTTAAACTGTTTTAAAATATAGAATTATATTTATACCGTGATCCGTCACCACAGATCCAGATTATATGAAAGTTGACTTGAAATTATGTATTTATCCAGATTATATTGAAAAGTTGACCATGTGTAAATATTTGACGAGGAAATGTATATTGTCTCGGTGTTGCCAGCTTGAACTAGATGGCAGCACTCGGTATCGGTAAACCCCAAGTAGTGTGTATGCGAGAGAGGACTTGTGTATGTTTGAGTGAGTGTGCGGAGCTTTCGCGCTATTGGATTAGGGAATTTACGTTTTTTGTGGTCTACGCTTTTCTTGGCCCTGTTATGGAGGCACACAGAAAACGAATTTAAGTGAAGTTTTGTCAAAATAACTGCTTGTTTATTTTAGTAATTGGTTTCGCCTGGGTTTGTGTTGGCAGACTATAGTACTAGTCTATATATACTTAGTACTAGTATAGTACTATACTAGTTTGCTATTTGTGTGGTTATCAAAAACTGTACATGATTAATTGTTGTAGCTGTCGGATTAAAACAGATATTTTGACAGAACACAGTATCGCATGATTCAACATTTTAATTAGTTCAAAATAAATCAGTGCTGAGAAAAGCTAGGACAAGTGAAGTTGGTTCCTACGACGGTGTTAATAAAGCACACTTTACCCCGCTTCTAGTCCCGCGTTGTGTTGCGTTATGCGAAGCATTTCTTCCAATACTCATACATTTCTTACTAAGTATTATTTTACGATCTGCAGTATTCAGATCGTCGATGCGTTCCAGGCGCGGGCTACACTGCAATATAATATATAAGATAATTAGAAATTTACTAATACACCAATACGCCATTTTATAAAGAAAGGGCTCACTTCACAAGATGGCGTCTTGTCAGCTGTATTGGAGTGAAAGGCGTCGCGTTCTAGGGCCGCAGTATAGCCCGCGCCCGCGAATCACTACGTAACCCCCTATTTTGAGATTATCATTTATTTTTTAGTTCTTTTAATCGTTTCAAAGAATTTATTTTCGTACTGTGAGTACAATATTTTGAGCTACGTTAACCGATCAAATATTTTACCTAATATTTATTCGTCAGTCGTCAAGTATTATTTCGGTTAGTCGTAGTGGAATACCAAAGGTGTTAAGTTTATTATAAATATAGTTTATGAGGTAGCATAATCAGTAGTGGAAGTTGTTGTTCGTGCCGCGTCACGGGACGCGAGAGATGTTGCACAAATGTAATGCTTTATGTAGTTGTTAGTGTATCATAAATATTATAAAATATATTATGAATAATTATAAAAATCTCTGTTCGTGTTCCCGTATTGAAATGTTATGTATTTTGACATATATTTTATGTGTCGTCGTTTTTGATTTGTATTAATTTTGATGTGAAATTAATGTTTTATGATCAGGGTTATCTGTCGTAGCGCGTGCCGCGGGCCGGGCGCGAGCCGGGCGCAAGCTACTTTCCGGATTTTGTTAGAAACGACAGTTGGATGATCCTCGTCGATTTTACATACTAAACGTTTTGAATGTTGTGGTCTTTTTTGCAGACTTTCCGAAATATCTACGTAATTATCACCACCTAAACGAATATCAAAAACGTCCCGGTTACTGCGATAGATTTGGTTTCGGTAAAATTTGCATTAAAAAAACAACTGAGTTTAATGTATTGTATAACTAAATAATTCTGGCCGTTACTAGCGTAAGTTAAATGTATGTTCAGAAGTTAATTTTTGATGTGAACCATACTAATAATTAAATAAATATAGTGCATAGTGGAATATTAGATGTAAGATAATCGCTGTGTCGCCTCGCGTAAGAGAATGAAGCGTGGGTGCCGCCCTGAGAGCGACGCGTCGCGCCATACAAACGTTATTATTTATTCGATCATAATTCATAGTTGTGTGTTGTTCACGATGTGTTTTTTATCGTTGGTGTGCGTGTGTGGGTGTTTGTTAGGTCCGGTGTCGCGCGACAGGCGCGTTACTATCTCGGTTTGTGTCGCGCGACAAGGGAGCGTGTCGCGTGTCGCGTGTCGCAAACGCTACAAGCCTTTGTCTCGTAGTAACAAGCGCCGTGTAGGGCTGGAGATACTATCATCATAATTCTGAGTAGTGACATTGTTTCAACATTATTATGTACGCTTCGAAACGCACGGGGAACGTCTCCAGCCTTAGTCCGTCCGCAGACGAGCGACGGGAGACGTCGCTCCGTCTGTCGGCGGTCCTAACGTGAGCTGTCATTATGTTGCGCTCGTACAAATTGATTTCCAAAAATGCACAAAGTGTTCTCGTTTGCCGACCTCTTTTATCAAAAATATTAAATGTAGGAAAACATTTTTTGAAAGATCTTTATTTTTATTTTTTTGAAATTTTACACATATTTTCTTGTTTATTTATAGATTGTTATCATAGCTGTTAATTAAAGACGTAGTCCGAGTTGTGCAGTAACGGAGCGTTGCAGTCGCGATGTCTATGTACAAACAAACCGCACTCAAAGCTATTTATTTAGAGAGAGCACATTATATCGAATAGATTTGAATAAAGAGTACATGACTATGTCGAGTAGCTGCTTATACTTGTACCGGTACCCGTGTCTCACCTCTCGACTATTTACATCACTAGTGTATTATAGTTAGTTTAATGTTAGTGCCTCTTCAAGTATAAGGCGCTATGTTGACATATTGTGTTATATTTTAGTAACATACTCGCACACTTCCTATGTCGATCGGTATTGTTTGCAACAACTTGAAATACTGCCGTGAAATTTACTCGTCGGCATAGCCAGTGTCTACGATGGTGACAGAACACATTTACTCAATTTTAGACGTCTGCTTACCCCAAAATGGTTCTAGCGTCAATATAAAAACAAGTAATTGGTTATGTTAATCTAAAATTTACGTTGATTTCGTTATTTGACGTTCTGTCTGTCACCAACTGTGCCAAATATCGAGTTAAAACTACCTTGCGGCAATATGCACACTAAGCTGAGGCTAGTGTGTGTGTTGCGGCAAGGCCGAGACATTGTGAACATTGACCGGTGAGAACGCACTACTTCAGAACTAGTCTCTCACAATATTTTTCACTAAGTATTGATGTTACTTTTCTTAGCACTTTAGTTAGTACACTGGTATTGTCAGAACTGGCCGGTCATTGTGTGTCTATATCACACAGTACAGTTTTATATAATAGCTTGTACACACATATGTGCGATTATGACTGATCCGCGCTCGGCTCATTCAATGCATTAGAAGATTGCTTTAAGGCTCGGACTAATGCATCCGGAATGCGGAATCACGGGTAAAAAACAAAAATACAGTGTACTTACATTGTTTTTTAAACAGATAATATGGGGAAATCCAACACCGTAGAAGAAACAGAAAATCTGTTTACTTTCATTACCTGTTTTTATGGAGATTATGTATAGTTAAACTTTCGGTCGCGTGAGCTTTCCCTAAACACCTATTATTAAAGACTCGAAAAAAATTTTTTTCATTAATCGACATAGTTTCTTTTCAGTATAATTTTAGTCTATCGAGCAAAAAAAACGGGACAGCATAAGTTGGTAAAATACTAGCATAACTTTTACATACATTTTGTATGCTTATTGATTTCTTATATACAGGGTGGGGCAAAATTTTACCTCACTGAGGCGGCGGCGCTTCATAGAAATTGTATGTAAAAGTTTTTTAATTTTCGCAAAACTTACAATTTGATTTGGTTAGTTACTTTGGCAAAAGTGTTCCTGTTGAGAAATAGAGTCGATTGAGACCAACTTGTTTTTTTTTTGACAAATTATATTTTCTAGGCTGAAAGTACGTTTTTTTTTAAATCCGAATATACGGTTGTTTTTTTCTTTAAAATAAACTTATAGTTTCATAAGAACAAAACCTTCTAAATTCAAAAGGGTCAAAATAGCTGCCCTCAATGAGGTAAAATTTTGCCCCATCCTGTATAGTAACACCTGAATACATTGTTTCAAAACATGTCCAAAATGCCTGCATTTTAATTTTAGCGGGTACAAAATCGCTTCATCTGCTACAGCTTACATAAAAATAATGACTTTATTTTTTTTAGTACAGTCATTAATAAAACAATATAAAACGTATTTACATTATGATTCCCGTTTATTATGCGTTGAGTTCTAAATGGGCTCGTACCTGCATAAAGCAAAATAAAATCCATTTTAAACGTTCATTGAAGCAGTCTACGTATTCAAAATGTATGGAAACGTGTTATACTTGAAGTTGAACAACTACTGCTGTGACAAGTTTTTGTTTGTTAAAATAAAATGAAAATTATAAGAAGAGTCAATTTGATGTAAAAAAAATTGGGGGACTATTATTTTTTAGGGAAAATTCACAGAAGACCAAACATAATATAATGACCAAAATAGAACAAATGGTTCCTAATACAGTTTGTATGTATCTGTTAATGTTTCGCATTACTCCACAATGTCTCAAAATGTAAAATTTTTTTTTTAAAATTTTACCTACAGCTAAAAAAAGCCTTTCTTCAAAATAAAACTATAGTTTCCTCGGAACAAAACCTAACTACAAAAGAAAACGTAGCTGCCCTCAATGAGGTAAAAATTTGCCCTACACTGTATAAGTGTATAGTCCGAGCCTAAATCTTTTCTGGAAGGTATTTTTCTTTTAAGGCCTTAATGAGTCTGATAACTTTGTTCGTCTAAACCTTACGGTGTGCCACTAATATAACTGACGGACCTTGAAGACTGTTTGCGCAGAGGCGTTTATCGGCCTTGTAAAATCCGCAGTTAAGGCGACTATAAGGGTCAAACCTCCCTCTCGCTCGCACTATTCAACATTTTTGAAGATATAAAATCTCTGAATGTTGTTATGCAAATTAGCAAACCTTCCCAGGCTAGAAAATGCCAATACAAAGGTTCAGCAATAATATCATTTTGATTCTATCACGTTTTCTTACCAAAAAACTTGCACCAATGTGATCAATTTTGGTGCCAATTTTTTGATAGGAAAACGTGTTGGGTTCAACATGATATTCTTCCTGAACCTTTGTATTGTTATTTTGTAGGCCGTGAAGGTTTGCTATTTTGCATAACTACATTCAGTGATTTTATACCTTCAAAAATGTTGAATAGTCCGAGCGAGAGGGAGGTTTGACCCTTATAGTCGCCTTAAGCCAAAAATTCCATCTATAGTTATATTAGTGACACTGTTGAAGGTAGAAGACCAGTGAAAAACTTGACATCGGTTAAAGTGAGTGCGAGATGATATTGTGATATCAGTGGTGTTGATCGGAGCGCGGTCAGACACTGAATTCGCTCGTTTGTCCATTTGTTATTGAATCGAACATACAGTAACGCTATTCGATGCCATTTTGAAAGGTGGGGGCTGTTCGCACAGCATTTCACAGCACGTGCATCGGAACCAAGGGAACAATAATTTTGGTTCTACCGAGCTTTATCAACAGCACGGCAGCATACTCCTGTCGGTGCAGCGCGGACAGCCTGCGCCTGTTATATTCAACATATCACGCTATTCTTTATGATTTTTCTAACGATATATTTTATATTGAATCAAATCAGTAAAATGTATTTATATTTATTGTATACCATGATGTCCTGTGTCAAACATAGCACATTAGTTTTTTGTGATTTTTGTCTGGAAACTTCGTAAATGTAAATTCAAACGAATAAAGTACCGCGCCGAATCATCATGCCACTAAAAATGAAATTATATTTATCATTAATATCTTATTGCGTCCGACAAACTTCGAATTTCGTAATTTTTACGAAGATTTCCAGCAAAATTTGTGCATAATTTATTTTGTACTAATATTTGAATGCTTATAGAATAATAGAGCGCTTCTGAGAGGCGTTTTTAGCCAAAGATTATTGCAGAGCGGCTGAAAGCCTGGCTTGTCTTGCCACCTACATGCACAGAGAGCGAATCACAAATATTTCAACATATCAAACAGTAGTTTAGCGTATAATAAAATTTCTACCAATGCGAAAGGGTAGATAGGAAATTAAACTTTGTCATTGGCCAAAATTTTACGGTACGCTTACGATACGAACGATGGAGATGTTCGTGATTGCCCTACTGTGCATTACAGGCGTCTTGTGCATCTCTGTGCATTTTGCGCTACGCGAGGTACACTTTGACGAATCTCTTTATTGTATTTGTTATGTATGTTATTAGTTATGTATGTGAGTACAACCCAAAGTATTTGCACTGATAACTTGATAACGAGTGAATTAACACGGATACTTAGTCGATCTGGTACGTGTAAAATAAGACGTTTATATAGTGTTATAAACCCGATTCCTTCGAAATTGTTATTTGTTTGGTCTTTCATAGAAACTCATCTAGATAATCGTTAATATTATAAAGGCAAAAGTTTGTGAAATTTGAAGATATCTATTTCTTCCTTCTTGGTGGTTGACCACCAAACCGCTAAAACTACAACGGATTGAGCTGAAATTTATCACAATGCATTTAGTTCTAAGTTCTGGACTAGGAATATTTTTTTATTTTATTTATTTATTTAGAAACAACATAACATCATAACAGGTTTTTTTTTTAACCCTAAAGCGATGGTATATGTAATTTAATTAATATAGAAGAAGCCGTGAGCGGAAGCCAGTAATGTGTAATGAATTAATGATTTATACAAAGTACATTGTTTTATATTATTGTTTTTATATTTTATTTGTATTATTAAGTTAATTTGTGTTACAAACTATTGGTGCTTTGATATAATTTAGACCACTTATTTACCTGTTGTAAAAATGTGATGTGAAATGAAAGTGTACCTCGCAGTGTGTGGTGTAACTCTTATAGTTTGCGTCTACAGTATCTAACACATGTGTAATGAGATCTGTTGCACTCGTGCAGGGCACACTTACTGAGAACTTGCACAAAGTGCAATGTCTTCTCATCAACTTTTGATTCTTGGACAGAGGTTCAAAATGATACAGACAAAGACAGACCGATAAAAAAAACACACAGTCACCAAACTTTACAATCCATTGGCACATACGTTGTAATTTGAGATGGATTGAACCCATTTCATTTACAACAGATCAAAATCTTTGTTCTTAACTTGGCACCTTCAATAATTCAGTGATATGATTGCGTCAATAGTCAGTACGAGAAATCCAATGATGAGTGATAAATATTATCGTGATTGTTTCTCGTAGAGTTCCCAGTAAGTGTGCGTGCGCGTAGCCTCGCGTTATTCGTTGTTTGTTCACAGAGTCAGTGTTAGGACACGTTAGCTGGAGTAAATAATGCATATAATATAGTTTTATGATGAGAGTATGTATTATGTAATCCTACATGTCTATTAAATCAATGAAATAGATCAAAAATAATGTTTTATTTTTTACCCAAGTTCAGATTTGTAATAATAAGTAGGTACCCATACCCACCTATTTTATAAGTTTTCCAATATTTCTGACAAATAATATTTTGTTTTTAACAAATGTTTTCAATTCCGTTGAATTTTTTTTGTTTGTTACCTCAACCTATCAACTAATTTGGAAACTTTAGGTTTCCGACTGAAAAAGCCGGGATACGAAGTACGGAATCACTTAGGTCTTTGTACAACTAAACGGTCACCCATCCAAATACTGACCATGTGAAATGCTGATCGGCGAACTCGGATGTAAGCCACGCCACGAGCTCATCTCACTAACTCTACATACCCTCGCTAAAGATGCACATTCAAGCACAATTAAAACGTAATCATTTATCTAAATACAAGTTGAGCAGAGCCAAAGAATGAAGCATAAACATTAGCTAATGAAGCGATTCTGAGGGTCAAATGTCCTAGGTTGCGCTATCTATGCCTGGTCTAGTCGGTGCCAGGCCGGGCCGAGCCTTGTACGGGCCACTGCACTCATTTGTAACGCTATTTGTTTCACCATTATAGGACAAAATGTGTTGTAATAGAATTCTATTGTTGACTGCGAAGGACATATACATTTTGTACTTAGAATTCATTGGGTTACCTGATTCGAAGCTTCGAGCAAAATTGTACTCGATGATTGGAAGTAGTTATATGAAAATTTGGATCCAATCCACTGCATCGTCGAATAAAGATTTATGTGAATACTACTGCGCCCCGTGGCTTCGCCCGCGTGGAGAAATTAATGTGTCAAAACGTGTTTTATTATTTACATAAAGGTTTATTTTTACCATGTTTTAGCGGAATAAAAAGTACCAACATATTACTACATTACCTACCTAGCCGTACTCGTTCCCGTTCCCGCTCTGACTCCCTTTTTCGTTTCCGTTCCCGTTCCTGTTCGCGTTTTTCACCAATTAAACAGCCGGTCAAGTAGAAATAGGTGTGCATTTATTTTCAGTACACAATCTCTCTGTGCAAAATTTCAAGTCGATTGGTAATTTTTTGTTACACATACAAATTTTGCCAACCTCGTTTACCCCCTCAGAGGTTATTATTTTAAAAATTAGATTAGACTTTGTAGTATTCTGAACCTAAACTATCTACATACCAAATTTCATCTCAATATGTTCAGTGATTACGGAGATACGTGGTACCTAACAAACATTCACAAAGACTTTTGTTCCCATACAACCTCCGTTAACCGCCAGGAGTTGAATTGCGAAAATTCCTAACGCAGGAGTTCATTTATTTTCAGTAGAGAGTCTCTGTGCAAAATTTCACGTCGCTTGGTAAAGAATTTTTTTGTTTCTCGTGCAAACTTTGCCACCTCCGTTTACCTCCTCAGAGGTAAAATATTTCAAAATTAGATTAGTCTGTGTTATTCTGGAACCTAAACTATCGACGTACCTACCAAATTTCATCTAAACATATGTTCAGTGGTTACGGTGATACGTGGTAACAAACATTCACACAGACTTTCACATTTATAATATTATTAGGATTAGGATTATTAGGATTAGGATTAGGATTTTTACGTTCTACATAGTGTACCTATTTTTAGGTACCCTTACCTAGAAGTACTTTCACAGCAAACTATCAAGTAACATTTTTATACAGTAGGAATTGTTAAACCCAATTGTTGCATTTTTAACGGGGTTAGTTTACTCACAAGAACGATAAAACATGTCGGACGTGCACTGGGTGCAGATTGGCCACTTGTTGCCGACATCATTATTCTAACCCACGAAATTATCGTTTGGATCGCGAAGGGCCGGCACAATGCGACGGAATACTCCAGCTTTTTTATAGAGTCAGCTGCACAAGTGGCCATTGTCTGAGCTCGCGACACAAACACGATTAAATGGATCTTCTAATTTATTATTAAAGCGACATGTGGTTACTCTATTTAAAAGTGTGCTGTGTTTTCAATCGCCCTACTATCAGTGTCGCCCCTTGCGAATTAGTTTTTTATTCATTAGATGATCCCCGAGGCCTTAGGGTGATTTGAATCGCGCATCGCGGCGTGAAATCGGAACGATTACCGTTCATTTATTATTTTCAATCGAATGGATCATCGAGAGCGATTATCATAAACGATTTCTATCGCAACCGTTATAAGTGCCGTGATCGTGTCGAATGGAATTTGAATGATGGCTACTGTACGATAAATTAGAGGATTAATAAATTCAATTTTGTTTTATCGCGTTTTTTGTGAGTTATGGAAATAAATCGCTCTCTGTGAAGCATTAAAAATAAATTGGAAGAGTTTGAATGGGATGTTCAGCCTATAAAGTGTCGCTGAGACATTCACACGCCTTCGGATGTGTTTGAGGACTGCCATCGCTCAGGGCTCGGTTTACACGCTCCGTGTAGCCATTTGACTAGAAGGTGCGCTCGTTTGTTTCCGTAACGAGCAGGTTCACGCCATTATGTCAGCGTCTCAGCGACCAGCCAGCTCTCCCTCGATTCAGCGTGCTCGATTCGGAGCCGATGTTCTGAAACAGAACAGTTTACTATGGGAGACCTGGGTAGGAACTTCTTTATCTCACTTTTTGTACTTAAGTTTCTCAGGTGTTTTTTTAAGTTCTCTTTCTAAACAAAATCAACAGAAACGATATGTATCAGCTTAGCTGAATCAAGCGTATCCATATTGTATAGCAAGTCGACTCGCGTGTAAGGTATCGACAAATCGGCTACATCTGTAAGTATTGTCACGGCGTGTCATTATTTCACATGTGGTGAGTCTGAGGAGCATCGCCCATCACCGGCATAGGTGTCGGTAACGAGCATCGTGACCGCGCGGCGTGCAGCTGCGCCGGACACGCGACCGACTCCGCGATTGATTGGGACTGCGATAGACAATAACTCCAGATTCATCTGAAATTCAAATGATCTCCTAGTTTCAACAGTTAAAAGTGGGTACAGTCAACACTGCGTAAAAAGCATGATAATGGTGATACAAGATTATAGAATGATGAGAGTTGGTCCCTAGCTCATACGAAAATAAAGTATTCGTCAGTTTCCGCTCGCGTCTTTAGTCTTTAGTAGCCTATGTGTTGATGTTGATCTAGGGTCTAATACGTTCATTTATTTCAAATTTCACTCTAATCTGTTCAGTTATTCCGGAGTATTGAAATAACAAACAGGCTCACATATACCTACATATAAACTTTCGCATTAAGGTAAAACAGTAGGTTTCAGTAATTATACCTATCCGAGACCATTTCGCTATTCTACTCTATTCCTATAAAAATAAAAGTCTAAGTACAAAGATACTTAAGTTATCCTATTTGTGGAAGGAGATTATTTGCTTGTGGAAATTATGTCCACGCCTTCTTAGTGTTCAAGTTTTATCGGATGAAGTCCGCGGCCCTGGATCGCAGCGTCTCGTTGAGCACTAGGCTAGCTCTCCTTTTGCGACCGATTCAAGTTTAATTAAACTAACCACTCTACCATACACTAGGTATGGGCAACCGGTACCTACCAAGTAAAAACTTGGTACCGGAAGACGAGATATGTGGACAACACACTGAGACACGCTTCGTATTATATCATTGGAACAATCGTATTCTAGAACAAGCGGCTCGCCAAGATAAGTTAGTAGGTACCTATATATTTAGCTAGGTAGGTAGCTACGTAAGTATAAAAAAATACTATAGAAACTTTTTTCAAAATAGGTCTTCTTACGGCCGGTTTCTATATTATACCGTTACCGATTACGCCTCGTTTTTTCTTGAAAAACTGTCAAAAATTAACAATGAGGCGTCGAAAATTTGACAGTTTTTCAGGGGAAAACGAGGCGTAATCGGTAACGGTATAATATAGGAACCGGCTCTTAGGCATTCACTCTTTGCAGAGTGGTCGTGGTCATCATCAGCACGATAGTCGTTGGGGTCGTCGTCTCCAGTTTTCCTTCCGAGGGCTGCAGCTCTGGCAATCCATCTATATCTGTGTCGGTTAGTTGCATTGGGAGAACACACATTGCACTATGTTTGTCTTTTTTTACAGCATCCGTCCAGCGAATTGGTTATCGGCCGCGTGCTTTTTTTCTTTCTATTAGTAATTTCTAAGAAAAACAAAATATTCGTTTATGCCAGTGTGTCGCTACTATGTTTATACCCTTGAATATTGGCTACTATCTCGTAATTATCTCGACTCTAGTTCAAAATGTTAAACGGTGTTTCCATTTACGGAGTTTGTCGATGAAAAGTGCTGTTCAAAGATAAGACAACAGCGCGAAAATTAAGTGATGTAGGTAGATACAGCTACTCGTTCGTTATGGACCTACTATTAAGTATTCTGTTAAGTACGTGAAAGGTTACGAAAGTAGGAGTGCTGTTATTGATAGGTGTTTTGAATTATAAAACATACCTACATTACATAAATTATGTTCGCTTATGGCTTACCGACTGAGCTTTTTAAATCCACCAGTTTATTAGTCAACAGGTGATGTTATTTATAATACATAACATAAACAGAATCTAATTATATTTTTGTGTTTCTTGCACACACCCATTGTTTCAAACCCTTACTAAACCAGTTAGTACTTCCTTATTAAACAAATAATCGAACAACTCTAGAACAAGACTCTGCCATTAAATCGAACACTCGGACGGTGTCTCGCGTCATATCTATGATCTCCTCAAGGTGTTGCAATCTAGACTCGTTTGCTGCAATTTCCTCTAACCAGCCTACATTGCCGAGGTCCTATGAAGTACAGACACTTCACACCGTTGTAAGGAGGGCTAACGAGTGCGGTATCCCGGGATCTCGCGGCGTAGTGGGATCGCGGGATCGAGACGGTAAATAAGGACAAACGATCGTAGAGCACGCCACCACACAATGGCACGTCGGGAGCGCATCTTGTAGCGGAGGAGCTGAAAGCTTAACGGATAACATGACTCTACAAAAAGTCAGGTCTAGGGCTAGAAGTTTAACATTTCGATTGGCCCATTGAGTCTGCCCATACCACAGACTATTATGTGAAAGTCTTTCTAGTGCACCCAAACACTATGCTGGAAATATACTCTCCAAACAAGCCTCTTGTATAGGCCTTTGTGAGTCAGTCAGTCTCATTATAAATATTTAGATACAGTACAGGTTATAAAGGTTCTTATTATATGACATCATTTACTGTGCAGAAAATGCATGCTTGCCAAAATTTATTTAAATTTATTTAAATGTATTTAGTATCGACTGCGAGATGATAGCGAGGCAAAATCCTCGATCGTAAATGTCTCGCAGGGTGCTCCTAGTCTACGGGTCCTTCGGGACTACGGCGGCAGCGTGCTAGACTCGTGACCGCGCTGCAATTACACGTCACGGCGCGGCGCGGGCGCAGCTCAGACATCGCGTTATTTATGAGAGCCCGAGCTCGTTCTGCTCCTTGCCCCATGCAGACCAACACCAACCATACACTTTATTACTTTATGAGATAAAACTGGAATATTATCGTTTTTTATTCTTTTATCGAATTAAAAATAATGCAGACACCAAAGTTACACTAGCTGGTACGATATCCTACAATTCGAATAGTATATGTGAAGATGTGAAAGATTTGTTCACGCCAAAAGTTACTGAATGGATTTGATTTGATTTGAGCTTTAATGAGCCAGCAACCATTCGAGCGATGTCGCGAGCGGATACTAGTGAAGAATAAGTATATAGGTATAATCAATGTTCTTATGTATACTGAAACTTTATAAAATTTAAACATATAATATATTTTAATTTTTATTTATATATTTATTATTCAACTCACAACTACCATCTACACTATATTATGTAATATAATATAATATAATATAATAATATTATAAAGAGGAAAAATTTGTATTTTTGTGGGTGCATTTTTTGTAATGAATAAACCCAAAAACTACAGTGCTGATTTCAAAAATTCTTTCACCACTGGAAAGCTACATTCACCCTGAGTAACATAGGCCCTGAGTATATTTATTGCTACAAACGATTAGGGATCCTTACTAATACACGTGCGAAACTGGAAAGGCTACTAGTTATAGGATATAAATAATACAATCGCTCAAAAAAAATCTATTTTTCTGCGACTAGATTGAATGTAATCGATCATGGTGCGTGTCAGAGGTGCTTTGCCCAGTAGTGTGCCTACTACGAGGCGCCACCAATAATCGTGGCCGCCTGCACCGATTCGCGTATTAGTCCGGCACGTTCAAGCACATACTGTTCAATATTCCCGTAATATTCATGTTTCTTGTGTAAAACTTTGATTGCATAGAGCGCTAGAGCCAAATTCCGTCTAGTCTCCAATTTGTTGTACTAGGGATGGTGCCCAGAACAAACAACGTTGGATACATTAACAGATAAAAAGGGGTACCTACGCGAAATATCGTTTTGCAGAATTTGTTTTGGATACGCTCCATCATGGGAATGTATTTAGTTAAAATATCAATGTTTTAGTTGTAAAGCAACACAGATACTAAGTCTCAGATCTAGTAACAGTGGTGTAGTAACATTTCAAAATGTGCTATAATAGTTTCCTCTCTTCAAAATCCCTGGTCACCCTGGGCGGCCGGGCGCGGCGCGCGCGGGCGCAGTCTGCAATCTATCTGTCATGGATATGGCTCATTGTGAACACTAGTACATCCTGCCCCAGATGCATCTCCCATTGCCTTATTGTAAGAATATTTTGCATTTTCTAGAGATAAATGGGAACTCTGTCATGTGTAATTACTACCATTTGTAGTAGTATCTACTCAATACATTTATTTTGTGCTTGGCTGCACCGTTTGCTTGAAAATGTTTTTCATTAAGACTAATATTATACCATACTAGAAGTAGAACTTACATGTGGACAAAGAAAATAAAGGTATTTAAATGAACTAAGTTGTATCAGCGTCATCAACTTTATTATTATGAACTTCGATTACCTAAAGTTTATCTCAATTTCAGAAGAGGAGTCGGTATGGGTTCTTTTATTATTTTGTGCCTATTTTTGTACATTTTCACGCACGACCGTATTATTTCAGTTCACGAAACTTTGCTCGTTACGTTTAGTGCTTAACTGTTTGTTTATTCAGCGAGTCAAGATAAACACTGGCGCATGGCTAGTCGAGCTTTCTCTCACGACTTGATAGCGCTTTTTCAGTCACATGTTTGGTTTCCTAGAGAAATTGAGCCTACCTTCTAATAGCTAATAGGTACTTACTGAAACTATTGTGGTCATTGATGATTATATATTTTTGTTTAAAAGTTACATTACCTTACGTAGAATGGTTTTAAAAATAAAAAAAAGCATTTGAATTATAAATACAGCTAGATGTCTGAATAGTTGCACACCACTTTAAAAAATGTAATGTTATGGCGACGAAGTATCACACTTTTCTGTGTGATACTTCGTCGCGGTACCACGGTGTAATTAAGATTTGACACTAGTATGAAAAAAATGTACGTATAATGTATGTAATTGTATGTCCAATAAAAAAAATTTACGTTGCTTTTTCACTGAAAATTAACATGTCGTTGTGGTACCGCCAGGAAGCATTATTCCTAGCGATACCACGCTGTGTTAATGGAAACCACGAAAGGTATCTGAATACGGTTTTCTGGAAATAAATAAACGATAAATGTACTAACCTGTACTAGAAAATGATAATTTGTACTTCAAGGATTCAAGAGTTATAGCCAACTCAAACTCAAACTATACCCTGCATGACACCCATTTTTTCACTCAAAAACGTAGCAGTGTTAAGTAAATTGAATTTAGAACATCGTATGCAAAACATTATTAAACCTATTTACTTCTACCTCCATGGTGCCGAATTTATCATACAACCTTTTTTAATTTGTTAAAAACTCAGACTCAGAACCTTCTTGCTGTACTTTTTTTAAAATTTGCTTTGCGTGCGCCATTTTCTTTTCACGTCATATTGTCAAAACCGTATGTTAAAAACAACAAACTTGAAAACAGGTGAAATAACTTTGTTTTTGTGCTTTATTGTTCAATAAATAATTATTAAATACCTAAAATGAGTGATTCTAGCGACGATGGTAAGATGAAATACGTAGTAGATTTTACAAGTGCACAAAACGAACTATTTTTATCCGAGACTTTTAGCATGATCTAATAGTAATGTCGAGGATAAAATGGTTTTAACGAAGTTATAAACGAGTTATAAACTCTGTTTTTTACTTCGATTGCGAGGAAATAAAACTAGTGTAACATAACATTTCTTTAATTAAAGTTCAAAGTAAAATTAGTACAGATGCTAAGATTTTAAAAAAATAATCTTACGACATTAGGCTTGGGCTGACTCGCTACGCTCGTGGTTCAATTTTAGAATCCTTGCTCGGTCATCAAAATTGAGCACGCGGTTGAAGAGCAACTATGCACTCTTGTATAACAAATAACTATTTTACTTTACCTCCGCGTCAATAAAGAAATTTATAGAACAAGTATTTATTTCAAAATATCAAAAAACCCGACTGCATTGACAGGAAGTTTTTATTTCTTACGCCGTATTTTATAAACCGATCTCAACTCAGCGTGCAAGCTTGAGAGTTGTCAAAACAATTGTTTCTGTGATTGTGTAATTTTGAAAATACTTCATCGTATCAGAGATAAGATCATTCCCAGCAAACAATATTTTCTTTGGATTCAACTGCTTATTTACCTCATCATAATATCTTATGCTATCTACGCCATTTCTGATTTAGGTTTCTTAGGTGCCTATCTGTGACAAAAAGTTCAGCCGCCTAGCTCAAATCAGTTAAAGAAAAGCTGAGCCCATCAATCCAGTGTGAGATGACTATTAATTTTCTGAAGATTTTTCTGGAGAAAATGTTTTGACTACTTACCTACCTACCTACTATCTATGAAATAGAGTTTTCTCTACTTGCTTGCAAAATCAAAGCCTCCCCCACATCGGCGATCTTACCGCATGCGTCATTGTGATAATCCTTGCACTCATATGCGTTGTCGCAGCAGTGTGTAACTTCATAGCCGTCCCTATTCATAATGTACTAAAAACAGATATTGCAATAACGCATGTGGTAAGTTCGTCGATAATAACGCAGCTGTGTGGAGGAGGCTTACATATGCAGCCTCCAAGGAGGAAAAATTCGAACTTCGAATTAGTAAATACTTTTCGGTGTACTTTATGGTAAACCAATCTGCCTTCGGAAGCTCTACAGTCTCCAAGGTTAGTTCGAATTTCGAATTGTAGGTACGTGTTTTTTTATGGTACGGCGGTCGATGGAACTCTACTCAAATCTTCATACCAATTTTGAGGGAAATCGACAATGGATTTTCACAGAATCTAGAGGTTTAAATCTTGGAATTATCTTGATTTTGTTACTATAGGTATTAAATTCCGTATGTAGTAGGTATGTATGAATTATTTACCTACTAATTAAGCGTTGGCAGGCAACAACTAACAGCAGGGCAGAAATAAGGCGGGACAGTACGAGGTATTCAAGCATGAATTTCGCCTGTATCGTGGATATCAGGAACTACGAGTACTTATACCACCATGTAATGTGTCTGAACTCGTAGAAAGCGCGAACATTTGTCCCGCAGCGGGAATCATATCAGCTCTTCTTCATTGTCAGCTAGGTTTGGTCCATTGTGCCAAAGAGGTCGTCAATGACAAAGGCTAAGCAGTAGCATTTTTTCAAGCTACAATTAGGTTTGTAGGTAGGTAGCAGGTGTACATTACCTATATGATTGTAACAACAACTATATATCGTATAAATAAATAAAAATAGTTGATCCATTGTGGAACAACAGCAGAATTATGAATTATTAATGAAGAAGTTAGGAGGAGGTTAGTTTGAATGTCAAATTAGTACCTAAATAATTTTTGGTATGATGCTATGTTCACCCTCGTGTACTATTACGTGTAATAATAATATACAATATGTACCATAGCTATAAGACCTGATTGTGAAAATAATAAATAGGTACCTATATGTAGGTATTCTAGAATATATACATTTGATCTTAAATCTTTTTTAAATAGCTACGTTAAATACGAAAAAACAGAAATTAATAAAGCTCCGTTTTCAAATTCTAATGTGGATCTCCAAAAAAATCAATCAAATCACGTAGAGTGTTGCGTGGGCGCATCACGAGTCGTCCGTTAAGTCGCACTAAACAGTACAGTGACATTACCATACTAATGCCGTCCTCTGCTCCTCGCTTTATGCTGATTTTATGGACTCGTTCCCGCGGCAATATTCACTTACAAGTAGTAATTAGTCTCAAAGTACCTTGTACCGACGGAGCTGAAAAGTAATTGGCTAGCCAGGCAATATAAACAGGTAGGTTATTTGGATCCCTGGCTCTTGATGGGTATTTAAACGTAATTATTGAATAGAATACTATGAAAAGCTATAAATATTACTAAAGCCGATATTTTGAACAAAAAAATAGTTCTGAATATACTGAAATTAAGTAAATTGCACTGAACTCAAAGGCACCTTCGTATTGAAATAATATATTGCATGAAAGCTGGTACTTTAGTATAAGTGTTACCCATACATCGTGATAGCTGCAAACAACATCCATTACGCTATAATAAGATCATGAATCCTGCTAGCCTACCTCTCTATACCACCCCCCTTGCTCCTTCCAACCGCTGTCGGCTACAATGAGAGCACCGCTATCTGCCATCACGTTGTGTCATAGGTCTTTGGTTCGGGGCAGGAGGGGTACTCCTGGACCACATGTAGCCGGATCTTAAGCAGGAATATTGACATTACTTTTTCAAGTTTGTTGTCGGAACAGTAAATTTGATCAGTGTATTACAGATATTTCTTCATTGTTGTATACTATTAATTAGATCAAAACGTGTATGTTGTTTCTCAAATTAGGTGCGGCGTCGTAGGCTTGTACATTCTCCGTAAGCTCTTGTAAAAGACTTAAACGCGCTCGCGGCCTTTGTTACATTTTTATGAGTCACAAGTACCACCTACCAATGAAAAATGTAGTAAGGCGGTACTTGTGAGTGCTGTCAATTTAATCAAATATTTTCGTGTTTATTCTAGTGTTATAAGAGTAAAAATTCGATTTGAAAGACATTGCTGAATAAATGGTGAGTTATGTAATCTAGCGTGATCTAACTTCAGAGTTAAAGGCGTTGCGATTTCGGAATAGCTAAGCTTCTTAGGTTTAGAATCCGACTGGTTGTGGTCCAGCTAGCAACCTCAATTTCTTAGGTCAACTGTCACCGGCACCGTTCACCGCGAGGGGCGGGGGGCGTGGTCGAGTGCTACTATTGGCTGCAGCCTGCAGATTTTGATGGCTTGCCTTTGCGTCTGCGCATGAGTTTAAACAATGAGCGTGACCTGATTAGCCCTGAGGTCCAGTTTAAAGAAGCATTATAGTGGTTCAAGTTACACGAATGTAAGAATTTTGAGACCATAATAAAGCTTCGTGTGGAAATTGAGAAAAATAGAAAAAGCAAAGGCATTTGAGAAATGGAAAAATAGTTTAAGTTACGTATACTTGTATCTTTAGTAATATTATTTATGTACTACATGTACATAAATACTTTAACCACTCTCTTTATTGGTTTTTGCTACGCGAGGTTCCTTCATTTCGCAAGCGCGTGCGATCGATCGCCTTGCGCAAGAGTCGGCTTGCCGTTGAATTAATTACTTTTGTTCTTTGAAAGCAATGAGAGCAGCTCGCTGCGGAATGCTAGAGTTTGTAACAAAGGAATTTAAAATGAATGAGTATTGGCACTAGACATAGTCATGACCGCCATGTGTGGCCGACAAACGCGTTCGTATTTATTGATTAGATCTATTAACTTTGAGTTAGTTTGATATTACACTTACCTTTAAAAAACCAAGAAGTTGCAATATGATTCCGTATATAACTTGGCGTTGGTAAGTAAGTACATCTAATTAGGTACTGATTAAGAGAATACCTGCTTACCTACTTTTTTGTTAATAAAAGTGTTCTTTGAATATCATCATAGTTAAGCAACAAGCCTTCACTGTTTGGATGGGTGACTATTCTATGAGTGACTTCCGTGACACGTAGATGTTGGTCTCGGCTTTTCAGCCATTAAGCCCTATTGGAGGCTTTCGGGCTTACTAAAACTCCGACATATAGAAGAGAAGAAGATTAGTAAGAGCATAAACAAACTCTGAAGTAAGTATTCTTCCATCAACAGCCTACTTTATGCATAATTTTATTTATTCTATGTCCATATTTCTCGGGATCATAACAAACATAAATTTGCGGCTGTTTCGGTTGAGAAAGTGGGTAGGTCTGTTATCTGAGATACAATTAAGGACGTGAGATGAGTTCAGTAGTGGGCTGAGCTGATGGATGCCCTGATGCAGCCGAGTGGCATACTAACTGCCTCTAATGCGGGGGAGTGGGCTAGGGTGATACCACACTGGCTCCTGTAGGTTTTAACGAATGAACCTCTATCCGGTAAGGATGTTAACAAAGACTATATCCATTGAGTTTTTTAATGAGTAGGTACCTATGATACTTTCATAGTTTGACAAACATGGTAAATACCTAAGAAAATAAGACAGGCTAAGTGCGAGTTGAGTCGCCTACCATTGGTGACGTCATTACTATACTAATTAGTAAGTTTTCTTCGAAATTAAAATACTGTACGACCTATACAAAAATATAAACCTGCTTTAGAATGGGCTTTTCAGATAACACCTCATTTCACATATAATTTGAAAGTTGCTGCACTCATTAGACCGTCTAACTAGCTTTATAGCATTACCTTAGCTGTCCTCTCATTTATTTAGGTTTCTACAAAACCATAATATTAGAGTATATATAAATATATAGATATTAGATATATTTCTATAATATACAAAAAAATCAGGTTTCCCACTTCGCAAACATTGGAGATAAGGAGGGGGATATGGTCGTTTATTAGACTTTTTTCATCCTAAATCAAAAACTGTGCATGATATCAAAAAATAAAAACCGTTTTATACTGTTTAAAACAAGCCTTTTCATTTGACACCCCACTCGACCTGGCAACAATAAAACTGTTTTAGGTGGAGACTTCGCTATAATTTTCCTGTAAAATATATATATACGTCTATAATTATATAAATTTAAGGTTTCACACTTCGCAAACTTTAGAGATAAGGGGGGGTATTGTCATTTTTTGGACATTTTCATCCTAAATCAAAACTATGCATGATATCAAATAAATAAAAACTGTTTTATACTGTTCAATTTAAGCCTTTTCATTTGATACCCACTCGAACTGGCAACACTCCCTATTATTTCTCTACCCCCCATTATGGAAGATTTCTAAAAAACTGTTCTATGTGGAGACTTTGCTTTAATTTTCCTGTAAAATATAGATTTGCTTTAATATTATATATTAGTTTCATGTTTCTTGTTTTGCTAACGTCGGAGAAGGGAGGGGGGTTTATGGTAATTTTTTGGTCAATTTTGATCATAAATTGAAAACCGTGCATCGTATAAAAAATTAAAAACTATTGACCCCTTTCATATGATATGTCACTCGACCTGCGGCCACCAGTTTGAAATTAAGTCATTTCTTATTTTGGACTCTTTGGGGATGAAGCGAAAGATTTTTTTTTTCATTTATAATTTTATTCAATAAGTGCATTTAGAATTTATACTAAATTATAGCTTTTTGTACTTCCTGGAATAATCAGGTGAGACAAACGAACGGACGGAAGGGTTCGTTTGACCGGTTCGGTAACGTCTGAACCGTTTGTTTGAAACTTTAATCAATGGGTTTTCAAAAAGAATGTTGTATAATGTGTATGTGTGCAGTGTGATAGCAACTTTACAAAAACTGCCGGAAAATGAGACCTAAAATAACTCAAAATCACATTATTATACAGTTCCGAGATGTGATCATTGCTCGAGCCACGATTTATGCATTTCGTGGTACGTCACCGCCGTCACAGCCACAGCCATGGCCACGCACTGAGCTGAAACAGTTAGAGATCTCTTGTTTGATACATTTCATATTTTGTTATGAAAAATGATTTGAATTTTGATCAGGTACAGCATGAGATGGATGTACTAAGATTTACCAAATTTGTTCACATGCCATATGCTGATGACCCGCCCGGCTTTGCTCGGGCACCTACAATGTAATAATGTGGCGTCACATGTTTCAAAAACATCAACTTTTCTCCACTGTTTACAAATAAAAGTATAGCGAACCCACCCGCAACTTTGTACACGCTCTCTGTATGTCTGTGCTTTTACGTGAAATGTCACCTTAAACCACCTTCATTACCTATATATACGCACACGTTCCCGTTCACACTTCCGGCCCCTTTTCAGCTCCCGTTCCCGTTGGCAACCGGTCGCAAAGCCGAAACTTTTATATTCGCTACAACAAGTCCTTTGGTCTATGTTGTTTTCCAAGGTCCCATCTATCTCTATGCCAAAATTAATTAATGCTGAATAACACAACCATACGTGTGCATCACGTGTAACGTGTTACAATTGATTCAGTGCTTTAGGCTTACGTCACAGACAGGCATACCTAGGTACTTTTGCATTTCTGATATTAGTTTGGATGTATGCAAAGTTTCAAGTTTGTAACTTCAAGGAATACGATTTCTCATTCAAACTTTTTCACCTCTTTCCACACTTTTAGGGGTGGAATTTTCAAAAACAGTTTTTTGTGGGCCTCTGTGGGCACATAAGAAACGATTAGATTGGGTCAACAGGTAGTCTTTGAGGGGTGTACTCTTCAAAGACTGCCCTTGCTAAATTTCAGATCTCTTGGCTGCATCCTTGTAACACCCTATTACACCCCGTTTATGGAGTAGATAGTTTATGGTAAAGAACGAGTTTCTTAATAACATTGCACCAAGAGACAAACTTTGCAAATGCTATTTAGAGATTAGAGATTAAATCAAATATTAAACATGACGGCCTGTATGGCGCAATGGGCAAAGACCCGCCTAAGACGCAGAAGGTTGCGGGTTTGATTCCCGCTGCGGGACAAATGTTTGCATGTTCTACAGATATTTGTCTCGGGTTTGGGTGTTTATTATGCATGATATATATATGTATTTATTTTAAAAAAAAGGTATATGTAGTATATTAATCATGTGATTCCTAATAAAAGCTCTGCTTAGTTAGGGGCTACATGATGCTGTGTAATAATAATAACGTCCAGCATTGTTATATTAATATTATTATAACATAACATAAATAACCTATATCTTGATTAAAATTATCGTTATTATAGAGTTTGTATTACAGAGTACCTTTAACTTCATCGGACTCAGGAAATGTCCAGATTCAACCTAAGAGCCATACCACGTTGTTTTTTATCACCGCACTGAAAATTCCATTCGGCACCTCTCCATAAAGAGTCAATGAAGTCGTCCAGAGCCGCGGTAAATAAACGAGAAATATTCGCGACCGGCCGATGTATCGAGTTAATTGCATCGATTTATATCGATTTTATGTTTATTGTGATTGCGTGTAATTGATACTCTGTTTGTGTTGTAGAGTTACACAGTATGTTCTAACTACGGACGTTGCTGCTGCATTGATAATCAGTGTATTTTGTTACCTCATTAAATGCACGTGCAACTGTTTGATAATACACTCGTAAGTATCTTCAGCTACAAGAAAAGAGTTGATTCGAAAAAAATGTGACATCGGTAACTATAGAAAAGGCTTATTAGACCATTATTACAACGCAGTATTCAGTATGTCTTTGATCTTACTAAGACTGTCTTAAGACCGACTTAGTGGCTTACTCTTATTTTAATAAACTAAGATATGTAAGACAGTCTTACTAAGACAAACTGAATACCGCGTATTCTAATAAGCCTAATAACGTTTATGAAAATAGCAAGACTACGCATCAATCTTTCTATCTAAGAGCTCAGTCGACTTCATGCACATTGCCACCAAACACCGAGTCATTATAATGATAGAACAGAAGATCTTGTAGATACCATTTTGGTTTCTTTTGTGATGGTATCATCACCCAAATTATGCACTTACAGCCTGCGCACATTGGACGACAAGTGTCAGCGATTAGACGCTACGACAACCTGTGAGGGACAATTTTCATACATTTTGTTCAAAGCTCTGCACATACGGTGACAATCGCGACAGCAAGATATGACAGACGCTCGCTACTAAGCGCGACGACAAAGCGTCGTGTTTGCGAGGTCTGTTAGTATCTACATAGTTTGTTTTCTGAGAGGGCGAGTAGAATTTTATAGAATAGTTATGTAGCAATAGCACCAGTATTTTGAAAGGGTGTAGGATACGTCCTTTTGTTGTTGAATGAATGAAAGTTATGGATTTCCCATAACGTTCAGTATGTGCATGTGCTGATCTGCGGTGACGGTGACACAAGATAGTGTAAGTAAGAGGAAAAGGATTCACTGGACTAATAAAATGTTAAAGACGAAGACGACATCAATAAAGTAAAGTTTCTCAAGTTGTTTTTTAAGAAGTATGATATCTGAACGATCTTCTGTATTAAATAACTATACCTACTTTACACAGTGATTTGCTATATTTCAATGCCTCTGATTTATCAAAAACTAGCTGACCCACTTGCATTTTCAAATTCGTTTACGTTATTTACGTATTATTATTGAATTATTAAATTCGATTGTTCGTCCTGGGTTTGGGCAGCCTTAGGTTCATTATAGGTTTATAGGTCAGTTTTATATTATACATAGATTGAAAGCTCTATTAATTCTGTTTAGAGCATTATTTGATTAATAATTTTATAGTTTCTTAGTTTTTGTGATTAGTAACTTACTCTGCTAACTTATCGTCTCAACGCATATTACGAGTTGTTTACAAAATGTGGGTTCAAATTGATTTATATACAAAATATGTTTCAATAGCCTATATAACAAGGTTATTACTGTGAATAGTTTTATAAATGAATAAATTTATATTTTCTTGTGCTACCGTTTTAACTCCACTACGTTTAAATCCTCAGACGTACTGGTCGCCTGCCGATATCAGGCATGTCTTCGATCGCATGGACTAGGTACTTAATTACTCCGTGACCGGTCAATTACCGGCCGCGTATTAATACGACGTAATTTACTGAGCTAGTACTAATACGTGTCTGTAATTTACTGCAATTTGATTGGAGTGTCCGCTCTCCACGGCGCGCCGACGACGAATGACCGCCATATTTCTTTCTGTAAAAGGATTGGCGCATGCGTCAAAGTGGACGTAGGGGAGGGCCGGGCAAGACGGAGCCCACAAGGCTTGAAGATCTATTAAATAAAAACTGTTAGAGTTTCTCTATAATGGTTAAAGCTACTCTGTAGTTACGTAATCGGCCTAACTTTTTTAGTACTCAAAAGGAATTATTGTCTTATAATTACTCATCTAATAAATTTCCATTCCGCCCCACGGGTATCCCTGTTAGCAAGATGGAGTACCCATAGATATTTACTGTGAAAACTTGCAGATGAAAATAGCTTCACCGTCTTTGTCCTCCACTCCAGCAAAGATGCAATGAGGCTACTTGCTATATAATCAAATGCAGCCCAACATTTATTTGAGCCTAAATACCGACCTTTGCAACATAAAATGGAAATAACCCCTGTTTCCAGTGTCGCAGTCATCTAGTCACATTCATCTAGTGCTGCAGTAACTTCTGACTGTTTTTTCTTTGGACATCATATATTTTTATCACTTTCGTCGTTTTCAATTCTCTTATTAAACTTTTTTTGTTTATTATCATGTGCAATTTTTTTTCATAGTATCTTGTATTTCATTTTTGCAAAGATGACAAAGCAATTTTAGTGGGTTTTCACCTTTTTTAGTCAAGCTAGAGGTTTTTTCAAAATACGGAAAAAGGTGTTACCTTTATTGAATAGTCAAAAAATATTTTTATAAATGGTGTAGGTTTACTGAATGCAAGATGAGCTACCCAGATATGGTACCCCATCTTGCCCATTCATGCAAAATGATTTCAAAAAAAATATTTTTGACAAACAATGTACCCGACCAAGACAAACTATGGTTATTATTTATTATTATCTGTGAGTCTGATTGTTAACACATTTGGATAATTTTGAGCTGACTCAGAACTGCTGTTGTTCACATCATAAACACGTTCGCAAATATTTATACAAAACAGAAAAGCAAATCGGCAAAAACATGTTTTTTTAGGAAATAAAAAGTATGACTTGTGTTTGCTACTAGTTATTGTTTAGACTGAATGGCATCATGGCAGCGCATAGTCTAGAATGATAATGATTGTTTTTGGTTGATTAGTTTGCGAGACAAAGCGACCACTCCGTCTTGCCCGATACCGCGTCTTGCCCGGCTCTCCCCTACATACCCGCTGAGTTGTAGTTCGAACTGGTTGATAATGCTCTCAATTATATATAAATATTGTAAAGAGAGTTTTGTATATTTATAAAACGTTACTTTTATATATTAGAGAAATAAAACACCAGAGCAATATTAGGGCCAACACATTATTTTAAACGATTATGGGCTTTTACTTTTTAATAGTAGTACTATTGCGATGAGGATGATGATGTAGAAGCGGACTCATTAAAATTTATTTAGGGTACATAATTTGACATAACTTAATTACGTAAACAAACTAATCAACGGGCTGTTTCATCCGCATAGTTTCCTCCGAAATAATTCTTACCTAATGTTTTTGTTACGGTTTATTTCCTCCTAACAAGGGCAATATTTTACACTACGATGCGTATTACCGTACAATAAAAGTTACACAAATTAATAATAAATAATGCTGGACTTATTATTATAATTTATTATTATTATGACACTTTATTAAACTTTAAAACTCGTTAAAAAAACAATTTTTACTATAAACCTAATATTATCTACTTTATACATAAATAACATGAAGAACATTATAGTAAAAAATGTATAAAAACGGGAGACCACCGACCGCGGGGCAAGGCTCAAACGGTCAGTGGCTAGGGCTGCAGAGAGAGGAACCTCCGCACAATGCGTGCCGAGTCCAGGAGAGCCGCCTTCTGTATCTGACCCTTGATCCAGCTGCCTAGCGAGAGCCTTTTAAGGTATTGGTCAAGGCTCTTCGCTATCAGACCGTTCACTGAAACGACTATCGGAACGATAATTGTTGAGTCGACATCCCACATAGCGGTAATCTCGTGTGCCAAATCAAGGTACTTGCTAAGCTTGTCCTTCTCGGCCTTCACGAGATTAGCGTCGTGTGGGATGGTGATGTCAACAAGTATCGCCCGGCGTTCCGACCGGTCTATCAGCACGATATCAGGTTTATTCGCAAGAATAGTCCTGTCCGTGATGATAGAGCGGTCCCAGTAGAGCGGAGCACGACCATTTTCGAGAACTGGCACCGGTGCATACTTATAGTACGGAACCTCTGGGCCAACGAGGTCGTATTGGAGAGCAAGCTGCTGATGGATGATCTTGGCTACTTGATTGTGTCTGTGCAAGTATTCGGTGTTAGCGAGGTGCGAGCAACCCGAAAGTATATGTCTGAGGGATTCACCGGGACGATGACAAGCTCTGCAAATGTCAACGGTTCCATCCTTCATAATATACTTTCGGTAGTTGTTCGTCTTTATTACCTCATCCATAATTGCACAGACAAAACCTTCGGTTTCCCCAAAGAGGTCTCCAAAACGTAGCCAGTTCACGGATGGGAGTAGGTCTACATCAGGCCCTGTAAGGGCTTTGTCGACCTTGCAGTCGAGGGCACTCAGTACCGTAGGTTTGTGCCAGTTCTCCTTAGCCAGTGAGAGCGAAGTAAGGTTCTTGTCAACTGCTACGACATCACGATGCATCTCACTGTCGGCATGGAGGAAGTATTCTCTGAGCTTGCACACCTCGCGGTTATGGAGGGTTTTGGCATTTAAAAAGCCGCGGCCCCCACATTTCCGCGGGATGTACATCCTCATTACCGAAGAGCGTGGATGTCGCATTCTGTGTGTCGTAAGAAGTTGACGAACCTTACAGTCAAGGGTGTCAAGTTCAGTCTGAGTCCATCTCAATATGCCAAAGGTATAGATGAGCAGAGGCATAACCCAGCCGTTGAAGGCTCGAACCTTGTTACCACCCGACAAAAGACTATTGAGTACTTTAGTCAGGCGGCAAAAGAATCGCTCCTTCACCGACTGTTTTATGTCTCTGTCTACTATACCTAACGCTTCTTATTATATATTATTATTATACATACATACATACATATCACATAGAAAACACCCAAACCCAAGACAAATATCTGCAGAACATGCAAACATTTGTCCCTCGGCGGGAATCGAACCCGCAACCTTCTGCGTCCCAGGCGGACCTTCGCCCACTGCACCACAGAGATCGTTGCCTAGAGTTGAGAAATTTACACGAAATATTATTTAATTTGATCCAAAAAACAAACAGGGCAAGCTAAATATAACCGTTGGAATGTGGGCAAATACTTTGATGATATGCAACGAAAAATTGTGCATGCGTTACTTCCACATCATTATATTATATGTACTTTATAATATATAAGTTTAAAATACTTTATGTCTTACGGTATTTTGTTGTGGGGGAATGGTGCAGATACACTATATAAGGTGCTGCAGAAGATATTCGTGCAATATGGGCCCGAGAGAATAACTTTCAAATTAATTTAAAGAAAAAAATGTTATGAAAGTACCGTGCCAATACATACTATGGCAATATACATGGTATATGAAAAATTATCGTATGCCCAAAAGAATATCAATTTGTTATAGAAGAAACAAAGACTGTTGTTATGTAAGACTCCATAAGTTGTCTATGTTATAACGCTTTGAATGCTGAAAACACAATCGAGCTGCAGGCGCAGGTCACAGTGAAACTGTCTCCGGCTTCCCCAAAAACAAAGCTATTTAAAAAATCTAAGCCTAGTTTTTTGCCAAGTCTTCTGTTTTTAGTCACGTCACGAATTGATGTTGTCACTTGCAATCATCTTGCAATCCTCTGCACCCGATATGCGAAGCATAAGAAAAATCCTTCATCAAATCAAACCGACTCACATAGATGGGTTGTCAAACAGACTCAGTTCTGCAGCATACGCAGTCAAAAGAATCTGTTAACTTACTGACGTAGAAACGGCTAGACTAGTTTATTTCAACTACTTCCATTTCATTATGTCGGACTGCTGCAGAAGAGGGCTGTTCGTGCAATTTATAATATGGGCCCCAGAGAATCACTTACAACTAAGCTTAAAGAAATAAATATCATGACAGTTCCATGACAATACATATAATGAAAACTCAATGTATGTCCGAAAACATATTAATTTGTTTGTTAAAAATAGCGACAATCATAATGTTAACACTAGAATTATGGATGACCTAGCTGTTCCTACTGTAAGGCTCCATAAACGTAGTCAATCTTTTAAAGGGTACGATTTTTTAACAAAATCCCAAATTACGTGATTAATTCCTACTTTCCTTTTTTTTATGGTACTTGAAGATGGAACAAGCACATGGTCCACCTGATGTTAAGTGGTAACCATTACCTATCACAAAGCATTGCATCGTAGATCACGCACGTTCTATTTACATTCTACATAATATATTATGTACTTGCTACCAATGTTGGGCAAGCATATAAGGTATGGAGGCGATCAGCTGAATTCTAGCTTTCCAGTTATGTGCGCTTTATATTGGTATTTGAAAGATGACTTTTCATTCTATCTTTGCTCAGCGATTACCATCCTATGGATTTGACTATATACTTTTGCATCATGGATGTAGGCTTAGTTAGCTTTTATTTCATATAGGTATATAAGGTATATAATAATTATGAGTAGAAGCAACTTTGTAGAACGTTCCACCTGTTCTGAATGCGGGCCGTAAGCCACAAGTGCCTGCTCCCCCGAACAAACAAATCTCTCCATCCAGTTTGTCATCGCAGCACTAAACAAACATTATCTCTAGAACTTACCAAAACATTGTCAACTGCCGATCAACTCTCAGCCTTGAATCACACTGATAAGATTGAATATTGTTAGGATAGTGGTGTTCGTAAGTTGTCTGTCTATCCGTGGGCGACTGTCAACAAAGCATGTTTGAACTGTTTGTGGCTAAACGTGTTAAACGACTATTAGGCTCATTCCGTTTTATGGCCCAGGATTGAATAGAGGAAAAGAATAACAAAAATGCCCGCCTTTTACTACTGCCCGAGATAACTCTCATTCAAAAACTGATGTCATGATAACTGCTTCCTGATGTTAGCAACTGATGAAGCTAGAAGCTACTAACGTAATAATAGCTAGGAGCTAAGGTAAATTAGATTCCGAAAAACTTTAAAAAATTCAAATCATCTGAAAGTTCTTATCACCATCAGCATAATAGATGTCCTCTGATGAACGTATGATTCTCCAAAGGCACGCCACTAAGCTCGATGTTAAAGCCCTTCGATCCGTATTTTAGGCTAGTGGCCAACTCTGATATTTTTAGGCCACCCCAAGGCCTCCGACATCCCTGAAAAAGCCGGCGTGACATCTTACAGTAAAATCTTCCGAATAAATAAAGTATTGCTGGGGATAAGTTGCAATATCAAACATTGAAATGTAATATGTACCTAGCTATCGTCATTAACGGTTTATGGAATTCGGTGGAACAGGCATTCGTTACTGCACGCTGGTCTACAACTAATTGTTTCAATCGCTCGCCTACTAGGCGCAAGTGCCCAGCTAGGTTACTACTCGATTTATTGTAGATTTCATCATTGCTAGTTTATTTTCCCACCTAGTGGTATTTTAGACAAGTAGTTAGAATTTTAATATTGTTAGTTCTACCGGTTAAAGAACAGAGTGAATTTCTTACTCATAAATTAGCCTAAATAGTACAATGGATTATGTAACACAGCTTTTTCACGTACACTGCGCCAGCGCTGCATCAAAACGATAGATTTATAGAATTGTTTCATTAGTGGCTCTGCGGCTCTGCGCCCGCGCCTCGCCGTGTTATGGTAATATTTGGATACACATGCCATATTTAATATTTGGATATTTATAGGCAAATGCGGAGCTATGTTACTGCTTAATATTATGCGCGTGCTACCAGGAATTTAAATTGATTAGGGAAATAAGCGTGCATGCCGTGTTCTTCGGAGAATTATTAGACATTTATAGTTTGTTTTGGTTTACAGTAGACAACTTGAATCGAAATAATAAACAATTAAATTAAATAACATGATAGGTAGGTACTCAAGTTACCTTTTTAGAACATAAACCAACAAATGCCTACTTTGCAAAAAATCTAAATCAGGTCTTCTAAGGACCACTGAAGTTTCTTTCTGTGATGATCACTTCACAGAAAGACGGTCTGTAATCCATAAAAACCGAATCAAAATCCTTAAGACGCTAACATATTCACGTGATATTAATGTACCAATCATCAGCCTATAGCAGTCCATTGCTGGACATAGCAGTTTTAGAGTTCTTTGTGAAGGGCTTATCCGGGGAAGTCCTACCACCATGCCTGTTTCTGCTTTGAAGTAGCAATTCTGTGTTTCGGATTGAAGGGTGTGGGTGCCGATGAAATCACATGCACATGAGGCTTAACAAGATCATGACTCAAGTTGTGTTTCAAACATCCGTGACCTACGAATCAATACTTTGTTATAGGTAATGGGTACCACTGAACACCAGGTATGCCATGTGCTAGTTCAATTAATAGGTATCATAAAAAATAAAACATAGGCCTCTTCAATGAGCGCCATTAATCATTTATTTTAATTGTACAGATAGACAGGTAAAATTTGAAGTTATTTTCCTGATAAATATGTCGCGCCGAGCCTATTTTTCCAGGTATCAAATTATACTGGACGATGATTTTTGATTTGAAAAAAAAGACGTGTGGCACTCGGGGACTGCCGCGGTAAAGCTATTGCATAGCATTTTGTATCAACTTATGCAATTATAATTATTTATTTATTTTATTTATGCAGTATTTATTTTTCTTTGATATTAATTCAAGTTACACTTTTTGAGCGTGGTGATCGTCTTGATTCGTGCGAGCTTCGTAGAGTCGTACAATACGTCTAGTTGCACGCACACAAACACCGTGTCGAAGACTGCCGAAAAAAAACGACGTTAGACAATGCACGGTCTTCAAGCCACACCTCCGTGCCCGTCGGAGTGGGAAGCGTGAGGTTTTTTTTCGTTACGGAATTTCTGGATTCGGTCCCCGCGCTCAAGGCCCTCGATAGAAGCTATGCAATAGCTTAAAATATAAGTCAAGCAGAGTTTCTTGCCAATTCTTCTCCTGTCTGGTCGCGTTACGAATTGGTGTAAATTAAAAAAATGACGACTCAAAGTGTACTTTACAGTGCTTATTGAATACATTTGAGTTTGAGTTTGATTTAAATTAGGACTAATTATTATTGCTAAGGTTACTAAAAAACATCATAACACAATGTTTTTCGACTGAGACAGGACAGGATTTATCCTAGTTCAGGCACGGTGTAAAATGATAACCTATCACACACATCAGAAATGCGAAAGTCTGAGTTTGTTTTAGTATGTTTGTTCTCAATCAACTCCGTAATGGTTGAACGGATAGGGATGAAATTTGGAATTTATATAGGTAGTCTGTGACCAGGATTAATATATATTAGACTCTTATACCACACAGACAAAAAAAAACTTTTATACTACAAAAAATTACTTGGGCGGGATCGAACCCGAGGCCTATAGCGCAAAAGTCAGAGAGTCATGGAATGGACGTGCCATCCACTAGATTTAGAAGAAAACTGTGAAACACTTGATTTGCTAATAGGAAGACCGTCCTATACAGTAACTATTGACTAAAGCTTAGATACTACTTATCGAAACGATATACTTACTAACTAATGCTAAACAGACCCATTAAAATTATGTATGTGTCTTAGAATCGTGGCCGAGGAGTCCAGTCCAGTGTGGAACACTCTGCAACCTGCGTTTAACCAGGGTGCTTCTATGCAACGCTGAACACTGACAATGTTATTATAATAGTTTAGCTTATTATTATAATCATTTAAAAGCCTACGACTTGACGATGTACCTAATGATGCAATTCTCTCTATTTAGAAAATAGAAAAAATAAAAATATTTTATTTGGAAAGACACACACAACACAATACAGAGACAAAAAGAGGCTGAAAAAAATACTCGAGATAAGTAGGTAAAAACATAAGTATAGATAATCAAGTAACAATCACACTAACAATAACAACAAGAAAACAATAATAAAATAATTAAAATAGACAGGTAAATCCATTGAGATTCTGATTCTGGGTAGAGAATTGATCCTATCTACATTTAGCACTACCATCAATCAAAATCAGGAAAGTAGCAGGAGACGATGGAAACTTTATAGAGCTGATCAAATATTTAAACAATGAAACTTACGAAATACCACCACCACTACCTACCTACCCACTTTACGAAATATTTGAAATAACTGAGTTCATTTACAAACGAGGTGTAATACTGCAACATTTTTTTAAGTTATATGTTGCAATATATAAACTGGAAAAAAAAAACATTCATATCTGTAAACAGTCCACTGGCAGGTTTCTCCCTGCTGAGGATGCCATGATCAGCACGAAATATAAAGTAGGCACAGTATTGATGAAGGATTAAGGATTAAGGATTATGAATTAAGGGTATACTGGTATTACCCTTAGGACCTGATTCTTGGGAATAAACATAGTTATCACATTAGATAAATATCGCAAAAACCGTCAAATTAACATAGAATTTTGACATTTCTCGCGATATATATCTATCGTGATAATTAAATCTATTCTCGAGAATCAGGGCCCTTGTGTGATAAATCCCTAAGAGACCTCGCAAACACGACGCTTTGTCGTCGCGCTTAGTCGCGAGCGTCTGTCATCATGTGCGGAGCTTTGAACAAAATGTATGAAAATTGTCCCCCACAGCTTGTCGTAGCATCTAATCGCTGAAGTTTGTCGTCCAATGTGCGCAGGCTGTTTGGGTGATATACCATTTAGTCTAATGTTTTTATCATAGAATTACGCAAATACATATGACAAAAAATAAATTTTGGTCAGTTTCATACGAATACCCTACAGCATCGTAATGACGACCGGCAAGAAAACAAGACAGCGCACTGCTATGGGGTTCAAGTCAGTTAACCACAATGTCGTAAAGTGTACTCAGCTAGGTACCATTACCCACCCACCGGTCGGGGTGGTGAGCCTGCACGCCGCCCGCAGGTCATTTCATTAACCCCACTAGCCACCCGCGCCCGGCTCCACTCGCGCTTACAACTATCTTTTAATTGAATCGCCAGCTTATTAAATGTTTCACTTCCTTGTTCGTCTAGTTAATTGAATATGGCTTAGATAAGTACCTTTTCGTCGTGGTTACTAATTAAAGTTCAATTGCAAACAGGTGAAAATTTATTGAATACATGAGATAGGTACAATATTTGCGTCGGTGCTTATATAATTTCAAACTCCAAGAGGTAATTTTTATTTAAGTAATTAATCTAAACTTATCGTATAAGCAACTTATATTAGTACAAATAAAACAGTTACCTACTTAAATAAAGTTTTATACTAAAATGGATATAACTAAAACTATGAATAAGTCATTCCTTTTATTATTGCACGCCCAATGATATTGGATTATGCAAAAAATATGATTCCCACGGCAGTAAATAACACAATTATTGTATTCAAACGATATAAATACTACATCGTAACCTGAGATTATCATAATTTTTGCGATTTCTTTTCAAAATATTTATAATATTAATAAATACGCAACCAAAATAAAGCCATAACCATAACCATAACGTTCCATAATCGCCAGAATTTGAATGAAAAATTACGTCCATACGAAGTATTTGTACAACGAAATCTTACATTAAACCATGTATTTATGGTATGAATGTCCGCTCTTCAATCAGACTATTCATGTCTAAATGTTGTGCAAGACGTGCTGCTGGTGTGTTTGTATGGTTCCACTCCAGTGAACCCTGAACCGACGACCGTGCCGAGCATTCCACCGGTAATGTCCCGGAGTGTAACACAACCGCATTATCATATTCATAGTAAGGCATAGATAGACAGTAACGAATACACCTTTCTATATAGTCAAGTTCTGAAAACACTTCTAAACCCTATTGTGCCCTAAAATGCTAAACATTATGCAGAATCTTTGTACACTCCTTATCTCAACGAAAGAGTTCTACATATAGGTAACACTTTCATTCGCCGGATAATGGAAAAGCTCAATTAGATTTAGTAATAATTAGTAATTAGTAGTTGACCCGCTTCCGTGGTCTTGCTCTTCTGACTATCAAATAACAAAATGAATCAAAATGGAGGGAGATACACGTAGAATCGAACAAGCACTTCATTTTTTATAAAATTAGTAGTTCACAGTTTTTTATGAGTTCTATGGTAATAAGTGTCGTGATGCGTAGGGCCTGCGTATCGTACGGGGTCATGGGGCAGCTCACTAAATAACCCAAATATTCAATTGTGACATGTTAACGGGCCGCGCTGCCCGCACGCCTCACATTAACATAAATCAGTGCTCTTGTCCACTCACCGACAAGAACCTGGATTATTGTGAAATATATGGAGATGAGCTCGCTTGTCTGACGCTGGTGGATAATTGTGCAGTACAAGTGCGCATTCTAGGTGCGCGTTCATACCAATACACCTCGTGCTTAGATCAAATGTACCGTAAATAAAGAACATCTACACGCTTAAACCATGTTAAAAGCGCTGCTTTAAACTACTGCTTTGAACTACAGTACTCTGTCCTACCTTCTGGTGCGTTGGACGGAACCTAGCGATGTTCAATCGTATATTTTGAAATGCAAATAGACTATCTCTTATTCCTCTGTGGGTAAATAAATCCATTTAGTAGTTATTTCTCTCTTATACTTATGCTCTCCCAATAGTTTTTGCTGTGAGATACTCAAACACATGAAAATAGTAATGCCAATACTATTTTTAGATGTTGTTTTTAAACATCATTTAGCTCTTTTCCATAATTATTCCACGTCACTTGAAAGCCGAGTCTCAGTAATGGATATCTATTTGACAATAATATTGTGAGGAGCCTATATCGGCTGTAGACTTCACAAAGTATGATTTTTGTTGAATGTTTGATGATATAACTGCAGGCTAATATTTGGACAGACAGACAAACAGACAAGTGAAAGGTGAACCTTGTTATTCTTATCGATGACATTGCTATGTGAGACGAGAGATGGTAATCAAATCTTTTGTGAAATGGTCCATCCTCTGGTTCATCTTCGCTTGATCTCTATTATGATTATTTTGAAGTGTTGAGTGTATGAAATCCTATTTTTTTGTAGGGAAAGTTGTTTTATTATTTTTTACATACAACAGCTGACTATATAGTATAGAAAAAAAACTAGTTTACAAATAACTGTGGGTACGTGTCAATATTTCTTGCGGGTGCTAATTTTCATATCTTACAAACAATAAAATAAAGATTTGCCAAAAAGAAGCTGGAACCTCCACGGCGAGGTTGCAGCCTCCAGTCCGCGGGTCACCAATCACAGCGCGTTGTCAAAATACGAGCCCGTTGTTACCGGCCCGCTGCGCCCGCGCACCGATACCACGCTCTTATATTGTAGTTTAGATCAAGATTACAATTAAAAGGTGAAGTTTAATGTTTCATTGTGCATTGTATAACGATTGCTAGTTAAGTAACGTAGACACGTCGCGTGGACTTACTACCTCTGGACAAGACAAGATGCGCTCACAGGATTCCATCGTACCTAGAAACAGGGCAGTTAAGGTATGTAATTCAAAGTATTGATGTAATTGTAATTCATTATTGAAAACGAAATCAAAAATGAAATGAAAATTGGAATGAAAATTGAAATGAAAAATGAAATGTAAATTAAATGAAAAATAAAATCAAAAATGAAATCAAAAATGAAATCTAAAATGAAATGAAAATGGAAATGAAAAATGAAAAATATTTATTTAGCAGTCAAATATAGGCAACTTATTTTAAATTATGGTAAGATACAAGTTCTACAAGACAACTGTTTTACTGAGGACATAGAGTTAAACAAGGTTATTATGACCTTTGATTATTCGGCCACATATATTATTAAACCAGTGACCCATCGTGGCTTCGCAGTTTCGCACGTGTAGTAGATCATATGACCTATTCTACTTTATATTATTATATTGTTATACTTTATATTATTGCTTTGTTATATTTCAAAGGATTATTAGGGCGTCGCCAGCCGACAGCCGGCAGCCATCGGCTTGGTATGGAGAATGAGAAAAGTATGAATTGTAGGTAAAGTCAAGATCACATGAAGCTTTTCAATTATAGTACAAGCCTTACATCTACAGCGATTGTATTAATAACGGTACAGACTCCAACGTGTAAAGCTTCACTAGTTCTTGACTGTATAATAAATGAAACTTATAAATAAGTTATCACATTTATTAGAAAAATAGAATAAAAATAATTTGGGAGTTTGAATTTGAATATACAGTGTATTTTTTTTATTACCAGATTTTAATATTATAATGCTCGACAAAGGTTCTTTTTTTGATTAAGTTATTTAAAACATAATCTTCTGGGGTTTTTTGAAAACTTTTCGACCACTTTATTATGAAAATCTTGTAAGTTTCCATGAACTACTTTTCTGTGCACACTCATCATGGCCAGATTATTAAGGCTCAGAACGTAGTTGAGCGTACGGAAGATTAGAAATGGTGAATTCATTCGAGTTTCGACATACGGAAATGATCGATCACGCAAGTCAAGTCAAAAACTTAGGACTTCTTTAAAATCTCTAGCCAGCTGCCCCTCCCTACCCCCCTTGGCAACGCCCTTGAAGGCGAGACTTGAATTTTCCGAAATGTTTAACAATTACCATCATGTTTCATCCAATTTACACAAAAAATAACAAATTAATTAAACACCTAAACGTTTCTCTTGAATCGCTGTAGATTTTTTTTATTAGTGAAAACCGTATGGAAACCCGTTCGTGCAGTTTCGGCAAGTTTGTTGCAAACAGACAGATAGACAGACAGATAGACGCGGTGGCGGGGGTCATTGTTTTTATATGGAGTGATTCATCTCAACAGTTGTTACGGCTATATAGTACCACCACGGCTAATCTTTAAATCAATTGACTTGAACCCAACCTCACCCAACTGGAATTGATTGTTGATATTGTAATGTGATTAGTCCAGAGGAGCATCCTCCCGCGCGTGGCCCACCACGGTATACTATTTATTGTAACGGCCAACTCTTACTATTTATTACTACTTATTTATTTGAATAGCAACATTATAACAGAAACAAAATACTAACGCTCAAATAACAACTAGGAAATAGACTTTTTGAAGCGAATAATAAGTCTTTTGTTCTGATAATTATAAATTTTCTAGTGCTTACGTAGTAACAAAAGCGCTTTTCTTTAGAATTGCAAAATATAGGTACTTACAGAGGGGTGTAGACAGAGACGTAGTTTCAATCCCATGAACTCATCTGGTTCAAAAATGTTGGATAGCAGTAACAACAACATGATGACGATGAAAAGACCATGAAGGCCTGCCTTAATATTTTTAACCTGGTAAATACATAATGGATCAAAAATGCTCTTGTACTTATTTGTCTTATTCCAAAACGAAGACTAAAGATAGTCTAGGTTTAAAACTGGTATTTTGTATACAAAATGTCAGATTTAAACTCAGACTATTTAGTCTTCGTTTTGGAATAAGACAGTTTAATTCTATTAATCTATAAGTATTTTTTAATCATACTATTTACAGATACTTGACCTTTCTTTTTTATAAACATTCTAAGTATCATTTCAAAATTATGTATTTAATCGAGCGTTTTGTATAATTTTAAAATCTTGAATAATAATAAATACTTGGGCATAAGTTTTATGTTTCTCAAGCTGTTATTATTATAACATGATCGTATAACACCTATTTATGTGAATTGTGAAATGTTTAGTTTAGTTGGTGTAACGCGAGAGTTGATATGCCCACCTATGAAGCGCACACGCATGCCTGTGGCCACCTGCTAGTCATACTGCGATGGATTTATTGGAGTATCTATATAGACCGAAGTAACTTTAACTTGATGTGCATAGTTAAGAGTGGACTCACCATTAACTTTTCGTATTTCTCCTTTATTTAGGTTTAACACGCTCGTCTACAAAATACCCGATTCAACCTCTTTCAACTCGAGATTTTGTGCATTTTTTCTGATAGATTTTTTTTTGTAAGTTTGTCCGTATTTTCTCGTGTTACTATTTTGTCTTACTTTAAAATAAAATATAAATAATGCTGGACGTTATCACACAGCATCATGTAGCCCCAAAAGCAGAGCTTGTATTATGGGAACCACATAATTGGTATACATTTATTTTTGTAAATACATACATTTCTTACATAGAAAACACCCAGAACCGAGACAAATATCTGCAGAACATGCAAACATTTGGCCCGCAGCTGGAATCGAACACGCAACCTTCTACGTCTAAGACAGACCTTCGCCTACTGCGTCATAGAGGTCGGCGACTTAATTCTAAAAGAGCTTAAAACGTGTAGATAGAACCAAAGAAACAGAGTCAATGGTCTTAGTATAGAACATAAGAACCATTTAAGTACCTATAATAAAATTAAGTTTTCTTTTATTAGGAGGTCTCTGTCCATCTTAATTAATTCTATTAGTCGATCTGCCTATCACTGTTGTTACCGAATACCTCCATAACATAACTCTTGTAATTTCCATAGAGCACGCCAGCCAAGTCTCATACAAATCTGTAGATGTCGCCCTAATCACTAACACGGCTTTCCAATCGAACGCGACCATTAGCAGCATCGAGTAATAGGCTGAGGACACGCGACGGATGGGTGGTCCCCGTCCCGCCCGCGCCCCGCGCGCGGCGACGACGCGACGAGGTTCCGCACGCGAGGATCTTGACCATTCGGGGTAAACGAAGATGCTTTAAGGATGTGGATTCGAGACACACTTCTCAGCGCATTCAAAGGATGGTATTCAAGCGTGTCGAGAAGGTGCGGTGTAAATTGTAGTGTATATAATAAGTAATAACATACATTGTGGAACTTAAGCGAGATAAACTAGTGGCCCTGCCTACATCTTCGCTTGCCTATTACATGAATAAAAGTAGACTGTACTTTCTTGTCTAGGAACTAAATGTAGTGCAATTTCGAACGAGGATCAATATACATTTTCACTAATTTTGATTTACTATCTTCTCGCGAGTAAAAACTATGCATATGTTAAGTTTCATCCAAATCCGTTCCGCCGTTATGTATTTGAGTGAGAACAAACAAACTAACACACAAACTTCCACATTTATAATATTAGTGTGATAGTGTGTTCGTAGGATTTTGTTACTGTGTTTATTTTTGAAAACCATTACCAGCTTGTTTGGTTTCTTCGTTGCCCACGGAACCCTGACCACATTAACTTTATTTATATTGTTCTGAACGAGCTTGCGCGTGTCTATCGCTGGTAGGAAAATTAATATTCATTCAAATAATTTGGTAGATCTTAATGCCCCGGACAGTTAGCTCAGATTATTGTTTAATTTTATGAAGTGGTTTTTGTAAAAGCTTAGCTTGGTCGTTTTATGAATTTACGGACGCACCTTATCGCGCAGGCCTTTGAAATAGTTGTCGTTGTGTCGTCGTGTCGGGCGGAATGCGCGTTGAATATTCATCAACACGCCGAATAAATTGTCGTATTGTTTACAAAATGGAATGATTGCCTTTGAAAAATCAATGAAGTATAATGTCTACACTTATTGAATGGCATGTAATATGATATGTGTAGGGGAAATGTGTATGATCCCTCCAGGTGATATGATCCCCTATGGTTTTCAGCAATCTAATAATACCTTATATCTTATTTATGTGCAAATGCCTTCCCCGGTCCCCGGAAAATTGGTGTGTCCAATTAAGTTAAGCATAAAATCAATGTTGTATTGTTGAAATTCTGTTGCATTTTAACGAATGAATGTTTTACAGGCTGGTCCTATACATATTTAATTTATTATCAAACACGTTACACACCCACTAAAGCTATGTTTTGAGGTTAGTTTTGGACATATTTTGAAAAATTTGCATTTGGTGTCAAACGCATCCCGGGATCATTTTACCCCTTCTAACATTTTGACAGATTCTTAATAACAAAAAATTAAATTGTTATTGTATTTAACTTATTTTGGTGTGTGCATGTTTATAATATCATGCCCTATACTAATTATTTCAGACAGATTTGACTTCTTTTGATGAAAATCGTAATTTTTAGGGGTTTTAGCACCACGAGACCTACTTTTGCAAAAGATAATAGTAAAAAAAATAAACTTAATGTAAGAATAAGAAAAGACAAAACAGACAAATCAATTATGACTGGCGCACCCTATAGAACTATTTAGAAGAGGAAATGCACATAAAAATAGAAAAAGAAGCCAAACGAAGTAAAAACAAAAGTGTAAAAACGGTCCCTGAAAAAAAATTAAAGAAAAAAGAGTAAGGACAAAAATTATAACAAGAAAAAACAGAGATCTTCGGTTAATTCTCTGCTAAACACACACGACACAACTGTTCATACTGCGACATCCCCCAAATTTGATCCGAAATTTCTTATAAATCCGCCCAACTTTTGAACAGTAAATATCGGGAAATTTACAAGGGGTTAAATCAATAGGCATTCAAGTCTCATCTTTTATTAATCATAATTGTCTCTTATCTCTCTTATTAGATAAGACATTGTACAGCATAAAAGAATATCTTGATAATGACTACAGTTATATAAAACCCATAATGAAATACTTACCTATGGACAATGCCCCTATACAGCATAATTAAATAAATTGTATTATAAATTAAATTAAATTATACTTATATTTATTAAAAACTATTTACCGAATAGTTTAATTATTACAAAAATTGACGTTATTGTACAATTATTACGTTATTGTATATTGTACAATTGCACTAAATCACATAATATTTTATGAATATTTTGTAAAGTTTTGTGCTATTTTATGACTAATAAAGAATTCTAATTCTAATTCTAATTGAGTTTGAAATCAACCCTAGAAGGTTGATTTTAAACTGAAATATTATTGACTGACTGAAGATGTTAAATTGAGGTATTTTGTTAACGTCTTATATTTACCCGAAATATTGGATGTCTCATAAATACCCCGCCTGACTCTACATAGGTATTTATCTAAAATAATATATAACACATTCACTATCTTATTCGGTGTCCATTTTGTTTGAAGAATTTGGGGCCCATTACTGAAGTGGTCGTCCTATACTTGACCTGCAAGTAACATAAGGTTGATTTGTTTTACGAAGATTAAATAAATAAATAGTAGTTCCTCTGGCTTATCACTATAAAGTTATTCATGAGTTATAGTGGATAAGTATGGTATGTACGAGCAGGTTTATCTGTAACCCGTGCAATGTGCGAACTGGAATCGGGCGTGTAGCGTCGTGTTGCGCATCGCGGCCGGCTGTACTGCATCGCGTGAGATTCACAGATACGGGATTATCTAGATTTATCTTGCAAACACTTCCTTACTGCGTCTGGGGATATGTTTCATCTTTTATTACATACATTAAAGCAAAGCTTTCCTAAAGCTAAGATGTATGCTCTAACTCACATCACATCAGACAATGGTTAAAGCGACTCATCTTAGTTTAATATAGGTATTAAACTGATCTTAGTAGTAGAAAAAAGCTTATCATCATCATCAGCCTATAACAGTCCACTGCTGGGCATAGGCCTCCATCAGTAAGCGCCATTGTGTACCATGTTCTCAGCTCCAGCGATTATACTTTATAAATTTTAAATCATTTATAAAGTAGGTAAATTATTTGATTATCACTATGGTTTGTTCGAGCTTTTATTCTGAAGTTTTGTTATACCTACTTACTTAACTTTGTACTATATAGTGTGCTTGATTGTGAATTTCTATCATCTTACTTGAGGTAAAAAACTCTCAATAACAAAGCAGTATCTGGGAATACTTCTTACGCAGTCGCGACCACAACCGCGGAGCCTGCGGTTGATCGAATCTTTAATATAATCGATGCCCATCCATTTCATTGATACACTTCTATCAACCTGAATTAGATCCTAAACGGTGGGAATAAAGTAAAGTCTAGAGTGGTGGGATAATCATCGAGAATGAGCGTTCAGGGTACTTTGTGGTCGATAATGAAGTCGACCGTCGATTGATTCCGATCACGGACGCGCTTTTATCGGCTGCGGTCGCGACAGCTCCAATATTGTTGGTAGAGACGTTTTACAGCTAAACTGCTTCAGATTCCAAATGATTACACCGCAAACGTTCGCTGCATTGACTCCGGGAGCTCTTTGTCAATCGGAATATCGTTATCGCTTGGTTAACATTTGACATTCGTTACAAACTTTGTAATTTGATAAAAAAAACGAAAAAAACTAAGCGATAAAAGCTCATGTAAGTAGTATCCGGATGCTAAAAGAGCTTTTATGGTCACGTGTACGTTTTGTGCATGTTGTAGTGAAGAGCAGCCTAGACTAGCTAGGGCTAGGAGAGGATGAGGAACGCGTTGTCGAGCGCAGGGCTGCCAGCCCCTCCCACCACTCAGCACGTCACGACCTCTGGGCACGCTGCGGTCTACGGACCTACTCATAATTGAACTTAGAAAAGACAAAAAAATTGAGCAAAAATAATAAAAACCAATATTTATACCCTAACGATCGATGATTCTTGTAAAAAAAAGCTATTTAATCGAATGAGTGAAACAAACGAAAATTTCAGTGTCAGGTACAAAAGTAGGGTGGAATGTTCTTTTGTTGAGCGTAATAATCATTGTAGGCAAACATAAAAGAATAAGAACACTTCTAGTTTATTCCTTCAGCCAGGTGCAGTGACGATCTGTAAAGGGCTGCTGGTAGAAGCTGGACTGGATGCGTAAGGCTCAGGACAAGGCGCAAAGGTTCTTATTAGGGGAAGCCTATGTTCAGCATTAGACTCATATGGGCTGATGATGATAGTTTAATTGAATCCTAAGTCAGATTGAAATCTAATGTAGTTAATTATATTTTTTGATTGTACGATCACCGCTTGCCACTAATAGTGCTTAAAGCATACTATCGATTGTCACATTGAACCTAAGAACCAATAAATGGTTAAAATGCCAACAATTCAAGTATGAATGAGTCTTAATGTCAGTTGGCAGACTGCGCAGGCGCACCCGGAGTATACGAGATATTGTGGGCATCTCCTGTCTGAATGTAGGTACTTATATTATAGGAAGTGTTACAGATTCGTTAAATAAAAATCTTTCAAGTTCCTTATTTTTGAAAAACTGTTTACAAGATGGATTGGGTATTCAGATTTACGATAATTTCTTTTGAAATACATACGAGTCTTTACCATGATTTACACATGATGTCGAGGACAACCAAAAGTCCTTCCAACTTTTCACTGAATAAAATTTTAGCACTCAGTGGTTTATCACTACGTAGAGAGAGATCCGTGGTTTCTGCCTACCCCTACGAAAAAAACACGTTACTATGTATGTGTATGTAAGTATGATTTCACGACATTTGCAGGGTTCGTCAAAGTGGTACATCGGTTCGAAATAGGTACCTATTTTAGTACCTGTGCCTGGGTAGTACTCGCGTAGATCCCTATCTCGGCAATAAAACACATGTCTGCCTGTCGGTCGGTCGGTCGCCGTCGGGACTGGATTGCTTTATAATATCCTGTGGCTTCGCTGGGAACATGTGGGGCGACGCATGCCTAATGCGCGATCCATTGCTAATAAATACTTGCTCGGACATGTATTTACTTAAAGCAGATAAATTATATATTTACGGTACATTACAGCTATTTGTATAAGATTTTACGAGTCGTATTAATGTATCCGGTAAACACAAATACTTAAAACAAGAAGGCAATTATATATTGTAATTTTATGATATGCCTAGTCTGAATAGTATATAAATTATATAACTGTACCAAATCCTCTAACGCTATTGATTATATAATATAATCAATAGCTAATCCTCTAAAGCTCTAACGAGGATTTGGTACTGTTTTGTACAAATGTCTCATTGATAAGGTTTATGTAACAGAACCTAGTTACATGCACTAGGAAAATTCTGCTTAGAATTAGTTGAAAATAAGAGCACCTCGTTGAGCGCCTGCGCAGTCTGTTCGGTTGATGTCGGCGTTGGCCCAGCGCTGGCCTTTATTCTCGACACGCGGCCTCTTGGTCTTTTGTGCTGCTTTGTGCACTCCTCAATCCTCACCCAGTAACTGTTCAGTTATTATTTTATTGTTTAATTTAATTCAACGATCACACATCTGCCTAGCTAGAGCCTACTATACTTTACCGAAAAGTAGATTTATTCAATAGTTCCTACATTTAATTTCGTATTGTCGAATACATCTTTGAATTTAATACCTAGTGACAGGCCTTCAATTTAACCAGTCCGTGCTGCGGAGCCGGAGCATATTCAGACAGTAGGTATAGGTCACTTCTTAAACACAGTTATTACAAAGTTCCTCTTTATTCTCTTTACTATTCGCGACGATCTCGCTCGATAATTATTGTATGGTATGAAATGAACCAACTATTAAGTAGCTAGGTAATTGCCGGTATCTGTCTGGAGGAGTAATAATACAACCGCAGTCGCAGCACGGGTAATATGTTATAATCGTGTCTGTTAGTAATTGGGGTAAAGGCCACGGTTTGCGGCCGTTATCTGCGATCATTGTTGGGAAGCAACTTTGTTACCGATATGGACCGTGCCTTGGTCCTACTTTGGGCATTGCCTTCGGAGATATAGAATGCTAAGATTAGCTAAGAGAGGCTTGGGAAAACAAGAGCGTACAAGTTAAAACATAAAAGTAGTTTGGATGATCGAAATGTATCGATTCGCTCAGTGGTTCAGTAGTAGCATTCTCGAGAGAATGACAACTCGAGAATTTTTTAGAACTTACTTATACGTCTTCATTCTTTATTGAAGTTAAGAGAAAAATACACAGAGGTACACAGAATAATATAAAAAAGAGTATTTTCGAGCTTCTTCAAATATTATAATAGGACACAGCCCTATATAAGTTTCGAACCTTTCAAGCAAATCCATTTGAAAATACTTTTTATCCGACGTAGGCATTATGAAGTTGTTACGGGGTACATTGAAAAGTTTTAGCAAACAAACAACGAATATATCACATGGCTGCTAAGTAAATAACACCTTTCTAGATATAATAATATGTACACTAGACATGCTACAGAAAGGTTCCCAGACACATCTCATGTGCCACAACCAGAGCGACAATTAGTACGTGTAATGTAGAGCTATTCCGGCGTTATTACTCATTAAGAGCTTTTATCGCCCTTCATTTTGGGAAGATAGTTTTATTGCGGTTGCTCAAGTGACCCAGATGGACGGCTCGAGTGCCGGCTAGGCCTGAGGGTCAGTGGACACGCGGCCCGAAGGCTTATAGCCGACAGCCAAAGCCGAATTTGAACTCGACTAGGCTGAGAGGATGGTATACGTACGTGCAGGTGCTGGGCAAGCCTACTCCCAGCTACTACAGCGTCCCGAGCATCTAGACTAGATGCAGACTTTGAGTTTAAAAGCGTTATGGCGTTTCAATCAACATAATTTAAGTAAGTTTGTACGTACAAATAGTAATTGATTTCGGTTAAATAAAGCCGATAATTTTTATGATACCTCTGATAATCATGATCCCAACACTAGTTGCAATAACAATAATTAAACTAGAAAGTAATGTGAGTTACTACAGCCGTGATCTAGTTAGACAAGTGGTCGTTAGATAAATTAGCCCTGGTTTCGATGATGGCGAAAATCCACCGTGGGCGGGGTCGCCGTAAACTTTTAATTTAGATGCATTCGATTGTGGCCTTTTCATTGCCTCCATCATTAACATTGTGCATCGCCAGCTTTACGATTAATGATTATAATGATATGTGCAATTAAATTCTAGCCTTGATTAAAAATTCAAAATTACGATATCCTTTTGTAGAATACGTAACTGGTTTAAACGAATAATCAAAGTTTAGGTAAGTAAGTACTTACTTACGTTAGCAGGTAATAAAATTTTTGAAACGTTTTCACTGTAGCTTGTAATATATACGGGATCCAGTTAAGAGAAACGAGAATAAAGCTTTTAGTCCATCACGGCAAGTAGCATTCTGGCCATGGTACTTGCTTTTGCACGTGAGTTCATAGCTGACTGCAGTTGGTTGTTCGCTCAATGGTCAATATTTATCGGCTAATTAGCAACCTGCATCCGTCGGTCCTTCCCACACAAATCGCTCTAGCATTTCACGACTAAAGCGGCCTATTAACGGAGCAGCACACGCCATCCGTCTTGCGCGACGCCGCCGTCGCCACCTAGCGGCGCTGTCGCCGTATTTGGCGGCTGTTAGTTACTGCGATATCGATGCCACTAAATTGCCAGTGTAGTCACAGACTGTTGTTGTGGCATCTTGAGCGACAGAATGATCTTGATAATAATTGTCCTTTTCCTAACCATCTTGAACAGATTGAATTGGCTTTGCCTCTACAAATTCGAACATTGTTCTTAGAAATTACGAATAAATTTTAGAAATTTCAATAATTATTGCGTAAAGCGTTCTGTAAATCAGTGAGTCTTGGAGCAAAATATCTGATTCTGACAAGGATTTATCGATATTTCTTTAATGTACCAGGTTGTCAGCCGGTATCTGTAGATAAGTAACGGTTACGTATCACGTGTCGCGGCGTGAATGGCTGTCGCGACGTGAATGGCCGCCTTATTGTGGGTAATGCTTTGTGCCTGTCTGATGGTGTCTGCAATGCGTACAAGGAAAGTGGATTTATTGTAGTTTGATTGTGAGATACGTGATCGCAGATCGCATCTACTTCCAATACAGACAGTGAAAATGACTTCTTGTGAAAACCATTTATTAGGCCCATAAAGGTAATTGTTTTATCACAGGAAAGACCTAGAGAAACGTCTTACAACCATTTTACCTGATCAACAACTCAAAACTCAAACGTCTATTCAAACTCGATACATATACCGTATTTATTTTACGGCCTCTGTGGCGCAGTGGGCGAAGGCCTGCCTGAGACGCAGAAGGTTGCGGGTTCGATTCCCGCTGTGAGACAAATGTTGTATCTGCTAATATTTGACTCGGGGTCTAAACACGTATTTTCTATACATAATATGTAAGTGTTTACAGAAAAAATGTATCTTAGTAATATAATAAATTAAATAATGCTGGACGGAATCACACAGCATCATGTAGCCCCAAACTAATATAAGCATTCATATATACAAGCTCTGCTTAGTTTAGGGCTACATGATGCTATGTGATACTGTTCAGCATCTTTTATATTAATTATCATTTATCATTTAATAATAATTTTTGTATACCTACATAAAAATCTAAACTCAAAAATTTCATTTTTAGAACACTTCAAAAACATAGCAACAATCTTACTAGATTATAAAATGACCGCGACAGTTTATTTGGACGTGTTACTTCTTCGTATAAAAATAACTGAAAGGATTGAGATAATTATTTACTCATCCGTTATGAGGTGTTCTTTATAGTTCTGTTCAGTGGCTAAAGTGTGAATAACATACCTTTCTACAAAGTTTGCGTTAACTACATCCAGATATTATACTATCAGAGTGACAAGGTGTAACATTTAGATCGGTAAGTATGAGAAAGTCTGAAACTATAATACGAAGATCTATTCTTATTAGGAACCATGTCATCGATTTTAGTAACAAGGATAACTGCATTCATACATTTAAACAATTGGAAATAACTTGTAATCAACTCGGGAATCGAACTCGGATGTTTTGAAAAATACATTTACACAATTTTTTTTAGATATCGATTGTACAGTACAGTAAATGTTATAATCATTATGTCTAAAATTAATAAAATGCATTGTTTTAATATCTTTTAATTTATTTTAGTAGGTGTTCGAAATGACAACCAACTTTTTCAATACAACATTCTACTCGTTTAGATGTGTAAAATTAACGTATGGTTATTTGTTAAGCTCTTTGCTGGTGTCAAAACTTGTTATATCCACTGCTTTCACATATGGCATAGGCTTGCAAATGCCATTCCGGAAGGTTTCTTACCTGCGATAATATTATCTATCATGGTAATCGCTTACTTATCTATTAATCATACACTTACAATCAATCTATTTTTCAAAACGTCCGGGTTCGAATCCCGAGCTGAGTACAAGTTTTTTTAAAATGTATAAATTCAGTTTTCCTTGTTACTAAAATCGATGATGTGGTTCCTAAGAACAGATCTTCATTATGGTTTCAGACTTTCAAATACTGACCGATCCAAATGTTACGCCCTGTATACTACTACTATAGAGTCACAATCTTCAAGTGAAAACTGGCATCATCCAAGCGTATTTGACATAAATAAACCTCAAAATGCCAAATTTGCACTAATCTAGACCTTAAGTCGCTTGAAACGTCATCAAAGATTTGAAATTGGTAGCGTGCGCCGAGTTTTGGTGTAGACACTTTTTTATATGTTTGAGGCTCGAGATTAAATAATTTCTTAATGGTTAACTATATTTTTGTATGGAATGTCAAAGTTTTACAAACTTCCTGCTCTATTTTCATACAAAAACATAGCCGAGGCAAACTTTGTAGTAAGGAGTGTTTTTCGCACCCAAGCCACAAGCACTGGTCCAGAAATAACTTTACTACCATACAAATTTTCACGGTTTTTGCGAACGGAGACGCGGGTTGTGTTTATAAATAAATAAATATAAATAATGCGGGACGTAATCACACAGCATCATGTAGCCCCAAACTAAGCAGAGCTTGTATTATGGGAACCATATGATTGATATACAACACAAAAAAAATATTATTTTTGTAAATACATATCTTAAATAGAAAACACCCAGACCCGAGACAAATATCTACAGAACATGCAAACATTTGTCCGGCCGCGGGAATCGAACCCGTAACCTTCTGCGTCTCAGGCGGACCTTCGCCCAATGCGCCACAGAGGCCTTTATGGTTTTTCTCCGAATGAACTAAATAGAGTCGTGTTTTTAAACGCAGATCAGCGGTGCCCGACTGTCGGTCGTGGTACTACGGAACGGTATCTAGGACAAACTCCTCGGTAAGTGGCTAATGAGCTTCACTATAATAGGCCAGTAGTATTCAAATTGCGTTGCGCCCGCGCTTACTGGACGTAGAATAATTATGTTGTCAGAGTAAACGATATTTGGAATCGGAATGCTCGGACAAACGAAATTGTTTTCTATATTCAGATACATTTAGATACCTACCGTCAGATACCTACGTATTTATTTGCCAATAACCCATTAAGTAACTGTTTCAAAACTATGTTCTGTTTGAAATAATCTCTGAATCACCTCTTCTATTTATAAAAAATATTTTTTTTTGCCTAAAATATAGGTATCCTACTTCTACTAAAATACCAAATTTATAATTTACTTCAAATCCAATTCCAGTTCATTCCAATAAAATCAATCATTTTCTATAATCCTTTTTTTCAATCAATTTGACGGAGGCGTTTCTCACTCGCCGTTTGCACATAAACATGTAAGTACTTTTATATTCTGTGGTAATACTATATAAAACCACTCTAATTAAAATTTAAAAATACTTTGCTCTACAATATTAATTGAACAGATATATTAAAAGTTAGAACACGCCTCTTCCGAGAGCCGTTGGTCGCCAATCTGGAATTGGATCTCGTAGTGATGTCATTCCTAGCACCGGAAATTGGAGAATACTGCGATATATTAAACGGTATAGAAGGTACTTAGAAATCTCTAATAGGTTTACGACTGTAACATGTATATGTACGATCAAAAGAGCACTATATTATGTACTTATATAGACAATTGACTACAAATTAATTACCTAAAGCTAGTGATAAAATTCTGTAGATTATTACAAGACTTGACGTGACTGTCGCGAGTTTTGAAAGTACCCTTGAACTGGGCGCTTTTATGTAAGGATCAAATAAAGGGATCAGAGCTCCTTTCATCAGGGCAATCGGCGGTAGGCTGCAGCTGACTCTATGGCCACGGATAAAGAGATTGGACCGTATTAAATTCAGCTTAAATCGACATAAATAAAGCCATCCATGCATCGCGCGACACGATCGCTGTTTTCCCTTCCAAATCGCGGCGAGTCGCGCGCGATGCTATCGGTAAGCGCGTCGCACGAACCACACACAATTGATATTGTTTTGAATAACCTCCTGACATTCAGCCAGGAGTTGAATTCGATAAGGTCTAAGCGGCTGCGATTCGATCGAACGTTCGCACCGTCTCGCGTCGCTGTTTCTGTTGGTGAATGCCACTGGTTTTTAGCTGTTACTCTTAGTCGGAATGTTGAGCTTGATTATGCCATGATTCAAATTCAGATTCATTTATAGACCATTTAGTCATACACATATAAGATATAATAACATAGGCATGTCAAATGGATACATTAAATCAAGAAATTTAAAAACATTATCAATATCTTTTTATAGATGAAGAACTAACTTTATATTTCTATAACATATAGCAAATCAGTAAATTAACAATAAAATTTGTATATTTTTCAATTGTTTTATTATCTGACAAGAAAAGCTCTTTACTGGAGTAAAGCGCTTGAAATAAATTTGAAAAATGTATAAAATTACACCTTGTATCTCGTGATAGTCGTTAAAACGACAATAGACGATTGAGAAACTAGCCTTAAACAGCAAAACTTTTCTTTAAAAACGCATATTTCATACAGTAGGTTTTTATAGGCTGAAGAACAAAAAGACAAAGAACATAACTTTAACCCTAAAGTTTGCTTGAGATGGCGGTTCAATATCATAGCATACATAATCAATACACTTACAAATAAATACATCTCGCACATAGGCGTATGTAAATAGAAGAAGTGACCGTGCGAAGTGGTACTGAGATTATGCATCGAGAGCAGAATAACGTGGAAACACATCGCAAACTAAAACAGGCAGTTGGCAGCTAATCTACTCGCCCGACAAACTGACGCGCGCGAGATATTTCCGATAGGTGTTGCAGATCAATCTCGTCGACGAGGACTATGTCTGCTAAATCCAAAATCACAATAACAAGTAAAAGTAACTAAATAGGCCTCTTCATAGTAGGATATTTTTGATAGTTTTTGATACAATTTTATGCCAACAACGTTTTTCTTTAAAATACAGTATTATATTTGTATTTTTAGCAATACAAATGTAGTATTTGAAAGGGTCTAAAATGATGCTTTATTGGAGTGCGGGCCTTAGGTGTTGCAGATCAAGCTCTAAGCAGTAAATTAAGTAAACTATTCTATTTAAATTAAATGACCTAAATATGTTGAATAGAGACGCGTATTTATACGCGACGGCTCAGTTTGTGTGATGCTGATGAATACGGCTGTCAAACTCGCAGCACTTTCACAAACTAAAGGCAAAATACCTTTATGTACCGGAAAAGCTGAATAACGGCCGTAATAAAGCGACGAAGATCTAAATCAGTGATTGCAGTAAAAGGGTAATATTTACGTCATTTAATTACCACCGCATGACCTATTCGTGGTCGACTCTGGCTTAAGGAGATATATCATTAGACGCTGTTAGGTCGTGGATACGTTTAAGCATCAGTTATAATGACAGATAACTAATTTATGAAAACATGTGTCAATAAGGTCTGTACAGACAAAAGCTCTACTGAAAGAGATAAGCTTTCTCTTCCACTAATATTAAGACACGTGAAAGGAGGATATACGCTCTCATTCGTAAATCAATCTTTGGGTATTTTAACTAAACCGAATCAGTGGGGAAAGATCTTCTTCTTTAGATTTATTATACACTGAGAACATTTATGCCTTTAACGACATTCACACGGTAGGTAATTGAGGGGCGTATCTTTCCCGGAACTGCCAAATATATTATAATTCAGGAGTTTATAATAAGTGTTTAGCTTTAGCGGATGCGAAATGTGAAACCAAACCATAATGAAGAACGAAAAGTTCATCATCACCAACATCACTATCTGCCGATAGTAGTCCAATTGGACATAGGCCTCTCCCAATTAGCGCCATGGCGCCCTGTCCAAAAATTTAGTAACCATTATTTTCAACTGTTATTTATTTATTTAACACTTTATTGCACAAAAACAAAAGAATTGTACAAAAGGAGGACTTAATGCTAAAGTATTTTCTGCCAGTCAACCTTTCCTGGTAGAAAAGCAAGGTTGGCGTGCTAACTAAACTAGGTACGTACTTAGCATTAAAAATATTAAAGAAGGGAACAGCAAAAGGAAACAAAATATAATACTACCTAAAATAAATTTGAAAGTAAACAGTTATTTGAAACTCATAAAATATAATATATCTGTATATGCAATACAAAATGTATTTATAATTATTAGTATATAAATAAATAAATAGAATACTTAAATAATACGTACTTTTATTTTATTAATAAAAAGGTACAAAAAAATTCACGAACAAGGCGTGAGGGAACTTAATTATACAATGTTAAAAATGCACGCAAGGATTTGACTTTTTCCTGCGGTGCGTGGCGCAACGCGCGATAGCCGGCTGCAACGTGAGGGTTGCGGGTTCGATTCCCGCAGCAGAACAAATGTCTGGCTGGTCTGCAGATGTTCATTACGGGTCTAGTAAAGTACTATTAGGTATATTCTTGTAAAAATGGTATCAATGTAAATATTACTCGGTATAAATCTAGACAGCATTATATGTCTTGTTGAGCTTATCATGTAGATGCGCGCGCTCAGTAGGCGCAACACTCCGTAAATAATAGGCAGTTTTGCCTATATCGCACAGCGCGACGAGAACAGATGGACCACTCTGTGAGTTATCTTCTTTCTAAAAACATTAACAATCAAACCACTTGGAGAAAGAACTCCCATATTGAAAATATTTTGACAGATATCTTGAATAAAGTGTGGGGTTTGTAGATAACTTTAGACTAGGATTCACGCAGAATGCTACGCTATGATGAGAGTTAGAGTGTTAAGTTAGGTCATGTAGAGCTTAGCTCTCCTTCAGACCGGCGGGGTGATCGGCTAACTCTGTTGCAAACAAAAATGATTGACACCGATCCTGTTTTAACAAACTGTGACTGTTTGTCAATTGACATTCAGTGAATTCAGCGGATGAAATGTCAAAGTTTGTAAAAACAGGATCGGTGTCAATCATTTCTGTTTAGAACAGAGTAAGCCGATCATATGTAGATACTCGTCTTGGCGTTACTTTACATAAATGTTTTTGATAGGATCATTTAGTTAATATGAGATCGATCGGGGCGCTTGTGGTGTGTTTTACTTTGGCGTTCTTAGCAGATATTCTTATTTATACAACAGTCAGGTCGATCACTATGGATGGGTGGCCCTGGTCAGCGTTTAGTAGCATTAATATGTGAGCTTATTAGTATGCTTCATAAGGCAAAATATAAGAACAAGATGTTTACAAACATGGACATAAAGTTATATAGACAAAATGTATTAAACATAAAGATCCACATGAAATATTTAAATTAGGCTCTTACGTACCTAGGACTTTGCTGTGCAATGATTAATGAATGAAACAGTTGAAACAGCTTAATTTTCGAATCCACCTCATATTTGGATAACTCCTTCGAATGATACAAATACGATATTTACACAGAGTATGGTGGTGGAGACAGGAAGCTAGATCAGTCTTCTTTAGCCGCTCCACGTCAACATGCGGATTTATGCCGACACCTCCGGACACCCGCCAGAATTACAAATGGTTGGTATCACACGGCCATGCGGCCGGGGGACGGGCATTGTCACACACTGCGGGATGCGGGCTGCCATTAGGGCTGCCAATAATAATACATATAAATGAACACAAGGGAAAGTAAAACACTGCACTGCAGTGCGATTAAGAAAAAATACATAAACCTGAAAAAGTTTACCATTATTTTTTAACTTTCCTCAGTTTTTAATTTTAAACGACATTTTGAGGAGGGTTTTTACATTTTATCAAGGTAAAATAAAGATAGCATTCGGTTCTTAGCGACCGCGACGTGCGACCGCACAACAAAATGGCGGCGTTTTCACCGAAAGAGGACGAGAAGTTTATGGAATTAGTTAATAAAAACCCCACCTTTATATGATGTAAGGCTCGCATCCTTTCATCCTTTTTTTCGGAGGCATAGATAAAGAGTAGCGATATCGCCTTTGCTGACATTGGAAGGAATGCTAGTGGTCGCCCCGCGACAGGCGACCATGGTCGCGTAATTGAATTTGGAAATTGGTTGCGGTCGCTCGTCGCGGTCGCTAAGAACCGAATGCTACCTTAATTACCTATGGGTAAATCCTACTAATACATTATTGGCAATTCAACTATAATATAACATGTTTTTTTCTATAAAGTACGTCAGTTTGTAATTCACACAAAAACATGACATACAAGTAGACTGTAAGTTTATAGCAGTTGGTGCGCGTTGAAATCTTTTGCTTGAAAAAAAAGTTACAAAATTAAGCAACCCTAATCTCCGCACTTCTTACGGCACATCGTCACGCGGTGCAAAATTCACACTGCGTCGCGATGTGGAGACCAACCTTTAGAATTCTAGATTAGCACCGTGCTGTGAATAGTAAGTAAGAGATTAGGAATGAGAACAAGTTGGAAAATAGGAAATTGCCGCGCGTTGAAATATCACAACGTGCTGCGTAGACCAGCCTTTATATAAGCAAGATCTGTATTTGACTTATGTATGAGATTAGGATTGAGCTGAGATATAAAACAGCGGGAGGCTTTCTAAGAATGAGAAGTTGTGACAGACTGGTTTGGAATGCTAAACTTCCAGATACATTTGTAGGGCTCAAAATCATGTAATCCAAATATTGCATAAAACATTTGTAATGTTATAAGTTTTTTAAATACTTACCCCTAGTAACGCTTATTACTACGCATACGCACGGAGATTTGGTTTAAGGCATGCACCTGCCTACTATGCTTTATCTTAGACCCAAGAATATACAAGATAGGATAAAAAACTCTGACTAAACTGGATACACGAAACCGTAAACTAACCGCCGCTACTGCACCTCTCAATTATAGAGTTGTTTATTATAACTCGATGGAAACGTTCAAATCGGTCCGCTTCTTCTCAATTACAGTTCCCCGAATCCTGCCGCATGCTTCGGGGTGGGGTAGGGGGGAGGGAGTAGCACTCGTTGTGCCTACTGACTCCCACCTACACTGTGCCGTAGATACCACTGTCCACTGAAGCAATGTTTAGATACTAAACATAGAATAAATGCTGAATAATTTTAGTAGGTATTGTTAAGATCTAAGCGGTTAAACAATCGAGCCTGTTTCCAAGAAACTGTTTCAACGATAATATAAGAGTTAATTTGACGGCAAAATTAACACAAATCACGAAACAGATAATGGTACTACAGCGAAAGGCAGAAAACTATAAATGGCTTTCTATTTGTTTTTATGGTATGTCAAAGTTGCACAATGACATGAACAATATGAGATTACAAACTTAACCGCAAGTTATGTTACACCTCCATACATCAAGTGTGAGCGCAGCGTGTCCATGGACAGCGCTTCAGTGAACATCAGAGCTAAGTTGTAAAGCTGTGCAGCTTCGCAGGCAGTTATTACATGGATCGTAGGCAGGAGGCAGGAGCGGGTCAACGACCTGAGCTTTTTACCAGCAACCTCTTAACTTTTTGTGTTGATTCCCGGCGCAGGCGCAGGCGGATGTGCCGCGAGAATTGTAGCGATTTCATTACGATTGATCAGAGTTATGTCTCGAATTGTTTTATGAGATTATGGTTGTATCCTGTGGGATAAAAACGCAACGATGATTTTCTACATCTAGTTCTTGCAGCAAGCGATTGTTTCATTCCAGGCTATTCACAATAAAAGTGTTTCAACCTCAAACATTTGTACGAGTTCACGCGAGATTGATATTTTTTCGAAAAGCCTTTATAGTTTTAAGAAATATGTAGGCCTGATATACAACTTTAAAAAACGAAGTAATTTTTTTTAAATTTAATTATATATTATTTAATTCATATTTTTTTTTGTAATTAATTTTTATTAGAATTAGTGTTATTAATATCTTGTTAAATTCTATTATTCACTTTCAAATATGTTATTTCGGCTTAACAATTTCAAAGTATTATTATTTTTATTATATATAATTTATTTCTGTTAAGAGCAATGTTGTTATGATTCAATTCAATTTGTGCCTGTAATTGAGGTGACACTGACTTACGAAATTTGTGTTAGTATTAATAAAATGCATGCCATGGTGTACACTTTGTTGGTGCATTAAAAAAAAACCATCCATGCATACTACATTGCTTTATGTATTTTAAATGTTTTATTAAGAATCGTTGCTATTTTGTTAGTACTTCATCATCATCATCATCATCATCAACCTATAACAGTCCACTGCTGGTCATACGCCTTCACTAATGCGCTCCATTGCACCCTATCCTGAGCTCGACAGATATGTACTTCTTACTAACTCTAAAAAGCTGGCTGTCAATCCAAACTACTTTGACCTACGATATCCTGGCGCAATTACTGGTAATTCGCTATATTTTTGTTATTTATTTCTCTCGTCGATGATAAATCTTGGTGGCAGGTTGTGCGAGGGTCCAGGCGACTGGCAGGTATTCTGCGGTGAGGCTGCGGTGTCTGCCCGAGACGGACGGTGCGGCTAATTGACAGCGACACGCGCGCAATTAAGAACGCACCTACTCCCTGGGGAGCCTCCCGGTCCGGTCTGCGCCCGCACAGGTTCTTACTAAAGAACAAAAACTACGGAAATAATAATAAAAGAGAAGTATTAGTACGCTTAGAGATATCTACGACAGATAAGAAGTTCCCAAATTGAAAAATCTTGGAAACCAGTCACCAAGAAGTTAACCAAGTATTATTGATAATAAATAAATAAATAATAAATAATGCTGGACTATCACACAGCATTATGTAACCCCAAACTAAGCAAAACTTGAGTTATGGGAACCACATGATAGATATCATACATAGAAAACAAATATCTGCAAAACATGCAAACATTTGTCCCGAGGCCTTCCCAGACCTTTTGCATCCCAGGCGGACCATCGCCCACTGCGCCACAGAGGTCGTCGAGTGTGTGATAGTTCAAAAAAATAATTCAATTTTTTTTTTGTAATTTAAACAAGGATTCACAGTTTTACAAAGTTAAATTATAGGCTAGTTAAACATAATTGGCCTTACTTATGAACATCTTTCAAAAGTTAAACGACGCTTAGGCTATTGCCATCTCTTACAGTTGGATAATGACAAACAGTGACATGGCTAATTTTGAGCATTGATTAAGGTTGAGTAGCGTTCATAAGTAAGAGGCAATTTGTACATAAACCAATTTGAATCCACATTTTGTAAACAGCTCGTAATATGCGTTAGGACGATGAGTTAGCTGAGAAAATGAGTTTGCTAATTCAAAAAAGATTTGCTAATAATATTGTAAGGAGTAGATTCGGTAGGAACGTAGATTGGTCGATGTAATGTTTGACGAGAGATGTTGCACGGCCACCAAGTGAGCTATGGATGTGGATGCCGCGCCGCGCCGGCAGCGCACTTCAATCCCCTGAACTCCGACAGCCTTACTGGAATGTGCACTCAACTCACATTTTGCATTGCGTGCAGCAAAGGATTCCCATCTCAATTCTCCTTAGAAAAGGACAGAAAAAAATTATACGCAGGTCGCGGACAGGTATATTGTAAATCCTGATGCATGACACCTCACAGGCCTCCCGCGGCGTGCGCCTGCGCAGCCGCACCGCCTAATGCCCATATCATAAGATTATACTTACAGTAAACTAGCATCATAACACTATTTCTTGTCTTTATAGAAACAAATAAAAATGGCGTAACCTCATCTTAGAAACTAATATATGAACTATCGCGCGAGCTGTTGCAAAATGGTGTTTCTTATAAGTGTTGATTAGCGAGCTCGTGGCGCCCCCCGGCGTGCGGTGATGATCATCACCACCCGGTGCTTCCCGCTAGTCGCTAATGAGAGACGCACGACCCACGCAAAAACAGGACTTGGCACAAGCTACGTCCTACTTGGTACACAATGTTTAATAATTCACTAAAGTTATAAGAACAGACGCTTAGAGTAATTGATGATTTCTCTTGCTAAACAAATTGAATTTATTATTACATAGTAATAGACTTCAGGCGGTATTATTTGCTTATTTATTTACCTATATAACGATACTAGCTGAGCCGACAGCCGTTGTCCTGTCTCAACGGATATCAAAATGGAAAAAGCAATAAAGTATATTGAAGAGGATATCAAAGTGGCAAATGCTATCAAAGAGAATATCGATGTTAGAGAACCAATTAAAGAGGGACTACCCCTACCCTACCCCTACCCCTACCCCTACTTTTAACCTTTACTTCTAAATTAACGGGATAAAAAGTATTCTTAAAACCTCCTGGTTTTAAACTACCTCCCCTATATGTGTGTGTGTGTGTGTGTGTGTGTGTGTGTGTTTGTGTTTGTGTGTGTGTGTGTGTGTGTTGAGTAAACAGTGAAAGCTGGCGGTAATAACACCACACAGATTAACCAAAGTAAGGCTAGTAATAAGGTTAGTAGTGTTGCCAATTGATTAGGATTAGGATTATTTTAAAGTCATCACATCGAGAAGTCAAAGTCATCATTATTGTCAAGTGAGTGCCTCGTGTCTCCATGGGAGCGCGAAACATGTTAATTAATAAATTAACACCAATTAAGAACACTGAGTAATCAGTTAATCGGTCTGGTGAATGAATCACTTCATGTTGATGTGTTCAATGAAGGGGAATGTTTGGGAGACTCGTAAATAATAATTCGGTATCAATCGACAGTCGTCATTATATGCAAATAGTCGATTATTATTCTTATAAAATGTGAACCTAAGAGCGCCCTGCCCACGTAAAGGTCGGACCGCGGGAAACAGCACGCGCCATTCCAACCCGCACTGCGAAACGTACGTGTATATGCGCGGGGTTGACAGTCCCATCTGGCATGTCGAGGCGAAGGCAAATCTCACAGTTTTAACCGCACATGACGTCAGTGATCAGTCCCAGATGCGCGGTCCAATCATTACGCGCCATTAGCATGACAGTTTGATCCGCAGTCCAAACCGTACAGATCGGACTGCGGTTTGGAACGCAGTCCCGATGCGCGGTCCGATCTTTACGGGCGCTAATCACGAGAAATCTGGCGTGCGGTGCATTTGCTCTGATGAGCAGTGGGCAGAATCCCAGCTGTGGCAGTATTACGATAAAATATGGATAAAATTTAAAATTAGATAAATTATATTTATTTTTAAGTTTTTTTGAAATTGTCATGACTGAACTTATATCATGGCTATCATGGTCTAGAATTGTCCTGATCGTAGCGCATGCTACTGCGTCCAATATCGGAAAACAATCGAACTCACAGTACAGTGAGTTGTCATTTGATCAGAACAGACATGCCCGTACAAACGTACGGGCATATCCGTCTAGTGAATCCCCCGCTATAGGCAGCGTCTTGCGACGTGGTTACAGAGTTAACCACAAAAAATATAAGTATCTTATGTATGAGAAAGGAAATTATTTTATTCGAACATGTAAGAAGAACATATAAGTACTTTCAATTTTTTTCTTTTAGAATAGAATTCCACGTGGGTATCCATTTTCATCATTGGAACTCAAGCAGATTCACCGACCCGTGGTGCACCTTGCTAACTAACAGACGGGGCTCTGGTAACCGGCGGACTGTGGCAGAGCGCCACCTTACAACAATACAGCTTAATGCTCACCATCGATGGTGCGAGAAGATGAGCCCTGCGATCCCCAACTCCAACCTAGCGTTTTGATTACGGGGATATTACCTATTCATGATAGGGGAAATGTAATTCCAGCAGTGCACCGATAATAATAAGCTAGTGTGGTGTGGTGGGAGTATGGTTGTTGTGGTTGTATTAAAAGTAAGAGGATCACGAATACAACGCCAAACAATATAATTTAGTTCTCTCGAAAAAGAGACCTATCTCCTTCTGCAATAAAGGTTAAGTTGGCTTCTACTTTGTGTATCATTTAATTAAACTCTGAGCCGTTGAGATCGAACGTGAAAAATTCAATGACAACTATGCGACATCTTTCGGTCAACACTCGCAATATCATGCGAGTTCAGTGACCGTGTCAAACAACATTCTTGTGTCTGCAGTCAGACGGACTCCTATTTTGGATGGATAGGGTCTATAATCGCATGATTGATGAGGAGCGAGGCCGGTGATGGCAGGCGTGTAATCGTCGCGTTAAATTGGGCTGTGGCGTTAAACGCGCGGGTAAGTTAGAGCCGCGTTGGCTTCAACACGCCTTCTCCACAGGTGCAAGAGGACAGCACGACCAATCATCAAATACGTCAAATATGTCTACGACATTCAATTACAGATGCAGGCATTATAGCGCGTGGTATGGCGTGCTTCGGTATTCTTGTAGATCAACTTAGTCGTTTGATTATATCTGTCCGGTCACTAGTTGGATGGGTGATCGTTTAGTAGAATTTAGATCTGAGTACTTCGGAAGACACGTTAACATGATGGTTCCGGCTTTTTCACCTATTATGCTATTTCGGAAAACTTCGAGCTCTGGCGGCCAAAAAATCCGACACCAGATTTGCTTTTGTTTTGCTTTTATGGTGATTGACACTGGACACCAGAGTTGGTACTACCAACTGTTGTTATAAAGCTGAACTACGAAGAATACGGGATTGCAACTAATGATGATCAGCATCAAAGCCGAGCAAAAGAAATAATGGCAGACTCTTACTTAAAAACCAAGTATTAAAGAGTCAAAATTGATTCAATATTCGATGTTACCATGTATGGAGTAATACAGCTGTTTAATAATGTAGTATGGTGCTGTGTGTTCTTTCTTACTATGAAGCTGCGCGGACGCACAGAATATCATGTGTTACGGTTAATTGCTGCTACCGGTTTATATCTTTAAAGTTTCTCGAAATTAACGCGCGTGACCGTTATGTGGTGATGTATGTACGTCAAGCTTACTCAGAGGATCACGTGAATGAGGTCCATATAATGGGAATCAGGTTGTTTTCTACAATCATTGCAGAATCAATCATAAAAGTTGTCATTCATCAATCAATATAATGTCTGAGCCCGCTGGATATGAATTGCTTTAGAATGGAGCTAGTGTGGGCTGGGGCACTGCTTTAGGCGTTCTAGAGAAAAAAGTGCCGCCACTTCACACATTTAGATGAGGGCGTTATAATAATTGAATCCTACTAATATTATAAAGGCGAAGTTTGTGAATTATGAACATATGAAATGTGAAATGTTTGTCATTTCACTTCTTCACCTTCACGACAAAAGTACTACCTAAACGGATTGAGCCGAAATTTTGTATGTAGTTCTAAACCGCAAATAATAATATTTATGTAGGAACTGTTTTTTCGGGTACTACGCGAGCGACCTCGCGGGCAGAAGCTAGTATTTTTATATATAAAATGGTAAGCTGACTTGACTGGGTAATATACTTGTCAACGCACAGCCCAAGCCCAAGACTTGAAAGAATTATTTTAAAATTAATTTATACATGTCTCAGCTTATTTGATCATTCCAACCTCGAAAGGGTGAAAAGTAGCGGCGCGAGGCTGCAAGGGAATAAATTTGTGTATGGAAAGTCATTAATTTTCAAAGTAAAAATCACTAAAGAAGTCGCGGTTTTATAAAACTGGCTATCTCCCATTCGTTTATAGCTTATAAGGACAGGAAAGCTGAAACTAAATTCTGGTTGTTAAAATAAACAGCCTGAGCAGTCACACCGACTGTCAGGTAACCGAACTAATCGCCCCAACACCCCGTGGAATAGATCACGGTGCAACTACTCGTTTGGTACGCGCTCCAATTGTACGGAGCGCGTCCCAAACGAGGGTACAAACAATACTTCACAATCACGCCTCGGTTCGGAGGCAGCCACCGAACCTTTGATTAGGTGGAATCAGCGGACAATGGGCCGACAGTGAACAGCCCCGCCTCTAATTGTGACTAATCTGCCGGATGACTCCGACTCACTTCGACACCAACTATTACAGCCCATGACTTGCTACTGAACTGTTTCTTGAGCTTTGGGTTTCGGAGCATCATTGTGGTTGAGTTACGTTTTGGTAATCATCAAATTATCTGAGTTATTATAAAAGCTATAGCTATAAAAAGCTTCCCATCTTTTACTAAGGCCTGATTTTTCCACTACTCATAATTTTATGTAACGCATAGTTTCAATATTTTTTTATTGCTAAGCTATTTGACGCTATTTGACGGCCTCTGTGGCGCAGTGGGCGAATGTCCGCCTGAGACGCAGAAGGTTGCGGGTTCGATTCACGCTGCGGGACAAATGTTTGCATGTTCTGTAGATATTTGTCTCGGGTCTGGGTGTTTTCTATGTATGATATGTATGTATTTACAAAAAAAATTATATGTGTAGTATATCAATCATGTGGTTCCCATAATACAAGCTCTGCTTAGTTTGGTGATGATGCTGTGTGATTACGTCCCACATTATTTATTTATTTATTTATTTATTTACTACATTATATGACAATAGACCGATAAAATACTTTTTTTATTCTACGTTCAAACGTTATTATACTTCAAAGTGAACAACAGATTATTATTTGTACTTCGTGCATGATATTTATTTCACGACTGTGCTAGAAGGAGGGCAATGTTTTTTTATTTATTTATCTAACCAAAAGTAGTATAATACAATAAAAGTAATAAATCATACACCTGATATAAATGACTGTGATTGTTTTTTTAGAAACATCTGCGTCATGCTCAGCTCATGTAACATTGTAAATTGTACTCATGTACACATTCACATAATGAATTTCCAAAAAATAATCTTTTATCTATTTCTTATTACCAACTGAACAAATCAACTGAGGATAACATAAGGTCTAGGCCCCACTTGTCTGACCTGGCGCGGGCATGGCGCGGGCGCTTTCCTATTCCATTCAAATTTAATACAAAATTTATGGAAATAAAGCACAATTTAGCTCGGACGACTTCGCGTCATAAGCACGTCCGATCAACGACATACCGTGTGTCCTAAATTGTGCTTTATTTCCATGCATTTTGTATGAAATTTGAATGTAATAAGAAACCGCCTGTGCCTTGTCTGCGCCCGACGCTAGGTCACATTCATCGGGCACGGACATGGCGCAGACATGGCACAGGCGGTTTCCTATTCCATTCAAATTTCATACAAAATGCATGGAAATAAAGCACAATTTAGGACACACGGTATGTCGTTGATCGGACGTATGACGCGCCATTTCGGTGCCCGCGCCCGATCGCCGCCAGATGGGCGTCAGATGGCCGCCAGTTCGTAGTATGTACTTGCTTGCGATATACGTCTGTTAGTGATGTAAAAATGCGTGACGAATGACGATATCGAATTTAATATTGAATTTTGTGAATTGATTGTAAAATATGCAACGCTTTATGATCATTGTCGTTCCGATTATTGTAACTAAAATGTTCAAGATAAATTGTGGCTGAAAATCGGAAAGAGGTTAAACTAATATTAAGATTTTTTTATGTAATACCCATGGTAATACTAGCTGATCCTTGTGCAAATTCGTTTGCGCGTATTTTCTTCATCTGTATCAGGGCCCGATTTGGTAACCCGATGAAGAGGCAGAGTTTTTCCAAAAGCTTAGTTAAATCTCCCCCCTTCCCCTCTCCGTATGGGTTACAATATTATTTCATGAGTTAAACCATTCAAAACCCTTTTGATTAGGTTACCTGATCATGAGGGTTATCAATAGTATTGGGTTTTGGTATTATTCCAAAACCCATTCCTTAGGGTTACCCTTTTTATCATTGTAACACGGGTTATACGTGGGTTATATATATATATATATATAGGAGATAAAGGAGAAAAAAAAATCGGTCAAAAGACGAAAATTAATTGCGGTAATTGTGTTCTAAGGATTAAGGGCGGAAATGCAGACTACTAATTGTTTATTTTACGCAATAATAATTATGTTTTAGTAAAATTGGAATAAATTTTCAATGACAGCTGTCAAACTTAAATCGACCATATCTCGAGAACTACTTATCTTAGACTTGCCTTTACTAGCTCAAATGATTGCTATTGACATGAACTTAATTTTCGATGACAGCTGTCAAACTTAAATCGACCATATCTCGAGAACTACTCATCTTAGACTTGCCTTTACTAGCTCAAATGATAGCTATTGACATGAACTTAATTTTCGATGACAGCTGTCAAACTTAAATCGAACATATCTCGAGAACTACTTATCTTAGACTTGCCTTTACTAGCTCAAATGATAGCTATTGACAAGATCTTAATTTTCAATGACAGCTGTCAAACTTAAATCGACCATATCTCGAGAACTACTCATCTTAGACTTGCCTTTACTAGCTCAAATGATAGCTATTGACAAGACCTTAATTTTCGATGACAGCTGTCAAACTTAAATCAACCATATCTCGAGAACTACTCATCCTAGACTTGCTTTTACTAGCTCAAATGATTGCTATTGACATGAACTTAATTTTCGATGACAGCTGTCAAACTTAAATCGACCATATCTCGAGAACTACTCATCTTAGACTTGCCGTTACTAGCTCAAATGATAGCTATTGACAAGACCTTAATTTTCGATGACAGCTGTCAAACTTAAATCAACCATATCTCGAGAACTACTCATCCTAGACTTGCTTTTACTAGCTCAAATGATTGCTATTGACATGAACTTAATTTTCGATGACAGCTGTCAAACTTAAATCGACCATATCTCGAGAACTACTTATCTTAGACTTGCCTTTACTAGCTCAAATGATTGCTATTGACATGAATTTAATTTTCGATGACAGCTGTCAAACTTAAATCGACCATATCTCGAGAACTACTCATCTTAGACTTGCCTTTACTAGCTCAAATGATAGCTATTGACAAGACCTTAATTTTCGATGACAGCTGTCAAACTTAAATCAACCATATCTCGAGAACTACTCATCCTAGACTTGCTTTTACTAGCTCAAATGATTGCTATTGACATGAACTTAATTTTCGATGACAGCTGTCAAACTTAAATCGACCATATCTCGAGAACTACTTATCTTAGACTTGCCTTTACTAGCTCAAATGATTGCTATTGACATGAACTTAATTTTCGATGACAGCTGTCAAACTTAAATCAACCATATCTCGAGAACTACTCATCCTAGACTTGCTTTTACTAGCTCAAATGATTGCTATTGACATGAACTTAATTTTCGATGACAGCTGTCAAACTTAAATCGACCATATCTCGAGAACTACTCATCCTAGACTTGCCGTTACTAGCTCACATGATAGCTATTGTTAAGATCTTAATTTTCGATGACAGTTTTTAGTTTGACAGCTGTCATCGAAAATTAAGATTTTATTAGTAGCTATCATTTGAGCTAGTAACGGCAAGTCTAGGATGAGTACTTCTCGAGATATGGCAAATTCAAGTTTGACATATGTCATTGAAAATAAAGATCTTGTCAATAGCTATCTTTTGAGCAATTAATGGCTAGTCTAGGATGAGTAGTTCCTGAGATACACCCATTTATAGATGAATTTGTAGAATGAGTTTCGAGTGGAGCTTTGAGTTGAGTTTTGAGTTTGAGTTTTAGAGTGACAGTGACAGTGACAATCAAAAATTATTATTCAAAATAGTTTAGAGGTCATATTTTTTTCTTTTTAACACGTTGACTGCGGGTCTCGGACATAACGCTTTATAAAATGCTCATTATGTGTATGTACTGTTGGCTTTGCCTAATAAAAACAATAAAAATAAAAAATAACGCTACGCAGAGTACTCTGCGATGATGCCCTATGAAAACTGATTGAAACTCATTTTTTTCTTTTCAACATTTTGACTGCGGGCCTCAGTCATCATCTCAGTCGTCACATAACTGATGACTTATGAACACTGAAACACCTTTTTTTTTCTTTTTAATATGTTGACTGCGGGTCTCGTATATGACAACGCATACTCTGCGATGATGACCAATGAAAACTGACTGAAACGCAGCACTTTCCTTATGTTTTCAAAACTTTTCTTTAATCCAGTGACGCTCTTCCTTCAACCAAATAAAGCGATCCGAACTAATACCTAATGATTGACGACATAAATCAAGAGTCAAAATCTAAATTCCCCCACCCAGTGTCAGGCGTAATGATAACCATTGTGTAACATTCAAAAAAACCTATTAAGAGGTAACTCCATTCATTCGTTTAACCTCATAAGAGGTTAACCCTATCGACTGAAAACCAAAAGGAACGGGTTACACTTTCGCTTGTGTTAGGAGGAGAATACCCAAACGAAAGGGTAATCCCGTCAACTGTATAACCCAATGAAGGGGTTTCACTTTCGAAGCAACTAACTCGAAATCGGGGTTGTACGGGCCCTGATCTGTATATTTATTAATTGTATGCACGAGAGCAAGAGCATCTTCGTCTTCTGAGGATGACATGCTGACACATCGATACCGGACAACAGACTGCACTATACTTGTGCCTCTGTCACGTCATCGGCGTCTTGTCCGAGCCATGTCCGCGCCATGCCCGTGCCATGTCCTCGCCACGTCCGTGCCACGTCCGCGCCATGTCCGCGCCATGTCCTTGCCCGATATGTGTGACCTGGGCCTAAAGGGGTAGCAAGACACAAGTAAAACATTACATTCAATTCAACACATCTCTCTCTCTCTCTGAGCTATGGAATGACCTATGCTCGGAATTTCTCTGAAGGACCGCAACGAGATTATCCGACATAGAACTAAAGTTGTCGACATAGCTTGGAGAATCAGTAAGCTGAAGTGGCAGTGGGCTGGCCATATCTGCCGAAGAGCCGTTAAACGTTTAGGTAAACGAGTTCTTGAGTGGAGATCGCGGCTCGGCAAACGTAGTGTAGGACGCCCTCCGGCTAGGCGCAGTGAAAAGAGCTGGGCGCAATGGTGCTCATTATGAGAGGCCTATGTCCAGCAGAGGACTACTATAGCCTGATGATGACGATGATGATGATGATGACAGGTTGCAGGCCCACTGCCGCTTTTATTGAATACAGGCCAAGGTTAACAATTTTAATTTTAATACTAGCATACTTAAATACTATCTCATGCTTTACAATTTTAGGGCATGCTGCCCCAGTTCCTCACGATTATTTTCCAAAACAAAAAGTAATTCATTTTGCAATTCGACACCCGGATAAGAACTAGGCCACCGCGGCTCTTCAATGGCAATAGTCTTCTAAGAGAATAATGTTTTCTTTCACCCTGCAACTAACCTCATTGTTGTAAGATTAAAAATCTACAGATCATGACCATGCTGTCGATCATCTACGGCCATGTTCTGCAAATACAACGCATGCTTTATCTACACTATCTCTGTCGATTTAAGATCAAGGTTCACCTTCTAACTGGTTGAGTATATCTCTCCAAATGTCATTCTCACGCGCACGCGCATGTCGCAAGCAAGTCGCGGACACCGCGCCGGCGTGACGGACGGACGGACAATGATCTGTGCAAATTGTACGTCTGTACCGTGCTTTCAACAAATTCAAATTCGTTTATTACTACATGATCTAAGATTACAGTATAATTCAATGATTTAATTATTGTTAAGGCAACTTTGCACAATTTTAGTTGCGCTTCGACTATACCTCATTTCTTTAGATTTTTTTAAACAAAGCTTCTGTGTCTGTGTACGGGGTGGGTTTTGGTTCTGGGTAACTATAATCTTCATATGAAATGATTCATATAATAGTGATCGAATTTCACATAAGTTCGACTGATTATCTATTTTTGTTAATTCATCACTTCATAACTCAAATTGTAGTATAGGTGTAGATATTTAAAGAAGGAAGATTTTTTTAATTTATTTCAATAATGGACGTAACGTAGAGATCATTATGATAGTATTTAATGCACAATGTAACCTAAGTTAACTAGCTAGTATACGCCAGATAAAGCTCATTCTATACACCATCTGCTATTAAAATATTGATCGAACTCCTTTTGTCGAAAATGTATCGTGTACATAAACTTGATTTCATTATTTCCACGGTAACGAGCTAAAATAGTTTAACTGCAGCAAATTGATATGACAAAACTATCTAAACTTTCAATAACGGTTGATCTTCGCTAGTAATGTTTTTTTACTGATTCTTTAAGTTCGAGATGATGGTAATCAGAGCATCTTCTATCTCATATTTAAATACTGAGAGCTCTCCCATAATTTGTGATTCACGAATTCACTTCGGTATCTTGTTTCGCGCTTCAATTACCATGAACATGTTTAACATGTGCAGGTGTTATGTTCTTCATTAAGTTGGTAATTTATATAAAAATGTACCAATATAATACGACTCATAAAGTAATAAGGCTCTATCGACAGGTTTGGAGATTGGATCGGGTTGGGCCGCGTGGGCGGCTGCGTCTAATTTGTCATTATCCAAATTGAGGACAGGATTCTTTTCTATAAAGCTTCTAAGTTTATTTTTTGAAAGTACATTTAATATGTTATAACAAAAACTTCAACTTCCATTTTGAATTTACAACATTCTGACAACAGAGGTTAATGGTACGAAGTTTTACTATACTGCTAATAAGTAGGTAATTTTAAAAATCAAGTTTGGAGGTGTCCAAAGCATAGCATTATACTCGCTTCAGGAAACAAACAGAAATATAAATCCATAATAATATTATACTCCTCATACATCACCAGCAAAAGTTAATAACTTGAACTAAAACGTAATCCTGTATATGTTGAATAAGATCTCGGTAGATTCACACAGCTATCATAGTAATGTTTGCGTGTATTACAGTTACCGATATATGGATTAGATAGTTGTAGATAGGATAGTTAGGTGGATATGTGGGCGTCGTGCGCATGCACAGGAACTATCATTATCCGCGCATTCGTTATAATGATACTAAATCAGAGCGCGGGATTAATTTTCTAGTTGAAAGTGCTCTGAGTACAATTACTGTTGCAAAATATAGTCTAGCAGCTAGACGGAGCTCGTACACTGCGCCTGCGCACTTGATTGTGCAATATGTATGATTTTTAATATGAGGGCAGTGGCCGGCTGCTGATGTGCCTTATTGTGGTGATAGAGCAACGCTAGGGTTTTTTTGGTTCTTCTACATTGTTTAAGGTGGGTAAATACAATAATGCTAGTCAATATAGGTACTTTATTTTTGTATTTTAAAAGAAGTAAATATGTAGTAGTATGTTGTGAAAAATTTAAGAAATGTGTATGGTAAACCGGATGATGTGGGTAAGTAAATGTTTAGATGTATTAAAAAATAGTTTTTAAATTATAGATTAAATAAATCATAATGGTCAAATAACTCTTCAGAGGCCGTTAGCTGTTAATGAGTTGTCGCAACCGCAATCAGAGTTTTAATTATCGATTAATTCGAATATTACGATCGATTCATTAATGCGAGCTCGGGAATTACAACAACTACATGCATGTATTAGCCACATGCATCGGCCGACGCCGCTGACTCCAGGCAGATGTTCACGTCTCTTAGCTCAAATTACGGTACGGTCAGCATTGGAAGTGCGTCATTTGACTGTTAGATCCAGGATAATTAGATACAGTTTATGGCTTAGGAACTTTGTTTCTCACGGTCCGTGATTCGCCGGTCGCGGGCGGTCGTCATTTTCTTCGTATTTTTTTCCACAATGCAATAAAAAGCGCGAGCTGACCGCAGATACGCGTGTCGAGACTTCCCACCATTTTATTATCTCATTAGTGTGAAGAATGTCTTCATAACGTGTCGCGGCCGCGGGACATACTTCATTACGCACTGTAATGGTGCACATAAAATCCTATATTTCATCTCACTACGTCGCACAAACGGATCATACTCATGGTCGATAGTATCAACCATTGCCGACTTTGCTTGGGCGTTCGAGCGGTTGCCTCACAGATAAACGTCAATACACAATGTCTCTGCCGGATAGTACCGTTTGTTGATCGGTTCAGTAGTAGAGGTCCATTAGAGAAGAGCCTCCAGGCGTTGAGGGTGGCTTGGCCGAGCGGAACGCGCGCAGGCGCAGGCGCAGCTGGTTCCCTCAGGGTGTGCTACTGGGACCAAGATTATATCGCTAAAGAGAATTGTAGCTCGTTTGCTTCTAGGTACCATGTTATTATTGGCACTTGTTTGTTTACTGATCGGCAATCGTTTTATCTAGATGGTAATGTATGTAATTTATGCTGATTATATTATATGGTTAGTTTTAATGAAGATTGGGTATTATTTTTAGTGATTACGTTTGTTGCAACATCTTATCTTGCAAAATTATGGAGAACAGATAGCTTAAGTAAAGATCTGTTAGTGAGATGAACTGTTATGGATGTTTGTTGGACGTTTGATTCGCTTGCATAAGCAAATCTCTTTAAATCTTTGTCTACAAAAGGTATGAAATCATGATTGAAAAACATGAATACGCCAAACGGAGAGTAATCGTAAGTGATTGTGAGCTTTTGTAACGTTGTTCACACGCTAGTGCTGTGCCAGTGCCGCGGGCTAGGGACGGGACACATCCATCACCGTCCCCCCGGGCTCGCCCGCCCCGCGTCCCGCCCGCGTGTCTGCAGATTGTTCTATAATTTTGGCGTTGTGCAACTATCGTTGTGGCAATTTACTCAGAATCTGTCATTTCAATTTTGCCCTTAATTTGAATTATGTTCTGAACTTTGAAACAATTACTACGCCCGAGTCCAGCACGTTCTGCGCCGAATTAAATTTAATAAGATCTCGAAGTGAATGAATAATTTTCGATGTATAATTTGTATTTGACCGTTATTTATAGTTATCGTATCCAATTTCTAAATATAAAATGTCGCCTCAAGACATAATAGCCGATGCAGTAACGAAGCGGACTTATCAAGTTATGCTGTAGGCAGGCGATAGCGCGCGCCGGGACGGTCCGCGCGGACATGCCGAGAGGGGCCGAGATGGGCCCGGGTTATCGCGTCCACTCGACCCCTCTATTTGTCAGAAGCCTCATACAAATAAAATTATGGACATATCCATTCAGATTTTAGTCATAATAAGCATTCGTTCGTAATATCGTTTGTAGGAATTTATTGAAATAGAGATACAACTCTCAACTTATTAGAACTGATATGTTTGATTCAAGATATTGGAAATGTTAATAAGGATTGCCAGATCAATTTTCCTAACATCAGACATACTTATTACAAGCACAATAATTAATAATAATAATAATTCTATTGTTTTGATAGAATAGGTAAGTAGGTACTTTATTGATAATCAAGGCGTGGCAGCCAGTGAGTGACTAATTATCAATCACATCTAAATTACGTATGTTATGTACTCGAGTTTATTCGATATCGAATTTATAACATTTATTATTACTTATTCATCTATATGCTTGGAGTTTCTCTGAAGGATAGAATCTGCAACGAGACTATCCGACATAGAATTAAAGTTGTCGACATAGCTCAGAGAATTAGCAAGCTGAAGTGGCAGTGGCCTGGCCATATTTGCCGAAGAACCGATAACCGTTGGGGTAAACGATTTCTTGAGTGGAGACTGCAGCTCGGCCAACGTAGTGTAGGACGCCATCCGGCCAGGTGGAGTGACGACCTGCTGTCGGCTGCTGGTAGAAGCTGTATGCGTCGAGCTCAGGACAGGGCGCAATGGCGCTCATTAGGGGAGGCCTATGTCCACCAGTGGACTGCTATAGGTTGATGATGATGATGATGATCTATATAGTCCCTATAATAATCAAGATACGCTGTACTATGTCAAGCCAAGTTCAAGCTAACAGAACTGGCGAGTAGCACCGTGTGTAAGGTATTACAGAATGACTAAACCTTACTGTTTTATTGAGCAGCTCTATAATAATGCATGTTATAATTCTCATAAAAGAAATAAATAAATAAATAATAAATAACGCGGGATGTAATCACACAGCATCATGCAGCCCCAAACTAAGCAGAGCTTGTATTATGGGAACCACGTGATTGATATACTACACATATAACATTTTTTTTTGTAAATACATACATATCATACATAGAAAACACCCAGACCCGAGTCAAATATCTACAGAACATGCAAACATTTGTCTCGAAGCGGGAATCGAACCCGCGACCTTCTGCGTCTCAGGCGGACCTTCGCCCACTGCGCCACAGAGGCCGTCATACAAATATTGTAGAAAATTATATTCAAAATCTAATTATATCTACAAAAGTGTACCCGGAGAAAGTGGTTGATGTGCCCTCGATAGAAAACAAGTTTTATTAAATTAAAATAAAGATTATTCAAAGCAAGTTCTAAAGTTTAAGTAAATGATCTACAGAGCTATAATCTACTTCCGCTCCGTATATTAAGCCTGTGGTTCTACATCATAAGTAAACTAGGTAAAGAGAATTATGTGGCTGTTTGTTTGTGCTGATCTCGTTTGAGCTCGTTTTCATCTAGTTTCATCGCATAAAATAGGTATAACTAAAAAATTATCTTCTTTTATTAATTGTGCGAATTTAGAAAGCACACGTTAAATCTTTTCTTTAATTACTATGAAAAATATATCAAGCTGAGATTAGCGCCCTGCACACGTAAAGATCGGACGATCGTACGTTTCGGACTGTGGGTTGGAATAGCGCTTGCTGTTTCCCGCGGTCCAAACTTTACGTGTGCACAGCGCTATTAGTTGCAGATCCCTCATCAGAGCAGGCTTATTTCCAGTAGTGGACTGCTAGTGACTGATGAAGATGTTGGTGTAAAAAGAAAAGAAGAAAAAAAAATTCAATACTTAAACACCTTCCTACATGCATCACATACCTGTTAATAATTGCTTTTACCATTTAAGAGAAAGTTTGATATCTATTACATTCATCTGACTATCAAAATTAACAGTATATAACGATGTCTCTGACCATCTCAACGACACGTAGCGCGCAACGTACAGCGCGTAAGTTCACGAGTCACTTCAAAAGTGTTGATTTGTTTGTGTGTAGCGTCGACCATTATCATAATTTGTACAAATCCCCTTTATATCGAAAGAGTTCGATGAAAGGTATTCAGACAATATTGTGACAAGTAATGGAGGTTGTGTATTTACCGCGGTACGTCGTCGTGCTCCTATGATGGAGAGTATCTCGTCTCCCGCAGCTTAAGCACTTTACCGTTCTATAAATTTTCATAACATCGCTTTATAACTTTGAGATTGGGAAATGAACCCTTATGTAGTAACTTCAACTATTTAAGACGAAATACTTACCTACTTATTTTATTGTACCTGAGTTGCAAGTTTGTAAGTATAATAAATAAGTATACATTATGTTTATCAAATTTACATTCCGATAACAGGTACACGTACAAATAAAAATATTTCAGTAAGTATTTATTCTCATTCGATTATGTTCTTAAATTAAATAATTTTGCTCATTATCAGGCAATATTGCGGTAGAAATTTATTTATAATAAGCTTGAAGAGCATACAGACCACCTAACTGTGTGCAGCGTGCCTGCGCCCGCGCAGCGGTCCGTAAAGCGAGTCTAACGCAGCACTAATCTAATTCTCGATTCCCAGATTCGTTGGCATGTAATCTAATTTATTTAGTCCGTGGACCCCACGCGGCTGAGCCCGGTGCACTGTACGTATACTGTAGTACCTCATCTCCACGCAACGAATACCATAGTTGATCGATTTACAATTAACAGACTAAACTTACACGCTTATTCGCTCCCACCCTTCATTAGACTGACTTAAGTAGCAACGATCACTTACTATGATATTTTTTGTATATATTATACTTTTTAGTTGGCAATTATTATACAAAAAAGCTTATGAAGGTAACAGAAAACCTCTGTTATGAATAAAAAATCAAAACTTTCATAATTTAATTAATCAAAGACCAAATACCAGATGATCAAATACTTGGAACAAATTATTTCTTTAATCAGATTAAAGGAGTTGCATTTCTAGTTTCATTTATAATATGGTTGTAGGGTCAGAGAGGGTAGGGGTAGGGGGGTGTGCACAGCCCGTGACGGGACGTGACTACCGTGTCACGTGACGCGCGCGCGGTGTCACGCCGCGCCGCGACCGGTGTGTCACGCTGCTGCGTCGCTAATTGTGCCGCTCAGCTGTGACAACTACAAATTGGTATCGATGCCCAGCAGCCGACTCAAGTTACAAATCCCTAACACCAAATGCTTCTATTTTTAATACAGAAGGCAGAATTAGACATCTACGAAAAAATAATTGATCGTTTATTGACTTCTGTGCTAGCGAAAACTCTGTTGTATTTGACTGTCAAATGAGTTCAAGTATCTCACACCGTCACACCATTAACTTCAGATCCGTGAAAGGAATTGATAACAAATATCAATAGATATACTTCAAGCTTTCGAGCAGCCTTGCGCGTTCAGGTCTTTTGTTCGCGAGAGTAATGTCTGAGATCGATGAGATGTTATTTGCCGTTGATATTTCGGTAAGATATTTGGTAAGTTGTATTGTTCATTTGTTTCTTCTTTGTTTGAGTTTGTGTCGGCTCCGTGGGGTGCACAGGTCGTTCTTATTTTGGTAATGCGGACTGTTCTGACGAAAAATCCAAAAATATTTGCACAAACTATTTACAGAATCTCATGACTTAAAAACCAGTAAACATTTTACAGTATCAGTTATTATAACCTATTGTTTACGTAGAACATTTGCGTGTGAGAGAAATGTACTCAGACTGCAGAAGAGCACACCTCAACGATTTACATAAAATATTGTTTATGACTTTAGACCTACCCGAAGGGAATGAAAATAAACACAGTAAAGAACATAAGTTACTGCTGTTTTTGCTGCAAAAACTAGTTTAGTAACAAACAATGCGGTACAATCTCCGGCTCAACATTCGTGTCGGTTCGTGACGCGCAGCCTCTCATTAGTCAATTATAAACGCTGGCCGCGACTGTACGCTATCTATAATTGAGATCGATCGCCGCTTGTGACGTTAGAGTGGGTTCACACTGGGGCGGGCGCTGTAAAAATACAAGCACATGCGCATTTGCTGTACAATGTCTTCTTGGTATTACTACTAAATTGTAAGGTACATAAGTTACAAAGATATTTTCTTGATTTTTTTTCTAAGAACTTCCATCTTATTCATCTAAAATATCATTCAGTTCACTGCTTTACTCTGAGGAAAAAGGTAATTGTAAAGAGCAATATGTGATAGGTACACATTACCAACTAACTAGGTATTCTAATAAAAAAATCAAAAACCGTCATGACCTTCAGTATTCAGTACGTAGTAGGGCTTTTAGGTATACTTTAAAGAACCAATAGTGAGTCAATTCCAAAAATATTTTTTTATTTATTAAAGTACTTCTTATTTTACATCATACGTGTGGATACGCTCTACTACTTGCGTTCTGTGCACACTTTTAATTCGTTGTTGTTCTACGGCATATAGTAGGCACTGAAGCGTACCTACTGTAGTGTTTTAGTACTATAGGTAGAGAGCAGCACGATCGGCCAGTTGAGGCGATTATTAACCGGGGTTTGTTTGGATGCAATTTCAGATAATCTCCCGACACGACGAATTAAGCATCTGGCAGGATTGGCTGCTTCGAGGAGTTCTGGTACACGATCACCGAGATCTAGTTGTGATAGCTGGACTTTATGGGGCGTCGAGGAAGTCACACGCAATTTGCTTTAACATTTTAAAGTAAGTGAACCTGTTTTGCAAACAAGAGACTACGAGTACATTCATTGGAATGTCAAGTCGAACCGTGTAACTATCATGTGCATCATGAAATGAGTCTGTCTCCTTGATTTGTATTGAACTAGCTTCTAATTTGACTAAAAGTTTTTTGGTCTTATGTGCTTTCAGCTTAATCATACAATAAACATACATCCAATACAAAAAAATGTTTATGTAGCATATTTTCAGTCATGTGGATCCCATAACGCAAGCTCAGCTCAGCCCCAAACTTAGTCTTAGGCTTATTTTTTTCAACATCACACAGGATACTGTGTGATAATGTCCAGCATTATTTATCTTCATTTCTTAGCTTTCGCCTTTATAATATGAGAAGGAAACAGGATCGAGTAAACTTGTATTAATCCTACTTCCTACTGTAACTTCATTAGAAACATATTAAATTGCCCACCACCACCACCACCACACCAGCCTATATCAGTCCACTGCTGGACATAGGCCTCCCCTAATAAAGGGGGATATGCCCATAATCCCCACGCTGGGCATGCGGGTTGGGGATCGCAGGGCACAGCTTCTCGCACCACCGACGCTGCTGCCCGTCGGTGGCCAGGGGATGTAGCTGTGCCGATTAAGGCTGTGCTATGCCGCAATCAGCCGGCCGCCAGAGCCCCGTTCATTGTTTAAATAAATTTAATTTAAACAACGATTAATAATTATAAATAATTTTAATTAATTTTAAATTGCCCGCTTGACTCTAATGCACTAGTTTCACGGCTGTTGTCCCTCGGACTGACATGATGCCTGAAGTAGTATCGCAGAGTTCCGGCTGAGGGGGAAACAGTGGGGAGGGGGAAGCAACAGGAGTATCGACCCATCAAACTGTCTCGCCGCGAAATGTATGTAAGTTTTTTGAATCCGGTTGCTGTAGTGATGGGGTGCGGCGCTATGTGACGCAATCGCAACAGTTAAATAACAGGTTATTAATATTTATATGGGATCATTCTAGATGTGATATTATGATTACTCACGCGCATCAAAGATATGAGGTATTTACATAATTTGCACAGATTTTATAGGTGCGTCATATTGAGAGTTTTGATTATTATTATTTTTATTTTAAATTGATACGATTTAATACTTTCGTTTATTGCGGTTTGGTGTAGATAATTAAAAAAACAAGTATAAATTTAAACTTTAGACATTTCAAATTCCTGACATGTTTTCAGTTGAGTTTTTCTGTTTTTTTGTCTTGTGTGTTCAGTTTCAAATAAATATATGTCTGTCTATGTTTACGTAGAGGCCTTATTTCAATTTCCTACTCCATCATCAAATCCTGATCACCATATATCTAAAACATCGTTAATTAATAATTGACTCAGGAGTGAGTTTACGGAAATGCATTACAAGACAAGATATTGTACAAGACAAAATATTTAATACAAATTCTGCAAACATTCTCTGACGAGTTTAAAAAAATGCATACATATAAAGTAAGCTGAAATGGTGCCAAATATTTTGTCTTGTAGAATCTCCTGTTCAACGAGACTATTTCAATGAGCCTAAAAAAGATACCACTACTGTATGTTTGTGAGGAGTTTGGTATTCTCTAGATTCCAGGTGATGTTGCTGCATCAAGACAAGGTTCAATGTTCTTGTAATATGATGAATATGACTGAATACCAAATTTTGGATTAGACCTCTAGAAGTTTCTCGAATCACTTCATCAACAAGAAAAGAGCTGATTATCTTCAAACGGCTGAATAGATTTGCTTGCAAGGAAAATTAAATTATTCATCCAGTTATCTTTCAAAAAAAATTTCAACGTCGATTTATCCGTTTAGGAGCTAAGATACTACAGACATACCCACAGATAAACACTTCAAACTTTTTGTGTCGGGGGTAAATTAATAAGTAATGCCGGACATTTTCACATATTTTACAGCCCCAAAGTAAGCAGATAATATAATGATTCTATTTCAGTATAGACCCTTGATAAATATAATAAATTATTTTGAAATTTCTACAACTACATCATCAGCCCAGGTGCAGGAATTACAAAATCCTTCCATAACTACCACATCACTAAGTGCAAGAAAACGTCGCGATTCATGCTCGTTGTATATCCGGCGGCGCAGGCGCAGCCGCAGTTTGAGGGGAGGGGGTGACAATTAATTCCATTTTCTTAGAACATGCGACGCTATCGCCATGCTTGCGTCAGTGTCTCCGCGGGCTAATTTATTCGCCGACAAACGCTTTAATGAGAGCACTCAAAATCGTCCGTTTGATGGTTAAATAGCTGAAATCACCGGCGACCAGATTATCGCCGTGATTTGCTGTTTATAGCCGCATTTTATTAGTTGCCCGATGAACTTTACACATTTTATAAGCATACTTTTGTATATTTGTATAATCTACCTTTCCACCTATTGCCAGTTCCCATACAATGGTTAAAAACGAACGGTTTTTTCTATGTTTTATAATTATTTTCCTTGATAATTGAGCAGAAAAAACGTGATTCATTGTGAAAACCAAGCGGTAACATAATAACTATATATCAAGCCATGCCAGATATAATATTTATGTAGCTGTTGAAATGATCTTTAATATTATCTTCTCATTGCGCCATGCATACGTTGGTACGACCGTTCGTTAGAACGCACGATAGTAACCTGATGCCGCGCACTGCGATGCACTCCCGTAAACTAACATAACGACTACAAGCGCATTGTTTTAAAGAGTGACTTGTAATAGTTAAATTATGAGATTGGTGCTGTAGGGGATACCCCGGAGCGTTTAGTTCTGTTACTTCATTGTTTTATGGGACATTTCAATTTTATAGCGTTGATCTCACAACCGAAAGCTAAAACTTTTCGAAAAATTAAATACACTACCTAACGCCGCTGATACGGCAAAGATTCTAAAATTCAAATAATAATTGAAGATTCAAATTAAAAAATAGTCACAATCTAAATGAATGCTGTATTTGAGACTACTTTGCTTGCTTTTGATATTATATTCAACTTATTTACCCTTTTAATGACAATGATGATTTAGTGATGGGCGCCTTTATGCACTCTGTAAATAATGGTATTTATAATCATAACGTATTTCAAGTACATTATACTGAGGAATACCCCTCCTAATCGCGTTACGCGCCGGCTCGGGTTGCACCTACCGATGCTGGCTGCGCTTGCAATGAAAGCTGTTGTCGGCGCATCAGGTGCCTGTTTGCTGCTATAATCATATTTTTATGTTACTACCTGACACTCTCTTATAGAGCTATATAGCTATCAAAAAAAATGTTTCGCCGAAACCACAGACACTGCTTAGATCGTCTGCAATAGACGCATAGGCTGATGATGATGATGATGATGTTACTATCTAGTTCTGATTTGTATTTATTTATTTTTTGCTTTTAAGTGGATGTAATGAGTTTATGCGTCTAAATGAATAAATATAAAACTATGCAACACCACATAGTACCAAGCTTCATCCCATGGCAAGTCGTTCAACACCGTTCAGATTTATAGACAGCTGATGAATACATCTAGTCATCATCAGCGACTTTGAAGAAACACAAAACACACACTATGTAAAACTTGGTAGAAATAGGAGGCAGAACAAAGATAAATAATTCTTCATATTAATTCTTAAAATTTTTAGTATGTACCAACGTCGTACACTTTTGCTTTCTCCTTAAGTCTTTCCACATGGTAAAAAGTCCAAATGAATAGGTACATAAGCATGCTTCACCCGCTTTTTACGTGAATAAGGTTCTAATAATTACAATAACATAGCAAATAGCTCTGAGGTTGCAAATAGTTGAGTTAATAGTTATGGTAATTCTAGGGTAGAATTTCAGACATTCTGGTAATAGTTTTATGCTCCATCTACGGAATGAGAAAGTAGACAAATTGATGCTTGTCTCTGGAATCTGAGCTATCGCTGCAATTTGTAACCTATCTGATCCGAGCGGGGCCTCTGAATGATCGGGTTTATTTGTAAATTATGAATGGAATGTTATGGAATATTTTTAGTACCAAACGGTAGTCATGTGCTACTAAAAAATAATGAGAGAATATCCAGTCATTTAATGTTGGGCAGAAGTGTACAACCTGAAAGCTCCCGTGAGGCTGAGGCATGCATCAGTCAGCACAACTATAGTAACAACGCCCGCAGCCCGATCTGGGAACTTGTAATATAGGTATCTGTGCCTCTTTGACCTATGCACAAAGGAGAGCAAGAGCAATTCAACTAATAAACTATAGAGTTAAAAGAAAAAAAAGTTTAAAAAAATCATCAAACTCAAAAACTGAGGCTGTTAAGGGTTATATCTTCAATATTTAAGTACGCTTACTGTTTTGTTTTTATCACTGTTCTTCAAACATAATAACTAGAGTCCAGAAGAAAACTGAAATCGAACCTGAAAGTTCTTTAAGAATTTATTTAAATGACACTCAAGATTTTTTTCTTTGCAAACTGTTGTATCAATTGATAACTTGATTTAGTTTCAGAAACGGGTCTTCACAGTGTTACACTTCTAAGTAATATTATTGTACATTTATCTTGCGAAAGCTGCTGCGCTATTCGCCTTTATCTCGTGTAAGGATCGCGGGCGAGGCGAACGTGACCCTCGACCGCCGTCCGACCATCCACCCGACCATCACGGTTGGAGTCATCCGGCCATCCAAGTGAAATGGAGTCGAACGTGAAACAATCGAGATGTGTACGGCCGTCCAGCCCGGTCTGTACGGGACGCGAGTGACATTCCAATCCAGTGATAGCGATCTCAGAATATGTGTACCTGTGAGAACACCAAATGTCTCTTATATGATGCAGGACGAAAAAGATTTTACAGTATAAAAACAAAACATTATGTACATCTTTACGTAAATGACTATAAAACATTGGCCCCCTTACTTATGAACGCTATTTAAAGTTAACCAATGCTCAAAGTTAGCCCTGTCACTGTCTGTCATTACGCTACGGTAAGAGATGCCAATAATCTAAGCATTGTTTATCTTTTGAAAGATGTTCATAAGTAAGGCCATGGGGTTTTTGGAAATTGAGAACTGGATTTAAGTACCTATCGCATAAACTGTTCGTCCTCATCAACCTTTACTTGGGAAACCCTCTCAAATAGAGGCGAAATATTAATAGAGGAAAAATATTCAGTAAACATCATAAAAGGCAAGCCGATGTTCACAGAAAATAGAGGCCTGTTTATTTGCCTGGATTGTTACTTATAATAAGCAGCTTTTTTCATACCAAATATTGTCAGTCCGTGTCGGCATCGTCCCGGGGCGTTGTGTGAGCTCCTCCGCGTCGTGTGTTTGTGTTCGGACAGACTCCGTGATGGAGACGATGTCGATCAAGGTGATACGACTACATACAGACAAGCTGCTTCGTTTCATTACGTCATTTGTAATTTGTCTATATTTGATTGTTTGATGGCTGATTGTCTGGTGATGTATGATTGGTTAGTTGATTTGACACATGCATTATCTATTAGTGGCTTTCTAAATCATATGAAACAAAAAACAATCGATATCAGACGGAGTGAGCTGGGATCTGGGTGCCTAGTGCGAGTTTTTTTACCAGCTCGATTGCGTTTGCGTTTACGGAAATTTTGTATGGAAAGGAGTCAGTAACACGCGTTTTTCACTAGATGGCGCTACCTGGATTCCATATAAATTTGCGTTAACGCAAACGCGATCGAGCTGGTAAAAAACTCGCACTAGGCACCCTGGTCGGTTAATATTATGAGTAGAAGTCGTTGTCTTCGTCTTCCGTTCGGTTCGGTCCCAGGCTTTATACATGCTAGAATACCAGCCTTCCTGTATGTACTCTACAGTAAATGGTAAATGTTGCGAATGTATCTGTTAATTTAAAAACCCCTCCCCCCGCCTGCTCCCTGCCCGCACCCGCCATGCATCACGCCGCGGGGGCACGTCGCGCGCCTCTAACAACTTCATTACTCTACCTGTGTACCTACTGTGCGGGACCTAGGTACCTATTACTTACTTCAATGTTGAAGTAGCCGAGTTCATCGATACCAATAAGTACTTGATTGCTAAATCGTGATCAGCACATAGAAAGTGTGAATACGTTGTATCTTAATCTTTACAAAATAGATAGGACCAAGCCTATTTTTTTGTATAGGCACAACACTTTGAGTGGTGAATAACACAACGACACCCCTGACGATGCAGGCACAGCTCGAGCGTGTAACCCCCCCCTAAAAATAATACTCCCCCATAAAAACTTTCCTTTTATATTTTCTCATTTGGCCATATGATGTCTAGTTTGGTTAGAACCCTACGCATATACCGTACATAACCCGCGATTCTTTCGAGGTATTTTAAAACGATTTCTCTAGCCTACCCTAAGATTATCTACCTACCTGTAAATTAAACGATTTCTCTAGCCTACCCTTAGTTTTTCTACCTACCTGTAAATTATATATTCTAACACAATTCTGATCGGAAACACTTTCTGAACTTACTTTCTACGATTCCTACACATAACCTAATAACTTATTTGGAGTTTCATTCTCTACTCTTGAATCTAGTGGTTTACAGCCTATAGTTATTAAATAGTATATTAGATATGCTAAAACGTAATACATTATATTGATATGAATCTTTCATTCTGACTCTCTGAAATCAGTAAAGGATTAATGGATCTAATTCTCTTTCATACTGGCTTTTGTGATTGACGTAAAACTTGTGAATATAATTATCTTTCATACTGGCTCTTTTGATCGGCATGTGATCATGAATAGTTTTGTCTCTCACATTCTGACTCTAAATTGGCATAGGGACGCGCTCCGCCCCGCGCGTCCTGTGGGTTTCGTCTCCTTACTTGGGTACCCCCCACCAAGATTTAATTTTGGGGGTTGAGAACATGCCTCATTACTGTCTGTAATTGTATGGTCAGTCTTTTGACAAGCAAAGGAGTAAGAGGGAGTGATTTTTCAGCTAAGGTGCATCAAATCACTGATATTGATAATACCTATAACTTAGGTAAAATGAAGCAGTTATTTGTCTGCTAATACAATACGAAATGTCCAAGGAATTAGATTCCTAAAATGTTAGCTTAGCTATACACTTGAATAAGAAATCAATGATATATTTCACCATGATTACTGATAGTATCAAAGACTTACATTTGCCTGTCTTTGTAGCGTGCACCTTATTGGTTGTACCTCATCTATTGCGAGGATTTATTGTGTAGATAAGAACTGCATCTGCTTGTCTTAGTAGCTTCAATAGCTTGATAAAATATATCAATACCCTTATTAGGCAATCACCTCATCTTGTGCGAGGATTTTAATATGAAAACAAAGGATTCCATTCCTGGACAATTTTATATTGAATCATAGAACTTAACTGCTCATTCTCTCCAGTTAATAGGTAGATAGATAATTATATATAATATACCTTTACAGGCTAGATAGATTTTAAAACAATATATTATTGAATCTAAAAATAGAACGGCTTGGCCTGCTGGACTTAGCTAGGACGCTGCCACCATAATGATCTAGATTTTACCAATAGGCTAAATAAATTCCTGCCTGCCTACTTTGCTAGGCCTATTCAGGCAGGTTTGACTTTATAACGTAATATATATTATAGAATCTACAAAAGGGACGGCTTGGCCCGCCGGATTTAACGTGAAGAAAATACAGGACCTAGATTTAACAAATATACTAAATAAATTCCTGCCTACCTACTTTTCCCAGCCTACCATTGAACCTGAACCTACGTAGGCCCTAAAATAGCCAAGTGTTTGATTCTTTCAAAACTAGAAGTACGACCTTCTCATTTACATGTAAACGTGCGTGTCTCTCATCGGGGTGTAATGATGAGATACCTGGCTAACTGCTAGACCTAACGTCCCTACAAATATGTACGTGTACCTACCACCCTAGCCCTAAACATATAAGTGTGATAGATAAATATATAGATAAGTACGGGAAGTCTGTTACCAAGCGACCTAAGGCAACAGATGGAAAGTGGGTAGGAAGTAAGGATGAGGGAAAGATTTTCTCACTGCCGGTCAAGCAGGCTCACAAGACCGATCAGGGTGCTGACGGCTAAAGGTGTCTTGGCCGCAGTAAGAGCATGATGGAACCCCACAAAGCTAAGGGCAAGGAACGTAGCCCTTGGGTATAACACCGCAAGGTTTCCGGACTACGTTTGAAGTGATCATTCAAACAAGCCTTCTACCCTTCTCATTTACTTGCTCAATACGCATGGTCAGCAGGCTCACCAACCAATTGAAGGACGTGAAGGAGTCTTAGCCACGTATTGAGAAACAAAGAAAGAGCAGATCATCTCTGAACTCGCTATACTCTCGTCTATTATCTGTCTTGAATTACGCATGGTCAGCAGGCTCACTAGACCAATTTAAGGGCGTGAAGGTGTCTTAGCCACGTAATAGATAATAGTCGAAAGTTCACTTTAAATTACGCTTGGTCAGCAGGCTCACTAGACCAATTTAAGGGCATGAAGGTGTCTTAGCCACGTAATATCACTTGATAATTTACACTGAATTTACTTTACGAATTATAATCGTATAAAAATGGCGATAAGGCTTGGATGAACGATAACTTCTTGGGAACCGTGGACCGTCCGTCCGTAATTTCGCCTCGACTTATTCTTGTTCCTCCCCGTACTGATAATTGTGGAATGATCTCGCCGTACCGATAATTGTGGAATGATCCCGAATGTGCCTAAATTCCCCTTTTTAAAACCTTTTTCGTTCCGCCTCATCGCATTCGAAACGCAATAACAAGTTCCGGAAGTTACGCTCAATCTAAATCTACCTCAGTCAATATTTTGATAGAAAAGTGATACATTATATAAAGTATTTCTATCAAAAGTTTATCCTTTTAATCAGTTATGAATAGTAATAATTATCTTACAGGATTTCCATTAATTTAGCGATAATAAATACCTTTCGTATTACGTTGCTTGAACTGATGGATTATTCTAAAACAGGCCATTCTGAACATTATATCTATTGCGTTAAGAGTTCATTTCATTATCTAAATTTGAGTGAACCTCCATATAGTCCCGCTTGGCAGCTCTGCTAACTCAATGATCAGACCCATCCAGTCCAATATGGTCTTTATGTTTATAAAGTTAAGGTTTAAATTATGCTTTAAAGTGTGTTTTCAACCTAAAACTTTCCACTCATTATTGTTTACGCTGCATTTTTCACAAAATGCAATAACAAAATCCGGATGTTAGCTCATTTATAATCTACCCTCATTTATATTAAATGTACCATTTCTGCAGTTAAATTATTACAATAAAATAGTTATTGTTATGCTAACTTTATGATTATATTCATTCGTGAAATTCAAGATGTTTTATAAAGCTTTATGAATTCAATTAATCTAGCAATAATTAAATAACTTTTCTTCAGTTTGTTGATTGACCTACCCAACTATTTAGAACTAGTAATTATGGTTCTTATACTTGATAAGTTAGAGTTCATTTTATATTTTCAATAAATGGTTGAATCTCCTATAATTCGTTGTTTGACGTCGCTAGTGTTTTTAAATAAAGCAAGCGGTGATGCCATCTTTTTTATTTATTATGCAATATTATGTCTAAGCTTCTTTAATGCATTAGTTCTTGTCGCTAGTGTTTTTGCCCGCGTATTTTCAAATATAGCAAGCGGTGATGCCATCTTTTTTATTAATTATGCAATATTATGTATAAGCTTCTACAATGCATTATTTGCTGGCGCTAGTGTTTTCACCCGCGTATTTTTAAATAACGCAAGCAGTGATGCCATCAATTTAATTTATTAAGCAATATTATGTCTAAGCTTCTTTAATGCATTACTTCTTGTCGCTAGTGTTTTTGCCCGCGTATTTTCAAATAAAACAAGAGGTTTATTTATTTACCATCGAGTTGAAGAGTTAATTTTACGTTCAAAGAGACTGGTCTACCAAAAGGTTTATTTAGATACTATATTTTCCTATATTTGTGAGTGACGGAACACACCATAGGGTTCTGTTCCGTTACAGCCAACCCCCAATTTTTACGCAGGTGAGTAAATATTTAACTGAAGGAAAAATTTTAACCCATTAATTTCACAAATATATAATATTATTTCATGGATAAGTCATTTAACTAAGTACAAATTTCTAATTTGCTAACATTTGAATCCAAATATTTGAATTGGCGCCTGTATGTAAATATGTTGTGTGTTCTTACAATATGTTAATGTGTTTAAACTGAAATATAAACAAGCATCAATGAGCATTTAATTTTTTTTTATAGAATAATACTCAAAGTCTATATCTCTTGTTGAATTCAGATTCTTCGAAAAAGGAACTTGATTGTGAAGCAAATCAATCCTAATGATTTGATGTAAGAGCATCCCATGAACCTCTTTTCCTCAGTAATACGAACACTTACACCACCTTCTCTCAAACCCGAATTCATCAAGAGCATTTAAGCTCTTTAACTAAATTAAAACTTGATTAATATCACAGAGCATGTATAGTGTGCGTAAATTTCTTTCGTGCGTGTAGAGTAGGACTCTTTATGAGATCAGCTATATTAGAATATACTGATGAATGTCTTCAGACTTAACCTAACACCAAACTTCCCCATAAAAGGTCCTTGTATGTATTCTTAAATGTTATTTGCATTCAAAGTCAACAAACCGTTTCTAGTCATGTTATTGATTAATCATCTAGGCCCTCCATAATTTTTTTTCTATAAACACTACACTTGCATTGCATTAACTTTCATTGCCATTCACGCCACCTTAAACAACTAATCAACGCATTGAAACCAGAAACTACGAAAAAATTGTACTGTTTCTCTAACAGCCAAAACCTTGTTGAATGTAACGAAACAACCCCCCAGTTGGGTAATCCCACTCACGTTTCACCGCATTTTATTTTTAAATTTAATTAATTTTGGTTTAATGTTTGTATTTGACAAACGTCAAACCCAAATCAATCAAATTCAAACTGAAAACTAGCAATTTATTTGATTTTTGCAGTTCACTAAATTGTTTATCTTAAAATATTTCCTTTCCCTTTTTGAAATGTATGCTTTATTTTATTAAAATTATTTTATTTACTTACTTGATATGATTTAACTTATCCACTATCTATAAATTAAGCTCAGGTAGTCATCTAATCTGATTTTCTATCTGTTTGACAGACTGAATGACGTTTATAGCGACGTTTCTATGTATATTTGTCAGTTTTTTTTAAAAGAATACTCACTTATTTTAAAACGTCTAGATGTTAAGCAACATTAATTTGTTAATTATTCTTATACTAGTATAATCTAAGAGTACTAACTTATAATTAACTTTAAATTAGATTTCCGGTAATTTTGTCTTAAATTAATTAATTAATTTTTTAGATTTTTATGTTACTTTTTGAAAATAAGTTTTGATATAACTTTCAATTACTTCAGTTCTTTTCCCAAAACAAAAGAACTGAAGAAATTGCTAACAATGAATACTTCCTAATCTCTACTTTAATTATTTTCTATGTAAATAGTACCATACAATGTAAGTAGATCCTATTAGATATGGCGTAAATGAGCTATACCTACCTTCTTTATTTCGACCTACGAGTATGTGCTGAACCCAAACTAATAACCAAATAGAGAAGTTCAAGTTAATTTTAGATTCATATAATGTAATCTTATCCCATGTCAATATTTAATCCCCATAATCCGCTTAATCTACGAATTTGAAATAAATTATTCTAAATGATTTGAATTGTTTTTCATTTATTTCAATCTATTTTCATTTATCTTATTTATTTCGCTTGATGACAGTTTATTTCGAATTATTTATATTTGTTTTATTAGGTATATTGGAATATTAAAAGAATATATATTTTTTTTGTAAAAAGGCTTCAATTATTTCCGATATCATTGACAATTCCTACTATACCTACATATCTATATGTACCTCTGATTAATTATTTCATTTTTATTTTCAATAAAATTAATGAAAATGAACTTAATATAAAGTATTACGACAAAACTTTAAATATCAACCCCCCATTTTTTTAACTAAACCGTATTTATGATTTGTTTCTGTTTTTTTAATTCCAACCCCCCATTAATTAAACTAAACCGTAACAATGTTTTGTTTCTGTTTTGAAAATTAAAAAGTAAACTATTTTAACTAAACTGCTTATATAAATGATGAAATCAAAATATTTATCAAAAGACAAATGACCTAGGCTCTAAATTACAAAACCAAAAACCTAGTTTTATTCCGTTCTATCTATCTGAATTTTATCTTTACTGTAAAATAACTATCTGACTAATCGTATATAAGTTATAACTAAACTGCATTTTTAAATTAACGACACCATAATATTTAACAAAACGACCTTAGTTTTAAACTTAAAACCCTCAATTTAGTTTTCTTCTATTCTTAATTCCGTTCTATCTATATAAATCATACTTATGCAAACGGTGAAATAAGTATCCGCCTAAAAGTAGATGTAAGTTATAAGGTTCCTATTAAAAAAAGCAATGTTGAGGAAAGCGGTGTACCGATAACAATTTTCATTAGTAGTATCAGTAATAGTTAAATTTGAGACTACCTTATAACAAGCCAATACCTACCCTAGTATGAACGCTTGGTCATTTTAATAAAAGTTTTGTACGAACCTACCTTCCTATCACGTTATGCAAGTAAATTAAGTGTAACTTACCACCTTCCTATCACGTTATGCAAGTAAATTATGTGTAACTTATCTCAATTATCTACCTGCCTCAGTATTTTATCTTACCTAGTTATGTTGTGTTACATTAACATAATATTTATCGTACATAACTTACAAACCTAACCTATCACCAATGAGTAAGTAAGTAGCTCAAGCTAGCCGAAAATCGAAATGAAGGAGAGGGCGTGATTCTACGACTACCTACTACTTCAAGTAGATACTATACTTATTTCAGTATCTAGTTGTCTCCCAAACTCAAGAAGTCCTAATGCATGAATACTACCTACTTACTAAATTTTACGAAAAAAAACTGTTTCTATTTTTATTTTATGTGAAATCTTACGAATACAGAAATTAAGGTTATGAATTTTAATATGTAAACACGTCTATCTCTTTCTTAAACTAGAAATAAAGTGCTGAACAAATTTAGGTGAAACTCCGCACTTGGCCAGTTCCAATTTAGGAATCCACACAAGCGAATCCGCAGACGTTTACCAGTAATAATCTAAACTAACTCACTTCCTATCGCAACATAAAATAAACTAAGTGCTGAACTAATTTAGGCGAAACTCTGCATTTGGGCAGTTCCAATTTAGGGATCCACACGAGAACTACTAAGTTGCATTTACCTAACTCTTTCCCAAGAGTCAGAAATCAACAACCTACAGAGAGAAAGAGAGAGAGAGAACCTACATCCCTACGCGTCATCAAACGGCCCCCACTCCAAGCTGTGTCTGAACGAAAAGTTGCTGAACTACTTATGACTCCGAAAACTTTCTACAAATTTTATTTTCACTGAAATATAAAACTAAGTAATCTACGAAACAACATTTTCTAGACTTATTTTTACAGAACTAAACGACGCCACTAGCGTTTTTGCAAACTTTTTTTTTTTTTCAAATAAACTACGCCTCGATCGTTTTTACAGACTTTAATTTTTTTAACTGAAGCTACGCCACGAGCACTTGTTTTGTTTATTTTATTTTCGTGTAATGAGCTACCCCACGAGTAAGTTTCCGATTTTATTTTTACGCCACGAGCACCTTTATCCAACTACTAGACGATCACGCACGGCCTATGTGCACTAACACTGTCGGACGTAAAATCGCAATCTAGCCTAACCCACGTTCTTGCTAAATTTCAGTCTATTATATGTTAAATTATCACCTGTACTATTAGTTATTCTGCGTATAAACTTAAGAATATACGTATCTATTTATTACTTTATCTCATTATCCTATTATTATCAATCAAGTTTTGGAATAAGAATCTGAACCCTACGAATAAACTGCGACTAAAAGTAACACCATCAGTTCGAAGAAGTTCACTGCTTGAATTTTAAATAAATATACCGACACTGAGCTACCTACTTTACACTATTTTTTTGCTACTTATTTTATACTACCTACTTACTTAATCGTTGTAAAACCTCTCCTCTATACGCGGCAACAAATTGTGCGAAATAATTCCGCACTGTACACTACTTATAACTATACCTAAGCAAATCTTCAAACCTACATAATTTCTCAAATATGTACATATTTCTTACATTTTATGTAGAATCTTAACAGATAATAATACTAAATTATGTTAAATCAATAATCTATACTGCTAAAATAAACCGCATTACTTGTATTAATACCAAATCCTGTTCACGGCAAGCTAAATTGTAACCCCCCCCTAAAAATATCTCTATTAAATAATTATTTAGTTTTTAAATTTGAAGCCATGGAAAGTCAACGTGGTAACCCTACGCATGCCCTGTACATAACCCGCGATTCTTTCGAGGTATTTTAAAACGATTTCTCTAGCCTACCCTAAGATTATCTACCTACCTGTAAATTAAACGATTTCTCTAGCCTACCCTTAGTTTTTCTACCTACCTGTAAATTATATATTCTAACACAATTCTGATCGGAAACACTTTCTGAACTTACTTTCTACAATTCCTACACATAACCTAATAACTTATTTGGAGTTTCATTCTCTACTCTTGAATCTAGTGGTTTACAGCCTATAGTTATTAAATAGTATATTAGATATGCTAAAACGTAATACATTATATTGATATGAATCTTTCATTCTGACTCTCTGAAATCAGTAAAGGATTAATGGATCTAATTCTCTTTCATACTGGCTTTTGTGATTGACGTAAAACTTGTGAATATAATTATCTTTCATACTGGCTCTTTTGATCGGCATGTGATCATGAATAGTTTTGTCTCTCACATTCTGACTCTAAATTGGCATAGGGACGCGCTCCGCCCCGCGCGTCCTGTGGGTTTCGTCTCCTTACTTGGGTACCCCCCACCAAGATTTAATTTTGGGGGTTGAGAACATGCCTCATTACTGTCTGTAATTGTATGGTCAGTCTTTTGACAAGCAAAGGAGTAAGAGGGAGTGATTTTTCAGCTAAGGTGCATCAAATCACTGATATTGATAATACCTATAACTTAGGTAAAATGAAGCAGTTATTTGTCTGCTAATACAATACGAAATGTCCAAGGAATTAGATTCCTAAAATGTTAGCTTAGCTATACACTTGAATAAGAAATCAATGATATATTTCACCATGATTACTGATAGTATCAAAGACTTATATTTGCCTGTCTTTGTAGCGTGCACCTTATTGGTTGTACCTCATCTATTGCGAGGATTTATTGTGTAGATAAGAACTGCATCTGCTTGTCTTAGTAGCTTCAATAGCTTGATAAAATATATCAATACCCTTATTAGGCAATCACCTCATCTTGTGCGAGGATTTTAATATGAAAACAAAGGATTCCATTCCTGGACAATTTTATATTGAATCATAGAACTTAACTGCTCATTCTCTCCAGTTAATAGGTAGATAGATAATTATATATAATATACCTTTACAGGCTAGATAGATTTTAAAACAATATATTATTGAATCTAAAAATAGAACGGCTTGGCCTGCTGGACTTAGCTAGGACGCTGCCACCATAATGATCTAGATTTTACCAATAGGCTAAATAAATTCCTGCCTGCCTACTTTGCTAGGCCTATTCAGGCAGGTTTGACTTTATAACGTAATATATATTATAGAATCTACAAAAGGGACGGCTTGGCCCGCCGGATTTAACGTGAAGAAAATACAGGACCTAGATTTAACAAATATACTAAATAAATTCCTGCCTACCTACTTTTCCCAGCCTACCATTGAACCTGAACCTACGTAGGCCCTAAAATAGCCAAGTGTTTGATTCTTTCAAAACTAGAAGTACGACCTTCTCATTTACATGTAAACGTGCGTGTCTCTCATCGGGGTGTAATGATGAGATACCTGGCTAACTGCTAGACCTAACGTCCCTACAAATATGTACGTGTACCTACCACCCTAGCCCTAAACATATAAGTGTGATAGATAAATATATAGATAAGTACGGGAAGTCTGTTACCAAGCGACCTAAGGCAACAGATGGAAAGTGGGTAGGAAGTAAGGATGAGGGAAAGATTTTCTCACTGCCGGTCAAGCAGGCTCACAAGACCGATCAGGGTGCTGACGGCTAAAGGTGTCTTGGCCGCAGTAAGAGCATGATGGAACCCCACAAAGCTAAGGGCAAGGAACGTAGCCCTTGGGTATAACACCGCAAGGTTTCCGGACTACGTTTGAAGTGATCATTCAAACAAGCCTTCTACCCTTCTCATTTACTTGCTCAATACGCATGGTCAGCAGGCTCACCAACCAATTGAAGGACGTGAAGGAGTCTTAGCCACGTATTGAGAAACAAAGAAAGAGCAGATCATCTCTGAACTCGCTATACTCTCGTCTATTATCTGTCTTGAATTACGCATGGTCAGCAGGCTCACTAGACCAATTTAAGGGCGTGAAGGTGTCTTAGCCACGTAATAGATAATAGTCGAAAGTTCACTTTAAATTACGCTTGGTCAGCAGGCTCACTAGACCAATTTAAGGGCATGAAGGTGTCTTAGCCACGTAATATCACTTGATAATTTACACTGAATTTACTTTACGAATTATAATCGTATAAAAATGGCGATAAGGCTTGGATGAACGATAACTTCTTGGGAACCGTGGACCGTCCGTCCGTAATTTCGCCTCGACTTATTCTTGTTCCTCCCCGTACTGATAATTGTGGAATGATCTCGCCGTACCGATAATTGTGGAATGATCCCGAATGTGCCTAAATTCCCCTTTTTAAAACCTTTTTCGTTCCGCCTCATCGCATTCGAAACGCAATAACAAGTTCCGGAAGTTACGCTCAATCTAAATCTACCTCAGTCAATATTTTGATAGAAAAGTGATACATTATATAAAGTATTTCTATCAAAAGTTTATCCTTTTAATCAGTTATGAATAGTAATAATTATCTTACAGGATTTCCATTAATTTAGCGATAATAAATACCTTTCGTATTACGTTGCTTGAACTGATGGATTATTCTAAAACAGGCCATTCTGAACATTATATCTATTGCGTTAAGAGTTCATTTCATTATCTAAATTTGAGTGAACCTCCATATAGTCCCGCTTGGCAGCTCTGCTAACTCAATGATCAGACCCATCCAGTCCAATATGGTCTTTATGTTTATAAAGTTAAGGTTTAAATTATGCTTTAAAGTGTGTTTTCAACCTAAAACTTTCCACTCATTATTGTTTACGCTGCATTTTTCACAAAATGCAATAACAAAATCCGGATGTTAGCTCATTTATAATCTACCCTCATTTATATTAAATGTACCATTTCTGCAGTTAAATTATTACAATAAAATAGTTATTGTTATGCTAACTTTATGATTATATTCATTCGTGAAATTCAAGATGTTTTATAAAGCTTTATGAATTCAATTAATCTAGCAATAATTAAATAACTTTTCTTCAGTTTGTTGATTGACCTACCCAACTATTTAGAACTAGTAATTATGGTTCTTATACTTGATAAGTTAGAGTTCATTTTATATTTTCAATAAATGGTTGAATCTCCTATAATTCGTTGTTTGACGTCGCTAGTGTTTTTAAATAAAGCAAGCGGTGATGCCATATTTTTTATTTATTATGCAATATTATGTCTAAGCTTCTTTAATGCATTAGTTCTTGTCGCTAGTGTTTTTGCCCGCGTATTTTCAAATATAGCAAGCGGTGATGCCATCTTTTTTATTAATTATGCAATATTATGTATAAGCTTCTACAATGCATTATTTGCTGGCGCTAGTGTTTTCACCCGCGTATTTTTAAATAACGCAAGCAGTGATGCCATCAATTTAATTTATTAAGCAATATTATGTCTAAGCTTCTTTAATGCATTACTTCTTGTCGCTAGTGTTTTTGCCCGCGTATTTTCAAATAAAACAAGAGGTTTATTTATTTACCATCGAGTTGAAGAGTTAATTTTACGTTCAAAGAGACTGGTCTACCAAAAGGTTTATTTAGATACTATATTTTCCTATATTTGTGAGTGACGGAACACACCATAGGGTTCTGTTCCGTTACAAGCGGAGAGCGTCGTCATCATGTCCGAGGCCCGCAGTCAACATTCTAGTGTATAAATGTATACCTAAATGCCTTTGGCTATTTACGAATACCATGACACAAAAAAAAACATAGGTACTCAAACAAAACTACACGAATATCTACTTGTTGCTAAAATAAATTATTTTCAATTGACATTGTCGGTACATCCTGCCATTACCAAAATGTCTAAAGCCTCGCCGAGTAGGTAACTGTTTCTCTTAATACTTAAATGTCCGTGATTACCGTTACATCCAAAATCGGGAAGTAAACTGCCACTTAGCGGGTTATGGTCCACAAACTATATTGGACCACTAAACAGCTCCGCGTGTAACAGATGAGACATACGCGGAGTGTTTTCACTGCGGAGATATTCGCGAACTCATTTATGTGTCATTTATGGAGGAGGTGACGTCAGCCTCTGAATCAAAGTTTTATGTACCGAATTATTGAACAAGTTCTTGCGAGAACAAGAGAATAACACAATTATTTGCGTTGGATCTCGAATAGGCAGCAGAACAGTGCTCATACGCTTTATACGGCTAGCAGCCGCCGCCAGAGGTTGTACGATGTCGTCGCGCTTCAACATCGCTTTTATGCGCTCTGACAAAGCGGGCCATCTCTCACAGCTGTTTTAGATAAGTGAGTATTACAGCCGCTAAATTATATTAAATTAATCGATAAAATTAAATTGATCACAGAAAATACTGGCTTTAGTTATAAGCATATCGTTTTAGCGTTTACTTGGTAACATTGTCACTTGTCTCAGGCGGTTGTAGTTCGGTTATAACGCGGGTTATCGCTGCTAAGAGGGTCGGCAGATAGCGCTCACGATTACAGCATTACAGTAACTTAGCGCCTTTCAGCCACCATGCGCCAGCGCCACATACTCGTGTGAGGACGAGGGAACCTGGCATAAATATTAGGCCTTATTATTACATTTTATTGACTCAATCTTTAAAAGTCAAGTCCTCGCATTTTATTGATTCAAAGTATGATAATATCTGTTTTGAAGGCTTGGGTTCTTTGCTCTTTTACCGTTTTTACGTAAAGTAGGTAAACCTGAGGTAAGTCCTATATCGCATGACACTGGCACTGGCATGGCACGTCGCGATGCGCCGTCGCTGGTACTTTGCAAGTGTTTATGTAAATGGCCGCCGCGGGGCGCCACCTCCGACACGCGCGTTAACTCGCACATCACATAAATTGTTGATGTAACAAATTAAAAGCTTTTTATAGCCCTCTCGAGATTGAATATCGTTGTTAATATCTAACACCGATGAAATTATATTCTAATAGGTAACCACGTGCCCGCGACGCAGAGAGAATGTCGAAACCGGAGACCAGAGGTCGACCGGACCCAGGGAACTGCCGATGCCGGCTGTTGATTGATAGTACGTTACAGCAGGTAGCTAGATTCCTGGGCTTGATTTTATAAAAGACGGTGCCTTTGTTGTTTATTTTACTTTGGTAAGTGAATCGTTAGAACAAATTATTGAATAGTTGTTACAAAAATAACTTTCTTAGCGATATTCAGTATAATAGGTTGGTACTTGTGCCTACGACTATCAACGTAACATCGATCGGCAAAATCATGCAAAAAGCAATTTGGAATTTTCCTCGCAACCACTCCAACCGCAAGCCTGCTCGCTCTTATCTCCTTGAGTGCTGTGTCGGCCATCTGCGTAATGAGTGGTCACACTAAAAGCTGGCTGCAGCCGCCGCCACCGCACGACAGGAGAGCCGCGTGTATGTACTTACCATCATCAATTGCTCGACAACCGTTACTGCGGAAAGGCAACTTAGCAAATAAATGAGAAAAGTATTATGTAATTAGAAGTAAAAGTTTAAGCGAGTTTTCTTCATACAAAAGGCTAAACATTCTATGCGCTAAGCGAATATGAATAGGCACGTTTATGAACTTTACGGTTTTCACTTAGAAGCGGCGAGCAGTCTCCAGGCAGTAAGTACTGGGAGGTAGTTACTGCGGGACGGCGAGTGATTTATTTCAATGTTTCCGCGAACCTCTGCCACATCAGTTTTGCCGCTAAAGCCGCACTAACTACAAATCATCAAACACAATCTACTATTTTAAAAGCGAAACACACAGCCTCATAGAACAGCTGGGGCGGTGCAGGACTGGCTTTGCAAACAAAGGTTTAGTTCAAAACAACTAACTAAAATGTATAGCACTCAGATATCGCTCAAAAAATATTGGTAAGGTAGGAACGGTTCACTCTAAAATGAGGCGTTAATTTTTTTTTTATCCCACAGAAAGTACCCAACGCATTGTTAATGTCTCGTTTTTGTACCTTTGATAATATTTAGTGGAGTACACCAGTGTTTATGTGCACACTGTGTAAGCTCTCAGGTTGCACTCGCGTCTGAAAGGGTAGTCACGAGGTGTAATGATTAACCGACACTCCTCAACATAACCTTGTGCAATCCCACCCAAATATGCACCTTATACCTTTAACCTGTAAGTCTCCTTTTCCTCGGGAAATGTAAACTCCTGAAACCGAGTGATTTCATTGCACTGGTGTACGTAAATCAGAGGCGAGAAATACAACCATGCTTGCAATATTAAACCGTATTTGCATAGAGATAGGGTCAGGAAGGTAGCTGCGATAGCAGCAACACGAGCGGGTAATGAAAGCGCTGATCGAATGGCGATGCGATTGTGGCGTGTTAGTGAGCGCATTTCACACTGATGCAAAAAAACGTTACAAGAATTTCGTTACAAAAGGACACTCGCGCAAAATGCGTGACATGTGGATGCAAAGTATGAACGTCTAGTATCTCGCAATCGCACGATTGTAAGAACACGCGTAATTTGCTTCAACTTAATCATAACAGCCTGTTATTTACAATCGACTAAATTGAAAAACTATTTCGAGTTCTATATAAGTGCATAGTTACCTCTACGTAACTTAACAGATAAATCACCATTAATGACATAGCATTTAACTTACTCCCATAAATGATGATGGTGATGAACATGAGTGGTGTCAATGTCGATGCTGGCTTCCTTTTGGACCTTTGTGTGTTTCATTGTAACAGGCAATAGACAAGTCATGTTTTTGTTGTAGTGTAAAAGCTGTAGGCTCGCAGCAGACGTGATGCGCAGTAAACGTCATGACTGTAGCGCCTTTACTGAGTTACCGCGCATCGCCTCTGAGTTACCGATCTATTGTAGCTGCATGTCATGTATATTGTGGTGGATGGTCCGAGCAGCAGTTGTGCGCGGGCGCACCGCAAACGTGACGCGAACCGCGCGTTAAACGCCATGTTTATCGACAACCCGCGTGAGTTACAGCCCTAGCCGTCACTAGTCTATTGAGCTAAAGTGTACTTCGAACTGGGTGCGGTTCTGTTAACAACATACAAACGGGACGGTACATTACAGCCACTTGAGACGGTGGGCTAGTGCTTTATTTTTGATTATTTATGTTTGTGTCAAATTAAATTAAATCTAAATATTATGTATTATCTTAACCGTGATTAAGTGTTGTCAGTCATTTCAGTACTTTGAATATATAATATTCCCAGACTCATCTCATGAACTTTAATATTTGCGTAGTCTGGGTGAATAATGTCAGTCGTGACGGGTTGTGAAGACATCCTGCGCCTGCGCCTGCTGATGCCTGTTCGACATTTTGATAACGCTCCTCTATTGCCAAAGAATCTCGCTTCTTCAATCACAATTTGATGTAACATTTGATATTCTTTTCAAAATTTACCTTCATTCAGTACTCATCCAGTTTTTTTTCTAAAACATGAAGATGGACGACGAGCAAATTGAACTAACTGATGTTAAGTAAAACCATTACCATTAACAAAGTATTGCATTATAGGTCACATACGTTTGGAAAGTGTCCTACAACGCAACGCCTTGCGTCCAGCAACTTGAGGCATGAAGGTGATAAACCTCATATGCCTGTAATTTCACCGACACCCACAACCTTAAAAATGAAACATAGCATTGCGGCAGAAATGGGTACGCACCCGGACGACATAGCTCTTCTATTACGATTCAATGCGCGCTGTCAAAATTCCAAAATAACATGTGAATGATGATGTTAAGCTCTGCCCACACAGGCGGTGCAGTGGGTCGGGCGATTAGCGGCGCGGCGCATGCGCAACTCATGCTCACTAATGACATGCGCACTCTCACACCTCACACATTATCTCATACATTATGCATTTTACACCCTTCACCGAACTACATAATGAGGAATGAAGCAGTTTAAAGAAACTGTTTTATTTCAAAGCAAGTGTTTGATAGCTAAATAAAATATCTCAACGCGTGCTCGCGTTTCTTATAAATAATAATCAAACATATAGAATGCACTGATTGACTGAAATTCGACATGCAGCTTGAAACTTACGGTCCTAGAAATTTGTAATTTTGAGGGTATGTGCAGTGCAACAATATTATCCTCATCATTTTTAGCTTCTAGTACTCCACTGAGAAAAGTAAAGAAAAGTCTCTCTTTCTTTTTCTATGTTTTAAATGTTTTGTATTTCACTATCCATAGCACCAAACCACATCAGGCTATATCAGTCAACTACTGGATTGCAGTAGGCATCCCCTAATAAAGGAGGATATGCCCATAATTACAGATGGACCGATGACATCGTCAAGATAGCAGGTAAACGGTGGATGGAGAGGGCTCAAGACCGTTCTTCATGGAATTCCTTGGGGGAGACCTATGTTCAGCAGTAGACTTCTATAGGTTGTTGATGATGATGATGATGATGATGCCCATAATCCCCACGCTGGACATGCGGGTTGGGGATCACAGAGCACAACTGCCCGCACCGCCGACGCTGCTACCCCTCTTCAGCCAGGGGATTAAGCTGTGCCGGTGTTAGGCTGCGCTTTGCCGCAATCAGCCAGCTGCCAGAGCCAGTTTGTTAGTTAGCAGGGTGCACTACGTGCAGGTGAGGTTGGCTTGGGTTCCAAAGATGTGGGTTGGACGCTCTTACAAAATTTATTTTACTATCATTGTCGTATTATTTGTCATAATAAAATTATTATCTTTCTTCCTTCTTTCTAATTTAATATATTTCTTGTAATTAATTATTTATTTATAGGTATAGGTTCGTTTCATCTTTTGTATTATAAAAAAAACTTTAGATTGGCGCATTTAAGTAAGTATATTAATAATAATATCTATATTAATGCAAATTACATAAATATTATTATATTATTAATATTATTATATTAATTACCTAAGTATCTATATTAATGCAGGTTTAATTGTGTTAACTACAGTTTAATCAGTTTATGTTAAATAGGTAAGAACTTAGTGCTTAGTTAAACCTAACATAGGCTTTAAAGCACGGTTAACCAAACTATGTAACCTACGTTTACTGAATAAATGATATGTCTATATGTCTATGTCTATGTCTATTTTCCTGCTACAGCGTGTACTCTACTCACATTTTTATTTAATGCCTTAGTAGTAGAAGTAAATACGTGTACGTATGTTTCTTTAAAAACCAGCTGTGTTTTTGGACTATAATAAAATAGTCCCTCAGACCGCAGAGCCACAAACGACAAGATCAACTTCTCATAAACCACAAAATGACCTTTAAAGGCCCCGCCATAATTGCTCCTGGAAATGTTAAATATAGATAAATCTTTAAGTTGCGGCATTCTCAAATTCACCAAATCGTGGATTGTATGATATGATATGTTTGTATTTACAAAATAATATCTATGTAGTATATCGATCATGTGGTGCCCATAATACAAGCTCTGCTTAATTTGACGCTACATGATGCTGTGTGATGACGTCCAGTATTATTTATTTATTAAAATTTATTGAATACCTTACGTCCCCTACGTACGTCCCAACATTCATCTTCGGTACCCAAGCCAACCTCACCTACACGTGGTGCACCCTGCTAATGATGAACGAGGCACTGGCGGCTCGTTCAGCCTACATCAGCACTACTAAGTGCCCTAGCCGCCGACACGGGCTGCGGTACGAAAAGCCTATTATATGGGAGGCCTATGTCCAGCAGTAGACTGAATAGGGTGGTTTTGTTGTTGTGTTATTGAATTCCTATAAAACATATTGTAAAAAAATGTATCAAAACACATAAAGACAAAGAAAGCCTGCACCAAATAATTTAAAAAAAATTCATACCTTTAGCAAAGTGATGCACCGGCGGGGGCGCGGCGATGATGATGATTACAGGTCTATGATTCAAAAATCAATTCAATATTCATATTCATTAGGAACTGTAAAGTACACTTTGAAACGTATTTTTTGTTAATTTACACTAATTCGTAACGCGACCACACAGACAAGAATTGGCAAGAAACTCAGTTAGGCTTATATTTTTTTAAAGTCCATGTTATTTTTATTATTAACTATTACATTGTTTTTGAGGGAGTTGGAGACAGTTTCATCCCAAGCTTTTTTGTCAACTCCACTCCAGCCTATATAAGTCCACTGCTGGACATAGGCCTCCCCTAATAAAGGGGGATATGCCCATAACCCCCACGCTGGGCATGCGTGTTGGGGATCGCAGGGCACAGTTTCTCGCACCACCGATGCTGCTGCCTGTCGGTGGCCAGGGGATTTAGCTATGCCGATGTAGGTTGAGCTATGCCGCAATCAGCCGGCCGCCAGAGCCCCGTTTGTTGTTTAGCAGGGTGGACCACGGGCTGGTGGAGTTGGCTTGGGCTCCGAAGATAAATAAAAATAAATAAATATAAAATGGTCAACTAAATATCAGATATTTTATAATAAGCCTTATTACAGAGGTTACGTTTAACAATATTTTTTTTGGGTATTTACAGATAAATTAATCATGTCATTTGGGATTTTGTTAAAGAAACGTACGTTTTGCCCTTTAATGTCCCGATGATGATTGAAAGTGAACGAGGTGCCAAATATCGCCCCCTTTCCGATCAAACTCCACATACAGCATGTGACGTGCCATAAAGCGCTTTGAATTTAATTATGAAAGGTGCTTAGACTAGCAAACATGTGTGAACATTTACAGAGTTATTAGTGAACATAGGTAATAGCTTTGCGTTCTACGTCTTTCGTTATTATTAATTTCAAAAAACCTAAAATTTGGTAACTTTGTTCTAACTAGGTTGGCGCTCTTGATAAAAGTGAAGAATTACAAATGGAATTATATTTAAATTGATAAGGAACAGGTTCATGTCATAATCCGTATCTGTCCATTTCATCTTCAACAGCCTGTGGGATGCTGAATATACATACGAGTAGATCCCCCAAAATTATGATGCCTCAGATGTAAAAGGAACGTATTCACATACGTATGTGTATAATCAACAAACAATAACCATAATCCATGCTTTTTATTTATTGTTATAATCCATGCTTGGTCGTGTTTATGAATAAAATGGTATAAGACCTTACACGTACTTGTAGGTACGTGATTACAGAAAGGTGTCAAAAATGGCATATGGTACGGTACCTGCCGTAAGTCGTTAGTGAGCACCACGATATGTTAACGACGACAGCCACGAACACCAACATTGACGTTAAATTGAATTAGAGCAGTCATTTTAAAATAAATAAAGTAAGGTCAAAATTATGGACATTGAATGTTTAATGTGGAGCTAGTTTGTCTTTAAGCGACTTCATAAAAAGGAGGAGGTTTTCAATTTGGTTGTTTTTTATGTTTGCTACCTCATAACTCCCGTCATTTATGAACCGAATTGGAAAATTCTTTTTTCGTTAGAAAGGGCCTTACAATTGGTCCCATATAAAGTTCAAGAAAAAATTGTGATTGAAATTTTTATGGGCTTCGTGTTTTATTTATATTTTAGTAATCGTCTTAAATTCAGATTCAAAAAAATATCGGAATTAAATAATTTGAAATGAAAATTAAAACCGACTTCAATTTTTTTATTGTAAAACAAAAACTGCACTAAAAAGTAAAAAATAATTGCTCAATTCTTTGTTTTTACAACTCTTTTTTTTTCTACTTAATTTATTCCGTATGACCTTATGCGTTTTAGAGTTGTAAAAACAAAGAAATGAGCAATTACTTTTTACTTTTTAGTGTAGTTTTTGTTTTTCAATTAAAAATTTTGAAGTCGTTTTTTTTATTGTGGAATTATCTGATTCACTCATCAAAATACGTAATGGCAATAAAATTTGATCGCAATGAACCAGTAATAAGTATTTTCACTTGTGACAAAAAACAGTACCTACAATAACAATGCTAACATGTTGCAAATCTGGAACATGCGTGGATCTCAACTGAAGTTTAAATAACAAATTGCTGCGCAAAATGTATAATCAAGTGAAAATAATCGTCGTGCGTTCGTAGACAGCAAATAATAGGCAACCGTACTTAATTGTTTCAAAAGAAATCGATATTGTAGTAGTGTTCCAGCAAGCGGGTGAGCGAGTGAGCGAGTGTGAGTGATCGTGTATCGAGCGGGATGTTGGATAACCTGCAATTAGGTTATTATAAACGGCGGCGATGTATGTACCTACGAGTATGACGGATCGACCGGTGGAGCTGGAATTGAGCTGGATCACTCCGATATCGATATAAACGTAGTGTAGGACGCCCTCCGGCCCGGTGGGGTAACGATCTGCGAAAGGCTGCTGGGAGAAGCTGGATGCGTCGAGCTCAGGACAGGGCGCAATGGCGCTCATTAGCGGAGGCCTATGTCCAGCAGTGGACTGCAATAGGCTGATGATGATGATGACGATGACTCCGATATCTGACTGTTATGTATTAACATAGTACAGATTTAACCTTAAGGTGATTGTGTTCTTTCTATAACTTTTTCTTATATACCGATTTTATTAAATGTCTATTTTATTAGAATAACTTTACCAAATATATTGGCAGATATAAAATGAACAAAATTGAGTAGTATAAAACTATCTTACTACTTTAACTACCAGCACTGATTAATTCATTATAATTAAACTACAACTCCTTCTTTTTCAACAGAAACGGTCAGTAGCTGTTCAATATTTTCTTAAATCGTCACCTGATTCTAAAAAGAAAGCTAATCTTCAGTTACGATCAATCTTTTTTAACCAATTTCCACTGGTGTTTTGTTTTGAGTTACACAGAAGATGGAGTGAGCTATCCGCGCCCTCACACAGCAGTAGCGTGACTGTATAACAACTGTAATAACAATAAGATGGGCGCGCAATTACCTACCAATTAATAGCTTAATACTAGCTTTGGGCAGCGTCTGGTAGCAGCGGGCAGCTTTCACTCTCCATCCGTCAGGCGGACAATCAAACTGCTTTGTTTTGAAACTGCCCCGGGGCTAGCATACACTCCACTCAGTTTTAGACCACTTAAAAGCACCACCTTTAACAATGATTGGTGCCTAGTCCAGTAAGATTAGAGCTAAATCTTGGCTGCGCAGTTTTAGACTACTTAAAAGCACCACCTTTAACAATGATTGGTGCCTAGTCTAGCAAGATTAGAGGTAAATGTAAACTGCGCTGCAAATATTTTTTACCATGAAGAGACAGCCGGAAAAACCAACGTTGAACGGAAAGTGCTTGAACAAAGACATTATGTATAGTGAAAACAAATTATTGATAGTCATGACGAGTTTTCAGATCTTTCTGCTGTGTAGGATCCATGGCTCTGATAGATCACCGGGTAGGGCTCAATGCTATTCTAATCCTGTAAAAAGCCGAGAAAGAAATAGTGTGGTCATAGAATCCGCCAGCCCTTTATGCATATAAACACTCCAAAGGTTGCCGTTGCGTGTCTCGAGCATTTAACTCCAAAAATAGCCCACAGCTCCGCGCTCTCAAAACAGCACTGTAATTAAATAACTATGCGAGCCATTAATGAATTCCTTATTACAGTGCGAATGTATTTGCATGTACCTGTGCGCATAAATCAACGCGCAGAGCATAACTCTCCACCGCGACGTCGGTTAATTGAGCGTTAATAGCGGCGGTCACGAGAGCCTTCGATTAATATGATGCATATCCCGGCTCCGCTTCGGGGGGAGAGCGTTGTGATTCACATTATTAATGTTCTATGTTTAATCGCTATCGCAATAAAAGATGGGGTTCAGCATCTGTGTCATCACCAGCCTGCAGAAGGAAGTACCTACTATCCATAATCACACATAACGACATCTTCAACAGTCTAAATCGTTGAAAAGGGCTTGAGATGTTTTATATCACTCGCTATTTGCTTGAAATTAGGCACTACAGATCGTAAAAAATGACCATTGATATTAGTGGCATTTTGTAAATTTGGACTCTACTATATCTGCAAAAACACAAATTATTTGCTAACACAAAAAGATAATTTCAATAATTCAATAAGGTACTTTCATAGAATGTATACGGCATCTCTACAACGCTACGCTATCTGAGCTTAGTCGAACATATTATTCTGTGTCGATAGGTACGATGAAATGCTTTTTATAAAGACATTCCCGAGCAGCATTAGTTAGTAGCAATAACGTCCGAGGGAGCTATCGTAATGATCTCAGGTTAGCTCGTGAGTGTATCTGAGTATCGCGACGTCCGCAGCCGTATCTACCTCACAGGATACTTCATTAGCTTATCGCGTATCGACCTATCGCGATAGAAAGTAGATGTTGTACCTCCAGGGAAGTAGCGAAGGCGACGGCGACGACGACGGTGACGACGTCGGCCGTGGACGAGACCGGTAGAGGAACCACCGCACGGCCCGTTGTTTACTGCTAATGGTAATCATGGTCTATAACTTTACCCTTTGATGATAATATTGATAATTGGCACGGAGTGTTATGACTTTGACAAAGGAACCGATTTTAAGCGGTGGTGCGTCAAAAATTTGACTGTATCATTCAGAAAAAAGAAATGCCTCAAGTAGGTAATAATACTTTTATAATTGGCAATATGGAAAAGTATACATAATAGTAGTATAAAGAACGAAACATACAGATGGATAGATTCATCTATCTAACTCTTTATCTATGTATCCATACATTCGTTGGAATTTTTAAGTGAAGGACCAAGTCATTCTCTATAAGAATAACACGCGTGAAGTTGCATTACTAAAGTAGAGTTGGTTTGCTTGCGCTTGGGCAGCGCGCTCGACCACGGCAATTAATGCAATTGCCACAATATTTCAGCATCGAGTCACGCCGCCGTAAATACTGCGCGTGAACTCATGTCCCTGCATCAAGGGCCCGCCAAAGAACAGGTGCCGTGTCGTCGCTAAGAGGAAATTACCAGTTCCTAATGTCGCATCACTTTGGCCTTATATAATCACGGTATTTACGTACTAGGTAAATACCGTGAGGCTGTTAGACATAGATGATTTTTAATTCTTAGTTTATGTATTTACTCCACTTCGGTATAGCCAAAAGGAAGGAAAATGTCAAAAAAAACAAACATCTTCACGACTTTTTCCCCATTATGGATATATATCCAATAGATTTGCTTACTCTATTGAGGATACCTTAACGGGGGGTAGTCAGAGGCAAGTCCAAACATTACGTTCGATACATGCCCATTTTTTGCAAGCAGCTAGCATTCCACGTGACAGGTTGCAAGCCCATCGCCGCTTTTTATTGGAACACTAACCTAGCACATACCTTTCGAACTTTTTAGTTCGAGGGCATGCCGGTTTCCTTAAGATATTTTCCTTAACCATTTCAAGCTTATAGTAATGCGCACATAAACTTTATACATTACTAGTAGTAGTATTATTGTGAGGCAAATGTCTTGGTAGTAAAATTTTAGAGCGATTGAGCGCGTCGGTTAGCACAGTTTAGACAATGACAAAGTGCTGTAAAAAAGCCATATATTGCTTTATCGATAACTATAGATTAAAATCAACTATAATTGATTCTAGTTGAACGTTATATCATCGTTATTATCATCATCGTCATTCATGAAAATATTTTCATTCAAGACAGTGTCAAGTACGTGCCGTGTTGTAAAGAAGTGAAAACACTCGTGCTAAAGCCGAGGCGCTTCACCAATAGCTTACTACATATTTACACAACTGTCAGATTGGCTCGCAGCTTGCACAACCTCTTAGCTTTCAGTAAGTGTTATGGCACTCGACGACGATGGTGACGATGCGTATTGTCGAATGTTTATGTGGTGCACTCGACACTATACCTATACACTCCACGCTGCACACGTGAGCTAAAGGCTGCGCAGTCGTCCGCAATGTGGAGCTGGTGTCAGCAGTGGGCGGCTCTCACTGAGACCATTCACGACGAGTGCTGCGGACGACCGCTCGGTTTGATGCGATGAAGCTAGGGATGTCCATTATAGCATTTTCCGAAAATGTTCTTATGTCAGGATTAAGTGATATATTAATATGGATAGGGGTGTTGATGCTGAGCAATGGTGATCTGGAGATCTGGTGATTGATGGCTAAGAAGCTATTCATTGATTGCCTTGGAATGAGAATTTAAAAATAGTTCCACACTCAAGAACGCTCTCAAGTCGATTCGATTTTCAGTAGGAAAACCTAAACATTTGTTCTATGTGAAACCATGGTATCTTGATGACTCTCTTTTTCCATCGTATAACTTTTTAATGTAATTTTTTTAGTGCAAATAAACTATTTAATGAATTATAACTTTAATTTCTTGCTTGTTTCATCCTCGGCACTTGACAGCAGTGTTGCCACAAAGAAAGTCCCATGCGCGGAGTAGAGGGCCATCGAGGGTACTCCAACACGCCGGCGTGGTAACGGGGACACCTCGATTGAACCGTCTTATCTGCGGCAGTTCACGTGAGTGGTTACTGCCGGTCTGCGCGGGAGCAGTTGTCCACTCAACTCCAGTGTGGACGCGGTCAAACGGTATGAATGAACTTGTTTTTATTATTGGAATGTTTGGTTAAACATGTTTTTTCTGACATTGAGTATGTCATGATAAAAAATGAATGGTGATAAAACTAGTGAATAAAGTCAAGATCATGGCAACTAAAGACATCCTTGAGTAAATAAAAAATGATTTTGCAATGAATATAATGCCACTTCGTGAAGCTTTCTTATTGAAACCGCAACGGTATTGCGGCGGTCACCATCGCTATAAACGAAGTTTTACTGCGTTGCGCGCGCGCATCGTCGCTTCCAGCGGCACCTGCGCAGCGGCGCGCGGCCGCGGCCAGCGATGGATGCTGCACTGGTTGCAATTCAATTACTCTGCTTATGTATGCGCATGTGCGAATGCTATTATGGAGATTGCGATGTAAAATTAACAGCTAGCTCGTTCTTTGGAGACTCACAACCTGTCTGGAGATAAAATACAAAGTTTGATGAATTGCAAATTAAACATCCAGTGAGTGTTCGTAAAACAAATAACTCATAATTACAGTGAGATAGTTCGAAAATCATTAATACAATGCATAAGAAAGCAAGACCTAGCCTAGTATAACGGCGACTGAATCTATCGAATGATACCGTCTTCCTGCGACATTGTTCACACGCAACTTCCTAACTGTGCATCACGCCAGCAGTACAAGTAGATCCATTCCTAAACATCTCTGACATTGCCTCACATCACTCATAACATAACTGATGTAAGAACTTGGCATTCCTGCATCACATTGCGTCACAGTTTGTGGTACAGTTACACGGCCAGGAACGGTCTCCACCTGCCCTGCATGATATGATATTGGTGAGTTAGCGAGACGAGTGCTTATGCCTGAAGACCTATCTGTTTACCGTTGTGAAAACAGAACGCTTAGTTTAATACAATTTTCAAGTTTAGTCAATGAGTAAGCTTTTTTTGCTCCTGGCTATGAAAGTGGCTTTCGGTCACTATATTTTTTTCTTAAACTTTTTATCATAAACTATTCTCATCGGAGAAAAAGTTCAGGTCTCCAGCATGTCCTGTTCTCATAGGTCCTTTCCAGTCTTCTCTATCGAGCACAATTTTGGCTACGTAGCACGTCTAACTTTCTCTATATCATCCTCCTACCTTTTCCTCTGTCTTTTCCTTACTCTATCTCTCGGTTACAACTCTTCGATTATTTTGGTCCATTTTTCCTTAATCTCCCATTATAAATGAACAATGTCGAATTTAAAATGTAAAACTATTAACTTTGATTGTTGCAAATCGAAAAATTCATTGATCAACTACCGTCTGGCTGAATTAACCTTCGTAGCGATCTCAGTCCTTCGCTTACACAGCTTTTTGAAATCTCTTTGTGTAACATTCATCTTGCTTCTTTCCATTCCTATTTGGTACGACCTAAGCTTTCGATGATGTTTCTATGTTAGTGTGTATGATTGGGAGGCGTATGTTAGGCAAGGAAGAAAGTACAAGTTAAAGAATTTCTATTTGGCAGCCTTATGGAAATATTTGTTATTTCTTTAAGAGACCACTATTTTCTCCATGAGTCTTCTCTTTATTTCGAAGTCCATTTGCTTCCAAAGTGTGTATACGTTTCACATATTCAATGTTATCCTAGTGTTTTGATACTGAAATCTAGTCTCGGTTTTTCATGATTTTGGTTTTTAATTTATTAATTGAAGGGCCAACAGTTGTGCTTTTTTTAGCATTATAATTATATAATTAGAATAGGAGATTTTCCTGCTTTCGAGCACTTTGAGTGCTGATAACAACTGTGGTGCTGCAGGTGCTGCACCACAATTGTTGTTCACAGTGCGAGGCCCGCAGTCGACATGTTAAGGCATAACGCCTGCTATCGATGTGACATAAACTCATGCGAAATATTCAAAATTTCCCTACTTGACTCATTTTTGATATTGCGTTATAAGGTGAATTCACTCGCAATATTGTCAAGACCAAAAAACAAACAGCGTTTCTAAAAAACTTTAAGCTTATCGACTTGTAAACACGTGTATCAATTCAACTAATCAATTTAATTTGCATCTCAGATACAGTGTTTTATTTCCTAATTTCCTACACAAAAATTATGGGTACTGAAAAATACGTCTATTTTTTGTGACAAGAGATCGCGGAACTCGAACATGCGACCAGCCCTGCAAACCCGGCTAACGCCCCGCTACGCTCGCTCGTCTCGCCCACCTCTGCAGGTGCTTGCGCATGAATTATTTATACGAGACGCACTAAAGCAGCAGTATTCCATGATTACACATTGTATTCAAATAATAACATATTCGCAACAAATTTACGATATTGTGAAGGAATTAAACAGAGTTTAGCTCTCTAGGGATTACTTGGTTATGGAGCTGTTCTCTACTGAAGTTCATTAGCGGGGCCTGATTTGGCAATCTTGTACCGCGATGGGATCACGGCGGCAGCGGACTGAGCATGCAGTCACTCGATAAGCGGGACAATGCGAAATACATTCAAAACTATAGTTTCTATTGGAAATAATACAGCGATGGGCAAGCGCGAGATAAGGGCCGCGCACACGGGCGACCCGCATTATGCACATAATGTATGAGAGATGTGCCGATACGCGCGACCACTGCATGCGCGCGCTTACCGTTACCCTCCGACTATGAATAAAGTATGCAACTACAGGTAGTTGCTAGTCTGTTCCAATAACATCGCTGCTCGCATGATGATGGTATGATTGTTTAATGTAAATAAACGCATACGATGTATCCGACGATAAGTGGCGGACGTTTACTATTTCTGCAAAGCGGCCAGCGATGTACTTTGCTAATACACAATGCACAATCCACTGAACGGAGAGCGCATTGAAAATTGTAATGTATCTTCCTAACATAACAGACGACCACACGTTATTTTATTTTCGGTTTAAACCAACGCGTTCAAACAAAGCCCAGATAATAACAGTAATAAGCCGGCGTTCAGAACCACGTCAAATGAAATTAAATAAAACGACAAATAATTTGTCCGTAAGTCCTCTCTAAACAAGGAAGAGTAATCGCCTCGTGACACGAACGCTTACAGACAATTGTTTGTTTTAGAATAAATGGCGTCGTTATAATCTGCGCATTTGTCTGAATAGGGACGTCAAATTAGTGCGGTGACAGATGGTGTCACTTGTCAAGTGACAACGCGGGCGTGGACGGACGCCCACGGGCGCGCCGCTAGTGTGCGACAGCCTTAGTAAGATGTATTTTGTTTATGCTTTTCTTTATAGAGTTGATTCATCGTAATGAAATGGAATGAGCTTTTGCCTGTATGAAGCGGGCGGCTCAAAGGGCGTCGTGTTGATGTTGGTAACGGGAGTTTTACGCTTCATTGATAGCTCGGATTCAATCGTGGCTTAGTACCAAGACACCGCCGAGGCCGAGCTGAAATTATTAAATATTATCTAAGAATTCATAAATTTATGATATTCTTTTGATTACTTTTTAGCTCTCGTAGAATATATATCTGCAACAAAACCACAAGAAACTTTCGTAAATTTTCTTGCCGTTACCCACGTGACACACCGTACAAAAAACTTCAAGGAGCATCAAAATTGTTGTGTATTTAATTTATGTTATGTGGCCTATTCATATATTACCAAATATCTCAATGAACGTTTAACGACCAAATGGTTATAATAATTTAAATGGCTGGTTGATCAGTCATTGAATTTGTCGGAGGGCACGTCGTATGCGCCCGCGCAGCTCTGTCTGCACGCGACGCCCGACTTAACATGTTGATCACCGGCTGGAGCTATCATTACAACTGACAAACATGCACTGTGCTTCATTTGTAAATTGAACTATTCGATGATTCCAGAGTTTATTATGGACGATCTGTTGAGGAAAACACGAATTAAAAATTAATTGTTCAATGCGCGATGCATTGGTAAAGTGCGGGGAAGATGCTCGGATATAGATATAATAATTACATTAGATATACAGGGTAGGGCAAAATTCCTCAATACCTCATTGTTTTTTGTATTAACAAAAGTTTATTAGTCGTTTTATAAACAATTTTTTTTATATAACCGATTTTCGTGTCACCACACTTCGGCCGCGTCTGAAAACTAGCGCTGTGCCATTCCTGCCTAGGTATGGTGCAGCACATGCTGAGACGGGACTCACGGGACCGATTCGACCCCACGCAATGCGTAATAATATTAAGTGTTCATTTTTTTTAGTGTTTTTACTTTAATGTGTTTTTGCTTTTTTTATTCTTTGCATATCCAACCAACTCTGCACCTACCTACTTATTTTGTACCTATGCATTGCTGGTCGAATAAACGAATTTTCTTTTCTTTTTTCTTTTTCTTTTCATTGAGGGCAGCTACCTTTTCTTTTGTAGTTAGAAAGTTTTGTTCTGAGGAAACTACAGGTTTATTTTGAAAAAAAAAAATAGCATTTTTAGATTTTTGAAAAAAATGTACAGTCAGCGCAGAAAATAACATTTTTCAAAAAAACTGCTGGTAGAAGCTGGATGCGTCGAGCTCAGAACAGGGCGCAATGTCGCTCATTAGGGGAGGCCTATGTCCAGCAGTTGACTGCTATATGCTGATGATGATAGATAGAAAGATAGATAGATATATCGTTTATTTGCCACTACAATCTCACACATATACAACAATTTTAAGATTTAACAAGTAGGTAATTTGACACATACAATATGAAAATTGAAGACATTATATCTAGACAAATATAAAAATTAAATTGAAAAAACGTATAAAGTATACGGCAAAACATTGTGAGAAAGTGTTCCATCACATGATCACATAATCACATGATGATGATCATGATGAAGTACAAAATAGGAAATGAATAGTAATTTTCTATTTTATGAACTCTTAAGCTATAAATTCTTATAAAAATATAACTCTCGCTAGGGTAGGTAAGTACACAAAAAAGTTATCGATGAAGCACATCACTATGATGTGCGGCGCGGTGCGGCGGCGTGACGTGCAGAACAAATTGTACGAACGATTAATTTGAAAGGTGCAGGCGCATCTGAAACCACTTCATTAATCTCTTATTTAATTGTTATTGAATTTATCGATCGTGAGCAATGGATGGACCGATCTCAATTATTTGAACATCTTTGAGCACCTAGGTACTTATTTACGAAAACAGTTATATTCGTTTCATCCTATATTTAAATTAACATATTGTTAGGAGATACGAAAACTTTAAAACTTTAAGGTGGCAATACTTCCTCGGTCTATAAAAGCGGCTGGCCTACCGGCTCGCGGGGATTGCTTTCTGAGTCGTCGTGCTGTGTACACGTATTTTGAGACTTATTTTGTGTTGTAGTTCATGCTGTAATTTATAATTCTAAGTCGTGTTCCTTGCCTAAATTGTTTTGCCAGTTTTATAAAAGTTGTGTTGTTAATAAAACCTTTTTAAAAAGTAATTCCGCTTCTGATTGCTAATAATATATACACTTCACGATAAAGGATTTTTTTTGGTCAAATTCAATGGTGCTGATGACATTGATCCCGTATTAATTTATTAGGCACTACTAAACATTTATTTTCGTATATTTTATTAATATAACTTAGTAACTAGGTAGTCTAGGTACGTAAAGATACGGGTTTTATTTATTTTGACGTGTAATGTGTTTTTATAAATAAATAAATGAATGAATGAAATACATACATAAAGGCACGCTTTTTTCCCAAATGGATCTCCTACGATCCTAACATCTACAGTAATCTACACACTCTCTACTACATAACTCTTTTGCTTAATTATTATTTAATTAAATAATAATAATAAATATTAATATTTTTTTATTTCCTTTCAAGTTTCCGTATTTAAGTTTGTAAATTCTACTAAGAATTTGTGATTAATTTTATTTAATCAGAAGTTCGGTACGCAAAGTATCATTTAAAATTTATTTAACATTGTCTGTGGTCTTACTAACGAAACGAAAAGTGGTCCTTAGATCACAAAATGTCAGCCTTATCAGCATCACATCACATTAATCATGTCTCATAGCATTATCTGCGTCTGTTCTAGAGAGGCAATTATTGCGCTCGGCCGGTTGTGACGGACAGACAGACATGCGTGCTGTAAACATTGTAATGTAATAATTACTTTATTGAATGCGGTAGATATGAGTATTGTATCTCCGGTCACGGATCTGGTGGAGCTTAGCTAACTAATACTTAGCTGGGAGTATATGGATGTGGTTTCGGCATGTGGAACGATGTAATGATAGCCAACGGATTTATGTTGCAGCATTCTACATTTCAGACTACATTATTGCGATATTTTTTATCCACATAAATTGTGTTTATACCTATTAGTAGGCAATGAGCTACGTACACATCTACAGGATTTATAATACAATTTTTATTGCAAATTATTTAAAATGTTACAGTGAGTGTGTTTGGTTGTTAGTTCTTGACGGGTTAACTGCTGGAGTGATTTTCATGGAATTTTGTATTGATATACCTAATGTAAGTTATAGGACGCTATAAGAGTCGCAGGCGAAAGCAAGCAATGGGTGAATATTTCACATTTTCATCATTGTTCGGTTATTAATTAGCAAACCGCTATTTTTATTTTATCTTAACAAAGACACTATTTATTTTTTGTGCTTGGTAAACAATACGATTCATATTGAAGTGCGTATGCGCAACAGAGCGCAGTCACAGAATAGAGCAGAGCTATGACGAAGCAGGGCCGAGTCGAGTGCTTTCAAAACAGAGATCTGTATCTAAAAAGAGTTAAAAGCCTCGTTGTTGCCGCGGCCGCTATCTACCGATATGATTTGTGATCTTCAATATTTTGTGCTTTGCCTTTTAGAAGCTTTTGTTCGGGTGAAAGGTTCGGTAATTGATTTGGTCTGTGAAAATAAATGATTTACATTTGGATATTCAAGTTAACTGTTACTTAAACATTGATGTGAGAATTACCTCCAGGATCTGTAGACAAAGATTTGCGCGATTTCTAATATAAAAGACAAAAATGTCACATGATAAACATAAAGTAAGTCTCATACCTACGTTTTTGGACTTTTCTACCAGACATCGCTTATGAAGTACAAGGCAATATTACCATGAATACTTTTATGGTAATATTGCTTAAACTCTCTGGTTCTCTTTATATCCCTCAAAGCATAGCATGGGGCGAGTTATTGGCACTTCTTTAATTTTAAATGAAGCAGCACTTTCAAACGTGTACATTATTTTGAATCCCTCATAATTCCTACACGTTTGCGAGCACAACACCAGACCCACTTTATCGTCAGTCAGCACGCAACGCACAGCCATCGACTAATGACAAGCAAGAACCCTTCTTTATCTGTATCAGGACTGATGTAACCTCTCGGGGCCTGTCACACTTGTGGCACGTTTCCCCGAGTTGTTCCTTTACTTTTACAATGCTTGTATTTTTACAAGTTCCTCCGTTATTGAGCCATCGATTACTATCGGACAGAAAGACGCGAGATATTTATGTTAGGACCGATGTCTAATAAATGGGGATTGCAGCAGCCTCCGACCTCGACTGTACCTACTGATTAATGACCGCGACTGTACGTATTATTTTGCCATAGAACTACCACCTCTATCACAAGATGATAAGGTTCTGTAATGATCAGTAGTTGCAGTAATCGACTAGGATGCCATTGTCGAGCTGAAAGTTGGGAACAATCAATCTCCATTCGACGTAAATAAATGATTTGCGCGAGAAAACATTTGTTTGTGTAATTTTTTGACGCGAATTTATATGCAGCAAATCGAGATGGAGAGCTTGTTGGGCTCTGGGAGAGACGCATTTGTTATTATTGTATTACATATACCTCCGAACTAATATAATAATGCTCGCATTATAAATTTGAATTACACACTCAGGCAAGTGTTGACAAACCTCAGAATAGATCATAAGATGATAGTTTTAATAAGATATATTATGTCAATTAGAGTTCTTTATAGTTTTGTCTGATCGTTTCAAATTGCTATGTAAATGTTGTGTAAGTGTTTGAGGCACATTTCCATCGGATACTTAGCATTTAATCGGCGTACGATCACGATTAGCAAGGAAATAATAAAGTGCTAGGTAGCCCGTAAAGTGTGCGTAAGTAGTGGAGATTGCGCTATCTGCGGCTATCTGCGTACGCCACTCTGCTGACATCGGGGTATGGAGAGCAGGGGAGGGACTTATGGTGGCACTTGGCGACCTATTGTTGTACCTAATTTTCTCAATGTATGTGCAAACACTTATTGCGATTCGGTTTTTAAAATAGTGCAACAGTATTATGTAGATTCAGTGCATAATGTGGGTAAACGAATACAAAAAAAATTAGAGTCGCATCTCAGCAAACGAGTAGCCGCTAGGTAGAAGACTGGTAGAACCTGGATGGGTCAAATTAAAGACAGGGCGCAATTGCACTGATTAGGGGCGGCCCATGTGGAGCAGTGGATTGCTATAAGATGAGCATGATGACGAGTGAAGAGTATTAATAGTCTCCTTGTCGTTACTCCTTTCAGTAATTCATTATTTAAACATGTCTAGTGATCGTAAAGTTTCACTTGAGACCGACCAAACAGGTCCAATATAAATTGTTAAGTGTTTTCAAAATATACACATATCATTAGAAGGTACAAGTATTAGATACAGTTACATTTAATTAGGGTTGCCCCACAAGTGCTTCGACTACAACGCACACTATTAAGATCACGATATCTCTCTAAAAAGGCTTGTGAGCATGGCAGACAGTCATATCCTACACTAAAATTTAAGTTAAGAATCTAAAATTAGTGACATGAAGCTCTTTTTCCAAGCCACTGGCTTGAAGTTGCCCAAAGCTGTCGTTAAAGAGAAACTCGTCCACAACGTGTCGTAAAGTCATGGCGACGATTTATGGGTCTTCATAAACAGAACATTCCTTCGTAATTACAGTATTTACAGGCGAGCACGCTGCAGCAAGCCGTGCGGCAGCGAGCAGCGTGTAGGTAAGCCACGCCGCCTCGGCCAGGTTTTATGTGTTATTTTTGTTTGCATTGCGCTTGGGAAGGTGTCCAAGCTGTTTTTACTCGACTGTTTTCTGTAGGTAAGCCACGCCGCCTTTGTCAGGTTGTATGTGTTGTTTGTATTGCGCTTGGGAAGGTGTCCCAGCTATTTTTACTCGACTGTTTTATGCTTGGCATAAAAATTATGACAGTTTCACCGCCCATGTGTCTCTGTAAACAACAAACGATGCGTCAGCGCTTATAGCATCAGTCTAGCCAACAGTGCGGCATCAGCGGGCGCCTAATGATCCGGGATCCGGTGGTAAGTCGTGAGCGATGTGCTCTCCTAGATTTATTGAGGGTAATTGAAAATCAACGGTTTTTTCAAAGTAGGTAAGTGAGATCTGTGTAAGTATGTTAAAGGCGATGGCATTTCAATAAGATTTGCAAGTAATTTTCACGCGTTGCGTCAGGCGGTCAAATAAGTTTGTGTGTCGGTAGATGTGTTGACTGTATGCTGTTACACGTGGTTTTTATCTGCTCAATTCGAGGGGCTCAGAGCGCGGGGTAGGGTTGGGGCGTTGGCGATGGGATCAATTGTCCACCTGCCGTAATGTATTCGCTCGTGACAATTAGTGCTTGTCGCGCCAGTGAGGCGAGCGCGTGACGTCACGCGGGACATGCGCCGCTCATTAGCGCGCGCATGTCGCCCGCACCCCGCCCCGCCGCGCCGCGCCGGCCGCGGACCGCGACAAGTGTGCGCCGGCCTTTACATACAGAACCAGGGCCCCGGCCCCGGCGCGGACAGTTACATACACTGTTAGCTGAAAAGTAAATTGGCTAAATTACACTGACCCTCTGCTTATGTTTGCGTGCTTTCATTTCCTTGATAAAACTAAGCCAGTTGTTGATTGGTATAAGCAACTTTTAACATCGGCCATCACATGATTTGTGATTATGATTCATCATCATCATCATCATAATTAACAACAACCTAGAGAAGTCCACTGCTGATTATAGATCTCCCACAAGGATTTCCACGAACGGTCTTGAGCTCTCTCCATCCACAGATTATAAGATGTGTTTGGTGTTAGAAGTCCCAATGATGAGAACCAGAGGAACTGACATAGCTCTCAGAATCAGCAAGGTGAAGAGGCAGTGGGCAGGCCATGTAGCCCCTAGAACCGACAGAATAGCGACCACGATCTGGAACACGAAGTGTAAGGAGACTCCCCACTAGATGGATTAGTTAAATTAACAGCTCTCTTCTGCTACTCAAATTAAAATTTTATTTGATAAGATTGCCTTGATCCTCAAATTTGACTAATACATTGTCAGAATAAATGCTACAATCACAATTAAACTAAATGTCAATGGTCACGGCCTACGGGTTGTCGTAGGCGAAGTGGTATTTATGTTTCGGAGCTTCAAACCACCTCCAAGCCATGAATGTAAAAATCTAAAAGAAAATGAAGTCAGTAATCAAACTAGAGCCGACGCATTATCGTAATGATTGAACTTGAGCCAGCCGTCACCGGAATGGATCGGCCGATAGCCGCAGATAGGCTAATAACTTACTTTACTTGCTTTGGGCTCAAACGGCCAAAATAGACCCATCTCGGCCCACGCGGCCGTCTCCGGTGACGGTGACTAAACGACACCACCACTGACCACCGACCAGCGCACGACCACCCAGACCTCTGTGCTCTAGCGTGACGACCAACGTGGACGATTTTTTCGTATACTACTACTCTAGTGGTCAAATCTGGACAATTCAAATCATATAGATCAATAGTCACTGTTATTTCACTATTTTACTGGAACAGTCTTTTAAAGAACAAAATTTCGCGCGTTAACAGGATGGGATGGAACCTTGTCAAAGTAATTCACAATCCCATTTCAAATCACTTTGACAAGGTCTTGAAAATATTGACACGGTCATACACCATTTTTTTGCTGCAGAAGAGGGATGTTCATGCAATTTATAATATGGGCCCCAGAGAATCACTTTGAACTAAGTTTAAAGAAAAAAATGTTACTTATGACAGTTCCGTGCCAATACATAAAATATATTAAAACTTAATCTATTTACCTATGTCCGAAAGGATATCAATATGTAAAATATAAAAAATAGCGACAATCATAATATAGAAATAAAGCTAAACTCACTGAACTTCCTACTGTAAAGCTCCATAAAGTTAGTCAATATTTTAACGGGCGATGTAGCTGTAATGTGCTAAATCTAACAGTCAATGACTTAAAAAATCTCAGAAATCGTATTTTTGCTCTTCGATATCTGAGTGCAAAAGCCGTTTTTATCCACTAGAGGATAAAGTTAATTCAATTTAGAACATCGTGTGCAAAACTTCATTAAACCTTTTTACTTCTACCTCCATGGTGCCAAATTGATCATACAACCTTTTTCAATTTGTTAAAAACTCAGACTCAGAACCTTCTTGGTGTACTTATTTAATTTGCTTTGCGCGCGCCATTTTATTTTCACGACAAGAAAATTGAAAACAAGTGAAAATCCTAAAATGAGTGATTCTAGAGACGAGGAAGCATATTTGACGCCAACAGAATTGACTGAAACTGTTAATAACGCGCAAATGAGCTCTCTCCCTCAATAATCAAGCGAGAAGTATTTAACAATAAGATATGTTTAACACGTGGCGAATAGCTTGGAGCAAAAAAAAATATCGCTCCTGATTCAATTTTAGGTTACTTTGCTTGCTCAGTCATCTAGAGCATGCGGTTAAAAAGCAGCTTTTAAAAAGCACTCTTGTATATTGTTAAACGTTATCTCTGTAGTAAAATCATAATTATAATTTTGGTTATTTAGATGACCAAAAAGCTTGGGATGTATATGTCTTCAACTCCCTCAAAAACAAACACTGTAACAAAGACGTTAAATAAATATAAGCCAAGCAGAGTTTCTTACCAATTTCTCTATAATAAAAAATTTTAGCAAGCTAAAATTTTTATTTTATTTTTAAAATTCATTTGAAATTTGAATTACACAGGGATTGTACTTGAAACAGAAATTCAATAGGTGGATAAGTAAGAACTTAGGTAGGAATGTAGTTTTACGAATGACGAAATAGTCATTAGAAATACAGAAACAAAAAGTTGATGAGTGAGAAAAGACACGCGTCGATAGGCGTGAAATCGCGACGATAGCGTGACGGGACCGTGACGATAGAAAGAAGGCTCGCGAGGGCCGCTAATCTGGTTATTATGCAGTATTGTCTCAGCGAGGCTTGATTGACTGATGGTCGAGATAAGGTGCCTCGGCTTCACTATTCTTCATTCGACCTGCTCTCTTTGTTAAGTTTGTTTAAAGGTAAATTATTTTACTGTAAAACGTTTATATTATGTTTTCTGTAACATTACAAAGATCAACAATCAGAAGACTCTTTTATTGTATTGTATATATAAATTGATATGATTGATAACGCCTCTAACTAAACGCGCAATCAAAACAAATCAAATCAATCTCATCTTCATCAAATAAACTTATACAATGTCACTCAAAAAAGTTCAATAAATTTTTATAAAGAAACCATTCAATAGAGTCTGTGATTGTTCACGAACGTGTGCGCTTCCCGTCGACTTCACAAACACAAGCGCAGGTAATGCAAGCCGATCTCGACGAACGGCAATGGGCGCGGACAGCTTCCTTTACATTTTTAATTAAATCTATTATTTCTTGAACGGCTCCAGCCACTACTATACAACACTTAACTCGATTTACTGCTTAAACAAACACGCCAACTTGCCACCACAATACACGTTGATCTTATTCTATAGCGCAGAAGAATGAAACTGCCTCAGCAAGCTCGTGCGGCAAGTTTGTTGAGCTGATGGTAATCAGCCTCTTTCACACGACACCCCTGACCCGGCGTGGATCAATTTTTGAACATTTTCCATTGAAGCCATTTCTTTTGAATTTGAATGGATAAATTTCTTTGAGAAGAGTACTTTTTCAACATTGCGTAATAAATTGTTTTGCATACAATATATATAACTTTGTTGTATATCTCTGATAAACGCCGGTTATACCCTCGCCGGTAAACTTGAGGCGACATGTATTTTGACGTTAATTTGGCACATTCATTCAATAAAATAATTTTCGAAACTCAAGCGAAAGTGGTTTTATGGAATAATATTTATTTCTATAAAATAATCAGGAATGGCTGTCTGGATTACTCAGTGTATGTGCTGACCTACCACAGTACACCATAAACCGCATCGTTCGATATGGCACGATTGCGGAACAAATCTCCCGCAAAATTGCGGGACCGGCAACCACATCGACCAATCAAAGTATAGTAAAGCCACGTGGCAAGGTGCAGAGACGACCAATCACAGGAGCTTCCTTCGCACACTGGTCAGTTCCGCACGCATCACCGCACACAATGCGCGCTGAAATATGAAACGAATGCCGCCATTTTGAACACCCTTTTCTAAAAAGCGCAAAAAGTAAGTAGCTCATTAATTTGTTTTGTTGTTTGTTGCTGTAGCTGCGGTGGCGGCGGCGGGCACGTCCGTGATTAATCGAACAACATCTGACCTTACGACGATTTGTTTCAGAACTCCAATGCAATGATCCTACTCATGCTTCGTTGATTGAGAAAATTATAAATAGGCACTCTCAGCAGATTCGACATCGAAAAACATGGAATAGGAGCAAAGCTATCCACTTTGATAAAGGTTTTAAGTTTTTGTGTAGGTAAGTATTTATTTAAATACTTAAAGCAGATCTAAGTAAAGTTAATCCCCGCGTAACAACTAAATAGAACAATTAGCCAGCGCTATCTGATCCGGCGAACTAATCGGGAGCACATTGTCTCATGCCGCGTGGATGGCTCCGTGCCAGTAGCAGGCCGCAATCGAAAGCCGAACGATACCATCCGGGACCACTTGCCCTAGCCGGCTCTACCACAGAAGTGCTATCATGTCATGACTCATGGTAGGTAACGCAGCGAGCTGCATTTTAATTCAAGGCTTTCGAGCATTCTAAATAATGACAGTTAATCAAACAAAATCAATAGTTAGAATCAAATGTGCTCTCAGCTAATTAAATATATGTAAGTAAGTGTTGGCTGCAGCGGCTGGTGTATCGATGAAATGAAGCTGCTCGCGATAGATACTGGTATTGTGTTCTATGCTATCATCGACCAGGACCAGTCGACGGGCGACCACCGGCGACGCGACGCGATTGCAAAGACAACATAATCACCCTCTCCGATAACGAACAGATAGAGTTAAGGCCCAATCACATTGGAAGGCTTTTCAACAAGCCTAACAAATAATAAAAACCGAAAAAAAAATTGAGTTACACGCTTAGATATAAGGTGCGAGATGAATGTTTATATTACTTATAATAAATTTAAGCTGTAAAGTGGTAATATAACTGTGTGTGCTCTAGTGTCCCACATCAGTGAAAAGAGTGCAGAACTATACTAACCCTACACACTACAGCAATTTAAGGTAATAACAGTATAAAACAGGCACAGAATGACACGTCCAGTAGACGTACGACAACACGTTGTAGCAGATAGGAAATCGCAACGTACCAGTTCACTTCATACATTTTAATACGCCGTCTCCGTTATCTCTTTTCCAGTTTTCAATCTTGTCACAATTACAGGATCGGCAGATCGCCGGCCATCCATCGCCCCGCACTCGCCCCGCGCCAGCGTCGTTGCTTTATCGCGCGCGATCATCACGGGACCGTTTTGTCGCGATCGCGAGAGTATTTTTCAATTTAATTGACGAGAGCTTGCAACCACGGGCTCTCGTGCTTATCATCTGTGCCGGGCGCAATAACTGCTGGAAAATCTGTGGCTAGCGACTAATTGGATAAATACAATAAGGAGTTATGAAGTTAACAAGCTGAAGACATAATGCCTGCACTTAGCGGCTGACAAACTACCCATACCTTAATTGTTTTTTTAATATTTCCTCTTAATATAATGATTATTTAAATGCTGATCCCATCTATCTCCTAATACAGCGAACAGCGTTATGGTTTTGTGAAAACGATTTTTACTAAAGTAGGTATGATGTACGTTCTCGAACATCACAACTACTATGCTTCTAATTACCGAATAGCAAACAATTTATCTGACATAATTCCTGGATTAAAACATCTGCATAAAAGAATAATTGAAATAGAAGTTCATCGTTAGAGTTGAACCACGGCTCCGCGAAGGGCCCTGTCCTAGCCGGGGCGGAGGGGTTCTGAGCCGGGCTTTGTTTGTTTTTTGTTAATTTGCAAAAAGTGACCGCATCTACTAGGGCTAAGCCAGCATCATCAGTGTATAATGCAATGTATCGGTTGCACGCAGCTGCGCTGGCGCGCGTGGGATATTAATGAAGCTTAATGAACACCGCGTCATACTATAAGATACTTATAATCAAGAACTTCAAAAAAAATTTTTCACAGATTTTTTGTATAGATTATGTTTTATTTTGTTACCGTATTACTAATACTCGTATTTTTTAAGCATTATTGCCAATAGCATTGCACCGTGAAGGGTTCTTATATAAATAATAAACTCGTTTAAACATATTTCAAAAGAATTTAAGAAAATAAATAATAAAAATCGAAAACATATTTCGGATAACTATAAAATCCCAGATAAAATCCAATAGATATCTATGTGCAAAATTTCAAGTCTTTAGGTCTGTACGGTCTAGGTCGGTTTGGACTGTACGCTGATAAATTACCTAGTCAGTAAGTTAACCATTTGATGTATTTACAAAAACCTACAATAGATTAAATAAACAAATTTTTACTTCTAGTGCACATCGCAACAAGTGGAGTCCTAACCCCTCGACTAAAGGATCCCTCTTCACGCTAATCAGTCAATTGTTTGTTTCTTGTAGAGCCCCGGGGCCAGCCGCCCATGTCCGAGGAGACATGCATGCTGTCGCCTTTCGCGCGTGGCTCACTCGCCCCAAACCCTCGCCCTCATTTTGTAACTTCTCACCAACACTCACACATGTAATAAATTTATACATACATTAAACTAAACAATCGATTGGAGAATATGTTATGGAATCAAATTCACAAGATTTTGACAATGAATGATAAAAAATTCAAATAGGATATATTTTTAACCACATTTTCCAGCCCGTTGCACTTCTGCTCTTTTTGAGACACTATAATATTATTAAACATAACATTAATAATTGCTTGTTTTGTAAATAGTACAATCGCTAATGGTAAGATCGTGTCAACATAAAAATATCGACCTTTACCGTTTACCAAACGTGAGTCACCATCGGCCATAAACACCGAACACCGGTTAAGATATTGGAGAAAATACGACTGATAAAGCAAGTCGCGTACTAAATTAAATTCAAATAAATCCATACACATAAATAACCAGGATTAAACTATAAATCTCAGCGCGACCCGCACCGCTCACTCCGCAAGGGCACGGTATAGCGCGCACAACCAGTACCTTCCCTAACCACAAGCGTAAGCACACTGCAGTCGGTGATAGGAAGTACCTGCGTTATACTTAGTTCTAAATTGGCCAGACTGGCTAAAACATATTGATTCAGTTCCTACATATTTTCAATTTAATAATAACAAGTAGTCAGTTGGCCAGCTGCAGGAGATTAAGCTCTTCCAAGGAAGAGCGCTTCCTAAACTTGTTAATGGTTCTATCATGCTGATACTGTACTGTGCACGTCGCGCATACTGTGCTATTCGTCGCGCAGCGAAGAGTTTCGATTAGATTATCAGCTCTTTAATTGGACTTTACAATTTTTCGAGTCGACTTTTAGGGTTGTTCTTAATCGGAGCTGTCAATTAAAAGTTATCGATAAACTAGCAGCACTAGGGTATCGATCAGCGCGATGTTAATTACAGATACCAGATGAGACTTTCAAGATATCGATGAAACACCACTTTCGAATTTGTTGTGGGTCGGTGCGGGCGCTGACACGCGGTGATACCCGTCCGATAACTGCGCCCGCGCCGACTTGCGACAACCTTTCTGATGAATGCCATCACTGTTATTCTTCTGACGCAACATACATAGGTAATTGGAAATTATTTCGTCGCATTTTGTCGAAGAATTTGTAAAAAGATAAGAATATCGCCATAAAGTAATCGATAAAGATAGCTCGGTCATTTGATGTCAACGGTACAAATGTTATTGACGTTACATTAGCATTATACAAAAATAGTTTCAAAAGATAATACTATTATTGAATCATCAAAAATGTCAAAATTACCTTCCAACTCAGTTAATAAATTCAGAATACAGCCTAGAATGTTCATTTTGAATACTGTAGGTAGGTAAGTAGATACGAGTATGAGAACTAGCCTCGCATAAAAACCACATCATTAGCATCCAAGCATTTCCATAAAAATGTCAAATGGCTTCCATCCAAGGTATTTCGATTATTTAATTTAAAACTCATTTGATCCGAGATCTATTTCCAATGGGCACATAAAACTATTTAATTTGGAATAGTCGTATTTACAATGGGGACATAAAAACGGGTTTTAATTAATACTGACTCGGGTGTAGTAAGTAGACTCGTTGCAGAGCAATAAATAACTGAGGTTGCTCACCTCCATTAAAAATCTACGTACCTACTTCATAAACGACAAACGAGTGGGTAGGCGGACTGTGTATCATATCAAGGAAATTCAATTTCTATTTTAAACTTTTTATTCCAATGCTAAAAAAAAGAAATAAAAGTTTCTATTGTTTCTGTTTTAGAAAGAAATATTTCTATAGTTTTAATGAAATGTTTTAATGACTTATTACCTAGATATATATACCTAGAAGTCATTCACTTAACCTATCACGTTTATTAAAAACCTAAATAATTTATGCGATGCAAGATCAAAATGTTCACTATTATTAGCTGGCTCTGATTTCTTTGTTTGGTAATAAGTAGATTAATGAGTAAATCGAGCGGGTCGTGCGCGCGCAGGCGGTCCCGCGGCGGGGCGGGGCGGGGCGGTGGCGGCGTGCGCGAAACATTAACTTAATTATCCTAATGAATTGGATTACCCGCGCGCCTATTCCGTGATGTCTATCGGACATTAGAAGAGAAACCGGGGAATTCAGAAGCCTTGCTCATGTTCTTCACCGAGCATAGGCAATTTAACGCCCGCCTACTGAAACGCTAATCAAACATCTGAGATCGTTTCAAAAATTTGAGCCACCATGCGCCACCGCGCTGCTATCCAGAATCATACTGAAACGTCAATTTAGTCGCCACTTATTCGTAAAAGCTCAAATATCTGAGGATCGTTTTTCGGGCGTTAGCCAATGAAAAATCAAATTGACGAAAAAAACAAATCACACACTTTATCGTGCATGTACTGGCATTTCGATTTGAGCGTATCCGTGCCTTGGAAGGCACAATAATATTGGTCCCAGCTTTTTCATTCGTTAGGGTTAGATGGAGTACAGTGTTACAGACAAAATATAACAGAAGATTATGACAAAAATATTGTTGTAATCAGCTAGTTTTTGGCATGAAAATAAACTTTAACAATCTCTCTTTAATTTAAATAACTCAAACATTAACATTATAAGCAACCAATTTAAATTTCACTTTAATTGAATCAGTCGATTGTAACACTGAGCCCCGTATCTGGGGTATTATGTTACAGGGTATTAGGCACAATGTTACAACATAAAATAATATAGAACTAACAAAATGTGAAAAAGAGTTTAATTTCTAATAAATATTAAACTTCTTTAAAATATTCTTTGGGAAAGTATAGATATCAGTTTGACGTTTGGTCTTTCTTTCTGCAAAATTTACCAGAGGAAACAAAATTTTAATATCCTCTAACGATACCGTTGCCATATCCGGTTCAAATAACAAGAAATGATTGTCAACTTTGCCACTTCTACGAAAGTAACTAACGCCATATACATTATCCGTAATACCTGTCAGTAATTTTCCAACATGATGACTGATACAGTGTTACACAGTGCCTCGGAGAGGCAACACAATTTAAAAAAATCTAATGAGTATTGTAGGTTATGTTTACAATGAACTACTTTACGGTAATATGTAGCTAAATAAACATTAACTAAAGGAAAACTACCATCACTTACCTAAATACAATACGTCCGGAAAGAAATTAAAAACTTTTGAAACTATTTTTTCGTCGTTTAATCACATAAAAACCTTTTTTGTTTGTTATTTTTTAAGGAATTGGTGAGGAGTATTGTTTAAAGATGGCTGCTTGTGAGCTTGACAAACGTGTAGACCAACATCATACAACCAAAAGATAGGGACGGAGATATGTGCATTCTAACATTGTACCCCGTGTAACACTGTACCCCACCTTACCCTAAACCTTGTATCTTCGAGCGGCCTAAAAACTCCGATACCAGAGTTACCCACTGACTCAAACAAAGAAATGTCACATAGATACACGTTATATTATTATGATTCATATGTAGGTTTCACCTAGAAACAACTTTCCGAAGGATCAAAAAATAATTTTATAGCAAGCAAAGCCGTGGGCGGAAGCTAGTATCACAATAAATATAAAGTGTTATCATTATGTGGTAGATACAAAGATACGAGTGTGGCCTGTTTACTTGCTAGCTACATAGCTTGTTGTGGACATCGACCATAGTTGGAATCATTGTCACCAACAATCATTTACATAATAATCCGTCAAGCGATTTGTCTACATTTACTTTCAACACTTTAAATTGTGGCCGTCACTAATGCCTGATTTACGCCCCATGCTGGTGCAGTACTGCACCTGAGAGCGCAGGCACGAGGGAGTTGGCTAAGGTACTCTACGCTGCTTTGATGTCTGCCTGCCTGAAGCGTAGTATCATAAAATCATGATCTCCTTTTTTGCAGTCAATTTACATACCAACGCTCGTTTCCTATAATTAAATTTAATATACTTCTAATTCAATTCAAAAATTTAAAATCTAATTGCATTTTGCTTCTTTGTGTCAACTCAAATTCTTTCCGCCTTGACAATACCGACATATCAAAATGACAATAATAGATTGAGTCAGCTGCGGTCAGTACTGGCTGTGTGTTGTACTGTATATCCCATAAATAGTATTAATCTGTGCGTAGACGCGCTGTCGCAGGAACGAGAAAACAATTAGTCAGTGAAAAATAGCTGATGCGGCTTACTTAACAGAGATCTAAGCCACGCCGCAGCAGGCAGGGCTGGCGCATGGTGTCGCGATAGTAGGTCGCTCGCATGTTGCTCCTTTATTTCCTAAACAATCATAATACACTGTAAGTCATCGTCATAGCCTGAGCAGACGACCAGTACCAATTCCTGTATTAAAACTGTGCACCGGCTATCCTGTGGCCTATCAAGCATCATTCCGAAGGTCAGCTGTCTTCTATGTCCCTAAGATATACACATACCTATTTATATAACTCAAACCAGTCGTGATTCAATGAAATAGTGTCCAAAAATCAAAAATAAAAATAAATACTCTAGTCTCTAGGTTCGTTCTGAAAACCTATATATTACAAAATTCTATTGCTCTTTCAATTATAGTGATTGGTGATGCCCATCATTTCCCTGCCCTTATCCCACTGTAGGTGGGGTCGGCACAACATGTTTTCTTTCTCCATTCACTCCTATCGGCTGTCAACTCTGTACTCACTTCTTTCACTCTCATATCCTCTTTCACACAATCCATCCTTCTTCGGCCTCCCTCTACCCGTACATCCAGTAACATTCATACTCATCACTCTTTTAGTCACATGGTTTCCATCCCCCTTCATCACATGCCCATTCTATGCTAGTCTTCCACTCCTCACCTTATCTGCCACAGGTGCCACTTTCAAGCTTCCCCTGATATACTCGTTCCTTATTTTATTCATCCTTGTCACACCACACATCTATCTTAACATTCGCATCTCAGAAGCATGAATTCTGCCCAATTGCCCAAAATAGCGGTCTCCTCATTGTCACATCACTCTGACAATTATGATTTTAGAGCGCGCTGTAATCGTACACTTGCACTTAATAATGAGCATTGTCCAGTAAGCACCAGGGGACGAGGGCTGGGTCCGAGAGCACGTGTTCTATTGTGTACGTGTTTCCATGTCCCCTATATGTTCTGTGTCCACGTTTTTGTGCGATCTTGATGATGATGCTGTGCGCCGTGTCCGATTGTATCGCTCCCCCGCTAATGATCTATTTGGACAATAATATGCGTAAACTGTTTTAATCCAACTACAATGGATGTTGATTGAGCTTCAGATACTATGTATCTAGGTATATTTGTTATTACGTAAGGATATAATGTGTTTCAATTTGATAACATATTAGCAGCAACTGTTTTATAAATACACGTCACGTAAAGCTGCTCAGAATATAACGTGCGAGTCGAAAGGTAATCTTTTTTATCTCATTAAAAATTATAATAATATTTTCGGTAGCTATTAATATACTCTCAGTGTCGAAGCTAATCTGTTGGGCATTTCTTTAAGTCGTGTTTCTGCGGCGCCCTTCATCGGGCTGTCTGTCATGAGTTATTACAACTACTGTAAGCAAACAGCTTTAGTTAGATTAGTTACACAGCTCATTACGGTCACAATAACTCAACACATGTAAATTATTGCGTAAACATAGCTTTCCTCTAATAACAATTTATCGATGTTGCGTGCGCGCGCGCATCGGTTAGTTAGACGCATGTCGCGATTAATCGATTATTAGATCCCATAATATCCATGGCGCCGCGTCTCCCCTAATCCTAAGTGGAAAATGGAAGTCATTTGATGAGAATACTTTACTGGGCCAAATATGTCTCATGCGCATTTACCATAAAGATTTAATGAGTTAATAAAACGAAATAATGTTACGAGACTTTGACTAAATCACAGTATAAAATAATAAATATATAAGACCTACTTTACTTAAGTAGGCTACTTCCCTCTACAGTAGTCCCTATTTTCTCGCGAGACGCCTTTGATCTCGCGGTAAGTGTCGGCTGGAAACCATTTTTTTCTTTTTGAACTGTGGTTGTGTCATTTTTATTATATTTTATTTTCTTCTGGGGTCATTCCCAAAACATCCATAAAAGACTCCTACCATCATCCAGAAGCTTTAATTAAATAAAAAAAAACTATTCCCACTCTCATACACGAAATGTTTTAGTACAGTAAACATAAGCAAGACTTTCTGGGTTTTATATTTTATTTGTCGGTACATTACGACGATGTTCAATCTTTAAGTTGCGAGTCTAATATAATGCTTTGCTCTACAATATTGAATTTCATTAGTAGTAAGTTCATTTAAATTTGAATCATACTTTTTGTAAAGATTAAATTAATAAGGTTACTTACCTTAATAGAAAAAGAGCAAGTAATTCGACGCAAATAAACCAAAAAAACTGCTTTATGGTCGCTAAGTAGGTATTTTTCATAGTTTACTAGATAGCTTGCAAGCAATACAGACAAATTTCATTATCCAATCAGGAAGCAACTTAACCGGCTCTCTCTTCCCTCTCTTTTTATTGCATTGAAACATGCAGCAACAGTAAGTTGGCCAGTTCACTTTGACATATTATGACCAAATGACGCTTATATGTGCTAATTTGCTGTGTTACAATTTATCAATAAGTGAATATGATGGTGCTAAAACTGACCCGGGGCCCAATTTACTAATGGAATTTGAAATAATTGATGGTCCTAATAATAATAATTAGTACATAATACTTTTCAATTATTTAATTTACTATTTTAAGGCTGATTGTATCTGTAATAATCGAGAATTATTTAGTTTTAAGTATATGTTAAGTTAGGTTTTAATCTGTGTAATAATGTTCATTATCTATGATTTCCTGTTTTCCTTTATATTGTAATGTATGACAAAATAAATGTAGATAAACCTCCACTTTTACGTTTCCCTTCGTTTTCCACATCCTCATTAAAAGTTAAGTATGTAGCTAATTGCTTTTTTTTATCACAAACTCAATCACAACTAGCTCTGAAACTTTCGTCCTGAGTTGTATAAAATTTTAATATACCTATACAACACGGGACCGGCATGGCCTTCCAGGGTCTCGCCCCCACTCTTTTGAAATAAGATAGAAGTCATAGTGGTTCTGGGTGTTTTCTTGTCTGGGCTCCAAATGTGTGTAGATCTATCTACCCTCAAATTAAGATTATTAAGATAGAACTCTCGCGATTGTACTGATTTTGCGAGTTATTGACTCTTTTCTAAAGTCTCTCCGAAGCCACGAAGTGACGAAGTATGAGTCTTGCCAAGAATTGAGATCTCGTCACAGCTCGTAAATTAAACTCTTGACTATAGCAAATGTCACATTTGAACCCAATTAAGGTGTGCATCTTTCTTATAGTCAAATATTTAAATTAGTATTTTCATCAGTCAGCGCATGTATAAGGGATCTGCTCCCAATATTAGGCCAGCGCAGGATGTGAAGGTAGATTTAATTTATGATTTATAATCTCTTTTTGTAAGATACAACTTTCAATCATAATAAACTTACAATATCAAAACTGCAATCATTAAATAGTTTCAAAATGTAAAATGGATTTCTATCAAACGTTAGCAATAAAATAACTATAAAACACCTTTAAAACATAGTATTCAACTCAACAATAGCGTTTCGTAGACACCGTCTTTACGAGAATTATCAAAAAACAATAAAAATGATATTTACAACCGCTTTAAAACTTGATGACTTGACTTGATGACTCGGGACGTGACGCGGCCGGCGCCGGCGCGGCTTCATCAATACGAGACGATCAAGTCTAATGATGAACTTGTCGTAAAGAGCATTCAGCCTAGACTTTTAGTAGCGGTGGCTGGGGTGACGGCCGGAGGTCACTCCACGGGCTGATTCCAAGTAACTGTTCCTCGCTCGTGCCGTGCTATTTAAATAAAGTAACCGTGTTTACTATTCTGCAGAGATCAGACTTAAATTAAGGGGTCTTTATGCCAGGTGGTCCTTGTTTTATTCAGCTTGCCCTGTTTGATATTGATTAAAATACAGATTCCTGAAACACATTAATTTACTTTGCTCAAATTAATCTCTACAGCGTGAAAAATTGATTATAATCTTCATTTGCCTGAATTAATAAGCAATTTCCTGATAGATGATATTACGTGTACCTATATCAAATTATTTTATACCTACCCACGTAACGTAACAATTGGGAATACGGCATAATCTTGTCGAGCGGTAGCCGACAAACAAGTCTGTACAATGAGCATAAACGCTCTATCGTAGAGATGGCGCTCCTTATAGAGCTCTGCCAGCGACCTTACAAGGAGTTATGGCTGAGAAGTGAAGATGGACAGTTTTTGCTGATGACTCGCGCTATGGAAGCTCCGGAACTAGTAACTTACCCCCATTGCACGGTAAACTAGTTTTCAAAACATTGTTTCAAGGTTCAATTGTTACTGGTACATAATTATGTAATTCTGACTAGGGCTTGCATTCGAATATTCGAATATTCGAATAATTCGAATATTATTTTTGTTCGAATATTCGAATACTGATATTTCAGTATTCGAATATTCGATTTAAATTAATAACACCGAAATCGGAACTCAGATGTGCATGAAATGCCACTTAAGAGTTCGCGCGATATATCCATACAAGACTATACAAGTTTACGTCGTCGTTCGGGTAAACAACATGTCGAACAATCCGATCCAAACCCAATAATTCGGGTTCGGAACACGGTTCGGATACACTCGGAAGTTTCGCGTAGTGCATTCGCGTAGTTGACGAAACTGTTCTGTCGTCTTCGTCTCTGTCGTTAACGTGAATGTATATTTTCATGATTTTGTTAAAATACCAATTAACCTAGATTTATAAGACTGTTTTTAGAGTGACATTACCGAGCCGGTCAAACGAACCCTTTGGTGCTGCTTTGTCCGTCCGTCCGTCCTTAAGTACACCGAAGTAAACCACGCCAAGGTTTACTTCGGTGTACTTAAGAGATCACCTTGGTTAAGCAACTCTCCGCGTGGTCATTACTTGGATGGATGACTGTTTAGTGACATTTAGATTTGACCACTTCCGTGCATCGGAAGGCACGTTAAGATGTTGGTCCCGGCTTTTCAGTCGTTAAGCCACGTCTGTGGCCTTCGGGCGGCCTAAAATCTCCGACACTAGAGTTGGCCACTAGCTCATACGAAGAAGAAAATTTTAATTTGTGGTTGATTGTGCGTTTAAATCACCAATGTCTCGTTACGGTGACATACCTTTTTGTATTTTCTTTTAAATTCGTTCATGGAAAAAACGCGTTTAAGAATAAAATAAGTTGATATTTTATACTTCTTCATGAAAATAACACTCAAAATAACAAAATAAGATGTGATTTTAATAAAATCAGTAGTAGTGTTTTTCTATTATTCGAATAATATTCGAATAATTCGAATAGTACCCGAAAAAAATTCGAATATTCGAATATGAATATTTTCGAATATTTGCAAGCCCTAATTCTGACATCATAAATCGAATAAAGTTAAAAGCTAAAGTCTGAAAAATATGCAGCGACCAAGTGTCTCCAAAATGGAAAATCTCTCAACAGTGTATATGAATGTTAGCGTCATGCTTCTCTAGTAAATAATCTTGGTTTGTGAGAGGGTATAAAGTTGCTAAGAACGCCTGGATCGCTCGAGGGTGGAGGCCTAGAGACGCGGTAATGCCTGCCTTGTACGGCGACAATCAGCGCCGCGCTCTCATAAATGTAATCATCTGTCAGTTTACCTACGGGTATAACCTTAAACCTATAAAGTGGACATGATGATACATCTGATGTTACCGTTATCTCCCGTCGCAGGTGTAAATGGAGGGTTAAAATAGATACTACGGAGATTTTTTCAATAAAAAAATAGTATATTCGGATTTATTCGTCCTTAACCGATACGTCAACAGTCAACATCATCAAATACATAAGTAGGTATACAAGCTTGATGCCTCCATTCATATATTCGCTTTTATGCTTAGAATCCGATCGTAGCTTGTCAAATGAGTCACAACACCATTAAAGTATCGCATACGCGTGAGTTCCCACGAGCTGCAGATATTAATATTAATAAGATTAGTGGTGTTACGATGCGCGTGCGCATGTGCTCCGTGCGCTGTGACTCAACACACGACACTTGAGTGGCGACAATTACAGGAGAGCTCGGATTTTTGTTTAACTTTACTATAGACATGTAAATTAATTCACAAAGCTACATAAAGGATATGGTATCTTGCAGAAAGTTTGCCAATACCGGATATGTGTCGCCGTTCATTCAGATGGAACGTAGCTCGCCGACCGACGTCTTCATTAGCGACGACTCGTCCAAGCAAACCCGGGATGCGGAGTCGCTGCCAATGCCAGCGGTGGAACGAGTGTCCTACCCTTGACGCTCGATTCTAATTCCCGTTTCTTATCCTATGCCATTTCAAGATCTTGCCGCGATTTGAACGATGTCAAATCGAGACATAGTGAAACTAAACTTTTATTGTTGAAACGTTTCGTTTTTGGTGATTTCTTAATAAATTGAGTTAACTTGATTGATATTGGTTCAAAATTGTAATGAATTGAAGCGAACTGGCTCCAAGGATAAGCGTCCAGCTGGAGAGGGGTAGGCAGCGCTGGGTGGTCTTGTCTTGCGCCGCTGCCAAGATCGCGCTGGGCTGCTCCGGGCTTGGCTCATTATCTACAGCCGACGGAATGTACGACAAGAGCTCCTTGCGGCACCACGTCTATCTATCACGTGTCTGATTAATGCAGATTTTAAATAAAATAGTATCTAATAATAACAGTAAAAATAACGGTTAGAAAAATAATTCTTTAATCTTAAGATTGCTTGACCTATTTTTTTTTTGTTAGAATGACATTTCTATTCCAACACGGCTCAGTGATTACGACTAATTATAACATCAGCCCTAGTAAAAGATTGTGTTATTTTATTAGTTTTATGCATTTCGTGTGATATACTGATCCCTCACATCGATCAGTAGATCACACTCCAATCCAGCTTCCTTCTATCAACCAATCTGACACAAATACTGAAACAGGAATCGATTGAGTTGAGTCGCACGGGGCGCGATGCAGGAAGTAACTGCAGGTGAGTGATAGAATAGCAGAATGGTATTTATAAACAAAATGGCGACCGTAAAATATGACACAATGTGGTTTACGACCTGAGCGGCCTGCCGATAATTACCTATCTTTTGTATATTATTTATGAGGTATGAGACTTTACGGTCGAATCATGGCGCTTAACGAGACAAAGAAAGTTCTAATTAACGTTTTATGTGACATAAAACTTGAATGTTCCTTTTACACAATAAAATAATTCATTTTAATAATTCAGTTTTGTTGTGTTGACCCAAAACTTCTGATAAAATACTTTCTACAATTGAATTATATTTATGTATACAGATACAGATACAACTACAGATTTTTATTTATAACACCATGGTTACTCGTTATTCACTTACAAAAATGTCAAAATAATGATTATAAGTGTATAAATTATAATTTATCTTATACCTACTTATTTAAGTGAATTTTGGAACCCAAGCCTAACCTGTGCTTAGTGCACCCTGCTAACTATAAAACTAGGTTCTAATACCCTGCTGATTGCGGCATATCGCAGCCTAACACCAGCACAGCTACATCCCCGGTGGCCAATGGACAGCAGCGTCGGTGGTGCAAGAAGCTGTGCCCTGAGATAGTGTTGTATAGAGTAGTGATTTTCATAATAAAGAAGGTCATATGAAAAACTGTTTTTTCTTTACTTTTTGGGTTTTGTACCTCAAAAAGAAAAAAGGAACTCCTATAGGTCATATCACTTCAATGTCCGTCTGCTTGTCGGCCAAGACAATTTTCTCAAGAACACGTTAAGGCATCATTTTTTGAGCATAAACGTGATAAGTCTCTTATGTGTCCTCTCTTTCACCGGCACCCACACCCTTCAAATCGAAACACAGCAAAGCTGCTTTACGGCAGAATTAAGCATGGTTGCAGTGCTTCCCCGGACGAGCCCTTCACAAAAAACTCATAACTTAACAAAGCATTCTTAACATAGTATTTCGGGCCACAGCGAAAGTTGAATTTACTTTTGGTTTATAAAATAAAAGTCTATTTATCACCTGTATTTAACCATATTGAGAGCAACAAAACTATCTTTATCTTTATCAAATAAATTTATTTTTATATTAGTTCGAAATGTATGATATAAATAAAATTAAGAGACTAGTCGTCTCCCGCCGTGTCGTGCGACTTATTAGCTGCGACTCGAATACATTCTCTACACTCTACTGGCTACTACCAGTGTGTGCCCTACAGGCAGGTGATGTGAAACATTTTTTATAACTAATAGCGCCCTGCACACGTAAAGTTCGGATCGCGGGAAACTAGCACATGGCCCACCTGATGCTAAGTGTAACTATTATCTATAAAAAATTATTGCTCCGTAGGTCACGGATGTTTAGAATGTGCTCTATGATGTAACACTCTGTGTCCACTAACTTGAGGCATGAAGGTTTTAAGCCTCATGTGCCTGTAAATTTACATCATTGGAATTTTAAACATGTAGAAGGTAAGTTCTACCTGCCTGTGCCTGACCCATGCACAGCCCATCTTTTTTACTTCAATTATAAACTAGCCAACTAATACTAAATAACAATGATATTTATGTCGACTGCATAAAAAATCATGCATTCAAAATTGTCACCCAATTAAAAAAAATGTAATTATAGCTGATTAGATAGGTGTAGGTGTTTTGATCGGACAGCTCGTTGCTATAACGCGGCGTCCTACGAGGGCGATTCAAAGCGAACGTGATTGCGAAGCGATCCGACGCGGTGACACGTGAATTCATCGCGATGCGGTGCGATGCGGCGTGGGCGACTCTGTCCTGCGTGCACGCGAATCATACTACATCATCACCGCCTTGCGCCCTCCGTCCGCCATCGCGTCGCGTCCAGACCAGTTCGCTCGAAAACATCAAACCAACTGGGTGCTTAGTGCGAGTTTTTTTACCTGCTCCATCGCGTACGCAAACGCGGTCGAGCGGTTGTAAACGTGGCACCGTATAGTACCACGCGTCTCTCACAAGATGGCGCTACCTCGATTCCATATAAATTTGCGTAAACGCAAACGCGGTCTGAAGCGAGCTGGTAAAAAACTCGCACCAGGCACTCGGATCGCGTTCGCGCCGCGTCGTTGGACCTTGCGTGCGTTTGGTCACTTAGGATTATGACAATTCAATAATATGATATCAACTGTTTGTTGTTATTTATTTTATTATTTATTCTGCGCCGAACTGCGCCCCGCCGCGCCGGTTCGCGTTCGCGTCCAGATCTCCCACGTAGGACGCCCCGTTAGCTGGAACAGACATCTACCTAAACTATCTACTTAATGACGCTACAAATGCTAATTTATATAAGTTTTCACCTAATTATAGAAGTTGTAAGGCAGTTTGTGTTTGGTGTGGTAATATGGACAAATGAGGCATACTTAGTGCTCCATTTGCATTTGTATAGGTGTTTTAGTGGCGAACTGGGAGACGACACGGCTACATCTAAACATTATATTGATAAGTTAACAAATTATACCACAAGTAGAGCTGCACTTATCTGCTAAATATTTCTACTTTTTAGGAGTCAAAATAAACTTTTTAGGCAGACGTTGTTATGTCATAGATACGTGTAATAATAATAATGTTGTTTAATAAATGTTTTTTTTATATTATTTTTGTCTATAGTAGATTAATAATGTTATAAATTTTATAGTAAAAAATGTATTTTTCATGAGTTTTTAAATGAATAAGGTAATTATAGTACTTAAAACTTGTTTTATTGCTGGTTTTGTAAAAGGAAAAAAAAAATCCTCTATGTGTGAACTTCAACTGGGGAACTTCAACACTTAAACTGTGCTGCCATCCCTTGTGTTTTTAAGCTATTGCATAGCTTCTATCGAGGGCCTTGAGCGCGGGGACCGAATCCAGAAATTCCGTAACGAAAAAAAACCTCACGCTCCCCACTCCGATTTACTTAATTTTATAATCTGTTGCTTGGAAATAGAGTTCATATTCAAACTTTTGTATTCTATTAGTTCTTCGTCACAACGTCGCAGCGCTAGTGTTCAACACAGTAAAGATAGCTACACATCCATGATTGGCCTCTGACACGAACTGACGTCTGACGTTTTTCACCTGAATCTAATTTCAGTTTTGTTTTGAAATTTGTTTTCTTATCGGTCACCACGCTCAAAAAGTGTAACTTGAATTAATATCAAAGAAAAAGAAATACTGCATAAATAAAATAAATAAATAATTATAATTGCATAAGTTGATACAAAATGCTATGCAATAGCTTTACCGCGGCAGTCCCCGAGTGCCACACGTCTTTTTTTTTTTCTTTTTAGTTTTTATTCTTTCTCCATCCAAAGGTTGCCTGGAAGAAATCGCTTTCAGCGATAAGGCCGCCCATTGTACCATTTTTTAAATTTTGTTATGTGTTTCATGCAATAAAGTGTTCATTCATTCATTCATTCCTCTATGTGTGAATTGAAAAAAGTATTTAGGTGTGGATTTTTAATAAATAATAAATAATAAAAAAGTGTACAATTATATATATACTATATGCAAAGGACTAACTTTTAGTTTGTAGATAGATAAATAAAATAAAAAATATACTACCTACTTGAATACATTACATACTACGTACAAAATTTTGTGGTGTAATAGAAGGCTCATTACTTTCTACCTATTTCCATGTACAAAACAGTTGCAAGAAGAAAGAAGTTACGTGTAGTATTGCTTTATACTAAAAAGAGTTAGAGTTCTAGAGCCCTCCCCCATGCTCTTCAACAGCAGAGCTCAAAATGATTCAAGTTAGACTTTAGCAAAGATTTCGTAACTGAATAGCTTCTGCACGCGGTTTTGCTCCCTGGATACCCAGATAAAAAAAGCCTATTATTTATTGGCTTCGAAATCATTTTATCTCCCTTCAGCATTGCATGATGTAATTATACGTTGTGCAATCGAAATGGACTAACCTCGCCGGTGTGTGCGTAGTCTTTTCATTTAACATCAGTAATTAATTAAAGATGAATTTGAGTAAAATTCCTACCCAAACCTATATGGTTTTTAGGTGCAATATTAAACAAAAAATGTATTTCTGTGTTTTGAGAAATAAATTAAACAAATAAATATTCAAAATTTTCATTCAAATTTGCTCACTGTGTTGAGTGTGAACAAACAAACACGCGATCATTCGCATTGATAATTAATATTAACTATACTATTTAATAACATCATAGTGATTTGTGATTTTCATTAAAACTATTAAGTAATCTTGATCACGATCAAGTGTAGTTCTAAAATACGGACCTAGTACAGTTTGTCGTATTGTGAGTGTTGTGGCAGCAGCTGCACTCATTCATGATGACGCATTACATTAGGACTCATTGTTCACTCCGCGGGTAGCTAATGCATGGAATGGCCAGTCCGCTCCAACACAATAAAACAACAATGCGAGCAAAGCTGAGGGCATCGCGCATAGTGGCAGAAACGTCTCGTGGACGAGTCTGACAGGCGGACGTGGAACATTAATGCATGTTTATTCATGAGCCTTTTATTCAGTTGATTGACTCCAAGCGTTCGATTCATTAAGATATGCTTTGGTACTTAGATGATAGCAAGTTGATTGTCTTTTTGGACTATAATATCATTTCACCTATGTGTATGAACTAAAATAAAAATCTTTTCTTTTGTCGGTAATGGTTTACATCAGTTACATCACACTTATATTATAAGTGCGAAAGTTTTGTGTGTGTGTGTGTGTGTGTGTGTGTGTATGTGTTGTATGTTTGTTTTCAACTCCGTAACGGCTAAACGAATTTAAACTTGGACTGGTTTGTGGCCTGGATGGCTACTTTAGGCGTGGCGTCACATGAACGAAGCCCTGGGTGAAAGCTAGTATATATATAATTACCTACCTATTGTCATAATATAGTCATAGTATAGTTAATTTATATAGTTAAATACTTGTACAAGTTGTGATCTCGGCAGCCTCCGTCGCGTCACGGCGGCGTTTCGTCGCGTCGCGTCGGCGCGGCGGTGCTCGTGGTTTATTTATATTACTTATAGTATATAACTACCATCTTGAAATGTAACAAAATAAGCGAGACCCACCCGATGTAAGGGATATTATAGTTTTCATATTGCTTTTGAAATAATCAATGTTACAATCTCAATTCATTTTTAGATCTGTTCTTCATTACGGGTCTATGAGTCAGTCTCCGCGTTCTATGTTTTCTGGCTTTCTCCAGCCATTTGTAAGAATTCACGTTGACTCATACAACATTGCTTTTCCATCAGCACGTAGCTGGGTATGTAAAAGTTTGTTTACTGATCCGCAGCTGGCACTCATATACGCCACGTCCAAACAATCAATTATTAAATTTTGACAGTTATATTTAAAGATCTTGATAAACCGCTCACTTTGATCCTAACTAATCCTGCACGGGACTGACGGGCACCACTTAGCCGGATAACTGTATCACTTTCAACTCCATCTGCATTGACTTAGAGTCTAAAATCAAAGGGAGTTCAGAGCGCGATAATCCGGTGGACACGAGACGCTCTAATGAGAAGTGACTGTTATTTGGTTCAAGCATTAGCCAGTTCATTTACCGCGAGACTACGTCATATAATACATATGTTCGACTCACTAGTCACTACTACAGCGGTACCATGCATTTTATTCTAGGACGATGTTATACCGTTAAAACGTTTATTTTTTCAACGCCAAGTTGAAATAATTAAAAGCGTTCATGAGTAAAACTTCAAACTACATTTCCAGCCATTCTTTAACAGTTAATTTTCACCAACAGATTGAAGCTGACACCGAAGGTGATCTCAGTCCACTGGCATGTCCTTACCTAAAGTTTAAGCATCTTATAACGAGGGTTCACATTCACCTTAATCTTTTTGTTTCAAATTCTTATTTACGAAAATATTTGGTTTGGAAACAAAACAATTCGATCTTAAATAATCTTAATGAAACGAACAGAAACTAATTAAAGTGGATATTCGAAGCGCCCAAAACAGAACAAAAACACGCTTGAACCGACGCGGGCGCAACAGTGTACGAGTGCCAGCCAGTAGCGCAACTGCCCGCACAATCCTTTGGTATTTCTAAGCTCTCATTTTGTGATACGCGGGGCATTAAAAACTAGTCTTACACGTAGTGATGACGACGACCAATGATGAACGATGACGAAAACCAACATTTTTCATTGGATGAAGTGTACAAAATTTAGTAAAAATATGAAAAATATAATGTCATATTAAAAAAAAACAGGTATATCCAGAAATTAATATAAATCAATTTAGTTGAAAATATCAACATTCTCATTGTATCGTTAATAATTATAATAAATTAGAGTACCTGCGTAATCAATTAGAAAAATATTAATTAAAAGTCGTTCATCATTCGTCGTTGTCATCACCACGTCTATGTCAATGTCAATATTCCGCGTAACCTCCTATATATTCTATAACACTGTAAGCTAACTATTATCTTTGCGCTTTATCGTAAAAGTTTAGCTAGCACTAGCACTTAGCACTAACGAAAGGTTCTATGTCTTAAATAAAGCAACTTGGGTTTGTACTGCTATACCCAAAAGCAAAAATATGTTTGCAAATTGCACTTATATTTAATTTTGTCTTGAAAAAAATTCAGTCAGACAGCAACTCACGAGGTCACTCCCAGAGTCCAGAACTATTGAACTGTTGTAGTTGTAGTACTGCGTACCGTGTGCCCTGTGCCCGCCCGCTCGTCCTATCTGTAGGCTCTATCGGCGACCCTCCGACGCGACCCTCCCCCCTCCTCCCCCTCTCCCCAACTCAACCCACTCTACTAATTTATTTAAGACATGCTAATGTACGAACAAATAAACCTTTGTAAGAAAAACTGCTACAATATGTTGATGTTCGATGCACCTGTCCTATCGTGAAGTGTAGAAGATAATTAAGTTTACATGCATACAGCATTATCAAGTCATCATGTTCGCACTAGTAGGATAACTTACGAATAATAAAACAAAGTTTTCGTTTGCTGTTCAAATAAGTACCTTCTAGCTATTAACTAGAGCCGGAAGCGCGAGGAGCGCGTTGAAGTCTTTTGTACCACAAATCTAGAGCACTAACTGACGCTTACGCTGTGTCGTCATGGACTATATTTATTTATAATTCAAATGGAAAAAGTTTTAGGTAATGTAGGTATTTGACAAACAAATTTCCAGGAAAAGATTCTCAGGCTCCCAGGGCGCAGGTGCAGGTGCGGGGTGCTGTTACTCACGGACTTTATGACGAGAGAGTCACATTGATACTTCACTCGACAACTTTACGTAAACGTTCGTCCGTTGTTACACATTATGAATAAAAGTGCTGTTCTTTATGGGATTATTGGAGCCCCGAAAATATTGTGAATAACCGTTATTAAACCTTCAATTTATGAAGATTACTTCTGTGGAGGAGTGGGCGTGCTGACACACAAACGACAGCTAAGTCATCCTTTCTACGCCTAACGTGAGTGCGACGGAGGCTTTGTATACTCTGTAACCTACTTAACGATGATCTTTGGTCTGAATATTGGTCAAAGGATTAAAATCTTTTGAGAAAGTTTCTGAAGAAATCTGCGTGTAATCGAGGTGTGTGGTCTGGTGTTTGACTTTAAGAAGCAATAAAATATAAAAGTTCACTAACCTCCCGAAGCTGAGACAAGCAATCGGAATAAATCAATGTTCAGCAACACGCGACGTGCTCTCGATTTAATTAGGAAATAACCGGCGCAGCTTGGTGAAGTAGCGGCGTGGCAGCGTGGCGGCGCGGGATACGACGCTCACCATCAAAGGTAAATAAAAGAGTTGTAAAGTTTTATTTAGGAGTTATCGGCTCGTAAAACGTTTCCTGATAGATTGCTAGATGATGTCATAATAAACTAATCAATGCAAGAATTCAGCACCTAATGATGTGGATCAACTAGCTCAAAATGCATGTAAAAACGAAAAAAAAGTATAAAACAGGATAGAAAGAAAATAAATTATTTTAATGTGTTTGAATTAGTTGCATTATTATCGTCTACTCATCCGCTTTATTTTGGTGTGGTTTTTGTTTTAAATTAATCTCAACACTATTTAAACATTTCAACAGTTTTTAAAATAATTTCTTACAACCTCAACCAATCTGCGCAAATTCGCAACGGGCCAAGCTGCGCCCGCGCCGCGCACCGTCCGCGCGCTCTCACGGGGATCGGGTTTCGAAGATATTTCCCGCGACTTTTGCGAGCCCTCGTTAAACGCGACCAGACGGAATGACGCTTCAAAACTTACACAACAATTAATTTAACTCAATACCAACAGCGATGATAAAAAAACAAAGTAGAGTAACTACAACATTGAACATGAAAACAGCTGAATAAAATTAGTGAATCAAATTATTGTAAACAAATAAAGTGGACAGCCGTAGCAAAAGGAGTTCTGTTGTTAGTTTGAGCTTTATTGGGCGCTCAAACGGGTTAGTTTCGTTCTCAACCGGTCCCGTACTTACCCGGTCCGCTCTCCCCCGATTCAAGTAAAGTATAAATCAATATTTTTTGTCTGTACTGTACAAAGTACTGGCGAAAACTAAAGTAATTCAGACTACATTTTATTCAAATTTAATTAAGTTTTCACTTTTGTTAATTTATGCACTTATCATGTTCGAATATATTTTGATAAATTTACTTCAACTACTTCTTCCTGTAAATAAAGGTAACAGACTAATGAGATGTGACCTTCGATCAGACTTTCAATCACTGCTAAAACATAATGCTAACATTAGCAAAATGCTTTAAAAATTCCATGTTTTATATGTTCGCTGACCAACCTCACCTGCACGTGGTGCACCCTGCTAAACGACGAACGGGGCTCTGGCGGCCGGCTGATTGCGGCATAGCACAGCCTACATCGGCACAGCTAAATCCCCTGGCCACCGACGGGCAGCAGCGTCGGTGGTGCGAGAAGCTGTGCCCTGCGATCCCCAACCCGCATGCCCAGCGTGGGGATTATGGGTATATCCCCCTTTATTAGGGGAGGTCTACGTCCAGCAGTGGACTGTTATAGGCTGGTGTGGTTTGGTGGATATGTTCGCTGACGATTTAAAGTTTTTTATAAAATTAGATTCAGTTGAAGAGGGAAACAGTCACTCTTCAGTCACACTTCAAAACAGTCTTACTAATTTATAATTATGGTAAGTATAGCTTATGTCATGAGCTTGAAATGCTATAAATGTTTCGTAATTCGAGGCATTAGCTAGGTAGGATTTTGACTTGCGAAACTGCAAAGAAAAAAAATGCTGGACTATGGAACCCATATTATAAAATATAATTAATAACATCAGAAAGCATTCAGTAAAAAGTTCTTATAGCATTATTTTGACATCCTTCTTCGAGATAAATCAAAATTGCTGTACCGGCCCAATACATGCTAGCAGCGGGCGCCAAAAGTTGTATGAAAATTCATATCTGTCGTTCAAATAAATTACTATTTAAACTCATATCTGTCGTTTGTCAGAAAAACCGCTTGTTCGAACCTAGGTTATAAATGTTACACACCATTAAACATTCTTAAAAACTATAACTCTATTCACAACATGGAAGACTGCCAAAGTCATTGCAATCCATAAGCCGGGAAAAGACCCTACCAACCCAGTAGGATATCGCCCAATAAGCTTGTTGCCGTGTATAGGCAAACTCTTCGAAAAAATCATATATGCGCGCCTATCCGCAGCAACAAGCCATATACTAATCGATGAGCAATTTGGATTTCGCCAATCTCATTCGACTGTTCAGCAATTGGCGAGGGTGGCTGAATTAGTATCCCATAGTCTAAATGTGAAGGAATCTACTGGGATGTTTCTATTAGATATCGAAAAAGCCTTTGATACAGTCTGGCATCAAGGCCTCTTACATAAACTAATTAACCTAAATTTACCAAAGTCACTTGTTAACATAATTAGATCTTACCTTTTAAATCGTTCCTTTAAAGTCTATATCGATAACCACATCTCCTCAGCAAAAGCTGTGCCTGCTGGAGTCCCCCAAGGCTCAATCCTTGGGCCTCACCTTTTTCTTATCTTTATCAACGATATTCCTATCCAGCCACGTACCAACTTGGCATGTTTCGCTGACGATACAGCATCATTTACATCTTCGTATGATTCTGACCTAGTTATTAGTCGACTCCAGCTATCAGCCGACTTGCTTTCATCCTACTTCCACAGATGGAAACTAAAAACAAATGCCTCCAAAACTGAAGCCATTATGTTCTCGCGGAAACGAATAAATCCAACTCGTACTTTAAAAATTGAGGGCTTCGAAATTCCCTGGAGCAACTCTGTTAAGTACCTAGGAATTACCCTAGATCGAAAATTAAACTGGACCGAACATTGCATAAAAACTCGTATGAAAGGACTAAAAGCCTTAAATGCCCTAAGTCTACTTCTCAACCGCAAATCGTGTCTTAGCAGTTCAACCAAGTTAAATATTTACCGTACCCTAGTTCGACCCTGCATTACATATGCTTGCCCAGTCTGGAGTAGTACGTGCAAAACAAACATTAAAAATCTCCAAGTGCTACAAAATAAGGCTATAAAATATGCTCTTAACCCCCCTTTTCGAACCAACCTAAATAAACTACACTTAAAAGTAGGACTCCCTACCCTGGAAACATATATCTATAAACTATCTAAAACATTCTATCTATACACCAACCCGACCAACAAAAATAAACAAATAAAATATATTTGTAAATCACGAAAGCATAATTTACCTTACTCCGAAAAATACTGCCGATATAAATTACCCCATCACTTGTTCCTTGAGTGCAATGATGATCAATAGACGCACACACAGGCGCACGCGCTACTCATCGACCCGCTCGCTTGCGCGCGCTGCACTCGCTCTTATTATCTAGGGATATAGATCGAGAGCGGCGTGCGCGACGACCACGGCTGGCGCTTGCGCCTGTGTGTGGCGACCGTAGCCATCGATGATCGTACCAAGTTACCAACCTAATGTTCATGTTGCTAGCTGACCTTTTGTCTTACTTTTATTTCTACCCTCCTGCCTTTATCTAATAGTAATAACCGTAATGTAGTGTGTCGTACCTAGTATCTACTAGTGATATTATAAACTATAGTAATATGTGTCACAATCATAAATGTAATGCTCGTCGCAAAGCTTACATGAACCTTTTCGAACCTACTTAATTTCTTAATAAGTTTAATTTCTTACGTTACCTTTACCATAAACAAACTTGATTTAAAAGTTTTGATAAGCATAGATGCTTAAAAAACGTACCTATTTAATAACTGATTGTACATTTCTAGGAAAATTATTAACACTGGATTATGTACCTACCTATTAAGTATACTTATGAAATAAAGAACTTTTAAAATTGAAATTGAATTATTCACAACAGCAGCTTACTCAAAAGGCGTCATGAAGTTTTTTTAAACAGTATTTATATGTTTTTAATTTAATTTTAATTGATTTACTCATTATAATAAATTAAATTGTTTTCCTATGATCATATTTTTAATTTTAATTATACATACTATATATTCATTAACTTTTACTTAACCTAATGGCTAATTACAGTTATAAATTACTTAATCCCAAATTGTAAAGCTCTAGTCTGAGAATTCTACTTGATTATTATTATATTATAATGTTCAACGTTAAATTTCGCATGCAGTTTGCCGCTATATTTGTGGCAACATTAAGCATTGCGATTATTATGTGCTTAGTTTCAAATTAATTGGGTTATTGTTCTTTTTGTTGGTGTTACTTAATAAATCACGCTCTTCTTGTTATTTTTCTTCAATATTATAATTGCGAAAGTTTGTGTATGTTAGTTTTTGACCTGGACATATAGTTTAGTTAGTTATCCGGGTAACACGCGAGCTAAACTGCAAGCGGAAGCTAGGAAATAAATAAATAAAATTATAATTTGTAAAATATAGCCTTGTTATAAAGTCCACTAATTGTTAGGGCCGCGTCCCAAGCCGCGCGCCGAACGGACTCAGACGTTGGCGCCTTTTTGCCGAAACCGCGCACATAAATCGTTGTGAGGCAAGAAGGATAGGAGGAGCTCATTAAAATACCTACCGGAGATTCTGAAGATGTCGTAATAAAGGCCGATGGGTTCGTGAGAAAGGACGACTAATTAAGCGCTGGAAAAAACGCGAATCGAACGCATCCGCGATACCCGTGTGGCCGCCGGACTACCCCCCAGGGAACGCACGGTTGACACGACATGTCAATATTGTACAATTATCATCGATTGCTAAGGCGAAGTGTAAGTGCAAAATCTGTTCGTTGATTTTGTTTTTACTAAACGCCACCGGTCAGTTTTTTAATTAAAACTGCTATACTTAAATTTCTACGTTACACAATATAAACCAATTTTTACCTTAAGGCGATGATACATGTAAAACCTCCCTCTCGCTCGCACTATTCAATATATTTGAAGATATAAAATCACTGAATGTAGTTATGCAAAATAGCAAACCATCACGGCCTAGAAAATATCAATAATAAAGGGTAAGTATAGGGTAGTGCAAACAGGAATATAATGTCACACCTACTCAGTAATGATGGTTGTTAGAAGCGTGCTCCGGTGCAATAAGCACGTGTTCCTCGCTCCACTAATGTCTGGGTAACTGGTTGACACCCGCCCACTGTCATTATACCTCGTGGAATAACTACTAGTACATATTAAACCCTGTTATATTCAATGGCTAGCCGCAGCCTATAACCGAAAGTCGGTGCTGTTGGACTCCTTAAGGACTTAACAACCAGTTTGCTAGATAAACTCTAATTATATTTAGTTAGCAATCCTGGTTCCAAGAGGTGCATAACTTACTCTTGGACCCACCACACTCACGTAAATGCAGGCACTCAAATTGCTAAGGGTAATTTGCAACTAAATCTGATGAATGATTATGAAAAGTAACTTCCAACCGAGGCATCGCTCGCGTGGTACTCGGATAAAAATTTGCATAGGTATGTGTAAATCCATGCCATAATCTATGCATATTCCAAGTTTCATCTAAATCCGTTTAGCCGTACTAGCGTGAAAGAGTAACAAACATCCATACACATGCATATATCCATACATCTAAACTTCTATCTATCCATACATCCACACATCAATACATCCATACATCCAGACATCCAAACATCTATACATACATACATCGATCCATAATACATCCTCACACGTTTATTATATTAGTTGGAGTAGGATAGGATAGAATAGCAGGAAATAGGAAGTGGAATAATCTAAAGATCGCTTGCTTCATTCGCTGCGACTCCCGAGTTGCCAACTGATGAAACAGTCGCTCGAACGCGGTGACATGCTGTCTGCCAACAACCGCCACTTACCATAATACTGGGTGTCATCCCATTTGAATAACTACAGCACATTTATGGCACGACACGAAGCGCGTGGGCGTGCCATTAGCGGCCGGACGTACAGCGCGACTTGTTGAGCCGATGTCTAGCCAGGATCGCTTCAGGACGTCGGCGACCCTCATAAAAGGTGATAGCAAATTCTCAATGCAATAATATATCAAACAAAGTAATTGGTTCAAAGTTTTTACTAAAAGGTAGCTGCCGGTAGGTCTTCAAAACAAAAACAAAGGGAGTATATTTAGCCGATTCAGAACAATCACGAAGCAGGTACTGCACAGTGGTCGTACGGAGCACTAACAGTTTTTAAGGTTTGCCTCGAACCCACGCTGGAGTAGGCTTTAATCTAATCGCAGATCAGCTAACCCTTCATCTCGGGAGGAGATAAAACGTAATGGAGTCTCCGAAAGCGGGGACATTAATGGACAACCAGTTAACACCGGGACACCCATAAATTTGTGCCACAAACATGTCGGCGACGTAGTACATCAGAAATCAGTATCGCAATATTGGCGTGCTTTTGTAATACAACTTGTAGGTTACTTAAGCGTTATTCATTTTGTCAGACGATCACACTACGGTAGCTAAAGCCTATTGTTTATTGTTTAAATACAAACAGGTGCTGCTGGTATTTGTGTGGCTAGCATGGTGCTGGACTGGCCTGCCTTGCCTAATCTAGTTTAGTTTTGTAATCACTGGAATGTCTGTTTAGTACTTACTAGGGCTGCTATTTTCAAAAACAACGTACAGTACAGACCACATCAATTCGATCTGCCATCATTATTTATGTAAAACATTTAACTTCCATTGGACGGTCGCGTCGATAACTCAATTTATTAAAAGGGCATCATCTCATTTGCAAATTATGCGGACGATTTCACGATGATCGAGCCGCGTAAGGGCGTAATTACACGCGCGATATCGAATAGCGTCGATAAGCAAAAAAGCGTGAACATGCGCACCCGTAAACAAATCGTCACAAAAACATGCACATAACAAGTGAACGTGATAGGGATGGGATCACGGGACTCGTGACTCCACATACTTTATCATCTGAATATATTGTCTAATCATGAAAAGCTACGATAAGTTGTTTCTGGATATTTGACTTCTTCAAATTTACATTGTTAAGTATTTGCTTTTTATATTCTTAGGGAAAGTGTAAATAACAAAAAAAGTATTCAGACCTTTCGTACTACTAACATCTGTGGTTTCATAATTTACATATTTTAATTAAATAAAACAATAAGACGAAAAGCTCAAAAGTCATCTGTCGAAATATTTGAACGAGGCCTTTTCACCAGTAGATGAGCTCATGAGCGAATGTGTTCCCATCACTAGCTGCGCAAATCGGGCGGATAATCGACTGCGCGTGGGGAGCGTCGCAATTAGTGCACGTTAGGAGTGCAAAAAAACTCATAAAAATGCATGTGCAATGCGCGCGCACTCATTACACGGGTACCTAATACCCATCTTGTAAATGTGCTCTTATTACTAGCTGTAGCGATGGTTATAACTCGGCCTAGCGATTAGAACACGTTGAAAAAAACACCGTGTTAAAAAATATTGATAATGATACTGCGGCTGCAAGACCATTCGTTATCACGATATCGCCGTGTGTCGTGGAAGAGCCCGTCCCGTCCCATGCCATCGCGTCGTGTGCAGGAAGCCGTGCAGGATGGGAGAGCGGCGGGACAACGGGACACAGCCACACAGGACATGTCCTCTGTCCTCTGTCCACTCTTCACGGCTCTGATACCATCTTATCTGCCAGTTCAAACTGTCTGCTCCCTAACTGTATGTAAATTGAAACAGGTTGCGTAAACTCATTAAATTATGGCGACGAGATAAATCTCAATTCTGAATTAATAACGAGCGTTGCAAATAACGTGTAAGTGCCAGATCTTTATCTTGCTCAATGAATACAAACTATTTCAACGGTTAACAATAATTTGTCTCAGTTCTTGAGTTGCGATTAGTTTTAATTACATTTGTTAAATTTCGGACACTTTTCCAATGCTAAAGTTTTATTTTACAACGGTTCTCTAACCGGACACGCTCAAGTTAAATCTATTTAGTGAGCTGAGAAGTAGCGCTTTGTCACAGTCACACCTCATCGGGAGGCGCGCGGCGTGCCTTCGCGTCGGCACTTTCTGGGCAGATCCAATTTGGTAGCATTCGTCACGTCCTCCTCTCCCCTTATTAGATTACTGGCAGGAGGCCGTGGTGAGCATGGTGGGAAGGGAGAGGGGTTGAGGCCTCACGCCGCAACAGCACTGTTTACACGCTCATTAATGTTTCAGTCTTTTTAGGCATCCATTAGATATTGAATTCATGATAATTACCACTACACGTCGGCGATTTCAGATCTATTTCATATTTACTAACTAATGCTTTTTTACATTGATATATATTGTTACTATCTTTTTTATATCTTTATTTCCATGATACGATTTGGATTTGTGACTCCTCAAATTTGTAAGTTATAATACTCATAAAGGCTTGCAAATTTCCATCATCACGTGTGTATAAACGGTGCACTAGCCTGTGCACAGCTCTAGAACGACAGTGTCGTCTACTATCTCCCATCCAGTCTCCCCCCTCTCCTAGGCACGAGAGACCCCGAGTCACTGGAGCCAGGACTATTTCGTCAAGAGTGCGGTCAATTTGTACGTGCTACAGTGATGTGTAGTCAATTGGACAGTAGAACCCGAAACTGAAGCTCGGCTTTGACTTGGTTCGATTATTCGCCTAAATATTCAGTGGTTTATGTTCATAGTACTTAGTTTATTTTTCAGAGAACTGTTTATTTAGTTTTTGTCATCATTCCTTTTTTATTATTCAGGTATTAATCTGATTTTCAATTAGAATTCCTACACGATAAACCTGAAGCCGAAGAGACTCAAGCGGAGCACTTCACTGGGTGCGCGTGCGCCCCGCTGCGCTGCGCCACAACCGATCAATTTATTATTAGAACCGAGTTTAATGAGAATTTGGCTTTGGTTCAGCGAGATGGCTATCGTTCTCATCTTGCACACTGTTCAATAATAGTCTCTTCTCCACTCTCGAGTCGCAGAGCTATAATTCATTCAATAAGTACACCAATCGACTTAGATCGGTTTTGTCCAATAAAATTTTCTCAGTGCCTATCGAAGAGCAATCTGTTGACGTGCTCGTGCATGACGATGGTCTCGGCCGGCTGCTGTATGACGGCCAGAAGGAGGACATAAACAAGACAGCTTAAATACCTTATTTTACTTAATACTTAACTTCAGATGATCTATTCTCTGATTTTCGTGACATCCTGGCCAAAAACCTGGCTAAAGGGACAATGAGACTAGCTTGTTCTGAATAGTGGACCCGGTGACGCAGTGGCCTGGTCACAGAGCGTGTTTGCTATCACAAAACACTTACCCTACAAATAAAATTGGATCGCTTACAAGCGGATCATCGGCGGCGAGCGAGCGACCGTGGCGAGTCATGCTATTCCAAATTTAATTTATTGGATTGTGCAGCAAAAAGCTATTTAATTATACTCCATTATGCTGCGCGTGAGTTCAATCTTATAGCGTGAGACGAGAAAACAGTTTGAATAGACGAGGATTCTTAATAGATTTGATAACGGTGGAGAGGAATTCACTTGTTAGCATTGTGATGATGCAATGAATTCGAACCAGTTTCCTGTTAATTTATTAAATCAATTCATGAATTCGGTCGCAGTTAACGTGAGTCACGGTGACTGGTGGTAGCTCTACCTGCTGCCTGAGTACCTACGTGTGAAGTGGCAGTAGCGCTTATTAAATAAAAATAATAAATAGATAGATAGACGACACGTTATTGATCACCACATGAATACAAGGAAAATAAAGAGTAACTTAAGTCTAAGCACCATGAAGGTAACACAATTGGCGGCCTTATCGCTATAACAAAATATGAGCCGTAGGTATCATAAGCAGCAAAGAACAAAAATATCCAAATCCTAATAATTTATCTTCATATTGTGAACGTTTTGTCCACTTTTATAAGAAGTTAAGTAATCTCCATCCGTTGACACCGTGAGATGTCGCATGTCGGTTTGATGCGAAAGCGCACCGGAGGAGCTTCGGAGCATAATGCGATGCAAGCCGAGGGTACAGCCTAGCATGCAGTCAGTAGGGCGCGCCACAGACGAAGTAGCAGTCAGTATGGCACGCCGGCACAGATGCACCGCTAGTTAGTACCGCGGGAACCAGTCAGGCACCTGCGCCTGCGCCGCCGGGGGCGATGCCCTCGCGCTCCAATCACTGCTCCTCACTCGCTCCTCGATACATTGTATCTTAATGTTTTTGTTGTGGCACATTTTGTTGGTCTCCTTATTTGATGAGAAGCGGTGAGTTATGATAATCAGTTGGTAAGTTATTGATTATATAAAGATATAAATCATTTTCTAGTGTTATTTCATGATCTTTAAGATATATAGCAGCAGTGCTGAAGCACAGAATAGATTCAACTGGTAGTGTAGGTAAGTATTGTGTGTGGTAAAGGCGGGTGTCGGTCGCGTCGCGGTCGGCCACTGTGTGAAGGACGGGGCCATCCAGGGCGCTTCGGGCAGCTGCTGCACACGTCTGTTAACACTCCATCCACTCCTCTCCGGAGCCTGCCAATGTTATTGTTTCATGTAGGTATACTACCAAACACGTATAAACACGCACATCGTCTAACTATAATAATTTTATTGACCATCAATCCGATAATGAATTCTGGTTGCGCAATAATCATCATGCGATACTCTGCAGACGCATATCTGTGGAGTGCGGGGAGCTTGGGCATGCGGGTCCTACCCGGAGGCCGGGGCATGCGCGTCGCACAATTACTCGATAATTGTTCTTAATATCGAGATAAAAACCGTAATGAGCGCCCTCTGCGTGCGGCCGGACGTTGGACGGACGGGAGTTTATTTATTTATATTATTATATTTATAGTTATTTTGATAACATCGCTGTTTCAGATTTTGTGATGATTGGTGGCGAGGTGTATGCGCGCTGAATTGCCAATGAGAGCACCCACCGACTACACACAAGTTCCACTTAAAATTTAAGTCTTTTAGTTACAATGTTGCAAAAAGTATTGTTGTTGTTATTGCTAAAAATTCTGGATCAGCTCATATTTAATGTGAATATGAATACTTTATAAGTATACTGACTTGAATATTTACTGCATTTTTTTTGAAACAGAGTTGTAATTTAGTACGGAAGAATTAACTTTCTTCGTATATTTTGGCCAAACCTAATAATATGGTTTTTTAGATGTAGTTAGAAGAAATTGTATATGTGCATTGTTTATTTCCTATGAAACGTAAAAAAAGTTGAAGCAGCTTGTTGAATAAGTACTACTAGAATATTAATTTATGATTATGATTTTAATAGGCATTCATTTGTTATATTGTTCAAACTGTTGATGATTGAACAAGTAACTCGATGACGATGATGAATATAACGAGAACGTGTGCTTGGTGGCTAAATTGAGCTGATTGATTTGTTAATAATTTGAATAAAATGAAATGTTGTAGGTAATTCATTAAACTGGGTCGTACGCGCTGAGTCTTTCTGCTGAACCAGGAAGATGCATGGTTGCTTGTACCCTACAATGAGTATCAGTGTTGGCCCCATCTCGTCTCCGCCGGAACATACATCTCTCGAGGGGGTGGACCCCTCAAGGTATTGTCCATAATTTTCATGGCATGATGCTGAGTGCGCAGGTTTAAACCCACTCGGCTCACTCGACCCACTGATGTTGCGCCAACAATCGATGGAGAGATAACAAGCCCATTTGTACAGCCTTATCGCAATATTATACTACATCGCTAACACGGTACAAATGTTATAAAGTATTACTAACACAGCACAGACAACACAGAACAACTATTATGTACAAAGATCCATCATTTAAAATGATAATGCTAATTTTGGCGATTTTGATGATGACAACATAACTTGAAGCTGTTTAAAATACTATCCTCAACTATTTTGTAAGTTAAGGATGTCTCTCTTATTTTGTAAATATATATTAACCCCGGGATATCATTAAAGATTTATGTTATTTTTATTAGTTTGGCTTTTGTTAACGCTACATATATGACTTAAATTGCGCTACTGTCTTCCAGCGCCCTTCTTCAGCCGCGCCGACCTGCGTCAGGCGAGCGATTGTTCATTTCAGTCGCTACTGTCAAGTAAAGCGCTCTTAAGCTGCATATCACAAGAGTTCTTAGTCGGCTGCTGCATTGATCCAGCGATAGGTTCCCACGTGCGATACCATCGCCACATCGCCGTCAAGCCACATCATGCGCGCTCGTGACACCGACCTACACTAATGTAGGTACTTAGCTACATACCGCACACATCTGATAACAAATACACTAAGTGACAAGTGAGGCCGTGCTTACATACAGACAGGTCCAAACACTCCTCGCTGCAATACAATTTGAATTTCTATGATCTTACGACTTTAGTAAGCAAACATAAGTTAGGTAGAAAATACATTTTACACTTTTTCCTTGAAAAGCAACATCTCTATTCTTGCGAGTCGTCGTCGTCAGAAATAATTGCAAAATGACGAATGTGTGCAAAAACCCTTTGCCATAACCGAAGCTTTTTAAAACGGTACAGTCCTGCGCGATTAGGAACTCTTCAGCCTTATTTAGTCGGCGTAAGGGTGAATTTGCTCAAAGTGAGGACTTGCGGGATAGGGTGTGCAGCAGACACCGGTGGCAGTGGAATCAGCAGCCGGTGACGTGTACGTATACGTACGAGTAGTATGTATATACATTGCGGAAGGTAGTTTTTGTAGATTCAACATGAGTCTCCTTTGAAGGAGGATATGGATGTTGATGAATTCTATGAAAATGTTATAAGCATTATCTACACTACTATTTTTTTGTATATTTTTTTGTTTATTTGTAACGGATAAACTCAAAAACCACTTCACCGATTTCAACTATAGAAAGCTACACTACAAGCGCGTAGGGTGTCTTTATGATAAAAGTAGAGATCTCGAAACTATAGGTAATGTAACCCACTCTGGGTTACCTAAAAAATTTGCCTATAGAAGTCAGTATTTCGCATGCATTATTGGCTCTGTATTCTGTGCTATTGGTCAGATTAATTTATTGGTAGCCTACTTTTTACTTTGTACCGTCCATAATTTAGAGTTCTGGCGTGTAAGCACTATTAATTATTCTATGATTACGCGTAATTTATATATCCCTAATCAAGTAGGTAAACAAGTACACGCAAACGTAGTTTACGTCATCTTGTAGGTATATAAACAGTTATATAAAACTGCTATAATTACAGGCAGTTGAACTTTAACTTGAACTATGTAAAAGCTACTAATTTATTATTAAATTTTTTTTTTTAGATAACGATATCTGTTGTTTAAAATTAAAATTGTATCTTATTGGTTATCACAATTATTATTATAGTTCACTTATTTGACTTGCCTCATATCTACATTGGCTCTGCCTTCTGAGCTGCATGACACGGGTTTAATTTTCGTGTTTATCTGGTACTTATAGTACAGGCTCTGCCTCTTTTGGGATCAGTTCACCGTGTGTGAGATGTCCCGTTCATTTATTTAATTATTTTATCATTGAAGCATTTAGACGTATTTTAAGAAGTAGAGAAGCACTCGTGGCGAACCTTACTTCGGAGTTCCTTGATCATCTTGGTTAAGCAACACTCCGTCCTGCCATAATTGGAATTTAGATCTGACAGCTTTCGTGCTTCGGAAGGCACTCCCCCTAAAAACTCCGGCACCAAAGTCAGCCACACTAGCTCATATGAAGAAAGAGTCATTTAGAAAATAGATTTTTATTTAAATAAGTTTAAAAAATACGGGGTATGGACACAGTTCCCAGCTGCAGGGCTGTCGCACGTCACAATACGACAATGTACGCGACACAATGCACCATCGGACGCGTTCATTGCGCAAAAACACCGCGCGTCCATCATCCCCACCACACACCGTAGAGTACAGTCGACACGATCCGACCTGCAAAAAATATCAAACATTGTATTTAAGTACCTAACTCGGCAAGTTGTGATAGTGCCTCCGACGCGCCGCTCAATGCTCAAGTACTACTACCTCTCGGGACACGCCCTCCTCGTTACTCTTTGATAAGAAACACTCATAAATGTCTGCGCACATTTCTTTGAACGGCTCGAATAAAAAGGCTATCAATAACCCGAGTAATAAACTGTAGAGGAATGCGATATCCGTCAGCAAGCAGCCGGCCTGCCTGCTTACACAGTATCTCCACCTACCCACTGCGGGTCTCATTCGTATTTGATACGATTGTGTTGAGAAACACTGCTGTGATTTTCTGCAGACTAAAATTCGAAGATTACAAATCCAGATTTACTCAATGCATGTACAAACTATATTTTACGGCTTACTATGTTTTTCTTAGAAATGTATCAAACCAAGAATGGTGATAGAATTTTCGAAATTAATATCGTTATTCCTTGCGTTTTATCTATTTTATTTTCCTGAGTACAAAACAGCTGACCAGTTTTTTTTCACGGGATGAAAAAAAAAGAGCATTAGCACATCCCTACCTAGTACTTACCTACCTACATTATGCATGGAACGTATCCTCCATTACGACTATATTAAAATGTGAATGATCAATTTAAACTTATTTTTATATATTAATAATACAAATTCCTTATCAAATAATATTTGTATCGGGTTAATACGAGTCAGTATAGAGACATAATCTGACATTAGTTACAAAGTGGAGGAAGGGGTGAAGGGGGACGAACGGATGCGATATCGACATCCGCGCGTGCGCAGCCGCCGCTTGTTGCCCAATTCAGATAATGCGCTGTGATGTCTATGCTATTACTCATACCTACTTAATTTTTATGACTTGAGAATTACAAATTAATAATAATAATAAATAAATAATGCTGGACGTTATCACACAGCATCATGAAGCCCCAAACTAATTGCTTTGATATCACATATAAAGCGTCCTATTTATGTTCACCATGTACACTCAGCATAACTATTCCTATACCTGTGTTCAGAGGTTCTACTCAGAGAGCTCCACAAAATACTCTAAATACTCACAAAATCATCTAAGTTGGTTCATGTAATCGGGCCGGCATCGGCAGTCTACAACCGACTTCTTCACAATATTAATTCCGCGTCGTCGATGCAATCCTTCAAAGACTGAAAATCTGGCTTGCTCAGCCATCTTTAAAAGTGGACGAATTCCCTTCTTCGATTAATATTTTCAATGTGTTTAATCCTCACTCAAGGAACATATATAGCCTACGAATTTTATGTTGATAGGACTTACGGTTTGGTCTGTACGTTGAATACTCAATCAACAACAACAACAACACCAGCCTATTCAATCCACAGCTGGACATAGGCCTTCCCTATTAGAAGGGGGATATGCCCATAATCCCCACGCTGGACGTGTGGGTTGGGGACTTGGGGATCGCAGGGCACAGCTTCTCGAACCCCCGACGCTTCTGTCCGTCGGTGGCGGCCGTGGGATTTAGCTGTGCCAGTGTTAGGCTTTAGTTGAACAGTAAACTTCACAAGAGTTTTATTTATAAACTTAAGATAAAAGCATTCGCAATTGTAATCATGAATATATGCTTTGTGTTATTCAAATAAGCAATTACGCCATCAAATAGTCAGTTTCTTGGTAATGCTTATAGAGGCATTTACAATTTCCCCATCTCAGATAGCCCTTTCAGCCTTCGCCAGGTAATCCCGACGGAGAAAAGTTCATTAAGATCTGTAATCAATTCTATAATGTGTTCCGTCCTGAGCGCGCTGCGCGGCCGAGCGAGCGGCTGGCTGAGTGTGTAACGGCACTCAGCACTCAGCACTATTTGCACTGGCACTGAAACTACCACTACCACTACGACAGGATTAGCTCTATTTAGCACACCATACGATTTCGCTTAGTACCATAACTCTTGGTACACATAAACGCAATAAAGAACTTTTACTTTGACTTTGACCAACAACTATAAAGTTAAAAAACGGAATTGTTTATTACTTATGTGAAACAGATATTTGAAAGTATCTCTAAATAAATTAAAAAGTAGTTAAAATAATTCCTACGAGTATTGGAGAGTATTGGTCCCGATTTTTAATTATTAGTTGTATAATCATCAGTTAGATAAATAAAAAACCTAATTTCTTTTTTTTTTAAATATATTCAATAATTAGGCAATCTACTTACAAAATTAATTGAAAATTTCAAAACATTTAAAATTAGTTTATATTATTATTGGGTAAATAATATAAAAAAAAACTACTATTTTTTTAGGGTTCCGTACCGAGGTTGTCCAACGGAACCCTATTGCTTTTTCACAGAGGGTGAATAAAAAGTATTTTAAAGTAATAATATAGTTTAATGATTGGCAAAATCAAAGGCAGGCCTATGCCCTGCAGTGGGATGAAAATTGCTGAAATGAAGATGATGAAGATTTAAAAATTAGGTACATAGAGTTATATTTAGTAAAATACGGAACCTTTCGTGTGGAGACCGACTCTCACTTAACCGGTTTTATATAGTTTGCTTTTTGTAAAAATATTTATTTGTGTTGACGATGTCCACACTCGAGAAGCGTTTGCAAATTCTATTGATCGGTGCATAAATATAAATAAGTACCCTCCCAGAGGGGCATCAAGATGATGATAACCTACGCAGATGCACTCACTCAATCTATCCGCAAAATATAAAACAACAATATCACAATCAGCTTAATAAAAAAATAGGGGCATTATTTTGATGGTTGCGCTACTGCAGTGGGCTGTCGCCGGGCGTGGTGTGGGGGTGAGACGGGGTCGAAATCGCAACAAGCGGCCGAGCCGCATGCATGAATTACTGGCATTTGCGTTTTTGAAACAGTTCGCTGAGAGTTCATGAGAAACAAATTACTTTACAATCTTTGAATGGAACTTGAGAGCAGTGGTAGAGTCTGCAATTCTCAGCAAATTAACGCAAAATATAATGAAATGCAATACTGTAACGTTTGTTACTATTAGGTACTTTGAATTGAGGAAAATGTGAGATTGAAAATTTTCGGAGAACTTTCCGGCAGCAAGACGCGGAACTGGTGCTGCATTGTATTTAAAATACCCCTTGGTGATGAAGTCACTACAAAATTAAAACACTCTTGAGATGCATCACCATCATCATCAGCCTATGGCAGTCCACTTCTGGACATAGGCCTCCCCTAATGAGCGCCATTGCGCCCTGTTCTGAGCTCAACGCATCCAGCTTCCACTGGCTGGAGGGCGTGCTACACAACACTAAATCCCAATCATATTTTAAATAAATAATGCTGGGCAATATCACACAGCATCAGGCAGCCTCAAACTAAGCAGAGCTTGTATGGAGCTTGGGACCCACATGTCTATGTTATTAATGTTCAAGTTCGAGCGCAATACAAGGGTGCGACCGGCGACGTACTACGTGAGTGGACAATGTTCCACACAATAATGTCATCAATCAATTACAAACTTATCTGCGCAGCCTTCCTTCCCATCAGCCACTAATAATACTACACTTAAAAAGTACCCTGTTCTGGTTTATTCTGTTTAAAAGTTCATACACTTTCCTTGACTGGGGCAGAACTGCGCAGCGGTGGCTTACTTTACTCATACTCATTTATTTCACCATAGGAACATAAAGTACACTTGGATATGTCAGTTTTTAAAATAAGTTGTACAACAAAGAACTTACTCAAAGGAATATATCTACTTATATCATGGCCGTAGACAGACAAGCCAATAGTTGACTGACTTCCATATTTTTTTTACGTTTTTAAGTATACATACCTATCATAGTCATAAATGAAGCTGCTGTAAAGGGGCATTGTCAATAATAAGTTAAACAAGTATAAACTGTTTATAAAAAATAAACCGACTTCAAATAAATCACTTTTTTCTTCTTGTCCTAAACAATGTTGAAAATCGGTTCACAATTGATGGAGATACTGGTGATCATAGGGCGGAAATTACAAGTGAGGATGAGGTTTTTTGAGTTTTCCGGGAAAAGTACCAATCCTGGAGGAATAATAAGAATAATTTATTTGAGACCACCTGTGAAGAAAATTTTAAACAAAAAAGAATTTTGAAAATCGGTTTACAAATAAAGGAGATATCGGTGAACATACTTATAAGAAAGTCGAAAAAAAAGGTTCCGACGTATTGAGAACCTAAAACTTTTTGAAGTTGGTTAAAAGACTAGTTATCCCATAGTAACGCATGGGTAACACATAAAAAAAACACTAGATTACAAAAGATTTAGTTACTTTATATTCAAACAAGACGTATTAAAACTGAAAGACGCACATTGGTATTTAGAAATGAATAATTTATTGAATAAAATAAAATGTCAATGTAACTGACTGACAATCAACGCACATCCTAAACCGGGCAGTTCCATGCATTTAAAAATGTATTGGGCCCTCGGCTAGTAGAGTAATTATATGTGTATAATAAATACCTATGTCACTTCCACGTACCTATGTATACATCTATGACGCCTATAACCAACTACTTTAGGTAAACCGTTTAGCAAACAGTAGTTAGGATATTTACCTGTAGGGCAAGTAGGTGACCTAGTTGCTATAGCTACCACATCATAGCAGTTAAAGCAGTTCGTCATAGATGTAAGTACATAATTTAGGTGACTTTTGCTGTTATCAGCACGCGCGGGCGCTGTGGGCGGCTCTATTTTTGCGATAGTGCGCACGCGCACGTTACCTACACTCTGCCGCCACCGCTCGCTTATCAACTCCGCACAATTATCCGCATATTTCGTTATTTTAGGATAATAATTGTTTTGTACAGACAATGAACAACCTACCTACCTTCGGTCAGACATACAGTGGGTGCGCAATGCAAATTTGAGGTATGTATACCTCCGTGCACAAGCTGGTACCTATACCTACTCATTGCGGTGGGATTAACCTCATAATGCGCCGCTCGGATTCCAGCGCAAGCGCATCGCAGGCTATTTGTCAAAATTAAAGTCACTTTTTACACAGGCATTTCTTTCAAGCGAATAATTAAATTTTGAAACGTATATGGTGCACATAAAGTCGTTTTTCATTTGGTGTTGAAAATCAGTTACGTTGAAGCGTAAGCGCAGTATTTTGGCGGAAAGTTGCAAGCTCCCGCTGGTTGAGGCATCGCAGCCCAAGATGCGCCGATCGATTTCGCATGCTGAAATTAAACAATTTCTATCTGACAGTTGCCATGCGCCAGCTAGACATTAGATTAAAATCATTACATTTAGCCCTTTAAATTTGGTTAGGTAGGTACGCACTCTCCCGCACTGTATAATTTAATTACAGGTAGGAAGCAGTGAAAGTGATAAAAAGTAATAAAGACAGTCAAGTGATATAGACAGTCATGCTCACGATGCGGTCGCAGCATGCCCGTGGGGGTGCCAGGTGAGAGTAGAGGGGTGGCTGAGCGCTCGTCGTTAACGCGCGTGACTTGCGCGCGCGCAGTAAGTCTCATAAATATATACAGTACAGTGTATCATCTCCAATACTCATGTTCCTCTAGCTAGGCTAAAGTCATACTACCTTGCATAGACCACTCTAGCTAAATGTACGAAAAGAGAGATCATCTTATCAGGTACAATGCTGCCTATCGAATAATAATAAATATTAAACATAATAATCATTCAACTCCACGCGCTAAACTCATTGGTACCTAATATTGTGATAGGTAACTGCTGCTGAAGAACTGCTCTCAGGGACTCGACAGCGGACAGACTTGTGATACTGTATCGCGCATGCGTGATGCGTGGGCGCACAAAGGGCCGCTTCTCACGATTCTTACAAGAACCCCGCTTTATTGGGGTATTATTTGGTAGCAGGCGTTCCTTGTTTTTGTGTATTCCTAACGAGCGTTCGCTTTAACGATGATTTTACGCTTTTTGAACCCGAGCCCGTAATAACTGAACATCCTGCTCTAATGAAATTCTTTCCCATCACGTGAGCTCCGCGATTAACCACGATTTCATTCGGTCGGGCCGTATAGAGCACACGCATCGCCCTATAGAAGATATGGAAGCCGAAACTATGCAAAATTGCTAAGTTCAATTTTATGACAGGTTCAACCGCGTCGCCTAAGTTCCATTTCAGCCGCTACACCAGACTGACCCAGTTCCCTTATATTTATAAGTCGTTTATTTTCCTCCATTAACCTGAGATTGGCGCTAAGATCGTCCTCTCTCTGTGATTGGAGTCGTTTAGCGATCTCGCCTCGTTTCACCCGCGCCTGCACCGCATCATCTAATAAAGCGGCGTTATCTGAACATAACGTCCGTCATCACCTCATGTGAAGAGTTCCGCTGATTTACATAGTTAAATAAGAAACTATGATTAAGGATGAATCAGAATGTGGATATAAAGGTTTCCGACCTCCATCTTCAAATCAAACCAAGCTCACCAGCGCCCGTGGTGCAACCTGCTAACTAACAAACGGCATAACTACGCTTAGGCTGTGTGGGCAGTGAATTAAGAAAATAACAATAATAAATAATGCTGGTCATCATCACACAACATCCTCTAGCCCCAAACTATGCACAGCTTATATAGGAATAGAATATTTATTAGGACAATAAACAAATACCATTTGTATTAGTTTTTGGTATTATAAAAGAATACATCTATTCTACCGTGAAGTCTGAAAAACTGTGTTAAGAGAAAACGGACAACTAAGCTTTTTTTGGTTTTTGGTCAAATTGTGCCCTAAATTGTGGAATGGCGCGTGCTGTTTCCCGCGGTCCGAATTTTACGTGTGCAGGGCGCTATTGTCCTTACAAACTCGAGATCACAATACTAACTAATGAGATTCGGTCAAGTTACACTACAAATAGTTACCTACTAGATTGCGTCCGTGAAATAACGGTCCATGCAGTGTCGGAGTCGGCGCGCGAGGACGTGCGACATCAGACGTGCCATGACTCGCGCATATACCGAGGTCTATATTCAATAACCGTAAAGAGAAAGACAGAGCAATAATAACGCACACGAATAAATTGATGTGTTGAGTCAATGCTGGACTAAAACTGTTACCGAATTATGGCCAGAGCCATGCGGCGGCCTCGAGGTAGACCACCTGCCCGTTGGTATTCTGAAGGTAGTATAAGATCGCAAGGAGTGAGGAGGCGTGAAAAAAAGAAGCTTTTACTCAACAGTGGGTGTTACCGGCTGAATACTAGTAATGCAAATAATGAGATGTACAGAACCCGTGCTATACGTAGCCACGAGGATCGATCACCTTCATAGAGACAACATGAGTTGCCTCGGTCTGCTTGTTTCTACATTAACCCGGATGCGATTGTGGTTTCCGATTTCAGAACCATGAAGTTAAACGATGCCTGCTTAGTGTACTTATCAGGAATTTCACTCCTCGCCTCGGTAGATCGTTAAACGGCGCTAACTGCATCTTCCTCGAGAAGGTTAATTGAATTGATTAGGCATCGGAAGCTAGCTCACGACACTCCGCGTTTGAGCTTAGTTTACGGGTAGACACGGGTACTGCACTAATCAGCTGGATAAATGCGCTCATTTTCGCTGATGTCGCTACATCAGCGTTAAAGTTCGCCAAGCTCATTCGCATCTCCTCGTTGGTCGGCCGTCGCTTTTATCGATCGGTATGACTACGCATTTGTTATTTATATAGATAAATAAAAACCTCACCTGCAGATGGGCGAAGGCGCCGGGGCAGGCCTCGAAAGCGTTGGCGTGACGACTTCGATGCCTTTCGTGCTAACTGGTGGGAGGCAACAAGCGATAGTAAGTCTTGGAAGGAGATGGGGGAAACCTTTACCCAACAGTGGGACAATATAGGTTTATTTAAAAAAAAAACATTTATTTTGGAACGCATGATAGTGTAGGAGCAAAACTGGGAAATAACAAGCCAAATATAAAGTTAAACTAAGTTCCTAGTGTTAATTAACCGAGACCTGGACACGGATGGTACCTAGCTGACTTGTAACTTATGGTACGGCTTCGTGACTGCAAGCACTGCACCGCAGACTGGCACATAATATAATGTTCATAATATATACAAAAGTAGATCCCTTTATCGTACTCATTTACCTACCAATATTTAAATTCAACTCTTTTTAGGGTTCGGTAACTCAAAAGGAAAAAAGGAACACTTATAGGGTCACTTTGTAGTCCTTATGTATGTGTGCCTGTTTATCTGCCAGGACTCTTTTCTTAAGAACTTGTGAAGTTGAAATGAATATCAAATCTGCAACCATGGAGTCGTGAAAAAAACAATATTTTAAGTCAACGCAATCAAAAGATACGGCCGTTTATGTTTCATATTTTGACACTGGCAAGGGAATAAAAAACCTTTATGGTACCTACCTTCCGTTGACTTAGAATTATATTTGGCAAGAAGCAATACCTTATAGTTAATAGCACAAGTAAAGAAAAATAAAGTCACAAAAAATATTTCATATATAGATATAATTTTATTGCACAAACCATACAAAGAATAACAGCTTAATGAAAAAGGCATCGATAATAATTATTAACAAGATTGTACAGAACACTTGGTGTGCGAGTCAACTCGCACTTGGCCGTTTTATTATATTATTCTCAAAACCAAAGCCAGTTAACCGAATTCGGTGATGGCTTTTTGACCAACACCACAAAAATAAACAAAGATTTGGTTTAGAATATTTAAACGCAATTATACGCATTTTTGATTACGTAGGTAAATAAAGTAGTTAAGTTGAGCGGATGCGGTGCCATTATCCACGAACGCGATTATTCAAAAAGTGATACATTCCTCATAATTTTATTTTTAATTAACATAACTACGTTTTATTATAATCAATTTAGTTTAATAACGACTAATTAAAGCAATAACTAATTTGAATCGAGAGCAGTAATTATGAATTCTGAAAACGCATTTATTTAGAAACTCGAAGTTCGAATTTTTATTTAGAGAATAACTCTATTTCTTTATTTATTTATCAAACAACTATGTATTTCAACAGTACAACTATTTCAGGCATAACCTATATGTGGTTGAATGTGAATGTCTCGTCTCATACAATAACAATACCGATCAATTGTTATCCCACGGCAATTCGCGACATATTGAGGCGCAATAACGCTCGGGCTTCTGATTGCGCGCGGCCATCTGCACCCGCGCACCCGCCGTCGGTCGGTCGCGCTCCGCCATCTCGCGCCATTGTCGTCTACTCAATGATACCACTTGCCGGCTTGACGCCACCAGCTATAGACTCAATAGTATCTGCAACGTTATCATAACGAGACAATAAGTTACTCATTGCAATAAAAATAATCATAAATTACCTCCTATGGCACGTTCAACAAACCCCAAAGCATCTAGAATAAGGGTAGTTGTTGTATTGTATATCTGCACCAACGCATGTTCCTGCGCACCCCTTGTTCCCAGCAGACAGCCAGTCCCTCGCTAACGAGCTGCCCCTTGATAAACGGCCACTTGTTGTGTTGCCACTTGTCGCCATGTGTCTGCCTACTTTTTAACCACAACTTCAACCATCGCAGTTTTTTAGACATCTGTTGTAATATCTAATATAATTCGAGCTTTGTGCGGCAATAGTAGTGTGTACTAGTGTCGTATTCCCAAAAGCATAAAAACAGCTAAGCATACTTAAACATCTGGTATTCAATGACGTAATGCAGAGAAAATTTGATTCAGAATTGGAAAGTGTAAGTATGTACTTTACTATTATTTTTATAAGCAGCATCGAAATAGATTCATATTGAAGGAAAATGCCGGTGAGATTACAAGAGTTAGGACCATTCGGTTAGTCAATTAGATTAGCAGTGCTAATGGTTCCGCTGGGCTGTCTCCGGCTCCGGACCGGCACCGGCGCGTCGTCGTGCTAATAAGCGCTCTGCACATGTACTACCAGCGGAGCAGCGCATGCATGTACAGGTGACAGGATCACGTAAATAGTACCAGTATTAAGCCGGCATTTCACCATGGGTTAAACATGCATTGTTATTACATCTTGAGAAACTTTTTTTTTTTGAGCAATATTTGGTGTATTTTTTACCTCACGTCCCCGAACACCGCGCCTCCCCCTGCCTCGCCGTCAGCGTCAGTTTGACGTTCGTGGTTTACTACTATTGTATCTTTTTTTTTCTAATGGATTTTTTTTAAATTGACTTTAAACAGTGTATCAGCTCCCCCCACACTCCTGTCTCGTTATACCCCTCGCCTATAGAGTTTTCAGCCGAGTCAGTTCCTCGCTTGCGCTCTAACCGCGCTTGTAACGGACCAAGACACATTATGTACGCCATCCGCAACTCACGACTAAACTGACTCTTTATGAGTGATCGAATGCTTTTCGCCGCGCACCGGAAACCATTTGCAAACCAAATGCTCTGAGATGGAAATGTTTCATCTCGGAGTTCTCATCATTTTAACTAACTTATTCCAACTTGACTAATCAAATTGATCATTGACTTTTTGTACAGACTGCAAAAACACTGCAATCACTTGTTGAAAAAAGCACATTGTTTTTCAAGTAAACTCACGAAGGCGATGTCAAAGGTACCTATGTGTCGTCTCGTAATTGAGATGACCTATGGATACGTGTCATATTATCATCAATAGCTACCATCATCATTAATAATTGATTGAACTAATTGAAATTGTTTTGAGTCAACACTAGTATCTCTCTGTCCACATCTAAGCATCCGAACTTGTAACGGGTCGTTCAGGCCGGCTGCAGAAGGCACTGTCACTTCATACCTCGCACCCGCACCCCGCACCCCAACGCAGCACCCGGCAGCCCTGAATGCACGTCACGACTGTCGGCCACCGATGTCTCTCCCATCCGCTGATTTACACATTCAAATCCAATGATAAGGAATAAATAACGGAGTGATCACGATTTGATTCACGAGAGATGCGATGCAGTCTAACGATGGAATATATTCCCGGCTAATTGGCAGCCGCGCCCGCACTCCTGGCCAAGCGGAAGCGTCACTGTGCGACGCAACACGACCGACGACTCGACACGACGACGTATGCCGTACATTACATACGCATATTACTAACCTATTTATTATCTTTTACTATAAGTTACGAAAATAGCATCTATTTTTTAATTAAATAGCTTTAAGCTTAAACGTAGTCGTTTACGTTTAATTAGAGCCTTAGACTAAAAAAAATCGAGCCCTTTCCTATCTACATCTACACTTCTACACTAAAATAACTACTTACTACTTGTTTAATATAATATATAATATTATAAAGAGGAAAGATTTGAGTGTTTGTTTGCATTGAATAGGCTCCGAAGGTACTGGAAAAAAATATTTCACTGTTGGGTAGCTACACTATCCCCGACTGTTATCGGCTACATTATATTTTCAAAAAAATTATCCATATTCATATTCATATTCATTTATTCATGCTTCAATGTCCTACATTACAGTGGTATAGCTTAGGTCTAGTATAGCTTATGAGTAGGTTCCTTACTAAAACTTAGGATTAGGGATCCTTAGGATTAAGATTAGATTAGGATAGGATTAGGGATCCTTACTAAAACTTCAATAATGTAAACTGAGTTGTAAAACATTGACCTAATAAATTCCCTACATCGCGGGCGCTGCGAAAACTATTGATGATAGAAAAAAAAAGTACTACGAATTTGCAGTAAACATCATTTTCTACAAAAAATGCCACGACATATGATAGATAGACATATGCTATGTCTATCTATCATAGTCACAATAAGTTTTCTTTTATTTTAAAAATGTAATTGAAATGCCGGCGCTAGAAAAGGCTCTTTATTTGTCGCTTGGTAAAATAAATTACTTCTGAAGAATGAGAAACAAGCGTATGCAAAATTCGCAACTCGCCACGAATGCGTTTTCTGCCGTACGCTGATCGGTCAGAACAGCGTAGTCCATTCCCATTACAGATTGAAGCTAAGCCCGAAGTAAGTGTTGTTGTGAGAATCATCGACCGAGCTCGTGGAAATCATGGAATGTTTTTCGAAGACCAGTCACCTGCGCCGTTGGAGAGCCAACAACATGGCGCTCCGAAAATAGTTGTGGCCGCTCAGCGCTTCCGCGGACGGCACCAGACTTGAGGAAGGGCAGCATCACATACAACACGTCGAAATGAGAATTCATTCATATTTGAACTTTAATAATTAAATCAAAGTAAAATAAAGTATAAACGTGAATGCTTGTTTAATAGGTACAACGTTAGATGAGAAGGTATTTTCAGTTAGGTTATTTATCGATTACATTGCACACCGTCATTTATTCAGCATTTTAGTATGGTATGGGTGTGCCTTTAGCCTTGCTTCGCACCAAGCTTAGATCTGGTCAACAATGGAGAACATGCGTAATAGCGTATCATCGTACGATAATATTTGGTGGTCGAAGCCGAGAGGTGCGCAAACAGACCCGCGGGGGGCGGAGGGCGGTGGGTCGAGTGCTCCACAAACCGACCGGGCCGTGTTTGCCCGAGCACACCTGGCCGGACACACGGACTGAAGAACGATGTTTTTTCTAACGACCAGTTTTTTCTCAAAGTTTGGGATTGAGTTAATTGAGCCTCGTTTTTCTAATATGGTTTGACAACATGCTCCACCTTCGCTACAGGTGGATCGGCTCCCCTTCTTTGCTCTCTCACTGCCTTGTCTTCTACTCGACTTGAGTCGCTTCACCTTGCAATTTTACATCAGGTTACAGAGATTTTTCTTGTATTCCACAATATATTGTTATGAGTTATAAATACTTTTTCACCACATAACTGAGTTTAATAAGAATTAAAAATGTTAATCTGTACGGTCCGTATTCTTAAAAACCTCAACTCAAAGCAGTTCGTGTGGAATTATTTCTTTAGAACTTCAAACAAACAAGCTCCTGGATATAAAGGACGTGCTGGAGCAATATAATCGGCTTGTGTCATATTAAGCGATGACGTCTCAGTTTCACGGGATTAGCTGCATTGTGCGCCTGCGCTGGCGACACAAGACGTGTGAACACGAGGGGATAATCCGCGCAAGCGTGGACGCACTCGTCATGCACGCAACGTGCCTCCAACTCCAGCGAGTTGGCTTCAGCCACACTTGAGCTGATGATAGCGAGCTGGTTTAAGCTCTGAGCTTTGCGTCATGCAAACATCTCTTTTTCAATTGTCATTAATTTTATTTAAAACCGTCGGTTGTTCATGAGAACTGTCCTTACATTATATATTTTTTATATATTGTAAGGACAAGGATATCTTTTTTGAAATTAAGTACGGAGGCCAACATATATTATAATAAAACCTGTTTTTATCCTTAATTAAATTAATGTACATTAGAAGTTCTATAAAAAAAGGTACCTGCTTAAATGCCAAATGGAGTGACACTTGTTTCTGTAATCTCAATCAGCAGTTCGGGTCCCACGCCGGCCCACTGAACGTTCATTTGCATAAAACATTAATATATGCAATTAATTTCGCATAATTGATTCGTGCGAGTCTCGGTCGCGTCTAGACGGAGCTGTCACAATACAGATTGAGAAGAGATCATCCGGTTTAATAAGTTGTGTCGGCTAAAAGTCGCGGCACGTCATTGCTGCCTGATCAATAGTTTCTGCAGGTCACATTTTAATTTTTTGTTTAGGAATAATGCACCCATACTGGTTGCGAAAAGTCCTTTTGCAATGCCTGCCCTATATATAAATATATCCTAGATTCGTAATCACATATTATTATGCGAGTATAGTTTAGTTTTTAGTGTTGCATGTAAATGAATCCACCATGTCGCTCCATATTTTCGGTGCACCACAATTTTAACTTCATGAGATTTTATGATGTCATCTAAGATTTTTGTTTTTGAAATTTCAAGCAAAACTTTATAAAAACTAAATGAAAACATATTTAAAGATATTGTGTAGGCACGCAGTGGTTTTCGATAAAGGCGGTAAGGGTAAGTCAAGTACAATTACAATAGCCAAACCAAACGTTCACGCTAGTGGTGTATTGTATACGCATAGCTCGGAGCAAGGCTGAGCTTGTCACGTCATGTGGTCACGTGGGCTGTGTGTCGGAGGACAGCGGCTCACACTATTATAATTTGTGCTCCACAGTAATTAGGCACGATAGCGCTAAGCTCGCTCTAATGCGATTACCGTAATCCTCCCGAGACGCAGGCGCAGCTGTCACACTCGTCTACCGGGAAGCTTGAGAATGGCTGCCCTTGCATAGGTAGGTACCTAATGAAACATTTATTATTGATTACTCATATCATGCTTTTGATACACGAGTTGATAATTTAATTTATACTATAATTAAATTGCTTACTATTTAAATTGTAGATTTCATTACAAAGCTTACTGATGAAGTTGTCAATAAAAAGTAAAACATCACTGTCTAGGATCATCGCGAGATGATCAGCTGGTGATCTATGTTCTCTTGAATCTTTGAATGAAGGGGTCGAACACCTGGCGCGCCGAGCCGGCGGCGCTGCAACACAGCTAACCATCAAATTATCGGCCTCCTGTTATTCGGCTCGCGGTCCAACCGGCCGCGAGGGATCAAAGGCTGACGCTCGCAACGAACAGGTAGGTGCCCGCGAACCGAGCAGATCGACGCAACCTGTTAAGTTAAAAATAAACAGAGTATGGCGTGTGGAGGCTCCGAGATTGTATCCCGACGGGTCCAGGCAAGGGGGCAGGAGCGGGGGCGCAGGGCACTCATTAAACCGGTCCCTTCGTCCAATGGTCGGCACCCGCGCTGGGAACCGCGCACAAAGCGCCCATAAACGATATTGCTATGGTTTTGTATGACGTCTGGAATGCGCAAATGATGGAAGCGGTGGAAACACTCAGTAGAGAGAGCGCAATCCATTTCGGCGAACAATACCGAGAAAACTGAGCGCCCGTTCAACTGTAGGCTCAACAAGCATGAGCCCAGCAGTAACGTACCTGGTTAAGAAGGTACCATTAATTACAAAAAAAAGTTACGTAAACAAAATATTTTTACTTATTGCACAAGTAATTTCCACAACTGAAAAAAGTTGAATTGAACCGGATGACATCTCGTAAAAATTGTTTCATTCGAACAAGTTTGGTACGAGCCCTGTAATTCCGGGGAGCCCAGAAACGTGGTGCTGGTCTACCTAGAGCTAGACTACCCTGGTCGTGGTGCTTACTGTCGCGCCACAAGTCCGCCACGCATGCACACAAGAGCTATGCGACATGCGCGTGTGTGCTGCACTTGCTTTAACTGCACAGACTACTAGGATGCACAACGAATGCATTTTTACTTGGCTCGGACCGGTTCCGGCCACCGCCTTATTCAATTTGTCTAGTAACAGCATTACTTAATATCATGCCTACAATTACGATTCTTCTTCTTCTTCTTCGTATGAGCTAGTGGCCAACTCTGGTGTCGGAGTTTTTAGGCCGCCCGAAGGCCTCCGCAATGGCTTAACGACTGTAAAAGTTCATCTATGAATTTGTGATTTTCATGTGTGTGTTAAAGCAACAAATAAATGCCTGTCTATGTCTATGTCTATGTCTGTCTAAAAGTCAGGACCAACATCTTAACGTGCACGAAAGCGCTCAGATCTAATTGCCACTAAACGGTCACCCATCTAAGTAGTGACTAGGCGGATCGTTGCTTAATCAAGGTGATCTACTAAGAACACCGAAGTAAGCCACTCCACGAGCGCTTCACGATTACGATGAATTTTGCATTTGTCAGAGTTAAACAGATTTTTAGTTTTTATTTGAAGGAAATGAAGAATTTTTCCGCTAAACTTTTGTGTTATTTTACAATTCCTATATATACAGCCTTATTTTTATTATATAATAGGTTTCATCGTTTGTGTTATTCTCTTAAATAGTGAATGATGATGAGGTAGCCCGCGGGAAGGACACGGCGCGGCTCAAGGAGCTGCGACGAGGAGCGGGCCTGCCCCCGCCTGCGGCTGTGGGCCAGAGCGCTCAGCCGACGCCGATGCCGAAGGCTCCTCATGCGGTGTTCCTGACCTCATGTCATGCCTCATTCACATGCTTTTTCCTGACGCATCAGACAGCTGATCCTCTCATCACTAAAATATACCTACTTATTTTTGTCAACTTCACATTTGGATTACAAATTAAAAATCGTGTTTACCATACCGTTTATGCTTTTCTTATTGTTATAATAATGAGATCGTGAATTTGTGATAATGATATGTCTTGGTGACGTCTATGTCCAGACATAATGTGTGCAGAGAAAAATAAACTTTACATTAAATCAAACCCATCAATTTATTACCTACATTACACAATTTAATGATACAAAAAATCTTGTAAATTGTAGTTTTACATAAATTGAATTTCATTTCAATCTTTATTAAACTTGATTTTATTTGTTATTGAATTTCATTTTATTTATTGTTATTTGATTATTTGATCTTGAATTTGATTTATTTTCATTATTATACGAATTACGAATATTTTTTTATTTTTTCATAACAATGTTTGTATAGTGCCCTGATTTATGAAATTGTGACATTAGCCTGTAGTTTCGCAGATATAATCATATGTCGAAAATCAAAATTTGGACAATTTTTTTTCTCGAAATGGTCGGTAACAAAAAATTGGACAATTTGTTTTCACTGACTTGAATCGAAAATTTCCCAATAACTTTTGTTTAAGCTATTTAAGAAACGGAAAAAAACTTGCTATTGAAATAAGCTACAGTTTGAGCCATCTTAGGAGGCGGGCAGACAAATTACGCGCGAGGTCAGTCTGCGCTCCGTTCACTATATAGTCAGTACGATATAGTAAAATTGCATCATGTGCTTTATTTCTAAATTACATTTTCAATGCCTTATAAATGCGCGTAGTATGAGATCAGTGACGAAAATGATCATTATTATTATTTTATATTGTAGTTTAAACCTATCTGTTTAACCTACAATTATATGATCTGACACTGAAACACAATGATTGCAATAAATTACTATTACTATTATTATTACCTCTCAAACCCCTCAATTGTAGTACAATGTGGACGTTGCATGACACGAACCCTGCAATTAGGCAGTTCCTAAATTATGTCAATCAAGTAGTAACAGCGCGCGCGACACGTCATGAGTGTGTCAGCAGAAGCACCACTTCTCTCTATTGTAACGATATAAAATATATAACAACTAACTTAATGCTTTCGAACCTACCCGCCCTTTTCTCGCGACGAAACGCCCCGGCCCGCCACGCTTCTCTGTCTGTTTTACTAATAATTTATTTTTCACTTCTCTTGCTCAAAAAGTGTATCATAATAGTGTAGCTTAGCGGGCCTAAAACTCGAGTTTAATACCTCGGGCTAAAAAGTATTTTTTCTTTTTAATTTTTGTCTAAAATCATCAGCCCGTACAAAGCATTCGTTCTCTTACATAAAAACTCGACTTCTTGGTGCTCCGTCAATCTTTTTTTTTGAAAATAGAACCGTCTTGGTGATGTTTTATGAAGGTTGATTAATTTTTAATAAAATTTCTGAAAATTGTCTAATTTTGAATTGTTTTATTTTCTCGCAATCGAAGTGAAAAGTAGAGTGTTTTACTCGGGCCAAAACCACCCATTATAACTCGGTATAACCTCGTATATAATGGGATGGTTTAGTCCCTTGTAAAACAATCTACTATTTTATTACTGTCATACTTTTTACCCAGTGCGTCTTTATGACTGTATTGACGCACTCAGGGCAATTCAACCAGTGCTCTGGAGTTGTAGAATCCTGTCCGGCTAACGCGGGACACGCCGTGAGTTGGGCTCGGTCACACGATGATTGTGCTAATTAGTCGATAGGTACAACGCGCGATTAATTCGCACTCGCTCCCAGTATAATTGGATGTAATTTGCGTGAGAAGTTGCGCAATGCGAGTGGAACGCGTGAGAAGGCGGTCACCGGCGTCTCGCCTCAGCACGACGCGGGCCCGCGCGGGCTGACGCCGCAGTGTGTGCGGTGCATCGTGCATTGCTAGTGCAGCAGCAGAGGTCATCGACACCACCCGCAGCCGCGACCGCAGCCTCAGCCGCAGCCGCCGGATCGGAGCGTGAAACACGCGAAGGTAAACGAATTATCTAAATTACTGCGCTTGGTTCCTAGAACGAGTACAGTGGCCAATATCGCTGCGCTTGCGCCGCGAGGCGGGCCGATTCTATCATTAACTTTCTACAAAATGAACCGCAGATCAAGCTTATATTCGAAAATTGACCGGCAGAGACCGTCGTCTCGTAGCTCTACCTAAATAGGTAATGTAAAGTATGTACTCCAAGAAATCGACAAATCTCTGTATCACAAGAAGGCGGTGGTGTGGCTTCCAGCGTCGGCGCAGCCTCCCGGTCCTTCCGGCACTTTATAATTCATTCATGTCTTCACCAGTACCTAGGCATCAACTTCGACTTTACTACAACGAGGTAGAGTTCACCTCTGCTCGGCTCTGGAAGGCGACGGGAATGGATGGATGGCTCGTCGGGTACTGCTATATTGTATGGACACGCAATTTTTGAAGGTGTCTCGTATGTTTGATAATATCGGGTATGTTGTTGTCGATATCATATATATTATGCGCTCATTAGGGGAGGTCTATGTCCAGCAGTGGAAAGCTATATACTGATGATGATGATGGTTATATGATATAAAATACAACTGCTTTTGTCAAAAATTAATGCATATATCATAATGTAATAACAGGTCCGGTGCTAAGTAATCATTTCAGTGGACGATTTTGATACTAGATATTTTATTAAAATAGAAATAGACCCTCAGAATTGAACATTATTAATCTGTACTCCTAGTACGAGCTGCACAATACGGAAACGTACATAGTTTTCGTTTTCGAGCTTAATTTTAATGTAAGTTTTTTGGAAATTTCACAAATTATTTTAAATAGAAACTGATCGATCAACGTAGGAAACATTTCTTCTTGCAGATTGCAATGTTTATCACTCAAAACAGTTAAGCAATTAACGAAAAAATATACTATAAAATTGAGCTCAAAAACGTAAACTATGAAAGTTTTCGAATTGTGCAACTCGTACCAGGGGTACTAAGAAAGAATCTTGGCTCCTTGTCCCTTGTCAGAGTTCCTCAATTATTGTCGCTTTGACGTTGAGTGACGCGCTGTATTTCGGCGAGTGCACTGATTGGTTCGATTGGGCACACAATGGGCTCGTTACGTGCATGCGCACGACAGTCGCTCGCGCACCTTCATTAACACTCGACCTCCGGCCATCAGCTACCACAAGCCACTGTCCTGTCTAGATTCTACTTAAGTATAGACATAATTTTATAACCTACTTAATTGTTTAAATGAACTTTGATTGAAATTTGATTATCAATTCATAATGTCAATAGATTATTTTGCTCGAAGATTATCATTATATTAAGGGAAGAATGTCATATAATTCAATTGTGTAATTGTTATTGATGATGTCAGTCAAACAGAATAAAATAGTTAGGTATTAAAGCGTGAAATGTGAAAGAAAAATGTAAAAAAAAATCTGAACAGTGTGTGAACATTGACATTGGTCGCCGCTTACTAAGTCATCATCTAAAAGCCTGTAGAAGTTCACTGTTGAACGTTCTTCTAAAAGCCTTCCCCAAAAAGCTCAATGTCTAATGGAAGCTTTACCTCTTTCAATCCACAGACTCACCGATATGTTGACTGATAATCAAGCAGCAAGTAGATTAGTAGAATTTAGAGGTCATTATCAATTTCTAAACGATTCATCCCTGAGAGCGTAATCAAAACAACCAAATGTATTTCCTTGTTGTCAAATACGATCTAAAAGTTATTATATCATCCCCAGAGAAATGAAACAAAAAATAGCAACCGTGCAACCTAAAATTGCAAAGAGGTCCAGGAGGACGCATGCGCAGGCGCAACGCACTCCGCTACCACATCACCCGCCCGCGCCCTGCCGCCGGTGCGCCCGGCGCCCCTCCGCTGCATAGCGCATGCGTTCTAGCTTCGGAGGGAGAGGCTGCGCGGAGGCGCGGGTCGCGGGGGCGAGAGCGCCGGCAGCCAGTCCCAGCAAGGCGCCCGCGGCGAGCGCACGCGTATTCATAGTTGATCTTATCCATACAAAAGTGACACCAGTGATAGGTTGGTTACGTTCGAGCCTCGGCCGGACCTCAGTGCAGTGTAGTGCGGCTGAGTGTGGAGTGTGGAGCGTGCAGTGGTGCGGTGCGGTGGGATGCGGCGGCGCGCGGCCCGGCGGCGCCCCGCGCTGCGCTGACCCGATGCGGCGATGCTGTCCGCTGCGGCTCGCCCTCGCCCTCGCCTGTCTGCTGCAAGTACGTCTCAACCTCGCCTCGCATCCGCGTACCTACCAGGTCTACCTCCCGACCCGCTCTGACTCCTGCGTCCTGCACCACTACGCAACCTGCCTTCCTCCGACACGGCTGTACCTGTGTCGGTGCTCGGAACGATAAGGGACTTCTAATTTTTGGAAACTATTCTCACCGACATGCTATACAACCCTAAATACTTATATCAGTCATGAAGGGATTTCATTTGATTTTAAAAACAAAAGGGACATAATCTGACACCCTGGGGTATCCGTTACTTAGTAAAACATCAAAACAAACTGAAGGTTATGTTCCCTGCTGCGCTGTTTTTGAAGCTACCTAATTCGATAATTTCGAATATTGTATGTTTGTCTTGCAAGCAAATGCAGACTTATTAAAAGCTCTTTTCTTCTTGGTCCTTCGAGCCGGATAGCTTGGAGATCAATTAATTAAGATAATTTCTAACAGACAGTGATCATGAGTGAGTTCTTGTGTTCTCTCTCTAGTATAGTTCATAACGGTATTACGGCACCTCAAGTCCTTTCCAAAACAATCAGTGTTCCAAAGGACTTCCCGAAATTTACGTTTCTTAAATCAGTGGTAGGCAGTTAGGCATTAAAATGTTCTAAATAAAACTAGTTTTTGCCCTCTGTTTCAATCGTCTCTGTTGTTCATTTTGCCTATTACCCAAGTTCTCTTATGGTGGGTCCCATGTACCTATAATACAATGTACCTATAATAAGCAAAATGCCAAATTATAATGAAGCCTTTACCTTTCATTCCAATTAAAGAACAGAAAACATTTTTTACTGTCACTAAAAAAATAATTTCTTTTCTTTTTTTACCATCTCTAAAAAAAACATTTGATGTCTACTTCACCTTCACTAAGGATAATAGTATATAATCTACTGTCTTGAAGCATACTGACCAAGACAAGAACCAATGAGACGATTGACGCTTAGTAGAGTACCAACCTACCTAAGAAGAGTCATTTTAATTCAGGAATACTTCAGTAGGCACATTTACATTTACTTAAACATAGGTCGTAGAACAGTTCAACACTTGACTGTGAGCTTCAGGCATGGCGCACAGCGTCAGCCAGGCACAGCAGCTCTATATCTAGACTCAATCTAGAATTTTGTTTTCAGCACTCAAAGCGTTACACATTAGACAGTTTAGGAGATGTTAGGACTCGAAGGTTAATATTACTATAGGTAAGTGGGTTACTCTTAGGTACGTAGGCACTTCACAATCGCATAAACCTTCTATAGGTAAATAATAATAATAATATGTAGTTAGAAATCGTGAGGACTTTTTCAGTTTCAGCCACTTTATCCTGCGTTCCTCTTAGGTACGTAGGCACTTCACAATCGCATAAACCTTCTTTATGTAAATTATAAAAATAATATGTAGTTAGAAATCGTGAGGACTTTTTCAGTTTCAGCCACTTTATCCTGCGTTCATTCCATTTTAGCGGTAGGTTAGGTTAAATACCTTCAAAAGGTAAATTAAAATAGTATGTAGTTTTAGAAATCGTGAGAGCTTTTCCAGTTTCAGCCACTTTATCCTGCCATCATTCCATTTTAGCGGTAGGGTAGGTTAAATATAGAGAAGCTTGTATTCACAGGCCAAATTGAGAGAAAGAAACCGTGGAGATGGAGTCCGATACGCTGGCTGGTATCATCAGATCCGCATCATGCTGAACTGTAATTTTTATGAAGCCTTGTATTGCGTTGAGAAATACGACGCGAGGAGAATGATGAAGTTAAATATGAAATAAAAACTATGTTGGTGTCACAAAGGCTCAAGCAAAGCATCCTGTCCTATTTCCTACTAATATTGTACAATGAACGTTCGAGTTTAAATTTGTGAAATGTATGTACCTACCTATATTTTAAACAATATAGGTTCTATATATATATATATATATACCTTAGATTAACTATAGCACTGACCTATGCTTGTTCCTTCTTTACTACTGAACGGATTGCACTAGAATTTAGCACTTAGTAGAAAGATATGCATTTATTTTTTCACTTAGTTAAATACCTCTAGACCTAGACCATGAATAACAACCAATATGCTACTTGTTGTCCGGGTAGGTTAGGTACTGGATGTACCCTATTTTATTGTTTATTTGTTTTAAAAGTTCTTTATTTATCAATTTATCATATAAACATACTTAAAATATAGTATACAAAACACAGTTTAGTGCCTACAAGCAGTAAAGTTTTATGTAACTCGAGCAGGCTATAGCACTTATAAAAGTTTTTTAGTAAAATTACTATTTATGAATTTAAAAAAACATTGTAAATTAATAAAATTAACATAGTGCAATCTATGCAAACAAACAATGAATTTTACTATGAGGATTTTGTATAGCGCGCATTTTTATAAACGTACGAATAAATCCTATTTTATTGTTTTTTCTCAAATTCTATAATAATAATAATAATAACAGTCTAACTTTGAATTGCATTAAGCTCACAGACTTCTATTAAATGGTAGCTACTTATTTGGGTCCCTTACGTTTCATGTGAAATCTATTAACCGTTTCTCAGAAAAAAGGTTGGACAGCCAGACAACAGAGTGACCCTATAAGGTTTTATTCATTCTTTTTAAAGAGTTATGTATGGGATGGGGTACTAAAATAGCAATACTTATAGCTCCGGCTAAGGTATAGTTTTAAAATTCAAGTTTCAAATGTTCATTTAGTTCATCTAAATGCGTTCAGTTAGTCCCAATGAAGAAATTAGACTGAGATAAAAAACCACTGAAGCGAGAAAGTTACACTTTGACCGAAGCTTTCTTTGCAAAACGAAAAAGTCCGACCTATCTCCCCATGGTTCTCCGTGCAATTAGTCGGAGTCTGGATGATTGAACTGCATCTTCATTCGAGCATCCTTTAGAGACCCACACAAAATTAAAAGGCCTATTAGACCACGCGGTACTTAGTCTGTCTTAAACTAACTAAACGTAACTGTTTTACACTTAGCGTAGTGTAATACGAGTAAGACACTACGTCGGTGTTAGGCTTGACTAATTAGTCAGTAAGACAGACTAAATACCGCGTGGTCTTATAGGTCTCAAAAAGATTTTACTCGGTTATGCACAGAATAACGCTGTTTATTATTATAATGACAAATTGGATTTGCGTCGCGACGATAAGTAAGAGCTCTCTCTGTCTCGTTGACGCTATGGCGCGTCCATCCGTCGGGCAGAGAGCTGCTATGCTGCCAGCGCGGTGGGACGTGCTCGCCATACCGCACCGCCGCCGCGCCGCCAGCTACTTACCACCCGGCGCACGTCCCGTCTCCGAACACACTCTCGCGAACAACCGTAGTACCTACTCCGTTATCTGCATCCATCTCAACTTGAGCTGAGTCTCTTCATCACAATATCCCACGCTAAAAACAATGTGGCAAAACTGGCAATGCGCTGTTTTCTTGCTAAGGACTTATAAAGGGTAAACTTGACAAATTTGGAAAGTAACTGAAGATGAGAATTTTTTAAACAAAAATCAAGCTTTTATGTTTGTTAATAAATTAAGTGACATCATAATCATCCATCTATTTCAATGATAATTTATATAATGGGTTCGTCTCGATAAAAGAAAGAAGCCTTATGATCACTTTGTCCGTTTGTCCGTTTGTCAAGACTCTTTCTCAGGAACTCAGGAACGCGTTGAGGAATCACGTTGAAATCAGTACTAATTTAATAGGACCGGTTCCTATAATAATAATAATAATATGAAAAAAATGTCGGAAAATTTTTACGCTAGATTACGCGTTCTATTTTTAAATTATCTGACAGATAGTGCTAACTGACAATTTCATGCACGACAAATAATTCTTTTGGCAATTTTTTTATACCTTGGCCCTGGGTATACAATATTGCAATTATCATAAAGGTTTGTTATGTAGTTTTTGAGTTTATCCATTGCAAACAAAGAAAGAAACATACTAAAAAAATAATATCTTTCCACCTTTTCCCTTTTCGTAGATTATACTTTATAATTTTCTAACTTATAAGAACGAGTAACGCCATCTAACGAAAATGGGCAGGTATTAGTTTGGTCCGAATGTTAACTATCAAAATAACTTTACAGACCATTTTTATTTATTTTTTTATTTTTATTTTATTCATTTTCAATTGTCTACTGCATTTAGAGTTCTTCCAAACTAAAAAAACTTCGTAGCAAAAACTCAGTAGTTCTTCTTCTTCTTCATATGAGCTAGTGACCAACTCTGGTGTCGGAGTTTTTAGGCCGCCCGAAGGCCTCCGACATGGCTTAACGACTGAAAAGCCGGGACTAACATCTTAACGTGCCTTCCGAAGCACGGAAGCGCTCAAATCTAAATGTCACTTAACGGTCACCCATCCAAGTAATGACCAGGCGGAGTGTTGCTTAACGTGGTGAGGTGATCTGCTAAAAACACCGAAGTTAACCACGCCACGAGCGCTTCAACTCAGTAGTTGAAGCCAGGCTGTATCTACAGGTTCCAGGATACTTCTAGAAGTAAATCCTGCACCTGCTGGTAGTGAACGCCGTGGTATGAATTCGAGTTCGATGGTCATAGAAAGTGAATGATTAAAAAAAAAAAAGAGCTTTAAACATAGAGGTAGGTAGTGACTAGTGAGTAGGTCTATCATGGATCCTGTTCATCCTATGCTGGTCATACTTAGCAAACTTAGCAACTTTCAGTAAATCAATCCGGTTGTGTGCTGGTGTGGAAACCTCAGAACGCGAGTCTCGCTTGCCCTAGTTAGCACTAGTTTTTAGGGTTCCGTAAAGGGTAAAAATGGGACCCTATTATTAGGACCTCACTGTCTGTATGTATGTCACCAGGCTGTATCTCATGAATCGTGATAGCTAGACAGTTGAAATTTTCACAGATTTCTGTTGCCGTTATAACAACTAAATCAAATCAACATATATCAAACTCAGAATAAAATAAATATTTAATTGGGGCTCCCATACAACGTTCCGGAACCCTTTTTGCGTGAGTCCAATTCGCACTTGGCCGGTTTTTATAATGTGTACTAGTACTTTAAATACCTTATTTTTAGGACTTGTAATCGATCGAAATCTAAACTGGAGCTTGTGCTGACATGGCCCACCTGATGTTAAGTGGTAACTATAAATCAATAAATAATGCGGGACGTAATCACACAGCATCATGTAGCTCCAAACTAAGCAGAGATTGTATAATGGGTACCACATGATTGATATACTACACACACATATATATATATTGTAAATACATACATATCATACATAGAAAACACCCAGACAAATACAGAATACAAATAGTTTATTTACCAAAAAGCCTAATACAGATAGAGTTACTGATGGTCCCCGCACGACCCGATGATAGACTCGAGACAAATATTTAAAGAACATGCAAACATTTGTCCCGCAGCGGGAATCGAACCCGCAACCTTCAGCGTCTCAGGCGGATCTTCGCCCACTGCGCCACAGAGACCTTTACCTACAACAAATTATTGCTTCGTAGGATTCGTAGGTAACCTAGGTAATGCACGTACGTCTGGCCCTGCGATGGAATGCTCTTCGTCCATCAACAGCAGCCAAACCAACGGATGCAGTTTTTATTTAGGTAGTAGGTACATCACTGCATAGTATAAAACAAATTCCCTTCCCGCTGTCTATTTGTCCTTATGTATGCTTAGATCTTTAAAACTACGCAACGGATTTTGATGCGGTTTTTTTTAAAGATAGTGATTTAAGAGAAAGGTTTATATGTGTAACTTGCACCCGTGCAAAGCCGGGGCGGGTCGCTAGTCAAAAATAAAACAAAGGTTCTTTTGAGTGAAATTCCTGTATCTTCAATATTTATACTCACCTACTTTCTCTCCAGGTCCCATTGGTTTGGACCACCCTATAAGTAAATCAAAAATCGATGTTACGCTGTAATGTATTTAGATATTGATATAATATGAGTATTGAAAGGGTGGTTTACAGTGAACTGTGATTGTTTCGCCGTTGTTCATTGGCAGTGAGCGTTAACGAGCGAGCTTTCAGGGCAGGGGGCGCGGCGCCGGCGCAGTGGCGCGGACGCAGGCTCCGCGGTACAGTACCATAAAGAAAGGGGCGTGCCACGAGAGGGCGGGGCGGAGCGCCGGGTGGGGCACCGGGGCTCCGCCCTCTGCTCGCTGCATCTTTTCAACCGGAACCAAATCATCTTTACCCTTTGTTTACATTGGCCCCTTTTTCTAAAAGATTGTGTTTCTTATTCTTTAACATGCTATATATAAAAGGGAGGTCATATTATTTTTGCACAACTGTTCGAAAATGTCACATTATACCTAGGTCATGCAATCTTCATGAAACGTAATTAATTATACATTAGCTAGAGAAATAGGGGAGACCACCAAAACTATATAGTTCAATCAAACTCATTACCAATCTTTTCAAAGATATTTATAAAAATATTTACTCATTTTGGAAAGCATGAAGTAGGTATGTAAGTACTAATTGAATAAAAATAAAAAACAAAACTAAGGCATTTGGAAAATATAATCTTTTACAGACCTCGCAAACACAACGCTTTGTCGTCGCACTTAGTCGCGAGCGTCGCGTACGCACTCCGTGTTGTAGTACATGGATATTCTTAATTTCTTTAATGAACACAGATTTTTTTATAGAAAAACAATAATTACATGGAAGTTAAGTACAAAGGTGAGCTAAACTCTGAAAGAGTTTTCTTACAGCAAACTTTTGGGAATAAAGAAAACTTAACATGACATTTTTAAGCTGTCTCAAGGCCAACACGATCTCGTCCTGGCTGATTTCTGGCAGTTCGTCGGTGTAGTGGCGGGTGAGGGTGGCTCAGGAATCGTGGTTGTTACGTTGGGGGCAAGGATCTCTGATAATATCTTCGGCTTTGACAAAACGGTTCGGCCATTGTGTGTCGTGTCTAATACTACCTACTAAAATAAATAAATAAACTTTCAAAATAAGTATAGTAAATAAGTAAGTCGTTTCTTAGATATAGTAATCTAATAAACGAGTAGGTACCTACATAAGTAAATTGGTCTAAGTAATACTAAATGTAATAATATGTATATCTAGAAAAGTATAATATCATACTCGTATTATGGTTCCTGTAAGTTTGTAAGGAGAGATAGTGCTCTTTCAACTTCGACTTAAAAACGTTAGGCGTAGGACTATCACGGTATGGAGAAGTCATAGTTTCACTTTCCTTAACGGAGAATGACCGATCAACGTAGCGGCAAGAAAAATGAGATGATACTTTGAAAAGTAGAGACTTTGTTGATCTATAAGGCATACCACAAGGGATATGAAAATCAAAGCGCTCACGGAGGTAAGGAGGTGAGAGAGGGTTGTGAAGGATATAATAAATAAAAAACAAAACATGAAGATAACGACGACGTCCTGAGTCATTTCAATTAGGTTTGAAACAGAGACGTGATCAAACTAGCGTAGACCATAATAAATCGGATGCACAACTTTTTGAAGATTCTCCAATTTATTCAGAAGCTCCTCCGTGAGATCAGGGAAAAATACATCAGCGTAGTCAAGAATTAGTACAAGTAGGTAAAGATTGTGCAAGGGTTATCTTGGATATGGCAAAAACTTTTGATTATGTAGACCATGAAACCCTTCTTGGTAAACTTTTTCGATATAATGTCGTAAGAGGTAATATATTCCACGTTGACTGCTGGCTTTGGACGATGCCCGAGGAGCACGTTCTGAATCAGGTACCTACCTACACCGATGTGTTATTCAGCACTCAAAGACTTAAATTTATTAACACACACACACCAGCCTATGTCCACCGCTGGACATAGGCCTCCCTTAATAAAGGGGGATATGCCCATAATCCCCACGCTGGGCATGCGGGTTGGGGATCGCAGGGCACAACTTCTCGCAAAACCGACGCTGCTGCCCGTCGGTGGCAAGGGGATTTAGCTGTGCCAATGTAGGCTGTGCTATGCCGCAATCAGCCGGCCGCCAGAGCCCCGTTTGTTAGTTAGCAGGGTGCACCACGTGCAGGTGAGATTGGCTTGGGTTCCGACGATGTGGGTTGAACTCCGTACACCCCAAATTTATTATAATCTTAACTAAACAACAGGCAAACCATGTATAGAGAAGTACAATATGTGTAAGCTCTAAAAAGGAAATAAAATACCTGTCTGACGCTTGAACAATTAAATATGGTGTTCCTCCAGGTAGTGTACTAGGTTAAGGTAAATCAAAGTGCTTAGTGTTAAATCTACATTTTCGTCCTTTTCAGAAGTTAGGTACATAAACGTAACGTAAAACATCGTATCATGTGGGTTGATAACTGCGCAACCCAAAACAAAACCTGGGCGTTCATATACAATAAATAGCCAGCGGATCGGTGCTATAATACCTTCATTTGAGCTCTACCAAGTCGGAAAAGTCTTTAAAGGAAAAAACCAAATACTTTAACGACATCGTAGATGCTATGAAAATTATCAATTCAAAAAGAATACCGTGATTTTAATTTAGGCAGTTTTTTGTTTGAAAGCGGACTTGATCGAGAGTTTTCTTAACTTATTCAGTAAACTCGCTTCAACCTATTGAAAATCATCAGCTCTTTTTTTGTCGATGAAGGGTTGTGAGCGACTTATTCATGTCTGATAAATTTGAAATTTGGTATCCTGTTACCTCAATAATTTTGCAAGAGCAATGCAAACTTACACTGATGGTGTAGCATCACCTGGAGCATCGACTGGATAAAGAGCTATCAGGATATAAAGATTTGTAAAAAATCATTCATCATATAAAAAAAAATCAGTGGCGTTTTAACTTTAACCCAACAACAAAGAGCCAAGTTTAAAAACCTGCCTATACCAACCTACGTGTTCCATTCATAATGAAATATTTAATAGAAAAAGCATCTAACGCATGTCTATAGTAATTTATAATCAATTGCCTGAAAACTTAAAGTACCTATTACATGGAACTATATTCGAGAAGAAGTTAAATAATTGATTACAATTTAATGGTTTTTAGTAAACGACTCTATATTAATGTTTGCATGCCTGCATGTAGGCTGAACACATGTATTAGCATAACTATAAAACTTGATTGTGAAAATAATTAGCTATGCAAATAAACATTTGAATCTTGAATGAATCTTGAATCTGATGATGGTGTTGGAAAGAAAAATGAAGATTTTATGTTGGGAATTTTATATATTTTGAATTAATCAGTTGTAATTATCCAAATTTCATTTTAATCTTAGTATTTTTACAAGTCCTAACCTACTGATACCTTATTGTATTATGGTAAGATCTTTGTTAATTCTCTCAAGATTATTATTACTTGTCTTCCAAATGAAAACTGCAATAAATTAGACAGTTATTTTAACATACAGTATGTACCTGCTACTTAAAACGGCAATAATGTTTATTTACATATGATAAGTGCAATAACTACACTGTTTATTCCTTCTGTCTTATTTTGAATCAGTGCTAAACGTCAGTATAATACTGTGATTTTAAAAAGCTTCAACTTCAGCTACACTTTTATAAATTCTATTTAAAGATACAACTTAAATTCTATTAATTTTTATCTATGATCTCGTGAAAGTTTCAAGTCGATGACTTTGCATAGAATGGAGATAAAAAAACAGATACAGTACAATATGATTTAACAGTCTACTTCATATGTCTTAGAGAAGAAGGCCCATAATCCCCAAACCAGGCATGCGGCTTGGGGATCACAGAACACAACTTCTCCCACCGACAACGCTGGTGCCTGTCGGTGTTCAGGGAATTCAGCTTTGCCTATGTTCCGCTGCGCTATGCCAAAATCAGCCGGCCGCCAAAGCAACGTTTTTTTGATAGCAGGTGCAGGGTGCACCATGGACCGGTGGGGCTAACTTGGGTTCCAAATATAAAATAAACTACAACAGACTAAAACATTATTTGACATTCTTTAAATTGAGGGAGGGAGAAAACATAAAGGAAGATAAACGCAAACCAAGTTAGAACTATATATATGTTACGGCCAATCTGGTCACTATGAATAATGTCCGGTCTGTTTATCCATCACCCGTATCTAGTGGGCAATGTAAATAAAATTGCATGATTAATCACTTTTCCCGGTCAGTATTTATAATGACTACCCTATCTTGGGCAAGCACCCTTGTTTTACCCCTTTCCCTTGTTGTTCACCAATGAATGTTAAGAACAATAATTATATTGTACATGATTTATGTAAGTACAGACATATTTTAACCATTATTGTTTTGTTATTATATCATTGCCTGGGGTGGAGCTACTATAAAGATCATGATTTATCTAGAAAGATATCATCGATCGTTTCTGAAGGTCATGTATTGTAAGCCATTTAGATATCCAACTGTAGCTCGTCACGTGACTGTCCGTCAACTTTACATCTATCGCATGCTCACATCTTTTCATTAGACACTTTTGCAAAACACTGCAACTTAATTTGCTCATTATATGGCGTCAATACAAAGATAAGACAGAAGCTGCTGCAACAGATTTGAATGAATCTTTGAAATTACATAGTTTATGTCCTGGATTAACCCACACATAGGCTATACCTACTTTTATCCGCGGGCAGAAGCAAGATAATTATAATGAGTGAGACGTGTTTGTTGTTCCAGTGCGCGGGCGGGGCGGGCGTGTTCGAGCTGCAGGTGCTCGAGTTCTCTAACTACCGGCTGGAGCTGGCTTCGGGCGCGTGCTGCGGCGGCGGCGCGGCTCCGTGCACGCGCCCTTGCCGCACGCGCTTCTCGCTCTGCCTCAAGGAGTACCAATCGGCGGCGGCGCCGGGCGCCTGCTCCTTCGGCCGCGCCGACTCGCCCGCGCTCGGCACAGACTCCTTCACGCTCGCCGAGCCGCTCTACACGCTTGCGCTGCCCTTCTCTTTCCGCTGGACGGTGAGTCCCCCGCCGGCATCCGCCTTTCTTTTCATTCATCTGACACCATGCATCTTACAAGCCGTATCCCTCCACAGAGATCCTTCACGCTGGTGCTTCAGGCATTCGACGAGCGCGAGTACCCCGAGGCCGGTGAGTGTGACATCCACTGGAGGTGCGAGGCTGGGAATCGAGTGTGAGCCGCGTATGAACGGTCGGTTTCATTTCAGAGGGCGGGCTGATCGAAGAGGCTTGGTGGTCCGGCATCGTGGAGCCGGGTGCAGAGTGGCACGCACTGCGCTGGGCGGGCGTGCGCGCGGCGCTCGCCTACCGCGTGCGCGTGCTCTGCCAGCTTAACTACTTTAACACCACATGCACCACTTTCTGCCGCCCGCGCGACGACAAGTTCGGCCACTACACGTGCGAGCCCACCGGCAGCAAGCGCTGCCTGCCCGGCTGGCAAGGCGACAACTGCGAGAAACGTGAGTCCCTCTCTGCGTGCTCCATCTGCCACCTGTCGACCTCCTCCCCAGCTCTAACCGTCCGCTCTCTGTGTTCCAGCCGTTTGCAAGGAGGGATGCCATCCAACCCACGGCCGCTGCGACAAACCCGGTGATTGCGAGTGAGTTCGCCTCTCTCCCGTTGCTTTGTATGTATCCGTTGTGGTCTTCGCTGATGGTGAGCGTTCGTTTTCTAGCTGTCGACCGGGATGGCGCGGAGAACTGTGCTCGCAGTGCCAGCCGTACCCGGGCTGCAAGCATGGCTACTGCAACGGCTCCTCTTGGGACTGCACCTGCGACACCAACTGGGGTGGCATCCTCTGCGACCAAGGTAAAGTCTGGCGGCTCTCGCACCCTCGTCCTCGCGCCTATTCTCTAACCGTAACTCCCGCTCCTTTTCTCTGACCGTACGCGCTCTGTCGGCAGATCTAAACTACTGCGGCACGCACGAGCCGTGCCAGCACGGCGGCACGTGCGAGAACACAGCGCCTGACCAGTACCTGTGCCGTTGCGCCGAGGGCTTCTCAGGCGCTGACTGCGAGCGCGTCGACAACCCTTGCGCGCCCGCACCCTGCGCACACGGCATCTGCGCGCTCGAGGGTGGGGACGGCGCTGGTTTCAGCTGCGAGTGCGAGCGTGGCTGGGGCGGCGCGCTCTGCGACCGCGACCTGGACGACTGCGCCAGCGCGCCCTGTCGCCATGACGCCGTCTGCCGCGACCTGCTCGACAGCTTCGCGTGCGACTGCGCGCCCGGTTGGAGCGGTCCCACCTGTGAGGAAGGTGAGCATTCACAGTTGCGGCGCCCTCGCATTCTTTCACGCTCCGCTATAAGCGTGCTTCTCCGCTTACAGACGTGGATGAGTGTGCGTCGGAGTCGGGGCTGGGACCGTGCGTGAACGCGGCGGCGTGCAACAACACGGCGGGTGGTTACGCGTGCGCGTGCCTGGCCGGCTGGACGGGCCGTGAATGCGCCGGGAACGTGGACGACTGCGCGGATGCACCCTGCCTGAACGGCGCTACCTGCATCGACCTCGTGGACGACTTCCACTGCGCGTGCGCGGCGGGCTACGCCGGCCGAACGTGCGCGCTCGACGTTGACGAGTGCGCGCCGCGGCCCTGCCTCAATGGCGGCGAGTGCGTCGACCTGCCCGACGCCTACCGCTGCATCTGCCCCGTTGGCTTTTCTGGGACTGACTGCGAGGTGAGACTTGACCCCAGCCCGTGCAAGCTGCTGCATTCTAACTTTATTTAAATCTAATCGCTAACCTCTTGATTCACTCATTTAGATGTACCCGTTTCGCTCTAACGCAAATTAACCGACTTCTGCTTTTAGCTGACCTCCTGCTCTGGACGCTACTGCCCGGTGAGTTCTTCGATTGATCATTTTCTTTAACACAAAAATTCTTTAATATACTCACATAAGTATACAGAGTGGGGCAAAATTTTACCTCATCGACGGCAGCCATCTTTTCTCTTGTATTTAGAAGGTTTTGTTCTGAGGAAGTTTATTTTGAAGAAAAAAAAAACATTTACAGAATTTTGAAAAATGCATAAGTCAGCCTAGAAAATGACAATTTAAAAAAAACAAGTCTCAATCGACTCTATTTCCCAACAGGTACATTTTTCAAAAAGTAACTTACCAAAAATCAAATCGTAAGTTTTCACGAAAATTTAAAGAAATGTTTTCCATACAATTTCTATGAAACGCCATTTGCCACAACATTGAGTCCATGTACAATTTGCAAAATGGTAACATGGTAAACCACCATGCCATTTCTGCTGTGGAGCTGCTACGCTGTGTTTCGGTATGAAGGGTGTGGGTGTGAGTGCCGGTGAAATTACAGGAACATGAGGCCTATCACCTTCATGTCTCTTGTTGATGGACGCATGATGTTACATCTTAGGGCACGTTCCGAAAGATGCGTGACCTGCGATGCAATGCATTTGCGATAGGTAAAGGTAACTTAACATCAGGTGGGCCATGTGCTTCTTCCATCTTCAGGTAAAATAAAAGAAAAACAATTCACAGCAAAGAAAACTTGATTAAGTACCTAATTAATACGTTGACTTCTAAAAGATCTAAAAGATCCTTTAAGTCCGTTGCTTTGTGTGTATCGCATTTCACCCCACTATTTTAAACGCAGTAGTTCTGTTTTTGATGTTTGTGTTCCCTCGTGTATTAATAACACTAATTTCCAGGATGATCGCGACCACTGCGCAGGTGCACCTTGCGGTAACGGTGCCGCATGCTACACTGCACAGAGCGACTACTACTGCCACTGCGCGCCCGGCTGGAGCGGCAAGAATTGTACACAACGTGCTGCCCCACCACCCGCGCCTGCCTCCGCACCCGTGCCCTCACCCTCGCCCGCGCCCACCGACCCCTGCGCGGGTGGCAGCCCCTGCGCACGCGGCCGCTGCGTGCGCGTGCCCAGCGCTGCGCCGCGCTGCGTCTGTGAGCCCGGCTACACTGGCGCGCTCTGTGACTCGCGTGAGTATCTTCCTTACGCGCCTCAGGCTACTCTCTCCGGCCGTATTCCAGAGTTCCTGTCTCTTTTCAGAGTCGGACGAGTGCGCAGACGCGCCTTGCCGCAACAACGGCACGTGTATCGATGGGACCGCGGACTTCGCGTGCGTCTGCCGCGACGGCTGGACAGGTGAGCGCTCGCTCCTCTCTCTCGCCTGCGGCGCTTCATCCCAAAGATATCGATGCACTCCTCTGTTCCAGGCAAAACGTGCTCCGTGCGGGTGGAGGCGATAGACCGATGCCCTGAAGGCGCGTGCTCCAACGGCGGCACGTGCGTGCGCGAGGCGGGCGGGTGGCGTTGCGCGTGCGCCGCGGGATGGGGCGGCGTGACTTGCGGTACGGTCGCGGCCGCCGCCACCGCGCCGTGCGCGTGCCTGGCAGGAGGCACTTGCGTGGCGAATGCGGCTGGTGGATGGGAATGCGCATGCCGCGCGGGGCGGGGCGGGGCGCGCTGTGAGCTGGCGGACCCGTGCGCCTCCGCGCCGTGCCGTCACGGCGGGCGCTGCGCCAGCAGCAGCGCTGGCGAGTGGTGGTGCGCGTGCACGGCTGGCTGGCGCGGAGACACATGCACGGAGCCGGCGTGCGAGCCACCATGCGCGCCACCCGCTGTCTGCCGGCTTGACGCCGAGAGGCCGGCGGCGCCGCCGCGATGCGTCTGCCCCGCTGCACCTCCGCACGCAGCCAGGCGCTGTCTCGAATGTGAGTACACTCTTTTGTAGTAGTATGCAATGAAATTCCAATCGAATACGTACCTACTTATCTTTATCAAGGGATTTAGCATCAGTCATCTCCCATTCAACTAACTCCTGTGAGATTATGGGTGGATGCGTGAAGTGAATGAAGAAGATAACAAGGTTAAAATATTACACTTTTACGTACGTAGAATCAAAGTCTAGACCGTTCACATTATTCTAGTTTTTATTTCGCATCGATCGGTGCAATATTACCGAAGTTATAAGCATGGGAAGTTTACGTAGGTTTTTTAAATCTCGCTAGTGATCGCGAGTAGCGCGTGACGTCATCGCTCGGCGGCGGCGGGCGTCCATAGTACATTTCGCTGCTAAGTTGTTTGCTCTCGTGTGCTCTGGTTATTTTTATTAATTTAAAAGAATGCTGATTGAGTGAGTGTATCGTGTAAATTATTGTTTTAGAACTAAAATGGAAGAAGGATTTAAAAAAGGCCAATCTAACAACCTTCCCATAGTTCACGATATGATGGTGGCAGAATATTTTATAAAAATAAAGAAGTCATTAACCTTGGAATGGTTCAATAAACTGCGAGTCGAGTACCCTACATACCTACTAATATATAAATGCATCGAGGAGCCCCCCTTAATTCATTTTAATTTAATTTAATTATTTATTTTTGAAGTAAATATATAAACAAAATATTCTGTGCATATTTCAAGCGTCTACCTGTTGCTGTTATTAATATCGAGCAAAAAAACGGCAAAAAAGTGGCAACAGAAATACATCATCGGTGAACATTTCAACTGTCTAACTATCACGGTTCAAGGGATACAGCTTGGTGACAGATAGACGGACAGACAGACATACAGACGGACAGCGAAGTCTTAGTAATAGGGTTTCCGTTTTTATCCTTCGGGTATGGAACCCTAAAAAGCATATTACTAGCAAAAACCAAGTACCTACCTAGTCTACCTACCTACCTACCTAGGTACTTAGTTAGTATTTCACATGGCAAGGTTAAGTACCTACTACTTAGTATTTCACATGGTATTTGAACATTTGACATAGAAATGATCCTCACAACAATATATATGCTGTTGTTTTTGGGCCTAATGGATGTGCTCTTCTCATAGCATTTGTCAATTTTTTCTGATTTTCGCATCCTTAGGAACGTAAAAAAACAACTTTTCGGGTGTTTTTGTGGCCCTATTTTTACACTGAGACACAATACAACATTTATTTTATGAACTCATGTAGTTTTTATTGTTTCTTATTTAAAATAAACAAAGTAGTTCCGCGCGCGACGGGCACATTGGGGTAAATGCTTCCAATCCCCGAGTCACTCGCGCGGAGGCAGGATCCGTGACGTCATTAACGATATCGCGCTCGGTCCGCGGCTTGGACCGAAAATGTTAACTTTGCACTTTGATATCTTGGTCAGTTTTAGAAATAAAAAAATAATAAAAATACAGTTGTTCTTGTAATTTTTTGTAGATTTATTTGGCATATATAACAGAAAATGGTTTTCTTCTTCATTGTCTTGATGATTTTGATGTGTGCGTTACTCCAGCGGCATGTCGACTCGGATTGGGATGAAATTAATAGAAAAATTAGAGAACTATGTCCTGTAAATGTGCCTTAAAAATTTTATTTGTGTCTAGTTTGTATGATGACAGTTTGGGTACGGACCAAACGTTAAGTCAAGCTTGGGAATAGTCTCCTAAGATGTAGAAGAGCTAAATATAACTAACCGTTGAACGTACACTGCTTTATTGCCAGCGTTGGGCAATTCATATTGTAATTCTCCTCAGGCCTGACGTAGCGAACAGCACGGTATCATGGATATATTTTTTCATGTTACTATGAACGTAAAACTAAAATATTACAGTTTTTTTAATTATTTATATCTCTCCCGGCAGCTTTGGCGGGTCTCAGCGCGGAAAGCGCGGACGGCACAGGCCCGGGCGCAGAGCCGGAAGGCGGACTCACGGATAGCGCGGCGGAGGGCGGGGGCGAGGCGTGTGGGGCCGAGGGCGGCGCCTGGTGGTGGGGCTGCAACGCGTGCCGCTGCGAGCGCGGCGCGGCGTCGTGCACGCGCCTGTGGTGCGGCGTACCGGACTGCCTGGCGCCAGCAGCGGCGCCATGCCGCGCGGATGAAGTGTGCGTGCCCGCGGCGCCGGCGCTGTGCGTGCGCGCACCCTGCCCGCCGCTGGGCGAATGCCGGCGCGTAGCAGGGCGTGTGGTGGAGCCGCCCGCCCTGCCGGCCCCGGGCGCGTGCTGGGCGGGCGAGGGCGCACTGCCGGCCGGCTGCCTGCGCGCACGACTGCAGCTGGCGCGCGAGCGGCTCGGCGCGGGCGCGCACGTGGAGCGCGCTTGCCTGGCGCTGCGGCGCGCGCTGGCGGCGTCGCTGGCGGGCCGCGCGCGCGCTGCTCCACCGCTCGCGCTGCTCTGCGACATCGCGCCCGACGACGACGACGCGCTCGACCTCGCGCTGGTGAGTTCCCACCTCCAGACTGACTGACAATGTAGAATGGTGTTCCGATGACGTGGAGAACAATGGTTAATGTACCTTTATTTATTTTATTTATTCTTACTCTTCGAGACAACCTTCTGCATTGGTTAATCAGACCGATCAAATAAATGCTAGATGAGAATACTGAGATAAACTTAAAGTATCTAACGTACCTACACAGTATGCTGTATGATCGTAAGGTCTAATTTATAAATTGATATGCTTCAAAAGTGAAACAACACAGCAATAGGTCAAGCAGCAGTACTACATGTCGAATAGCCACCACCACCGGTTCATAATAATAGGTATTTAAAATAACAAAAGCTTTCTATTTATAGTTTCTACTCTATAAATATTATACCTCCATCAATCCTTACCTAAGTAGTAGTTATAGGGCCTAAAAGTGAGCAATTTACTGCATTTTGAGTTTCCGCTCGTCACCCCGAAGATCCTCGACAAATCTTCACCAAATTTTGATGGGGCCAACTTAATGTTACTACCTTTAAATAAAAATCGGCGGAAATATCCAGTAGTTTTTGCACCTTTTGAAGGTACGCCTCCAACCAAAAATCCCCGACGACAAAATCAAAAAACATATAAACCTGTAGGTATAAGTAGTTTGTCCAGATCGGTTGTAACATAAAACCCTGTAGAAGAGTACCAACAAACTGACAGACGAAAGCACCTATTTATTTATATCATGGAAAACAAACGGTTTTTTTAACAAATCATAGAACAAGGCTGAAAACAAACAAGCCTTCAAAGTTTTCACTTATAGAATTTTGAATAACTTCCAGAATTAATAATAAGGAATGACCTACACAATGAACTATGCTAAATACTTAAATACCTACCTATAAAAAAAAAGTTTTTATACCTAACAGATTAATATTCACAAACAGACACAGATTATTGCCAGACTTGAAGCAGAGACGCTTAGCTCGCTAACAAAATGTGGTGGTGTTCCAGTGGATCGGTCCCGAGGTGGGTGGGTCGGAGAGCTCTGCGGTGGCAGCGGAGCGCGAGCTGACGGGCGCCGTGCGCGAGCTGGGCGAGCTGGTGGCGCGCCGACGCCTGGCACGCCACCCGTTGCTGGGCGCCGCCAGCTCGCTGCGCGTACGCGCACCTCCGGCCAGTCGTGCCGCGCCCGCAACTGCGCCTCCACCAGCGCCGCCCGCCGCGGCCGCTGCCGCGCCGGGCGCCCTCTCCACCGCAGCGCTATGCGCGGCCGTGGCGCTGGCAGCAGCGCTGTGCGCGGCGGGAATTGCCCTAGCAATGCGCCGGCGACGGGCGCGCGCCGCCCTCGCCCGCGACCGCCGCTGTGACGAGGAGAAGTCCAACAACCTGCAGAACGAGGAGAACCTGCGCCGGTATGCGAACCCGCTGCACGGGGAGGGCGGCGGCGGGGCGGGTGCGGTGGAACTTCGCGCACACTCCCACTCGCTGTACAAGGCGCAAAACGCGGACGCGCGTAACGACACGCCGCCGCGCGACAAGGAGCTGACGATGCGCGCGCTGCCGCCACCCGAGCCGCCGCCCGCGCGCCTGCCGCACCCGCCGCCCGAGCGCCTCACGGTGCTGGTCTAACGCCCCGCGCTCCGCCCCCCTCTCGTGTGATACTAGTGTAGTTCGATGCGTAGTCGTCCCTATTTATTTTATGAAGTCGGGCTGCGCCCTCGCGCGGCCTCCTGTAAATATACTGTAAGTACATACGTTCTGTAAATAATATTGTTGAACCCGGAATATATTTTTATAAAGCGATCGATGAGGAAACGTCGTGTAGGTATGTTTGTAAAAAGGTTGTAAAGATTCGTCGTGAATGGTTTGATTGTTGTAATAAAACTTGCCAATTTTAAACTCCTTGTTTTATTATTTCCCAGTGAAATGAACCACTCAGTGGTAAGCGTCAAGATGGCGGGACCACCTCTCGTATATCATTATTTTTACCATAGGGATTTAGTACCTAATTGGTACTTTTTAGTGCCTTTAGAGAAATAATTTGTACCTCATGGAATCTTCAGATATTCAGGATCGGAAGGGGTCCCGCCAGATGCAACCGTCAAGATGGCGGGACCACCAGTGTATCTTTTAATTGCAAAGACGCATGAATGTACATAGCACACTCCTTATCATAAGAACTTCAAAAGTTTCAGAAAAAAATCGAATAATATTCTTTAGAATATTATTCGATTTTTAAAAAGAAAATAAGCAAGTGGTGATTCGATTTATTAACCTCTTTTGTTTGGCATCAATGAGCCTAGTTATACCTCTTTTGTTAAGCATTATACAAGGTGTTGCCAGTACAAATTTCAAGAAAAGTACGACATGTCACCCGAATAGCACGGTTTTTTGGTTTTTTGCTTCATGGTACAAAATGTAAAGCATAAAGCTTAATTTTACTATTACGTTTAATTTTAGATTTAGGGCGTAGTTTTTGATTCCCACGCACGACACTATAAATGTTATGTAGATGATATAGTATCGTTATCTAGAGACTGGTAGTTTTGTGGGTGGATGTAATCATTCAAACTGGTGGTCGTGATCGACCACTATTCTAAAAATTCGAAAAAAAAATCAAATGCATTATAGCGTCTATGTCTACTTGCTTGCGTACAGAAATCATATAGGAGTAATAAAAAATTAAACTGAAGCGTTAGCGAGGGAATCAAAAGAGCTCAAGGTGAAAAATCTTTGCACTCGAGTGCAACACGTAACTTTTCATGTCATGTCATGTCATTCTTAATTTTTAATTTGATTTTTAATTCAATTTTAGAATCCTTCTCTTATTTATTTATTTATTTATTAAGAATCATCAACATAATATACACCCATAAAAATTAAGTAGTAACAAGTAATAAGACATTAATTTAGTGCTACTATAATTAAAGATGATAGACAACATGCGTAAAAGAATGACACTTGGATCGAGCGAGTAAAAAATAGAGTAAGTAAATAATAATTTAAGATCTACGAAAGAGACATGAAGCAGCATGCACTTATTTAACAAATTAAAAAATATATAATTAATTTACAAAAATCTATTAAAATTATGTACAAAATATAAAAAATCATTAATGTTAATATTTACAATAAAATAGTATTTACAATAAGTTATGGATTAAATTTTTTTTTATATTAATTAAAAACTCACTAAAAACTAAAATTAAACAAACAATAAAATATAAAAGAATAAATTAATTTAAAAAAATTATGATACAAAATTATTCTTAAATCTATTGATAGACCCTGTGAATATGTCCACTCCTTTGTTTTTAGCTGCAGTATTGTATTGGCGAACAAGCCTATTCAGCGGCGCATTATGGCCGAGATTTGTTTTGGAAGAAGTAGGCTGAAAAACATTGAACCTCGAGGCCCGAGGTAGCCTTGAAGGTGCACAAAAATTGAGAGCAGCTAGTAACTCCGGAGTATCCAAGATGCCATTCGCAAGCTTATACAGAAACATGTTGTCCAGCAAGTGTCTTCGATCTGCTAAACTGGTCATTTTAAAGTACCTCAAGCGATCCTCATAACTGAGCAAAATTTTACCTAGATTGCAAGAGTATGTAAGGTGCCACAGAAACCTCTTTTGAACACTTTCAAGTAATTTTTTATATACGTCATAGAATGGATTCCATGCAACACTGCAGTACTCGAGACCGCTTCTGACAAACGAGTTAAAAAGAGTAATTTTTACTTTAGGCGATTTAAAATCTCTACAATTACGCAGAACAAAACCGAGACTCTTAAAGGCTTTGGTTGTGATGCTGTCAATGTGAAGGTTTAGGCGTAGTTTGCAATCAAGAACAATGCCTAAGTCTCTAGTACGATCTACTTGGTTTAATATATCATTATTTATCAGATAATTTGATGAATGGTGATTTTTTGTCCTGGAAAATCGCATATAAAAGCATTTCCCTGTATTTAAGTGCATGCCGTTATTAGTACACCATTCGCTTAAACGATCCAAATCCCCCTGTAGTAGCAGAGCGTCACTAACATTATTAACATCTCTGAACAATTTCAAGTCGTCAGCGTATAAGTAAAAGTTTGAGTGCAAAAAACAATTAGAGATATCATTAATAAATATATTGAAAAATAAAGGGCCCAAGTGTGAACCCTGTGGAACGCCATACTCACCAGGAAATGGATCGGATGAAAAACCGTTCACCACAACCCTAGAATTTCTACCAGATAGATACGACCGACACCAAGACAGCAAGGGTCCAGAAATACCATAAAGAGAGAGCTTACGAAGTAAGACTTCATGGTTTACCCTGTCAAACGCTTTACTGAAGTCGGTGTAAATCGCATCCACTGAAGAGCGTTTATCGAGGGAAGTAGAAATTTTGTCAACAAAAGCTACAAGGTTCGTTGCAGTAGACCTAGCTTTCACAAAGCCATGTTGTTGGGGATGAATTAGAGCTTTAAAGTGCCATGATAGGATGGGGTGAAGCAACTGTTCAAATATCTTAGCAAATATGGGGAGAATAGAAATGGGTCTGTAGTTGATTACCAGCTCGTTGTCGCCATTCTTGAAGATAGGAACCACTAATGCTTCTTTCCAAAAACATGGAAAGATGCCAGTGCATAAGGACTTATTAAAAATTAAACAAAGAGGGAGAGCTAGCACAGAAGCACATTTAGCCACAAATACCGAAGGCAAGCCATCAAAACCTGCTCCTTTAGAATGATCCAGTCTCTTTAACACTTTAAGAACCTGGTCATATCGAAACTTGATAGAACTCAAGAATGTCTGTGTAATAGTCTCAAAACTAGTGGTAGAACTAGGTAAATTAGTAACAATACTACTTGAGGCAAAGTTTTTGGCAAATAGATTACATATGTCAATTCCACTGGTAGCTGTTTGCCCGTTTAGCGACATTTGTGCAGGGTAGTTACTGCGACATTTTCTCTTGCTCTTGATGAATGTCCAAAAGAGTTTGGGGTTAGAGCGCATATTAATTTCTAGTTGGGAAATATATCTATTGTAGCAAACTGTCATTAAATGTTCGCAACGCTTTTTAGCTAAATCAAATGAGATTTTGTCGAGAGGGTTGCCATTGTATTTGCGTAACTTTTGCTTGTATTTAAGTTTTTCCCGAAGTCTATTTATGAGGTCCTGCGAGAACCAGAGTGGGTATTTGTTGTTTCGCGGTTTGACCTTTGGTACGTGTTTTGAAATTACATCACGAATCAGACCATAAAGTATGGTAAGCATGTCATCCACAGTTGCACAGCTATCAAAATTGTCCTCCCAGCACACCTCACTAAGTTCATTAATTATTTTGGTATAGTCACCCTTGTGAAAGCAATATAAGTTAATGTCATTAAAAGAAAGTCTAAGTAAATTATTAAAAGAAGCCTGAAAATGCAAAGGTGGATGCATCGGATCAACGATAGACAGTGGGTCGGAAACTTCTACAAGATTTTCTATTTTAATATTACTCAAAACAAGATCTAGAATTCTACCTTTATTATTCTGGACAAAGTTAAATTGCATCAAGCCATTAAGCATAGCAAAGTCTATTAATGTCTTAGAATACAAGCTATTATCTGTAATAATATTATCATTAGTTAAAATGCTCCAATCAATCGCACCAAGATTGAAATCTCCAATATATATCACGCTTTCAATGCCTGCTTGTTCCATAACTCGATTGGAGTTGGAAATAAACTCTTCTAAAATATGTTTTTGAATTGGAGGGGGCAAATAAACGGCACAAAGATATAAATTTATTAAATTACCGTCAGGACTACGCAACTCAACCTCAACCCAAAGATCTTCGCAGTTAGATTCGCAACTCTGTAGGCGTCTAGAGTTGAACCGTTTCGAAATCGCAACGAGTACGCCACCACCATTCTTTTTACTATGGAATCCACTCGTTTCTCTATCCCTTCTGAAGACATTATAACGGTTGTCAAATAATTCAGAATCAAAAACACTGCTGTTCAGCCAAGTTTCACTCAAAATTACAATATCATCATTACGACAAATAGAATTGTTAAAAAAGTTTACTGTTTTTGTTCTAAGACCTCTTACATTTTGATAATAAATATTTATCATTATATTTAAAATTTAAGATGATAATAATTTATAATAGTTCGGAAAATCGTAAAAGTAAAATTAAAATACGAAAAACTAGAATTAGAATTAAAAATTAAAATACATAAAAAAAAAAAAAATAAGAATCTATTAAATTGGTAACAGTAAAAATTATTTTGAATACAATATCTTACAATTAAAAAATATTATAAATTATACACTTATACAATTAATTTAATACAGAATCTAGGACAAAACTACGACAGACTATTCAAAACCTCAGTACTCTTTATATGAAAGTAATTTGAGTTTTCAGTTTTCCTCATGAACACTTTGCCGTCACGCACCCAAACGAACTTGTAATTTAACTGTTTCGCTCTAAGGCGGGCGGCAGCATGTAGCGATTTTAACTCAGATGTTAGATGTTCAGACACGAAAACTGGTTTTTTTTTTGCACCACCAATTCCTAAATGACCTGTATTCAGCTTGTCGGCGGGATTGTTTTTGTTAAACTTAATCACGCTGGCGAGGAATGTGTCACGAAGTCGACGGCTGCTAAACTTCACCAGAATTGAGCGCGGTCGCGGGCTGCCTGAGTTAAGCTTAGCAATCCTACTGCAGTATTGCACATCGGCGTCGGTCAAAGGACACTTAATGGTTTTGCCCAATTGCTGCACTGTATTGTAGATATTCTCGTTTTTATGTTCGGGAACGCACTGTATTTCCACGTTATTAGTGCGCGAAAGAAACTCCATCTGATGCACGCGATAAGACAGATCCCGGCTGGTGACACGGAGGTCTTCGTTGTCTTTCAGTAACTTTACGATGGTTTGTTTCTGTGTTTCACTTTCTCGGTTAACTTTGTCGAACTCCGCGCTATAGAAACTCAGGGACTCATCAATACTTGCCAGTTTGGATTGGATGTCTTTAATCTGTGAGTTAAATTTTCTATCTAATTCCTCCCTTATGATCTCGCGAATCAGGTCAGCGGAGAGACAGTGGCAGCTGCTTCGAGGCTTAGCGCGGAGTGTGACGTTATCATATTCATCATTATTAACGAGGTTGGAGGATTGTTTAGGTGCTGCGGCCGAGGAAGTCGCACTGCGGACTGGGGTATTGGAGTTATCTCCACGTTTCGGTTCTTTGTACTGACAAGAGGGACATACCCAGTTATCTTTGTAATCCTTCGAAAATCCTGAAAACTGCTCTTTACTGAAGTTCATGCAACTGTAGTCATATTTGTCAGTACAACGACTACAGTTCAAGAAATATAGCCCTTTCAGTTTATTTTTGCAGCCAGCACATTGTTGTGAATTCATTATTAATCCTTAGACAATAAAAAACTTGTCACGATAATTATGTAGATTCCACTGCGCACATACATTAATTTGACGCTCGCGGAGATTGCGATATCAAGACAGCGAATGTAGATCACAACTCGACTAGTCAGTGAGCCCGCGCCCAAAAGAGCTTAAGCGCCGTGGACGATACGTCGCTTACGCGTAATCTTCAAAATGTCCAGTGATCGTAACGAGTACTTCTTGTTCGAATATTGATTCACTTATAGCACTTTTATCACAGGATTATATCGGAATCCAAATGCACAGAAATGTTTATTGACACTTTATACTTAAAAGTTTACAATTTAAAATGAAAAGAACATGATAATCTCTTCGTAGTTATTAAAAATACAGACAATAAACACGCTCAGCTGTTACTCGCTCGGTAGCCGAGGGTAGATTGCTCTGTCATCAAAATTGAGCACGCGGTTAAAAAGCAACTTTGCACTCTTGTTCATCAAATCACTATTACTTAACGACTCCGGTGAAAATAAATAAATCTACCCCTATGGGGGTTAATAGGAGTGGCAAAGTTTTACGGGGAAACAAATAATCTTTACTTTGAAATTTTTCACAGACTAATGAAAATAAATAAATAGGTGTTTTTTTCACGCCTAACCGCTGAACCAATTTCAATGAAGTTTGAGGACGGGACCTTGGAAAAGGACATTTGCTACTTTTTGTAGCCGCTAATAAAACTTGAAGAGGGTGAGATAAGGGGATAAAATTTTGCATGGGGAACCAATAATTTTTCTTCTTTAGCTTCAGATAATGGTTGATAGATTTAATCAGGCATGCAAATCTTTCTCAATGACTATTAATGAAAAGAAGGCGCAAGGTGTTAATCAAATTCCAACTATTTTATTAAGAGATTCACCATTAGAAGTAATAAGGGGATGTCACCTATGGATGACACTGGGCAATATAATAACTCTATTGTTCCAAATTCATACTAAGTTACAACCATTTACTGTTATATAAATTTGATCTTATCGTTATGTGATGATATTTCATGGAAAGATCGAATTACAAACGAGAAGGTACTCAGTATAGGGCAGCGGCCTTGTTGAAGAAGCGGCGTCTCCGATGGCTCGGCCATGTTCATCGAAAGGAGCCTTCTCGTTTGCCTAGACCAGTTTTATTAGGTGAAATCGCAGACGCCAAAAGACCAGTTGGCCGTCCAATGCTGAGGTTTAAAGATGGTAAGATGCAAACCGCGATATGTTATCTATTAACATCGACCCGAAGAACTGGGAAAAGATCTCAGACGACATTGATGGTTGGAGGAAGTTTATAAACTTGATCGTCATTTATAAATGACGGTGCTGTGGATCACGATAGTGCTTGGTTTGCACTACTCTACCACAAGCGCGAACTGCGTCACAAACGCGCTGCTCTTCCTCCAACCACTTCAGGAACATAATTTATATGTGACTTATGCGGTCGAAGCTGATGCTCCCGTATTGGCCTTACAAGTCACATTCGTAAGTGCCGAAACCTTGTAGGACGCTGCTTAAATCATCTTATAGAGATGTTAAAGGCCTATGATGATGATGTATACAATAAACCTTTGTGTAAATTGTCAATGAAACACGTTTTGACCCATAAATTTATTTCCACGCGGGCAAAGCCGCGGGCGCAGCTAGTTATCAATATATCAGCTTAAATAAAATTATTTGAGAAACATAATTCTTAGTGCTAGATGTGTATATGCGATACCTAGGTAAGTCATAAATAGATAGATAAACACTAGTTAGCTACAAAACAAACTTATTGTTTTGAGACAGACTGAGTTGAAAGTAAGGTTTGGGATTTCCCAACACTTTCAAAGTCCCGGGACACGAGACAGCCTACAATCAAAGTCCCGGGAATTCCTGGGACTTCGGGACCTGCAATTTTTTTTTTTGAGGTTGTACGGTTTCACCATACATTTTGGTAATTTGCGCGCGCTGCGATTTACTTTGCATCGCACGCGCTGCATCTTTTACGGAAACAAATAATTTAGAGCATTTAACATTCAGTACGTGACCTACTCGCGCCAGAGACACTACCAAGGAAAGATTTGCCACTTTTACCTTGTAATTAACATAACTTTGAATACACTAACTTTACTTGTGAATCTGGTGTTTACGTGCTCAATCTAACTAGCTAAACCTCTATGAACTATCAGTGAAACGTTGGTGCCGTGTAAGTGGAACAACTATCCACCTACGTAGCATCTTCTCCATGTAAGGTCGGAGGGTGGAAGCAAGCAGCCCTTAGCCCTTACATTTTGGTCCTTCGAGCCGGATACAAGGTATTTATGCTTTTTTGTATTTCTTGACGATAGCGAATCGGTTGAATTGGCCTCCCACCAGCGGGAATCACCAGTAAAATTGAGAAGGCGCACATATTGTCATATAAGTACGGGAAGCTGAATACCTATACCGACCAGAAGTCCACGGAAACTCTGTCGTCTTCTCGTCGTGAACCAGCACTGCTCTCCTCTGTCACCGTAAACTACGTGGCCGAGCTAGAAGCTAACTAACAACATAGATTGTTCTGTCACCGTCAGCTACGTGGCCAATCTAGAAACTACCTAACATTAACATCCATTGTTCCGTCACCATCAACTACGTGCCGAAGCGATCTAACTCTCTAATCTCTTTACTACATAAATAAGACTTTCGATAACATGGAAGTACTAAAATTACAAGAGGAGTGCTTCAACAACATCAAAAATCTTTGTTCTAACTATGCCAAAGATAGTAAATCTAGGAAGACGGAAGATTATCTTCGTATTCGACTCCAGTCCCTCGAAAATCAATGGCGGGACTTCGAGAGGCGTCATATGACTCTCCTTGAAGCTATTGAGGATAAGACTCATAGTTACTTTACGGAAGATGTTTTCACCAAAACTCAGAAACTCTATCAGAAAACGAAGAATGATATGGATGGCTTATTGAATCAACTACATGAATGCAAAACTGTAAAATTTGACTTAAGCGGTACCGTTGAAGAAACCACCGATGAACATTTGAAAACTTTATTAACACGACAAGAGTGTAACTTCAAGGCGCTTGATCGTGCGATGTCTAAAGTTAACTTAAACACTATGACAGAGAAATGGGAGTTGGATGATCATCTGTCTATTTTGAAGTCTAAGTGGGACGTGATCGACAAACTTCATTGGGAGTTGGAGGCCGTACTGAAAGGCTCTGACATCACCTACTACAATATATTTGTGTCGATAGAGGATAAGTACGATGAACTGAAGAGAAACATAAACTCTAAGATTTGGTCGACAGTGCATTATCAACAATCTGCACCAAGAATTGAGGTTCCCGAATTTTCCGGCAGTTACTCAAAGTGGATTTCTTTCAAAGATCTCTTTCTAGAAACCATCCATAACAACCCAATGATCAACAAGGCTCAGAAAATGCAACACCTTAAGACGAAATTGCGCGGAGAGGCTGAGCGATTGGTACAACATCTTCACATCAGTGCTGAAAACTATAGCTCTTGTTGGGACATACTGTCTCAACGCTACGATAACCATCGTCTTCAGTTCACCTCTTTTGTTAACATAATGCTCAATTCACCCGTTATCAGCCAACCTGATAGCCAAGCCTTGAAGAAGTTGCATGATGTCATCACTGAATGTATGAACGGATTAACGAACATTGGATTGAACACATCTACTTGGGACCCACTTATCGTCCATCTCATGTCGCAGAAACTTGACGCCACCACATACACAGACTACATGAAAGATCTACAAGATCATAGAGAGCTACCACATTTGGATCAGTTTCTTTTCTTTATAGAAAGCAAATTCATGGCTTACGAAGGCATGAAAACTGCTAAGAAAGAAGTACCAAAACTAACATCTGCTTCCCAAAAATCTACCAACCAACATTATTCCCACAAGAAAAATAACTATGAGTTTCAGAGAAAACATTCAAAAACATTACATACTGCTTTTATTACGTGCCCTCACTGTGAAAAAAGACATGTGCTGATGCATTGTCCTAGATTCATCGACATGGATACAACACAACGAAACAACCTTGTATCAAAATTGCATTTATGTAAAAATTGTTTATTTAGTCACGGCGACGCAGACTGCTCGTCAGCAAAAACTTGCAAAGAATGCAACAAGAGACACCACACTATGTTACATAATAATAAGGTAACTCCTTCGGCATCAACTTCATCTCAACAAAGCTCCAATCATCTCGCTAATAATGACTTGGAGATACTTCTTACAACGGTTCAACTTAAGATAAAATCTGCAAGTGGAACTTACGTCACACTTCGTGCTCTCCTAGATCAAGGTTCACAAGTGAACTTGATCACTGAACAAGCCGCTCAACTACTTCGATTGCCTAGAAAACGGATGAGCGCCACAATATCGGGAGTTGGAGCGCTTTCAGGAGACTGCAAAGGACGTCTGCAACTAAACTGCCAGTCGATACATTCCGACTATACGTTAGAAACTCAAGCGCTCATTTTGAAAAAACTTACAAATAACTTACCTAACTCATCCTTTAATACGCCAAACTGGCCACACTTAGAAAACTTAAAGCTCGCTGACCCTGACTTCAACAAATCTCGCCCGGTCGATCTACTGCTTGGAGCTGATGTATACTCGAATGTTATCCTTGAGGGAGTCCTGAAAGGAAGTCAACATGCTCCTGTTGCACAACAAACGCACTTAGGATGGATTCTGTGTGGCAAAATGAAAACTTTCAATTGTCATGCCGTTCTAGTGGACCTCAACAGCATTAGCAAGTTCTGGGAACACGAGGATATCACTCAGGACAGCAAGGACGACATCTCCAAGGACGATCAGTGCGAAGAATACTATTCAAAAACAGTACAGCGAAGTTCAGATGGAAAATATATTGTGAAAATGCCTTTTGTTCCAAATTACGAAGAAAATATAGGCAATTCCCGATCTATTGCCGTCTCACAATTTTTACAGCTTGAAAAACGGCTCGAAAGAAACGCGAAACTCGCTCGTATGTACAGAGACTTTATAAAAGAGTACACAGAACTTAAGCATATGGCACCAGCGCCCTTAATCACAACTAAACCAGAATGCTATCTACCACATCACGGCGTTCTACGGGAGCATTCAACTACAACAAAACTTAGAGTGGTGTTCAACGCTTCTCAAAAAACATCAACCGGTCTTAGTCTCAATCACTTACAAGAGAAGGGCCCTAACATGCAGAAAAACATTCAAGCTCTTATTCTGAAATGGCGATCCTACAGATACGCCTACACTGCAGACATAGAGAAAATGTACCGCTGTATCTGGATCACAGATGAACAACAGCAACTGCAAAAGATCATCTGGCGAAACGCGCCCTCAGAAAAACTGAAAGATTATGTCCTAAGTACAGTGACATATGGCATGAAGAGTGCACCATGGCTCGCGATGAGAACATTGAAACAGCTTGCCATAGACGACGGTCACATGCACCCCGAAGCTGCTCAAACGCTACAAGAGGAGTTCTATGTTGATGATTTAATTAGCGGCCACAACACTATCTCCGAAGCTCAACAACTACAATCGTCGCTCATTAACTTACTTAAAGGCGCCGGTATGAACTTGCGGAAATGGTCGTCTAATAATAAGGCTTTACTAAAAAACTTGAGTAATGATCAAATATCAACAGAACAAATATTTGACTTTAAACATGAAGATACAAAAAAGACTCTTGGACTCGGTTGGAACACTACAAATGATACATTTACATTCTACTGGGACTTAGAAGAAAAACCGCGGCAACAACTAACTAAACGCCATCTTCTATCTGAGATCTCGAAGCTGTATGACCCGTTGGGGTGGTTGGCGCCAATAACTGTGGCTGCCAAACTGCTATTTCAGAGGGTCTGGACAAGTAAACTTGCTTGGGATGAAACTTTACCTACTGAGTTACAGCAAGAGTGGGTCAAACTGAAAACCGACCTTCATCAAATCAAAACAATTAAACTAAACAGATGGCTGGGCTGGACGCACGGGCCTATTGACCTACTATGTTTTTGCGACGCAAGCGAAAAAGCATACTCGTGCGTAATCTACAGCCGTGTTACTAACGAAGGCGTACCTACAATAAATCTACTTGCAGCTAAGACTAGGGTTGCCCCGCTGGCGCAAAAGATTACGCTGCCTCGTATGGAACTCTGTGGTGCCCTTCTATTGTCACAACTAGCAGAAAAAGCGGTTTTAGCTTTTAAAGGACACACCGTAACTATACAGGCTTGGAGTGACTCCCAAGTTGTGATCGCCTGGCTGCAGGGAGATATTACAAGATGGGAAAGATACATTGCCAACAGGGTGAGTAAGATCAAACAGGTCATTCCGGCTGAAAACTGGCGCTACGTGAAATCGGAGCTCAACCCCGCTGACTGTGCATCACGAGGAATGTACGCAACAAAACTATTTAATTTCGACCTTTGGTGGAAAGGACCTGACTTTATACAGACTTTTGAAAACCAGAAAGTACCAATGTGTCTACATACAACTAACAAAGGACTCAAGCCAACGGTGACAGCCCTACGCAAAACTCACGAGACACATTTTATCGACGAACTTATAAACAAATGCAGTTCATTATCTCGCATAATACGTGTGACGGCATGGATACGACGCTTTAGTATAAGTGTACTCAATGGCTCGAAATTTGACACTAACTACCTAACTACCAGCGAATTGACTACTGCGAATGAACTTATATTAAAACATTTTCAACAAATAGACTTCGAACAAGAATACAAACAACTTTTTAAAAAACAAACGGTTTGTAATAAAAGTCCTTTATGCAAACTTAACCCTTATTTGGACGAAAGGGGCATCATTCGTGTTGGTGGTCGCCTTAAAAACTCCAGCTTGCCTTTCCAGATGAAAAATCCTATAATTTTGTCAAGAAATGGAAGACTGACGCAACTAGTCATAGAACAAGCACATGACAGGGTACTACATGGAGGCGCGCGACTGACGTTAGCCTACATAAGACAGCGGTACTGGATCGTTGGCGGCAACAGAGCAGTTAAAACAAGACTTCGTCAATGCATCCGCTGTCACCGTCATAAGCCAACCGAAACTTACCAACTCCTAGGCGACCTACCACAACAAAGAGCACAACCTTCCAGACCTTTTACGCATTCTGGCGTCGACTTCACAGGCCATGTGGAAGTCAAACTGAACAAAGGAAGAGGTGTGAAAACGTCCAAAGGCTACATTGCAATCTTCGTGTGTATGGCAACAAAAGCTGTGCACATTGAACTCGTATCGGACCTCACTACAGAAACATTCTTAGCGGCATTCCAACGAATGTGCGCGCGGCGCGGCACTCCAAAGCACGTCTACTCCGACTGCGGCACCAACTTCATCGGAGCTGCCAAGGTGTTACGCAAAGAGTTTGAAGAGTTCAGACAAGTCCTATCACCAGAATTCTTCACCGAAATCGGAAAACTCGAAGTTGAATGGCATTTTAATGCTCCTGCTTGGCCAAGCGCAGGCGGGCTCTGGGAAGCTGCAGTAAAGTCCTTAAAATACCATCTACGACGTGTTCTAGGCGAACAAAAACTCACCTACGAAGAGTTTACAACACTCCTCACGAAGATTGAAGCCTGCATGAACTCCCGGCCCTTATGTCCACTAACGGAAGACCCGGAGGAATTCTACAACTACCTAACACCTGGACACTTTCTTACCGGCAGCCCAATACTCACTCTACCTCTTTCGGACTATAGCGACATCAAAACTATCGACATTCGTAGACGATGGCAATTAACTGAGAACATGCTACAACAGTTTTGGAAAAGCTGGTCTAACGAATATCTAATTCAACTACAAAGTCGCAGTAAATGGAAAAAACCAATGAAAAACATTCAACAGGGTGACATCGTCTTGATAAAGGATGATAACATGCCTCCCGGAAAATGGGCGATGGGGCGGGTCATAGAACTTCATCCAGGTTCCGACGGCCGTGTACGAGTAACAACTGTTAAAACCCAATCAGGCATACTTAAACGTCCCGTCGTGAAACTTTCACCCCTCCCTATAGAAACGGAGAATCCACAACAACTGAGAGATGAAGAGGGCGAAACGTCGTCGACTGAACCAAAACAAAACGCGTCAAACTCTTACAAAACAAAAAAGACCGCCAGTAACACATTTATAACCCTATTGGTAACATTGTTTACATTAGTAACCGGAGTACATAGCGCCGGTAGTGGCACGCGACCAAGCGCTCATATTACAAGCTTTGAGTCCGACCGGCCAGTTTATTATGATGCGCTCGGCAAAATGCAAACAATACATGATGAGTGGACACTTCTTATGTACTATAACTTAACTAACTATTGGGATAGTATACAACGTGTAGAAAACTATCTTCAGAACTTAATTGACCTTTGTCACAAAACTGACCCGAGATATTGTGAAACGACACTTGGACAATTATCTCATGAAATGGAACTTCTGCGACACTACAACAGCATTTTACTAACTCCTCATCAACACATGAGCGGCCGCAAGAAGAGAGGGCTGATCAACGGCATCGGCTCCATCGCCAACAGCCTTTTCGGTGTTCTTGATCAAGACTTTGCCGACAAGTACCACCAAGACATCCAAAACATCCAAAATAACCAGAACTACATGCTTGGTCTAATAAAAAACCAAACATCTATTGTGGAACTGGAAAACAAGGTACTAAAGAAAACGGAAGAAAACATTCACAACCAGCTCAACATAGTTGAAAGGTTCATGAACGAAACTAACTCTAATCTAGCAAAGGTTGAGTCAACCATGGAGATCATTATGGCATCGAGCTATTTCAATTCTGCATCATTATCCACTTATCTACTACTCAAAAACTTGAGAGAAATGCAAGAACTACTGTTTGATACACTAACCAATGTCTACAAAGGACACATGGATGTACATTTACTGACGCCGGTGAACCTAGTGGAACAACTAAGTATCATAGCTGGAAGCCTTCCAAAGAGATTAGCACTGCCATTAGAAAACGTCAAGAAAGATATCTTAGATATTTACAAGATACTCTATGTGAAGGCTCGAGTTACATCTAGCTACTTTTTATTTGAAGTCCACATCCCACTAACAACCGATGAAGATTTCCTGTTATACAAAGTTACTCCAATACCCATGAGAAACCAGACAGAATTCGCCATCATACAACTTCAGTCTCAGTACATTGCGGTAAACTTTAAGAAGAACTCCTACATCTCACCAACTGAAAAGGAGATAAAGCAGTGTACTGTTATGAAACAAGATTATTTGGTATGTAATGAAAACATGCCAATTTACAGCTTCGAAAGCAAGAACGCTTCATGTGAGGCAAAACTTCTTAGTCATAGGTCAAACGCCCCCTGTGACATCAGAAAAACGTCATGCAGTGACGTATGGGTCGAGTTACATTCGCCTAACACCTGGCTGGCTATTTGTTGCGGAGCTTGCACTTTGCGCACAATATGCGAGAATGACGTTAGTTCTTTTGTCATGACTTCATCTGGCCTTGTAACTCTAAAGCAAGGATGCTTGTTGCAATCCAACGACTTCACAATCTACTCACGCAACGAGTACAACACAAACATGAAGATGGAGTCTAACATCAATATCCCACTGTTAAACTCAACGGTCAATAACATCGTTAACCTGACCTACCACAAGGTGCCATGGGATATTTTAGAACAAGCGGAGGGTACCCAGGACATTGACAGACGACTCCTGTATCAAAGGGAAAGAGAAATCCTCCCTCAAAAAATAACTACTCATGACATACATCAATATGCGATTTGCTACCTTCTACTTGTAATCGTAATCATCATCATCATCGTCTGGGTAGTCACGAAATACCAATCCAACAAACAGGCCAAGAGCAAACAAGAACGCTCGAGAGAGCCACGCATCGAAGTCATAGAGCTTCAACCATGCTCCAAGCAAGGTAGGGTCGAACCGACCGCGCACGACCAGGCAGCATCCCTGGCAATGGAGGCTCCACGGGCACGGCGAGAGCGCCAACCGTCGCCTACCAAGGGCGGAGACAACGTCGCGTTTAACTTCGATGAATAATCTTTCTTGGCTTTGTACTGGCTTATCTTCTCTTGGTAGTCATTTAACTTTAACTTTAAGTAACTTCTTTTGGGGTTGCCAACATGTACGGTTTCACCATACATTTTGGTAATTTGCGCGCGCTGCGATTTACTTTGCATCGCACGCGCTGCATCTTTTACGGAAACAAATAATTTAGAGCATTTAACATTCAGTACGTGACCTACTCGCGCCAGAGACACTACCAAGGAAAGATTTGCCACTTTTACCTTGTAATTAACATAACTTTGAATACACTAACTTTACTTGTGAATCTGGTGTTTACGTGCTCAATCTAACTAGCTAAACCTCTATGAACTATCAGTGAAACGTTGGTGCCGTGTAAGTGGAACAACTATCCACCTACGTAGCATCTTCTCCATGTAAGGTCGGAGGGTGGAAGCAAGCAGCCCTTAGCCCTTACAGAGGTGTAATCCTTTTTTGAAGAATTTTAATTGGTTTAATTTCTGGTGAAACGTATTAGAAAATACATTTTTTTTTTGTAAAAATCAACATTTATTAAACGGATAATTAAATCTAACATTCTAACATTGTTTGCCCCTGAAAACGACAAAAACTCGAAGTGCATCTAAAATTGTATGTGGTGAATGGACCTGGTCAAAAGATCGTATGTTTACCTACTCTACTATAGCGTGAGCTTGCATCAATCCAAGTAGTATGCGGCTTGCATGCATTGATATATACTGTTAATGCTTGCATGCCAGCATGTGTGAATTAAAAAGTACCATTTTATAAACTTATCATTTCTAGCGCCATCTGTCACCTGAGTAGCATTACTAAGTGGATCCAGTCAATATTCGACACCATCATTTTAAGCGCCACCTTTATAGCACATCATAGTGAAACTACTAGGGTCATCTAGCATCAATTACCCGAACTAACTGCAATTATGGTTGGTAAACAGAAAGTTTCCCACACCAGGTGCGTAGCTTGTGGAAAGTTCCTCAAAGATGGCGTTGTATGTCTCACATGTTCAAAATGATACTAACATTTTCATACCTACCTACTTTTTTTTTAGTTTCTTATTGAGTACCTATTTAGTTAGTAAGAAACTTTTATTATATTATGCCACCTAGAAAATACCTTAAAATATGTAATGCCATAATGAACCTTCATTAATCATCCAATAGACATCTGTAAAGGTCTGAATTTCGCGAAGTCTGAATTTTTTAAATCGCGTTGCTGTTTATAGTAATGCAAAACTGGAAGTTCGGGGTAAAAGTTAACTACTTTTTTTAGATTTTTGCGAAAATCTATGTATCAATATCTAAAATAAATGTTCCCTCGTCCGTCCGTATTAACACTATGTTATAAATTTTTTAAACATTCACATTTGCTTAAAAAAATATGAATACTGGTAACTACGCCTATTACCAGTATAGAAATGCTACCATAAGCTTTCTTATGGTAGCTCCCATACTTCATTTTAATAATTTTATATTCACATGTGTTTTAAATATTTCTTACTTTTATTAGGTAGGTATACTTATGGTATATTTATGGTTTTTGACATTATGCCAATTTTTTTGCCTTACTATAACTACTACTTAGATAAGTAATACTTATTAACAGTGTCTGTGCATCGATTAGAAAAAATAAAATAAATAATAGCTGTTCGTGCAATTTATAATATGACTAAAATGTAAATGGACTCCCTTTTCCGCAATTGGACTCCAGTTGGTCCATTGTGCGTGTTTATAATATGACTAGATAGTAAGGCAAAAAAATTGGCATAATGTCAAAAACCATAAATATTCCCTACGATGTCATATATTTCGAGACATTAAATTTATCTTTTAAAAATGGTCAATCGAGTAGGTAATAAGTTTTTTTTTCTCTAATAAGTTATCAGGAAAAAAAGATTAAAAAGCCAAAGATTTTTCAAATAAACTCAAATTATCGACGGAACGAATTGACAAAAGAACATGGTTGTTTATAGGCACCAAAGCGAACACACTCTTACGCATTAAAGTGGTTTTGCTAGGCTGATGTCTCAGGGTGCCCTCCCGACGACTGCATATGGTACAAATAATGTCGGTGTGTACTTTCGAGTTTAACTTTGGTACTATCCATTTGAATTTCCAAAAATCGTGTAGAGTCAACGTCATCTATTTTAATATTCTAGTAGGTATTGCATCCGCATCAATTTGATATTGCATTTAACAGAACTAAGCACTGTCAAACATCATTTTTATGCACACTGCTAATATGTGGAATCAGCTGTCAGCGTCTTTTTTTTCAGTCACATAAAACCCTAACAGCTTCAAAAAGAGAGTTAATAGGCATCTTCTGGGAACGCTGGTCCCATCGTCAAAATCATCCTTGCCCACGCAAGCCTAGAGGTCAAGAGCTGGCTCATAATAAGTAAAAAAAAGGAATGTAGGTAAATTTTTTTTGTAAGTATTAGATTTTTGTTGAAATGACATTAGATATGTTTTAATCAAATTAATGTGTAGATTACGTACAATTTTCAAGCCAATTATTAATTGATGTTCATGTGTCGTAAAAGTCAATTGGATCCGGCAAGATGTCATTATTAAATAAAATTGTGTAGTCATCAGCAAATAATGTCATATAATTGCTAGCAATATTTGTGCGTCATTAATATATCTTATACTAATATTATAAATGCGAAGTTTGTGAGCAAGAATGGATGTATGTTTGTTACTTCTTCACACAAAAACTACAGAACGGATTTGGATAAAACTTGGAATATACATAGTTTGATTTGGATTAACACATAGGCTACTTTTTATCCTGATACCACGTGAGCGAAGCCGCGGGTGGAAGCTAGTATATAATAAATAGAAGCGGGCCCAAAAGACTTCCTTGGGGAACACCGTGACTTACTGTTCTTATATCTGAAACGAGTGTGGTCTCTCAGTTTTTTTCGGACATATTCTGTGTGTTATAATTATTGTCTATTAGATAAATATAGGACTCAGGACAGGGCGCAATGGCGCTCATTAGTGGAGGCCTATGTCCAGCAGTGGACTGCTATAGGCTGATGATGATGATGATGATGGTGATGATGAGATAAATATGACTTAAGAAACGGTTTAACCTTAGCTAATCAAGCCCTTTCATAAGATATGCCACTTAACCTATTGGTAGCAGTTTGAAATGTTATATTTTGTACCCATCGGGGAAGAAAACGAAAATATATTTATATTTTTTCACATGCAATCTTATTCAGTTAGTGTTAAGTTTAAATAAAATATTTCCTGAAATAATCAGGTTTGATGTGACAGACGTACAGACGGACAAAGCGGCACCATAAGAGTTGATATGAAACAGTTTTTTTTTCTTCATACCATGCACAGTTTTTGACGCGATGTTTATTAATGTAAAGAGTCCATTAAACGGCAAAAATGACCATTACCCTCCTTATTTCCAAAATTTTGAATATGACGGAGTAATGAGGTTATAATAAAATTAAAAAATTAAGATAATTCTAGCCCATAAAATATTCATTCCCTATTTATTCACCCTTAGGGGCTGAGCAGCTTAAAACCACTTTTTTTTCTTCAAATTAATATTTTTATTTTAATCAGAAAGTTTTTTTTTCACATTTATGAGGCGAAACGGGAAATATTTTCTCCCCAACGAAGAAATAATTTTCCAAATCGGTGACGGAGTTATCGGGTAACAAACATAAATTCATAAAATTTGAGCCCATAAAATTTTCATCTCCTATTTTTTCACCCTTAGGGTCGGTATTTGCGTTCAAATTTTTATGGAACTAATCGGAATGTATACCCCCTCCAACGAAAAAATAATTGTAGCAAATATAAAAAAATACAATAGACCTTTTCTTGAAGTCTGTAAAAATAGAGCATTTAATAAATTTTTATTTAATTTGTTTAATAATCCTCGACATTATCACATCACATAACAATATTAAAGCCCTAAAACTGATTGATATCGAAACTGCATAACTCATCGAGGAAAACAACTATAATTTTGTATAGCAAGAGTAACAATAGTCAATTCCTGGCTCTGATTCCATACAAACAATGCTTTAGTTAATTTATCTTGGACTAGCTTCCGCCAGCAGCTTCGCTATCCCTGTCTGTACCCTAATAAAAAGTAGTTCTTATGTGTTAATCCAGGTGACAAACTGGTATATTCCAAGTTTCATCCTTGTCCTACCCAAACATGTGACACACACATTATCAGCGAGTGTAAGACAACAAAGGTAAGAGGTAAATTACTTATTTAGTTATTCATGAATTAACCAGACAGGTGGTACTTACTTATCAACAGCCAAGGTAAGCTACCTACCTCTAGCAGTCAGTCACGGCTGGCAGACACGAACAATCAGTCAGTATAGGCAGTAGGTATAGATATCTACTTACATAATCGCGTGGTTCCCGTGCTGCGGGGCGAAGCGGGGGGCGTTACCTTACCTCATCGCGGAATGTTGTCGCTGATCAATATTTGATAAATGACAATAATGCTTCGTCTTGTGTATTACTTCTTACTTCCTGCGGTGCTACAATTACAACCTATTGTGAGTCAAAATCCAAGGCCAAACGGGTCGCCGAACACGCTGACCACGCTCTTGCATAACTTTTTTAAATCTATTTTTTATTTGGAACTTTTGTTAATTTCCGACCATATAAGTTCCCTAATGATCCCTAATAAAATAATAGGTATCAAATTATAAATTACAGGTCTACATTATTTAAAAAATTGTCAAGGTTCTTATCGTCTAGAAATTCCCGAATACTATACAGGTGGGGCTACCTTTTCTTTTATAGTAAGAAAGTTTTGTTCTTAGGAAACTACAACTTTATTTTGAAGAAAAAATCAACCGCATTTTTCAAAAACTGTCAGTTTGGACTTCTTGCTTTAGGCTGCATTTGGCAGAATTTGATGACCTCTTCCCTTAACACCCCAACCATGTTGTTCGTAGGGCCTCATCCACGTCATCGGTGGGTTCCGCAGCAACTAATCTATCACCAAGAAGCTTCTGAAACTTCTCGGTGCCCGGCATGATTTGGAGTAGATTGGGTCGGAGCGTGGACTTCATCGGAAAGTTTCTTTCAAGCTTAAGATTGATATTTTAAGAGCCTCGGACAAGCATGTAATCAGACCCGGTATTGAACCTGTTGATTACGAAGACATCTCTGAATGTGTGCCTTTTGTCCGTCATAATGAAGTCAATCTCGTTTTTGGTCACAGTGTGGGGGCTTCGCCATATCCACTTCCTGTAGGTCTTCTTCTCAAAGAACGAGTTCATCAAAAAGAGACCCTCCTTCACTAGGAAGTTTACCAGCATTTGCCCCCATTGATTTTTACACCCAAAATCATGCGGGCCTACTCTGAATTCGTCGCCAATTCAAGGCTTTGGATGGGCAAGGCTTTGGATATGTCCTCGTACATATCCTCCACTTCGTCATCCAAATGTGCCTAGGTCGGTGCGTAAACCTGAATAACCTTCATACTGTATTGCTTTGACAGCCGAAGAATCAGGTACTAGAGTACCTGAATCTTCGCCCCACCCTTTTCGACACACTGGAGACTTCTTCAACGTTGTTACAGAGGGCCTTATGAACGAAAAACCCTACGCCACCCTGCGATAGTTGATCACCCTCGTGGAAGTACAGAAGGTGGCCCGAGTCTAGGGTAATGGTGTCCTCTCCCTCTCTACGGACTTCACACAACCCCACAACATGCCACCTAATGTTCTCCTGCTCCACTTCTAGCTGCGCTAGATGTTCGTCGAGCCTCAGAGTGCGTCCGTTAAACGTAGCCAGGGTCAGGTTTTGTTGGTAGCCAGAGGTAACCCGGTGATTGTTAGCACCCCCCGCCCCGCCGTTATCATGGCCGCTACCTGTATGGCCAGTAATAGCGGGACGGCCGGTATCTCGCTCCTGAGCCACGTCTAAGGGTTATTACAAATCGTCTCGCCAGAAGACTCGATGAGCCATCGGAACAGGCCGGGATTCGCGGAGGATATTGCACATAGACCACAATCACACAGTAAGGCAGATTATACAGAAGTTCTTAATGCCAATAATAGATTCTTACTATGTAGGTAAACAAGATTTTTAAATAGTCGTATTCTTAGAGAAAAAGTTAGGTACATTATTTGCGATAATATATATTTGGATAGATACGCATTTTTGTGGTTGTAAGAAATGTAAAGTGTATAGGTTAGTATTATGGGTGAGTTTCCATGTACCACTCAGTCTCGTAAGAGTCGGGTTATCACAGAGGGAAACTCTTTCAAAAACGTAGAAATGGGTGTGAGTGTTATTATGCGTGTGTGTGTAAGTTTAAAGTGTAGATTTGTAGCCACTGACTTAGGTCTCAATTAGGTACTTAGAAGGTTATGAATAATCTCGTAAAACCGTAGAGTTGTGTAATGCTGAGATTATCTCTTTTTTGAAAGACTTTTCACTGGTGAATAATATCAATTTGAACCGATGAGAATTGTTTATTGAAACTATTGAGTGTACGGCATATCATAGAGTTTTGGGCATAATTAGAATGGTTGAATGGAACGTGAAAAAGTGTGGTGTGCACTAGGCACATCTTAGTCATTAACGTTATCGTCTAGCTGGGGCATTAATTTGTAAAAAAAGAGCAGTTAATTCCGGGCTGTCAATTTTATTACTTTTAACGTCATGCAGAAATAACATCTGCAGCAATGTTCGTTTATCTTTCAGTTGCATTACTTCATAACAATTTTTGTTGTGGTAAGTACGATAATTTAAGACATTTATAAAATTGGCTTATAATATGCGCAAGGGACTCAATATAGGTCATATAGTTAGGGTTCCATACGTTACAACAGTATTCCAAGATGCTACGAACATACACATAATATAATATTTTTAAACAATCAGCATTCGAGAAAGGCCGGGTGACACGCCTAAGTTTTTATATGCCCTGGTGACCACCTCTGAGACATGATCAGACATCAACATTTTCTAATCGAACAATACTCCAAGATCTATTATACTATTATTTTGTTTTGTTGTTTAGTATAATCAGCCCCTGTGTCTGGCTTTTGTGGACTATTAGAAAGCCTTTGACTCTGTCGAAACCTGGGCTGTCCTGGAATCCTTGCAGCGATGCCAAGTTGACTATCGTTATATCGAAGTGTTGAGATGTTTGTACGAAGTCGCCACTATGAGTGTCCGAGTACAGGACCAGCAGTCTAAACCCATCCAACTGCGCCGCGGAGTAAGACAGGGAGATGTCATATCTCCGGAACTATTCACAAGCGCGTTGGAGGATATGTTTAAGACGCTGGACTGGAAAGGTAGGGGCATAAACATAAACGGCGAGCACATCTCACACTTGCGATTCGTTGATGACAAAGTCCTAGTTGCAGAATCGCTGGAAGAGCTGCAACAGATGCTGGACGGCCTTGGTCAGCCTCGGGAAAGATAGGTCTTGCCATGAATTTGGACAAGCCCAAAGACATGGTCAATGACCTAATTGATCCGTGTTCCCGTCTATATTAATTCAATCATGCTAAATAAATATATTATCATTCTTCGACCGTTACGTCGGGAACACAAGTTGACATTTTTGACAGCTAATTTTAAACTTACCCAAATTGTACCTACCTATCAAAAATTATTAATACAAATCGATTCAACCATAAACGCAGCATTTTACTTTATGAAACCCAGGAGCTTCCCATATACAGAAACCTACATAAGAAGCGCCAGAGACTACTACAATCCGAGACCTGTAATCAGTAAGTCTTTAATAGACAACTTCTCGAAATTGTTTCGGAGTACACATACCTCGGGCAGATATTGCAGTTGGGTAAGAACAACTTCGAGAAGGAGGCCAAGAGGAGGATCCAGCTGAGTTTGGCAGCATTTGGAAAACTACGTCGAGTCTTCTCGTTACCCATACCGCAACTTTCGTTTTCAAACAGTGCGTCCTACCCATCATGACATACGGAGCCGAAACGTGGACACTCACAGTACGGCTAGTCCACCAGTGTAAAGTCGCTCAGCGAGCTATAGAACGAGCCATGCTTGGAGTTTATCTGACGGATAGAATCCACAACGAGACTATCCGACATAGAACTAAAGTTGTCGACATAGCTCAGAGAATTAGCAAACTGAAGTGGCAGTGGGCCCAAGTGGGTAGGAACCCATCATAACATACGGAGCCGAAACGTGGACACTCACATTACAGCTAGTCCACCAGTTTGTCTACCAGTTTAAAGTCGCGCAGCGAGCTCTGGAACGAGCCATGCTTGGAGTTTCTCTGAAGGATAGAATCCGCAACGAGACTATCCGAAGAATAAACAACCGCTGGGCCAATGAAAAAATTGTGAAATTACAGGCACAAGAGGCTTATCATCTTCATGCCTCAAGTTGATGAACGAAGGGCGTTGCATGGTAGAGCACGTTCTGGAAAAACGTCATCTACGATGCAATGCTTTGTGATAGGTAATGGTTACCACTTAACATCAGGTGGGCCATGTGCTTGTTCTATCTTCAAGTAGTATATAAAAAAACGAGTTCTTGAGTGAAGACTACGGCCCGGTAAACGTAGTGTAGGACGCCCTCCGGCCGCTGCTAGTTGAAGCTGGATGCGACGAGCTCAGAACAAGGGCACAATGGCGCTATTTAGGCGAGGCCTATGTCCAGCAGTTGACTGCTACAGGCTTATGATGATGATGTACAGTCAACATAGAAAATGACATTTGTCAAAAAAAAAACAAGCGGGTCTCAATCGACTATAGTTCCCATTAGAAACACTTTTTCCAAAGTAACTAACCAAATCAAATATGAAGATTTTGCAAAAAATTTAAACATTGTTTTCCATACAATTTCTATGAAACGCCATTCGCCACAACATTGAGTCCATGCATGCAATTCGACCCAAAGTGGTAATCGGTGGTCTCATGATTCTATCAACGCATTAAACAGATATAACATATTATTCATAATTATTTACAAATATAAGTCATCAATTCAATCTTGTATCTACCATACTAATAAAATCCTTTGTCCTGAATGACTGACGGATCAACGCACAGCCTAAACCGCTGATCTTAGAGACATTAAACTTGGAGGGTGTGTTTTTTGTATGACGTAGGCACCCGATAAGAACGGATTTTCCAAAATTCTACCCCTAAGGGGGTGAAAAGTTTGTATGGGACAACGTGATTCCTTGGTCCAATCTACTTCAAATTTTGCATGAACATTCTTTGACATAATTGATGGAAGATGTATTTCGTATTTTATTGAAACTCATCGCCTAACGGGGTTAAAAAGGGGTGGGAAGTTATTTTGGGGGTGATTTGCATCGAATTTGATATTAATACTCTTTAGCGCGTTAGATTTTTTTCTTTTTTATTTTGACACATGTTTGAAAACTGAATCCAATCTCTTTAAAATTGGAATGTCAAATATATGAGAATAATGGCGTACGGCGTTACCACGGCGTTACATAGAAAAATCTGTCAAAAGTTAAACCATGCTTACTCTATTGCCATCTCTTACCATTGGATAATGACAAACAGTGACAGGGCTAACTTTAGAGCATTAGTTCAAATTAAGAAGCTTTATTACTAGGGGGGTTAGTATTTAAATCAAAAGCACTAAAATGTATTGATATTTATATCAACATGAACAACATTAATTCCCATTTGCTTAGAGTTCCGTTGACACTGTAGTTCAGACTATACAAGTTTAAAATTCACATAACGCAAAGGTTAGCTGGTATAGAATGCTTCTTAGCATTAAGTTCGCCTATGTACAGTTAATTTTGTCCTATAAATCATATTCTATTCTGTTGTGTGGTTCAGATTACATTGGTATTTGTTGTAACTTCGTAAGTATGTTTGTTCGAACATAACTCTCAAACCAATCGATCCAATCTGCATACAATTTGGTAAGTCGATAGCTTGTATTTGAAATTTTTGCTGGGATGAGTTATATAATCATTTAAGCGGTCATCAAGATCATAAGGTCTCAAAAGGGTCCAAAAAAATTACAATATAAATATTTGAGTGAGGTGTCATATGAATGGGTTTTGTTTGTTCATTTAAATATAGTTTTTTTTTTAATTCTAGAATATAGATTTTGAAACAGGTGTGTTTTCAGCACTCATGCACTTGACACTAGCACGTTGACTGCGGGCCTCGCAGTCAAGTCGCAACTCGCGCCCTAGAGCAAGTGTGTTTTCAGCACTTAAAGTGTACTGAATTTTAGTCTCTATGCTATATGGGAAGGACAGATATGGGATGAGAGTTTTCATTGGGAGGGGAACCAATCATTTCTCAAGTTACGAGTAGGGATATAAAAACTTATGATATTTATATTTTTAACTGGCTGTTGACTTGGCGATAGAAAAAGGAGAAAGAACGGGCTTGGAAAAGGCAACGAAAGTGGGAGTGGGAACCGGAACGGGAACGCGCCCGGGTACCCACCCGGACCTAACCTTGTACCGTAGATAATGTAGGTTGGTACATACTTTTTATTCCGTACATAGGCTACGTATAAAATAACCATGTTCGGGAAACATTTTACATGAAAACACATACTTTAATAAGTGTCAAAAATCAATTTATATCAATTTCAATTATTAATAAGTTTGCCACTCGGGTCACAACTATTTTATTATTATTATTTATTTATCTGGAATATGGCAATGGATAGAAAAGTCATTATATTTAGTTGTTTTTTTTTAATAAGGTTTCGCAGATGTTACTCGCGACACCCGTACAATTGCGCGTACGGCTCTTTTTTGCATACGTAGAAGGCGCTCCCTTTCGGCGGTACGGCTAAGCAGCTCGGTGCCGTACCGCAGCGCAGTAGTGAGTGTAACACGGACCACCTCGGTAGGCACGACACGTGCTAGCCTACCCAATGCATAGCACGCACTACCCAGCCTGGCGCATAACTTATCGACGTGAGAGCCCCAGGTCAGTCCGGAATCCGAGAAAGGAGGTAGTTTGTACTTCCTGAGTCGGGAGTCCGTTGGCACTCACTAACAGGCTTCTACAAGTTCGATCCCCCATTGACAAATGAATGGAAGGGGGTGGGAGCAAGAGTGGTGGTGACTGCATTTATGTCGGCCTGTGGAGCGCCGCAAGTGATGGCTGCATACACGAATCCCTCGTTCATGGCATTCGCTGCTTCTTTTTTAGTGTCGAATGGTATACCTGTCGTAGGATCCTTAACGACATCCGTAAATTTAACAGAAGTTGCTGCTTTTCCTACTTCCAAATTCACTACATTTCACATTGTTTTTTGAGTGTTTGAATTTCTAGAAATAATATTTGTACAGTGGCACGATTTTCATTTAGTCGCCAATTCGACATATTCACTATATTATCTGTTTTAAGTCAGTATTACCAGAAATGTTTCATACGTAGGTACTAATAATATCAAAGAGTAAGGCTTTTAAGTTCTTTAATTCGTCACTAATCTATGTATTTTCCCTAATATTTTTTCACTTGAGGGGAAAACTTCAAACCAGTATGCTCGAGATTGCGGTACAGAAGTTCATTCGACTCTCCTCGGAGTAATCCCTGATGAGTCGAGTATGTGGAGCGCTAACTAGCAACCGTAATGACGGTGCGTACGGCTTGGTGGTCACTTATATGGGTATCCAACGGCGCTGTCGCTACCGTCCCTCGGTCCAGGTTGCAGTAAACATGATCCAGGGATGTAGAAGACGCACCACCATCACGCGTGTAGGAAATTATTAAAGATAAATTTTAATTTAGAACGAGTATTTCTTGCAAATTTTCCGAATGGCATACATGGACTCAATGATGTGGTTAATATAATGAGGAGGACGCTTCATAGAAATTGTTTTTTTTTTTTAATTTGATTTAATTTGGTAAGTTACTTTGGGAAAAGTGGTCCTGTTGGAAATTAGAGTTGAGTACATTTTTGCAAAAATCCGAATATGCGTATGTTTTTTTCTTCAAAATAAACCTATAGTTTCCTAAGAACAAAACCTTCTAACAACAAAAGAAAAGGAAGCTTATCAGACCTCGCAAACACGACGCTTTGTCGTCGCGCTTAGTCGCGAGCGTCTGTCATATCTTGCTGTCGCGATTATCGCCGTGTGTGCGGAGCTTTGAACAAAATGGATGAAAATTTTACCCCGCAGCTTGTCGTAACGTCTAATCGCTGACGTTTGTGGTCCAATGTGCGCAGGCTGTTAATGAGGTAAAATTTTGCCCCATCCTGTATATTAGGTTTTTTTCTACTCGCTTCTATATCAGTTTTACCTTGAACACATTCAGACTACGAATATTTAGAGCAGGGGTCACCAAATGGCGGACCGCGGTCCGGATTCGGACCGCCGCGCCGACCTTTTTTATTTTATTGTTTAAGCAAACAGTATTACTAAGTACGTAACATAAAATGTAACCTGCGCTCTGTCTTTGCTGCCGTCAATTCGACAACGGACGAGCGAAGTAACGTGCGAGACAGAGAATGTGGAGTACGAATTCGTCGTTCTATCAATTCTGGATATAAATTGTGTATGGTAATAAACAGCGCCATAAATAGGGCGGTGCAACCAGTGCCCAGGCACATGGCGCTGACCCTAAGGGGCGCAAAAATGACCAGACTAGGACCAAGTTTTGGGTCTTACATTCATTAAAAATTAGGTTGGTATCCAGATATTAATCATAGTTTTCTTTTCTGGGGGCGCAGAAAGGACCAGACCGGGATAAAGTTTTGATTAATAAGTTGATATGCACAATAATGACCAGACCAGGACTAAATTTTAATTATTAGGTAGATATCCAGAAATAAATCGTAGTTTTCTCTTCTTGGGAGCTCAGAAATGACCAGACCGAGACCAAGCTTTGGGCCATGCATGGTAGTATTGATTGATATGTGAATTATAACATTGGTTAAAATACAGATATAAATCTTAGTCTTCGTTTTCATATTTCATATGCACGCCTTTACTAGAATAATTTCGAGGCTCGCTCCGGTCGCCGATTTTGTTGCCGGCTTTTTTTATCTCAATGGTACAATAACTACCTACGTACTAAAATGCTAACCTATATGGGTGTAACGGTCAAAAGTATCGTAACCCATCCTTAAAAGTTTGCAACTATGACGAATTAGAACACAACAGCACTAGATGGATTAATAAAAAAATATTTGTATTTGTTTATTTGATAAACTCACGTAGAAACGGACCGCGATGATAATTTTACTTTGAAAACCGGACCTCTGAAGAAACTAATTGGTGATCCCTGATTTAGAGTATGAGCATGAGGAAGTTTGTTGTACCTATATACGGGCAGCCATAAATACATCACTTTTATTATTGACGCTGTGGCGAAGTGGACGAAGTTCCGCCTAAGACACAGAACGTTACGGGTTTGATTCCCGCCGCGGGACACATGTTTGCATTATTTGCAGATATTTGTCTCAGGTCCGGGTGTTTCCTATCCTACCCTACTAATTCGATCTTAGATAAATTCAGAATGTTCTGGTATCATAATTACTTCAGTGCTATCCGATATTGCTTCTCAGGTCAGAGTGTCATCTCAGCCATTGCCACTTTTGCCAACATGAATTGACCCACAGCAATCTAAGACGCACCCCTCTGGATATCAATCAAATCAACCAAATGAACTGTACCCCTAGTACGAGTTGCTGTACGCTGTACAATTAAATAACGGCGATAGAACGAGAGGCGTATTACGCCAAAAAAAAGTACGAGTTACACAATTCGAAAACTTTCTTAGTTTACCATATCAAGCTCAATTTTAATTTACGTTTTTTGGAAATCATGCAAGCGGTTTTAAGTAGAAACTGATCGACCAACGTAGGTAATGTAATCTTCTTGCAGATTGCAATGATTAACTCAAAACAGTGAGGTAATTAACGAAAAAAGATACTTGAAAATTGAGCTTAATATAATATAAAAGTTTTCGATATAAGCAACTCGTACTAGGCCCTCAGAATAACATTTTAGGTATTAGCACAGATGGTATTGCCAGCTATTTTAGCAGCCAGCTTAGGTCGGTCGGCCTGCTGGGGCGTATGGCGGTCGCGGGCGAGTTAGATAACAAGTGCTTGTAATCAGCGCATTTGATACGTACGCACACATTAGCGGCGAGTTCAGATAACGATTACCTACCTAACTAGGTACCATAGTAGGTATTACATATTTTCTGGGCTTGCATTCGAATATTCGAATATTCGAATAATTCGAATATTATTTTTGTTCGAATATTCGAATACTGATATTTCAATATTCGAATATTCGATTTAAATTAATAACACCGAAATCGGAACTCAGATGTGCATGAAATGCCACTTAAGAGTTCGCGCGATATATCCATACAAGACTATACAAGTTTACGTCGTCGTTCGGGTAAACAACATGTCGAACGATCCGATCCAAACCCAATAACTTTTATCGGGTTCGGAACACGGTTCAGATACACTCGGAAGTTTCGCGTAGTGCATTCGCGTAGTTGACGAGACTGTTCTGTCCATTCGTCTCTGTCGTTAACGTAAATGTTTATTTTCATGATTTTGTTAAAATACCAACTAACCCACATTTATAAGACTGTTTTTAGAGTGACATTACCGAGCCGGTCAAACGAACCCTTTGGTGCTGCTTTGTCCGTCCGTCCGTCCTTAGCGTGCTTTACTTCGGTGTACTTAAGAGCCTTGGTTAAGCAACTCTCCGCGTGGTCATTGGATGGATGACTGTTTAGTGACATTTAGATTTGACCACTTCCGTGCCTCGGAAGGCACGTTAAGATGTTGGTCCCGGCTTTTCAGTCGATAAGCCATGTCTGAGGCCTTCGGGCGGCCTAAAATCTCCGACACTAGAGTTGGCCACTAGCTCATACGAAGAAGAAAATTTTAATTTGTGGTTGATTGCCACCAATGTCTCGTTACGGTGACATACGATTTTGTAATTTTTTAAAAATTAGTTCATGGAAAAAACGCGTTTAAGAATAAGTTGATATTTTAAACTTCTTCATGAAAATAACACTCAAAATAACAAAATAAGATGTGATTTTAATAAAATCATAGTGTTTTTCTATTATTCGAATAATATTCGAATAATTCGAATAGTACCCGAAAAAAATTCGAATATTCGAATACGAATATTTTCGAATATTTGCAAGCCCTAGCTGGTACTAACTAATATGAATTGCTTATTAAGTACCTACCTAGCCAATCTATAATCCTTATTAATCTTTTCTTCTGAGTAGGTAGGTATGTACCTAGGTAGGTACTAATAGGTAGGTAAACTTAAAACAACTTTAATTTTTCATGCAATAACAAATTACATTACATATTTGCTGGTACTAACTAATATGAATTGCTTATTAAGTACTTACCTAGCCAATCTATAATCCTTATTAATCTTTTCTTCTGAGTAGGTAGGTATGTACCTAGGTAGGTACTAATAGGTAGGTAAACTTAAAACAACTTTAATTTTTCATGCAATAACAAATTAAACCCTTTCCTACCCTACCTACCCTACAACACACACCTTTTGTTTTTCATCCCCCGTTTTGGGACATTTTAGTATGTTAGAGAGTTAGATATGATAAGATAACATATTTTTTATTTGCTAGAACATACGTATAATGTCTTACTAAATTACTTAGTAGGTATAGTTCAAGTAGGTATTTTCTACCGAAGAGGCACGCGAATGATCAATAATTTAATACAGTGAACACATTAATTAACGAAAAATTTTCTCTATTTTATTAAATCCAAAAATCATGTCAGAAATATTATTGATTATATGAAGTAATATTAATATTATTATGAAATGTCAAAAGGAGAATGCCGTCTGATGTATGGCGCTCGGTACCAATGCTAAAGTGATTGCGTCAAAACGAAAGCTAATTTTTTCGAAAGATATTAAACTGTTATTCATGGAATACTAAGTCTTTTTTAACATTAACGTAACAAATTGTTTTTATTTGATATTAGTTCTAGAGTTTATTTTAAAAAAAATTAATACCTTGTGTGTTCAGTTTTGTCTACATAATTATAAGTATTGCACTATAAACCTTTAACTATGATACTATATGTATAAGAAAAGTTTTATATACCTCACACAGATAGGTAAAAGGGTGTTTTAACTTCTACTTCGTAGGTAGGACATTAAATACCTACATTGCTACTGTGTTCTACTTTATATTATTTTCAAAAAATGATACTGACGAGAAAGTAGATGGGCATTTACATCATTTATGGTTATAATAGGTATTAGTACTTACTGGTGAAGGTGAAATCCAAGATAAGATTCAAGATCTTAACACATTCATCACAACCATGAAAAGGCCATGGATGCATCTTCCAAACTATTTCGCGTCACCGGTTATTAGCAAACAGTTGATGCAACGATTGTTTATCGTACATTATTGTGATGATGTCTAATAAAATATATATTTACAGAATAAACACTGTTACACAATTCCACAGAACACTCTAGCGAGAGCATATTAAATACATAAAGATAGGAGGTAGTTTAGTAGTACCTCAAAAATTTTTTTGATCCAACTTCTTTGATTAGACACTGATGTTTTCAGTCGATTCTACCGTCTAAATAATTAAAAGTGAGGGTGGTTGCAGTGTCAATGTCATGGCGCCGTGCGCCGGAAACCAAATCAACGAAATATTTTTTTATGTGATTATTAATTGAGTCGGTGTGTAAAACTAAAGAAAATGTTAATGTTATTTATAAAATAAAGGAAATTTTATGGGATACGTTTGGTTTTGACGCAATTGGTGCGGGTTATCGGCATTCTCCTTTAATATAAAAAAAAATTATGTATTTAATGTAACCTACCTGTAATCCATAAATTTATTTATTGAGTAACAACATCGAGTTTCTATCCACTTCTTGGTGCTACATAAGTTACCGGACAAAGATTTCAGATTCTCAGGCAGACTGTTATAGATTTGAATTATCCTATTTATAATATAGGCCTGATTTTGAGTGAATTTCAATTTATACTTTGGATTTAAGAAATAGTTTACCCTCATTTAGATATATTTAAGCAATTTTTATCATTATCATTCAATTATTTATATCTTTACGTATTGTTAATATAGGTACCGTTTTGTTTATTATATAAGTTTTTATTAGCAGCAGCTTGATTGTTAGAACTTTATTAAGTAACATGTATACTTTTGTGAATATTTTGTAAACCGTTTTTGCCTTAATAAATAAAAAAATAAAGCCAAAATCTTTATATTTAATAGGAATATTGACGAATGCTAAAATTAAAATAAATAAAATAAAATGCTGGTACTACACGGACTTGCTAACTTTTATCAAAGTAAATTCAGGAAGTTATTTAGGAATGTCGTAAAGTAATACACATAAATGGTAGGTTCAGTCATTTGTTGCTAAAAAAGAGTTTCTGGAAATACCTGAAATTTAAAAAATCATGGGAAAACATATCATTATTATATATACATTCTAGTCGGTATCCTTGCAAGACATGTATTTTATATTTAGTTTTTAGTTTTATATAATACTGATACCGACTAAAATTTATATAATAATGATATGTTAGATCTTTAACAGAATAATACTCATGAAGTAAAAATAAAATACCTGTCCTGTAAGGAAAACATAATTCACAATTCAATAATTTGTTTGTAAACACAGGTCAGATGGTAAACAGTTATACATGAATCGCTGTGCTTCACCTATCGGGACATAAACATTAAACAGAATTCAAAACTTATACATATGGACTAGAATGTATATAGATATAATTGATACGTTAGATCTTTAATATATCAATTCCACCATAGTTTTTAAAGTCAGTGATAATATTTTCTTAATGCATAATAAGTCTACTCAAACTGCACTTAAGAAGTTCTTGTCGACTCTGGGTTTTATTTTGGCCATCTTCGTAGCTTTTTATGTTTAGTTGTTGTGTGTGTGTGTGTTAATTCCAGAAAAAAAAATACCCAAAGTAGTTTGCTACGCACCTACTAGAATCAATTCTGATTAATTGGTACACCTACCTGCGATAAATGATACGCATTTCAACTTTGAACATAACTTTATTTTACTTCAATTTGCTTTTAGATCCATTTTTCAAGTTTTAAGTTCGTACTTGGAGATTTTTTTCAAAAACTAAAGAATCTTGTGCCTCTCAAATTCTCAAGACGAATTGTCGCTACCGAATCACTTTTCGGAATGCCCTAGTACTCTGTGGGAATGCCCAAGCCTCATTACTTTTCTTTAGGTAGGCAGGTACTCGAAGACAATCTCTCCCTCAAAATCCATCGACAAACGTCTGGCCGTCATAATATTATTTACTAAAATAGAATAAACCTGAAAAATAAAAATAAAATTCAATCTCTTTTGATTATACAGATTAAATAAAATATTTTATATAATTAAGAAAGAAGGTTGCTGGTTCGATTCCCGCTGCGGGACAAATGTTTGCATGTTCTGTAGATATTTGTCTCGGGTCTGGGTGTTTCTATGTATGATATGTATGTATTTACAAAAAAAAAAAAATGTGTAGTATATCAATCAGGTGGTTCCCATAATACAAGCTCTGCTTAGTTTGGGGCTACATGATGCTGTGTGATTACGTCCCGCATTATTTATTTATTTTAATTAATAATAATGATTATCAAAATAAATTTATAAAACTAAAGAAATCGTTACATATATATTTAAGATTCAAATGTTTATTTGCTAGAATAGATATAAATCAATAAATAATGCTGGACACTATCACAGCAATTCACAGCATCATGTAGCCCCAAAACGTAGTACCTAAATTAATTTCTCTATGGCCCCACCAAACTAAGTAGAGCTTGCATTATGGAAACCAAATCACTGATATACAATTACTTATTCTTTTTGTAAATACTTACATATTATACATAGAAAAAACCCAGACCCGAAACAAATATTAGCAGAACGTACAATCATTTGTCTCGCGGCGGGAATCGAACCCGCAACCTTCTGCGTCTCAGGCGGGCCTTCACCCACTGCGCCATAGAATCGAGGTCGTAATTGTTCTCACAAATAAATAGTTAAGATGATAATTATTTATTCAGCCATCAAATATTACGTAATTAGAGTGTCCTTATAGCATTTATGTATAGTACCTATAGCGAACGTTGAAATCTATTTCTCGTAGGTAGGTATCTAGGTACCCTCTCACACAGGTGGTTACGTTACCTGTACCTTTTTTATTCTGTGCCTGTACCACCTGTACCTGCTAGGTCGGCCATCATTAAACATGCACGCCCTACACACACACTAGCGACACAAGCACTGTAGGATGTTATGTTACCACAGATTATGTATCAGTACAGTACGGCCATGTTATGATAGGTACTGCGTACAACAGTCGAGATCGAGTGCGAGACGTTGATCGCGATCGAGCGGCTCATCGAGCACACTACCACAAGCACAACACAATGCTCGCGCAGCGCCGCACGCGCATCGCGCAACCTTCAACACGCGTCTCCGCGAAAGCCACGTAACCTGTATTACCTGAGCTCCACCATTCTAGCAAAATAGATAACACATTTCAGTTAAATTCATTTTATTGACAATAATCAAACATTTGCACCTAAGCTCCTAATTATAACTAACACTACACATTTAGATAATCAAGTCATCATAAAAACGATCGAATTCGTAAAATAAATAATAATATTTCCATAATATTCACTATTACATACTCATAAGGGGCTAGATTAGATACCTATGTACAATAAGTTCGATTCAATGGCAATTTTTTAAACATTTTTACACACCGTTTACAGAATACTCTTAAGTCAGTGTTACCAGTAGGTAGGTAAGTTACATAGCTCTTGTACGGCGTCAAAAGGCAAGGCATTCACAGTCCAACAGTGGCGTAGTCGATGTCATCGTTCTAATTTTTTTCCAAAATAATTATTAATCGGCTCACGCGATACAAAGTGATAGTTGCGAGAGCGAGTCCGATCCGACCCGCGCGCGTCGACACGACACAGGTGTGTCCGCCCAGCTCTGGGCCGGGGGCGAGGGGCGAGGGTCGAGAGGGGGTTACAAACAACACCGACACGCGAGCCTCTTAGCACAAATCGCAGCGATCACAGTTTTTTGACAATGTCAAACTTGGATTTTAGGTCCATCGGCACTTTTTTGGGGTCAACTTTTTTTTTTGCTGCCAGATGCGCGCGCATCTCCGCCGCAGACATTTTGAGGTTGAGCTGCGGCTGGTCGCTTGGTGGCGGCGGCTGGGGCTTGGGCGCCGGAATGGAGGACTCAGGCGTTGCCGGCGCATCCAGGTCGGGCAGGGGGTCGCCGGGCGCCGGCGCCGCCACCAGCAGCATCGTCTCGTCTGGCCGCTCCTTGATGCGCGCCACCACCTGCTTGTGCGTCTCGCCGGCGATGCTGTGCCCGTTCACCTCCAGGATGCGGTCGCCGCGGCGCAGGCCCGCGCTCTCGGCCGGCGAGCCCTCGTCCACCTTGCCAATATACTGGCCGGGCTTGCCCTTCTCGGCGTGCAGGTTGAACCCGTATCCATCGAAGTCGGGGCTCTTCCGCACGTGGCAGAGCCGCGGCTCCGTAGCCGCCGACCCGTTCCCGTTTGCGGACATGTTGCAGTACGGACGCGCGCTCCGGGTGCCGCGCGGCGAGGGACTGACTGCGCGGGCGGAGGCGGCTGTCGGAGGCCCCCCTCGCTCCCCCGCCTACCCCGACACCTGCGGAGGCTCGCGGGCGCAGGTGCGGGCGCGGGGCGGGGGAGGAGCGCGGCGCGGCCTCCAGTGTGCACCGGATCGCCGCTGAGGCGCGAAGTATCTTAGCTAGTGTCGCGTACTGTGAAGTGCCTGCAGAAGCAAGGACGGTTCCCATAGCGGATTTGCACACGGTGAGTCGCTGATGCTGCGGGGCCACATCCCCGAGCCGTTAGCGCCGCCCGCCCTGGACCAGGAATGAGGCCGCCGCGCGTCGCTTTCCCGTGCTGAACTGGATTGACTGGAAAACGGAAAATAAAGAGACCCGGGAGGTTCCATAGGCTTTCATCTATCCCATTATGATGTGTGTATCGTGTGCCATTCGAATGTTTCTCATTGTTAGTGAATCAAAACAGTTTATGAAGCAGCTGTACAATGCACTTGTTCTGCAACAATAATATCAAAAGAAGCCGGAAGAGTACTACTCTAATTGAGATGCCTGGATGTGAAACGTGTTAGAAACGGAAAATAAATGCATTCAATCGTAGACAAGTATCAACATTGGTGATAGGTTTGTGCGTATCCCCGGTAGATGGCGCGTGCAGCAGCTGCGCGGTCGTTGCTCCGGCGACGGCACACGTTTACCTGTGGGGCTGCGGCCCATAGTCCTCCTCTCCACACTTCCTTACAAAGCGCGCACAACCTGGACCTGTTGATAAAAAAAAAACAAAAGAAAGAGTTCGTCAAAATACTCCAAATGTATTGGCTGTCAACAGCTGCTATACCCAATTATTTTCAAAGAATGTGGTAGATAAGGTTGACTGTTATCTAGGTACCTACTTACACGTACGAGTAACGGTGATCGCGGCACGATTTAGTCAATCGTAATGAATGAGCGTTCGTCATTCAGGAAGGAAGTGTTGCTCACGTATGTAGTTCCTTTGATGATGAATCGGTCAGACGCCATTTGCTGCAAAAATTGATTGATTAGAGGCTCATCCCAAACAATGTATTTTCTTAAACTAGAATACGTATATGCTGGCGGTCTCAAAACTAGGACCAACAGCAACAGCAACAATTTGCAGGTAATTAAAATTAATGCTCGACTAGTTATGCCGAAAGAACAGCCTCGATCAAGCAATAACCATCCACCCAAAGCTCCGTCTCGGAATAAGATTTGATTATAATGTCTTTGAAGATCTTTAAATTACCATTTTTTTATTATTTTACGGTGACCTCTATCTCGTTCGCCCCACAACTCCTGAGAGGCTTTTGTGTGCTGGGCCGGGCTTGGTCGCGCAGGTTGCGCAAGCGCATACCGCGCCAGCGACGTCACGCACTCTCGGTTACCATAGCCAGGCCATAGTTAATATGCTATGCGTATGCCAACGGCCACTGTGGGAGCGCTTAGCCACAGTTTATCTCAATGGACTGTCCAGTTAGTTTGAGCACTGAGGGTTCTGAAGACATGAAGAGGGTCTACGATGATGGTTGTCTCTTGCCTCTCGTGTACTCATGCTCCTATTGACCGGCATCCGTACAATGCTGATATAAAAAACGTAGGATAGCCGTGCGTCGATTTCTACGATAATGGACCGTCCTTCCTCTGCGCATTCCGCAACCGCCGCGCCGTCACCAGGCGCGACCGGATTCCTACAAAATACGGGATGCAATTATTTAAGTCTTACGTTTCTCCCACATCAAGCTTCCTGTTACCCAGGAAAACCTTCCTTCATTATAATGCAATGTCTACGTCTACGATGAACGGAAAATATTTTTAAACCCCAAATAAAACGAGGATTTGATTACCGGCATTCGGGTCGTGGTGCAGCATTTCTAAATAAAAACGATTTCCATGATACCTTAAATATGATTATGAAGAGAAGTAGTCACTGGTTAGTAAGTTAGTTTTTAATTGAATTACTTGCTAATTTGGCTTCGGAAATATATACCTATGTATTGTGCGATTTGTGCTAGTGCACACTTACTAGAAGATTTTCGCGACTCTCCGCACGCCGATTTCGTTGGATGCTTTTCCATATTCGTGCATACAAACAACAACACCAGCCTATCAGTCCACTACTAGACATAGGCCTTCTCCTGTAAGAAGGGGGATATGCCCATAATCCCCACGCTGGACATGCGGGTTGGAAATCACAGGTCATCTCGCACCGCCGACGCTGCTGCCCATCGGCGGTCAGGTGGCCACCAGAGCCCCTTATGTTTGTCTCACAGACACCAGTTATTATCTCGTAGATTACAAAGGACAATATCAGAAAGACAGCAAAACAAAACAGATCTGGATTGTTTCTTACAAACATAGCCGCTTCCATTCAAAAATATACAGCGACGCTTCATGCAAAATATTGTAGTATAAGATTAAAAATTTTAAAAACTCCCGACTCAAAAAGCAAACATTTAAAAAGTCAAAAATAATACCATCTTTGAGCCATCAAATCTAAGGCTTTTCTAAACGTTTTTTAAAAGTCAACAGTCGAAGAAGTAGAGGAATACCTATTATTGCATCACTTGGTTATCTGATAACGAAAACTGCCTCTAAACGTGTTCATATGGAGGGTGTCATTACAGAATCAGCAGCAAGCATTTTGTATTCTCTGAACTAATCGAGCCTTTTTAGGGTGCCTTTTCGTTACCGAGCCGGTCAAACGAACCCGTATGGTGCCGCTTTGTCCGTCCGTCCGTCTGTCACATCACACCTGATTATTTCAGGAACTTCATAAGCTATCAACTTGAAAATTGGTATATAGATTTAAAATGCACTAACTGAATAAGATTGCTAATATAATAATAAAAAAATAATTTCGCTTTCTTCCCCAAAATTAAAAATGTTTATATTTGAAACTGGACCCAACAGGTCGAGTGGGGTATCATATCGAAGGCCCTTATTTTTACTGCTCCCAACAATTTTATATTTATTTTAATCACTCACAGTTATTGATTTGTGATGAAAAACGTGAAAAAATTACCTTAATTAATTACCAAATTTATGGTGGTCAGCGACGTGGATGCAACTACCTATAAAAAAGCGAAGTATGAAGAGGGGTAGAAAAAGTCCTACCCCACGTCATACATCGAAAGTGAGTGAGAAAAACTATAAATTTCCCTCACTCTAACCAACTTTCTCAATCTATCTCGTTCTTCAAAAACCTGTCATGACGGTGTGACCCTTTGTAGTTTGTTTGTTTACTTACTTCGTGGATTTGTAAACACAGTATTTTTGGGGACAAGCCCTAGTTCCGTCTCTTCTTACGTATAATATCCACGAGAATACAATACTGAATGCACAGATATAGAGATAACTCATACGTCTAATCTCTACTTTCTTATGTAGGTTCATGTATAATTTGCTAGAAAGGGATACATACTTTATCATAATGCGGTTTCTGTGACTTCGTACCAGGGCATTTCAATGAAACTGCATAGAATTTTGTTCGAGCGCCCTGGTACGACTAACTTCTTGATCTCATTTGAAGTCGCATTGATATATGTATGCGTCCCTTTCTAACTGATGATATTGGACATAAGAAAGTGGAGATCAGCCGTATGAGTTGACGTTCAGAACATAGTGAATTTTAAGACTTCATCTATTTCTCTTCTATATCTGTGGCTGAATGTTTGAATTAGACTTAATTGACGTCACCCGCGGTGGGCGAGTTAGCTCGCACTTTACCGGTCTTGTTTGACAATAAGTCAGTAAACGTGGTTCATATACCAGTGGTTTAAGTGTGAAAGTGGTACCTTGATACAAAGTTTACGTTATTATTTGGTTAAATGACAAGCCTTCGAAAGGATGTGAGAGGTTTGAATTATTTAGAACCATAGCCTCGAGTCTATTGCAATAGTCCGTAAATGTACAACTGTGGTAAAACTATGCGAGTGTCAAATGTAAATGGTCAACAGATCTCATTCGCAGCACATTCTGCAGCCGCAGCCGGCTGGCCTTCACGACATACTTACCTCTGCCTTGTAAGGTACCTAGGTACTATATATATAGGAACTTGCCTGCCTTGGCTATTTGTAATATCTCAGCAAAATAAATTCAATACATCTTTATCGAGTTTTGTACACAACATTATTTGGTACTTACTTAGCGTAGGTAGGAGATAATTTAGTAGGAAGGTTGTAAGGTTACACTTATAAGTATAACAACTCAATCATTCCCTTGTAGTGAAAAGCTGCCGGTTTTAGGCAGGCACCTACATATACCATCATGTGTTTGAACTGTAAGACGAGTAGGTAGATAAGATACCTACAAGTAGATGTCGGAAGCTCGTGCTGTATACGTAATACACCTATACTACAGAGTAGATCTTGGTGATATTTAGTTTTCGAGCGCGCAGCGCCGAGCGAGGCGCTCGCAGGTACAACGCGCGGCGCGGGCGCACATTCCACACAACCTGAATGTTAATTAGGCACCTACTACCTTACCTACCTATCATCTTAAATTAAAGAATAATTTAAATTTTAAATTTATTATTTATTGTCTCACTATCTTTAACTAAATGCCACATTAGTACTGAAACTTAATAATACCTAGGTACATAAACGTATAGAAGTATACTATACTTAATACATATAGGTATATTACCTACACTTAAAACAAGTGGGTAATCAAATAAATTGCGGCATAGTGTAACCTATCACCATCATAGCTACACCGCCCGCGCCCCTGACGACTGACGACGGGCAGCAACGTCGGCGGTGCCCTGCGATCCCCAACCCGCATGCCCAGTCTGAGAATTATGGGCATATCCCCCTTAGGGGAGGCAGTGGACTGATTTTGGTTTTATCGATATGTATATAACAGGTCACCCAAAGCCGACTGTATGAGCATCAAAAATAACATAAAATAGGCAATTTAGGCCACAAAGAAAGAAGGACACAGTATAGGGTCAAGGAGGCAACAGTGGCTCGGATTTTTTCAAATGGCTAAAAATTCTGAAAATTATTATTGGATTTATCTGAAACATGCATAGTTTGTTAGTTAGCTATTCTAGTTTAGTACAGCATTATTAAAATTACACTAAATATTACTAAAATAAAATGAGAGGGCTAAAACTAAGCATCAAGAATTGAGCCACTGTGTACACCTGGGTGTACACAGTGACTCAACCCCGTAGTAAACAGTGACTCTAGTAGTACACAGTGACTCAATATGGAAAATAAATGAAAAATTATTAATTCAAACAATTTTTTATTACATATAAAAAAACTGATATTTATTTTATATTAATCAATTTTTTTTAACCTCTAATCAGTTCACATTTGGTTCTCACAAAGCTATTTATTATTAAAGAGATCAACAGTTACTACACATTTAATCAACGATGTTACACATTTGGTTCTCACAAAGCTATTTATTATTAAAGAGATCAACAGTTACTACACATTTAATCAACGATGTTAAACTAATTATAATTTTTATACTAAGAGATGAAAAATAACAATTATAATAATTGAGCAATCATTCAGTCTTGTCAACTCTAGTTAGAATATTAAGAAATGGTAAGAAAAGTGAAATCGATCGGAAAATTATATAATGGTCTGGTAGCAGTTCCAACGATCGAAGGCTTTGGCAAAATATATTTTAAATCATCCTCCCTAACAAGCGAAAGATCTGGCTTATTAGGCATAAGAAACTTTTCAGTGCCTGGCTTGCGTTTTAAAAATGATATGTAGTATTCCAGGTCACTATTTCTTTCTTCTAATACCTTCCCAATGTACAAAGATCGCTGTTTCTTTGTTGTCAATTCCATTATGACATATTCTCCTTCCTTGGGTGAATGTGGTAAAGGATTCGAAAAGTCTTTCCCCGTTATAACCATCTCATTATCATTTATGTCTTCTTCTGGTGATTCCAGCCAACCAGTGTCATCATCAGAATCTGCTAATACAACTTCACCGTGCTTTTCCATTTCATCGTCGCTATCTAGTATTGTGCGTGAAATTTTTCTTTTCTTTGTCTCGTTTCTTCTTTTAGTCGCATTCTTTTCTTGTTCTATCATAGTCTTCTCAGGTGTATCGGTAGGTATCAGGCTACGTCCAGCTCTTCTTCGTTTTCTGTTTGTTTTTCTTGAACCAGCTTTTATAGGGTCTCTAAATTCAAAAGGTGATTTGAAAGTAGGTTCTGTGGCCGAAGTAGATGGTGTTTTAATATTGATGAACATGTTGTCTACGGTAGATTGTGGTTCGGTTGCTACATCAGGAACACTTTCCGAAATTAACAGCTCTCTGGGCGTGAATTGGCTAGAGGAGTCATCAGGCTGGTTGGCAAATGTTTCATTTAGTTGTTTTGTAGCATCAGATGTTTTTTTTTCAGGATTTTCAGTCAAAGCTATTGAAACAGATGGTCCGTCAGAACTTATTTCAGGTGTTATTGCCCGAGCAGACTCCTCAAGTATACTTATAGAATCAGGTGTCGAAGCACCTTCATCTCGAAAATCTTCTGGGTTGGGACGATCTGTCACCGAACTGGGTAAAAAATCTTCATCTGTGAAAATGTAACGATCGAATGGGTAGACACCACATTTTGCAAAAGAGTTCGTTATATTTCTTGGCGTCATGGCTTTTTGAAAAGCAGATCCTATTATTTCACCTAAGTCGTAAATTGTCACTGGTTTCCCAGGATTTCTCAACATCCAGGAGTCGATTGCAGCGTTATAAAACGTTTTGAACGGCCCATAGATGCCGACGTCAAGCGGCTGCAGTTTAGCCGATGTGTGAGGAGGAAGAGTCAGAATGTGCACTCCTGCAGCTTTTGCCAAGTCTAGGGCTTCTAAACTCAAATGTGATTCGTGGTTATCCATGATCAAAATACACGGATTTTCTTTAGAAGCATTCGTATGTTTTATAAAGTGTTTTATTACCTCTGGAAAGATCGCCGTATTCATCCATCCGGTAGGTGTTGCCAATCCAAGAGTTCCGGGAGGCGTATTCTTGATCATGTGATCTTTGAAATTTTTTCTAGGAAAGATCATGACTGGAGGCAAGAAATTTCCACTGGCGCTCACGATACAGCATGTTGTTACCAACGTCCCTCTCTCACCGCTTGTCACCTTTCCTATAGTTTTTCGACCAATCGGTGCGAGAACTTTCTGAGGTTTTTGCACCGTAGTTGTTGATGTCTCATCCAGATTAAATATTCTGGTTCCATCCGCAAAGCTAGGACTCCGAGAAATCAGGTTTTCTAAATTATCGAAAAATTTAGAGACGTTGCTTCTGTTAAAGGCTGTGGCCCTGGCGAGACTGCAGGCTTCAGGTTTTTTCAGGGTGATGTTATGTCTGCGCCTGAATGAAATTAACCAGTCCTTGCCGGCCATTTCCTTCTCCTCCTATGAGGCAGGCATTTTCAAATTATTTATTTTAGCACACTGATATGCCACCTTATAGGCTTTCTTTCGCGGTCAATCCAAAAAACAAGAGGGCACAATGCGTAAAATAGTTTTCAAGGACAGCCTCTTGTGCTGCTGTAAAAATTTTGTTGACCGAATAGTTGGGTTGCAGCTGTGAGGGTAACAACTCCTCAAGCGTTTTGTCTTCAATAATATCTCTTAAGTGTCGCAAAAGGAACATTAGCTCTCTTTGACGCCTTTCGCATAGATTCCCCATTTCTGATTAACTTCAAGCCCTCTTTAATGTTTTCGTGGGGAGTATTTCCAATTTTTCTCGCAGTTTGTGGTCGCGGCATTCTACGAACAAAATGATCAAAAAATCAAAAGTATTGTCTATATTTGGTTATTCAAAAAACATTACTAACCAGGAATCAAAAGTAAGTGGTACTTCTTAAAATTCAGCCACTGTGTACGACTAAGCCATTTTGAAAATATTTGATCGCAGCATTCGAGTCAAATAATAATAACGATAAACAACTGCATGAATGAGAACACTTTAGTACCAACTAATTGGCAAATATAAAAGGCAATACAAATTAGCACAACCTGATGTACGAAAACAAAAGAAACTCACCTCAAAAAGTAATTTTGTGGGCACGAAAACAAAAAAACGCCGTAACACCGCCGTACGGCGCTTGACCAGCCGACCGACTGGTTAGAACGTGCTTGGGGTTCACATGCTTGTATTGTGTGACAAGGAGAGCAATATCGAGGGCTCCTTTCGGGTATTAACATGAATGAGTCACTGTGTCCGACTGAGGCACTGTTGCCTCCTTGACCCTACTTACAACCCTGATAAAGGTATGCGGTGCTGCGCTGTTAACTCGGAACTCTGAAAACTCGGATCGTTCAGTTTTAAGCAATAAAACTGAACGATCTTGTTGCTTTAACCAAATGACAATCATTTGTGACCTAACACATAACAGCTCTATCTTCAGGTATCTATTTAAGTACCTACCTACCAATAACTTGTCGACCTGACACAATAAAACATAATAGTATAGCTACGAGTACAAAATCCATGTACTTGTTACGGTAAATGATATTGCTACGGGTGGTGCCTGTGCTATGGAACATTAAAATCTCCGTTTTCACTTCTGGTGATTTGATTATGATATATTTTTAGATTATTATGATGATATATTGCATATAATGCCTATAATGCCATATAAAAAATAACAGGGTGGGGCAAAAAGTTACCTTATTGAGGGCAGCTACCTTTTCTTCTGTAGTTAGAAGGTTTTGTTCTTAGGAAACTATAAGTTTATTTTTAAGAAAAAAACAATCCTTTAAGGTTTTTTTTTAAACGCGCAGTCTGTCTATAAATCAAAGGAGAATGCCGATAACCCGTACCAATTGCGTCAAAACCAAACGTATCCCATAAAATTTATTATATTTTATAAATGTCATTACCATTTTCTTTAGTTTTACACACCGACTCGATTAATAATCAAGTAAAAAAATATTTTGTTGATTTGATTTCCGTTGCACGCCGCCATTAGACTACAACAACCAATGATAAATATGTTGCTATGGCAATAAACATTGATGTAAAGTGTTACTATAGCAATTACCCTCATTTTTAATTATTTTGACAGTAGATCCGACTAAAAACTTATTGGGTACTTTTTTGACGCACTGACTTTAGTCTTGGTACCGAGCGCCATACATCAGACGGCTTTCTCCTTTGTCAAAAAAATAAGTTGGTCTCAATCCACTCCATTTCTCATCAGAAACACTTTTCCCAAAGTAACTAACAAAATCAAATCGTAAAACTTTTCGATCAAATTTCTATGAAGCGCCATTCGATTCCATGCATGCCATCCGACATAAATAGTGGTGATCTGTAGTATCATCATTCTGCTAAAACATTACGAAAAATCTATTTGAAATAAGAACAAAATAAGTATTACATTGCATAAAAAAATAAGAAGCATAAAAAAAATAAGATCTTCCTGGCCCGGTAGTCTCCACATTGATCTCTTTGGGGCAGAGCATGGGGCGCGGTCAGTCACAAGTATGTAAACAATGACAGCCTCTGTAGCGCAGTGGGTGAAGGTCAGTGATAGAAGATAGTATTCAGTCGCTGGTGAAGGTCCACCTGAGAAGCAGAAGGTTGCGGGTTCGATTTCCACAGCGGAACAAATGTTTGCATTATTTGCAGACATTATTGCAGGTCAATAAGGTGACCTGCAATAAGGGCCCCAGGTCAGGGTCAGGTCTGGGTGTTTTCTATGTAAAATTTGTATGAATTTACAAAAAAAATTACATATTTAAGTAGTTTATCAGTCATGCGGTTACTAATACAAGCTTTGCTTAGTTTGGGGCTATACGATGCTGTGTGATTTGTATTCAGCATTATGAAAAAAAAAAAAATGTTGTTATATGACAAAGTACGCAATCCCATTTTTCGTAAACACTGTAAGTACATAGTACAAAAGATTTGAACACGCACAGCCCGTTTCCGCTAGATCTTCACACTGGCATAGAATTTACGAGCACAATACTATAACAAGATGTTTATTTGATGAGGCATAGCTTGTGCACGCCTACATGTGACAGATTGTGACACCACAGTCCCTCACTGTGTCGCCAGTAGCCCCGACTCCTGTTTCCCATACAAAAGACATCAACGCGCTCGCTAATAGCTGTATCTAAGTAGTTTATCAGTCACGGGGTTGCCATAACTCAAGCTCTGCTTAGTTTGGGGCCGCATGATGCTATTTGATTATTCAGCATTATAAAAAAAATATCATAAATATTATTTCGTGACGCAGAACGCTATCCCATTTTTCGTAAGTACTGTAAGAACACAGTACATAAGATTGGTACACGTTCAACCCGTTTCCGCTAGATCTGCACACTGGCATGGAATTTACGAGCTCAATACTATAGCAAGATGTTTATTTGATGATGCATAAATTGCGCACGACTACATGCGATACCGAAGTCTCTGTTTCCCATACAAAAGACATCAACGCGCTCGCTCGTAGCTGACTCATGAAGGTCCCAAAGCACTGAAATATAAATTAACGAAGGCAATCTATTATTAACATCGGTACGTTTAAATTGCCCGATTTACGCTCGATTGCCCTGTCTAGATGCCTCCGTCGGACGACTGTCGATTTAATTATAGGTTGTGACCAAACAGTGCAAAATTGGCATGACACTCTGCAAAAAAAAATTCTCATGTTTTGAGTTTCTTCCCAAGCCTTTTTGTCATATAAATAATCAGAAATTTTAATAATAAGTTTTATTACGTTTAACAATATTTTGAATTAGTTTACAGTTATATTACACTCACATCATTTAGAAATTGGTCGTTGAGCTCAGTACAGGGCGCAATGGCGCTTATTAGGGGAGGCCTATGTCCAGCAGTGGACTGCGATAGGCTGATGATGATGATGATGCTGATGATTTGGCAATTTGGTAAAAAATCGTACACATTGCTCTTATTTAAAGGATCGACTAACTTTATGGATCCTTACAGTAACATTACAGATTAACATTCCCTATTTTTCTGGATCATTTTGATGTTTTTCGGGCATACTTTAAGTTTTCATTTATATTTACATTTATATTGGCACTCGAAGTGCTTCGCTGGGCCCATATTATAAATTGCACGAACAGCTCTCTTCTGCAGCTCAAATATGGTGTTGTTGATATCTGCAGTATTAGTCCACAACAAAATGACGTATGTTGACATACAACCCACTGTTTGTCTTTAATAATTTAGTACGTATTTGCGTACGTAAACATTTATTACAAAATCTTCAAAACTGATTTCAAATATTTAATAATTATCTGAATACTTATTTACATATCTACACTAAAAACTCAGAAATAGAGTTAGATCCGGTGGCCACCTGGGGGTCTTTATCATCAGTTCCACTACCAATAGTGGATGGACAAATATATAAATTTAAGAGTTTTAAAAAAAAATCTTAAAAATTAATCGTATTTTCCTAAAAAAATCTATAAATCTATGTATTTTCAAAATTAAAATCTTTAAATCGAATATATCCTACGTATTTGTTGCAGGTTTTCCAACACTTCTACTATTTAGAGGAACATCTTAAGACGCACGGGAACAAAATAGCTGTCAACGATTTAGAAGAAGAGGAAGAGAAGAAATATACCTGTCAGGTAAATATACCATTAATATAAGGAATTAGGTACCAATATTATAAGATACACTTGACTCTGAGAGGGCCTCCAACGGACGAACTGGCCATACAAACGTAATACCAAAATGATTTCCAATTCAAGCATATTTCCTCTATATTGTTGTATTATTTGTATTCCAATAGTATTTATCTAGGGTTCTGGATAGTTTTTTTACAAAATGAAAACTTAACTAAAATGAAATAAAAGCCAATAGCATTTTGCACATTTTTATGCCAAAATTGACCACTTTTCTTCCTCTTTGTTTCGTATTAAAAACAACAATATGTTACGTGTTGTGTTAAGGAACATAGCTTATATTATCTAGTTACAGAATAACAATACTTTGTAAAGAATACATAAAGTTTTCAGTCATCATTTTTGGTATTACGGAACACAATCAAATTCATATCAAATATACTATTGCTATCCCGCCCGCACGGCTAAATCATACATCAGCTAAACAGAGATAGAGAGATAGAGATCGAGCGCTTCGAATTGAAGTTGCGAGCGAGGGTCGCGGCATTCTTAAGTGTAAAACATTATGAAAAACCGGCCAAGTCAAACGTCAATTTTTTTTTATTTAATAAGAACTGTAAAGTACACTTTGAATCGTGTTTTTTTTTAATTTACACAAATAGGCTAGACGACTGAAAAATTCTAATTAGTCCGTTATTTACATATCCAAAAAATATTGGACACGTATTTTTTCTTTTGTCAATTAAACAAAAAATCACAAAGATATAGTGCGTTAAAGTTTCGCGCGACGTCACGAAGTCACGATATAGTACATTTTTTACCTAGGCGTGACGTCACGAGCCCCCACTCCCGAACTTTCACGTTCTTTATCTCCGTCAATTTCTATTGATTATGTGACAGCAAATATACTACGAGTTACTATAAAAATACCCAAATAGCTATAGGTGTACCTATAATATCAATAATAATAAATAAATAATGCGGGACGTAATCATACAGCATCATGTAGCCCCAAAATAAGCAGAGCTTGTATTATGGGAACCAAATGATTGATATGCTACGTATATATATTTATTTGTAAATACATATATATCATACATAGAGAACACCCCGACCCGAGACAAATATCTACAGAATATGCAAACATTTGTCCCGCAGCGGGAATCGAAACCGCAACCTTCTGTGTCTCTGGCAGACCTTCGCCCACTGCGCCACAAAAGCCGTCAATAATGTTTGAAGAGTTATAAATATTTCTCCAGAATCTCATCATCAGATCTTGTTCTAGTGAAAATGGAAGCTCCTGAGAAGTAGAGCCTTAAACAAAACAAAATTAAATCGGTGCAGTCTTCGATTAATCGCGGAACATAGTTACTTAAAAAATATTCCTATTTCCAATTAATTGAGAACCTCCTCCTTTTTGTGAAATCGTTTAAAAATGGATCCGACCGACAAGACCCGTCAGTCCGTCATTAACATTAAACTCGCAATACGCAGTACTTGACTCGGGCCGGTTTTACTGCATCGTTAGTTTAAAGATGTTAATGTAATGTGCAATAACGAATCAATCAGGACAGATACCTGTACATACATCCACTTACCTTTAATATACCTATAGGTAGGTACAATAGGTACATTACATACCCGACTTGCGTCAGGTAGGTGAGTGCTATCGCCTCGGTATAAACAAGTACGTAATCGGTGTAGTATCAGAGCTATCGGTCGGTAGATAACATCCGCGGGATTACGATATGAAGCGGACATGTTGCGCACCATCTAAGTCATAGGTACAACCTATCTAAGTACAAAATAAAAGCAACTTCTCCTGCTGGTAGCTGCTAGATTTTACTTCCAGTAGTTAAACTTAAATTTTATGAGAAGAGGTGATTGTTCAATAGCTTCCTACAATGTAGGTAGGTACTTACAATCGGGCGTTCACGACCTTGATGATAACTTGATGACTCGTACATTTAATGCAAGCAAGAGCCGAGGTCGCACCTACACATACACATACCAGTCACGTGAAAACACGTACGGGTTACTTTACGGCGATGGATCGTATCGTAGTACCTAGTGAGGTAGGTATATAGTATAGGTAGGAAAAGCAAACATTGTTGATTCTATGTCGAGTTGCACAGATGACCTCATCACACGAATTTATAGCATACTAACCACATACCAACGGAGTGACATATGTATATGTAGGTATCTATGGTGGATATTTAATATTGAAGATACGGGAGTTAAACGGTACTTAGCGTCCTATCGCTACTGATTATTAGTAATACGAGAGACCCTGTGCCGGTTGCGGCGGCCTCGCCATCAGAAGCCCTGAAGCGCGGTTATCACCATCACGCGTCCCCCGCGCTCTGCCGCAGTGCATGCTGTGCTCTTGTAGGTACTTTTAGTACTTAGTAGGTAAATCACTCGTGGCGAGACTCGTCTGATAAGGCTTCTGCATGACAAAACATAACCTGTTCTGTAACTGTAAATGGAGAGCAATCAGACCATTTTTTGGCTCTCTATTTTTCTGTTATTGTGAGGGAGACTGATAACCAATGATGAAGGGATCCGTCCATATATGATATGGCACAGACGGTAGTATTTTTAACGCGCACACTAAGGTATCATATTATGATCTTATTACTGCACGCGATGACTTGTGTTTCGTTGCGGAATTCACAGAAGGACTACAGGACTTGATGACCCGGCCTGACGCAGCTTGCTGTATATTTAGTTTAAAAATCAGTATCGCGAAAGCAGAAGCAAAGGCTATAAGTGTTTCAGACCATTGCTATAGACTGTTATTATGATATCTCAACGTTCCAGACTAAGCACCTCTGAGTCTGCAAATTAGGAAAGTCTCGCAAGGATAGGTGTCTGGGAATACGCATAGCAACTGAATATGGCCTTGATTTGGAAATTAACAGCTGACTTGAAATTTAACTAAACTGCGCAGTCTTGTGTTTCGCTCTCATTACATAGGTACCTAAAACTGAGTACCTACTAAAATACAGGTAAATACATGGCAATTGTTCTACATAACATCTTATACTCGTTTGACACAGGCATCTTACAAAGATTTTTCAGAGAAACTTTTTTATATCTGAAATCATCGAGATATATAAATATATCTCATCTCATCGAGATATAAAAATATATCTCAAATATGAATATTAAATGGTCAGATCGGATTTTCAACACTGATGTTCTATGAGGATTAAATGTCTGCGGTATAGAGGAGTATCTGATGCGGCGCAAGTTGCGGCGGTATGGGCACCTTGTTCGAATGTCCGACAAGAGAAAAGCTAAGCGTCTCTTCTTTTCTGAACTAGAACTCGATAAGGCGTAAAGCGGTGGCCAGTGCTTACGATTCAAATTCAAAGATGCTCAGAAAGTCCAAGATTATCTGAAAATATAGATAGATAGATTTATAAATAGATAAAGTCTTTATTTGGCACACATTAACACAAAAATAAAAACACAAACAATATATGTAATGGAACAAAACAACAAGATTTATAACAGAGAACAACACAAATAGGTGGTTTGGGTAGGCATGCGGATAGTAGCCTAAACACTGATAGGTAAACAAACCCGTCCACGTGCCTACCCATCCCTAAAATCTTCATACCGTGGAGCTGATTTTGTCAAGATGTAATATTGAACCATCTCTTTGGGTGACTTTTGCTAAGAATCGTCTGGAATGGAGAGTCGGAGACATTATCTGCAGAAGACGTTGTAGGTTCCGTTTGAAGATGAAAGGAAACGAGAACTTGATATAAAACGACACCAACTCACAAGTAAACTGCCTTCAAACATTATAGAATTTTTTTTTTTAAATATGCTTTACTTAGAACATTCAGAGCCTGAAGATTGGATATAGTCACTTAGGAGTAAAACACATCGATCGGTCAAAAAAGTAAAAGTCAGTCACCGAAGTTAAAAACTGTTTGGTGGATTTATTAAAACAACAGTGCGTTGCGAGGACACAATCCATCGCTAACACTAATCATCCAACAAGCACATCTATCGGTCAAAAAAATAAAGCAACGAATTTAACATATCGTATTGCAAAATTGTGGCCACTGACAAAGCGTTATTTATTCACACAACACAAACAATGACAAATTATTACGATACGATGATGGTTAGAATTAAATAAATCACGTTTAGATAAATTAAATTATCTAATTCTAACCATCTCTTATTTCTAACCATGGTGGTCCCAAAGAAAAAAAAATGCAACCTCTTTGGTTGGTCCGAGCTGTTTTCAGTCGTTAACGACTCAAAACTCTTTACTCTTTAAATCAAACTAAAAAGATGATTAGTAAATGATAAATGTTGGTCTTGTGAAATCGGAAGTGTGAAATCTACTTCATAAAGGAAATATTCGGGTTATCTTTAACTCAAAAAACCAACTTTCATTTACAGTCTTATTAAGGAGTGCCTACTGCCTACCTAGAGCGGGTAGAGCAAGGGAACTCAGGTGATTAGCAACTCATCCACGTGCGTTTTCACTCGGCACGGCAGGTGAAACGCATGCGCGTGCGGGTCGTGTGTGTCCGGTACCACTCGTGCGCACGAGTGCCGCATCACAAGCATCGCACACATCTCTACACGATCACAGCGCTCCAGCATACTAATAGGAACGAGGAGAAAGACGACGTCCTGTTCTTGCAAATCAATCGAAGTATTCTTTGTGAAGGGCTAATCCGGCGATATAGTACCATTCCTGTCTCTACCGTGAAGGAGCATTGCTGTTTTGGTTTGAAGGGTTGGGTCCAGGTGACATGAGGCTTAACGCCTTCATGCCTCAAGTCGTTGCATCCCTTTTTTTGGTAAATGAAGGATTCTGGAAATGGCAGATTCTGGCAATGGCGGATTCTTAAAACGGCAGAATAGGGCATGTTCCGAACATGCATGATCCTACGAAGCAATACTTTGTTAAAAGTAATGGTTACCACTCAACATCATGTGCTAGTTCCATCTTCAAGTATCATAAAAAAACCCACCTGAATCACAATATTCCCAAATCTCGCGGCTTTTCTTCTCATCTTCTTCGAAGATTGCCGACGTTACTTGAATTGAATTGCAACAAATGAATTTTTCGTTTTAGTTCCTGGTGATCATTCAAGAGAAGGACTCACAAGGCGACTCATCAATTGCAAGGCGAGAGTGATGCGAGCGTGGAGCGGAGCGGTGGCGGCGTGAGAGCGGCGGCATGGCATCACGTGGCGCGCGCGCGCGGCCCGCCGATGCGCAGCGCGCCCTTGATGAGTTCGAGGAGCTCGCTGGCCTGCGCCCCGCCCCCGGTCAGTAAGCCCCTGTCCTCCATACATCTCATCACAACTCAGACCACACACCCTGAAGTATATTCATTCTTATGTGTCACTTTAGAGGCGACGAACAGAATGACAGGGGTTTAGACCGGCCCCCTGCCACGACCGATTTCGCTTGTAGCCTGGACTCCAGTCAATAGGCAGCTCAGATTTATCATTGTCTCTGACAAGGCCTCCTCAGCGTTAGGAGCCGGTTCGAGAGGTTCGTTATATTAATTCGCAACAGGACCATGGGCTTGTACCACCCACTTACTTACTTACATCGTATTACGAAGTGGTTTGGTTTTGACTATGGGTTGTGACTTTAACCTCTTTGCTTCCTGCAACACACAGCACACAAAAAAGTAAACACAAAGTAAAAACAAAAGGCACACAAAAAACACACAAAGCAACCATAGACAAGGTTTTGTATGACGAAAGAATAGAGAAAACTTATTTTTGGTTGTACCTAGATGTAGCAACATTTTAAATGTTGTAAATACGGTTATTAAAAGAATAGATAACATAAAAATAAGCGTCTGGGAAAAAAATAGACATGTTTGGGATGCAGGGAGACCCATAATCAGGAAAAATACGTTGTCTTCTTTATCGTAGAGTAGAGATAAAAATGGCATCCTAAGGGGGCTGGAGTGATCATTTTATGAGCTCTAAAGTTGTCTGTAGTGAGTGCGTGTAAGAGAGTGTTTTGCGTGTATTGCAGAGGGCGAGCGCGCGGCGTACGTGTTGGAGCACCTGGCCACGTTCACGGTGACGCGCGAGACTGGCATAGTGTTCCCAGCCGATGGCATGCGGCGGCTGCTGCAGCTCGAGAAGACTAACGGTACCCACGCATCTACAAACACACTTAACAAGATCACAATCACATCGTGAAAAAAATCGAAAATCAGGCCAAGACCCACGTACATCATCGTTAGCCGTATAGAACGTAGAAGTATAAAATTTCAGAGCGGTTAAAGTGATGAATCCTTTAGGTACAAAATAAACTTTGATTTCAGGAATATGGAGCCAAAAGATGCAATTATGTTTAGAAGGACAATGGGTGCTGGTCATGGATTATGAAACTGGGGTATGTAGCATCAGATCGCTAAGCAAAAGTTAACTACAAGAACGCAAACAGATAAGTCACGGATACCTCCATTCCGATGACAATCAGAATATGGCGTGATGAAGCACGGTGTCTGTAATGCGGGGCGGTTGTGTTCCAGTCGATAATGGAGCGGTTCCCGGCTTCGTGGGTGCACTCGCCGACTGCGTTCACGTCGCCGGAGCCGGGCGAGTTGTACAACAACGTGGTGGCGTTCGTGGTGGGTGCGCCGGCCGCCTCGCCCGCCGCCGCGTCGCCCGACGCCGCGCCGAGACGCGAGCTGCACATCTTCCAGTGCCACGACGTCGCCGCACACACGCTCGTTGAGGAGCTCAATGCACTCAAGTACGTCAACCTCCACCTACCTATTGTTGGTGGTGCTCGCTCGTTCTGCGAGGTGATCGGCTAACTCTGTTGCAAACAGAAATTATTGACACCACAGATATAGAAGACAACTAGATAAAGCCTTAAAATTCATTATGCTCTGAACGTCAACTCATACGGTTGATCTCTACTTTCTTATGTCCATATATCATTTTCTAGAAAGGGATGTATACTTTATCTCAATGCGATTTCTGCGATTTCGTACCAGGGCATTAGTATGAACCTGCATAGAATTTTGTTCGAGTGCCCTGGTACGATTAACTTTTTGATTTATTTTGAAGTCGCATTGATGTATGCGTCCCTTTCTAACTGATAATATTGGAAATAAGAAAGTAGAAATCAGCCGTATGATTGATGTTCAGAACATAGTGAATTTTAAAGCTTTAGCTAGTTCTCTTCTATATCTGTGATTGACACCGATCCTGTTTTTACAAACTTTGACATAAATTCAATGAACGCCAATTGACAAACTGTCACAGTTTGTTAAAACAGGATCGGTGTCAATCATTTCTGTTTGCAACAGAGTTAGCCGATCACCCCGCTGTTGTTGGTCACGTAGGTCCATCCTTTCAGAAAGGTGACTAATAAGTGCCTTTAATGTAAGTGCTGGGTCCTTTCCTACCTCGATATATTAATATATTTCCTATCTTTCTTTCGTTTATCTTTTGCTTATCACACATGTTACCCAATCCATCACAACCTATTACAACAATACAATTTGAAATTTTATCTCATCGGAATATGGGTTAAATCTTAATGATAATAAACAACGGGCCTGGCAATAAACTGATACCGGAGCGGTTATCGGTAGGAATGCTCTCAGATATCGATAAGGTATCGGGAGACGAGAAGAATAGAATATGACGAGATGATGCGCACCATAGTACCTCGCGCCGCGGGTCGGGGCAGACAGAGATGCGCGCTATGTTAGGTGGTGCTAGTGTAGTGCAGATGTGTCTGACGTGACGTGACGTGACGTGATGCTGTACATCAGAGCCAAGCTGGCGATACCCATGCCGGTGTCCGCCTACACCTGGTATGATAGACTGGGATACACCCATCTTTTCCTTACATCTTCAACCTGAGTCTGGCCTTTCTGTATTTCGTCTTGAATCAAACTTCTCTCATTTATGCTTCCTGTACCTACCTATCTTTAAGAGGTGGCAGACATATTTTTATTCAAGGTTTGAAAACTATAATATTATACTAGCTGATTCGCCCGCAAATGTGTTTACGTGTAGGTATACGTTTTCTATATGGATGTGCTTTCACGTAAAATGTTTCTCGAACATGATAATTTTACACTAAACCCTAAATAAGGACAGACTACACACCTATATTACCATTTTTCGTATCCGTTCCCGCCGCCCCATCAGCCGGTTAAAAATGTATTGGTATGATAAATTTTACACCCATAACTTGAGATATCATTGGTTAATTCCCCACGCAATCCTTCATCCCCTTGCTTCCTTCTTCGTGCGAGCTAGTGGCCAACTCTGGTGTTGGAGTTTATTAGGTCACCCGGCCTATGATCATTCATTCTCTATCTCCACGCTTTTCAAGTTTTATTTCACACCAAAATTATCCTCAATTAAATATCCTTTCTCAAGGATTAATCCACGCCTAGACCAAAGTCATCAAAATTATTTCAGCGGTTTAGGCGTCAACACGTAACAGACAGACAGAGTTACTTATAGGCATAGTTATTAAAGTTTTTAAATATATTATTATATTATAGTTATAATAGATTTTGTAAACAGCTAAAGTGAGCGTGGTTGGTCATATTTAAAGATCACGTTCAGTTTTGGCTGTTCATAAAGTATTTATACGTAGTTTTCAAACCAATAATAAAAATAATTTTGTATTCTGTATCTTTGTTTAACGTAATGTTGGCAATACATAAAACCTCACATTGGTTCTCAATAATAGTGTTATCTAGAACTTTATCTCAAATAATGTAACTTAGGTAGGTATACAATACACACACAGTATTCAAACTTGCACATAGACCTGCATAGATAAATGTGGTGCTCCACTCCACCGCAACCGATCCATCGTGTCTCAGGAGAGAAAATGCTGGTCTTTACTTTAGCAGCTGATCTCACCGTGTGGGTCATTTCCATCACCGATCTGAACATGTGTCAGAAAACTTCCATTATCTATTTATTTAAAAAAATCCGACGAATAGAGAATCTCCTCTTTTTTTAAGTTAAAAAGTACTTCCCACTTGTTTTTTTAAAATAAATTGCAATGCATCTTTAATGTCACACCTGTGTCGTTATTTTGCTATAGCAGTGTTAACTACTATCGCAAGTAGTTAACACTAATAGACAAGTAATAGAGAGAAGTAGTAATAGACACAAATAACAAGATAAAATAATTCCAATAAATTGCCATAGGTAAATATAAGTACTTGCGTTGTAGTGGCTGAGTGTAATTAGTCTCATCGAGTTTAATGATAAGGAATTTTCCCCTAATGTGGAGAATGCTGAATAGTGAATGTTGTGTTATGCGCAGGGGCATCGGAGCGGGCGCGGGTGCGGGCGCGGTCGAGGGCGCCCGGGACTTCGTCATCGAGCGCGAGAGAGAGAGGGAGCGCGACACTGACATGCCTAGAAGACAGGTAAATTATCTACCTAAGCCACAGAATAGAAAAAGGAACAGAAGTTTCACTCCGCAAAAACGTTCAAACATTTGGTGTACATTTGTTTGTATTTTTTTCGCTATATAGCGACTATAGCTGCGACGCAATAAAGTGTTATTCAGCTCGTACCTAACATTTAATATTCACCTAAACCATGCATCCCTTTCTATACGTAACTCGTATCTCTTCTGACGCGTACTAACCTACGAAGCGGCCCCGCTGTTGGGGCCCGCCGATGTACTTACAGCTTCGTACCTAAAGGGCGGAGTGAGACTAGCCTGCCTAAGCCCTGATAGTTCAATCGTCAGCCTACCACCACTATCCGTTGGACAGTATCTCCTACTAATAAGGGTCTCTTCCACTATTCTAGTATCTCTCTATTCAAGTAACATCAAAGTAAGATAATTGCCGGATAAAATGACAAATTCGCAAGAGAGATCTCTCACTTTAACCAGCAAATAGCTTATTTTGACGTTACTTGGAGATGGTGAAAGAGGCCTTATCTTATTCATAAATAAAATAAATAAATAAATAATGCGGGACGTAATCACACAGCATCATGTAGCCCCAAACTAAGCAGAGCTTGTATTATGGGAACCACATGATTGATATACTACACATATAATTTTTTTTTTGTAAATACATACATATCATACATAGAAAACACCCAGACCCGAGACAAATATCTACAGAATATGCAAACATTTGTCCCGCAGCGGGAATCGAACCCGCAACCTTCTGCGTCTCAGGCGGACCTTCGCCCACTGCGCCACAGAGGCCGTCATAACATAACATAACATTGAACACATATAGGTATGCAAACACAATCCTTATCTTGAAGCAAATTTTATTCAACAACATCAAAATAAGATAATTGCCAGATAAAATGACAAATTTGCGAAAGAGATCTCTCACTTTAACCAGCAAATAGCATTTTTTGACGTTACTTGGAGATGGTGAAAGAGGCCTTTATCATATTCAACCTTAAAATGATGTGAAGAATGACGGCTTAAAATCAAAATCGATACTATCGGCTCAGCGATATTATATTCTTATTATCAAATTACCAATCTTGATATTAATCCTTTATCGAATGAGTGTGTGATCTACTTGCGGCAAACTGTTATTGATGTTTTCAAATTAATTTTAAATAAATTCATACAGGTTTTTTTTCAGATGATTTAAGTTTCCTAAATATTTTTTGTAGTGTGTCCCGTCCCTTCTTTAATTTATCAGCAAACAGATAAAACTGTCTAATGAGTCATCAGATCGATCTTCTTAAAATCAAAGGTTATGAGAACAACCCATAGACAGCTACCGATGGCACTGACGATTTGATCGGACGTCCATTCAGGGACCGAGGAGGATTACCTACTGTTACTGATAATGTGCGATAGAGAGATAGCGCGGCGGAGCGAGCTCGGTAGCAGAACCGCGGCGACTGCTCCGAGCCGCGCCCGCCCGCGCGAACCGCCATGTCGCGCATCTACCACACCTACACGCGCCAGCAGTGGGACGCCGTCATGATCGTGAGTCAGCGCATCTCTGACGCATACATCTCAATTTCATCAGCAATATGCAACTACGAGCTTAGTTGTACTACCTTTACATGTTTTACTTTCTCCGATAATGTTATGTTATGAACAATATTTATCTCACAGCAAATGTCAGCTCAGCTCGGTCGCGAGCCGGGGCGCGAGCGCTCCGCGGGCGGCGGGGGGTCGGGCGGTGAGCGCGACGATGCCTCCTCCACCGGCTCCGAGCGGCTCTACGAGCAGGACATCGCCATCCTAAACCGCTGCTTCGATGACATCGAGAAGTTCATCGCACGGCTGCAGCACGCCGCGGCCGCTTCGAGGGAGCTGGAGCGGCGACGGCGTTCGCGGGGTGGGGGTGGGCGCAAGGCCACGGCCGGCGAGGGCATGCTGGCGCTGCGCACGCGGCCGCCACCGGAGCGCGACTTCGTGGACGTGCTGCAGAAGTTTAAATTGTCGTTCAACCTGCTGGCTCGGCTGCGCGCGCACATCCACGACCCCAACGCTCCCGAGCTGGTGCACTTTCTATTCACGCCACTGGCGCTGATCGTGGACGCGGCGCAGGACGCGGCGGACGGCCGGCTGGCCTCGCGCGTCGTGCAGCCGCTGCTGACGCGCGACGCACTCAACCTGCTCGCCAACTGCGTCACCAGCAAGGAGACTGAGCTTTGGCACTCGCTCGGCGACGCCTGGCTCATACCCAGGTACTGCACCCCACTTGACACACACCACACCACCTCCTTCGTATCTCTGGTGACCTTGTATCTTATCCGATACTTAATCCGAAAATATTTTGTAATTTTTATGAAAATTTCACGAGCCATAAATTGCTAAGCACATTCTAGATTAATGCCTAGATAAAGGGGCCCCGGGTAAACCCACCGAATAGTGGATAGGTAGGTACTCGAAAAGACACCTATTTAAATAGTTTCATCATCAGCTTTATCAGCCGATAGCGATATTTTAGGAAAGTACTTGCTTAATCATAATCCAGGCCATGATTCAAATATATTTGAATGATAAAAGTCATGTTTGCGTGGTTTTTTAATGTATAAATTCTGAACAGTTTACTCGTATTTGTAAAACATTGAATATATCTTTAGAATGTAATCAAAGCAGTTATTGTAAACATAATGGACGCAAACTGAGGTTTACCCAAAGAACTATGACTAAAGCATAGAAGAAATCTTAAAATTCATTCATGCTCTGAACATCAACTCATACTGCTGATCTCTACTTTCGTATGGCCAATATCATCAGCTAGAAAGGGATACTGCATACTTCTCTCAATGCGACTTCAAATGAGTTCAAAAAGAAATTTGTACCAGGGCGCTCGAAAAAATGCTATGCAGTTTCGTAGAAATGCCATGGTACGAAGTCGCCGCAATCGCATTGAGATAAAATATGTATCACTTTCTAGCAAATGATATATCGACATAAGAAAGTAGAGATCAGCCGTATGAGTTGACGTTCAGAGCATAGTGAATTTTAAGATGTCATCTATTTCTTTTCTATATCTGTGGGTTTACCTAGAGCATTTTAATATCAAGCAACTAACACCACTAGCTAATACCACATTTTATAAATTCATGAAAACGTTGAATACCTCGTCGGGCACTGATGCATTCAAACTTATAGTTAAATGGTTTTAGGGAGCAATGGAAGACCAACATACCTCCGTACCAGCCCGTGTTCATGGATGGTTGGACGCCCGACTATCAAGTGGACGATCAGCCACTGCGCAGGTAACGACCACTACAATATCTAGCATACCTGTTCTGGCACAATTAGACTATGATTCATGTTGTATTTTTATGTACCTATTGTCTGTTTTGTGTAACTATGCTGTGGCTCTCTATTTTGGTGGATCACAATTCTTCAGAGTACTGTCTGAGTACATCAAAGGCACCAGTCGTGATGCGCGGGGAGTGGACTAATAGGTTGTACCTATGTTTGTGAGTCTCTATTTTGACGGACCGCAATACTTCATATCACTCTCTGAGTCCATCATAGGCGCGGGTTATGATGCGCTGGTAGTGGATTAAGTTACGTGGTTTATCTAATAGCTGTCGTCTCTAGAGGTGGTGTTCTGGTTTTCATTCATAATGTATGTTAAAATGCTTCTGTTATTGTGTTTGTCTGTTTGTGTACGTGATTGTTCGTGGCGGTGCAGGAGCTCTCCTAGGCGCAGCGAGGTGCGCGCGCAGCCGTCGGAGGGGGCAGGGGGTGCGGTGGGGGGTAACTACGAGCGGTACGAGAGAGAGGAGCCTGACATCTACAACGAGCAGTACTCACCTTATCCAAGGTGGGTTTTCGTGATTTTTTGCGTCGCTTTATCATTAAGACTGCAAGCTATCAACAAACCAATATAACATGCTAGGTACTTAGTGTGAGAGAGTGTGTAGAGTGTTAGCTAGTGGAGGACAACTAGATAACACATAAACTAGATAACATCGTAACGTATTCACGTCAAATGTTTCAGGACAATGCGACCACCGCTAGGAAGGGAAGACTCCGGTTCAGCGGCATCTTCCCCCGACAGAGAGCCGCCCTACCGACCGGAGAGGGATGAAGGTGAGTGGGGACTGTCGGTCAGTCCACCCACCTGTCGTCTCCAGGGAGAGAACAGTAGGGGTATTTTCAAACATTTGCAACGTTTCAGAGTTGAATTTGACAGTTACGATTGAGCTAGAAATGCATTATTGTCGGGATGTGTTATGTTATGATGCGCCATCGTGTCGTAGCACTCTTCAGAATCACCATCAGCATCTTTTAAGATATTATAACAAAACAATTTAACAAAAATTTACGGATTCGATTCGGAAACTTTTCGAATGTTCTAAAATGCCCCTGCAGGAGCTGTGGTTGACGTGTATGTGTGTGTTGCAGACGATCTTGGCGCGGCGTGGGCCCGCGGCGTGGCGGCGCGTGGCGGGCGCGTGGTGCGTGTCACGTACCCGCGCACCGCAAACAATGACAAGGAGCTGTCAGTGGTGCGCGGCGAGTACCTCGAAGTGCTGGACGACTCGCGCAAGTGGTGGAAGGCGCGCAACTCGCGCGGAGTCACGGCGCACGTGCCACACACCATCGTGGCGCCCGCTGCGCCCAGCCCGCCCGCATCGCCCGCCTCACCGCATCTATACCCCAACCCCATCTACACGCACTACCAGGTACCGACGCACACCCGACACATCGATATGTCACTGCCCGGCGCCAGTAGCACGGGATTCATTGGATGATTGTTTTGGTTCGAAGGAGAGCGGCGGTCGCGGCTCCGGCGGCAGCAGTCCCACAGGAGGCGCCGGTAGGGGGTCGGGCGGGGGCGCGGGGGAGCGGGCGGCGGGGGGCGCGGACTGGGTGCGTCGCGAGCGGCTCGGCAAGAAGGGCGAGTTCAGATACTTCTAGCGCCGTCACACGCCCGCACCGAAGGGATTCACTTGAGTGTTCCGTTCCATTTATATAACTATCTTTATAACAACCGCTCTACCTACGTAGGTAACTGTTCAGAATCGATTTGATAACACGTTCGTTTATCTACTTTTATTTTCAAGATTTATATTTACCCAGATTGTTTACACTTTTTATGTTTTCTGCCCACACAACACTCGTATGTACTGGGATCCCTCCCACCTTCCTGTTCAGACCAGGCCTTTTACCAAAGTGCTTGTAAGCCGCGTTTCATTCCTCGATCGTCGTTTAGTCATAGTTATGTACGTTATAGTCGTAAATATAGAATATATTTATTGTAATCGGATTCATCATAGTACAGCACCGTGTAGACGTTTTTGTAGAGTGCAGGGCGCGGCGCTAGAGGGAGCTCGCGGCGTGAGCTTGTGTGTGTGTCGCTAACTGTGATGTGTTGTATTGTTTGTAACAGCTCATTCGAGCCGAATGTTAGCGTCTGCAATTATATTTTCTGTGTTGAATCGCATTTATTAAGGCAAGTGGCTCTTTTTTTCGTTTAAGCCTACTCCGTTTGTACTCCCAAAAATGTGTGGCAATATAACTAACTAGCCAAGCTTTGTAGGCACGCATCCACATTTTTTTTAAATTTATTTAGTAGTAACAGCTACTCTACCGAGAGCACAACCTGTCCCCAGACTGACACATTATGTATTAACAGTACATGCCATGTACTGCGCTCGCATAGAGTGACTAAGGTATTTCTTTATTGTTGCATTTATTTCGGATTCAACTTACCTACTCACAAATGAGATTAAACTTTATTTTTTGAGGAGTCATGTTAGTAATTGATAGTAAGCTAGAAAACGTTCGATTTATTTTGTTAAGACAAAATAAATCAAACTCTTTCTACTAGTTTGAAAAATATTATCGTAACGTTCAAATATATACTTAAGTGGTATAAACTTAATCACCTATAATATTGTGTAAAAATATTTACTTTAAAAAATGATAATAATGGTAAGCTACTTGATAATAATTATGTAACTATAATTATTTGAATTATTTGTATAGCAGCTCTACAAAGTAACATTGTTTTTTTAAATCTTTGATGTTATGCACCTTCCTACATAATGGTACTTTATTAACATTTCAGTCAAAGATTCTATATTAATATAAATGTTAATTTTTGAATTTTCTTTCTTCAGGGGAGTATTTAACCTGCACAAGAAAAAAACTAAACACTGTTTACTGTAAATCAAATACAGAAAAGTCTTCATAATTTTAAATTGTATCTAAAAACGTGACGACCTACACTGAAATACACAGTACACCGCCATGGTGAGATTATTAATATTAAAGTAAAGTTGTCGTAACATTTGGTAAAACTTATTATCGACCGTGTCAATAAACTTCTGGGTCGATATCTCAAAATGGCGCTCTATCGACACTGTCGTTTAGTGTCGAAGTGTGCCGGCTCCTAAGCACGAGATCGCGGGTTAAACGCTCGACTATATAACAAATAATGCTCTGTTTGTATTTTATATTTTTATACATTAAATTTTTTGAGAAACTGATACTGGTCTGTTCTATTATATTCGTCTACTTCATCTCCTTTTCGTACACAGTTAAATACCAAATCGTTAAAATACTTTAGATAATCAGGATATATTAAAAATCTCCTACTTAAATTTAGTAGCTAGTATTTTCTTTTTAAGTGTGCTTACTTAACGCTTGCTTATATTTTATGTAGTGTTAGTGTTCGTTGTGTGTTTTTTTGTGTGTATTATCCTGTTGACATCAGTGGTGAGTAGTTACTAAGAACTTTATTAACCACTAAACGATAATTTAAGCTCTTTGTGACATGAATTCAATTCAATGTAGAAATCAATACTTTTTTTATTATTCGATGTGCAAATCTTATCTTTTGCAATCGCACTGTACATACCTACCGATGCAATGGATCATTCCAGAGCCTACGTCACCTGCGCCTCCCCCGCCCCCGCCGCCGCCGCCACCACCCGCACCCCTCACCCCTAAGACAGACACCATGAAATGTGAGTACTTAAATCCTTGCCGTAATGATGATTAATGATTATAATGGTATCCTTAAAACAGAAAAGGATTCATAGCGACAGATTTTCTGGGGCAGTAAGCGAATGTCCGCCTGAGACGCAGGTTGCGGGTTCGATTCCCGCCGCGAGACAAATGTTTGTATGTTTTGCAAATATTTGTCTCAGGTCCCATAATACAAGATCCCATAATACAAGATCTGCTTAGTTTGAGGAGGCTACATGATGCTGTGTCAGAGTGTCCAGCATTATTTATTATAATTTATTCATATATTTTACTGATTAGTCTAAACAATTACCTTGATTTGGTCACAGATAACTTAATACTATAGCTTTGGTAAATCAGAACCTTATCCTTAAGTGTTGATTTACAAGTATATACCCTCGAGAGCAATGAATCCGGGTCACTCAAAGAATCCAAAAAATCTCGGAAAGTAAGAATGCTAGGTTAATGCAATAAATTATATTTAATAGACAATTTAATACTCCTTAAATGAAAGTATTAAAACTTCTTAGTTATTGTAAAGTTATATCATAAAAAAATCAAATTTGAAAAGGGAACACTGTCGAAGATGGAACTACGAAATTACAGGATTTGTTTTTGCTTTTGTTTGTAATCTGTCATTTATGTTGGTACATAAACCAGGTTGATAGTGCTCAATATTCATTATTCAAGCTGAAATCATGTCGCTTACACTTGAAGAATGCACCAGAATACTTACATTGGTGGAAACCGGCCGGAGTCAGCGCGATACAGCCAGGACTGTCGGTGTGTCGCTGTCAACAGTACAAAGAGTTCTCCGACGTTACGAAGAAACTGGTTCTAACCTACGCAGACCAGGAACGGGCAGAACTAGGTGTACCACAGCACGAGAAGACCGATACTTGGTGAACACCATGCTTCGAAATCGCTTTCTCACAGGAACTGAACTCACAAATCAGTTTCGACGCCTCGGAGGAAGTAACCCAAGTGCATGGACAGTAAGACGTCGGCTTGCTGAATCTAACTTAAAACCCCTTAGACCTGCAAACGGCCCTAAACTGGAGCGTGGCCATCGTATTTCAAGACTAAGATATGCCCAGAACCACGTAAATTGGAGTATTGAAGATTGGTCGAAAGTTATGTTCTCCGACGAATCAAAATTTATGCTCTACAAGCACGATGGAAGACACAGAGTGTATAGAAGACCAGGGGAAAGATTCAAGCAAGCATGCATCGAAGAAAAAGTAGCCTACGGTGGTGGGTCTGTACTTGTGTGGGCCGGAATTTCCTCTGAAAGTCGCACAGAGCTGGTGATCATAGAAAACGGCTCTTTAACTAGCGTAAGATATGTGGAAGAAATCCTCAACGAACACGTTGGTCCATTTATGGTCAATTTGGGTGAGGATGCTATATTTATGCATGACAATGCCCGACCTCATACAGGTAGGATTGTGAATGACTACCTTCAAGAGATGAACATTACTTGTATGGAGTGGCCAGCGCGCAGCCCGGATATCAACCCGATCGAGCATGCTTGGGACGAGCTAGGGAGATGCGTAAAACAACGAAACCCTCCCCCAATCACGCTTCCTGAGCTCAAAATTGCTCTCACAGAGGAATGGGAGAATATTCCCCAAAATCGTATAAGGAACTTGGTGTACAGCATGCCAAACCGCGTAAACGCAGTAATGGAAGCACGAGGAGGTAATACGAAGTATTGAAATTCAAGAAAATCGTCATAAAGTTCAAAAATTTCATGTTTCCTATTTTTGTTTTAAGGAGAGATCAGCAGTTTTTTTTCTTTATGTAATTTTGTGTAAATAAAATGTATGGTGACTCATATTTTTTTAACTTTCATTTAAGGAGTATTAAATTGTCTATTAAATACAATTTATTGCATTAACCTAGCATTCTTACTTTCCGAGATTTTTTGGATTCTTTGAGTGACCCGGATTCATTGCTCTCGAGTGTAGATGGATTTTGGGTAGAGACTTGGGACTCCTGGTGAGGTCGGTGGGTTGGTTGCAGCGACGCAGTCGGCATATAGCGCGGGCAGCACGCTGCACGAGGAGCTGAAGATGGTGCTGCCGCAGATCCAGCAGCGAAAGCACATCCTCGACATTAAAAAGACGCCAGACATATTCATACACCAAGTACGTTTCACTAATAACCTAAGATATTCATAATAGCTTCATCATCAGTTTGTATAACATTTTCATGGCTCATGACGACTTGGTAAAATACTAAGGAAGATATGGATAAAGTTAATGATTCCTCATATATAGGTACATAAAACTTAAGAAAATAACAATTTCAGTATTAACTGACTAAATGGTTCATTCGGTAATGGGTTTCTACCTATCTATCTATGAGTCGAAATAAAGTTAAATAGAAGCCATTTGCTTTTGAGCGGTTGTTAAATTATTCAACTCCTTTTAAGTTTTTATCTCAATGACTCGCATGGCGGACATGAACTATTCCAAACTGTTAATTAGAGCCTTTGACAAACGGTATACCAACCAAGTCTTAGCGCTAAGCAGAAACAACCTAAGCATTATGGTCAGAGCCTTGACTGGACATTGTCGCCTTTACAAGCACATGTTTAAGTTAAGGCTTTGCGACACTACAACCTGCGGGTTCTGCAAAGAGGCGGATGAATTGCCCCTTCATCTGCTAGGAAAGTGTGGGCCATTAATGCACAAACATAGCGCCATTCTGGGCAAATTCACTTTAAGCCCAGAGGAGCTACGAAAATTCACACCCTAAAAGGTCCTACAGTTTCTGTCAACAGTAGAGCTTAGTAGTGAACTATGAACGCCCCGCCTCAAGGGGCGACTTAAAATAGAAGTGGCGATCACAATAGGTCTTCATGGCCGCAGTGATATAACGCAGTGAATAATACGTTAATAATAATCAAGATGACTCACCTGAATAATTTCGATTGATTTAAAAAAAAGTTAGAATTGTGGTTAAAACTTTTTGTAGAGACAATGAATTTCATAACACCATAAAATAATAATGTGCCATAATCAGACACATAATTTTAACCGTATTAATTTATCTTATGACACCCAACGATTGTATTCATCATCATCATCATCCACAGCCTGACTTCATCCACTGCTGGATATAGGCCTCCCGGAGTTTGTGCCATCCACCACGGTCTTGTGCTAGAATGGTGGCCATTCTAGCACATGATTATAAATGAACCTACCCTCGGCCACCACGAATGGTGGCCGAGGGTAGGCAAAAGAAGCGTCGGAAGACAAGTAGCGAGATGGGTCGACGACATAGTACGCGTCGCCGGGCGATCGTGGATACGACTAGCACGATTGTATTACTTGAAATTTATTTGAATTTCTTGACAATTATCAATTAAATTTTGCATGCAAACATATTGCGTGAAATAATGAGAATCTTGTACCATTTAACATAAAAACTTGTAACCATATTGATTAAACTTGCAGAAATCGAACCCGGACGAGGTGGCGCAGTGGCTAGCGGTGAAGGGTTTCAGCACGACCGCCCAGCAGCAGCTGCGCGTGCCGGGACACCAGCTGTTTGCGTTGTCGCGCGCACAGCTCGAGCGCGTGCTCGGCGCCGACGAGGGCAAGCGCCTCTACAGCCACGTGCTCGTGCAGCGAAACGTCTCCGGGGTGAGTCCACGCGCCAGCCGTCTCCTCTCGCGCAACGGTGAGGGCCCCCACCCCGCCTCCTCACTACCCGCTACTGCATAATGCAGAGCTTTGCGAAGCTCAAGATATCTTGCTTTGCTTACGAACATACATCTTCATCATTCAACAATACAACAATACCAGTCTGTATCAGTCCACTGCTGGACATATACGTCCCTTAATAGAAGGGAGATATGCCCATAGTCCCCACGCTGGGCATGCGGGTTGGGGATCAGAGGGCACAGATTCTCGCACCGCTGACGCTGCTGCCCATCAGCGGTCAGGGAATTTAGCGTCGGTTTTAGGCTGCGCTATGCTGCAATCAGCAATCAGATGGTGCTCAAAACCTCGCTCTGCAAAAACCATTCAGCCAAAAATGTGACATTTCAAAAAATGTATACCGCCTAGATTGCACCACCCGCAACATATTAAACTTGCTTTTTAAAATTGTACGGCGCTTCAAACAACAAAAAAATCTCGCTCAGTGTTGCAGCAACCGCAGACGCTTTCAACTGACATGACGCTAACAGAGTCGACTTCAAATAGCGTTCCGATCCCATTCTCACTTCGGTGAGCACGCGGTCAATATCGCTCACTCGACTCTCGCGCGGTGTAACTAGCGCTCTGTTTTCACACTTGAGGCTTTTGCAGAGCGAGGTTTTGAGCACCATTGTATTCGCCAGAGCTCCGTTTTTCTGTCAGCAGGGTGCACCACAAACAGTTGAGGCTGGCTTGAGTTCCGAAGGTGCTGGGTGGGACCCCTACATCCCGTCATGGTCATGTTCATTATTCGTTCATTTATAATCAAATGATAGCTTCCTTCTAGTCATAAGAGTTTCGTTGGAAACGACAGAGTACACTTGTTCCGTTCTCTTCCAGTACAAGACCACGTCTGCATCGGAGCTGCAGAGCATCCTGCGCAAGGTACGCGAGAAGGTGGAAGTCTCGTGAGGCGCCGCCACCGCTCGCACTCCGAGGACTCATCCTACTGCTGACGTGGACGGCCACAATATGACAGCACTGCATTTTACGAGGCATACATGCCAGAATCTATTCTAAATAAATCCTGAGACCGCAAGATGTTCAAGTCAGGGAATATAACAATCATTCCTAAATTATTTTACTTACATTTAGAAATATTATATAAGTATTAGTACCAAATTAAAACTGTGCTCTTTATCATTTTTATATTTAGGTTTTTATCTCGTAATGTTAATTTAATTTTTAGTTGTTTTTAATACATAACATATTGTTTATCACATTGATTGTTTGTATTTAAATATTTTTTGAGTGAATGTACCTAATTATATAAAATAGAAAAAATATTATCGCTCCATAATAACAAACCAAACTTGTAAGTGTGAAATAAAAAGTAAAATAAAATTTACTAATGAAAAGGATAAAGTACCCGGAAGAATAAACACCTAAACTCAAGATAAGTATTTCAAATAATTTATTGTTTAATAATATTAAACATAATCAACTTATATACCTGCTTACAACAATTTGTATACCTATTTAAATAAAAACAATTTAATTTTATTCAAAATTAATATCATAACAAATTTATCTATTCCTTCCTAACTACCATCTTATCGACTATGCAACAATATGAGTTTATAATTTTATTTACAGAATTAATTCTTATCGAATTATATAAAACTAAATAATAATTATATATATATATTTACTTATATACTTACTACTACGTACAAAAATATATAAAGATAAATTGTATATTATACCTATTATCCTGCAAAGTATTCCTACAAATAATTCTGTATTTTTCTAATTGTGAAAGTATTGTTCTGTGGAGCAAAATTTCAAAGGAACTTTTTGCTCGGTCTTCCTGTAAATACTATAAAATGATACTTGATTAAATAATAATTATTCATGTTAATTTATAAATAAAGAAACAATGGCAAGACACACCTAGTACAAACATTACAAAAAATGAGTATGGCACTTTTGTTGCACGTAATTAAAAATATAAAAACTCATAAAATATTGTGACTGGGTTGTTTTCACCGCGATAACACACGTATTATACACGTATCTACGAGTACCTTTGTATAGTGAGGGATTCAGCACTGAACTTACTAAAAATAAACTAAACAAACTATTATTACCAACCTTTATGAAGCCTATTCAGTAAAGCTATCGGCAATTATTTTAATGTTGGAAGTATTATTTACAAGTTAATTATCTCATCATATTTATAATAATAATGATTGTGTAAACTTTTAAGTCGCCATTTGATTCTAGGCATATTCGTTATAAAATATTTGCTTATGACTGTACTGAATCAAGTTCTGTTTTCTAAAATAAAGAAGCTGGCCGAAACAGGAATCAAAATCGCATTTAGTTTGAATATCCCGCTCTGGCCCGTGGAGCCATGGAGATCGCGGGCCGAACCGGGAATAACTCAATTCAACTTAGGGGCCTGATACACGATTACCATCGCGTTAAACCTTTTTGTTGATAATTTTACACATATCGATAGAATGGTTTAGTAGACGATTCGATATTGGCTAAAAAAAAAAAAGTTGGCTCGCTTCATAGGGGATTTACCCCGCTATTTATGATAATTTAATTTAGCTTTAGTATGAAGAAGAACTTCGTTTCCAAATGCAAATTACATGTAACTCGCCTGCGAGCAACATACATACACACACTCTCGCACACAAATACTCGCTTCATTCAACACTGGTACTACTTGCACTCCCTAAACTGAGCGTCAACATCACATTAATATCAATATTACCTTAGATCGCGACCTCCATCGAGCATCACGATACGTAACTTACCCACTAGAGCTTGAACTTGAAATTATCAATGGTGTCTTTGATTTCAGCTACTTATTTCTGAAATTATTATTTATGTCGTTTTAATTCTACGAAAACAGTTCAAAGTACTAACATGCCTCTTAGAGGTATAATAGGGCGATGCGGGTTCGCTAGAAGACGTCTCGCTGGTCGATGCGGAGTCGCTAGGAGACGTCTCGCTGAGCGATGCAGTGTCGCTAGGAGACGTCTCGCTGAGCGATGCGGTGTCGCTAGGATACGTCTCGCTGAGCGATGCGGTGTCGCTAGAAGACGTCTCGCTGAGCGATTCGGTGTCGCTAAGAGACGTCTCGCTGAGCGATGCAGTATCGTTAGGAGGCGTCTCGCTGGGCGATGCGCTGAGCGATGGCGGCCGTCAGCGCCGAGCCCTTGCCACTGCCATCTTCAGCCGGCAGCAAAGAGAACTACACCAAGACAACAAATAATTTTTACGACGAAAAGAATTCGATGTAATCACATTCTAGGCATGCTACGTCTTCAAGTTTTTATCCTGCTGAAGTCACTGTATCGGTGGAAACGCTTAAGGCGGTGAACTCACCGGGCGATATAATCAACGTCAAGTACGGGCACTCAGCCCGAATGCCTACAACTTGCCTACCGTTAAATAATACCCGGTACTCGGGCAAATAGCGAGTGCGCAAAATAGCACAATAACATTTCTTCAAAATGTCTCTCACAACCCGTTAACTTATGAAGGATATATAAAAAAAACAACGTAAGCCGTCAGAGGGGCTGACTACTGTCACTCCATGATTGGAATCGGAGCTGTAGGTACCTAGAGGTCGCTGACGTCCCGGAGCACAAGTGCAGCAGTACCGGGCGCAGCACTCACCGGACATTCCAGCCTTCCCATGGTCCTACCAACCGTGTGGTTATACGGAAACCTACGCTCCATGTCCCGATAATCTACCCTTTCTACGCTATTACCTAGGTCTTGGTAGTATATCGGTCCCTCTACAGCTTCTGGTACGTAAGAACGTACTAAGGAATCCATGAGCACTCACCGGGCAACCCTCCAACCTTCCCATGGTCCTACATCCTACCAACCGTGTGGTTATACGGACAGAATCGCTCATAGATGCCTACTCGGGTAGCTCATCCTTCTACAAAAACCTACGCTCCATATCCCGGCACTATCCCCCTTCTGGGGCATGCACCACGGTACTCAAGTGAGTTACTCGTGCGCTGAAGGCTCACTACCATTTGTCCATGACTGGTATGTACCGGAGCTATTATGTCGCCCACTACCTACTAACCACTGAAGCATAAGCTAACTTGGAACCCAGCTTAAGCCGTCAGTGAAGCCGACTACTACTTTTCCATGAATAGAACCGGAGCTGTAAAGCACGCTCACTTCTCGGTACACATACGCGCACCTCCCCAAACCGCTCGGCTGCGTAGGCCGGTTCATATGTCCAGCAGCATGAACTACTTGATATCCAGGCAACTCACTCACCGGGCAGACCCAATCAAATCTAGGAAATGTTTAACGTCCCCTTACCAACCAATAGCTTATGAAGCAGACGATTAAACTGGCAAATACCAGGACCTGCGAACAGTAGGTCTTGCTGCTGGGATGCAATTTCACTCACCGGGCAGTCGGGCGCAAGCAGCGTGATGTACTTGTGCATGAGCGCGGCGATGCGCGGGTGGCGCTTGTACACGGAGCCGTCCACCGCCACCGCCACAAACGGACGAGCCATGCGCCGCAGCAGCACGGAGATACCTGCCGACCGCAACACACGTCATATAGGCTATACCACCCTTCAGGCCACAGCGGCGGCGGCTCGGGGAGCGGCGCGCCAACGCAAATCTATGCATTCAAACGCGCCATTCCTTGCGTCGCCGCCGCCGCCCCGTTCCCGCTGACTTCGTGTCCGTAGCCTCACGCTGCCGATGATCTGTCGTCTCGGCACACGATACCATTTCTTATTCATTTGCTTCAGTCCGACAGACGATAGAGTGGCACGCTATAAGCAGTGATCGTGGTGTAAGGTAGAGCAGGTGCTTACAGACGGAGACGAGTTGCGCGGCGCGGTTGGAGATGACCTGCGCGACATACTGCGCCGCGAGCGCGTCGGCCGCGCCTAGCTCGGCGCCTGCGCACGCGCGCCGCAGTACTGCCAGCGTCTGCTCCGTCTCGCCGAGGCACGCCTCTCTGCGCACAATACACCTTGCTTATTTTATCGTCTCAACGTAATAAGGGCACGAAATACGCTACGGTACGTAAAAGCTAAAGGGAAATCCAACAGAGGAGGTGAAAAGATTATGGACAATAGTGGGCTGGGGCCCCCTGAATAAAATACTGCCTAGACATTTTTTGCTACAAGTTACAAACGTAATCCTTTTTATCTAACTAGGTTCTGTAAAATAAAATCCAATGTCAAATGAAATTGACGATGGCGTAAAAATTACAAATCAATTTTAATCTGTACATTTTTTCTAAAATGCGAAAATGCCACTATTTCTTTCCTTCAAAATAAACTTACCTATAGTTTCCTCAGAACAAAACCTTCTAACTACAAAAGCAAAGGTAGCTTGCCTTCAATAAGGTAAAATTTTACCACCCACCCTTTACATCGTTACTATTTTATAGAAACTTAACAAACGGTGCTAGCGAACTTAGCAAACGGTCTGTTCTATACCGAACTTTATTTATTTTATTTTCTTTATTTTTCATGCAGAGTAGCATATTTTGAAATGTTATACAATTGTTAGGGAATTATTTCAAGTTAGGTACATAACCTTCTTTATCTATAAAAATATTTAAAATGTATCTAAATTTAATGATGCAATCATTGTATCAATTTGACATGCCTATGTTATATGTGTATAACTAAATGGTCAATAAATGAATTTGAATCGGAATCTTTATTATTGTAATACTGACTCCTCGAACAGGCTGAGGTCGGCAGTACAGAGCGCGTCGTGCGGCGGCGCGGCTGGGAACAGCCCCGCACGCGCCAGCGCCGCCAGCGCCTCGCCCAGCACTGATCCCAAGTACTTGCCGCCGATGCACTTCTCAAACCTGCACATCACACGAGACATCACCATAAAATCAAATAAATAAAATAATAATTCTAATTAGTCCGTCAGTTAGATCAACAAAAAATACTAAACACGTATTTTTTTATTTATCAAATCAATAGAAATTGACGGAGATAAAGAGCGTTAAAGATCAGGCTCGTGACGTCACGGCTAGGTAAAAAATGTACTATATCTTGACGTCACGCGGAACTTTAACGCACTATATCTTTGTTATTTTTTGTTTAATTGACAAAATAAAAAATACGTGTCCATTATTTTTTGGATATGTAAATGACGGACTAATTAGAATTTTTCAGTCGTCTAGCTTATTATCTGATGGTCTGATATCCGTTCTACACTTTTACGGTGCCGCAAAATACACTGAGCACACAAGCAGGAAAAAATCGGCAAATTCAAAAGAAAACAACGCGCCCCGTTTCCTGGGAAAGGCTGAGGCCGTCGACAGATAGAGGAGTCGCTCACGTGAAGGAGTTGACGAGCAGCGAGCGCGCGTCCACCTCGCGGTCGATGTCCGTCTTGATGAAGTCGATGCAGCCGTTGTCTCCGAAGGCGCCCCACTCCACGTCCACGCACACGTCCTGCACGCGTGCGTGCGCCGCCTCCCAGTGCGACACTCGCGCCGCTCGCTCCATGTAACAGCCGTTCGAGCCCGTGCCTAGGATCACGCCGATCTGCAACACGCATACAGGTCTAACCTCCCTCCCTCTCGCTCGCACTATTCAACAATACAAGTCTAACCTCCCTCCCTCTCGCTCGCACTATTCAACATTTTTGAAGATATAAAATCACTGAACGTAGTTATGCAAAATAGCAAACCTTCACGGCCTAGACAATAACAATACAAAGGTTCAGCAAGAATATCATTTTGATTCTATCACGTTTACTTACCAAAAAACTTGCATCAATGTGATTAATTTTGGTGCAAATATTTTGGTAGGAAAACGTGTTGGGTTCAACATGATATTCTTGCTGTCAATTTTCATACAGTTTTGACAGTTTCTGCGATATATATCTAATAGAATCAAATATATCAAATCGTCAGAATCAGGCCCCAGGTTGCAAGCCCATCGCCGCTTTTATTGGAACACTAACCTAGCACATACCTTTCGAACAGAAATAATTCGAAATAGTTTGAGGGCATCCCGGTTTCCTCACGATGTTTTCCTTCGCCGTTTCAAGCTCGTGGTAATGCTCAAATAATTTTTCGAAGCGAAAAATTCATTGGTGCACGGCTGGGAATCGAACCCATGACCTCCAGATCTTAAGTCGGATACATCCCACTAGGCCACCACGGCCCTCAATTAAAGCTTTATAATAAACTACCATTAGGAATAACGAGACTTCAAATAAACGAGTTTAAACCAAAAATAAAATCATTTCCAGAAAATCATTCATTCTATAATATCAATGAATACTTAAATTCTTAATTTAATGACATGCAATAATTTATTGAATTCATTTCTTCCTTAGGGTTCCATAGGGTTATCATAGTTTTCTTTTTTAGTTTTTTTTTTAAGGTGCTGACTATGTTGTTCAATTAGGCATAAGAAATATTATTTTCTTAAACATGCTTGGAAATTAGAGCATTATTTTAACAACCTTCTTCGAGATAAATCGAAATTGCTGTACCGGCCCAATACATGCGAGCAGCGGCCGGTAAAAGTTGTATGAAAATTCATATCTGTCGTGTTTAGCGACCAAATAAATTACTATGTAAACTCATATCTGACGTGTTATTTAAAAGTGGAACGATCTTTTACTGCGAAACAGTGCCACCAAGGAGGTAACTAATCAAAGGATTTATTTAAAATTCGAACTGGCTTGCAAATAGAATGCTGTTGAAAAATGTAGGTACAAGTTCTGCCTAGGAACTATTATGTTTTAATTTCCGCGCACTATTTGAGAAAAGTACTATACAAGCCTTAGCCACAACTATGTAGGCATTGATGGACAAACGTGTAAATGTGAGCCGAGGCGAAGCCGATTGCTGGCCTCTGCAGTAATGTACTATTGCTGTATCTTGACCTGCCAATGTTATGTGAATAACGAAATGGTTAAATGAGTTAAATGATATACTGCAGACTACGCGTGGGACTGACGGACAGGGATAGTGAGGGGAGGAGGGAGCGCTTACCCCACAGATATAGGAAGACAACTAGATAAAGTCTTAAAATTCAATACGGCTGATATCTACTTTCTTATGTCCAATATCATCAGTTAGAAAGGGATGCATACATATATCAATGCGACTTCAAAAAGTTAATCGTACCAGGTCGCTCGAAAAAATTTCTATGCAGAGGGCTTACCACAGGTTTTTATAGTTTACGTAAACTTTATAAGTTTCGGTATCTTTCCATACATTTTCAGTACAGCGCCTCTAGGGAAACGTGCATGAACTACGAAAATGTAAGGAAAGATACCGAAACTTATAAAGTTTTCGAAAACTATCAAAACCTGTGGTAAGCCCTCTGGTTCATGCAAATGCTCTGGTACGAAGTCGCAGAAATCGCATAGAGATAAAGTATGCATCTCTTTCTAGCTAACATATATGGACATAAGAAAGTAGAGATCAGCCGTATGAGTTAATGTTCAGAGCATAAATGAATTTCAAGACTTCTTCTATGCTTTAGTTGGCTTACCCCGACGTGCGGGTGCTGCATAGCACCGGCGACTAGCGTGCCCGTGGTGTCATTGAGCAGAACGCGCACGGCCACGCGCAGGCCGCGAGCGCGCAGGCAGCGCTGCAGCAACGCCGCCACGTCCACTCCCGCCAGCCCGCCGCACTTGAAGCTCTTCGTCCACGTGATCAGCTCGCCCGACGAGATCGAGTGCTGCTTCATCGGGAACGAGAATGTGAACCCTGCAGACATAAAGACGCCTTCAAATAGCTGTCTAAACTAACTGAAGTCACGCTTTGGGCCTCCTGTTTACGGGTATTTTCTATTTTGATTACTTTCAAACAAGATCTGAGTGAAGTCACATGTCGATTAGAAAGAATACAGCTGTGCAAAAAACTAACTTATTCTTTTTGAAGGATAATGAAAGACGTAGCAAAGTATTTTAAATTTTTTCGAATTAGAAATTCAACACATAAGGTGCGAAAACGTCTCTCCATCGTACTGGACACACTCGTATAGTCTGCAGTGGTTTACTGCAACGGAACGGTTTACGCGCCTACAACGACGGCCGACCGATACTCACTATGTCGTTTCTACTAGATAGCCCTATTTGCCCCTGTACCTGTACGAGAGCCGACCTCAATATCGTTTCGGATTTCGCTATAGCGGTGGCAACTTTCTGGTCTAAACAAATTTAACCTAATTTTTCAACAGGACAAAATATGTCTTGAGATTTCCGCTAAGTGACGCGTGTGTAAATTAACTAAACCTAGGTATTTTGAAAGAACATTGACTCTAAAGAAGAATGGACGTTATCTATGAATACTAGAGACAGGGCTCACCCAGTGAGAACTCCTCGTTCTCCATGCCCTCGGAAGTGAGGAAGTCCAGTACGCAGTCCGCCAGGAATCCGAACAGCTCATCCCCGGGGCCGATGCGCATCTCGTCGCTGAGACACACAACATAACGTAAAGCCTTCTATTTATAGGAAAGAACTAGTTTCACGTATGGGGTCTCATAGACCATTTGTTTTGTTATTTTACCGACGCTTCTAGGATAAGAAATCAAAATAACAAAGTACTCATAATCAGTTACGGTAAATATACGAAGCAGGCTGTGTAGTGTAGAACCTACCTGATGTGGTAATGCTTGACGTCCTCCCGGACGAGTCGCCCTGCCTTTAGCTCCAGCAGCAGTACCCTGAAGTTGGTTCCTCCGAGGTCCAGCGCTAGGAACACGCCTTCCTCTGAAAACACAACCCACCTAGGTTAACGTGACTAACGTATGTACACTCAAGCGATTTCAGCGAGGCTGATAAAATTAACTGGAAACTTCTCAAAAATGGAAACACTGTTCTATATTTTTATTCGTTTGTTCTTGTTCCGAATATTGAAGATCTGCGCGCTGGTTCCATTCAGTTTCCGTAACACCTACCTAGTACCTAGTAGGTAGGTATCTACATATACTTTTTTAGAGCTATATTTCCTTCGCTCTGCATAATCCCATCACTTCAAGACTAGAATAAACTGTTCCGGTGCTATACATATTCAGCATCCAAATCAAAACTGTTTCCGATCCTTTCACTTGAAATCGCCATTTGTAAATAAATATTTAAAACTGCGCTGACAGGCTGGAGGGAACGTTCCTTGTATAATGGGTGCCCTAAGGCCAGGGAAACATCAACGCAGACGAGGTAGTATGATATTACGTCTTCGTGTTGATATGACAAAAACAGTGTATGATAGGGGTATGTGTGACAGTTCACGGGTACCTGTTCCATCTGGCAGCTCGGGCACGTAGGTGTTCTCCATCTGCAGGCTGGAAGGCAGGTCGGCCAGGCCGCGTGCTACCTCGTCTGCGAACACGGCCGCCAGCCGCCGCAGCGCCGCGCCGCCTAGCACCAGACTCGACAGCCGCCGCTCCACCTGCACACCACGGGCCTACATCATCTCATCACCTGGGGGCCTCCGCCAGGGCTGGCCGCTAGCGTACCAAGAACTAAGCTAATGCCCATCTCTGTTATCTGCTCGCTTAACGTCTTAAGCCAACTTACCCAAGATATTATGTCTTTCGAAGCACGACAATCGAAATGCAACTAAGAACATTTATTCCTAGTTACCTACAAACCTACTTCAAATAGTTTATGCGAAATAACAAGCATGGAAAAGGAAAACAATTTGAAACAAAATCATCAAGAAGAGAAAGAAGTAAAATCCTAAGAACCAATTTAGTATACTTATGTAAGGTGCCTTCAGTGTAGTGTGTCAACTTGAAAGGTACCTATGTAAGAGAAACTTCAATAAAAAGTAAATTTATAAATTAAATGTTGATTTATAGAAAATCCAATGAAGTAAAGTGTCGAACATTGATGGATTGGAGTGCTTATTTGATAGATGATCAGGCGGTTGGTATTGAAGCTCATCCATCTTAATAAAATTTATCACTTATTGAATTAGTTCTTTCTTAGGTCTGTACGCCGACAACTTTCTACTTTCTTGCTTTTCTTTTTATGCTTACTTACATAATTATTTTTTAATTTTAAATAAATATTTTTACTAAGAAGTTATACTTCGCACCTTCAAGTAATACCTAAGTAGTGGCGTTTCACTGGAACTAGAAGATCAAGTCAACTCATATCCCACTGGTTTTACAGGTCCACATTAAAAGTGAATAAACTCATTGCACCTCGCTCGCAAACTATTGTTGCAAATAACATCATCTATTCTATTGTATTACAAGAGAATATTTGCTCGGTCCTCTTGATTTACAAGCAATAATCTTTAAATACACGAGTTAAAGCGACAAGATAAATGGCAACAGTCGCACTTAATGCTGCTCGCTGATAACAGCAACGTGAGGTTAATCTGATGGCCGGTGCGGTTCGGCGCATGAACCGGCGACCTCCACTTATCTGGACTTCACTTATAACAGCTTAGAAGGAGTCAATACTTGGTTGACCTTGTGGTAGAGAAAAGCAGAAGCTACGCAGAACTGAAGGCGTAGATAATTCTTTATTAGCCGAACTATTCGCAACTTGGGTTGCGTAACCTTTCTTACAGTTTATTTATATCCAAATATTGAAATATGAATTATAGATTAATACTAAATGTAGTACCTATAATAAGTAGGATAATAATTGTAGTCCACTTTTAGTGTAATATTTCTAGAACCGAAAACCCCATACTCTAAAGGTATGGGGTACCTAGATAGGTACCTATGCCTCAACTTGAGTACTGGGTAAGAGCAAAAAGAGTTACCTACTGCAAATAATGAGCTATGCAAACACCTCAGTAAATAAAGAAAACCGCAAACGTGTATCAGCTCACTGGTGGTGAATTTCCTTTGATAAGCAAAGCCGCGGCAACTAACACTCGTAAAACAATAAAAGCCAAGTTATAAGGCGGCTGTAAAATATGACATTTGATAAGAATTGCTTTTACGATAACGCGATTCAAAACAATAGTAAGATCATGGAATTACTACTACATAGTTGGTGTGCCTTTGCAAAATAGATGACACATTTTATATTGTAACAAATAGATATGCGTTAATAAATACCGAAGAGAGAATTTTGTTAAAAAAATATTGAAAACAGAAGAGTAAAGATGTGTGAACACGTTAATCGACATGACAGCTTAATACGGCATCATAGAGGGAAAAGTAGAAGGAAAGAGAGAGACGTAGGGGAAGACCAAGGATAAATTATATGAGCCACATTAAAGAGAAAGTACCTAGATGTCATGTCGTGTTGTAGGGAAGCAAATTAGGGTGCTTTGGAAAGAGGCAAATGGAAGGAGCTGCATGAGTTGCGCCGACAAGAGCAACGCAACGACGACAAGAGCAACAAAGAGAACTATATCAATATATTATAGTTAGACGAATTTTATGTGATCTTTAGTTAAAATAATCAGCAAGAAAAACTAGTACAGGTTGAGACTACATTACAGAATTAAATGCTTATTAGACCACGCGGTGTTCATTCTGTCTTAGTAATACTGTCTATTCGAAAACTTTCAAAGCTTACGCTTTCGAGTTAAATTTTTAAGTACCGTAAAAGCACCCAACTATAATCCTAAGAGGCAACTATAATCCAACGACAATGCATGACTAAATCAATATTATCGGCTAAACGGCGACATCTAGCGGCAAATCGCGTAAACACGTTGCTAACAGAGATAAATTTGCCTGTCTCGTATGACAGCCGCCATTGTGGCGTCACCATTTGACGAATCAGCTCATTCGGAGTTGCAACAAAGTTTTGACACACGGTGAAGAGCTGCAAACTTTCGTACTTACCCTCTCATTGAAATCTAGTTATGTACTATTGAGTGATTTAGTTTTAAAGGTAAGTTATCTCTCTAGTAAAATAACTTAGAATTAATCAAACTTTTCAATTGTTTTATTTATGAAGTGAAAAATATTACAAAATGATACTTAGTGCCGAACTATAGTCCAACGGTTTTTTTGGACCATAGTTAGGTTCATAATTTAAATTAAGTTTGATGATATGTTTTAATTTTACAGATCGACAAATAATGAGTCAACCGCGAAAAAAGGTAGGAGGGCGACCCTACAAATGGTACTCTGAAGATAAAATGAAGAGCTGCCTCCGAGCCATTGATGATAAGGTTCTCACCCAAAGAGAAGCTGCGAATAAATTTAACATCCCACGAAGCTCCATTATACTTAGACGTAAGATGTTAAATGCTGGTAATACTAATACGAAACCAGGCCGTAAATGCGTATTTACTGATGAGGAGGAAAGAGCATTTGTCGATCATGTCATACAACTATGCGACTTCGGATTCCCAATCACTGATCATGACCTACAATTTATAGTAAAAATTTATGTGGATGGCAGTGGTCGTAACATTAAGCAATTCTCTAATAACTGTCCAGGAAGACATTGGATGAAGAACTTTTTAAAGCGGTACAAGAAAGACCTTTCCCAGAGGTTTTGCAGCAATATAAAGAGAGCCAGAGCGGCTATCGGCGAAGAAGAACTGAAGAAATATTTCGTCAATTTGTCCACGGAGCTGACTGACGTAAACCCTGATAATATATACAATTACGATGAAACCAACTTAGTTTATGACCCAGGCAAAAAGAAAATATTAACTAGGCGAGGATGCAAGTACCCAGAGGCTATAAAAAACGCGACTAAAGCTTCTGTGAGCATAATGATGTGTGGCAATGCATCAGGAACCACGATCTGCCCGCCTTATGTAAATTACAGGGCTGAAAAGCTATGGGACACATGGATGGAAGGTGGTCCAGCCAATACTCGATACAATAGAACCAAGTCAGGGTGGTTCGACGGCTGCATCTTCGAGGATTGGTTTTTTTCAACCATACTGCCGAATTTCAAAAAATCCGAGGGGAAAAAGGTTCTAATTGGCGATAACCTAAGCTCCCACGTAAATTTGAGAGTCCTGAAAGCTTGCAAAGAGGAAAACATAGCGTTTATAGCATTGCCCCCGAATTCAACCCATTTGACTCAGCCGTTGGATATCGCATTCTTTCGGCCAATGAAGTTACACTGGCGGGTGATTCTTGATGATTGAAAGATGACTCCCGATGGTAGACGTTTACCCACAGTTCCGAAGAGCGTTTTTCCTTCTCTATTAAACAAACTGTGGGTTAAAATATTAGTGAATGGCGGGGACAACCTTAAATCTGGCTTCAGAAAAGCAGGCATAATCCCTCTGGATGAAACCCAAGTTTTACGCCGCCTGCCTACATATAAGGACCCTAACCAAAGCATTGATGAGAGCGGAAACAACGTCAGTTTAATTTCAGCTTCTTTCACAAAGTTCCTTGAGGATAAAAGAAAGGAAGCAGTGGGCGGAAACACTACAACAACTCAAAGAAAAAAGAAATTGAACGTTGAAGCCGGAAAGAGTATATCAGCAGAAGAAGTAGAAAGGTCTCTTACCGAGCCATCGACTTCAGGAAAGCAGAATAACACAAAAAATTAAAAACAGGGCAAATCTGACAGTTGTTGCAAGTCATGAAGATAAAGTTAATCAGCCCTCAACTTCAAAAGGAAAATCTAACAAGGGAAGAACGTCAAAAAAGCGTGTTGTTAGCTCATCCGATGAATCTGATGAAGATCAATATTCCTTGGCGTCGGAGTCAGATGTCCGATTCATTGAGTTTGGATGATGCTACACGGTCCAGCAAAGATTTAGTAGCAAAAACAAACGATAAAAAAATAAACAAACGCCCAGTCAAAAATGATTATGTTGTTGTCAACTACGAAGGTGCTAGCTGGCCAGGCCAAATACAGAAAACTGATGAAGAAGGAGCCTACATTAAGTGCATGACCAGGTGTGGAATGGCCTGGAAATGGCCTGAAAAGGAAGACTGTATATTTTACTCATGGAAAAATGTTCTATTTTCCATTAAAATCCCAAAGAGAATTAGTACGAAGCGCGAACTGTACAATGTTCCAGAATTGGAGAGTGAATGGGGAATCCCAAAGAAATAATAAAAGTACCTTTTTAATGTTCCTGCTAGTGATAAGCTGATTTTTGATCTCATAATTCTAATTAACGTGCCTTAAGTTTTTTGTTGTTACGTGTTTTGTATTTTTGTTAATATTGAGAAGATTTTTTTTTCGTTTTTTGTTGACTAATATGTCAAAATAAAAAAAATTAGGTATAATGCACTTTTTTTCTAATTTTTATCGAACTATAAAATAAGGAATGATTTTAGTCCAGACTAGGCAGGTAACTATACGCCACATTTCCGAGTAATTGACCAATAATCATGTCATTTTGTTGCTGGATCATAGTTGGGGCCTCCTCATAACAACTATAGTCCAACTTTGAGTAAAAAATATATATATTTCTCAGTGATATAGAAACAGACTTCTCACATTATTTAAAAGTACAGTTTAACTTGTAATTATTAATTATTAAAAATTTTTTTTAGGAATCGTACATACAAAAATATTAGCCCAAACGTAAATAATACGTAATTTTGGACTAGAGTTAGGTGCTGTTACGGTACCTTTTACGTAAATTAGTACCTAACTTTGAGTGAAGATTCATTACCTACCTACACGTTGTTCAATCAGTTATATCAGTTTTTTTAAACCAGTTGAGTAATTTCCAATAAAGTAACATTAAAACTGAGGGCGGAAACGGAAATTAAAGATTTCGCATCGTGCAGCTCGTAGAGGGGTAATGCCTGTTCTCGGTTATGTTAGTACTCTACCTGTTTTTGGTTATGTTAGGTTGGTGCCGTCTCCTGCGTTCGATTACTTACATGTATAAATAAATACAATCAAGTATAAACGAGACCTAGTACCATTTACCTACTTAAAAGTATTAGGTACCTACATCAACAATCATAGTTATTTATTCTAGCTAGAAGATCCTATCTGAGTGAAATCAATCAAATAAGTCGAGGTGCGTGAGCGCAGTCCCACCTCACTCTTATAGAGCTCATTGCGCAGACGACATAAATAACTACTTACCATAAGGTAATTACCTAGTTATCTAGTACCAAACGCGGCAAGAGAACACGAGGGACAATCGAGATTTATAGACTTACAATATGTCTTAATACAGGCACTTAAGAGCTATCATTGCCAACCCCAAACAATAAAAAGACAATTGTTTAACGATATGTATTTAAATAGCATATAATAAACCGATTTTATTGAATTGAGGTGACAAAAGACGACGGGCTTATCAACGAAACACATAAAGGGCTCGCTGCTTGTCCTGGGAAATGCGTAGGAAAAGCCTACAGCTTAAAATCGGCCTGGCTTTGCTAGATACCTACTACTGTATCTACTGTAATGTCTCAACAACCGCAGTTAAGCCGCGTTGACACGATCAGAGCCAGCTCGGACCGAGTGAACTCTGATACCTACTCGGACGCAACTCGGATTGTGGCAACCCGTAATCCGAGCGCGCTCGGACGATGGCGTCCGATCTAAGTAGACTCGGACCGTGTTCTACTTTTCCGAGCTAGCTCGTATACGAGCTGGAAAACAAAATGGCGGCTAATGACAACAACCAAATCAAACAGTCCAAATTAATTTCCTTTTCCAAGATGCCTCATCTCTTTTCCGTCTTAGCTCCTCTATCAGCAAGTCTGCGACAATTCTGAAACTTTTTCGCACACAATCCGACATTTTTACATGTTGACTGATAAAAATAATTTGAAGAATGACGAAAATGATCCGAGTTAACTATGTTAGTATCAACAGCTATCCTAGTACACTCGTATGAAGCTACTCCTACGAGTCCACTCGGTCCGAACCTTGTACGAGCACGCTCTGCTCGTGTCAACGCGGCTTTACCTGAGCTGAGTGACTGCACATCTAACATGTTGGTCAAATACTCGATTTACAATAACAACTCATCAATATATTTCTTTTTCTGTTGCATTTTGTGACTATAAGAGCAAGACATCTTACATGTAGTTAGTTTACCTTCTGTGCCCGGATGGTGTCGTCTAGCCTTAGCGGTGGGGGCAGGAATTGTTCCTCCCATTCATCCCCGTAGGTTTCGTTGGTTCCGTTGGTGGTTCCATTGGTTCCATTGGTGGTACCATTGGTTCCGTTGACGACGCCGGCGCTGTGTCCGTTGATGCGCGTGCTCGGCACGCTCTCCACCACACTCGACATCTCACTGGAACTTACTGCACAAACCAAAAGACAAAGTATTAAACAGGACAATCAATCTAAACTTCTGGAGGCTTATTAAAAACGCAATCACTGCACTGAAGCGCGATGCCGCGCATCGAGGAGTACCTAACTATATTTAAAATATATAAATATATATATGATATATGAACTAATGTACGAACTACGGTACCTATCAAAAAATAACCACATCATCTGCCCATTACTTAGGATAGAAGCTGTTGGAGGATATCATCTTTCAGACTTCCACACACATACGCTTTCTCGGACATGCTCTCGCCCTAAATGTGACGCGGCTGACACATCCTAAACCCATTTTTATCCATTCTTATTCACATTAGCGAAGTCAGTAGTCAGTGGCGATACCTGCCTTCTTTTTCTTTCCAAATTTTTTTGCCGGTTGTAAATTACCTCCTTACAACTTGTTGTTTTTAGGGTTCCGTACCCAAAGGGTAAAAACGGGACCCTATTACGAAGACTTCACTGTCCGTCTGTCTGTCTGTAACCAGACTGTCTCTCATGAAATGTGATAGCTAGGATAGACAATTGAAATTATCACAGATGATGTATTTCTGTTGCTGCTATAACAACAAATAAGTACTAAAAACAGAATAAAATAAATAATAAAGATACAACAAACGTGATTTTTTGCCGTATTTTGCTCGATATTAATAACGGCAACAGGTAGACACTTGAAATATTCACAGAATATTTAGTTGTATATTCATTATAAAAAAATAATTAAATAAATTAAATTGAAAGAAAATAAATTAAGGGGGCTCCCATACATATATGTACGGAGGGTAGGGTAGGTACGGAACCCTTCGTGCGCGAGTACAACTCGCACTCAGCCGGTTTTCTTATGTTGTTGTTTGTGTTTTCTTATAAAGGAGGAGGTTCTTAATTCGGTAGTATTTTTTTCTTTTTCTTTAACCTGATTTGTTTTGTTTGAAATTAATTTATTCAAAAGTTTTTTGTACCTTTTTTATTAATTAGCACTCGACTACCGCCCAAGATCGAACTTCGTTGTATACTGAACAGCAACCCTGCGCAGGGCGCACCGAGCCGCGGTCTGCGCAGATTAGTGCAGTGCAGAGTCCACTTCATCTTCATGGCTCATGCTCAATTTATCATTTTGCGTAACTACTTTTCTTTGTTGACTCTTTTTTTTACTAGCCACTTTCGTCCAACAGCTGGGTAAAGAAAGACCTCTTCCAAATATTTACACATATCCTTGCCTTTGGCGGTTTCAGATCTTCCCGCCAAGGTTTCTCGGCCGCCAGAATTCTATGATTTCATTTAGATTGCAAATTCTGTACTTCCCACACCAGCCTATTTCAGTCCACTGCTGGACATAGGCCTCCCCTTATAAAGGGGGATATGCCCATAATCCTCACGCTGGTCATGCGGGTTGAGGATCGAATTCTGTACTTATTTGCCAGAAACCTGCGGGCTGCGGGGCCGGGCTGTGATGCGACCAGCGCCATGGATTAAGCGACAGTTCAAAGTTTTAAACAGTAGCCAGTAAATGATAAATGATTTTATTACTTAGTAGGATTAGTCGATGGGTGACGTGACGTTAATAAAGGTAGGTAGGTATATCAAAGGCATCCTAGATTAGATAGCTGAAAAAATTGTGATCTTATGATTAGTAAAGCTATATATACCTACCTACATAGGATTGAAAACCTTGATTTGAAGTTTTTCCTTTTTTTGGTTCGAGTTCATTTTACTTTTCGAACCGCTTTTCCCCTACCCCCTGCAAAAGGCTATTATTACGTATGTTTTGCCAAGTTGTGAAATTATTATCAGCTCAATGGGACATCGATTAAATAAAAATCCACAGGCCTTCCGAGTAGTTATACTTAGCAGCTAGCAGCACGTAGAGGCACATTCCACCTGTTATCGGCCAGGCGGCAGTAGGCACCTAGGTAGCATATCGTCGAGACGAAAGATTAACGACAATCAAAAACATAATCTGAAAGATTTATTATCGGTCTCCAACGAAATCGTTATTCTGCGATAAAAGCCATCGTGTGTGACCCGCGATGTCTATCTGCTTGATTTGCTATGCTGCGTGTATAATGTCTGTGAGAGGCTATGGCCGGTGGAGGCCTTCGAGGATCATTTCCAAGAGCAATTTCGTATAGTATTACAATGATTTTGCAACGTCATGGAACTTCTGCCAGGATGGAAGAAGCCTCTTTGAAAAGGTGTTTCGACCTCGAACTGAGGTTTCAATAGTTACGTCACAGTTTTATATTTTTAACTACCCAATTCATAATAGTTCTTTAAACCTCAGATAGCTAAAATGTTGTTTAAAAATCATGTCACCATTTTTAAGTACATCTAGTGTTATAAAATGACGATTAAATAATATGGAGGGGGAAGGTTAGATTTTAAAACATCGGTTTTCATTTGAAAACAACCAAAAATTGCCACAAAAAAGATGCACCAATTTGCACGTACCTAAACGATGTGATAAATTGTTATTCCACTCGTATGTTGTCACGGTACGGGTATTTAAATAGAGATCACCTCTCATGCAAAGTATACCTTCCGATAAGTATTTATTTTGTTTCACAAGTTGATTCATCCACAGAATAGAAAAAAAACAAACGCAACGGATGCTCAAGCGCATCGGCGGGGCTATGACGCAGAGGCGCGCCCACAGCGACCCCCCCCCCCCCCCCCCCCCCCATACCTTCCTGGCCGTGAAATGGATGGACGAGACGGGAGACGGTCCGTCAACGAAGGATAATGGCTGGCTGCTGCTTGCTGATGTATTCGGTACAACACAAGTACTTAATAGAGTAGGTACCTACTCGTCATAGCAATTAGTTACTCCTTACTAAGTACGTTGTAGGGTTGTCTATGTTTGCAAAAACGGATGCCGATATTTGAATAAATTATGGAATCGATAATTATTACTAAGACAAAATTGAAAATGCTTTTCACACTATTCTCGTTGGGAACCCACCTACCGCTCTGCAGATCCCAAACCATTCTTAAAATAATTCTGCTGACGTCACCGGCACTGGCCTAACACCGAATAACACTTTTTTATAGATATTTGACGAGCATTTACTATCTAGTACTACTTCCAAAAGGTCGGTAGTTGACATTCTGCCACACCCAGCTCTAATATTTGTAAACAAATATTGCTAAACTGCGCTATAACTAGCGAATACATTATTTTTAAATAGGTACAACAGAAAGCTATTTAAACAATGACGCTGTATTCACAGCTCTACCGAATTTCAAAAGCAGATTTCGTCTTGAAAGTATTATACGACGGAATATTCGGTTGATAACTGCGTCTGTCTGTATCTGATAAATTATAATGTCTACATGTAATTGCGCCTAATAGGATTTCTTCTCTGCTCAACAATGAATAACGCAAAATACTAATGTAGAGCCTTGGCAAAAATAAATACTAATTAATTAATAAGTATTTAATAAATTATCAAGTCCAAGGATTCAAGTTTCCTGGTGCGGCCGACCCTAGGTCGGAGTCTAGACTACGCCAAGATATGTTGATTGATTGAGCATGTTCGAGAAGTTGAAAGAGCTCTACAATAAACAACGTAATAACAAACAGCTATTATCATTACCTAAGTACCTATTTTGTGAGGAAAATTGTAGAGCAGGGCTGATGTCAGGGTCGGGGCTATCTTCGGGACCTCTCAGATAGTGAACACAAAGATATTAATAAGATAATCCGCGCTAGCTCTGGTTCACAGCACACACTTGAAGTTACTTCTCAAATAGGTAGGTAGTACAAAGAAACTAGCTTTTAATGTCATACTAGCGACCCTAACCGCCTCGCATGAGTACAATGTACCTATTTACGCTAATGTGGTGTTGTTCCCACACAACTCTTCAAATTTCGATGAATCTTGGAATATAGTTAAGTTAAATAATATTTATTATTTTTTATTATTTTTTTATTTTTAATATATATATTTAATATGACGGATGCTAGTAGATACATAATAAACCTTCTGGAAGAAATTATCTAAGTAACCTAGTGATAACCCTATTCAAATCCGTTGCGATGTCTGTTAAACTAGAAGATTCAAAAGCAATAGAATAAAATGTTATAAATAGCTTCCACGAATCTGAAAGGAAACGCACCCATCTTCTATTTACACAACCATTTATACAAGCAACTATTCAAATTATAAGAAACTCAACAAACGTGACAAAAAATTGGATGGCAGCTTTTAGGGGTTCACGGTCAAACATGGATTCCATAAAAAAATACTGCCTGTCTGTTTGTCAGAGGACACAGCCAGCAAAAACAGATGAAGGAGCGAGACATGTGGAGACATGGGCCATGGGCATCGAAATAGAAGGCCATGGGTATGTGTGAGAGAGGTGGTGAGATCGAACTACACCAAATGACGTATGACACCGAACTACATCGAACTAACAGGTTCTCTGGATTAGAGGCTCCCCCATATAGACGCATTATTACCGGTCGATAATACTGGATGCGTTATTGCGATATCTGTTTTTAGTACATTATGTATGAGGACGGCTACTAGATTACACACTGCTGCGATAATAGCGGGTCAATAGAAGTAGAATGCTTTCCTCCGTCCTGCGATATTCCGATAGGAGTTCTGAGGACATTTGTATTGAGACGCATACGAACCCGTATTATCGCAATAACACATCGGACAATAATACCGGACGCCGTTAGAGAAAACCCTGCCTTATTACGAAATAGGACTAATTAGAATTCATCAATAGTCATTAACATATCCAAAAAATATTAGAGACGTATTTTTTCTTTTGTCAATTAAACAAAAAATAACAATGATATAAAGCGTTAAAGTTTTGAGTGACGTCACGATATAGTACATTTTTTACCTAGCCGTGATGTCACGAGCCCCCACTCCCGAACTTTCACGTTATTTATCTCCGTCGATTTCAACTGATCCGATAAATAAAAAAATACGTGTCCAATATTTTTTGTTGATCTAAAGTCAACAGTTACAACAATAAGTCCGTCAGTTAGATCAACAATCTAATTCGATCAAAGATTTTTTTTTTTAGCCATTCGTCCTGAGAATAAAAACGCAGTTCTGTGCAAGGAATTGGGACGCATTATCGCAAAAACGTATCCGCATATTATTGACCGATCTTCTTCTTCGTATGAGCTAGTGGCCAAATCTGGTGACGCAGTTTTTAGGCCGCCCGAAGGCCTCCGACATGGCTTAACGACTCTAAAAGCCGGGACCAACATCTTAACGTACCTTCTGAAGCACGGCACCGCTCAGATTTAATTGCCACTAAACTGTCACCCATCACATAGGCGCGTTATTGACCGACAATAACGCGCCTATGTGGGTGTTTGGTGGTGTAGATTGCTCATAGGTATAGATGTCTACATCTATACCTATGAGCAGTGCCACAGCCAGTGCATTGTGACAAGCGCACAGCGCAAATAACGTCTGTAAGTAATGTTTATATAACCGACAAGCAGCGTTGCGTTGCGTGAGCTGAGTAGTTACTACACGGTGATTTATGTCAATCAAAAAACATTGATCAACCGCTCATAAGTAGGCAGGTAGGTAGTTAGCTAGTGTCGTGGTCTGCTCTCCTAGTAAAGAGGCTGCTTTAATGAAGGTCGCGTAGTTTATGGCGCATATAAAAAGGCAAATCTACATTATTTCTCCTTTTAGAGCATATAGCTCACGCTCGGTCTAAGAACATAAGCTATGACTATGACCCTTCCAGCCGGATACAAATGATTGTTTTTAGACTGTAAGTGCTGTAAGGAAACTAGTAACTATCAATACCTACGTATCAAGGAGGATATCGCAGGTTCGAAGTCGGCCTGGGTCCAACCAATACAAATTATGGCAAATAAATGCATGCTTAGTTACCTATAAGCCGGGGTTACACATGCCCGTAGCTTGCATACTAGCATACCAGCTCCTTGCACGTGCCAGCTGCGGTCATGTATATACGCTAACTGGCATGCCTGTAACTGGCATACATGTAGCTAGCACATCATTTGATTTACTTGCATGCCCGTTGAGGGAGGGGAAGACGCCCCGCGTCTTTCCCGCGTTCCCTCCCTCCCGGTTGCCAAACTGGCACGTGTGAATAGACGCGACAGCTACGGGCATACCAGTAACTGTATCGTTGTTGACGTAGGTGCCTGTTTTTTGTTTCGCGCAAGAATAAGTACGACTGGTACGAGTCACGAACTGTCCTGTGTATACGCGATGGGAATACTGGCATGCAAATGCAAGGGCACAACTTGCATGCCAGTATTACTTGCGAATGTATCCGCAGTGTGCCAGTTACTCGTACATGCCCGTAACTTTTAATGCCAGCTACTTTGCCGATTTACTGGCATGTGTATCCCCGGCTACAAGCTCAGTAAGGCGTACCTAGTTATGTCCATCGCATCCACAGATAATTTTCCAGCCTATTATTACGTAGTTTAATACTCATGACACGAGTAATGGGCAAAAAACATAAAAAGTAACAATTTGTTACCGAGATCAACATCTATCAACAACACAACAACAACAACAGCCTATTCAGTCCACTGCTGGACATAGGCCTCCCCTATAAAAGGGGGATATGCCCATAATCCCCACGCTGGGCATGCGGGTTGGGGATCGCAGGGTACAGCTTCTCGCACCGCCGACGCTGCTGCCCGTCGGCGGCCAGGGGATTTAGCTGTGCCGGTGTTAGGCTGCGCTATTCCGCAATCAGCCGGCCGCCAGAGCCCTTTGTTAGTTAGCAGGGTGTACCACGTGCAGGTGAGGTTGGCTTGGGTTCCGGAGATGGGGGTTGGAACCCCTTACACACCCCAACATCTATCAGCTAGCGAGAATCCTGCGAATATACATAGTTACATACCTACCGTCTGCCTTGTCCAAATTATTGTGGGCATCATTATAAGGTTTCATTCAATTTTGTTATTAGTTGGGGGTGGTAAGGCTCAGATAGATGAGGGTGTACCGTGTAACGAACTTGACTCGATGCTTTGATAAAACGCAACATTAATATAGCAACAGTAGTAGATATATTCGATGCAATGCAATCTGAAAGATCCCTTTGAAGAAAGGCCCTTTACCACCTGGATACTTTCCAGGGTCTCATTTACTAACTCAGTTGCACTTCAAACACAGAACACTATTACTCCACAGGGGAGACTTCAAAATGTTAAGCACCAGTCCTGTTTTTACAAACTTTGACAGTTTGTCAATTGACGTCTTTGAATTTTGACAGATGAAATATCAAAGATTGCAAAAAAAGTCCGGTGCCGAATATTTCGGTGTGCATCTGACACAATTTACACTGCCCCTGATATATGGGCATAAGAAAGTAGAGGTCAGCCGTATGAGTTGATGTTCAGAACATAAATTTTAAGACTTCATCTAGTTCTCTTCTATATATGTGGCATCTGAGTTAGTAAATAAGGCCCCTGATGTCATGTCGCCTTGATTCTGCAGATGCACCCCCCGCTCTGTCCGTCACATCTATAGTAGTTTGTGCTCTGGCCGGTAGGGAGAGGCGGTTAGCAACAAATTGGGACATTTGGGACTCAACACGCGAAGATGACCCCCGCCGCGCCGCCCCTGCCTGCCGATGTGCCCAGCCGGGGTCATGTGAGCCAGGTCTCTTAATCGACCGCCAAATTGACGCAATAGCTTCAATTGGCAACACTATCGACCAATTGGCACTTTATGCAGCTAAATGTGCAATGATGCTCAATCTAAATACCATAAATAACAATAATTATAAGGACATGATTACACCAAACCAAACTCCCGTGTAGGTAATCTAAGTACGACACGTTTTTCCGATCCGTTTTTTCAATCTTTGTTGTGAAAATTCTCTGAAAAGAGAAAAGGTAGTTTTGTTTGCACAAGACGCAATTGTTTAACTTGTTATCAAAACTGTACAAGTAAGCTTGGGGCCCTTCAGCACATGAATACCCTACGCCGACTCCAACCACCAAGGTTACTTCCTGCGACACCAATCTCACATCGGCATATTGCTGTTTTATCTTATCACCCAAATCAAAAAGTAATGATTGACTACTCGTTAGATAATAACGTAAACGTCCTTATTTAAATATTTCTCTGGTTCTCGGAATGGAACTGCAAATAGAATTATGTCCCAGTAGGGACCCTAATAGGTACATAATAGCAAGCATTGTAATAACTTGATCCTAATAAGTACACTAAGTAAGCTGAAGAGATTACAGATATAAGTTTTTTTTTAATCAATAATGAAAATCAAATGATTGATTGGACCAGAATGCATATAGACAAGAACACTTCTATTTGGAATTTAAAAGTGTGCGTTGAAAAGGTATAAATCATAACGACTCAGGTAGGTACAGCACCTATCATTGCACAATAACGTTAGTTCAAGGTTAGCCATTCTGAGGCACGACGCCGGCGTTGTGTTCTGTGAGCAAAGACTTTAATAAGGGGTGTGTTTACAGACCCACCCCCAAAGAATAGCGCAGTGGCGGCAAACACCCCCGAGCCCCCATCCCACGCACGCACGATAACACAGATAAAACAAGCTGATAGTGTCAAATTATTTGTTGTTCGTAACAATTTGTTATCGCGCGCCGCCGAAAAAACCCATACTTATTATAACCTGTTCCATGAATAATTATTTGAGTAGGTACAAGTAAGAAATTACTCTATTTATGCATTACCTTAAAGGACCTCTAATTCCTCTGATTCAACATGTCACGATGGATTATTAATTTTCATCATGTTAGAGTCATGTTGTGATTCCCATAATTATCAAGTTACTAAAGTTACATTGAGTACATATATGACATAAAGAAACGATCCTGTCCAGGAGAAACGACAGAGGGTCTAGAACATGAGAATTTAGTGCCTCTGTGGCGCAGTCGGCGAAGGTCCGCCTGGGACGCAGAAGGTTGCGGGTTCGATTCCCGCTGCGGGACAAATGTTTGCATGTTCTGCAGATATTTGTCTCGGGTCTGCGTCTTTTCTATGTATGATATGTATGTATTTACAAAAAAATGTAATATATCAATCTTGTGGTTCCCATAACACAAGGTCTGCTTAGTTTGGGACTATATGAATGCTGTGTGATAGTCCAGCATTATTAGTGCTATGACCCGGAGTAGAGATATAAATGATCAGTGGTCCATTCCAGCGCTATGAACGAAAACAATTCATGATGCAATGCAGGCACAGTAGTAGCATAGATAATGCTGTAGGTACGTCTCTTTTGTCACTGTACTAGGTACATAGATACATTTGCATTATCTTCATTAGGCGACTTTTGGAGGTGTGTCCGACTCATTCAAGTGCATTTATCAATAACCGGCGATTTCTCGAGCTCCGCGATTTCGTTTATGTTTATTTTGGTCGGAGCTTACGAGTTACTGATACATTTGATCTGTTGTTGCGGAAATATAATATAGTAAAAGTTTTTTGTTTAAGATAAAAGCGTTACCTAACATTATTTTTATCGTATTATTAGGTATTTATTGCTCATTGTGCCCAGGTAACTGTGCCGTGCTGGTGTTATGCTGCGTTATGTCGTAATCAGACGGCTGACAGAGCCTCGATTGTTAGTTACCACGGGCGGATGGTAAGGTTGGCTTGGGTTCCAAAGATGGAGGTTGGAACCCCTTACACTCCAATTGATAGGTAGGTAGGTAGGTATGTAAATCGTGGACGAACTTCGAAGCAGCACAAAAGTGATAATGTAGTTAATGAATATCACTTAGCACGATTGGATTTGCCAAAGGAATCAACATCACCTGTGTAAACAGTAGATCAGTCGTAAGTCCGCATTATCGAATACTAGATTCAGCTACGTAGGTAGTGTTACGTAAACGAGTCAGTCTGAATTCTGTTTATTTTTGCCGTGAAAGCTATATTTTAATACATTGTTAGTATAGGTATATTACATTATATTGCTGTTTACAAGTTCTTGAATACGCATAAACTCAAATATGCAACGATGACCCTGTTAATAGTAAGGTATCTCTAACCGTCCGATTCTTTTGAATTTGTCAATGAAGGCCCGAGATCTTACTAATTCTATTTAAAAAAAATGCTGGACGTTATCACACAGCAACCTGTAGCTCCAAACTAAGCAGAGCTTGTATCATGGGAACTCATGACTGATAAACTACTTATATACATTTTTTTTTTTGTAAATACATACATAATATACAAAGAAAATAGCCAGGGACCTGATTCTGAGGAATAGATATTTATCTATTCCTAAGTCTATTTCGAATTGATATCATATCGCTTCGTAAGTCTACGATCATATCGAACACACACCAAAATGCGTATTCTGAGGCACAATAGATAATCAGATTAGTAGACATGTCAATAAGTATGTTCATTCAATCAATTTACACAGACTATATCATCTTGTTTTTGCCAAGATACGTTCCGTTTTATGTCGGATTTCTCGATTTTATCTAATCTACATAATTTCACGTAAAAAGACTACTTTCTTGCTAATACTTCTTGTGAAACGGAACGTTAGTGACATTGTTGACAAACATGGAAAAAAATCAAATACGGTTGAAAATGTGCGACAATTTAGTAAAAAAGCGAAAGGCTTACCCGAGCACAGCTCAAAGAGCTCGACTTGTAAGCCTTTTAGAAGCAGATAAGGAATTGCGAGCGGGGAAGTTTTCGGCTTCGTTCACAACAAAAGAGGCCTCCGCGCGTTGGAGCAACATCGGGGAGGAGTTAAACTCCATCCCCGGTGCAAATAAAAAGTGGCAAGATTGGCGCAAAGTAAGTTGACTTATGATTTGTTTATTTACCTATCGCTATTAAGGTCATAGCCCACATACACGGCTCTGCTTCAACACCCAAACTAAAACGACTTCGAGCAACTTCGAAAATGGCCACGGGGCAGCCAGTCGAGCAGTCTGATATTGGGAAGCTTGCTGACACCGAGTCTGTCTGCTAATTTATGTTGTCAATATAAACTATATCGCAAGGCCACTACTTAAAGCCCATATTTGAATGATATTTTATTAGTCGGGTGGTAGCAGAGTCGTTGTTCTATGACTTTAAGGCATATACAAAGATATTTCGATAGTAGGTACCTACTCAAGTATCTAAGTACCTACTTCATAGGTCGATTTTACATCAAATTTGATTACTGCTGCAAATTCAGCCTCTTCTACGATATCAGCGACGAATCCACTAATTAATTCTTCCATTGTAACCCAGCGAACTTTTTTCCGAAATCGTGTAGCAGAAAAGTCAAAAGTGACGTCTGACGTACAACATCAAACATTCCGTTTTTTGACTGCACGACGCATGCGTGTTGCGCCGGTAACTCAATATCGATTGTTGACTTGAGGAAGTCGAGTGCTCCTTACCACTCGATGCATATCTACCACTTTATCATAGATATTTATCTACAGTGACTTTCCGAGAATACTGAAAATTTCAATTCTACCGAATTTTGACAGTTCACGCGATATATATCTAATGTGATAAATATATCGAATCGTCAGAATTGGCCCCCTGACCTGAGACGAATATCTACAAATAATGCAAACATTTGTCACGCGGCGGGAATCGAACTCGCAACCTTATGCGTCTCAGGCGGAATTTGCCCACTGCGCCACACAGGCAGTTCTATTCCCCTGGTACTTGTAGTTTCTTTCACCAGTTACCTCTTATTTTCAATTTAATCAAGTCTAACAAAATAGAAACATACTAAAAATAATTCTCAAACAAATATGTTGAGTGCGCCTGCGCCCATGCCAAACAGATGAAATTTATGATATTGCTTTATACTTGAACCCATTAAATTCTCCGAGTGAGTTCATCAGTTCTAGTATTCACTAAACGCAGTTAACTGAACAAAGCTTCAAACTTTCTAAGCCTTCCCGATCCTGTGCATGCCAAGCGTCTTGTCACTTATGGTCAATAAGAACCACAGAGTGGATACCACTTGATGATAGACGACGAAGTCATATTTACCAACAGCATTAAATCACGAGGAGTGGAACAGATTTTTTTTCATTGCTCCAAGGGAATGCAGACCTGATATTAAACATATATATAAAAAAACCTGGTATTTGATATAAATTTCATGTTGATACCTCTACGCCCTACGCGTTCCTGAGAAAAGTGTCCTGACAGACAGACGGACGCGGACAGCGAAGTGATCCTATAAAGGTTCCTTTTTTCCTTTTTAGATACTCAACCCTAAAAATAAACTTACAGACCACATTATTATTCATTTACTCATGATTTATGCTCGTAGATACCCAGTGATATATTAGAGTGGAAGACTAGCATGATATGGGCATGTGATGAGGAGGGATGAAAACCATGTGATTAAAAGAGTGATGAGTATGAATGTGACTGGATATACGAGTAGAGGGAGGCCGAAGAAGAGATGGATGGATTGTGTGAAAGAGGATATGAGAGTAAAAGAAGTGAATACAGAGTTGACAGCCGATAGGAGTGAATGGAGAAAGAAAACATGTTGTGCTGACCCCACCTAGATTGGGATAAGGGCAGGGAAATTATGAGATACCTAGTGATATCAGTAAAATAGAAGCAAAAACAAAATTAACCGTGAGTGTCAGGCGGAGGCAACGCGACGGGCGCCTAGGAGCGTATCATTAAGACATTTTGTGAATCAACTACGACAAAAAAATCAAGTAAGTAGCGACACCAATTAAATTTAATTCCACAAAATAAAAATAACACCGAATAGCACCTACTTATATTGAACACAATCAATTCGAAAAGGGGTCTTGTCCCGACAGCCATTAACTTTGATTAGGCCTTCGATGAAGTCGACTGCCGCTTCCACGCAGTTCTCGGCCAATTAAATCTCATTTAGTTAATTTAAAATGTTCGCGACAGTCTTCGGTTATTAGTTCTCGCGATAACGCTATCATGTTTACCATTTTACGACTTTTGCGTAACAAAACCAGCGGAGTATCACAGGGTTCAATGTTGGGGTCGGCGCTGTTTTTGCGCACGAAATAATCGAAGCCGCTCGAAATCGGAGACATGGGTATTTTTATTGATGATTATTAGAAAGGTCAAGTTATCGCGCACTCAACAATTACAGCTAATATAAGTTTGTCCAATGTCATTGGGTTTGGTTTGACTTATAAATATTAAAACATGGAAATAGGAATGTCGGCAAACCTGACGCCGCAAGTTTTGTGTATTGAATAGGTAATGTTGACAGGTGATCAACAAGTCGGCGCCCCGGCCGGCGGCGAGCGCGGCGCAATGAGATTCCATAATAATGAGAGATATCTTAAAAACTGGTACCTACGTTTTGAGAAGTTTCATTGCATTCCATGTGTCACTTAGCGCAGTACCGGTACCTAGTTTATTGTGCAGTACCACTAGTTCAAATTGTGATTTCCAAAAGCGGAGTTGTTTACAAAAATCCTATTAAGATAACAATTTAATAATGCAACTCAACATTTCCTGACAATGATTATTTTATTTTTGTGATAAATAACCCAGACTTAAGGGAGAATCTAAATCCCTCCGGAGTCTATCTTTGGGATAATATATTATAAAATGTTACATTTCCTGAAAATTTCAAAGCCTGGCTTTAATGTTGTTTTCCTCAACAAAAACGACGATTGTCATAAAAAATAGCTCAGTAAAGCAGTACTCACACGTGGGTCCGGTCGCGATTGGACACAAACACAAGCGTCTAAATAGCGCCAAGGCCGGTTAGAAGCGCGAAGAGCGACACACGGACGTTCGGCGGCGGAGACGACCGGCCGAGGACTGGACTACAGCGGACGCGCGCTCGCACATCGCACCACCATGCCGCCGGCGCTGCCGCCAGGCCCGGTCGAACGGTACCGAAGATGTCTCCACCAGCACCAGATAACCACAAAATGGGATCTTAGTTTAATCATTACACAAAAAGGTGTGAATTTTTCTCCGCGCGCGCCATTGCCAACGAGCGGTCGGTCGTCGGAGGCCCGCCGCGCCACACCCGCGGAGCAGACGGCAGGTAATAGAGGGGCAGGTAGGTACCTATCTAAGTTATCGGATCTAAATTACAAATTGCGCGCATTTATTAACAGACGTCTGCTGCATGGATAAACATAGCTAGCATTGGTTAGAAATATATAATAAAAAACGTGCAGGTACGGTTCCCCATGTTAGTTAGGTAGGAATTAATCTACCTGCGCTGAATTTATGCCCATTGCCTTCAAAGGTTCTGTTGCGACCTACTTTTCGTTATGTTTCGTATAAATAAATGACATTGTTGTATTGAGGCAATAAATTTTATATTATTTTGTTTTTTATTTATTATTTTTACCTGGACAACATACCTGGGAGTTAGCTCATGGGGTGGAGTTTACATAACACGTACTATCCAAGCCACTATGGGGACGTCCATTAATTACGTGAGGCATTAAGGGGGGGGAGTCCCGGCAAATCTCACGTAATTTTTTTTTCCTAAAGAAAAATAAATTAAACCCCGTCAATTCCAAAGCCACGGGCAGTGGGGGGGGGGGGGCGTTGGGGGTCGAGCAAAATCTCACGACATCTCACCAAGGCAGGGGGTCGAAAAATCACCTCACGTAATTAATGGACTTTATATGGAATCGAGGTAGCACCATCTAGTGAAAAACGCGTGGCACTGACTCCTTTCCATACAAATTTCCGTAAACGCAAACGCGATCGAGCTGGTAAAAAAACTCGCACTAGGCACCCAGCTCGGCAAACGTAGTGTAGGATGCCCTTCGGCCAAGTGGAGTGACGATTTGCGAAAGGCTGCTGGTAGAAGCTGGATGCGTCGAGCTCAGGACAGGGGGCAATGGCGCTCATTAGTGGAGGCCTATGTTCAGCAGTGGACGACTATAGGCCGATGATGATTATAATGATAATGTAATATCCAAATTCCAAACTAAGCCTAGATACTTATACTTAAGATTGTAGAGATAAACGAAATCAACATTTTCTTTTTTTTGTTTACCTAGAAACTAGCTTCAGCCTGTCACTGATATTTTCTGTCAGTTATTCAGTAGATTTGGCGAAGAGAGAAAACCATTTCACATTTCACAACCTTTCGCCTCTAAAATAGAAGTTGGAAATAAATAAATAAATCAATAATGCTGGACACTGATCACACAGCATCATCTAGCCCCAAATTAAGCAGAGCTTGTATTATGGGAAGGAACCACATGACTCATATACAAGTTCTATACCAGAGAACAATATCGGCACATAATGCAAACATTTCTCCCGAGGCGGGAATCGAATCCGCAACCTTCTGCGTCTCAGACATACCTTCGCCATAGAGGTCGTACTTTGATAGCTCCTTGTTTCCCTTCCACAGGTTTTTTCACATGATGTTGGACAAGTCCAAAGTATTCTTGTCCGTTTCTTTAGAGGCTTATTGACCACGCGGTATCTAGTCTGTCTTAGTAAGACTGTCTTACTGACTAATTAGTCAAACCTTAGACCGACTTAGTGTAAGACAGTCTTACTAAGACAGAGTGAATACCGCGTGGTCTAATAAGGTAATAAGTCTTAAAGAATTATCAGGCCTTGCAACACATATTTTTATTAATTTTCGGAAAAAGATATCTTGTCAAATTAACCTTTTGCAGTAATTGCGTAGTTATCGAGCGCCCATTCGTAAACAGAGTTTATCAGAAAATAAAAATAATAATTATCTATCGAGATAAAAAGTGTGCAGCTCAAACTGAACTCAACTAGATCATTCAAAGACAACACGTGTACTTAGATATTATTATATCCAACAAATAAATTAACTATAGCCCTCTCACAAAGTTTCAATATCATCATCAATAAACTACCTTTTGTGTTACATTTATTGGGCAATAAAATAAACCTTTTACAATGATGATGGTGGTAGGCCAACAATAAGTTTCCAACTCGAGTGTGTACAACCTATCACAGAGTTTCGAACACATTAAGTACTATGTGGTTTTTACAACTAAAAAAATAGAAATCAGATTCGTGATTAAAATTTATTCTGTACAAAAATACATAATCCAACATACGGTGTGCGTTTCCGAGGTTCTGTCAGAGCCCCGGCTGCAGTCTCACTGACCTCGTAGTGCGCTTTCCTTATAGGTATATTCGTTGGTCTCCACCAAAGTAGAGAGATATGATATAAACCACCCGAATACTGAAACGCTACCAAGACGTATTTAATTCTAACCACTTCAAACTCCGTAAATAAAGTAATTAAATAGACATTTCAGGTCAGGTTCGGAAGGAAAGCAGTCTGCTATTACACCACAACGTTACTCAACCATTTGAGACGTAGCTATCGACGTCGGTTGAGTAGCGTTGTGGCAGCGTCCCCGTATTCGGTAGAATCCAAAGAGGTTGGATTTTTATGGTAGAATCTAGACAAGTATTACGTCATATTTTTAGGATTTCAATGGCGGTCTTTTCTCAACTTTGGATTGGACTTTCGTGATCTGCGTCTAACGCTATTGTTAACACCTAGTTGTCATATATTAACGTTATATTATGAAGGGTAACAATTGTAACGTGTTGTGCTTAGCCAATAGTGGTACACGCAGGCAGACCTACAGTAAACAAACACTAACGAGCAAGAAACTTTCCCTGTCATCATACATCATACATAGCGCCATCTATCGTGCTAAAATCTCTTAATCTTAAGGGGCATTCATTGATTACGTGAGGCGATTTTGGATATTATTATTTACCCCTTGGTGAGATGTCGTGAGATTTTTCTCGACCACCTCACCCCTTCCCTAAGTGAATGAGATTATTGAAAATGTGTATTTTTAAATTTAATCCATTTTTCTCGAAACTGTTCTTGCGGAAAAAATATTACGTTTGCCCCCCTGAATTTACCCCAACTTTATCAATCTCATGTCACTCATGTCTCACTTCAGGGGGGGGGGGGGTCCGGCAAACGTTATATTTTTCAACCCCCTCACCCCCTAAACGAGTCACGTAATTAATGGACGCCCTCTAATCTGTCAGTCAGTGGATTGATACAGCGCGCACTCCAAGGTCAGTGTTACAGAACAGGACGATTCAACCACGATCACCAATCGCATTCGATATCACTCAACATTGGGCTAGATTAGTAGTTACCCCATAAATTCCCCAGATGGATTCATAGCATTCCCCAGATGGAAAGTTGTGATAACATGATTTTTATTTTGATATTACACACATTTGGACGGCGGACATCGGGCCTAGCACCCCACCATAGTGCCGCGGTTTTAGCTAATGTAATTTAGTCATTTCTTCATTCGTTAATTTCACGGCTAACAAGGCACAGTAAATAGGCAGCATTCAAAGAGCAACCCAGCTGTGTGACCGGTAGCGGGTGGAACCGTCCAGTGCTGGCAGACGCGACCATCATAAACTGTATTTGTACAAGTAACTGTGTAGTAACTACAATATCACATTACATTATAATAACATTAACCTTAAACTAACAACGTAGGTAAGTCACACGTATCACCGATCGGTATTACTTATCTTCAAACAATTTATTAGACTTTTAAGAACGCGTGGCCTAAAGCTCCAAAATAACTAACAATACTAAGGGATTTTTCGAAATTAAACCATATCATAAATTACTAAATATTTAACGTTTTTTTGAAGGCTATTTAGCAATAGGATTGAATCGAAACATACTTAACAGTGCGTGGTATTGTTGGCTTTAAACTTGGAATGAATACCCCCCAATTCAAGGTTTGAAAATGTACCCTGCGAAAGGGGTAAAATGGAACGTCAAGGGTCAAGCGGGCTGCTTTTCATTTAGAGCCTTCCCAGATGGACGTTATGCTCGCGCGAGTTGGTCGCGCGATTGACATGCGTATCCAATAGGCTTGCTATTATATGAACCCACGTCACATTCCACGTGACATTCAACAAGCCTGATTGGATACGCAAATCAATCGCGCGACCAACTCCCGCGAGCAAATCGCTCATCTGGGAAGGCTCTTAAGTGAAGAAAAATTACCACCAATAAAATAAATTAAACGGCGAATGGGTCTTGGCTTAGCGTATAGGTAGTACCGATCAGTAAAGTTACTAGTTAACAAGTATACCTAATTATAAAGTCAAGTGTAGGGGTTCACTCGTAGTGACCGCATGAAAAAAATATTTATAAAATAATTAAGTAATAAATGGTGTCAGTCTGTGCATTTGTGCTAACGTTGTCAATCTGAATCTGAAAAAAAAACAAATTTGTATTTTAATTTAATGAATATTACATTTTGATTAATTTATCTTTATTTATTTTATTGACCTAAATATGCACAATAATTTATTGTTGTAACTTCTAAATTATGTTTGACTATTGATTTGTATTTTTTGAATAGTGTTACTTATTGAAGTATTCATTATTTAATTATGCATACATATAAGCCGATCATGGCTTTAATAACTTTAGTACCAGTACGACTCATGTCTCACCAATGTTTCACAAATAAAAAATTCAGAATTTGAATTTATATAAGTACTTGGCTTTCATAAAAAATCGGATGGTCTTTTAACAATCTTGTATTGATGTTTAGATAGATAAACCCTCATCACATAGCTTGGACATCAAATTAGACCTACGAGCATTTAGAATGTTTCTAAAGATGTTTCCATTAAAATATGTTTCTTTCAGCGGGAATCGAACCTGCTTAACTCTTTGGCTCCTACTACTACAATGAAAATGCTTTGGCAGATAATATCAAGCTTGGGAAAGATCAACAAAGGTGACGAAGTACGTACAGTACAGTTTTGGTTCGGCTCGTTTACGTGGCTTTTTTGGCCTGGCTCAGGAGTTATGTACGTATTAAAAAGGGACAAAGGGGCTGCCCCTGTTGGAGGTATCCTCATATCTGAATATCAACAGTCACACAACACTATGTAGCCCCAAACTAAGCGGACCTTGTATTATGGGAACTGCATGACTGTTATACCACATAAATAGGTAAATTTTCTTGTAAATACATACACACATTATAAATAGAAAACGCCCAGACCCGAGAAAAATATTTGCAGATCAAACAAATATCTGTCTCGCAGCGGGATTCGAACCAGCAACCTTCCGCATCTCAGGCGGGCCTTCGCCTTTTTTTATGGTACTGGGATCCGGGGCGAGGAAAAACAAAAGTTACGCAACGGAATTTCTGCCGCGTAAGTTCGGCGTTTATGGTGTCATATTCCCCGAATAAATCGGAACGTAAAATCAGCTGCGGAACTTACGTCGCAAAATTTCGGCATAGTGTGTTTAGACACCAATATCACATACTACGGCACAGAGGTCGTCGAATGGTGCGTCGGCGGTGGATGCGTCTACTGTAGGGAGACGGATGGCGCTAGTGCAATGTACGTTACCATACGCAGGTGGACTTGAGGTGCATGGACAGCAGGCCCTTGGCCACGAAGCCGCGCTGGCAGAGCGCGCAGGTGTAGGGGCGCGCTCCCGTGTGGTACCGCTCGTGGATGACGAGCGTGCTGCGCTGGCTGAACGCCTTGCCGCACGCCGCGCAAACGTGCGGCTTCTCCCCCGAGTGCACGCGCTCGTGCAGCGTCAGGTTGCACTTCTTCACGAACCCCTTGCCGCACGTCCTGCCGCGACATCACACATTCAATAACAACACCAGCCTATCTGTAACATCCCGCGAATCAACATGCATTTTAACGAACTGCAATGGCTAGCGAAACTTTCGCGTATAAATACCCCGAAAGAGTTCGATGTATATTTACATCTTAACAAAGCAGACGGTCTGGTTTTTTTATAGCCAATGAGGGCTAAAGGAAGATTTACAATTACGTATGGAAAATTAGAAGGACACAAAACTCGAGTAAAATAACGTTCCAAAGGGGTATGAGAGTTTTGAGGTTTTGAATAAAGAAGATCGCTCAGTTTCATACAACCTGTGACCTGACCATAAAATGTCGCGTCTAGAAATGACCTTTGTCCTAATTGATAGTTCTTATTGCAGGATTGATATCCTGTTCAATTAATCGTTTTTATTATTAAAGCCGAAGAATTTTTCTGGTTATTTTTTTTATACATTTAGGTTACGATCGATTAGGACACTTGCGCCATTAAACAAAAACCAACCAAACGCGTGCTTTGTTAGTGGCAGTTTTGTTTTAGAGGGTTGACATTGGGACGAGAGATACACAATGTAGATGAGAGTGCGTTCAAAAACGATGTTAAGGCGTATTGCGATCAATATTTATTATTAATTTACTAAGTATTCCGGCTTTCATAAATAAAGTTATTAATTACAATTTCAATACTCCATTATCAAGGATATTTTTACATAATTCGTATTATTATTCGCTACGATTTATAGTCAGGTCTGAAATGACCGGCCTTCTTTATTAACATTGTGGTGTCGAATGAAGTGCGCGATGGTTTCGCTAGGCGCATCGTGGTACTGACTTGCAGACGTTGGGCTTGTAGCCGGTGTGGATGCGGATGTGGAACTTGAGATGCTCGCGCGAGGAGAGCGCCTTGCCGCATACGTTGCAGAGGTAGTTGCGCTCGCCCGAGTGCGCACGCAGGTGTCGCCGCAGCGAGTTGAGGTGCGCGAACTGACGCGCGCACACCGAACATCGCAGCACTAGCGCCGTGCCAGCGCCCGCCGCGCCGTGGCACGCCGCGCGATGCGACAGAAGGTACCTGCCACAAGTGCCACAAGACTCACACACTGACGTACCGCGCCGTGGCAAGCCACGCGGTGCGACAGTCTGACGGACGCCGGTATCGCCCCGCCGCAGGGAGACACCGCACTAACCTACCTCATATAGACGAACCTCTCCGGACAGAGGTCGCAAACGAACCGCTTCTTCGGCAGCTCCGTGTCCTCCCCGGACCCATACTTGTGCGTCATACCTGCACGATACAAAGGCATTCATTATATACAGCTTTACCCATCTAGTGGAAGCGATAGCAGAAGTAACTTAATCTTAATCTTAACAAGTCTTCGAAATAACATGAAAGCAAAAACTAAACGTTAGATACAGCTCATTAAATATTAAATGGTTAATAGGAGTTTCAAAATTGATCCAGGTGGTCGTCCACACCACACCACCACACCAGCCTATATCAGTCCACTGCTGGATGCCTATAAACTGCCTATATAGGTCTCCCCAAATAAAGGACATGCGGGTTGGTGATCGCAGAGCACAATTCTCGCACTGCTGACGCTGCTGCCCGTCAGCGGTCAGGGACCCCCTTACACTGTAAAGTTAAAGGGATCAATTTCGAGCAAAAGTGCGGATTCGAATCTCGATATGTTATGTAAATGGTAATTATGATGTTTACAACTTAATAACATAACTCCGACAAGCGTAGCTATTATGGCCAAACCTCACAAACAGAGAAATGTCCTGCAATGGACTCTATTATGCGATTCCGTGTGTTCCATGTGAGCGCTTTCTACCCGAACCCGCGTGGTATCTCAATGCTCTGTTCCAAAATTAGGATAAGATGTAGTATAAATAGTAGGTAGGTATAGCTTCGATCAAATATACAAAGAATTTTCCACTATCCGCCCGAAAGCGGCTTGTATAAAACTCCGCAAAACGCATCGGAGAATCAGCTTTCATATAGTCTGCTTACTTAGATTTTCTGTCTTATATTCTTTATTATAGAGGCGATATTTATATGACGTGCTTATCGTAGCAGTAGTTTTCATTTAGTCGGCTTACTTAGATTTTTTGTCTTATCTTCTTTCACTTAACTTCTTTATTAAATGGCTTCTGGGATAGTTTCCACAATTAATAAAGAGGCGATATTTGTATGACGTTCTATTGACAAATGAAAGCTAGCAATATATGCCACTTTTTTCACAGTGCCATAGTACGACGCACAGATATAGGAAGACAACTAGGTAAAGTCTTTAAATTCAATACCACTGATATCTACTTTCTTATGTCCAATATAATCAGTTAGAAAGGGATGCATACATATATCAATGCGACTTCAAAAAGTTAATCGTACCAGGGCGCTCGAGATAATTTCTATGCAGGTTCATACAAATGCCCTGGTACGAAGTCGCAGAAATCGCATTGAGATAAAGTATGCATCTCTTTCTAGCAAACATATATGGACATAAGAAAGTAGAGATCAGAGTTAATGTTCAGAGCATAAAAGAATTTTAAGACTTCTTCTATACTTTAGTCCTATTTCTTGGGTACGGCGCGATATCCTTTGTATAGTTGATCGAAGAGGTATATTGACCGTGTTTGAGTATCTGGTGGGCGTGGCGGAAGCTCTTCTCGCAGAGGCTGCAGCGTAGCGGGCGACGATCGCGCTCCCAATGTCTCGCCCAGTGCGCCGCCCACTCGCTCGCGCCGACTGTCTGCACACCCCACGTTATCCTCACTCAGGGGTATGCACGCAAACGAGTTTGCGAACATACCCCATATACAGACAAACTAACAACATTACGAACAAGTCGAAGTCTACACACCGAAACTAATTTTACAACCACACAGCGCAGCACACTCTGAGACGAGCTGTGTCAGCAGCCTTGATGTGTAAACTCTATAACACACATAAATCTGCATCTCGAGCGAGTGCTTTTCTCATAAAATTAGACAAAAACTCAGTGCTTTTAGAACATCTGCAAGAGATGTGGGTCATCGACATAAAATTATTAGTTTTGGATGACTTCAAATAATATATGTACTTAGGTGTGTCAATAAGTTATCCATAAAGAAGTGAGTTGCTACCCAAGTAACACATCAAAGCAGTATAACGGCCGACTTACAGCGTTTTTGTATCGTTTTCGCATTTTGAGTTAGTTCTATAGTAGCATTACAAACGTTTATACGGCTACTGTAATGCTTATTTGGGCACAAATTATACGGCTTTAGATCTTATATAGGTTCACAATAGTTGTATAATTGCATTACAGGCGCATTATATTAGCATTATGGTGGTCAAAGAAAGTATCAATCACACTAAAGAAGCATTATTATGGTCAATGAAGTTGCCAACCGCATTGCAGTAGCATTATTCTAGCAAAATTATTGATAATGAAGATGCTTAATGCATTACAAAAGCATTAGAGTGGCATTAGAGTGTAGTAAAAGCATGATTGAAGCTATTTAAGAGTTCACAGTTAGAACTTAAATAAACCCTTTATCATTGCAAAAACATCCCTAATACCATGGTATATATGTTATAATAATATAAACGTTATAATTTAGCTACTTACTTTGTCTCGCAATATAATATGGATGAAATAAAAATAGTTTGAAAATTTATAATGCTGACAAGTTTTAGAATCTTTTGGTATAAATATTACTGCGCTTAGTAGTTTACTGTAAATGTCTATACATGTTTCATTGAAAATTATCACGCGCCTTCGATATTTTGTGGTTTTGAAATAAAATTTTAGCTAGAGATAGGTCTGAAATAACCAAAAAAAGTGTGTGATAATGAATTTTGCATAAATAACATCATAGTATTGGTGGACAGGGTTAAACTTAGTTACATCTTTATTACAAATGTTTATAGCTTTTATAAATAGGTCCGATAGATAATATTTTGTTGGTTATGAAATATTAACAAAATGGTGTCGGTCTATAGCAGCCCGGTGAGCCTTAATACAGGCTAATAATTAATGTATATACAGCTTTACGCACTACAATAACTCACGTGTATTTGATTAAAGAGCTATAAGATGTATAACATAATACAGTTGGTCTTTAAAAATGCTAGCATTACAATGGCTCACATTTATTCTGTTCAGCAATACTAGGCTTTTACTTACAACTTATAAGTGCTATAATACAACAAAAGGCACTAAAAACAGCTCAAAGCAGTATAACGGATTTACGTTGCATTATAATGGTAATAGTTTATGCTATTATCCAGCCTTAGGCATTATCTTACAACTTAAAAATGCTACTGTAGAGCCTAAGGCACTAAAAACAGCTGAAAGCTGTGCAACTGCGTTGTGGTATGCTGCACTAAAACTAAAGGCTTTTCAAAAACATTTTGATATGCCATTATCCAACCGTTATACAGTGCGAAGCACCATAATGATTTTCAAATGCCAATATAATGCGTAAAGATGCTCGTTGAACTTATATAAGCGTTTATACGGACCAGAAGTTCTAGATGAGTCTACAATTCGTTAGATATAATGCTTCCTGTGTTACTTGGGTAGTTAACTAGCTTCGGACGGTACCCGGATAAAAAGTAGCCTATGTTGTTAATCCAGGTCATAAACTGAGTACGTATATTCCAAGTTTCATCCAAATCCGAACGGATTGGATGAAACTTGGAATAAAGGTACACAGTAATTTTTGCCTAAAAAAGTAACAAACATACATCCATCCATACATACATAATCACAAACTTTCGCATTTGAAAGTATGAATAGGATGAATGATAGGAAGAATTAGGATAGGATGTTTACTGTTAAAATTATAAAGCGTTACGGTTACCCCTCCCGTCTATGATAAATTGATAAAACAGGATATAATGATACAATAATGATTATTTTACCCTCTATTTGTGAAGAGATAGAGACTATGACTCGCTTACACCTGGTTAACAGCCACGACTTCGAATGCATGACAGTGCTTTTAATTGTTTACAGGCACTAATCTAAATGCCTGCTACGATTAGCAGTTGGCACTAACAAGCGATTAATGGCTCTGATAGTATTAAATTGAAATGATACTCCCTTGCAGGGATTGATATACTGACCAACCTATGTACATATTTAATAGATATATTTGGATATGAAGAGAATTAACCGCGGTACACCAGTGAAAGGTTGCGCACCCTATCCCAGCATACAATACTAGCTTCTGCCATGGTACTGTTACAGAAAAAAAAGTAGCCTATGTGTTAATCCAGGTCAAAAACTATTTATGTAAGTATATTCCATGTTTAATAATAATTAAATAAATGTTTCATCCATATCCTTACAGCCGTTACCGAGCTGAACATACTAGCACACAAACTTTCGCATATATAATATTATTTTGATACTAACCGAGCAATTTCTCGAGTCAGTAGAGTGCTAAAGGAGAATGCCGTCTGATGGCGCTTGGTACCAAGACTAAAGTGAGTGCGTCAAAAAAATTTCCAATAAGTTTTTAATCGATTCTACTGTCAAAATAATTAAAAATGAGGGCTATTGTTATAGTAACACTTTACATCAATGTTTGTTGCCATAGTAACGTATATAACATTGGTCGTTGCAGTGTAATAGCGGCGTGCGGCGGAAACCAAATCAACAAAATATTTTTTTACTTGATTATTAATCCCGTCGGTGTGTAAAACTAAATAAAATGTTAAATGTTTATAAAATATAACAAATTTTATGGGATACGTTCGGTTTTGACGCAATTGGTACGGGTTCTCGGCATTCTCCCTTGTATCTGTCACAGAATAAGACACACTAGGCAAGGTTTATTACTAGCTGCGGTTATTAGCCTATACTTCAGTTGCTGGGACATGGTTCGTATAGTGCAGATAAATATAGAGATCGTGTATTTGCTCTGAATATGATAAAATACAGGCGATAAATTATTGAAATCTCATATTCAGATATAATATTAAATGAAGTGCAAATTATAATGTATTAGCTGGTCTAGGTTGCAGGTAAGAGCCGGCTACATTCAGGCTTCGGCGATGGTTTTGCTTGCTATTCTGTCTGCGCAGTAAAGTCAAAATATTTTCTTCAAACAACGCGAATTTTGAGGCGAGGTCCGATAAATTTGTCCGACTTTATTATAGCTAAGTTATTGATAGCTCTACCATCTGAGCAGCAAGTCACGTGTTCGAGTCTCGCCCAGGACACATTTGTGAGTGAAAATTGAGAAGATCAAGAACATTCTGTGTCTTGGTGTTTAAGAGCAACTATGTTTATCAGTGGCTGGTATCCATAGATATGCTCTCCCTGCTTGGTGCAATAATGTGCGTGTGTGTATATGTTTTTCTATATACTACTAAGTTAGAAAACAGGTGCTCCTGATGGTAAGTGGTTCCCGTAGCCTATGGACGCCTGTAACATAAACAGGTTATTACATGCGCGTTGCTGACTCTTTTAAAACACCCTTTTTGAAACGCTGCATACCATATGCATCCCTTTCTAGCTAATGGTATATGGACATAAGAGAGTAGAGATCAGACGTATGAGTTGACGTTCAGAACATAGTGAACTTTAAGACTTCATCTAGTTCTCTTCTATATCTGTGGGGTAGACCAATCCCAAGCTGTGTATGTGTCTGTGTGCGTATGCGCGCGCGTGCGTGCGTGCGTGCGCGCGCGCGCGCGCGTGTGTGTGTGTGTGTGTGTGTGTGTGTGTGTGTGTGTGTATATGTGTGTGTATGTGTATGTGTATGTGTGTGTATGTGTGTGTATGTGTGTGTGTGTGTGTGTGTGTGTGTGTGTGTGTGTGTGTATGTATGTGTGTGTGCGCGTGTGGGAGGTACCTTCCTGCAGCGCGGGCAGCGTGCGGGCTCCGCGGAGGGCGCGGGCGGCGCGGGCGGCGGCTCCGTCGGCCCACCGCACTCCGCCGCGTGCTGTCTGAAATCACACCATTACATTCACTCACTAATTAGCTTCGAGTGAGACACGAGTGCATTATTTAGACTTAGATCACCTTTATACCATGTTTGATGAAATAAATATGTATTCCATACAGAACAAAACCAAACCAATAAGTTTTTAAAAGCATAATAGATCACGCGGTATTCAGTCTGTCTCAGTAAATATTAAGTCTGTCTAACTGACTAATTAGACTTACTAAGACTGACTTAGTGGCTTACTATTATTACTACACCACGCCAAGTGTAAGGCAATCTTATTAAGACAGACTAAATACCGCGTGGTCTAATATGACTTTTAGTCGATTCTACTGTCTATATAATTAAAAATGAGGGTTGTTGCCAAAGTGACAATGGTTGTTGCAGTCCATTGCAGTCTAATGGTAGCGTGCTGCGGAAACCAAATTTTTTTTTACTTGATTATTAATCCCGTCGGTATGAAAACTGAAGAAAATGTTAATGTAATTTAAAAAATATAATAAATTTTCTCGGCATTCTCCTTTAAGCATTATTTTGACAACCTTCTTCGAGATAAATCTAAATTGCTGTACTGGCCAAATACCTACATGCGAGCAGCGGCCCGGCAAAAGATGTATGAAAATACATATCTGTCGTGGTTTTAGCAGCCAAAAAAATTACTATGTAAACTCCTGTCGTGTAATAGAAAGCTGTTTAGTGAAAAAAAACAAATGAACACTGGCGCGTGAAAAATTATTATTGTTAGTTGTTCGTCATTGATTTTGACAAGTAATTGTATAAGTTTTAATTTCTGCGCATTTTTTGAGAAAAGTACTATACAAGCCTTGGCCACAACTAGGCATTGATGGACTCACGTATGTGTGCCTCGGCTTACGCCTTTTTTGCTGGCCGCTGCATTATGTACTAATATTCTTAAATCTTAAAACACTCTCACATCAAAGGCAAGGTTGTGAGTGGACTTACTAAGGATCGGTGCTAGCTCTTTGAAAAAATTTACAGTCAGCCTAGAAATGACATTTTGTTAAAAAAACATGTCTCAATGAACTCTATTTCCCAACGGAAACACTTTTCCCAAAGTAAATTACCAAATCGAATAATAAGATTCTGTGAAAAATTAAAATAAATTTTACCTTACAATTTCTATGAAGCGCCAGCGCCATTAGCCACTGCATTGAGTCCATGTAAGCCATTCGAACACTTGCCAGGAAATACTCTGTTCTTATTTCAAACTGAAAGGTTCATAATGTTTGGCAGAATAATGATACCCCCGATTACCAATTTGCATCAATTTGCTTACATGCATGAACTCAATGTTTTGGGCCTATGTCCAGCAGTGACTGTGGACGGATATAGGCTGATATTGCTATTGACCAGTAGCATGCCTGCAAGGTGATCAATTACCTGTAGTGGCGCAGTATGTCGGCGCGACTGCAGCAGGGCAGGAAGCAGATGCAGCAGGTGAATGGCTGGCCCTCTCCGCCACCGGGCTCAGCCTTCACAGCCTGAACCTGAACCTCCACCTCCGGCCTCTCGTCTGGCCTCTCTTCTGGCCTTTCCTCAGCCTCTATCTTCACCCTCCCCCCTACCTCCTGCCCCTGCCCTTCATCTGCCCCATTCATTACATTCTCCCAATCTTTTACTTTCTTTTTCCTTTGCACTTTCTTTTTAACACCATTCACTTGTTTTCTATTCTTTTTCTTCTTTTTAAATGTTATCAATGACATGTCATCGCTGTTGTCTGAGAAACCTTCGCTGCCAAAGTCAACATAGTCAACACTCTCCTCTTTCACGGGAGAAAGAGTTGGGGGCTCTTGTTTGATTTGCATTTTATTGAAGTCATTGCTAGTGGCACAAGGCTGTGCGGCAGGGGGGCAGTCGGGAGGGCTCCACTCCGTCTGCGTGCCTTGTTCTAGTGAGAGGGGGGCGGGCACTGGGGAGGCATTCTCCTTGACGCGTGTGAGGTCTACCACCTCCTCAGTCACTACCCCGCTCGATACCAGCAATGCTCGTAATCTGAAATTAGTGACACACATCGAGATAGTATATTCTAGAATCATAGAATTTTTTCTTAAAAATGGCCAACTAAAACTGCTAACGTGCATGCTACCTATTGCGCCGACATTGAACACTTCAAGCCAGTGTTTAAATATTTTTTTACACTGGCTTGAAGTGTTCAATTTTATTAACTTTGTTTATGTAGGTACCAAGCTTATAGATCTGTTTGTTTTTGTTTCAATTAGTATGTGAATTTGATAAGTACAGCCTGGCAAAAATGTTTAGAAACGGAACTAAAATTATTATGCACTGGCAACCCTTTTCATATTGTCAAGCTCAAGTACATGTTACATCAGATAGTCTTATTATTCTTGAATTTTGTATGTTTATTAATCAATTTCGGCGATTTACTGTGGCTAAAATGTTAAAAATGAATAAAGCCATCCGGAGCAGTGCCAGAGATGATTGATTTTTAAGGTTTACAAGAGATTTTGGTTGGAAAAAGAGGCCGGAAAAATGTTGTCCGATCTCGACAATTTTTTACCGAGAATCGCTGAAATGACAGATATTTAACTGTGATAAGATAATTTCTCCTGTAAAATAGAGCTTTTTAGGTTTCATTATACTAGTCTGAAGTGGCTATCTTGAGGTTATGTTTACAAAACAAAATAGAGTAACCTATCAACTTGATACTTTTACTGGTCTCGTTTTGTGAAACAATCATAAGGTCGTTAAATCTGTATCCTTATAGATAAATCTGTCAGGATAGTGAGAAGAATCGTAAATGAGGGTACAGTAAACAATAGAGAAGATTTGAATTTGAATAGTAACCGGGAAGATAACTTACATATTATTATTGCACAAGCAAGGCTCAAAGTTGGAAGTGAATCGGAATTATCAGGAGTTGAATATTTGAAGGATGATCTCATGGATTATTTTTGTAAAATGTATTTTTGTTAAAAAAAAATTATTATTTTTTAAAGTTTAATTTGTCCAAATAAATGTAAAATTATGTTTGTATTCCTGTATGTTTCTTACTCCCTCACGCCGGATAGGATTTAGATGAAATTTAATGAACAACTTTAGTGGAAAAATTATCAAGTATCAAAACTATTTGGAATAACATTTTCGGGTGGCCATATAATAGCGACGATGGCGCCTCCATTAATTTCTATATTTTTTTGCCAGGCTATAATTGTTGACGTAACTAAGTGTTCTATATGTTTCTAAATTTGAAATAAATGAAATGAAATGAAACTTCAAGTCACTAGTCAATGATGCTATGACTATTTGTGACGGTACACACTTCACTTCACTTCTTTATTAAATGGCTTCTGGGATAGTTATCCACAATTTCGCCCGTATCAAGTATAATAATTGTTCATAATAATATGAGGCAACGTAGTACGGTATATAAGTCCAGTCGTCCAGTCTTCAGTCAGGTCCTGTTTTCTGCTATAGCCATGGCGACTATAACAAAAAACGATCGGCGCACAATTTTCTTCATCAGAGAATTCCCGTTCAATCTTCTTTTATTCCATTTCATTAATACTTGTGTCTTATAACTAACATTTATCGGTTATAATACCATGAATATTAAACGACATACATTAGAAAAACACTAGAAAATAAAATTTAATAAAATTGACAACCGTCGTTCAAGATGAAAAAAATGGTGTCCCTTGTGACATACAGATTAAATTAGTGCAAATGTGGCATTTCGATGTTCTAATGTCAACGCTGCTATGATTATTTGTGACAGTCTTTACTTGTGTGAGTATAGTCTTAACTTTGTTGTGTGTGAGAGTGATTCTATAGATCTCTATAGACTCTATCTCGATGGTGACACAGGGGCTTACAATTTAACATAATTATCTAGTATTTTATCAGTGCCGTAACTAGCCTTATATGCACCCGGTGCGAGCTTCTATAACTGCACCCCTAAGATTTTCTCTCAACCTATACTGGTAGTGGTTGGGCCCCCCCGAACCCCTAATAGGTAGACTTCACTGGGGTTGCCAAGTAGGGCTACCACCCATATGAACATTACCTCTGTTCAGCCTGGATACCAGACTCAATAGAAAACGTATCTCATGTTCCAGCATATATGACCATGAAATATTTGGTGCACAAAAGAAACAAGGCAAAGAAAATGTTGGCAATTTTGTTGAAAACACCGGTAGGTAACTTAGCGGTAAGCAACAACAGACGTAGAAAACGAAGTACGAACACACATAATTCTTTTATTTATCTCTTTTGTTAAATCTAATTATCAGTGTTGTGTTATTAGGAGAGGTCTATGTCGATGTATTATAAAATGGTCTATTTCGATGTATTATTAATATTATTAATTTATTATTGATTATTAGGTTTTATTTATCTATTTTCAAATCAATACTACCATGCATGAGCCAAAACTTGGTCCTAAAAGAAAACTAATATATATATCTTGTTATCAACTATATAGATAAACTTTAACTAAAACTTAGTCCTGGTCTGGTCATTTATGCGCCCCCCAGAAAAGAAAACTACGATTTATATCTGGTTATCAACCTAATAATTAATTAAGATTTGCAGTATAACCCAAAACTTGGTCCTGTCTTGTCATTTCTGCGCCCCCCTAGGGTCTGCGCCCTGTGGCTGGGCACCGGTGGCACCGCCCTATTTACGGCACTGCAAGTAGTACGGTACAATGTAAGCTAGTTTATACAAAAACCTCTAAGGCTAAGCGGATATAACCACGGGTAGTATTCCACTATTTCAGAGTACCTAATAAATTAACTCACCTTTCCTGAACCTCGATTGTTTCGTTACAGAACTGGTAGAAATCATTAACTTTGCAGCTGCATTTGTCACACACCTTCTGCGGAAGTCGGTCATTCTTAAAAACCTGTTGAAATAGACCATTTTATATTAATTGAACAGATCAAACAGCGTTATTGATATCAAACTGATAACTTCGACAGCGGTACTATACCTTTATCGGCAAATATAAAGACATTTTGAGGTATAGTGCGTTTTCTTCATCAAATATATTATTATTCACAAAACTTGAAGAGCAACAGAGCCGGCAAATATCGTTCATTTTGTTAAAAATCTAAATTAAAAAATAAACAGCCTAACATCGCCGTCCTCACCGTGGTGTTTTTTTTTTCTTGCATTTTATTAGTGATGTGATGATACAAAATAGTTGTATAGTTGATTTAATTAAATAATCGAAATTATTGAGTCATGATGACATGATCATGATATTTTAAATAAACCATTATTCATATCCACATTATGTTCTAGCGAGTAAACTAGTGCCAAACTAGACGCTAAACTAGACGTTGTGGCAGCTGATTCCATATTTTAGCAGTGTGCATTTTAAATGATGTTTGAAAGCGCTTAGTTCTACACATACATAGTTTATGACCTAGATTAAGACATAGGCTACTTATTATACGGGTACAACGCGAGCGACGCCGCGGGCTGAAGCTTGTATTATATAAAACATTCAAACAAAAGGTACAAATCAGAATAAAATATATTGCCTCCCTAGTTGTTTTCGTAATCTTCGTTCACTGATCGTATATTTTAAGTATATTCCGAAAATCTATTGTTTCGTGTGGATCCACGATCAATTTAAGTATAGAAAATCGATTATTAGTTCGATTCTTCTCCCGAATATTCCCATCCATCAAAAAGCCCTAGTTTTGGCTACTGCTACTTACTACCTACTACTTTGGATTACATTTTGACGTATTGACAGTGGCAGTTGAGTAGACTGACATAACACTGTGAGTGTGTGCAATATTGCCAGTACCTACAGAATATTTTAGTTACATAGTTTCTACGGGCAAAGAAGGGAAAGACTCAATTGACTCAAATAAAAATATTACCATGGTGAGTAAAACATCCCTTTCGATGTCAAGGCATCGTTTTAAAGCATAGGAATTTGTATCATATTTCTATTACAATAGGTTTGAATATCCATTGGTAAAAAATTAAAAGCCCTTGCCATGCCATCCCGGTCTGCGCAGGCCATTATGTACATATTCTTCTCACTTCAAAAATGTATACTTAATATTATTCTATAGACAAAAGTTAAAAAAAAAATGTGAGGTGTGTAATGTAAAATATATGTTCCTTCTTCACGCAAAAACTGCTACTACTGTCTAGAAGAGATCGCTCTAAACGATAAGTCCACCCATTGTACTTTAATTATTGTTATTGTATGTTTTTTGTTCTTTATAAGTTTTGTTTGGTGTTAGTACTTACAATATATAGTTTTCTATATATCTATCGTAACTACTGAACGGATTGAACTGAGATTTTTCACTTAATTGCAAATCACAAATCATATTAATTTACTTTTTCATGATCATCATCATCAGACTTTAGTTGCAGTCCACGGCTTGACTATCCAAAATTTTTCGAAGTTCTAGCCTCTTTGAAGAAAGGTAGGCAGCACTGCTTTCGCCCAAGTGTGCCTGACGTTTGAGACCAAAGGTGGCGCTGATGTAGCTTCAGTTTCAGCCATTTTCAATCTTTGACCTTTATGAACTCGATGTTGCCAACTAACTCAAAAATGAAAAGGTATTATGGGAGCCCTAAAAAGAAAAAAAATACTTACGGAAAATATTTATGGTTGTTTATTGACGAGTTGGGGACTTGGGGTGGGCGAAGGCGGAGTTGGAGAATTTGAAGCGCTGCTGCGCCAAACTTTTGATTAATGGACACACTGTTTGTAAAGTTAACTTTATTCTAGGTAATTTTATTGTGAAATTGTATTAATAACATGCGTTTAGGATCTATGTCATATAAATTAGCAGGTTTAGTAATTACATAATTTATTTTTAATTTCTAAATAACATACTTATTAGGTAATCATTTTAATTCAATTTGTAGGATTAGTCTATAATTATAACCTACCTACTCTATTCTAGTTTTATGATAGGTAAGCAGGTAGATGATAGATCATTCAAAATGTGATAAACCTCTTCATGAACGTTTAGCAGGCCAAAAGAGGGCGTTCGTGAAAAAGGATCAATACTCTCTATCTAGGTAGGCAGGTACTTGTTTAGTTAGCCGCTTAGGTATGGGTACACCTCAACTAACCACGTTGTTATGGAAGGTAGAGTAGGTAGGTTCCTATAATAACCCTACATGTGGGTGGGCAGGTACCTTCCAAACCAAACTATTTCGTTACTTGTATGCAAGTAAGTATAGATGATACCTAGCCCCTAATGAAATTATCTGACCAAGAAAAGCATAACTTCCTGAAACGAGCTGTTTTCGCACAATATGTGGCGATAAAAGCCTCGACTGCCACTTATCTTTATCTTTATCGTGCGCCTTCAGCAAATAAAGTGTAAAAACGAGATAAAGTTAACTTACCTACCTACTATTGTAAAAGACGTGACGACGCGTGCGTTTCATACCAACCTACCTATGTAGGTACCTAAGGAAAACAATAAGCAGGTAGGTATAAATAATAATTACAAATTAAGGTAGTCAAATACTTACCAAGTTACCTACCTTCATACCTAATTTTTAAATAAACTTTTGACAACGTTGTGTAGGTACTAGGTAGGTAATATTATGCTTAGAAAATCAACTGGATGTCATTTCTTTACATGACCATTTATGCTTTTTATCCCTATTTTTACCATTATTATTATACCGTACTAATACATACCTAGCTTACTTCTAGAGCTCAATGGTACCTCAAGAGGAAAAAAGGAACCATTAAAGAATCACTTTGTGGTCCGTTTGTCTGTCTGTCACAATCACAACCGTATTGACATGAAATTTTTTACAAATAATATCTGTCGTTTCAATTCAGATAAAAAGAGTATTGTCGTGACAGACAGACAGGTAGACAGTAAATTTATCCTTTAAGGGTAAAGTAAAGTTATACCCTTAACGTACGTTCCTAGAGGTCTCTTACTGTTATGGTTATTAGTACTATTCCCCCCAGTTGTTTTTAGCGGTGCGATCATACCTTTCAGTAAAACTGTAAAAAATTTGGGAGTGATTTTTGATCAGCACTTATCTTGGAGTCCTCAACTATAATCAGTTAGCCGTAAAATTTATGCGTCAGCAGCGTCTTTTAAGCGGCTCCGTAATTTTTTACCAACTGCCAACCAAAGTTGTGCTTGCGCAGTCTCTTTTATTGCCTATCCTTGACTATGCCGACGTATGCTATTTAGATCTCACTTAGGAACATCTTGATAAGCTAGAGCGCCTTCAAAATTTTGCGATAAGGTATATAATTGGACTTCGCAAATTTGACCACGTTTCCTAGTTCCGCGTTAAGCTCAAGTGGCTTCCGATTCGCCTTCGTCGGAAAACTCAGAATCTTTCTTTACTATTTAATATTTTATTTAATCCGTCTTCCCCTCCGTATGTCAGAAACGTTTTGAGTTTCTCTATAGCTCCAATCCTCATTCACTTCGGTCTACAAACAATCTTGCTCTAAACTATACCAACTTACAATACCACATTTTATACAGACTCATTTTCAGTGCAGGCTGTTCGGCTTTGGAACACATTGCCGGTATCTATAATACTTGCTCCTTCATTGGAATCCTTTAAGAAACGTGTCAAAGATTTTAACCTTCATCAATTCAATTTGTACTTGGTTATAATAGGCTACTTTTAAAACTTTGTTTAATAGTATAGGTATAATTTAACTATGTTTTAATATGTAGTATATCTAATATAGGTAGGTAATTAGTATTTGTATTTTAAGCACCACCGCTCAATTCTTTTAATAATATTCTTTCCATTCTTGGTTGTCTGGAAGTAATCGCTTTAAGCGATAAGACCGCCCATTGTACCTACATTACTATTTCATTTCTCTGTTTTTTGTAAATTTTTGGTTTTTGATTGATGTTGTGTGCAATAAAGAGTTCATCTATCTATCTATTCAAACTGATCTAGAATGTCATTTTAGCTTAAAAATTATTTGATTGGTTTGGTAGGTAAATAAGAAGACAACCCAAAAACTCTGATACATATGTAGACCACCGTCTACGTGGTGGTCCAATATCGAGAAAGAATTAAAGGCCCATAGCATTGCATCTACGACAACCCAGGTCAGAGCGCCAGGATCCGCTGGCGCCGAAATAGATACTAGAAGGCCCGACACCAATTGCAATGGGAAGAGGTGTTGGAAGAAGAAGGTAGTAAGTAGGTAGGTACAGATTATTGCCTCCATAACATACATAACTAAGTACTTAGCGTTATGAGTCGCCCACATCACTACAACACTCGCTCACTCGTATACCGTATTTTAATTTGAGATAACCTCAGCCCCAGAATGCAATTGGTTATTAGCAAAATAGCACAGAGATATCTCTTATTCAAGTAGTAAAAGAGCTAAAGTAGGAGACTGGTGTACGGTTATATTTTTATTTATTTTTCGGTCATAGCATTATAAAACTATTTATATTTCGTATTCAAAGTAATATAGGTATCGAAGGCTTCTGTGGCGCAGTGACGGTCCACCTGAGCCGCAGAAGGTTGCGGGTTCGATTCCAGCTGCGGGACAAATGTTTGCATGTTCTACAGATATTTGTCTCGGGTCTGGATGTTTTCTATCTATGATATGTATGTATTTACAAAAAAATTATGTGTAGTATATCAATCATGTGGTTCATATAATACAAGTTCTGCTTAGTTTGGGGCTACATGATGCTGTGTGATTACGTCCCGCATTATTTTTTTAATTTTTTTAATTTTTATATATCGTACCTACTAAAGAACATCGCAATAATATAATAAATTAATAAATAGTAAAGGTACTATCTTAATACTGGAGTAGTAAAACAATATTAATAATTTAAAAAGTCTGCCTTTGTTAAAATGGTACCAATACCGGGAGCGGTTGTTACATTAGTGTACCTACAACCAGCAAAAAATCCATCCCAGTTACACTGCCAAGTGCGTTGGAGGACATTTTAAAAGGCTGGACTGGAAAGTATGGGCGTTAACATAAACGGCGAGCTCATATCACACTTACGATTTGCAGATGACAAAGTCTTACTGGCGGAGTCGCTCAAGAAGCTGCAACAGATGCTAGGCGGCCTAGCATCAGTGAAAGATAGGTCTCGGGATTAAGTAGTTGACCGAGCTCAAAGAATTAGCAAGGTGAAATGGCAGTCATCATCATCATCATCATCAGCCTATAGCAGTCCACTGCTGGACATAAGCCTCCCCTAATGAGCGTCAACGCGCCCTGTTCTTAGCTCGACGCATCCAGCTTCTACTAGCAGCCTTACGCAAATCGTCACTCCACCTGGCCGAAGGGCGTCCCACACTATGTTTGCCGAGCCGCGGTCTCCACTCAAGAGCTCGTTTGCCCCAGCGGTTGTAGGTTCTTCGGCAGATACGGCCAGCCCACTGCCACTTCAACTTGCTAATTCCACTTTAAACTGGTGGACTAGCCGTACTGTGTGTGTCCTCGTTTCAGCTCCGTATGTCATTCATGACGGGATAGGACGCACTGATGAAAACTTTTGTTTTCAAACATTGCGGTATGGGTGACGAGAAGACTCGACGTAGTTTTCCAAATTCTGCCTAACCCAGCTGAATCAGCTCTTGGCCTCCTTCTCGAAGTTGTTCCTATCCAACTTGCAATATCGTCCTGCTGTCAGGTATGTTCGGTTCTGGTTTCCTCTGATAACCAGCGCTGCTTCGCTCGCGGAGCAGCATTAAGCTGAGAGGAGAATTTTGTGTTAATGTGTGCCAAATAAAGACTTTATCTATCTATCTATCTATGTATACTCCGGAACAATTTCGAGAAGGTGTCCATTAACGACGACAGGTATCGGATCAATTCGGTCATTGACCATGACTTTGGTCTTGTCTAAATTCATGCCGAGACCTATCTTTCGCGAGGCTGATGGTAGGCTATCCAGCATCTGTTGCAGCTCCTCCAGCGACTCCGCCATTAGAACTATGTCATCAGCGAATCGCAAGTGTGAGATGTGCTCGCCGTTTATGTTTATGCCCATACATTTCCAGTCCAGCGTCTTAAACATATCCTCCAACGCGCTTGTGAACAGTTTCGGAGATATAACATCTCCTTGTCTCACTCCGCGGCGCAGTTGGATGGGTTTAGACTGCTGATCCTGTACTCGGACACTCATAGGCGGCTTCGTACAGACATCTCAACACTTCGATATAACGATAGTCCACTTGGCATCGCTGCAAGGATTCCAGGACAGCCCAGGTTTCTACAGAGTCAAAGGCTTTCTCATAGTCCACAAACGCCAGACACAGGGGCTGATTATACTCTTCGGACTTCTGTATAATCTGCCTCACTGTGTGAATGTGGTCTATGGTGCCATATCCTCCGCGAAACCCGGCCTGTTCCGGTGACTGGAACTCATCGAGTCAAGCCTTGAGAGCAGCTTCTTTCTTTCTGTTTTTTTTCTCCCTCTCATTGGCCCCCTGTGCTTTCTACACCCAAATCCATGCGGGCCCACTCTGGATTCGTCGCCAATTTGGACTCCCACTTTGCCGTTAAAGTCCCCTATAATAACGTTGAAGTGAGCCCTCGTGGTGTTGTGCAAGGCTTTGGATATGTCCTCGTACATATCCTCTACTTCGTCATCCAAAGGTCGGTGCGTAAACCTGAATAACCTTCATACTGTATCGCTTTGACAGCCGAAAATTTGATCACCCTCGCGGAAGTACAGAATGTGGCCCGAGTCTAGGGTAATGGTGTCCTCTCCCTCTCTATGGTGAAGTCCAGAACATGTCACCTAATGTTCTCTAGCTCCAGTTCCAACTGCGCTAGATGTTCGTCGAGCCCCAGAGTGCGTCTGTTATTCGTCGCCAGGGTCAGGTTTTGCAGGTAGCCATAGGTAGCCCGGGGATTCCTAGCACCCCCTGTCCCGCCGTTACCATGGACGCTACCTGTATAGCCATGAATAGCGGGGCTGCCGGGAACTGGGGGCCATCTCTTTTTTTTGTCTTTGAATGAATGAATGAATGAATGAATGAAAACTCTTTATTGTACACCATAATTTAAAAAACAGCAGATAGAATCTAGAAAAAATAGAAATGTACAATGGGCGGTCTTATCGCTTAGAAGCGATCTCTTCCAGACAACCTTTGGATGGAGAGGATTATGCTAATAAAAAGTACGGCTGGGGGTGTACATGTAATAAGAAATATAATATTTTCAATAAAAAACAATAAACAAAGTAAACATTAAAAAACTAAGAAATAAATAAATATATGAATAAATTAAATAATAAATAAGTTCTTAGAAAAACGCATATTAAGTATAATCATAAATATAAATATATATCGATATATAACTTATACTTATAACTTATAACTTATAATATTAAAGTATAAATATCAAGTATAAAGTCTTTCATAGTGGGGGGTATGCCCATAATCCCCACTCTGGGCATGCGGGTTGGGGATCGCAGGTCACAGCTTCTCGCACTACCTACGCTGCTGCCCGTCAGCGGCCAGGGTATAAATAAGTAGTTTATTAGATATTAATACACCTGTATTCGCTATTTATGATGCCAACGAATAATTATGAACGACGAACCTCTAATACTAACTTTGATAGTTCTCCTGTCGAATGTCGACAGTTATGTACGATTCACACTTACCTGCGCGCGTCGGAGAGCATTTTATAATGTGCTAAAGGAAATTGAGACATCCACAACGCTTTTAAGTTCCTTATTTGCATGCAATTTAATAATATCCGTTAGTTGATATTGCATGTTAATAAACAACTTAACTTCTTTGAGGATGTTTCAATTTCCTCTAGCATGTTTTAAAATGCGTTTCGATGCTCTAAAAATCAAATCAATTAAATCATTTATTGCGTTCATGTTGATTACAGAAGTCTTAAATTCTATGCATAGTTTTATCATGAACCCTGTTAGGGCATAGCAAAATTTAGACATCTTGCTAGGTGGCACATAATATAATAAAAATTTCTTACAAACTAAAATACATTATAACTAAAATTGCACAAAAAAATCAAATAAGTAGGTAAGTAAATCGACATCCATTTAACTTAAATCATAATTAACATTTTTGAATAATACTAATATATTATTTTATAAACTCCGACGCGCGCCGGTAGGTGTGAATCGTACATTCGTGAATCGTGAATCGCAAAGCTCAAAACTAAAAATTATAAAAATAAATTAACTAGGTACTACCTGTTTTAGGGTTAGGTACAATTTTTTATATTTTATTTATATGATATGAAGATAAAACTCGAAAGAAATCATTATTCAATTACAATCATGGTCTCATGAATCATACATGACATGACTCAGATTAACGATAACCGTTAAATCCAAAACTACGCTTGCTCTAATTTCATTTTCGTGTGAATTTATACCCGAAACTAGGCAGATAACTACTTAGTAAGTAGGCAGGTAGGTTGGTAATTGATAAGGTGAAATAGGTTCAGGTGTGACCACTATCGTAGATACCTACTCTGCCACATATTTGGCTGTGGTGTCGAAGCAGGCACTGACGACGTCTCGCTGCTATACATTATTGAGTTGGATGGGTGTATTATGTATGAGCACCAACTAGAAGATAAAGAGTAGGAAGGCCTCCCACCAGATTGTTGGATGTGATATCCTCAAAATTGCAAGAACAGTCTCCTTTACCTACTTACAATCAGCTGTAAGCAACCTTGATCTTGGATCATAAACATGAGATGAAAATCGATACTTTAAACTTGAAGTCAACTTTGCAATTGAGCAAAACGAGCGGCACACACGTTGGTGAACTCTGGCTTAACTTTAACCCACATAACAAAGTTCAATGTAAACACAATACGGCAGAAGTTTCCGAAGTTCCAGTTCACGGCCGCGAGGAGAGCGGGCGCGCCACCACGTCGCGCCTCGCCTCCCCCGCGCCCGGCCCGGGTGCTTCCTCCACCTGCCGCCGCCCCTACAGCCCAAACTTATTCCCGCAGCCAGACGAATTGTTTTCGCTCCACAGACGCCTAGACGTAGAGATTAATACGTCTGTTTTCTTTAAGGCGACGATACATGTCAAATCTCTCTCTTGCTCGCACTATTCAACATTTCTGAAGATATAAAATCATTGAATGTAGGTATTTATGCAAAATAACAAACCTTCACGGATTCACGGCCTATATAACCAATTCAAAGGTTCAGCAATAATATCATTTTGATTCTATCACGTTTTATTACCAAAAAACTGGTACCAATGTGATCAATTTTGTTGCAAATTTTTTGGTAGGAAAACGTGTTGATTCTACATAAAATTCTTGCTGAACCATTGTATTGTTATTTTTTAGGCCGTGAAGGTTTGCTATTTTGCATAACTAGGTACATTCAGTGATTTAATATCTTCAAAAATATTGAATAGTGCGAGCGAGAGGGAGATTTGACATGTATCGTCGCCTTAAAGGTTTAGCTAATGGCTAATGTAAGCATTTTACCATGAAGGTGAAGAAAATCAATCCAGATCATCAGGCACGGATTTGTGTCCACTATAGTCTATACAGTACATACCTACTTAAATTCCTATAAATAAACGTACTTAAAACACTTAAGTAAAACCTAGGTACTCGCACCTATCTTATATAACAGTAATCAATAACGTATTACAATATCAAATTCAAAATAAGACTGAAACATTAGGTACATAAAACTAAATTAAATTTTAAATCTAAAAGTAGGCACACCTGTTTATTACAAGTGTTCCAGAAAGCATACCTTGTGCCTTATCAAAATGACACCGTTTGATATGAACGTTTTGCCTTATCTAACGTGTCGAAATTCGTCCACGTATGTACAACCAAACTAAGTCAGTATCCTGGTGACTAGATTTCAAATACTAAAATGCTCTAATTACTAGTGCCATACAGACTATTTTTAACTTTCAAGATAGATATATATTAAAATATTTAGTTGATTTAAAAGGGTTCCTTTGTTAACTATATTAATTAAGTACATACCTAGTAAGCTAGAAGTCTATCAAGTTTTCAGTAATTTTTGGACTTCTGCTTGAAATGACTACACGTGTCATCAGAGTGCTGACTAAATAACTGGGTCATTGCATGGCAGCGCGAGTGTTACAATACAGCCAGGAGATGCAGCCAGTATATTGAATACATTTTCGCATAATAATGATCTAAGTAGAACAGTCTCTAACATTAAATATTTTTAGTTTTAGACAATTTTCTAAAACTAGCTAAATGGACGTTAGCCATACCTACCTGAACGGATTACCTTATCAATAAGTATTTTTATGTACCTACCTACAAGATTGATAAGACTATGGTTTTTCAGAGAGGTTATGTACCGCTTGTTTTAATTTTTATATAGATCCATGTTAGGATACCTAAATTCATATGTTATTTCAAATTCGGACTTAATTGCACCTGTGATTGCGTTCTGTTGAAAGCATTTGACGTTATTATCATTCAGAGTCACCAGTCACCACTAGATAATTATATTTTACTAATGGTGTATCTCCACTGTAAACAGAGCGCCGAGGCGTCGGTCGTGGTGGTGTCAGCGGCAGCAGATAGTGGCTCGAAGGCGACCGCCGGCCCCGGACGGGTCGAGGCTCCGCACCAGCACTCGCCGGCACCGGAGCCCCGCGCCCTCGACATCGGCTTATCACTGATGCCTTACCGATTGGTGGGTTGGATTGTTTGCGCGATAGATATAGTTTGCAGGGGCCAATCGATTCCCAGTTTCGTCGAATCTTATCATAATCATGGTGGACGTTTGTACCTCGTGTCAGTTCTCTGATATCATATCTGAAGATATCGACGAAAGTATAAATATGGGCCCATCGATCGATCGGGTCTCTATCCAAGTGTGGGCTGTGATTACGATTGACTGTGGACACGGGCTGGTGTTTAGTGCTTCGCTGCTGCTCTGCACAACGCTCTCCACTTGGGTAACTTTACAAAATCATCATCGTTTCCTGTATCGTTCAATAATTAATCAAAAACTTATGAAGTGGTTATTCCAGTGCTGAATTAGCTTTTTGACTTATTTGAAGATTGAATTGACGTGGCAACAATAATCAATAATTTATCTAGTTACCTTCCGCAGTTATACTTTTTATTATTATTATTAGAACCGAAAATTCAGTAACTTTATTAATGTCGGGTACAGAAAATAACAGTACAAATGACTATGGATGGTTACGTAATAACATATGGTGCTCCAATGGCACATGTGTTCACTAGCACCATGTGATTCGTTGTATGACACTCATTCAAATAATCGTCTTATTAGCAAGTGTTAAATAGCAAAAACATTCATAATGGAGCTATATAGGATCACTGACGTGATAGGGAAAAGCGTTATTCTTATCAGAGAACGTTAGCCGCACCTTTTCAAGCGGTGATAACGAGCCGCCTGACTCCATATCGAGCGCACACTACGATTGTCACACTGAGTAAATACGCAGCAGATTAAATTACTTGTATACTTTAACCCGTTTTCTAATAATTTACTTTGTTTTACAGGGCGCGTCACTTTTGTCTAGGCTTCACGTCTGAGTTGGACAGGGGATCTTGACAGTTTGCTTTCATAATGCTGCCAGATCTATCTTTCCAGCTCACGCGTGAAGCCGCTTCTCAACGTGTGCACAGTGCCTCGCGCTCACCAGACAGTGGCAGGCAGCAGGCTAAATATTAACGATATAGGGTCAAGTGGAGGTGTGATCTCTTCACTTTTTTAAATTAAAGTGAGATTCAACTCCTCCAACTTAACCCTTAATCGTATAGACTACATAGAAGAGGCAACATCACCACTTTCATCAAGAGCATTATGTTAGGTAATCTACCTACTACATATTCTAACCTGCAATGTAATGCATGTAATGGTACTCAGTATGTTATATAATTACTTAAGTTGGTACTTACCTGTTTTATGTTATTCATAATTTTAAATATTAATATACTTACAGAATTAACAATGTTTAGAATTTACTTAGAAAGATATTTTAATAACAAATTACATCATTCCAAGTATATGTATATGTACCTATCTTATAAATAAGTAGGTAGGTATAAGTTATATTATGAGGAAGGAATAAATATTGTTAAAATAATACGTAAAAGGTGTCTTACCCACATACATCCTAATAGGTAATAGGTAGGTAGCTACTTACGTATCAAATTTTTTTGTGAATAGGTAAGTATGTAAAATTAAACATATATGCATTTATTTATTTAAAATAGCATATACCTAAATTTAGCCTGCAAGTATGGTGATAGGTAGGTGGTAGGTAGATATAGATTTTTGCAGTAAATAATGAATTATTTTAATCTTTGCATTATACTTCAGATACCTACTTATGAAAAGTTACCTATTTTTCAAGAACATAGAATAGGTAGTAACCAGAATTGCCAATTTTAATGATTAGCACCCATATGGTATTATTGGTATTTATTATTAATGGTATTTTGTATATTATTTGCAAACTTTGACATTTTATTCGTCGAAAAACTGCCATAGTTTGAATATTTTTATATTGAAATATAACGCGGTGCTTGCTAATCATTTCAATGGGCAATTCGGCAACTGAAATATTAATTAAACCCCAAATGCCCAACAGATAGATACGTAAGTTGAGGTAGGTATACATAAGTATTATCTTTTAAAAATAATTAAGATTTACCTACTCACAGAAATTAAACATTAGGAAACTAAAAATAATTGTTTTATTTTCTTTGAAATGATTAAATTGGAGAAATCACTTACAAGCATTACTAATAATTTATGAAGATTTTCAAATTCTACAAAACATTTTTGTATTACTAGAAATTTAAATTTTGGCGCCATTGTCTATGGCTAGGAGTATTATGAGGACCTAAACACATCTCATCGCTCTGAACCTAGCTACAAATCTCTAGAAAAAAATCACAACAGCCAAAAACAAAAAATAAGCAAAAAAATGTTGGTAACACCGGTGCGCTAAAAAAGCTTGCAAACTTCACGCACCTAACCTGCGCTGGACATCGACTCGTCCGTATCTCTTAACTCAGGGAAAATGTATATTGATTTTTCAAAGAAAACTCTACCTATGTAACAAAACACCATCCGCGGAGTGTTTATAAGCGTATCGGAGTGTCCGTGGTCGAGTGGTGCGTCGCCGTGATGGTGCGACAGTGTCCGTTGTCGCCTTCCCTGTGATAAAGGAGAGAGTGTCGCGTCGCACGGCCGACGGCCCGGAGCCCGGAGCCGGAGCCGGAGCCCGGCCGCGGCCCGCCGAGCCATGGACGCCGGTGCCGACCCGCTAGGACCTGCCAGGCCGTGAGTATCCCCGCTGAAACGAAGTGCGGAGCGCCCGAGCCGAGCGAATGTTGCGAAACGCACCAGGCGTACGATCGCGGCGGACATTCTCTCGGCGGCCGCGGCGTCACGGCCTCCGCGTTGCGCCACCCGTGGCCCACGGCGCAGCCCCGCGCGAGGCCGGAGCGCTGCGGCCGAGCGTGACGCCCGACGCCTCGCCCGCGCACCCGGGCACCCGCGCCGAGTGCGGCCGGGATCGTAAATCAGAATCGTGTTTACGGTTTTTGCGGATCGCACGGAACCAGTCGCGCCGCCCCCGAGACAAAGGGCGGGCGACGGGCGGCGCTCCGGTGCACGCGAGCTGCACTCGTCCTGCATACCTACCTACGTGCCTATCTATAGTTATTACGCGCGCGGTGAAGGCTGCACTGCTGCCTACTCAAACAAAGCGTTTTGTCCACGAATATTTAGTCCGCATAGTACAGTCCCCGTGATTCGCGTTCTTTGTCAAATATCGTGTTATAATATCGCGACAGTGATGTCATAAACCCTGGGTCTGTTTTGGTAACATCTGGGGCTGAAGTGCGTCCGTTATCGTGTGCGTTTTGAGGTTAGATTGCGATCAGGGCTCCCGCGGCCGTGGCACGCCACCGCCGGCCTGAGGCCTGGGCGCCGTCGGGCGCAGACACGCCTGTGAAGGATTACTGAGTGATTATTAGTGAGTGATCCTTGCTGTGGTTTTGGTGCTCATTGTGTCTTCTCTGTGATCAAAAACAGTTTGTTTATTATTAACTCATTGCTACAGTAATCTGTGAGGGTGAGTCTGAGACAGGCCATCTGCATCTGTGCTAGAAGTGTCTGAGGTCCATGTGAACTACGACTGCGGAAAGCTCCATGCTCAGGTGATATGCTCACAAAACCCTAGAAGCCTCATACCGTCACAGTTTATTAACCTGATAGGCTGACATCAGTGCCTTATGAGACATCGTACACTGGATACATCTTGTGGTTTCTACAAGTTATCACTTAGCCCTTTGTTTCACTGAGGTGTCATATAGCTTTCCTACTTATGCATGTTGATTCAGCTTTATTTTATGTTATATTTTCTTGTTGGTTCCCCTGTAAACTGACGTATGGTCAGACTTTTAAAAATCTATCAGAACATTATAAAATGCTAGTCTCTTCCTACGTTTATTGCAATTATCTTGAAAATTTCTCTCCTCTATCTACTAAAAATGGCTCTCCCCGTTCCTTGCATTATATATAAATAAATAAATAATGAGATTCTTATCACACAGCATCATGCAGGTCCAAACTAATCAGAGCTTGTGCAATGACACATGACTTATTATATATACTACTTATATATATTTTGATTTGTAAATGCATACATAATATTATACATAGAAAACACCCAGATCGGAGACAAATATTCACAGAACATACAAACATTTGTCTCGCAGCGGGAATCAAACCGGCAACCTTCTGTGTCTCAGACGGGTCCTTGTCCATACCACCACAGAGGTTGTCGGTAGGCATAGTCTTCGACTTAAGATCCTCAAACACAATACCTCCTACATGAATTTGGATACCTCCTACATTGGATACTGTATACCAGTGAATATGACTTATTTTTTTTTTAAAGTTAACTTAATATTTCCTACTATTTAATTTATCAAATTTGTAGCACTGCCAATCAATCTCCACACTACACATAGGTTATATCTATAAGAAAATGCTATTTAGCATTAAGTTCGCCTGTGTTTTTGTTTTATCTTGTGCAATAAATAATTTTCTATCTATCTAAAGATGTATCTAATTTTATTTAGAAACATTAGAATCATAAAATTAATGACTATCTACCATTAATATGCTTTACAAAGTAATTTATTTGACAATGATGTTATTAAAATCATATAATTAGTATGAATATGACTATAACATGTTTAACAGACTGATTGAAACGAGGAAAATAAAATTTTGTTTTATAAATAAATCTGTAGTGACCTTACCGCAGCCGATGGTTACCATGCCAGCATTAGCTACATTTCACATTGATAACCATTCACTCCTAGTTTGGCTGGCAGATGGCATGATGCTTCCACCAGCAGTCAAGCTTCCATAACAACTATTTGCTTTTCAATGTACAGAGTGACAATTAAATCATTGTTAATCTGTAGTAGGTTGCATCGGTGCCATTGCTTTCTTCTTGTAATACTTGTGTTCACTTCTTGCTTTTGTGAACCAACAAAACAAAAAAAATGCAAATACTAAACATTATCCTCTAGTTTTTTATAGTAACAAAGAAAATACACCAATAAACAATATACCCACAATTACTTACATTGGAATTTAAAGCCAAACCTGGATTTCTTTGTGTGATATGGGATCAATGAGTACCTACCACAACATCCAAACCAAAATAGTTTTTGTAAACATACATGTATAACAGGAAATCTCTCCAAAATTATTTTTTCTTGAAAATAACTAAATGTAGACACCCAAATCAGTTAATGACTGATAGAGCTTCATTAACCGACTTCGAAAAAGGAAGAGGTTCTCAATTGTTGGTTGTCCTTTTAGCAATGCGCTATTAGTGCCTCATTAAAAAGCAAATCTCATTAATAACCCCCCATGCAGAAAAAGTGGTTTTAATGAGTACATAAGTGTGTCGGTCGGTATGTGGCATAGTAGCTCCTAAACGAATTAGCCAATTTGTTGTATTTAATGGTGACTTGATATTGAGTTTTCTTAGCTAAAAGACAAGGTAATCTGATAGCCCTTGAAAGATGAGCTCTTTTTTGTTGATGAAGATAGATAGAATAGTAGATTGTTTTACAAGGGACTAAACCATCCCATTATATACGAGGTTGTTATACTCCCGAGCGTAGTGAGGGAGGATGACAAGACCGAGTTATAATGGGTGGTTTTGGCCCGAGTAAAACACTCTACTTTTCACTTCGATTGCGAGAAAATAAAACAATTTAAAATTAGACAATTTTCAGAAATTTTCTTAAAAATGAATCAACCTTCATAAAACATCACCAAGACGGTTCTATTTTCAAAAAAAAAGATTGACAGAGCACCAAGAAGTCGAGTTTTTATGTAAGAGAACGAATGCTTTGTAAGGGCTTATGATTTTAGACAAAAATTAAAAAGAAAAAATACTTTTTAGCCCGAGGTATTAAACTCGAGTTTTAGGCCCGCTAAGCTACACTATTATGATACACTTTTTGAGCAAGAGAAGTGAAAAACTCTTTGTTGTACTCACACCAACTTTAACATCAAGAACAATACAGACAATAACAATGATGAAGGGATGTGAGCAACTTGCACAGGTTTGATTAATCCGTGACTTGGTATCCTCTTATTTTAATAATTTTGCTAGAACATGGTAAGCTTGACCTGATGCTGCAGCATCACCTGGATTTTGCAGGATACCCAATCAACTCCTCGCAAACATACAGCAGAGTTTACGTGTTTGAGCTCTGCTCTGGAATGGTCTTTATCTAAAATTAGAACCCCTTGTTATTCAATAAAATAAAACATTGAGATGGTACTCTATAATTTGTAAGGTTATTCAGTATTTTTGTCTCTAGTTGTTGGGGTCTAGTAGCACTGAAAGGTAAAGGAAAGGGATCCCTACTGATACAGACTCACTGTCATGCCTTCCTAACAGCATCAACAGCTAGCAGCAGTGAAACTATTAAAAACTGGCAAATTAAAACTAATATAAATACCGACATTGTTCTTAAATTAACTTTTTCTCAAGTGTTTCCTAACTAGAGTATTCTTAGAATAAAGTTTTTATGAGAAGGGGAGGCTTGGCTTCACTAAAATCGTCATTAACTGATGAAGTTTTCATAAATATAGAACTTCTTTTTTTGACGTACTAACGTTGCTTTCGTTGGATATTTTAAAGTAATTAAATATATAAATTCCTGTACATTAAACATTATTTATACTAAGCATGATCAAACCAAACCCTTTTAATTCAGAATTGTACTGAATTGTGAAATGTTCTGTAAAAGTACAAACAAACCACATTCACACAACCAATGTAAAGTGTGACAGGCACTTAAGTCGCTTACATGCTGCATTTTACCGAGTTGTCATCTACGCATAATGTCATGTATTGTAATGACGATCTGTCGCCATTTCTCACTTCGGCTCTCTGGGGGGCTGGCGTGTCTTTAACTCCAGTCAGTGCTGACAATCGCACAATCTCGCCACCTCGTAACTATGGTGAAGTCATGAATCAAAGTATAGACAACTATAGCATTCTACTTGGTGCTGCACTGGGTGATCCATGAAAGTTTCGTATTGACGACGAAATTCTGTATTTCCGATGTCTCTTAGGTGATCTTTTGGCAAGCTTAAGGAAATTGTATACTATGGGGGAAATGTTGTAAGGAAATAAAGTATGACCAATTTAAAGGAAATAAAGTATGTTGTAGTTTTTACCTCCTTTACATTTCTACCGACCCAAACTTTCCGGGAAGTCTAATCACAATTCCGTTATCTTAGGATCGGTCTTTGCCCCGCGTGACGATCAGCTTCGCAGACTAAGGCTCTTCTGACATCGATCGCTTACACCTGAGATGATTGTCTTGTTCTTAGCACATTCGATAGAAAGGAAATATAATAAGTTGTGGTAAATCAAGAGGAATTTTTGCATTGTGTCCATAGGCATTGAACTATAGCACTTGCAGAGTTGTCTATGGCTCTACATATTTAATTCGATGTAAATTTTAGTCGTGATGTAGACAGCCTTAGAGACAAACATCTCGATTGCAATTCGCAGTAAAGGATATCTGAATCAATCGGAGCTTATGTTTCCTTTCCTAATACTTGACCAGTCAGGCCAGCCAGGCTTGGAAAAATTTGATTCCCCCTAATAACTTCCCTAAAACTAATAGGTACATAGTTCGCCTCAAACTGAATCCGCAAGTTTTGCATTCGCGCCCTGCGGTTTCCTGTACACGCTTTATTTACGTACCTACCTGCAAGTAAGGTGCCTACGTAAAAAGTTCGCTACCAAATCTAGGAGGTACTCTGCTACCAGTTTTAAACAGCATACCAATGCTGTCTACATTGGTATACCTAGTTAGTAGAATGGTTAGTACTATACCGTGATACTACAACGTTTACTCTACCCATAAAAAGTTTAGAGTAGATAGATAATATTTTTTTGATTACAGTGCATATTATTGTAAACGTAGCACACAACTCGCAATGATACCGCTATCTAGCTAATATACAGTCTATCCGGACCTACGAAGACATCTAAACTCTTAAGAAAATGTAGCCCAGGTTACAATGGTTCCCTTAATTTGACCTTTTTCGTTGTATTTCAAAAACGATATATCCTAGAATTACAATAAACACCATTTGGTATGTACAAATGAGGTATAAAGCCCTTCTATTGACACATTCGTAAAACTGTTTTTTACCCACTTGGGAACTCAATATCTTTTCAATGTCCCTTTATCGATTAAACTCATTTGCATTGCATTCCAGCAAATCTTTTTGCCACAACCTATTGACCTACCAAGTTTCTTGCAGATTGACTAAACGGTTCGAAAGTTATGCTCTAATAATCATACACACGCAAAATTGAGATATAAAATAATATTTTCCCTAGCTAATTATGTTAGTACTTACGGCTCATGCCAGTCAGTAGGTTGAAATTTTCCTCTCGGGTACGAAATAGGGAATGGGATAGTAGTACATGCGAGGTTTGTTTCTTACTAGAAGTTGGTAGGCTTTTCTGTTGGCCTATTGGTCCTAACAGATTTATTTAATGCATTGCTTTCGTTTTGTTTTCAGTCGTCCCAAACGTTTATTATTTATTCTCTACGTTGTTGATTAATATAAATTTCACAATGTGTGGCGATGGCTTCATAATCTTATTAAACTTTATGCTTATATTCGTATTCTGTAACCGTCACTCATCTGAACCCAGATAATGCAGCGTTCTACGATAACTGAACCGTGTAAAACAAATAGTACAAAGGCAAAGGTACTGTCTCCTTGAGGCAAGGGTCGCACTAATCAATCGAGTAGCGTAAAAACTGGATTGTGCATCTAAGGGCAGTCGTGATCATGACGAATCGATACCACATCCATCATAATCCATTCAGCTGCTAAGCTCCTTGTGGGAACTCTCAACGCTGATCACGTCACTCGCACAAGCGGAGCGACTAGCGGAGCGTTCCCAGCAAGTGCGTAAATTACACTAGTGACCCTAGTGAGTCCGCTCACACGGGTTTGCTGATGTTATACCTTTGGTACCTCTCATTAGGTAGGTAGGTGGCATAATGAAATTCACGGCTCGACGCAACGTCCGGCCGGCCGGGGCCCGGGGCAGCGACTCGTACTCGTAAACCAGGATCTAAGGCTTTGACCTCGTTGTAATTAGCGGAGCGGGAAGTGTCTATCCGTCATCGATCACCCAAAAGGCTGAGTCTGGTTTAATGCAATGCACGCGTTAAATTAAATTATATACCTGCCTAATAAAAGTAAACAACATTCTAAAGTACATAACAAGAGTTCTTCGTTATTCATTACTAGCTTCCGCCGACAGCTTCGCTCGCTTGGTAGAGAGGTAGATAGGTCGGTATAAGAAGCCTATACGTATGTGCAAAATTTTAGCTCAATCCGTTCAGTAGTTTCGGCGAGTATAAAAATACATAATTACATCACATCTTACATTTCACAAATTTTCACCTTTATAACATTAGTAGGATTAATTCTGCATTCCGATTAGGACTCCTTAGTCCCTAGCACACTCATCGCCACTCTTATACTAAATAACACGCAAATACACCAACTAACAGATACACAATATAAAATGAACGCTACGCTCAACTGTACGCCTGTACGGGCACGAGGCCGGAGACTTTCTTGCCCAGACACAGTCCTATTTACTTTACGTGCTTATGTATCTTTCTGGCTGCGAAACCTTTATATAAGCGAACGTACATAGCTACAGAGGTACATAGAAGGGGCGCTTGTGTGAGTAACCACAGCAGTTTCGTCTATACTACGCTATAGCTATAGGTAGGTACTATTTTGCGGAGTATGAGGTGTGACAGAGCGGCACGTTCGTTCGGCCGGCGTTTGTGTTCGTGCAAGGACGACCAAACCTTTTATACGTATTATACAGAATAAAACATACGTACTCTGGTACAGCTTTGCCTTTCTAGTTTTACGTTAATGATCTTTGTTCATTTGTTATTATTAGTACGCTGTAAAGAGGGATGACGATTTGTAGGTATACGTCAGTGCAACTCTAGAAAATAAGTGATAAATCTCGAACATCATCAGAAAACGGACGTGACGATACGGCGCGCAAACGCACGACTTAGCCCTACCCTTGACACTTGACATTAGTCTGTCAAGCACGATTATGAGTGGGCTTCTAGCTGCTAGAATAGAGTGGTTATGACTGGCTTGCAAATAGTTAAAAATGATGACGTGATGGAGGTATATTCCGAGAGATGTGAATTCCGTACCGTAAACTTTCTGGATTGCAGTACCGAATTTGCCAATCAACTAAAATATAGGAAATCTACAGCATTCGATCAGTCCCGCATAGATTTCCGCATTTATGTATATTGTTACTTCCTCAATAAAAATATGTACCTACCTAGTGAAAAACAACAATGCTTGCGATCTCGCACAAAGCATACCTGGCATCCTCGAAGAATCTGGTGGTCCTGCTTCAAAATAAAACGAGGGCGAGGAATGTCACGATAGTCACGAACAAACGGCGCGGGCGGCGGCGCGCCCCGCGAGGAACGTACAAATGTCAAAAGTGTCTCGGGATCAGACATGGGATCAAAAGAGTTCACGGCAAAAAAAGATAACTGACAGTTTTGGACAGCGAAGGCGAGCTTCCAAAGACAATACAATCCAAATGATATCTCGAGGAGCGTGCTTTACTTTAATTGTAGCAATCTCTGAATGTTCGCTTCGTTAGAAGCGTTCAGATCGGCGGCGGCGGTCGCCTTCACAGCTGTAGCCTTCCGGGCGGATGCATCCCAAAGGCTCAAGCTCGCAGGAACGCGTAAGAAACAGAACCCGACAGTTGTGATGTGAATACCGGCGAAGGGATAGCGCACCGCCATTGTGCGGAGCCTGGCCGGCTGATCGCATCTCCCTCTTGCACTTACGCGCAGAAAAGAGATGGTCGATCGCAGAATACATGCGAGCCGAGGTCTAACCGTCAAGTAATGGTGAGCGGTGCCGGTGACCATCGATCGCCAATCCCCAGAGCCGAGCAGTTACTCATTACATAAGAGCATAATTCGCAAAAACTCATTTGCGAAACACATTCAGTGGCGGGCTAATTAGCTATTCACAGATAAGTAGGTAGGTAGATACGTAAGTACACCTAGCAAAAGCGTAGTGTTGTGTAGTGTAGATAGGTAGGTAGGTACCGCGCTCCGTGCCGCGCCAGTGTTGAGGCGACGCGACTGGTTACTGCGGTGCGGCGGGACATAGTTTCTCAACCTTGGGGATGTGACCCTCGTGGGGTCGCCGCTTGAATAATTAAGATTACAATCATTATGCAAAGAAAAAGTTCTGTGACTGTCGATTTGCTGAGTCACTGTTTGATTTTAAACACAAAATCACTCATGTTCGGCATAAATACAAAACGTATGTATGTAGCACTGACGCTGTGTGGCAACACTGCGCCATTTGTCTCTTCTCGACTTAGCCAAGGTCTTTAGCAATGTTATATTATACGTCACGTGTGTATAGGTACCTACTCCAACAGCTAAGAATTTAGTATGGAATGCTTTGCGCTCTTAAACACGTCATGATCTATCAGGTAGGTACTATACGTAACGTAGGGGTCGAAGCCGATTAGCCGATTGAACTTTATGGAAGTGAGAGTTGACGAGTACGCGAAGTTGGCAGACATCGGCATTGGGTGATTAAAGCTACTAGTGAAATTTCTAACAATAGGTACCTCCGGCGTAGGCTGGGGGGAGGTAAAGAGGCGGCGGGGTCAGACGGGGTTCAAATTAAAGGGACAGCTGACCCACCCTCCTCCGCTTTTTGTTCTCGTATTTACGTTGTTATCAACGTTCGAGTCTGAGCATATAATATATTATGTTCGTGTGTTTATTGAGTTTAATCATCGAGTCAATATCTGCGGCTCTTATCTTGAGCAGAACTGGGTCGTTGTACTTGGTCTTCTCGCGTCGTTCTGGGCTTTATAGACAGGCTATAAACACATACCTACCTACATATATAAAGCAACGCCATACCTATGTGCATTGTATAAATTCCGCAGTAAAAAGTGTACACATAAGCACCACTACAAACATACAGGTACCTAGTATGCGTGTTAATATTTCGAAGAAAAGTGAGCGATGCTGACCGTTCGAATTTTTCGCATTCGTTTCGTTCAGCGAAGTAAGAATGATTCTAGCTCATTAATCAATTAGCTCCGCTTAATTACTACGTATACTGTAAACGAAAAGAATTTGAGTGGTTTTGCGGAAACCTTTTAGGCGACGTGTGCAATGTCCATGTTCGTCGGAGTGTTCGCATCGAGCGTCAGCCGGCTGCACACGACTCCCTCAGGGCTGGGGGCTGGGGCCGGGCGCGGGCGGCTCGCCCGAGTGTGCTCCGCCGCGCCGTCCTTGCCCACTGGCATGCGGGCAGCCATCGGTTTCAGAGGTCGCCTCTATACAGGTCACTACACCTATATATAGCAAGCTCTATATCTCTATCCACATCTACGCTACACGTTCGTGCTTTATAAACGTCAGATGCAATCACTAGAGAGCTGCCTTGCGTGATAATGATTTAGACTCGTGTGGAGTGAAGCGTCCGTTTCATAGTAGAGCAAAATACGACTCACCCGCAAAGGACCTTGTGAAAGCGAGTATTAATGGGGCTACGTCACGAAGGCTCGGAAGATGGCCCTAAAACTGAGCCCCTTCGGGTAGAGCCGCGCTGACCCCTGACGCCCACCGGCGCGCCTGCTTGCATCAGTCGCAACGAATGTTGAAAGTGCATTGTCCTCGGCGTGAACGTCAACGTTTGCTGATGTGATTTGTGCTTTACCTGACCTGGAGTCCCAACAACGACATTATTTAGAAGTATTTATGTATGTTCTGAGGGTAACCGACAGTAATACGCATCTTCCTATTGTATAGAAAAGAAACGTTTTACTTCAACTTCACACTTTATTCTCACCTACCGACAAGCTAACTAAATCGTCTGATAACACCTATTCAGGATTTAAAAAGCCAAGACACAGGGTATGATTCTTGAGATCTGCCTTCACTCCACCCCGCTGTAGCCCGCACCTCAACTCCTTATTTGCCTATTCTCGCACGCGTTTGCATCATATCTATTTAAATTGCAAACTAAAATTCAGGTTCTTGTTGAATTAGCATAAGGATCCAGTTTTTTTACGTCGAATTAGAATTCACATGAAAAAGGATGCCTGGCAACACTATCTTAATGGTGCCGTTATTGTCGAGTGAAGTACCATAACTTGTATATTATTTAGATATTGAACAGAATGTTCCAATTGGAAAATATTTTCTCTAGTGCCAAACTGCTAACTCAAAATATTCTGGTTTCAATCAGATGAAATAAAAGGCCTACCTGAGTTTAATAGATTTCATATCTAGCTATGAAAATTGGGCTTTTGATTTGTTTGATCTCATTTCTAATCCTCTTAATTAATTAATAAATAAACGTTATTGTGGCTTGATTTGATTAAATATTCAAGATAACAAAGTTTAGACTTTCTTAATGCCCGATACGTGAAATATTCGTTTGACGATCAGCTGAGCTCCGTTTCCTTGAAAAACTCCTAAATCAACCAACTTTCTTTCGTTAGGAGCACATACTGAAGGTTAAACTTAATTCTCATTTACTGATTTCCCAAGAGTAATGGTAGTACATAATTATGTATAGTACAGTACACACCCTATGTACGTATAGTCTAATCCATGTCTAATCACGAGATTCGAACCTGTCGTCGCAGAATAGGCCACTGTTCATTTGTCTCTTTACAAATCACATCACGTCAAACTAATATTATAACAGCGAAAGTTTGTGTCTCTGTGTGTGTGTGTGTGTCTCTTTGTGTGTTTTATTTTAAAGGCTTATCGGAAGTCAATTGCATCGTCATTTCACCAGATTGTAATAGATAAGGTGATTTCAAAGAGTTGCATATTAGCAGCCAATTATGTCACACACACACATACACGCACGCACTTTATGATTAGTTTGTATCGCCAACAACTCTTTTGAAATGTGGACCCACAAACTTTGTTTGGATTTGCAAATTATTTTTAACCGACTTCAAAAAGGAGGAGGTTCTCGATTCGTCAGAACCTTTTTTTTCCACTTTTTTTTTAAATTTTCGTTTACTTTCATTTGTAATTTTCAAAATTCTTTTTTTCTTTAAAAGAGTATACTTCACAGGTGGTCCCCTATAATTTTTTTATTCCTGAGGGATTGGTACTTTTCCCGGAAAACTCAAAAAACCTCATCCTCACTTGTAATTTTCGCCCTATGATCACCTCCGTCAATTGTGAACCGATTTTCAAAATTCTTTAGGGTAACAAGAAGTAAGAAGTGATTAATTTGAAGTCAGTTTTTTTTAAAGTCCTACTTTTTTAATTTCTGGTCATCTCGCCTTTCCTAACTTTGAATTATGTTGACCCAGGCAACGCCGTTTAAATGCGAAATCCTAAGATAAACCGCTTAAATGTATCTACGAAACATAACATGTTTAATGTGACGTGGCATTAACTTATCGGTCCAAATGATTGATCCGTCTACACGTCAGACGACACCTTCAGCTCTGTGTGTTTAATTTCGTGCTAGAGGTTGTATCTATTTCTTTGATAAATTTTTCGGCCTTTGTGACTAACGTTTTTCTACTTGCCTGAATTATTGATTACTTTACCATACCTTACCATTTTTATATTGGTTACCATAGACATAATCTTCTGTTCCTTCAGACAAGTAGCAAACTTGAAAAATTGCTTCGATTGCTTCACAAACAACTCCCCATAACTTTGGTACCTATGTTCCTAATTGCCGTTGCCGATACCAATGTAGCGATTATAGTTGCCTTCACACACGATTCACTTAATGTCTCCAAGAGAGAGGAACTTCGATCTACCACGAGCCACCTTAGGATTTATATCTACAATTAAATACTTGTTTCGTATAACTTCGTTCAGCTCCAACCTTAGGGTAGGTATTATAACATGGACTTGAGACACAAAATGTGACGTAGCGCAGATAGCCTTGTGAGCTAATCTGGCTAACCTATTTCGTCGGCCGGCAGTTCCCACATTCAAACAATGACCTGAATACCTCATTTGAATATTTATTGTCAATTCATCAGTTTGGAGTTTCACACACGCCGTTCCTTGTCTTTTGGGAACAATAATGAAGCTGCCTGAAGGCGGTTGAAGGTGATCTCAGGTCGAAAAGGATGAAAACATGTAACATTACAAACGTGTAGTAGAATATATCCTAATACTGGCTGACTGACTGACAATCAACGCACAGCCTAAACCGTTAGTTTAGGGACTTCAAAATTTGGAGGGTATATTTTTTGCATAGTGTAGCGGGAAAAACCTTTGTCCATAATACATAAAGTTTGCTTGAGCACAACTCTATTTCGTCCGTTTTCCTTCAGGATTGTTCTCTGTCTAGCCGAGTCCACACCTTGCGATATATTCGTGGCTTGGTTATATTCGTTGATGGGCTCTGTGCCGTGTGCTTGCTCTCATTCTGCAGTCATTTCAAATGCTACTTGTGTTCACATTTTAATCAAGACTTAGAGAACGTACAAAAAAGCAAAGAGAAACAGTAATTGATTCTAGCTCCTCGCTCGCTAGTCGCTACCCTGCCGACTAAGCAATGTCACTGGCTGGAGTAGGTAGGTAGGTACAGGTACACACCTATTTGCTTTGAAACATGATAGGCTTATAACTGGGATAAGGTTCTCATTATGTTGATTTCTTTTGATAAAAAAACACCAACACTGTAAGGCTCCATAAAGTTAGTCAATCTTTTAAAGGGCAATGTGTACCATTTGTTTACAAAATCCCAAATGATATGCTTAATTTATCTGTAAATAAATTCAAAAATGTTGTAAACGTAACCTTTGTAAACAGTACCTTTGTAAAAAGTACTAAAATTTTATTACTGCATCACCTAGCCGTACCCTTACCCGTTCCAGTTCCCGTTCCCACTCTCATTTTTCCTCTGTTCGCTCCTGTTCGCGATGGTCACCAATTCAACAGCCGGTCAAGTATGATTAATTCTTATAAACCTATCTAACTTGAGAAATGATTGGTTCCCCATACAAACTTTCATCCCCTATCATACCCTGTTCAAGTTTTATTTTCGCTACAAAAAGCAGCAAATGTACTTTGAAGGGTCCCGTCTCCAAAATGTAATTAAAATTGATAACCTTTAACAACCTTAGGGGTTTAATTGCGAAAAATCCTAAAATTTCAAGTCGATTGGTAAAGATTTTTTTTGTTCCCCATACAAACTTTGCCACCCCAGTTTACCACTTTAGAGGTTAATTTTTCAAAATGTGTTGTTCTGGCACCTAAACTATTTACACACCAAATTTCATCCTAAAGTTGTTCAGTGGTTAAGGAGATACGTGGTAACAAACATTCACACAGACTTTCGCATTTATAGTATTATTAGGATAGGATAACCACTTCAAAACGTCCAAGCATAAAATAAACAAAGCCTTTATTTTCCACAATGTACATAACCTATTTAATTTAACATTTAACTATTATTTAAATACTAAGTACTTATATCCAACAGCGAGTAGGTCTCCTCCATGAGATTCCATTGTTGCCGATCTTGAGCGAGTCTAGTTCAGAGTTTACGTGCAACCTCCACGAAAAAGTACAAACATACATTATTATTATTATTATAGCGTAAAATAATGAGTAATCATCATCAGTCATTTGCTACTCACTGCTGGGCATTGGACCTTCTAGTCTCAGCCTGTGACTGTGAGTTTCGGTTTCTAGTCGAGATAAAATGCTAAAGATATTTATATCCCCGAAATACATCTTAAAAAACCTATTAAAGTGAAAGCCAAAAAAATAAGTATGTTATACGTAAAGTTCCTTTTTAAAATAACGCAACCCACAGAAAGTGCCTTCCGGTGGAAATAAATACACTTCTTAAAAAACTTTTAAATCATTGAAACGTTTCAATTACTCGCTCATGAATCAGATTAACATCAACGTGCTTCAATAAAATAAAATTCATCGATTAACATAAAACAAAAAACGTCAACAAAAACGGCGGCGCTAAGTAATCGCACTGATAAATAAATGTTAAAATATTGAATAAATAAACACAGAGCGGCCATTAACGAGTTCATAACTGTTACACAACAATTGACTAATATAGCGGCGCGTTTTGTTTACTATAGCTCCAATAATAGTAAGTGAGCAGCAATAATTCAATTCGGTTTATGAATGGAGCGCGCGAGACGTTTATGTATATTGTATATCACATGCGGCATTTTGTTATGACCGACTGATGCTGTCTCCGCTCTTCGCTCCGGCACCGACCACCTCTGATTTTATGTCCGTACTTATCGAGCGAGTTTGTAAACTCAATTATTACGATGTCCGTTTTGGACTAACTATATTTTATCTCACGTGTTGTACACGTCTCGAGACTATAATTAGTTGTTTGTGTAGTTCTTCAGATTGTCTTTTTGTTATGGAAGTATGGAACGTCTGTTGGCATTTCTTTCGTAAATCGTAATTTAGTTTGATAATTGATGCAGTGCATGTTATCATTTGCTATTGTTGTTTTCAATGACTATAAATTATTTTATTTATGATTGTGCGTAACTTTAGATTCCTGCCTCCCGTGGGAATTCATACTCAAGTTTGAGAAACGTGAGTCCGTTTTATATTTTTCGGGGGTTGCAAAGTAAAAGCAGCGCAACGGTATGGTACCTACCATTCAGTGCGCCCGTAAGGTTCCTTTCATGTACGATTTGGACGAAGTAAATGAAAGCATTTTCTTGCAATGAGCTTGGATTACAAACCTAGGAAGAGTCCAACGCGAGATGAGATTGCAGTTGAAGCTAGCAGATAATATGTTTGACGGTATTTTATGTCAAAGTGTTCCGGTAAGAACCAGATGGAAGAGTACCTTTGATTTTATTCCAGTTTAATGTGCAAAGGGCCTTTTTATAAAACGTCTGGTCATGGCTGGATCTGTGTACAATTTACATCCTCCGTTTAAGGTATATAAGTACCTGGGTACTTATACCATATATAAGTAGTATATATAAGTAGACCTGGGTCTAGGCGTAATGTAATGTAGGTATTACCAAACGACTGACACCTGCCTAAGTACCTTCCCATCCGTGCTAAGTTTGGACTTTCTCTCGCGATAAGATCTCTTCCTGTGTATCGGTTAGCCAATCGCTAATTGAGAGACTCGAACGGCGCACGTGGGTGCAGCGGTTGTTTCGGCCCACGGCCCACGACACACGCTGCGCTATTTGGATTGTAAACTGTATGATTAGCTGGAAATTATCAATCAATAGCCTTCCTTGCGTAAAAAAGTAATATATGTAAGTTCGTATGACCGCTACTGATATTGAAGTTTACAGGCCTCCGAAAGGAAATATATTGTTAAATTTCAAAGCCGTTAGGAACTGAAGCTGTCTGGCTTTTACGCAACAAGCTGGAGTTTATATCTAAGTTGAAGACGATTACAGGCAGAAAGAGACGGGAAAGTAAGACATGAGCAAACGAGGTGTCTTGTCTGTGTGATATCAAATAATGCATTTAAAACGTGAGCACCTTGCTGCTAAGCGAGCCGTTATGATTAACTAGTCTGTGACTAATTTAATCGTATTTTGACCTTGCATTTTTCTTAATCTTTATTTCCCGTTAGTGAGATGGAGGCATGCGTTTACATAGAGCGGCGAAGGTTGCCTGTTAAATTAAGCCTAGCAGTTATAGGGATAATCCTGGCTTGTGCCCATGTCAGGTATACCCTGGGGGGTCGTGGTTATCAGAAAATATAGTACTAGGGTCCTTTATTCCGTAACAAACTATTGACAAACCATCATTGTTTATAGCGGCAATCGAACCAGCACTTCTAGCGTCTCGTCATCATCGGAGTTGTAGTACTGATTCACCTATACTACTACTTATCAAGCTCAACTTACACTCTTCAAATCAAAACAAAGCAAATCTTATGACAGCGCACATGTACAACCCCTCATGTAGGTAATGTTACAGGAGCGACGATCCTATGCGCCTACGGAACCTATGTAACATATCTCTTACATTTTGTAGGCTGGTTGTTTGTCATTATTTTAGTGGAATTTGTAATTGTGAATTCCTAGAATTTAAGATGTGTTCCCCCGTGTCATGTGGTATAGAATGTTTGTCGTCGTTCGCAGGGATGAGGGCGAAGAGAAGCCGAAGGTTGCGGAGAACCAGGACGATGGATACGAGACGAGCAACAGCGGCGAGGCGGCGCGCCGCAAGCCGTCGAGCGCGGAGGGATCACCTGCGCCGCCGCCCGCGCCTCCCTACGACCCCTCGCCGCTGCTGCGCTACTCGGAGCCCGAGCCCGAGTACCGCGCTTTCGAGCCGCCGCCGCCTGACTACCAGCACTTCCCCTTCCCCAAGTACAGCGAGCCGTACGCCTTCAAGCGCGAGCCCGCCGCCGAGCTACCCTTCGACATGAGCCAGCACCCGCCGCCGCACCCGCACCCACACCACGCCCACCACCCGCTGCAGCCGCACCAGCAGCCGCTCGCCTACAAGCGCGACGACGACTACAACGCGATCAAGCGCGAGTGCGACGATCCCTACTCGTTCGTGGAGGAGGACCCCATGTGCGGTCTTATGCAGTCGCAGCCGCCGCTGCACGCGCACCACCACCCGCACCACCATCCGCACCCGCAGCACCACCAGCAGCACCACCCGCAACACCACCCGCATATGATGCACCCGCAGATGATCATGAACCAGCCCAAGAAGAGGGGGCGCAAGAAGAAAATCAAAGATGAGAATGGGTGAGTTCTTTTGCTGTATTTCTTTTTACAATTCTCGGTGTAAGTCTCTCCACTACAAATATCCAAAGTTGTTCAGCCGTTCTGAACTGAAGGAGTAACAAACATCCCTCCAAGCCACAAATCCAAAGATACTTATGCATTTATAATAATAGTAGGATTATCTGTTAGAAAAGCTTTAGAGCTTGGTCGATAACATGAAACAAAAGGTCCATAACTGGAATCCCTTAGAGAACAACATTTCAACCTGACATGTTATTCTTGAGTGAGAGGCTAGGATGAGGCTTTAATAGCGGCCTGTCGTCCCCGGGCCACAGGGCCCTCGCGACCTCGGCCCGTCTTCACGCCGCATCACAATCATTCAAACCGACTCTACACAAAGAGTCCAACACCTGATATTTACACACCCGATAGGTTCTCCTAAAGATCTGAGTATAGAAGATTTATAGAGTAAGCAACAAGAGGCTTGAAACTAAACCAATGTTAAAAGTCACGGACCCCTTATTATTTTTTTAACTGGTTCGATCCTGCTGACCAGTTCTCTAAACATGTGTCTGTATGTCCGTAGTTTGTACGGGACCCCATTCACTCTGGTTTGGGGCGTAAAACCTTGCGCGGAGGTATTTTCAAGTGGCCCTGGAGTGTATTTTGCGTCCGTCCCCTTGCCATAGCCTACTCCTACCTAACTATACTATCCGGCATCTTAATTCAATATACATTCAAATTTAAAAACAAATATTAAAACACAAACGGCTTTAGATTAGAGATATAAACATGACAAACACAAAATAAGGCAGATCATACATTACGTAGGTAAGGTTCTGGTCGAGTGATGCAGAACCGGGGTACTCATTCCGCAAAACTTAGTCTTAAACTAATACTGACCTCTGTTTGCAACCTGCCTTGGTTTATCGTCTTCAGTGAACATAACAAAAAACATTGCCCAAAGGTGAATGGCACAGCACAAATGAAAATATTCATTAGTCATAACAAGCAGGCAGCGCCAACAGGTGAGCCGCGCCGATTGTCGTTGAGCGGCCGCGGTGTGTCGCGTATCGACCGCGATCTCCACATTATACGGCCGATTACGCTTGGCGCCTTCTCAAATAGTTTTGACACTCATAATCCCTCGGAATATTCAATCTTTTTCTTGAACGGGAAATAGTCTGCTTAACGATATCCGTTTGTTTGTTTATTTTCGCTGTAGCGGTCTAGTAAAATAGTAAATCTTTAAAGTCCAGCGCTGGGTTGATGATAATGATAAGTTATTAATTGGAGGACTAATCGCACTTGGATTTTTTTTCTACTCTTAAAACTTAGCCAAAAGTAATATAACTTCTGGTTTTTGTGATGTTTACGTCACTAGACCGGTCATAGGTAAGGAGTACATGTATGTCATATTCTGTGCATTATTCGATCAGCGATTCAACAAGACTTTGAGACGGCCTTGTACGGCAACGTGTGTATGCAGGTGCCTACCTTTGCTTTATTCAAATCTTACAAGTTTGGAGACGCACTTCCTGTTACCTGATTGCGTTAATTTGCAACCTTTAGTATTTCTCAGTAATCTTTCCTTCTTCGTATGAGCTAGTGACTCTGGCTTGAGACCTTATTCTGTGCCATAATTATTCATTACGTGGCTTTTATATCACTGCGGCCATGAAGACCTATTGTGATCTATTCTGTGCCATAGATATAGATTTGATATGGCATCTATAATTGTGGTAATGCTATAACGCAGAGCGCATCCTCCTGCAAGCTGCGCCGGCCGCAGACTTCCCGCCCACACACCATGACATTGCGACGTCATTTACACCCTGTGTCATTGACAGATTCACCCAAGCCCGGGCTCCATGTACCAGCTCTGCCACCTATACTTTCAGTAATATGTATGTACCTATATGGAATTAGTTTCAGCCAGATTTTACTTGACATCTGTGGCCTGAAGGTTCATTACTTGGTCGTGCGACTCTGTTCATATTATCCTCATCAAGCGGACTGCTCTGCCATTCGCCGTGACGCATAGTTCTTATCATATTTCTGTCTAATCTAGGACGTCCTTTGAGCGGGAGACGTTATCACCTTACACGTCGACCTATTTTTGCTTGCCCTAATTTTCGGTGGATAAACCGTAAGTTACATGGGGCAGTATGTAAATAGCCATTCTATAAGACATGGCTGGCGCCAGGGTGATACTGTTGTTTCAGCTTTGACTTAGTTTCTTAGGATATTAATTTCACAAACTCTATAATCAGAAAGGAGCTCTCTTGCCAAAAATATTTGCTGTTCTCAGACTTCTCAGTGACGTAACATTACTCAGGCCTCGGTTATTGGATCAGGTGTTGCACATATTTGAACGAATTAAGTGCTCCATAAAATGGGCAGTTAAATGTATAGTTATTTCGTGTAGAGGGGAGGCGAGGCGGGTGAAGGCAGGGTTCCCATAGCGCGTAGCGTGCTGGTCGCATGGTGACACAATTAGCGGGCGCCGCGCGCCGGCCGCTGACCCCGCGACGGAATTAGCGATACTCCCGACCCACTTCCAAGTTCCAACCGATGACGGAACCCTAGCCGGGAACCCGCCACTGCAACGAGCTTAACTAATTAGGATAGTAGTCCCTTGAGATCTTACGAGCTAATGTTTGTAGTTGATAACATTCGCCCGTGAAATAAAATCTACAAATAAAATTATCGATGACATAATTGACCTGTGAAATACTACTTAGACATCACTAGCAGCTAACACCAGGATGATCATTACAGTCGCGTAAACAAGCCGTTATTTCCTGTTTGTACTTCACTCCACTCCCGCCTGTCTATTATATCATCTGTATTTTGATGAAGCTATTCCTAGTCCTAGTAATAGAATATTAATTCCTCTGCTTGTCTAGAAAATATTGAAGAAAAATATATCCTTCTTGTTGATAAAGCCGACTAGGCTAAGAGAAAAGAGGATATAGTATAGCCTACGCCATCTGAAACGCATATCCCTGGAGCTACAGAGCAGCCCATGCACTGAGTAAAAGTAATCACTAGCTAGCTGGTTACAAGTATAGACGTTGTATAAACCAATTAACTAGTTTTTATTTTATTTTATTAGGAAAACAAACAGAACAATATTGCAAAGATATGAAACAATTAAAAAAAATATACAATCCAATGCAGTTTCCACTGATCACCTACCAAATATTACATTGAAGAAATATGGAACATACTAAGGTTTAGATGCAAAAAACTCAACCATATCCAACGCGTTTCCGAAGTCGTAAACCCCAATGCGTACATATCATTAGTTAGAACGCTTGTTCCAGCGAGCACTGGCCTGGCTGCAAGTGATTATAAAGTGTAAATGTCATGCAGCAGCTAGCGAGCAACCAACCAGCCCACGACAGGATCTAGGCTAGGCCGACGGTGCAGTCTTTACGCGTATTTAAATTTGGTAGACCATGACGTAGGTAGTTAACGGACAACCGGTTACCGAGCGGGGTCTTATGGCCTTTTCAGACTCCACTTAACAACATTCGTATTAAGGGACCATTTACTATCGCTCACACTCACTCAGGATATAAACTTGGAATCAATCGATGAATCTCAAACGCATTAGAAGTGTAGAGTGGCTTTGCTCGAAGCAATGTTTCTCTTCGCCGAATCGAGCACGTGTTTTCCTGGGGCACACACCATCTCATATTTTCACCCCTGTTCTTAAAAATGTAATTTTATTAGATTGTATCGGCTGTTTTCACACGTTGCTTTTAGCTGTGGGTGATTTGTAGTAGTCTAAAACTGGTGTCTGTTTAAGCCCTTATGACAAAGTTTCGCGACGCGGCTGAGAACGTTTCGGCCGTGGTTTATGTAATTTCCGAAGCCGATAGTAATAATAGTAGCTCTCAGTCATCAGGCCTCTAATTGGTATGAATTTTGATTAGTATAACGTGTGATTGCATCGGTCAAGGATTTCATGCGATTATTGGTAAGGTACCTAACCTACTACCTGTTCTGCAACGCTATTGCAAAACCGTAGAACATCTTTAGCCATAAATCAATGAGCACAGACACAAGGCAAAAGTTTTGAAACTGCTGGATGGAACCATGTTAGTGACTGTCCTTGGCTCGGTTGAAGGCATTGTCGGGCGTGTCATTCAATACATTACTCGTTACTTCACATAAAAACGCTCTTTTTTCAATACATTACTCGTTACTTCACATAAAAAAGCTCTTTTTTCAATACATTACTCGTTACTTCACAAAAAAACAATGAAATCTTGGTAATCGTCTACCACAAGATTTCACCGCACGGGCACTCAATGTTAGATGCACGAATATTCGTCGTAATATCTTTTGACATCTCGGATTGTAAGCGTATAGTAAAAGGTTTGCCAATAAGAACGCCTTATTTCGAATCTACGCTTTGTCATTGGTAAAATTTCATGTTACGCGTACCATACGGCTTGTTAAAATTTTCGTGCTTCCGCCTCTGATACTGAAAGTATGGCAGTTGCCATACTTTCAGTATGATAATTTTAACTTAGCAAAATAAAAAAAGATAAAAACTCTACATTCATTATGATCCTAGGATCACATTCCACCAAAGACATACCCCTTTACAGGCGACGCTAATTTGTATATCATTTTCTCTTTACCTTCCGACAAAGAACGGAGGAGGAAAAACCAGTCAGAGAATATAGTTGTTTGAAAAAATAACTTGAGACGCATTTAGTTCTTAACGCATGTAAAAAATATCAAGTTTTAATGACAAAATATATCTCCAGTTCTTATAGGCATAAGTTAATCGAAATTTAATAAAAAAAAAAATATAGTGTGGCCTATGTAATATATCGTTTTGTAAAGTGGCTATCGTTTTGTAAAGTGGCGTGTGACACCTGAGACCGCAGCCTATTCAAACGTTATGGCATCCCTTCCTCCTCAGTAATTACGTGTATGAAGGCTCCATGCCACAGAAAGGGGTGACGTGGTGAGAACTCAGCCACATGGTGCTGCAGTCAAGCCGGGGACCTGCCGCCGTGGGCAAGAGCCTCGGCCCTTTCCTTTGTAACGCGTAACTAAAAACTCTATATCAAAACCAAGTACGTACTATAGCGTACCTACTATAGTTCGGTGGCCGGTCTTTACTGCCATTTTCCCAACATAGATTAGACAAAAAAATTGTCTCGTACATAGACGACAAGTGGCAAGACCAATGGCCTATACCCATCCGTGGATAAGATAGGGCTGCAGGCTGCAGATGATGATATGGGATAAACTGTTTGTAGTATGTTTAAACTCTTTAATAACAATCTTTAAAAAAAGAGGACGTTTAGGACGTTTTCAAACCAGTTTTTTTACCACATAACTCCATCAACTTTATCTTATCAACCGATTTGGAAGTCATTCTTTTTAGGTTGACATTACCGAATCGGTGAAACGAACCCTTATGGTGCTGCTTTGTCCGTCCGTCCGTCTGTCACACCTGATTATTTCAGGAACTACATAAGCTATCAACTTGAAATTTGGTATAGATTTAAAATGCACTAACTGAATAAGATTGCCAGTAAAAAAAAATAGTTTTCTACCCAAAAGGGTCCAAGATAAAAAAAATATAAATTTCAAACGACCAACAGGTCGAGTAGGGTATCATATCAAAGGGCTTAATTTGTACTGCTCGAATTAGTTTTTATTTATTTATATCATGCACAGTTTTTGATTAATGATGAAAAAACGTCAAAAAATGACCATCCTAGACTTCCCTCATTAGAACTCACTACTATACTACTCATGATATCCACGAGAATACAATTCTGAATCTATGAATAAGACGTAATTGACGTCACCCGCGGTCTGCGATTTAACTCGCACTTTACCGGTCTTGTTTTTTATTTAAATAAATGATCTCCATGTCTTTCTTCAGTTATAATATGATACTGGCTGATTTAGTGACTCAAAAATTTAAAGTAATTTCCTTACCCTGGCTGCTAGAGGCCACCTATGCCGTTGATCGGTCGGCGGTGCAGGGACGTCGCAATGAGTGCCCACTTTAAACTCGCACAAACATACAAATATTTGGCGTAAGTGCGCCAACGGTAATGATTGTGTATTTAGTGGCAATTATAATTATCATTGGATGGAAACGATTAGTGTTCTATAAGTACTAGTCACTGGGAGAGTTAGTAGACTAGACGTGTTCTGTAGACGTACATATTTATTGGGGTGGTTACTATGTACACATTGGGGTGTATGGGGTTCCAACCACCATCTTCGAGACCCAGGCCAATCTCAACTGCACGCGGTGCACCCTGCTAATTAACGAACCGGGCTCTGGCGGCCGGTTTATTTCGGCATAGTGCAGCCTACATCGACACTGCTAAATTCAATTTTAATGCCCCCAGTTCCCGGGCGCCCCCCTATTCTTGGCCATGCTAACGGCGAGGCAGGGGGTGCTAAGAATCCCGAGGCTACCTCAGGCGACCTACAACACCTGACCCTGGCTACGCATAACGAACGTACTCTAAGGCTCGACGGACATCTAGCGCAGTTGGAAGTGGAGCTGAAGAACATTCGGTAGCATTTTCTGGGGTTGCGTGAAGATTAGGGCCACGTACTTCTGCGAGGGTGACCAAGCATCCCAGGGTGGCGTAGGGTTTCTCGTTAATTAGGCCCACTCCAACAACGTTCTAGAAATCTCCCGTGTGTAGTACCTGAACCTTCGACCATCTACGGGTGGACTACCACCAGTTTAAAGTAGCTAAGCGAGCTATTTAACGAGCTGTGAACGGAGGTTCTCTAAAGGATAGAATCCGCAACGAGACTATCTCACATAGTTCAGAGAATTAGCAAGCTTAAGTGAGTGGCAGTGGGCTATCTGTCGAAGAATCGATAACCGTTGGGGTAAACGAGTTCTTGAGTGGAGACCACGGCTTGGCAAACGTAGCGTAGGACGCCCTCCGGCCAAGTGGATTGATGATATGCGAAAAGCTGCTGTAAAAAGCTGGATGCGTCGAGCTCAGCGGGGTGATCGGCTAACTCTGTTGCAAACTGAAATGATTGAAACCGATCCTGCTTTTACAAACTTTGACGTTTCATCTGACCAAATTCAATGAACGTCAATTGACAAACTGTCACAGTTTGTTAAAGCGGGATCGGTATCAATCATTTCTGTTTGCATCAGAGTTAGCCGATCACCCCGCAGGACAGGGCGCAATGGCGCTCATTATTGGAGGCCTATGTCCAGTAGTACTGCTATTGGTTGATGATGATGATGACATAGATAGATAGTTATAACTTTATTGCACACCATGCAAAGAAACACAACATAATGAAATAGGCATTAAAATAATGGTTTAATGGGCGACCTTATCGCTAAGAGCGATTTCTTCCCGGCAACCTTTGGATGGAGAGAAACTTGCTAAACAAACAGGAACGGCGGTGTGCCTATTAACTTATTAAAGAAACATATTGACTTATTAAAGAAACTTCAACACTCGCCATCAGCTTTTGATCGTTGATTAATCCCACTGAATTCAAGTGTTTCTCAGTGGAAGTTTAACTTCCTCTTATTATTACAATACTGGCTGGATAGTCAAATGTCACGAGGACCTGTCGTATCGCCTCTATGTTGGAAAAGTAAAGTAAGCGAAAAAAGTTAATTGCTATCGCATCCATTCCGAGCTGCATATAAATTATATATAAATATTAGGGACTATTGGGATTCGGTAATATAAAATGGGGTGTGTACTCAAATTGATTTTGGTGGTTATCGCGTTAGAGGCTGCATCATGTTATGGATTGTAACTTTGTAGTAGGAAACTCTTAGCCAGTGTGCTGTGCAGTGTGCATATGAAGAGGGTCGTTCTAGCTCCCCATTTACTGGATGTTGTATATAAGGTCTCCATTATTGCGGTATCTGTAAGTGTTGTGTGGAGTTATCTGCCCACGTGCCAATTACTGCGGGATGGTGCGCGCGTGTTTACGTCGCGCGGGTATTTCTGTACCGGAACCTACGGCCGCGCCGCAGCTAGCCAAAAATCCCACAATAATCGGATCAAGGTGGACGAAACTGAAAGCTGAATATTTGCCTTTGCTCGGTGTGGCTATCTGCATTCTATTGCTATACAACATCTAATACCGACCTCTAATATGTTGTATATATTATCCAAACATGACTGTTTTTAATCCCAGCTACTAAAATTCTTTGCTTTTTCCTTCGCAAAAGAAGATTTTCGCAAGTCCCGTACAAAGGAATTGCAATCTCTGTTATGTAAAACACCTAGTGAGATCTTCATCATTCCAACAGAAATTATCTTCGTCAACAAACTATTTATAAGTTTTCACATACGGTCGGACTGCGGCCTAAGTGTAGTTATTATTAAACAGACGCTTAAATCATAGTACTACATTCACAACTGTTTCGTCGCTTTAATAAAATAGATAAAAAACTTATTTATAAATTTAAATACGCTAGCCGATGATAAAAGCACAATTTATATCCAATAATGAGTGACTCATAAGCAAAACAAATCATAAAATCTTAACTAGGCACATCATAATTATTGTTTATCGATATAAAAAACTCATTAAGATGTGAGCAAGTCGCGATATTATTCGTAGCGTTAATTGAGCGGTATGTATGATGACCACGTGTACTAAGCTGCTGGTCATTGTCTTGTCCAGTGGACAAGTCCATCGGTTGGAGATCTTTTATAGTTCTTTTCGTTATTGGAGACTGACTCTGAGACAACTCTGGAGATGGTTGTTTTGTATGAATTGCTGTGATATTAAAAGCCTTCTAAAGCTAAGAGCGGTTTCGCACTACGTTCGATCCGAGTCTGATTCGTATCCGTGAAAATACGGATCTATAAATCTCTCACTCGAATTCGGATATTGCTTACGCACTAGTCCGATCTCTGATTCTTTGATTTGGGTTCCAATCGAATTCGGATTGGACGGAGTGCGAAAACGCTCTAAAGATATCATGTGCTGAAAACCCATACTGTAAATGTGGCTTCTCCTGAGTTGTGGCGGATTTGCGTATTTGTATTGAGTAAAGAGGTTCATCCTGCCAATCAGTATCTTCTCAGGACATCGACGGGTTGAAATTAGAGTCTTATTATGATGTCTTTAAGGCTTATCATCATCAAGTCTGTACAAATCCGGATATACCTAAAGCTGAACATAGGCTTCACCATAGACTTCAGTGTTCTTCCCTTTCACTCCTCGTTTTCCGTTACTATTTAAAAACAAACCTACTTAAAAACAAAGCAAGCAACAGTTACAACATAGTTGAATCCTATTTCTTAGGTTCCTCATGATACATGATTCAGCTTTATTTATTACCCAAGTTGGGTATCAGGAACTAGGAGTACGCAAAGTTAGCACAACATCCAGACCTGGAACAATTGGCATTTAGATCTGAGGCACTTCCATGATCCGGAAGAATAACTTTTCTTCAAACTGATTATAGACTTTCAGTTGATTTTTCTGATTAGGTGCGAGTGACCCGGGGTATATTTATATTCGGAGGCCTATTTCTGGGAATTGATAGTTCCTTCTTCGCATGAGCTAGTGGCCAATTCTGTTAATGTATTTTTTGGTGTTCTGGGAATAGTTTGAGTGGCCTTTCACCCTGTATTTATGATATAGAAACTAAGCTTACTTATTAAGATACCAACTATTGTAGTGCCCCGTACATTAAATTTAGAACACCTTGTTCACACACATGAACCTATGAACACCTTGTTGATCAATTAAAGCAATAAAGTGAATATGGTATCGTCTGTAACACAGAAGAGTAATCCAACCTACTTACTACTAGAAAGGTCATACGCATCACGTGGAGGGTCTCGTAGAGTCTCCCAAACCATGAGCTTTCGCTCATACTTTCATACAATTTTGCCAATGAGTTTTTTGACGTGGTATAGTCTCAAGATTCTCTTGTGTGCTATCCAATAGCAGCGTCTCGTTTTGAGTATAATAAAAACTAAAGTACAGATTTGTGGAATGTACGGGTGAATGTAGAGGAGGAAGAAACAAACCGACGGCGATAGCGCTTCTAATATAATTCCCACGTATTGTCCTTTTATTGGGGTGTAAAGGGTTCCAACCTCCGTCTTGGGAACCCAAGCCAAACTCACTTGCCCGTGATGCACCCCGCTATATTACAAACAGGGCTCTGACGGCCGGCCGATTGCGGCATTGCGTGCAGACTAACACCGGCACAGCTACGAAGCCTGGCCGCGAACTGGAAGCATCGTCAGCGGTGCGAGAAGCTGTGCCCTGCGATCCCCAACCCGCATGCCCAGCATGGGGATTATGGGCATATCCCCCTTCTTATTAGGGAAGGCCTGTGTACAGCAGTGGACTGATATGTATATGCTATATTGTGGTTGTTGTTGGGCAGAAGTTATAGTTATGTGTGGTCTGCAGCATGGAGATAAAAGTGGAGCCGGGCATGGAGGGCGCGCTGGTGCCGCGCGTGGTGAAGGAACGCAAGAAGCACGACCGGTTCAACGGCATGAGCGAGGAGGAGGTCTCACGCCGCACGCTACCCGACCATCTCGCCGAGAATCTCGATATCATCATTGTGAGTACGATCGACCCCCTCGCACTCTTATCTATCTTAACTTGGTACGCCACCGGGCGAATGTCTTTGTCCAATGTTCCTTTATTCAAATGTTATGAATGTGTATCAGAAATTCCAGAAATTGTATGGAAAACTTTTTTAAATTTTCGCGTAATCTTACGATTTTATTTGGTAAGTTGCTTTGGGAAAAGTGTTTCTCTTTGGAAAAAAGAGTAAATTAAGACCAACTTGCCTTTTTTTTTAATAAAAATTCATTTTCTAGGCTGGCTGTATATTTTATCAAAATTCCAAAAATGCAATTGTTTTTTCTATAAAATATACCTATAGTTTCCTCAGAACAAAAAAATTAAACGACAAAAAAAAGTTAGCTGTCCTCAATGAGCAAAAATTTAGCCCCAAGTATATGAATCTGAATCAAGAGATTGGTTGAAAACATTTGACAACTATTTGACCGGTGGCATATCACCCTTAGCTACTAGTACTAGTTACGTCTTTGCATCTAGATACAAGATTTATGATACGTCCCTTTTTTCTAACAGTATAGCAATGCACCATAAAGCGCCAAGTGGTTCTTGTATGGAAGTCTGAAGCATCAACAGTCCCCTATCGCCAAGTGTCACTTAAAGTTGTTGACTGGCCAAAACATAGACTTCCATACGTATAAACGTTACTTAAATTTAGCCATTGCTTAAAACTGCCCTGTCACAGTTCATTTACCAATGGTGAGAGATTGCAATACTCTAAGCATTTTTTTTTATTATACTACTAATTTAGCAAACAGGCATACGGTCCTCCTGATGGTAAGCGATTCCCGTAGCCTATGGACGCCTGTAACATCAAGAGGTATTAAATGGGCGTTGCTGACACTTTAAAAAAAAATCGCTCTTTTTTAAACGCTGCATATTGTAGTCTTTGGGGTAAACCTCGGCAGGGAGACCATTCCACAGCTTGATTGTGCGAGATGATATACTTAGGTGGCAATGTATATGGATGATACCTCTGCCGATGTCGAGCGGTGCGAAGATAGAAAGAAGCAGCAGGCACCGTCTTAAACAATTCTCCAGAACAACCCATTGTACAAGCGGTAGAACACACACAGAAGTCTCTCCTGAGACTAAAAGGTTCAATACCACTTGTGAGTATGGGATCGTCGACAAGTTTTGTAGCTCTTTGAATCGAGTTAAACGGCATTGTTTAACTTTGATATACTTTTATAAGTTTAGGCCAGAAAGTTACAGAACACAAAGAATTTATCGACACATCCAAAGTAAATCTGTCAAGAAATAATTCTTTATTTAATCGATTCAGTTCGAATTTCATTGTAAATAACAAGTACTAGTATTGTAATTTTCCTAATTGAATACATGATGCACCTACTGTTGATTTAATAAGATTGCGTTCTCATTGTAGATTGGCATTAACCCGGGGCTGTTCGCGGCGTACAAGGGACACCACTATGCCGGGCCCGGGAACCACTTCTGGAAGTGCCTCTACCTGTCCGGACTCACGCGCGAGCAGATGAGTGCCGACGAGGATTACAAGGTAACGTAGAACTAAGCGCTTCCAACCATCATTTATAATGCGCACTATGGAAATGTATGGGCTAAAATATGGAATCAGCTGCCAGAGTCTGTTTTTCCATCGAATTACGACTCTAACGGCTTCAAAAACAGAGTTAATAGGCATCTTCTGGGAAAGCTCGCCCCATCGTCGACCTCATCTTTGCCCATGCAAGCCTCGAGGTCAAGAGCTGGCCCATAATAAATTTAAAAAAACGTAACATTTGTATGTATAGAATAGAATTGGAAATGTTGGAACAGCTGGAAACTCCAGTTAACGTCGGACTCTATCAAGGCTGATTGAGGAAAACCATTTTACAATGTCTTTGCACGGAATCACGATCGGACAGTGAGACAGAGATGGACAGTGGAGTCTTAGTAATAGTGTCCTGTAATATAGTTAACGCAAACTTTGGATTAAGTTATGTTTTTCGCACTTAAGCTAACAAAAGGATAAATAAAATTAGCTCGAAAACTGAAAGGTTTCGATTTGTGCAACTCGTACTAAGAGTATGGATAGTTTAAGTTGCTTATGTGTCCTATAATGGTCGAGTTATCATCAGATCTGTGATCGTGTGTTATTCCGTTCCAGTTGCTGAACTTCGGTATCGGCTTCACGAACATGGTGTCACGCGCTACTAAGGGCTCGGCGGACCTAACGCGGCGCGAGATAAAGGAGGGCTCGGCCGCGCTGCTCGACAAGCTGCAGACCTTCCGCCCCAAGGTCGCCGTCTTCAACGGCAAGCTCATCTACGAGGTGTTCTCCGGCAAGAAGGACTTCTGCTTCGGCAAGCAGCCCGACACGATTGCTGGGACCAACACGGTACTACACCACGTTCCTCTGGTGTCGGCTGCAAGTAGCGAAGTAGTTGGATTGTAGAGATATACCATTCTAAAAATGCACGCTTTTCCACCGCGGTTACATATGCAAAAACGGATATAGAAAAGGTCTGTATAGACCACCACACCAGCCTATATCAGTCCACTGCTGGAAAAATAAGCCTCCCTTAATAAAGAGGGATTTGTCTATAATCCCCATGCTGGGCATGTGGGTTGGGGATCTCAGGACACAGCTTCGAGCACTACTAACGCTGATGCCCGTGGGCGGTCAGGGAATTTAGCTGTGCTGATATTTGGCTGTGCTATGCCGCAATCCAACCACGGGCAGGTGAGATTGGCTTGGATTCCGAAGCAATAGGTTGGAACCCCTTACACCCTTTAGTGTATAGACACAATACACTTGGTTGTTCAGTCACTTAGGGCGGTCAGGGAATTTAGCTGTGCTGATATTTGGCTGTGCTATGCCGCAATCCAACCACGGGCAGGTGAGATTGGCTTGGATTCCGAAGCAATAGGTTGGAACCCCTTACACCCTTTAGTGTATAGACACAATACACTTGGTTGTTCAGTCACTTAGGGCGGTCAGGGAATTTAGCTGTGCTGATATTTGGCTGTGATATGCCGCAATCCAACCACGGGCAGGTGAGATTGGCTTGGATTCCGAAGCAATAGGTTGGAACCCCTTACACTGTTTAGTGTATAGACACAATACACTTGGTTGTTCAGTCACTTAGGGCGGTCAGGGAATTTAGCTGTGCTGATATTTGGCTTGCTATGCCGCAATCCAACCACGGGCAGGTGAGATTGGCTTGGATTCCGAAGCAATAGGTTGGAACCCCTTACACCCTTTAGTGTATAGACACAATACACTTGGTTGTCATACATGTCAAACCTCGCTCGCACTATTCAACATTTTTGAAGATATAAAATCACTGAATGTACAAAGGTTCAGCAAGAATATCATGTTGAACCCAACACGTTTTCCTACCAAAAAATTTGCACCAAAATTGATCACATTGGTACCAGTTTTTTGATAAGAAAACGTGATAGAATCAAAATGATATTATTGCTGAACCTTTGAATTGTAATTTCTAGGCCGTGAAGGTTTGCTATTTTGCATAACTACATTTAGTGATTTGATATCTTCAAAAATGTTGAATAGTGCGAGCGAGAGGGAGGTTTGACATGTATCGTCGCCTTCAGAAAGGACGGCTGGATCTGTCCGCTAATGAGCCAAACGCACGACAGAGCGCACACGTCGCCCAAGGAACGGGCTCCCCTACATACAATGCCTACACTGGACTGATCGCGCTCCTCTCAGTTCACTGATGAGTCCAAGTTGTTGCAAAGTTTCAGCACGCTCACAAGTATAGTTATGCAATAAGTATTTCCTCTCACACGTTGAAATTATCATATTTCGTTGAGCGTGCATTTAATAGAATGGTTTATCACTACTCAAGTTTGTTAAATAAAGGTTGATACGCGGGACATTGACATAGACATACACGTAGTGATGTCAACTACCGATGATGAACGATGAAGAAAAACCAAATGGCTTTTCATTGGTTTGACAACCAAATTGGTTTTTCGTCATCGTACATCATTGGTCGTCGTCATTACTACGTGTATGTCAGTGACATTGTCCCGCGTATCATCTTATACTTCAGAAACTGTAGGATTGGTTGGATCCTTTTCTGAGAGTAACTTCAGAGGGACATAGATCCGATGTGTCTACTATACCGTCCCGACTCTGCTACTGAAGAGGGCATCGCGCGTCTACTATGAGCGTTTGCGCATAATTTCATATAATGCTGAGTTTTGTTTACTTACCTATTTTGTGGCACACAAAACATAGTACAACTGATCATACAACCGAAACGACATTATCGATTAATAATAATGCAAATAGCTTAGTTAGAGCTAGATCATACTCCAAAACATGCATACTCAACATGATTATTGATATCGAGCAGTGATTCAAATTATAGGTGAATTGATTGACGTGCGTGATTATATTGCGTCTCGGTATTTTTATGAGTGAGAAATTAAAACAAATCTGTGGAATAAACTTTGGTGTTCTTAGCATATTATCTTAGTTAGGCAACGCTATTTAGATAAGTGACCGTTCAATGGCATTAAAATTTGTGCTTCGGAAGGTACGTTAAGATGTCGAAGAACCATTAGAAGGGCAATGCGTGGGAACTTGTGCCCCCCACCATATTGTTTTCTGTTTTGTTTTGATCTCCGTGTGAAACTTATTTTATTACCCTGCACTATATAAAGCAAAATATTGAATAAAATTACATTGGGAAAATATTTCATCCACTTTTAGCTATGCATAGACAAGTTTAAACCGATAAGGCCTAAGTTCATGCATTTGTGAATCATCTCCTTTAAAATGTAGCGCGCGCGCTAAAGACTGGCGGGAGCAAACGTTCGCAGTGGAAGCGTGCAATGCATGGAGGTGGTCCACATAATGTTCATACTCGTGTTGATAGCATGTTTCTCTCTCCCGCAGTACATGTGGGTGATGCCGTCTTCCTCCGCACGCTGCGCACAGCTGCCGCGCGCGGCGGACAAGGTGCCGTTCTACGCCGCGCTGAAGAAGTTCCGCGACTACCTGAACGGCCTGCTGCCGCATTTGGACGAGGCTGACCTCGTGTTCCCCGACAACACCTCGCGCCGCCCGCAGGAGGAGATGGAGATACGCAGGTACGGCTCTCTAAACATGTCTCCGTCCGATGTAGAATAGAATAGATGTTTATTCGCAATAACAGTGTTCAAGTACGCAAGAGTTCAGTTACATGAAAATAATATCGCTGTTGCAAAAATGTCGCGCGATTTCGCTGTCATCATCATCAGCCTATAGCAGTCCACAGCTGGACATAGGCCTCCCCTAATAAGCTCCATAGCGCCCTGTACATCCAGCGTCTACCTGCAGCCGAGAGCAAATTGTCACCCCACCTTGGCTTGAGGGCGTCTTGCACTGAGTTTTTGTCGATGTGGCTGTATCTGAACCGAACGGAGAGTGTTCGTTTAGCACAGTATCCGGAAGGTGGATCATCATCGCAAAAATAAAGTTGATAAAAATCTTATTTATCGAATTGTAATTTGTCGACCTCTGTGGTGAGGCGGGTGAAACCATCCCACCTGGGATGCAGAAAGTTGCGAGTTCGATTCCCGCCGCGAGACAAATATTACACAAAAAATGTATCTAAGTAGCATATCAGGCATGTGGCTCCCATAATACAAGCTCTGCTGAGTTTGTGGCTACGTAATGCTGTGGGCCACACAGGGACATTTTAGGGGCCAGCATTATTTATTTAGCTAAAAACAAAATGTGGGTGAATGAATATCTACAGAAGTGGTTACTATCTACTACAGGCCATACAATATTTTTCAAGCATTATGTCTGATCTAACATTACTTTAGTGACTAGCACTTGTATTGTAAGAAGAATTTACACAGAGATCAATATTTGTGCGATCACGTTATTTGTTCTGTATTTTCTTGGTTGGTTTTCACCACCTGTATAGCACTATCTGTGGTTAAAATGAGTGTTGGCTTGTAGTTGTGAGTAAAAACATAGTATCGGGTGTGCTGAGAGCGATTTACCTTTACAATTATTGAATTTAACGATAATTTGCTCAGGTCAGGAGGCTTACCCAAATCTACTCCGATCTCGAACCAGTTTCAATCTTTTGTTATAAACTTACAAGAAACCAAATACTTACTCTAAGTTATTAATATGCCAATTCTATTATTTTGCGTCAAAATCGCACCAACATTACAAAATGACAGAAACTCTTAGTTATGTTTTCACACATTTGGGCTATCGTTGATAACCACCAACCGGTCGCTCCTACCTACTAATTGACTTCCTCTCTACTATATATTGTGCCCAACACTGTCTACATTTTACAATTATCTTAAAAGTAAAAACTGTAAACACCTTATTACCTATATTCATTTATATTTCTTAGGTTCACCAACAGTTTAAACAATACCATGCTACTTTGACAAAGTCTTACGCTACGTGAGAAACCAATTATAGGCAAACACAACACATTTACATTATGGCACGCAATAATAATTGAGATTGGAACAAAACTGAGATTGGGTCGAGTGACGGAAACTCTCCCGTCGCAACCGATAGTTCGTTTCAACCAAAACCATGACGATCGAAGTATCGAACTCGACTGTTCTATTCTAAATTTACATGTATTAATCTATAATTCCCCCACGCGTTGTCTTTATCACTATTAATATGGTAGTTGACAGTAGGAAACTGGTATTTTTGTTGTTTTCTAGTTTGATTGATAAATGCATATTTTGTACGTTGCATAAAATAAAATGCACTAGCACATAGAATGAGTTTCTGCTTGACAGAAATAATAACATTTATACTTGAGAATAACACTCATACATCTACACGAGGAAGCATAGAGTAGTCTATTCGAAAGTAAATATAGGCCCAGAGTTTGAATGATGGGTTGTTACATATGGTGTAATGTATTAAAGTGATGACCTTCCAAAGAGTCCTGTGGAATTCTTATGGAACGATGGAAACGGACCGCTCAAACGTCTGTGTCATTAGGAGTGTCATCTTCATTATGTGAGATGCCAGGACAGTTTGCGGCGCTTTCAGATTAATAAATAATTGTGCTTGGTTCAAAAAAACACCACAATGCTGTTAAAATTTTTTGAAAATTCTAAAATCTCGCTGTTAAAACACTAGCCAGTTTCCGGGAAGGTCGACCACCATATTCCGGTGTCGGCGGCTGTAAGCTGGCATTCAGAATGCGTCCGCTGCGTCGGCTGTCACATGTCGCGGCTCGATGGCTAGTCTCCCCCTCAGGCCGGATGCCTCTTGCAGACTCACGACGGAGCCTGAGCCCGGCGACACCATCATCCTGGAGGACGGCACGGAGGTGCCGCTCAAGAAGAAGCGCGGCCGCCCCAAGAAAGTGAAGCTGGAGAACGGCGAGGTGGCGCCGCCCACGCCCCGCGCCCCTCGTGCCCCGCGCGCCCCCGCTGCGCCCCACGACCCAGCGCTCGGCGACCAGCCGCCCAAGAAGAAGCGCGGCCGCCCCAAGAAGATCCGCCCCGAGGAGCAGCAGTTCCTACTGCAGCAGCAGCAGCAACAGCAGCAGGTCGGTACACGTGTTCGTCGGACGGCTTGTCGCCCGACACCAGATTAAAACTTTCTTTTAAAATTTACCAGAACATAAAGTGGGCACTTGCCTGTAAGTTCCGTATTAAAATTCAAGCGTAATTGCGACTTAATATGAATTTTTTTACAGTTTTCTTTCAAAACAAATCAAAATCAAATACAAAAAAGGGATAGATTGGTCCTTGGATTGGCGCATGGTTCTTGATACTGCCCTTAAGCGCGCGCTTTTTTATTGCGACAAACGCTGCAGATAACGCAATGCGATTGACGCGTACCGACCGTACACCACCACAGATTTATGCTCTTTGCGTGCACAATTATGATGAATAAGAGACAAATTTGGATTCTTTTACATCCCTTCTGAAATATTCAACTCATTTTATATTTCAATAGAAAAATATCTAAACCAAAGTAGTTGTATTAGTATTAAAACCATTTGAAATAATCTAAAGTGTGATCTGTAATGTACGTTGCAGCAAGCTAACGCGATGCTGCAGCCACTGGGGGGCATGGAGCAGGGCTACCTGGGCGCGGGGGGTGGAGCGGGGGGAGGCGCGGGCGCGGGGGGAGACTACCCGCAGCAGCTGCCCTCCCCGCTGCTCTACCACCAGCAGATGAACGACAACGCTACCTACTTCCAGCCGCAGCCACAGCAGTCTAACCCCGGTAACTACCTCCTAAACTTAACCCTCCATTCTGCCCCCACTTCTATTCTTTTCCCAACAGAATCAGCCAATTCTTTAGAAGCCTTTTATGCTGTTTCTTTGTCCACGCAAAAAGACGTCTAAGAATATCATAGATGTACAGGTTGAGGCAAATTTTGCCTCATTGAAGGCAGCCACGCAGCAATCTTTTCATTTGTAGTTAGAACGTTTTGCTCTTTAGAAACTATAGGTTTATTTTGAAGCAAATCAGAATTGCATTTTCGTAATTTTGAAAAAAATTACGGTCAGCCTAGGAAATGTAATTTTTCAAGGAAAACAAGTTGGTCTCAATCGACCTCATTTCTCAACAAGAACACTTTTCCCAAAGTAAATAAGATAAGATAAGATTTAGCAAAAATCTAGAATATTTATTCCATAAATTTTCTATGAAACGTCTTTCGCCAATGTTCATGCTATTTTTGCAAAATCTAAAAGGAATGTTATTTTTAACAACACATAATAGAATACTAATTTTGCAGTGTTTTTATTGGTTGATCTACATAATCGAAATAACTTCTTTTGCATTCTTCTGTTCCATCCATTGTTGATTAAAAAGACCTAAGCAATCTTTGGAAGTGGTCTATGCTTAGCAGGAGTTCTACAGACTCATGGTGGTGATGACTGCCCATTTCTGCAAATCCGGCCACTTGAATACAATGCGAGATGTATCTGTGTCCAGGTATGGAGTCTCCCCTGGACGTATCTACCCTGGGCCTGGGCCGGGACTACTCGTCGCCGGGCGCAGGAGCGGGGGCGGGCGCGGGGGCGGCGGGGTACGCGGCCTCCCCCCGCGGCGTATACGCCTCCCCCCGCTCGCAGGGCTACTCGCCCAGCCCCGCGCGGACCCCGCAGCCGCAGGTAACAACCACTACATTCATTTCAGTGTGTCGCAATGCGTAATCAGAGAAGCAAGGGCGTGTGATGATATGAAGCTTCTCGCTCTAAATCTGAGCTGCTCGGGAGTTATCTCCTCCTCGGCTACATTGTGCTGATTTCTGCGAGGTTGTCGAAGCTTTGAGTGTCGCTGCGGTGACATCGTTTTCCTCTGAGTTGTCAAATTAGGGAACTTCTGAAGGGTCATCAACGCGTGGTCGTCGGACGTTGATATTGCAAGCGACCATCGGCTGCGATAACATATGTCATGTTAGTCCAAAAAAATTGATGAAATTACTATTTGGAGGAGCTAACCTAATGACTTATGTATAAACCTCTGTCGTTGACCTAGTTCCTCACTGAGAATATGTCGTGATAAACATCGTTTGTGTGTCAGTACCCTGCGAGTCCCGCGGCGTTCTCAGCCCCCTCGCCCCCCCTGCGCAGTGGGGGCGCGGGTGCGGGCGCGGCGGGGCCGGGAGCGGGGGGCTACGGCTCGCCGGCCGGTCGCAGCTTCACGGCGCGCTCGCCGCTCTACGCGCACAGCCCCGCGCCATACCACCATACACAGGTAACACATACACAGGTAACATGTCACACCGGTAACACATCACACAGGTAACCCGCATACATGGGTAACAATACATCACACGAGTAACACATCACACAAGTAACACGCATAACACATCACACAAGTAACTCGGGCCGGAGATGCACAGGTGACGTGGTATACGAGGGGTCGGGTGCGTAGGATGGGCCGTGGAAGTCGGAGGCAAAGGGTGTATTTCTCAAACGTATGTGAAACACTTACTAGGGAGCTCATAGGTGTAATTAATAAACATCAAAAGACTAAGGGCGCTACCTCGGGCAACGCCATATAATTTTTTTATGCAATCTAAACAGGAATTTATCCTGTTTAGCCACCAATGGCAGCAATGTTGACTATACATATTCTAATTATTTCTCCATACATTAAAAGCATTATTGAGAAAAAGCTAATAAATCTCATAATTCAAAATCCTTTGTGAGGTCCATATAAAAGGCACATACATAGTCTCGCTAAGGTAGTTATGAAGATGACTAATTTTAGGTTTGTAATGTATTGATTGTGTGATGTATTGTTAGCAGGCCAGTCCAGCACGGTACTCGCAATCTCCACATCCTCACCACCCGCACCCGTATTCACGGTCGCCTGCGCCACAGGTTAGTTCATATCCACGCTCGCATTTACAACGGTTTTTATATTCTTTCAATCCTTGTCTGTCAGCTTGAGTTGATTCAATAATCACCGTCTGTAAATGATCGGATGACGATGATAATGGACCAGTTTGGCGAAAACATTTCATGAACCTCGCATACTTATGTTTTTTATTTTGAGATTAGAGTAAGAGTAGATAAAGACTCACCGTTTCGAGTACATGTTCATTGAGTGAGCAAAAAGCTAACGATATGGTCTAGAATTCGAACCCTTGACTGCCGAAAATAGTCTTATCACACTAATATCAAAATTAAGCACCCTACTTAAAATTATGTTTTGCGTGCTCCTTCGTTACAAGACTAAACCCCCTTAAGTCTCATTTTAAGTGAACTGTAATGTGTCAATAAGAGAATAAACTCTTTTATAAACCGAATATCATAAATGCGAAAGTGTGTGCGTGTTAGTTTCCTCTTAACTCTATAACGTATTTGGATGAAACTTGGAATACACATAGATTATGACCTCGATAAAGACATAAGGCTACTTTTTATCCCGGTACCCCGAGCGAAGCCGCGGGTGGAAGCTAGCAATATACAGAAGCGATCAGCATCGCGTGGAAGTAGTCCGTATCGTGTCAGCGAGGGCAGTCGAATCAGACTAAAGGGCAGGTCGATCCACAGAGCATCGCGCGGCCCTACTCGCGCAGTCCGCTGCCGGCGGGGGCGGGGGCTGGGGCTGGGGGCGGCGCGGGGGCTGGGGGAGGCGCGGGGGCTCCGCCCGCGCCCTCGCCCGGCGGCTACGCGCCCTCGCCCTACAGCCACCACTCGTCGCCCGCGCCGCCCATACCGCCCTCCACACCTTCCTACACGGACTCTCATCATCATCTACAGGTCCGTAACCTTATTATTAGATGTCAGATTGTCGCGCTGATAATCTGCCTGTCTATTAGCATAATCCAATGGCCAGATTCTGTAGACAATATGTAGTTATGGACAGATCGGTAGCCTGCCTACTGAAATGAAAATATTTATGTGGGCACATGAAACTTCGTTTTACCTCTTGCTCGTGGCTGTATGTATCGCGTATGTTCAAAGTTGGGAGATGCATTCGTATGTCTAAGTATATTTGAAAATTCGTTGAGCTACCAATTATTTCACTAAAGGTACTAAATAGTAACCATAATCCATGCGACTTCGCTGGAATGCGACCCAGTGCTCGCCTCGTGCGTGAGTACGGATAGTATCTTTGTTATTGTTGCGAAACAGACAATAAATCTAACCATCAGAATTACGTCATAAATGCACAGATAAGTAGCGCAGGTTATTATATGAATCCGAAAAAAACAATTTTCCATCCACAAAGTCTCGCTACTCTGCTACTCTGCTATTGCACAAGAAAGTTATGATCATCTTGAATCATTGAATTAAACCATTATGATTTTTTTTACTTTGCTATTAAAGCAGCATGCATTTTACATCTAAAATTCAATTAGTATCTAATCAATAAAATGCTGCAAAATAGCCATCGGCATCATCATCATCCACAGCCCGACTTTAGCCGCCCCTCTAACTTTCACAGCCCGACTTCGGGAGGCCTTTGTCCAGTCACTGCTGGATAAAGGCCTCCCGAAGTTTGTGCCATCTACCACGGTCTTATGCTAGTCGCATTGAAGAAAAATAGCCATGTAAAAGAAAATCATAATTTAAATCAATGTTTCAAGATGATACGATGATGCGTGCGACCTACAGATAAAAAAGAGAACTAGATGAAGTCCTTAAATTCACTATGCTCTGAACGTCAACTCATACGGCTGATCTCTACTTTCTTATGTCCATATATCATTTGCTTGAAAGGGATGCATACTTTATCTGGTACGATTTTCTTTTTGAACTCATTTGAAGTCGCATTGAGAGTATGCATCCCCTTCTAACTGATGATATTATACATAAGAAAGTAGGTATAACTTTTGAAACTATCATGGTTGTGAACATAATTATGAATATCAACGGGATATTTACCATGATTTGTGAGTTCTGTTGTTTCCCGATATTTCGACGCAGTTGCATGCGCCAGTTCCTCCCGTGATCATAATTATAAGAAAGTAGAGATCAGCCGTATGAGTTGATGTTCCGATCATGAATGAATTATAAGGGTTCTTCTAAGCTTTAGTCATAGCTCTTTGGTGCGACCCCAGATTGTTGTGTTGTGATTGATGTGTGTGTGTGTGTGTGTGTGTTTGTTCAGGGCGGGGGCAGTAATGCGTCGAGCGCGGGCAGCACGCTGTGCGCCGAGCTGGGCGCGCTTGCCTCGCCGCCGCCCGCCGCCGACTTCGACCCGCCGCCCCACGCCCACGCCCACGCCTCGCGCTCGCCGCCTCGCGCATCACAGGACATGCACGACTACTCCAAGGTGCGTGCTCCTCACAGCAACCAAACATGCCTCCTCTAGACATAACCGGTGCCGTCCGGTACTATCAGCTATATCCACACTGTGCTCATTTTCATTAATCAAGGGCATGCATCACAGCGCATTCTACAGCGCACGTGATACATGCCTCAAATCAATTGTCAGTATAGGAACGTGTTCCCGCGACTGGTGAATTTCTATGCAACAAAGCGTTCAACATCAAGGTGGTCAAGTTAATTGTTCTCATATTTGTTATCAAGCTGATTAACGGCTCTGAAAATAATATCTCCTTGTGCTGATGCATGCAACAATTGAATGCGCCAAACGAAAATTGAATAGAAAAGTGAAACGATAGTTGAAGATGAATGGGAACAGTGTGGACATAACGATTCATGGAGAAATAGTAGTCGCCTCCACCGACGGCCTAAGCTGGGTTACAAGTTAGCTATTCTTCAGTGGTTAGCGGGTAGTGATGGACTTAACATCGGTACCATTCATGGACAAATGCTAGTTCATGCTATTCTTTGTCTGCTTATGTGAATTCCTACTGTTACCCACTCACAAAATGTAGGACTGTCAGAGACCATGATCGATTTTGGTTTAATTATTGAGAAAAATTTCTTGATAAAATTATTGAAGAATAGTTTCGATTATTATTTTGATATAAACAAGGTGATATACTTATTATATTATTTCGATGAACAGACACTGATACACTGATACTAGTCAATGTTGCGATCATAGAGTATTTGGTACAATTTGGCACATTTCACATTCTTTTCATAAATAAAATAACCTTTTTTAAATTTTCGCGAAATCTTACGATTTGATTTGGTAAGTTACTTTGGGAAAAGTGTTCCAGTTTGGAAATAGTCAACTGAGACCCACATTTATTTTTGCCAAATGACATTTTATGGGCTGACAGTACATTTTTTCAAAAATCCGAAAATATTGTTTTTTTTTTCTTCAAAATTTTTTTGTTATATATTAGTTTACCACATAAATACGGTACCCTAATTGCATTACTATCTAGCCAAGACTAATGAGTAATTTGAATTTAACTTAATTTTATATAAACATTATTTCTAAGAATGTGTTCATTGGCACTTTCTACTGTCTCTAATAAAGGGGAGGACACTTTGTTCTTTTGTTCATTAAAGTAGCACAACACTATACACTACACTTCTTCAAAATAAACTAATAGTTTCCTCAGAACAAAACCTACTAAATACAAAAGAAAAGGTAGCTGCCCTCAATGAGATAAAATTTTGCCCCGCCCTGTATATACTTTTAATAAAGTTTTTCCATTCACGAGAACTACGCTGACACATGAACTGACTGTTGTATGAGGCCTACGCTGGCCTACTAAAACATGGTATAATCCCGTAAAACATGGTATTTCTTTGTATGGTGTGTTATATCTATCTATCTAATATTTAAGTTGTACGTGTGCAGAGTTCGGGCGGTCAGTCGCTGTCGCCAGGCGTGGACGGCGTGGGCGCGTCGTTTGGCGGCGGCATGTTCGAGGCGGAGGCGCGCTTGCAGTACGACACCTCGCCGCATCACGACCACTATTCGCAGGACGGTGAGTGACACAGAGACTCTAGGTTCTCTACTACCCTCACGTTCTAACGGCCGGTTCCTATATTATACCGTTACCGATGACGCTTCGTTTTCTCTTGAAAATCTGTCAAAAAGTAACAACGATTCGTCGAAAATTTGTCAGTTATTCAAGGAAAAACGAAGCGTCATCGGTAAGGTTATATTATAGGAACCGGCCGTAAGTCATCATCTAGACTCATCGTCTAGACACGACCTTCAAATAGTGTTTTGGCAGTTGGTTTGGAAGTCAGCAACCGCAAATATTTCCATAGTATTGTCATGACAACGGTATCAACTCAAGGTACCTCACGGTGCTGGCCTAATCTATGACTCGTTGAGAAATAGATTGGACGGAGATAAAGCTGCGAAGCCCTTGTTATTAAATATTTCAACACCCAGGTATACACCTACCTGTATTATTTTTTGAACAGATAATAAGAATTAGACTAGAACCTCATGAATAATGTGTGTATTATACATTTTTATTAGAACTGCCCTTAACACACCCTCCTGCCTCCGCCTACAAATCCTGTTCCGGTTCCGGTTCCTACAAACCAAATTTAAAAACTCCGCTTCCGAATTCAGTTCCTATAATAACCACTTCCGTAACATCCCTACTCTATAGCTTCGGTTCTGCTAACGCTTGCTTAATAAATGTGTAAGGATTCGATGTCTGGTTTCAGGCACGGGCGTGTCGGAAAGTCCCCGGTTAGAGCAGATGCATCAACACTCGATGTACCCCACTAACTTCAACAGGTATGTAATAAGATAGGTACAATCTTTAGAATAAGTTGTGATAGAAATTATCCGTTTTATGAACCTAGTTAAATAATCTAGTTCGATCTAGTTGGCGATTTATTTTCTTTAAAATATATGAAGATTCAACTTTACCACAGTAACATCTACTTTACCATGAAACATGACTTTCACTATGGGCCCATCGAAAAGTGGCGATCGAGGTCACCGTGTGACAACCTGAATATCAAGATCTTATTTGGCATTTTTGCTCCATGAACTCCACGATGACCGTAAGAGCGTGATCACATGACGTTCGATACTATCGCCGGGAGGGAATGTATAAAAATGTTGTGGATAATTCGTCTCGGTAGTGTCATCGGAGGGCGCATATAAATTCGTATTTTTGCTCATTCGTGAGTTTTTTTGTATGTCCAAAACTGAAGGCTAAGTTTACAAATTTGTAGAAAAAAGACATGTTGTACGTACATTAGCCTCGCATATGCCGGAACTCATATAGATCGGGCGCAGTTGCGCTTACTGGCATAGGTCTGACCAGCAGTGGATTGATACAGGCTGAAGAGGGTGGTAATTATGCAGGAACGCAGATCGATGCGCGACAGCTTTCCATTGTGTCTGATATCCAGGCCGTTTAAAACCGATTTTGTGTTCCAGATCGACGCCGGAGGGTGGCGGCGGCGGCGAGGCGGCCTTCTCGCCCGTCGGCGCTTTCCGCACGCACACGCCGCACCAACTCTCCCCACACAATCACTACGACACAGGCGAGTGCACCTCTCTCTCTCTCTCTCCCCCCCCCCCCTCTCTCTCTCTCTCTCTCTCTCTCTCTCAGTCTCTGTAGCAGCTAGTGCTCAGTTCCGAAGATGGACTGTACTAGACCTTCGAGCAAAATGTATAAACACGCAGGCCTCTTCGACTCATATTGTGCCTCTGTGCCATAATTGTTGAAACCACCTCATCGAAACCTGTACTAATGAAAATTCTGCTCCTAATTTCTGCAATATTAGATTTACTATTTCAATATTACTGGATCGATGATCGCAATATATGTACTGATACTGTTATCCCCTGGTGTGATACTTTCGGGGGTGTGAAGGATTCCTAGTCAAGGTGAACCTTGATGAGTATCGGATGGGGTTCTGGCGGCCGGCTGTCAGCGACAAAGCACACTCTAATTCCCTACAATGGCTGCACTTCCAGCATTATCTTAAGATGTCATCGCCTTCAATCGATAACGTCATCGTCCCATGCAGGCTCGCCCGGCGACTACAGCGGTGCGGTCAAAACGAAGTCCCAGGACGTGGCGTCGAAGTCCCTGTCGGGGCTGGAGTCGCTCGTGGACCAGATCCCCTCCATCGCGGAGGGCCCGGGTGCGGCGGCGGGCGTGGGCGGTGCGGGCGCGGGCGCGGGCGCCGGCGCCCAGGGCGAGCAGCCCGCGCCCGCGCCCGTACCCGCCCTGCCCGAGTACGCACCCGCGCTCTACCCGCCCTATGGCGCCTACAGCGGCACGCCCTACACCAACAACGGGTAAGTGCCTCCTGTTCCCTTTATCTATACTACATAGACCTAGTGAATAGCGGTCAACTTCGGGCGTTTTAAACAATTCGCTGGCATTACAATAGGAGGAATTTTCTAATTGGGACGTTGGGGGGTTACGGAGCGGTACCGAACCGGGGTGGAGCAGCCCGGCGATTAAGTCCGTTTTCGAGGCGTAGAATGCCCCAGAAGGGGAAGAGCGTCGGTACATGGAGCTCAGGTTTTTTTGGACGGATAGTGGAGTACATAGTGCATCTGATAGCGATACGGTCCGTATAACCATACGGTTGATAGGATCATGGGAAGATTGGAGGGTTGCTCCCTGTATCTCTTTTATGCTTAAACTGATACCCAAAGAAAAGAAAAAAAAAAAGAAAGAAAAGAAAACATTTATTTCAACATCAACTTACATATGACACAAAAAAATTAGGTTGCTTAAAATAGACGTTGAAACAGGTCGTCATTCAGCATGTGCTACGGCAGAGGGCCTGTCGAAGCGCTGGTCTTCCGTGACGCCAAGTTGAGTGACAATTGGGTTATATTTGTTACATAAATGCACACATTATAATACAGATATATGTAAACCTACTAGATACTATAATTAGAAAGACAATCTATTTATTGACCATCTATGAGCATAGAATATATATGTATAAAAATATATTGTGCAATATATATTCACATTATATTATTTTCATATATAGAATCTGTATAGAATATCAAAGCTCAATCGCATCCATGTTTCGAGAACGGTTGACGTTCGTCATCTTGGTTTTGAAATTCAAAATGGCGGATATGGCCGATTCAGTAATGCTGTAGGTTCGCTCTCGATCTCTGTCGTGTGTTGTGCAGGTACGGTGGTCCGTTCGTGGGTTACGGCGGCGGCTGGGTGGGCGGCGCGGCCGTGATGCGGCCGGCGCCCGGCTACCTGTCGGAGTGGCAGTACGCGGCCGGCTACGGCGGCGTGCCCTCCTACCACGCTGCATACAACGCTCCCTACTACTCGCACCCGCCGCCCGCGCACCACCAGCAGGCGAGTACACATCCAGCAATTGTACATTACTGCAGCGGCCAGCAATAGAAGCATTGATGGACGAACGTGTAACACATTTACACGAGAGCACACATACGTGATATGAATTGACATAGTAATTTATTTGGCCGTGTAACACTACAGATATGAATTTTCATACAATTTTTGTCGGCCGCTGCTCGCATGTATTTGGCCAGTATAGCAATTTTGATTTATCTTGAAGAAGGTTGTCAAAATAATGCTCAAATTTCCAAGCATGTTTGAGAAAAATACATTTATTTCAAAAATTGCGACGGTCATAATGTTAAACACTAGAAATAAAGATAAACTAAGTGCTCCATAAAGTTAGTCAATCTTTTAAAGAGCAAACGCTTTTTTATCAAAAATCATATGACGTGCTTAATTTATCTGTTAATTAATTCAAAAATGTGATTAAACGTAGTCTCTGTTAAATCTGTTAAAAATAATTAACAAAGACTAAAAAATATAAGCCAAGTATTGTTTCTTGCCAATCTCTGATTTGTCGCGTTGCGTATTGATGTAAATAAGAAAATACGATTCAAAGTGTACTTTAAAGTCCTATTGAATAAAATAATTTTGACTTGTGAGCACTATCCTCACTATTCATCACTCGTCACCAGTGATCGGAATACGTAGGACCACATACCTAAAGTTCTAAAATTTGAGAATTGGTTAGAACTCAATTTTTTCGGGGACTAAATTGACCCCGGTTTCGTCAACATTTATTCGCTAAAAATAATGTTACTGTTATAAAATACAACCTGAGCCGCATCTTCGATTGCGTGTATACTTGTGCTGTCACGTAAAATTGTTCACGTTTCGATGTTTTACAACTGTTACCAGACTGACGAGGACTTTCACTGGATAGATAGGCACTTTTTATTCCGTATATATTTAGAAAAAACTTCTTAAAATGTTATCCACAATCTACCGTCGTATGTACTTTCCGACAAAAATTCATGTCGTAGGAACCAATATAATAAGAAGTTTTCACCTCAGAAATAAGTATAATAATAAATATAAATTCATCAAACAAAAGGCAATAAAAGTGCATATTTGATTTTAATTGTTTTGGCTTGCTTAATTTCTAGGAGTATTACTTATAGTGTTAATTTAATGTATAATAATTTTAATTAAATGCTACCAATTATTTTCCTTTTGTAACAAATTTTGATACAGGGCCCGTTAAGGCACGCAAAGCCACTGCCGCTTACTATGCAATAACTCTCTATTAACCTACAAAAGTATCTCCCAACATGCTGTACTCCACTTCAGGCGATGCCAGCTGCCTTACCACAACATACGTCCTCCCCTCACGTCGTCGCTGTTTTGACTAAGTGACGTAACTAACAATTTAAGAATTTTACAGAAGCATTTTTCTGTCAGAAGTTTCTAAAAATTAATTGTAGGACGTCTAAACATAAATCAATTAAAATTAAAATGCACACCAATATAGTTTACGTCAACGTCCTCCTTACAACGTTCTTTTGTTATGATTTTAACAATTTGTTCTTAAAATCAATAAATTTTAAGCTTATACGTCACTCTTTTTAGAATTTGGTTTTAAATTAACGGTGTTAAAATGTCAGATACGCCACGATTTAAAAAAAAAGTCATCATTTTATTCAAATAGTGTTTATTACTAAGAAACACTCATTTCTTTTAGTCAAACTAAGCTGATATTTAAGAATAATCGTAGGAATATCTTAATTTAAAAATAATAATGACACTTACCCCTCTCTCTGAGATTTTTTTTTTGTGTGAAAATCTTTTTAAATGTCGTAAGTGACCATTTACGACACTTAGAGGGATTTATATTTCTAATAAATGTAGATACGTCAACAGACATCTTGCGACTGGTACAAGATACAGATATATCAATGAGATAGATCGGTTCGTATTAAAAAGTAGATTAAAGTTACATTATATATCAGTTACGCCAAAATGTCAGTTACGTCACTTAGTCAAAATAAGGACGACGTGTGCGCGGTCAGATTGTAACGACATTCTCTTCCGTCGTGTTCCAGTACCTATCGGCGCCGCCGCTGCTGGAGCTGCACAAGAGCGGCGAGCACGGCGGTGGCGTGTCGGCCGTGCCGCCCGTGCCCTCCGTGCCCTCCGTGGGCTTCGGCGGGTACTGCTAGCGCGCACTCATATCACACCCGTCACACTCCGAGGCCTAATTCAGACGGCGCGTGAATCTCAGCGCGGGGCGAGCGAGGCCCGGCCGCTCGCGCCGAGCGGCTCGTCTCGGCGCTCGGCTCCGCGCCTCCGGGCTAGCGCGAACGCCTCCCGGACTACTCGAATGAAGATAGTCAGCAGGTTATCTGTGAAGCGATCATTGGTGATGTAATTTAATCATTTCTCAAACTGAATGAGCTTAATTTATAGTCGTTTATTTGTAAATATTGTATGTATTGTTTCATCACACTATGTAACGAGGGCGCCGGTCGCGGGCCGCCGGGGCGGGCGGGGCCGCGTTGGATGTACTTAATTAATTCGGCGTGTCTGTGATCTTCGATCTAAGGATGGCCATCTCGTTGCCATACTGAAACCCGCTCGGAAAGGCATCTGTCGTGATTTGAAAGTCTTGCCAAGGAAGTGTTTCGCGTCTCTAGTCACTTACTGATTGGTGCCGGCTAGTCAGTCGATGAAGGGAAGGTACCGCGCCTCGCGCCGCCCGCCGGCCCATGCTCCATGTCGACCGATTACGTTTTATATATTTTATCTAAGTCACGACGGCCTATGATGATGTATACTTTTTTATTTTAATTTATAGTTTTTAAGTCACTCTGTGGCGCTATTTATGATTAGCATTTTTTGTATTTTTACTGCCGCCATTTTGTTATGGCGGCCGTTTTGTCGACGCGGTCGATGACCCGGTCGCGCACAAAGGTTCCGCCGCGGGCGGGGAGACGGGTCGTTGACCGCGCAGTATTGCCATGTCCACCACGCATTTTACTAAACGTTACCCGTTCAGTTACATAGCTTCGAATCGCTAGTGAATAATTTTACATTTTGAATAATTAAGTGTATTTTTATTGAGCGCCATCTTCTAATAAGGTTTGTCGTTGGACTGAATAGCATCTGAAGCCACCGACTCGGGACTTGTATTCGTACTCTGCATGTACTGTGCCGCCCATGTTGTATGTATGTACTTAATTAAGCACTAGGTAATGAGTTTTAGCTAATTTTTCTATGAAATTCCACCGGGCGAGTCCAGGGCCGTCTCGCAAGATGCTATTCAGTCTCGGGACAATTGTTGTCCGTGTGACTGGTTATACATTTATAGAGTTAATTTAACGTTAAACAATGCATAATTTACATAAGGTGCTGATTACTTGTTTCCTTGTTTACGCGAGAATGGTTTTTCAAACATTAACGATAAGTATCATTTTAGATCTTTACTACGTTGTTTTTTGTACCTTGACGGTTCAGGTATCGGGTCGTGTAAAGAGTACAGTATCGAGGGTCCTATTTGTAAACTAGTTCACGTGGGGGTTGGCGCAAACAATTTCGCTGCTCTGCCAAGGGAGAATGAACCTTGCCGAGCGCTGGAAGAGGTTGATTCTGCCTTGTTAGACAGCCATTTGAGCAAAACTGCGATGTAAAGTGCTAGTATTTTTCGATACGTAAGTTTCCGCATAATTGTAGAGTAAGCGCGAGAGTGTACAGGGCGGATCGCTACATCGGGTTTAGAAATTCTTGTACAAAATCTTAAAAATTAGTCCTAAAATGTCTCCTTTCTTTGCACAAACGTTTTTAATATAAGCTAAATAATGATAAAGAAACGAAATAACATACGTAATAAAGACATATACGTTAATGATAGGTATTTACTTGGATGAATTTAAAGTAGGTAGGGAGCGTTTGCGATGCGTGGTATGTATCGAATAGATCAGTCGGAGCGTGCTCAAGGCGAGTCCGCCGGAGCCGTGCGGTCTGCACATATCGAACGATACAAAGGTGTACACATCATAACATACAGAACAAAATGGACAATAATAATGAACGTACAATCGGCAGTACCGTTATCGTCATGGTATATACCGATATCCTAACAAATGATGTACTTCACAATACAACCAGGGAACGCCTGAACACTGAGCAGTAGAAATAGCCCTCGCCGCACGACTCCGACGCGAAACCAAACTATTTATTTTTAGTTTCTTTTTCGTAAATCAGGAGGGAAAAAATAATTTAAAAAATGAAATCAACAGGGTATTTAAGATTGCTTAAGGTATATTATTTTGTATTTATTATTAGTTTTTGTCGCGCGGTGCGTGTTGCGTTTGAGTTTTAGTGTTCTGCGTCTGCCGAATGCTGAACGTGTGCTGTGAATGTGCTCACGTGACCACACACTCATACACACTCGTTTTACCCAAGAATTTATAAAAAAATCACTGAAATAATACTATAACCATTTTTTACCAATAACACATAACATCTCATGTGATTGTGAATATAATGTAATACTTTATGTACGTACCTACGTATCTCGATTCAGGTTCGTAAGGGCCGGTCGATGTTTAAAAGAGAGTTGTCTGTTCTGCATTTTCCTAAACTAAACTTAAAATGACAGTCCTAAAAATGTAGCCGTTTCTTTGGAGATCGCTATAATTTTAGTGTCAAATTAAGATAAGTTCTAAAAAATGCACAGAAACGACACGGTAATGTAACGTGGTATTAAGATTGAGGTGGAGGACCAGTTGTATCATTTAAATTTTATTTTATATGCATTTTTTTCTGATTTATGTTGTTTATTATTATTGGCATTTTAACCGATATACGTAGTAATAAGACACAAGTGTAGTGAAATGGAATAAAAGAGAATTGGGACTGGAATTATCTGATAATGAAAATTGTTCGCCGATTTTTTTTGTTATAGTCGCCATTGCTATAGCAGAACAGAACCAGACTGAAAACTGGACGGCTGGATTTATAAAGTGTAGTATTGCTGCCTCATATTATTATGAACAATTAAACTTATACTGGCAAAATTGTGGAAATTGTAATATACCAGATGCCATTAACTAAATACAATAAGATTGAGGTTTGTGAGGGTTGTTGGTAAAAACTAAAGTTATTTTGATTGTTTATTGATTCAGTATTCATTTTATTAAACACGGCGAAGACATAACAATGTAAAAAGTGTATGCATGAGCAGTGTGTGAGCGTTGAGTACATATCCAGCGTCATTTGTACATAACGAGTGCTTTATTTACGCTTCTTTGATATTATTTACTTAATTTATGCATTTGCTACTTCTTTTACTTTGTTTTCGTGTTTACATTGTGTATTTGTGTATATTATTTTTTATTTGTATGTTTATTTGAGTGAGTTGTTCAGTTGCAGAGAGTCTAGTGTCCACTATAGAAACTAGTGAAAGGCCATCATTATCTTACTTTATTGGTAAGTATTGTGGTACTGGCCTAAAGTACATGTGCTACTGCTTATTTTATGATGGTTTGTGTGTAAATTGATCTACTTCAAACTACACACAAATAATTTTAAAGTTGTGTTGTTCATTTGTATAAATTTGAATTGGGACTGGACTTATACATTAAAATATTATTACTTATTGTAATTTTTTTATGAAAGTTGGCCACAGCAGCTTGCAGTAACTCACTCAAATAAAGACTACCGCTAGAAGTATAGTGTTGTTACCACCAGTGACCCATCACTGCCCTTGCCAACCTTGGTACTATCGTCACTGTCAAGTCAAGCATTTTGCTGTTTTTTTTCTTTAGAGAGATCGTAAAGTTATCACAAATATTATTATTGTAGAATCTCATTATATTCAATTGATTTTTGATTAAAATTTGAATGATAAAATGTGATAAATTTCGTTGTTCGTATTTCTAAAACGAGCCTTATCAAACAAACTACCCTCAACCCTTGAGTAGTATCTCAAATCCCTTCCTGTGCAATATCGGTAGATTTCCGTATGATTTGTATTCGCGAAGAAGCCTTCGACTCTCCTATCGGGTGCATAAGGTCTAGAATCGTGTGATAGGCGCTAGAGGCGAGCGGAGTCAGGTGGTCTTGAACTAACCTAGTTATAAGTCTCTATCAACGAGTTAGTGTTAGTCTGTACATGTGTGCGACGCGGCGGTTTTTTATCTCTCTTTGTGCCGGTGCGGCGCCGCACCGCGCCGGACGGGCCGTGCGGAGCCGCGCCGGAATTACCCACTATTAGGGTTGACCAGTGAATGCATTGAGTCGCTCAACTATTTTGTACAGTTATGTATATTTTTGTAAAATTCATTCAAACTCGTGGCAATATTATAAAATTTTAAAATTTATCTATAATATTAAAATAACTTAGTACAATTGTTATTCGATCTTTGTTTTTGTGTATTTATTGTTTGAATATTTGTAATCGGTGACGACGTTGCAACCGAGTACACTTCGACATCGATGCTCGAACGACGGTTCTCTCATCCGAATCGGTCCAGCGATCTATCCGGATCATAGTTGGCCGACTCACGCGCACTGATGTCGAATATTTAGGATCACATCACGCTCACCCATTAGTTGAATGCGACAACGCAGTGAGCGAGCGTGATGTGCTCCGCCTAGTTGTACGAGTAGCGCTGCGGCGCGCCGCTTGGTTGTGAATTAGTGTCGCTTCGACCCCGCCCGCGCCTCCGCGCCCCGCGCCGGACTGCTGAGACGATCGATGTACAGTACAGCCGACCACCTAAACCATTATTATGACAGTACTTATTTAACTAAATTTTCTTCTAGCCTGGCAACATGTGTAACGCCTGAACAATCAGAAATAATCTTTATATAGCTGTATTTTTTCAGGCACAAATTTGCAAAGTGTCTATTCCAGTACGGGTCGTACTGCGTGTGCATTTTTTTCTTTATTGTCAAATTTATTAAGTCTCAGCAGTTCCCTTTCTTGCATTCACTGCTTCGAAATCAGTATTGTCGTGCCAAAACATGAATTAATGCAAATGAAGCAATATCGTTAAAAATGAAGTTATGTGGAAAGCAATAAGACGTGTTGCGCGTCGAGTCGACTCTTAAGCGCCTCTCTATCCAATAAACTATCTAAATACGTCCAATGTCCACCGAAGCTCGTGCAGACGCCTAGTCGAAGTTTATGAGCGGACCGTTAATGATTTAAAAGTCTCAAATAACCATTTTATTGGTTGGTTGGTTCATTATTGTCTTCGGTACAGCTTTGTCCTGTATGTCGCTTGCGACTCTGCCGTTTTGGTGGATTGAGGACCTTATTCGAATAAATTATACAAACTATAATATGTTATATCAATTCTGCTATTGATACTTAAACTCTTTGTAACCATAAGAACTGTCTGTAGACTCGAATATTTAGGCATTGTGTTCCTAATTTGTTAAATTTCATATCTTTTATTGGTTTTAAGTTTAGCCTTCGCGTCTTATCTGATTTGAATTAGACGTCTGAAAAAAATATGACCTTAAGCTAAAATTAAAACTCATGAAACAACTTGTGTGAGAAAAAATATTAAAATCAGATGGTGATGTTTGATTATAGCTCAATTTTATTGATACTTAACTAAGTATATTTTATTATTATTGTACTTGCTTGTTAATAATGCCGTTATAGTGCTCTTGGCTGGCTGAAAATGTGAATGCGCCAAGGAAACGAACTCGCAACTGTTACTTCTCAAGAGGTCGTTCACTTGGTGCATGGGCATTAAGAAATACCTATTCCACTTCACAGTACTAATAGATCCAACTCAAAACCCGGATGAACAGGTAGATTTATTTTGAGTTTAATTTATTAGTAAGTCTTCGCAACTTGATAATTTACCTATCAAGTGTGAAGCGTGGTTTACCAAACTGTAAGTACAATATTGGCAGCCAAGTCACAGCTTTTTGCATCCAGTCGACGCGTAGTCGCGGTGCTTGTCAGGTGCGCGACGCGACACACTATTCGTCAGTTATACATACATAAGAGGGTCGAGGGCCCGTACTTCTGAAGAGCTATTTGAAACGTTCAGTAAAAATTTACGGATATTTTTGTTGAATTGTATTTATATTACCTTAAAAGCTTCTGATGGCGATTCTGAAGAACGCTACGCCACAATGGCACAACACATCACACCCCCTTACAATAATGTAATTCTGGCTCAAAAGTCACCGTCAGATTCGAAACATTTCGAACGTTTGCAAATACCCCTGCAGAAGCTATCTAAACTCTCTCTCTGGGCATTCAGAGTTCCTCTTGAATAAATTGATTCAGCCGTAGATATTAAAAGGGAAGATTTTACAAAGTAGGTAGTTTCAATATTCGTCTGGAGTTCGGGATCTAAGTTGCAAGTGTCAATTACCACGGTGTGTCGCGTCGCATCACATCGCGCGTTGCGTTCTAAAGTACAATTTACCTTTATCTCTAAAGTAATGGATGGTCGCCAGCGTGGAGACGCCCGGCGCGCGGGCGTCAGAGTCCGTTCATATTACGCTAGTGCAGTAAAGTTGATATATTTGTACAGTTTTTAACGATAATACTACTTCTCGTAGCATAACTAAGCAAGAAATATTTTTAGTATAATAAGATCTAATCGAATTACATCATAGTGTAACATAAAGTACTCGAAGTTTCAAAATTGCGTTTTAAAAATTTGTATCGTCCTTCGTGAGTTAAATTATTATAATTTTTGGATTTGATAAATAGCATCTCGAATGCCGACTCAGTGGAGTGTAATTAGAGATAACTGGAAGAATTTTAATGAAATACAACATTAATAACGGTTAAGTAATGTATTATAAATAGTTATAAGGTAAAAAGTTATTATTAACATGTATGGAAAAATTGTGACAAAATTATAGTCATTTGTAATATTACATTGTTGTTTTATTCAACGAAGATTATAATTTATTTTATTTTATTATTTATTTATAGTCGGTACTTTACTTGTGGACATCACCATCCCACACGACTAATCTCGTGAAGGCAGAGAACAAGCTTGGCAAGTACCTTGACTTGGCCCACGAGATTACCGCTATGTGGGATGTGGACTCGATTGTCATAGGTACCTATCAGCAATGACCAGTATTGTGTATAATGGTCCCTGCTATCAGTGAACGGTCTGATAGCGAAGAGCCTCGACAAAGATATTTTTTTAACTTTAAGAAAAAGAATATTATGAAGAGTCATTGTACATAAGTTACAAATAAAGTATACCTCTATAGGTGGTGCAAAATTTTACCTCATTGACGGCAGGTTCCTTTTCTATTGTAGTTAGAAGATTTTGTCCTGAGATAACTATGGTTTTATTTTAAACGAAAAAATAATGGCATTTTTCGATTTTTGAATAAATGACAGTTAGCCTAGAAAATGACATATGTCAAAAAAATCTATTTGGTCTCGATGGACTATTTCCCAACAGGAACAATTTTCCCAAAGTAACTTATTACATTAAATAGTAAGATTTCGCGAAAATTAAAAAAAAAAGTTTTCCATAGAATTTCTTTGAAGCGCCATTTGCCACAAAATTGAATCTATGTACGCAAGTCGTGTACTAAGCCGGGAAATACTCTGTTCTTATTTCAAATTGATCTTTCTTATTGTGATGATAGCACCGATTACCACTTTGCGTCGAATTGCATACACTTCACATCACTTCTTTATTAAATGGCTTCTGGGATAGTTTCCACAATTTCGCCAGTATCAAGTATAATTGTTCATAATAATATATGGCAATGTAGTACGGTTTGTAAGTCCAGTCGTCCAGTCTTCAGTCAGGTCCTGTTTTCTGCTATAATGGCAAAAAATTTTCTTCATCAGAGTTTCCGTCCAAATCTTCTATAATCCATTTCACTAATATTTGTGTCTTATTACTAATGTATAACGGTTAAAATACCATTAATAAAAATCTATATACATTACATTAGAAAAACACTAGAAAATAAAATTGAATAAAAATGACACAGCCGTCGTTCAAGATGAAACAAATGGTACATACACTGAATTGCATACATGAACTCAATATTATGGCGCGTGACATTTCATAGAAATTGTAAGGATCTTTTTTATTTTCGAGAAATCTTGCGATTTGATTTGCTAAGTTACTTTGAGGAAAATGTACCTGTTGGGAAATACACTTGAGACCAACTTGTTTTTTTTTTACTATTGTCATTTTCTGGGCCGACTGTACATTTTTTCAAAATCCCGAAAAAGCGATTGTTTTTTGTTCAAAATAAACCTATAGTTTCCTAAGAACAAAACCTTCAAACTACAAAAGAAAAAGTGGCTGCCCTCAATGAGGTAAATTTTTGCCCCACCCTGTATATGTAATGATGTTGGTATGTATGACTGAATCAGTATTTTAGGAGTTTGATAGTGAGCGAAAATATACTTACAGAGATGACTGCCATCGGTATGGGGCTCTCAGGTACGACTACGGCGGTGAGTTGGTACATTTATCTCATTAGATTTACCCACGTATATCGATGGATTTACCCTGGTTTTAAATTTTAATTTATTCATTAGAAACTTTAAAATGTGCTCTGATATCTGTTTGAACTGGACACCTGCCTTATTTAAAATTCGCGGGCAAAATCCAATGGGAAGTAAGTATTTTGTTGCCATCTATAAAAATTAGGTAGTTCATATTATAACGACAGAGAAACCAATGTTTATGTGTACATAATTTATTTAGGATTAATTTATGCCATGTGCGTTGTTGAAGAAACACAAAATCGTCTAACAATGAATGGGTCGCGATTTATTAAAAAACGGTCGCCTCGTGTCCATGCTTTCTTGGTCGCCGCTCCGTTTCCGCTAATGCCGGGGATAAACATGCCCGTAGCTTGCACACTAGCATACCAGCTCCTTGCAGCTACCAGCTTACCAGCTAATGTCATGTGTATACGCCAACTGGCATGCCTGTAACTGGCATACATGTAGCTAGCACAACATTTGATTTACTTGCATGCCCGTTGAGGGAGGGTACGCGGGGGGTTGCCAAACTGGCACGTGTGAACAGACGTGTCGCGTCTGTTCGTTCGCTGCTCGTAGCTGTCGCGTCAAGCTGTCGATACCAGTAATTGACTCGTTGTGGACGTAGGTGCAGGTTTTTTTTTCGCGCAAGAATAGGTACGAGTGACTCTCACGGACTGTCCTGTATATGCGCGATGGGAATACTGACATGCAAGGCACAACTTGCATGCCAGTATGATGATGATGTCCTCCTTGACGTATCCGTCAACAGCGAACCTTGTTAGTTTCGGAAATGAGAGCGAAGATGGCTTGCAAAGCCGAATATTGTCTTGAAGTACCTGTTACAGGGTTCACAATATAACTGACCTAAGGAATTTTTAGTGTTTTTTTTATATTTATTTAGTATGGGCCAACTCTTGACCTCGAGGCTTGCGTGGGCAAGGATGAGGTCAACGATGGGACGAGCTTTCCCAGAAGATGCCTATTAACTCTCTTTTTGAAGCCGTTAGGGTCATAAGACAATGGAAAAACAGACGCTGGCAGCTGATTGCATATTTTAGCAGTGCGCATTATAAATGAGGTGTATGCGTAGGAAGGCTTAAGATGGTTTTTTTTGTTAGAAGGTGTTTGGAATCGAGATCTTGCAGTCGATTTTCTTCAAAATTCGTCACAGCCTTGTTAACAGAGTTGCGCCTTTCTCCTCTCTGCTGTGCCAGCTCTTTCCATCCATCTACACGTAGATCGCAAGCAGTAAGATGGCGTTTAAGTACATCCCTATAGCGCTTACCTGCGCTTATCCTCCTTAAGCTGTGAGTAAAACATAGATTTAGGCAGCCTGGAGTCGCTCATTCGTATAAGATGACCACACAATCTCAGTTGTCCTTTAAAAAGCATTGATTCTAGGCCGGTTAGCTGGGTACGTAGGAGGTGGGGTGTAAAACCTCAGAGTTTGGTACTCGGTCCTGCCATTGCATGCGAAATTTTTTCTTAGACAGCGCATATGAAAGGTGTCGAGACGTCTGGTGTCAACCTTGTAAAGACACCATGTCTCAGTGCACTCGAGCATTAAAATCGCCCATAAGCACAATTTTATCCGTAGAAGGTATATTTTGTAGGATTTTTCGAAGTTCATCGTAGAAATTTAATTTGTTATCATCGGAATACGTCATAGTTGGTGCATAAACACTAATAAGATGAAGGTAGGTACTTGTTTTTGCTGGTGTGGAGTCTACGGGTCATGAGTCGATCGTTGATACCCTTATGTTGCTCTATAAGTGTTTTGGAGATACTGGTTTTTATAGCGAAGCCTACTACTCCCCACTACTCGCTCTTTCTGTAGCCGGTTTTCCAATCCAATATAAGGTGTAGCCGCCACGATCCTCACAAAGCTCCCCGCTTTCCGCCTGGTGAGTTTCGCTCAGAGCTGCTTTGTCTATGTTGTATTTAGACAATTCCCTTGCAATGCGAGCAGTTTTTCGCTCGGGACATAAGTTGGCAAGATTATCAAGAAGAGTCCGAACATTCCATGTTGCGTAGGTCCGTGTTTTAGGAGAAATTTTTACTTTACTTTCTTTTCGACCTCGATTAATTGGTGCCCGATGACCGCGGTTTGCCATCTGGGTTGAGTGTGAGACGAACAATTTTTAGGTCATCTTTTCTAGACCCCTCCCCCATGCAGGGGTAAGCAGAGCGATCCTAAATATTGCTGCTTAGTCATCAGATGTGCTGCCGAACCCGTTCTCCCGCTTCAATCAAGTCCAGGAGCGACCACTCTCATCTGACCGCCTATGTGCAGAGAAACAGCTAAGAACCGAACACACTGTGATTCGAATTCCCATCACCAACGCTCCATTGCCATAGGGCTTTTGCTCGTAGTCCAAAGTCTTGCCAAGTTTCAGCTGCGCGGGAATTGTTTTAAGTGAGTAAGCAGTTGCAGCGTAGGTGCAAACCCACTCCCTCGTCCCATACTACCAGAGCCTGATGGATCGGTTGCCCGATACGACCAGTGGTAGCTAAGATGCACTGGATTGGCCGCCAACCATAAAAGATCCTAGCTGACGCCCTTTAAGGCGCATCACATCACCTTGCTACATCGCCGCAGTTACCGAATTGCCTATCGACGGTGCTCGCCTTCTGCGTAGAAGTAGACTTCGTGTACAGTTCGGTTGATCACCCGAATAAGCTAGAGCACGGGTACTCACAGCCCCCTTCACTAGGTTTAGTCCACGGATCGAACGTGGTTACCAGAGTGCGACCACTGCATACACTGCAGTTTCGAGGAGCCACTAATAGAAGAGATTATGGACAGCTAGAAGCATACCCAAAAGTTGAATATGCTCCATGTGTGTCGATCAACAACTTTGAAGAAATTATGCAACAAAGCTCCCCACTATACTTGCAAATGTATCCGCAGTGTGTCAGTTACTCGTACATGCCCGTAACTTTTATGCCAGCTACTTTCCCGATTTACTGGCATGTGTATCCCCGGCCTAAACCAAGCAAGAATAACTCGCAGTTGAAAACGTTGCTGGTAACTGGCAACCCAACACCGCATTTTGACACTACAGCCATGATTTTGACACAGAATGTCAATTCATAGATAATATAGAGTGACATCAAATAAGTTGCTAGGTTTTTTTTGTGCGCACGATTGCTAAAAAATAATAATGGAGAAAACCTAACAAACTTTATTAAAAAGTTTTTAATCCAAACTTGTAGAAAAAAAACAAAGAAAAATAGGAAATCTTTTTGCTATCTATTATTGCAAATTCATTAGAATTCAGATAAAAACTTTTAAAATGTTTTAAGGATCACTAATCTGACGACTCTAACAACCCTATTTTGATGGCTTCGAAATCATAGACAAACGAACTGTCCAACAAGAAAGAGGTTCCGCGAAAGAAAAGATCGGCGGATCGCCTGTAGATTTCGGTGTGGCTTGCGATGTCGGATATCGGCAGCGGTGACGAGGGGATTTCTAGTCAGAGTACGTATACATTACAATCAGCCCAGGGTCCCGCTGGCCCCGGACCCGCTCGCGAACGTCGGCCGTCGCCAGTGGTACTTTCAGCGTTCAAAAGTAAATATCTAGTTGTTCCCGTTTCAAAATGGCGTTTTCGCGGACGCTAGGCCTCCAGTGGCACCATGCTCGAAGAAGCGGGCAGGAGTACCGCGCGCGGCGGAGGTGCGGCGACCCGGGTCGGTCCCGCGCCGGGTCGCGCCAGAGGTTGATGACCTATCGATTTTTTTGTCTGCGACCTCGTCGACGGAGCGCCCCTGCGACCAGCTGACGAGCCCCCGCCCACCCCCGGCGACCTGCACCGGCGACCCCGAGGGTCCGGCCGCCGCCGTCGCCGCAGCCCTGGCCGCCAGCTCGGCTACAGTTCTTTGTTCTCGTGTTCTCTGGATCCAGGGCTCTGACTGTGCTACAGTGAAAGTGATTAGTGTATACTTCCAACCCTGATACAAGAACAAAGGATATGATACCAGGATCGCTTCAAACTTGTATTCTAACAAAGGATTAAACTTTCATGGATGTCTAGAAGCCTTCTAGATGTCAGAGTTTGTTGTTTTTTGTGATCTGGGGTGAAATTGCAAGTATCTATCAGTGAGTGTTGAAGAACTAAAGAAGTACCATTTGAAAAACATAAAATCAGCTGAGGATAAGTATGAATTTACAATATTTTTGTAGTTGCTTTTGCTTCATCATTTGTATGGCCACAACATTGCAAATCCAAGTCAACACTACTGTTGACAGTCCTCTTGTAAAGTTAACTGATGATTAATGCTTGAGAATCAATAAAGATTCCGAGATAATGATGTAATGCATAAAACAGGCACCTTTTTTTGTGCCTTTTATTTTCTACTGATAAGATTATAGACAATTTGGAGTAATATACAATTGAACACAATACACACTAACACAATAGTTCATCAGTAAAAAGTAAACCCTGATAATGATATATAGCATTAGCAAAGCAGTTACTTGCCTACCATGGCATACAACAATAAAAACACCAGCCTATATCAGTCCACTGCACATAATCCCCACGCTGGGCATGCGGGTTAGGGATTGCAGGGCAAAGCTTCTCAGACCGCCTATGCTGCTGCCCAATGCTGCTAATGCAGCTATGGCAGTGTCAGGCTTTGCTTTGCTGCAATCAGCCGGCCGCTAGAGCCCACAAGCAGGTGAGGTTCGCTTGGGTTCCGAAGATGTCTTTTTTTATCTATTTTTTATTTGGAACTGTTGTGGGTTTCCTACCATGTCAGTTCCATACTAAGTTCATTATACATAGGTATGTTATAAAATTTTGCCACCAGCCCATATTATATGGAGTGGTAGTGCATGTTAGCTGTCTCTGAAGTAGGGGCAGATAATAAATACACTCCGGAACATACCTACTTCCATCCAATTAACATTTAGTGCTCTCCCTAACTCTTCCCTCATAGATGCGCTTCGGGAACATTCCATTAAGAGGTGATATACATCCTACCCATTACAGTCCTAGTCGTACAGTACAACTGAGTCCACCATGGCATAGGCAGGTTATTTTCTATTAGGACTGCATCATTTTGGTGCCTAAGAACTTCACTCTAGCCTGGTCTCTTACATTTATTTGCATGATGTGCAGATATTTGTTCCGGGTGTGAGTGTTGTGGTGACAGAATGTACTCATTGCTTCTGATACTCACATTATAGGACAGGAGAGAGTTCTAGTGTCTGTGATTTAACTGTTATGTTTTTTAATTTCAATTGTGTTGGAACCCAACCTGACAAGATTATAACTTGTTCACAGCTCACTTGCATTGGTTTATTTTATTTTATTTTTGCCGAAGAAAGAATTGTAAACAGTTCAATTGAAATAATAGGGTATGTTGTTGTGTTCTTAGTAAATAGTATACATAGACTATAGTTATTATGTGTCTATATTACTTTGTAACCCATCTGTAGACGGATCTAAAGTTGGCCTTGAATTTACAATTGGTATAATGTCTGTTGGCTTCTCAATGTATAGGTGAGTTTGCAACTTACAAGATTGCCTTTTTGTTATTATTGCACCTGTTTTGTTGAGTTTTATTGCAAAAATAAATAATTGAAGCTTATTTAGTGCCAGATATCTACTTAAGGTTTCTATTGTTTCTATGTAGAACTTGATAGTATTATTGTAGAATGTATCCCATTCACACTGCAAGACAGTGTTATTACTTCAACCAAGTTCTTCTAATCTGTGTGTTGAGTTGCTAGAAAATCTTCCATTTTCGCAAACCAAGTCAACCTTACCGGCCCATGGTACACTCTGCTAGTTAACAAATGGGACTCTGGCGGCTGGGTGATTGTGTTATCGCATAGCCTAATACTGGTACAGCTAAATCCCATGGCAGATGGACAGCAGTATCGGTAGTGTGAAAAGCTGTAAAGCCTGGGGAATATGGGCTTACATCTCCTTTCTTATTAGGGGAGGCATTGCCCTCTGTTCTTGTTGTCTGTTATTGTTGTTGTTGTAGTGAGCACACCCAAGACAATATGCGATAGCTTGTTTGATGTGATTCAATTGAATGTGGGATATTGTCTCCTTATTGATTATTTCCATTATTTAGGTCATGAATTGTGCTTTATGTAGCATTTAGTGCCCTTACTATGAATGCAACTTCTAGTGTTTGATACCAAGACATGTTCCAAACATGTGTGACCTACTAAGCAATATATTCCTGTGTATTAGGCATATACATCGATGACGATGTTGGTCAATCATCATGGTTAATCTGGATGCTGCAAGCATTTTCTACCAGCCAAACCTATGGTTTAATTATGAGCTCGCCTTGGTGCCACAACAGCCAGACTTGGAATATTATCTGCAGATCTTTAACTTTAATCATTTGTCCCGCAATGGAAATGTTGCAACATTTTGCATCTCAGTCTTCCTACAACCAACAAGGTTGTCACAGGAAGTAAATTTGCAGAAAGTCTGCATATTACTGACTAGACCTGACTCTGCTTAACCTCTCATCTCACTCTCATAGTCTCTTCCTTTTTGTGTTAGAGAACTCTGAACGATTTTAGGCCACTAAGTATTTTTGTAATTAATTATATCCATGATGGGAAAATGTTATGATGATGTTTGTTTCTCGTTTTATTTTCTCATCAGTGGAACCATGTTCTTTTATTAACACCATTGTTATTGTTTACATGAAGTGTAAGGGTTTCCAACCTCGCATCTTCGGAACCAAAGCCAACCTCATATGCCTGTGGTTTTAGCTGTGCCCTGGGATCTGCAATGCCTAGCGGGATATAGGCATTATGGGCATATCCCTTTTCTTATAAGGGAGGTCAAATCGAGCAGTGGACTAATAATATGCTGGTATTGTTATTGTATTGTTTACATAGTACCTATTTTATATACGTTCTGTTAATGGGAATTCGTCCATATTACGAGGATTAACATTTATGAATCTAGCAAGACTATTTCCACTGAATTGACAGCTTAACTTAGTTTTGGTTTGCGTTTCGTCAAGAGTCGAATTCTCACTATGAAGGCAGTAAGGGATATCACCACAGAAAAGGTGAACATTTCCACCACTCTGTAAACGTTAATGTCTTAAACATTAATTTAGAATGAAAAGGAAGAAACAAACTGGCGCCATTGTATATAAGATATAAATTCCAGCGGTTATGATATAAATTCTCAGTTCACGCATTGCCCTTCTATTTGGTAGTAGGTTTACTTTTCGGTGGAGACAGACAATTTTGCGATTACTTGAAATGAAATTAAATGAAAAAATCTTTATTTAATAGGAACCTGTACACTTTATCAAATGAAAATAATGCTCGATTGACTAGTTTGATAAACATTTCTTATTGACTAGTAGAAACGCATGGTTATTTCAACCTATTATATATACCTATCATGGTACCTACATATTAAGAAATCTTTTACAAAAAGAATATTTTTCTGATGGCAAAAACAGTTCTGTAATTTTTTATCTGCATCTCAACTCAACCAAATGCTAAAACCAATTACTTTGAATTGCTAAACTAGTAGGTAATTTTAATTGTAAAGTAAAATGTACACTTATATTGCTAATTATTATCTCAAATATGCTAATTAATTATAATAAAAAGTAATCCGTTGGATACAACCTTCTACTAAAAAAAAAATGCTAGTTATTCACACAACCTTTATTATTTTAAAATATCACAACCTTTCCCTACTAACTATACATTTATATCCCTTTTTATTTAGATGGTATCTGTCTCCATTGATAAATGATCTAGGTAATTTTAGAGATTATTGAATAATACGCGTTGATAAATTGATATAGGTAGATAGATAAACGCATTGGTGGACTTATTTTTGGATATTCAATTATGGAAAGCCTTCTTATGTATGCCGGCCTGTCTGCCTGTTAAAATATACGAATAAGCAGAGAAGGTGCTACTGAAATAACAATTTTGCGCCCCAACTGTTGCGAAACCATCAAAAGCCTCCGCCTTTGTGTTGCATAATCAAATCATGGTTTCTTCATTCACCACGAGTCGAGTCGCGGCCATTTTTTATGCGAAAAGTACAGGTTTCACTTTTTTGCGCGTCTGGCTAGTGTCTGCCAATGGCGTCCCCTGTCATTGACCCTCCTTGAACTAGTTGCATAACGCGGGCTCCCTCGGCGCGTCTCGGAGAGCTGGCAGGAGGCAGCCTAGATCGGGCCCCTCGCCATCACCAGAACTGCTCGCAAGTGGATTATATAATATTTGGTCTTTGCGCAACGTTCCTATCGCTAAATAACTACCATCGTTGACCTTAGTTTTAAATGCTTTTCTAACAGAGCAATCACAATTTTGCGGAATCATTGTGAGCAATATTTATTTATTGGTCTATGTTTACGTGCAACAGGACTAGCTAGACGTTTTTGAACGCGGATTTCACTGTAGTACCAAGCTGTCGAACCAACTAGGTGATCTTTTTGATTGAAGGGTGATAGCTAGCATGTGCATTTAGTTTTGTATCATAATCGGCCTGTTAGCAATAAAACATCCTTTGGTTCTATTTGTTTTATTAGCACAGCGCAGTGTTATGAATGAAATGATCCTTGTTTTGACTCGCTGGTACCTAATAGAATAGACCAAATACAATTATCAACTACCTACTCCTAGCTTAGCTGATACGATCCTTAGACAAGAGTTCGTCGCATGCGCAGGACCGGCCAGTCCCAAGAATTTGGCAACGGTTGTCGATGGCTAACGCCATCCCATAAATTTTGCACGCTAACTCGCATGGACGTTTATCTAGGTACCTACGTCCACGTACGCAGAACTCGTAACGGCTGACCCTATTTTGCCTTTGTGTCCGTTGTGGAACAGAACCTGATTCGATTCAAATATTTCTTTATAAGGATATCAGCTTATCAACCGTCGTTTAGCTTCATATCGGGTATTTACATCCATTTGACGGGAATTTAATTCTGTCAACTTTTCAATTTGCTCCTGCTCTTAGTTGGCTATAGGCCTCCTAGATGCATTCAATATCTTGCCAGTAAGTTGGATTTCTTTTACCGCAGTCCTGTCCTGAAGTCCCTTTTGGGGTCACTCAGACGCTAAGTCTAAAATAATTCCTTCGCAACATAAAATGATCCGTCCATCTGTTATCAAGAATAGGTTATTATAGTGAAAAAATCGTTTCCTGTCGTAGATTAAAGGAATAATGTTTAAGTGGGCAAGGCCAGAGCCGTCTTTGTCGGGGGCTTAGGCACGTAATGTAATAAGGCAGTGAATTGGAACTAGGGAAATTCCACAATTTTTACTTACAGTGTGTGCAAAACCTAGTTTCAAGAATGCAAGTAAGGCGGATTAAATTATGAATGGCAGAGGGTTCCAGTGAATCTGAATTTCTCTTTTAATCCTTCATTTTCAAGACATTACCTACATAAAATCAACGCAAGATGAAAAGATAAGAAGTTTTTGGATCGCCCTTCCATCGTTGGTCTCTAAGAGCCTAGTGATGCCCACCTAAGGATGTCCCTGAGCAAGCCGGAAGCGCGCCAACTGAGATGGCATGTACACGACTCCATTTCTAATAATTAAATTTCCTTAGCAACTCATTCTAAGTACAGTATGTATGTACCTACTTACTCTTCATTTGACGGTGGGGCTTCTATCAACTATACCAGATCGAAGCGGTGGGGTAATATTGCTAACTGATCGCAGGCTCGCGTCGTGATTAGGACAAAGAAGAATATCAACGTTGCAGCTCCCTTGCTCAGTATCACAGTATATGTTATTAAAAAAACAAATTAATAAAACAATAATACTAATATAGTATTATATTAGTATATATATATAATATAATAACTTTTAAAAATAATTTAAAATGAATTTTTACTTAATATTTTTCTTACCACAAATTAATATTCCTTATTAAATAAATATGCAGTAAGCTACCTAATTGACAAGATCGTTTTCTTTAAAGCTAATTAAATCGGTTTAAGAATTCTTTATTCTCGAAAGAGCATAGGTGGATGTAGGTACCTAAAACAACTCCCATATAATTTTAGCATTGATGTCTGATCGCCCCAAACGCGATGTGCAAAAATTTTAACGGTCCCAACTCGACGCTCACATAATTCAGACAAAGGGCAGATCCAGGTCATGCCTAAATGTTGTCGTCAGACTTTCGTTTTATGATGATGACCTACTTGCGTTTTTTCTTCTCATATTCAGATAAATGACATGATTTAGCCGTTTATAATATACGTTTCCGCCTGTGGCTTTGTTCGCGTCCCAAGCAGCAAAAACTTGTTGTATAACAGACCATAGAACGTTTTGTAAAACACTATTTTTGGTCCTATAAAACACCTAAGAACGTTCTATTTGTTAGAAAGTGGTGCATTTATATATCTTTTTAGTGTTAGTTATAAGTTATAACAAAGTTAATAGCAGTGTCACGCGTGACAAATCAGTTCTATAACATCTATGTAACAGTGACGCAAGTCTCAAAATAGTTATGTACTGGCGTTAGAGGACCTTTTATAGTTTTTCATATTATACATGGTTTCACATTCACACACATTATTCATATTTTTATCATTCGTTCAGTGTAGAGTGCAAAAAGTATATAAAATAAATTGTAAAGGATAAAACCTAAACAAAGCAAACTAACTAGTAAAACAATTGATTGAAGAGAGACAAAAACTAACCTATTATACTCCTGAATATAGAGCTAAATATAAAGATACAACACTAATTAAAAACCAAAAATTTACAAAAACAGAGAAATGTAATAGTAATGTAGGTACAATGGGCGGTCTGATCGCTTAAAGCGATTTCTGCCAGACAACTAAGAATGGAAAGAATATAATTAAAATAATTGAGCTAAACTACTAAACGTAGTTTGTAGATTTGTGAGAACATAACGTGAGCCGAATAAAAGTTGCTCTTGAAAGTCTTTGAAAAGAGCTAAACAAGGAATTGGAACAGGAAGACCCACTGTTGGATGTTTAAGAGACCTAACGGGCGTAAAACACGGAGATAGTGCTACAGATATGCACAGACTTTTATAGAAATTTATGTTTGGATGATTCAACCACCAACCGGAATAACAGTGACTACTCTTGCTCGGAATACTTATTGCTACTTTCGGCGAAAGAAGTCCACAACGCTTTCCGTTGTATGAAATTTAACAGAAGTCCTGGTGATGATGGATGGCATAACTACGGAAGCTTTGAGAATAGGAGAACCAGCTCTCCTACCGCATATAACTAACTTATTTAACGATATTTTATATACTGGAACTCTACCCACCAACTTCTGTCATTCAAATATTTTTAGTTCTGCGTAAAAAGGGCGACAAATCCGATTTAGGCAACTATCGCCCTATTATACGTCTCGTTTCTCATCTCTATAAGGCCTTTATTAATACCATAGACATAAGAGTATAGGGTATCCAGTCAACTCGACCAACATCAGCCCCCTGAGCAAGCAGGGTTCCGACGCGGCCTCTCTACAACCCACCACCTCCACTCAAATTTTAGAAAAGCACATAGTGTTCAAACTTCTCTTGGATTTAGTATTTATAGATTATACAAATGCCTTCGATAGCGTTACACACAATTCAATATTTGCAGCCCTACAAAACTAAAACATCGATCACACTTATATTAAACTTTTAAAAAATATATACTGCAATAGCACAGCAGCAATCAAGATACATTCTATAGGACCAACCTTTTCAATTCTTAAAGGAGTCAAACAAGGTGACCCGTTGACACCTTAATTAATTACTGCCACTAGAAGAAGTATTCAGGAAACTAGCCTGGACAGAAATGGGAATTGTAGTCGGAGATCGAAGGTTCGTTTTCCGACGACATCTTTCTATTCTCCTCCTCAGACCTTGAGTTAACAAAAATACTTGACGACCTAAGCAAGGCAAGTCTCGAGGTCGGACTGAAAAAGACCAAGCTTATGACAGAAAACAGCATAAAGTGTGAAATATCAGTTGATGGTTCGGAGATTGCATACGTCGATGAGTACACATGTCTTAGTTCTTGGCCAAATAGTCTCCTTCCAGGCAAGACAAGATAAAGAAATTGCTCGACGCATTGAAAACGCCTGGAGGAGCTATTGGACCATGAAAGACTTGATGAAAGGTGGGCTTCCGCTTACATTGAAACGGAAACTCATGGAAGTGTGCTTTCTCCCAATCCTTACCTACGGTGCACAGATTCACACAGACGCATTGGTCTTTGACAGCTAAACAGAGTTCCGACCTGGCGGTATGTCAGTGAGCGATAGAGCATAGTATTCTCGGCGTTAAACCAATCGACCGTATTCGTAATACCATATTGCGCTCCAAAACTCAAATCGTTGACGAACTTTGGGCTATAACAACAAGAAAGTGGGCCCCCAAAGATGGAAGACGGCATCGTGGCAGACCCAGATTGAGGTGGCGGGACGACCTGGACTCTTAATAGTGATTGGACCACCACAGCCCTGGATCGTGAAAAACGGAAGGGGGATAGGGAGGCCTTTGCCCTGCAGTGGGACGATGTAGGCTGAAAATAATAAAGGATCAAATCATGGTAAATATCCCGTTGATATTAATAATTATTGAGCTTTAACTCAAATATTTATCAATTTAAGTGTTCTAGTTTCTAAGGGCCATTATAGTACTTCTCGTGATCGTGAAAATGTTTTCACACGCCGAATCAATATGGCTGAGTATTTTTTGTACGCGCGAGATAAAATATTTTTTAACGAACACAATTGACATTTAATAGCTTTATGTACATATCTACTTTTATGTGCCAATTTTATGTTATTAGAGAGTTATATACCCTGTTATAATACTAACATGTCGTATTAAGAAATAATAAAGTCATTATACCTACAACAATTCTGCTCTGGAAAAATGTCTGTATGATACTTATCAGTGAAACTATAACAGGCATCGTAACCAGAAAGTAGGCTAGATCACGAAATCACAATTGTAGAGGTTTTGTGACTAGTAACGTACTATGTACTAAAACAACGGCATGAGTATCAACAATACTACAATATCGCCTTATAATAGACTATTTAAAACTGCTTAAACGAAATGATAATAGCAATTCGTTAGGAACCCTTGTTACGCAAAAGTCGAATAAAGGCATCGTTTAACAATTTTATAGAGCAATATCGTTTTATAAACAAGTTTTGTCAAAACTTAGCCATAGCACCTGACTATAACGTTTGTAGGTATAAAATAGCGTAGTAAACGTTTACATAATTTTGTTTAGGTCGTTTTTGTTCAATATGCCTATAGAGCAAAAATGTATTGCCGAACGCTTTATCAACGCGGTATCACCGCTAAAGCCTTTATAAATCGTTTACACAGATTTTTTGAGGTATAAGATTTAGTTATAATACGACTATTTTGTTGCTTGGGGTGGTACTGGTATAAAAAAGCCTATGTTAATCTAGGTCTCAAACTATGTATAAGTACTTCAAGCTTCATCCTATTTCGTAGCCGTTACGGAGTGGATTTAAGTGGGAATGGGAACGAAGAAACACACACACACAAAAACTTTCGCATTGTAAATATACATTACTAGGTCTACCTAGCGTTCGGACTCTAACCGCCTACCGTGCATGAACATTGCATTTGAAGCCCTTATCCTACCCTAATGTGAAAATTGTTTAGTATTAATTACTTAGCCTTTTTCGTTTGGATCAATCTAACCCCAAAATTTTGATCGTAAGGGTTCTCTCTACCTGTAGACTAGTTTTGTAGTTGAGGGGGCGAATCTGCTGAATCTCGGGAAGTTCTGATCAAAATAGTTTAGGAAAACAACCCGAACGGAACTGATTTGATCCCGAAAACCGCTCTTCAAAGGACAGAATTATAATAATTTCTTAGAAGTTGCGAAAGGGATTACGAGTTCCGTTGTTAGGGAAACACCCGCTTTCAAATTGAATATTATCTGTGAAACTTACCTACATTAAGTTCATCGACCTCGCTCTCTCACAACCTAAAAGTCCAATTTATTGGAATCGCCAGTACCATGCCAAAATGACGTCACGCATTCTTGTGCTCGTTTCCACCATGGCAATAAATGGCAGTAAACCAAAATCCTGTATGATGCTCGGCTTCAAAATTTCAGAACGTAATAATACCTACTTAATGTAGGTATTTAGTTTTAGCCTAGAGCGTCTATGTACAGCAGCAGCTTACAACATACAGCTAGTTCACTATTCTGTTAACAAAAACGCCAACGCATTTTTAACTTTGCAGTGCCTATGTGGTTTTCTCTCTGAGTACCGTAGAGGGTTCTAACCATCTGCTGCACCATCTGCATAAACTTGCTATACTGTACTGAAAGGTTTTTGTATTCCAAAGATACGTAGGTATATCTGACGGCTACATAAGCAAAAACAATAAACAATTTACTAATTAAATTACGCTATATTTTACAGTAATTTGTTACGTTCGCCAGGGCTAGCAATACTTTTGTATGAAAACTGAGAGCATTATAATTATCATAAAAACCAACCACGCACGCTTCTACTTGTTTAATACGACTATATTGGTTTCGTTTGTAGGTACGCAAAGACTGGGGAGATAATTATACAGTGGTACAGCACAACTTACTACAATTTCGCCAAATCTAGGGCACCAAACTAAGGCAACTACGCTTACTGTGAATTTGCAGGTCATACAGTTTCCTCGAGAGCTCAATGGTTTGGAGATGAACCATTAAATCACTAAATCACTAATCTGGCTTTAATTGTATTAATCTTGCTTCTTCTTTATTTATTTAATTTCCTTTCCTCGACCGTGCCTAAAACGACGAAATAAAATCTAATTGGCTCTTGAATGCAGCAGAATTTTACGGAATTTATCTGGAATTCTGTCACAATGTTTGAAACATAATTATCGAGATATGCAATCCTAGCTTGTCCAACCAATTATCCAATCCAATTAAGCTGAAATTTTGCAGCGTAGGTAGGTAGTCCGAAACGACCCTGATTCCCGACCCGACGCGACGTTAAAGTGGCTCTCAGATAATTTCAGCTGATGTTCAGTCCATCGTGGCAATTGCATGTTTTACTGTGTTTAGTGTATTTTACGTAACAGTTTCATGATGGAACCAATCTAACTACTTCCTTGTATGCAAGACTTAATTTTAATCTGGTTCAATGTAGCTATGCGATTTATCTCAAATCTCGATCGATCTAGGTCTAGTCTCTACTCTACCTCACATATCATAGAAATTATATTTATAATAAATAATAATAATTATTATTATTATCAGCCTTTAGTGTCCCACTGCGGAGCAAAGGCCTCCCTCGCTCTCTCCATTCATCCCTCTCCTGTGCTAAAATGGTCCATTCAACACAGAATTTAGCGAGCTCATCCCTCCATCTCGTTCGCGGCCTACCGCGGCGTCGACGCCCTGTCTCTGGGCACCACTCTGTGATTAACTTGGCCCACCGGTCTCCCGACATGCGGCAGACATGACCAGCCCAGTTCCATTTAAGCTTGGCGGCTTTCGTTACCACATCGGTTATCTGTGACTTGGAGCGCAGCTCGGTGTTGCGAATGCGGTCAAGTCTCTTAACTCCTAGAATGCTGCGCTCCATCGCACGTTGGCAAATCTTGAGTTTAAACTTTTGGATATTGTTCAAAGACCAGACCAGGTCTGCGTACCATACGTGAGAACGGGGATGATGCATACGTCCATCAATTTGGGCTTGAGAGATAGAGGGAGATCTCCTTTCATCAAGTCGCCCATGGATTTTTTTGAATAGCACCTTTAGGCATTTTCGGTAATAAGAAATAATAATAATGCTGGACACTATCACACAGCATGACCACATGACTGATAAACTACATAAGCTGTGTGAACATGGCACCCGACTTTGGAAAATCGATTGTTTTTTATTTTATTCTTATAGATATTGGTTTGTAGTTGATTGTAGTAACAATTTTTTCGTTTGTAGTTACTACAAAAAAAAATTGGAGCACTTTGAAAAATACTTGGCACCCGACTTTGGAAAATCAAAATTTTTTTTTTCGATTCTTATAGGCTTTCGTATGTAGTTGATTGTAGTAAAAAGGATTTCGTTTGTAGTAGCTCTGAAAAAAAGTTAGAAAACGTTGAAAAAAAAATTGGCACCAAACTTTGTAAAATCTATGTTTTTTATTTATACTTATAGATTTTGGTTTATAGTTGATTGTAGTAACCATTTTTTCGTTTGTAGCAGCTCTAAAAATGAATCCGAAGATTTAAAAAATCTCACACAGGTTTAGTTGACACTCGGCAATGAAGTGTTTGTATGAAATGATTTAATACAAACAAAATGAACGCTACAACAAATGAAATAAACGCTACTACAAACGAAATGAAGGCTACTACAAACGAAATGAAGTTACTACAAACGAAATGAACGCTACTACAAACGAAATGAAGTTACTACAAACGAAATGAAGTTACTACAAACGAAATGAACGCTACTACAAACGAAATAAAGTTACTACAAACGAATTGAACGCTACTACAAACGAAATGAAGTTACTACAAACGAAAATAACGCTCCTACAAACGAAATATAGTTACAACAAACGAACGAAATGAAGGCTCCTACAAACAAAATGAAGTTACTACAAACGAAATGAACGCTACTACAAACGAAATAGAATTACTACAAACGAAAATAACGCTACTACAAACGAAATGAAGTTACTACAAACGAAATGAAGTTACTACAAACGAAATGAAGTTACTAAAAACGAAATGAACGCTACTACAAACGAAATAAAGTTACTACAAACGAAATGAAGTTACTACAAACGAAATGAACGCTACTACAAACGAAATAAAGTTACTACAAACGAAATGAACGCTCCTACAAACGAAATAAAGTTACTACAAACGAAATGAACGCTACTAGAAACGAAAATAACGCTTCTAAAAACGAAATAAAGTTACTACAAACGAAATAAAGTTACTACAAACGAAATGAACGCTACTACAAACGAAATGAAGTTACTACAAACGAATTGAACGCTACTACAAACGAAATAAAGTTACTGCAAACGAAATGAACGCTACTACAAACGAAATAGAATTACTACAAACGAAAATAACGCTACTACAAACGAAATAAAGTTACGAAAATAACGCTCCTACAAACGGAATAAAGTTACTACAAACGAAATGAACGCTACTACAAACGAAATAAAGTTACTACAAACGAAATGAAGCTACTACAAACGAAATGAAGTTACTACAAACGAAATGAACGCTACTACAAACGAAATGAAGTTACTACAAACGAAATGAACGCTACTACAAACGAAATAGAATTACTACAAACGAAAATAACGCTAGTAACTTTATTTCGTTTGTAGTAGCGTTTATTTTGTTTGTAGTAACCTTATTTCGTTTGTAGTAGCGTTCATTTCGTTTGTAGTAGCGTTCATTTCGTTTGTAGTAACTTCATTTCGTTTGTAGGAGCGTTATTTTCGTTTGTAGTAACTTCATTTCGTTTGTAGTAGCGTTCATTTCGTTTGTAGTAACGTTATTTCGTTTGTAGTAGCGTTCATTTCGTTTGTAGTAACTTCATTTCGTTTGTAGTAGCGTTCATTTCGTTTGTAGTAAATTTATTTCGTTTGTAGTAGCGTTCATTTCGTTTGTAGTAACTTCATTTCGTTTGTAGTAGCGTTCATTTCGTTTGTAGTAACTTTATTTCGTTTGTAGGAGCGTTAATTTCGTTTGTAGTAACTTCATTTCGTTTGTAGTAGCCTTCATTTCGTTTGTAGTAGCGTTAATTTCATTTGTTGTAGCGTCCTTTTTTTTGTATTAAATCATTTCATACAAACACTTCATTGCCGAGTGTCATTCACTAAACCTGTGTGAGATTTTTTAAATCTTCGGATTCATTTTTAGAGCTGCTACAAACGAAAAAATGGTTACTACAATCAACTATAAACCAAAATCTATAAGTATAAATAAAAAACATAGATTTTACAAAGTTTGGTGCCAATTTTTTTTTCAATGTTTTCTAACTTTTTTTCAGAGCTACTACAAACGAAATCCTTTTTACTACAATCAACTACATACGAAAGCCTATAAGAATCGAAAAAAAAATTTTGATTTTCCAAAGTCGGGTGCCAAGTATTTTTCAAAGTGCTCCAATTTTTTTTTGGAGTAACTACAAACGAAAAAATTGTTACTACAATCAACTACAAACCAATATCTATAAGAATAAAATAAAAAACAATCGATTTTCCAAAGTCGGGTGCCAAGTTCACACAGCCAACTACATAGATACATTTTTATTATAAATACGTACTTATTATTTATAGAAAACACCCAGAGCCGAAACAATACTTGCAGAACGTACAAACATTTGTCTCGCGGCGGGAATAGAAGCCGCAACCTTCTGCGTCTCAGGCGGGCCCATGCTCATTGCGCCACAGGGGTCTTCAATAATAATGAATTGAATGAATTGTTAATAATGAATTGAAACATTGGCATTCTGAAGGTCGCTATGAAATCTGATGCTACGCGTGCAACAATTACTTTAATTGAAGTGTTCTTACTATAACGGATCATATTTTGATATAAAATAAAATATCGTCACTTCAGTTTAGCTTATTATTACATATATATATATATATTAAAAAAAAGTTTATCCACAACGGTTTCGTTAAGCCATTACCTTTCCGTTATTGAAGTTACATACAGACGTGGAATGCCTCATAGCCGCTATCTAGAGCCATGTAGGTAGGCTTTTCTATTAGACAAGTCAATATTTTCGCCAAAAAATTTATGCTGGCTTTCAATAAACAGGTGCAATGCAAGTATCGGTCGCTAATCAGTGCACATTTAGCGCTCGCGTGCTCGGCTTGCTTAACCGGTGTCGATGTCCTCCTGTAACACTAGTCGTAGCTGGACCCGCCGACCTCTGCTTTGCTAGAGCGTGATAATTGGGACTCAAGTATTTTACGACTTCGAATTACCTCTGACTGGGGGAAGTCAGTTCTTGGTAATGGTACCTATCATCATTAACGATCTGTCTAATATGTAGATCTGAGGTTGTCCATCATGTAGGAAAATTAATGGCGTTTTTATCTGAGCTTATAAGATATCAACTTATGGAGTTACTCGCTCTTATGGAGGTCAAAGACATTGTCGATAGCAGATCTACTATTAGTTTCAACTACTAGCAGTAGTAATTACTGCTAGAAATGTCCATTACATCATAATATTAAAGTAACAAAAATAGGGTGATGCCTATTCAGGTTCGGTTGAATGAAACTGATACCTAGCTATATTGTCTTCATATTGTGCGTTGAAAGAATAGAAACTTATCAGAAAATACATCAAACTAGATCACAAAGACGATCTTTAAAAGGAGTGTCCTTGTACTCCTTGTCGAATCAAACATCAAACCTAAGAAACCGTTTGAGTTCTTTGTGTTACTACCCCTCTATTTATTACATCTTTCTTGACTTTTGTTACGACAAGCCTTGAAAAGGTGTATGATGCCCTTGAGACTGTGCAATCTATTGAAACCAGCTTTGTCCGTTGCTATGAGGGCGCTATAAAGTGCGCACGAGTCCTTAGTGGCCTTTAGTCACGCGCACCCTGTAAGCTCTTTTAATTTTTGTTTTTTTTTGTCATGCTCTCTGTCTGCGAGAGTAGATTTCATTGGGCCTTTTTCCAGTTTCTATACCTACGAATTAACTTGTGTCTTTGTCATACCTACCTCAGAAAAACCCGCATTATTTGTAGCCCCAAAATGTTTTCTGCCACTTCCAGCTTCTCGGGCCGACCATCTTCCGCTCGATTTGATATAAAGGTCACGCAGATTGCTGTAAAATTGTCGCTAAACCTCAGTCCTCTCATTCGGAACAGATTCACACCTACTCGCCCTAACTGGCGACGGCGTTGTATTGGATCCGTCTTAATTTGCATGCCTAGGGCGATATAAAATAGGATAATTTATTCGTAACAAGAAAGTGCTCAATCAAACCTGGGCTCTACAGCTAGATCATTTTCTGGAAAAACCCTATTAAGAACTGATTTTCTGTGCCTATGCAATTGCCTGCACTTAATCACACATATCATATGTAACAGACATATTTAAGTAGTTACTTAACTGTGACAATGCAATCCAAGCCTTTACACTTTCAGTAAAGTTTTTCGTTTCTTCTTATTATATATTATAACTCTGTTGTCGGAGTTTTTATGCCGCCCAGAAGCCTCCGACATGACATGAATACTGAAAAACCCTGGGGTCAACATTTTAACATGCCTTCCAAAGTACGGAAGCGCATAGGTCCAAATACAACAACTGTCACCCATCCAAATGATGACCGGGCAGAGGATTGCTTAACTAAGATGATCTGCAGAGAAAAAGTAAGCCTCTCATATATGCTTTAGGCTGCTGGAATTTAATTTAGCATTTAATTGACCTGATGTTCCACTACAACTCCACGTCCAATTGGCTAGAATAGGGGTGTGTGCCTCGACTTGCCGTGTTGTTTGCTGAGTCTGAGTGCAAATGCTTGCGTTATTACAACCTCATTTCCCATATAGTGAAGTAGCTGTTTAAATTAGTTATGTCGAGTACGATCGAGCTATAGGGCGTGGGCTGATACTGTCTCGACCAAAGCTCCATGAGGTATAGGTACACTACCTCATACCTACTAACGCGACTTATTTATGATGATGATGTTTTTTTTTTTGAGTGGCCGACTTGAGGTGTGTAAGGGTTCCTTCCAATCTCGCTCTCGACACGTGTAGGGCGGACGGGACACAGGCACGCGCGTCGTCTTTAGAAAACGGTCAACCAGATAACACTAGTGCGGATTCATTATTGCATGATGCAGGAGTGGGCTGGGCGGCCACTCCCCCTGTGATGTGTGAGTGCGAGGCGAGTCTCGAATGAATCATCGTCTCGACTCGACATCTGTCATGTCATCGTGCTCGTGATTCTACGCAAAGCTCCCACACGAAGAAAGATGGCGTATTGCGTGAACTTGCACTAAAAGTGCTCTCAATTTTATCTTATTTTGCTCGAAGCTCTCAATGGTTGATCGACGAAGGAGCATGCAGACACCTGAATTTATGTCTCGTGAAACGGTTTAAACCCAAACTATGTAATAGAGACATTTTTTAATACTTACATTAGCGGTTTGGTACCACTCACTTACTCTAATATCAAAGATACTTTTCGAACTCCGGTACTCTAGAAATATACCTAGTGTTTACAGACCAACATAACCTTTAAACTAGTGCTGTTATTTCACCTGCTGTTGAAGTTTAAGGGGCCTGCACCGGACGAATTGCCCATACAAACGTAATACCAAATGATTTCTAATTCAGATTTACACTCTTATTATTTGTAAATAAAAGCCAAACGAATTTTGCACATTTTATGCCAGAATTGACAACTTTTCTTCCTCTTTGTTTCGTATTAAAAACAACAATAAATTACGTGTTGTTTGTTAAGGAACATATTTATATTATGTAGTTACAGAATCTTCTTCTTCTTCTTCGTATCATTTAGTGACGAACTCCGGTGTCGGAGTTTTTAGGCCGCCCGAAGGCCTCCGACATGGCTTAACGACTGAAAAGCCGGAACCAACATCTTAACGTGCCTTCTGAAGCAAGGAAGCGCTCAAATCTAAATGTAAACTAAACGGTCACCCATCCAAGTAATGACCAGGCGGAGTATTGCTTAACCAAGGTGATCTGCTAAGAACACCGAAGTTAACCACGCCACGAGCGCTTCAGAATAACAATACAATAACAATACTATGTAAAGAATACATAAAGATTTCAGTCATCTGTTTTGGTATTACGGACACAACCAAATTCATAGCAAATTTTCAATGGCCAATATTGCTATCCCGCACGCATGGCTAAATCATCCACCAGCTAAACAGAGATAGCGATATCCGGGGCGGGTTTAGCACGCGCCTCGAATTGAAGTTGCGACCGAGGGTCGCCGCATTCTTAACTCATTTGTCTTTTCTCGTACTCCTTTATTCAACAACGACTTTATCGATGAAAAGTCAGAACAAAAGTTATTGGAATAAATAAAGATGCAAGAGTATTATGGGTATATTTCTGGCAGACGTTATATAAGGGACAGTAGCCTCAGTTTGCTTTTACTCTCCGTTGCGTTGTGCTAAAGGGATTGTCATTTGTTTATCTTGTTAAAGGCGCCGCGTCGCGGTGGCGAGCGTGGAGTGTGTTCGTGCAAATGGAGATTTGATTATCACTGTAAAATGAAAAATCTTCCAAAGCACCTCTTACCTACTTAAATTATTTCTATTCATCTTTTTCGCAAATATGTAAAAGAAACAGTTTTATCGTTTGCGGTGGTAGTGGTATTGGCTTCTCGCCCATTCCTTTGATGCTTACAGAATTCGTAAATATTTTTTTTTTATATTTGCTAAATTCAATGTTATGTATTGCATTAAAATAGTTATTCAGGTTAATTACAACAGGTTTACAGTGTTTGTTTTTCTTTGTTAGTAATTCTGCGACACCTACTCACATCTCCATTGTAAAATATTTCTTTTTAGAAATTCTACGATAAAAACTGCGTAGGCTAAATATAAAAGTTACGTTACCTGCTGTGTCAATATGCTGTAAAATAATACGAGTGTTACCGCCAATAAATTAAGAATGTTAAACATTTGCCTTTTATTTATTCTGTCGCTTATGGTAATATTAATAATTATCATAACGGCAAGTCGGCTCCTCCCCACTTCCCCCATTCTCCGGCCGGGTCATTGACCTCCATAATATTGTTAGTGATTAAATATTAAAGGAGAATGCCGAGAACCCGTACCAATTGCGTCAAAACCGAACGTATCCCATAAAATTTATAATATTTTATAAATGACATTTACATTTTCTTTAGTTTTACACACCGACTCGATTAAAAATCAAGTAAAAAAATATTTTGTTGATTTGGTTTCCGTTGCACGCCGCCATTAGACTACAACAACCAATGATATACACGTTGCTATGGCAATAGACATTGATGTAAAGTGTTACTATGGCAATAACGCTCATTTTTAATTATTTTGACAGTAGAATCGACTAAAAACTTATTGGATATTTTTTTGACGCACTCACTTTAGTCTTGGTACCGAGCGCCATACATCAGACGGCATTCTCCTTTAGCAATTGTATTATTGGTAACATCGGAGCCTCGTGGAATTGTTTTCAAATTTGAATAATCCTATTAGCTAGCTCAACAAAATTGTAAGGAGTTAAGAAAGGATCCGAGAGCTGAAATACCGATTATTATTAATAGACCCTACTTATATTATAAATGCGAAAGTTTGTCATTATGGATGTATGGATGAATGGATGAATGTTTGTTAATCTTTCATGCAAAAACTACTGAACGGATTTGGATGAAACTTGAAATATACATAGTTTGTGACCTAGATTAACACATAGGCTCTTTTTATCCGGGTACCGTGCGAGCGAAGCCGCGGGCGGAAGCTAGTACACAATATATTTCATAAATTACAATACATTTTTTAATATTTTCAGGATATCATGGTCAGAACATGGATGCTGGGGGAAACAATTTTGACTCCGGTAAGTTAGTTTTCATATGTAAAACAACCCCGATGTCACAGTCTGGCTAGCCCAAACCCCGTTTCAATAAACCTATCTCAATTCGCGATCTTGAGTGTCATTCCCACTCTTGAGTACAAGCTTAATAGAAAAAATAATAATAATAAAAACAATCCTGGACACTATCAAACACCATGTACCCCCAAAGGCCCCAAACTAAGCAGAGCGTGTCATATTTGGGAACCACCTACATAAACATAGAAAACACCCAGAACCGAGACAAATATTTGCAGAACATACAAAAATTTGTCTCACGGTGGGAATCGAACCCGTAAACTTCTGCGTCTCAGGCGGGCCTGTGCCCACTGCGCCACAGAGGTCGTGAAATGCATGAAAAATCAAAAGCATGAGATGAATGTCACTCTGAGTTGAGACCGGTCTAATTCGGCCTTATACTAGGCAAGTAAGTAAGTAAAATGGTACATAATTGTAGTGTTATACGCTGATAAGAATATATCTGTCGTCAACTTATCTTCGTCCCTCGCATAACAATGCGAAGACAACACCGTGACCGTTGACGACCTTTCCCATCCTTAGTTACCATTTTCCGCTCCATCCAGCATTAAAACGTTATAATCCAATTAGAAGCCAACCTAATCTTTGTGGGGTAATAAAATGAAGGGTCACGCGATGGGTTCATGAAATATCTTGCCAATTCATCAGTATTTACCATTAAAAATAGTTTAGTTTCAATTAAGATTATTATCTAGAATTAAGAAGGATTATAAAAGCATCAATTTGTACGAACAGGTTTATGTAAATAAATAAATTTTGTCGTATACATTATATGGAAATGACCCCAAAATTGGGCCTTGTGGAACTCCTTTATTAGTTACACGTGTATTCTAATTTGATGCTTTATTTTATTAAACATGATTTTAAATTGGTTTCATAATGTGACTCGCCTGAATAATGTTAGTTTATGCAAGCACCTGCTTTTACATTGTGCGAATTAAGTAGATGTGAAGTAACGTTTTAGTAGCTGTAAAGTAGTGCAACAATAAAATGAGTCAATTGACTCATTTTATTGTTGCATGGATTTTGATCTACCAAACCTTAATAAATAAATAAAATAAAATAAAATAAAGTTTATTGCCTCAATACAACAATTGCATATAACTTATACTTAACAGAATCTAAAAGCTGCATGGTTTGCATTCAGATTTTCAATTTACCCCTCTCGGGTAGATCTTCACCGAGGACTGGGAAAAAGCGGGATATACATTTTGAATCTTCTCTTGCTCTCAATATACTTCTGTTTAGAAGCTCTAATACCCTAAAAAGCTAGTTGATTAGGTATTCGTTGCGTACGCGAGGCAATGATGCGTGCAGTTACGTGTAACACTGCCAATGTATTGTGCATCTAACAACACATCGAGTATAATTAAGTATAATTTATTTTGGAATAGTCTCGATCGATCATTGTAATGAGCTCATAAATAATTCCTTCTAGTATTTACGTTACTTTAGTTGACGGTACCTTTACCTTGTTCGTGTCAAAAGAATGCGTAAAATGATAATAAGAGAAGGGATGATTCCTGCAGGTTAAAGTTAGTAATATTAAAATGTTATTATTTTGTTGTGCAGGTCAACAGCCTCAAGAGCAGGAGCTGGCGACTAAGATGCTGCAGATCCAGTCCAAGAGGTTCTACCTCGACGTGAAACAGAACCGTCGCGGGCGATTCATCAAAGTCGCCGAGGTGATGCTTGCATCAGCTGTGCTTTGACATGTCAGCTATCAGCAGTTTAGTCCTCCCACATCTATAGATTTGAGATGCTCCTTGGACAAGGCGACAACGACACTTACACCCTTTATCTGTGGACAAAAGTTTCTACCACCATTCCGTGCCGCTGCCGATAGATCGAATACTGACGTTGCTAATGTATGTGTAGGGTAGCCGGTGGAATCAAGGCTACTGAACAGAACCACTAACATCAAGGTGACGAATGCAATAAAGTTTAGTTTTGCAATATTAGGTGTATGTTACCTTCAGTCACTGAAATCTTTTACTCTCACAAATCGGCATAGCTTTTATCTTATTTTATTGTTATAGATCGGCGCAGATGGACGGCGAAGTCAGATATTCCTCGCCATGTCAACAGCGGCAGAGTTCCGCGACCACTTGTCTAGTTTCAGTGACTTCTATTCTTCGCTCGGTCCGCCTAATCCAGAAAATGTACCCGAGGATGGCAAGCTCAAGTCAGAGATGATGCTCAAGGTAAAATATTTATCTCATCAGAATATCATTGTAGGATCAATTGTACGCTGCGTTAACACGTTGACGTCGGGCCTCGCAGCAGCGGGTCGAGTAGCAGCTCGCGCCCTAGAGCAAGTGTCTTTTCAGCACTTAATTTGACGATACATGTCAAACCTCCCTCTCGCTCGTTCTATTCAACATAGGCCTAGAAAATAACCATACAAAGGTTCAGCAAAAATATCATGATGAAATCAACACGTTTTCCTACCAAAAAAATTGTACCAAAATAGATCCCTTGGTACCAGTTTTTTGGTAAGAAAACGTGATAGAATCAAAATGATATTATTGCTGAACCTTTAAATTGTTATTCTCTAGAATTTGAAGGTTTGTTATTTTGCATAACTATAGTCAGTAATTTTATATCTTCAAAAATGTTGAATAGTGCGAGCGAGAGGGAGGTTTGTCATGTATAGTCGCTTTAAGTGTTACCACAGAATACAGAGAGGAGTTACGCGAAGCATCAAAGAGGTTCATTTGTGAGCGGCCAACAAAAAAAACCGCTGCGTAGCGCAGGCAGCGTGCCCGACTTTGTTGGAATTGCCCGACCTTATCGGGTCATTTCATTACCCAGTTATCTTCCGATCGTTTGATCTTGACCTTGGGTTAATGGAGCTGAAGTGGAGTTGGGCAGGACACCTGGCGAGACGTGTGGTGATGAAAGGCAGTTAAAAAGGTTAACACAATCTGGGCCGTGCACTGAGAACAGAAAAGTTGGTCGTCCAGCAGCATGATGGTTTACCAAGAGCAAAGGGAGGTCTATACACAGTAGTGGTTGAAATAGAGTTACGGATGATGATGATTATGAGTAGCTATGTTTAGTGTGTCAGCCTCCAGTGCCCACAGTGGGCTCTGCAATGTTATGGATCATTCCCTCCAGCCTTCCCATGGTCCTACTAACCGTGATAACGGATGTACTATGGTAGTTCATCCGACTATTTATTTATTAAGAATCATCAACATAATATACACTCATAAAAATGTAAAGTGGCAACATGTATTATGACTCAAACTTTGGATATGACAAAAACATACGCTCCATGTCCCGGCACTCTCCCCCTTCTAGAGCATGAGCATGCTCCGTTTTCGAGGTGTACGAAAACGGAGCACCCCTACTCAGTATTGCTCCCAAACTCAGTAACTCCCCCGTCCCAAATAGAAAACTTCATCATTCGCTCTATTCATAACAATAAACCCAGAGGAGTTTTCGAATTGGGGATTGAACTTCGAGCGAACTGTTTCAGACGCCCGAATTTGGCAGCGCTGCGACCTAACAAGGTCTAAATAGTATATTGGTCCCTCTACTGCTGGTGCGTCCGGGCGCACTAAACAAAACAAAACATGGGCACTCCCCCAGGATATGATCTCGTGTCTCGTCTGGTGCCCCGCACGGCTGTCTCGCTTTTACTGAACTTTGACCTGCTGAATATTATTACTGTTTTTACTAGGGTTTTTCTTTATTTTTCCCCGGTAGTTATTGTTTTTCCTAATAGACAAATAATTGAAGAATTTGTTTTCCTCAGATCTATTATCTTTCATACTTAGAAATGGAAATTTCAAAACTTAACTACAAGTAGGACTTTAAAAACCGACTTCAAATAAATCACTTCTCACTTCTTGCCCTAAAGAATTTAGAAAATCGGTTCACAATTGACGGAGATATTGGTGATCATAGGGCGAAAATTACAACTGAGGATGAGGTTTTTTGAGTTTTCCGAGAAAAGTGCCAATCCCTAAAGAATAAAATTTATATGGGACCACCTGTGAAGTATAGTTTTGAAAATCGGTTTACAATTAAAGGAGATATCGGTGAACATACATTAAAAAAAAGTCGAAAAAAAAAGGTTCCGATGAATTGAGAACCTCCTCCTTTTTGAAGTCGGTTATTGACACGGACAAGCTTACTTTATCCAGCGTTAAAAAATGACATCTGACTATATAATGGGGTAAATATTTAAACTACGTATCACTAGTAAGCCTACGTGTAGCGTGGCATCAGACGAGCTCGTGTGCGATGTCCCGTGTGATTGAACTTGCAGGACAACCGGCGGTACTACCTGGACCTGAAGGAGAACTCTCGCGGTCGCTTCCTGCGCGTGTCTCAAACGCTGTCTCGCGGCGGCCCGCGCAGCCAGGTCGCGCTGCCGGCGCAGGGCATGATCGAGTTCCGCGACGCGCTCACCGATCTGCTCGACGACTTCGGACACGACGACTCGCAGTGAGTGTGACCCCACACCGTGCACACGCTAACTGAACATACAATAGTTACATTACAACGCATCTATTCTCCTCAACTTCAGTTGCTGCTGCAAGTTAGCCAAGGTTTGTTCCTTTGCTTTGGTTGGATTGTACTAGGATTGGTCGAATCGTTTACTCAACCAAACTTCAGAGGGATATAGATCCGTTGTAGGTAACTACTATACCGTTTAATGATGAGGCGCTCATGGCATGCCCTTTCCTTTGGTGTTCTTAGCAGATCATCTTGGTTAAACAGCACTCCGCTCGGTCACTTGGATGGGTGAACGTTTAGTGGCATTTTGATCTGAGCACTTCCTTGCTTCGGAAGACAGGTTTAGATGTCGTTTCCGGCCTTTCCATTTGTTATACCATTTGGAACACCTTCGGGCGGCCTAAAAACTCGGACAACAGAGTTGGCCACTAGCTCATACGAAGAAGGAAACCTTTAAGGCGACTATAAGGGTCAAACCTCCCTTTCGCTCGCACTATTCATCATTTTTGAAGATATAAAATCACTGAATATAGTTATGCAAAATAGCAAACCTTCACGCCCTAGAAAATAACAATACAAAGGTTCAGCAATAATATAATTATGATTCTATCACGTTTTCTTATCAAAAAACTTGCACCAATGTGATCAATTTTAGTACAATTTTTTTGGTAGGAAAACGTGTTGGGTTCAACATGATATTTTTACTGAACCTTTATTTTCTAGGCCGTGAAGGTTTGCTATTTTGCGATCAATTTTAGTGATTTCAGTGATTTTATATCTTCAAAAATGTTGAATAGTGCGAGCGAGAGGCAGGTTTGACCCTTATTGTCGCCTTAATTAAAATATCCTATATCATTTGACATACATTTGACATTATACTTGACAGAGACTTGTATCCTTCTCGCTTCGGTACCCGGCTGGATCCTGAAACTGCCGGATCCGCGAGTGTAAGGTCCAAACCGGGTAACGGGCACATCTCTAAAAAACCTTTTGCGGTTCCAGGTACAAAGGCGAGCTGCCCGAGGGGCGGCACTTGCGCGTCGACAATAAGAATTTCTACTTCGACATCGGACAGAACAACCGCGGCGTCTACATGAAGGTGTCGGAGGTGAGCCATCACACGCCGAATGAATTCATTTTATTCATTGAAAACACCTACACTAGAGACACATATTTGCAGTTCAGAATCCGCAAGTGCATCGCCACTGCGGTCGTCGGCTTATCTTTGTAATGGGAAAACTTTTCAATACTATTTCCATACAGACTCTAGTATATTCTAGGTATACATGCAAAGTTTCAGCCCAATCCGTTCCAAGGAGGGACAAAACTTTTCACATTTCCCAATCTTTTTTTATGTTTGCTGAATTTGGAACTAGTACATGGCAGGACTAATATTAGATGGTAACCAATACTCATAACAAAGTGTTGCTTCGTAGGCCACGCATTTTTGGAACGTGCCCTACAATACAACGCCCGGCATAAAGGTATAAGCCTCATGTGCCTGTAATTTCACCGGCACCTTTCTAACCGAAACACAGCAATGCTGCTTCACGTCAAAAATGGTGATAGTATTTCCCCTGATGAGCTTCTTCACACAGAACTACTTCTTTCGCTTTTATAATATTAGTAGGACTAACAACATAGGAAGAGTTATCCATCGCAAGTAGCAGGCGTTGCACTCGTCACGCATAAAAACGTTAGGTCTACGACCAATTCCAGGTGAAGAGCAACTTCCGCACGGCTATCACCGTGCCCGAAAAGTGCTGGGGCCGTTTCCGAGACATCCTCAACGAGTACTGCGAGAAGATCTACCGCGCTAACCAGCCCGTGGGCCCGCTGCCCGCGCCCGGCCCCGGCCCCGGCCCCGGCCCGCAGCCCGGCCCGCACCTGCCACATCACGACGATACACAGGTTATTTATTCATTTTCTCAAACATGCTTGGTTTGGGTATTACTTTGACAACCTTCTTCGAGATAAATCTAAAACTGTACTGGCCAAATAAATGCGAGCAGCGGCCGACAAAAGTTGTATGAAAATCCATATGTCGTATTTTGCGGCCAAATAAATTATTACATAGTAATTTATTTGGCCGCAAAACTCCATATCTGTCGTGTAATAAAAAAATTGAACGATCTATTATTTCGAAAGATGGCAACCAAGGAGGTAACATATCAAAGGTTTTATTCAAATTTTGAACTGGCTTGCAAATAGAAAGCTGTTTATTGAAAAATGTGCAAGTTCTGCCTAGGTATTTTAGTTTAAATTTCCGCGCATTATTTGAGAAAAGTACTATAAAGGCCTTGGCCACAACTAGGCATTGATGGACTCACGTTTGTGTGCCTCGGCCCACATTTACACGTTCGTCTATCAATGCCTCTTGCTGGCCACTGCTAGCCGCTACTATAAACTCTCGTGCAAACTCGGTTGTAAATTATCGGAAAGAGACACCAATATTGCTCTCTCCCTCTCTCTCCACATATTAAAATGGCGCGATCCTTTTGTTTTGAGCGCAGTCTGTAATCATCAACCATTGTTACAAAGTATCGGATCATGTGTTTCAGTTTCAAACGGACCGCATACATCGATGTTTATAATTTCTAAATTTCTTTTAGCTCTTTTTCTTACAGTATTATGTGGTAATTTTGCTTGTTTTGCTTGAATGCATATCTCACACTTTTCTTCGATTTTATTTGTTCCTTCTTTTTTTATGCCGTCTGCTACTTGTTAATGATTCTAATATTCCGCTCCCTGGGTGTACGAGCCTTTTATGCCACTCCAGGGCTGTTCCTTTTTCTTGTGTCAACAAGGATTTTTGTTATTTAAGTCTATGTAGTAAAGTCCATTTTCTTTTTTACCCGATAGTACAAACTATTTGTTTTGGCATATTTCAACTTTTTTTCTGCTGAACAACACAGATCCTTGTTTACTTGTTATTGTACTGACATTAAGTTTTGTGCCAGGTCAGGAATATATAAGGTTTTATTTAATCTGCATGTTGTACCTTTCACCGTTCCAACGCCTTCGGATATTATGGTATTGTTGTCAGAAAATGAGACATCAATTTTAATTTTTTTTTAAATCTCGATCATGTTACGGTTATTGGTCATATGGACAGTACTTCCTGAATCAACCACAAATTTTGAGCATGTGTTGTTGTTACTTGTCAAAAATGCAGATTCTTTAATGGGTTTTTCCTTGTTTTTCTTGAAGAAACAATTTTCTTCTCTATGTTTTACGAGTATCTTCTTACAAATACTGCATTGTTTATTTTTCATCGTACAATTTTCCTCAGTATGATTGTATTTATTACAAACACCACACATTTTACAATCTGTTTTTATGTGACCCATTTTTACACATTTAAAATATTTTATTTTGCTGTGTGTTGCTTTGTAAGCCACTGGTTCGCTGCTGTGTCTGATCTCTTCCATGAGTAATCGGTTAGTGAGATTTGTCAAAGTTTTATTTTCATCTTGGGTTGTTTCCGTTTTAAGATAACTTCTTCAAGTGCATTTGCTTTCATATAAATCCCATGCTGTTATAAAGAATTTATATTTTCCTGGCAAACAGGTAAGTATTTTTAACATTACCAGCTCATCATCAACTTTTTGACCTGTTTAGTCTCATTGCAAGGTTTTCAATTTCTGATATGAGTTCACTCATTGATTGATTTAAATTACTGGAAATTAAAGAACCCTTGGTAGGCTTGATTTATTTCTCTTTTTGTTGCCTTCAAAGATGCTACAAAGTTTTTTATACATTTCGGCAGCTGTTTTGCAGTTTATAATGTGTGCTTTCAACTTTCGGTTCATGGAATTTATTATCAATTTCTGGGCTTTGGTATCTTTTAGATCATGTGGTTTATCTGGTTTTGTTGATTCCCGTTTTAAGATAACTTGTTCAAGTGCATTTGCTTTCATATAAATACCTAATTCGAACTTCCAACAATGGTAATTTTTCGAAGAGGTTAGTTTTTCGACCACGCTGTCTTCGGTTTTCGAAGTAATTTTTCTGGTTTAATTTGTTACTTTTTTCATTGGTTTTTAACTGGATTTTAGTTGCTTAGACTCGTGGGCCCATAACCTGTGGCCAGGGCTGGATTTTTAAACTGGTTTTTAATAAAAGAAACACACAAACTTCTTACATGGTTTTATATTTTTCAGGACGGCCATTACTAATCTTGTAGGAAATACACAGACTACATGAGGAGGAGGGGCTGCCAGCGTAATTTTAATTTTTCTGCTAATAACATATATTACATGAATACTTTTTTTGTAAAAACATCATCATCATCAGCCTATAGCAGTCCACTGCTGGACATAGGCCTCCCCTAATGAGCGCCATTGCCCCCTACATAAATATATACAAGTACATACATATCATAATATATAGAATTTAAAAAAATTATATAAAGAAGTACTGATCGATTTGCCAATTCTGCGTATTTGCTTGTAAGACAAAAAGAGTAGAGAGTGCTAATGTGGGGTCGAGGCTATGTATGTAACTGTTAGGTGAATACTCAATAGTCATTTATTTACACGTCACAAATGAGACGGATGTTTTGTTATCTATTAGCCTTCTTTATATAAATATGTCAAAAGATAAACGATGCTTAACTATTGCCATCTCTTACCGTTAGATGATGACAAAGAGGGACATGGCTTTCATCTTCAAGCATTGGTCAATTTTGAGTAGCATTCATATGTACCTATACCTATTCCAGGACACATTCGCGGGCAGCGCGCCAAATCGGATTTGATATGCCTACCTGTGCGCGCCTCCACGCCGGCCGCCGCCCGCGCCCGTCAACGGCCACGTCACAGTACCAGCCCACTCGCCAGAATATAACACCGGGTACGAACATTTCGGTGTTTACACGAGTGACGGCTGAGCGCATCGCGTCGACGGGACAGCGGTCGGAAGCTTGTATATATTAGAATCGATAGGTTATATATTCGACGCTACGAAGATCGGGACATTCCTTTGGACGTTTTTTTTCAAAATTACCGTAGCGAGCGCTACACCGAATCTAGGATCGGAGCGCACGGAACGCGAGCCGCTCGCCCCGGCGATTTCGCCGCGCCCGCGTTCTCTGCCCTTCGACGACATAGTTGTTAAGGTATTGTGATAAAAAAAATATTTGAGCTTTATTTTATTTCTCTCGTAATCAAGTATTAATAAGTAGCGTCGTGGAGTGCCGCAGTCGAACCGTTTCTCTACATGGTACTAATGTTTGCTCTTTGACAGATTTATTTGTTGTTGATTAATTAATGTGATAGGAACTCGGTGAGAGTGGGCGGTGGTAGTCGGAGCGAGGCGACCGCTAGTGGTCGGTGCCGCGGGCGCGGATCACGTCGGCCGTGACGTCACGTGACGTGTATGTGTCGTCCCGTGTCCGAGCCGTGCCGGCGGCGGCGGCGGCCGAGTGTCCCGGGCGCGTGACGTTACTCGGCTCGTCCGCCCGCCTCCAATCAAATTGCAACATTATTTTACATTTATTCGTGGCCTTTTAAATTTTAAATACAGCGCCTCAAAGGGGTCGATCGAACTAACTTTAAGCTTTGAGCTTTTTTTTTTATTACATTTTTTGGCTAATTCTTGTAAATAAGGTTTCTTTGGCACACGATTTCGATCGATTTGTACGGAATGAGTGGCGATGGTGGAATTATGATTCCTAAGTCATGTTTTTTTGTTAGGTTATATTTTGCCAGAATTATGACGTACATTTGAAAATCTAAATCTTTAAAGTACACTGGCGTTATCATTAACAAACATAATAAAGAAGCCACTTATCTAGTTTGTAGGTGAATGTGTTTTTTAATATGAATTATTTAATATTAGTTTTTTTTGTCTGTTTACACTTGATGTATGGCACGGATGTGTGCGGGGGCTCGTTCCGTTGCTGAAACTTACTCTACCCGCAAGGAAATATAGTTCTAATATACTAATACTAGTTTAATAATCTATTGAAATCATCCGCTCTTATTTCTCGCTCATTATAATCAAAATCCGAGTTTCACAGGAAACACGACTGTAGAGGTAACTCTATAGTCGTGTTTACTGTGAGTTGTAAAAAACAGTAAGTTTTAAGTAATGGAACTCGCTCTGAACTATAAAAGCCACCGGGTGTTTACTGGGGTCGTTTCAACCGCTGTAGCTTTACCTCAGATTTACTCTTCTCCAAAAGTATTGATTTAATTATGAATTAATAATGTTATAATCAGATTTTTATTCAATGAAATCAAATAGATAATTTTAAATTGTTGATGATATTTTTTTTAATAAATTTCATCAACAGACAAATACTTTACTGTTTTACAAAATATACTTTTGAGACTGAGTGGTGGGGTAACGTTGGAGCGGCGATAGTACTCGAATCATTACGTAGGACGCGCTGCTGTGATATTCCCGCGGGCGGTCGAGCCGGAGTGTTATAAACGTGAGTAGTGTTGCGATGAATGCGGCCAAGGCACTTTGATATTTGGTAGGGTTATATCTAAATTCAAACGTTACCAAAAATTTTCGGTAGGGTTAAAAGCAAATTCGAAATTTTCCACATTTTTCGGTGGGGTTATATTATTTGTAGGGTAATAACAACATGGTAGGTTATTTGGTAACTTGGTTAGTTGAATCGAAAGGTCTACGGCTGTTAGTTAGGTCAACTTTTCTGATAGCGTTGTAAAAGAAGCTAAGGAATCAGAATGTCAAGGCCGGTTTTATTAAAGTCATGTTGAAAAGAATTGATGATTGGAGTAATGAAAGTAAATCTGATTGTAATTGGATTGAAACCTGTTTTGCGAGGTTAATAAATAAAATAAAATAACTTTAACAGTTAAATTTAAAAAAAACCTACACGTCCACATGGAGATACAGAGATCAGGAAATAACGTTGAAAAGTTGTATTCAAAGGAGAATGCCGAGAACCCGTACCAATTGTGTCAAAACCAAAAGTATCCCATAACATTTATTTTATTTTATAAATGACATTAACATTTTCTTTAGTTTTACACACCGATGGGATTAATATTCAAGTAAAAAAATATTTTGTTGATTTGGTTTCCGTTGCACTCCGCCATTAGACTACAACAACCAATGATATACACGTTGCTATGGCAACAAACATTGATGTAACGTGTTACTATGGCAATAACCCTCATTTTTAATTATTTTGACAGTATAATCGACTAAAAACTTATTGGATATTTTTTTGACGCACTCACTTTAGTCTTGGTACCGAGCGCCATACATCAGACGGTATTCTCCTTTAATATTCGAAGCTTGCCTTGTCTAAATTCGTGTCCGCCTATACGTGCGAGCGAGAGCGCACTAGCCGCGGCCGCATCCATGGGGGTAGGCTAAGTGTGGATATGTAAGCACCCCGTGTTTGACTTGGCCCCAGTTATTTAGTCACCGAGACACAATAAACCTATATAAATATATAATTCTCTAATACATATAATGACTATAGTTGTTATTGACATTTTCATTGTAGCGGATCTAGACAAGATCCAATTTCAGTTGGCAATTGGCCTGTAGAAAGACAAAATGGTCGAAAGTGTCACTCGATAAATTCGCCGTGTCAACGTCAATATTGAGGGTGAATAGCTGGGGACAAGTCAGAGTAAGTATGATTGAAGTGTGCAAGTATATTATCATGTGTGCGAGTGATTGCGGCTCAGTAGTTGTAAGTCCACTACACCGGGCGTCAGACGTGCCTTTACTTACTTTACCAATGTATTTATGCATTTGGTAGCCTCCTACTAGTTTACCTAAAAGCCTATTTGTTAAAAAGTCAAAAACTCCTAGTTTATCGAGAAGACAATCTGCTACAAAGTCCTCAGACCCCTAATTTAAAAGATAATATGTTAAAAAACTAGTTTAGCTAGAAGTTAATTTTTTACAGTCCTGAGACTCCTAGTTTACCTAGAAGACAAGTTACAAAAAAAATTAAAATCAACATTATCCAAATGTGTAATTTATATTTTTTAATTGGATGTGTTTTTACATAAAAAGGTATATGTCAGTTTACCTTTTGTCACCTGTGAAGGCCACTGCAGGATATTATCATTTGGGATTAGCCATAATCTTACTGTGTAAAAAAAACCTAGTACATCAGACTCCATCGAAAACTGAAAATAAGTTCATTTATTCCTTTCAAGAGAGAGACATTCAAGGTATGCTGGTAGGTACTATAGTCTGGTAGGAGGCTGCGATTTTTTTGTTTTTTATTATTTGAAGTCACGATGAGTTGACGCGCATCGCGAAGGGTCCCGCACCCACAGGTAGCTGAACCGGCGCCGGCGCAGAGGCGTCGATTGCCGTCCGCTGTTGCTTTATCATATCTTGTTGTATCTGTTCGTATTCACTAGGCTTTTTTCATCTCATTATAATCAGAAAGTAAAAAATCGTATTGAATATGAACAACGTAAATGTTACGAAAATACTTATCTAGCTAAAGAATCGCAAAGCGATGCTTGAGTTCCATAATTCCTATTTTTGAGTCACTGTAGTTGTATCTCGGTTTAAGCGACGTAACCTCGAGGAGTTTCACCATACTTACTTCGATGTTTAATTTTTTGTATGTTTAATGCAAGTTGTATATGTTTTTTGTTAGTTTATCGCTTTGTATTGCTTTATTTTGGGACGATGGGCCGATGATGCCCATGATGCTGTGCGGCCGAGTAGCCAGGCCTGCGGGCGAGATGCGCTTGCGTTTCCTGCTTCATTCAGTTGTCGTGTCCGGCTTGCTGTATCACGCACTGCTCGTAAAGTTAGTTCGTCACTACTCCTCTGTGAACTACGTAGTTTTGCGAAGCAGGAAACCGGTATATTTGACAGCGCGACATTATATTGTATCGTTAAATAACTCTTCAACTTCACTAACATCACTTTCAAAGTAAATGTTTCACAGGCCTCGCCCGTGATCTCTAAAACATTTCTCGAGATCTGCAGATAACGCATTACATATAAATGAAATAGTTTATCTTTCACCTTTAAGAAATAGAAATAGTCGGATGTGTTAGATTGTACCGCGGGCCGCCGCGGTCTAACACGATCTTCTCTTAGGATAATTTACAGTACATCTCTTTGTGACCGTAAGTCTTAAATATAGAAAAAAAAAAACAAAAGTTGTGGCGTCCGAAAAAATACAAATATAAAAAAAAATACCTATTTAAAAGATTCACTCCTATACGAATAAATATATAGAAATATATTAGAAGCGGGGGCGGCGCGGGTCATCCTATACGTAAGTTAGGCTAGTTCGGGAGTTGGCAGAATGGAATTAATGCTAGAGCTGTTTAGGCATTTAAATACGTTTATTGTATAGGTGTAACAGTCGTGTAGTGTTGATGTAAGTTCCCGCCGGCTCCCGTCGCTTGGTTTCTTGTCTGCTGGCCGTGGTGGGGGCGGGTGCAGCGTGTGCTCCTCGGAGCCGCTTGAGGTTGACTGTTTCATGAAGCTCGCTGGGGGCGTCCCCCTCACACCCAAGGGGGAAGAGGGGCGCTCCACGCTACACAATAATGGCTTAATTTTAAAACAATTTATGGTACAAAATGTAATTTTAGTTCCATAGATGTTTAAGATCCAGAGTCTATATTTAGAAGATTTTAATTCTCCCGCCGGTTTCCGGTCTAGAATCTGTCAATAATTACAAATTATGATACTTAAAGAGATTTAAAACATTAAATGTTTTGTATAAATGTTGTGAAGCTTGAGTGAGTTCTCGTCGGCAATAATCTAGTGGTTTGTGTGTTCGAGCCGGGATCTGTGAGGGATCGGCGGCTCCGAACATTTTAATCTAATTATATTCCTTCACTAAAACTGTTTCTATCCTTTCACTTGTTCACTCAGTTTCATAGTTTCACTTAGATGTTAGTCCTGGTTATAGTCGTAGGTTCGATGTCCGCCGATCCTGGGTAGTGGAGCAACTGTGACCTCGCCTACCTCCTTAACTTTGTCTTTATCTCTCTCGTGCGCGTCTGTAGGCTAGTCAGTTTTATAAAACTATTATCATTTTCTTGTTCATTAAAACAATCATAGTCTTTAATGTTAAGCATCTGAGTTTTTTTATTTGATTTGTTTGTTTAGTATTCAGCCGTAATGGCTACTTGATTCACTTTTTCTAAATAATTTTCGAATAAGCTGTTTTTTTTACATTATTGACTTATGTACCATTATACATTACCGTATATTTGAAGATAGTAGTTTGGGAAGTCGCGTTCACTTTTCAGTCTGGTGTGTTAGTCAATTACTACAATTATTCATGTATTCATGGTGATTCATTATAATAGCTATGCGTGTGTCACACTCCCTAATTAAATAAGGATTGATTTAGTGTCGAAGACAGATATTTGGTAAAAGATTTGACAGTAGTGAAACTGTCAAATCTTTAACCAAACAATTAATCTACTTGTCTGAACTGCTTTTTACCAATCAGCATTAGGCACGCGACCGCCGACGATGAACGAGTAATGAGTAAAACTAGCTACCAGAAACGAGTTGGCGAGCAGCGGGAAGCGAGTGTTCCGATAGCTTTGTCGCTGGGCTGTAAGCGAGTGTGCGAGTGTGACGGGCGATTACTCGCGCCTACTTTTAACACGTTGGCTGCTGGCCTCGCACATGACGCTCCGCGCCATACACGCCATGAGGAACACGTGCAGAATCACATTTGTGTTTTCAGCACTCAAAGCGTTATACGTTATAGCCGCCGTATTGTCGCTCAGTGACAAACTAGTGGAACGAGTCCCCGCCAGCAGTGTGAACAGTCAGCGATCAACTATTAATATATGCATCTCTTTTGTTTACACGGAATGCTATATCTATTGTACGTTTCTTGAACGAGAAAATAGCCGATAATTACTCGTTTACTCGCCGGCGGTGGGACAACTGCCTTATGCCATCCTGCTGGGAAATGATTTCAGTAAAATAAACATCCGATCTGACAACATGCATGTGCAGTTTCAGTCTGCCATGCATGCCATTCGGACTTCTGAATGCCAAGGTTCCAAGTTCTCACTGTCTCAGAGAGCGATCGTCCTATGCTTTAGCTAAAGCCTCGTTCCATTGACTTATTACCTCATAGTTTTTCCTCACTGGGAGTGTGACAGTCGCTGCCGCGCCGGCCCCGCCCCGCTAAGTGTTAATTCACATAGTTACGGATCGAATCGACTAAGAAAAATAAAATAATAAAAAAAAATATTAAAAAGTAATTCAGAGGGTTATAATAGTACGTTAGTTTTAATTATATTTCTGATATTAATTGATGTTTTGCTGAAAGATGATTTATCTGTGCGTTACGTTTGGACAGGCGTGGGTGTAGCGTCGCATCCGTCGCACACACACATACACCCACTACTCTGCAATAAGTTTATGTTCACCAACACGACACCATTTTGTTTTCAAACTGTACCGAAATACTTACAATGAAGTCTTACTGGGGAATGAAGCGGACAAATTATAGTGGAAATGTCACCGAATGTTGAACCCTCTTGAATTTGGCTCACGTGAACCCAAAACATATATAATATATCTCATGCCTGTGCTTGTTTCATTTCGTTCTCCAGCAAGACTTATTCTACACACCAATTAACCGCCACTATTATAAAACAAAATATAACGAATAACCTCAAAAATCATATATTTTTACAAAATAAGCAATACCACAGTACCTGAAATTATATAAAATGATAATATAATAATAGAAAGTTGATATTGTAATAGAACGGGAAAATAGTGGTTTGACAAAATACTCGTACTTGACGGTTATGATATGCAGAAGCTAACCTTACAGGCAGGCAGGCAAGTGAAATGCAAGGATTCTCTAATAATAATGTATGTTCTACTTCTGTTGTTTTATTCGAAAGATTGTTTGTTTCGAGATTTGAAAACGGGGCTCGACGTCGACAAAATAACTTTTATTTTTGCAATGTAACTAGCTGACTGAATATCGAGTCGTTTCCTTTTTCAATTCCTAACGGAAATGTTCGGTGATCGGTCGGATAGGTCGGCGGTTGACAGGTTTAGGGCGCAGGGCGGAGGGACCGCTCAGCACGCGCATCGCAGCCAGCGCGGCGGCCGTCACGCCCCGCGCCCGCTAGGGTAATGAACGGTTGAAGGGATCACATGCGGAGTGATAGGAGTAGATAGGTATTGTATCTCGATGTATACGACGTGCGTACATTCCGACGCAAGCGTGCGCTAGCTGATGACAAGACTGATGTCTTTTTAGTGACGTCTTTTGACGCCTATCCGAGCTGTCTATCGCGAGGCCGCTGCTGTCGGAATGTGCTCACGACGGCGAATGAATTGTAAAGGACGTGCCATACACGTTGGAGCGGCCGGCGGCGCTGAGCGGTTGTGACAGCGGCGCCGGCTGCCGAACACTGGGGTTAGGACAGTGTGTGGAAACATTTTTTCTCACATTGGCCACGTTTGGGGAGCGGGTCTTAGTTGCCAATGTCAGAAAAAGTTAGAATTGTAAGATAGGGTACCCTTGTACGTCCAAGAGGAAGGAGGATTTCGGTTTCGTGTCATTTTAACCTGGATTTTGGAGTAAGAGGAACTTTGAAGTAAGAGGTAAGGTTAAGAGTCCTCGACTGTCCGGTTGGACGAATCGTCGGTTCGTTCCCTCGGAGCGGTCGGCGGGCAGCAGAAGTAGGGAGCTAGTACTAGACAGGCTAGGGCGTCGATATAAGAATTTGACGAGTAATATCACGATACGGACGGGGAGGTGAACTAATACTGCCAATCGATTGTAGTTTATATGTAATGGATAATGATTTGTAGGATAACGATTTCGGATTATTATGTCTTATAATATTTTATGTATAGTATCGGAACGAGGTGGCTTGGTGTTGTTCAAATATTTCTGCAGCAACGGAGCAGCGGTAAGTATTCGGTTTTGTTTGTGCCTTCTCATCTCTCTAATGTCGACAATAGATTATGTAATTACTACGATTCATTTAGTCACTTGTATTAGTGTTTGGACATTCAGCCACCATTTAAATGGTTTCCTTAGGAGAGGCGATGGATACATACAACTGTGTTCTGTAGATTATTGAAGCGACAGGGCGTTGTCTAGATAGGTTTGCACTTGGCGCGTCGCCGTCTAGTCTTCCCGCCGAGCTTTGGCGCGCGACGACATCTTGTAACAAATGGCGCGAAGACAAAATGGCGGTTGCGATGTAATTAAGCGCGGACGATCGTCCGTAGAAGGAGCTAAGTTGTAAAAACTAGATCGCAATATAAATGTTGGGTGTTAGGCTTAGCGGTAACGGCATATTGGGTGTTGTGTATGGAGAGAGTGAGTCGGACTTGCAGGGCGGTCTATTCAAAGAAACATCCCATCCTAATTTCGTCGAGAACATTCTAGGTTCCCCAGAATTGTGTAGACTCCCCGAATGCAATGGGTTAGAAGGTAATTTTGATATCGTGTAGAAATGTGGGACTGACATGGCTCATGTGATGAGGATAAATTTGTTTTGGACTTTTTTCTTTTTAAATTCAAAATTTCTCAATTCGTGTATGACACGGCTCGCTTCTTGAGACTGGTTTGGTGTGAGACGGAGGCGGACCTCGGGGCGGCGGCGAGGACCACACCCTCCTCCAGCGATCCGATCACGCTGTCCGCCTCCACAGCGGGACGCTACGTAATATACAATTGTTCAACATGCTCATATGCAAGCCTTTGATGAAGGAAATAAAGAATAAAGGGGTCATGTCAAGAAAAACATTTGTAAATTACGCAGTGACCGCGCCGGGTGAGATTTGTATCCAAAGATTGTATAGTGTGATGTATAACTTCCTATAGGTTTATTATACTTACTAGTATTTTATAAAACTCTTTATTTAACTATTATTTGGCACTAGTTGTAGAAAAAATTGTAAAATCTGAGATCTCCAGATCAAATGATCGAATCAAAATAAAACAGATGGCAGTCACCTGAACACAACAGAATGAAAATACTCTAAATTGAACAGAATGGTTAAAATAGTGCTGTAGGGTTGTTTCGATATGTATTTATGAAATGGTTTGGAATGTTTGATAAGGAAATCCGCGCTCGCGCAATGAGAAGTAAACGTTTGCTAAGCAATTCTCGACTGTAAGCGCGAGTGCAGAGGGTTAAAAGTCGGTATTACGGATAGGGTGGCAGTCAAACTGCAGCTAGAAGATGGTGCTTGTGTGTACTTACGATGGATATCATTATATTATTTTCTATTAAAAGTAATCTGTGTAAAACGCCTTTATTTGTATGTAAAATTTTTATTTGTTTCTATTTTGAAATTGTAAACGCAACACGTTCGCGGCATGACTAGTCGCGTCATCTGTCAGGCGCGGCGGGAAGTGCGCGGCGACACGTGTTGCGGAGAGCCGTCGCGGGGTGATTGTGACAGATGTGTGTTTGCGGCGCCAGAGGGTGACACTCGCTCGACATACACAAGGCGGAATATTGGTGCGCGGCGACGCAGTCGCGCTCTATGTAGCGAAAAGTTTTAATGAATAAATGGTGAAAAATAAAGAAATTACAAAAATGTGCCTTATTTTTTTATACCTTCTTTCGTTTTTAGTTTTTAAGGCGAGTATACCTGTCAAACCTCCCTCCCTCTCGCTCGCACTATTCAACATTTTTGAAGATATAAAATCATGACTATAGTTATGCGAAATAGCAATCCTTCACATTCTAGAGAATAACAATTCAAAGGTTCAGCAATAATATTTCGATTCTATCACGTTTTCTTACCAAAAAACTTGTACCAATGTGATCAATTTTGGTAAAAAAAAATTGGTAGGAAAACGTGGGTTCAACATGATATTCTTGCTGAACCTTTGAATTGTTATTCTCTCTGTATTTTTATTTTCTAGGCCTTGAAGATTTGCTATTTTGCATAACTATAGTCAGTGATTTTATATCTTCAAAAATGTTGAATAGTGCGAGCTAGAGGTAGGTTTGACATGTATCGTTCGTCACCATAATATGACGAACATAACATTGCCACTCCTCATCCGCCACATGCGCCATCTTGTGTGTAAGCAAGTGTAAACAGGTTTATCGTAGTATCTCTCTCTCTCGCAGATTTTGATTCTAGTTCAAAACTATTGACAGATGTCGTCACTAGTTTCTCACAGAAAATTCGCTTTTGCGAAGTCAAAATCAAAATTCATTTATTCAGTAGGAACTGTATAGTACACTTTGAAACGTCATTTTTTTTAATTTACCACCAATTCGTAACGTGACCAAACAGAGAAGAATTGGCAAGAAACTCTGCTTGGCTTATATTTTTTTTAACGTCGTTGTTCTTAATAACTATTACATTGTTTTTGATGGAGTTGGAGGCAGTTTCATCCTAAGCTTTTTTGTCATCTAAATAATCAGATATTTTATAATAAGCTTTATTACTTATATTACGTTTAACAACATTTTTGAATTTATTTACAGATAGATTAATCACATCATTTGGGATATCTATAAAAACTCATAGGTAGGGGAGACCGGGGTTCATAGTGCCGGGGGTACGTTGTTCCGATGCAAATTACTTTGGAAGGAAAAGAGATAGCAATATGTATGAAATGCGGTACAAGACGTCATGCCATCGCGCTATTGCAATTCCTATTTTAGTGACACCTTGGCAATCGGCAAGTGTGGTAGACGAATGGAGGTACTTATTTGTCACGTGAGTAAATATTTTCGTGTTGAAACTTTTTGGTCTGTTTCGAACAGTTTTATAGCTATTAATGTGTAACTTGCATTAGATTGTTGGAAAATTATTGGATATGTTTAATTAATGTCATTATTGACGAATAGTTACCTATTTTTAGAAGATTTTTGAAAAACCTTGAAAATTAAATTTGGGGCTTTAAGTTCCGCTGGTCTGGGGCTAGTTGTTCCGCGGAACTTTGAACCCCGTGTTAAAGTAGTGAAGTAATTTGAAACAAAAATTTGATTTCGGATGCGGAACTACAAAATAAAAGTGGAACGGGGAGAGACTTCGGAACAACTATTGCAGTAGGCAGCTAATGCTGTAATCAAAGACGATCGGAAGCTCAAAACCGTAGCGCGGTTACTATAAATATCCCATATGACATTATTTCGTTTTGTCATAAATTTAAAGGCTGGTTTGGGTCATGGTCTAGATTGAACACTCAAGATAGGTGTTCAATCTAGACCATGAGAAGACATTGACTGAATATCTTTTGGGTTCATCCATTTATTGCGATCTGCTTCCAGAAGAAGTGAGGAAGTTAGCATACAAGTATGCTGTATGTGATATGATATGCTTAACATTCCAGCTTCATGGCATAAAATTGGAATTGCAGGAACTGATTGGTTCGCACGTTTCCCGAAAAGAAATCCTTTGTCCATAAGAACTCCTGACCTAACCAGTACAGGCCGCGCGTCTTATTTTAGCCGCCACCATGTTGGAGAATTATTCAACAAACTAGGAAAGGTCATTTTAAAACCTAGCTTGACACCATCAAAGATATGGAGTTTGAACAAAACAAGAGTCATACCGTATTCATTCCAAAGAAAATAATGGCATCAAAGGGCGTAAAATATGCGGTTGCTAAAGTTTCTGCTGAGCTAGGAACCTTAGTTACCGTGACATTAGTAGCAAGTGCAGCAGGATACTCAATACCATCAATGTCTGTTTTTTTGAGCTGAAAAAAAGGCAAGAAGAGTGAAAGGCAAAGCCCAGACTAATAAAAAGAAAATTATAAAGAGAAAGGCACCTGGAAAGGGAAAGTCACACAAATTATCGAATGGTAAAGAACTTGTAAGGAGAAGAGTTTTTCAAGACGATGATCCTTTAAGTGTTGATAAGAATGATGGTCTAGAAGTATGATTTACAATTAACTACCACGAAAACGATCGTCGAATGCGTCTTATGTAAGAACTGGGCACAATTAAAATGTTTGGATTCCAACGAAGTCCATTCCTATGTTCGTCCTAAATGCAACTCTGATGACGAAGTTTCTGAATAGTACTAAGTTGATTTTATTAGACTGATTAAAGACTTTTAATTACTTAATACTAGTTGTAGTAACAATTGTAAATGCTAGTCGATTGATCTCATGTCCTAATTAATACAAAGTTAAAATTTGATTAATTTTAAGTGTTCAGTTGGTGATTATATGCCAAAAATAGTAATTTTGATCCTTATTTTTAATAAATAACTCATGGATAGTTGATTCAATACTTTTGTGTTTGATTTATACATATCTATACACTACAACTATAACATTAACGATAAAGTTACTATCGGAACAACTCGCCTCAACGATGGAACAACCAGCCCCCAGACGGGGTCAGTTGTTCCTTGTCAATTTTTCACAAAAAAACTATCCTGGCGCTAAAAATATTAATAATTTACTCAATACAACTAAACCAATTAAAACTAGAATAAATTCTGCATCTATAAATCCCTAAATACTGAATCTCAGTCCATTTATTGACGTTCTTTTTGCGTGTTATTTGAAAATCGGCACTTTGAACCCCGGTCTCCCCTATCCTTTTATCTTATCCATCTACACATAAGACTGTTACTACTAATGTTTGAGTCACACAGGACATAGTTGAATCTAAAAACGAACTTCCCAAAAATAATACTGAATCTCTACCGCCACAGACCTGCCCGCTGAAAATCTCTGCCTGTGATCTCTGCCTACCGCAGTGGAAAAATGTTAGGTGCTTACATTGATTTTTCGTCGTTTGCTAATAAATTAGGTGGTTTGATGTTTGCCAGATTAAAATCGGTTCGTGCATTAACACCGACACGCGTTATCGTCCCTACACTGATGGGACTGTGATAGCAGAGGCGCGCCTTATCTGCGAAAATAATAAAGATCACCAGGATCATGATGTGAGCCTTCGTCCTAGATTTGTTTGAATAAAAGTAATGAGAAGTCAGTGAAAAGGGGATTGTAGGTACTGCAAATTGTAATGTTTAAAAGCGAAAACCATGAAAAGAAATGAAGAAAATGCTGTTAAGTATTTCAATTTTAGTAATAGCACGTAATACGGTAATACCTAATACTATTAATACCGAATCTCATTATTGCAGTGGTCAAAACAATGAAACATTAATATTGTCTGCATGCAATTCTGTTTAGTTAGATACTTCCCGGGCTGGTGTACACTATTTCGGCTTCAAGGACCAACTCATATTAAAATTATTTCTGTAACTACCAGTGTAACTCTACATTACGGACGTTTATTTGTGAACCACATTGACGACAAGCAGTCCACAAATTAATGGCCGATAGAGATCCCCTACGCCGCCTCAGGGGGCCGCTCAAGAGCTATCCACCAGACTTTGATCTCCTTATTTGCGTATTACAACATTTGTTTAATTGAATCGACGAGCGCCGGTATTTTTATACGAATCGAAAGAAGTGTCCGCGTCAATAGATGGGGTTAGTGGAGAGGTTTTCATTATATTCGTGCTGTGATCAAAGACTTGTTGGAGTGGTGTCTGTCATCAATACGATGCCTGAAGTAGCGTTTGATTGTTTTAGCAGTATCATGAAGATCACAAACGGATTGATGTGAGTAGGTATGTAGATACCTTCCCTACATTCTTATGTTTTTTTTCTCATTTTTTATGCTTAACTAATTGACCGGCGCGCAACTTCGTTTGCGTGTATATTTGTTTTTTTACGTGAAATGTTTCCCGAACATGGTTATTTTCTGCGGAACCCTGATATGTACGGAGCTACCTATATACCTACAATGAAAATTCTTGTTAAGTCCAGTAACAACAAAACTATTTTGTATAGAAAATACTTCGAAATCCCATCCCAAATCAGGTTCCCAATCCCACTCCCACTCACACACCTAGGTCCAAGTAGCGGCACGAAACTCTAGCGCTGACCGTTATTGCGCAGAAGTCAAGAGTAAGGTATCATATGGGAGCTAGAGGCGAGAGAAAGCGAGAGACTCATGTGCAGAAGTCTCGTTCACCGCTAGACTTGGGTACTATCAGCGACTAGTCTACCTTACCAATTTTAAAACAGTTTCACTTGCAAGCAGTTTATCTAGCTGACCCCGCCTTTTTCTTTGTCACTTATTTTGACCAATCGGAGATACAACATCTGTTTCTTTTTGAGAAAGCCCTTTAAGACTCTTCGAATTTAAGTATAAGTCTCTAGTTTACATTTACTAGTGTTTAAATTCGTCAAGGCGCGGCTAGCAGCTAGTCGCTGCACAGAAAATGCACCCTTATGATGGTTACAGTAAACTTGTAGCTGATACGTCACAAAAGAAATATATTTCTTTTGTATTTACGTATCGCTAGCTAAACCTATCTACTACCACTCACACACCTACTTCCAATCTCACTCCCACACCCAAAAAAAGAGTCCACATACCTACATCAGTCAGTCATGCAAACATTATTAAATTAGAAAACCCGGCTAAGTGCGAGTATATTATATATATATTATTATATATATATTCATATATATAATTTAATTTCAAAAAATCATGTGCATGTAGGAGTACCTACCGCATGCAGGGACCTACGGTAGGTACCTACCTACTACCAAGTAAATAGTTAGGTAAATAGGCCGCTGATTTAAAGGTGAACGCAGTTTACCTATCGCGATTCGCCGGTTTACTTATTCTGCATATCGTACATAGATAAACATAGGTATCTAGGCTAAGGGAATGGGTCCCCTACTAGTCTGTAACTCAACAGCTTTCCTTTCCAATCTCCATAACAGAGATAAACACACGTTTATGTAAAACAATAAAATAAACCTCGCTGAAGGCTGAAGGGTGCCTCTGGCATGCAAATGAGTCGCGCCGATGAGTCGGGCGACTCATTAGCATGCCTTTGTCGCGGACTCCAGCCTCCGTAACTTTTTTTGTAATAAACGGAAAGAAAGATACCTATTCCTGTTGAGGAATGCTTTGTGATAAGCGGTGGATTGCTATTACCTACGAAATTATACCTAATTAGGGAGATAGCCTGCCGTCCATTATATATAGATAGAATAACACTTACATTAATACAAGGAAAGTAAGAGTAACTTTGTCTAGGCATTATATATAAATAATAAATTTGTTTATTTCAGATAACATAGATCGTTAGTTTTAATTAGTAGATACAATATGAATGCAGTCTTATAAATTGTTTTGGTACTCCGACGGACCCTGCTCAGCATTGAAGCAGCTTTTTTGCGCAATCAGGCGGCGAACCCGTCTGTGCGGGCCTCCGCGAGCAAGCCGGATGCGCTGCAGAACCGCGGATTATGAAGGTAACACAATTGGCATTATCTAATAAGTAAAATATAAGATAAGATAAAAAGATATAAAATAATCTATTCTTATTTCAAATTGATCTTTCATAATGTGTTGGCAAAATTATGCATGAACTTAATGTTAAGACGAATAGCGTTTCATAGAAATCCATGTAAAACTTTTTTTTTATTTTCGATAAATTTTACGATTTGATTGATGGTGAGTTACTTTCGGAAAATTCGGAAAAGTGTTAGGTACTGTTAAGTAATAGAGTAGATTGAGATGAACTTGTTTTTTTAATGAATTACATTTTCTAGGCTTTACGTACCTTTTTTTCAAAATTCTGTTACTGCAATTGTTTTTCTTCAAAAAGAACCTTTAAGCATAGTTTATTAAGAAAACCTTCCTCCTATGTAAGAGAAGGTGGCTAACTCAATGAGATAACATTTTGAACAAACCTGTATAGCCCAAAACTAAGAACAGCATGGCTGATACCTAACAACTTTAAAGTTTTTTTGTTTATTCGTACTTAATTATACCTCATAGAAAACACCTAGACCCGAGACAAATATTTGCATCATACAAACATTTGTCTCACGGCGGGAATCCAACCTCCAACCTTCTGCGTTGCAGACGGTCTTTCGCTCACTGCGCCACAGAGGTCTTCATGTTATCTGACGTTATGTTATGTAGGACTATGAGCGAGTTCCAGTGTAAGGAACTAACAAACCAAGGGTTGCTAAAGGGTTGCTTAAGAATTTCTAACTTACTTTTAAAACATACAAATCACATCGCGCATTATAGGTTCATCGAAGAACATCCCCGGCCGTCGGAGCGCGCTCAAAGCAAGTATCCCCTCGGCCCTCCCCTGAAGCGAAATGATCGGGGATGCTGTTGAGAGTTGAGAGTGAGATGACGGAGGGTTGGCAATTGGCATTACAGATCAATCGGTAGGTTCTAATAAAATCCTGTGTTATTGTAGACAGAACAAGATTCTATTACATTCTGATCAGAAGCTCGGTATAAATATACTTACATTCTGATCAGAAGCTCGGTATAAATATACTTGTACATTACTGGTGTCGATTCTGTTGTGCATTTTCCTATATTTAACTTAATTTGACAGGCCTAAAAATTATGCTGTCCCTTTTTTGTAAGTGAAAATGACAAGGATAGCTGTATCTTTAAAGCTGTCAAATTAAGTTAAGTTTAGAAAAGTGAACAACTGAATTGACACCACCTAAAAAATGGAGCTGACAAACTCAGAGAGCAAGGGAAAGGGTAGAAAAAAAACTAGGCCCTCTCCCCCGAGGCGAGACTATGACCATCACACCCGGACACTCCGGGAGAGATGGCCAATCGTGATTTTTATTTGATAACTGATTGGCTTATATTTGTTGATTTTGTGACTGATTGTGATATTAATACAATAAGAAATATACCTACGTAACTAAAGTTTTGTTTTTAGTAGGTAATTGAAATGGCTCAATATCTTGTCTTAACGCATTTGGAAGCCTAATAAGACAATCGAATTGATGTCTCGTTAAAACCATACCTACCTAATGATTATGATTGATATGATCACGGTACAACCTAGGATCCTAACGACTCCATTCTATAGGTAGGGGTAGACTGGGGACAATTGAAACGTGTGATTGTTGAAACACGCGTTTATCTCGAATAGCGTCATACCTAGGCGTTTCGTCATCACATTCGCTACTTCATCCGCCATTTTCCGCATCTATCGCCAGAAGTGCATGACCCATCGAGCGAAGCAATCGGACACAGGAGAAGTTTTGCCATCAAAGCATGTTTTGTTTAGTAACTTGTTATTTTTTTGCACTTTTTACCGCAGTATTTTGATGAATTCTTTGATTTGGTCGTGTACTTTAGTTATTTAGGAACGCATTTGACTGGCGCAAATGCCAATTTAAAACCTAGTTTTTTTTTTGACAAAGTTGTATGCGGACATTTGAAACAATTTCTAAAGGACGGTTGCAGACGTCCCAATGGTTCAATCGACCCTAAACTCCCAAATCGCATTTATACCTACTGATTTTTATTGAGTAAGTGAAGACTCAATAATCAAATAATTAATAAACATTTTGTACTAAAATTCACCTGCAGATTGTATTTGTTTTTTAGATTATACTTTCTACCTAGAACCAGAGGTTTAAAAGTGGTGTCTAGGGCAACTTATGTTCAGCAGTGGACGTCCTACGGCTGATATTGATAATGAGGATGATGTTGTACGTGTCATGATTGAAACATTGTCATGATAGAAAATCATGACAGTGATTGATTGAATGTTTTCATTGGTTGATTTGATCCACAGATTTAGAAGAGAGCTAGATAAAGTCTTAAAATTCAATACGGCTGATCTCCACTTTCTTATGTCCAATATCATCAGTTAGAAAGGGATGCATACATATAACAATGCGACTTCAAAAAGTTTATCGTACCAGGGTGCTGTTCGAGCACCCTGGTACGATAAATTTCTATGCAGGTTCATACAAATGCCCTGGTACATCACATCATCATCACATCAGCCTATATCAGTCCACTGCTGGACATAGGCCTCCCCTAATAAAGGGGGATATACCCATAATCCCCACGCTGGGCATGTGGGTTGGGGATCGCAGGGCACAGCTTCTCGCACCACCTCTACGGGCAGCCCTGGTACGCAGTCGCAGAAATCGCATTGAGATAAAGTATGCATCCCTTTCTAGCTAATGATATATGGACATAAAAAAGTAGAGATCAGCCGTATCAGTTAATGTTCAGAGCTTATATGAATTTTAAGACTTCTTCTATGCTTTAGTCATAGTTCTTTGATTTGATCACATTGATTGATTGTTTCAATTATAGTTACTTTTGTATGAGAACAAATATCTGTGTTTATCTGCTCAAATGATGGTTTGTTAAAAACTATGTTGATTCTGCCAAATGCTAACGATTAGTAATACCTACTATAATTAACCTACTTCCTACTAATATTATAAATACGAAAGTTTGTGAGTATGGATGTATGGATGAATGGATGAATGTTTGTTACTCTTTCACGCAAAAATCACTTGGAAACTTAGTTTGTGAACTGGATTAACACATCGGCTACTTTTTATCCCGGTTCCACGCGAGCGAAGCCGCAAGCGGAACCTAGTCCTACTATATAATATAGAATACCTACTCAAAGATGCATATTAAAGAAATGTCATAGATTACTTCTGTAAGTATATTAGGCTAACTAACTTTTCATGTTTTCATGAATTAATTGTGAATATGATTGAAACTGGATTTATAACTTTAATAGTTACGAATATAAAAGCGTGTTTCAATCAACCTCACTAGGTGTTGCAATTGACCACACTATGGGTACGGTTGAACCACTTTTTCCTTTCGTCTTTATAAAGTTATTGCAGCTAAACTAATGATCTTGAGCCACCGAATAGATTCCATTTAGGAACTAGATATATTCACTTTAGGGTAGCACATATCAAAATATTACCTTTAAATATCATAGAAACTCCGCCACATACATTCAAAGTCAAAGTGTTTCAACCATGGCCAGTCTACCCTACCTAATAGGTGAAAATATTTAGGAGCACAATCATAGAGCGAGCGCAGTGAGAGCCCTCGATCGCGCTCCACTTGAGCGCAGCGAGCTTTCATATCAATATCGCGTCGATACAGAGTTATTACGGAGTCTTGTCAAATATAATTCATAGAGTTTTAGACCAGTCAAGTGTGAGTCTACCCGCTTAGCTAGGCTGACGGATGACGACATGCAGAAACTACAATAATTTCAGATTTTTCGTTGAGTTAGCCCTACCTACACTTCACATGTCATGTCATGTCATTATAAATGCGAAATTTTTATACTACTTGATGATGGATGTTAAGTGGTAACCATTACCTATTAAAGCATTGCACCGTAGATCACGTTTTTCCGGAACGTGCTCTACGATGCAACACCCTTCGTCCATCAACTTGAGGCATGAAGATGATAAGCCTCTTGTGCTTGTAATTTCACCGGCACCCATACCCTTCAAACCGAAACACAGCTCAGCTGCTTCACGGCAGAAATAGGCATGGTGGCAGTACCTCCCCGGACGAGCCCTCCACAAAGAACTACTACCTTCAAAATGTAAGTAAAGTAATAAAAGTATGTTTGTGGTCACTTGACTCTGTAACGGCTGAACGGATTCAGATGAAACTTGGAATGTATGTATGTACCTACATATAGTTTATGACCTGGATTAACACATAGGCTACTTTTTATCCCGGTACCTACTACGCGAGCGAAGCCGCGGGCGGAAGCTAGTATGATATAGGTACCTATAGGTACTCGTATAGTACACACACACACAAAATTGCATTTTTATTAATATTAGTGTGATATTTTATCTTACTCGAAGCCGGTATCTACCTCCCTACGAATTTTGGCGATAGCAAGTAGCGAGCTACATAATACCTAGCCTAGGTAGGTACATAAACATACAGGGTAGGGGAGGGCCGGGCAAGGTGGGGCCCTTAATGTTTGAAGTGCTATAAAATAAAAACTGTCAGAGTTTCTCTTTTCTCTATAATATTTAATGGTACTTTATAGCTACGTAATCGGTTCAACTTTTTTAGTACTCAAAAAGCTAAGATCGACAAATACGGAATTAAATATATTATTATAGGTAAATATTTTACACTGTGCCTGTACTAGGATAAATCCTGTGTCGTAAGACGTAAAACAAAGCTAATAATAAACATGAATAAACAAATCAAAAAACTTAAATTTTAGAAGGTAGGTAATATTTAACTTCTAAGTTGTTGTTTTAAATATGATGAAAGTAGCTTCACCGTCTTTGTCATCCGCAACATAATCAAATGCAGCCCATCATTATTTGAGTCTAAATAACGACCTTAGCAACATAAATTGGAAATAACCACTGTTTCCAGTGTCGCAGTCGCATTTATCTAGTACTGCACTAACTTTTGACTGTTTTTTCTTTGAACATAATATATTTTTATCACTTCCGTCCTTTTCAATGCTCTTAATTTTTTCGTGTTTATTATATTGTAAGACAAATTTCTTTTTTCATAGTGTCTTGTCTTTTCTTGTCTTCAAAGCAATAGGGATTTTTCATATTACTCAAGTCAAGCTAGAGGTTTTACCAATAGATGGTAAAAGCGTTTACCTGTATTGAATAGTCAAAAAATATTTCAATTAGATGTGGTCTTGATTTACTGAAGCTAAGCGTGGTACCCCATCTGGCCCATTCATGCCAAAATGATTTCCAAAAAAAAATTTTTAACAGACGGTGCATCCCACCAAGACGCGTCCCATAGGTACACATTTGGATAAATTTGACCTGGATCAGAACTGTTGTTGATCACGTCATATACAAGTTCGCAGATATATACAAAACAGATAAGCAAATCGGCAAAAACAGGTTTTCTTTGGAAATAAAAAGCATGGCTTGTGTTTGCTACTCGGTTATTGCTTAGACTAAATGGCATCATTGCAGCGCATAGTCACGCGTGACAACGATTGCGTTTGGTTGATTGGTTTGCGAGAAAAAGCGGCTACCCCGTCTTGCCCGATAGGTACCCCGTCTAACCCGGCTCTCCCCATATTCATATTCTTTATTGTTCCATGTGGTAGTGTACTTATTGCAGGGTGAGTTGTGTTGTATTGACTTCACTGCAACTTTCAATCTTCAGCAACTGTAATTCGTTTATCTTCAATAAGTAGGTACTTGAAAAAACCTACCTCCCAGTTGAAATAGATGAAATTCCTCGCACATACAGCCTCTCTTCGTATAGGTAGGTACAAGGTAGCTACATAAAGAGCAAGCTAAAATCGATGTGTACCAGCCGAAAAAGGTCGTCAAAGGGCGGTCGCTACGGCTGCTAAATTATTAACCGAGCTACACCGAGTACCTATACCCCTCTCGTTCAAACGCACTTGCTTCTTTTATCTCCGTCTCACTTGCATATTGTATGGGAGGTGTTGCGCTTTGCCCGCCGCGTAGAGTCATCTCGCTCTGCATTGCGAGGCGGTGGTATATGCGTCTTGCTCCCACTCATTAGGTTAGTCCACTGGGGCATGTTTGCTCGACGCTTGCCAGTCGCATTTCGTATGTAAGGGTGTAGAGTAGACTGGCTCTAGAGATAATGACTATCTTAGTTATTCTGTTATATTACTTTGATATGAGTTTTATCAGGATTAGGTTAGGTACCTAAATTACAATAGAAGTCAAACTTAGGTTCAAATAACAATAAAATATGACTAACCCCAATTCATCATAATCATCATCAGCCTATAGCAGTCCACTGCTGGACATAGGCCTCCCCTAATGAGCGCCATTGCGCCCTGTTCTGAGCTCGACGCATCCAGCTTCCACCAGCAGCCTTTCGCTTCCAACCCCAATTAGCAAATCATAATGGTAGATATAAAAAAAAGGTTAGATTGAGTGACGATCTTAAAGTCTACTGGTAGAAGCTGAATACATTGAGCTGAGGACAAGCAGTGCAATGGACTCATTAAGGGAGACCTCAGATATATAGGTATAGGTACCGGTGTCAGGTGAAAATCAGATGTGAGGGGTTCCAACCGCCACCTTCGGGGCTCAGTCAACCTGCCCGTGGTGCACCCTACTAACTAATTAACAGGGCTCTGGCGGCGGCTGATTGCGGTATAGCGCAGCCCGACTGGCACAGGAAAAATCCCTAACCGCCGACGGGCAGTAGCGTCGGTGGTGCGTGAAGCTGTGCCCTACGATCCCAAACCCGCATGCTCAGCACACGGATTACCCATGGGCATATCCCCCTTCTCATTGGGGTGGCCTATGTCCAGCAGTGGACTGAATAGGCTGGTGTTGTTGTTGTCAGGTGAAATCTAAGTCTAAGATGATGATGATGATAATCTAAGCAGGTATCTAAGTACTTATTAATTTTCTTACTCGGGGGCTCTCTGTCGTTGAAATGCCAAAGGGAATGCAAGACGCGGCCGCGGGTTTGATTCCCATGTTCCCAAAGCGATTACACACTCCAAATATTTGCGGTTTCACCCGACGTCCCTCGTGTTTATTGACATATGACGGGTGCTGACGGGTACACTTCAACGAAGAATATCATAAGCACAGTTAAAAATTATTTGCGGTTATTTAAAATTATTGCGAATTTGGTTTTTTTTATTTTTGCAATTAATTTGTACATTAAGCTTGGACATCAGACACATGTCATATCAACACCAGAGTTGGCCACTAGCTCATACGAAGAAGAAGAAGAACATTAAGCCATTTTTCAATACGTAGGTACTCTATTTCAAACTTCATTTTTATATTAACTTTGAAAATTGGAACTTTAACACAACAACTTTGTTTTTTTAATTTTAATTTACACCAATTCGTAACTAATAATTCGCTGACCACACAACATAACCAACCATACAGAACGAAATACGATAAAAAGCATGAAAGTACAATGGACGGTCTTATTGCTGAGTGTGATTTCCTCCAGGTGACCTTTGGAGGTACCATGGTAGGAACTTACTTACGGCTATGATCTCTAATATCTTCGACTGTATGACAAATCTCTTAGTTTTAAAAAGTTTCATTTTTTAGCCATTGTGTTGTTTGTCCTTGAGACCGTCGATATTTTTTGACAACAAAATTGATTGCTCAAAAGCTGAGAGAAAATTAAAATGGTCAATGTCTTCTTATTTCCTCTAAATGTATAGGTACCTATCGGCTAGAATTATTTCTGGCCGACATATTTAGGGACGACTGTACAGCGAGTGGTGGCAACGAGTTGCGTGATGTTTAGTGAGGGTTGATTCTCGCTCAGGAGTCTGACAGATGGAATGATATAACTTAAATGAAAATTATGAAAATTACAAAATATCTTCGTTTAAAAGGTATTTAGCAGTGAAGCCGCAAATTTGCAAAAAAAGAGTCTTTAGATTGTCCAATGCCTATACCACGAGACATCCTTTTTAGGTAAAGTTTCTAAACTAATAGAAGTCAAATCGCGCGTAAAAAGTTGAGGGATTTTTTCTGCAAATACATGAGTCACTGCTTGCGTTACACAACTTATAAGTATTTTGAAATAAGCACTCTATCAAAAACTCTATTAACTGTTAATTACCTGAGACAGATTTCCCTCGTGTAGGACACGTGTCTAACACGTGTCAGCCGATTGAATGCCCAACCGTGTCGCTACCGTGTCGTGCAGTGCCGTCATGAGCTACTGCTGATAGGATCTAATGGCCTTACTTATGAACATCTTTTAGAAGATAAAGGATGATTAGACCATTGCCATCTCTTACAGTTGGATACTGACAAACAGTGACAGGGCTAACTTTGAGCATTGCTTAACTTTGAGTAGCGTTCATAAGTAAGGGGGTAAAATATTTGGTTTCGTACCTAGGTAGGTAAATAGGTAATGTAAGGTAAGTAAATGTAAGGTAACCAGCATTACGCTGAGTTATGGACCTTTTTGCCATATCAGTGGTTACTGTTTAAAAATGTTAAGGTACACCTTAGAGAGGTATACACCAGAGAGGTATACACCTCTCTTCATTAGATTTAGGACCGTTTGCTGTGGTTGCAAATAAAATCCTAAAAAAAATCCTATTCTTATTCTTATTCTTCTAATCTTCGACATTAGGTACATACTTATTTGGCAACTTGACGACGAAAAAACAGAACATATATCGAAGTTTGTAAAATAGGTACCCATAATTGGAGTTTGATGGCTTGTCATTGCCAAATAAGTATGTACCTAATGTCGAAGATTACCTTACATTACCTACCTATAAAAAATAGGTACGAAACCAAATATTTTTAGTGTCAAGATCCTATCACTAGTAGCTCATGACGGCACTGCAGACCAGGTACTTAAAAAGTCAATAATCCAGAAACACATCGTAAGCAGGATACACTTGACTAGCGCCGCTGCCCGGCTACGCCCGCATGCCACGGACAGCCTGCCGACAGGATATTAACTCTTTTAATAAAGTTTCAATTAATTGATCGTTTAGGTGGATTTCTATTAAATCTTCCTTTCTCCGCATTTGACCCACAAAAATGTTGCTTTTAATTTTCAGTCCATTGAAAGGTAGATCAGGAAGGATACATCATCATCATCAACAAACCTATAGAAGTCTACTGCTTTTGACATAGATCTCCCCACAGTCTTTTAAAACTGATTAAAAGATCGGAATCAAAAATATACTTACCTTTATACAGTACCCATAACGAATTTTCTACTAATCGAATTCTCTTTCACTAAGAGCAAGAACAGTTGTCGAACAAAATGATCCGTAGCACTTGCTACGAGCCGCTACGACAGGTACCCGTTTAAGTCTTTTGTTTGAATAGGTCGAACCAAAATTAGTAAATTATTCCTACGAATAATTCTAAGTTAACTAATTACAAACAAGCATCGTTCCTACGTTTAACTTAAACCTCTCCATACAAAAGTTGTCTGGAAGAGATAGCTTCCTAATGATAAGACCGCTCATTGTACCTTTTTATTTATTTTAAGTGTCCGTCTGTTGTTTCTAAAATTAAGGTGTACAATCATTCATTCATTCATTCATTCATGCATCATCACCACTTGTTGGATTTTATTTTCGCATTTGAATGAATCGTTTTCTTTAAATAAAAGTATTTTTACAACTAAAACTAAATGACGTTGAAAGCGTTAACTTTTTCACAAATCAAAGTTTATCGATCACTTATTGCGGTGCCTGGAGCCTTCAACCTCTGGCAGTCGATAGAGGAAGGTGGTACTCAAATGCTAATATAATGAGTACTTAGGTACTAATTACTTACTGATCTCTAGGTTATGTTGATGTCTACAAGATACGGAGCCTTCCTTTCCCCAAGAACTTTGACCCCATATGCACCAGTATAGTTCTGATGATTAATGGACAATTTAAAATGAAAAAAAGAACTGGTTTAACATCAATTAACTGCCCATTAATAGATGCCTTCCAAAGTCTCTGCACTTGACAAATCAATAAATAAAATAAATAATTCCGGAAACGTTACACACAACATCATAGGGCTCCAAGTAAGCAGAGCTTGTGTTATGGGAACCACATGACTGATATACCTACTATTTATATATTTTTTTAGTACATACATATTATACATATTAAACACCCAGCCCCGAGTCAAATATTTTCAGATCATACAAACATTTGTCCGTGGCGGAAATTGTACCTTTTGCGTCTTAGGCGGGCTTTCATCCACTAGGTAACTAAGTAAGTAAGTACATCTATTTATTGGAAAACGAACGGGACGGGAGAGGCCGGAGCCCATGCAAGCGAAATTGCTAGCAAGTTTGCCATAAAATACAAGTATAACAAGTAGTAGCTGTCACAACAGATTACCATCCACGGCTGATTGGATGAGTCAAGAGGTTAGGCAGAAGCACCGTTTAAGTTCTCCTGGTTATAGCCGGCTGATTTGTAATCACCCGTTATTGCGCGGCCACGTGACCGGAACACGAAATAGGTGCTTCACATACTATATTGTGGGAAAATATTTTTTATTTATTGTTAGAAACACCGACCACAATTCACAATTTTAGAACTGGACACTGGGACATTGCCATTACAGGTGTTTAAAAAATATTTACTAGGTACTTATTAAATTTAAATCATAACAGTTTTATAAAATGGCGTTAAAAATCATGTCACCTCTTGTATATACATTGAAATGACACGGACATGCTTACTTTATCGAGCGTTATAAAATGACTTGATCATTACTAAGGGGGTATGTCTAGGTAAGTACTAACTAGCATCCAACTTAGCATTGCACTTATAATTATTCAGCTGAGACTTCAAGAGACAAGAGACTTCCGAGTTCAAGGCAATTTATAATTATTCAGCTGAGACTTCAAGAGACAAGAGACTTCCGAGATCAAGGCAACTAATAATTATTCAGCGTAGACTTCAAGAGACAAGAGACTTCCTTCCGAAATCAAGGCAACTTATAATTATTCAGTTGAGACTTCAAGAGACAAGAGACTTCCGAGATCAAGGCAACTAATAATTATTTAGCGTAGACTTCAAGAGACAAGAGATTTCCTTCCGAGTTCAAGGCAACTTATAATTATTCAGCTGAGACTTCAAGAGACAAGAGACTTCCGAGATCAAGGCAACTAATAATTATTTAGCGTAGACTTCAAGAGACAAGAGACTTCCTTCCGAGTTCAAGGCAACTTATAATTATTCAGCTGAGACTTCAAGAGACAAGAGACTTCCTTCCGAAATCAAGGCAACGTATAATTATTCAGTTGAGACTTCAAGAGACAAGAGACTTCCGAGATCAAGGCTACTTATAATTATTTAGCGTAGACTTCAAGAGACAAGAGACTTCCTTTCGAGATCAAGGCAACTTATAATTATTCAGTTGAGACTTCAAGAGACAAGAGACTTCCGAGATCAAGGCAACTTATAATTATTTAGCGTAGACTTCAAGAGACAAGAGACTTCCTTCGGAGATCAAGGCAACTTATAATTATTCAGCTGAGACTTCAAGAGACAAGAGACTTCCGAGATCAAGGCAACTAGTAATTATTCAGCGTAGACTTCAAGAGACAAGAGACTTCCTTCCGAAATCAAGGCAACTTATAATTATTCAGTTGAGACTTCAAGAGACAAGAGACTTCCGAGATCAAGGCAACTAATAATTATTTAGCGTAGACTTCAAGAGACAAGAGACTTCCTTCCGAGATCAAGGCAACTTATAATTATTCAGCTGAGACTTCAAGAGACAAGAGACTTCCGAGATCAAGGCAACTAATAATTATTTAGCGTAGACTTCAAGAGACAAGAGACTTCCTTCCGAGATCAATGCAACTAATAATTATTCACCGGAAACTTCAAGAGACAAGAGACTTCCGAGATCAAGGCAACTTATAATTATTCAGCTGAGACTTCAAGAGACAAGAGACTACCGAGTTGAAGGCATCTTATAATTATTCAGCTGAGACTTCAAGAGACAAGAGACTTCCGAGTTCAAGGCATCTTATAATTATTCAGCTGAGACTTCAAGAGACAAGAGACTTCCGAGTTCAATGCATCTTATAATTATTCAGCTGAGACTTCAAGAGACAAGAGACTTCCGAGTTCAAGGCATCTTATAATTATTCAGCTGAGACTTCAAGAGACAAGAGACTTCCGAGTTCAAGGCATCTTATAATTATTCAGCTGAGACTTCAAGAGACAAGAGACTTCCGAGATCAAGGCAACTTATAATTATTCAGCTGAGACTTCAAGAGGCAAGAGACTTTCGAGATCAAGGCAATTTATAATTATTCAGCTGAGACTTCAAGAGACAAGAGACTTTCGAGATCAAGGCAACTTATACTTATTCAGCTGAGCTCATCGCTAGTTTTTCTTTACTAGGCACTAGCTTTTGCTTGCGGTTTCGCTCACGTTACGTTAAAAGATATTTGTCTGTACCAAAGGAACAGTAATTTTTTGTGTAAAAAAATTACCCTGTCCTTTACTGTACCCATGACAAGGTATGCGAAATTTCGTGATTTTGTTGAGAAGTTACTAGGGCGTGAAAGCGTAACAAACCAACTCACTCTCGCGTTTATAATGTTAAGTTAGGATAGAATAAATATTTTTTTTATGGTTCTTGAAGATGGAACAAGCACATGGCCCACCTGATGCCAAATGGCAACCACTACCCATCACAAAGCATTTTATCGTAGATCACGTTTTGGAACATGCTCTACGATGCAACGCCCTGCGTCCATCAACTTAAGGCATGAAGATGATAAGCCTCTTGTGCCTGTAATTTCACCGGCACCCACACCCTTCAAACCAAAACACAGCACAGCTGCTTTACGGCAGAAATAGGCATGGTGGCAGTACTTCCTCGGACGAGCCCTCCACAAAGAACTCTACTACTATATTGATAATAATTAGAATATTGTTGAATAAACTTAAAAATTTTGTTTCAAAAAGTTAAGTGATACTATGAAAATAATTGTTGAGTTTCTTGACATAAGTAGGCCTACCTTATTAGAAACGTTACGCCATACGGCACTCTCGTGGGAGTCATGTTTGTTCGACTGTTTGTTTGTTCGTATAATTTGTACAAATATTTGTGAATTGCACTCAGCAATATGAAAGTAGGTACATGACATTTGTAGCGATCTGGCGAGTACAGTCGGCGATATAAGTGAGACTAATTAAGTATAGGTTATTTCAGATAAGTCTACAATTAGTTACATCATAACAAAAGCGCTTTTGTCATGTTGTGGTCATGTTATGATGTCCGTTCAGGCTTTTTTAGTCGTTACGCCATGTCAAATGCCTTCGGGTAGCCTAAAAACTTCGATAACAGAGTTGCCCATACGAAGAACATGAACTTTTTTATACTATAGGTTTGGTAATTCAAAAAAGTAAAACTTCTATAAATCTTATGTGATGAATTTTATTAAATATTTTGTCATTGCGTGTACGTGGCCAATAAGGGGTGTTTTCTTTCAACCCCATTACATCGAGCGGCAGATTGATACATTAATTGCTTAGTTTAGCAGATACACCCTCCGCCGGGAGTGCCGCGGGGCGCACCCTCAGCCCGCTACTGTTTAACCTCTATCAATTTTCACTCGCTCATCATTCAATGATGGAATGTTTTTTATGCCAATGATTTTTAAATTGTTATTCAATTAGGAATAATACACAACAGAAGAGGGAAAATGATTGGACACCTTATACGACATAACAGCTTAATTAGAAACATCATCTAGGGAAAGGTAGAAGGAAAGCGTGGAAGACGAAGACCAAGAATAAGCTACATGAGTCAGATAAAAGAGAAGGTCGCCGTCATGTCGTATAAGGAAGTGAAAGAGACAGCAATGGAAAGAGCTAAGTGGAGAGAATTGCATCATGTCACTACACCGACAAGAGCTAAGCTCTTAAATTACAATAGAAATAAATTAGGAATTAAATCCTACTTCCTACTAATATTATTAATGCGAAAGTTTGTGAGTGATGTATGGATTAATGGATGGATGAATGTTTGTTACTCTTTCACGCAAAAACTACTGAACGGATTCGGCTGAAACTTGGAATATACACAGTTTGTGACCTGAACACATAAGCTACTCTTTACTTCCCGGTACCGAGCGAAGCCGCGGGCGGAAGCTAGTTATTAATATTTCAATGAGAACGGGTGACGGTTTTTATGTAAAAGTAAGATGTGCATAAATGTGTGATAGAATGCGACAGTGCAGTGCTGAAGAGATAACAAACAATCACCTAATTATATATCCATCCTACCGTAGGTAGATGTGTATCCAACAGGAAGCGCTCAAGCGCTGAATGTGTGGCAATTCGGTAATTTCCCACAATCGATCAGTCACATCACTAGCATACGTGCGGGTATCCATCACTACACGACTCCCGGGCGGGAATGATAGATAATTACTCTGTCGTTGTTCGATTGGCCCTTGGTTTTGGTTATAAAGTTATTGTCGTACTAAAGTTCCAATAAACTTTATTTGGTGCTTACAACGGTGTTTCCTTGCTCGCAGTATCGTAGGAGATTGAAATCTCCTCATGAGGGTTCGATTCCCGCCGCGGAACAATAACTTGTATTATATGTAAATATTAGTATCGTCTTATAAGTATGATATGTAGCTAGTGTATTGGCAAAATAATAATTTAATTAGGTGTATCAATTAAGTGTACCTTAACAAAAGCTCTGCTTACGTCGGGGTTACGTTATATAGGTTATTTACAGTTTTTATGGGACATTAAAATATAGTTAGAAAGGGTACTGTTATAACCCTATATATTATAAAGAAAAAGTGGTTGTTGGACAATGTTAGTAACAACACAAACCAACCCAGGCTTAATGGTAGAAAAGCGATTAAAATATAAGAAACTTTTTGTTGAATAAATTTATCTAATCATCAATCTATCTATGTCAGTCGCAGCAGGACATTTCGGAGGCCTAAAAATCCTAGGTCAGAGTCAGCCACTACGTTTAAACAATACAATCTTAGGTACTGACATTTAACAACTCAATTACTCACACAAACAATTTTTCTTCTTACAAATCAATAGATTTCTTTTCTTAATTCTTCCAGCCAACCAATAGTAAATCTAATTGAATTTGTCGTTAGTTCATTGAATAATGCAGTGAATGTGATGCCAAATACTTCCTCTTTACCGAGAACTATCGTTCGATGGACTACGCAATCCTTTGTTATATTTTTTGTATGTATCTCCTGAATTCTGTAGTAAATATAATAAAGGTGCGGTCACAGTGACAGCGAACTGCATCCTATTTTGAAAAGAGAATATTTTCTAAATCTCTCCATAAAGTCTTTTTCACGAAAGAAGTCCCGCGGCAATTATCGGAACTAAAGCCGAATCTCAATTATACGTAACAACACCGAACTTTTATCTAGAAATTGTAGACATATAATTGGCATCATATTTTAGTGACAGACGTGATTTTGCTTTTCCTTTGAATTTATGTTCATTCCATGTTAACTTTCGCACGACAGTGACACCGCGTCTGCGGAACTTCTTTCTTGAAAGAGACACCACAACACCCACCTTACCTACTTACTTACCCACTTTTTTTTATAGTACTTGAAGAGAGAACAAGCACCTGATGTTAAGTGGTAACCATTACCAAACACAAAGCATTGCATCATAGATCACGTTTATTTTAAACATCGTTTAAAGACACTATTTGTCATTGTACAATGGTAAGATATGGCAATAGTTGAGGCATCGTTTATCTTTTGACAGATTGTTTTATGTAAGGCCAAATAGATAGGTTTTAAGAAAAAAAAAAGATTTTTCAAAGGTCTTGCTGGGTACGGATAGCGCGTATATTGGTACGCGTAGTCGGGTTACGCGTATCATGGAACGCCATGTCTGTACTTGCAGCTACGCGTACCCTTTGGGGAACGCGTGCCGCGCGAGGTAGCTCGCGGCGTGATCCGTGGTCAGTCGGTTTCGTTCGGCTCGCGTAGCGCTATGGATCGATTGACCTGGCGTTCAGGTTCACGGCGGTCCACACTAACTGTACACGTATCCAATATACGCGTGCACAGCGAGCCCCGACTACACGTATACATGAACGCACTATCCGTACCCAGCTTTAGATGAATGCTTGCTTTTATGGACAGAAAGGCAAAGTTGTTTGTTACTTGTCCTCTGCAAAACATATACTTTGGCCTCTCTATCGTGTTTCGTTCGTGAAAATTCCCATTTTACTAGCATTTATTTTGTCCCGGTGTCTGTTCGTCTGTAATTAAATCTTACAAGTTCCCGGTTTCCGACTGAGCTGATATTTTGTGTTTATATAATCGGATGATGAGGCAATATTATTAAGACATGCCGCCAGTTGGACATGGGAATTTTGTTATAAAACGACACTACCTCATCGAGTTTGAGCTCGTTTGATACGTTCTTTTTAGTTCTTTTTGATAAGCAACTAATATGAGCTTGTTTTTAACAAACATTTTAAAATAAATACCTATCTACTTGTTCAATAATTAATTCTCAGTTCCTAATTCCTACTCCACCATCTAACACTATAGCGATCCGGTCAAAGAGAGAGCTTGACGTCTATAAATTATCTAGACTGAATCTAATAGTTTGAAAGTTGTTTTGACTGTTTGCACATGTTTGTCCATCAAAAAGTCGCTCTCAACCCCGCCGCGCCCTTCTCTCTTCCATCATTGTCTTGTCTTGTCACCTCACATTATTTCCTCGACATTCAACAAACATCAGAATCCGTTCGCGCGTCCATTGCCCAGATTAGCATTAACACCTCATACAGACCGACAGACCCTCTCATACAAACCAAACACAACCTAACTACTACCAAAATAAGTTTCAAATTCTAAATAACTAACTAGTCTTAACAAACCATACGAAAATAGATTTAATAGCAAGAGTAGTAAGGTTGTCTGATTGTGTATAGAGGGGGATAAAGATTGTACAATGACATCCGATGCATTGAGCCAATCATTGTGTCACGCCCTTGCGGATTTGTTACAGTGTTGCACCTTAACTGTTAAGGGGAGGTTAGTCGGGAAATGGAAGAAAAAAAATCAGGTATATAACTTATAACTATTAATAGTCAATTCAGAGTATCCCATTGCCATAAAAGTTTATGTATAATACATCATCCAGCTTGATCTAAGTACTTACCAACCTACTTATCCAACATCATTTCATTTTAAAGAAGTTACAGACAATTTAGTTATTTTTTACGTTTCTCAATCACAAGCTCTAAGATCATAACATCGAATTAAATATTTCGACTCCTTTGAACCATCATTGTTGATGCCGCCCGGTAGCCTATTCAGCCGGATAACCAGCTAAATCCGGTTTAATATAGTTCCGACTGGTTTTAATCCGGTTCCTACGCTTCCTGCTTTTGAAGATGCTTTGAGGTCGGAAGCTTTATTCTTGCGTAAACGATTGTCACCGTTCTCAAAGAGATTAGGTACGTTCTGTTGTAAAGTTGAATTCTGTGGCGAAGAAAATTCTTCATAATATCTCGTCATTATCTCTATTGAGGAGTTTGGCAACTGTAATGCAAACAGTTATACCTACCTAACTATTCTATACCTTGCGACTATTTTTGACTAAATTTGTTGATAATTAAAATCTTTGGGAGCAGATTTTAATTATCAACAAATAGAATTATGGAACTTTTTTTTGTAACCAATTTATTATCAGCTTTTATTTTATGATCATATTACTTATACTTTGTTTAAAAATAAATGCTTTGAGTGCTGAATAACACTACCGTGGAGTTGCAACTGCCTGCAGTTAACGAATGTCCCGTTTTCTTATAAATTTTAACAAAGGAAGGACTTTCTTTTATGTGTAGTTGAGCATAAGTGTCGGTTCTGTAATATATTTAGAACCTAATCTACTCAAGTCGTGGTGTCCTAGAAACTACTTCTGCGAGAAAAATTTTCGGATGGTTATAAAATAAAGTTACTAACCTTAAAATTAGCAGTTAACAGCAAAAAATTACATCTAGTTTGACAAAACTATTTATATAAATAAAATAAATAATGCTGGACTATCACACAGCATCATGTAGCCCCAAACTAAGCAGAGCTTGTGTTATGGGAACTGCATGATTGATATCATATATACTTTTTTTTGTAAATACATACATATCATACATAGATAACACCCGACCCGAGACAAATATCTGCAGAACATGCAAACATTTGTCCCGCGGCGGGAATCGAACCCGCAACCTTCTGCGTCCCAGGAGGACCCTCGCCCACTGGACCACAGAGGTCGTCTGAAAAATTGGAATTTTTCAAAAATTCATACCTCAAAAACTATTTGATTCCGCACTACGCTATTTCATATTTAGGGTTCCTAAATATAGACCTATCTGTAACAAAAGTTTTAGCCGCCTAGCTCACTACACATAAAGGAACTTTCCTGAGCCAAAGCAAGAACATATTTTTTGTCATAAAAAACAAAATAACATACCTACAATCAATACAATACTGTTGACCACGGTGAGTAGAAATCCTGTTACAGCATAGTTTCCTCGCTAATAGGCTTACGTCCGTCCGTCTGTCCAATGTCCATGGCTCTAAGCAGCTGTAACGACAAAGGCATTACAGCTGCTTAGAGCTTACGCTTCCGGAAAACTGAGATTTTGTACAATTTTGTCACATTCTCTGTGAATAATCCTTGCGAACTCTGCCACGTGTAACTTTCACACGATATTTTCTTAAAGCTTTCATTTTTTGCATTCTGTACCTTCAATTACAGGTTTGTTGAAGAAACTTAGGCAGAAACTAACTAAAAATTGTATTTTCTTACGCGTCAAAAATATTTTTTTAAGCAAGTGGAACGAATGCTTTCTTGATAGACAACATCATGATGAAGTCCACGAAATCCGCTTTCGACAAGATCTGCACTAACAGTTATGATGAGCAGACAACCAATACGATTCTCGCTTCGTTTTTCTAGAGTCGTGAAAGAAAATAATCTTTGGAGGACCTTATCCTCGCTCATTTTTTCAGGTATCTCTGGTTTTCATTTCATTGAAGCCTATTTATTAAGAAGAAGAACATTTAACAACCAATACGATTCTCGCTTCGTTTTTCTAGAGTCGTGAAAGAAAATAATCTTTGGAGGACCTTATCCTCGCTAATTTTTTCAGGTATTTCTGGTGTTAAAGTAATTTCATTGAAGCCTATTTACTAAGAAGAACATTCATTTAGGCCAAGTAAGTGCGAGGAACCTGGCATCAAATAAACAGACAATTTAATTCCCAATCCAATGTTAAAAACAAACAATTAATAAAACAGTCCGACGACCGCAAATAACCGCATTACAGTAATCCACCCTCGCGACATCCGTCTCCGCGAAGCACGAGCCCCACACGACACGATTACGCAAGCTTTAGGAACAATGCGAGCGGCCATGGGGCAATAATACGAGAGGACGGGAGGTCGGAGGGCCAAGGGGCAATAACAGAACGAGCTCGTGATTATGACGAGCATATTGCTCTGGTTTTTTATTAACTCACCCTTGAAGGCAATATTTTTCTATTCAAACCCCTTGCAAAGATTTATCAAATGGAAACTGAAAATAAGTGCCTACTTCCTTGTTCCTGTTTTGTTGAAAACTTACTACATTTTGTCCAGTTTAAACGCCAGTCAAATATTCTACCATCCGCTACACTCAACTGAATAAATATATTAGTTGAAACAAATAGAAATGGAAAAACAGTTATTCATTTGATTTTATTAACCATGGTGGGGCAAAATTTTACCTCATTTAGGGCAGCCACCTTTTCTTTCGGTGTTAGAAGGTTTTGTTTTTAGGAAACTATAGTTTTATTTTAAAGAAAAAATCAATTGCATTTTCAGAATTTTGAAAAATTGTACAGTCAGCCTATAAAATTATATTTGCCAAAAAAATTGCCTCATTGAGGGCAGGTGGCTCTCCTCAATGAGGTAAAATTTTGCCCCACCCTATATACTCTGAGGTAAAACGATATAAATAAATAAATAATAACCCTGGACACTATCAGACAGCATCATGTAGCCCCAAACTAAGCAGAGCTTGTATTATGGGAACCACATGACTGATAAACTACATAGATACATTTTTTTGGTAATTACATACTTATTATGCATAGAAAACACCTAGACCCGAAACAAATATTTGCAGAACTTACAAACATATGTCTCGTGGCGGGAATCTACTTAGGTAGGTATGCAATAAAATTTCGCCTGATGCAGGTAACGTAAAGTTTTAGGCCATAGTTTGCCTAAACCAATAAAAATACCTACCAAAGCGAACTGCAAGTTCGCTTTGGTTGTTAACATTTGTAGCTATAGAGCTGTTTTTTACTAAATTCCACAAGACAGAACATTATTAAATCGTAAAACAATGATGTCGATAAAAAACAGGAGGGAGAGTTGATGAGGAGCATACTGCAAGGATTCATCCGCCAGAGGGCCGGTACGATACACTCTAATCAACTCGAATACGGAATACATATCGAGTGATGATAATACGTGATGATGATGATAATACGTCATTATCATCATCATCGGCCTGTAGCAGTCCACTACTGGACATAGGCCTCCTCTAATAAGGGCTATTGCGATCTGTCGGCTCGACGCATCCAGCTTTTAACAGCAGCATTTCGCAAATCGTCACACTACCTTTCCAGAGCAGTACCTACATGGTGCGACAAAATACATGTTTTGATGCCTAAGCCTGTGAAACCTGATGCCATTTTTCTTAGTTCTTACCTTAATATTTATATCAAATCAAAATCTCTGTAATCAGTAAGATCATATCACCACTTGGAATCGTCGGTACAACCAGCGGGTTAAATAAGTGTTGATTTTTACAAGCTTTTATTATGTTACTGAATTTACAACTTTTCCAACACGATCGAACTCGTGAAGAAAAGTGTCTTTTTAATTATTCATACCTACTTATATATAGAGAATAGAAAATATAAAATATTGATAAAGGCAAAATCACATAGTCGGGTTTACCTACTCGTTAAGCGTCCCTTTGCAAACATGTTGATATGTCTCATCTGTACACAGCTCTATGTGCAGCTTATTATGATTTTCCATCTGAGTTTCGAGTGGTTTTATATTGTTCAGCGGAGTGCATTACTCTGTTGGTTCAATATTAACTTAATAATGCAACCGGCTCTGTTATTGTTACGATGTTATTAATTTCAATGAATATTTTATTAGTTTGTGCAGGTATTGTGTTAATTTTATTTAAGTTTGAAGAGTGCTCTTACCTACTACGATAGGTACTTTAAACCTCAATAACTTGAAATTTTGAATAAACAATGTGCAACAACAATAATACAAACAAGAATATTTATCATATGTACCTAACACAAGTTATCATCATCATCATCATCAGCCTATAGGAGCCTACTGCTGGACATAGACCTCACGTAATAAGTGCCATTGCGCCCTGTCATCAGCTCCGACGCATCCAGCCTCTACCAGCTACTTTTCGCAGATCGTCACTCCACCTGGCCCGTGGGCCTATCCTACACTACGTTTGCGGGCCGCGGTCTCCTCTCAAGAACTCACATAAGTTCGAATGAGTAAGGATTTTTCTCCTATACCATAGTCAGTGCCCAAAGCTCTTTATTTAAATTCCTGAAGCGGGAATCGAGAACCTACGCTCCGCTTATCGTAGCTGGTTTCTCATCCATTGACTACATTTTCGCTTTTGTTGCTGTTATTTTCTCATAACACACACCAGCCTTTATCAGTCCACTGCTGGACATAGGCCTCCCCTTATAAAGGGGGATATGCCCTTAATTCCCACGCTGGGCATGCGGGTTGGGCATTACAGTCGATGTGCATCCAAGAACATTTAGCTCTCCTGATCCGGAATGTTTAATTTTTTCACAAAACAGAGTAAAATCCAAAATTTAAACACTGACCAAAACTTTACCCAAACATGCAAGCAAACATGAATACAATTTTACCCAAAAAAAAACCAGATCTAAATTGAGAGTTAACCAAAAGTCCCTCAGTTGCCACGGCAGCCCTCACAGAGTCATGGCAATCTGTTCATACCCAAAATACTTACCTTACCATTAAGCCATCCTCACCGCTTGACTTCGATCAGGGGCGTCACCGACAGTGAGGGCATAGTGTAAACGTGGACGTAATGAGCACATCATTGGAGCTCTGCCGTTGACGGCGACGGATCTGACTCTGTTCATTTGTTCATGTTTTAGTTGGATAGATCAGGTTCAGGTCAAGATAATTTTACAAATGCTTAGGTTTGTACCGAATCATCGTGCAATTTTTTTTACTAGGATAGGAGATTTTAACAAACACTAATTTGATCTTCATTATTCCATTTCATTTATTCATAAATAACTTTACAATAATATTTGGCTAAAAATAAACAAATAGGTAGGTATAATAAAACTACAGACAGATATATATATAAAATAAAATAAAAAACAATTCCAATAAGTCAACTTGGGTAAAGGGCTAACAAAGTCGTAATTATAATATAAAAGAAATTTATGTAGTACTAGACTTGGAATAACATACTTTTTATTCGTTTACCACGCAAGTCAAGCTACTTGTTATGGAGCTACAATAATATTGATAACCCAAAAATAAAAACGAATAAACTATAAAATCACATATATTTTAATCGCGGCAAAACAATATAGCGACGGTTGGCGCACGCACTTCCGGCCAGACAATGCGCGCGCGCACAAAAGCGCAGCGCGATTTCTTCTATTATTTCCTCTAAATAACACACGATAATTACGATCGTGATTGCTCTCAAGTTACTTGCCGTTGACTTCTCACTTTGTCACACACCACTAGTTGTGAGGTAGACAACATTTTGTTATATAGATAATTAAGGTTTTTCTTTAAATTACCACGTAAACCCGCGTAAGACCGCGACTGGAGTATCAACTGTTAATGACACCACTACTTTTTATCAGATCATCATCATTAGCTTCTGGTTATGCTGGAGTTTTTTTTAAAGAATCCTCACTTTAACATTGTCTTAGTTTGGGTGTCAAAGTTAATTTACAGATTTTAATGTAATCTTAAACTATCTTCGAGGTTTCATTCTTGTTACAACTATTAATATAGCACTAATTGCTTCGTGAAAAGTGCTGATAATTTGCGCATTATTTCTAGACCAAGAAAAATAAGGAATAAAATACCCATCCTATTTCGTAAGTTGTTGGTGATACTATCGATTGAGATCTGACTTTCCCACGTTTTCATGGTGTTATATCAGTAAACTAATTTCCACCCGCGGTTTCGGTCATATGGTACCCAGATAAAAAGTAACCTATACCTATTTTATTCTTGGTCTAGAACTAATGCGCCAATTATCAGGTTAGCTCCTTTCAGTAGTTTTAGCATGAAGGAGGAACAAAAATTTCACATCTTTTTTATAATTTTTGCATTGATAATATTAGTAAGATGTAGGATAGGATGAAGCCAAAGTCATGAGCCTCTATATTCAAGTAATAACTTCGACATCATTATATCAGGGCTAAGTACCTAGTTATTGCCGTTAGTAGTAATACTATCTCAAGAATTCTTGTACCAAAAGAATCGGTTCATGCGAACTTTCTTACCTACCCCAAAAGGTTGCGGATTCCTGCCTGCACGCCCGCCGGGTCCAGGCTATAATTTCGACTGTTCATTCAGCAACTGAATGCGCGCACGCAGCATGCACACTCTCTAAATATAATACCTCGCATTAATTTCTAAATAATTGTCGTTCTCAACTGTTCTTTTGATTGACAGTTGACGTTTAAGTATAGTGGTGAGTACGGATTAATGTTCCCAGACTCGCAAATTAAATGAGAATTGCCGAATTCAAATGCAAGGTTTCGGGAATATAAAATTGTCTACAATATTATTATTCTCGATTTACTCTAAACCTATGTTACCTACCCGGCATGTATCTGGACGTCTTTTCTATAGAAAATATTAGTTAGGTACCTAATACAACAAATACCAATAGTTTATTTACCAAAAAGCCTAATACAGATAGGGTTACTGATGGTCCCCGCACGAAGCATGCCTGTATCGCGGGAGGCCGAATTACTAAAAACGATTACATAAACAAAAGAAAAAACACAGAAGTTGTACCTATTTCGGATGTATTCAAAAAGTTAAGACAGTCAGTTGAAACACGTTACTATTCGCTAATAGTAACGTGTTTCAACTGACTGACTTAACTGATTGTCTTCGCTAAGACAGCAGAGATAGGAGCATTTCTTTTGAAAGGAAGCTGGATACGTCGAACTGAGAACGACGCTAGTCCACTCATTGCCTAGGGAAGGCCGCCGTCCTGAAGTAACTGTAATGATATGTTCCCTAAAAATTAAAATAAAACAAATATTTCGATACTTGTGGATTTAATATAATACAAATAAATCACTCATATTGCATTTGACTAATATTTTATACACTACATCACAATTAGCTAACAATTAGAATATCTAACTAAATATACGTACAATTTCATATATAGACATTTATTTACTTATAGATATTTACAATAAACTAGAGTCACTTGCACCAAAAGTTACCAAAATCTCAGGATTAAGAAATGATGTACCAAACGATGCTATCGCGTGGCATCGCATCGTGTATGCATGTTTGTTATGCCTTTCTGTTCAGGAACATTCAGTGGAATGTGACAGAACAGCAAGGCATGACCAGTGGGTCATGCCTAAAGCATGTGTCATCAAAGATTGATTGGCTGGTCGGTTAACCATGGAATCTTTTATTATACCGTTACCGATGACACGCTTCGTTTTTATCCGACTGAAATCCTCTTCAGTCATTACCCAACTGAACTCCTCTTCAGTCAGGTTATGGTTTTAGGGTGCATGTATGTTTGTAATATTATTTGTCGGTCGCTGTAGCCCAAACGGCTGGACAGATTCTGACTAATGAGGTTCCGTTGGATTCGTCTTTATCACGAGAGTGACATAAGCTATATGAATGAACTTCAAAAAATCCAATATGGCGACTGTAAGAAACCATTTTCAATTTAGAATGAACTAAAAATTACTAAAAACTTCCTATCGATGCAGTCGGGTTCTTTTTTTTTAAATAAATACTTTTCTTTGAGAAATAGTAAAAAATCCCAACGAGGCGTCGAAAATTTTACAGATTTTCAAAGTAAGCGTCATCGGTTACGGTATATTATAGAAATCGGCCAAATAGGTACACATCGCCTCAACTAATCAACACTTCTATCGCTGTAGAACGTAATCATACGATAATACCGGCGCGCGGCGCACATTTTAGAAATACTAGAGGAAATTGAAACATCCATAAAGCAGTTATGTTCCTTATTTGCATGCAATATCTACTTACGGATCTATATACCTATGTCAGTGTTTGACAAAACTCAACGCTGCGTATATTGTATGCAAATAAGGAACTGCTTTGTGGATATTTCAATTTCCATTAGCATGTTATAAAATGCTCTCCGATGCTCTCCGACGCACACCGATAGGTGTGAATCGTACATAAGATGGTGGGAAAGTGCATCACAAAACTAGTTTTTCCAGAAAAGGGTTTATTCTTTGGAAAATAAACAAGTTTTGGTATGGCTTACCAATACTTTCTAACACTGGTTTGAAAGCAGTAGGCCCTCGGCCTGATTTTATTAAAAAACATATCTTATTTTAGCTGCAAGCAAAATCTGTATATGTACCTAGGTACTGTAATATTTACTTTAAAAAATTGAAACCTAGATTATACATAATGTATAGGTACTATGCACACAAAAGCCCGAAATATGTATTTGAAAACTTTAGCAGGAGGTCGATTAATAAAGATAATCTACTGAACAATTTTCCAGTATGTACCCTACTTAAAGAACTGTTCTATCAGTACAACATACTATGTACACTACGAATTCTCAAGACTACACCAAAATATACACATTATTTTAATCAAATCCATTTACAAATCCTCGTTATTCGTCACAATCGATCATTTCCCAGGGTCCTCGCGCTCACTCATTGTCCCCGTAGAAGTACCCCGGGGGTCACAATAGCTTCGAGAAGAAGTTGTTAGGAGCCGTCATCCTGGCAGGGTCCAGGATCCTGGGGTACGTGGATCCTAGGAAAGGTCTGAACGCGATCCTGCTGTCATCCACGGGGCTAGTGGGCGCGTCTTGCGTGGAGTCATCCTGGGTATCCATGGAGGAGTCGTTATGGTTGGAGTTGCCTACGCCGAGATGCAGCTTCCTAGTGTGTTTTTTCAGGTCGAAGTTCCGACAGAATCCTTTCGCGCAGATGCTGCAAGTGAACGGCTTCCTCTCGTTGTGCGTGTGCATGTGGAAGGTCAGGTTGTAGATCTGGTGGAAGGCCTTATTGCAGATGGTGCACTTGTAAGCCTTCTCGCCGCTGTGCGTCAACCGGTGGTTCTTGTAGTTGCCCTTCTGGTGGAACCCTTTCCCGCAGAACTCGCAGACGAAGGGCTTGTACCCGGCGTGTATTCTGGCGTGCGTGTTGAGGGTAGAGGAGCGGTTGAAGGCCTTCCCGCACGTGAGGCACTTGTGCGGCTTCTCCGACGTATGTATAATCTTATGCCGGCACAGCGTGGATGCCTGCCGGAATCCCTTCCCGCATATCTTGCAGACGAAGGGCCTGGCGCCAGTGTGGACGGGCATGTGCCTGGTCAGGTTGTAATGCGCGTTGAAGACTTTCCCGCAGTCGCCACAGGCGAAGCTTTTGTTCTTGGCTGGGCTGGTGGAGGGGCCGGTGGTGGAGGAGACAGCTTGGTCTGCCGGCGGGCGGGGGCTCGGTGGTCGCTGGACGGGCGACGGTACTGGCGGCGGCCGCGGTAGTTGTAGCTGATGCGCGTACGTCAGAGATACCAGATCAGGTCCGTAGTATAGGAGGGGATAGTGGGAGAACGGTCTCCTCGCCGCGGGGATGTACTGTTTGAACGCAGAGTCGAGGAGCTGTGCTCCGTACGAGAGGAACCCTGGGGGCGGCACCGGTTCGGGGGAGACGGAGCGCTTGCGGTCGGGCTCCATGAGGCGGGCGATGGAGAAGTTAAGGACGGGGGCTGAGGGGGTGTCAGGGGACTTGGCGCGCTCGGGGGATGACTCCCGGGGGCCCTCGGGCCGGGTGGCAGACTGGAACGGCTGCATGGTGACTCTGTGAACAAGAATATAGTTTTAGCACTTGTTTTTGTCATTGCGTTACCATGGTTTTGAGCAAAAAAACGTCGAAAGATTTTTATAGGTAACTTCAATAACCCTTCAATATTGAATATGCCCATTATTACCCATTTCTATAATTTAAATCGTACAAAGGGTCGGTCGAATCTGTACGTCCCATTTTGGTGGTTTTCCGTGGTTTGCCACGGAGAAGTGATTAACTTAAAGCACCTACACTAACACCTCCAGCCCCGCCCCCGCACATCCCATCATTTGAATACGAAAAGCCTCTAAAAACTCTACCTCAATCAAACTTCACCCTCAGGAGAAGAGAAAGTAAAAAGTAGGAATCGCACGTAAGTGTTCCGCATTGTGCCGGCGTGAGCTCATTGTGCTTGTTTTAAGTAAATTGGAAGTGAGGGCGAGCCTCCGCCGCAGCGTTGTCGGCGACACACGACGCGGTGCGATACGGTTTTGTTATAAAACCTGTACTTTCAAAAGTAGGACATAGTGTAATAGGATCACTGACATAAGGCTAACCAAATTGTTACCTAATTAAGCTGTCAGACATAGACTACTAATGGCATTGAAAACAGTCTTTTTATAAATCTGGCTTCAAATCTTACTTATTTTTACTAATCTTACTTATTATTTATGTTTAGAAATTGTATATTTGCTAGACATCACGAAAATCTAGCTAGCTCACCGGTTATAAATTATACATTATTAGACATTATGCCCCAAATCTTAACAAAAAGCCTGCCACGAGGCGCCATTATCATGCTTTTCCTATAACTTGCCACCGTGTAAGTATTTTTAAGTAGGTATTTATACCAATGCGGCACGGCAATATTCGTATCTGCACCGTACCGCGTGCAATGCAATCGTAGAAATGACTGCGTTTGACGCTTCCCTCCACAATAGTAGAAATTCCTCTTTGTAGTGAAATCGTTTGCAAACATTCTGTGTATAGCACATTCGGCCGCACCCTGTATAGAGTCGGTGAAAGGCTGGTGGTGAATAGGATTCGGCGGGTGGTGAATTAGAGTGTGGGTGGTGAACGGCACGCCTCTATATTTTATTTGACGTTTGTGGTTTGTGGATAAAAGAGACATGGTTTGATTATATAAATTGAAATTACTTACCATCTACCTATCTATTTTGTTAATTGGTCACGAAGAAATATCTATCAGCTATCTAGGCCAATGTGGCTTTATTTCATAAAAAGTTTATTAAAAATAATGAGAAAATAAAAACATTTGAAATAAGTAATGTCATGGAAGACAGAAATATAACAGATTAGGAGTTTTTTACTTTCAAAATAAAAACGCAATGCCATTTAGTTATTTTGTACTGTGGTTTATACCAGCATGTTTTTGTCATTATTAACTAACAATTACATCACTTATTGAAAACTGAATCAAAGCACAACTAAACAGCCCTGCTGCGCCCCACTGGGGTTTTCATCGCACCACGAGTGGCTCCCGAGAATATGCTCGGGTTAATTGGACCCGCTGATCATATTGTTTAATTTCTGGAGCAGCTAAGGGTTGAAAATAAATGTGGTTTGTTTTAGACTAGTATCCACCCGCAGCTTCACTCACGTGGTAGAGAAGCGCCTTTTATAACGATTTTTCTACATGGATAAAAGTAGCCTAGATGCTGTGACTTGACGATATGTTTTTCACAACATTATTCCAATGTGCTGTCTGTTATTGAGGGTCATTAGTAAAGAGATTCAACCAGTGTCTTTCTCTCATAAATTCTCTGCAAATCTATCCGCTTGACTTTGGATACTTTGTCTCTTCAGTCTGGAGAATTCTGGCTTATATGTTCACAAGTAAAGGAAAATAAAGTAAAGTTTTCTTCAATACGTGAAATATTTGTATATGTAATAATATAATAATAATAATATAATATAAATAATAATAGTCATATTCAGATATATGTAATCCATTGGAGCTGTGAAACAATTAAACTGCTAACGTAGTCTAGTCTAGTCAACGCAATCAAAAGATATGACCGTATATGCCACATATTTTGACACTCGCAAGGAAATCAAAACCTTTAGGGTACGTCCCGTTGACCTAGAATCATGAAATTTGGCAATTAATTGTAAAATTATAAATTTGTAGTTACATAGTAACAAAAAAATGGTTCCATACCTACAAGTTTGTACGGAACCTTCACTGCGCAGCAAGCGCTTCAGCAAGTCTAACTGGCACTTGGCCAATTTTTTTTACAATCTACTTTTTGATATGAGTAGCAAGGATGAGTAGCATATTTGCGTAAGCTACCTTAGCGTGGTATCTAATTAGCCTCTCTGAATATAACAAAAACAAATTTATCATTATTATATCATAACATGACAAAGAAAATTTGCCGCAAACGACTCACTCACTGACACTAAATTCGTTTTCGTTTCGGTGATAATTCTGGGGGATGTAGGATGTTGTTAATTTGAACGTTCAATTTTTCAATTAATTAAACGATAAAAAGGCTTTAAAAAACTCAGTCAAACTCAACAAAACACGCAAAGTCGCGGGTGGAAGCCGGGTTTCATAAAAGAACCTTCAAAAAGCACGATTGAACTAAAACGTCATACCCCAGCTAGCAATTAAGACAAGTGGTGCGTGTTGCGGAGAATATGTTCCCGGTGGTAATTGGACCTGCACCGCGGACGCATTGTTCTATTTTATACACACGCCGCCGGCAGAGAGTTAAATATGATAAACATTTTATAACATAAATTTTGTATAGATTTTAATCATTTACCTAGATTCTTCATTTTTAAAGATGGGCCATTTTATAGCTTTTTCTTTCGGAAAGGTATATGTCGTAGGCTTTCACGTAGCCTTTAACATTTTAACTGCGGGAGAGCAGTGCAGTTATTCAGCACTCAAAACGTTATTATACACTAGACACTAGCACGTTGACTGCAAGTGCAGTGCGGTTGTTTATACAGTAATCAAATCAATCTGATGCTAAAGTTGGCCTCTAGGTCGTATGTCAAAAGAAGACTACAAAATTATATTTCTCAAACATGCTTGGAAAATAGAGCATTATTTTGACAACCTTCTTCGAGATACATCGAAATTGCTGAACCGGCCCAATGCAAGCAGCGGCCGGCAAAAGTTGTATGAAAATTCATATCTGTCGTGTTTAACGGCCAAAGAAATTACTATGAAAAGTCTTATCTGTCGTGTTGTTTAAAAATGGGTCTTCGTGATCTTTTACTCCGAAACATGGCAACCAAGGAGGTGGGTAACTAATCAAAGGGTTTATTTAAATTTCAAACTGGCTTGCAAATAGAATGCTGTTTATTGAAAAATGTACAAGTTCTGTCTAGGAACTATTTTGTTTTAATTTCCGCGCATTATTTGAGAAAAGTGCTATACAAGCCTTGGCCACAATTAGGTATTGATGGACTCAAGTATCTCGATCATCACGACCTCGGCTTCGCCTCAGCCCACATTTACACGTTCGTCCATCAATGCCTCTTTTGCTGGCCTCTGCAGTAATGCACTATAATCGAGTCAGTTTAGTAACTGAAAGAGGTATTGTTTCATACAAAAGACTGCAACGCACACTTGCCGTAGCAGCTCGTAGCAAGCGCTACGAATCATTTAATGCTAATCATAATCATCACGTTGACTATCGTTATTACGTACATAAATATATACCAACTTATCTTTAGTTTTCCCTTTGTACCAATGAAGTATAATAACTTAGTGCTCGGTTGCTGTTGGCGTTGTAGCTGCTGTTAGCTAATACAAAATCGACGTTTGACAGCAATAATCGCGAAATTTACGCCTGTTGCAAATCTATCGCGAGAATCGTAATCAGCCTGCCGACCAAGTGCATATTTCCTATAGATACAAACCAATTATACTTACAACAAACAGAGGTGGTGCGACTAACTCGACGTTTTTTCGGTATGAGAGCGGAGCCTCAAGATCTTAAAATGTCGAAAGAGGGAAGGAAGGCCTTTGCCCTGCTGTGGGATCAAACAGGCTTATAAGATAAGAATATAGGTAATTCATTAACGTATTGCTCGAATTTTGATTGGTATAGGAGCGCGAATGTATACATACACCTTACCATACATCATACAACTTTAAAGAAACTGATATACACCGCAAAATCGATGTTATTTGAGTTACTGATGGCTGAGCTATGCCTATGGGACAAGTCAGTGAACTACATAATCGATTAATTTTAAATTCTGCTCCACTCTGATTAATATCGTCAAAATAAACTTAGCAAATTCACAAAAATAAAAGGCACAATCGGAACCGGAAGTCAAAATACTAACTTCAAAATAACGGTCGCCATTGAATCGAACATTTTGTTTGTTTGAAAACAATCGTTGGCTCCATTGTATTAGGGAGTTTGAGTGTGTATTGTCGACATATTGCACGCACCTGGTTTCACATGAGGTAGGCAGAATTAAAGAAAAATTTATAATTTTATGTAACTATCATCGACATCATCATCTCGGGCTGGTATCATCAACTGTAGGGTATAGGCCTCCCTTGTTTTGGTTGGCCTCCTCGGTCCTGTGTTCTCTCATCTCAGTGTGATTTTCGTTATAGCGTTAGATATCTTTTTTATTTTATTTTTTTTTATTTACTAGCTGCGCCCCGCGGCTACGCCCGCGTGGTGATTTATGTGTCAAAATGTGTTTCATTATTTATAAAAAGGTTTATTTTTACCACGTTTTACGCGGAATAAAAATTACTAACATATTATTAATGCATTACCTAGCATACCCGTACCCGTTTCCGTTCCCGTTCCCACTCTCACTCCCTTTTTCGTTCCCGTTTCCGCTCCTGTTCACGTTGATCACCAATTCAACAGCCGGTTAAGTATCATAAATTTTAATAAACTTACCTAACTTGAGAAATGATTGGTTCGCCATACAAACTTTCATCCCCTATCATACCCTGTTCAGGTTTTATTTTCGCTACAAAAAGTAGCAAATGTACTTTTTAGGAATCAATTTTAATTAACTTTGCAGACGTATTGTCTGTCGATAACCATTATCGATACCTTAGGGGTTGAATTGCGAAAAACCCTGAAACAGGTCATTTATTTCTAGAGGAGAGATTCTGTGCAATATTTCAAGTCGATTGGTTAAGACTTTTTTTTCCCATACAAACTTTGCCACCCCGTTTACAACTTTAGAGAATAATTTGTCAAAATTAGATAAGCCTATGTGTTATTTTGGCACTGAAACTATCTACATACCAAATTTCATCTAAATATGTTCAGTGGTTACGGAGATACGTGGTAACAAACATTCACACAGACTTTTGTTCCCCGTACAAACTTTGCCACTCCCGTTTAAAGTCTTAGGGGTTGAATTGCGGAAAATCCTGAAACACGTGTTCATTCATTTTTAGTAGAGAGTATCTGTGAAAAATTTCAAGTTGATTGGTAAAAATTTTTTTTGTTCCCCATACAAACTTTGCCACCCCCGTTTACCACTTTAGAGGTTAATTTTTCAAAATTTGATTATATTTTGTGTTATTCTGACACCTAAGCTATCTACGTACCAAATTTCATCTAAATTTGTTCTGTGGTTACGGAGATACGTGGTAACAAACATTCACACAGAATTTTGTTCCCCGTACAAACTTTGCCACTCCCGTTAAGTCTTAGGGGTTGAATTGCGAAAAATCTTTAAACACGTGTTCGTTCATTTTCAGTAGAGAGTCTCTGTGCATAATTTCAGGTTGATTGGTAAATATTTTTTTTTGTTCCCCATACAAACTTTGCCACCCCCGTTTACCATTTTAGAGGTTAATTTTTCAAAATTTGATTATATTTTGTGTTATTCTGGCACCTAAGCTAGATAGCTTAGGCGTACCAAATTTCATCTAAATTTGTTCAGTGGTTACGGAGATACGTGGTAACAAACATTCACACAGACTTTCGCATTTATAATATTATTAGGAATTAGGATTACGATAAGCTTCCGCCTGCGGCTTCGCTCGCGTGGTACCGGGATAAAAGTAGCCTATGTGTTAATCCAGGTCACAAACTATGTATATCCCAAGTTTCATCCAAATCCGTTCAGTAGTTTTCACGTGAAAGAGTAACAAACATTCATCCATATATACTCACAAACTTTCGCATTTATAATATTAGTGTGATAGTGTGATGTGAAGTGTTAAGTGTGATTTAGTAAACAAACAAACAAGGAAATAATTTATACAATAACAAGAATAGTTTAGTTCTAGACTGTTGCCCTATAAGGAAACAGCATGAGTAGTGTCGCAAGCTACGAAATATGTTTCCCCTAAAAAGGGTCCTAGATAGACATTAATATCATGATGTTCCCTATCTTTGTTTAGTAATGGATGACATCGAACATAACAGTTTTTGAAAATTCAGTCACAAATAACATCTTTGTCGACTATAAAATTAGTACTTTTTGATTTTCGTTTTCGATAGTTGAAGGTAACGAAATCTCTCAATTTTTCTCGAGGGAAAAATATAAGGAAAGGGTGGAAGAGAGGACTAGGAATAAGCTTCATGACCCAGATAAAATATTATTTGAGGGCTACAAACAAGTGGTACACTAAAGTATAAATATATAATAAATAAATAATGCGGGACGTAATCACACAGCATCATGTAGCCCCAAACTAAGCAGAGCTTGTATTAAGGGAACCAAATGATTGATATACACTACACTTATATTTTTTTTTGTAAATTCATATATATATATATATATATATATATATATATATATATATATATATATATATATATATATATATTGATTGCTATTTCTTAAGTTTCTAGACTAAGTAAAATAATGATTTCTCCAAAACATTGTAGAATGATTACCGAAAACTTTAAACCAGAACATAAATTGAGAAAAAAAAAACAAACAATATATTATTTCTATGTTTAGCAGCGGTTTAGCCGTAGTCATATAGAAGCATTTCCTAATACTTACTGCGTCGATCCCACCTCGCTACCCTTCAGATAAGAGCAACCTATCTCCACGATCCCTTTGTCATCACCAGTCAATATCATAATGACCCTCTCGACCTATCAGTTCGCGCGTTATCATCGCAATCGCATCAAATCTTGTTCAGCCTCTTCAAAACTCTTTAGATAATTAACTGATTAGGCATGCACATCTAATATCTTAAATCTTAGGCGTTAGAGCTCAAAATGCTTTAATGATAATTATTTAAGTCAGCATAAAAGCTTTTGTGGTTATCAAAACTAAAATGGGTTAATATATCTTTATTTGGCGCATTTTTCTTTGGCTGACATGTCAATTTTATGCAATATTGCTTTGAGTAGTATGAAGTGTGAACCTTACCCCCTACCTTTCGGGAATAGAAATAGAAATAGAAATAGAAAATCTTTATTGTCATAGGTAAAAGAAAAATACAACAGCTTCAGTTAAGTGCACAGACCATGACTCGTCAAATTAGTTACAAATAATATGAAGATCATTAAAATTGAATATAGTAGTTAAAGGACTTATCTACTGAGATTTATTCAGAACTCTATGAACATCAACGGGTAGATATTTCATCCAAGTTCCGATTTAAATAATCGAGAGGACAATCGAAGTCTCTCAACGTCTGTCGCGTTGACATCTGTCAGCTCAAGACGCCATTACCGTCCCATTTGGCGGGAAATCGGAATCGAATCATTAATGTTCCCGACACTCGTCACGTAATCCTTGCTTACAATCCATATTGCTGCACCTTTCTAACGTAGAGAGAAGTATATATGCGTCCCTTTCTCAATCTGAGGTCATTAGGAACGGCCAGCTGTGCTTGAGCTGCAAATGCTGTCAAGGGTAAGGGTTGCCCTTTGGCGTGAAAGGTCAGGCTGTTCTGGTTGCTGATGGTAATTCTGTGGGGTGCTATGGGGTCGTAATCGCTTGTTTTGAGATTGGACGGTTTATAGATTTGTGGTGTTGTAATTGGAAATCTATTATTGGAATGAGAAATTGTTTATTTTGTGATAGCACGCCAAGCACCCCAGCAACATGGCTGTTGACAGAAACAATTAATGATATGATTTTACTTATGTAGATTATAAAAGTTGCCGTCGTGTAAGCAACAACGTTTTAAATTTTTATCCTAAAAACACCAACTCATCATGTTAACTCATTGTTTTAATTTAGAACGAATGAGCTATACCTAAGTAGGTAGTTATAAAAAAGGTAAAAAGGTACTATATAAATAGGGTATATAGGCACATCACAGGTTCCATAAAAAACTTGTTACCGAGGGATGGTACTTTTCCCACAATAATAAAAAAAAGCCATCCTCACTCACGATTACTTCCATTTAAAATTAATACTTTCGTCCACACATTAGTTCTCACTCACATCCATAAGTTGAGGTAGAGTCAGCAAGAGAATCTCTTGATAGTTTAAAGGCTTAATACCTACTTAGGTTAGATAAGGTACGAATAGGTACTTAAAATATTTAAGAACTTAACGCAAATAAAAAGTAGAAGTTTGTCTGCATGTATTTTGTCAAAAGTACATTACAATATAAAGGAAAAACTGGGAATCATGGGTAATGATCATTATTAATTTATAACCTTATTATATATTTAAAGAAAAAATGATTGAAAATATACTTACCTACTAATAATGACATTCAATACCGTGGTAGAGACAAGCATTATTTTAAACTTGCCGTCATGTAGGTACAAATAAATAAAACCCAGTACGTCCTGCTTATGTTGACTGTATTAAACATTTCGTGTATGTATGTGAATATTTTTTTAAATATAATAAAAGCTACCGGATGTGAGAATCTCTTTTGGATGTGTTGGGAAGGAGCCATCCTCGCTTGTAATTTTCGCCCTGAGTCGAAGATTGAAGTCGGTTTTCGTTTTTTTGATTATAATTCCAATTTATATTTACGGAGGTGCTTTTTTATTTTTCCCCTTTTAATCGCACATGGGCTGATCTGCACATACGTACCATTTTTGTCAGTCATACTTAGGAGTTAGGACATACCTACCTACTTACTACGTTTTTTAAATCCAAGAAAAACTGCGATTATAATTATTTCCCCTTGAGTCTACGCAAGTCTACACAAGTCTACGCAAGTCTACTTGGTTAAAAATAAGTTACAAATTCTGAGGCCTGACCCAAGTTTCTAAAGTTGGAAGAAAGTAGATAAATAATAGGTATAAAAAATCTTTATGAGTTTTTTTACTAAAACTGGTAGACGGACAGGCGGGCCATCTGATTGAAGGTGGTCACCCACGGACACCTGCATCACTAGAGGCGATACTTATGCACTGCCGATCCTTAAGGTGTTGAAATACCCGCCTTTTCCACAGCTTGCACGTACGTGGAAGGAAAGATCGTGAAAAGCATTACAGTTGAGGAGAACGAACCATCCAGGTGCTGCGGTTGAAGTTATGCTTAGATACATACCTACTTATCAGAAATGAATAGCCCAAAACCTATAGCTTAAATAATTTTGACAGCTTTCCACCTCACCAATTTTTAAATTGCATTCACAATCCCATCATAATCAAAATATAGCAAAGAATTTAAGAAATCTGTTGTGACGTCGAGAGGCGAGTGCAAAAAATATGACGGCCTTATTTGATATTAATTTTGACGTTTGTCGTTTTAAAAGGGGAGGGTTAAAAGGGGAGGGAATTTCGTGCTGCGGCGATTAAATAAAGATTAAAAAACACTTTTAAACCTTCTAGATCTTGAATAGGTATAATGGCATTGCCCCGATTTCAGAGTTTGATGCTAAAAGGGACGCATCCAAGTATCATGGACCATTATTGCCAAATGGCTCCTAAGCAGACGTGCCTTCACGCAAACTCGCAAAACTATGAAAAAGTAATGTGACAAACTGCTACATAGTTGTTTGTGTTGTGACCGTTAATGCCCTTTTGATCAAATAGCCGTTACCTACTCGTTAGTAAATTTATTGATGAATCGTCACTGATAAAATTTAATTTAGATGAAAGTATTTTGACAAAACGTCGTGAACCTCCAAGGGATGCATGGAATCTTTGCTTAAATCAGTCAAACTCTAAAGGTTGTTTTGAGCAGTATTTTCTCGGCAATACGAATGGATCAATCTGGAGTATTTAGTGGAGCTCAATTGCTCCTTATCACTCAATATTGTAGTTGGTAAACATTTTGCCAAATTGATGCTTGTTGCAGTTGCTTGATATTTGGTTACGTCACACCTGACCATTATTGCTTGTAATTGAGCAATTTTTATTGCCCCATGTATCGCTCCTTTAGATCATCGTTCAAAAGTACCTACACCGGGTGCTCCGTCCGCAAGAGGTGCTATGATCTATGGTTCCGGCGGAAGTGATCACACCTCATTGTCGAAAACGCGGCAAAAAATGCAATCTTCGGCGTGTGTCACTTTCACTGAGGATTACGGGTAATTTGGAAGCGTTTAGGAATTTTGTGTTTGCGGTTGGAAGGAGCGCAAAAAATCCTTTGAAGTAAAGGACACCATTCAATAATTTGTACCTACCTGTCTAGGTATTTCAATACTAACAGTTTTTTAGAACTGAATCATAGTTTCAATCTGATTGAATTTATATCAGATTTTGCCCGCGGCTTTACATGCATAAAATAAATATTTCTATCCCTCGGGAACAGTATAGATTACTTTTATGTTTTTTGTCTGGATGAAAGGTACCAATAGTCCAGGACAATTAGGGGTTTCATCTCGGAATGTGAGATAGTCGGTTATAAACTTGTAATAAGCCTTTATTTTGGCACCCTAAAACTTGTCTCAAAACATACTTATCGTAGGGTGTTAGCGACTACAGATATTCAAAGGTCCAAAGGTCAAAAAATCTATTTATTGCAAATATCTTTTTTCCTATTGGTTTTATGCTATTTAATAAATAAATATGCTATTTTGTAAATTCTCTACAACTTTTGTTTAAACATTTTTTTTATATCTTGAATGAACCATTTTCGAGCTAGAGCATAAAACCCATAGGAAACAAGATATTTGTAAAAAATAGATTTATCAATATTGTAAGTTCGTTACATTGCTTTTTTTCCGCACAGGCAACAGAAAAATAAAAATAATAAGTAGAATAAAATTAAATAAATTTCAAAATAAAAACGTACCTATTTATTACCTATTTATTTTTCATAATCAGGATTTCAAGAATTTAACCTTACATATACAATAGAACCACAGTTGACAAGTGGCTGATTTACCCATAACATTACAAAATATAAAAAAATATTGATATATCTCGGTTCTCAAGTGGTTGATTTGCCCATAACATTATAAAATATAATTAAATCACAGTAATTATGTATCACATTTAAAAAAAATATTACTTTAATTAAGGTAATAATTACTATTCTAAGTGGCTGATTTGCCTACAACTACATAAATTATACAAAAATAATAATTAGTTATTTACATAATGCAATATATTGATTGGTGATGTTAGTTTATATGTTTCTAAAATGCTGCATTACATTAGGTACACAAAGTTCCTTTAGAACTTCAGCCAGAGACCTGCGGGATGATTAGCTAACTCTGTTGCAATCAGAATTGATTGACACCGATCCTGTTTTTACACATATATCAATGTCAATGCAAGTCTGTATGTTTTTACAAACTTTGAAATTTTATCCGTCGAAAATAGTCAAATTCAATGAACGTCAATTGACAAACTGTCACAGTTTGTTAAAACAGGATCGGTGTCCATTATTACTGTTTGCAACAGTAATGTTATCATTTGCCTGAGGCTGAAACAGTTTTAGATTTTTTTGAACTTTATCTTAAATTATTTATTTTAACTAATAAATAATTTAAGATAAAGTTAAATAATTCAAGAGGGGCAATTAAAATTCATGGTAAACCCAACCCATGTTCATCAGTAAAACTGCGATCACACATCAATTCCACCGTAATAGAAGAAATAAATAAATAATAAAAATAAAATAATTTACAATTTATTTTGTATATTTTTTTGCACTCTCCACTGAACAAATTATGAAAGGTGAATGAATAATGTGAGGTAAAGGAAACATGAAACCTTATAATAATATGAAAAAGTACTATAAAAGGTCCTCTAGCGCCAGTACATAACTACCTATATTTAGAGGCTTGCGTTACTGTAACAGTATAGATGTTATAGAACTGATTATACACGCTTGATCACACTGCTATTACTTTGTTATAACACTAAAAAGAAATATAAATGCGCCGATTTCTAGCAAATATAATTTCCTTACGTGTTTTATAGGACCAAAAAGAGTGTTCTACAAAACGTTCTATGGTCTGTTATAGTTACAACTAGTTTTTGTTGCGACTCCTTTAGTAACGATAAGTAGTGACGATAAGTTTAAGTAATGGTTCTATTGTACCTACATGTAGGTATATTGTAAATAAATAAATATTGTTAAACGTAACCTCTGTAATAAAGCTTATTATAAAATTTCTGATTATTTGGATTACAAAAAAGCTTGGGATGAAACTGTCTCCAACTCCCTCAAAAACAATGTAATATATATAATAAACTTTGTAAAAAAACAAGACTTTAAAAAAAGATAAAGCAGAGTTTCTTGCCAATTCTTCTCTGTTTGGACACAATACGAATTGGTGTAAATTCATATTTATAAAATTGACGTTTCAATACTGTATGTGCTTATTGAATAAACTTATTTTGATTTTGATTTTTGATTGCAATCAATTACCTATAGAACCTTATAAACCGTCCTAATACTTTTTACGCTGTCAATTTAATTTCCACCTCGACGCTTCCTCACAATCACTAGGGTGCGATAATCCTGGCGAACCCTTTCACGTGTCCTCCCCTAATTAGCGGACAATCGGGCAGCTCACCTGATGTCACCCCCGGGGTTATTAGATTAGCTCACTCTGAGGTGCGGGGGTGTAAGTAATTATATTGCAGGGGTTAAACGAGCTATGAGTATCACCTACGTGTAAAAAAAAGAAGTTGCATTTCCTAAACTTTCGAAAATTGTTACTATTTACTTTAGGTATTATGTGTTGTTAATTGTTACTATTTACTATAGGTATTATATGTTATTTACCTAGTTAACATATGATTAGGATCTAGACCTTTACCTCATAATTTTTTATCGAATCTACAAGATTTTCATATGCATAATAAGTGATAATACACATAATAAACTGTACACCTACCATAAGACGTTAACATGATAATATTTTTAATTTAAAAAATGCCTAATTATAAATTCAAAATCTTATCATCTTCTATGCAACTGTCAGGGTCCATTCTAGGTACATACTTATGTAATTTAAACTTTAAATAAAAACTTTTTCATCCCCCCCATCTTGGAAAGATGTTGGAAAGAGTATTTTTGCTCTTCAATATCTGAGTGCAAAAGCCGTTATTTTGCTAGATGATGAATTAAATTGAATTAAGAACATCATGTGCACTAAGTAAGTGAATTTAAACCTATTTACTTCTACCTCCATGGTTTTAATTTGTTAAAAACTCAGACTGAGAACCTTCTTGGTGTACTTTTTTTGAAAATTTAATGGCCTTATAAAAAATTGTCAAAAGATAAACGATGCTTAAACTATTGCCGTCTCTTACCGTTGGATAATGACAAACAGTGACAGGGCTAACTTTAAGCAATGGTTAAATTTAAGTAGCGTTTATAAGTAAGGGTGTAAATGTGTAGTTTATTACCAGCATTGAGTAAATTATACTATTAATTACCAGAAGATAAAAAAGATCTGAAAAAGAAAAAAAAACCCACCTCTTTGGTTAAACTAATGTTATTTTTTTTTGCATTTAGTTATTTCCTCGCTGAGGTGGGATGAAGAAAAGTTAGTACGTGTTGCACTCGAGTGCAAAGATTTTTCATCTGGTGTTCTTTTGATTTCCTCGCCAACTCTCAGGCTTCTAATATTTTATTCACTCGCTATACTTTATTATTATACCTTCTTTCTTGTCGTTTTCGCGGCTTATTCAGCATATGTATTGATTGACTACAGATCACCATAGTATCTCCATAGTAGTTCCAGTGGGTAATGCCGACTAGACAGAGAGGATAGTGTTAGGGTTTTTGGACAAGCCTACTCTATGCTACCATGTCCTGGGCACTGCATCCCGGTCAGTGAGTAAAATATATCTCATTTGGCGCTTTAAAAATCATCTGAATCCAGATTACCTACCTACTCATTGTTTAAAAGTCATCAGCATACCTAAATTTATTATTTTACCTACTAGCGGATACCTCGAGTAGGTACTCAGGTAGGCTAGTGACGTGTGCTACTCATGTGCTACTACGCTAATAAAAGAAAAATATATAGGTACTAGGTACCTAATTATTTTACTGATCTAAAACCATCATCGTATTATTTTGCCTTTCGAATGAAACCGGATCGGACACCACATCGGTTGGATGATTTCTTTCAAAAAAAAAACAATCTAATCTATGAAGATAGAAACATCTTTTGTGTTTTTATGAATTGCAACTTAGGTACGTAGGTACCTAATTCCTGCTTGTTCGAGAGGATCGTTTATTTCGCACTCCATGTTTGTCTGTCTGCTTACTATTAAGGGTTGACACCCTAAACAACAGTTACAATCAGTTCCGGCTCGCGGTCCGTCGCCTTGTCAACATCGTTACCTACAGTGCCGCTCGGGAATAGAACCCCGACTCATCACCGAGAGCCAATATTTGTTGTTTATAATTTAAACTTGAGTCTAGGTAATTGAGGCTGTCAGTCCTGATTGTTTGTCGCTAAGCCATGTTAGAAGTCTCCACTATGACTGACACTGAGTAGGTAAGTGTTTTTTTTAAGCTATTGCATAGCTTCTATCGAGGGCCTTGAGCGCGGGGACCGAATCCAGAAATTCCGTAACGAAAAAAAAAACCTCACGCTCCCCACTCCGACGGGCACGGAGGTGTGGCTTGAAGGCCGTGCATTGTCTAACGTCGTTTCTTTTCGGCAGTCTTCGACACGGTGTTTGTGTGCGTGCAACTAGACGTATTTTTATTTTATAAAAGAAATAAATTTGTTTTCTTATCGGTCACCACGCTCAAAAAGTATAACTTGAATTAATATCTAAGAAAAAGAAATACTGCATAAATAAAATAAATAAATAATTATAATTGCATAAGTTGATACAAAATGCTATGCAATAGCTTTACCGCGGCAGTCCCCGAGTGCCACACGTCTTTTTTTTATCATACCGAAGTGCTTTATCTATGTTAATGAGAGAAACAACAGGACAATTCAACGGGTCATCATCAAGTAACAGATCCGCTGCTGAACACAGATCTCCCCCCAGGGATTTCCACGACGAACGATCTCTTCCCATCTATTTGCAATCTTGACGATATCTTTGGTCGCTCCATCTGATGGGGACGGGTCCTCCTACACTTCGTCTTCCAGAGCGCGGACATCGTTCCAAAACCATTCCCCAACCGTTAACGGTTATACGAGCTGTCATGACTTGCCTAAGTTGAGTGTCAATAAGTATGCTCTACCCATTCAAGTGTATCTATTTATTAAAAAAAATCCAAATGACGTGATTAATTTAATCTGTTATTAAATTTCTGATTATTTATAATATGACAAAAAAGCGAGGGCGAGGAGGACAAACAATGGGAGGGAACTGTCTCCCCTTCAAAATAGTTGAATAAATATTGTAAAAATGACGTTAAAAAAATAAACCTAAGCCTAGCAGAGTTTGTGGCAAATTCTTCTCTGTTTGGTCGCGTTACGAATAGGTGTATCTACCTAAATTATAAAAACATTGACCATTCAAATTCATACTGAATAAAAATAATTTTACTTTTAAGAAATGATATTTCCCGTATACAAACAACGACAAAACCGTAAAGTATTGTCGGTTGAGTTAAAGAAGATTCAACCATTTCACTCACACTTTTAAATATCATGGAACGGAATAGAATTAATGTGTTTCCTGTTTGCAAACATCGCACAAAGAATTATTTTTGTGCGAACATCACTTTCGGTTAACTTGAGTCGCAGTGGAGGCGTCGTCGGAAGGATTACCCGACAATTAGGGATAATCGCGAGATTACGGGATTACAACTCGGAAGTTTAGAGTTTTAAGAAGTGTGAGGATTTGTCGGGACTCGGGACAGTCAAAGGATGATACATTCAATAATTTTGGTTTCTTGTTGACCATTTAATTCTGAAGGATAAGGCTTAGTTTAAATTGATATGTTTATAGAGGTATGGAAGGAGAAAAATATATTACCGACCTATGCCGACCCTACATAACGTGTGTTAAGAGTAGGGAGGTGAGGATGAGGACATGAGGATAAATGATGATAGGTAAGTAGGTCGACTGGGAGATGTTACCTACTCAAAACATGGCAGGTTTTACGTGAAATTTGAATAAAGAGATTTTCTCTAAAATGAGTACCTACCTACCTACCTATCTAGATAAGGTATGGTTTTCGCTGTAGGTAGGTATAGGTAGCTATTATGTTTTGCTGTAGGTATAGTACCTATAATGAGCCCAACCCGCCATATAGACTCCACAATAACCTTTTTATTACTTATTTTAGGTAGGTACCAACTTAAATTGTCAAACCCCAAAAATAAAAATAAATTAGCCCTACCATATACAAAGTATAAATTAGTTAGAACAGGCACACATCATATGGCAATTCAAATATTTAATAAGGTACCTTCACAAATTAAAAATATTGAAAAAGACACTCTTTTCTATAAAAAACTCAAAGAGTTTCTAATAACTAACTGTTTTTACAATTTGCAGGAATTTTTCGAATATAAGGAATAGTTATAAATAAGCATTACTTCGTTATAAGGTCTTAAACCAACTGTGATATTATTTTAATTTAGGAAACCTCTGTCATTTAAAAATTAAAATAGATTTGTCTGTCTTAATGTAGTATGTGATACTAACTAATTATAACTTAGTAATAATATAATATAATTTAAGATAATAATAATTTATATAATTTAAGATAATATTATTATTATACTATATGTAACTTTATAGTTTATATCTAGGCTTAAACTATTCTGTTGAGAACCTAACTATTGTAGTGCCCCAACGGGGCTCATGTTGCGGACCAAATTTTATTTAAGAACACCTTGTACTGTACCACATGAAACAATAAAGAATATGATTATGATTATGATATGATTATGATTATGATAGCGTGGCGTAAAATTTTACCTAACATTTTACTCACTTTCTGAACAGATATTTTTTCTTAAATAGGTAAGTACCTACCTAAGTTCACATCGCAAGAGGACATCGTTTTAACAAAATGTTAACAAATACCTAAGGCAAAATTCCTAAGTATACCTAAGTATGTAGATTAGATACTAAAACTAAATGAGAGAACTAAAAACAAAAAATCCACCAAACATCGGTGATTTTGGGTTGAATGAATGGCCTAAATATTGATCTCATGTTCGTACTTAGGTACCTACTACTTAGGAGGCAATTACCTAGGCCTACTTGGGAAACCATAAGACAAGCAAAAATATAGGTAAAGTTAAAAAGTAGTCCTAAATGAATGCCTTGAGATGCGCCGCAATATAATTAAAAATAAAATGCGAATCTTTTAAGACAATTGAGTCTCTATTACTATAAAAAATATTTTAAGATCGCATACCTACCTAAAGTATGGATACTAACCGAACATAGGTACACATGTCCTACATGTCTGTCATTTTTCTGGATGTGTAAGTGTGTTCAAAGCATTTTATTTTGTAAAAACAGGAAAGTTATTATCACCATTTCAATATTTTTTTAGTCTCAAATTCATGATTAAAATACCTGCGTTACTTAAAACAAAAAATCTAGACTACATTGACCATAAAAATAAATCATCACCAACCTTGAATCATCCAATCACCAACCACACACAAAAAAGCACATCACGTTCATTGCACTAAAACTGAACCGAAAACGGGCCAGGCAAAGATGGCGCGACGTTCCAAATTGGTGTGACGGAGGAAAGGCTCGCGGCAAATACCCTCCCCTCCCGTTCACGTCATAAACCTACAGAACCCACTTTAATCAACACTATCTATGAATCTGTGGCTACCACGCAATTTATAACGAACCCTAACATATAAGCGCAACAGCACATATTCCGATGGCACAATTGCTCCCATACTCCCAGATAAGACCATTTTTATGGAATAGCCATATTGGATCTAAATCGTAGAATCATATAGAGCTCAGTTTGCTGTGGTGGGTAATAGGAGCGGTGTACGGCTGGGTATGGTTCCCGCCATTCGCAGCCGAGCGGGAAAGGGCGGTCGGGTTCAATAATTCAGGATGGACCAACAGGAGCAGACCTCGCCCCAGTGTTGCCCACTAGCATTCGAGTTTGATGTTAATATTATTTAGCGAACAAACTGGTGAGATTCTGAAATTGTTGAGCAAATTATTGTGGTATTTTGCTGAAGTTCGTGTTACAGAATTCATTGTAGGGCATGCATAATGGAGGATGATCTACCTATTGTATGGAAATAAGGTAAGGAATAATAAGAAAGGAACGCAAAAATGGTAGATTATTGGTTTGTATTTAAATACATACATTTCAATTGCATTCGCTTGGAATTGGAACTGCTCCAAAATCAAATGGTTATACATACATGATGGAGGATGATCTACCTATTGTATAGAAATAAGGTAAGGAATAATAAGGAAGGAACGCAAAAATGGTAGATTAGTGGTTTGTATTTACTTACATACATTTCATTTGCATTCGCTTAGAATTGGAACTGCTCCAAAACCAAATGGTTATAGTCAAGATGAAATATTCCCAGAGTAGGTGAACACCTACTTTATGATTGTCATTTTTGTCTTTATACTTACACTACCTAGCACGTTGACTACTGGCCTCGGTCATGACATAACTCTCCGCGCCATGGTCAAGGCACTGGAAGTGTAGAAAATGGAGGATTGTGTTATTCAGCACTCAGTTAGGACAGTTTGTTCAAGCCTACCGGGGCTCTGGTAGCCGGCTGATTGCGGCATAGCATAGCCTTACACCGGCACAGCTAAATCCCCTGGCCGCAGACGGGCAGCAGCGTCAGTGGTGTGAGAAGTTGTGACTTACGTACTACGATCCCCAACCCGCATGTCCAGTGTGGAGATTATGGGGATATCCCCTATATTAGGGGAGGCCTATGTCCAGCAGCGGACTGATAAAAGGCTGGTGTAGAGTGTGGTGCAATGGTGCAAGTTTGATAGATTTAGCCGTTAAATTGTCATGCTGGCTACATTGCCTCGCCCCTCCCCTGCATATAATATCACGCTATCTCTTTCAGTTCCGTTGCGCATTTCGTTCTGCCTCGCTCTTTCCCGCGGTTTAAGTGTACCTGCGTCTCGTTCGCACTCATTAGGCGGGCCTTGTTGCGTGCATTATGCAGTATTTGACGAAGATTATTTTGACATTTGCGCAGTCAGTGTAGAGTAGTGAGAGTTCAGAGATGCACCTTACCTGACATAATTAGGTAAACAAGGAGTATGTACTTACAAATTATTAAACAAAAATATGGTAATTATGTAAGCTTCTTACCTACGTTGACTGACTGACAATAAATAAATTGTGCTGGACTATCACACAGCATCATGTAGCCCCAAACTAAGCAGAACTTGTGTTATGAAAACCACATGATTGATATATTACATATATACTTTTTTTTTGTAAATACATACATAATCACACATAGAAAACACCCAGACAGTTAAATGAGAAATGTATTATGTTGAGAAATGTTTATTTCCATAGAGAAATTAAACGCTACATTAGATTTATTTGTATCAATCACCTTAGATAGGAAGTAGGAAAAATAATTTCCACAAATATGATATACCTAGGTACTTGTTTTTAGAAGAAGGAAACGAGAATTCGACGACCATTACGTTTCGGTCAAGATATGAATGAGTTGGAAGAATATGTACCTAGGTAGGTAGCAGGGTTGTTACGGATGCGAAAATTTTGACATCCGCGGAAGCGGATGTGGATGCGGATTATTAGAGATTCACATCCGCGGATGCGGATTTCGGGATTTTTTAGAAAAAACAAAGTCTTATAATATTTATCGTATCCAATCAAAACAAAGTTTGTAAAAGAAGATTGTATATCCAATATTCCGATACACTGCATCTTCCTCTTTTCATTATTTGCGCTTTCGAACAAAATAAACTCCTCTTGTGGTGTTGGTAATTGGTGGCGACATTTTAACTAACTTTTTCACATAAATGTTGAATAAACAAAGTAACCGAACACTGTAATTGATACACGATGGGAATCACGTCGTTACTCGTTATCAAAACAAAGAAAACCTGTAAGATCTTGTCACCAATGTGGACCTTCCTATTGGTCAGTTAGCGAACGAAGATAGCAATGATCATACACGCATCCTGACTTGTTGCCGTTATGAATCCGCATCCGTAAAAAAACTGCGCAATAATTGATGCGTATGCAGATGTCTAAATTAATGCGAGTATTCCGCATTTGCGGATGCGGATGCGAATATCCGCCCCTGGTATGTACTGCCTACGTTCCTACGACGGTAGCTTCTTCTAGCTTTTAACTAACTTGTGGTTTAAAAGTACGTAGGTAGGTAATTGTGTTGTCTCTTTCTCATACTTAATTTTCTCATACTTTTTTTTCTAAATACATGAAAAAAATCCGAAATCGCTTTAGGTAGACCTACTAATTTTAGACCTGCAAAATAAGTTTATTTTCAGAGAATGCAGAACCGCCAGAATCACTTGTCTTATGATTTGAATAGCAACAATATATAATAGTCATTCGAACAGTTGCCGGGAAATTATCTGGGGGCCAGTGCGAGTTTTTTACCAGCTCGATCGCGTTTAGGTTTACGTAAAATATGGAATCGAGGTAGCGGCATCTAGTGAGACGCGTGGTACTTTCCTTTCCATTTTGCGTAAACGCAAACGCGATCGAGCTGGTAAAAAACTCGCACTAGGCACCCTGATCTTAAAAACTGTAATACGTGGCCTCATAATAATGTGAAAAATTATACTTGATACTGGCGAAATTGTGAAAAACTATCCCACTCAGCAGTTCGCTCGTCTCACCATCGTCACCGCAAGCCTAGCCTAATATTTGACAGTGCTGCCATCTTAGACAGGGTTGGACTAGACTAGAGACAAAACTTTGTGCAGCGCCATCTGTGAATTAAAGAAGTGTATAACATCATACAAGCACCCAGAGGAAGGAGAGCACCTGCTTCAGTGGTTTTCAGTACTCACTAAACGCCCCTTTCCAGAGATTCTGAAAATGGTTGATATCAGCCTGTGCAGATGAAGCGGTTCAACCGCACGATTGCGCGATACTTGCGGGACCCTGATTCGTGGATTTTGTGGTGTTCTCAGTCGACTGTCATTGTGTTAAGCGCCATCTGTTTTTAAAAGCATTTTATTGTTCTATTCTCGTTTTGTTGGAATAAGTATATTTAAAAATGACCAAGTCTGTCCAGATCCACGAGCATTGTTAGCAAAGCGCTAGTCCAAATGGGGTTGCGCGTAGTCAAGCTTCTGAACGCAACGGCACATTCCAAGTGACGTTTAAGGCTGGCCGCATTTAATCGGAAACCGTATTCGATTTCTGAATTCGTTTTCCGCGTTCGGAGACCCGAATGCATCAAACCGATAGAAAATACATTTGACTGCCGCACACATGCGTTTTTTTTCCACCATTCTGAAATAACCTAATGACGTCATGCGGAACGCAACACTTCCATACATTTGCTTAGTCCGAATGCAAAAAAGGTAACGTCTGCGCTAGGCACACGGCACACGCGGGAAACGAATTCGGAAATCGAATACGGTTTCCGAATGTATGCGGCCGGCCTAAGAATGATTGGATACGCGTGACCGACTCGCGCGTAAATCGCAATCTTCTTGAGTAGCTCAAAGCTCGCATAGCATGTGGACACAATGCATGAAGCTCTAGTATCTCAGCAATCACGCAATTTGCTACGCACGCACTGCTCGACTCGGTCATAAATAGGTTAATTATATCTATCTACTGCAGACACCTTGTTATACCTTATTTTCTATTTTACCTACTTAAAAATTTACGAGGTTATATACAAATAAAAAAATAAAATTTATGAATAAAACTACACTAATATTTTAAACCAACTTTATTTTTAGCTAAAATATAATAATTCATACATCAAAGAAGTTCTCCTAATAATACAGTAGGTAATTATTACCGAATAATAAAAAGAAAACATAAAGGTTAAGAAGTAAAAGACAAAAAGTAGCTACCATAAAATACTTTCAAACAAACAAGATTTTTTCAAAATGCCTGCATTTGTGCTTTTTTGAGCTAAAGTTCAAAAATTCAGATCTTATAAAAATAATTAAAATTTGAAAGTAACAAGGGGAAATGGACATTGGACGGTAGTCGAGTGGAAGGGTTAACAACACGAAGGAGACAACAGAGAACGCACTTGCATTCACAAAAATCGTTGCAACAAATGGCACTTAATTGTTCATTCTTACTTCAAGAAAATTGTTAGATAATTCACAAACAAAATCCAGTTTTGATCGTTATTTATCGAAGTCGGCATTTATGTTTTGAATCGTCAGCTTTAAAAATCCTCTCAGCGTCAGTTTCACTCAAAGTCAATCAACATCTTTAAGGAACGATAATATTTAACATGAAAACAAGCAAGTCTGTTGTCACACAGTAAATACAAAACAATGCATGAAACACAACGCAGTAACTAACATTTAAATAGAAAACCACTACATACGAGATACATCAATGATTATGTAGGGATTGCTTAAACATTTTTATTTTTTACAGTCGTTCTTAAAGTGACGTTACTCTCTTATCCTGACATTACTCTATGCTAATATGGCAAACGATCTGATATGACAGAGACGGAGCTATGCCGCCTTGCGTGCGAGCGGGACAGCAACACTCAAGCAAAGATCCATGAGAAATGAAGACGATACCTAACACTTACGACTATCGGCCGACTCACAGGCCAAGTGCCTTCATATCCAGCAAAACCTCTACTTTGTTCGATAAAATACAACTATGAACTTTAATATTTTTCTTAATAAAGAAAAAGAGGTTATCGTGCGTTTGAATTGTTTCAACTGACTGTTGACAGACATTTTGGTCTCGCTCTGTGAACCGGCCTTAGGGCGCGCCATGTTGCCATTTCCCAAAATGTTGCGCGTCTAACATAGCCACTTATTCTAAATTGTTAGTAAAAATCCCTTAACGCATTCAAAATATATATATAGTTACATATAGCTGATCCTAAGAAATCTGTATATGTGTATATTTATCGTACATCTATTAAATCTGTGTCTAATATACATTTAAGCCGATTGAGAAGCTCTTAAAGGGTGAGTGGATAAATTTGACAATAGTTTAGAAGCTTCTGTACTGAACATAAAATTAAATGCGTCAGTTGTACTCAATTTAAATGCTGGGTGGATTTACTGGGAATCAAGATGGCGCCATCTAAGATGGCCTCTTTCAAAATGGCGGCATTGTATTAAAACACTTTTGCACTTTATTTCACGCTTTTTACCTTTCACACAGGTTAAGTTGTTTTGTCGACACCATTAAACTTTAATATTACAGTAAAAACGTACTGGGGAGTCCGCATGCATATTATTTTAACCTTTTCAATAATATACATAGTTTTGACGCTTAACCTAACTTAGTACCGACCATAATACATCAACTACCATTAATACATACATTACTTAACGTAGAAACAATTAGAAATGTGAAGAGCTCTATAGAACGAACTAGGAAAGCAAGCATGGACTAAATCATTTCGGTTACGTATAAATTTTGATATGATCATTTTTTGAATCTTAGTAAATAGACTACAAAATAAAATGAGTTTTTAGTACGGGATTTGCACGTAGATATAACTTTAAACTGGAACGTTACATGTAGGCCGTTATTTATGAGAAACAACTTGCTTTTTTTAATGAAAATATGCGTCTTTTTATGGAAAAAGTAAATATTTATTGATTACTATCACACAAAAAATAGATGACAAATTATGTAGCCACCTGTGCCATTTAAATTTGTAATGTTGATGAAACCGGAAATATTTTCAAAACGTGCAAATCACGATCTAAAAACTAAAGTATTGTGCCACGCGTGTTGTGCCGTAAGCTTTAAAATTTATTTTATACTATAAATACATATAACAGATAGATTATAAAATCAATTCCGTTAAAACTATTTATTACTCGCATTTAGATCGTAGTTTTTGCAACACTGTAATGTAAACGGGTGAAAATCTCAACTTCATCTCTCTCAACCCATAGCACTAAAACACTTTGCTCTAAAATTGGCCGCCGATTAACATTTCAAGGTACACATTCATTAGCTACAAGATTTTACGATAAAATATTTAATAAGTACATAGCTCAATCAATAAAACTAGGAAATTTAATCCCTGATATTTCATTTGCTAATTTTAGAGAGCACGCTCAAACCAAGGAGTTCTTGATATGGGAGTGCGCACGTTGAAAAAAAAATGTGCCTCATATAATATGTGTCGTGTTACGACGTAAATGTTACACTATACCTTTTAGGGCATTTCTATGAAGAAAATTTAGGCATAGATGTTTGTTCAAAGTGTGCATTCCCTTGTACGTTACTAGTATATTCCACGGCCAAAACTCCATTCATACATGTGACAGCTGACGTTGACATTGGCACCCGTTTGACATGACGTGGAGACACGCGCCGCGGGCGAAGGGGACGGGGCGCGGGTGCGACAGAGACGGTAGATAAGTACGAGCCGCGCGCGCGAACGAGTTACATAGTGCTGTTGTCCCACTCTAGCTGGCTGATGTTTCTGTATTTGTGCTGCTTGCCTGGAATCACTGGAAAATAGAAATATATATTTAGTTAATTTCATTTTTCCGGCCGTTAGTGCAAAGCGCGTGTAACACCGCCTGTAGCAACGCTGGTCGAGTAAACAAGTGTAAATATTATGCCAAAAACTTTAGCGACACCTAAGTTGAACCAAAATGGCACCCACTGACTAGATCCAAACTATTTCTTTGACACAACTCTGATGAATATGTTCCCTTCATTAATTCATTAATTCTTTCAAGGCTTATTTTGGTGTTCTTAGGCGATCATCTGTGTTTAGCAGCACTCTGCCCGGTCGATGCTTGGATGGGTGACCGTTTAGTGGAATTTGTCGCACGGGGGGCATATGTCCAGCAGTGGACTGTTAAAGGTTGTTGTTGTTGCTTGTTGAGTGTACCTTCGTCTTCGTCATCTGAGGAGTCGCGGTGGTCGGAGTCGGAATCGGAGCAGGACTCGCCGTCAGAACTGTCGCGCGCCGCGGCGCTACCACCCGCCTGCAATTAACACTCTTATTTACAAAACCCTAAGACTCAAAGTACAATTTAAGGTGTGTCCTCCTGTGTGTGATTAAGTTACAATATGAAGAGATTTCTTTGAAACTCAAAAATGCTTGTTAAAACTCTTTTTAAATTATTGCTTTTTTTTCCTCCCAAGAACACAAGTAAATAATCCCCATAAGGGATATTAAGGTCATATTGATTGCTATCCATCGGAGCTAGAATAAGCGAAGCAAGAGAAATTAAGCAATCTTATTGATGGCCTTTTTCTCACATTGTGCTCATTTTGTAAATGCGAAACATGTTAAAAAGCCACTGGTTCAACAACATTTTTTATCATAAGTTACCTCCGTACTGTGGAAAGAGGTAAGATAAACTTTTGCCCTACAATGGGATCAGACAGGCTAAGATACCTCCTTAGGAAAATGGATTTCTTCCTATACAACGTGAGCTTATCCCGATTATTCGTATGTTATCCCGAAAGAGGGGTTGAACCTTGGTTGTCCACATCTTCTAAAACCCTCACCTAAAAATTTAAACTTAGCCTTTTGATGTGCATGGCAACCCAAACTGTAAGGCGCAGCTACAATTATTATCATCACTATGTCAAGAACAAAATCAGCTGTGATAGGGCTGCGTCACGAGGGTTTGAGTAAAATTATGGCGTAAATTAGCAATTCATTTTTTCAATGATAAACATTGAGATAATTATAAAGAACTCTATAGAGTGACAAAGTTCAAGTGAAAACTGACAAAAATCATCCTAGCGTATTTGATTATGTCAACATTTTATAAGCATCAAAATGCTAAAGCACTAATTTATACCATATGTTGCTTGAAAAGTGTTCAAAGTCCGCGCAATTGACAGCGTGCGCAGAGTTTTTGTGCAGACACTAGTTTTCCACTCTAGAGTATAAATATCTCGATGATGAAAAATTAAAAATTTTGAAAAGTCAAAAACAAATAACTTTCGGAAGCAGATAAACCCCCTCTGGGATTAACATATGAATTCAAACTCACCTGTATAAGCTCATAAGTAAGGGTCTTCATCTTCGGAACCCAAGTCAACCTCACCTGCCCGTGGAGCAACCTACTAACCGTGGCTCTGGCGGCGGCGAACTGCGACATAGCTCAGCCTTAGCCTGCGATCCCCAACCCGCACTATCATGGGGATGATGGGCATATCCCCCTTTCTTATTAGAGGAGGACTAAGTCCAGCAGTGGACTGATATAGGCTGGTATCGTTTGTTAAATGATCTCTACTAACCTCCTCCATAGGGTTGACAGTGATAGTGAGCGCAGAGTCGTCCCAGGCCATCTCTCCGTCGTTGGGCGGCACCCTGGTGGGTTCACCCCGCGCCGCCCCCCTCGCCCCCCTCGCGCCCCGAGCACGCGCCGCCCCCACCCCCACCGCGCCCACAAGCACACCCACGCACACCACGCCGATCACCAGCGCCACGTGGTCTGAAACACACATCTTTTATTTGGCGTTCGGCGAAGCAACACCTCTGCAGAGTTTTGCGGAGCGCCGAAGGCGGACAGCGAGTCGATCAGATGATCGACTCGCTGTCCGCCTTCATTCCGCCTTCCTTCATTCTTCAGTCGCATTCCTAAGAATGCCATATGAGGAAGGCGTAACCTTTTTATGAAACTCTTCTTGTTTAAGAATTTTATTTATTTTTATTTGCTTTTTGCGGCAAACGCATTGCGATTGGATAAAGAAAAGGGCCGGTTCCAAGTCACTTCCTTGAAAGTATATCGTCTTTACCAATGATACCATCAATAACTACTCTCTGAGAACGATTATAAGCAGGGCATCTAAAGACTATTGACTCCATTTTTGTCAGAAGGAGAGACAAAGACGCAGTATCGAAGGCTTTAGAAAGATCTAAGAAAATCGCCAGGGTTTTGTATTTAGAATCAATATTGCAGTGTGTGGTAATCTATATCAATGACTTTTAAAACAGCGATATGGTAGTTTTACCATTTCTAAAACTATATTGATTATTTTATGTGTGATGGTAAATGTCCTCATACTTTTACTAGCATGCAATCATTTCATACACTTTTCGCGTTAAAACGTTGTTGAAAACGCTAACTTTTTCAAAAATCGAAACGTAATAATTTTTCTCTTCAAAATAAACCTATAGTTTTCTAAGAACTAACCCTTGTAACTACAAAATAAAAGGAAGCTGCCCTCAATGAGTTAAAATTTTGCCCCACTCTGTATATGAGTAGGTATCAGTGACTCGATGGAGTTGTAATCTAGTGAAGTACAAGTCTAGTGTGTGTGTGATGTATACTGACTGGTGGAGTGTTCCCTCGTGAGGTCGCGCAGGCGCGGCGCGGGCATTTCGGCGGCCGGCACGTCGCGCTGCGCATGCGCCGCGTACACGCGCGGGGACACGTGCGCATGCGCGCGCATGTGCGCGTGCTCCGTCTGCAACCACGCGCAAACCATACATTATATCACACCAACAGAACTCTAATATGGCAGCCGATTTTCAGCCGCCATGTTAGATTTTGAGGTTTAAAAAATTAAAAATGGCTAAAATAGAATCAAGGTAAGTGAGAAAATTGGCAAATGTAAAGGGGGTGGCCAACCTCCAACCGCACCTGCACGTGGGCACCTCGCTGTTTTACAAACGGGGCTCTGGCGGCCAGCTGATTGCAGCATAGCGCAGCCTAGCACTAGCACAACTAAATCCACTGGCCGTCGACGGGCAGCGGTGTCGGAGGTGCGAGAAGCTGTGCCCTGCGATCCCTACCCCGCATGCCCAGCGTGGGGATTATGGGGATATCCCCTTTTTATAAGGGAGGCCTATGTCCAGCAGTGGGCTGAATAGGCTGGTGTTGTTGTTGTTGAAATGAGTAAATATAAGTGAGGCGATACTAATTATATGGTGGTAACTTTTGTTCAAATTCTTCTCGACAAAATGCAGTAAGGTCTTTGATCGAATTAATCACTGAATTCTTCTTGAAAAATGTAAGAGGCGATATACTTCGGTGGTTGCTTCGTATGTCCAAGGACATTGCCAAACTTGTAGTCTTAAGTGGGTATACATCCTTCTCATCTCTAATTTCCTCAGGCGTGCCACAGGGCTCGATACTTGGACCCCTTTTTTACCATATTTATTATTACCTAATGATATCAGTAAGTGTTTCTTTTCTGTTGTTTGCAGATGATATGAAAAAATTTAAAACGATGATTTACTCCTGCAGAAGAACCTGCACGACCTTCATTGATCCTTCATTTCCTTGTATTGTTCGTGAAACAAGCTCGATCTAAACGTTCAAAAGTGCTTCGGCATAACGTTTAGTAGGTCTTCTGATACTATACTATTTCACTATAATATTAGCAGTCAATCCCTCACTAGAACTACTTCTATGGTTGACCTTGGTGGTTAGTCTCGATTCAAAACTGCTGTTTGACCAGCATATTGAACAGATTACTGTAAAAGCCATGAAGATGCTCGGGTTTTTCTTTAGAGTAACTAAAGATTTTAGATTTTCAGATCGCTAAAATCGCTTGCATGTTACACAATCATTATCATTACGTAGGTACCTACTTAGGTTATTTACTTTAATTTTATTTCAACTTAATCTTACTCCTAAAAGATCTATGTTACTTTTCTATTTTGTCTTTTGTTGTACTACCTATTTAACTCATCTCGATGTCGCCTTTTTTCATAATATGTCTCTTAAAGTTTCTTCTGTGTATTGTTGTGTTGTGCTAAATAATATTTTCTTTCTTTCTTTCTAAAAACGCTGAAAATTATTTACCGTTCATTAGTCAGAAGTCATCTTGAATGAAGTATGGAACCACCACGACAAGATCTTACTTTAAAAAAACCTGAAAGAAATTTCTTAAATTTATCAACTTCAAACATAAATCTTGAATAAAGCGTTACCTGTTTATCCCTGGCGATAGCGTCTGCCTTGTCCGCCATGCCGCTAGGATGTAGCTCGCGAGACAGTCCCGCCTCCGACATATGAGGGTGCACCACTGTCAACTGGACAAACAAACATTTACATTGTTACAATACACTACATTTACTGCTTGCACTTGGTGCTCTAACCTTTCCACTACTAAACATCTTAAAACTGTAAGACGCTACAGTTTCTGATGTTTAGTAGTGGAAAGGTTAGAGCTCGAAACAAACCCACTAGTGCTAGTGTGACACTGAATTTAATTACGATGAAGTTGTAACAAGAATGTATGCAATAGCAAAAAAAATGTACTTGTGTGAGTAGGTAAAAAAAAGGTAGTTTACAGCTGACCTAGTTCGATGAATTTACCTACCTATCGTGCGTTATTCCGTACAATAGATGAGGACGGATGACGACTGGGTAAAAAATAATAATTTAATTAGTCCGTCAACTAGATCAACAAAAAATATTGGACACGTATTTTTTTATTTATCAAATAAATAATAATTGACTAAGATATAGAGCGTCAAAGTTCGCGAGTGGGGGCTCGTGACGTCACGGCCAGGCTAAAAGTGTACTAGTGTGTAAGCCGTGACGTCTCGCAGAATTTCAACGCACTATAATTATCTACGTCGTTTTTTGTTTAACTGACAAAAAAATACGTGTCCAATATTTTTTGATTATGTAAATAATGGACTAATTCGATTTTTTCAGTCGTCATCCGTCGTGTTATATTATATTATTATTTGACCCTCTGAAGATGGCTGCAAGTAGCGCCGTTGTTCCTATTTTGGGGTGGGGTTGTTTCAGGATAGGTCGATTCGTTTGCTGAGCCTAACTTCAGAGGGACAAAGATCCGTTTTGACGGCTGTACCGTCCGTGTACTCACAGTCTGCACGTATTCGTTGCTGGTGAAGCGTCCGTTCAGCTCGGAGCAGGTCAGTTTGAACACGCGGTTCAGGTAGTAGGCTGGCTTCTTGTTACTGTACTCGATTTCACGGAGGACCTGGGATTAACACAGCTGAATAACTTAATTTGTTGACAGGCGACTCAAACAATTTTATATTTACTTCTCATTCTATAAGCGAAATATGTTTAGGCTTAAGTTTTTCTACCTTTAAGTTCCTACCTTTCCTAGTTTAATAAGCTGTTTGTTTTCCATGTAAAATAAAATAAACACACTCTCTCTCTCTATCTACTAAGGGGATGTGGCAAGGGATGAGCAAAGGAATAGATGTTTATAGTCTTATGAAGAAGACAGTGGTACCTGGTTAAGACTAAGCAGGATCGAGGCGAGTGGCTTAATCAAAAGAAGGCCTATGCCCAGCAATGGGTCGAAATACCGATAATTATGATGATGATGATGAAGTCACCTGCTCGTTTAGAAATACTGAATTGAAAACTGTCAAAACTCGAACTTTGCTCAAGTCCCGACCAGATATGATTTGATATTTTTCAATTTTTGAAAACAAGCACTACTTCATAATTTGAACGCTTTTTTGCCTTCATAAATAAAGTTTAAATGTTTGCATTCATTCAGAAACTTCACGCATACATTACACATGAAAATTAGGATTTTTAAAGAAAATCGTACTCCCCCATTTTGGGACATACGCCATATTGAAGTCAAATAAAATGATGTAATTAACATTTTGACATTGGTAAACTCATAATCTCATTAGGAAAAAGAGAAGCAGTCGTAAGGTTTCTTTGAGTTATCGGTACAAGTATCATTGCTTTTGCTACTAAATTAACATGGATTCGTATGGTGCAAGTCATCGACCACTATCTCAGGAACCCATGCCAACCTCACCTGCCCGTGGTGCACCTTGCTAACTAATAAACGGGGTTTGGCGGCGGCGGACTACGATATAGCGCAGCCTAACAACGGCACACCTAAAGTCCCTGACCGAAGATGGACAGCAGCATCGGTTGTGACAAGCTTTGCACCGCGATCCCCAAACCGCATGTCCAGCGCGGAGATAAATTGCATGTTCTGCAGATATTTGTCTCGGGTCTGGGTGTTTTCTATGTATGATATGTATGTATTTACAAAAAAAAACTTTGTAATTTATCATTCATGTGGCTCTGCCTAGTTTGGGGTTACATGATGCTGTGTGATAACGTCCAGCATATTTATTTATTTATTCCCCTTTGTTAGAGAGGACTTTGTCCAGCAGTAGAGTGATATAGGCTAGTGAGGTTGTACGGCTCAGTAGTTACCTTCTGGTAGTTAGTGTGCGTATCTGCGCCCGTGAGTATAACACCGTCGCGAGTCACTGCGGCGCGGATGTCGTACCGCAGCGGCAGCTCGGCCGCACGGCGTAGAGAGAGCGCCTCGTGGTCCGGGTTTAGCGCCGGGTACACTGACACCACGCACGAGTCCAGCTTCTGACTCTCCTCTGTAAAGGAAAGACTTCATTCAGAATAACAGTCCGACGCATTATAGTTTATGTACGATTTTTTGCAGTGTTAGCAAATAAAGATTATAGCGATGCATAGATTGTAACATACCTGACAGGGATTAGTGACATACCGACTGGAAATGGTGAAATACCTGACTAGGAATAGTGTCATACCTGACAGGGAATATTGACATACATGACAGGGAATATTGACATACCTGACAGGGAATAGTGACATACCTGGTATGGAATACCGACATACCTGACAGTGAATCTGACAGGGAATAGTACCATATCTGACAGGGAACAGTGACATATTTGACAGGTTATATTTACATACCTCACAGGAAATAGTGACATACTTGACTTATACCTGACAGGAAATAGTACGATACCTAACTAGTAATAATGACATATCAGACAGGGTATTGTGACATACCTGATAGGAAATAGTGACATACTTGACTTATACCTGACAAGGAATAGTGACATACTTGACTTATACCTGACAAGGAATAGTGACATACTTGACGTATACCTGACAAGGAATAGTGACATACTTGACTTATACCTGACAAGGAATAGTGACATACTTGACGTATACCTGACAAGGAATAGTGACATACTTGACTTATACCTGACAAGGAATAGTGACATACTTGACGTATACCTGTCAAGGAATAGTGACATACTTGACTTATACCTGACAAGGAATAGTGACATACTTGACTCATACCTGACGAGGCTATTGGACGGTAATACTGATATACCTAAAAGGGAGTAGTGTAAACCTGTGAGACACGTACCTGGCAGCGCGTGGGCGCCATCGGCCAGCACGCGAACGCTCAGGTCGGGGTAGACGGCGAGTCCCGCGCGGAAGTGCGCGTAGTCGCGCGCCAGGTCCGCGCTGCCGTTCAGCAGGATGGACGGCGTCTGCGGCGTCAGCACCATGATGTACGACTCCGCCGGACGCGCCTGGATCTGACGACCGTTGTCGCAGCTGGACGGAGTCGGAAACACACATTTCAATTTCAACTTAAATAGCTTTTAATTAACAATCTTATTATATAAAGTGAGTAACATCACACAAAGGAATCACGTATATTATGTATAATAACTTTTACTTTTTCTCACTTTGGCTAATATAAATCACTCAAAGAATACAAGAACAGCTGTAGACAGGGCCTAACATATAAATGGCGATTATCAGGCTCGGAAATAAATACAGATAATCTTTTTTTTTTTTTTAATATTTTTTATATGATAGGAGGAGCCAGTTGCCATGATTATGTGTACTCACGTCATGGCGTGTACTCGTGTGATAATTTGTACTTACGTGATGGTGTGTACTCACGTGATGGTACTCACGTGATGATGTGTACTCACATGATGGTGTGTACTCACGTGATTATGTGTACTCACGTCATGGCGTGTACTCGTGTGATAACTTGTACTTACGTGATGGTCTGTACTCACGTGATGGTACTCACGTGATGATGTGTACTCACATGATGGTGTATACTCACGTGATGGGGAGTACTAAGGTGATGATGTGTACGCACATGATAATGTGTACTCACGTGATGGTACGCACTTGATGATGTGTACTCACATGATGGTGTGTACTCACGTGATGGTGGTGGCGACGTGCACGTTCCTGCGGCCTGGCGTGGGGAAGGCGCGTGCGTCGGCGTACGCCACGCGACGCAGCAGCGTCTCCACGTCCGCCACACCGTCACCCTCCACCGAAACCGACTTCAGGTCTGCATACGATAAGCTATAGTTAACTTTTTCATTTCGACATTAAACTTATAGGTAAGGTAAGGTACCACATTTTATTACAAAACATAACTTAAATTGGGTTACAAAATATCTAGTTCCATACCATAACAAAGTTTACCTGGAATAAAATGCTAAGCATTGACTTCGATTGTGTACTTGTTATATCTTGTGCAGATATAAAATACAGATGTATTTTGCCACGAAACAATTTGGGGGTTTTTTTCATTCTGACTGAACAGAACGGGATTCAGCTATAGACTTGCATTCCTTTTTATCAATTTGTAGCGTAATTTCGTTATCAATCTCATTATTTTGAATGCCTCATGCACCAGACTAGTAAGTAATGAAGGAGGGAGACTAGACTTAGGCAGGGCCCAGCCCAGCCCGCCAGCCAGCCCACCAGGTGGTGCTTCATGTTGCTAAGGTCATGCAGTAGACTACTAAAGAGGACTCACAGAGGTCGGGCGCCAAGCTGAGTCCCTCGCGGCAGCGCGCCAGGCAGGCAAGCGCTGACGCGCGCTGGCTTCCACCTGGCGCCACGCCGAGTCCCGCCAGCCACCCCGCCAGGTGGTGCTTCATGTCGCCCTCAGTACCTGCACACACAGTATACATAACTCACGAAACAAGTGTTTATTTAACAAAAAACCCGACTGCATAGACAGGAAGTTTTTAATTTTCAGTTTAGAGTAAAATGATAATGGCATCTTGCAGTCGCCATATTGGATTTTTGACGCTTCTTATGATCTACATGTCAATTTAATTATTAAGTCAAATCCAACGACACCTAATTTCTGGAGATCGATCAGTTTTTGATACCTTTTTAGTTCCTTGTAAATAGAAAATGGCTTCTTACAGTCGTCATATTGGATTTCATATAGCTTATGTCACCCTCGTGATCTAGACGAATCTAACGACACCTCATTAGTCAAAATTTGTCCAGCCGTTTGTTCTACAGCGTACATAATATTACAAACATACATAACCTGACTGAAGAGGACTTCAGTTGGGTAAAAAGTATCGAAGCCCGAACGTTGCCACAAGCTACTCGAACAAACGAATTATTGATGCCCGGTCGTTGCCACAAGCTATTCGAACAAATGAAGTATTGATGCCCAGTCGTTGCCACTAGCCATTTAGATAAATGAAGTATTGATGTCCAGTCGTTGCCACAAGCGATTTGAAGAAATGAAGTATTGATGCGATGGCCGGGCATCAACGTCCGGACGTTGCCACCAGCTACTCAAATAAATGAATTATTGAAGCCCAGACGTTGTCACAAGCCACTCAAATAAATGAAGTATTGATGTCCGGATATTGCTACAAGCCATTTAAACAAATGAAGTATTGATGCCCGAACGTTGCCACAAGCCGAGTTGCACGACGCCGCACGGCATGCCGCGGAATGACGCAGGACGCTTTACCCTCTTAGTATCGAAATAGAGGAATGTGAACGCTAAAAACATTAGATTATGATTAAAGAAAGTATTGTTTAGAGTCTGTCAAACGAGAGTAGACACTCGAAATTTTTCGTAACTTTTTACATGGCAATACTATTTTTCCACATACAGACGCTAAGCTCTACAACGGGGTAAATTCAGTGTGGTATAAAATAATAATTGCGCGTAATAACGAATCGTAACTCACTCTTATGAACTTCACTCACTAAACTATTTTATAGATTATTTTATTCCGAATCGGAAAAAAGGCAAATAATGCCTGTTTCCCGGAGAGGTAGGTGGGAACCACGGATCACGATATTCCATGATTCTGACTTACTTCTTTAGTTTCAGTCGACCTCTTACTATACTTCATACATTCATTCATTTCATACATTTCATTTTAGGTAGGGACTCTTGATTTTTTCAAAAAGATTAGGTAAAACAAGAATCGGAGTATGGCATTACTTTTCCTGAATGACAGCCTCTAGGAGGAAATACTTTGCCATGCTGTCAGTCCGCGCTGGCCTTTATGGGCTATATTTCACCGGGTCACTATGACGGCGCAACCAGTCGCCGCTACCAACAAAATATATAGTGATGCCAACAAGTATTGCGCAACCAAAGGGACACCAGGTGAGTAACTCTCTCTCTCTAAGGCTACATTTAATGGTAGCGGCAAATGGTTTCGCCACCATAGTGTACCGGTGAAATATAGGGCTTAGGCTCCGACGAGCGAACAGTAGAGCACTAAGATTTTTATATATCCCAAAAATTTCGACTCAGGCGGGATGAACCCTTTCCTTCCCATAACTGTGGGCTAGCCTAAAATTCAAAAAATGAGTAGAGGACTAACCTTGCCAGCAGGCTCCGACCACCATGGTGGTGTTGACGCCATGCGCAGGATGCAGTGGCCAGTCGTCGATGACCTCGGGCCCCTTGCCGTCCGCCGAGTGGTACGCCTCGCCGTCCACGAACAGCTCCACGTTCGGGAAGCGCACGTTGATGGCGTAGTGGTGCCATTCGTCGTCGCACACCTCATCAAAAACGAACAAACTTTTACTTAGAAGGCTTCTTCATACTTATGCTAAAGAGCTGTTTGTTGTTTATTTTTATGATACTTGAAGATGGAAGAAGCACATGGCCCACGTGATGTTGAGTGGTAACCATTACCTATCACAAAGCATTGCAAAATAAATCAAGTTTTTTGGAACATGCTCTACGATGCAATGCCTTGCGTCCATCAACTTGAGGCATGATGATGATAAACCTCTTGTCCCTGTAATTTCACTGTGTTTGTGTATATTAATTTATATTTATTTATTTAGCATAGTTCATTAGGTTAGGTTACTCTTTACTAGCTTCCGCCCGTGGCTTCTCTTGCGTGGTATCCTCGCGTGGTGGTGGGGATAAAAAGTAGACTATGTGTTAATCCAGGTCACAAACTATGTTTATTCCGAGTTTCATCCAAATCCGTTCAGTAGTTTTTGCGTGAAAGAGTAACAAACATACATAATATCGTAGTAAGTAGGAAGTAGGATTTAATTCTGGACGTTGTTCTTTAAGTGAAAACTTTTAAGACTTGTTTGTTTTCAGTCTTGGTCTATTATTTGTTAAGAAAGCTGTTTTGTTTTCTTTGAAATAAATAAATATCTACAATAGTCACAACGGATCAATGTTGCTCTGAAGTTAGACTCAGTAAACGATTCAAAAACAATTTATTGCCAAACATAAAATAACAAACGAGAACACAATAATTTTGAGCGTGCTATCGGGAAATGGTAGTACTCAGCACTAATTTACGCAGACCACGCTGTACACAGGCTGGTTTTTAGTCTCGATCTTAGGTGGTAATCGAGAGATATAGCAATAGCGGGAAATCAAATAATTTTGAGAAAATTTATTTACACACAAAAACAGATTCGGCAATTCCTAATACAATCTGACCCAAATATAGGAACTATGTCGCTATTTGTATCTGTGACCATCCCGATTGCTAAGCGTGGTTATAAAAATCTCCCTTCCAAAGTGGGAGAGGCATATGTCCAGCACTGGACTACATTCAAAGGATGAAGTGGTTACCTCTGGTATCTTCCACCTCCACTCCGCGGGACGGAAGATGTTGAGGTCTCCCTCTCCGAAATCTCGCCGCAGCAGCAGGATCAGGCGGCAGTTGCGCACAAACAGGGCGTAGTGGTGCCGGTTCATTTCTGGACAAGGACAATTTAATCTCATTAACCGAAATTACTAAACCGCCGGAATGGGAAACTTCGAAAGCTAGGTTTTATTCCCAGCTGTGTTACTTTGGGTTGGCGGGGATGGGCACCGCATATGCTCTTTATGGGGCAAGGAGAGGGGTACTAGCTGTGTTCCGCGGCGTGGGGGTCGCCGTCGGGGCGGGGGGCAGGCGGGGGGTACTCACTGTGGTCGTCGGCGAGGCACAGCACATGTTCCTTGGCGTGGGGGTCGCCGTCGGGGCGGGGGGCGTGCCGCATCCAGGTGGAGATGCTGAAGGTGCTGGCCAGGTGGTGCGGCAGCACGGACTCCGGCACCACGGCCGAGGTGCTGGAGCCGTCGAACTCGAACATCTGCTCACCGTCGCGACCTGGAACGAACATGTTACTTATGACACATACTCGAAGTAACGCCATCTAGAGATAGACGCATGATACACGTTAAAAATGTCACGTGGGCGTGCACTTCCCATTCCACGTGACATTCAGCAAGCCTGATTGGATCATGCAACAATCGCGCGACTCAGTTTGCGCGTTAATCGCCCATCTGGGAAGGCTGATACGTACAGTACGGAACGCGGGAAACAGCCATTAGAACCCTAGATAGATAAATAGATGACTATTTATTAAAATCCAACCAACTATAAAACAAAATGGACAATAGCTAACTCGATGGGTTTCATGCCGTCGTCCGCAAAAGGACTGCCTCACTGCTAAGCAGAGTAAGGGGCAGCACCAAAACCATCCTGCAGGTTATAGCGGAGAAGTAATGACTCCCTAATAATAAAATCGTTCATTCGGGTCATTATATATAGTTAAATATCATAATAATTACTAAATACACTCGAGAGCATAGAAATCGCACACCCCCTACATTTTCATTTTTACCGCAAATATTTTAGAAATTAATTTTTGTTTGCGAAAACAACTTACATTAAATTAAAGTACACACTGTTAGCTTCCTAAAAACCCATAATGTCTAGCCTTGACCTTCAAAATCATTATAGTAGGAACATAACAATAGAATGACCCTAATTTGCTCGTTTCAGGTAGCTTTGTTTGTGGGACTTTGAGTAGGTATAAAAGGTTAAAAAAACATTTTTTTATAATAATAATGGTTTATTAATACGAGGTATTGCCCCCCCTAGCCTTAATAACGGCTTCCATTCGATGTTTCATCGAAGAAATCAATTTTTTTACAAAGTCTTGCGGTATGCTATTCCATTCTTCCTTAATTGCGGTTTGGAGCTCTCTGAGACTCGTAGGTGCTGCGTTTCTGGCCCTTTCTCGTTTCTTTAGTTCGTCCCATAAGTGCTCAATAGGATTGAGATCTGGGCTTCGAGCAGGCCACGTCATAACGGGTATTTCAACCTCCTCCAAGTACTGGCGTACTATAGCGGCGGTGTGTGGTCTTGCGTTATCCTGCATAAAACCGAAATTTTCGTCGATAAACCCCGAAAAGGGCACAACATGTTCTTCCAGGATCTCTTCGACGTAACGTCGGGAAGTCAATCCACCCGATCGACGGTCGGTATCGAGCCCTGTGATGAACACAAGTTCAGTTTTCGCTTCCAGTGATATGCCTCCCCAGAACATGCACGAACCACCGCCGTATGAAACCCGTTCGGAGATGCAGCACTGAGCAAAACGCTCACCAGATCTTCGGTAGACTCTACCCCGTCCGTCGTTACCATGGAGACACATCCTGCACTCGTCAGAGAATAGTACTGCCTTCCATTGATCCATAGTCCAATTTACGTGATTTCGAGCAAACTGAAGGCGCGCTTGTCTGTGCGCTGGGGTCAATTTTGGGCCAGTTGCTGGTGTATGCGCTATCAGGCCTCCTTCGGCAAGTCTTCTTCTAACCGTCCACCGACTAACTTCCACTTCTCTAACTTCTTGGAGCTGCTGTCCGAGTTGAAATGCATTCAACCGGCGATTTCTTAATGAAGTCGTCACTAGAAAACGATCATCGCGTTGTGTTGTCGCACGTTTTCGGCCTGTTCCTGGTCGCCTGGTAAAGCCACCAGTTTGTTGATATCGCTGGTAAACACGTCGAACAGCATATCTGCTCAAATTTAACTGACGAGCCACTTGACTTTGGTTCTGTCCAGCTTCAATTAGTGCAACCACTTGAGACGCTGCTTCTGGTGTGGTATCCATTTTCTTGTGCAGAGTGATGACGTATTCGATAAAGGACCTTTCTGACTGCGAGTTGGTATGCAAATGATGTCATTTCAATCATCCCTTAACCTTTTATACCTGCTCAAAGTATCACAAACCGAGCTACCTGAAACGAGCGAATTTGGGTAATTCTATTGTTTTGGTGCTACTGTAATGATTTTGAAGGTCAAGGCTAGACATTATGGGTTTTTAGGAAGCTAACAGTGTGTACTTTAATTTAATTTAAGTTGTATTCGCAAACAAAACCTAATTTATAAAATATTTGCGGTCAAAACGAAAATGTAGGGGGTGTGCGATTTCTATGCTCTCGAGTGTAGTTTAATTTCAGTTTAAATTTACTAACTTACTAGGTTGATGACATTTATGTACTAACAAAATAGGGTTTATGTTATCTGATAATAAATTAATTTAATTGAATAACTATAATGAAAGTACAATGGGCGGTCTTTGGGCGGTCTTATCTAGCAAGCCCTGGCTCCGAATCGGACATGTAAATGTGCGGCCGCTGACAGTTTGATTTAAAATCTAAACGTTCCACGCACCAGTACAACTGTGCAACTGTGCTGTACAGTGCGGTCCAAACTGTTAAAATTAAGACAATAGAAACCGTCTTTTACACGCCCGGTTTGTATTGTGTCGTTAGACTAGTTGACCGCAATCCAAACTGTGATCACAATAAAAGCGTGATGATGATCTGTCCTTCGGTTTGGAATGCGTCATAGATGCTCGAAACTCTACGCTATGCAGGCGCTATTGTAGAGATGATTTTGAAACCGTCATGTAGCTTTTTAACTTTACAGTATGCCTGGGACATAATGGCCTGTCCAGCATCTGTATCTTCCTCACAAATGGTTTGGCAGCCTGCGCAGTCTGTTAGTTTTCTCTTTCCTTCGCCAGACCTGGCAATCTTCTTCTGGGTACATAATCTTAAAAAGTGTCGGTATTTACCTGAGTCGGGTTTGAGGGATTTGGCCCATTCGTTGCCTGCGCCCGGGCTAGGGAGGAGATCGATCGTCTTGGGATCCAAACCTGGAAGGAAGAATAACATTTATTTGTTTCTTGAGTGCACACACCGAAGATTTTACAAACCTATAACGCCCATGGTTTTAATCGGTAGTTAGTAAGACCCCTATATCCATAACATAGATAATGCCAACTGGAAACCCGTATATACTGGGTTTCCAGTAGGCATTATTGATTCAGTTCATCTAACAACAACAACACCACTCTATATCACTCCGTTGTTGGACATAGACCTCCCATGTGGGGATATGACCATAATCTCTTAGGCATGCGGGTTAGGGATCACAGGACAAAACTTCTCGCACAGCCTGCCCTAGTTGTTGGCTTGAGCTCTGAAGATGGAGGTTAGCACCACATCATGATGCACTGTGTTTCAAGGAGGAGGTGTGACTGGGTTTGTTTGTCTACACCCGGTACAGAGCAGACTCACTACCACTCGGCGGGCAGTTATTTTTTAATGTTTGTATTAATGTTATCTGTTCTTGTATGCCTATTTCCCTACCTTTTTAGTTCAGGCGCGGATACAGAATTTCGTTTTAATTAACCAAAAACATGAAAGATCATGAAAGACGGAAAACGGATAACGTTCCATTACTGTTTTTTTGTATGAACACAGTCAGTGCCGTAAATAGCATTTTACGCGCCCGGTGCGAGCTTCTATAATTGTTAAACCTGGATACCAGACATAAGAAAATCTACCTCGCGTTTCAGCATATATGAAGTTAAAGTTGACTTCTCAGTTTATTATACTGGGTGGCGCAAAAGTAAAGACCCTATTTGGTTCAGCTATAACATTTTTTCTAAATTAGAAAACTAGATTTAGATTTTTTTAAATGTATATTTGTGCCATTAAATTTCGTACCATTAGGATTTAAAGATGATGTCTTTTAAATGGTGACCTCCAGAGTTGATACACATTTGAGCCCTATTTATGACATTTTGCATAACTTGCCGTAACACTTCCTGCGATATGTTCGTTATTTCTTGACGAATGTTTTCTTTTAGAGCTGCGAGAGTCTGTGGCTTGTTCACATACACCCGAGATTTCAAAAAACCCCAAAGAAAGAAGTCTGGACTGGTCAGATCGGGTGATCTTGCAGGCCAAGGCAAATCGCCAAAACGAGAGATAACTCGGCCTGGAAAAGCGTCCCTCACTAAGTCCATAGTGTCGCGCGCTGTGTGTGCCGTAGCGCCGTCTTGTTGAAACCAGATGTGCTCCAGCCCCAATTCGTCCAAACTGGGTATCAAAAACTCACGTAACATGGTTCTGTAGCGTTCTCCAGTGACAGTTATCGCATTGCCTCCAGCGTCTTCGAAAAAATAGGGTCCGATCACTCTGTCAACACAGATGCCACACCATACAGTAACTTTTAGTGGGTGTAGAGGTGTTTTTTGAATAATGCGCGGATTATCAGTGCCCCAGAACCGAGTATTCTGCTTATTGATATGCCCTGAGAGATGGAAATGCGCTTCGTCACTCATAACCAATTTTGAAGGAAAATCATCCTCTTCAAGGTTGAGGTTTATGACGCGCTGGCAGTAATCTAGACGAGCTCGGTGGTCAGCAGGCAGCAGCTGATGAGTCATTTGAGTTTTATACGGGAACATCTTTAAGTCTTTCACCAAAATACGCTGCAGGGTCCGTCTGGAAATGCCCAATTGCGTGGCACGTCGCCTCGTTGATGTTTCTGGACACTCTTCCACATCTTCGCGCACAGCATCGATATTTTCAGCTGAACGGCCTGTTCTTGGTCTCCCAGACTTAGGTCTATCCAATGTTGAGCCAGTTGCTTCAAGGCGTGTGGCAAAGCGTCGAATTGTGCGACCAATCGGTGCCGGACGGTGGGGAAATCGTCGACGAAATTCACGTTGTGTTCTTATCACTGATGAATTATTCCGTAAGAACATTGACAAAATTATTCCACGTTCTTGGGGAGTAAAACGGTCCATGTTTATTTTCAGTGTATTTTACATTTGTTCACTACACAATTTTCAACAACAGAATGACAGAAAATGTCATATAAAAAAAAAAAAGTATTTTCTTTAGTGCCAGTACTTTTGCGCCACCCGTTATAAATGAAATCGGCGAGCGCAGGGATCCCCAAAATGTTTGGTGCACAAAGGAAAAAAGACAAAGAAAACGGTGGATTTTTTTGTAACACCTAGGTGTCTAGGCCTAGGTCCAACAGACATAAAAAAGGATGTCGGCGAGCGGAGCGAGCTGCAATTTTTTTTCGTCATTGTTGCAAACTTTATAGATTCGATTTAAAAAATTTTTTGCCTAGTTATGTACCATTCACAACCAAAAGGTGGTAACAAAATCGGCGAGCAGAGTGAACCGCAAATTTTTTCTATCAAAGGTAGATTTCAAGATATAAAAAAGAAAACTATGATTTATATCTGAATTTCAACCAACCTATATGTAATATGTTATAATTATCAACAAAGACTTGGTCCTGATCTGGTCATTTCTGCACCCCACCAGAAAAGACAACTCAATTTATATCTGGATATCAAGCTAATAATAAATTAATACTACCATTCATGACCCAAAACTTGGTCCTGGTCTGGTAATTTTTGTGCCCCCCAGAAACCAGAGAACTACGATTTATAACTGGATATTAACGAAATAATTAATGAATACTACCATGCTAGGTCTGCGCCCTGTGCCTGGGCACCGGTGGCACCGCCTTGTTTTCGGCACTGGACACAGTATAATTAATAGCTAATTAGTTAACACATGACAATGTATTGATTGTTCCAAATTAACCTAGGTACATATTAAGTACCTCGTGTATTACTAACAATTAAATTTTTTTTAAAAGTTCATAATATCTAGTGTATATTGCCGGAGTTGAGGGGGGGGGGGGGGGGGGGGCAATTGCCCCTATTGCCCCCCCCCCCCCCCCCTGTATCCGCGCCTGTTTTAGTTTGTACTTATCTTCTCTTTGTGAGATAAATATTATATAACAAACTTGCAGCACTACCAATCTATCTCCACACTACAAAAAGGTTATCTGGAAGAAAATGATATTAAGTACTTAGTTCACCTGTGTACTTGTTTTATATTAAAAGTCAAAAAAGTCAAAAGTCAAAAGTCAAAATTCATTTATTCAGTAGGAACTGTACACTTTGAAACGTCATTTTTTTAAGTTTACCAGCAATTCGTAACGCGACCAAACAGAGAAGAATTGGCAAGAAACTGCTTGGCTTATATTTTTTTAACGTCATTGTACTTAATATCTATTACATTGTTTTTGATGGAGTTGGAGGCAGTTTCATCCCAAGCTTTTTTGTCATCTATATAATCAGATATTTTATAATAAGCTTTATTACATAGATTACGTTTAACAACATTTTTGAATTTATTTACAGATAGATTAATCACATCATTTGGGATTTTGTTAAAAAATCGTACAGACATCCCTTTAAAAGATTGACTACCTTTATGGAGCCTTACAGTGGGAACAGCTAGTTTATCTTTATTTCTAGTGTTAACATTATGATAGTCGCTATTTTTCTTGAACATGTTAATATGTTTTCGGACATACATTAAGTTTTCATATATATATTGGCACGGCACTGTCATAACATTTATTTCATTAAACTTAGTTCAATGTGATTCTCTGGGGCCCATATTATAAATTGCACGAACAGCCCTCTTCTGCAACACAAATATGGTGTTGATATCTGCAGCATTCCCCCACAACAAAATGCCGTACGACATAATGCTATGGAAGTAGCTGAAATAAACTAGTCTAGCCGTTTCTACGTCAGTAAGTTGACGGATTCTTTTGACTGCGTATGCTGCAGAACTGAGTCTGTTCGACAACCCATCCATGTGAGCGCCCCATTGAAGCTTATTATCTAAAGTTATGCCTAAAAATACAGTACTGTCCACAAGATTTAGATCTTCATCTTTTATTTTAATGTTAGGTTTAATATTCTATATCTACCTATCTATACTCACCACAAATGGTTCTCTGCGAGTGTATAGAGTAGGTATCTCTGTCGCAGCCGGAGCCGGCCCTGGAGGCCTGGAGTGTCACTGCGGCCTGGATCCTTGTGACGCCTGGGCAGCGCTCGTCGGAGGAGCAGGTCTCGAGGCGCGCGGCCGGGAACAGCGCCAGGGGGCCAGTCCCGGGGGCATAGTCTACGCGCTCTGCCACTCCTGGGAATGACATGGTACAATTTTAGTCGCTTTCTTCACATAGCAATAACACTTTGCACATGATCTATTGGTGCTGCAACTGCCAACCCACAAGGTAAGTGTCTAGAACCTTTGAGTAACTCCAATAGGGGGCGCTGTACAAAAGTATAATAAAACAACATGGCGTTTCTGGGCCCTCTCATTCTCAACAGCGACTGTCTACCGAAATTTCTCTGAAATACAATTATTACTCTGTTCTAGCTCGTGGTGGCTCTCTGGCGAAGCGCTCGTGGCTTGGCTTACTTCGGTGTTCTTAGCAGATCATCTAGGTTAAGTAACACTCTGCCTAGCCACTACTTGGATGGGTGACCGTTCAGTGGCATTTAGACCTGAGTGCCACGTTAAGATGTTGGTCCCGGCTTTTTCAGTCGTTAAACCATGTCAGCTGCCTTCAGGCGGCCTGAAATTCCGACAACAGAGCTGGCAACTAGCTCATACGAAGAAGAAGAAGCGGAGTTTGCTATGTTTCGGTTTGAAGGGTGTGGGTGCCGGTGAAATTACAGGCACATGAGGCTTATCATCTTCATGCCTAAGTTGATGGACGCAGGGTGTTGCATCGTAGAGTACGTTCTAAAAAAGCGTGATCTACGATGCATGTACCAAATAAAAAGTGTTTACCACAGGGTTCAAAATCTGCTGAAACCCGATCTAAACGTATCCTCCAGCTATCCACACCAGCCCAGGTTACCCCGGATAATCCGGGAAATGTTATCAGCTCAATAATACATGAATACTTACTTATGCGGCGAATAATCCGGTTTTCGGACGATGACGTCATTACCGCGGCTGAATATTCTATTTTAATCCCTGCTCCGAGGGATTACATGTTAGTTCCAAATTATTATGTTTGGGAGCATCATTACCATTTGATAACACTAATACTATGCTTACTAACATCATTATTTTATCGGCTAGCTGAGCAATTTATCGGTTTTTAATTTCCCCTGGGAATTAGGTTATTTAATATTATGGTGGACACTTATCAATCACACAGCATCATGTAGCCCCAAACTAAGAAGAGCTTGTATTATGAGACCTACACGACTTTTTTTGTAAATAAATCCATATTTTACTTAGAAAACACCCAGAACTAAAACAAATATTTGCAGAACATACAAACATTTGTCTAGCGGCGAGAATCAAACCCGCAACCTTCTGCGTCTTAGGCGGGCTTTTGCCCACTGCGCCACAGACGTCGAAATGTCTTGTAAAGCTGCAAACATCGAGATATTTAATACTCCGAGTACTACTACTGACTGGAAAACGTAGAAAAAAGTGTCTGCACTAAAACTCGGTGCACGCTGTCAATTGCGACTTTAAACACTTTTCAAGCAACATAACGTCTAAATAAGGGCAAATTTGGCATTTTGAAGTTTATTTATGTCAAATACGCTTGGACGAATTTTGGCAGTTTACACTTGAAGACTGTCATTCTATAGAGTTTTATATAATTATCGCGATGGTTACAAATCTCAAAGACTATTGAAACGCTAGGAACTTAGTATTTGAATTTACTTGACTTACAGTACTCCCAATTAATTATGCGATCACACTGTAATGCCAGCCACCCACTTTCAAGTTCACCATCAATTTTGCAGCGGACTTGATGCGGCGTCCAGTTTGCAGTTCGTCCATGTAGAACACACACGATCAAGTTTAACGGCAAGTTTACTTGATGGCTGCCAATCGAACACGTGCGTGCGTGCGTTGCTCACGATGCCAACTAACGTATATGCATACTTGAACGCTCACACACATCTTCAAGTTTACATGAAGCTGTAAACTTGATCAAGTCGTCAGAACGAAATTCTATTTTCGCTTCGAGTAGACTTGTCATGTACATCATAGCCATACACCGTCAAGTTTACTGGACGCCGCATCAAGTCCGCTGCTAAGTTGACGGTGAACTTGATCGTGGGTGGCTGGCATAGTACGGTAAACGTGGCAGTGCTTACAGTTTGTTAAATATAGGTTGCAACGCGGGACATCGGCACGTAGTGATGACGAAAACCAAAATGGCTTTCCATAGTTTTCCAAACCAATAGATAGATAGATCACTTTATTGATCAGCACATTCATACAGTAAAGAATAAAACTTAGGCCGCGGTCACGAACTTACTTCAAACTTGTCCTTACCTTTCCACCCCGCCCTGCAGGGCTTGTTAACCTTGATGGTGACCATGACGGGGGCGGACGGCATCATGCCGCAGTCGTACGCCACCACCGATAGGATGTGGTTGTGCGACTTCTCGTAGTCCAGGGGTTCCGTGTTGCGGATCACTCCTGGAAAGTTGAATTTCTCTGTAAGCCTTATAGATCTTGTACAAGTTCAAGCACTGGGTAGGTAATTTATAACTGACAAAGGTTCTCGCTGTATGCGTAGTAGTAGCATTTGTTTTGTTTCACAGAAATCAAGGGAATATTGATCCAACAAAGAATAGCTGGTAATCATGTATTTTTTCAAATATTAAATTCATTTCACTTCATAACCAATTACTGGCTGTCATCAGAGAGCGTGCTATTTGCGCAGCCCTCCTGCATTGTTAGAAATATCGGTACGTTGTTACTTAGGTGAAAATTAACCTATTTTAAATATAGTTCGTTTTGTTCTCTCGAACGTTATTTTAGTATACACCTAGTAACATCTGCTACATTACGTCTTCAATAAACCACCATATTAATGAGTTCATCAGTTTTTTTTTTCTGATTTGCAAAAGTAGAAATAATTAGATTAAAAACTATCTAAAATGAACTAGATTAAGAATTTATATTGTGAAATTTTACTTGCCTTTATTAAGGAAATGGTTAAGTAAATAAATATAAAAAAATAGAACTCACCCTCATTATCGATAGCGAACGGCTGGCTCCTATCAGTGAGGATCTCGTACTTGCAGACGTCACCATATCTCGGCGTGCAGTCCTTGTCGGTGGCCTCCACCCTGAGGATCTCATCATAGACCCTGCCTTCGTCCACCGACTTGACGTACGCGGCCTGGGCGAACGTAGGAGCGTACTCGTTCACGTCCGTCACTGTGATGTGGACGGGGACGCTGGGGAGAGAGTACACCGGTTTGTAGGAGACATGACTTTCATAATTGTTAGCAATGCGATTAGATTCTATAGTAAAATTATATGTACATCGATGATTGTTGGTGTCTTTTTGTTTATGTTGGTGTGAGGACAATAGCGTTTTTATTATCTATATTAGCAGATCCATTTTCTGTTAGCGTTCACGCCAATGAATGATATTGTATGAAAATGAAATAAGCATCACAAGTTTTCTCAAACTAATGGGCAAAGATATACCGAACTTGCAATGGAAATGCCAAATATTTACGATGGAGCAGCCCCTATCGCCGTTGTCGTCGTATCGAAAATCACCCAAAGCCAACTATCAACTATCTTTCCGCAGGCGTGAATGCTTACAAAAAATTGATGTTTGTCTTCAGGAACCGGAGGATACAGTCAGGCGCGATATTGCGGAGGTCATAAATTATTTGTCCAACCCGCCTGCTAGTGTGGTGATCATGGCAAAACCTTCCAGACAGAAAGCTCTATGTTGTGCAGAAGACGGAAAAAGAAGAACAATTTACATGTGCAGAAGACGGAAAAGAAGAACCACGACCCACTTCCCCTTCTTCTGTTGAAAGAAGCAGATCACCAACACCCAACAGTAGACCTACACTCCAGTGTCGTGGGTAACACGAACGTAGTACACCATCGCAGAGTAGAGACCGTCTAGCTTAAAAGGAAGACTTTAGTGGACATAAAATAGATAGATACCTACTCTTTATTGTATTCAAACTAAAAAAAAACCTGTTTGTTCTGTACCAAAACGGACGATAAAAATAATGAAAGTACAATGGATAAGATGGACAGCATATAAATAAACCGCCCTTCAGTGCGTTTACGCAGGAGTGTACATCAGTGGAGTTGGAATTATTACATCAGACAGATTATCACAAAAACCACAGCCGGAACAAATATCACAGCAATAAATAGCGACAGTATTCCTCACGTGTTGGAGTAGGATCCGTCGCAGCCGACGGCCGCGATGTCGAACTTGTAGTTGCGCCGCTTCTCGCAGTTGAGCGGGTAGCGTACGCGCAGCCGGGCCTCGTTCTCGTCGATCACCATTATCTGGGGACAATGAGGCTGAGGCTCAGGATTTTATGAATGCCAAAGCTGGCAGATGATCAACGGGCCACCTGATAGAGAGTAATCACCGCCGCTCATTCCTTCCGTCTTCGCGTGAGCTAGAGGCCAACTGTGTTGTCGAAGTTTTTAGGCCGCCCAATGCTTAAAACGACTGGAGAACCAACATTTTAACGTACCTTCCGAAACACGGACGCACTTAGATCTAATTTCCACTGAACGGTCACTCATCCAAGTAGTGATAGGGTGGATGTTGTTTAGTCAAGATGATCTGCTAAACTAAGCCACGTCATGAGCGCCGTCTATGGACTCCTGCATCACTAGGCCGATGCTGATGCGCTGCCGGCCCTACTCTACCCGTTTGTGGATAAAGTTTTGGTAATGTTTTTACCCAATATAAGCTAGTATGGTTACTAGCTTATATTGGGTAAAATGCAAAGTAGCGTAGCTTTTTCTGGTGAAAAAGCTACGCTACTTTGCATTTTATTTTAACTATCTAGGCCACCGTAATACACACCCTTTATTTTCAAAATTACCAACCAGGTTTGAGCACAACATAGAACAGTAATCTATACTTTTTTTTGTGATTTTAGGAAGAAAGATAAGAAGACGTCTTATGGATACTCGAGTGTCACTTCAGATACAAGTATCCACTCGTACAACCTACGGCATATTTGTATTTCAATAAACAATGGCTCCGAAACCCAAATCCAATTTTAGCTAACTAATCCTATCATAACGAACAAATAACCAATAACCACCCCCACCCCCCAGACGGCAACCCTTTCGCCACAGCATCGGTAACATATCGACCCCCCATTGTTAGCTGTAGGCAAGGAGGGAGTGGTAGACCACCACACCTGATCGGCCATGGCTTCTTCTATCTGTTATCTAAAAAAATCATTAAATCTATTGCCCGAATGATACCCTTTTTTTTAAATTTTATAGAGGACACGGAGTATCTTATTTTATACCAATTGTGTGAAACCACGGGCGGAAGCTTAAAGTTCGTCCCAAACATACCTTCGTTCGAAAAGGTGGTGTATTCTGCAATCTCTCTCGCTCTATAAGTACATACTATTATTGCCTCCGCGTCCCAATATGGAGGCATCGAACCTATTCTAACAAATAAATGTAAATACGTTCCTTCCGCTCGCCCGAACAGCGATGAAGAGCGGCACAGACGGTTCATAAGAGGAGCGACGGGCGGAGCGGTCAGCCTCGTGCACATGAACGTTAGTGTTCACATGACCGAATGGTGAACGTCATTGTTCACAAATTCTTTAAAGGGTTGTAGGGGTTAGATAGGAACTGATTCGATTGGAAAAATGATAAGTGTTTTGTTGGATAGGTACCCTGTTTGGAAACTACATACTAAACAAATAAAAAAGTGCTTTTACTGTCTAAGTGATTCCAGAGAATAACAAGGAATTTGTTATCTAATTAGTTATTACTATTACACCAATAGCGGATGCTCGTATTTTCGCCTAAACATCTGAAAAGTTTAGACGGATTTTTATAAAACCGATGAATGAAACTGAATGCGATTGTGAACTGCGAATCTAGAGTGAGACAAAAGTGAGCAAAATTAGCACGATATATTCCCAGATTTAGCAGAACATATTCTATGATAATCACTATTCCCTCCGCCCATGCGACATTGCAACCCAATCTTATAACATCGCATGGTTTTCACGTGTAGCGAAATCACTTTATTCCGATACGTTAAGTAGCAATATAATGTAAATGGTTCGTCGAAAATATAACTTATAGGGTTATAACTTATCGTGTGCGTTAGACGAATTGAATTTATGGACGTTTGGGTACATATTTGTTGCAGAATTATTATTTAGGGTTTGATTTAACTCGGTTATTGAAATATTTACTTAGCGGTGTATAAGATAAAAAACATAACATTTAAGAGCCGCATTGAATAGTCTATACAAGGATTCTGTCCTGTGCAGTGGGTATCAAGTAATATGAGTACACCATGGAAGGCAGGTACCATAACACCAAATATAGGCTACATTAGGCCATACAATCTTCCCTTTAGCTGGAATCGAACCCGCTCCTGCTGTTCAGCTGGGAGTCACGAAGATCTTCATACCCAGCAGAATGTGTAAATATTCAATACCACGTATCTAGAAAAAATCTAATTACACTCCCATTTCCACGTCAATTGCAATCGGTGTTCGCAGTCGGTCGTCGCCAGGCGCGCATCAAAACTGTACAAGTGCAAAAAATCTAAAACTGTAGCGACGTCGTTATTGGCTGAAACTCGCGCTCGACGCTCGTTATAAGAGCAATATTGTGCTCGGGAGCGGAACTTCACGCGTCATGGTATGAGTACGCTTTTGGAAATGGAAAACAAATTCCAATTTCTTGGGCGCGTTGATTTTATGGCAGCAGGCATGCCTATTTGGGCTATGGGCTTGCGAGCTGTCACGTATAATGTTAATTACAAAGTAAAAGTGAGATTGTGTTTAGTTTTATAGATGATTTTTCCTTACTAATGCCACAGATTTATTATCAGTACATACTGCATTACAAAAGCTTTGCTATTTATTATAAGTACCTATGTACCTAGTACCTACTATATTCTATTAAACCGTTCATCATATATTTGTCATTATTGTATACCATTTCTAATAAAAATCACAATATTAGACCACTTATTTTAAAGTCCCTTCTGGCAAGCCTGTAAAATAGTGTAGAAACTTTTGTGAAATGATAACGAAGCAAAGCTCTATCCTCGGGAAAACTTGTGCAATCATAGCGTGTCTTCAGGACTTGCAATTGCACTATCAGATCCCATCTCGCTTCGCGCTTCAAGTTTTTCTAAGAAGTTTATGTTCTCGAAAACAAGAAAAGGATTATTTTACTGAATTATATTTTAAAATCGTTAACTAGATGCTAACTGAGAATGAGTCAGAAAAATGAATGGCTATAGACACATAATACCCAAATTACCTACGCACTCTTTAATTACTTATGAACCTGTATTTATAAAGGAACCCGCTAATCCCTACCTACGATTTCTACACGGATCATTTGACCTTTATCCAGATTAAAGGGAATACCTATTGAAATCCCAAACGCAGCAAAAATGTTACTTTTCGCATCTCACCCCTGAAGATGTAAACAAAACCTTTTCTATCAAGTCCAGATAGCAAAAGTTTTTATAAGGTTCCAGACGTTAAGTTCTTTTATAGCGCTTTAAGAGCTGGAAACTAATAAAGCGATGGATTGCGGTTCAAGTTACTTCATTAGTTCTTTATTGGAAAGCTACTCCAAAAGAGTTTTAAACTTGTAAAATGTGACCGATTTCTCTTTGAGATTTTAGAGAAACGAGCGAGCCATAGATATAATATAATTTACTGGTCTGAAGACGAAGTTGTAGTATTTAATCATTTAGATCGATTCATTTATTTAACTGGTCATTTCGATTGGACAGGTCAGGACTCGCCTATTAAATTAAATTAAAATAAAATTCAGTTATTAAATTAGAAAACATTAAAAGTCCATATTTTTGTTAGTTTGTTATGATTGTTCCATCTTCAAATACCATAAAAAAATATGTACCTTAAAATAATTATTATTTTATGTTTCTTAACATAAAATATTTTGATATAATGATTATAATAATTATTTTGTATTCAAAATCTTAAAACTAAATACATCGGTGATCAGTAAGTGTAACTGTAAGTAAAAACTTTCACTGGAATCCCGATCAAACAGACTCCGAATGAAAGACTTCATATCGGTATGATCACCGATCAGGAATAACCTGCAGGATACTGTTTGGGCTGGCCCCCACTCTGCTGAGAAATGAAGCAGTTTTCTTAAGGACGATGGCATGAAAACCATCGACCCGCGCCTCAGCAAACATGATAGAAGCAATGCAGAAGCGAGGCAGTACCATTAGCTTCATGAACCTATTATTATATTGGACACGAAGTGCACTGATCGATGTTTGAGTATAGCTGAACCATAGGTTGCTCGTGTAAAACGATTGGCAGTAGGCTTTGAAAAGGGTAACTTTCAATTGCCTACTGCACCGAGTACGTGCCAGCATATTACATCTAACCGACAGTGCCCTACGCTCCCTTTCTGTCTGCCTGGTCATCAAGGTTGTGTCCAAGGTACTTAAACTTGTGGACTCGCTTTAGTTCCGTCCGTTCCGTCAAGCTTGATAACGGATACCGTTTCAGGAACTTTATCGGCTGCCTTGAAGACCAGGTACTCGCTCTTACTTTTATAGAGCAGGCCATATTCATGAGCGTACTCTTCACAAATCCTGAGCAGTCTTCTAAGGGCACTGATCGATGGTCACAGCAAAACCATGTCGTCTGCGTAGCTAATATTATTATACAAACATTATCAATCGAGCAGCCGACACTCTCATTGCTGACCCTAACGATCAGGTCATTAATATAAAGGTTGAAAAGTTTCGGTGAACCCCCATCACCCTCCCTGTTTCACACCGCACTACATTTTGTACGTATTAGATAAACTGCATGCCCATCTTACAGTTTGTCTGATTGGCATACCAGTAGTGAAAAAGACGCTGCACCTGTGTATGCCTAAGCACGCCTGTTTTCGTCAACTTTTCCTATTGCTTGTCATAGGACACAAGGTCAAATGCTTTAGAAAGGTCGAGAAAGCATGCGTACACAGGTGTGCTTCTTTTTGTATAGTACTGCACAGTGTGCTTAAGACTCAGGATAGCAGTTTCTGTTGAAAGATGTTGTCTGAAACCAAATAGGGTAATCACGAATATTAGATGCTTATTCAATTCCGAGTCAACCACACTATCCAGCACTTTAGCCACTACAGTAGCCAGCGATATCGGTCTGTAATTATGTTTATCTGAGAGGTCCTCGGTTTTGTTCTTAACAACCGTTACCACGATGGTTTTCATTAGCTATTGATAAAGGTTTGGGGATGACTTGTACCTATCTGATTATTTTGAAGGAAAAATGTATGTTTTTAACAGGTTAGTTAATATAGTCAAGCGCTCGTAGTATTGTTTACATACGTAGTTATTGTTTGTCCCGTTGTTCTTAGCAAAGCACACACCACACCACCACACAATACCAGCCTATATCAGTCCACTGCTGGACATAGGCCTCCCCAAATAAAGGGGGATATGCCCAAAATCCCCACGCATGCATGCGGGTTGGGGATCGCAGGGCACAGCTTCTCGCACCACCGACGCTGCTGCCCAAAATTCGGCAGGGGATTTAGCTGTGCCTATGTAGGTCGCAATCAGCCGGCTGCCCGAGCCCCCTTCGTTGTTTAGCAGGGTGCACCACGTGCAGCTGGAGTTGGCTTGGGTTCCAACCCGTATCTTAGCAAAGCAACTAATAAAAAACAGAGTAAATTCCTAAAAACATAAATGAACTTTTATGTAATTTACTAAGTTTTATTTCAGTTGACCAATCAAAACTGTTGACGAACCACCAATTGACCCATGAACACACAAAATCTAACCCGAACCAAACATTAAACTGTTCGCAAACCCAGTAATATGTAGTAGTTAATACATTTTTACGATTGCCAAATAAAACGTATTGCATGCAATGCATTCTCGAGTTTATGGCCGGGCTGTAAAGTTTATATCACATTGTGTCGGATACATTGTAGCTAGTCACAGTAAAAAAAAAACAGCTTGGACGCTATTATAGAGGTAGATTTTGTGATAGTTTTTTTATCCACTTAGTTTTTCTCTTGATAGACTTTTACTTTAACTAAACAATCACTAAATCGGTACTTGAGCACTTGAATAGACGAAGCTTTAGTTACGAGTTTAGAATAATACTCTCTCGGAAAAGAAAAACTAATTTGGATACCTTTTACTCAAGGTTCGCTGAAAGATTAATCCCACTCAGACGTTTAGCAAAGATAAAATATGTATCCGGAATATGGTCACGGTTATTTTTATCATTTACATAAACTTTGCTTAAAATAAAAGTTGGGAACAGTTTTAAAATAAAAAGATTCAAAAAACTTTTACACTTCACGCTCAAACTCAACCACTTATTCTTACCAAGAGCAGTCTCACTTTTTAAGTGTTATCTGAAGTCGGGAGCATGTTTGCGTATTGTGGAAGAGCTACTCTCTGTTGCCTGGGTCGGGGAGTGGCGAATGCAAATTGCAGTTGTTTACGAGCTGTACTGTGTTTCACTCGATTTATTGTGTACCTGTGGTCTTATTTCATGAATGGGCTGATAATGGCTATCAAAACTCTGGTTTTTGTGTCGATTAGCAAAGTTTTTCAATGAATTGTGAAGATTTTGAAGCCTTTAATTTAATTAAATAATAATATAAGTAATTATTTGAATAATTAACAATATTAATTGATGAACGGAATAATAAATGCTTCAATAAAATGCGGCATTCATCCCAAGAATTAACCAAAGTGGACTTTGGTCTGATTTTGAGAAAAACCATGCGGCGATACGAAGAGGTCATGTTTCATTCCTTCTTGCACATATGTATCGATTTTTATTTATTTGAACGAAATACAAAATATGTAGGATACACATGTAACAGTGTTACTTACAACAGTGTTAATTTTCAATAGTAAAACCTGCGTCGCATTCTCCAGTGCCCAACCATAAAGACAAGGGAAGACTGAGGTTCAAACAACATTGCATTGTAGAGTCTATGAAATAGTGCAACTAAGTTGCGATGCCCATTGCTATTCACGCAATAGAGCCGCTGGATACAAACAGGTGTCGGTTGCTTGCTCAGATTTACAAGTTTTTGAGTTACCTACTTCATTTTTCTACTGTATGGTCGATTTTCTGTTTTGGCGAACTTACTCCTCGTTGCCGTACTGCGGTCGATAACAGCTACGTGGAGTTTGAATAAACTGTGGTCGTTTTGAGACTGAATTTAACAACGTCATTGTGTTTTTATCGGACCGAGGAGGGTATTATTTTTATTTAATGGTTTTAGTTAGGACGAATTATTTGTTTCATTCGATTAACTATGTAAAACTTACACACATACTAAGTATCTACTAATAGAATTTTTACTTTGTACCTAGGTGATTATTCTGTGTTTGGTGTTTGTGATTTAGAAGTAACTTATGTTTACAATAATAATTTAATTTCATGTTTGCTTGTTATTTCTCTGATTTGCATGTGAATCTGCGGGCGGGAGGGCGGTGCATGCGTATGCATTTTGTGGAACTTGTCAGAGAAAGTTAGCGGAATTTGTACTAAATATTTTACCTTGTAGAATAAACTTATATTTTTCATATAGGTAACTCTAATAGCTGCATACAATTACAAATTATTATTTTTTTTGGAAAAATAACTATAATGACTATAATACCAAAAATAGTGTGAGCGCAAATGATCTATTCATTACACGAAAAAATGTATTAGAATCATAGACCAAATGCAAAGTTTTTTCATTAAACTAAAACTTGTAACTCTACCATCAATATGTATATGAGATATTTGCACATTTGTTCATAAAAATAGTAAAAAAAACACGAAAATTAGAGAAACCAGAATATATAAATACCCGTCACAAAGACAAACTTTACCTACCATAATCTAGAATAAAAATGCACAATAAAAGGACATATTTTATGACAGAATTTTCAATGAACTTCACATTGAAATAAAAAATGAAAAAAGAAAACTCATATTTGTTAAAAAACTTAAAACATTTCTAACAGAAAAGTGTTTTTATACACTACATGAATATTTAAAGTTGGTTTATAACTTGTTGAGTAATATTAATATATTTTAATGAGTAGGTAAAAGTTGCCAAAATTGATTAATTTAAGATTAAGTTGGTAATAATAGTTATAGATAGTACTTCATTACTTTTAAAAGTATTTGTTGCTTTGTAAATAAAGCGCCCTCTGCCCAACCAAATTTGCGATGCGTGAAAAGGGTAAATAAGTCCTGTACTTCTAATAACTAGTGCTAAGCTAAGACCTAATGTTACCTACTCTTATTTATGAAAATAAATATCTTGCATCTTGTACCTTTATGTGTCACTATTTATCTTATTAGATTTAAGTAGGCACTTACCTATTGTTCATTTTGTGACTCAAATAAATGATACTTTATCTTTCATCATCATCCGCCCGATTTCACCCACTGCTGAGTATAGGCCTCCCTTTGCTCCTGCCACTTGCCACGGTCTTGCGCTAGCCTAATCCACTGGCGGCCCACGACATCTTTATCTTTAATAATGTTTCTCAATCTCTTTTCTGCAGTAACAATGGAGAACGAAAGAACTGACAGTTACTTGAAAGCCAACCTAAAATAGCCCTTATGAAATAAAACACAAGAGCTAAATCATGTCACGATCACGCTGGCTGGTCTCTTGGTGATTGCAGATTTTGCAATATATGTGTGGTAAAATGTATATAGAATAGAAGAAATAAATTATTCATGTGTGAAAATATTTCAGTTAGTAGGTGTAGGTACCTAACCTAAAATTTCACATAAGTAATTATTAAAGAAAGATATTCTACTTTTAAATACAGATACCATTACAACATTACAAGGTAGTATGGTAGAAAGAGCTGAAGACACGGCGTGATGGCGCTCATGGAGGGGAGGCTTAGGTCCAGCAGTGGACTGCTATAGGCTGATGATGATGATAGAAAGTATTTTTTTCTTACAACATTGTTAATTATCTGATGTGTCACTAAGGTCCTGCAGGTCACAGCACCATTTCTCAATTTCCCAGCAGACAGCCCAAGCCGCGGTGTGCTCCAACATTATTAAATCATAAATTTCGCACGTGCTAACGACAATTTTTCATTGTATTTCTGCGACATTTTTAGCTTACTATAAAATTATAAAATTATAAATATATATTGTTTAAAGCAGCGCGGAGAATGAGTTCTATTTTTTTTTACTAAATATCTTAAAATATTTTGAAGGGATGCTTTTTGCGACAAACGAATTGCGATTGACGCACCTTATTTTTTACAGGTAAGCGCATTTCGTTTGCCTCTAAATCAAATGTAAAATTCAATCCACGGTAAGAGTTTTATATGCTTAAAATATTGCGCGTAAATCGCAATACGTTTTCCGCAAAGTTTGCCACAAAAAGCAACCGGTTAATAGTTCATATCTTATCACGCCTGCGATAATTACTTTAATCATGAATAATAAAATTAGAGTTAAATCAATGTAGAGTACTTATTCCCGGGACCCCCTTCAATGCCTCATATCTCAAGATTGCATCTTAGAATATTTGTGACTTGTAACTCGTGACATTAAATATTGAGACGACTGTACCAAAGACATTCAAGCGAGCAAATCAAGGCGCGACGCCGACGCACCGGTGCCGCTACGCAGGGGTTACTTTGAAACCCGATTCCAACTGAAGGTATGACCCACACCTTCAGTTCAATAAATGTTACCACATGAAGCTGTATCTAGTGTTCTTCTTGTTGTCGTATACCTAAGTGTTTACGACAGTGCCATAGTGCCATACTCTGGTTTTGGAGTTTTTAGGCCACACGTAGGCCTCCGACAATAATCCAGTACCAAACTCTTGATTTGTACCTTTCGAAAGAAATACTCTGGTCTAAATACGACTAAACGGTCACCCATACGTTAGTAATTGGGCGGTGTATTGCTTAACTATGATGATGTGCCAAGAGCACTAAAGTAATCCACACCACGAGCGCTTCAGCAACAGTTGTAATGTTACCTCGAAGGGTGCCTCTCCATGGTGCTTGTTGTTGAGGATGAGGAAAGAGCAGAGCGGGCCGCGCGCCCTGATGGCCGGCGTCACCTCCACCAGGGTCTCGTTCTCGCGGATCAGCCCGTGGTAGCCCTCCTCCGGCTCAGACAGCTCCAAGTACGGGACATCTGGGGAAGAGGAAGAGAAACATGAAAAAAGTCCTACTTTTTGGTTTATAGAAGAAGCAGGACATAGTCGTTCTTTCTATTCGAAAGGGATTGTCACGGTTGGCAGGTGGATTGGTTATGAGCTGGTGACTAGCTGCTAATTTCTTAAAAACAAGCTGTCTGTGAAAGTTTTGTCAAATTAAGTTAAACAATTTCGTATTTGTTTTAAATCAAACGTAATTAATTGCAAACTAGGTAAGTACCTAACTCCTTCAACAGAACAGAAACTGCTACCTTTGTTGCGCTTATGTTGTGTCGATATTAACTAACGGATGTTCTTAGTTGCATTTGCAATTGTCGCCATCTTGTTTATTATCATTGTAATTAATGCAAATCAACGCATTCGAAGCAATGAATTCATGCTCCTAATGTGAGGACGTAAATATACACTTTACAAGTCAATGAAGCGGAAAGCAATTGCTTGTATCATTAATATTCATGAAAATATAAACTCAATAATTTAAAACCATAAGGATTATTTTCGAAAAGTCCTACATAAACTAGGTTACAACGATTTTATACTGCAAAGCCCAGGTTTTTTTAATTTATACCGTAGAATTGTGCAAATCCTAGAGGAGTCAGAACACTACAACGTTATCAAAAAGTTTTTAGAATCATAATAACAAACGTAGTATAGCGAGGTAAGTTAATCACTCAGGTCCAAGGGGTTCCACTAAATTTTATGAGCCATAAAAAGTGGCATACCGTTAGATAATTTGAGTGGCCTTACCCGACCACGCACTGCATTCATAGCCCTGATTATGTATAATGGCGGCGTGTCCTCGGCATACTATTAGCTCAACTATTAGTGCTTTAGGGAATAGGGATGGGATTTATTTAGGCATTCATAGATGCTATTTTTTTGTTTTTTTCTCGATTACGACAAAGCGATCTTGAAATTTGATTAAATAAGAAAAACACTCGTAAGACAAACACACAGTTATTGTAACATCAAACCACCACGCGTAAATGTCAAAAAACTTTCTACACGGCAATATCTTATCTCATCTTATCTTATTTTATTAGCCTTTCTGATCCCACTGCAGGGCAAAAGCCTCCCTTCCCTCCACACATCCCGATCCGATTGGGAATAAGCTTGCCAGGATACTGAAAACACGTCTAGTTCGTCACGCCACCTCCGTCTGGGACGGCCACGCGGCCGCGTTACGCCCTGTGGAACCCACACAGTAGCGATCTTAGCCCACAACTGGTCCGGCATCCGGCAAACATGTACGGCCCAGTCCCATTTAAGTTTAGCGGACTTATGAGTAACATCGGCGATTTTTGTCTTGGAACGCAGTATTGTATTCCGGATGCGGTCGGTGAGCTTGAGGCCCAGAATACTGCGCTCCATCGCCTGCTGGCAAACCTCGAGTATGTACCTTTGAAGAGCAGTCAAAGACCAAGTTTGTGCGCCGTAGGTTAATACAGGGAGAATGCACATGTCCATGATTTTCCTTTTGAGGCAGAGTGGCAATTTACCTTTCATAAGATCTTTCATAGCCCAATAGCTTTTCCAGGCGTTTTCTGTACGTCGAGAAACTTCTTTCTCCTGACCCTATATATACTTAAACTTATACCAACAATAAGTATTCATAGAACGTTCGATAGCAAAAACCACACGATACCAATTCTCTCAAACTGAGGCTAAAGCACGAATATTTTGGCCATTTATCGTGAACCTAAAAATATTCGTGCTTCGGCCTGTGTACCAAGTTAGACGCCGAATATTATCGATAAAAAAGTCACTATACTTTTTCATAAACTCATTTTAAAATATATTTATATCTATATCTATCATTCGTCAAATAAAAAACAAAATATTTATCATAAAAATATTCTGTAAGCTAACATAAGAATAAGAATATATTTTGTTTGAGTAGAATGCAATTACTTTAGCAACTGTAGACGCAGGTAGCATTGGGAGCACTCTGGAATCAACCGCCGGCGCCGGCAACCGTCGCAGCGGACCCATGCTATTTGAAGCTTGTGCTACTTATCATAATCTAATACACGTTTCCAAATTAAGCTAAAATACTGAAATATTAAGAATAAATAAATCAGAGTTATTTGTTATTTTAAACCTGATACACAGAATTAACTAGTTCAGAAAAAAGTACTACTTAGCAAATTTTCATCGTCTAAGAAATGTTTCTTTCGTTAGAAAACATCACTACGACTCGCACGGCGACTAAATGTCATTTTCATTAAAATCCACAGTACCCAGCGCAGGTTATCAAACAGTTCCAGGGTCGGCTTATAGCCACGTCCAAACTTTGTCCACAGACTAATCATCAAACTTAGGAGGTATTCTACAAAATTATGTTAGTTTAGTGTAAGCTGACGATGTAGTCCACGGACACTAAGTGGCTCCTATCCTAATTCAGTGGCACCTGTTGGTAGTTTAAGTACCTACTCGAGATCGGTGGATCCGACAATCGAAACTATTGATTTGAGTTTACGAGGTAGATAGTGTACACCTGTGTGCCCTTGTTAAGCCTACAGCAATATTTTCGTAATGTACTTTATGAAGCAATTAAAATATGTATAGAAAAATCATATTCATAATGATGGTATATAAGTAGGTGAAAATATTATTCTTAGTAGCCTCTGTGGTAAAGCTTTTTTAACCTACGCGTATGCCAATTTAGTTTGTGCAAAGACTATGAGCCTTCAAGGCTAGGGCTTATACAAAAACTATTCATATAGCAATAAGTTCTTTTGATCATAAAGACACCCCAACCCTTCAATCAATCCACGCAGCCAGCCACAAACATCTCAACCAGTACACCTCCTCGCCCCGCGGCCCGGCCCCGGACTGATCCCCGACGTATTCCGAGGCTCTGACTGATTTCAAGGCTCTGACAAGGGGGGCTCCACCTCCAGGGGTAGGCACATCCGGCTGAAGGGTGTATTCAATTGATACAGCGCGACGTATATTAAAAAGTTTTTATGCGAATTTCTATTCATGAGTGTCTGTTTGGTGTGGTGTGTCATATCGCGTACACAATGGCATGCAGATGCAATAAAAATATTTTATGTCCGATTTCATAACGATCTGGCATAGATCAGTCAATACACTCACCCAATAGAGCCATTACTAAAATCTACCTCTAAGGTAGAGCCTCTAAGAAAACGACTAATTGTAAGTTTCCCCGAGTCATGTAAACAAATCCACATTAACTATCGCATTATAGCACAGCAAAATAATTGTAAAGATATAAATCCTCTGTCGAAATACACAGCACTAATATGTGCATTTCCAAAACGTTATCTAAATATTACAGATCCCCATTCCCAGGAGAGAACTATTCAAAACCGTTACGCAAACATAATAACAGGAAGCAGGCTGTTTGTTTGATCGCGCGAAACGTTTAAAGGGTGCGAACATGTTTGCGGGGGCAGATTTGTGTGGGGGAGGGTTTGATTGCACTTTCCCTTATCTTGTTGTTCTTCTTTATTGGTTGTTCTTCGCGCATTTTTATCTGGAAGTTGTATCGTGATACTGATATAGCCTTTACATTAGCCCATTTCCAATTCAAAAGACTGAGAGATGAGTAAATACGTTAACTAAGTCGGTCGGAGCCGCAACATTATGTACAACACTATCATTTGTCCAACGAATAACGGGAGATGAAAAATGCGATTTCCGGTCACACTACCAACGATCTATCGTCACAACACATGATAGCATTTTCATACATAGCCCCGTGAACTATCATTGTGTCTTTCGGTCTGATAGAGAATAATATCGTCCTAAGGCGAACACGCTCTAAACTTAGCAGATCACAGAAAAAAATTAAAAGGAACACTACAAATCGTCATAAAATGGTTCTTAAGTGTTCAGTGTTTCATAAGGTTCTAACAATGTTCTAAACAACGATATTTTTTCTTTTATAGGAAACCTGAAAAGAATTTCTTTTTTTACGTCCACTTTTTTGAAAGATCATTGAGAAATACCTGAGTATAATAGGAAAAAAACTAAGCTCCCAAAAGAAATACTGATCAGAATATCATCCATATGAGCACCGCACATCAGATTTGATCTAAAAGCGTTATTTCTGCTGACGCAGTCCGTCCAGGACCACAAAGTGCTCAAAAAGCCGTAAATAACCAGCGGGCTTTTCTTTGTAAATGTTATCATGGAAATATGGCATTCTTTGGGTAAAAAGATTTTAGTGCCACGTTGGGCGCCACTTTTTGCCGCGTCAAGGATGCGAGGAGAAAGTGCCGTAGATATACATAAACATAAGTTTTGTTTGATATGTAAATATTATATATAAGCAACCAATACTTGACATAAACATATTCCGGAGTAAGCTCGAATTCATTTACGTTAAGTGCCTATTTGGAATTAACTCAGTTTGCGCTAATTGATCCAAATACAATTTATATTAATGGTTAGCAAATACATCATAAATATTCAATAAATATTATTCATTATTTGATTTTCAAATAAAAGCCCGTCGGCCCAATTTCCGAATAAAATACGCAAATTGAAATTAATGGCTTATCGGAGAAAAAATAATCTATGAATCAATTCAGCTGTCAACTGACGACGTAACTTGTATGAATTACTCACGAGGGCTTCATAAAAACCCTTCGGGTACCGAACGATCATTAATCTTTGGAATACGTGCCAGTGTGTGACAAGTTGCAACAATTTTGAGAAAATAAGCAAAGTAATATTGATGCTTTGGTAGAAAATCGAAACAGGTCCGAATCCAAAATCAATTACAACGGGCAGATATCATCAAGCATATAATCGGTGCGTAAACTTTGGCATTACAGGACAAATTAAATATTAGAATTTCCACAGGGAATCACATTTCGCAATATTAGGTACTCTTTGTTTGTTTCAACAGATCTGACAACTGGCCCGAGGTATTATGTTTAGGATAGACATAAATAACATAGAGATTTGGTCAAGACCTTTGAAACAAGACAAAAGATTTAAGGAGAACGGACAGAGACAGTCCAGCTTTTAAGAGCTATAAATGCAGATGACCCGACGAACGAAACTCTATAAATTATTGAAAAGGTTCGACAACTCGCGTCTCTACGGAGGGTCCCGTAACAATGAGTGTGTAGCTTCAATGTCTATAAAATCAATTAAATGTATTAACATTTTAAAATGGTTGACTTTCTTTTGTAAATTAGGTAACCGGTGATTTCAGTCGGCAACATCACATTTTATTAATCTTTCATTACAGACTGACAATCACATTATGTCTCGAACTTAATCTTATCGCTATTATGTTAGTGCAAACGAGCAAAATTTGACATGTAAATACTGTTTCTAGTATAGACAATCCTACTAAACGCTAAGTTGCATTAGGGCCAATTGGTAGCCCCTCTCGCGCACGCCCTGCGCCGGTCCCCACACAATTTAATAAGATTTTACAACAAACACAAATATGTTTATTTCGAACCAACCTACTAACATAAATATGTAAATATAAATATAACATTTTTTATAGTTTATAACAAAAATATTCTTATAATATATTTATTATTAAGATTAATTTGAACTCCAAGTTCTACATGACTTTATTGTAGTAAAATCTTACGTCGCCAGCCCGAATTGGTACAGGCTGCTCCGGCGTCCTGCTGGCTACATTATTCATGACGTCACTCTTTACATGTGCTCCTCCAAGTTGTGTCAAAAATCGAAGCTCAACTTCTTTGCTGAGTTTTTGCTTTTATTGTAACAAAGCTCCTCGCAAAGTGGACTGAAACTTTCAGACTCTGATCAAAGCGGAACGAATATTTGCATACGAAAAACCATTCTACAGACAGAAACACTTTAAAAGACTTTTTTTAAAGTTTAGCTGGCACACAAGCAAATCAATGGGACCTGAGTGTGAAATTTATACTTGACTACGAAGTTGTCGATAACTATATTTATGTAGGTATACATTGTATAGACATATCAAAGCTTTACAAACATCCCGCTAGGGGCGCTGTTCCATTTCCATACAAAAATATACATTGTTAACGCAATCTTTGTTGATATGATTGTGTGTGACAAACTATTAAAAGCCTGAGTGTTTGTGCTGTGGGCCGGCCATGGGCACCACCACCTGGACACCATCCTGATGCACTGCATGAACTCGATCGATACTACTGGTACGGTACTGAGGCCTCATTTACTCGGTTACACACAAAAATGATAAGCACCGTTCCTGTTTTTACAAGCTTTGACAGTTTGTCATTTGACGTTCTTTGAATTTCGTCAGATTAAATGTCCGGTGGCGACCATTTCGGTCTGCAACTGAGTTACCGTAAACCGGGGCTACTTTGACATTACGTGTTTGTTACTTTCACACATTTTGGGGCTACTTTGACATACGAATAATTTGGAATCTAAACGACGTCATTTGTTTATATTACTTGATAAATATAATAAAACTTCATAATATAGATAAATAAAGAATAATACATTACAACAAAAAGAAAAAATACAAGAAAAAAAAATGATTAGATATTATAAAAAGAAGATATGAAGGCCAAATAAATAAAAATTACAGTGAAAATGACCTCAAAAAGGCTGTTTCATCATTTAGATCGGGAAAAATGTCGCGGCAGAAGTACAGAAGTACAAGGTTGGCAGAACCATCATGCTAAGTAGGATCCATGACCAACGTGAGGTCATCCCACGGTGTTACTCATAGGAGAGGAGCAACTTATTGCAAAAACAATGGTTCAATGTCCTATTACTATAAAGTTCATTTACCTAATAATGCCAAATATGAATTCAAGTGCCTTATATTGTTTATGAGAAGTGTTTTTGATTATTTTTTATGTTTACCTTAGTTGTGAACCGTAATTATTATTTATTTAATATAATTGTTATTTATTTATTTATTTAAACCTTGTTTTTAGGTGTCGAAGTAAGTAGTATAATATTTACTTTTCATGCAATTATACGCTGTGTCAAAGTACACTCCCAGGGCTACTTCCACACCAAAATAGAAAGTTATTTATGTATTAAAGGAGAGTCTAAAAGACCTGTTTTATTGCCATACATGTAGCCAAGAGATCAATTGTTCTAATAAGGAAGAAATACCTAGATTGTAAAATAGTAAAATAACATATCAAAAACCTTCCAAAATACGTCAAAGTAGCCCCGGTTTACGGTAGTAAATGAGGCCCCTGGAGTTACAGTACCAGTCAACCAGTTACTCGCAGAGTTATCTAATAAATAGTCGAATAATAAGTATCTCATCATCATTATCATCAGCCTTTAGCAGTCCACTGATGGACATAGGCCTCCCCTAATGAGTGCTATTGCGCCCTGTCCTGAGCTTGACGCATCCAGTTTCTACCAGCAGTCTTTAGTAGATCATTACTCCAGCTGCCGCAGGGCGTTCTACGTCCTAATAAGTATCTATTATTATGAAATCTATTAGGATGGGTACATTTTGTCACGAAGGATAGAAAAATAACTTTTAACGCGATTGAAGCCGCGGGCAAAAGTTAGTTAACTAATATTTTGCTTCTCTTAAACCTTTCGCTACTTAATTACGTATTATCACCGCTAATAAATAATGTTATTTACATTAAACATGAAATGAACAGTGCTTGAATAAACGAACAGACAACAAGTTAGTTAGCTAGTTAATTGGCTTGCATTACATCGCACTAATTAGGAGCTATCGACGGCGCCATCTAATATTAACATTGAATGAACTTGCATATGGAACTAGTGAGGACTAATTCGCCATTGCTCTAAACTCTAAGGTTATCTCTGGTGTGGTAGTATTTAGGCCTCAGGCCGCTCGAAGGCCTCCGACATGGCAAAAGCCGGGACCAACATTTTAACGCGCTCAGCACAGAAGCGCTCAGATCTAAATGCAACTAAACGGTGAACCATCCAAGTAGTGCCGGGCGGAGTGTTGCTTAACCAAGATGATCTGCTAAGAATACCGAAGTAAGCCATGCCACGAGCTCACCTAAAGTGGCGCACAAAATAAGAAACAAGGACCTTATCAACCAATCAGGGTCAAGCTATTTAACTCTGTAAATAAACGTAATGAAAAAGTAATCACAATAAAATAATGTCTATTTCTCAAACAACTCCAATTTAATTTTTATTAAGTAGGGACTCCCAAATATTATTTTCGACCCAAATAATTTTCCACGATTCCTCCGTAAACAAGAACAACATGACAGCCACTTGACAGATAATTACCCTACCGACTGTCACCTGTCAATGTCACTACACATTCTTACGGAAATTACATTGAAAATTCAACGCCCGCGCACGCCGCCAATATTCGAAATATATTTAAAATTCATAGCCTTTGTGTGAGGGTGACCTCAAATATTAAGGCACTTTAGCTGAAATACAGAAATGAACAGGGTTCTTATATTCCACGACACGACAACGACTTGATAATAATGAATCAAATACACTTCACTCTCAAGATGTTATGATTTTATTCAATTAATACTTTTACTGAGCTCGTATAAGTACAGCCTCCTCGAGCTAGACTGAATTCTCCATCTCTAAAAACCGACCAACCAACCAACCACCGTTTAAAATGATCCTTGCGTGGCTTTTAAAAAATAGAAGGAGCAACAGTAGTTTCCAAAGGTGTTACATAAAAAATTATGTGTTTCTACGGAATAAAGTCTGTTGTGTAGGTATTGTTTTTCTTTTCATTGCTTTGCATCTTGCTAACGGCGTATGGACAGACATTGGGGGCCAAGAGCGAAATTTCACTTTAATTCGTACCTATAGGTGTATCCTACACGTTTGTTCAAGTTTGTGGTTTGGTTGTCGTTGAGTGTAAATGCAAGGACGCGGGGCAGACACAATAGTGTAGAATCTATTTGCGAGATGAAAACTGTCACGCCCTTCCGGAATCGTCAAGGGGAAGTTTTGCGCGCATTTTCCTCTCTTACAATTTTCACGAGTGAAGTACACATTTTTGAGTGTTTTGAATGTGTTATATCACTGGCGTTTTTGGTCAGCAAAGTCATTGAAAACTTATGGTTGAATACAAAACTTATGGGATGAATTTATTATTACTTTTGAGCGCTGTTTTATGAAATAAATAATCTGTTTTCTTCTTTTTTTTAATATATAAAATTGTAAACTGACTGACTGGATATACAGGGTGGGGCCAAATTTTACCTCATTGAAAGCTACCTTTTCTTTTGTAGTTAGAAGATTTTGTTCTGAGGCAACTATAGGTTTATTTTGAAGGAAAACATAATGGCATTTTCAGATTTTTATAAAATGTACAGTCAGCCCAGAAAATAACATTTCAAAAAAACAAATTGGTCCCAATCCACTCTTTTTCCCAACAGGAACACTTTTCCCAAAGTAACTTACCAAATCAAATCGTAGGATTTCGCGAAAATTAAAAAACGTTTTCTTTACCATTTCTAAAACTTATTCATACGTGTCTCAGCGTTTTTGATAATTCTACCCCCAAAGGGGTGAAAAGTAGTTTGAATTTACTAAATTCACATTAACGCGAGCGAATCCGCGGGCGGAAGCTAGTATTCGTATTTAATGAAATTCAGCTCTTCAGGTTTAGCAGAGAAATCTCTACCGCGGGGCACCAACTAGTAAATACATACATAAGCGAAATAAATATGTTTGACTTAGTAATTGCCACTGGGTGCAACAGACGAACACGGACCGAAATCTCAAGACATCTTCAACATTTAACTAGCTCAGTTTGCAGGTTCAAGAAGCTTGAAGAAATTCAATGCAGCAGGAGCTACGATATTCCATGTACGAGTTAGATATTTCGTACGTGGTTGTTAAGAAAAATCAAATTAAAGTATAGCAGTGCTAGAGAACAGAAAAACTTTTTGTTTTGTGGGAGCACTCCCTAATTTTACTTTAGCTTGACAGATTCCATTTCTTCTTCGTTGTTGTGAAAAGAACAACGTTCTTCCGTAATGACGGATCGCTACCATACTTTATCATATGCAGGGTGTCTGGTGGAACGATGTAGGGATTGAAGCAGTTGATCAAGAAAAGCGCCATGGTTTTTTAAGCTATTGGAAAATGTTACAGTTATCCGAGTAGCATTAGCATGTTCACAAAATTTTATGGAAAATTATTCTTTGACATGTTGAAGTCAAGTTTTGTTTATGATTTCCTGCTGATTGGTATAGCTTATTATGATGAAAGATTCTTGTCAAAATTCTTATCTATCAATGTTTTGGCGAATAACAATTTTCTAATCTTAACTTTGGAGAAGAGTATCTGCAGACCTTTTATTTACTAGTAAATTAAAATTTTAAGTTTTCTATTATCATATAGTTTGTTGATTATAAATTAATACTATGGATCAAAATAACTAAGGCTTGTATTCACAGAGAAAAACATCGTTCCATTGTGTCCAAAAGACTTTATTTAAATTCAGTTAGACTTTCTAGAAATTATGCTAACTAATTAATATTTTGTTTAATAAACTATCTGACAGATCCAATCCATTATTATAATGGCCAAATCCAATCTGCCGCGGAGATCCACAATCTGTCACACGTGTTACTATGAATGAACTAATAATTTAGCAGGTTGTATTTAGATCTAACTTTTATAAGTAAAAGATGGATGGAACAAACTATAATTAAACAAACTGATTAAAATAAGCCCGTAGCATACAAAACTACTATTTTGTAGTAAAGTATAATAATCAAGTCATGTCCAGAAACAACAATAATAATAATAATACGTTTACATACACATACATACATTCACACACAATACACACCGTGGGTCATCCTGTGATAACCAGACTCTTAAGAGACTGCCTACCCTTACATTGACACATAGCCTCTAACACTCACACAAATACTCATATACAATTCAACACAACACAACACACAACTTTTTACCTGTCATTGTTGACTGGCAGAAAATGCTTTTTAGCATTAAGCCCACCCATTGTACATTTATTTCTTATAATAAAGAATTAAATAATACTTCACGCACTAGACAATGCCGTAGGTGTTTTAAATTTAAATAAGTCAAATTGGTAAGTTTATTTTATTATTAAATTGATGCTCACTAACTTAGTATTTACATTATTTATTTTATATGATACTTGGGTATTCGCTTTGACAGTCGTATAGACCTTTTGGTAACTTTTGTATTCGCCCGACTGGTTCTAATTCCCTGTAATGTCAGTGCGGCACTAGCCAACTAGGTCCTTGCTGAAAATCTGTGCTGTGTCTAAGTTATGTTATGCAGCAGAAGCTGAACACAAGAAACCGTTTTCCAAGCTCACTCACCAAAGATGACCGCAGATGATGTAAAAATAGGTAAGTAAGTACTTTTATATCTACAGTAACGTATCTATACCAAATAAGTATATTACTAGCTTGTTATGTTACCTAGGCCTTACATGTTTCTTTTATTTTATTTGGGAAACAGACAGAACAATATATCATGTAAACTAAATTAAATTAAAATAATTCTTAATCCAGTAAAGTTTCCACATATACAAATCTAACATAAACGTCAAAATAAAATTGGTGGACAGACAAAAAAAAAATGTTCTAGATAAGTTTAGTTAAAAGTCTCTACATGTAAAATATTAACTTACTTTGTGCCTAACCTAGTGATTCTTGGAAATAAATCTATCTAACTATCTATATAGATAAGGTACAGTCAAATTATTTTTAGGCATAGATATAACCGCCAAAAGATTTTTATAAGATTTCTCTGGCACGTGTTTTAACCTTTTCAAACCTTTCTCAAAAAAGGTTTATCAAACAATGATTTCCACCAGAAGCCGCGGGGGCTGACCCAAAACCTGAAATCCTAGTTTCAAACTTACCTATCAAAGCTAAGTGACTTTCTAGTAAGTAGAGCAAGTAACTGCCAACTTGCTCCATAACTTTTTCCTGCAACCGACGTCTGGCAACTTTATGATAGCTGCATCTAGTTCCAAATTCCGAAATTGATATGAATTATTGCCAGACTCTACTTTGGATTTATTTGGGGAGGTAGGGGAGTTGGAAAGACAAAATTTGACATTTGTATGTGGTTTTAAAATCGCGTTGGCATCAACTTTGTGCTAGAATATTGGAGAAATATGATCATTAAAAACAAAAATATTTTTGTATAGTAAAAGAAAATATCGTTCTATTGTATCTACCATTGACAGACTTCTTTGCAAAAAATCTATTTTGCATAACTAGCCTAGCGATTCTGATTATTATTTGTATCTTAATGGAGTAAGGTGAGTGTGTGAGTAGCTTTTGCTTTTTGGAGAAACCTATCTGTATGTAAGGTACTAGATTTTGTGGGAAACTTTATACTTCTAACTTTCTAGGAGTTTACAGTTAAATTAATTTCAGCAGTTTAAAACTTTGATAATTTACTCTTACTGAAGCACGCCGGTAATTAAGTTCATCAGGAAGCATACCCTCCTCTTCTTACTATAAACAAATTGATTAATATCATACCTACTTAAGGTATCTTTAAGTATACGGCATTTCTAAGAGAGATTCTCAAAACTAGTGGACAGAATTGGTCCGAATCACTCCCATTCATGATTGTATTACTCGAGTACATTGTTCGATCAAATATCAAGACTACAACTAAAAGTTGTAACCAGCTATGAGTTTGCATACTACAAAGTGCCATTTATTTGTCACAGCCAAGCCATAGCCTCCAAATAAATCGTAGTTACGAAACGTATTCTGGATTTACAACATATCTGCCACTGATAGAATCTATTACTGGAATTTAAGACAAATGCGTCCCACGTTTGTCTTATGCATTGAGTATTATTATCAAAATGAACAAGTATTATTTTTATAATTTATTTATAAATATCAGTTGTTTGTAAATTGTAGATTAAATTATTCAACAATAACAAAAATATTTCGTAGTTTAAAAAAAAAAGCTAAAGTGACCGGACACTCTCAGACGAATGGCACAAAAGTTAACTCCAAGGCTACAATATAATTAAATACAATTTCAAAGCAGAAGCAAAAATGAACTGCCTTAACGTTTGGTTATAACAGCGGTACGTACAGTTCGAGTGTCCTTTGCAAAGTTCACACGATTACAGCCGAGGCGAACGCTATTATTAAACTAATTAACTCAGATTAAAACTGACTGCGAAAACGCGGATATTTAGTACAAATCCCGGTAGTAAGGGTCTCGCATCAGAAATTATTTACTATACTATTACATGTCCCATTAGGCGGCCATTACGCGAGCCCAGACGCCATTTTGTTGTGGAATTACGTTTTAGTCGATTTAGTCTAATATCACGGGTTGTTGCTTGGTACTTTGACTCTTAATGGGCGTCTTAAGACGGGTACAAATATTCTAAAAGCACGATTAAGTTCGAGTGTTTGCCCCGTGTTGGGCGCCAGTTGAAAGCCGTCCTCGTTGAGCGCCAATAATCTTCAAAGGAGAGTCAATAATTTTATAGCTTCTAAACAGCTTTTGATGTTACTGAAACTGAATTTTAATTTAAATACTAATAATAATAATTAATTAAATTGTTTGGTGTTGTTTCGCAAACTTTATTCTATTAATACTATTAATAAGTAATAACTATAAATCCATCTTCTATTACGCCAGCTTTTGTCTAAATATATTTAAAATTAACATTATCATTTATATTTCTGAATTCGATACATACATACATAACAACAAAATAATAAAAGAAAGTCAGATATGAAGTTTAAAACAAGACCGGTTAAGTGCGAGTTGACTCGCCCGCCGCGGGAGACGTCAATGGCATGCGATACTAATTAGTAAGTATTCTTCGTAATTGAAAAACTGTACGTCCCATACGAAAATAGAAACCGGCGTTAGAATATGCAAATTTCCGCCTTTCAGATATTTGACCGTGTAACTCGCTTTACAGCTTGACCACAGCTGTCCTCACATTTATTTAACAAAACCATATTTGCTAGAGACTTCGCTATAATTTTCCTGTAAAATATAGATATTCTTCCTCAACATATATTACTTTCAGGTTTCTCGTTTTGCAAACTTCGGAGATTAGGGGTATGGTAATTTTTTGGACAATTTTGATCATTAAACGAAAACCGTAAATCGTATAAAAAAAATAAAAACTATTTTAAACTGGGCTAATTGGCCCCTTTCATATGATTAAATTTTGACATTTCTTATTTTGGACCCTTAGGGGATGAAAACGAAAATATTTGTATATATCTTCACTTGCAATCTTATTCAATTAGTGCATTTTATATCTATACCAAAATTCAAGTCGGCTGTTTTTGTAGTTCCTGAAATAATCAGGTGTGACAGGCGGACGGACAAAGCGGCGCCGTGTTAGGGGTTCGTTTGACCGGTTCGGTAACGTCACCCTAAAAATATTGCCTGCTAAATAATTTTCATTAAAGATAACATAAGCCTCTCCTAATGAATGCCATTGCGCCCTCTCCATTTCCATAGGTATGTCATACGAAATAAGAAATTCGGTCAATTACTTCTACAAAACTTATCCAATACAAAGCCAAGATAAACTGCAACCGAAAGCAAAGTCTTAACGGCATAGATTTGTAATTTATGATCTCGTTTAGGCAACCTAGCTTATTCCGAGCTAAGTGTCGGCAATATATCAAAGTAGGTACTTTAATTTGCAAAGCTGTGCCTACACGGCTTATGACAAATGACATTTAAGTAAGCAAGGTTTAACATTTATGCTATCAGAATTCCCAAGTAATTGAGTGTGGGCAGCCATGCCAGCCTTTTGATCCTACTTTAAACCATTTGTTTATTAAAACACGTAGGATGAGCTTATAGCTAAAATGAATTTATATTTATAGAGACTCATCATATTATCGTAAGTACATTATTTTGTAACTTTTATTTTGTCTAGACGAAACCTATTTTTCTATTAAAATAAGTTTAAGTGAGTACTTGGCAAACCAAAAACCGTGACACTAAAATTACACTTAAAAATAAGTGTGTACTTAGGGAGTACTTAACTCACATAAACTTATTTTAATAGAAAAAAAGGTTTCGTCTAGACAAAATAAAAGTTACTAACTTAAGTAAACTTAAGATCTTGATTTTAGGAAAATGACCACAAACTAAGTCATCCGCTAACCCCCAACAAGGGCAAAGAAAGCGTCTTGACGAAACAGATTTATTGTATACTATTCACATAAAAACTTGCAACCAAAATTAATAAATAATAGTTTAAAAAAACTAAAAAAACACGCTTGCACGCATGCGTAGTTCGCGCACTAGCTCTGTCTCTCTTACTCGCATGCAAAGGATGCGGAAAGAAATTAATTAATCCTGGCGAATCTAATTAGGATAATCGGATATTTTTATCGGATTATTGCATTGTCATCGACCTTTGACAGGTGTGCAAAGTTTGAATCAAATCTGATCGTTCAAAGTAGGGCAAAATCGAGCTCAAAGGAGTCGGTTACATACATACATACAGGTGAAACTAATAAAAGCGTGTTAAAAAGACTATCTAATCTTGGGCCTAATACATAGTAATTTTTGTTTTTTTTTAGACCGTAAGGAAAAAACCCCTACCCCTTGCGCTCTTTTTGATGGAAATTGAATGGAAAACTGTTTTTTTTAATTTTCGCTAAATCTAAGATTGGATTTGGTAAGTTACTTAGGGGAAAAGTGTTCCTGTTGAAAAATAGAGACGATTGAGACCCGAGTTTTTCTTTGACAAATGTCATTTTCTGGGCTGACTGTACATTTTTTCAAAAATCCGAAATGCTGTTATTTTTATCTTCAAAATAAACTTATAATTTCCCCAGAACAAAACCGTCTAACTACAAAAAGAAAAGGAAGCTACCCTCAATGAGGTAAAATTTTGCCCCACCCTAGTGTATATCGCGAGAACTGTTAATTTTCCATACAATTTTGACAGTCCGCGCTATATTTATCTAATGCGATAAATATATTGAATCACGAGAATACGAGGGCCCTGGATTAACACTTGTTCTGCATTTAGGCTGCTTTTGATTCCCGGTACCACGCAAGCAGAGCCGCGAGCAAAAGTAACGACATAAAACAGTTCGGTTCTTATTCAGCCCAGACTTTGTCTTGTTAACCTGCCGCAGATACCCAAGTTCTTGTAACATGCGTGCGTGGGATTGGCTCAGGTTGGAACACGCCCTCCGAGACAATTGATTACAATGTACTTTTTGCGAGGCTTTCGCAGGAAACGAAGTTAGTTGAGGCAAATTGGATACGGCGGCGGATCCGTGTCCCCTTTATTTAGCCTGGATCCTGAACTATTGTGTGAATATTGGGAATTTCCAAGGTAATGTAATGTGTCTACATTTAAGTTGCGACACAATTTATCATTCGTAATTACTGAAATTGGCTCTTAGAGCAAATTAACAATTACTATGTTTATCTGTCATTTTTCGTATTATTTTAATATTTTAGCCCAAAGGGTATGTTATGTGGATGTGGATAATGTCTGAAATAAACAAAATTTATTTTTATTTGGAGACGTAATTTAAGTAATAAATTTTTGGAGGTCGAGTTTTTTTCGGAATTCGCCAAGAACAACTTTTTGACTGACAAGACATCGTCATTCCCTGCTGCCCAGTTGACGCCAACCGACGTAGTCACCCACGGAGGTGTCATGCCGTTGGTTATGGCTTATGGGAGCGCGGACGACTGTACTTGGCGATAACAAGCCATGTATTTGCTATGTGAGTCATCGCCATCGCCTACAACTCATTTTCATCTAGAACTGCTGTGTGAAATCTCTTAGTTTACCAACCCTGAGTGAGCCAGCCAAATGAAGACCCATAAACATCAAGAAAAGTTGGAATCACAAGTTATAATTACAAAACATAACTCTGCTTCAAGTTACATTTAAACTTTCACTCAAGCAAAACTTAAGTTCAACTTAACCAAGGTGGAACTGTAATCCTGTGTAATTAATACAGAATATCGCATTGTACAGTTGGCAACACACGTAATTAAATGTTGGAGAAGTTCAGACTGTACCCTAACTTGAGTATTGTGGCGTGACAATAGGCCATTGTGCCAGTTACGGCCCGGGCGGCTAAGTTTAGATATAGCACTCCATATCTTGTTGAATATGAGGTAGAGGAGAACCAAGGCCACTCATTCATGTCTCACGAATTCAATGTCGCTTTTATGTCATCGTGGTTCAATGTTACCAAATTTTGTCCGAGTTCTGACCCAGGGGGCATCGGTCACAATTGCTAATAAAACCTCATTATGTGATCAGTGAATTATTAGCTTTAGCTACATTTATGTACAGGTTTACAGGTTTAGGTACATGAAAACCAGAAGTTGGATAATATGAAGCTTAAACCGGGCGCTCGAATTTGTTCACGCACAAACAGCGATATTTTCTACAGACATTTCTTTCAATTATATTTCAGAGGGCAGTCCAACAAACAACAAGGGACAGTGAGAAGGATCAAACCAAACCCACGACTCAGACCTATTGAAAGATGCAAATGCCTCACCTCACCTTAAAACACGATCCCATCCACCCCCCTTTTCAACTAAAGCCTCTCCCAACTAGATTGAACTAAAACCACAGAAAGGTACGACACAGTATAGCAAATGACAGTAATGAAAGTGTACAAAGTTTAAATGAACCCGCAACGTCGTCACAGCGCGAGGGAATACAGAAGAACAATTACAAAACTCTGTGGTCTATTAACAGGTAAATGGAAAATTAGCAGCTGTGGAACTCGGAGCTTTTGTTCATTCATCCTATAATTTTATTGCCAATCTATAAGCTGTTGTACATTGCTTATGCTCAGTCTTCCTCAATGTTGTTTTCGTCGAAAGCTTACGGTACTTTCCTTTGAATTTTCCTATTTTGTTTTCTTTTAGGGGCGATTAAATCACCTAGATACTTTTCTTTTGCATAAGTATCAGATATCAGCATTCAGAGGTATCAAGTGGTCTTTCTGTGATTTTATCGACTACCGACACTGTGGCTACCAATATAAGGGTAACGACAGTGTTTGTTAATTCTGCAACGGCCTCTAATTACTTTTGTTTACCCCTTCGCAGTTAACACGGTTTCATGAGTTTATTCTCAATGCTGCTTTAGGTTTATGGTTTAGATACTAACTTTACTATGGAACTGCTATCACACTTAGAAAGGCGGCCTTTGGATGGCCACTACCTCTATTAGATAGTGCTATATGACAAAACCTCAATGTGTAGAATTTCTGTTGCCATATGTTCAGGCAATGATCTGTTGAAGTACCTGAAACAAATAATATGCCATAAATAGACATCCAAATACAAAGAAGTGGGTCAAAGGGTTCAAATCAAAGGTTAATTAAAGTAATCTGTTAGTATCGAGAATAAGCTATTTTTTTATTACTTGTGGCAAACACACCTACGGCATATAGATAATTGAATTGCCCTGGTATTAATGGCTACTTACGCCTGTATGTGCTGTAAGTGCTTGAGCAAGTGTTGCCAAATATAAACTTTAAAATTGGGTAAGGCACATTGGAATTTAGAAAGTATGTGGAAAATAATGACTTTTTCAAGGATAACTAAATAACACAGTCCCAATTTCAAGCCATTCCCGCGAGATTGTTCAGCTGTAATCGTTGTCTAAACGCAATGAAGATTGCTTCTAAACTCTGAAACTTCGCCGTCTTCGTTAACTTTTTCCAGTTTAATTACAGGGTGATCCCGGACATCCGGGCATAATCCACAGCGAGGGAACTGGGACCAAAGTGGGACCACAGGTAATTGTGTTACTCGTGAAAGGATTCAGGAAACTTCGAGACACCGTCTTTTCGGTAATCACTTCTAAACAAAAGCTTTGATAAAATTATACAACTTAAACGAAGTTTGTGCAGACTTTGTGCAAGAGGAACGGAAGGTTTTGGTAAACAAGTAACTTGAGTATATCTCACCCGATACTGAGAATATAAACGTATACCGACTCCGTTGTTATTATTATTCAGTAGTTCTGCCACACTCTTTATGGCCTTCGGAAAGCCTACAATTATGTCACTACAGTTGGCCAAAATGTGTTTGTACTATACCAATCAGTTATATTAAAAAAGAATCATTGTGGTCAAAGCTAGATACTGTTTAAATGTAGTAAAAGATGCCTGGTAATATCAGCCAGCCTCCTAAAACAAAGAAAGCTGAGCATGAGAAATAAAATTAGCATAAAGTTTTGATTTTCAGATTAATGTGGCTCTTTTGCAAAGGAGGCGAAACCCAAATAAAACCAATCACAAAATATATTGAAAAAACTCATAAAGGTACTGCTAACACTTCCTAATTTTCGCATACGATTCCACGCCAGCCCCAAAAGTTTTTACATTTAAAAACATACTTTGTTGTAACATTGTTTATCGATATTGGTTACCCGTCTCCGGGCCTGAGCACCTTTCCCCCTAGGGGGTCAAGGCCGCCCCCAGGTCGCTAGAGGAGTGGCCGTCAAAAACGAAACGAAATAAATTACCAAAAAGTTGGAAATGGTCGCAAATTACTTAAATCACGTCATTTTGTGTAGGTACTCGGAATTCATATCAGCACTCATTATGTTTGGTCCAGAACGTCATTTTTTCTGAATAAGGGAGATATAATAGAGATTAATAGCTTTTCTTTTGTTCTTCTTAAAATGTCACTACTCCACATGAGCAGTGATCCATGATTTTAGTTCTGAAATACAGCCTGTTGGTTTCGTCGTATTTTCCTGGAGCTTAGCCTCATCGGCTGGCACGCCACTTGTCTAGAAGGGTTCGGGCGTTATGTAAACACCTTGTTACAGATACCGGGTATTTACGATACCCTTTGTCATGCTAAGAATTGCCGTAGCTCGCGTTATTTATTTGAAGATTAGGGTCGAAGACAGGAGCAGGAGATTCTCAAACATTTGGATTGGAGAATTTAGGCTCAGAAATAAGCTGGTGATTTTGTTTAATCAATGTGACACCGTATTTCATTAGTACCTATGTAATTTATGGAGTAATATAGTGGCTTAGTATACAGACTTTTGTAGTATCCAGGCAACTCGGCAAAACAACCATCCGTCGGTACTGTTTCAAACAGTTACACACATTACATTGTTCTTACAAAATTCTTTAAGTAACAGGTTATCTTCGGATTGATCAGACCTGCGGAAGTTGCTCACATCCCTTCATTAACAAAGAAGGGCTGATGATATACAAAACATGCAAAAAGACGTAATCACCACAGCGATTTCAACTGGGTGTCGCGGCGCGGCAGCTCGAGCCTATACGGCGAGGCTAACGAGCACTTAGCATAGACGGTTGAAATAAGGGCACAAGTCTTTTTACAATGACGTCATCAGCCCAACCATTTGCCTATTACAAAGTGTCGTTACAACTTTTGGTCTTAATTTTTTCCGTCTAGCCCCCTTTCGCAACGCGCGATAAGGAACTTCGTTCCAAAACTAAATCAAAATTGGTTCATCTGTTTTGAAAATAAAAAATATTAAAATTAATTTCGTTAATTTACAAAAATTTATTCAAAAGGTTCAAGTTCCTATTGAATATTTTTTTGTAAATTTACGTACACTTGACGTACGTACACTTTGAATCGTATTTTTTTTAAATTTACACCAATAACAAGGAAACTTTGGAACTACGAAGCATCAGGCAGACACACGGTAAACTTACGAGTATAAGACCTTTTTGCGTCGGGCGTTAAAATATAAATCACCCTAAATCCAAAGTGTACGATGTTTGTCCTTCATCTGATCTTTGTCTTAATATTATGACTTAAACGAATTAACTAATACAAATAACCGACCTAAATCAGACTAATAAACCAAGACAAAGCCTCAACTTAACTGTGTGAGACGAGAATACATTGAAATCGAATAAACATTAGAAACGTAACAGTAACAGACAGTCAACAGCTTGCTTATGCCTAGGGCTCACAGCGCAACAATCGCACGATAGGCTCAGTGCAGGTACTCAAACAATAGTTCTGTAGCGTTGGCTTCACTCAAATAGATATTATTCTCAATCTCAAGACAGCTATTTAAGTCTACTCTGTGTGTTTATATAGCATGCGAAATCATCATCATCATCATCAGCCTATAGCAGTCCGTCATAGGCCTCCCCTAATGAGCGCCATTGCGCCCTGTCCTGAGACGACGCATCCAGCTTCTACCAGCAGCCTTTCGCAGATCGTCACTCCACCTGGCCGGAGGGCGTCCTACACTACGTTTGCCGAGCCGCGAGTTCAAAGTCGCGTTCAAAGCGAGCTATGGAACGAGCTATGCTCGGAGTTTCTCTGATAAAATTCGTAACAAGTATATCCGACATAGAAGACATAGAACTAAAGTTGTCGACATCGCTCAGAGAATTAGCAAGCTGAAGTGGCAGTGGTCTGGACATATCTGCCGAAGAACCGATAACCGTTGGGGTAAACGAGTTCTTGACGACCGCGAAATCATATATATTATTTATTTTTTATTGAAAAGACCAACGGCTACAAATTAAATAAAATTTACAGAATTAGTTATTAAAGTTATACAGCCATTAATAGGTCTCTAAAATTAAGAACTAATTATAATATTTCCTACAAGAAATAGTCCCGATTTTTCAATCGTCAGTTACCACAGTTAGTTAGATCAGGTTGTTAAAAAGACAAACTCTTGATTTTACACCTTGTTTGAAATTGATAAATTGTAAGTACCTACCAAATTAACTGACATTTGAAAAAATTGTCCTAGGTATACTAAAAAAGTACAAGTAGAACTTATAAATGCATCTACATAAAAACAGTTAAGAAATAATAATTATAAGGTACATAGAACCTGTTCAGGTAGTACCCAATTAAAATACGATTAACAGCTAATACATTTTAAAACACTTAGGATATCAATGATTGCTTTTTTGAAATGGTGTTTTTTCGTGTTGAAGATGTCAACACGCGAAAATAGTTTGTTATAATTCGAGCAAATTCGATTGATCGGAGCATTATGGTATTTTGTTATTATCAATGATTCATAATTAGATTTTTGAGGTACTGTTTGTTTTCTGTAGAAATAAAAATAAAATAATAATAACATATAATTAAATTAGTTATCTTTGTGTTATTATTAGTTCTATTTTGGTGACCCTGAGCTGAGCTAAGTAGCCTATGAAGTGCTTCGATCTGAGGTTCTTTTGTAATGAAATTTCACAAGAAACGCTTGTAGAAATCTTTAGTAATGGAATAGCTTATGAAGCAGAATAGTCTATAGAAGTCCACTGGTAAGTTACACAACTTCATGTACAGCACGCATGTATACACACAACTAGTATTGAGCCCACCCAAAACCGTAGTACCTTGTAAAAAACCTTAACTATAACTTTATTTGTTTTTGATTATTTGATTAAAATTCATGCATTAGTTTTACTAAAGTATCAAAATACTTTAGTAAAACTACATACTGTTAGTCATTGAGCATTCATGGGATCTCGTACATTGTTTGTATAACTCGTAATAAGGCCTCTGGGGTCCAAAACGCAAGCTTATCTTTGACTCTCTGGCAATTTTACAATTGGCGTTGAACATCATTGTAATCTTAGAATAATGTTTTTGCTAGTAAAATATTTTAATAAAGGTTGATAATTCTCGAGCTTGGTCGCGTCGGTGTTCAGTAGCAAAAAAACACACTTATTTTACTTATAGTCTTATTGAATAAAGTGTATGTAATTGAATTACATTTTGTGTACACTGAATGTTATTGTGTAAGTAGATGTCGGGGCAATCAGGTTCAAAATCGATGTAACTGGGATGGCACTGGCGCTACAACTCCAAAACTCGGGACTATTGTGCCGTTTGTTCTACAGAACTGTTATGAATGGCCTAGCTGTCTGAACTCTGTCCTTGTCTGCTAAACTGCAGCTAAACTCGAATTTGATAGGAAATACAGTTAGGTTTGGTTTGCAAATGGAAATGCTAGAATTTCTGTATGTTGGTGCATAAGTTATTAGGTAGATATTTTTCAATAAAAATCAGATTTTGTCATTTTTATTGGTTCATAAACTACAATGGTTTAATAACAAATGTCGCGCTTGCCATTTCGTAAAGTTAACAGCTCTTTCCCAACACGTGAGAACGGAAGCACTCTGCAGAATAAAGTGATGCAGAATTATGACGTCATAAAGCTGCACCTTACGTTTCTGGCGTATTAACGTACGGATGCAGAAATGCAGAGTAATTGCACCCGAATAATGCTACAAGGAACCATTAGGTTTGAAACTAGGGAACTATCCAAATGCAAAAATTGCATTAAATTCTAATGTGGCACCCAACGTGTTACCAATAGGTTCACAAAAGTTATTGCTATAAACTTAAATAAAGCAGAAGTGTTGGTTAACATTATTTATTTTTACCTTAAACTTTTTTAACCGGAACTCTATTCCGCACCTCAAGAGGAAAAAGGACCCCTTTTAGGATTACTTTGTAGTCCGTTTGTCTGTCGGTCTGTCAAGACCCTTTTTCTCAGGAAGGAGTGGAGGTATCAAGTTGGAATAAATAAATAATGCTGGACGTTATCACACAGCATCATGTAGCCCCAAACTAAGCAGAGCTTGTATTATGGGAAGCCACATGATTGATATACTACACATATACAGCTTTTTTTTGTAAATACATTCTTATCATAAATAGAAAACACCCATCATCATCCGCGGCGGGAATCGAACCCGCAACCTTCTGCGTCTGAGGCGGACCTTCGCCCACTGCGCCACAGAGGCCGTCAAATTAGTATCAAATACTTATGTCTGTGATCCCTTGGAGCTGTTAGAAAATCAAACATCTAAATCAACAGAATCAAAATAATACGGCCGTTTGTGCCGCATATTTTGACAGTCACAAGGGAATCAAAACTTATAGTACTACTTCCTGTCGATCTACAATAATGAAATTTGGCAATTAACAATACCGGTTTATTGCACAATTAAAGGAAAAAAATGTTATTTGTTACAAAAAAACATACCCTAACTGTCAGTTTGTACCTTGAACCTTGGTGCATGAATCTAACTCGCACTTGGCCAGTTTTTTTTAAGACTACTCTATTACCGATAGTATAGTCTATAATCGATTGAGATGATTAATTATTAATAATGTTAATTTAGAAATTGAAAAACATACTTGATATATACCTACGGATATGATTAAAGATTAGTACCATAAACATTGTGCAATTTTCTGAAATGAATGAAAATGAATATGTCATTCTCAACCGTTGACTGAAGGTGAAGTAAAATAAACGTTTTATATTCCTTATTTACATTGGCGCCCCGACGTGGGGCCCGTTTCAAACAAAATGGATCTTGATATTTTTGAGAGGGTAAATAAAGCTAACTTAAAAACTCGGATCGGGTTTCAATAAGCCAAGATATTGTATTTCGAGTTTAAGGTAAAGTGCGGTACGAGAGGTGGAATTGAATTTGTTTTCGATATTTGTTCGCTTTGAAACTTTATTTATAACTTTCTATTTTTAAAATGTTGTAATAAACACGTTTTATAAGAAATTATCGGCATATCAAAGCCATATCAATGGTTATTTTTTATAGTTGGAGAATGAAAAAGCCTTTTCACGTTTTTAAATAGCGCCAAAGAAATCGGCTCCCTCGATTTCATTGGCGCTATTTAAAAAACGTGATTGCGGTTTGTTACTATTTTCAGTTTTATACATTACATTCAAGTTTGTGTAAGGTCGTTAACAAGTTGACAGCGGGCATGACGCTGATCAGCGTCATGTCTTAGGCCCGCTGTCAACTCCCGAGGAGCTTTTTTACGGCAGATGCGTGCCAAATTGAAATTAAGTTTTCAAAACTCAAAGCGTTATTCGCAATATCACTTGACTGATGAAATAATTCGCACAGTGAAGTTACAAAATATGGGCGATATGTCTTGCGCATGTAACACAGGCTTTTCCACGTGTCGCCTGAACTCGGCCCGTAATCCCTGGTTTGAGTGGACGAGCTCGGCTGACACTAACCCCCTTTCACGCAGTTAACTGCACGTCTTATGCCCTATTACCGGGGGATAAGGCTCGAATTGGAACGGTATTACTAAGCTTTGCGCTGTGACATACGGACTTGGATGGATTAGTACAGTCGTTTAGGTACTTCTATGTGGGAACTGGATTCAACTTGTCTTTATCAATATGTTAGATCTTTTGGCTGTTTGTTGCTAAGGATATGCTAAGTATACAGCGGCTGTATGTTGCGATCTAAGTTTATTTTCATTTAAGTTAAAGGTACTTAGCGGTGCCCTGGCAATAAAATAATCTGTGTAACACAACATGTAGGTAATATAACTACAGGGTTTTATATTTATCAAATAAAATGAGATAGAGTTGTTACTTCTAGTAGTTAGTAGTGATAACTCCATGTTTAAGATGGTTTAACAAGAAAAAAATCTACCTGAACGAAGTCTTAGGTACGTCTTTAGCATTGTGATCCACATTACCTTAATACTTAACAATAAAGTTAGTAACTACTTGTAAGAATTAATGAATACTGTAAATATTATCTGAAACATCTCAAAAAGTATCATCAAATAAATAATACTTTTCTATGACTTTATAGGAATTCACCATAAAATTATCCGCCAATCAGTAACAATGATCAAAGAATGTCCCCTCGGCGCGTCGCTGAAACAATATCCGATTGAAAAGGTCGATTAACTCGGAAAATCGAGAATTCCTGCTCATTGAGCCGGGCCTTGTGATCGAGTCACCTCGTTTGTACACTTGTTCTCAGTCTCACTTCGATCCACGATGCAATGTAAAATGAGCTTTATAGCCCAGGTGTCTGAGTTTTGCAGTGCTACTTTCAATGTTTCGGCAACTTGGCGACTATAAGTGTCAAACCTCCCTCTCGCACTATTCAACATTTTTGAAGATATAAAATCACTGAATGTAGTTATACAAAATAGCAAACCTTCACGACCTAGAAAATAACATTACGAAGGTTCAGCAAGAATATCATGTTGAACCCAACACGTTTTCCTACCAAAAAATTTGCACCAAAATTGATCACATTGGTGCAAGTTTTTTGGTAAGAAAACGTGATAGAATCAAAATGATATTATTGCTAAACCTTTGTATTGTTATTTTCTAGGCCATGAAGGTTTGCTATTTGCATAACTACATTCAGTGATTTTATATTTTCCAAAATGTTGAATAGTGCGAGCGAGAGGGAGGTTTGACCCTTATAGTCGCCTTAACAACATTGTAGCTTTTAGAATAGTTTTCTGTATTTCGACTGTCTATGGCTTTAGTTAGATTTATTTTGTTTCTATTCAACTTAAATCTAAACCTAAGTTCAGTTCCTAAGTTCTACCAAAATATCGCAACATTAACAACAATGTTTGGTTGGGACAGTCACGTTTGCCTTTAACAAGGATTACAATAATACATCGTCTGTGGCTCTTCGGAGTCAGGGAAAATTACAAAGAACGCCATTGATTTTCTAATAATGATAAGGCGGGTTTTATTTCAGTGAGCAAAGATGACAAATTGGTTACAAACTTCACTGGTTTTGATTAATGGGCTAACATTGGGGATGTTGTTTGGCTTCACTGACTCATAAGCACACTCAGTCCTATTAGTTTGGGGCTACATGATGCTGTGTGATTACGTCCCGCATTATTTATTATTATTTATTTATTATTCTGGACCAAGACTCTAAACATCTTGTTTTCAAAATATATGCATGGCCTATTCATGCATAGATTTGTTTAACTTAGCGAACTTGATCTCGTGCGATACTTTATTGAAATTCTGCAAAGAAGAAAGATTGACGGCCTCTGTGGCACAGTGGACGAAGGTCCGCCTGAGACGTAGAAGGTTGCGGGTTCGATTCTCGCTGCGGGACAAATGTTTGCATGTTCTGTAGATATTTGTCTCGGGTCTGGGTGTTTTCTATGTATGATATGAATGTATTTACAAAAAAAATACAAGCTCTGCTTAGTTTGGGGCTACATGATGCTGTGTGATTACGTCCGGCATTATTTATTAGTAAAAAAAAGTGGTTTACTTTAGCAATTTTATTGTATAAAAGTGGATCGTAATAATTTGTTCGATCATTTCTGTCTGTAAGTTTAAAACCCTAACGTTCAGATAACAAAAGCTTTTGTAAGAACTCTTCAATTTCTCGGACGTTCTGCAGAATCCTTTCAAGTTTCCATCTTATGGTTCCATCTACCTACAGCTACAATATCTACGTATCTACGTAAGGGAGGTCTCAAGGGGGGCTTTGTGGGGGCATGCGCCTTCACCTTCAGGAAGATTTAATTGACTGTACAAAATCCAACGAGTAGTCAATAGCCAGCTGCGTTGCTAAAGCACAGAATCATACTAATATTATAAATGCGAAAGTTTGTGTATGTGTGAGTAGGTTTATTCCCACTCAACTTGTATAACGGCCGAACGGATTTTGATTAAACTTGGAAAATTCATAGTTTGTGACCTGGATAACCATATAGACTACTTTTTATCTCGGTCCCACGCGAGCGAAGATGCGGGTGGAAGTAAGTAAATAATAAAATTAATATTTTTTGTTTTACTACTAATTATAAAAGACAATGCCGTCTGATATATGGCGCTTGGTACCAAGACTAATTTCGGTAATCTCCAAATAAGTTTTTAGTCGATTCTACAGTGTAAATAATAAAAAAAATAGTGTTGTTGCTATAGTAACAGTAAAAATAAAGGGCTGTAGCCATAGTAACAGTATACATTCATGGGTGTTGCAGTCTAATGGCGTGAGGCGGAAACCAAATCGGCAAAATATGTTTTTAATTGATTATTAATCCCGTCGGTCGGTGTGTAAAACTAAAGATATCATTTATAAAATACTACAAATTTTATGGGATACGTTTGTTTTTAACGCGATTGGTACGAGTTCTCGGCATTCTTCTTTTGGGTATAAAACTAGTTAACAAATTATTTACGGCTACATAAAATACTTTTCTGTTTTATTTAACGATTAATGCTTATTTGTATACAAAATCGCTCCTCACATGAACTCCTTATTTCATAATATTGCCTCATTACATGTACTTTACTAAACTTCGAGAATCGGAAGTATTTCGGACCGGAAGTGGCTCGCTCTATCAGTCGATGAGTAGATGTCTCAGTCTAGTGCCCTATCAGCATCATTTCAGCCATTTTCGGCCCACTACTGGGCTGAGCCAGGTACCGCCCACGGTTTTTCTGATATCGTCGACTCATCTCGCCGGTGGACGTCCCCTATTTCTAGTGCCATATAAATTTATTAAATTAGTTAATAAATAATGACAGCTTTTCACACAAGATTATACTTATAGAAAACAGAGCTTGTGTTATGAAGACGGCATACTACTTCTTCATCTTCTTTTTCGTATGAGTTAGTTGCCAACTCTGGTGTCTAGTATTTAGGCCACCCGAAGGCCTCCGACATGGCCTGACGACCGCAGACTGCTTAAACTACTTATATTTTTTTTTTATATGATTCCTTGTCTGGGCCTTGTGCCCTAACATAAACTACACTAGGTCCGCCCCTGCGTTACATAGTCTTGAGTCCAGTGCGCTTTAGATCTAGTAAAGTATGGCTGAAGCTTATAATATTACAAAGTTCCAATAAAATACCAATCTTTTTAAAGCCAACAATCCTGTTTAAGATATTTAATTCAGATTATCTACGGCAGGATTGATTTAATAGACTTTTGAAAAAAAAAATACTTAACAAAATTACAATAGAGTTAGATCCTTAGCCTTACAAAATAATATAACATCGTAAAAATAAAAATGCAACGTAAATAAATATGCAAACAAAGACCTGTACAAAGCAGCTAGACCTTTATTTAGAACTAAATAGGTAGTGCTTAGTTAGATGGGCAGCCACTCGCGCCCGACGCCCGGACGGACGGACGGAGACGGATGGCCTGGTTATATTAACGTCCATTACAGCTTGTAAGTTGGAATGTATAGAATAGACCCGTATTATGTTGGAAACTTAACACGTTGAGTACGGGCCAGGCACGATGAAGAACAGGAATTAATTATCGACAGTAGTGTTTTCAGCACTCATAATGTTAAAAATATAGGACATCTCACTACGGCAACATGATCCTGACTCAGACAGAGCCTGACATACGAAAGAAAGGTTTATTTTATTTTCAAACATATTGATTGATTATTCCTGTGTTTATCACACATGTCCTGGGCAGACATCTAACACGCAACCTAAAACGCAGAAGACAGTCGGAGCTATAAGCTCCCTTGCAATAATCCTTTAGATAATCCTGATATCTCCTTCTTCTATATATACGATTTTAGAAGTTTGATAGATGAGTCTTTATTAGTCAGCCAGCTTATAACGAATCATCTATTACAATTTACTTATCTAATTCGTCAATCACTATTAAGTTTTACTAAGATTTTATTAGAAATAATAGCCAATCCAAAAGCTATATAGGCCACCCGTTGTCTTTCGATATCTAACAGTTTTTAGCTCAGTTTGAGTTTTAAGAGAGATCAGTTACCATGATAAAACTACTCAAGAAACTCAGCACCAGAGAAAGAAATTAAAGCGCGGAAAGTTTTATTTATTGTGAAAAGAATTTTATTTCTGAGAGCCATTCTAACAAATTGGTTTAAAATAGGATCAGAAATTGAGAACCGTTCTAGATAAAGTGGTTCTTTCAAAACGGTCGGAGAATATCCGAGTTGCAGCACTTCCAGCCCAGTTGAAGTTGAAACAACCCCAGCACAAAGCTCGGTTTGTCCAATAATGTCTATGAAATATCTGTTAGCCACAAGCAGCCTAAAACAAAACCGATTAAACCTTGCCGCAAGCGTTCAAACAAATCGCTGCGATCTATCAAATAGTTGCTGAGTTGACCCACAGGAAGCGCCGCCCTGATGGCCGCCATTAGAGCGAGCCACTTCCGGTCCGAAATACTTCCAATTTTCGAAGTTTAGTAAAGTACACGTAATGAGGCAATATTATGAAATAAAGTTCGGGTTTATGTGAGGAGCTATTTTGTATAGAAAAATATTTTAACAGAAATAAAAAATTTAAGTGTTTTGTCCTCTAATTTTTATGCCCCCTCGTAACTTCTTCTACAAACATTATTTGGTAAATTACTACGAATAGGAAAATAAATAACCACAGGAGCACTATAAAATAAAATATAAAAGTATAAAACATTAAAGTATACTAACATAATGATAATGAGTCATGACGCGAACCATCAGATTCATAAGACGTACACAAAATAAAGATACGGCGATACGTCTCCCTTTACGTAATTTCCACGTCTGTTCTTCTGTTCATGTATATTTCACGACGGTTTACAGACCCTTTACTGAAGAGAGCTGTTTATTTATACATGTTGTAAGTACTTTATCGTCAATGGAAGATTTAAGAGGACTACTGTGGTCTTAATAAAGAAAAACTTTGGATGGAAAATGTGCAAGCGTTTTTTCAAGAAGAAATTAATTTATATGTATTTTTTTTTTCAAATTTCAAAGATTTATTTATTCGAAGTATGTACTAAAAATTTTAAACAAGTTAAACAAATTTCTCACCCCAATACAAGCATAGAGCCATTTTCAAAAAGCATTACATCAGTCTCATCAATTTTGCTATAAAAAATATAGATAACTATTTTCCGCCCGCGGACACTAGCACCACACACCCACTACCCACACCGACACACACTCACTCACACACACACACACACACACACACACACACACGCAGCACGCACGCACGCACGTGCGTACGCACAACTTTAGCATTTATAATATTTTGTGTGATGGGTCGTGAATATAGTGTGAATTATAGACACTATCCTCCGCCCGCAACTTCGTTTGCGTGGTAAAATATGGGTAAAATTTGATCATCTTAACATTTTTTTCCTTTTTTTTATTATATTGAGTGGAATAAGTAGGCACCTCGGACACTGTCCAAGCTTATGACAGAATAAAATAGCAACTATAATTTACGTCGAAAAACACTATTTATTTACGTCGCTGCCACCTGTCACCTGTCAGTGTTAACTTGACACATCATTCCGGGATATATTTCTTTAACTCATAAGGAAAATGAATGAATTGAATACACGTACACAAACTAAAGGGATGATGTTGATATCGTATGACTGATGAATAAGTAGTAATTGTACAAAAATAACAAAGATCAAACAATACACATGTAGCACTCACAGCAGAATTCGAATGTTAGAGATCTTTGTCAGTAACTCAGTACTACAGTACCCAGTAGGAGGTTCTTACCGAAATTTATCTACCCATTACCCGTTTAGTTCATTAATCCCTATTAGAAATTTTATAACTTTTGCCCTAATGTGAAATGACTACGGTATCATAACATAGTCAAATCAAAAGTAACCTTTGCGTACATTATCCAAGTGTTCAGCAAAGGTCACTGACAAGGACTCCACTTCATCGATCGCCGCTGTTATGTTTAGTTGAAGGTTGCTAACAGCCCTCAGTGTAGGCCCAGTGGTGGCTTTATGACATTAATAGGACAAACTAAAAACTACCTACGTAGTTTAAAAAGTTTTAGCCTTCATAGCACTTCGAGAGAATAAGGTCATATTTCTAAATTGGCGCCCCCCACGGGGCCTGTTTTATGAAACTTTTTGATCACAATATATTATCTAGTAACTAATGTTATCACTTGAATGGAAATAATGAGTATTTCACGTATGCCGCCACATAGTCACGATTTAGCTCCCAACGTGGGGTCAATAAGTTATTTTGAATCCTACAAACAACGAAACAGGGCAGATAGAACTTTATGAAATTTATCTTCACTTATAAAACGATTATCCACATTTACAGAAACTGTTCGAACAAGCTGTATCCAATAGCTGTATCGGTTTTGTCCTTTTGTTCGTTTACCGGATGGACATATTGGTCCGGTGGAAAAGGTTTTATATCTCCCCGGGTCTAACCGGCGGAGATTGGATAAGATTTCTAGAGACAGATTCAATTGACGTGTAAAAGTGCTTCGGTTGCCTTTTTGCTGAATAAATTATAGCTGTTCGCGGCGAATAGAAATCAAGTGCTCTCTTTCTCGAGTTGAGGAAACGAGTGCTTGTTAGATTGTTTTTTTTTTTAATTGTAATTATTTATTCTGTGCTGGTTGTGATTAATGTAGAATTTTATTTGAATATTCGGTGTTTTAATACCCACAGTTATAATTTTCAAAAGGTACCTACAAAGTGATTCAGGCAGGGATCACAGACTTATATTAATCCTCACACTCCTGCCACATACCAAATCGTATTTCTTTTGCTGAGTTACAGCCCAATTGAATCCAACAACCACCGGTTTATCCTTAAGCAGTTGAGTAGGTAGTGTTGGTACGGATTGTAGCGATACCGTAAATTGGGTCATTAGCTCGTCAGTAGCTCTTTCTTTCCTGAATACTAAAGAGTTTTCCTGGGCATTTCATGGTTTTAAACGAGAACTTTTTCACATGAAGACTAAATAATATCTAAACTTAACTGATCACCGGATGTTACTCGAATGCGTACAGATCAATGTTTAGTTCATCAATGCACCAGGTTTAAGTCCAGGTTTTAGGATTTATCCAGGTGGCAAAACACGCGTTAACAGCAGACATGCAGCTGGTGTGGAAATAGCTATGATTGTCAAAGCGGCGCGCGGTAGAGCGGACACGCAAATTGGCAAATAGCGAATACACAATGTTTGTGAATTGACATCGATATCGGAAACACAAACACGGCTTCTGGACTTAATCGAAATTGAATAGGAAATACATTTCTCACTAATTGTTAATATCTAGATTTTTTACTGTGAAAATTGTTCAAGACATATAAAGTGGCACTACAGTTAGTGCCACTTTATATGTCTTTTAGCATACTTATGCCGTAAATTTTCTGAATATGTAAATCCGACAACATCTCGAAGAACTAGTGAGACGAGAGAATGTGAGAGGACGATTATGACAATCAATTTGTTAAGGACTACACATTACACCCACGCCCGATTTTTCCACCGATTTTTTGTAGGACAGTTAGGGAGGAGCACTTCATGCCAACCTCATGCACGGAGCGTATACCAACCAGGTTGGATCGACGAAGAAAGTAACGCCTTAAGAGCTAAAATGGTATGGAATTGAATTATACATATATATAGAAATATATAAAAGTATTTTATGTTCTATTACTTTTTTCATAAAGTTCATAGTTTAGGAGTTAGGGCACTTTGAAGTTTGTATGAAAATTTATTTTTCTGGATTCCGAAAGTAAGGCCTTAAGAGCAAAAATGGTTGGCATTGGATTCTATGTATTGATATAAGCATTTTATGTTCTATTACTTTTTTTCGTAAAGTTCATAGTTTATGAGTTAGGGCACTTTGAAATATGTATGAAAATTTCATTCTTCTGGGTTCAGAAAGTAAAGTCTTAAGAGCAAAAATGGTTGGCATAGGATTCTACGTATTGATATAAGTATTTTATGTTCCATTAATTTTTTCGTAAAGTTCATAGTTTTGGAGTTAGGGCACTTTGAAATATGTATGAAAATTTATTTTTCTGGATTCAGAAAGTTAGGTAATTAAAACTAAACTAAACTAAAATGGTTGGGATTGGATTGAACGTATCTATATAAGTATAAGCCCTTCGGACCTAACATTCTGAATGCAGAAAAAAAAATTCGTACAAATTTCAAAGTGCCCTAACTCCTAAACTATGAACTTTACGAGAAAAAAATATAGAATTAATTATAAAATACTTATTTAATTACGTACAATTTAGCCCTAAAGGCCTTACTTTCTGAATCCAGAAAAATACATTTTATTTTTTTTCAAAATCAAAATCAACATTCATTTATATGTACACTTTTGAAACGGCATTTTTTTTATTTATACCTATTCGTAACGCGACCAAACAGAGAAGAATTGGCAAGAAACTCTGGTAGGCTTATATTTTTTTAAATGTCAGATTTAATTATTTTTTAACTATTACATTGGTTTTGAAGGAGTTGGAGACAGTTTCATCCCAAGCTTTTTTGTCATCTAAATAATCAGAAATTGTGGTTTTAACAACATTTTAGATTTTTTTTACAGATAAATTAATCACGTCATTTGGGATTTTATTAAAAAAACCATACGTTTTGCTCTTTAAATGATTGACTAACTTTATGGAGCCTTACAGTAGGAATAGCAAGTTTATCTTTATTTCTAGTTTTAACGTTATGATTGTCGCTATTTTTTTTAACAAATTGATGTTTTCGAACATACATTTTCATACATATTTCAAAGTGCCCTAAACTATGAACTTTACGAAAAAAAAGTAATAGAACATAAAATACTTATATCAATACGTATAATCCAATTCCAACTATTTTAGCTCTTAGGGCCTTACTTCCTCCGTAAATCCAACCTGGTCGGTATACGCTCCGTGCACGAGGTTGGCATGAAGTGCTCCTGCCTAACTGTCCTACAAAAAATCGGTGGAAAAATCGGTCGTGGGCGGGGACGCTAAAGCGGGACGTCCACTTCTACAGTCCTTAAAAGCTTTTTACTTACATGTATATAAATAATATCCCGATGACTTACACCCAGATTTTTCGCATTACTCGGCAAGTTTGCATCACAAACTGACATTAGCGCTGTTCGCTGCTCAAACTTTAAATACTTTTAATCCACGAATAATTTCATCATACAACAACTGCGATTAATCTCGGTCGCAAAATTGTTTATTCCGATCAACTTTATTATTTATCGTGAGGAGTTCGCAGGCGAGTGGAGTGGGCAGATAAGCCTGGGTAAGTCCAGGATTATAACCAACCTGGACGACCGGGATTGGTTATTAAACTTGAATTTAAATGATAATTACTATGTCTGCTGTAAATTTATGTTTCTTTGCAACAATTTCAATAAATCCATTAATTATCCCGTGTTGGGAGAAAATAAAACCTAATAACTAGCGACCGTAACGAAATAGCAGAATCAAAATCTCCTTACACAACACTCGCACAATGTTCCGCTTGAAACATTTAAAAAATCCAACGGAAAAACCTTCACTCATTTTTCCATCACTGCGAGTTTTCCGAAAACCTAAATAATTACTGTTCGTTTAGTGATTGATCACAATCTCGTGGGAGCGGGACGGAGCGAGGCTCCAGCTGGAGGATGGAGAGGGACAGATGCCGTGGAATATGTTTTGCTTTATCAGGGACGACTCGTAATTATCTTGCAAAAGTTTTAGTACGACGAAATTCTGACGGTTTTTTTACACGGAAATAGTATGGGTTTTTTCAATTAAATATTAACATATTCTACTTACTTCAATCAATTTAATTATTTTGCATATATAGGACCATACAACAAATCTTATGTTTATTAATTACATATTTTTTCCTACATTGGTTTTAATCATATATATATCTGCCGTAAATTGAATCCAAAACTGAAAGAACATGGTATCTGAGGACAGTGCAAAATCAGATAAAATGTATCAGATTTTGCAGTTTCCCAGGGAGCACACTGCACTGATTTATGTCTTTCAGCCATTTTGGAACGTGCATTGAAAATATCAGGAACTCTGACAAAATCAATGTCTAGTCGTCTCGAAAGGAGCGACCCAATAAAGATGGGAAGGATGTACTAAAGTCGTAACTGTATGACTTAGTAGTTAGCAGAGATTAAATATTTTAATAAGAAATAAGTAATGCGAGAAGGACCTCAAAAAATTGTATTCAGGATTAAAGTTAAGTTCCAGTTTCGGCATTTTGTCAACCAATACGTACTTCGAATACTTCTAGCTTATTATCAGCTAATAATGGTTTTTAAATGGAAATAAAAAAAAACACATTAGAAATTAATTAATGATGCCGTCGTGGTAGAAAGTGATGAGCGTTATTTTAATACGTTCACTGCGTATCTCGATTTGCGTTACCTGCTACTGGTGCGACACGAGGTCTAATAGACCTCGTTATTGTCTTCTAATGGCGGTGATTCTTTAGATGACGTCATCATCAAAATATTTTCATGAATATAGTTCAAAATATGTTTTTTTTTATATATATGTATCGGTAGATTATAGATATGTAATTATGTATGTAAGCTCGTCCATAGATTCAAGAAAAAATGGTAAATTACAAAAATAAAATCACGAGACCTTTAGGATTTCGTAATGCACTGAAAGTAACAAAATTACGAGATGTTTTCGGCCGCGTAACGCACATGTGTCTAAATATCGATAAAAACAAAAGTGGTGGGATTGGACCAAAAATGCATAAAATGAAATGATAAAGAATAAATTGATTATTGATTATACTACTAACTACCCTCACTTACCTAGCACCAGTAAGGGTTTGATGAAATATGAGTAATTGAATCTAATATGAGATTAGATTATGAATGAGAATAGAAGTTACTCACACCTTTGTTTTAACATGGAAGTGGTGATTGGTACATATTTTGTAAGTTTCTGATCAGCGAGTTCATATTTGGAAAAGAATAGAACCTAACTCACCAACACAAATAAGCTTTCACAAATAAAATCAAACAATAATCTACTAAACATTGAAGTCAACAAAGTTTTTGTGAATTTTCGTGAAATAAAAAAGTGAATAAAATATGATAATAGAATTCGACATTTCATAGACACTTCAAGTAACTCTTAGCAATACCTTCGTTTCATTCAACCAGTTAATCAAAGATTTAAACTCGGCATCAATTCTAGCGAGATCCTCATACTTTATCCTTATATAATGGTAGAATTTAAAGTCGGGATTTGATTATTCCGATCGTAAAGCAAGACAAATGCTTTTATAAAACAATCCCGGCCGCCATTAGAATGAAACGACTAAGCTTACGGCAATTTGACGTTTAATGTCATTCATTCTTTATAACTACACGGGTTCTCGTTGATTCAATTCAACAAAACACAGGTTAACTCTACTTAGAAGTAGGTTGGTAATTAATTTGTAAATCTTTACCTTTATGTAAGCAAAGTTCCATAGAAATAGATTTTTATGCATTATTTTAATTTGGTATATTTTTACCGAAGGTACCACACGATTATAAATCAAAATCGGATATCAAATGTATTTTTTTATTTTACCATTTATCAGTTAGTGACCAATTAAGAAAATGTCGATCATAATAAGAGATTTCATTTCGCGCGGTCTGTGACATTTGATCGAAAAATTCAACTTGAAAATCCTTTAATTTTTTATTCAATTATCTGCTATCCGCTAGACGTAAATTATAACCATTATTCTAAGGATCGTATAATATTCTCGATTGAAATAATTTACTCTTTTTTTACGTTAGATGACTATTCGTCGTATTAGCTAAATGTCGAAAAAAAGTGAAAAACCTACCTGTTAAAAGATATTACAGCCTCTGTGGCGCAGTGGGCGAAGGTCCGCCTGAAACACAGAAGGTTGCGGGTTCGATTCCCGCTGCGGGACAAATGTTTGCATGTTCTGAAGATATTTTTCTCGGGTCAAGGTGTTTTCTATGTATGTATTTACAAAAAAAAATTATATGTGTGTATATCAATCATGTGGTTCCCATAATACAAGCTCTGCTTAGTGTTAGGGCTATTTGATGTTGTGTGATTACGTCCCGCATTTTTTTATTTTATACGTACTGGTTTTCCATTCTGTAATATAAACAGGTGGCAAGTATTTGTAGGTACATTAAAGGTTGTCTGAAAGAGATCGCTCTAAGCAAGGTTTTATTACTTAGAGCGATCCCATTGTACATTCATTATTATAATTGTCCGTTTTATTATATATTTTTAAGTTGGTGTGAGTACAATAAAGAGTTTTCTATATATCTACTTTATTTTTATAGGAACTACATACTAAAAGCAGTCTAAATCGGAGTACCTACTTATCTATGAAGACATCTGTGGAGCTACAATAGGCTAAGGCCCGCTCGAGACGCAGAAGGTTGCGGGTTCGATTCCCGCCGCGAGACAAATCTTTGCATGTTCTGCAGACATTTATCTCAGGTCTGAATGTTTTCTTTGTATGATATGCATGTACATATTTACAATGCATGTGGTTCCCTTGATCCTAGCTCTGCTTAGTTTGAGGCCATAAATTATGTTGTGGGAACATGCCCGGTATTATTATTAATGGTCAAGCAGATATTTTTATTTTTTCCATAATCTCAATACAGTATTGTATATAACGGATGGCTCAGCAAAATGGCCGCTTCATCAAACATTCTAACTAACGCAAACAAAACTGAATTGTCATCCCAACCGATGATTAGTTTCGCATACAAAGCATGCCCATAATACTGCTGAATTTAATAGTCACCGCACAAACAATAACCGAGCCGAATGAGCCTAGAGCCGTATTATCCGCGCTTTGCTAAATATCGAAATTGCCGAAAAGCCGAATACATCGAAAACGGCGCAGTGACGCGCGAGGATCCGTCAATTTGTGCCGTCGTGCGTTCAATATTAATAAGATTTAATTTGTGAAAACGTTTGGGTTTCGGCGACATCAGAATACCGCATTTTAAGAATTGCTTGAATATATTTTTTATGAAATTTCCAAATAAGGGTGAAGGAGATTGGCTGCTGGGAGAGTTACATCTTTGTAGAAAACATTGCCGGTGGTGGATTTTATACGCGTCATTTCATTTAAGAGGCCTGAATTTCAGCCGTGAGAAACGATGGTAAGAAACGATGGATGTGAAAAAGTTACGAGCACCATCTGAGAGCTATAAAGATAGCTCGCGAGTGTTTCGCATTCGCACTCCCTTATCTCCAGGACATGAATAACGAACATTCAGTCATTTATTTAATCCAGATGATCAAATAGACACTCCTTAAACTACAAGAACTAAGTTCGAAGGTGATCGTTAATCAGTTTTTAATACATTATCAGTACCGGACCCATTATTTGCAATTTTTAACATTGCATCTGTAGAGACTTCGAACAACGTCCATTGACAGTCGGGCAAGGTTTGTAAAAACCGGTGTCATTTTAGTGGCCAACTTGTAGAAACTTCGAATAACGTCAATTGACAGTCGGGCAAAGTTTGTAAAAACCGGTGTCATTTTGGTGGGCAACTTGTAGAAACTTTGAACAACGTTAATTGACAGTCGGGCAAAGTTTGTAAAAACCGGTGTCATTTTAGTGGGCAACTTGTAGAAACTTCGAACAACGTCAATTGACAGTCGGGCAAAGTTTGTAAAAACCGGTGTCATTTTAGTGGGCAACTTGTAGAAACTTCGAATAACGTCAATTGACAGTCGGGCAAAGTTTGTAAAAACCGGTGTCATTTTGGTGGGCAACTGAGATTATTCTCGATTCTACTTCGATAAGTAGACCTTCGGACCTTCTAGATCGGAGTAATACGTTGAAACTCATAAACAGTTATCGATATTCAATATCAAAACGCCTGGCAAGTTGATCTGTTTATTCTTAACATGTTTATAAAGGCGACATTGGGCTATAAAATGTTGCTTAGATATATTTATGGAAGGGTACGTTTTATCGTTCCCGGTGCTTCGTCTAAACTGTCAACTCTGGCCGAACGAAGCAAACAACTTAGGTATCGGTAATTATTTTAATATTGTAAAACCTAAATTAATTTGTTTTTATGTATCTCATTATAAGTGAACTATATGTTTGTACGAGAATAAAGTTCTTTAAAACTTATTCTTTACTATATATTTTTTTAATCTTATCAATTTTACCTTTAAACGCTATGGCTAGTGGTAATTTTAGCAGATTAACTTATCGTTAATAATATACTCTTAAGCCCAAGAGTCTAAGTTAAGACCACGAGAGAGACCACGCAACGCCGAACTCCATCGCAAGCAACGTAACCATATTTCATATCCAAAACTTCCATTATCGTTTTATTTATAGCAGTTTCCTCGTGTCGTGTTTTGACTTTTGGCCAACTGAAGTCAAAATTAGGCATTAATTAGCAAGAGTAAATAGATGTAACGATGAATTCGTTAGACTAATGAAGGAACATTGAAAATACATGTTTCTTCACAAATCAAGATAAAAACGAAAAGTCATGAGGTGCCTTAAAATGGTTAGATACTTGCTCAAGTCGTCATTCGTAAACAAAAAAATCTAGGGTCTAAAACCATATACTTTTTTGGTTGACATAACGTAATGTGTGTATTTTTATACAAAGTTACATATATCGAGGAGATGCTCTAGGATCGTCTAGGGTTAGGTACAATACTCATTTTAACCAATGGTGACGCGTAGGTTGATTCTCGCATCATGCATCTCCACTGTGATTGTTTGATTTAAAATGTACTAAGTGAAACAGACTGGCGAACATATAATACGTACTATTCGCGTACTCACTGTTATGAACACCCTAACTGGGTACATATTAGGTATTTATTCTTAACCTAGTCTTAACATCTGACTGAATTTTAATGTACCTACATAATATGTAATATTATTGCAATAAATATTGAATACTGAATAGGTACATATACTAGACTATAAGTTCACTTGTTTCACTAATATATCTTGTTATGCTAGACACGAAATTATGGAAAGCTAACAAATTAAGACGGTCACCATCCAGGGAATTCATCTCAAATCTCAATGAAATATTGTAGCAAGCAGGCTCCCTAGAGTGTTCTTTGCATCAGCTCGCAGGCTCCACATGCGCTCCACTAAGCCGGCCACTAATTAGGGAGCCCCTGGCGTCGTATTAATCAGTGCTGACGTGTCCCCAAGGTTCACAGCTGGACTACACAGAACAGCTGGACTTTATTATTATCAGCCAGCGTGAAATATTTCAAAATACCTATTTCCACATTCCAAATTCAGCACCAATTTTTACAACACCTTAGGGGGCGTCCATTAATTACGTGAGGCGATTATGGCGATTTTTCGACACCCTCCCCCCCAAATCTCACGTGAGATTTTTCAAAATGTGGTTTGATGATGATAATTTGATTGCGTTGGATTTAAAAAACTGTTTAGTTCTTTTTAAGACTAGTATATTTCAAGATTTCTAGAACGTAGTAGTAATTACAGTGAACAAAAAAGAAAATTATATAGTACCTACACTATACGGAGGCGAAAAAATTACCGATTTCTATCAAGTGTGCATCAATAGCTAAAAGTCATGCAGGTGTCAAGGGTCGGAGACATAATATTTATTTATTTAAACTTACAAAATAAGCACTCAGACAAGTCCAATTTTATACTATGTAGTCCTTCGTCGCAGCGCAAAAACGTACAAAAATATACAAGTTTTTAAAAATAAAGTGCTAAATTAAAATTATGACATCAAATTACACTATTAAAGCAAATAAATATCTCATATCACACTAATATTATAAATTAGCACTGCCCGCGGCTTGGCCTGCGTGGAATTGACGGGGTTTACTTTATTTGTTTTGAGGAAAAAATACGTCACATAAGAGCAAATCAACCACCAAAATCAATACACATTCTTGAATGCAAGATTTTTGACCATCACGTCAATTCACGTCTTAGTGATTGTTGCCCGTCTCACTGGTTCGTTCAGAAAGAGATAGCAAAACACTCAACATATAACACATAGAAATAACTTAAGACCAAAAATTGTGACATATATTCTGACAAATAAGCTTTAAGAAGAGCATGTCCTCAGTTGGGTAATTAAAGTAGGTGGTTGATTCATTTATAAATAGGATCTTAAACAAATGATACGATTTTTACATAACCGTTATTAGGATTATTTTACTGTACTCGCTTAATGTATTTTAATAGCAAGCTGTATGTTGCTTTTATTTATAATACGTATATAATTATAATAATGACTAGTATTTTATTTTATCTCTATGTTTAATTAATTGAAATGGTGTATATTATGTTGGTAGCACTAATAAACAAAACAAAGAGGGTTTTTAGAAATGTCTCATCAACAAAAAATTTTTTCACGCTAATCGTGACGAGCAAAAAAATTTTTGTTGTTGTCTACTGTTGGATATATAGGCATGTTCTGCAAATATTTTCATCCGGTACTGGTTGTTGTGGAACCATGACGGTACTCGTAGTTTATGATACCCCCGAGGAAATAATTCTAGGCACACCCTAGAAGTCAATTAAATCAGATCCTGGATATAAATGTCCTCAGACGACGGCCTCTGTGGCGCAGTGGGCGAAGGTCCGCCTGAGACGCAGAAGGTTGCGGGTTCGATTCCCGCTGCGGGACAAATGTTTGCATGTTCTGTAGATATTTGTCTCGGGTCTGGGTGTTTTCTATGTATTATATGTATGTATTTACGAAACAAACATTATATGTGTATTATATCAATCATGTGGTTCCCATAATACAAGCTCAGCTTAGTTTGGGGCTACATGATGCTGTGTGATTACGTCCCGCATTATCCCGCATTATAAATGAATCAACTACCTACTCTAAATACCCAACCGAGGATATGCTCTTTTTAAAGCTCTGCACATTTCCGGAGAAAAAGTAAATTCCTTCCCGTTTGATAAAATGTTACATTGACATTTGACAAGGGCATTGAGCCCTATTCGTCCTGCAGCAATAGCCTCTTGCATCGCAGCCGGCTTCGCTCATTGCACCAAAGAAGTCGCTAACGTCGTCTACGTTAGCATTATAAGTTACATTATAAATAATTCTGTATTAACCAGCTGTCTGAACTGAACAAGCTGTTCTATCTCTGCCTATGATACCTCCAGAGCTATCTCCCGTAAAACATCGCGGTCCCGTACATCACGGGCCGCAAACACAGCGCTTACTTTGAAATTTAACAGCGATATCCTTTGCGGCTTCGGAAATGAATTTGCGAGCTGCGAAGGATATCCTCGAGATTAAAAACCCTCGTAATTTGGAGGGTTGATGTTCTAAATTGTTCCGAGACGGTCAAGATAAAGGGATTTTAACACATAATGTTAAAATGAAATATTCGAGGCATGAAGTTTATGATTCTAAAAATACATAAATCTACTAAATATATTGTTGTGGAAACATTTTGATAGTAAGTTTAAAAGATCATTGTCATCACCACCATATCAGCCTGAAATCACCCACTGTAAGGTGCTTCCGTATTTGCAATACTCGTTTGTTTTTGCGTTTCTCATTCATGTATGCCTTTGTTGCGACTCTGTCCTACACCTATATATACTTATTATTATGAAAAGTGATCAATGGAATGATCCCTCAATGCATCAATGTTTCTGATACTGTCACTGGCCTACTGCTAATGTAACAGTTTGATTAAGCAGGTGTTAAATCAACAATCATACAATACACCGAATTAGGAGAAGGCCCTGTATGACAAACTTTATATTATTATGACGATTATGAATACCTAAAATACTCATTCATTCAACAAAATTCCTAAGAAAACTATTCGCCGGCTAAAGTTTTAAGTAAAAGGTCGTAGTTTCATAATGTCTGAGGTCTAAAACAAAACTAATAAAAACAGTGTCCCGTCCATCAGACTGTCCATTTAAACTGACCATTATCGACTACAAGTACATTCGAACAAATGGGTCAAACTAATAAAACAATTTAAAAGCCTACGCCTGAATACACCCAAAACCTTCAAACAGTGATAATGCGAACATTTCCACTTACCGCTGACACGGGAAATCGCTTACCAATACGTACTTGCGTTCGGGCTCGTGGCCGATTCGGCCTCGGCTCATTTGGGGCCGAAAATTAATGTGAATCTGTCTGTGAATTATTATGCATCTTTCATGATATTTTTGTGAAGGTTTTGCGCTTTTCGCATCCACGTCTTTCTCTGTATAGTAACGATGTCGTCCATCCACCTGGCTATTATAGAATACTTAGTGAGAATAGTTTAGCCTAATCTATAGCCTAGCTAGTAAGCAGAGGCAAGTCAATAAAAGAGGCTAGTAGCTTACTTTCTATACAGGAGTACATCCTAATGGGGAGTCATGATGATGTTAAAGTGCTTGACGTTGAAGCGCGTTGTCAAGAGAATGTGGCGTTAGCTGGTAACAGACGACTGGACTCTGGACTTATACAACGAACAGCGATGGATCATATATTATTTTTATTTTATTTTATTATTTATTGAAATAACAAACAGCTTCATATAAATACTCAATAAGTAGATATACCAAGACAATGTTATTATGAACAGTTATACTGACGAAATTGTGGAAATATTATTCTAGATGCAAAAAAGTTATGAATCATAGATAGATAAGATATTTATTTTACCCAAGTTAATAAAACTATGTAAGTAGGTAACTATAATAGGTTAGGTAGAATTAAAGTTAGGTTATCTTAAGATTAGGTAAAAATAAATGCACTAGAACATTGGGTTAAATAGAACATTTACTCAGCATTGGCAGCATCAGAGATAAAACTCAGATGCTACGCTGGTTTTCAGTATATAAGGAAAGAAATGATGTGACATAATCACAGTGATGATGTGACACTAGATCATCATCAACATCGGCAACCTGTAGTCACTGTACAAGTGCACTGTTGAACAAATCCGTGTTCCCGACCGGCGTTTTGACGATGTCGTCAATCCATCCGCTTAAGATCTTCTCATTTTGTGTAAATTGGACGTTATTAATTCATTTTAATTTGTTGTTCAAAGCTCTGTAAATTTCTCGGTAAGACAGGGACGAAGTTACGAAAGAGCGAAAGAGATAGTTGATTAATTTAAATAGCGGTCGAAACGTTGTCTTTGACGAAATTAGGTTACGAGAATTTCTTTAAAAAATAAACAAGGTAAAAGCAAGGTTTTGCTTTCAAGAATATTTTATATTTATTGTCATAGACATCAGAAGAGTTGTGTTCAGTAAAATCAAAATGGGTTTTCACGTGAAATGTTTCGCGAACACGGTTATTATCTTATTTATTCACGAAAACACAAATATGTACGGACTACATTACCAATAAATAATCCTGATAAGTTTAGTAACAAATGTGAAACATCAAACTATTTTGTATAGAAAATACTTCGAACCCATGAACTAGTGCGTATAAGGTTAGTAACTTACCAACTTAGTCATTCCCGGTTCCCAATCCCACTCCCACTTCCAATGTCGCACTCCATTATATTAAAAAACAACTTTAGTTAACGCAAACTTTGTAAGTAAGGTTTGTATTTCCCACTCGACCCTCAGGCCGCTACCTCCAGTGACATATAAGCTCCAGTCCAATTACCTATTCTGTACCTATATTTCTTGGTCTGCTTGTAACAAAGTCCCTAATTCAAAGTCCCTTCCTGTTTGGCTTTCAATTTGATATTTGACGTGACACGTCCAGTATGTTTTAAGCTTCTTTATTCTTCCCCAAGACGCCAAGACAGATAGGGTATCAAATCAGTATCAAGTTCTGTCAATAAACCCTCCTCGCAATCACGGAGGCAATACTGTAATGGCTGCCTAATGGAGGCCAGTTCGGGTGACATTAATAATTCACCGGATATAGCAGTCTCTAATTGCCGGATATCCGGTTTGGTGGCCAGCCGATTGATTTGTTAAGCGTCGTCTCAGAGACCCCTCTTGGAAAAGGAAAATCAATGTACCTGAGGACCTGATGAAAGGCTTTAGTTGTACCAAGTAGAGTTCATTGTGAAAGGCTCGTCCGGGGAAGTTCTACCGCCTTTGCTATGCCTCAAGTTAAAGCAACGCCATTACAGCGCATCAGTATTGCCTCGGAATCGATTAGCGTTTGAAGGGTGGGGGTGGTGATTTTACAGGCACATGAAGCCCACCTTTGTGACTCAAGTTGCCATCAGCAGCGCCCTGCAACCGCACGATCCTAACATTTTATTAAATATAATAAAATAATTTATTCAAAATTTCTTAGATTGGTTACATAAAAATATTATAAAAGCAAAAAGGTATTGTCAAGATATGTTTTATGGTACCTGAAGATGGAACAAGCATATGGCCCACCTGATATTAAGTGGCAACCATTACCTATCACAAAGCATTCCATCGTAGATTATGCTTTTTGGAACGTGCTCTACGATGCAACGCCCTACGTCCATCAACTTGAGGCATGAAGATGATGAGCCTCTTGTGCCTGTAATTTCATTGTACCTACATAGCTTACAAGCTGTGAGTCGCCAAGTAGTTGTTGGTTATTGTAGCTTTGACCGCATTCAGAAACGATTACGTAACACATTTTAGATGTAGTGAACGCAAACTGGTTAATTTTATCAATAGTTAGGAATTTATCGTCATTATTTACTATAAGGTTGAAACTGATAGTATGATAATAATTGAATATTTATTTTTACGATTAAATCAAAGGTAAATGATAATCTTTCCATTGCGATCTCTTTCACTTCCTTACCACGACATGACGGGGATCTTCTCTTTCATCTGGCTAATGTAGCTAATTCTTGGTCTTTCTCGTCCACGCTTTTCTTCTACCTTTTCCTCGATTTTGCTTCTAATAAAGCGTAATTAATTACAATAATTAGGCATAGCTCCTTTTATATAGGTCCATGATAGCTTTTTTAAGGGAATAGGTATAATTAATTAATTAAAATAAATCCCGCGTGGGAATTACCTATAGGAACTTGAAATAAATTAGAATTCCGTCTGTGGTAGATTTTTGTTTTCAAGATTATCGAGAATTAATTAAGAACCTATTAATCAATACTCAATAAATTTATTGCGATCACTGTAACTATCACTAGGTACATATTATAAAACAAAGTCCTCCGCCACGTCTATATGTCTGTTCGCGATTAACTCAAAAACTACTAAACAGATTTTCATGCGGTTTTCACCAATAGACAGAGTGATTCACGAGGAAGGTTTAGGTGTATTATTTGTTAAGGTTTTGTGTAAATTGGTTAACATGTCACGATAATTGTTATCTTTGTGATAAAATGTCGGAAAAAGTCAAGATGCCTGGGAGCTTTCATATAAAACGCTACCAAATCCCTTTGAGATATATAACAAAACAATGTATGGTCGCATAAGTCATATGCTCTACTACCCGTGCGAAGCCGGGACGGATCGTTAGTGTAACATAAAATGTAGGTGACAAGCACTTTTACTGGCAGATAGCTTACTTTGAGTTACTTATACTTTTCATTCAAGTATCTATACATCACGGCACTAATTAATACACATAAGTATAAATAGGACTCTAGAGTCTAGTTCATTTACTCACAAGAAGTAAGAGGCGCATTCTTCGGAATTGGGGCAACTGGAGCACGTCATTAGGGGAGGGGGGTTGCTATAACGTGGAATGCAATATGTGAGCTCCTATGCACTAAGTGAAAGATGCTCTTGAACTATGCGCCGAGAAACATACAAGTCATAGGTCCAACAAACATCAGAAGTGGAAGAAGAAAATCGGAGTTTCATGTATTGCATAAGTTGCATGCATTACGTAGTGTATGAATGCATGAAGAAATTTTGGAAATTTAACCTCTCTAAAGCGAGAAGTTGAAGTTCATGAATCCCGGTTGTTCGCTTAATTTAGTGTAATAAATAATAATAGGTACACTACGTACCAATATTATGAAGGAATGAGGAGCGAAAGTTTGTAAAATGTGATGTTTAATATGAAGATATTATATAAAATAATTTGATCCTCCTTCACGCTAATACTGCTGATCGGATTTAACTGAAATTTTGTACTTCTGAACTAGGAATAACATAAACCAAGGCTACTTTTATGCGAGCCGCAATCAGAAAATACAACATATAAACATCTTCAGGCATAATGCGTAATGCAGAGTCGAAGTTCGTAAAAATAATAATTTTATTTTATTTTATTTTATTTTTATTTAAACAAGGATTCACAGTTTTACAATGTTAAATTATAGGCTAGTTAAACATAATTTGTACATAAACCAATTTGAATCCACATTTTGTAAACAGCTCGTAATATGCGTTAGGACGATAAGTTAGCAGATGAGTATGTTACTAATCACAAAAACTAAACAATAAAGAATAAAAAGATAGGTAGGTAACAACAACAAAGCAGCAATGGTAATTTTATAAAGAATTTTAAATATTACAACGACTGTTCTATTTCAATCGCATTTGTGTGTGTGTTTGTGTGTGTGTGTGTGTGTGTGTGTGTGTGTAAGTATGTGTTTTAGTTTTATGTTGTAAAGGTAGGAAAGTAATTTGACTGAATAAGAAGTAAGTACCTACCTAGGTAGGGACGCAAAAACAGGTGCCCATTCAATAACTTATGAACAATGCAAACAATTCATCACTAATTACAAAGAAGAAATAAATATATAAAATTTTGTATATCGCAAGATTACCCACGACTAACCTGCGAACAAATAAATAATTATGCAACCAGTTTGAAATAAGAGTTGGCATACATGGCTTCCATTCTACCAATGTTGTTATAATAAGTAGTTTATTAAGGGGTCTATATCACTAAACAGTTTATTGTATGTTTGGGGAAGCCGACTGGTGACTCTGTTAGCAGCGTAATTTGTGCGATGGGTGGGTATGCTGAATAATTGAGTATGCCTAGTGCGAGTATTTGGAGCTCGCAAGGACAGGATTTGAGATAATAAAGACGAACAATCCAAAGAGCCAGAACATACGTCATGGAGCAAAGACATGTCGTGAATAATTCTTCTATCATGTAGTGTCATCAGTCCATGCTCACGGCAAGATGCTAAATAATTATCGTTAATTAACTTTTTGCGGAAATTTAAGGTTTTTACGAACTTCCTTTGTATACGTTCTATTGCATGATCATAGGTGACATACTGTGGATTCCAAACGCAGCTGCAATATTCAAGAACACTACGCACATAGGCATAATAAAGTACTTTTAAACAAGCTATGTTCGTGAAAGGCTTAGTTACACGCAGAATGAAACCTAAATTTCTATAAGCCTTATTTATAGCATAATCTATGTGGCTCGAGAAAGTAAGTTTATGATCCAAAAGCACACCCAAGTCTCGAACACTTTGTGATTTGTCAATGGAGTGGCCGTTGAGCTTATATGTATACGAGATAGGGTTATTACTGCGGGTGAAACACATATGTACACATTTGGCTACGTTTACGTCTATCATAAATTTAAAATACATTAAATAAATAGGAGAGAAAACTTGAGGCACGGACTAATCGCAGGCTCTTTTGTCTTGCACAATGCCTCCACGCATCGCGGGAAACAAAGCCTCATTGAAGCAACCTGGAAGATTGATGATCATGTATACCAACATACATAAAAAAAGACTACATTTGAGGTTTTACAGATCATTATCATCATCAGTTTACAATATATGAGCGCCCTGTCTGATAACAGTGATAACTGAAAATCCTATTCTTAGCTAATCTCTATATTACATTATCATCAATCAGCGTTGCAAACAAATAAACTCTTTTTCATTTCTATTATTGAGTTAAGACTGAAAATAGTAATATATGGTTCTTGGAATTTATGAGCGCCATTTACGAAATTCTATAGAAATCTGTAAAACAGATTAATTGGCTACGCTATAACGGTACGTCAAAGCTGCCTTTGAAGTCTTCCAGTTATTTTTACTTTACTTGAAATTGTTGAAGATCTACTTAAAAATAACTCCTTATTATAATGTCAAGGGCGATAGCATCTTACACGGGTATATTTTAAAAATGTCGAGCACTTACCGAAATGAGTCCCGTAATAGCGGGACTCCGGGATACCGCTCGGCCCGGGGCAGCCCTAATATACTGATTTAATAGGCGGCCCTACAGACTCGTAAAATGGCGAATTTCGTGCTTGTTAGCTTTCAAAATGTAAATATTTGTTATAATTAAGTAGGTACGTTGAATTCGTAAATAAAATGTCATATTTTTGAGAAAAAAACCTCTATCCCAGTATTGTTTTCAGTAGTAACATGTTTTCAATGCTTTCGTGGCCAACTGCTTGCTACACAATTTAAAGGTAATATGAGATATGAAGTAGATTCTAGCCTCTTGCCTTGCCCACTGACCAAGCAAAATTATTTTAGCCCAAGGCATCAAGGTACAATATAAGATATAGAAGAGTTAACAATCCTCCACCCTTCGTTGCAGTTCGCAAAAGACCAGCTCTGATGTCGGAGTTCTTAGGCCTCTCAAAGGCCTCCAAATCGTGACCGGACGGGCGGAGTGTTGGTAAACCAAAATGGTCTTCAGAACACCGAAGTAAGTTACGCCACGAGCGTTTCAAGTTAGTTTAGGTATAAAACAGTTTTTAAAAACTCTGTAGCAGCAAGGTTTTCCACTTCTAAAGACTGCTAATGCTTCTGGCTACGTTACCCTACCAAGTAATCGACTGAAACATTCGCCACTGAATCACAATTTTCCATTACCTGTAAATCAGTTTGGGTTCATTATCGAACAGTGTATCGGAGTGGATCCATTGTTGTCAGCCTCCCCCTACCCAACCCTCCCTGGGGGAGGGTAGTGCTTTTGTAGTTTCTATTCTTATCGACAACTGATAATAATTTAGGGGAATGACGGCAATCAGATCGTGCGGTGCATAATTTAGTACGCTTGTTCATATTCGTAAACCTTACTGGCTAAATATTGCTATAATCACAGAAATCCCATCTTTTCCTAATTTACCTACTTACTATTAATACTTACATGATTATTATACTAAGTCTGTATTGTTCTGTGTGTATTATGTTGTTGATTGAGTGAGTATAGTAAAGTCAAAGCGTTCACCCACTCGACTTTGTTTACAAACTAATCAACATTTTTGACACCAACATAACAGGTTTTTGAAGAAAACGCAAGAACGTTTGGTGTTCAAATTATTATTTGGGTTTTTAGCTTTACTTGTGTAGATTAACAAGAATACAATAATTATTATGTTTGATTGACTAAGGAATAAGTTAACTTTAAGAAAAAAGTATGCAATCTATACGTAATACAGATAATTAAATACCTCCATCTACTATAAGCTTTTAAATCATATAAATTGTGTTATCTAATAAATTGATGGGTTTGATTTAACATGTTTTTTTTTTACTATTAATTTATTTGTAGTATATCTTCTAACTTAAAACAGACTTTATTATATTTAAATCTAGCAAGTCGGACCATATTATTAGAAAGATCCTCCATCTCTGAAGTTGTTGTTTCATTTGCTAAGTTACTTTGGAAAAAGTGTTTGGGTTGGGAAATAAAGTCGATTGAGACTTGTTTTTTTGACAAAAGTATTTTCTAGGCTGACTGTAAATTAAAAAAACTCCAAATTCAATTGTTTTTTTATTCTTCAAAATAAACCTATGGTTTCCTAAGAATAAAATATTCTAACTATGAGAGAAAAGGTGGCTGCCCTCAATGAGGTAAAATTTTGCCCCACCCTATATACAAAATTCCAGGTTCAGAGTCCTTTTCACAAAAGATGTCCCGCAGACGCGGCGCCATCGTCGTGTGAAAATTAAATGGAATAGAAATAAAACTAAATGAAAAGCAAAATCAACACATAATTATCCCACTAAATATGATGCAAATAACCTGTTCTGTCTAGAATTTCTTGATAAATATTCGGTGTTTTTACGTATACTGGAGATTCAGCTTAACCTAAGTATGGTCTATGTCATTACATAGACCTTAGTTAGGTTAACATAATAAAATTCCTAAAAGAAACCTCACAAACAGTATTACAGTTTGTTAAATATAGGATGATATGCGGGACATTGACATTAGTGATGTTCAATTTGGTTTGTTAAACCAACGAAAAGCCATTTTGGTTTTCGTCATCGTTCATCATTGGTCGTCGGCAAAACATAAACTGTAGGGCACGGGTCGGGTAGGGTCAGCTAATAAACCTTGACACGTTGACTGCGGGTCTCGGACATGACGCTCCGCGCTAAGCTGGAGTGCCGGAGGTGCAGAACATAGGGGTTATCTATTCAGCACCCAAAGCGTTATAATGATTTACTGGACAAGGTACGCGACGAGCTTACATGGTAACTATGGTTACATTACGAGTTTTACATCTCGAATATACGGTCCCGCGCGATCTCACTCACGTGCCCGCCAATTTTATGAAGTATCCCATTCATAATGCATCGGCCTACAAGCACGTGCCCTTTTATCATACTTAAGTGTTTAGGGATCCGCACCCAAACGGTGACAGACCCTATTACTAAAGTGCGATGTATGTTTGTTTATATTTACCTTTTTCTCAGGTAGTCAGTTTAGTCTTACAAGTATTAGGTAGAGTACAGAATTTTACAAAACTAAATCGTTGTTAGTTAAGCCTAGCCTTTTAAACGCGTCTAAGGGCTCTTATACACGAGAGCATGCCGCCAAGAGACAAAGGCCGCGTCGACGCGCGACGGCTGCCGTCGATCGCCGGCTGCAGTTGCTCTGCCGTTGGTGGCATGCCGCTCGTGTGTAAGAGCCCTAAATGTGTAATTTCCTTATAGATTAAGGGGTGTAAGGGGTTCTAAATTTTCACCTGTCCGTGGTGCACACTGATAACTAACAAACGGGGTTCTGGCGGCGGCCTGATGATTGCGGCATAACGCCCAACACCGGCACAGCTACATTCCCTGAGCACCGACGGGCAGAAGCGTCTGAGGTGCAAGAAGCTGTGCCCTGCGATCCCCAACCCGCATGCCCATCGTGGGGATTATGAGCATATCTCCCTTTATAAGAAGAGGCCTATGTCTAGCAACGGACTGATACAGATTGGTGTTGTTTTTGTTGTCTATATTAAGACTTTTGTGTCAAGACGTCACAATTCTGACAATATTCTTGTTATGCTAGGGTCTTAAACAACAGATGGCAACATTTATGTCTATAATAATAAAAAAAAAGCTTCTTATAAAATGTTCTTTATACTTAGTTCAATTACAATGCTTATTCTCAAGATCTTAACTTCTGTATTTATTGAGAAATTAAGATTTTTGTAAAAATGTAGGGGTAAATTTGCTGGTTTTTCTCTTGGCAGCTTCGCTCGTGATAAACGTGATTTTTCTATCCCTCGGTACACGTTTTTTTTCTGAAAAAAAGGTACTCTATGTTCTTTTCTGCACCCCTGACAACGTGTATGCAAAATTTTATGATGATCGGTTGAGTAGTTAAGGCCTGAATGCGAAACAAACAAACAAACTCAATCTTGAATTTATAATGTTAGATAGGATTTAGAAGACTATCGAAGAACAAAGCTTAACTAGTAGCAAAGCTAAGTGATCATTGCCGAGACACATTCTCAAGGCGCTACCAAACGCCGCATCAGGCAGATCGAACACGCACTTTTCCTAATGCGTGTTAAAATTCAAGTCACGCGTGCACACCCTATACCCATCGCCGTTGATGTTGACCTGGCGTGGGTACAACCTTTATTTTCTCTTTGGCTATGAATCGTGAAAAGAATTTCCTGAATTCCAATCCCATAGTCAAGGATGTTTAGTACCTTTAGGTTAGATGGAATTTATTATGTTTTAATCGCAATCTTTTGTCTTCAAAATTTTATTTTAGAATTTACACGGGTTCTTATCTTACCAAATAATTTAAATAAAGTTCTTCTTTCTTTATTTAACGTACCTGAAACCAAAACAGCTTATTTAATAATTAAGTATAGACAACAATGTAATATCTAATGGACTTATTATAAGCTATTAATTAAAGAAAAACACATTTCTATGACTTCATGATTCACAGCTTCTTTATTGTCGCCTAAACTTAAATTTTCTATGCTCTGTGATAGTGTTTAGCATTATTCATTTATTCAGCTTCTTCGTATGAGTTAGTGGCCATCTCGGCTGTCAGAGTTTTAAGGACGCCCGAAGGCCTCCGACATGGTATATCGACTATAAAAGCCTCTTAACGTGCCTGCCTTCGCACGGAAGCGCTCAATCTAAATGCCCCTAAACGGTCACCCATTCAAGTAGTAACCAGGCGAAGTGTAGCTTAACTCAGATAATCTAAGAACACTTTTATAGTATGTATTAAATTATTTACATATTATAAACCACTAATGTTTCTGCAAGGTGAGTGGTTTCTTAAGCCATAATTTGAGCCTCAAATGTACATTAGTAATCCGCAGCTACTCTGATAATCCGTCCTCGGCAAATGTGGGATTACTACAGCCACGGAGCCAAGTACATACTATTGGGTAAGTTGCTTTGAATATTTAGGATAAACAAATAAAAAAAACCTTATAATTAACAAAACTGTAAAATGACATGTCAAATGTTTGTTCCACGATCACGAATAAACTACGAAATTAATTTTAATGAAACTTAGCTTCCGCCCGCGGCATCGCTCGCGTGGTACACGGATAAGTAGCCTATGCCCTATATGTATCCTTAATAGCGACTCAAACGTCCAGGCTACTATAGTAGCCTAAAAAAAAGTAACGTGAAACGTCCGGGCTACTAGAGAAGCCCAGCTGGTAAGTTAGAGTTTTTTGTATTCTCTGTGATTCAAAGACAATAGAGTGGCAGAAAAACGATAGTGAATGGCCCATGGATAAATCCTGCACCCATCCAATCCAAGAAAACCATACCTGGCAATAAAAATTTGTCCGTAGTTTTTTTTTTAAAAGTGTCTTCTTCACTTTGTGAATGAACGTTGTGCAAAAAGTAATGGATTGATTGTTTTATTAACCTTATTTATAAGTGTTATATATCAAAATAATCCTCAACATTAATGCTACTGAAATATTTACAAATATCTTTTATCCATTGCCTGATACGGCAAAAATTCAACATGAAACTCAATGCGAAATTCAACCTATATTGTCGAGTTGACATTTTTATTTTCAGTATTTAGATTGTTAGTTGAAATTGGTTTTTCACATAGATTAAATCTGTATAGTTTTACCTTTTAGTGGGTATTTTTAATTTAAGCCTAGCTATAGCAGTTATCTAGTTATAACGCTTTATTGTGAAAACGAACGAGGCGCGCGGCGCCGCAGAATACCGATCGCGCGGCCGGACGTTTCGGAGGGGGACAGCTTTCGCGGCCGGACGTTGAAGTGGATAGGAATATTTCAAGTTCTTAGTGTGATAGAATATTCAAACTGAACACCAAAGAGAGGGACGTGTGGTAGAGTTTGGGGGAGGCCTTTGCCCAGCAGCAACTAAATTTTTGTTCAAAAAATGCGTAGCAGTACTTAGCAATACTTCGCTAAAGCTAACGTTACCTTTAACGAAGTATTGCTAAGTAGGGCACGCATTTTTAGTACATTAAAAACCAATTACATTGCAAACGGCGCTTACGCGCGGTTCGGCTAATATTAATTTAGTAAATAATATGCTCATGTCATGAGTGACTTGATTTAACCTTTATCCTGCGTGTATAAAGGTACTTAATTTTACGATTCATAGAAGTCCTACAATTTTGAAGAGTTTCGAGACCGACTTAGACCCTTTAATTGGACGTCGATGACCATTAGTTGATGTGATGAGGTACGTTTGTTTGTACTCTATCTTGGCTACCCTCAACTCACACCAAATAATATAAAATTTCACTTATCTAACTTAAACTAAAAGTAAAGTGAGCTAGATACTAGAGTTCATTTACAAAAACAACGTCTTTCCCAAGCCATTTTTAATAAAATAAATATCATAAACCACGAAAAAACGCAAACCTAATATTATTCAAATACAATTTCATTTAAAAAGAGCCTAAATTAAAAATATTCTTTAGAAAAGGTCGAATTTCCAAGCGAGGCGAAAACCCTTTCAACCCTGCTCTTGAGAATTACGTAATACGTCTCTGGGGTTTGTAATAATCACAAAAATAACTAAATTATCTATTTGAATAGGCATTACTTATATACGTGTTGTGTCGTTCATAGTTAAAAATGTGGGGTTTTCAAATAAATAAATAAATCAATAAATAATGCCGGACTATCACACAGCATCATGTAGCCCCAAACTAGGCAGAGCTTGTGTCAAAGTGATCATACTTTTTATATTTCATTTTTTTATATGTCATTGTCCCCTACGTGGTAGTGGTGGAGTACTTACCTTCTTGTTTTGCCAAAACAAGAATGTATAAGTACTCCACCACAATAGCTTATGTCAGACATAGGCCGCCCCTAATAAAGGGGGATATTCCATCTGGCAGCTGGGCATGCGTACCATTTTTATATATTAACTCCTAAATATTAATAAAATACTTTTAAAGGCCGTGTGTAGCCCCTGTTGTCACACAATCAATCATGTTGCATATATTTAGTAACACTTTGTTCTAATGTTTATTGAAGACCTTTAAAATAAAACAAACAACACTAATATACGTATATTCTCTGTCTAATGTAAGCGGTGAACTTCGTACAACCTTAAAATGTATTTCTAATCCAAAGTGGCAATTCCCATATAAAAATAACAATTTCGATTTCTTTGAGTTTCAGCTGTTACTTTGTGTTTTTCCGGTGTCAGCCAGCTATTGCGTGGGTAGCGCGGAGCGCGGGGGGCATGTCCGAGGTAGGAGAGGTATCATCATCATCATCATCATCCACAGCCTGATTTCACCCACTGCTGGGTATAGGCCTCCCGCAACGTTAGGAGAGGTATAGTTGCTATAATATCGTAATTCCTTAGTTGACTCCGAATCCAAAAATAACAAGTAGATATCTAGATGTACCTACGTGGTAAACGCAGATCGTACAGTACAAATTGAGTAGAAAAATAGGTTGATTTTAATGTTGTGTTGTGTGATGTGATGACATCCAATATGATGCGTGTGTGTGTGTGTGTGTTTGACATAGTATCCTCTAGTGGATTAAAATCTGTTTGCACGGATCATCATCATCATCATCATCATCATCCGCTGACCGATTTCACCCACTGCTGAGTATAGACCCCGACTCTGCGTTTGCACGGATACGGAAACGTTATTAGAAATGAACTTTAGTACCGTGAATTTAAACTTTGCAGCACCAAAAAGTCTCAAGAATATTAACAATAAGTTGAAAACTAATTCCAGAAAGAAGCTCTGTAACTCAAACAGTGGCCTGTGAGGTTGCGAGGCAACGAGCCTGCGAAGTAGGTCTTTGACACGACAAACGTTTCAGACGGATAAATAATTCAGAGGAGCTCTGGATAGTGTCGTTGCGCCGGCACAATGCTGGGGTATTTTATAATCTGTAGCGTTTGGAGATTGCGGAACAATCATTATATTATAAACCTTTTGCTTACTATCGAGGTACGGTACCTACTACTTACATTTGTGCTGGAAACATATTTTAACTACTATGAAATCTGAATAGTTGATTTCTTCAAGTTGATGATGATGATGATGAGCTTTAACCTACTTGGCTACCACGTAGGTGTTGTTGAGGAGACCAACAAAATACAAGTGATTGGTTATTTAACCTATTCATTGAAAATGGTTTCTTATATATGTATGATCGTTTAATGTTAGTTAGGGTTATGGTTATTTTTGGGGCACATTTATTGATTTCAAAGTAGTAAGTCAGGCAGTAAGTACAGTAAGTCTATAGCTGAGGAGCCCAGAGACCAGTACTTTTTTTAGTAATCGACTGTTTTTTGTCGAAACATTTTAATATACATTTGAATTATGCCTTAGCTCTCCCAGCTGCTCAAGGTCATATTTGTTGTAAATTACACAAAATAGAACTTTTTCAAGATTAGGTAATCACACGTAGGATAATCGAATAACAAATCATAGTAATGAGCAATAAACGAGTACAAATTTGCGTCTTTGTGATGAATTCAATTCATAGAATTCCAGGTCACAACCCAGTTTCATCTACAAAAATATAAAATGTAGGAAGTGTACACAGCCCAGCCCTATGAAAGACAGCGCAAATATTCCTCCGTTCCGTCTTGCATGTTGTTGCAGGCCAGAGAGTTACAAAACTAACCGCCTGTGCGTTTGGACATGCGTGGGTTCGAACTCGCAACCTGCGGCGCGCAAGTCGGGGTGCTCACACGCCGCGCCATCAGTTGTTTTATCATAGTGATGAATTATGTTAAGTATTATGCGAGTCATTTTTCCGGTTCTTACTTAAAAAATTCTAAGTCCGCATACAAGAATATGGCTTCTTCTTTTTTGTATGAGCTAGTGGCCAACTCTGTTTGGTGAATGGCTTAACAACTGAAAAAGCCGGGACTAATATTTTAATGTGCCTTCCGAAGCACGTAATCGTAGCTCCACCCTGACTCAAGAACTTTTTGTCGGTTTTAAAATTAAAATCATTATAAAATCATTATAAAATTTTCCAACGATAACTAATTAGCCTCAATTCCTTGAATAATTTGTATTAAATTAATCAACACAGAAGAAACTTTTTCAAAACACAAGTTTTATACTATGAAAGCACGACACATTTTGTTAAAAAAATCATCTTTAGCCAGGTTTTTCAAACCAACCTTGATGAAAAAAGGTTAATTTAAGCAGATAGCAGTTGGCTTTAACTCAAGTGTTTGACCTAAAGTTTAGAAAGGCGTGCCCTTTCATCCGAAACCAAATCAATTTGTAAGTATTTTCCAAATAATCAAGTATCAATTACAAAGATATTAATTACAGAGTCGCCCGTCCTCTTAATTACTCAAACTTTGTCGTAACTTCGACGCAGATTAAATTATAGTAACTTTTTAAGGGGTTGAAAAGTTTTTGAGAAATATCTTCGTTTAGAGTATTTTTCGTAAAGACCTATGCTCAATAGTACAAGTAGCGGCACGAAACTCTAGCGCTGACCGTTATTGCACAGAAGTCAAAGTAAGTTATCATATGGGAGCTAGAGGCGAGAGAGAGCGAGAGACCCACGCGCAGAAGTTTCGTTCACCGCTAGACTTACGTGCCGCTAGCTATAGACTTGTAGAGATTGAAGTGAAGTATTTGAATTAGAAAGAAGGTAAGCAAATATTTCAGTAGGTACTTCAACACCTAACTTCAGTGTTTACCCCTCATTTTTGTAGCAAAATTTTAATTTTAGGCAGGTACAAGCTGAATTTACACCTAATGTACGAGTAACTGAGTAAGATAATCATGATTTTGTGAATGAAATATTACTTAATGAGAACGTTTATGAAGAAAATGAATAGCTTTGATCACGTATCTTCCTCCTCCACCCGGGCTGCCTGTCAACAAGGAGGCCTTCCTTCACTCGCAACGTTTATTGAGAAATTTTTCCAATATCCGGTTCCTGCCTCTTCAGCACTTTGAAACATATTAAAATATCGATTTCTAGTGTCAAAATGAAACGTGCACCTCTTTACTCAGTACTTTAGTAACTGTAGGGCGATATCATCAATATTTTAATAATCTGTCATATCGTAAGCGTCATTGAATCCACGCTTTCTCATTGGCCAAAATGTTAAGTCTACGATACGAATACATTTTCGAGAGCCTTCGTAATCAAGCCTCTGTTACCAACTTCTAATTTAGCTAGTGGTCGAAATGGTCCTATGATCTTATACCTTACATAATAATTTATTACCGATTGATAACGCCCGTTTAGATAAATACACAGTCGCTTCGTAGTCGAAATTGGCGAGAATCATCTTCATCATTACGATCTTATTAAATAAGAGTTTTGACTGACTTTGATTCAAGACCCTCCACTAGCAATTGCCTGCTACATTGACATTACGAATAATGCTTACAATAAATACGATCCATACAAAACCATTTTAACAAATGCAAAAATTATGCCAACTCTTCGCGCAGTACTTCTGATACCACACAAAAAAGTTCTGAGATCTGGTGTACTACCAAGTCAGACATTCTCAATAAACCTTCCTTATTTAATCATCGTGAAACAATTAAGTAAACCATTATGATTTATTTTACTTGGCAGTACACCACATCTCAGAACTATTTTGTGTGGTATCAGTAGTTCTGCTTGTGTTGTGAGAGTTGTGAGCTTGTAGCTCCGCATAATTTTGCATTTGTTAAAATTGTTTTGTATAGATCTCATTTCTTTTTGTATGGCCAAGGCAAAGAATGCCTATTGTAAGGCCGGCTGATTTCAATAAGATTCGGGTTTTTGTCTAAACTTTTCATATATCTCATGTTGTCTTTTCTACTCTAACATTAGCCAAAATTTCATTGGTTCGGTTTTGGGCTTATCCAATCATGTTTTGTTTGAAGGTGCGTGTCTTATCATCTCGTCTTAAATCGTATCCTATTTCTAAAGTTTATTATATAGCTTTCGTGACCCGGAAAGCGAAATAAGACAAATGTTATCTCTATCAATTTTAACGATTTAGTTTGTTTAAGTAAGAAAAAAGCTAGAATGGCTGGAGATAAGCAATTTAAAAAACAAAAAACAAAACCTCAATAGGAATAATTAATATAACTCTTACTTACAGTAATCAACGAGCCATATTGGCCATCGAGAATTTACAAGTGTTTAAGTCCCGCAAACTTCTACGCCCACTTCGTTAATAAATGAATTACGCTATTTAGATACAAACACAAAACACAACAACTAACAAACTAGTCACAAACCCATGTTCAGATCGACCAATATACAAGTTTTCAAGCCAATATCGAGAGCGCCTGGCAGAAATTTTAGAGCAACATGCAGGCGGGCTTGCGTCCAACTTACCACCGGCTTATTTAACAGCTTCTGGATTGTGGTAACCAGTGATAATCAGGGAAATGTAACTGATTATGTTTTAGTGCCTTCATTAGGTCTCACATAAACATATCTTGTAGAAATTTAGTTTTTATTTTTGGCGTTTTGCTGATGGTATGGTTTGCTGATGGATGTAGGTATGTTAGTACATTCAGCCGCCCCAATGACTTCCAGAGCAACTGAAAAGTCGATACAAATATCTTAATGCGTCTTCCGAAGCACGATCGCGCTCAAGCCTCAAGCCTCAGTTAGAAGCTGACCTCTAAGATTATGTAAAAACCACGACCAGGAAGGACCAAGCGAACTAATTTGAGATAAGATAAGATAGCACTAAGCGAAGATTAATTGCCTTTGTGACAAAACGTAACTTAATACGATGTTAATATATTTTGGCAACACCATCATATTACAAATAATTCAAAATCGTGGAATGTTCGGGGACCGCAGCCGCCGGAATGACGGACGTCGACGGAGTTGCGTAATGAGTTCGCAAACTATGTAATGGTGGTAACGAGGGAGGCCTAATGAGATGTCGAACCTTCGGGAAAAGATTCCGCGCTGCTATAACTCTCCACGGTAATCACGGACAAACCACAAAAACACTCTCAAGGTATAACCTTTTGCCTTAGGTTTTGCGGTTGTTCATTACTTGGAAACTTTACTATAAATGTTGTTATTTAGGTATAAAACTTAATAAAGAGCATCTTCTTTGATATTATTTAACCGCAATTAAATTATTTTCTCATCAAGATCCACACTATTTCCGTAAGCCCCGTTCTGCCCCGAGCTCCACAAAGATGAATCTCAAATTTACATTTCTAGCATAATCCGATGCAGTAACCAATTAAAACGTACCAAAAGACAGGCAGGGGTGCGCACTAAAGTGTTAATTACAGGGATGAACTCCATAAAATGTTGAGCACACCTTCGTAAAAGTGCTCTCAAATGCTTTCACGTTACACGATAATCAACTTTAAGTCAAGTGTGTAAAGGCACTTTGTGAAGCGCTTTATTTCACTAGCAGTTAGTGTAAGGCACGTAGTAAGGGCGTTAGAGTACCTAACTTTGTTTATTTTATGTTAGTGATAAAATTTGCGAATAAATATTTTTATATTGTTAGCTTTTATACGTAGCAATGACACTTCTTAAGCTTGCTGAGGGACGAAAGATCGTAAAAATAACAAGCATTTTCGGAAAAAAATTGAGCCAGATTTCTTTTCACGCTATCGGAATCCTAAAAATCACATGCTGTGATTGCAATTAACACTTTTATGGGCATCATAGTCATAGGAGCTTTGGGCATCACAGAATTATTTAACTACGACTGTTATTGTTCTATCACCATCAAGCTCTTTCCAATAACATCTAAATTAATTGAGAGTCTCACTAATAGTAAAATGTGCATACCTAGTTTGGATGCTTGTTACTCCATCATAAACGACTGAACTAATTGAGCTGAAACCAACCAAAAATAATTAAGTAACCTGAAAAACTTACGGTTACTATAATACGGATACAAGATATAACCAGTAGCACCCAAAAGATACTTAACGACGAGAACCTCATCTGAATAAAACCACAAAATTCCCAGGTCGTCAATAAAATATCAATTCAAGAACTCATAAAAAAGGATTTCAATCTTTGTTTTACAACCAATAACAATATGATTTCAGAACTTGGTTTTGATATAGTAGGTAGGTAGTACATCGCATTCTATATCAAAGGTCCACAGCTGAAATGTTTGTGACTTACAATTTATGATGGAACAAGTTTTTGCGCATAGCTCTACTTTTGTCCAAAAAAGCGTAAAAGTTTTGGTGTGAAGGGGGAATATAAACATATATTCACATTTTAGTACTGCACATTTTCAGTATAATAATTAAGTAGAACTTCTTTATGATAATAATAATAAATATATTCCCCTGTTTACCTGAGCCTCGCCAAAAACAACGGATGTTAAAATACAAGTTACCTGCGCTAATGAAGAAAAACAATTGTAACTAATTGAATAAAGGCAATCCGTCTTGTCCCTCCACCCGGAAAGGGCGAGGGGTGGGGAGGCGTAAGTAATTAAGTTTTATATCGTGGGCACTGTGGACCTTTTTAAAGCAATTGAACATGAGTGGTTCAGTAGAGCAACAACGCAGTTAGATTTGGTTGGGTTGGGTGACTGTTTAGCATTTTACTTAGCGTTTCCATGCACTAGGTTAGGTTTTAGAGAGAATGGAAATGACAAAAAAAGTAGTAATTGCAGATTATATAACTTAAGCTACCCTTCGCAAAATCACCATTGGAGGGGTGATCACAACTAGTAACTTATAAAACGGCTTTTAATAAAAATTATCAAAAGCCGTTTTATAAAAGCAGTTTCAAGTTCTGGAATTTTCGAACCAAGTTTTTAACGACAGTTTCGTCCACAAGTGCGAAACCACAGGATCTAAATGATCATGATTAAGTTCACATTCTTAATTTTCGTAGTTCGCTGGTCAACTCTGGTGTCGGAGTATCGCCTATAGGCCTACGACAAGGCTCAAAGACTGAAAAAGCCAACATCTTAACGTACCTTCCGCAGTGCGGTTAGATCTACATGCCACTAAATTGTCACCCATCCAAGTATTGACGGTGCGAAGCGATGATCTGATAAGAACACCAATGTCATCTGTGTCATCATTATCATCAATGTAGGCACACGCTCGGAGCAGTGTAACAGCGTATATGATAATAACACACGTCGGTCGCGCGGTCATCAATACACACAAGTACACACTAATTGCAAGCTGTAAAATTGTTTAATAGTCGCGACTTCGCTGGCTGATGTCTGTGCCTGTCTGATGGAAAATCATCTTTATAACATTTCACGATCAAAATCAGTCACCTAGTCACCTAGGACTTTCACCTTACATCACTATTACTGGAATTTCAGTTAATTTCACAGAAATACCTGGACTACACCTTGTTGCAGCTATTATCTTTGTAAACCTTGACTACACTGCAAATTTGTATTTGTATTTTTTTTAAATACATAATTTGATGATCCTACTTTCGAAACTGACGGACTTTCATACAAAATTTCACCCCCTTTTTTCATCATCATCATCATCAGCCTATAGCAGTCCACTGATGGACATATGCCTCCCCTAATTAGCGCCATTGCGCCCTGTCCTGAGCTCGACGCATCCAGCTTCTGTCAGCAGCCTTTCGCATAATCGTCACTCCACCTGGCCGGAGGGCGTCCTACACTACGTTTGCCGAGCCGCGGTCTCTACTCAAGAACTCGTTTACCCCAACGGTTATTGGTTCTTCGGCAGATATGGCCAGCCCACTGCCACTTCAGCTTGCTAATTCTCTGAGCTATGTCGACAACTTTAGTACTATGTCGGATATACTCGTTACGGGAATCCGTAACGAGTATATCGAGAGGAAGGATTTTTATAAATTTCATGGGGTTAAAAAAGGGGGTTTACAGGATAATTCTATCCTTCTGGGAAACTCCGAGCATAGCTCGTTCCATCGCTCGCTGAGCGACTTTAAACCCCCTTTTTCAACCCCATGAAATTTATAAAAATCCTTCCTTAGATGGATGTATAATTGTGTAAGGTAAAAAAGGTAAAAAAGTAAAAGTAAGGTAAAGGTAAGGTAAAAAAGGTGTGCAAAATGTAAAGTCTAGCGGTTTGGGCTGTGCGTTGAAATATCACCCAGTCAGTCAGTTTACCATTTTATATAATTAGATTGCTATTTTTTTGTTTGCCTCATACTGGGGTGGTTTAGAAAAAAGAAAAATTAGGGAAAACACAAAGACCAAAACAACCCAAGGAACAAACAACCGAAAAATCTAAATCTTAATTGGTAATTTAAATATACGAAAACGATTAACCAAGCGGATCAGCTTCGTTGTGTCTGTGTTGCGAATGTTTTTCCTGAGATGGAATCGAACCCATAATGCACAGCGCAAAAGGCCGAGTTGATACCATCTAAGCCATAATGCCAGTATAGAGGATTTAGTTAGAGGCAACTCCAAGTATTACATTCGGTACATGCTCACTGTTGGTATTCCACGTTGGCAAGCAGATCGCTGGTTTTATATTTGAAACGAACAAACAGCACATGACTTCGAATTCACATAAGTTTAGCAGTATCACTCCATAGTAAAAAACAAAGTCGCTTCTCGCTGTCTGTCCGTCCCTATGTATGCTTACATATTTAAAACTACGCAACAGATTTTAATACGTTTTTTTAATAGATAGAGTGATTCAAGAGGAAGGTTTATATTTATTACTTGCATCTGTGCGAAGCCGCTATTAATACATATACCTTTTTACCTTTTTAACTTGGATGAAATTTATAAATATTTTATCTTACCGCTTCATAAAGTTATACTTAACTATAACTTTATGACTTCTTTCACGAAGCGTCTTTGATCAAATACTAGCTAGAATCAACTACGAGCGTTTGCTAGGTTTATTTACCTAACTCTATTAGTTCAGTTAAGTACAAAAGAATTTACGTCATAGAACTGGTTTCAAACAAAAACGTATAGTAAATATTGTTTTTGTTAATAAGCAACATCTGGCGTATCTAATGAAAACAAAAAACTTGTTATTGGGCGCATATTAGCAATTTCTGAGAATTTGAGTTAGCCAAAGTACCAGCTTAATAACGTGTCTACCTAATGCTATTGATTTCTAGTAGTAGGTTTAAGCCTGAACATGTTATGAGAAAAGTAGGGTAACTAGGAAATAAATATATAGCACTCGAGACATTTATGAGATCTATCTATCTATTCAGGTAGCACCCATCGCTGAGTAAAGGCTTCTTCTCTAAGACGCAACTCCTGGCGAACTTGTGGAAGCCGGATCCACTGCTCTCCTACTTCACAATATCATCCGACCATTGGGCAGGTGGTCTGTCTCGAGGTCACTTATGACACTTATGACATAGTCTCAACCTTATGCTTGGATTTCCATCACTTTTACAAAGACCAGACATATTGACTCTTGATTACAAGCAGGACCGATAGGATGGCATTCAACTTGATAACAACCTACCTTGAACGGTAAGGTTCTTCTTGTGAAACATTTCTATCAAGTCTATCAAGTCCTTATTCTGCTCAACAATGGAGCACCTATTACCTACACGTAAAAGCTTATGCCTTTGCATCGAGCCTAGTTGATTTATACAGTATCAAGGAACACTGTAGCGCCTGGGACATGGTGAGTTGGAGTAGGCTTGCCCAGCAAGTGTCTTCTGAGCCTAGTCGGATAGACCTAGTTAAACCAAAATGGTTTCATACGTTGAAAGTTCGTTTTAGATCCAGTCTATCCAAAGGTTGTCTGGAAGAGATCGCTATGCGATAAGATCGCCAATTGTACTTTCATAATATTGTCTTTTCTGTTCTGTAGGTCTCTGGTATATTCTATATGAACTGTATGTTCAGGTGTAAGTACAAAAAATGGTTTTATTTCTATGTATCTATATCAACACCGATACATATATTCGAGGTTTATGTTCGTACCTACTGTACTTAGTAATAAACAAGGTATTTCCAAACTTCAATGTACAAAATGAACTCATTAAATTACGGCATGTTTCGCGGTGTAATTCGATTTTGTCGACAGAATCTCCACGTTGAGAGTATTGCGCTGGAGGTCTACTACAATTCACCGCAGTACGAAATTTCGTGTTTCGTTACGTGCAATTGGTCGTATTTCATACTGTCAATTCCAATATTTCGTTCGTTTGTTTTGTGAAATAGAGTAGGATGCGCAACGTTTGGACTGTTACATCTTCATGCCGAAATTTCGGTTTTCGTTTGATTATGGGTACCAATTGCAAGACATGAAACACGTAATTTCGTACTTCAGTGAATTGTAGTACCTAGACCCCCTGGTTCTCATGTCGTTCTGATTGTTCAGCGGGGTGATCGGCTAACTCTGTTGCAAACAGAAATCATTGAAACCGGTCCTGTTTTTACAAACTGTGACAGTTTGTCAATTGACGTTCATTGAATTTCGACAGATGAAATGCCAAAGTTTGTAAAAACAGGATCGGTGTCAATAATTTATGTTTGCAACAGAGTTAGTCAATCATCCCGCAGGGCTTTATGATTGGGAACAATCGAAAAAATCTCACGATAGAGATGATGTCATATCTCGTGCGTGTTCACGCACCAGCTTTTTGTATTGATATTGCTATAATATTCATATTATGCGTATGCGTATGCGTACAGTACACCAAACGCTGCGTACTGAAAGCGTAGAAGCCGATCACTCGCTCTCGCACAGCATAGTCTGCCATTGAGTGGCGACAGTCAGACTTATTACATTGACTGCATGCACTTTTGTTTCAGATTTAAAAGTACACTACGCTACAATGTGATACACAATATTCTGTTTTTAGCTCACTGACTAAAGGCCGACTAAATGCTTCTCTGAGCTCACAGTCAGCATACTCACAGTCGTCTGTTCACTATACGTCTACATAATTGTATTAAATCGCCCAAAGCCACAAATGGTAATAAATACTAGAACTAATGCTAAGTTTCATTATCACGTCTTAATCACGTCATTTCCAACATGATATTTTTCGAATGTTTCCGAGCATAAGGCTACGGGCTTGGTTTCACGTGCTGGTTTCATCAGGCTGTAGACGTACTACGCTGAAACCTATCCCAAGAATTTCTATTATCGGTACCTGAATAGCCTCTTAGGTTTTCTATAGTCTGTTTTTTATTTTTCTCATTTGTTTGGTGATGTCCTTGGATTTCTCCTTTAGGTTTACTTTAAGGTTAAGGTGACGATATATCTATATATCTTGTTCTGAGGACTGTTTGCTTTTGCAGAATAACCTTAATGTACTAACGAACAAACTCAATGATTGGTGTAAAAATAATTCAATGATATTAAATGTAAAGAAATGTCAACAAATAACTTTTACAAGAAAAAAAAAGTTACATCCAAACTAATTACAACATTGATGGAATCAATTTAGATCGAACCAATTCTCTTCGCGATCTTGGTGTAATTTTTGATTCTTCTTTGTCATTTAAAAATCACTATGAATATATTACTAGTAAAGCCAATAGAATGTTAGGTTTTGTGATGCGGACGGCTAAACCCTTTAAACAAACTGACACTTATAAAACTTTGTATCAATCCTTGGTCCGCAGTCAGCTTGAATATTGTTCATCAGTGTGGTCACCAATTTAAAAAATTAATATTAACAAAATTGAGCATGTACAAGAACGTTTCTTGAGATACATGAGTGCAAGAATCGGACTCAGAAAAAGTCTTCCTCAGTATAATGATCGTCTTGATTACTTCAAAATTGATAATTTAACTCGCAGGAGAGAACTAAAAGACCTTTGTTTGCTCCATAAAATTGTTAATGGGCATTTTAGTGCAGATCTTTTGATGACATTAAATATTAATATTTACAAGCGCGGTAAACGAAAACCTTAACTATTTAGTATTCCTTATTCTAATAATAATACCTAATATCTCTCAAAATAATCCATTGCACCGTATATGTGTCAACTCTTTAATAAATCCTTTGATGAACTTGATATCTTTCACGATGGTTTTCTTCGCTTCAGAGCTAGTCTGTTTAAGCTTAAACTTTGTACCTAGATGAAGCACTTTTATTTATTTATATTTATGTAGAATGCATGTAGTTTATTGGTGTGGTCTAATATTTTCTTTGAAATGCTGTGTACATTTTATTGGTTATCAGATTTATTATTGTTTTCCTAGTTTATAATTTCTTACTTAAGCTTTTAGTTTGTTAATTGTTTTTGTACCTATATAAAATAAAATATGTCAAACCTCCCTCCCGCACGCACTATTCAAAATTTTTGAAGATATAAAATAACTGAATGTAGTTATGCAAAATAGCAAACCCTCACGGCCTAGAAAATAACAATACTAAGGTTCAGTATAGAATATCATGTTGAACCCAACACGTTTTCCTACCAAAAAATTTACACCAAAATTGATCACATTGGTACAAGTTTTGTGGTAAGAAAACGTGATAGAATCAAAATGATATTATTGCTGAACTTTGAATTGTTATTCTCTAGAATGTGAAGGTTTGCTATTTTGCATAACTACATTCAGAGATTTTATATCTTCAAAAATGTTGAATACTGCGAGCGAGAGGGAGGTTTGAAATTTATAGTCGCCTTAAGAAAGAAGAAAACTGGAAAATATTTATGACTAAACATGTTCCTGATTCTATTCATGCCGTCATTTATTTAACTTTTTGTCATCATTGCAACATGGCTTTAAAAATATAGTTAAAGAAGTAGTTAGCCCCTAAACATTTTTAAATATTGATGACTTCATCAAAGGTGGCTAGAGTAAGGTATGTGTGGATGTTGATGACATCAATTACGTCATCAAGCTCCATTCACCGAAGACAGAGCATACCACACGTAATATTGAAATACTCGCGGAAATTCTGAACATTTCATTAACAGCACAATACAGTAATGAAGAGTTCTGCATAACTCTGTTAAAGCTTAATTTGGAGAGAGTAAATAACTATTCTAAAGAGAACATGTTCATAAATGGAGCTAAATATAGAATCGAAGAAGCAAGTACCTAAAGTTTGAGCAAAATTAAACCTATTGAAAGCTTGGAAATTAATTATTAACCTTAGGGAATATTTGACACCGAAATTCAGAAATCTATCTCGCTATGATAAGATTTACGATTGGTTTCAACAAGTAAAAATACTGATAGTTATTTACAATCTGCGATCACTTTTTAGGGTTTCTATATCTAGAGGAAAAAAGAAATCCTTATAGGATCACTTTAGATTCGTAGTGGCTTTCTGTCGGTTTGTCAAAACCCTTGTTCACAGGAACGCGTGGAGGGGAGATATCAAGTAGAAATTATTATAAAATAATTATGGTGGGTATTTTTTCCTTCATTTCGATGTTCACTGCAGTAGCGAACTCTTGATAATTCTGTGGCAGATCAATCGGCATTTGAAAATGTCCGCATATTTTTTCTTTAATTAATTAATTTTATTTATCAAAAGTCACTTAGGTAGGTATATTACACTGAAGAGTGTCAAATCACCACCACACCAGTCTATATCACTCCATGTCTGGACTTAAGCCTCCCCCAATAAAAGGGATATGCTCATAATCCCCACGCAGTGCATGCGGGGTTAGGGATCGCAGGACAGCTTCTCAAACCGCCGAAGCTGCTGCCCGTCGGGGAATTAAGCTGTGCCGGTGTTAGGGTATGCTATGCCGCAGTCAGTCGGCCTTCAGAGCCCCGTCTGTTAGTTAGCAGCCCACTAGCAGGTAAGGTTGGCTTGGATTTCGAGGATGGAAATTGAAACCTCTTATACCCCCCACTCCATTATACAATTCACAGCCAAAGCCCACTGTCAGTCCATAAACCCCAATCTTTTCTAAGCAATAATGATTTGGAATAACACTGTGGTCTTTCTCCTCTTCCTTCCTATTCAGTGGTTTCTGGTATCCCAAAGTCCGTAAGATACAAAGTAAACTTGCGCCCTGAATATTACATTACATAGCTAGCCCGGAAATATGGAAATGCTCCAGTAAAATTATCATTTTATTCACACCACCCTTATCTGAGACAACTGTTCTATTACTTATTCTGTGTTATTATGACATATTGGTGACGTGATATATTCAAAGGTACATTAATTTTATCTTTTACTTTTCGTTTTCTTATTTTGATGCGTACCTGAAGATGAAACTAGCCCATGGCGCACCTACCACCACCAGTAGTAACCATTAATTATGCAACGACCTGCATGAGGCATGATGGTGTTATGCCTCATGTGACTGTCACCGGCACCCACACCCTTCAAACCGAAATACAGCAATGCTGCTTAACGGCAGAAACGGTCAGCGTACTTCCCCCGATGAGCCTTTCAGAAAAACCAAAATGAAAGTTACCGCCTGCCGCTGTTATGTTTGGGAAAACTATTTTAGTGGCTTGATATTGTGCAGTGTCAAAATCACATCTACCTCTACATATTAATTATATTTTATAAATCACAATTCTGAAATGTCCCTTAATGAGCTCAGAGACACATAAGTACCAGAGTAGATAAGTACCAGCGATCTTTCCCGGCAGTAGTGCATTTACAAATAACACGACGCTTACTGTGTCACTCATCACTCAGTCTGTTCATGTCTATGTGAAGTAAAATAGTTGTTCAAAAGGATTTGGTCTTCTCTGTTCCAACATAAAAAATTGTGACTTATATGCCAAATTAAAAATCATATTTTTAGCTACCGATGCTGAGAAAACCAAAATTTTATCGTCATCCCCATTTTCTCAAACCAAAAAACTGTTCCTGTTTGTAGTAGTTGTAGTTTTCAAATGATTTTTCGTGGTTCCAAAAAACATCCTTATTTGAAAATTCACTGCCAGAACTGCTCTTTTAACACTTTGTACACTGAAATGCATTCCTAACAGCCAGTATACAATTTTGATCTCTTTTTAATATTAGGAATATTTAAATATAGGATTGGGCACAGTTATTTGAGGATATCCGATGTCGCTGCCATTTTTATGAGTCTATCACACATTTTATGACTAGATAAACTCGATATTTTATATCTGTTTTTAACAGAACTCTATCAATTAACGAGTAAATAACCGTATGTGGTCTGGGAATGGTTAGTTAATTTGGAAATCCATTACGTTATTAGACTGCTCTCAAAGTGTATAAAAGGTATGTCATTATTAAGATGGCATCACTGAATTATTGGTTTTCGGAGCCAAACATAGTCAAGTCATGTTGTTTTCGGTAAGCATTTTTATTACTTTCAAAGTTAAGTTCAAAAGTGAATTTGTCTTTCTGTAGTGTTAATTTACTTGCGCTTTTCGTAAGAAGTAGAGTAGAGAAATGTTGTATCTGTTAGTTTGAATATGAATTTCTTATCACAGGTGCTCGCCGTGTCTTGCCTCTTTGTTGTCCAAGGCGTGCCTTTTGGCTATGATGTGGAACCCGGTCTGGACTTGGGCATGGGTATTTCCCGTATCTTAGAAGATGTAGTAGAGCCGGCCCTTGGTATGAGTGTGGGCCGCGGCGTTGGCAGAGCCGGAGGCGTCAGACGGTCGGGCAGCCAGTATGGCCGAAGACGCAGCGAAGGAGGCGAGAGTGATTACGATAGCCACGGCTACGACACAGAAGGTGGATCCAATTCCCATGACATTAGTCATGTGGATAAAAACTTCAAACAGGTTAGTGTTACATATTATTTTACAACACGCATGCACCGGTGGTCGACCAATCTAGAAATCAACGAATACAGAATTGGTTAAAAACAGAATAGTTTTAACCAGAAGTGGGTATTGTAAGAGATGATCAGATAAAGCAAATGGCTTCAAAATAATTTGTCCTATATCGTCAAAAACTTTCAAATCACTCATGATTATGACTTGCACCATGTTTTGTAATTTCTAGTGGACAAAGCGCATTAAAGTAGCATTTTTGTGACAAATAACGGTTCGAGTGTTGAATAACATAACTGTAGAAGTGCAGCTGCCTCAAGTGGTCAACGTGATAATATGAACCAAACCACAAGCTTATTATATTCGGCGCAGGATGCTCTTCAGTAGGGCGATCACGCGTATTTCAACCTGACGTATCCTAAGCGTAATGAAAAGTTTTGGCCAATGACAAAGCGTTATTTTGAATTACGATACGTTGACGATAACGACGATTTTCAGCATTTTACAGTGACTGTTCCAGTAGGTTAGATAATCGATGAACAACTTATACGAAAAGGTTAATCTAAAACAAGCAGCACTGCTTAAGCAGTTAATCGGTAAAAACGTTTTGCCCGTGTTTGGCGTTATACCATTACTGCCATCATTTGCTCTATTCTTTGTTCCTGTCTTATTTGCTCTTTGAGAAATTATAGAACAGGATAAAGACACAGACAGATATAACAGGATATGGATTTAGACATAGACAAACGTTTATTTACTTTTAACACTCAACCCCTAAATGTTATATTATGCGACACGCTCTGGTGCTGGTGTTGGACCGTTCTAACGCAGCGTTAACTCCTGACACTTCATCATCAAACGTATCCATAATCCAACTCAACGAGAAGTTTCTTCTTTGACTGATCTTGACTTGAGCGAAGCGTTCGTGGCGTGGCTTACTTTGGTGTTCTAAGCAGATCATATTTGTTTAAGCAATACTCCACCCAGTCACTACTTGGATGCGTGACTGCGTTATACAGTTGCATAGATCTAAGCGCATCCTTGCCTCGGAAGGCTCGTTAAGATGTTAGTCCGGACTTTGTCAGTCGTTAAGCCGTGTCGGAGGCCTTCGTGGGGCTTAAAAACTGCGACACTAGAGTTGGTCACTAGCTCATACGTAAAATATTGTATGGCTTCAATTTATACGGGTACCAAATGTGCAGAGCCGCGGGCCTAAGCTATTGTTTGACTTCCAGTACACAGAGAGCCACGTCTCCGAAGGACACGACACCGGCCACTCTTCGGGATACAGAAGCCGAGGGCATGGGAGAGATGGCCACAGGAGCTACGGGGCTGAAGAGGACGGGTATGGAAAAGAGTACTACAGCGATATTGGTATCTAGACAACAGTAGGTAGAGTAGCAATGTACTTACGTGTAGGGTGTGTCTCACACATCAATCAATGCCTAGTCTTTCTACATTGTTATTACTTGACTGTTAGACAGGGCCTATGCATTAGCATTATGTGTAGAGATTGATTATTATTGTAATTTAACGAACATAATGACATACAATGTAGTAAAGTTGGTAGAACTGAATTTTCCATGTTTTCTTACTAGATATTATTCTGAGGCGTAATACAAAACTAAAAAATCTGATTAATTTTGAAGTATTTTTTTGTAATTAATTAGTTTCAACCATAACATTAAGCCTTTCTATTTGTAAAATTCAAAAGACCAATTTATTAATTATGTACTTATTACAGTTACCACATTAAAAAAATAAACTAATTAAAAAATATTGATTTGGCTTTGAATTTAATTTAAATAAAATTTAATCAATATATTTAGTAATAAGTTTACTTTCTCATAGTTTATTTTAAAATTAAAGAGTGACTTAAACTTTAAACGATATTTAACTAATGTAGATGTTTGTCACTTTTGTCAGTGGGATCCTGGCATTAGGTTTTTCATAAATGGCTCATTCACGATAGACGATTCTCAATATATTTTATTTTTATTTTATTTTTAGAATTTTAAGAAAACTTACAGCTAGGTATAAAAAATAGAACACAGAATATTACATAGCACCCACTGAGGAGCACATATGCATACTTAAGGCCAATTAAAAGTTTCCACAAATAGCAAATAAATATTCTAGGTAAAAAAAGAAAATACATAAAAATATCAGTCTGTCAAACACAAAGACAATTTTAAAGAACAATCGATAAAATAGCCCCGGGCTTCGAAGGCACCACAGTTCAATGACCACAGCTTGCACCTTAAAAATAATGATTCCATTGAAATGTAGACACAATGTTATTGTCGGCGACTCTATGATTTTTATGAAAAAATAATATTTTCATTTAGTAGTTTTAAGGTTTTTGACGTTTTAGGTTTTGTACTTAACTCAGATCAAAAAAGTTTTCTATGTAATCAATAATCTCGATGCGAAAAAAATATATTTCGACAAGTTAGGTACAATATAATCACTCAGCCCCAAAACAAATTGCAGATCATGCAAAGATTTGTCCCGTAGCGAGAATCAAACACCACCCACGAATAACGGCCTTTACACACCCAAAGCAAAATTGTGAGTTCAAAAAACACTCATAACATTTTATAACTTAATTTGCATTATAATTTGTTGTGTCTAAGCAACCATCTCCATTAAAGCTCGTATACAATATACAGTTGTGTATAGTATATCATTTTAGGATATATTTTATACCGGCAACTTCCCCCGGGAAGACAAACACATTCCATGCGGGCAGTGGAGCGCTAGAGCTGCCCGAGGATTCAGGTTTCGAATTCGGCCACTTTGGAGTAATTTAACAAAAACTGTTTCGTGAAACTTAACTTCAAAGGAGAAGGACTTCAAGAGATTCGTAAAACTTCATCTGAAGGTTTAAATTTGATGTTTCACTATTGAGAACTTAAATTTCTGATATACAAGTAATATGTGAAAGATTGATATGTCGAAAATAATTATGATTTGCTTGGTTATGATGATACTTGCTAATCCAAATAACAACACACACACAGACTACATTGTAGACTATAAGCTGTATAAAAAAATTTAAAAGTCTTCCTACAAAGATCATGATTTATAGAACAATATATCTACAAGTTTTACCCGAAGCCGAATTTGTAGAACCCTAGAAACAGCATAGCAATAGCTCTTCCATGAATAAGAGCTGCAGATATTAAACCAGACAAGCCGCAGTATTTACTTGCGGTCTACATTCACTAGTTTATTATATAGATGGATAGTGCAAGAGTACTCTTTGCACCTGTACCTACCTACACTATGTTACACAAAAAGGTACACAGTTTTGTTTTGTTATATTTTCATCACTGCTACTGCGTGGCTTTGTAAATGATAAAATATTTTTTGAAGTCGCTATACTGGTTCTTTTATGAGGTTTATTTTGGGGCAGAATGAACCAATTTATTTTATTTATTCAGGCACACATAACAGAACATTATGAAAACACTTAATTAGGTAAGTATAGTAAGGATAAACGCTTTTTTCTTAGACATCCCTAAATCAGGTCGATGTTCAGGAAGATATATCCCCAAGTGAACCGGTAATATGTTTTTCAAGTATAATATGTTAAAGCAATGATTTTTACTTTCTTAGATATATTTATTGTAGGAATAAGTGGTTAAAAGCTTTCTGGTATATTAACTATCAGTTCTGTATTGATCGTTTCCTCGTGATGAATGCAGAAAGGTACCAGATATCTTGACAGTTTGCTATTGGATTTAAGTAGGCTTCTTAAAGACTCAGGGAGGGGGTGTGTGGAGCAGGATGATAGAAGGGATGCTGAAACAAGATAATTGTGGTCAGGGATATAAGGACGCTGTATAAAACAAACTTTATATCCTTCGTGGCAATGATCAGATGGGGATTTGAATCTTACCTGTAACAAATGAGAAGAAATACATTAGGTTTAGTAAAAAAATCCTCATGCAGGCCCTTAGGTATTGTAAAACAAAACTTTGAAACTTAATACTTTAACATAGACGTAGGTAGCTCATCCTATGATTTTACAAGTTCACAACGCATTTCTAAAAGCGTACTATGTACTAAAGTGAACTTTTAGCAATCCATCGCAAACCGGCGCTGGTTTGCGTTGCGCTGGCATTTTAGGCTGAAGAAAAGATCTCTCAAAATAAGGAATAATTTCGTTGCTTTTTACTACCGATAACAATCAGGGTCACCTGTCAGCCGGCTGGGTCAAGACAAATGAAACAAAAACAGAAACATAAATTACCGAATATGTACAAATTGACGTAAAGCTTCTGTTTTGTAATAAGCTATAGCAATAGCATAAATTCCCGAATTCGTACAAATTGACGTAAAGCTTCTGTTTTGTAATAAGCAGCGAACGTCATATAACAGCCGTAATAAAGCGTAGACGGAGATGACCAGAAATTACTGTTATGTATTTACAGGGACACGTCTCCCGCATGCCAAGCGACTTGTGGGCAAAGAGAACCACAGAGTGGACGCCACTTGATGCTAGGCGACGACGTGGAAGGCCTAGAATGAGAGGGCGGGACGAGCTTGACTCATATTTACCCTATATGACCTGTCACAGCGTTAAATCGCGTAGAGTGGCAGGGACGCTACAAGGCAAAATATTTAGTACAAATTCCGCTAAATTTCTCTGACAAGTTCCACAAAATGCAGGGGCAGGCCTTTGCCCTGCAGTGGGACAGCGATGGCTAATTAATATTAATAATTTACAGGGAGATTATTAATAAAAACAATAAAAAAAGCAAAAGCTCTCAAAGAAACGGTTATTTTATTTTATAAAATCTCGATATTTTACACTACGATTTGGATGTTGGACCAATAGGGAAGTACTATTTTTCAATAATGCCACTGGATGTCCTTTTCTTATTTGGGTCGCCTATTATGAATCACCGTTAGGCCGTTTCTAAGAATCCAGGGCTCAAGACTCAGATAACGCAATTACTTTGACGGTAAACAAATTGGCTCAATTTATTCGAGAAAAATCTTGATACAAATCAAATTAATGCCTTAAAGCTGTGCGCTTTAATATAAATTGGAATGTCGAGAAGAATATCACAGGTTCTATAGACACTCGCTCGATTAACTCGAAAAATAACGTCAATAAATTTAAAATGTTCAAAAACCAACTATTACGATAACATTAACAAATAATATACTTGCAAAAAGCAGATTTACAAGGAAGTCCCCACTGGATTGATGTTTTACTTGTGTTAGGTTATGATTATGACCTTATCAGAAATCAGATTTATTGCTGTTACTTTTCTAATTAAAAGAAGTTTAACAATAACACGTGGCTGTCATATCATATTTCGACAGATTATTATGAATAGGAGTGCTGAACAACTTACTATGTGAATAAGATATTATTAAGCTATCCAAATGCAGGTATGCAGTCCGGCGACGATCATCGCGATGATGTCATCGCTTCAAGTACGCTATCGAGCCTTGTAGAGAAGGCTTTGAAATCGGTTGCGCAACGACCTATTGTAGTGGGGTCAATTTCGGTTTTCGCCACCCAGTGCGTAATTCAGATGACTGTTCTATTTCCGCTGATCCATCAAGAGTAAGTTCAGTTCAATGGTTGTATCCCAGAGTTAGATTAGTGAGAGTCCTCCAAATTACAGTAGGGGGAATGGATTACTGTCGGGTAATCCAGTCGGTATTACAGTAGTTTACCGGGCGTAGTAGCCTTTAAGGTTTCTGACAACGCCCAGTGAATTAGCTTGTTAGATAGGCACAGGTAATCAAATGTATGAAAATGGGCTGGTAAAAAGAAATTGTGCCAAGCATAGGTTCTCAAATTCACGAAAAAGGATCTAACCCTAATAAGAATGTATGATTTCTTTAGCCTCGCAAAATTAAGCTATCTTAGGGCGAATTTAAATTCCATCCAAAATTTACTTAATCATTTATAATATACTAAAATAAAATAAAAAATAAAAAGTAAAAAAATTACTACCCAAACCACCTATATGTGTTGTTCTCTGTTTTATATCTTGTTGTTTTGTCCCATTACCTACTTTGTTTGTGCTGTTATTTTTGTGTTAATATTTTGTTATTGTGTGCCAAATAAAGACTTTATATAACTATCTATCTATCTACTTGAGACTCTTCTGTTTAAAGCCGCAGCGCACTATCCAGTTCTTTTACCGGACAGAATAACGTCATGTCCGAAAATCAAATTATCATAATCTTATATTTTTATAAACTTTATAATATTTTCGTTTACCTTGATTACAAAGTTCCGGCAGAGAATGAAGAGCAATCCTATATTGTTTGCCTAAGCTCCCACGCGTTTAGTTTCCACAATGCTGTGACCAGAGCTTTACGTTTTTAATTAAGTTAATGGGTACAAAAATGCAGAGTTTCGCCTGAAAAGCTACAACGCTGAATAGTGCTGAGCAAAGAGCTACAAACTAGCAGCCAGATCACGTCGCATGCAAATGCCGGGAACAGCACGAGAATGCATGCTGCAGGGCTTTATAAGTAACTGTAAAGTAAAGGACGGTTAATATCTCATGTTCCAAGAATTCCATCTACTAGATAAAAGCTATTGTTTTTCTGACGGCGGCTTGCGTGACATCTTTATATTATTCCAGATAATTAATATCATGTTTCAGAGTAGGTACCTAAAGGTCAAAATCGTTTCAAACTTTCACGTTTCCTATTTTAATGAAGTTTTGAAACAGGAGGTGGTTGCAATGACGAGGGATTGTATATTGTGATGACTAAGCTAAGAGTTAAGATTAAGATGTAAGATTTTGATTATTGAGAATTTCTTTCAAATAAGCGTTTAAAAACTGGGGTCGCAAGGGATAAAAAAAAAAAGAATAAGTTATTAACATTTTCAGGTGTCACGTATTCTGGTAAAAGTAAGTAGCATACAATAGCCAATTGTTCTTCAATACCTACTAGGGGTCGCAAACCGGGATCCAGAATCCCGAAAATACCGGGATACCGGACCGAAAAGAACGCTTTCAAATACCGGCATTGAGAAAACGGAAATCGGGATTTACGTTATTTTCGGTATTTCACTATAAATCTATATATAATATATTAAATAATATTATGTCAATAAAGAATTAAAATAACTCAGCAGCAGCGAGTTATTTATAATACTTTCGTAATAAATGATTGTTTTATTTTAAAATTTTGTGATTTTCTTATCATAACGCACTTTTATTGTTTGGCTGGTGACTATTTCCTTGCGAAAATTACGATTCTATTACATATTTCAAATATTTTTCTCACTTTATTGAAAATACCGAAAATACCGAAACTACCGGAATATCGGTATTCATTTCAAAGTAATACTGAAAAAACCGATTTTTGAAAAGAGGTCCGGTATTACGACCTATAATACCTACCTATACAAAGTTGAAACAAAATTATGACGTAAATTTAGGCACATTTTCTTCAAGTACGGAAATTTCGATGTTAGTACATTTTGTGTTTAATTTGCTGGTTAAGTATTTGGTGTTTAAAGGATGATATCAGCTCTGAGTTTGCACTGTGAGTATATCTGAGTAACTTGCTTAAGAGCTGTCAAAATTAAAGTTTTGTTTGTTTGTTTAAAGTGTGTTTTGACTAAATGAGTTTGTGATGAGAGTTTAGATGAGTTTATGAATGCCTGCCTAAAGCTGCGTAATGGATATTTGGAATATCAATATTAGTTGGAAAGTGAAATATCGATCACCAAGAAGTGATCCGTGGGTTTCCCAAAGCTGTGCAAACTTACAACAATAAGAATAATCTCCGATTCAATATCCGGATTTCTAGAAACTGTATGGGAAACAAGAACCGTATTTAAATTCAATATACGGAAGGGACTATTCCTACAAATGCCCCAAGAGTAAGTATCAGTCATGTGGTTTCCATAACCAAGCTGTGCCACAGAATAAGGAAAGTATAGGTTCGGGTAATATGATGCTGTGTGATAAGTGTCCAGCATTATTCACTATTTATAGCTATCATTAATCCTGTCAAGCCCCTAGATTTTACTCGCTAATTCCACAGTCGTGTTCTTCATTCTAATTTATGTTAAGCTTTTAATTACTAAGCAGAAAACATTGTTAAAAGTCTTAAAAAATACTTCACTAGAGTACATAAACATACTAAATATATTTAAATTTGAGATGAGGACAGGGCGCAATGACGCTCTTTAGGGGAGGCCTATGTCCAGCAGTGGACTGCTATAGGCTGATGATGTTGATAATGATATTAAAATAAGTGTTTTTGTTTATCATGGAGGGATGTACAACGCTTTTAATGCTGACTATGCAACTGAGCTGCAGGAGCCGGTCGCCTTCCTCGGGCATGGCGCGTAGTGACCTATTTCTACAACTAGAAAAAGCTCAGTATCATTTGTATCTAGCCCAAGCCAGGTTCTAAACAGAACATGGCGCAAAGTAAACTGATGACGAATAAACAGCAGACTAAAACAAACAATCCTAGCCATTCTTTTCAAGGCCGACAGAGTCGATACGCGAGCCAGAACCAGAATTGCAAACCACGAAACTAAGCTCGCTTTATAAATTCCCCATAAAACTTTAGTTTTCCACATGAGTTCGCAGACGATAACAAAATTGAGAGCATAGTCGGGAGTGCCACTTAGGCCTATGGTCGTTAGTTGATTCAGTTACTTGCTGCGCACTCATTTTACTCTCTTGTTGAGCTGGTCCATAACCGGGGAATAGAACTTCCTTGGTAGACGCAAAAGTCAGATTTAACAAAAGCTGAAAGTTACTCTACACATTTCTAACTTCTATACGAACCATGCCAATGCTGATAATGCATTATGCATGTAGGAACGAATACAACGAATAGAGTACCCCCGCTATTTCACTCGCGTATTGAGATACCTAGCATTTATGTTAGTGGCCAACTAACTGCTGCACTACTCGAATAAATAAATAAATATACGGGAAATTTCAACACACAGTCAAACGATCCCAAACTAGGCAGAGCCTGTACTATGGGTACCAGAGACTGACAAACATACGTAGATGCGTATAAAACACCCAGACAGAACAAACCTCCATGTTCACAAATGCTTGTCTTGGGCGGCAATCGAACCCGCGACCTTACAACTCAGAAGGCAGAGCTACTACCAACTGAAGTACAGGCCAGTCAATACTTCTAGTTGTTATGTCCAGTTGTTTATTTACCTACATATATATCTACTACCTACCTATGTCATGCTTTTTATTCACATCTTTCTGATGTTTGAGTCCGTTGACGTCCGCGGCACGATATGTCCCTTCCAATTTAGAGAATTTGCGATCACCACGTTGGTATGCGTTATTGAGCGTATTGGGCATGCTATTCATACTCTTAGTCGCTTTACCTACATCCAGGAGGAAATAAAAGGTTGCTCGCACAAGGCATGGTTTGTTTTTCGCTATTAGTCGAATCTCCTTTTGACCTTTAAAAAGAGGAGCATCTACTGTTACTTTAATTGAAAGAAAGCACTCAATTAAAGTAAACTCATTCCACACTAGCCACTCATTCAGAACAATTAAAACAAAACATTTTTTATACGTAGTTAAAATTGAAAGTAAAAGTTTCACAGCAAAGCGTTGCCGAGTACAAAATAGGCCGCCACCCAGCTATTCTGATCAATCGCAATGAAGCCTAGCAAAATAAATGAAAAAATGCTTTTAGTTTGGTTGGACGTAGACAAATTGTCGCAAACCAGTTTGCCGCATTGCCGTCTTTAGACGTTTCAAGACTTTGCTGACGTCATTGTCAGTCTAAAAGTAATAAGGCAGGGCCACAACTACGAGGAACTTCTTATATATGGAAGTCCGGAAAATACTTCTAAAACCAGCCTAACTGTTATCAAGATTGTACTAGGAGGTAACTCATGGTATCATAGTTATCTTACAATCAAAAAGTCCAAGTTTGTAAGACTTAAAGGATCTGCAACCCCACAATACTTCAAAGAGAGACTTCATTGCAGATCTAACTACCGGAACTTATAGAAATATTTTTTTTTTATTTCCGTAACTAATCTTAGACCTGATAACTGCACCAGAAGGAGCATATCGTGTCGAAGCGTAATTTGAAAAGATCTGAAGACTGTCTGCATTGTTTGGATGTCGCATGTCGACTTTGATTGTTGACTATACGATACGACCCTACAGAACGTGAGCTCTGATAGTTTAGATCACTTTGTAGAGGAAAGGCCTGATAGATATTATACAATGACACGACATTTTAAAAAAGCTTATTATGTATAGTAGTACTTTGTAGAGGAAAGGCCTGATAGATATTATACAATGACACGACGTTTTAAAAAAGCTTATTATGTATAGTTTGAGCTTTGAAAAAGAAAGCTAGCGCTTGAGATAGCGGTAGCGAGTTCGATTCCCGCTATGGGACAAATCTTTTTATGAGTTTAAGATCAGAGAAGATAAGATAATAGAATATCCTAATGTGGTTAATGTTATAGGTGAGAGTGAGTGGCATTTATAAATTCAGAATTTGCATCTTGGAGAGCACTCAGATCGGTCTCAACATCAATCGCAAAATGATATCAGCGGCTTTTAGGCGGCCTTGCCTTGCCCATAAACCCATACAAAATTACACGCCGAGTTTACGAAGACGATAAGTTAGTTCGGTAAGTGTTTCATGTAATTATTTCATCAATCAACCAGAGAACATCAGGTGTTGTCGGGAGGGGCTGGGCGATGAATTAGTCATCGTCTCTAGCGATCCTCATGCATATTGAGGAAGGTATATTGACACACTGGCAGGTACAAAGAGATTCACTTTTTAATTAAGTTCCCTTTTAGAGCGCTCGTGGCATAGGTTACTTGGGTGTTCTTGGCAGATCATCTTAGTTAAGCAAATTAACGTCCGATCGCTATTAGGATAGGTGACAGTTTAGTGGCCTTTAGGAGCGCTTTTGCTCTTCACAGAGCACGTTAGGATTATTGGTCCCAAGTATTCAAATAAGAAGATAAAAGGGTGACTAAAAGACATACTTCAATGGTTAAAAAAAATAATTTCAGGGATTTTCCAAGATGGTGGCACTTAAAATAAATAAATAATGCGGAACGTAATCACACAGCATCATGTAGCCCCAAACTAAGCAGAGCTTGTAATATGGGAACCACATGATTGATATACTACACATATATATTTTTTTTGGAAATACATACATATCATACATAGAAACACCCAGACCCGAGACAAATATCTGCAGAACATACAAACATTTGTCCCGTGGCGGGAATCGAACCCGCAACCTTCTGCGTCTCAGGCGGACCTTCGCCCACTGCGTCACAGAGGCCGTCTAGGATACTACTTCTGCAGGATGATGATTATAAACGATATGCGTAGACTCTTGAAACACTGATCAAATTTAAACGAAACATTTATTTTGCATAGCTAAGCCACCTCTGCTAGCTTTTTCGAGAGCATAATTTATTTCTAAAATATTCATAAAGCAAAGTAATGAATACATAGTTCCTTTGATCCTCGGAGCACAATTACTTCAATTATACAGTCCAGTGTTTATTGCGCGACTCTCCAATTATATGTAATGATGGAGACGACGCAGACGTCTTATCTTGTCAACGGCCTGCCTAAGCCAAGGGTCGAATTTGAATTTCATAGTTCTCCCTTGGTATTGGCGTAGGCCATCGGAGCGGAATCTGGGAGTTGTCAATTGAAATAACAAATATCTAAATGAGTCGGTGAAGCGTTTGTTTGTATAAGGTGCCGAGTTGGGAGTCACCCGTTAGACCGGATATTTTTTGAGGGTTGTGATTGGTGGTTCAGTAATCGCATCTCTGTGAGGAATTTTATAAAATAGACAGGCATGATTTAGTTTGGTTATAACCAAGACATAAGCATCTACAATTTTCAAAATATGTTTATGTTGGCAGTATGAGCTCGATGTCTTCCAAAGGATTGGTGGAAGGTAGCTCGGGATGTAGATGTTTGGAAGTCTATGGGGAGACAGTTTGCCCAGCAGTGGGTCGAAAAGGGTTACATAAAAGTAGTACTTGATTTACTTTCTTGTCAAAATGAGGTCAAAAATAGAGGGTTCCATTTACTGACGCTGCCGATGCAATGGGCATCGAACTGAAATTAATAATCCATGGTTTAAATTGGACTGCTGAACTTCAAAATTAAATTCAAAGTAATTGAAATAGACCGGTAACATTCTATGATAAACAACAACAAATAGGTGAAGGTATTCATTTGCATACGGCGAGTTTTACGACTCCATTATACAGTTCAAGGCAGTCTAATATTGGATAATCTGGAGCGCCTGTTGGTGGAAGCAGGCCAGCAGCTTTAGCTGAGCGATTGAACAATAGAGACTCTGTGATGCTGATGGGTACATTTGATTCTCTCGGGTTCCTCCACCAAGTGACATAAGAACATTATGTACATATAATACTTAGGAGCTGTTTCAGACTAGCTTTATTTTACTTTATAAGCGCGTATAAGCTCGTATCAGCTTACGCGCTTACGGACGCACTACATTTTAAAAAACCGAACGCGCGTACACGCGCTTTCGCGTTCCGCGTTCCGCTCGAATAAGTGGGTCTTCTGTCGCGGTTCAAGCTCATATACAAGCTTATAAGCGTGTCAACCCTCATACAAGTTGCGCGAGGAGAAGCCGCGCCTACCTACGCTTCCAAGCTTATACACACCAAAAGGCCCTTATGGCCTATTCCATCATTAACTTGAAAGTAAATTATTTGCCGGTTAACGTAAAATTACGCCTAGAGATGTCACTTTAACCGGCAAATAGCTTACTTTGTCTATTACCTAAGTCTAGCCACTGAAACTGACTAACTACTAAAGAACCTGAAATATGACAAGTATAAAATATAACTTTGGATCGAAAAAATTCAAATTAAATAATATAATTATAGGTTTACGAGCCAACTGGATATGGACTTGTAAGTCTACTGAAGAATATCCAAGCCAAAGACCCTGTGCCGAGCCCTGACTAAGCTTATAACGAATGTAGGATGGTAAGATTTCATTATTATCATTGTCCCCCAAAAACAATAGTAATGGTTTATACCATACACGGCATAAGGCATAAGGAGTAGTTAGAAGATATTTTTAAATCCTTAGGCGATGTAAAAATTTACACCAAGGATTCTCATCTCGCCCTGAAGCAATCTAATACACGCTAACTTGAACAAACGTTTACTAGCACGGATAGTGCACGGATACTTTAACGCGTACTCGCATTGTGTGCACATCACATTGTTTTTAGTACCTGAAAAAAGTAAAGAATTGGCTACCTAAGCCAGCTACCGACGCATTTTTTATGAGTTAATGCCGTCTTCTTATTAGGGAAGGCCTATGTCCAGCAGTGGACTGATATAGGCTGTTATTGTTGTTGTATTGTTGAGACGAAAATATGAAAAAAAATAGACTGACTGAAAGCGACGTGTTTCAGGACCACAGGATGTAATTTCAGTGCTCAAAGTGTTAAAAGTGTCACGGTTAAACATAACGACCAGGGGCTGCAGTCTCGACTTTAGTTAGCGACCGATCGTTAGTAAAACTTATCGAAAAAAAATCGGTTGCGGTACCGACGATTTCGATAAACACAAGTCTCGACTACCAACAAACCGTGCAACATCGTAACTTCAGGCGTCGCAAAGTTAACGATTAACCGTATTCATAGTCCAGTATTTGAATGGAATAATGGAACTTACTAAAAAATCATCCCGGAATTTAAGGAAAATAAGTAAAGACGAGGTTATCAAAATACTAATAATCATCATGAAACATTATAATGTTAAAACCAATTATGTAATAAGTCTTCTAAAATTTTTTTCAACGATTTTTATTAATAATTAGTTTTATCTATACAGTTTAAAACTTTGAGAAAAATACACCTATGTAACTCGAAGGTACTTACGAAATGAAATATTTTATTTTAGTTTACGTGGTATTTTGATTTCATGTCCTTGCAACACTGATAAAGAAATGAGAAAGTTATATAGTTGTCATTGTCAGTGTCATTATTAGGAGTTCGATATCCAAGGAGTTTGATTGTGCGTTAACCAAGGAGTTTGATAACTGAAAAGTTTTTAGGTGCCAGCCATTGAATAAATAAAAATAATTGTTGGATTTAATTTTAAGAGAGTTTTAATAAACGGAAAAATACGCACAGCAGCTACGGCCGGGACCTCACTCCCAACAAGCCACGTACCTATACCTACTCATCAAAGTAATTACGAAGTAGGTAGGTAGTTACTTTGAAGAGTAGGTACGTCCGGTACTCGAATTAGACATCCCATGCTAAAAGGATTGCCTTTTTTTCGTACAGACTACAGTATTTATTGTTTTCGTGTGCGAAATCTCGTTACTGTAAAACAAAACTCTAATTTATATATAATTGGTTTATTAAAATTACGTTGGTAAATAATTCACAATTTATTTTATGTAAGAATAACTTTTTAGCTTATTATTTAACGATAATTTACACTTAGCGGGCTATAAAATTCGGTCGCAATGAAATTCGATAAAATCGTTAAATTGACAGGTGTTGTCGATACGATACCGACGAATGTCGATAGTTCCGAATGTAGAGACTACCAAAAATCGTAACTGAGCGATCGTTAAGACTTACCGACCGAATCGGTCGCAAACTAAAGTCGAGACTGCAGCCCCTGGATTATTCGTACAATTAAATGCAATTCAGACAAAAGTTTTGAGGAATGCAATTATTGGTTCACAGTGAAACTAGCACTACCACACTATTTAGATTTCAGCCAATCACAACTTATAGGTAGATAGAAAACTCTTTATTGTACTCACACCAACTTAAACATCACTAAAACTACTAAACGAAGTCACCGCCGCGTCTCTTTGTCTGTCTGTTTGCGATAAACTCAAAAACTACTTAACGAATTTTTTGGAATCGAATTTTCATGATATAGATAGTGATTCATGAGGAAGGTTTAGTATATAATTTGTTAAGGATTTGTGTAAATATGACGATAATTCTTTAAAATTTCGGCAAAAGTCAAGCCACTTGGGAGCTTACATCAAAAACACGGCCTTATCCCTTTGAGATAAAACAAAACAAAACTACTACAGAAAAAACATATAGGCATAATATCTCTCTACTCTCTACTACCCCCCCGCGCTAAGAAGGGACGGTTCGCTAGTATCTAACAAAACGGACAATAACAATAACGAAAGTACAATGGGGTACTTATAGCAAACTTGCAATAAGAGGTTGCCAATTGCGAAGTCAAGTGGCATGTAAGTTCTTACTAGCACGGTAGCGTTCACAGCAGGGCTCTGTCGACGCGCAGGTACGAGGCAAGCTCGCAACTTGTTTGTAATCCGCGTTTAAGTCTACACTTGCCGTGATGAGGCTTGTTCGTTCCATCTTGGTACAGGGCCCCGAGATTTACGACGTACTTCATGGAGGAGAGCTTTATAGCGAAGTCTCGACTGTTTTTATACAGCCCTCCCACAATATTACCTCTAGGTAAATAAATTAAGTTTTAGGTTACAGAGTGAATGCGTGTAGAGTATTTAATTGGTTCCAATGAAACATAGATCCTTTGTCTTCTACCGCTAAGTGTAACCTAAGGTTAGAACTTTGTACGGGAGGGACGTAGTTTATATTTGAATTACTTTTGCCCTTACACATTGAGGGTACGAAAGCGATTTTTTTGCATTATTGTTATAGCGGCAACAGAACAAATACATCATCTGTGAAAATTTATTATTCTGTAAAATTATAACGGTTGTTTCGGTAACTTCGGTAACTTAACAGTCCCCTTTAAGTAAGTAATACCTAACTTAGTGAAATAAGACTATTGTTATATACGTCCATAAGGATCACAAAGAGCAATACCTGCTGACAGTTTTAAAAGCAAACCAAAGTTACCGAGAGTTTCATTCGCATGTTCACAACATGTTTTAAAATTGTTTGACACAAAAAGTTTTTGATTTGTATGTAATGAAAACCCTTTCAAAACTCGCAGAATGTATAGTAGCAAAGCTGAGTTGGATGTTCCGTTTTGTAGGTACAGTTATAATAAACTGCAAAAGTTGGAGAATAAACCAAAATGTCCATCGGCTTAATGGTTTCTCAACTATAAAGATGAAATGGAATCCATATTCTTTGGGTTTATTAATTCGCTAGTACAGTAGCATGACTGCTTTTTGTCATTTTTTTGGCCTTTTAATATGATTGGTCAGTGCTGCAGCAGCAGCGCGTAGCGTCTTCTTATCTACAGAAAACTCTAAGCGCCCGTGACGAGGCTTACTTGACTCTTTTTTTGTATAAATACATATTATACATAGAAAAAACAACCAGACCTCAGGCAAATACTTGCAGAACATACATAAATTTGTCTCGCAGCAAGAACGGTCATCATCTAGGTGATCGTTTAGCGACATTTAGATCAGAGCTCGGCAAACGTAGTGTAGGACGCCCACCGTCCCGGTGGGGTGACGATCTGCAAAAGGCTGCTGGTAGAAGCTGGATGCGTCGAGCTCAGGACAGGGTACAATGGCGCCATTAGGGGAGGCCTATGTCCAGTAGTGGGCTGCTACAGGCTGATGATGATGACGATGAGACACATTAAAATGTTCCCAACTTTTTTAGTCAAGAATCGACTACTGAAAGCCGCCTGAAGGCATCCGACAAGAGGTTTTCAGACGGCCTAAAAAAACCGACGCCAGAGTTGGCAGTAGCAAACTCTAAGCTAATGAGCTCATACGAAGAAAGAAAGAAGAACACAAAACACCGAGTGACGACCTTTTTTGCTATCTTCGATAACAAGATTAAGTTGTACCTGTTTGTTTGTACAATGAAGTTGAACAAATGATGATGATGATAAATAACATACGAGTATAACTATTTTTTATCCGACTACGCTAAGCTAAGCCGCGGGCAAAGCTAGTTTATATTTTTTATGCGCTCACGCTAGCGACTGTAGTAAGTCAAAACTCATGGCCGGCTGTGATTGAGAAGCAAAACAATCAACCAATTAAGTTACCTTCTGATCGAATCACTAATTGGTGGTGTAGCCTTCGCATTCGATACCTATCAGCCCGGATTAGCGAGTTTCAGTCTATCTAGATTAGCGAGGGATTCAGATAGAAACTTTGTCTTAGGTTATCGGGGTAACGATCCTATGTAGATTATAGATATGCGTTAGTTCTGTTTAAGTTTTACGTGGTTGAATATTTAAAACATTTGCATTTTCGATGTAATGACTTGTCTCTGATTACCCCCGACATAGCTAGTATTCGTATTATAAATGTAAAATTAGAATTTATGTTTGCGAAGCGTGAAGATGTATATTTTTTCCTCCGTTACCAAAACCACTGACTTAACATAATTTTAGCCCAAAACTAAACAAAGCCAAAGCTTGAACAATGGTAACCACGATGACTCATTATACTGCATAATTTTTAATCGATATTTTTGAAAACACAACATAGAAAACACCCAGACAAATACTTTTCTCTCGCAGCGTGAGGGGAGGCGCAGCGCCTTACTTGCAAATACTTGCAGAACACACAAACATTTGTCCCGCAGCGGGTATCGGAACCTGCAACCTTCTGCGTCTCAGGCGGGCCTTTACCTCAGAGGTTGTCACATGGTGGCATGATGTCTCATTGTTTTTTATTTGTTCATTTATTGTGTGTAGTTGCAAATAAAAATATTCTCATTCATAATATATTCTTATCCAGATCAACGAGTGGGAGACCGACAATCCTAGGGGTCAAGTCAAGTCTATGTACGTGACTGTTGTGTGTTGTAAAAAAAATGATGTAAAGAGAAAGAGACGAGCAGATTTAACTATTGTCCTATTACACGTGTTAGGTAATCGGGTTAACGACTTCCTATTAGCCGTGGCACGTACGTGTCAGTAATTAGATGGTATGGAAAACTCATTACTTAGCAATACGGAGATGTGATGAGAAGTTTAATTTTGGTGATTTGCAGTTCGGTGGATCGGCAATGCAGGTTTGACGTTCAGCTATAAAAACAATGAGATAGATAAGTGGAATTTCTTACAGAACACAAGTATAACAATAATTTTACGAAACTTCCATTTAATCACGTGCCAGGGGGCCTAACTTAGGTTCATTTAAGAATATCTTTGAATAGGACGCTTTGTTTTTAGATCATCATGGGCGGCACCTTGACTCGGGCTAATGTACGATTCACATTTACCGGCGCGCGTCGGAGAGCATTTTAAAACATTGCTAGAGGAAATTAAAATATCCACAAAGCAGTTACGTTCCTTATTTACGCAGCTTTGACGCGCCGCCCGGCTGCGCTCGGACTCCGCGATCCACTCGCGTACGGGGCCGGCTGCTCTCGGTTGCTCACGGCTGCTCGCGTCTGCTCAAGGATGCTCGCGGCTACTGTTTTGGCTCGACGCGTCCGTCAGTCTCCAGTCAGATTTTAGCCGTCAGGCGGCTCCGGTCGGCTGCCGGCGCGTGCCTGCGCATCCGCTACGCCGCGCTGCGCTCCGATGCGGCGCGTCAGGTGTGAATCGTACATAATACAAGCACGAAGGTGCGTGGCCTATGATTGAATATTCACGTATCATATGAATACTAATTTGTTACATAGGCAAAACAGGCAACATTGCCCCACAAACGGAGAAAATAAATGATAGAGCAGATCGATCTTCAGACCGCTGGTACTGCCGAGGACTTATACAGGACGAAAGAATAAATATGCGGAGAATTGAAACTATACAAAAGACAACAGACAAAAAATTATTTACCACGCGGCACACAATACATACTACTATAACAGAATAAAGGAAGTAAAATAAATAGAAGTTAAATAGTAGGCAATATCGTCCCGCTATCCAGTTGTGTGCCACAGCAGTTTCGACTCGTAATCCCTGAAAAAGGCTTCGACTCGTAATGCCTTGCCACGGAGTACAAGCTAGGCGCTGGTATTCTGCCGAAACTGACAGTCACTAGATGTATCTATCTATACCTACATGAAAAGTGACTACGTAAAGGAGTACTAACAGACACCGATTAGTACCGTAGATAGCAGATGGTGTTGAGCATCTTGGAAGTGAATCAAACCGCCTCGTTAGGGCCGCGGCCAGCAGGCGGCGGCCACTTGACCCGCTGGCGGCCTTGTCTTGCCAATACAGCTGTTCCCTAAGGGTTGTTTTAGTAACTAACATGTCTAAGCTGGATTATAATAATGCTTATAGTGCCTGCGCCGCCAGCTACAATATTTAAGAATCGACAAACGTAATAGTCACAACACATTTATACGTTATATTAGTTCGGAAGGCAGAGCTGAAATATTAGCTTTTAATTTCGTCGCTGATTGGCGCTACAACAATGCAGTACTCGTGTGTCGGCTCTAAAAGGTTGATTTAAATGAATAAAAAACCTATATGACTATCTATGTCCTTATCAAGGCTTAGTGTAATCACACTAAAATCAATTCAAGAGATTAGGGCTTGGGTATAAAGACAAATTCAGAACCTACTTTCGTTACAAGGATGTAATTTAAATAAAAACACTTTACACTACGTATTCGTAGTACAACAGACCATATAGCTACTATTTTAATTGCTCACGTAATTCGTCACGAAAAGACTGAGGGAACCCGTAAACAAAATGTCCCAGTTAATTAACATTTTAATGAACGCTAGACGTTCCTAATAAAATGCTCCGGAGCAGAATACATCGCCGTAAACAAAGAGCTTGACCTTATACTGGTAATCTCGTTCCTTTCTCAAGATTTTTAGAACCAAACGAAAATTACTAAGCTCAAATAATTGAGTAGCGTTTCAGTTGACGGTCGTTAGGCTAGTATTTATAGATCAATTCGTGTGAGCTTGAGAAAGCTGTCAAAATCGAATTATCCTATAGAAAACTGTCATTTTGGGAACACTGGAGTTCTTGATCAGAGGATCAGTTTATAAAGTGTTCTATTCTGATTCGGATGTAATTCACACCTGACATAGTTGAAAATGAAAATTTGAAAATTTAGTTTGAAACAGTTTGCTGAGAAACGCTCGGAGTAGAGATGACAGAAGACGCGACTTTGATCGAAAACGCGACTTGATAAACAAGACCGGTTAATGCGAGTTGACTCGCCCACCGCGGGTGACGTCAATGGCGTGCGATACTAATTAATAAGGTTTCTTCGTAATTAAAATCTGTACGTCCTATAGAAAAATAGAAACCGGCTTTAGAATGGGCAAATTAGGTCCTTTCAGATAACTTTAACATTTTCAGACTATATTTTAAATTAGGTTATCTATTAAACTTTCGACGATATCAAGTGTAACATTGTCTACCTACAGTGGATATAAATGAACTATGAACTAGGGTACGTCAGCCACATTCTAGCCAACTATCAAATATGCTTCTTCGTGTAACATAAAGTTAGTCAGCGTGGCTGAAATCGGTAAAGGAAAGTAAAAAAAGTTACCAGTTAAAAGTTAGGAATACTTAATTCCTACTCCTGTCTGGCATTTCATGCAATGAAATTGATTTGAACCTCTGTAAAGCGGAGATAGTCATTGCAGTCTTGCATTCAATTAATTTCGAGCATCTTGCTAATAATTGCTTCACCTCGGTAAGCATCTTCGAGAATTCCCAATTCATTCTGAACCATTCCTCAGCTAATTACTGAATGCACCGCCGTTGGCATTTGATTCAAACTACCCGATCAGATGGTAAATAGAGGGCTGAATCCAAATAGATGCTATCATCCCAAATCAGTAAATTGTCGATGAAAATTAAACTGTATCAACCTGATTTTGAAGTTTATTATAGCGCTACAAGTGAGATTTTGAAACTTGACGTTGAAATATAAATTCAAGTTCCAAAGATGAATGGATGTTGACACTCGTTTAAAATTCGCTTGCGTTAATGTAGATTTAGTCAAAATGTTTTTTTAATTGCCCTCGGGAACGGTACTGATTTTTGTATGAGAGGTACCCTTTATCCTTTTCTGTATCCCTAACAACATGTATGCGAATGCGAATATCATGAGGATTGGTAGAGTAGTTAACGCTGCTTCTGCTCCTGGGGCATGGCGCATAGCGTCATTTTCGAGGCCCGCAGTTAGCGTCTTAAGGCGTGAAAGCTTAACAAACAAACCTACTTTCTGTTGGCAACTGCTGATTAGCTTGGAAGTTGCGACGGGCGCCCGGCTAGCATTTATAATATTAGTTAGGATAGCGCGTGCCAATTGGAAATTCATAGTCTGTCTATCTTTTGTTTATTCTGAGGAATAGATTCAGTCAGAGAGTTGCATCGATTCTAGGAAGTTATTAGCATGCTCAGTTAGCTCAGTTTGCAGTAAGGCTAATTAATGCTGCTAGGGTATTTGTGAAAAACTGACGTATTTGTTCACTTCTGAAGTGTGTTTGGTGCTAAATATAAACTCAAATTATCATCATCATCATCATCATCAGCCTATAGCAGACCACTGCTGGACATAGGCCTCCCCTAATGATCAACTAAGCTATCCCCTAAACTCAAATGATCTTTGTTAATTGATAGTTGTAGCGCTCGTGGCATGGCTTACTTCGGTAATCTTAACATCATCTTAGTTAAGCAACACTAATTGGATGGGTGACCGTTTAGTGGCATTTAGATCTGAGCTTCCGTTCTTCAGAAGGCACGATGAGGTTCCAGGTTTTTTCAGTCGATAAGCCATCTCAGACCTTCAGGCGTTCGAGAAACTCCTACACGAGAGTTGGTCAATAACTCATACGAAGATTACCTTGAAGATGTCTTGCTTCAAGGCACACTCCAGAAACCCAGACATGCGCAAAAGCCCAAATAAGAAAACACTTCTAAATAGAAAGAGCGTATACTTCATTATCAGTCAGTAGTTAGAGATCTGTCTCAGTAATCTCAGGGGTTTATGTAGAAACGTTGATTAGGCGTGAATTATTTCTGTGTAATTTAAACACAACATTAAAAAGAGCTTCTAATCGAGTCGATCGTGGAAAATAAATAAGGGTCACTCAAAAGGCCCTAAGCCAATAAGTGCCTATCAATTTGTTAGAACCTGGTTCTTAAATAAAACTTTATTTGAACCATAATATGTGGTGTAAGGGCTTCCAATTCCAACATCTGTCTTCAGAACTCAAGCCAACCTCAAATGCCCGTGCACCCTGCTAACTTACACACGGAGCTCTGGCGGCGGCTGACTACGGCATAGCATAGCCTTACACCAGCACAGCTGTATTCCTTGAACGACGGGCAGTAGCGTCGGCGCGGTGCGAGAAGCTGTGCCCTGTGATCCCCAACGGGCCTACAACACGCAGTGGACTGAAATAGGCAGGTGTTGTTTTTTTTTCATACTATCCTTATATACCATGGTACTGTGTACATTTATGTCGAAAAAACAACATTAGCACCATCAACAGAAATGACATCAGATAACGGTATTGTGCCGTTTGCCCAAATTATACGGTTAGGGACATCACGACGATGTTTGCTGGCAAATGATTGTTTAATGTGTTGATTTAGATGAAGACACGCAATGATCGCTCAATTTAAGTTGATGTTGTCATCAGTGGTGGCTATTTTTGGCAGTGTAACTTTTCAATCTCTTTTGAATACGCGTGTAAATACACAACACTAGAAACTTGCATAATTACGTACCTAGGTATCCTATGTATCCTAATTGTAAGTAAATGATGTAAACTCGTGATAGCACCAGCTCAAACCTTAGTGGTTTTTAGATGCTATTGTAAGCAAATAATATTGTAAAAAATAGTTTATAAGATAGTAAAAATTAAAAAAATAAAAATATGTCAATAGTTAATCCGACACCGGAGTTTTTCTTTTTCTATTAGTGTAGAATTACTTTTTTCGAAATCAATCTGCATTGACATAATATCTTCTCAAATGACTTGAAATAAATGAAGTGACATCAGCTATCCAATGACAACGTGTGACATTTGGGCTCTGACTCAGATCTTAGCGTACCTACATACACGACCTCTTGACCTTAACGTTGATAGCCGAAGCATTACGTGCTGTTTCGAAGTTTTAGTATTTTTAAATGTTCGCTGAGTTTCGGAGTCCATGCGAACAATTTTTATTAGATTAAATTTCTATTCTGACTAATTTCTTGGATTGATTGAAGGATTCTTAACACTTGCGATTCCATTATCTCAATTGAACTAATAATATCTGTGAGGGCTGAGGAAGGTTCCACATCAACACTATGGATCGACGGTGTCGAGGTGCAAAAAGGAGAGTTGAAGAATTCGGCATCCCAAAAGCTTCTGATAGAGACATTATAGTCTCACTCTCTAGTACGACTAAGTCCTACTTCAGACAAAGATTCTAAAGTACGACATGTCGATGCGTGTCAATGCCGCATCACAAGTTAACAACACGAAACCATAATAACATAATTGATAGAGCACAGTTCAATCGCTACCGTCGGATAAAACTCTTGAAACATTTCGTTCGTTTGAAAATATCCCTGCAGAAAGTAACGTTATGTATATATTCCTAAAATGTTATACATCTGCCTGTAAGTTAGTCTTCTGGATACCACACATTTATTTCGTAACTTCAACTGTATATTCTTTATTATTTACGATGCAAAGTATCTGCCTCACGAGAAAACAGCTACACGTGTAATGCATAACTTGGCTCCGTGGTCGGATAAATGACCTCACCCACAGGCACAGGTAGATAGTAGATACTTTACATCTTTGAAAACTTAGGAATGCATAAGAAAATTACACATACTCGTTTCAGAAAATAGTTTCAATAATGAAATGTATTTTCCAACATTGGAGCTTTCGAATTAAAGATTCTAAATACTGGTCAGTATTGACCCTAATAAATTATGCACTTGTTTAAAATTCCATAGAACTGGCAGAATTCCTATTAAATATGCATATGCCATTCAATACTGCCGACCTGCCAGGGTAACGGGTACTGTTTCCACTCTTTGTTCTCAAACGTCCAAGAGACTGCTATCTTCCTCAATCAGACTTATCAGCGACAGATGCACGTCACATAAATCAGCATCTTGACGGGCGGGACAAAGGCTAAAACCGGTTAGAACCAGTTTAATCTGATTACCGATATTGTCCTGGCGCGCCTGGCACGGGATTATCTCTTTAAACCGGGTGGATCACGCCCGCGCCGCCCTGGAACTGCACCCGGGGGAAATTAGCCGTTCAACTACTGCTATTGGTTATAAATGATGATGTAATGGGTTTGTTAAGTTTTCAAGTTAACTGGAAACTCTAGAAACAATTTTTTGACAAGACATTCAGAATTTTTCTGTGAGATTTTTATGGTTAGCATTGTATCAAAAGTAAAGTAAAAGAAAAAAAAAATCAGTATGAACATTACAGTAAATATTAAGCTTAAAGATGGACACTTGCGATTCAAGTGAAATGATGCAGTACGGGTTAGGTATGCTCTCAAATTGCAATCTAGTATAGTCTCTCAGTCTCTTAAAACAGAGAATGGAGAGCAGGTAGGTCTTTTAGGTCCCTAAAAAGGGATTCAGTCTCGGCCACAGCATTCGTGTCGTGATATACGAGATCGCCAAACTATTTTGACAGAGACAGCCAGCAACGTTGAGTGAAATGATCACTCAGTTTTACTCAAAATTGTTGCAAGTATCTCTTCACCTTCCATGCCCGACCATCACACATTCCCGACTAATTTCCATCCAACTGTAATCACTGCGGAGTGCGGACTCGCCGGTTCATCGCAGCATTTCAAATTATTGCTGCCATTTCCATCTATGGACTATGTATGGCCTGTATGTATGTGCTCTTCCGCGCTATTCAGCTTTTCAATTCCAATCGCCGGTTTCATTGCGAACCTTTGATTTTGATGGTTCGCTTTTAAAATACAAATGCATACGGATTGCATGAATAGATTTTGTATATGGCTCAACGTGGAGTTTTATTAAATATATATTCTGTTTTTAGTTTTCTTTCGTTATTTTATTTCTCTTAAAGCTTTTAACCGTTCCATAATCCTTTAGTGTAGGTAGTGCCTGTACTTTCCTATATCCAATACTCTTTATAAAGATTATCTTTATACGCACTTTAATATATTGTATTCAATGCTCAATTCAAAAGCACCAGATGTTGTCGAATAATAAACCTAATCCCACTCATCACAGACAAACACATCAACCACACCTTCATAATTTTTTGTAACACATTATTTTCAGTCCTGCCGAACGGTCTTTTAGTAAGACCAGTACATGCGCAAAACGTTCCATAGCATGTACGAAATAAGAATCTAAGATATTTCAGCTAAATCAACAAGCAAATCATTTTTTTTTCATCGCAGCTCAGACGTGCGAAAATGGACGTTAATACTCCGAAATAAGCACTAAGGCCGCTAAAACCTTTCGCTTAGCGAAATTCAAAGGCTCCGAAGGCAAATCACATGTTTTTATTCGTATTTTATAGCGGGGTCGTGGTTGAATACCGAGTCAGGCCCTTGCTTAGTCACTGGCGTGCCACTATAAGACGGCTTGCAGTGCGAAATGAGCTGTAACTGCAGAATCTTAAGATTCAATATGCTGAGCACATTTCATGTCTCACAAAATGTTTGTGTCTGGAACTGGTGAGGGTCGGACGTGATATTCCGTCAAGTAGGCACTAGGCAGTATTTCATTGACTATAAAATTCAGAATTGCTTACACGTGTTTAATGTTATCATTGGATAATTCAATACCCTAATTCTGACGGTCTCTGTGGCTCAGTGGACGAAAGTCCTCCTGAGACACAGAAGATTGCGGGTTCTATTCCCGCCGCGAGACAATTTTTGTACGGTCTAAAAATATTTATCTCGGGTCTGAGTGTTATGAGTTTGTCTATGTTTTATATTTATATGTACTCGATACAAAAAATATATAAATAGTGTATCAACCATGTGGTTCCCATAATAGCTCTGCTTAGTTTGGGACTAGATGATTTTGTGTGATAAGATAATGTCCAGCATTAGTTATTCAAACCTAATCAACGTTTTTCAAGCATTAATTGTTGAAAAACGTGACTGCGGAAGTTGTTTATAAAGTGAAAGTTGTATTTACTGGTAGTACTACAAACTGTGTCTTTTGCTTGTACAAATGCTAAAGGCGTATGGAGTTCTCGCACTAGGATTCCAAACGTCTTCGTTAAGGTTATGGAGAGATCATCAAACTGATCCGTAATTCATCGAGTTTTATGGACGTCATGATGAATTATGAAGTCTACATTTCAGATGCGTCTTTATGATTTTCAGAATATTAAGTACATTTTTATATCATTTACTAAAGTGTGCATATTCGAACGACGAACCCATATATATTCTAATAGGCAATGCGTAAGTCGCGAGATAAATCTTATATGTAGGCACGTTTATGCACCACATAGTAAATAATACATAATAACAAACCACGTAAGTATGTATATTGGTACTATTCATTATAAAGTCCCGGCATTATGTCTGAAGTATTGTGAAGAGGTCTTTTCTGAGATTCGGTAAACATTTTGGATATTGCGTAGTGTCTAAATAGTTAGCAAGGTACTGTAAAGTAAACTTTACTGGCCAATAGCCTCAGAATATCATTTCCTATTCTACTAATATTCTAAATGTGAAAATTTGTGAGGATGGATGGTACGATGGATGGATGGATCGATGGATGTATGTTAGTTACTCTTTCACGTAAAGACTACTGAACGAAGTTTGATGAAACTTGGAATATACATATGTAGTTTGTGACCTAGATTAACATACTGCCTGGTACCCAGATTAAAACATGGCTACTTTTAATTTGGGTACCACGCAAGCGAAGCCGCGGGCGGAAATAAGTCTAGCTATATGGAAAAAGTCGCGATGGTTTTTCTTTTCTAATAATAATCAGAATGACATAACTAACTTACGGGTTCGATTCCCGCTGCGGGACAAATGTTAGCATGTTCTGTAGATATTTGTCTCGGGTCTGGGTGTTTTCTATGTATGATATGTATGTATTTTCAAAAAAAAATTATATGTGTAGTATATCAATCATGTGGTTCCCATAATACAAGCTCTGCTTAGTTTGGGGCTACATGATGCTGTGTGATTACGTCCAGCATTATTTATTTATTATTTATTTATTTATAACTACTAACTAATAATCAAAACTACATAATTAGAATATTGAAAATTACCATACTTCAATTTGAATCTTGATATTTCCTCACATCAAACTTCATAAATACAACAACAGTCATCTAGCAAACGATACCGCATAAAGATTGCGAGCTGGTGGAATGCTGCAATAAATATGAAGTTATTGGAGTGCGGAAACCCGATAACCCTGAGAGGCGAAGTTGGCACGGCTCCGTGCTCTCGGTACACGGGAGTTCAATACAGGGAACACACTTGAGAGCATAACATTTTACCATTCTTAGGCTGGTATTGATAGACCAAACTCAACTCTGACTCTGAGTGCAAGCTTGCTGTCGAAATTAATTTATTCGAAAAATATAATTTTCACAACACAACAGCAAAAAAAATCCGTGGAAAATTAACCAATGGAATGCCAGGATTCCAATCACTTTTATTATTAATAATGACATAGTGCTGATTATCGTACCGATTATCAAAATCTGCATACAACTTGAACTAAGTAACATGTTGCCCTAGTAACCAGCATGGTGCACCCCGCTGCAGGTTTTGATTGATATCCAAAGATTTAAAAGATGGAGGTTGGAACCCCTACATCCCGAATGAAATCGTGTTGTCAAAATATTTTTTTTTCTAAATAAATCGGTTTGACGACTGTCAAGCTCGCTCAGAATTAAAATCAGCCTATAACTAGACCGTCTAGTGTGGAGTCTGGGGTATTAAGAATGCTGGATGTTAATAACTCTCACTCATATAACAAGCAAAAAAATCACTCCAGTTCTCATTGCACAGAGCGCTATTCACAATATAATATTGATGAAAAAAAAACCTCCAATTTCGTTCAGATTCGTTCGATAGCTCGTATTCATTTGTCGACCCAATTTTCAGTTCGATCAGAATGAGATTACCCGACGCTACTGTTCAAATACATATGTACTAGGTATATGTATAGAGAATATTGGATATTCATAGTCGTTCATGTGTGAAATATTAACTTTATATTTTTCCCGATATCAATATGAACGAACAAACAGACACTGCAGTCAAAAATGAATTGTTCGATGAATCGGTTAGTCTTTGTCTAGTGGAATTGTCAGTTGGTGATGACAATCAATTATGAGATGGCCATTAGCCGTATGCAGCAGCTGGGGCAATGGTACAGATTCATAATGCAGCGGCGTATTCTACCCGATAACAATCACCATCATCCACAGCCTGATTCACTTCACGGATAAAGGTCTCCCTCGGCTTGTACCATCTACGACGATCCTGTGCTAAACTAAAGCACTTGACAATGTCGGCTGGCCATCTTGCAATTGCAACAGGACGTACTACGCTCTTAGCCATCCTTACGCCACCATGCCGTAATCATCCTACAATACCTGTCATTTACACACCTCACAAGTCAGAATGTATGAAATGATGTAGCTGTAGCACCATTCGAGTTTCATAATGCGGTTCGAATTAGAATAGCTAACTTGGCTCGCGTAAGGCTCGCGCGAGCCGACTAAACCACTGAACTAATTGCGCGCACAATTCAAGGGGGAAAACGATCTGTTTTTTGCAGAATAATAAGCTACACTACAATGAGGTAGCTAACACAGGAGTCGTTGTTGTTGACTCACCTTCGAATAGACAAGACTAGCACAGCTTAAAATCGGAATGAATATGATAGGCCTTCTCTAGTTCAATTATCAATGTATCAGTGAATTCTTCCCTAATAAAATTCACTCATAAGTCGTAACGTGCCCTTCCAAATCTGTGCTCGTTCAAAATGCTACAACGGCAAATATCTAAATGGCGAAGTTTCGCTTAACCTTAATGTTAGGTAAGATACGCTATGCGTTTCCTAGAGAGAAAGGCTTATAAGATGGGTTATGTATCCAGTATTCTAAATCAAACTAAGCCTGGCGTATCTCGATAAGCCTGCATAAAGCAATTACGAATTACACTGCACTCTGCAGTTCAAATGCACACGGAAATACCAAATCCAAATCATATTCCCGAGTCCGTATGTCCGTAATAAGTAATATACGGTGGCTATTCGTTGCTCGGTAACTTAATCCGGAAAACTCCGGTTCATGACTTCGAATTGGTACTAAACGGCCGATAGGAGCTACCATTCTACCAGGTAGGTACTTAAAGGTTTGTTTATGTTACGAGTCAATGCTAGCTGAACAACGGTTGCAATTCCTACATCTCACATTTTAAATGACGCTTAAATATTCGAACCATGTGACATGAAATAAATACTTTGTACACAATACTTTTCTTACAGGTTAAACTTAATTTTCCTTTAACGACAATTATCTTCAAAATCATAAATTATCTAGCTTCGATGTCAAATGGCAAACTTTCTTCGATTGATAATTCATAACACCCTTCTGTTAGCCCGCCTAACTCAGGGACGTTATACTCGGGGGTTAATATGAAATTGCTTCCGTAAGCAGTACTTGTCTAGCCTTCCAATTCTGACAACATAAGATCCCTTCTACCAACTGGATAACTAGAGTCGGTGAATATGAAGATTTATTTATTTAAAAAAAACGGGGTCGTTTATATTAAGAACATTTAAAATGTTTGTATGTATAGATAATACTGGAACCGACAAGAAGACTCAGCGTTATTATGACTGTAGCGGTTTTTCTGGCATCCTGGTTGTTTAGATACTTTTGATAGTATCTGTAAAGTACGAGTAGGGGCCATGAATATGCATCCTGAGTTAATAGCTATGCTCCGTTAGCTTTCGGTAATTTCTGGAACATTCGATGTAATCTCTTTGTTGGGTGAAACAGGGGAGGAACGGGTATGCAAACGATCTGGATGCAATGAAATGCAAAGCATTACCTTGAAATATTTCGCTATACCTACATACATTTCACGAGATAGCGTATTATATTGCATAGTGAGAAATTAAGTTTAATTCCTCAGTTACAACACAACATCTATACCTACACACAATCACTAACCTTTATTATAGAAGACTCTTTGTTGGGTGAAACAGGGGAGGAACGGGTATGCAAACGATCTGGATGCAATGAAATGCAAAGCATTACCTTGAAATATTTCGCTATACCTACATACATTTCACGAAATAGCGTATTATATTGCATAGTGAGAAATTAAGTTTAATTCCTCAGTTACAACACAACATCTATACCTACACACAATCACTAACCTTTATTAGGTATAGAAGAATCGAGTAATAATCTCATGCGAGATATTACTGAAACGCAGAAGGTTTCGGTAATATCTCGGTTTGGTGGTTTCGATTGCCGCCGTAGAACAAATGTTTGTATGATCTGCAAATATTTGTCACTGGCCTGGACGTTTTACGTCTGGACGTATATATAAAGTATAATTTTAAATACTTATATTATATATATATATATATATATATATATATATAATCAGTCATGTGGTTCTCATCATAACACAGGTTCTGCTGAGTTCGGGGCTATTATCACACAACATCATGCTGTGTGATAATATCCAGCATTATTCATTTAATTATTTAAAGATAGATAGATAGATAAATTAAATTTAAATTATTTATTAAATTAATTAATTAAAGACGAGTTCAATGTTATTTTGAAGACTAGATTCTAGTTTTTTTTTATTTAAAGAGTCTCCTTTCTTTGTGTTGCATAAAAAGGTTCAGAGATCCCAAAAAACTGTGAAATCGTATAACATACAGATCACAAATGACTATGTATACCTCTACCTTTGCCACAAATAGGTCACACCACACGGGAATGGGATCCATAACGCCACCCGAATTAATCACTGTCTCAAAATATAATAGCAGCCTAAAAAACCTAGAGACAAAAGAAATCATGCCACTGAAAGGGGATGGTCATGACATGACCTACTAAAGGGTGGAGAGAATACGATTGGAAATACGGGTAAAAAGCGTGAACACTTTCATTACAGGTTAATTAATTCCGGTTGGAAATAGATGAGAAAGAATAAACCTGGGCTTTGTGATTATCAAAGGCAAAGAAACTTGGCGAAACGCAAAAATACTTCATCATCATCGTCATCAGCCTATAGCAGTCCACTGATGGACCTAGGCCATTGGGCCGTCCTCAGCTCGACGCATCCAGCTTCTACCAGCAGCCTTTCGCAGATCATGACCCCACCTGGCCGGAAGGCGTCCTACATTACGTTTACCGAGTCACTGTCTCCACTCAAAAACTAGGTTACGCCAAGGGTTGTCGGGTCTTCCGTAGATATGGCCAGCCACTCATGCTTTCTGATTCTCTATGCTATGTCAACAACTTTAGTTCTATGTCGGATAGTCTCGTTGCGGATTCTACTTTCAGAGAAACTCCAAGCATAGCTCGTTCCATGGCTCTCTGAGCGACTTTAAACTGATGGACTAGACGTACTGTGTGTCCACGTTTCGGCTACGTATGTCATGACGGGTAGGACGCACTGATTGACTTGAGGAAAATTCGATTTAAGAAAACGCAAATCAAATAGACAAAGTCAAAAAGATTTTATAATAAATACAGCCATAATGGACAGGATGCAAATGCAGATTAGAATCATTCATATAATAAAACATTCATCGTCTAAACTAAAGGACATAGCACTACCAAAATTATGGGTGAACCAAAAACACATGCAAAAAACATACTTTAGTGTAACTAAATAATAATATTATAAGCTATGTACGTACAATCTTCTTCAGAATTTACTTGGCATGTTGAAGTTACAGTAAAACTATAAATTTCGAGCATGAATTTGGAAGCCCAAATTTTGATTAGGTACTTTTAACTTTAGAATTTATAACGTAATGATGAATCAAAATATTTGTATCAACAATCACATCGATCTATATCAGTCCCACTGCTGGAAAAAGGGTTCCCCCGAAAAAAAAGACGATATGCTCATAATCCCCACGCTGGCATGCCCAGCGGATTGATTTTATCTGAATTTTGGTATTTATCTTACGAAAAAGTTCAAAGTTAAAACAGAAGTTGGTACTTCGCACATAGATGAATATTGATAATAGGATCATTCCGAAGGCAGAAAGATCTAATATTAACTGATATATTATTAATTCAATGTACATTATTATTTAACAGAAGTAGTAATTCCAACACCGCTGAGTACATAATAGGTAAGAACTAATTTAGCATGCGCAAATAGTCCTATCACATCCTGTAAGTTAGTCATGCGATCCGTGACTAGAATCATTTTCTCGGTTCTCTGCACAGGTAGTTAGCAGTTAGCACTAGCAGGTAATGGGGCGGTGCACTTAAAAGGTACTACAGATTGTCATGGTCTGCGGTAGACCTATCCAAACACCCAGCAGATTTGTTAATGGTACCAAGATCTGTTTTCAAGAAACAAATAGGGTTTCAACAAATACTTTTGTAGCTTTCGTAAGCTAAATTATGATTATAGATATTTTTATAGCCTTTAACATGGCCATTAAAATCCATAAGATAGATGGTATGCCGTCAGATTTTGTGGTAGGTTAGTAGGTGGTCGCTAGTTCATATTAAAAAGGAGAAGTGCGCAATGCCATCACTGTCTGAAAATATGCGACGTCTGATGAATTGGTTAACTTTACAAAAAAAACAATGGCAGTTGGTAAATAAAACGAAGCTTAAATAAAGAGGTCTTTTCAAGTGGATGAAAAAATAATGAAAGCCGAAAAAGCAATCTATCAGCAGTCGGCCTAAGAACTCCACAATTCTTTGCGGCAAAAGTTGGACATTTTGAAGAGTGGCCCGTCCGCCATCAAAACGCCTGTCGACTAAACCCATAGAGAATAATAAATAGCCACTTACAAACTTTGCTTTAATGAAATTTCCCCAAATTCCGATACCTCTGCGACGCTCGAGTCTCGCCCTGAGATAAAATCCTTCCGCACATCAATTACCGACCGCCCCACTAGTACTCCAATCGTGAAGGCCTGAGCCCCTAAAAGTGTGATTATAATGTAAAATAAGCTTTATACCGATAACGCTCTAGATATAAGGGCGATACAGGCGCTGACCATACTATAACATTTTATCTTAGATAAAATATCGCTTGCCATACAATCATATTCATATTACAATCATTTTCATATTTTCGTATCCTAAGATAGAGAGCGTTATTAGAATTTATCGTAACATATCATCTTAAGTTACTAAATATATCTTCTCTCTCTCTGTATATTGTTCAACATAGTACACGTGCGGTCGCGACGAAAATATAATTTATCTTCGTCGTTTTTGATGACCTAATATATTTTGATATAAAATCTTAAGATAAAATGTTATAGTATCTTCACAGTCTGTATCGCCCGTTAATCCACAACAGAGCAATAATAGTAATTGAGCTCCGCACGTAGTATCTTACAACTTTATAGACCTAAAGCACTCGTATCGTGGTTTGTGGCTTATTTTTTGGTCTCTTAGGTCAATTAGATTTGGCAATGACAACGTTCAGCACGCTCAGCCCTTGAATAAACAACACAGCACTAGCAAGCTTCGGGTGACATCAATATATATCGGAATTCTTCATGTGGATTCGACACCAGACCTGTCCTATAGCTATGAATAATATAATATAATAGTCTATACCAAAAAAAAATATAGAAAATGAATTAAACTTTAGCGCGGTCATTTGAGGTATCTCACTCCCTCGTATACGGTCTTAGTTTCATCCATCGAAGTGCAACTTTATAAGAGTTCTGTGGTTTTTGCTCGTACGTTTAGTAATCCTATTGGTATTTCCGTGCGTGAAGGTTCAATAAATGTGCACCATTAACACAGCCTTCATCTGCCAGCAAAGCAGGCTCTCCCAACTAAACAGCGATGCAAACTAAGCGAGATTTAATTGAAATTCAACTTCCTATAAGTTAGGCCTCAACGTCAACACAAAAGCGTATAACCGTCGTAAATCATGCACGCTTAGTTTGCAAAAGTTTGTCGAACATTAGTTTTTTGGTCAAACAGTTTTTAAGCGGAGAGCTGTATGAGACTGTTATTGTATTTGAACAAATGGCTGTTGTAAGTATCACTGCGGCCATGAAGACCTATTATGTTCGCAATCTGTAATATCGTCGCTCCTTGAAGCGGCGCTCATAGCCCACTTCAGTTAGTCAAAGTAACTAAAAGTCCTGTATTCGATATCTCAGATGTCAACGAAAATGATAAGCACTGATACCCCGGTGTAGCCTGTAGTTCATAATTCATTTATTTATTTGCGAAACACAGGTTATTGAGAGATGATATAATAATTTAGTAGGTACAGCAGCATGCAAAATTGTGCAAACAAACTTTATGATTTCGCTTGCCGAGAGTCAAACAAAGTCAATAACCTATGTAAGAAATACTTAATAAGTAATTAACTTGTAAGAAGTTTTTTCTTATTAATAAATAACAACTAAACCAAAGACTGGCCAAGTTAGTAAATCACAGTTTATTAATCCATTTGCTCGGCTTTTTCTTCTCTTCGAAGTGGTAAACATGCATAATATCAGAGCAGCCCACTTGGCTTTTTAATTGTCAATCAATCAGGGAACTTGTTAATCCGGCGGCGCTGATTGCTACCATGGGAACCCACACCTGTTGAGCTGATGTTCAGGGACCTGGACTTGACTGTCTATTACAGGACAGGACAGGGCAACAAAACAACCTAGTGTACAACTTTCATTGAAAACTCTCCTGTGTCGTGGATATCGGTATCCTTATTAAACCGATTGCAAAGCAGTCACGTACTAGAGCTACCTGAACTATGAGATCACAATGATACCACAACACCATTACCCGAAACAAATAACTGCAGACATTTTGTCCCGCAGCGGAGATCGAACCCGGTATCTAATGCATCTCAGCTGGTTTCTTTGCGCAAACACGTCGTCAAATTAAAGATCACTTTTCGAAAAAAATATGATACGATGATTCTAACGGACATAATCAAACAAGACCGATTAAGTGCGAGTTGACTCGCCCACCGCGGGTGACGTTAATGGCGTGCGATATTAACTAGTAAGGTTTCTTTGTAATTAAAATCTGTACATCCTATAGCAAAATAGAAACCGGTTTTAGAATGGGCAAATTAGGGCCTTTCAGATAACACCATATTTGACCGTGTAATTTGCTTTATAGCTTGACCAAGCTGTCATTACATTTATTGGGTTTCTACAAAACCATATTAGCTGGAGACTTTGCTATAATTTTCTTGAAAATATAGATATATACTTCTATAATATGTATAAATGCCAGGTTTCTCACTACACAAACTTCGGAGTTAAGGGGGGGAGGTTCATTTCATACCCCACTCGACCTATAACCCCCCCGCCTTTTATTTTTCAATTATTTTTTTTTACTTTTTTTGGGGTTATGGTAAATTTTTGATCATAAAATAAAAACCACGCATTGTATAAAAAAAAACTGCTTTAAACTGGGTTAATTGACCCCTTTCATATGATATGCCACTCGACCTGGCACCAGTTTGAAGTTTTGACGTTTCTTATTTTGGACCTTTTGGGGATGAAAATGAAAATATTTATTTATTTTTTAACTGGCAATCTTATTCAGTCAGTGAGTTCCTGCTGTGTGAATAATCAGCTGTGACCGAAGGACGGAAAAAGCGGCACCATAAGGGTTCGTTTGATCGGTTCGGTAACGTCACCCTAAAAATGAATTGGATTCAAAGCGTTCATGTATTGATGCCGATCCAGTATTTCCTGGTTAAAAACACAAGCCAACGTTCCCTGTACATGGGCGCCGTTGATTGCATCGGTGAGAAGTGAGAACCGTCACCTGTTGAGGTAAATAAAGCTCCGATGGAAAATAGCTTTAATTTCCATTTTACGCGCAATTCACGACTATATTCCCGCAGGCTGATTACGATTCTCGCGATAGGTTTGCAATAGGCGTACATTTCGCGATTATCGCTGTCAAACGTCGATTTTGTATTAGCTAACAGCAGCTACAACGCCAACAGCAACCGAGCACTAAGTCTCCCTCTGCTGGACAATCGGTGAACTAAAAAGTGCAATCTAATCGCTTGCTTGCCACAATTTGGTATTACGTAAGCAGTTTTGACAGCAATGCAACAGCAGTAGCAAAGCAATTTGAACAACAACCCCAGCACCTGTTTTTTAGCGATTGCTTACTGGTTGCTGAGAAGTTATAATAGAATTTTGTGAATTGAGAGTTCCTGTGTGAGTCCAAGAAAATAATAGAAACCCTAAAACATACGTGAAATGCTCTGATTTTACAGTAAAACGATAAAAATAAGGTAAGTTGCAGTTTGAAGCAATTTATTAACATCTACATTATACATGTATTATACCTAACCACGCAATATAAAAACATTACTTTGATTTATAATATTGTGCTGTAATGTGTACCTATACTAAAATAAATTAATGTTTTTTGCAGTTTCAGAGATTCTTAATATCCACTGGATCATATAAAAAATCAGTTGGCTTTTTTGAACTTTCTTCATACCCTGAGTCAGCCTAGCGTTTCAAATGCTGTTTAAAAAAAGTCATCAAGGCACTGAGGAGCGTAATTATTTTACATGAGATTTCCAGAGACACACGAAGAGAGGAGGACATAGGTGTGATTGTTTTAATGTTATTTCTATATTTTGTTTGCTATCTGCCCTGCAATCGCCAACCATTGATAATAAAATAATAGTAAATATATATTTATTGATTACATAAACTCACAAAAGTTTTAAGGTCTAAAATATTGTTATTTTCAAAGTGAGTTGTATAATACACAGTCACAGTACCTACCTTCATTACTTTAAAACTATGAATATGCATAATTAGTGTAAGTATTATTATTGGTGTCTACTTAATAGTATATCTATTGTTTTGCAGATGCAGTATGTGAAAGTGGTTTAAAAAGAAATTAAATGTTGATGCAACCTTTGGATGGGACAGCTATGAATAGTTTATCTGCCGTCAGTCAGAAATCCAACCACACATTCAACCACTCCATAATGATGGGGAAACTCTCTGGCTTTTAAGTAGGTACAAATATTAGCTTCCAATTCTAACCAAACTTTTTCCAATAATTTAGGTACAAAAAGAAAATTTTAAAGATGATTATTTTAATCTTTGTTATTTAATTTCTTTGCAGGTGACTCATGGTATCCTTGACTTCTGACCCCCATTTTCAATGCTGGCTCTGAGACTCCTGAAGAACATTACAAAAATGCCCACTGCAATTGTTTGCTGGTTCATAGAATGTTACATTATGACTATGGCAAAAATAATAAATACACACTGTGTCCTACATAATATGGCCAATAGAAATAGGCTTCCTGTACCTAAGCTACCACCCACAGACACCAAGCTGGAAACAATCACCAAGAATAACATAGCGATTATATTGAGGACCAAAGTGAATCCCAGATGCTACAAAATAGCCATCAACATAGCTCTGCATTACTTTTTGTGGCATTAATTTGGGAGTTCTTTAAGTTTTCTTTATTTTATTATAGGTGTACCAGCTTCTGCCCGCATGGTACCTGAATAAAAAGTAGCCAATGTCCTAATCCTCGTAGCATTCAGCCCACCTATTGTGCAATAAAATATAAAATAAATAAATAAATAAATAATCCTAGGCTAGTAGTTAGAACTATGTTTGTACAAAATTTCAGCTCAATCTATTCATTACTGTTGACATGAAGAAGTAACAAACATCTAAAAAACTTTATATTATTGATCTATGTACATACCTATGTAAGTAGTTGTATACTGTGTATTCTTTCTACCTGATTTTAAATAAATTAATGTGTCTGCATAATGTTAATGTTAACTACAGTGTAATGTCATCATAAATATATCTATCTACTTACGTCTAAAATTATATATAGTAGGAAAGTAAAAAAAACAAGTTTTATTTTTTGACAAATAAATTTATTGAGCCTCACAGTATGCTCATGCAGCACCTGTTTAACAAAGAGATGTGTTCGCCTGCAGGCGCGTGGCTTCGGCTTGCATTCCCGCTGCCTTTGCTGTTATAATGGCGGCATCAGCCAGCTTGCAATCTGTATCAACTCGTCTCGCACCTCCACAGTGAACATTTAGTCTCGTAGCGAGATCATTCCACTCATGATCTATGATCTCCTTTGACCTCGCTCTAAGCCAATGCACTTAGCAAGGCTTGAGTGCTTCATGGTGCTGCAGCAACTAGTGTAACTCATCGGCAGGAATTCTATGTTTCACTGAAATTATAACAACACGTTTGAGACGGAAAACAAAACTACGCATATAACATTATAATTTTAGATCCAAAGTCCAAGGAAGTTTACAAAATCTTGGATAACCATGAAAAACTTCGTTATAATTTATGGTAAAAATGATTTAACATCGAAGAATCACAACAACAAAGACGCACAGAGTAAAAATATAAAGAAACTTACAATTTATTTGTTTCCATCTATTGCTGCTCGATTGCTAGTGGCGCTAGTGTTCATGGGCAATGTGCATTTCGCAACGACTTTGCGATAGGCGGGCGACAAGCTTCCATAATACGGCTTCTAGCAACAATTTGCAACCGATCGCGTAGCGGTCGCTGTGGCTCTGCTATTGCTGTTGCTACTGCAAAGTTTTACATAATAGGCCTGCCGGTTTCGTATGCATTTTTGCATTTATGAATATGGAAATTAGTTTCCTATATTGAAGCCATAGCTGCATCAATGGACCTTTCCTGCGTTTATTGCACTTAATTATCTTGAGGGCTGATATTTGGTTGATGTTTGTCACTTACTCAGTTACTGTTTAGTTTAGTGATATTTAGATTTACTTCGGAAGGCACGTTAAATTGTTGGTCAGTTGTTAAGCCATGTCGGCCTTCGAGCGGCCTAAAAACTCCCGAAATCAGAATTGGTCCTTAGCTCATCGAAGACTGTTTTATTAAAAAATACATTTTTGTTACATATCACATAACCTACTCATGCTCATTAGAGAAGGCCTATTTCTAGCAGTGGACTGCTATAGGCTGATGATGATGATGATGATGACATAACCTACTCAGTAAATATTAATGAGCATCATTTTTCCAATAAGTTACTTAAATACGATGCGTATTGCGTAGTTTTTATATCGTTTCTACTTCACGTAAGTGGGTGCGGTAGCCATTCTTATAAAAGACGACATTTAATCTTTTATGATTATGTATGATATGTATGTATTTACAAAAAAAAATGTGTAGTTTATCAATCATGTGGTTCCCATAATACAAGCTCTGCTTAGTTTGGGGCTACATGATGCTGTGTGATAGTGTCCAGCATTATTTATTTATTCATTTATTTATTACTTTGCGCTCGAACATTTTCTGTGCATTCTTAAAACTATACGACCCAGAGTCTGATAGGTCCTCAAGCCGTAATAGTTTGTAGCAAATTGAGTATACGGAACAATTTCTAGTTCCTCTGTGGTTTGTAATTGGCTGAATTTCCCATCAGCAAATTGAGTTTCACGAGATCCTTGTTGATTGATGTTGGAAATTGATGAATCTTCTGGTTACGTAACTTTAAAAGTTTAGAGTTTAGCCGGATTTCGGTTACTTAAGTCTTCAAGTTAATATTAGTTAACCTCTTGATGAATCAATAGTTTCTAAAACTGCCAAGTAGTCGCTTTTGAGAACTTTTATTTAACTTATATATTCATTATTTAATTTAAGCCCTATGGCCGAGGGCCTATTAGTATTTTATTTGTATTCAAGTATATTGAAATACCCTCGAGAGCAATGAATCCGGGTCACTCAAAGAATCCAAAAAATCTCGGAAAGTAAGAATGCTAGGTTAATGCAATAAATTGTATTTAATAGACAAAATTTATGCTCTACAAGCACGATGGAAGACACAGAGTGTTTAGAAGACCAGGGGAAAGATTCAAGCAAGCATGCATCGAAGAAAAAGTAGCCTACGGTGGTGGGTCTGTACTTGTGTGGGCCGGAATTTCCTCTGAAAGTCGCACAGAGCTGGTGATCATAGAAAACGGCTCTTTAACTAGCGTAAGATATGTGGAAGAAATCCTCAACGAACACGTTGGTCCATTTATGGTCAATTTGGGTGAGGATGCTATATTTATGCATGACAATGCCCGACCTCATACAGGTAGGATTGTGAATGACTACCTTCAAGAGATGAACATTACTTGTATGGAGTGGCCAGCGCGCAGCCCGGATATCAACCCGATCGAGCATGCTTGGGACGAGCTAGGGAGATGCGTAAAACAACGAAACCCTCCCCCAATCACGCTTCCTGAGCTCAAAATTGCTCTCACAGAGGAATGGGAGAATATTCCCCAAAATCGTATAAGGAACTTGGTGTACAGCATGCCAAACCGCGTAAACGCAGTAATGGAAGCACGAGGAGGTAATACGAAGTATTGAAATTCAAGAAAATCGTCATAAAGTTCAAAAATTTCATGTTTCCTATTTTTGTTTTAAGGAGAGATCAGCAGTTTTTTTTCTTTATGTAATTTTGTGTAAATAAACTGTATGGTGACTCATATTTTTTTAACTTTCATTTAAGGAGTATTAAATTGTCTATTAAATACAATTTATTGCATTAACCTAGCATTCTTACTTTCCGAGATTTTTTGGATTCTTTGAGTGACCCGGATTCATTGCTCTCGATTGTATTATACTAAGAAACAGCCGACCGACAGTACCTACCTTGCATTATTCCATCGATTACACCCATTAGAGGCGTGTCCTAAGTAGCAATAAACTTCGCTGTAAGTCACAATCACAAAGTACCGTGCCAGCAATAGCAGAAAACTGCAGAAAATCCCGTGAGAAACTGTTAATAAAAGGTAAGTATTATAATACCAATCAAAATTGAATTTTGGCTTTTTGACTTTTGTTATGCGGGCTGGTGGTGACATGGAATATGGTCCTACCAACCAAAAGTAAATACTGGATCCAAGACGAAAAACTGCGATCTTATTATGATTATTCTGTTGTGTTGTGTCAGCAATATTATTTAAATCTGACGTAAAATATATTATTCAATATGGTAATTAGAACAAAGCAGTAATAAAGATTGATTACTCCGACCAGGAGTCTTCTATTGCCAAAAGTTTGAAGTGGAAAATTAAACAATACCGGAAACTTCCTTATCTCGAACATTTACAAAACAAAAACTTATTAACGTCTGTAATTTACAAAGAGCTCTCAGGATTCAACCGTAAACTTTGAGAGTAACATTTTTCCGAGATGGTCGTAAAATGGGTTTAAACGCGGGAGTTAATATAGTTAGGAACGGCAAAGAAAATATTCTCTTTATACTGAAAAACACTGCTGGACAAAATTTTATAATAATCGAGGAACCCTTTTTATATCCGTAAACATTAGACTTGGACAGAATGTTATCTAGAAAGCGACTATTTCTTTTTTTCACTCGTGTCACGATTGTTCTTGTTTCATATCACATTATTAGTTACGATGTTGAGTTACCCGTGGTCAGAACGATTAGTGTACTCAGTTGCGTGCCAAGTATAGCCTGCTTCCATGCATAGTTAATGTGATCGATATAAACCAATACGTTTTAAAAAGAGCCACAGTCACCGACACCTAAATAGTAATATCATCATCATCAGCCTCGCCACAGCTGGACGTAAGCCTCCCCTAATGAGCACCATTGCGCCCTGTCCTCAGTTCGACGCATTCAGCTTCTACCAGTAGCCTTTCACACATCGTCACTCCACCTGGCCAGAGGGCGTCCTACCATAGGGGTGACCGATAACCATAGGTCTTGAGTAGAGAGGCTCAGCAAACGAAATTTGCTGAGCCTCTCTACTCAAGACCTCTTTCACCCCTATGGTTATCGGTTCTTTAGCAGATATTAGCGCCCTGCACACGTAAAGATCGGACCGCGCATTGGGACATCGTTCCAAACCGCAGTCCGATCTGTACGGTTTGGACTGCGGATCAAACTGTCGTGCTAATGGGGCGTAAAGATCGGACCGCGCATTTGGGACTGATCACTGACGTGATGCGCGGTTAAAACTGTGTGATTTGCCTTCGCGTCGACATGCCAGATCGGACTGTCAGCCCCGTGCATCTACACGTACTTTTCAGAGTGCGGCTTGGAATTGCGCGTGCTGTTTCCCGCGGTCAGAACTTTACGTGTGCAGGGCGCTATTGGCTAGCCCACTGCCACTTCAGCTTGCTAATTCTCTGAGCTATGTCGACAACTTTAGTTCAATGTCGGATATTATATGTCGTTGCGGATCCTATACCGTATGTCACATTATGGGTAGGACGCACTGATTGAAAACTTTCGTTTCCAGACACTGCGGTACAGGTGCCGAGAAAATAGGGAAAAACAAAACTAAATGAAGACAAAGTGCAACTACAATTCATGGACCAAATAATGATCCAACGTGCGAGCGAGCTACAGATGCCGCAATGTGCTGTCGAGAAGGCGAGGTGTAAGTCAGGCCTTTTTAATGGATGTATCAAATAAAGTCCATCATATTGCTAAATAACAATCACATGTATGATCTCGTTTAGACAGAAACAGAGCGAGCAATTTCAAGAATCATCCACTCAGTTGATCTTGAAAATTGTTTTCGTGGCTTGGATGGGGCTGGCATAGCCAATTTGTTAACGTCTGGCCTCCCTTTGACTTCTAAATCATTAGTTCTCCTCTGAAGTTGAGAGCTCTCTTATGGAGCTTGGTACTTGAGTCTAGCTACAAGTTACCTTCAATTAGCAATATCGATTATGCGAAAAGAGAACTGTTCGCCTTTGACAGGTTAGCTTGCAATGCAACTTTTATCGACTAATCTAATTCTAGGATAACGCAATGGTATGATGGTAACAAAGCTACAGTTAACTGTAATGGACCATGAAAGCCAGAAGCTGAGCTGTAGGTAAATCTCTACAAAGGTGCCAGTAATTGGAATATAGTATTACCGCTACATAAATGTAAGAAAATTGTAAGTTTCAAAACAGAAATAGACATTTTTCCAGAACATGAACATATTTCCAAAACAAAGTTTCCAACCTCGCCACAAACTTGCCCATTTGCACCTAATTCAATGAAAATAAATCTTACCCTAAAGTTTCGAGATAAAATCAAGTTCAAGAAGTTCTGAAGACCAATAAAATATACTATCTCTTGAAAATTGCAGAAAAGGTCCAATTAAAAAAGGATTATCTCGAAACAATCTAGACACTGCAAAGTAAGAAGAAGGTCGTTGTAAATATATAGGAGGGGGAGAAGTAAATAATATCTCAAGTTTATTAGAAACAAGTCTCACTGCAAAGCAGCTTTTAATTTATTGTACTTAATGAGCTCTAATGTAAAGAGTTTAATTCAATTTAAGATATAATATTGCACTTCACTTTGCTTACTTACATTTAACTGTCCCAAACTCTCTAGAATTCATAATATTATTAATGTTGGCGTAAAGCTTCTGAACTAGCATTAACTGTATATATTATGTGTTCAGTGTCCAAACGCAAAGTGCCACAGCGATGTGACACTTTTTCAGCAACTTTCCGTTACGGAGTGGGACTTTTTTGTTGACTTGCCGCTACAGTACGGCCAACTCCGGTAATGGCGTGCTTGAAATTCTAAATGTTGCGTTTGTGCTCTCGCAGTTTTTCGTGTTTCGAATCGAGTTTTTTCAACTATTCCCCGGGTATTTACGTTGGGAGTTGTTCTTTATGTAATGAACAAATAACTTGGGGGAACGTTACAGGGGCTCACATGGCGTTGTGGCTCACTTTTGGCGGGCGCACACAATATTTATTTAGAACTTCAAAATGACAAACTCGGCCGTTGTTTTACCTTTGATCCTTTTACGGTGGCTTGATTCTGTTTCATCTCTTGCACGGAGTGTTTGTTTCTAATTATTTAGCATTTCTTTCTTCTGCTTCTACATCATCTACAACATCTAGTCTTGTTGAGCCCATAGGTTTAGGCGATATTATTGCTGGTTAAGTTGGGTGCTCATAATGGTAGAACTTGCCAGTTTTCCGAGTCTGCTTTCATATCAATAAAAGTTAAGAGTTATTTACGTAGAGGTGTCGAATCCGCATTTACGTTGCAGTTAATTAATGGACGCTCCGCATGCAATGTCGTGAACCACAACCCGCACATTAAATTTACGTTGTTTTCATAAGCAGTAGTTTCTATTTTTTTATCTCATTCGCTCAGGCCATTATATACTATCCTTAAAGATCAGATCAGATCGGTCTTATGTTTCTCCAACTACACAATCAGTTAAATATTCAGAAACCTTTCAAAATCCCAAAATACCAAGGATTTCAAGATTCTCGAAATAGATTTCAACGGTAAAAGTTCGTGTAAAAACAGACGACTTCACAGAACTCTTAATTACCAACCATAACCTGCCCTAAGGTTAACCAGACCAGCGGTAAAACGATTTGAGGCGCGATTGATGTTCCACAGAAACCACTAGAGACAAATAAATAGAATACGATGTCTGGTATTAAAAACCGTCCATCAATATTTTATGGTTGCTAATGTGTTTGATTTGGTTACCAATCGTATTAGCGGTGAATAGAATAACTATTCATATCATACATTTATTAAATTATTTTAATCTGCTATACGACACGGTTCATGAAATTTGCAATAATTATGGTGTGCCGTGTGTTACAGGGACCATTTCTTGGTCCCATTCTATGTCTATAGTTACGTTGTTTGTTTTATTTTTTTGATGTATATTTGACCTATTCTAGGCGCGACAGAAAAACACCTATTTCATTATCTTCGATCGTTGGTTCCATATGTTGACCGTGCAATACAAGCCCTGCGACATGTCGATACAAGAGAACTATAACAGATAGTTGAACAGGTGAGCGGTCCCTCACGTAGCCCGTAAACCTAGAGGCTCGGGACGCCCTTACAAGCCCGTTGGCAGTGTGCCCAGCAGTTAACGTATCGATACGGATAGCTATTTCGGAAGATAGCTATTGCGGTGAGATGCTCAATAGTAGCTTGTCGACGATCTGCCAACATTTAAGGTTTTATTTAACGGCTTGCAAAAGCGTTGAAGTTCGGAATTTATATTTCAGTTATGTCATTCACAAAATGGATTGCTTGCTTTATTGCTTTGTATCAATACAACAAACATATTATACCAGCTTCCGCCCGCGGTTTCGTTAGCATGATACACGGATAAAAAGTAGCCTATAGGGTTATTCCCGGTCTAGAACTACATAATGTTCCAAAGAAGGCTGGTCATTTCAGACCTGACCATAAATGGAAGCGACGAAAAATGCGAATTATGCACCTACAAATATTCTTGATAATGGAGTATTGAAATTATAATTAATAATATTATTTATTAAACCCGGAACACTTCATAAATTAATAATAAATATTGATCGCAATACTGCCCTATCATAAAATATCATATTTATTGAACGCATTTTCACCCACATTGTGCATTGATAATGGAGTATTGAAATTATAATTAATAATATTATTTATTAAACCCGGAACACTTCATAAATTAATAATAAATATTGATCGCAATACTGCCCTATCATAAAATATCATATTTATTGAACGCATTTTCACCCACATTGTGCATCTCACGTGCCAATGTCAACTGTCAAAAACAATACTGTCAATAACAAAGTGAGACCGACGTTGGCAGAATTGTGACAGGCAGACAAAAAAGCCATAAACAAGAAGTGAAGTGAAGTGAAGACCAACGACCGGATGGACGGATATCATTAAAGAGGGGTACCACCGTTTGACGTAGCCACAGCTGCCAACGAACGAAATGTCCTGAGGAGCCACGCGTAAGGAGAACTGGGTGCCTAGTGCGAGTTTTCTTACCAGCTCGATCGCGTTTGCGTTTACGCAAATTTGTATGGAAAGGAGTCAGTGCCACCAGTTTTTCACTAGATGGCGCTACCTCGATTCCATATAAATTTGCGTAAACGCAAACGCGATCGAGCTGGTAAAAAACTCGCACTAGGCACCCTGTAGACGACCCGGATCGATCCGATCGATCGCAAGATCAAAGCACGCGTTTATTGGTGGTGTTACCACCTTGGCTGTTTTATAGGCCAATTTCAGTACTATTTTCAACGATTAGGTTGGTTTTTGTTTAATGGCGCCAGTGTCCTAATCGATCTTAACCTAAGAGTATGTAATAAATACACAGCAAAATTCAAATTCGGCTTTAATAAAAAAAAAATGATATCCTACAATAAGAACTATCAATTAAGACATAGTTCATGTGTAGACGTTCAGTAGTTTTCCGTTAGTAGCATCTTCTTTACTAACCTTCGATTTTATATTAGTACGACGACTAGTTTCAGCCCGCGGCTTCGCTCGCGTGGTGCTCGGATAAAAAGTCTCCATGTTATTCATAACTTAGAACTACATATGTGCAAAATTCTGCTGAATCCATTATGTAGTTTTAGCGTGAAGGAAAAACATTAGATATTTCAGTTTTTTTTTTACTTACGTCTTTATATGGGCGATTCTCTGTAAACTCGTAATGGCCCATACAAAATCTGTCCTGGCATATTTTTCTTTAATTGTCGTGAAAATATAATAGTATTGCTTAGGAAAGTAACTATTAATTTTAGTACATAAGAGAGCCAATTGAATTTATATGTATTTTTAGAGTTATTTAAGATTTTCTGAAAAATTGCGACAGGGGACTGTTAGGTGCAACAGGGGACTGTTTTGTACATGAAAGTGGACTGTTTTATGTAGAAATAGAAGTCATATTATTGGTATTAATAATTTATTATTTTATACGATATTTACGCATCAACATAAAACGATTATATTTCAAAAAATTCTTAAGAAAAAGAACCAAAAACAAAACTCTTCTAACAAAATAAAAATTTCAATGTCAAAACTATGGTACTAGAAACATTTTGTACCTGAGATCAACTTAGATGAATACTAATAACAGTTATTAAACTTACGCAGTCTTTTATAAAGTACTACTATTACAATCATAACAAAAATGTCTTTCCTCTCAACAATAATAGTAAACTAGTTATAATTCAAGTAATTTGAAATGAGATCTATAAAAAGTCCTTTTCTTAAAACTAATAAGGCACATACATAATCACAATAAGCTTAGTTTGACATTAGAGCAATTGACATTAGCGCTCGAAAATATTTACTGGAGTAGTGCAAAATTGGTGCAATCTAGAAATCTAGGTCAAAATTTAAGTGCCAAAAAACTTCGGAGCTACAGCCTAAAACTATGTGTATGCCAGAGTGATGGGTCTCCAGCTTACACATCTGAAACCAGCAAACGGCAGAAGCGAGTGTTATGAATTATTGCCCCTGATTTAGTGCTGAAATGATGCGTAAGGAACCAAAATTTTCAGCCCGCTAGCTATAATACTTTTGGAGCCATAAGGCAAAAACAACGTGTCAGCTGGAGACCCATGTCCTCAGCATGCACACGTGGCTACGGCAAACGGCCGAAGAGAGAGTTCTTATGAATAGCCTAGGATTTAGTGCTAAGTAAGTTAGCTAGGTACCAAATATTTCAGACCTCTAGCTAGAATACTTTTAGAGTTATAAGCAATAATTAACGTGTAAGCTGGCGACCCATGTCGTCAGCATACACTGTTCGTCATGCTCTCACATGCTCGTCACGCTATACGTCTAAAGAATATAAAGGGTTCTAAGGAATAGCCTAGGGTTTAGTGCCATGTAAGTTAGCTAGGCACCAAATATTAACGTATTAGTAACGCTGTTCAGTCTCTTAGCTTAGATCGGTATACAGTGCAGTGTTCTTTCCACGTCTTTAAGGCAGGCCTGTGTTTACGTCGTGTCATATCTTTCACTAATTTTCTCAACCTTTTTCTTTCTTTCCCTGATATTTTAAGCACTCCTTTTCTTTCATCACTTCTCTCTTTAGAGAATATTTTTTTTTACGTATATATCTTATTCTCTCTGCTTGTCTTTTTTTCTACAATAATTCCTCTCGCGATAACTTTTTTTCTTTTTAGGAGCCATCTTGAGTTTATGCTGTCAGCCTGTAACATAATTAACATCCAGTGAGGTAAATTAATGCAAAATATATTTGTGAAGACTCCTATGTTCCTTATATGAATAAATCTTCGACGAGTGAACTAATTTATGTAAAAAAACCTTTTAATTATTACCAATTTAATAAGATACACAGTCCCCTGACACATAGAACAGTCCCCTGTCACAATACCAAGCAGGGGACTGTTGCTAGGGGACTGTGTATTTTGGTTTATTATCAAAATATTTACAAAACTATTTAAACATGATTCGATACGAAGCTACCGACAAATATGGACACAAACCACAGACATAATAAACAATTTATATAAATATTTAATCTAATTAATTTTATTAAAATCACTTACCAGAGGACTGTCATCACAACGACTAACACGCGTACTCACACCACAAAATGCGCTCGGAGACGAAACAAATGGCGGCCTGACGCCGTTCTCGGCTATAATGTTACAACTTCACATTGGTTGTGTTTCGTTTCTCGCAAAAAAACGTTTGTAAACATAATAGATTTTATTTATTTTAGCTTTAAATTTTTGACAGGGGACTGTCTAAGAAAACTTCGGACAACAATAACATGAGATTATTACAATTAAAAAAATAAGAAATTAGACCTTGATAAATGTCATAAATATGTAATATGCAAATTTTGTTTTATTTTCATAGTTTTTTTTTAAATATTATCCTAACGTGGGAATCCGGGAAAAAGGACAGCCAGGGGACTGTGTTTTTAGGGCTTTAATATTTTTTAGAAAAAAAAGTAAAAATGTTATAAATATAAATTTAATAGCGCTATAAAGTTCAGCGTTACATTGAAATTATGAGGAATGGTTGTATTTCTATACTTTATTTTTTTGGCTTAAATTTGGTCCGGACAGCCGTTTACGAGTTTACAGAGAATCGCCCATATAATAACAAAAATTGCAGGCGTAGAACTTTTGTTCCTTGTCAGTTAGTGATCAGTCAGTATATAGTACCCATGCATCCAGCGATCAACAGATTGCTCATCCACCGATTGCTTATTTTTATTGATGGAAAGTAACTGATAATAACTTGCATTACTGTTATATCATCAACGACAAACTACTCGAGTTTGAGATTGGAAACTTCGATAGGTTTAACGTTTACTCCGCTTCATGAAAGAAACCTATTAAATATTTCCTCGGAGCCTGATGAGGCACCGCTATAAAAGCCCTGTAATAAGTCGTAAACGTTGAGATTTCAATCAGGTAAAGCTTACAGAACATAAAACTCACTTCATTCAGGGAAGCAATAACTGTGATTGATTTGTGTCTGAAATAAGATTCAAAGGTTCTTTCTATATAGTGAAATTCTGAAATTTCTATCGATTTTTGAAGATCAAGTTTGCAATATTTATTTACAAGAACTAAACCAGAATAATTTGCAATCAAACATTCGACCTACTCTTCTCCATCACAATCTACTATAATTTTCTTCACAAATCAAACAGCTCTTCTGTTTCTGAAACCATACTAAATCTTTTTTAATTTTTTTCGGGCGATTTACCTTTTCTTTTTCCTTTACTTTTTTTTATTTCTTTTCAAACTCTTGTCAAATTCTTTTTTTAAGGATTATTTTGGTAAGAAATCAGTATATATATTGGATTTTCGCTCGCTTCCACATCTGTTAGATTCTTTCATAAGTGAAGCTTTACGTAGTGGTCTGAATTTGATGATGAAAAGATCGATTATGGATGCATGGAAAAAGCATGAAGGGGCAAGTTGTAACATGTTACAATGTGTCCCGAAATTTTGTTACAACTAGCCCCATACCAAAATTTTTAACATTTTTATTTATTGAAAATAAAGTTAATTTTATTGTCAAATTAAAGAAGTTACATATGATAGCATAATATATTAACTACTCAAATTAATAGAAATGAATTTCAAAGATACATTGCAGTCACAGAAATCAAACTTTTCGAACTTCATTTTGTTATGTTACCTGACAAGAATAGTGCCTGCTCACAACCACTCACTGCGAACTTCCATGCCTGCCTGGCTGTACTTACGTCATAGGCCCCGTTATAAGGAGCCAATTAAGTGTTAATTAAAAACAAAATATTTGAAACCTGCTGAGTAATTAAGCTGTTACTACTTACCCCTGTTACTACTAGCCCCCTGCCCCGCTACTTAATTAATGATGATAAATTGTTCGGAACGGAGGTTCTCTACCCGCCGAACTAGTTAAAAACCGTATCTCGACGGGTAGGGCTTGTCTCCTCGCGCCTTGCAATTTTGAAAATATTTTTATGATTATGTAACACTCAAATAATTTTCATAATGTACACATTATTTATACGCGACCGATGTTGTTGCAAAAACACATTAATATTATGAATGCGAAAGATTAAGTATTAGTGTGTATGTATGTGCTTAATTTTTGTAAGTATGTTTATCCTCTCACTCAACTACGTAACGGCCGAACACACACACACACACACACCAGCCTATATCAGTCCACTGCTGGACATAGGCCTTCCCTAATATAGGGGGATATGCCCATAATCCCCACGCTGGGCATGCGTGTTGGGGCTCAAAGGTTGACGGGCGAACGGTTGAATAAAAATTGGAATATATGTGCATAGTTTGTGACCAGGATTAAGAAACAACCTGGATAAAGAACAAATAAGATACATTTTACGCAGGTATTACTTTCAATCAAATATACTTACAGCAGTTTTTCACAAGGGTAGTCACCGCTCAAACTAAACGTCTACTAATTAGCCCTAGGGATTTACTCGGACTATTATACTATCGTACCACTATACGCCCCTCCCTAGGGATTATGCTAAGTGGTTTATTTAAATTTCATTCCCACGTCACGGCTTTACATTATGATAATCCCGCGCCGTGCCAACTTTAAAACTTGTTCTGAATTGAATCTGTCGGCTAGTACACTAGTAGCTCCTAGTTTACCTGTAACAAAAACAACGGAGCGTTAGCAAAATTATGAAACTAGAATGTTTAGATAAGTTTGTTTGTTGTTTGTTAGCAAATTGTATTACGTGAAATATTGGATGTTTTAATAACAATCTGGATGATAGAATAGCGAGCGCGTAATCGATAGTTTTGATTTCTAGGCGGCATTTACTAATAAGCTTTGGTTGTAGGAAAGCAGTGTGTTCTTACTAATATTGCGCTGAGCTTGAGATAATATAAGGGACTTTGATAATAACAATATTTAGAAATCCAGAAACTGAAAGTATCATTGTTATGATGCCAGTCTCATATGGATTTATGTGACAGATAAGAATTATGCTTCCATCAAACAAATCTCAGATAGACAAATTAAGTTAAAAATCAAAAGACATAAGCCACTAGAAAGGAGAAGCAGCGATAAACATCAAGACATGCCTTACAGGTACAGACGTAGAAGCACGAATGTAGGGCGCGGTGGACAAACTAGGCTATCAAGTCACTTGATATTGAGCACCTAGGGTTGGCAAATGCTGCGTAAAACGTTACACGCCTTGCAGTCAAATACATACGTCTTAGGTATTCAAGAATCGAAATCAAACTTGAGCGTGACTTGAGAATATATGTGTTGACAGTTTTGCTATACATATTCTACATTTATACAAATTGCTTACATATCGCCTTATGACTTATTTGAAATCATCATCACATTTTAAATATATTAAACCTGTTGGTGATCATGTCAAAGTAGGTATATTGGTAAATAAAACGTAACGCCATGCATGTCGGAAGCCTTCACGCCATTAAATATCCGACACCAGAGGCCTCATTTACTATCTCAGTTGCCCACTGAAATGGTCGGCCGGACATATTATTAGCAAACTTTGACGTCGAAATTTGTCGAAATTCAAACAACGTCAATTGACATATAGTGTCAAAGTTTGTAAAATCAAGACCAGTGATAATCATTTCAGTGGGCTACTGCTACTAAATGCGGCCTCAGAGCTGCCTAGCTGCCCACTAACTAGTTCATGCAAAGAAAAAGAAGAAATGATGATTAACAAGGACAATATAATGAAGTAAGCTGATGCGACAGCCCTAGGACACAAGACAGACGCAACGTAAGGCGCCTGCAGAGGAATGCAACCAGCACGCGGCTCTGTATAATTGTGTTCCTGCTTATGTAGGTACTAGGTACTTTGCATAGCTGTGGGTAAATGCAAAAATTGCAGCTTGGAGCCTTCTGCTCTTAGTATAGATTATTTTTGTTTGCACTGTTTTGAATTTGTTGATTTAGTGACAATGTCATATAAATAGAGTTAGTTTGTTATTTGGATTTTATCAGTTGAAACAGTTGAGTTATTAAACATCAAGCATACCCTTTTCTGAACGTACCTGTTACACAGAAGTAGCACAATAACCTAAAGAAGAGCACATTTTGAACGTACTTTAATAGATGTAACATGGAAGGTAAGGTAACAATGTAGATACATACAAAGTACAAAGAAAAACATAGATAAGTTATAGAAGTACTAATATCAGTATGTAAACAAGCAGTATGACATTAAATCCAATGTAGATAATGTATCGGTTTTCATAAACGTCTAAAATGCAACCAAACTCCCACCACACAGAATTGAATTCCCAATCAACTCCGCAGAATGTATTAGCGATCGACAATCACAGTAATATCTGTGATAATGATAATGAATTCGATGGGAATGTGAATGGGCTAGGCATTATGGCACATTATCCTGAACAGTGGCTGTTTGCCGCTCGGTGGGTTGTCGAGCAGGGTTAATCAATTTATGAATGGTAAATTACTATCAAGGATTGAGAGGGAGAGGCAGAATACATTGCATAAGGGAGAATCAAAAGAGCTGCATCAGTTGTCCCGACAACAGCACAGCTCCTGAATAAATAAAGATGGTGAAGTTACTATGTTGTTAATTAAACTATTTCTTGAGCAAAAAAATGGCCTGCAGTGGACACCAAACTAAAGAAGTTGCTACCTCAGGGTATCAAAGTTCGTCTTGCTGATTCTAGCGAAGTCCTAAAACTAGATTGTAAAAATTGTCACGCTGTTTTTCACCGACAAAACTATAAATACAAATATAAACTATAAATAGGTATATAAATGAAACCTATTATGCTGCAATATTAGGTACCAATATACTATTAACACTGTCTTTCGATATTTCAATATATGACAACTAGCCAAAGTCAGACCTTAGACTTCAATATAATATGCTAAATTATAGGAAGAAATGATATTTTAAGTTGTTATAAAATATTTTATGTTGTTATGAATAAATTTCAGGACTGACTTTTGAACTTTGCACCCACTTAGATCTCACTTATTTTGTTGTTGACAACCAAGGCATAATATTGAACTTGGCTCACATTTTACATTTATGTTTTGATGGGATATTATTACTTTTTGTTTAACTGTAATCAAAATATAAACAACTTTTAATGTACAATATTGCCTAAACCATACCTACTTATTAAAAGAATTGTGATTACGATATAACCACAATTTTTTCATAAGTATTTTTTCAAGTAAAAAAGCTATGAATTTAAAGGATAAATCACAATCTTATAGGTCAGGTGGTATCGAATGACACCCGACGGACCGGACGTTTATATATCTAAAAAAGATAAAAATTTACTAGTTTCTGATTTATTCCTTTGTTGATTACCACTAACTACCTATCTGAATGCCAAATTTTAACTTTCTAGGTCATCTGGAACTGGGTTAGAATTTTGATCTATTATAGGTCAAGTCATTTTTCGACGTTAATATCTAAAACTCATAAAAATTTGGTAGTTTCTGATATATTCCTTTGTATTCACCCAACTACCTATCTGGATGCCAAATTTGAACTTTCTAGGTCATCTGGAACTGGGTTAGAATGTTGATCTATAGGTTCATATTTGTAGGACATCATTGGACGTTAATATCTAAAAATAATAAAAAATTACAAGTTTCTGATTTTCCTTTGTATTCTATTCACCAAACTACCTATCTGGATGCCAAATTTGAACTTTCTAGGTCATCTGGAACTGGGTTAGAATTTTGATCTATCAGGAGGTCGCGGCTCGGCAAACGTAGTGTGGGATCCCTCCGGCCAGGTGGAGTGACGATTGGCGTAAGGCTGCTGGTAGAAGCTATATGCGTCGAGCTCAGAACAGGGCGCAATGGCGCTCATTTGGGGAGGCCTATGGCAAGCTGTGGACTGCTATAAGCTGATGATGATGATGATGGTGAGTCGGTCAGTGATAAAAATGACGATTTTTGGACGTTAATATCTGAAAATAGAAAAATGTACTAGATTTTTTCCTTTGTATTCAACAACTACCAATCTGGATGCCAAATTTGAACCTTCTAGGTCTAGGAAGTGGGAAATAATTTTTATCTATAGGTCAGTCAGTGATAAAAATAACAATTTTGGACGTTAATACAGTTTCAGGTGTGTTCATGAAATTTGAAGCACATATGTATCTCGTGAGATATATGAGCCCAATTTTACATGTTTAAATAGTTTTTGAGTTATGAGGGGGTTAAAAGTGGCTCCAAATGTTCGTGTTATAATTACACACGGTGCTGCTCGCCAGATCTGTTAGCTTGAAATTTGCTTTGACACGCTACCGCGTGTCTAGAAAATATATAAATGAAACCTATAATGCTGCTATATTAGGTACCAATATGCTATTAACACTGTCTTCCGATATTTCAAAAAGGGTCACTTTATAATATAGGTAAAATAAATAAATTAAGTACCTTCTATGCTATACCAATACAGAAAACTTGGCTATACTCAGTTTATGTTACGTTGCCATCAAAAGTAGAAAATATACTAGTTCAATTTAGCTATTATGCAAAGATAATTGCTGAATAGGACAGAGGACGTCGTCCCTCATGGTCACATAAACTAAACTAGCCATAACTTGTCCGAAGCTGTCCGGCGATCCAACATGGCGTCAGGTTAACCAAACACGTTTGTTTACGTCACCAACACCACTGTTATTTGACAATGCCGTATACAAATTAGGCAATTCATTCGTATATTCAACCAGTTGACCAAAAATCTATGATGATGATATATTCTAAGCCACTGACGAAAAGTCTCTTTAGCATAACTTAATAACAAAATAGGGGAATAGGGGATTCCATTCGTCTTGTCTACTAGTGATTTTATTGATCGACCTAGCATGGACAATGTTTTTAATAAAAAAACCATTATGAGCCTGGAAAAGTCCCTGCTGGATAACTATTGGGGCAATACGAATACATCGTTTCTGATTATCTCTATCCATTTATTCGATTACGTAAGTAAATAATGCATAGGAGTAAATTCTATGTCATCTTTAGTTATTCGTAAATTTTTGTCAGGTTCGTTTTTCAAGTTAATGCAGTTCAGCAAAGAATCACTTTTTTATTTGTTTATTCATTCAAATCACGGCCGGCAACGGGTGGCACATAAATTTAAAAGTACACAGAGTGTAATGTAAGCAGAAAGCACATCGCTCCGTTTGTAAGCCCAGTATTATTTATTCTATAACATTAGCAATATGCCGCCGGCCATTACCTCTTGCTTTATTTATTTCCCTGGAAAGGAATACAATATTTTGTGAACGAAAGTTTTCACGCAATATTTTGCTTTGGGGCGAAATATTTCTACTTTGTCAGACTTTTTCGGGCGTCGAATAATTTATGACCTGTCTAAACGTTCATGTTTCAAAATGTAAATGGGAAATTACACCAGATAAGTTTGCAGCAGTAAATAATGCAAGGAGTAGGTAGGTACTGTAGAACTGACCCCCCTTTTATGGATAGAGAAATATTTGACAGGTAACTTACGCCGTACCTACAGTTACATAATTATATTTCTCGCCTTAAGGCGAGGCCACAAACTGCGGGGCGTTTGTGACGAAGCAACGCAAAAATCTACGACGAAGGCGCACGATGCGCCATATACATTTCGTCGTCGTTTGCGTAGTCGCAACATTGTGTTGTGTTTTGGCTTAACCGTTATAGTAGAATACTGTAAGCCTGGGTTACTACGGTAGTAGGTATATTTACCCCTATCAAGAATGTTTAATAAAACTCTTTGACGACCTCTGTGGCGCAGAAGGCGGAGGCCCGCCTGTTACGCGGAAGGATGCGGGTTCAATTCCCGAGCAATATTTGAAGACCATACAAATGTTTGTATGGTCTACAAATATTTATTTCGGGTCTTGGTGCTTTCTATCATATGTTGTATTTACAAAACAAGTATTTAAGCAGTATATCAGTCATGTGGATCCCATACTACAAGCTTTGCTTAGTTTGGGGCTAAATGATGCAGGGGTGTACGGGGTTCAACCCACATCGTCGGAACCCAAGCCAACCTCACCTGCACGTGGTGCACCCTGCTAACTAACAAACGGGGCTCTGGCGACCGGCTGATTGCGGCATAGCACAGCCTACATCGGCACAGCTAAATCCCCTGGCCACCGACGGGCAGCAGCTTCGGTGGTGCGAGAAGCTGTGCCCTGCGATCCCCAACCCGCATGCCCAGCGTGGGGATTATGGGCATATCCCCCTTTATTAGGGGAGGCCTATGTCCAGCAGTGGACTGATATAGGCTGGTGTGTGTGTGTGTGTGTGTGTGTGTGATGCAGTGTGATAATGTGCAGCATAATTTATTTATTCAAATAGCACACTAAAATGACGTTGACGATATCATACATAGCAAGGTCATCAAAAATATTGTAAAAATACGAGTATCAAATTATTTTCCTTTTCCCTGATCAAATCTAAAATACTTGAAAACACAAACACAGGAAGTGGATTACTCAGGTTTACAATTCTCGGAAATGTGATTCGTACAAACAATATGTTGAACGCTATGTTAGCAAACAAAGAGATAATCTAATCACAATTGGTAGCTTCGCACCGTGAATCGAACCGCTGTGTCTAATCTCAAACTATTCCCCACCGAACTAAATAATGCAATTATTCCATCGGTTATCGTGTCACTGAGGGCCCTGGTGGCCTAGTCAGATGAATTTTCGACATTTGATCCGGTTGAGCGTCCGAATTTCGGCCAATGGATTTAAAATATGTGCATTACCACGTGCTCAAAACGGTGAAGAAAATCATCGCAAGAAAACCCGCAGCTTAGTCTCTCCACAAGTATTGAACATGGAAGCAACAGGAAAGTTGTTGGTAACGCAGACGCGACACTAATGACTTGCTGCATCAACTTGAGGCATACCACTGTGTGCCTCACGAGCTTTTTAATTTCAGATCCCTTGGACTAACCGTCGCAACACCCCGTCAAAACTTGGATAGGCGAGGTTTTGTGCAACGATCAGTTTTTCCCCCGCCCCGAATAGAGATCAGTAGTCAAACATCTCGGAAACCTGCACAAAACTACATAAATGAACTCCTAGCGTAGTTTATATAGCTTCCTTACTCTACATTAATTAGGTTAAGGCTATGGCGACGCACAAAACCCCTGATATAAGGACTACTTTATATGAGTTTCTAACGCACTTTAAACCTTGTAAATGTTGATTTAGGAATCCTATATTGAGTGCACGCGATAGGATCCGAAACAGCCAGACAATCTTATCTAACAAATCTGTAAGCAAAATCGATGTGCCAAAAAGTCGTGACAAGATCTATCTAGATAAAGATTATCTAAATGGCGAAGCACGAGTCAACGAACCCTCTGGGCACCAGACCGAAAAGAATTAGCTACGAGCCTTGACAATGGCGGGTTTGAAGCAAATTAAAAGGACTGTGCTGTTCAGCCCTTAGGGAATAACGCTAATGGTGCCTACGTTGTCTTCATTCTTGTCTCTTCATTTCGTTTTAATAAGTATTCATTGAATGCTTGGTCGCTTTTTCTTAAGCGTTTTAGGCACGTGGGCGCATTTTTTTGTCTCTCCTTAATAATTAACGTGATAATTCTGCGGATGAGTATTTTCAGAACTTATACCATGCGCAGGGAGCACTACGCGAAAGACACCTCATGATGACCCTCGATAGTGGTCGAAACTCCACCTCGACATTCCAGTACGTAAATTTATCTCGTTTTCCTAAACTGTTATTTGATATTGTAATTTATCATGAAATCTAGAGTTTCTCTTAAGGTTAAGTTTGAAGAATAACTTAACTTAACTGGAACTTGAACTCTCTCTGATCTCTTAAAATAACTAATTTGACCGAAAACATAAGGTAAATATGTACATAATTATTATCATTACATCTGTATCAATACCGCTTTACACGTTATCATAATTTTTACAAAACTACCGACAGAATAATTTTCAAAAGATAAAATAATCATACTCCAACATGAAAATCTTTGCATCATAACAAAACCCTTTTCCATGATTGCTGAGTTGACAGTCTACCTATTGTGTGTAACTAATGGCCTTACTTATAAACATCTTTCAAAAGATAAACGATGCTTAGATTATTGCAGTCTCTTACCGTTGGATACTGAGAAACAGTGGGGCTAACTTTGAGCATTGATTAACTTTGACTAGCGTTCATAAGTAAGGGGGTCAATATGTACAGAAATATCAACCCACATTCGAAACGCTCATATATGCATTCACTATAGCCAGATTAAGGATGCCGTTGAACAAGCAGAGCAGCCATCGATTTGTCTTATGGCTGGTACTGGATCGAGCACATTTGGAATACAGTATCAGCTCTCATAATACGGTAGTTATTACATCTTATTATAACATCAGCGAGCTATGCAACGAGCTATGCTCAGAGTTTCTCTGAAGAATAGAATTCGCAACGAGACTATCCGACATAGAACTAAGGTTGTCGACATAGCATTGCTCAGAGAATTAGATAGATAGATAGATAGATGAATTCTTTATTGCACACAAAACCAATTAAAAACAAAAAAATTACAAAAACATAGAAATTAAATAGTAATGTAGGTACAATGGGCATGTCATATCGCTCAAAGCGATTTCTTCCAGACAACGAAGAATGTAAAGAATATAATTAAAAGAATTGAGCGGAGGAGCTTACAATACAAAAACTAATTACCTATATTAGATATACTACATCTTAAAAAATAATTAAATTATACATATACTATTAAACAAAATTTAGAAAATAGCCTATTATAATAGAATTGTACTTGGACAATTATAACTTCAAAGCCAAAATTATCAATAAAATATTATTTAGCTAAGCAGTTGATGTAAATTGATGAAGGTAAAAATCTTAGACACGTTTCTTAAAAGATTCCAATGAAGCAGCAAGTCTTAAAGATACCGGCAAGGTTTTCCAAAGCCGAACAGCCTGCACTGAAAATGAGTCTGTATAAAATGTGGTATTATGAGTTGGTATTTTTAGAGCAAGATTGTTTGTAGACCGAAGTGAATGAGGATTGGAGTTATAGAGAAACTCAAAACGTTCTTTGAGATACGGAGGGGAAGACGGATTAAATAAAATATTAAAAAGTAGAGACAGAATATGAGTATTCCAACGGAGGCGAATCGGAAGCCACTTGACTTAACGACTTTTGACTTAACGCGGAACTGGGAAACGTGGTCAAATGCGAAGTCCAAATATGTACCTTATCGCAAAATTTTGAAGGCGCTTCAGCTTATCAAGATGTTCCTCAGAGAGATCTAAATAGGATACGCCGGCATAGTCAAGGATAGGCAATAAAAGAGACTGCGCAAGCACAACTTTGGTTGGCGGTAGGTAAAAAATTACGGAGCCGCTTAAGAGACGCTGCTGACGCATAAATTTTACGGCTAACTGATTGTAGTTGAGGACACCAAGATAAGTGCTGACCAAAAATAACTCCCAAATTTTTAACAGGTTTATTGAAAGGTATGATAGCACCGCTAAAAACATTAGCAAGCTGAAGTGGCAGTGGGCTGGCCATATCTGCCGAAGAACCGATAACCGTTGGGTAAACGATTCTTGAGTAGAGACCGCGACTCGGCAAACGTAGTGTAGGACGCCCTCCGGCTAGTTGGAGTGACGATTTGCAAAAGGCTGCTGGTAGAAGCTGGATGCTACGAGCTCAGGACAGGGCGCAATGGCGATCAATAGGAGAGGCCTATGTCCAATAGTGGACTGCTATAGGCCGATGATGATGATGAGTAATAACATCAGAATGTTATGTTCTTAAAGTAATTATCGAAAATAATTGCCAAATAAATAAATGCACAACTTTGAAAAATAGTAACGTAGTTACTAACCTTTCGTAAATTCGACGATTACCGGATATAACCCAAGCTAATAATAACCATGCATCCGCATTGAGTGATTGCGGGTCACTACCGATGCAACTTAGGAAGGTACTAAAGACGGGTGGGGTGGCGGTGGTCGGACGAACTTATCGAAACACTAATATTGTGACGAATGGTTAGTGACATAGGGTTAAGAACGCACTGAAGAAGCAGGTCTCTAAAGGCAACTCTAAAACATAAATTATTTATTGCAACTCTACGGAGACAATTGATCGCAAGATCCCTTGAAAAAGTTCGTCTGTAAGGTTTGATCGGAACATTCCAATCATCCCCACTGAGATCGTCAAAATGATGGAGATCACATCAAATTTTTTCAATAATAAAGATAATTGGAATGAAAAAATATCTACGATAGGGATTTCATTACGTTCGTCAAATATCATCAAGAATTGGATTCATTTTAATATTCCCCAACTGTCTGAGGCATGTCTGAGCAGATGTGGAATACGATTAGACAGACATTCCCTCCTAATGTTTATTGTCACCGACGCCGTCAACGTCCCTCGGAGAAGCCTCGCACACAAGGCACAGAATAAATAAGTAGAGATGTCTCTTTGCGTTCCTTTTTCAATCGTCTTTTTACCTAAGCCTGTGTTATTTCTACTAAGATTCTTCTATTCCGTGCTTACGATTCTGGTTCTTAACAGGGTCAGTCAGTAGTTTATCAATAAAATTTGTTTACAGGAGTTACCAATGCCAGCGCCTTAAATATTTTTTGACCAAGAGATCTGAACATAAATTAATATTCTACTCAAAACAAGTCAGGTGACTGTTACAGTATCCACGACCTTGGGTGTAGCTGGCAAAACAAAGTTGCCATTGGCAATATAAATAATTCAATGGACGAACAAAGGGATGCCAGTGCCACCCTCAACGTGTTTCTGACATGTGAGAGCGAAATTAGTTTTTAGAAACGATTCTATTCTTTTAACTAAAAAAAAGTACCTACTGGTGAAATGCGTATTGCATTTACGTTACGTGCTTTTTACTCCTTTTCAATAAATAAATATAATTCCCGATTAATTTCGAAATCAGGTTTCATTATATCCACTAAGCAGTAAGCATCGGTGGTTCAGTGGTAGAATGCTCGCCTGTTTTTGTCCCATTCAATAGTTTCAACTGAATTTAGTTAATTTTTAACTTAATAAAAATCTCCATTGTTATTTTTACGACGACAGCGAAGCCATATTAGGCATCCCTTGATGAATTTGATCATAAGCACTTGCGGTCCAATGAGCAAGGAAGCAGGTGCTGAGCACTCACGCGGAAGTAATGCAATAGAGCCTTGCAGAGGCGGAAACAGCCGTTACATCCGATTATGTCCAATTCTGGTCGGTTTATTGCAGCCTGCAGCGCGCATCCAGAGTATTCGGTGCCGATCTGCACAGAGTTGACGGAACGTGGGAATTGATTATGTCAGTCTATATAGACAAGGAACACTGAGACTTCGTCTACGTGGCACTTTTTTATAAATGAATAAATTAAGATACGAACTCGATTTAAAATTATTCGTTTAAGTTCAGAACATAAAGTGGTATATGGTCCTCAATACAATAATCACATTCCTAGGTTTTGAAAACCTTAAAATTATTTAAAACTAAAGAATAGTTGGGTTGGGGCGCCATATAGTCTTAAATCAATGTTAATAGCTTGCCAGGCAACAAAAAGCATTACAGCAGAAAATACACAGTTCCACTGAAAAACCTGACGAAACCACCGTTACACACGCAACGTAAGCCGCCACTTCGACCCAACCTTTGGCCCAGCTTAGGGTAAAATAGGTAATGAGAAAGTAAGGTAAAACTTAGAGGATTTACGCTAGTATTTGTTCAGAGTTTTTATTGCTTGTGAAGTAAAGACGTTAAATAAACAAGGGTACCGCAGGGTGAGCTTAGAGGCTCACAACTTGCCAGAGTTAACCCCAATGACATTAGAAAAAATAATAATAGAAACAAGGAAGATTGCAGAATTTGAGATCTCATATTAAAAGACAAAAAAATCTTTTAATATGATATATGAGATGCAACAGCATAAACTTTTAGAATCAACGACGAAGATAAGCTCGTAGGCAGGCAATAGTAAAAAAAACTAGATAAACCAATTTATAAAAATACACAAATTGAGAAACATTATTTTGAGCATTTTTGCACGTTACCAAACCTGCACTGAAATAAAAAGTAATAAGTAGGTACCAAGGTACATAGCATTATCCATTTATTTTTGAACACCTGTAAAACTGCGGAATCCGGTTCAGTTGTCGACGCCAGGGGACGGCTATATTGGCTCAACAATTTTCCAACCAAATTAAGGAGCAAATGTTGAGAACAGCTGTTAACAACTTTAATGGAATCTTGAAAATTTTCAAGAACACCGGTAAAATCTTAAATTTAAAGTAACAATAACAGGGGATGATAATGAAGCAAAATTAATAAGTTTGAAACAACTATAATATTGAAACATTACATTTAAAGTTTGGAATTTGAAACCACGGGGGATTTAACATTTTCAGTTAATTTGAAGCATCCCTTCAAGCATCCAAGTGTTAAGTTATCGACTGAAGCTTATATATTTTCTATCTATCTTTATCTCGTCTGCCATCACGCCCACGCCGCGCGCCATGATATCATTATACTTAACCAAAAACAAACAAGCCCAATTCTGTCATGAACACTTTAATTTCAAACACCATAAACGAAAATAGACACCTCAGTAATAAGACGCCCACTAAGGCAAGGACTGACGTAAAAAAAGGCCGGAAAGTGGAAAGGTGATTTATCAGCGGACGTCATTTTGGCCGCAACGCGACTTGATCCAATATTTTCATAGCTAATGAAGTTATTTTGCCAAATTGGTGAAAATCAATAACATTTTTATCTTAAGGAAGCCGGCATATCCAGAAGATTCTAAAAAATTCAAGGCTTACTAAGATGCATCGAGAGCAAACTTAACTATTAAGATACCAGAAATATATTTATAAGTATATTAAATACAGTATAGGTACATAATGCATAATACTATGTTCGTAGACAAACTTGATTGAAATAAATTAAAACATAAAATCCTGCCTTGACTAAAATGATGCCATGTTCAGGCAATAAATTCATAATTCGGGTGACAGCGCGTTTCGGCGGCCATCTTTAATTTCAGATCGGAACAGGAACCGTGATGTAAGGTTTTACACCTTTAAATGATAGATGATAATAATTTTGATAATTTATTCTAAGTCACTCTTACGATACTTAATGATAATGATGATGATAAATTGATACAATGAGACACGCGCCGTTTATGGGAAGCTAACGTGAACTGAGTGATGAGCGCGCGCCTCGCGACGATGGCGTAAAGTGCTGACGCGAGTAAAATGCACGGTTACACCGTACATGCTCCCGACCGCGAGATGAGATGTTAGATTATGATACCTAAATGATAATGAGGTGAAATGATAATGAAACAAGATGATAGGACAATAGGTAGTTTGATTAACAAGGTGAAAAAACAATGTTTTTGTTATTAAATTTAAAATTAATCTTTTAAAAGTCTCTACCTAACCTACATTCTAGTGTCAGTGATATTGAAAATAGGCGACGACGCCTTGTCATGACGAACACTGTGCACTAATTCACTTTGCTTTGCTATTTCACTATACACTACTCTGTTACTATTGTTGATATTAACACTCGCACTAGCATCACTGCGCCGCAAGGTGGCGAGCGGAGCTGGAGGCTGCACCCTCTCGCCGCGCCCAGCGGCGGGCGTGGGCGCAGTCGTGGGCGTGGGCGGCGGCGCTGCGCGTCCCGACCGGCGCGCGCGCCGCCACACGTATGCTGCTCCCAATACGAGACCCGTAGCTATGACGAAGTATATGACCGTGTAATGGTGCACGTCATGATAGGATAAGCTATCATCTGCCGTAGAGCTCTTCTTTTTCATTTGATCTATCTGTTCTTTTATGTTTTCTAGATAGATCTTCTCTTCTATGGAATCGTTGTCAGATTTCCAGTTGCTAATTGGGACTGATATATTGATAACATGATTGATAGGCGCTATCACCGGTAGGTATAGATCAGGTTTCACCGTTAATTTTAATGATTGTCGCAGAGGTGAGTATATCGTGAAATCGTCTCCTTTGACTATGCAACCTTGGCTGAGACTTATAATGCCGGCCTTACTTAATTGCATTATTGATATTTGATCTTCACATATGACTCGTAATGTACATACGTTGCAGCAAAAATAAAAGTAGGTATTCTGTGAGTGTAGTTTTCGCCACTTATTTTTGCAGGGTGTTGATAATGTTTGGCAGTTATTTGTTCCTGCTTCATTGATACACAGGCTACTGTCTGATTTGATTTTATATACGGGACCTGGAATATTACACAGGTACGTAGTTTGGTCTGAGTTGATACATGATTTAATATCTCGTATAGGCACGTAAGTATCTTTCTGGATGTTTATTGCTAAATTTTTTGATACTGGAATGATGCTGATGGCAGTTTGTCCAACTTGATGGGGAATTGGGATTATTTGATAGGCTTCGAACTTTTCCCTGCTGACGAGGGGAACCTTAATTTCGAAAATAAGATAAGTTTTGGTCATTCGCGTTCTTACTTGCAATAGATGATAAATATTCCACAAGTCTGTCTGTATATTGTTGATGGGTAAAGACAGATCTCGTTGTAGTTGACCTGAGATGATGTTCAGCTGCTGTTGAAGTTGTTCCGGAGTCAGTAGATGTATGTTGAATTTCCCACTATACACGTTGGTGATGATGTCCAAAAGCGATTCTTGTATTTGCGCAAGTTTCGTTAACATGTTGTTTGCGACGATGGCTGATAAAATAAATTCGTTCGCAAGTTCAAGTTGTTGTAGTTCTGTGTTTATTAGATTAGTAGCATTTTCCAACTTCTGCAGGTGTGTGGTGAACAGATTGTGTTGTTTGCTCATTGATTTTTCCATTCTTTTGATTAAATTGTACTCCGATTCAATGACAGATGTTTGATTTTTCCATAACAACGCTAAGTGTTTGCTATTTTTATGAATAAGATTGATATCTTTCGCATATTGTTGTGCAAATTCGTCGTCGAGTACTCCAAACAGCTGGTGTGCTATGTAACCTACACCGTTGATAAGCCCTCGCCGCTTGCGATGAATGTCGCGTGCCGAGAACTGCTGATTCAGTAACTTTTGATCGTAGTAGTGTAGTTCTGAGAAGCCGAGTTTTAATTGAGTTATTATTATGTTACAATGCACTAGTGCATTGCCCCTTGTTTTCTCGCACGTGTTTAATACGTAGTGGAAGTATTTTTCCATGGCTACGAAACCTTCCCAATAGGGTTCCATGTCGTAATAGACTATGAAAAGATTAGCGTCATTGATGATAACTATATCGTTGATTTTGATATTAGGTTGTTGTTGTTTCCATTTGCTTCGTATAGAAAGCTGACTTAAATATTCAGAACGCCACCTTTTCCAGACGTCATTAAATATTTTTTGTGTAAGTTGCCACCTAGTGCGAAGATCTTTTTCTGTTTCTATAATAGTCAGAGTTGGTCCACATGACAGAAAATGTGCTGGTGTGAGGCAGTCAAGTTCGTCGGGGTCTTCTGATAAAGCGCAAAGTGGCCTGCTGTTTAAGCACGCTTCTAGCTGGGACAAGATGGTTGAGAACTCTTCAAAAGTAAGCTTTTGTTCTCCGATCACTCTCTTCATATGATATTTAAGGCTTTTTACAGAGCTTTCCCACAAACCCCCGGCGCTAGGATACGATGGAGCATTAAAATGCCATTGTATCTCCATGCTTGATAATTCATTGATAAATGTTTGTTCTGATAAAATCTGCTTGATATTGATAAATTCTTTTTGTATGATATTATTGGCTCCAATGAAGTTCGTACCGTTGTCACTATATATGTGACCGGGTGCTCCACGTCTTGCTGCCATCCTGCGCAGCGCCGCCAAAAAAGCCGCTGCGGTCAGATCTGATACTAGTTCTAAATGCACAGCCTTTGTCACCATGCAGACAAAGACCGCGACATAGCCTTTGGTTGTTTTGGCACCTCTTCCCTTGTTGTACTTTACGTCGACATATCCTGTAAAATCGACACCGACATGATAGAATGGGCGTGATGGGTTTATTCTTGGAGCGGGCAGATCAGCCATGATTTGATGTTGTTTGTAGGGATCGTTTCGCCTACATTTTACACAACCGCGTAGTGTCTTCTTGACAGTACGATTGCCACCCAAAATCCAGTAATTTTGCCTCAGATGTGATGTAGTCAGGCGGGCCCCACCGTGGAATGTTTGTTGATGTGCTTGATCTATTAACAACGCAGTAAGCCGGTTATTGTTTGGTACAATTAAGGGATGTTTTCTATTGTAGCTGATATTAGCATTTCGCAGTCTTCCCCCAATTCGTAACAATCCTGCCTGATCCAAAAACGGAGAAAAATTAAGAAGCTGACTCTTTTTTGATATTTGCTTGTTTGATTTCAAGTCCGCTATTTCCTCTGGGAACTCAGATTCCTGAATGAATTTGATTATTTTGTCATGCGCTGCTCTCAATTCTGATATAGATAGGTACGATGAGGTAGCTTTACGGCGATGAGTCATTCGTAGTATCCACGCCAACACGCGCACTACTCGCGTAAAACTGCTGTATTTGCTCAACAGTTCTTGAATGATATTAGTACTTGTTGTACTATGTATGATTGTTACGTTATATTGTGTTGTTTTAATCTCTTCGTTAGTGATATATATGGGTCTTTCATCTTCTTTTTGGGTGTCAAACGAAGATAGCCATGTCGGACCATTCCACCACAAAGAGAGCTCCGATAGTTTCATGGCTGATATTCCTCTACTAGCGCAATCAGCTGGGTTGTCAGCTGACTTGACATAGCGCCAGTTTTCTGCTGGAACGACTTTGACTATTTGCCTGACTCGGTTCGCTACATACGGTTTCCACTTGTTCGCGTCCCCATTGAGCCAGCCTAGTACAGCCGTAGAATCAGTCCAGCAATGTACTTCGATTTCGTATTGCGGTAGACATTTTTGTACCTTGATAAGTAGCTTTGATAAAAGCTGTGCTGCACACAATTCTAATCTTGGTAGTGATATGTTTTTATTTTCAGCTACTATTTTTGCTTTTCCAGTGACCAACATGATATTATTTTCGTTTATGATTTTACAATAAATTACACAGGAAATAGCTTTTTGGGAGGCATCGGAAAATCCGAGCAACTCAATGTCTTTGTTTTTGTTTGTTTTTAACCATCTAGGTACTTTTACGTTGTTGATATTGATAAGATCTTTCCTGATATTTTCCCATTCATTCTTGATTTCTACAGAAACTTCTTCATCCCATTGTGTATTATTCAACCACACTTGTTGAAACAATAGTTTTAGTTTTGTAGTAACAGGTGAGAGCCAACCTAGGGGGTCAAATATTTTGGAGATGTTAGAGAGTAACGTTCTTTTGGTCAGTTTTGATTGCATATTCTCCTCGTCGACTTTTAATTTGAATGTAAATTGATCTTCCAGGGGATGCCACATCAATCCTAAGGTCTTCGTACTCTCCGGTAATCTGAATTGATAGGTATTTTGATGGTCTAGATTTCGTTCGGAATGATTTAATATTTCAGGTTGATTTGAGGCCCACTTACGTAAGTTGAACCCCCCTGATTTTAATAACTGAATCAAGTCTGCCTTCAGTTGTTTAGTAGCCTCTATGGTCTGATCTCCAGTTAGAAGATCATCCATATAAAAATCTTCTTCCAGTGCTAGCGCTGCTCTGCTACTAGATTGATAGTGATGACCCTCGATTTTGGCTAAATGTTTCAATGTCTTCATAGCCAAAAAAGGTGCGGCTGTTGTGCCATACGTGACTGTTAACAACATGTACTCACACCACTTCTGTTGATCATTTTCATCTTTCCATATGATTTTCTGATAGATTTGATCATTTGGATTTAACATAATTTGTCGAAACATTTTCTCTATGTCAGCTATGATGACAAACTCATGTTGGCGCCACTTTAATATCAACTCGAATAGACCTTGTTGGAGGTTTGGGCCATGGCATGTTAAATCGTTGAGGCTGTTTCCCGTAGATGTCTTCGAAGAGGCATTGAAGACAACTCTTAGGGCTGTTGTAGTAGAATCTGTACGTACTACTGGGTGATGAGGTAGATAGCAGCCATGAGGTACAATTTCATCACACCGACGCATGTGACCCAGGTCTATATATTCTTTGATAAATGATTTGTACTCCTGCGCTAATATCGGCTGTTTAACAAATCGTTTTTGAAGTTGCCGAAATTGAGCTACAGCAGCTGGTTTTGATTCTCCCAACTTCTCTGATAAATCTGATTTAAATGGTAGTCGCACTAGGAAGCGACCATTCTCCATTCTCTCTGTTGTTGCTTCATAATATTCCAAGCACTTCTGTTCTTCTTCTGATAAGCTCTGCTCTTCCGTGATACTTTCCATTGTCCAAAATCTTTGCAAATCTTCCGTGTTATTGATAATAACGTTACACTGAAAGCTTTTGTGTACGTTTCCACTAAGAATCCATCCAAATCTAGTTTCCTGAGCGACGGGGTGGTTATCCATCTTAATAATTCCACTCTGTATAATCTCCGCGTATACTTCCGCTCCAAAGAGTATGTCAATTGGGCTACTGATATTATATGTATCGTCTGCAAATGATAAGTGTTTCAAATATGACCATGCTGGTCGCGCGAATGATTGATTTGGCAGATTGTTGATTAGTGATTTCATTATAAAAACTTCAGCTTGAAGTTCATAGTCATTGTGCATAGATACACAATTGATATTCATTATACCTTTACAGTTGTTATTTTTAGTGCCAACTCCGGTTATCACCCCTTTACATTGATAACGAGGCAACCCTAAAATTTGAGCCGTATTTTCGGTTATAATCGATGTTTGAGATCCTTGATCTATCAGCGCTCGAAGTGTTACATAAGTTCCATCCGCTTTTTGCACATAAATTTTTGCCGTTGCTAATAAAACTTCCTTGTTATCGTTATTTGCTGCGTAATTGTTGCTAGCTCGCTGTTGTTGAGTCGGAACGCTTTGTGCTAGGGCCGGGTTACTGTTCTTTGAAGTCGAAACCTGCGGTGTTGATTTTGATTTATAATAAACATTATGGAGAATCGTATTATGATTATCGTTACATTCCCGGCAACGTTTCTCAGAAATGCATGTTTTTCCATAATGAGGATAGAGACAGTTCTTGCAAATATCCAATTTCGTAATTGTATTCCGCTTTGACTCTGCCGACAGTTCTAGAAATTTATTGCAGTGAAATAACCCGTGACTTTGCTTGCAAAATGGGCAGCTCGTAGCATGCATGTTGGTATGATATGCTCGTGGCGTTGATAAGTTTGGTTTTTGATAATTTTGATATTTTTTGATAAAGTTTGGTGCTTCTTGGCGTTGTTGCTGATTAGCTTTGGAAGTTTCCGTCTTACGTCTGGAAGTCTCCAAAGACGTAAATTTTGTCTCAAGATAAGCCAAAAAATCCGCGAGGATGGGCAGCTCCCTCGGGTTCTTCACATCTAAGACGTAATCATTGTGCGTGTCGGCGTCCAATTTTTGTGACAGAATGTGAACCAGAAGGGGGTCCCATGTTGATACATCCACACCCAAATTTTTTATAGCATTTAAGCATTCATTTGTAGTGTCGTGGATCTTTTTCAGCTGGGCGACTGACTGCTGTTGCATGATCGGAAGGTTCATGATGAGATTGATATGCGAAGTGAAAATCATTTTTTTGTGATTGAATCTGTTATTCAAAAGATCCCAACACACCTGATAGTTTTCCGAAGTGATATGAAGATGCTGAATGAGTTTTTCGGCCTCTCCTTTGACCTTACTCTTCAAATACTGCATCTTCTGCGCGTTTGATATTGCTGGGTTTTTGTGAATACTTTCCGTAAAAAGATCCTTGAAACTCACCCACTGATGGTAACTGCCTCCAAAACATGGAAGATCTATTTTTGGTGTAGATTGATCTCGATGCACCATAGAACTCATTTTGATATTGATCTGCCTCTTGATATTTTGGTATTCTAGTTCATACTTACAAAATGCCTGTTCATACTCATGATTATTTCCGTTCAACTCAATGTCTAGGTCCCAATGGAGAGAATCGATCGCAGACCAACGCGATTCGATTGCCTTCAAGGCATCCTGGAACTCCCATTTGTCAGACATACCTTCCAGATTGATGTTTCCAACTGTTCGAGAAAAGGCTTTGAAGTTGGTTGCCTGTTTCCGTAGCATTTCATCAGACTTACTGTTAGTTCCACGTTGTTGATATGATGTTGGCGGAAAATACCCTGTACTACCACTAGGCTGTGGAGTTGTATTTCCAGATGTAGAAGGCACCTTCCCCGCAGTACCTAAAGGAGTTGCTGGACGCAGAAGAAAGCGCTCTTTTTCTTCCGTCCCATCTGATAAGTACCTACTTATATGTGTTCTGATTTCTTCATAATATGTTAATGATTTTTGAAAAAAATTCGACGTAAAATATTCGTGAGACTTGTCCTCACATTCGTCGAGCTTGATATTATTGTTTTGGATTTCCAACCAATAGGTTTCCAGAGTACTCAGCCGTTTCTTCACGTTGAGCAAGGTTTTCCTTTCTGGACCGTCCTTTTTAAAGTTGACGAAGAGCGATTCCATCGCCCCCATCAGTTGATATTGCGTTTGGATAACGTCTTCCATCGTGGTCACCATGATGCTTGATGTCTGATATTTATCGATTTGATAACTCACCGAAGGCTGGTTACCTTACCAGCGGTCCCAAAGTGGCAATCCAATAATTAGGCAAACACACACTAATTTCACGAATGCACCACACGCGATTGGTCCCGCCTTCGGAGGCTCGAAGGACCATAAAGATGTAAGGTTTTACACCTTTAAATGATAGATGATAATAATTTTGATAATTTATTCTAAGTCACTCTTACGATACTTAATGATAATGATGATGATAAATTGATACAATGAGACACGCGCCGTTTATGGGAAGCTAACGTGAACTGAGTGATGAGCGCGCGCCTCGCGACGATGGCGTAAAGTGCTGACGCGAGTAAAATGCACGGTTACACCGTACACGTGATAATTAGTTACAGAGGCAGACAAACTAATTGGTCGGTCGTGATTCAGAAATACATTGTTTAATTGCTTTTGTGTAAATGTCTTGCTAACTCAAGTGGAATAAGAAACCACATAAAATTGTACAAGTTCTGGATTTTGCAGAACAGCAGAACAGTATACCTTAGGTTTTATTTATATAATTCAAGGAATTGGGTTTAATCTAAATTTTGTAGCCGCATGCGAAACATTATATATAAAACTGAGATTCTGCATAAAAACTTTGATATGTGATATGTGTATTGTCGTTGGTTTTCTAACAATATTTTTTTTTATCTAGCCTATTTCGTCCCACTGCTGGGCCAAGGCCGCCCCCAAACTCTTCCACACGTCCCTGTCTTTGGCGGTCTAGTATAATATAGTCTACCAGAATCTTGAATGCATTTGAGAACAAATAAATAAATAATAAAAATCCTATTCATACTAATCCTACTCATAAATGTGAATTTTTGTGAGGATGGCTGGATGACACGCAAAAACTACAGAACGGATTTTGATTAAAATTGGAATATAGGTACATATTTTGTAACCTAGATTAAAAATAGGCTACTTATTATCCAGGTGCCACGTGAGCGAAGCCGCAGGCAGAAGCTATCAATATTATACAGGAAAAAGTTTGTGAAATGGACTACAAGAATAAGATGTACGAGTATGTTTGTTCCTCCTCCACGCCAAAACTACTGAACAGATTAAGTTTGAATTTTTAGATACTTGGTTTTAGATCAGGCATAACATATAGGTTACTTTTTATCCTGGTATCAAAAAGCAAAGCCGCGGGCGGAAGCTTCTTTTATTACGAAACATATTTCCACATCCCAGAAGGAGCAAGTCCTTTTGCTTTCCTAACCATTGCATTTGACATGTTTGCAAGGAAGTTTTCCAATTTAACGATCAGGCTACCTGCTGGGCGAGTTTAATATTCTGTGGCTGGTTTCGCAACCAGACCGCGGGCATTCCAGTCTAGACATTTGATACGGGTATACCTCGACGAACGGCTACATAGATAATCACATCTGATAGTACAACTATCTGGTTGTAACTTTTAGCAAAATACTGCTGTCGAGATAAGCTTACAAGCTCCCACATCAGCATCATTAACACCACTGTTGGTTATAGACCTCGTCTTTATAACGCTCATACATTAAGCAAAATTAATTAGTCTACAGAGATTCCCTCTATCGTGAAATGGAAAAAATCAGCGATACATAGGAAATAGGTAACATATATTTCGCGATTTCCACAAGGGGAAATGTAAAGCATATAGCAGTTTTGTTTCGAAAAATCTCTGTAAAATTTTGAATTTTCAGGTTTAACCAGTCAGCGGCGAGTTGTACAGGGCGTAAATTGGAAAAGCAATTCACTAACTATGAGTTCATTCGTCCATTTGGTGCGACCAGTTGCTTTGAATAACCGTATAATTTTCCGGAGCTGTCTCAAAAGCGCTTTAGCCGGCGCTATTTTCCTGAAAGTTTTAAAAGAAATCTTGAAGATTTTATTAGAGCTCCGACGGGACAGATTCTTCAGTTGCAAATTGCAGTTTCTGATTCGGTCCTCAAAAGATTTTTAAAATTTATTATATATTTTGAAAATTATTGTTTATTATTTAAATGTAATCTAATATATTAAGATAAAAATACTCTTCTTACAGATCTATTTAGACTACAATTTAGTTATCTTAAAGGCCACCTAGCCTTTAAGCGGCCTTTTATTAAGCTGCCTGAAGGCTTTCAACATGGATTAACGGAGGATTAACATTTTTACATGTCTTCCGTCCGAGGCACGAAACCGCTCAGATCTAAACGGCACAGTCAAGCATTCAAGTAGAACCGGGCGGAGTATTGCTTTTAACCAAGATGATCGGCTAAGAACACCGAAGCGCGAAGAACGCGCCTCAAGTAGAAAGACGTGACCTAGGTATAATTATTGTCATGGACGGGGCCATTAACACTTGTAAACGAAACCGGTGCGGCCTGGAAACCAGGTTACCACCGCCCCGCGTCCAGACAATACGACAAACATATACACAAATATACTATAAAAATGAAATAATGCGACTTCGTTTGCATTTTTAACTTCAACACCCAATGCACCCCATAGTGGATTAATTTCAGGAAATATTTTCTTACGAACATTGTGATCCTAAGCAAGCAAAGAAACATAGGTACTTCAAAGTAAGTCTCTGACTAAGTGTGTCCGCCCACGACACACTACGCACACGTCCTACAAAAAGTCGGTCAGAAATAAAGTCGGCGGATCCCGACCGATCCGATTGTCGGTGAAAAATGGAACGTATGGAAATGTGGGACTTAACGCACACGACCTACTTTGTATGAGCTTCAGATAAGTATGACTTAAACGTAGGTATGAGGTTGCGGGTTCGATTCCCGCTGTGGGACATAGTGTTCAAGATGTTGAAGTGTTTGTGTTTTACTGTTAAAGTTTTAAAGTGTGAAAGTGTTGAAAGGTTGAAGATTAATATGTTATAGTGTTAAAGTGTTGAAATGTTGAAGTTTTAAAGTACTGAAATGTTTAAGTGGTTTTGGAATGTTGAAGTGTGAAAGTGTTGCAATATTGAAGTGTTGAAGTAATGAAATGTAAAAGTGTTGAAGTGTTAAAGTGTTGTGCTGTTGAAGCGTTAAATATATAAATAAAGGAGGAGCTTCTGAACAAGTTGGAGCGCCTTCAAAACTTGTGCATCCGATTTATTTTCGGTCTGCGCAAGTTCTATCACGTCTTTCACTTTCGAACCCAATTGAAATGGCTACCTATATGACGTCGTCGGAACCTTCACGTTCTGTCTTTTTTTTATTATATCCTTCACAACCCTCTCTCCCTCTCTCGTAAGGGGACCTCTGTGAGCGCTTTGATTTTCTTGTCCCTCGTGGTGTGCCTTGCAGATCAACAAAATCTCTATTCCTCAATATTCCATCTCATTCTTCTTGATGCTATGGTGAGTCATTCACCATTAAGGCAGTGAGATTATGAAACGCCCTCCCTCACCCTATCCGTGACAGGCCTTCTCTTAACATCTTTAAATCGAATTTGAAAGAGCATTATTTATCTCTATAATCTTAGTAGAACCATAATATTATTATAGTTTATGTAATGTAATTATTTATATGTTAAGAATATGTATGTATAATATATTATATATATATTATCACTACACTAATGTAATTATTTATATGTTAAGAATATGTATGTAGTGATTATATACATACATATCACTACATACATATTCTTAACATATAAATAATTACATTACATAAACTAAAATAAAGGAGGAGCTTCTGAACAAGTTGGAGCGTCTTCAAAACTTGTGCTTCCGATTTATTTTCGGTCTATACCCAAAGGTTTGCTGTAAGAAAACTCTTTCAGGGTTAAGCTCGCCTTTGTATATAGCATTTAAGTAAATTTATTCCTGTATTATGTTTCTGTGTACAATAAATAATTAAATAATTAAATAATAAACTTTATTTCCAATGAAAATTAAAGCGTTCAAATGTTGAAGTGTTGAAGTGTTCATGTGTTAAACTCTGTAAATCCAACCGGGTTGGTATACGCTCTGTCCATGACGTGCTCCTCCCTATGCCCTTCCTCGATAGCAACCAACAAAAAGTCAGACGTGTGCGTTGAGTCGGTCATAAAATCGGTGATAAAAGGTCGGTGGAAAATTGGTCCGATTATCGGTTCTACAAAAAATTCGTGGGCGGAAAGCCTAAGGCTGTGCGTTATTGCTTGTCAGACAGTTCAGGGAAACGAATGTATAACATACCTAACCTACCTACAACAAGACGGATGAAATATGATCTGCCCACACGTTCAGGTTATTGTTCGCATTCTTGCCTGTCAGACAAGCCAGACATACAGTTTATACAGCACTGGACATTATAGAAATAATGAGCAAAATAGTATGGCATAATAGATAACGACCATAAATTATTTTTATCAGTTTTTGACCTTTTTAGGTCTCAAGCAATGAGATTTCACCAAATAGTGAGTTTTGCACCCAAAAACCCATCTAACCTCGCTTGCAACTGCAGTAGTGATCTCTAGTTTATCAAATACTACATCGTAAATACATGTCAATTAAGGTTCTTTAAATTTACTTTGGAAAACCTAAGCGGTTTCACAAATTAATTCCTCACAGTTTATTCTTAAGTTTTGCCTCAAAAGTATTTATTTATAGAACAAAAACCAACACTTCTTTGAACAAACTAAGCCAAATAATCAGTACAAGTCCAAACTATTCAAGACAGAAACCGATATCAAATCAACGCAGCGATAAGACATACAACATAAATCTATCCTCAAATGGCAACCAAACCACTTTAATTAATAAAAGCAACACGAGAAAACAATACACATAACGTTTAATTTACGAGACGTTTTCGTGTTTCGTACGATTATTAATAATGTCGACGAAAAAGGCCGACCACGAACAAGTGAACAAACGAGGCGAAATACCATAGAGCTCAAGCAAACCTATACCCAATACACCATACAAACAACCACCGGAGGAATTCATAAAAGTTAGAGACAAAACATAGAATTTTTATAAGGAACGAAAGTAAGCCGTTGACCAAGCTGCGTTTGACTGGCAAAGGTTAATGCGTGAGACCATGGTTTACCTTATGGAAGAAATACAATGGCATTGTAGTGTTAATACGTTCGAGAATGCAGATGGTTTAGAGTTTTTATATGTATGCTTAAGAAGTAGACCTACTCACCTACCTGAAAAATTTAAAGGATATCAAAAGGGTAAAAGAAAAATATAATTTAGTATTATGATTTATATGACAATAGCGTTTCAGTGATAAAGAAATAAGTGATCGTGAGAATATCTTAATAAATGCTAACAAAGGCTGCGAAATAAACGTAAGCAATGATAAAGCGAAATTCTGTGAATCTAAGAGGTTAGACAAATAAATAAGAGAACCCAAATGAGATTCAGACGCGATAAAAATTCTCAAACAACAAAACGGAAAAAAGTCACCAAAAAGAAAACGACTTTGAAGATTCCTCATTTATTCTAGATCTCGTCTCAGCCAACTATAATTCGTAGGATTTTAAGCCATATGACGTGCGAAATAACGTTGAAAACGTGAATTATCCCGTGACGCAAACACTCAAGAACTTTTGTTGAAATACCGTCCAATTTGACGGAGAAAAAGTTCTCTCAACTTCAAGCGTCACGTCACGGAATATATTAGTAGTTAAAAACAAACTAAAAAGGCGGAGTCGTTTGTGAGGTACAATTGGAGTTTAATTAAACTGCTGTGCACCGTTAAAGCGGGTCACACATACTTTGATGGTAGCTGTAGACCTGTACAAGCGCAATAAATTGATTGGGTGCTGCCAGCTATTCCGTCATCCAATAAACAGACTATATTGAAATAAGCAAACACGATTACAAGACGAATCGACATTGTTGGAGATATTTAAAGCAACGACGAAATATCCGCGTAAACTTTATTTACATCGAATACATATACTTTAAAATTTTCAGAAGTTTACTTAATGAAGACTTCATAATTATTTTGTACAAGCATGTTCCCGACCTTTCCGAAACTCTGGCTCAGATTTTGAATATGATTCTTTCACTCGGAATCGTCAACATAATTATTTCGTGCAAATTGACGACATAATCGAAATAAGTTCGCAACTTCTTTAACATCATATAAATTAAGTTAGGTACATATCAAAGCAACGTGACAATTATAAAAGCACATCCGACAGGCCGTACGGTCGCTGCCAGGAACGGCAAAAACTTAATTAAGCAAGCCAAAGCGTAAAAGGAAACCGGGATGCAGGACGCAATGTTATAATTTAAATTTTTGACCATTCCGAAGGCAATCAAACTTGCCAGAGCCAGATTAAAAAGCTCTCTTTATTTGTTATCTTATTGGAGGTGGTCTTTTTTTATGGGGTTTTCTCGTTTTCCGCGAGGGAATTTATCGCCGAATGTGTACTAGCAGCCAAATGCCAATGTATTCGGGAAAAGGAAACCTTTTCGACGACAAATAAGATTTATCGCGCACACTCGTGCTGCATTTACAAGTGGGGTTCTGTCGCGTCGCGCACATTTATCAAAAAATCATTAGGTTGGAAGTCAAATAGACGGTTACTGTGCATTTTCGGCGGCATGTGCCAATACTCGAATTGAAAACGACACTTGTACAGACGTGTCATGTCAGTGGTGGAGCTTTTAGACTAAAATGTTTTCGATTTACAAACTTTTATGACAAAAAGGTTATAGCGTTATATTCTATCTAGCTGTAAATGCTAGATGGAGGCACTCAGCTTTTAAATCATCAAGTTTCGATGAATATCGGTTGTCTTGGTGAATTCTTCATTTACAAACATAGGTAGACTGACATTTGATGGATAGGCAATCTATGCTATACGTCCCAAAATAGACGATCGTAAAAATTGCCCACCGAATCAAGCGATCTTTCTTCATCTTTCAAATTATTTGCAACAAAAAGCGGAGCCGTTACGCGGTGGTCCACAGATGACACAAAGGGCACGTCGAAATCGCTCTATTCGATTTGTGTCATTTTTTACGAGCCCCAAACCCTTCCATACTAAACCTCTGGTCAAGGATGGGGCCGTGTTATTTCGACCTCATCGGCGATTCTTGATGGGGCGTAAAAGTAGGCTAGCAGGGTGTCCGTCTGTCCAGCCAGCTGCTACAACCCCGCGCTATACAACAATTTTAGGATAAATGTAATAGTAAATGTTTGATTGTAGTGGAATACATAATTAATAATTCCATCGATGTATTGTTCCTTAAATCCTGAATATTTAAACCGATAAGTGATTCAAGGATCAATCAAACTATGACAATGAAGCCCGGAACGGAGCTCAATTTGCAATGTGGTTGATATGAAATTTGTACGTCAAAAGAACTGCTCTTTTTTTAGCATTTATCCCTGTAACCTAGTCTAGTTTAGTATGATACTGATATCGAAAATGAATATCTACCCGTTATATATCCATTCCCACCTGCTAATTGGGAGGCCGGTCGCTGACCTATTTAGGCTCAGCATGAAAGAACCGGTGGCACGACTAATGAACACCCTTCTATGTCGGAGTAGTACCAGTTGCCCAGGGATACAACACTGAACACAACGAATAGTTTGCAACATTATTACGAAAGGTTGTTGAACTAAAATCTAGGTAGGCTTCCGAACTGGCACATGACTATATGACTAAAAAGCCAAGACAAACATATATTTACGTGATTTCCAAAGCACGGAAGTGCTCGGATCTAAATACCACTAAACGGTCACCCATCCAAATAGTGACCGGGTGATCTTGTTTAGTTTAGTAACAAACCTAGGCAGTGAAGACGTGACCTAAAATCAAGAAACGATTATCTTTTAAATCGATTTTTAAGAAATGCTTAATCTTGTGTTGTTTTTAACTGAAATTAATTAAACATTCCATTATTGTGAATCTAATCCCGAATCGTTTACCCTCTTACTAATATTATAAATTTGAAAGTTTTCTGCCTAGGCTGCTGATGCATGGAGCGATCGAAGCGATTGCAAATCGCTTCGATTTCGATCGCGCGATTCGAAAGAAAATTTATAGTAAAAGTATCTATGTAGTATATCAGTCATGTGGTTCCCATAATACAAGGTCCGCTTAGTTTGGGGCTACATGTTGCTGTTTGATAGTTCCAGCATTATAATAATTATTATTATAAATTTAAAATATCTACGATAGACGTTGAAAAGCCAATGAAGTTCCTACAAATCAAATTAGAGCTCCAACTATCGTCTTGCCTTCACCAAAATCAGGTCAGGTAAAGAATCACCTAACATTTTGTTGTCCGACTAGTAACCACATCGATTTATCGGCACAGCCCGTGGGAAACAGTTAATTACACGCCGTGGGCACCCGTGTCGGTAAACAATAACATACGATACATAGGTAGGTGGTGGAGCACTGTTGCTTGAGCTGTGCAGAGACCGTTACATCATCCGACATGTTGAATCACACAAAGAAGATAGTCAATCTTACAAATCTGACTAACTTGACTGACAATCAACGCACAGTCTAAACAGTAAGTTCTAGATACTTTGGAAAATTTGGAATTATGTAGTTTGTAAATGTATACTAAGAAAGGATTTTCTAAAATTTTGGCCCTGTAGGGGGCAGCAGGTAAAAACATCTGTGGTCGAAGACGCGGGGCGCCCACTATTCTAATATATCGATTATATTGAGTTTTGACCCTGTTAGTTTGGTATTGAAATAAAAAAACTCAACATACACGTTTTTACCTCAAACTAGGATCTCGTGCCATAGTTATCAGAAACTTTGAACCCGTAGTAACATCTAACCCGCAACAAATGCGTGCCGGTTATGCAATGTTTGCATAACCGGCACGCAGCATTAATCGAACCTGTAAATCTCTCGAATTTAAGGCTGCATAATTAATTATCCACCGTGCTATAGACGTCACTATTGATGCTCTAACCACGTGTTAACCTGTGCAAGGTATCGGTTCAATCTGCGTGTTATTCTGTGGTAGGTAGGTGAGCTGTAAGTAGGTCACGCTATCCACGCTTCTTCAATCTCCCAGTTGATCAATAGACCGGTGGCGACGGAAAAGGTGATGGTGGCTGGTTCACACGAGTGCCACACTTTCCTTCTTAACAAATGTACTGGATAGACCTAGAACCAGACTACGGGCTCCGCTGTTTGGGATGGTTGGCCACGTTCTTTATTGGCAGACAGACTGTATGATGATCGCAGTTATTGGTAGGTAAATGAGTAAATATCTCTTTGGGGAGCGGTCTACTCCTTACAGTGGACTTTTTAGACTGAAGGTGTATTACAGACTATGACTTAGTGAATTTAAACTCTGTTTATATTGCCCACAATTTAAGGATGACTTAAAGGCTTATTACACCACGCGGTATTCAGTCTGTCTTAGTAAGACTCTCGTACACTTAGCGTAGTGTAATAAGTGTAAGTCACTAAGTCCGTCATAGAAAATCTAATTAGTCAGTAAGACAGTCTTACTAAGACAGACTGAATACCACGTGGTGAAATAAACCTTTTAGCCAGGTCATCAAATAAACACGAGACGCATGCATGCTTCATAAAAATGAGTTTAAAATCATTTCCCGCAATAAAAGCTGCGATGGGTTTGCAGCCTGACACTTGGAACGCTGACAAAAAGAGGACATGTGCCGAATGTTTAGACTTGCCTCTGATTACCTTCTACAAGATAACCAGATAGATTTAAGTACGAACAGACTTATAGATTGAGCATATTGAAAATATTTATTGTTAGCTTTTGAGCACTCACGAGTCACGACATCTCGTACGTTGTATAGCTCGTACACGGAGTCCCTAAACACATCTTCAAAATTAGCTTGAGACACTCGGGTAATTTTAGAAATTCGTCATCATCATTATGAACCGTTACTGGGAACAGGCCTTCTTTTGATTATACCTCGAAATATAATTTATTTTTAGGAAAATCTCAAACTTATAGTTAAACAGCGTTGGAGAATCAGAATAATCTTTTTGACACTAAACTATATTTAATTTGATTTGGTTTAATGACTATTTTCCACCCGCGGCTTCGTTTTCATAAAAAGAGGAAGAAGAAGAATCATATGACAACTCTTTATAGTTAGGATGAGGAAAAGTGGTGAACTAGCTATTTTGTGAGCCTATAAGAAGCCGAACTGAAAGTAATACTGGGTAAATCACGTAATCAGCGATTCCCCGTATTGTGTTTTACAAAAGTAATTGTGTTGGCACGATGAGCGTCGGTCGTGTATGTTGAATTGTAGATACTGTTATGATAACGCAATGGTGTTTTCTTAAGATACCCTATCTCCTAACAAGAAGATTAGATGGCTTCACGTAACGTATATGATCCCATTATAAAAGACAATATTTAATTAAAGAGTTTACGTCAGTACTTACTCATCAAAGAAAATGGTCGGAAATCTCAAGACTGTAGCCATACTTACTCCCTTAATTATTTTGATTTCTATCATAATGAATATCATTTCTTTGATTTCTATTTTCATCAGCCAATTACGACCCACTGCTGGGCATAATCCTTTCTTGCTCAATGCTGCTTCAGAACACAAATAGGCATGTTTTGACTTCCAGATATGAAATGTTTTAGGCTCTCAATCGAATTCCTAACTACCCATACACTCCTCACCATTTACATCGGTGCTATGTCACCTTTCATCTGTCTCGGTAGCCACATTCAGCACGTGTTCCTATTCTAATTCATCACAAAGCCGCACCGTGAACCTGTCAGAACTTACAGACCGTGAAGTTAAATCAGCGTGGCTGTTTATTAATAACGAGCTGACCCCCCCCCCACCCCTCCAGCAACTACATTTCCATATAGGTTTGACGGCCTCTGTGGCGCAGTGGGCGAAGGTCCGCCTGAGACGCAGAAGGTTGCGGGTTCGATTCCCGCTGTGGGACAAATGTTTGCATGTTCTGTAGATATTTGTCTCGGGTCTGGGTGTTTTCTATGTATGATATGTATGTATTTACAATAAAAAAAATATATGTGTATTATATCAATCATGTGGTTCCCATAATAAAAGCTCTGCTTAGTTTGGGGCTACGTGATGCTGTGTGATTACGTCCCACATTATTTATTTTATTTATTTATTTATAGGTACTTCATTATCATCATCATCAGCCTATAACAGTCCAAAGCTGGACATAGGCCTTCCCTAATGAGCGCTCTGACCTCAGCTCGACGCATCCAGCTTCTACCAACAGCCTTTCGCAGTTCCGTCACTCCACCTGGTCGGTGGGCGTCCTACTTGCTTTGCGTACTTAATTAATATTAAATATAGATATTTATAATACATACATAATTATATAACTTTTTAAGACTGGTTAAGTCGTTTTTGAGTTTATCCATTACAAACAAACACAAAAAAACAATAATTTAAAATAAAAAAAACCGACTTCAAAAACATTTATTGAAAAAACTGTAAAACTAAAAAGATAAAAATAATTGCTTATTTTTAGTTCATCCACCTTTTTTCTAAAAAATTAATCCCTTACGATCTTTGCGTTTACCACATAGGTAGATCTAGATACCTACCTGTTAGTTTTGGAGTCGGAGTCGGAGAGGAGTAGGTGTTTATAAGTGATGACGACACATTAGACCCATCGCATGTTTGTTAAACCTGAGATTGTTGGTGTTCAAATCCCTTTCACGCTTTTTGAAACCGAATGTTCGTCAAACTGACACACTGTCGCAGAGAAGAAAACGTAGAAGCTTTGTAGTAAGTAATAAGTAGGTACTCCAGAAGTAAATGTAATGCTTTGGATGTAAATCTGTGTCGTGTATAGAATAAAGCAAATTGAATAAAGCTGATGAACACTCTTAGCTATAATGTAGGCCGGCGAATCGGCGATGAATAAGCAACGAATTTAATTTCGGCAAAATGCTAATTTCAAAACAGTAATCTGCCAGAAAACGAGCAAAGACGATAAAACGATGAGTCAAAACACCAAATGATCTCGAGACCTAGATCTTGCACCGGCCTTTCACCAGATTAAACCTGGCCGATAATAGGTCATTGCACTCGGGATACTGATAACGTTGACTTCCTGTCCTAGTAATTGCTTTTTGTTTATGTTAATCGGTTTCATGGCAGCAATTAATCTTAATGCTTCTAAAAACGAGTAGGTAAATCCATTACCTACAACACATATGAAGGCTGTCGTGGATTTGAGATATTATAGGTACACCATGGTACCACAATATCCAGATCACGCAGACATTTGTCCCGCAGCAGAAATCGAACTCGCAACCCCTTGCGTCTCAGCTCAACCCCGGCTCGCCAATTGCGCAAACGAGGTCGTATATTATTCAGTTAAGGCTACTTTCATGCTCCTTATTGGAATTCGCAAGCAGAATTCACTCCGAGAATAGTGTAGCGTTTCGCAATATAACATCACACCATATTTGGCGCAGTCGTCGCGTCGGCGAGCATCCAATCTCGGTTAAGAGCCTACACAGGAACCTTTCAAATCTTCCCGCTTACCCTATTTTTTACAACCTGTATTGCAAAGCAGGTGCGCGGTTTTTACGTCGTAAACATCTGCCAACTTTGAATCTTCAAAGACACTAGCCGGATGGCCATTTTTTTAGGGTTTCGTATAAGACTAACTTTGTAGAAAAAACCCTTTTGTTTCTGTCTTTCTATGTTTATTTCCTTTTTTTTTTTAAAGTTTTTCTGTAATACTGAAAACCTAAAATCTTCCTCGATGTATGAAGATTGGTTATAATAGTAAGTATCAAATTGATAAAAAGTCCCTTAGATCCTATATCTTTGAATTAATTGTGTTCTTCTGCTTTTGATACACCATCATTTCCCTGCCCTTATCCCACTCTAGGTGGGATCGGCATAACATGTTTTCTTTCTCCATTCATTCCTATCGGCTGTCAATTCTGTACCCACTTCTTTCACTCTCATATCCTCTTTTACACAATCCAGTTACATTCATACTTATCACTCTTTTAGTCACATGGTTTCCATGCCTCCTCATCACATGCCCATATCACGCTAGTCTTCCACTCCTCAAGCTTCCCCTGATATACTCGTTCCTTATTTTATCCATCCTTGTCACATCCATCTTAACATTCGCATCTCAGTAGCATGAACTCTTCTTTCGTCCAGTCTTTTTTTATTGCCCAACACTCTGATCCATACAATGCTACAGGTCTGATAACTGTCTTGTAGATTTTCCCCTTAAGTTTATGAGGCATTCGAGGGTCGCAAGTTGTTCCTGAGACCTGTCGCCATTTCATCCATTCCGCATTCATTCTATTTTTCACGTCCCGGTCAATATTGCCGTCATTTTGGAAGAGCGAACCAAGGTACTTAAAATCTGCTTTTGATACACCAATTAGGCAAAATAGTATTGTTAACCTTACCTTATCTACCATATTTCTAATGGGGTTGAATTCTTTTAGCATTTGACAAAATAAGGTAGGGAAACTTCAAAGCGTATCATAATTTTTTGGAAAGTGTGGCAAGGCGTGGTTAATCTTTGTAGTTTAGTGGGCGTGCGTGGGCGCCGATTGCCAGATTTATAGCAGGGCCTCCTGTTTGTTACTGCTGTCTGTTAGATCCATTTCATAATGTTTCGAAACCATCTTTAGTGGTTTTGCAGTTTAATCCAGAGGCTATTGAACTTAATAAATTGGTGTTTTAGTCAAAGCCATAGCTTAGTCAAGGTGTTATCATTATTTTTATGTTTTTTTTATCCTCAGACTAAAATGAGCAACGTTTATGGTAAAAAACTCATTCAGTACCTTACTCTAAAAGTAGTAAGGTATTTACTGAATGCGTTTTTTTCTGCTTTTTGGGAGGATTCAAATTTAACTGAGTTATAAAAATGTTTGATAAAATGTTATAAAATGATTTGCAAATAATTATGAAAAATGAGAAAAAAAATGTGCCAGTAGATGTTTTTCTATCCTATTTTTCATCGAAAACAAGAGTAGCTAGAACAATAATTTTAAAGGACTGTATTGTGTAGTATTAAATTTCTTATTAGCACCTATATACTTCATACTGGATACATGTAATGCCCAATGATCGAATAGATTGCAATGTGTAGTTGTATGCTTTAGATTTTGGTATTTGTTTTAGTTGGCAGAAGAGCAGACGTGTCACCTAAAGGAAAGTGGTTCTCGGCGCTCATGTATTGCAACACCAGAGGTGATACTAAGGGCGTGTTCAAAAAAATGCCGTCGTGAGTCGTAAAGATAAATAAATGAAAAAAATAAGGCTCAACTTTCCTATTAGTGAGCTAGGCGCCTGTTAGAAAATAGTTTTTGAGATATTAATTTTTGAAAATTCCAATTTCAAACTAGAAGTAATTGAGAAAATCCCTCAATTTTTGCTTGTCCAAACATTGAAATTAGGGTTTTTTTGGTAATCTGACAATAACAATGACATCTATCGTTATTCGATATTCTATTTTATTCTATATTATAATAAATGCGGAGCCAGAAGCCAGAAAGCACGTATGAGATCCTGAGTGGAGCTAGCCTTTGAGGACGAGTAGAGCGAAGGACGAGTGGACGAAGCGACACTCGGGGGCGACCTCGCGAGAGTTCCGGCGAGAGCCCATACTAAGAGTCAAATATCCATTTTTATGATCTGACACAGATATGCAGTAGGTTATTAGGTTTTTTAGAGTGGTAGGTATAGGTCATAGGTTGCCCCACCCTAGTACTCCCACATCCCGATCTTCCGATGATGAGTTTTGGCCTATATTTTTTAAAATTCCATACTTAATCTCAAACCTTTTTTTTCTTAAACAAAATTAGTTTTAAAGAAAAATTTCGTACTTCCCCATTTTTGGGGGAGGGTCCTCACCCCCCCTCCCATAGCTTATGTACACTACACATAAAGGAAAGTCCTTCTTCCATTCATTTGCTTTCCCGTGAGCTTTTATTGTGTCGTCTATGGTCAAGACAGACAAGCTATCGTCCTTATGTGAACAGGCTATAATTTCCTGCGTTAGATTCCTGCAAACTCTTGGACCAGCATACTGGCGCAAAGTTCCGCAAACGACGTCATTATCATGTTTGAACTGGTGTGCCCTTTGTAGCTCAGATTCGTGAACAATAGCGGGTTCATAATGTTACGTGCTGATTATTCTGTGAAGGCATGTAACGAGCGTAGTCTAGCATTGTTCTCTTATGTAACGAAACGTAATATGCTAAAATTATGAGCTTTATTCACAGGTTTTATTTTAAAAAATCGTTGGAGAGCAAGAGCGATGGTGGTGACGTGGCCGCGCGGTGTGTGCGTACATCTCTCGTGACTGAGCGAGTTCATTATCATCATCAACATAATCCGCCTAGCAGTCCACTGCGGCCTCCCTGAATGAGCGCATTTGCGCCCTGTACTCAGCTCAACGCATCCAGCTTCTACCAGCAGCCTTTCGCAGATCGTCAATCCATTATTGGTTGGAAAGTGCCCACGTGCACAAGGTTGACACGAAGCTAAATGCTTCCATGCGCTGCATTACTGGAAACACGCGCTGAACAGAGAAGCTGATAAGATACGGACACAGTGGCACTGTGCCTGTTCACGGCGATTTCACTTGCCCTCCACACCACAGACTGAAATCGAGACATCCTTCTTACGCTACCACCTTAAAAACTTCTAGGTAGCAGACAGTTGGAAAACCGAATATACTCGTGACTCGCGTGTCCATTGCCTTGACCCCACATCCAAATAAACAGATTTCTGCTTGCCTCGCGAATTATCGTGTCGCCTTAACCGGCTTCTAACAGGACACGGCCGATACAATAACTTTCGGAATAACACCCCTCTTTTTGCGTCGGTGGAGTGTGGAGCGGAGCTGGACAGACTCGGCGCTGTGCGAATGTGGTGTAGACAACCAGACAAATAGACAATGCAGCACATCACTCTACGCTGCCCTATCCATCGTACCCAGTACCCTGGACCGATCTAGTGGACCTACGTCCTAGAACAGTCTCTTGGGTTAAAAATCTAAATACCTATAAAATATTTTTTGATAATAGAGCAAAATTTTGTTAAGATTTAAGTTTTGATTATTTTTTACTTCTTTGGATTTTATTGTAAACGCCTATACGTCTTACGATTAAATAAATAACTCCATCATTCTACTGACCTACTTATTTAACAATAATTAGTTTCTTTAATGTAAAACTTTTTCAGATTTCATCACTCAAAGCGTTTTACACGCCTACTGATAGATGTCGGTTGTACTCAAACGTAAGGGAATCATATTCTGTACAGCTTTTCCCGCTAACCAGAAATGCTTTTGAAGCAGTTTAAGACGTTAATGTGAATTGACTGACACAACAGTGAGAATTAATTGTACAAACAACACCATAGGTACGCGTATTTATTCAAAACTGAGCGGCAAACCGAAGTAATAAAGTTGAAAGTAGTATTAGTAGTTGGAGTATTCACATTTGAGCACCAAAGATATTCCCATTTGAGCACCAATTAGTTATTGTGATATTAATAAATACATCTAATAATTAAAAGTTTGCTTAATAGTAAACTATGCATTTTTAAGAAATGATAACATTCTGCAATAAAACGGCTGATTTTTATCGATATGATTTATTATAATTATTATAAACCCCATCACTAGAAGGTGTACCAGACAGTAGGTGCTCAATGTGGAATAAAATAATATTCTTTTTTGTTCTCATTTGGGCACCACGTTAAAATGTTGATTGGTGCTCAAAAAACGAGTGCTCAAGATATAGGTGCTCAAAAGGGGATACTCCGTTAAAATTGATTTACATCTCTACAGCTCAGCTTCTTTCAAATGGTCGCGGTAAGCTAACGGATACGCATTTGAATGTCCATTGCCCTGAACGTGTCGAACCCGACGCGACTGCGACACGACTAAGGGGATACTCCGTTGAAATTGATTTACATCTCTACAGCTCAGCTTCTTTCAAATGGTCGCGGTAAGCTAACGGATACGCATTTGTATGTTCATTGCCTGGAACGTGTCGAACCCGACGCAACTGTGACACGACTATCGACTACGCGCGAGTCTTCATGAGCGAACCACGCTTCGATTATCATCCCAAAACAATCAATCATCATCATCCCTCAACATTAAGTTAAAGGAGAAATGTGAATCCTTATCTTTTTACACAGAATATGTCTGTCTGCAATTTGAAATTGAAATAAGATGTTTTGAATTGAATTTGCATTCAACTTTACTCGTAGTTTTATTCTATCAATCGAATGGAATTTGATTTCTATTTAACTTGGCTGGTCTTTAACGATTTGAAGACTTTATTGGCATAGTGGTTGTAAAGCTTGCCGATTTGTGTCATAGCCACAAATACACAACCAATTATACGTAGGAATAGCTTCTGCTCGCGGCTTCGCTCGCGTGGTACCGGGAAAAAAATAATCCAAAGTAGAATGCCGTCTGATGTATGGCGCTCGGTGCCAAGTCAAAAAAATATCCAATAAGTTTTTAGTTGATTCTATTGTCAAAATAATTAAAAATGAGGGTTATTGCCATAGAAACACTTTACATCAATATTTATTGCCATAGCAACGTGTATATCATTGGTTGTTGTAGTCTAATGGCGGCGTGCAACGGAAACCAAATCAACAAAATATTTTTTTACTTCATTATTAATCAAGTCGGTGTGTAAAACTAAAGAAAATGTTAATGTCATTTATAAAATATAATAAATTTTATGGGATATTTTCGGTTTTGACGCAATTGGTACGGGTTCTCGGCATTCTCCTTTCATCCAAATCCGTTCACCATCATCCGTCCACACTTATAGTATTAGTGTGATGATCTGCAAAGTCACACATGTAATACATCTACTCCGTCACAAGCTGAAGTATGCTCAGGCGTCATCGGCCGAATTCGGCTGATCGAAACAAACTTAAGTAAATAGAGAGTGTGTACACGCGCACAAATTTTCTTGCACAAATCAGACTTCCGACTTGACTGGTTTTTTTTATAATAACAAGCTATTAAGTCATATTCTCCTCCCATAGTATGTTGAATGAAGGCCTAAGTTTAAACAACATTCAGTTAGCTAAGCCCAGACAATGTATGTTATGATAACAAGACAAAGAATTTATAAATCAAACTTTATCAGATTCTAGGTATGAGTAGAATAGGCCAATTCTGCTCATTGAGTTAATACCTCCACATATATCGCACCCCTAGAACAACACGGAATTATGTCGAAAAATCTCAAAATCGACTTTATTGCATATTCGAATCCGATACATAAGCAGATAACGGTTTTTCAACGATTCTGAAAAAAGTAGTTTTTCGACAGAATTATGTCGAAAAATCTCAAAATCGACTTTATTGCATATTCGAATCCGATACATAAGCAAATAACGGTTTTTTCAACGATTCTGAAAAAAGTAGTCTTTCGACATAATTCCGTGTTGTTCTAGGGGTGCGATATTGTAAGGACCTAAACTATAATTCTTATTAGAATTTGTAGCAATGCTTCTATGCTTCCGAAGCTAAGGTTATGTTGGTCCAGCCCTTCTGTGACATTTTTACTTCAAATTTATTATATTATATATTGTTATGTGTGACCTACGACTGATCCTTAGCCCATTATTATACTTTAACTATTAATTTCACATGCATTCCATTATTTTATGATCATAGATCATGATCATGTTATATATAAACAAATAAAAAGATAGTAAGTTAGCCTAAAACAGTAAAATTCTTGTCTAATAAATATTTATCTACATAATGAAAGTTATTTAGTCACATGTTATGCTTTATATCTTATGCCTCAACCCATTGAAGAGGTAAAATCTTAAAAAGTAATCATCTTATGCGCTTAGTTGCATGGTATAGTTACACATGACTCTAGTACTTAGTATAGCTGATCTAAGCATGATAAAAGAAATGAGTATTGAATGAATCAACTGCAAAAACGACGCATACTTTATGGAACCACCACAGAATAGAACAACAGTCATTCCATGAGGCTGTTTGTGTGCGCGCTATGCACGAGAAGTGGTCAAGCCGGTCCCGACACCTACACCTTGGCCATCCAATAGGGCCGCATAAATTAACGCACGAGAAAACTTCGAAAGTTTACCAAACCAAGACGTATGAATCAGTTTTTGAAAAAAAATACACTGAAACTCAAACTTTTCTTCTTTCTTTTGCCTCTGTTCACGAAAACAGTGTATCGGTTTATAGTTTAATTATAATTTTACCAGTTTTATGGTTTTAGAATACATTTTAGAATTCTAGGACAAAAAAATAGCAAAATAAATAAATCAGCATGAAACCTTACCTTCATTGTCGTTGTTTGCCTCAGCGCTGTACACCGAAGCCACCAAAACTCCGAGGCACAGAACGCTCAGGAATCTCACAATCATTTTATCAGATTTTATTAAAACACTGGGTTCACAATATTATCGAAAATAACAATTTTTATACACTCGACATAGTCAAAACGATGGCACTCGCGCTGCTGAGCAGCGATCGGCGTTTCGCAAATGGCGGCGGATGACGGATTTGTTCATCGATTGCAAGGGCTGCGCGTTTCGTTCACGAAGAACGATTTGTTTACTAAAAACCTTGCCATATTCAAAACCGGATCAGAACGTCTGAAAACCGGAAACGGTCTCTATAAGTATGGTGATGATCGCATACGCACGGATGACATGCGGTTTTTGTCTAATTATTACTAGGTAGGTACGATTTAGATACCAACCATAAATTAATTTATATGTGTTGTATTTATATTTGTGACTTTGTTAGTAGGGTCAGTTGCACACCGAAATCCTTTGCAAACTTTGACATTTCATGGCCCCTCTTCAAATTCGCCGATTACTGATTACCCACCCACGAGCACGATCGTGTAGAGGGTCAAATCGCCTGTAGTCGCCGATCATCGTCTATGATCGCCAGCGATCCGTGAGTTTTTCGTCGGTTTTTCGGGCACGCATCAAAGGGAATCGCGTGCGATTGCGTGTGTGTTTCCACACAATCGCCGATCAATTGCACACGTGTGTTGGTCCAGTATGCCGTTAATTATTAAAATGATAACATATATAATTATTAAAGTGATAACATGACTGATGGGTGGGCAAATGAACAAACATTCAAAAAAAATTGTCTTACTTTGTTCTATTTCTACGTATAGTTAACAACTTTTCTGACATTTATTCGTTGGAGATAAGGACGCAAAGTAGATACGATCCTACCTACGTGCGTACCTACGCTTACGCAAAATGAATGAACAGCCACATCCCTTTAGTTTATCCTGCTACTCCATACTGCTAGGTTCCTACGTAGTATGTACGTACTTATGTAACTATCACACTAATATTATAAATGCGGAAGTTTGTGCGTGTGTGAGTTTGTTTGTGGTCGCTTCACTCCGTAACGGCTGAACGGATTTGGATGAAACGTGGAATAATACATATATAGTTTAAGATCTGGATTAAAACAAAGCCTACTTTTATCCCAATAACACGCGAGCGAAGCCGCGAGTGGAAGCTGGTATATAAACAAGTTGTGCAAACATAAGAATAATTGATTAACGGGTAGTAATCCAATATAATACCTCAATGAAAGATCTAGAAAAGTCACAATAAATAAACATTATTTAACAATAGTTTAGGTGGCCAGAAATAAAAATAAACATACTATCATAATAATTGAACATACTGGTCTCCGGTACAAACATTCACATTTAATTCTGACATACATTCAAATAATGATTTTATGCCAAAATTAAATAAATGATAGTTAATTGTCTCGACGTCCATATCCCACCGACGTAATCCTACCGACGACGATCAACGATTGCGGTTGAGCCGATTGTGTGGACAGTAGCACGATTCCGTGATCGCTGATCATCGCCGAAAGTGAAGAAGTGAAGAGGCGTCATCATCTGTCGAAATTTAAAGAACGTCAATTGGCAAACTGTTATAAAAAGAGGACCGGTGCTTACATTTCAGTGTGCAACTGAGTTGGTAAATGAGGCCTCTGGAACTATATATTGATCCGTAACAAAAATTCTATCTACCTCAGCCTGAAACGGACGGTACCTACTAAAGTCCCGTTAAGTAATGTTATTGAAAATAGGCTTAAAAGCGTATATTCACTTAATAATAGAAATAAAATTTGTTCATGAACACAAAGAAAACCAAACAAACATCACTGCTTTTTTTCCCCAGTATGGATATCTTCAAAATTACCCAGAACGCAAACCTACTGAGCTAGATGTTAGTCTGAGGCAAGTCCAAACATTACATTTTTTCGCCGCGTTTGCACGGGCATAATCATTAGTTGTGTGCGAGTACCTACCTAAATATTGTGTATAATTAGATGTAGCCATTTAATCTGACGCAATAAAAAGTATGTGTTAATCTAAGTTACCTGTAATCTATATTCATCCAAATCCGTTCAGCTGTTATGAAATTGAATGGGAACAAAAATCTTACATAGGTACTCACACATGCACAAACAGACTTTCGCATTAACAATATTAGTGTGACTTACAATAATATGAAACATAATTAATTTAATATATAATAGTGGACTAAACCTTAACTGTATATACACATTATGGTGACGGGTAATGATGTGAATGAAATTTTACAATTTAGCTTCACGAATACCGGAAATCGCCATCTATGCAGCAAGGCACGAACTAAATAGACAACGTATTGTATTCTGTAGTATTAAATAGATAATGTCTGCAACAACTATCGAGATCTATACTGTAGAAGTCCAGGGGGGCCATTCTCAAGCCAGAGACATTGACTTCTACTAGACTTAGGTAGAGTGATACGCCATTTTGTCTCTCGAAGCAGAAAAACCTTATTCTCGTGAAATTGCCCGTGTTTTGCCCGTGAATTGGCAGCAAACGTGGAAAAAAATGTCCGCACTAAATCTTGGTACAAATCTTGTAGGCATACTCCATATTGCGCTGCGCTACACTATTCACAGCGACATAATTTATTTGATGTTTTTGTATGTCAACGGCGTTCGGACGATTTTTGATAGTTTTCACTTGGGGGACTGTGACTTTATAGAGTACTATCTCGACGTTAATAATACAATTCACTGTGAATGACGCGAGCGAGGACGTCATTACGCCATTCCACCCACAAAATTTACCCTTTATATAAACTTACATAAACGTATAAAATCGTAAGCATAGTAGGGCTTATTTTGTACAGCGTTGCTTAAATTCATTGAATGCGAGCGTAAAGATCGAATTAATAAGATTACCTACCTTAATTTATTTATTTATTTATTTATTTAATAGGAACGCCAAGACCTTAAATATCAATACATTGTAAGGTTACACTGACAAAGTTTTAAGCTATTGCATAGCTTCTATCGAGGGCCTTGAGCGCGGGGACCGAATCCAGAAATTCTGTAACGAAAAAAAACCTCACGCTCCCCACTCCGACGGGCACGGAGGTGTGGCTTGAAGGCCGTGCATTGTCTAACGTCGTTTCTTTTCGGCAGTCTTCGACATGGTGTTTGTGTGCGTGCAACTAGACGTATTTTTATTTAATAAAAGAAAAAAAAATGTTTTCTTATCGGTCACCACGCTCAAAAAGTGTAACTTGAATTAATATCAAAGAAAAAGAAATACTGCATAAATAAAATAAAAAAAGACGTGTGGCACTCGGGGACTGCCGCGGTAAAGCTATTGCATAGCATTTTGTATCAACTTATGCAATTATAGTTATTTATTTATTTTATTTATGCAGTATTTATTTTTCTTTGATATTAGTTCAAGTTACACTTTTTGAGCGTGGTGACCGATAAGAAAACAATTTTTTTTCTTTTATTAAATAAAAATACGTCTAGTTGCACCGACACAAACACCGTGTCGAAGACTGCCGAAAAGAAACGACGTTAGACAATGCACGGCCTTCAAGCCACACCTCCGTGCCCGTCGGAGTGGGGAGCGTGAGGTTTTTTTTCGTTACGGAATTTCTGGATTCGGTCCCCGCGCTCAAGGCCCTCGATAGAAGCTATGCAATAGCTTTAAAAATAAAAAAATATGTTTCCAATATTATTAGATAATCTAATTGACAGACTAATTAGAATTATTAGTTTTCTACCCAGGCATCATCCCTATTATAATACAATAAATAAAAATAAATAATGCTGGACTATCACACAGCATCATTTAGCCCCAAATTAAGCAGAGCTTGGGGAACCAACCATATGATTGTTAAATTACATATATATATTTTTAAAATAACGACGCAAATAATATAAAATAGTCATATTTTACAGTACGCTTAGCTTTGCGCACAAAAACGGAGGCAAGGTTTGATATCCGGATACGGTTTTCATATAACGTCTTCGTAAATATTTTTACGAAATACGCATTTCTTTATTTTGTTCTAGCAACCCAGCAGTTGGGAAAGTTCAATTTCGCATGGCGGACGTGCAAGTGGAGTGGAGTATTATTTGTTGGTGATCATTTCGTTTTATTACTCGTTGTGATTCCCTATGGAAAGACTACTTCTGATGCTAATATTCCTCTGTGGCCGTGCTTTATTCATTCCCTAACATCAGATGATGTTAATGTGTTATTTATATTTGCATTTGTGAGAACTGCATAGTGTTTCGTTACAATGGGAAAATGTGATGAAACTAATGTGGAAGTTAATATGGGGGACTCCGCGTCCCCCATGAAGCCCGACAACTTCACATTCACACCGCCCCCGGAGGCCCCGGTGTTCGAGCCCACGGCGGAAGAGTTCCTGGACCCCCTGGCGTACATCAGCAAAATACGTCCTATCGCTGAGAAATCTGGGATTTGCAAGATAAAACCACCAGCCGTAAGTGCATTTCTTTGTTCGTAACATTGTGAATACCATTAGGCCTCGCTAGCTTCACCTTATACATGGTAAACAGTTGTATTAGAGTGTATTTCTAACCCTAAAACACGAGAATTACGTGTGATGCAACCATATTAGCTCGCCCTACTCACTGGTGCGTTATCAGAATTTTGTTTTCGTCTTTTATGATTTTGTATTACGTGTCAAAGTGCCGTAAAAGTGGTTTTGGGCCGTGTAATACCTTCCGTTTTCTCGAAAATGCAGTTGCATATTGTATCTAAAATTGGTTGCCATTTTGTGTCGTGCCCTCCTGCCTACGATAGTAAGATAAAAAAAGAATCACTGCCACTTTTTGTCATGGCTAACTGTAATCAGCACTCGGACTGCTCACTATTCACTGATTTCTTGCATAAACTCCAAATTTTGTACCATAAACTAAGATCATGACTGCATTTCCATGTAAGGTGTGGGATTTGTCCATTGTATGCACATTGGTTTATATATTATTATTCAAGACCTACTTACTTCCATCTGCCTTGGAAATACATAAACATTATTTTCCTCAACTAAGGTTTTTGTACAAAAAATACAGTAATAAATGTTTTTTTTTCTTTTTAATCAGAAATACTTATCATTTAAGCTTTACCATTGTATCTACATTATATTAATATTAAAATTAGAAATAAAGATATATGCTCTCCTTTCAACTAAAATCTAAAACCTAAAGCTTTAGGTTCATATTGTTAGCGAGTGGATTAGTGGCTTATTGCTGTTGGTTGAGTAAAAAGTGGATAATGCTGCTAATACTCTTCTGTAGCCCTTTGATCCACACTACCTTAATTTATTTACATTTTCAGTAAATTACTCAAAAATCTGATTTTTGCTTCGAAGGACTGATGTCTAGTCACATGAAAGGTAACCTAATGAAGGGTTTATGCACTTCAGTATATTGTCTGTAACCGAACCATCCCTGGGTTGAAATATACAAATTGCCATTTTTTTTATTAACCTCTCTCGTCCCACTGCTGGGCAAAGGTCTCCCCCATAAACTTCCAAACATCTCTATCCCTACATGCCCAGCGTGGGGATTATGGGCTAATCTCCTTTCTTTTAATGGAGAAGCCTTTGTTTGTGAACTGAATAAGCTGGTGGTCTTATTCTTATCCTTGAGAAGCCGTCTACTCAACCTTGAAATGGTGTTTAGGATACCGCAAAATATTTCTTCAGCGAAGGTCCTGTCTTCTATTCTTAATATGAACTAGTGACCAACTCTGGGGTTGGAGTTTTTAGGCTGCCCAAAGACCTCAGTCATGTCATAACATGACATGACATGACATGTGCCTTCCGAAGCATGGAAGCGCTCAGGTCTAAATGCTACTAAAGAGTCACCCATTCAAGTAGTGAACAGTGGCAGCTCAAGGTGTGTTGAGTATTCCTCAAGGAAAACTTTGAGGTGACAACACAACACGATATGAGGGTGGGAGATTTCTTATGCTCATGCAAGAACTGAACTCATCACAGATTTTTTGACAGTGATAAAGATTACTGCTACCTTCCTTCCTTTGTATGAGCTAGTGACCCACTCTGGTGTCGGAGTATTTAGTTTAACTACTCAGTGATTGGCTCCTGATCATGATCACAGAATGATGGATTCATAACCTCACCCATCCTCAGATTCTGAATCCATGATTATCTGAACTTGGTAATATAAATAAAGCATTGAGGCGATGATGATTTTGCTATGTGCGCTTGCTTTTCCCATCATTAGCGAATGCTGCTAACATTTGTCTATATAACCCTTAGGTTGCACACAAGCTGATCTTCACTTATCATTTTTAAAATATCATCATGTAGGTACCTCTATCCCACTCTAAGAGTGGATCTGAGGTTCAAGATTTACTCAGTTTGGCTTACATACATTTTGATAATTATATTGATAAACCAATAAAATTCAAAATCATGATAATTCTTCCTTACACATAAGTCTACATGTTAATGATTAAATGTCCTTTATAGCAGTTTATTTAAATGAAGTATATAATATATACGCAACATTTTACAGCATAGGAAAAGACCTAGAGGACAAAGTCCGATATGCTGGTCGGATCAGATCCACACCATATTTATTAGATCAAGGTGGCACAGAATTATCAAGGATCAAACAAGAAAGAAAACTGATTCATGGTTGCAGTCATGGCCCCTTAGAATTGAAAGAAACAACAAGGGAGAGGAAACTAGTTAGAGTCTGCACTATAAGTATCAGATACTAATAAACACACACTAGAACATAAAACAAATATCTATGTTCATCAACCACACAAATGTTTGTCCAGAGTGTGACTTGCAGCTCCACAGAGCTCATATAGCTCTGAGGCCAGTCAACCTAGAGAGCTACAGATTATGTAGATGTTACCCATAAATTATGGTTTTATAATACTACATAGAAGATGGAACAAGCACATGGCCCACCTGACGTGAAGTTGTAACCATTACCTATAACAAAGTAATGCAGCATAGGTCATACATGTTTTGAACATATCCTACAATGCAACATTCTGCGTTCAACATATGCCTGTAATTTCCCTTCAATCTGAAATAAACAAAGCAAAAGTACCCATATTGTTAGTACTTCCCCAGGCAAGCCCTTCGCAAAGACCTCTTCTACAAGTATTAGTATGAATCCGTTACGTTAGTATGAAAGCTTTCGTGGCATGGCTTACTTCAGTGTCCTTAGCAGATCATCTTAGTTAAGCAACACTCCACCCAGTTATTACTTGAATAGGTGACCTTTTAATGCTATTTAGATTCAAGCTTTGGTTTCATAGCTTAATATTGGATTGCCAACAACTGGCTTGTCTACAAGTCCTTGTTCAAGGCGTTTATTATTTTAATAACCTTATTTTTCCCGAGCATGGTTATTTTATACATAGCCCATATGTACGGAATAAAAAGAAGGTACAAACCTACATTACCAGGTTAGGTCCGGGTAGATACCCGGGCGCGTTCGTTTTCCGAGCCCGTTCTTGCTCCCTTTTACGTCGCCAAGTCAACGGCCTGTTATAGGTATCATGAGATTTTATATCCCTACTCGAAACTTGAGAAATGATTGGTTCCCCTCCCCATGCAAACTTTCATTTCCTATCTGTCCTTCCTACATAGCATAGTTAATATGCTAAAATTCAGTACACTAAGTGCTGAAAAGACACTTGCTCTAGCTGCTACTTGACCCGTTCTGCCGCGAGGCCCGCAGTCAACGTGCTAGTGTCTAGCGTACGAGTGCTGAAAACACACTTGTTCTAGGGCGCGAGCTGTTTTTGTGTGTTCTGATTGTGAGCACTGTGCACTTAGTGAGCAGGCATGTGTGCCAAACACAATATTTTGACTTGCCTCTGACTACCACCGATTAACTTGTTATGTTCTTGCGTAGATCTTGGGTGCTGATAACTGTGAGCTGGTATATTACAATATACTATGTGTTACAAACACAATGTTTGGTTGGACTTGCTTCTGACTAATCCCTACTAACTTGGTTTGGTTAGTATGGCCATTATACCTGTGCCAAAAAATAAAAATACTCCTCTCAAGCACTAATAACCGCATTGATAGTGCGGTCTATTTTATTCAATCTAATCTGAACTACGAATTAACGAAACTTTAACAAATGGGAGTTCATGTTGTAATGGTTACCCATTTATTTATTTTACGGGCGTATTTAAAAATTTATACATTCCAGAATTAAAATAAAAACTATTTTGAAATGAACAAAAAAACATTCATATGGCACCTCACTCTTTTACATCTGCTTACATCTGCCGACTTGGGCAGGAAAGTAGCCCGACTCAAATGGATTGGTATATCTCGATAGAGATGGTTGGCCGAATTCGGGGGAGAACTTTGCCCAGCAGTAGGGCGATGTAGGTTGACATAAAGATTAAATCTTTTTTTTTTGTTGCAGCATTGGCAGCCTCCATTTGCCGTGGATGTAGACCGGCTCAGATTCACGCCCAGGATCCAGCGACTGAACGAGTTGGAGGTGAGTTACTGTCTTACATCAGAGAGGCAAACATCAAAGCTAAGACAAACATTTGTCTGGGTGTTTTAAATAAGTGTCTGTGTAAATTTATCAGTCTCTGGTACCCATAGTACCACTACCTAGTTGAGATCAGACGTTATGTGAGATGTCTCATATATTTTATTCATTTATTTTATTCATCGACTTTTACACAAATTTTTTGAGGATATCGTGTTGATAGAGGGTGGTCAGAGGCAATTCCGAACATTACATTCGGTGCTTGCCCACTTTTTGCAAGCAGTAAGCATTCCGGACAGGCCCATCGCCGCTTTTATTAGAAATTTATCTAGCACTGTCTTTCGTATTTTAGTTTATTTTATTTTTAACCGACTTAAAAAAGGAGAAGGTTCTCAATTCGTCGGAAACTTTTTTCTACTTTTTTTTATGTATGTTCTCCGATATCTCAGTCAATTCTGGCCCGATTTTCAAAATTATTTTTTTGTTTGTAAGAGTATACTTCACAGGTGATCCCATATTAATTTGATTCCTGAGAGATATGTACTTTTCCCGCAAAACTTAAAAAAAAAACTTCATCCTCACTTGTAATTTTCGCACTTAGTCGTCCCTCATGCGGGTGGCTCGTTTATTTGGCTTGCCCATTATTGTAGTTTACTTAAGAATAACAGTATTATCTAATAACACTAAAAATTATAAAAATAACAAACTAAAAAAAAACTTCTCGCTGCCCTAAAAAGCGTAAAATAAACTTAATTATTGATTAAATATGTGCACTGTTAGTGTATTATAGATTATTAAAAATAAACAAACTTGAAAAAAAAAGATAAAAAAAAACACTTTGCTGCCCTAAAAAGCGTAAAATAAACTTAATTAGATAATTAGTAGTGTATTTAAGCAAACTCATAATTAAATATTAATTATAATAATATTAATTATAATATTTTTTTAATTTGTTTCAAGTCAGTGCAAGAATATCATGTTGAACCCAACACGTTTTCGTACCAAAAAAATTGCATCAAAATGATATTATTGCTGAACCTCTGTGTTGTTATTTTCTAGGGCGTGAAGGTTTGCTATTTTGCTTAACTACATTCAGTAATTTTATATCTTCAAAAATGTTGAATAGTGCGAGCGAGAGGTTTGACCCTTATAGTCGTCTTATCTATAATGGGGAAAAAGTCGTGAAGATGTTTTTTTTTTTTTTATCGATAGACGTAGAGTAACCCCCCTGAAGGTACTACTTCGTACTTCTACGTTCACGTGGGATAGTGTAGGGGTGTACCAAGAAAGGATTTATTGAAATTCAGCTCCTGAAGAGGTGCAGCGAAAAAAACATGTTCGCGGATGAAGCCGTAGGGTCGTTCACCTACGCATCTATGTACCATCCTAAAAGGGGGTGAATCTACCATATTCTGGGTTTGTATATACACGCCTTAAGCAACAACGATCAACGATCTAGCGGCCATTAAAGAGTAGCATAACACCTTAGATTAATTCATCATCATCATCATCCACAGCCCGATTTCACCCACTGCTGGGTATAGGCCTCCCTTAACTTGTGCCATCCACTATGATCCTGCGCTAGTCTAACCCACGTACGGCCCGCGACTTTGACAATGTCGTCTGCCCATCTTGCAGCCGGACGTCCAACACTCCGAAAGCCATCCCTAGGCCACCACTCTGTAATTTTCCTACTCCATCGGTCATCACCTCGCCTCGCAATGTGTCTTGCCCAGCTCCATTTGAGTTCCATGATACGGTTTCCAACGTCCTGGACTTTAGTACGTCTCCGGATTTCCGCATTTGGAACTCGGTCTATAAGTCGAATACCGAGCATGGTACGCTCCATGGCTCTCTGTGCTACTCTCATTCGGTACACAGCCTCATGTGTTAGCGTCCATGTCTCGGCACCGTAAGTCATGGTGGGCAGTACACATTGATTAAATAAACGGGTTTTCAGACACTTAGATTAATTACGGAAATAATATTGTATTCTTCTGAGCGCGTTATCCACGTGCTCGAAACGGTGAAGAAAAAAATCGGCATGCCCGAGAACACTAGTGTACCAAATGTTATCTGGGATACTAGAAAATTCTATTAGGCTTCGAACGCGATCTATCATCATTATGTGTTTTATGTACTTAAGTTTGAATTTCTATTATGATAGATTTGAATGTTCATTGGTAAAAATTGAAATCCGATGATTGATGGCCATGCCGTCCCGGTCTGCGCAGGCCTTTATTTTTTATTTTGTCAATTATAGTGCGTTGAGGTTCCGCGTAACGTCACGAACCCCCACTCCCGAACTTTGGCGCTCTTTATCCTTGTACATTTTTATTGATTTGATAAATTTAAAAATACGTGTTCAATATTTTTTACTGGCGGACTAATTAGAATTATTATTTTTTCACCCAGGAATCAACCCTATTGTTATGCTAAATCGTCTTCGCTCTGCTCCGCTTAAATAAAAACGCACCTTTAGTCACGGCTTGACTTGTTGTTGAATAGAGACCGCGGCCTGGCAAACGTAGTGTAGGATGCCCTCCGGCCAGGTGGAGTGACGATTTGTGGAAAGCTGCTAGTAGAAGCTGAATGCGTCCGAGCTGAGAAGACTGCGCAATGACGCTCATTAGGGGAGGCCTATGTCTAGCAGTGGACTGCTATAGGCTGATAATGATAATGATGATGATGATTTGTGAATTTGTGACAACCACCACTGGAAGCTCTTGTGACATGAAATGAAGGCCTACGCTCTTTGCCAGACCACCAACGCCCATGATAAATAACGTTAAACAAAAATATTATCGTAGCGAGTATCGGAGCAGACAACCATTTATGCAAGTCAGTTGACCTATTTAAGTTTCCTAGAATACCTGGTCGGAGCCGTCATTTCGACCAAGTATTGATTTGTGTAGCCAACCTATATTTACCAGCTAGGTCACAGAATACGGAAGGTTAAGGGAATGCCTGTGACTTTTAGCTTTATGCGATAAAGTTATCCAAATGTACTTTTATTATAATTATTAAGCTTTATCTTATTATCCTGGTTTACTTACTGCTTTTAATCAGGTTAAGTACGCAGCGTTCGGTATGACCAACACTTTGGAAGTGAGATTATAAAGCACCAATAAACGATAGCTTGAAGTACACTTGACTATTACATAGCTGGCTCGCGTGAAACGGATAATTCACTTGATGACAATATTTGGTAAGCAGAATATTTAATATTTGTTGTTACAGAAATACCTACCAAGCATTGTTTATTGCCGGTTCTACTCGAGCTTGGTCGCGTTAGAATCGTTGTAAATTCCGTAACAAAAACCAAGTCTAGTGCGAGTCGGAGGGGTTCCGTTCCATTGAACAAGATTTATCATAATTTTGAAGGTTCCGTACCCAAAGGGTAAAAACGGGACCCTATTACTAAGACTACGGTCCGTCTGTCTGTCTGTCTGTTACCAGTCTGTATCTCATGAACCGTGATAGTTAGACAGATTGAACATTTCGCAGATGATGTATTTCTGTTGCTATAACAACAACTACAAAAAACAAAATAACTTAAATTTCGACCCGCACTTGGCCGGTTTTTTTAATTATTTGTTGTTGTACGGAAAGCGGAAGCTAAGTAAAAGAATCCCATTGCGCTCAGTCTTGGATACGGAATCCTAAAAAACAATAACGTTTGCTTTACCGACAATTGGATAAGGAGTAAGCATTTTTTTGAGTCTAATTGGATCAAGAGTAGGCATTTTTTTTTAAAATAATAAATAGGCTTACGTTTGACTACATTTCGCCTGATGGTAAGCGAAGAGAAATGAAGACACCCAGATTATAATCATTGACTTTCCAGTAACCTGTAAAACTACGAACCAGGCGGATCTTGCACCCACGACCTTCCCCTTTTTGTGGGAAGTCGCGTAACTGTTATTCCAGGTTTATAACTACACTAGCTGACCCGACAGACGTTGTCCTGTCTCAAAGAGGGTATAGAAGTTAAAAAAACATTCAAAAAGGATATCGAAGTGGATTAAGCAATCAATGAGGATATCAAAGTGGAAAATGCTATCAAAGAGGGTATCGATGTTAAAGAAGCAAATAAAGAGTATATCAAATTGAAAATAGCAATCAATGAGGATAAAACAACAACAACAACAACTACCCTAACCTACCTTACCCTACCCCTACCCTTAATCCTACCCTACCCCTACCTGTACCCCTCCCTACCCTTACCCCTACCCCTACACCTACACCTACACCTACACCTACACTACACTAATCTATACGATGGAATCGTCTAGGAGAACTTGTATGAGGGATGAACATTTAGTATGGCACCCATGTTTTTTTTCGGATCTGATTATAAAACTATACAAACTTATAAACACTTCATATTTAATTGAACTTTAATATTAGGCGTGATAGCTCTGAACTAACCGTGATATGCACTAAGAAATTCAGTTTTTTTTTACATTCTTTTTGTTAGAAATAATAGATAAATTATATTTATATGTATTTTATCAATATAATAACTCCGATCGAAGTATCTGTTTTAAACGATATTCAGTTTTTTTTACATCCTCTTTCACGATATTTACAGCACGCATACTGTCAATTTTATATCAAACGCCATAAGGTTACATTAAAAAAGTTTATATTGTCAAAAACACTTACATTAGAAAATCTAATATGGTCGTTAAGTATTCTTAAATTTTCTGCCCAATTTTTTTTATTTTTTCTTTCATAAGACCCTTCTCCTGACAATAACAAACACAACAAAAAAATAATTAGCGAAATCGGTCCAGCCGTTCACGCGTGATGCCGTGTCCAAGGGCAATAGTGAGTTATTTTTATATATTAACAAGAAAAAAATAATTAGCGCAATCGGTCCAGCCGTTCACGTGTGATGCCGTGACCAAGGGCCCTATTTCCCTCATTTTTATTCATTTTTATATATACAGACTACATAATGTGCAAAATTTCAGCTCATTCCGTTCAGTAGTTTTGGCATGAAGGACATTGAACATTTCACGTTTCACATGTTCGCATTCGCAAACATTCACCTCTTTAATGTTAGTAAGAAGCTGGATTTACCTGCTAGTACTCGTAGATACAGACGTACAGTACCGTACTGGCCCACCAAGTCGCGACTTTAAACCTAAGGCTTGAGTGCGAACAACTTACTACAACGTTGACGCTAGCCATATTTTTGTATGGAGAAGTCAATGTGTTACAGCAATTCCCGGTAGGTGGCGCTGCTCCATTTTCATACAAATAAAGTTAACGCCAAGTTTGTAGTAAGATGTGTTTTACGTACGCAAGCCACTAAACGTGTATGGTCAGCATTAGAACTTGATCTGTTCTGCAGAACCTATTATCCTATTAAATTAATGGGCGAAGTAAGACGTCATGTACACGTAGGTAATTCTGTGGTTTTTATGGACCTCGTCCGAGGATATTTTCATTTTGTTGGTAAACTTACATGTTTCTGAAAATGTTTCTCAAAAATTTCAAAGAACATTTTACGGTATCATTTTACGAGCGGAACGGTAAAGATGCACTGATAATATCGCGTTTCTTGCAAGTAGGTATTCTGATTTTTCTTTAGACGTTTGTGAAATATTTCCTGCACTAAATTAAATTACCATATTTAACTCTTTGCCCGCCGACGGCCCAGGTTAGCCTTGTGCTTTAATGCAAAAGTTTACATGACTGTGCATGGGCGACCTGGAGCACAACTGTTATAATTTTAGCACTCAGTTATACATTAATTTTCAAAGTAGGGCTACATTCTATTTGAGCTGTCGGAGCAGAAAACCAACAACCTTCTTTAGAAGGATCGAATATCCTTATGGTTAATATTCCTCACTAACAGCTCAACTACCTCGCACTGCTTTGGTTGAAAGCCAATCCTTGTAAGTTAGTTTACTCGGCTAACGCTTAATTCCCCCTTTCTAAGATAATCTAAGTTAGTAGATATAGCCGAGAATCGAAACCACAACCTTTAGATCGAAACTCCACGTTCCACTAGACACAACACGACTCCAATCTACATTATTTTCAAACAAACGGATGTATAAAATAAAATGTTTTCCAATTACAGTGCTTTCAATAACACGGAGTATGTAGATATACCTATGTAAGTCGGTACACAAAGGCTTTGCCCGGGCTGAGTCGATAAGCGCTATACTCAGTATACAATATTGTTTGACCTAGTAAATGTACTAGGTTCCTTCCACCCGTGTATAAAGTTGTGAAATCTGTTAAGCGCGCAAGTTTTCAAAGCATTATTTTAATTTTAAAGGATAATGAAAAGTGTCTCCTGAATTTGTTTTACGAACGCGGAAGCTCATTACTAAATCGTAAACTTCCAAAGTATGAATAGTGGTAAAAAGAGTGACCTTAATTTTTTAAGAATGCAGAATGACATATTTCCAAATGCTGATAATCCACGCAAAGATCATCTTCTCGATCAGTTCAGTTTTTAACCGACTTCAAAAAAAGGAGCAGGTTCTCAATTCGGTTGTATATTTGTTACCTCATAACTCTGCCATTTATGAACCGATTTGGAAAATTATTTTTCCGTTGTTGAGGATATACTTTCAGTTTGGTCCCATATAAATTAAAAAAAAAATACCAATACTAAGGATGAGATAATAGGGTATCAGAATTCTATTTATATTTATGTAATCGTCTTAAAGTCAGATTCACAAAAAAATTCGGAATAAACAATAATTTAAAATAAAAATAAAACTGACTTCAAAAACAAAAACTACGAAACTAAAAAGTAAAAAATAAAATAGTTCATACAACTAACAATCAACCTTTTTTTCTATAAATTTATTCCGTACGATCTATGCGTTTACCACATAGGTAGATCTAGATACCTATCTGTTATTTTTGGAGTCGGTATCAGCCAAGGCACGCCAAGGTAGGTAACTATTGCGTGGGCGGCGCGGCGCGAGGAGGCCATGTCCGAGGTAAGGGGGGGTTATAATTGCTATAATATAGTATTTCCTTAGCTGACCCCGACTCCAAAAATAACAGGCATGGCAGTTTCCACGTCGTAGAGGGAACAAAGATCTTTCTCTTAAGTCGGTTGGTTGGTCGAATCGAAACTGGGCCTTAACGTTACTGCGTTGCTATTATGTTAGCTCTGTCATATTCATCGGTTTTGAAGAGATAATGATTAAATAATAATATAAACTTTATTTCAGGCTACAATAGAATAAATACAGATGGTGTTTTACTTATCCTACGGCCCATATAAATATATACCTTAGAGACATACGTATTAATAAAACTATAATTAAAACACAAATTATTATTATTTGCCACGTAATATACATGACGTGGGTCGCGTGGTGCCCATTATTCGTCCACGGAATCGTCGGAATACGACACCCTTCGGCTAGTGCTCCTCCTTCATGTAGGTCGACAGATGTTCGGTCGGAACCCGCACCACAAAGGAGTTGAAGCTGACTCTGTGTCGGGACTCCAACCGCTCGACCCTCAGGTTGTCCTTGGTCTTCGCGCAAGTACTCCGCTACATCCTTCGCCTTGACGGAGTAATGCACGCGAGACACATAGAGCTGCGTCGTCGGTACCTCAGACCGCAGGAGGAGCTTATGGCAGTTCGGTGTGTGTAGCTGTATGTGTGGTGCTGTGTTAAAACTTTTCTGAAGTTTCGAAGGTACTATCTACTGATCATAGGCAATTTTCTATTTTGATTTAACATTTTTCTATAAATTCAGCGCGTTCTGGTGATCGTAATCTACTGTTTTTACTTCATCATCATCATCATCGTCTGTCTTTAGTAGTCCATTGCTAGACATAGGCCTCCCCTGAAGAGCGCCATTGCGTCTTTTGACTTGATTACAATTAATATACGTATGTCTGTTATTATAGATTTTTCTGTCGGCATATTCATTATCGAAGATCACCACACTAAGCCCCTTGGACAAAATGCCAGTCGTATGACATTACATTTGTTTCAGGCCATAACCCGAGTGAAGCTGAACTTCCTCGACCAGATCATCAAGTTTTGGGAGCTGCAGGGCTCCGTGCTGAAGATACCGACGGTGGAACGGAAGCCACTAGATCTGTATGCCCTACATAAGATCGTCAAAGAAGCGGGTAAGTGTTCGCCTTGACTTTCGGTCTCTGAAAATTAGTTTCATCGAAGAATTTAGATAAAAAATCACAAGCAGCAATTCATCCCGACAATAGAGCATGTATTCAAGAACCATGCTCGTGAGTTTGAAGTGAGATTTTAAAAGAGAGATTAAAAATCTGTGTTTAAGTCCTAGGATTTTGCGTCAGTTTAGTATCAGGTATTACATAATACTACCATATCCAGGCCAGGAATAAATACTTGCAGATTATTTCGACCCACTGGGAATGGAACCTTGGAACGCTGCCTTGGATTTATTTGTCTTTTAATTATTCAAGTGCAATGCCTGAAGTCCTCCGGCACGGCCACATAACAACATAAGTGTCTTCCGAAGCACGAAAGCGCTCGTATTTAAAACAGCAATATAACCAAGCAACAAACAAGGCTTTCGGCGCTTCACCTTATAAATATCTACAATTTTGATTCATCATCAACAGACTAATAGTCGACTTTCCTGGCCATGCCCTCCCTGTCCCCAGCTTGGCGTATCCATCTGCACTAAGATTATGTCCAAATATGCATTACGTGTTCCATCCAGGTGGGTTCGAAGTATGCTCAGCTGAGAGGAAATGGTCGAAAATCGCCCGCCGCATGGGCCACCCCCAGGGGAAGGGTATTGGCTCCATCCTCAAGAACCACTACGAACGGATCCTCTACCCCTATGACGTTTTCAAGAACAATGGCGCTATTGGGGACAATAAAGAGACTGTAAGTTCTATTTATAATGAGTTCTATTTGAAATACAAACTGTGTAATAGAGTTTAGGTTTCCTCATAACATGTAATTGTAATTGTGACTTGATTTGTTGGTGCTTAAATCCCGGCCAGCGAAACTGGTTTTTGCAAGCCTTGATCAAGGTATCTGAACTGAAATTGTGAAGACTTGTGTAACTGGATAATACAGCTCTATTCTCACTCTAAGTGAGGTCGGCACATGTTTTTCTCTTCCATTTTCTTCTTCCGTTATCTCAACATTCACTCCTTCTTTTTGATCATCTTACAACCCATCCATCTTTTCTTGGGCCGTTCTCTGCCAACACTTCCTTCTAATTAATGAATGCTGCAGGATTATAGGTTATTTTTTTTTATTGAATTTGTAGCTTAAGGTGGGTTCTCAACTATCTCGCTCTCATTGATTCTCCTCAGAAGATCGAAGTAAAGCGCGAGCTGACACCCGAAAAGAGTTCAGGGGGTGGAGGGCGCGGGCGCTCAGCCTCCAAATGCCCGGGTGGCACCCCTCCGCCTGTTTCCCCCGCGCCCTCCCCCGCGCGCCGCTACAAGTCCGAGCCCGAGCCGGCGGCCGAGGGCAGCCACACCGAGGGAGCCCTGCCGCCTAACAACGACAAGGGCATGAAGACGCCAGTCAAGGAGGAGAGTCCTGAAACTAATAGACGCAGTAAGTTTATCATGTTTCTGTTCCCCTTATAATGTAAGCAAAACTGACTGATTCCTAGGCAATGTTGACGCAATCATATCTAATAAATTGAGCACTTCACTTCATTCTTAATTCTTCATTGTGTTCTATAATTTTGTTAATTTCTGTTTGGCTATATGTCACTTGTAGTTGTAAACAAATTGGTGAGCTAGTAGTGGTTTTGGGTTCGAATCTTGGCCACGCACCGTAGCTGCAATTTTCGTCTCGCAATAATTAAGTGCGCTTTATCACGTTCTTAACTTGGAGGAAAACATCGAGAGGTAACTGGTATGCCCAAGACCTAAAAATTTTATGGCATATGATAAGTTTGTGCTCCAATATAAGCGGCGATGGGCTTGCAACCTGTCACGTGAAATGCTAACTGAAGGCGAAACATAGTCGAATCTATGATGGGTTTTTATGGAACTCGTCAGAGAAAATAAGAGGAATTTGTAATTTTTTTTTGTATTTTTATGGGCCAGCTCTTGACCTTGAGGCTTGCATAGGCCAGAGAGAGTCCTAGAAGATGCCTATTAACTGTCTTTTTGAAGCCGTTAGTCATTTCCATCGAATTACGACCGTACAGACACAGTACAGACACAGACACAGAGTACAGACGCTGTCAGCTGTTTCCACATTTAAGCAGTGCGCATTATAAATGATGTTTGGAAGCGCTTAGTTCTGGTAAATGGAATATCAACTTGATGCGAATGGTAGTTAGCAGTGCGTCTGAAGTTCCTGTGGAAGAAAGGTTTTAATATTTGGATGAATCATCCCGAAGGCCTTTTGACTTTGATGTTGTTTGTTATTTCGGGAAAAAATGGAGTCTATATAGGAAGCTTGCTACACAGGTCCCCGCGAGAACAAGTGGATGGCAGGGACGGGCAGCTGCGGATCCCGCGGCCGCGTGACTCGCTCGACGCGCCTACGCGAGCACCGCATGTCCAACATGACGGTGTCGGTGACACCCGCGCCGCCCGCACCCGGCGCCGCGCCGCCGCCCAACGACCCGGTCAGTGCTTACCACCGCACTAGCATTCAGGCTCCTGTAGCTGAAGGATACTCCATGATTATAACACCCACCAGCCTATATCAGTCCACTGCTGAACTTGGACCTCCCCTAATAAAGGAGGATATACGCATAATCCCTGCGCTGGGCATGCGGGTTGAGGATCGCAGGGCACCAGCTTATTGCAGCCATCGGTCAGGGCATTTACGTTTGCAGTTGTTAGGATATGCTATGCTGCATTTAGCCGGCCGCAAGGCCCCTTTTGTTATTTAGCAGGGTGCACCACGGATAGGCGAGGTTAGTTTGGATTCCGAAGATGGAGGTTGGAACCCCTTACCGCGACACTCAGTTATCTAACTACCCGATCGGTGCATAGTTGCAAATGAACTTCACTGTAGGTTACAGATAATATTACTCAAATTTATCCCGGATTTATATTCGGTATATATACATTCTGTTTATAAAAAAACTTTAATTATTGTATGTGCAGTTGGCAAAATACATGTGCCATGTTTGCGGTCGTGGAGACGTAGAGGAGCAGATGCTGCTGTGCGATGGCTGCGATGACTCGTACCACACGTTCTGTCTACTGCCGCCGCTGGCCGACGTGCCCAAGGGCGACTGGCGCTGCCCCGTCTGTCTCGCCGAGGAGGTATGTATCTACCTCATGGAGGAGCAGGGAAGCACAATAAAGGAAGCATCATGTTTCAGGGGCGTTATTTTTTAAGCTTGTTACAATTGCCATGACTTTTTCTAAACATTATTGTCTTATTCAGGTATCGAAGCCAGCAGAGGCGTTTGGATTCGAGCAGGCTACCCGAGAGTACACGCTGCAACAGTTCGGCGAGATGGCGGACCAGTTCAAATCTGACTACTTCAATATGCCCGTACATGTGAGTTGTATTTCCTTTATAAATAGACTTGTATGTTATGGAACATTCAGAGCTTTCTTGCAAAAATATCGTTTAAAATAATAAAGTTTTCTTACGAATATCGTCTGTGTTTTTAATTCATTCATAGAAGTCAGTTGCGTTTTCATGAAACAACCAATTACAGTCGTCACAGCGGATCTTTTTTCCTTTGAAGTTAGGTTCAGAAACCGATTCAATCAATCCTATTTGAATCCGACCCTTATTATAGGAACTACGTCACTACTTACAGCCAACTTCAAAGAGATAAAGATATGTTGTGTGTAGTGTAGGTCTTTTTACTTTTATTTAAAACTTTTAACTGCAAGTACATTGAAAGAGTGTATTATTTATAGTGTCCAATAAAATCAATATTTATTTGTAAAGATGGTGCCAACATCGACTGTGGAGAAGGAGTTCTGGCGCATCGTGTCCTCCATAGACGAGGATGTCACTGTGGAGTACGGAGCAGATCTCCACTCCATGGACCATGGATCTGGTGAGTTACTGACTAGTTTGGTAAGATAGAACACACATAACAGTAGGTAGGTAGGTAGGTAATTACAAGATTTACGTAGGTTAGAAATTCAAGGAGTAGAAATAATTAGCAGAATATATAGAGATCAAAAATGTGACAGTACAAATAGTAATAATAGGGTAGTCACACCAAACTATAAACTGTCTTTTCACTATTTGGAGCTAGTTCATGAAATAGTTTCTTTGATGGGTGCCCAACTGGATCCTTGTCCCTCTGAAGTTAGGCTCAGCAAACGTTCAATCAATCCTAGTGTACTGTAAGCCACTCCAAGAACCTTCACACATGGTTGTAACATTTGCTGAGCCTAGTGCAATCCGTCCCAAAAATAGAAGCTTTGTCGCTAGTGGCAACTTCAGAGGGACATAGAGACGTTGTGATTATTGTAAGGCACTCCTCGAGCCTTCAGACACGGTTGTAATGATGATGTATGCAGGCTTCCCGACGAAATCGTCGGCCCACCTGTACCCCGGTGAGCAGCAGTATGCAGAGTCCAGCTGGAACCTCAACAACCTGCCCGTGCTGGAGGGATCCGTGCTCGGACACATCAACGCGGACATATCCGGCATGAAGGTACCACTCTCTCACAGATAGGATATAATTAAAGATCCAGAATGAAAATCATTTCACAAAAAAGATGTTATTAACCTTTAACTGTGGACTTCAATTTTTCATTACACATTCTATGGACGTGGGGTCCTTGCGACCCCTGTAGTTTATGGTTGAAAACCACACGATATTTTTAGATATGGGATAAAAATATGATTTTATTTTATTAAATACTCTTAAATATAACAAAAAATAATAATAAACTATACTTAATAATACCAATAATACTAATGACGTGACGAGGGGTCCGTAATTTCACGGGCCCCAGTGAAATTACGAAAGCTAAATTAATACTCACGTGTTCTGAATCGACACAACCACCCCTTTACACAATCGTTTCGCAACTAACACAAAAGGTACTGAGTGGTTTGGCCTCGGAGGGAGCGGGGAAGTAACTTATTTTTTTAAATCCTCAAAAATGGCGGAGCCTTTGAGACTCCACGTCCATAGTTAAAGGTTAAAACAAAAGTATCCATCAACTAACCAAAAATTTACTTTATTCGTAACGAATTTATGGTTATCTGAACCATAAAACTAACAAAGAAAATACCAATTTACAAATCAAATCAAAAGCTCTCACTCAGCTATAATTTAACACGACTGCACTGCACCCTAAGACAGACGATAAGCCAATGCCCACTGTCCGCTCGTGTTGAACTTTATGACTTTATTGTCAAATGCTCCTTCAATACGCAAATAAGTAATGATAATAAAATACATAATTGATAGACATAGAGATATTTATCCTTGTAAATATTTTGAGAAATGTTTTCTTTCTCTCTATTAATCTAATATTATTTTAGATTCCTTGGCTGTATGTGGGCATGTGCTTTGCCACGTTCTGCTGGCACAACGAAGACCACTGGAGCTACTCCATCAACTATCTTCACTGGGGGGAACCCAAGACTTGGTGAGTGATCAACAAACACACAACACCAAGGTCCCGCAGCGCATCAGTATCGCCTTTGTGATGCAGGTGTCCATGGGTGGCGTTAACTACTTCCTTGAGGTGGCCCGTCTGTTCGTCTGCCAGCTTTGGCATAAAACAACTCCTAATACTATCGAAATCTGTTCAAACGTTGCGGCGTGAAGATAAATCTGGGTCATATTTTCATGTTTTTACCTGCTCAAGAAGGGTAATAAAGCAACATTATAGTTCACGATAACAAACCAAAATTGGCGAAGCAGACAGGATCTAAAGCCAGCAGCGCAGTAATCAAATTTTGTTACAGACCGGTGTGGCTTCATGGAAAATAATTGACCATGATTTGATCTTTCTTCGAGGATTGCCTAATGCCGGCATACCACCCTAACAAACAAAAACTTTCGCATTTATAACATTACTAGCCTACTAGCGGCGTCGCTCGCGAGGTACCCAGATAAAAAGTAGCCTATTAATTATGTTACTCCTGATCGAAACCGATATTCCATGCTTCTTCCAAATCTATATACACCTTTATTTCTGATGACAATACGATTTAATATATTTAGCATCAATGAGAAGAAGAGAGCAGTGTCACTGGCATGTGACGGCCTCTGTGGCGCAGTGGACGAAGGTCCGCCTGAGACGCAGATGGTTTCGGGTTTGAACCCGCCGCGGGACATGCATGCATTATTTGTAGATTGTCTCAGGCCTGTTTTTTTTATGATATTTAAAAATAGTAATTAATATAAGTAGTATATCAGTCATGTAGTTCCCAAAATACAAGCTCTGCTTAGTTTGGGGCTACATGATTCTGTGTGACAGTGTTCAGCATTATTTACTTATATTCCGCAAATATGTTAGGTACGGCGTGCCGAGCTCTAAGGCGGAACAGTTCGAGGCCGCCATGAAGGCGGAGGCTCCGGAGCTGTTCCAGCTGCAGCCTGACCTGCTGCATCAACTGGTTACCATCATGAATCCCAACGTACTCATGAAGGCCGGCGTGCCTGTCTACAGGTAAACCATTACAGACAGCAGCAGACATTACATGTACCCTCATCTATAAAAGAATACACACGATTTTACATCTAGTTGATTTTTTTGAAGTGGATTGAATGGCATCATTCTAATCTCTTCATTATTTCTCTCATAGAAGATGCACGATGTTATATTTCCTTAATTTTTAAAGGGGATGTATAGGGATTATCCCTAATGGGGATACGGGAATTATTCTAATCTCGTAATTATTTATATTCATATTCGCAGACTTATAGAAGACACACGATTTTATAATTTTTAAGTTTATAAAGGGATTTTGACCTATGTGTAAGCTTTTATAATAAGGAATTACGCTTTGTCATTGGCCAAGATTTATTCATCCACCATTTACTTTAACAAAACTCCAGAAACATTTGTTTTGTAGGATGGATCAACACGCGGGTGAATTTGTGATAACATTCCCGCGCGCCTACCACGCTGGATTCAACCAAGGATACAACTTCGCTGAGGCAGTCAATTTTACTCCGGCTGATTGGGTAAGTTCCAGATTCAGATGTTATTCGCAGGCTAATGTTATATCCGTTATTTTACTAGCTTCTATGTGCGGCTTGCTATTAGATCAAAGCTCACAGACACAGGCAGAATCATTAATTTCAATTATTGGAGAATCTGTATATCTGTTGTTGACGCTACCGATTCAATGAAATCGATCTTACCCAAAAATATAGCTAATCAAATGTCACTGTGTGTGTCAACGGTGGTACTATCGGATAGTGTGCTGTGGCTTTAGACAGAGTTGCGTTTTAAGTCCTATCTGTATGGATCGGAAAAGGATAGAAATCATTTGCTGACCTTTACTTCAAAGGGACAAAGATCCGTTCACGATTTTAAGTTTTTTTTTTTAAATCTAATCATGTATCACAGTTGAAGATGGGCCGCGAATGCGTGCTGCATTACTCGACGCTGCGACGCTACTGCGTGTTCTCGCACGACGAGCTCGTGTGCAAGATGGCGCTGGAGGCCGACGCACTCAGCCTCACCGTGGCGCTGGCCGCCTACAGGGACATGCGGACCATGCTCCACACCGAGCGCAAGCAGAGGAAGAACCTGCTGCACTGGGTAAGGCGAGATATACGTGAATGCATTCAAGGATGTTTCAAAAATATATGGAACCTAGGCCTTGACGGTGTACACTTGTCTAAACAATGCTAATTGCATAAAACATTTGCCTATATTATTACTTTGCTTTAGTGCAGGTTAATTTAAATAACTTTCTCACGAAGAGCAACAAAAAACAGAAAAAAATATGGCAGGGGCGGTATTGGGTAAAATGTTTTGACAGCTGTTGACAACTTTGACAAATAGTCAGCTGGTTCGCACGGTGCTCGTGCATAGAATATGTAAATAATAGTAGTTTTCTTTGATGCGCCCGAAAACCGCTTCGCGACGGGAGCATATGAGTCTCGAGGCGAGTGATGAGCAACGAGTGTGCTGGCGGTGCTCGTCACTTGCCTCGTTCACCACAGGCTCTTTTATAAGGGTAAACGTAAACGCAGAATTATTCTTATGTCGCGTAGTGTAACCAGCGTCATATTCCAGGGGGTGACGGAAGCGGAGCGCGAAGCGTTCGAGCTGCTGCCGGACGACTCGCGGCAGTGCGCCGTGTGTAAGACCACATGCTTCCTGTCGTGCGTCACGTGCGCTTGCACGCCGCACGTGGCCTGCCTACGCCACGCTCCGCTGCTCTGCGCCTGCAAGCCGCAGCTGCACCGCCTCAGGTAGCCTACATCCTACAGGGACAGTTCGAGCTGCTGCGGGACGACTCGCGGCAGTGCCTAAGAGTATAGATTTTAAATTTAAAGGTTTTTCACAAGCGGCGCTGTTGTTCATTTTGTAAAAGAGGAAATATTCTGTGAATTTTCATAGGCATTTGATTGTACCAATCATTTTTTTTAATTCTGTTTAATTTAATAGACAATAATAGTCACAACAGTGTGCTTTTGGATTTGTGAAATCATAATTATTTTTAAAGGGAACAGTTAGTCTATGTCAATGCTATACTATTGGGAACTTGATTACCAATATTGGTATACCACAGGGGTCTATTATTGGTTCATTTTTGTTGCAAATTTATATTGATGAACTTCCGTTTCTAGCCACGCACACTGCAGCCAATACAGTGCAATATATGAGTTATTTTTAGCAAAATCCAAGAAGTATACCCTGGTAAGTATTACTACATTATAATATCTTTGACAACAGATATCGGTACACCCTCGATGAACTTCCCGCTATGCTGGAGAAGTTAAAGAAGAAGTCGGAACAGTTCCGCGAGTGGGCGGAGGCGGTCCAGAACGCACTGGATCCTGACACGCCCAAGACCTGCGACCTGGACGGACTGCGGGCGCATCTGCATAGGGCTACAGAGCTCAAGGTATACAAGTTAGCTTATTAAGTCAGTGGCCTCCTCCATTTCAAAGAAGAAATGATAAAAACTCCTTGGTGGACCAACGAGATTGTAAAGATCGCAAGTATTTGACCGACTTTTTTATGGTATTTGAAGATTGATCAAGCATATGGTCCTCCTGATGTTAAGTGGTAACCATTTCCTATCACAAAGCACTGCATTACGTTTTTTTGGAGCGGGCTCTACGATGAAACCTGCATCCATCAATTTGAGGCATGAAGGTGATAAGCCTATTGTGCCTGTAATTTCACCGGCACCCACAACCTTCAAACCAAAACACAGCACAGCTGCTTCACGGCAGAAATAGGCATGGTGGCAGTACTTCCCCGGACGAGCCCTCCACAAAGAACCCTACTCCTACTCATTACTCTTACCGGTCCTTGGCCACCGTTCTATCAACCTTCCGCTCCACCTGTTACCACCACGTCTCTCGAGGTGTCCCGTCCACCTTGAGCAATTCCCTTATCCCGACATTCTTGACCGTGGTTCGTCCTTTGATCTTGGTATCCTACTTATATTATAAAGACGAAAGATGAAATGTTTGTCCCTCCTTCAAACTACTGAACGGATTGAACTGAAACATTGCACATAATGTAATTCTAGACCTGGAATAACATAGTCTACTTTATATCCGAGTACCTCGCGAACGAAGCCGCGTGCGGAAACTAGATTGACTATTCCTGATGTAATTATCACAGATGCAAAAGACGGAACTAGTGCGCGCGCTAGAGACGGCCATCGAGGACGCGGAGAAGTGCGCGTCCGTGATCCAGCAGCTGGACCTCAACAAGATGCGGACGCGCACGCGGCACCACGACCCCAAGTACCGCCTCTCCGTGCATGAGCTCACGCTGTTCGCCGCCGAGATCGACAGCCTGGCCTGCGTGCTGCCCGAAGGTACCCCTCTTTTTTTTCTTATTTTTTTACGTTAGGAAATCATTGTGGATACCGTTCCATTACGGGGTAACAGAATGATTATGCCGGACTCCTACCGGCCAATACCACCACGATGTTCCATCCTTGAGCCTTTATGCCAAAACCAAGGGTTTTACCAAGGGTCAGGACTCTTCCACAGATTCATCAGCGTCAGCCCACATAATTGTCAGCTCCTCTTCCTGCCCGAAGGTACCCCTGACCCAACCCTAGATTATCTTGACATATCCAGTCTTAATCACATAAAACAAAATTGAAAATATTTTTGCTGATGGTAGCAAGTTCTTAGCCACGCGTAGAGACTCGCTCGCTAGAGACGTATGCATATTGACATACAATATAGTTTCGATGTTTCATATCTGCCAACGTCCGCATCACAAATTAACTATGACATAAATATAAAATGCAAAGTTAAATTTTGGTTAAATATTGCTACACAACCCCCTAGCCGAATTACCGTGCGAATCGCAGAAACTACGCCTATGGATTTTTAATATTAACTTTGATACTGCACTATATACCCTTTTAAGTCCAAGTTAGTCCGCGTTGAAGTTGTCTTCCTCTGCACACATTTAATGTCAGGGAATCTTTTCTTTGAGTACACCTAAAGTCTCTCCCTAATTCGGCTAAACATCTGTGTCCTTTGAGAACCCACCATCCTATTTCGAAGGCTTCGAGTTCCTCCCACCAACGCTTTCTTGGCCGACCAGGGCTACGCTTTCCATCCTGCTGCCAGGATGTTATGGCATTCGCCCATCTATTCGGAGCCATCCGACTAACATGGCCGCCCAGTCTCATTTGAGCTGGTCTGTGTTCCTGCTCTCGTCGGCAATGCCAGTAATTGAACGCAGTATGCTATTCCGCAGTCCGCACACGGTTAGTGCATTTATAGTTAGTTTTGCAGTTTTATAATGAGAGTGATCATTGTTCTTTATTGCAGGGTCCGCTGTAAAGGAAGTGTTGCGTCAGACCTCTGAGTTCGAGACCCGCTCAAGTATACTGCTCCAACAGGACCTAGAAAAGGTTGACACCGCTTTCGTCAGGGAGTTGGAAGAGGTAATGACTGTAGCTAAGTTGGTTGAAATCTCCTGAACTGTACGAACCTCGCCCAGGATTAAAAATGTGCTGTGAACATAGATGTTTGTTCGTGACTTATCGGTGAGACGCCATAACAATTTATTTCGCTCTCATACAAAAAATAAAATATTGTTATTGTTTCTTGACCATGAAGCTTTTCCAAGCTAAAATAATTTATCTTTCAGACGGTGGAACTGGGCGGTCGGCTTTGCATAGTCCTCCCGCAGCTAGAAGCTCTGACGGGACGCCTGGCGCAAGCGCGCTGGCTGGAAGACTCGCAGCAGCACAGAGACAACTGCAATATGCTCACGCCACCCGTGCTGCGCCAGCTGCTGGCGCGCGCTGAAGAACTGGTGCCGCACATCGCAGTCGAAAGGGAGAGAGCCATACTCTACAGGCTGCAAGGTAACACGCTCATCTTTGACAGAATTGGGTAGCATTTACTTGAGAGAAAGAATTGATCTTTGACTTGGATTTATGACAACATCACTCCAGCATCCCTGATGCCATGAACTACTTCCGTTAACCCAAATTTCGCTCTATTTTTGTTTGTGGCAGTGTAGTGTATCACATCACACTAATATTATAAATGCTAACCAGCGGCGAAGCGGGCAGAAACTACGAATTACATACTCCACTTTCTCACCTTGAAAGCAGACAGTGGCATTTATCTCGACCTGTACTAAATTTTCTCCAACAGCGGAAGTAGAGGAATGGGAGAAGAAGGCTCAAGCGGTCCTGATAGAGCCCAACAAGTGCACCCTGGAGGAGGAGAACCCTCAGTACAGCACCATCGCTGCGCTGGAAGAGCTGCTGGCGGAAGGTGCCGACATCGACGCCGCACTGCCCTCATACCACGCACTGCAGACGGCCGTCACGCATGCCAAGGACTGGCTCTCCAAGGTGAGGTCTCCAACCCTGGAAGAGCAACCCTCAATACAACACCATAAGGTTTTAGGTTAATATTAACAGTAATTATATGATATTGTACACGGCACAATAAAACACAGCATTGAGAATGTAATCGGAAAAACAGTCAGAGCAGGATGGAATGGTTTTTATCTGTCAATCAGTTTAACATTGACGTTGCGTTGACAGTAGTCCACGTAAGAATACACGCTATGGGAATAATGTTCATTTCTTTCCAACAAAAGGCTTAATTTTAGATTGGGCTTCCGTTCGTTCGAATGAAAAAAATGGATTTTTCTAGGATTACACGTGTGTCCTTCTATCTATCAGAGCTATTTTAAAAATTGCTAGAATATCTTAGAAAATACTACAAGCCTACAATTTTACATTAAAAAAAAAATGTGTGTTAACGCACTTGTCTGGGTTTTTTGTTGAAATTACGTACCTCACGAGATTTTTGTTCAAGGCGGTACACTATAAGTATTCATCGTTATCATCAGCGTATCGCGTTTACGGCTGGACGCCATTGCGCCCTGTCCACAGCTCGACGGATCCTGCTTCTACCCGCAGGTCCCAGCATATCAGCACTCCACTTGAGCGTTTTGCTCTAGGTACCAGCAGTACTAACAGTTGTCACGTGACCCCCAGGTGGAAGAAATGCAGTCAAAGGACCTGTACCCGTACATGCACGTGGTGGAGACGCTGGCGCGGCGCGGACAGCTGCTGCCGCTGGCGCTGCTCGAGAAGGAGCAGCTGTCCGCCGCGCTGCACTCCGCCGAGGAGTGGCGGCAGGGCGCCGCGCATATGTTCCTCAAGCAGGCGCCGCACCGCGACAGAAAGGTGAGGCATGCCAGCAATGCCGCTGGCGCTTCTGCAGAAGGCGTATATGCCTCGCCACGCTGGGTCTGCGGCCAGCAGATAATATTTATTTCTATCTATGTGGATGTTGATATCATGAAAGAAAAGATTCAGTTTGATTAAACCATTTGGTATCTGTGGTAGAACTGGTCGCACACGCTGCTGGAGGCACTGTCGCCGCGCGCGGGGGCGGCGGGAGGCCGACGCCGCACCCCCGCTCCCGACACCTCGATGTTTCTCGACAAGTTCCAGGAAGACGCTACCCCCACAGAGATAGTCGCCGCTTTCAAGCAGGCCGAAGCTAAGGAGCTGCAGGCCATCAAGGAGCTCAGGTAACAACCTTGAAACAAAAACTGACTCTGAAACTTTTGGAACGTTTTAAAATACCCTGGTGTCATCTTTCTGTCTACCATTGGCATTGATGTTGTCAAATTGTTGTCTGTTTTCCTGGCCCAGTACAATCTGGGTGTCTTGAAATCCAGAGTGAATCGGTTCCTTCTAGGCAAGCGTGCTCCATCTTAGACCACATTTCCACCTGTTTCAGATGTGTTATTGGTCAAGCGCTTGATTATTAATTGTAATATATATATATATTGAATGTTCAACATATTGTTTCAGAGCTAGGAACATGCGCAAGGATGTGCGCGCCCCGCCTGCAACCACCGTTACCTTCTGCATCTGCCAGAAGCGGCAGTACGGTGTCATGACACAGTGCGAACTCTGCAAGGATTGGTTCCATGGTGAGTACTACACCTAATTTAGCTTGACTACAGAACTCATAATTTAGTAAAGATTAAAGGGGCCCTTGCATCTAGTTCAGATGATTACCGATACTCCCTCTAGTGCCTGGGTTATGATTTTTATATGGCCAGTGAAATGCATTATTATGTTGTGTGATATCATAGATCTGTCTGATCAATAAAGCAGTTGCTTCCTACCCATAAAATTGTGGTTGGAATTTGGTTGTCAAAATTTATAAAGTCAAAAAGCGACAGCTCTTTTCTACTCATGAACGATGCGGATATAACCATCCTCTTTATATCTCCATCTGAAAAAGAATAAAGGCTTGATCTAACAGACAGCTTTATAGCGCCGCGTGCTGACGCCGCGGTGTGTACAACACACCGCGGCGTCAGCACTTCCACGTCAGCAGCTTCGAGAAATTTAGACTGTCAAGCCGAACGCGCCCGTTAGCAGTACGCGACACTCTGTCAGCTGTAAGATCTCAGTTTGAAAGTTTTAACCTCCTCACAGTACAAAAGAACTTCGCGTTTTCGCGTTACGTAGCTTTCTATTTTAATTATTTTACCAATAGATTCTTGTCTTGTGTCTTAGGCTTTCGATTTGAATGATTTTACCAATAAATTATTATGTCTTACTAGCTTCTGCCCGCGGTTTTACTCGCGTAGTACCCGGATAAAAAGTAGCCTATGTGTTAATCCAGATCATAAACTATTTACATATATTCCAAGTTTCAGCCAAATCCGTTCAGCCATTACGGCGTGAAGCGACCACAAACAAACTCACACACAAATCAAATTCTAATCCAGCTCTCGATTTGGTTCCATGGTAAGCACGCGTAATCGATTCGACCAATCCTAGTACAATGAGACCCAAATCGAGGAACGACGTCGCTACTTGTAGCTAGCTACAGAGGGACATAACATAAATACGTCGTGAGTAGTATCCATCTCCTGATCCAACTATCTCCCTGTCTCACAGCGTCGTGCATCGCGAACGCGCGCGACGACCACGGGGAGTCCCCGGAGCGCGAGGGCTTCCCCAGCTCCGAGAGCAAGTTCCTGTGCCCCGACTGCGTGCGCACCAAGCGCCCCCGCCTCGACCGCATACTGGCGCTGCTCGTGAGTACTATGAATCATGTGCTTCTGAATATAATACCGAATATCCCTTAGTACATAAAGTACAATAGTGTATCCCCTAGTATGGACGGATGGACTAAGAAAAAGAAGAAGGTGATTTCAATAATGAAATCACCTTGTTATTACATAAGGACAAAATGAAATCACCTTGACACACATTATCCCTCATACGCACATTTGATTCTCTCCCCTGGGAGCATCTACGGTACAAGCAACCGTGCATCTTCCTGGGTCAGCAAAATGCGCAGCGCGTGTGACCCAGTTTAATAAATTAAAACATTTCATTTTACTCAAATGATTAACAAATCAATCAGTCAGCATTCAGCCACCAAGGGCGCTTTCGCACCATCTCTTTATAATTATCAGTTTATAGTTCACTCATCAACATTTTGGACAATATAACAAGTTGTTGCCGTATTAAAAGCAGTACTGATCAACAAGATACCGTACACACATCACATCTCAATGACAACTAGAGGAGTAAACCAACCTACTTACTACTAAAAAGAGCGTTGAAAGTCGAGGAGCTTCGGCACCGAGTATGAGCATTCGCTCATATTAAATACAATTTTGAACTCGCCACGCGTGCTATCCGCACTGGCGTAGGAGCATTTTAACGTGTGGGACTCAGCACCGGTGCCGCGGTGGTTAGACGAAAAAATAACTGGTAGAAGTGTTATAATAACGGGTATTTGTGCAGGTGTGGCTGCAAAAGCTGCCGGTACGGCTGCCGGAGGGCGAGGCGCTGCAGTGCGTGACAGAACGCGCCATGGCCTGGCAGGACCAGGCGCGCGCACTTCTGGCGCAGCCGCATCAGCACACTCCGCAGGTACTGTCTACATACAGGTGTGCGGACTGCTGTACGTACATACAGGTGTACATACAGGTGTACAAATAGGTATACATATGTACAAATAGGTTTACATACTGGTGAACAAATAGGTATACAAATGTACAAATAGGTTTACATACAGGTGTACATACAGGTGTGACGGCGGGGACTGCTAGAAGGTAAAGCGCTTATCTTATCTTCAACGAACTTAGTGCTCCCTTCAGCCAGGTGGAGTGATGATATGGTCGAAGCTGCTGGTCAGCTTAATGTCAAGCTGAAGACAATGCCTCTCATTAGGAAAGGCTGCTATCCAGCTGTGGGACTGCTATAGGCAAATTATTATGAGGTATCTTCAGACGTGTTCTGCTCTTGAATTCGCTATCTCAGTTGCAAAGTCTAATGATAATCACTGGACCTGTATTCTCAAACTTTTATATTTCACACGCTAGTAGTCGAGCAACGTCTTCAACAAAACTGTCATAGTCTGTAATTTTCCGAAAGGGGGTTTATTGTATGCATTTTTTGAGATGAATTTTAAATGTTTTAAAATAAAATACTTATCAATCTTCTTCTACAGGCGAGCAGAGAAAAATCTGACAAACTGAATGCAGAACTGAAGAAAGCAACTGGACGAGGGCATGACTCCATGTCACAGAACCCAAGGTAAGACATCTCTCTACTCAGAAAAATTGCATTGTATTTCATATATAACCCCTAAGATAAGAAGTGCGAGTTGATTACCTCTTACACCTATGTTTTGTTAGTTGTTGATTAAAAAAATAGGAATAGATCTATTAAAATACGTCTTATTACATTAAAAAAACTAACGGTCCGTCTCGGCTTCGCACGGGTGGACTTTTTTTACACCTTGGGTTACGTTACTTAAGTTTTAGTAAGGATCCCTAATCTTTTCTAGCAATAAATATAGTCTATGTTACTCAGGGTAAATGTAGGTTTCTGATGGTGAAAGAATTTTTGAAATCGGCTCTGTAGTTTTTGAGATTATTCATTACAAACATACACACACACAATAATACAAATTTTCCCTCTTTATAATATTAATGTAGATGTACGAGTTCCGTCGTGGTAGCATAGAGGCGCGAACGGCACATCAACGACGTATACGGAGCGATAACTACAAATGAACGCACGGCCCGTTATTAGTTGCAATAAAAATAAAAATAAATAACGCGGGATGTAATCACACAGCATCATGCAGCCCCAAACTAAGCAGAGCTTGTATTATGGGAACCACATGATTGATATACTACACATATAACTTTTTTTTTGTAAATACATACATATCATACATAGAAAACACCCAGACCCGAGACAAATATCTACAGAACATGCAAACATTTGTCCCGCAGCGGGAATCGAACCCGCGACCTTCTGCGTCTCAGGCGGACCTTCGCCACAGAGACCGTCTGGTTGCAATGCTTCTGTTTTGTAAATTTAAACCCCGTGATTGCCCAAATGTTTCTCAGATATTTCACATAGAAAACGGGTGCTGGGTTGTTAGTTAGCGGCCTACCGTCAGCTATATGTGAACAGCAGAGTGAGTTGTATGTAATCTGTCCTTAGATCGTCAGCGAGCGTGGAGCATGCATACAGCGCCTGTCCCGCGCCCGCGGGCCGCCTATCGCCCGCCGCACTGCAGCGGCTTGAGGACCTCATGCTAGAGGGAGACCTACTCGAGGTACGTTCTATAAATATAACGATTTATAGGAGGAGTTGACGCTCTCAAGGAACGAGAACATTTAAATGGCGAGCATATCTCGCACGATTTGCAGATGACAAATGCAGATGTATGTTTCTCGGCACCTAGTTTCGCGTTTTGAACGAGCTAGTTTCGCTGTCAATGATATATGACTGGCGCGAGTGGGACAAGCGGCCCGTTAGCGAGCCGGCGGAAAGTTTCGCTGTGGGACGAGAGTGACATAAGTTACTCGAAAAGATAAATAAATGTAATATCTTATAGTTTTGCTGGCGGAATCGTAGATGCCAGATGGCTTAGCATCAGCCTCACGTAGCATAGGTTTCAGTATGAAATGTGAAAAGACCAATGTTCAACGATCATATCGATCCGAGGTCTGCGATTGCTGCGACTTCGTACCAGGGCATTTCTATGAAACTGCACAGCGTTTTATTCGCCCTGGTACGATTTTCTTCTTGAACTCATTTGAAGTCGCATTGAGAGAAGTATGCATCCCTTTCTAGCTGATGATATTGGACATAAGAAAGTAGGGATCAGCCGTTTGAGTTGTTTTTTTTTTTTTATGTTACTTGAAGATGGAACAAGCACATGGTCCACCTGATGTTGAGTGGTAACCATCACAAAGCATTGCAACATAGATCACGTTTTTTGAAACGTGCTCTACGATGCAACGCCCTGCGTCCATCAACTTGGGGCATGATGATGATAAGCCTCTTGTGCCTGTAATTTCACTGGCACCCACACCCTTCAAACCGAAACACAGCAATGCTGCTTCACGGCTGAAATAGGCATGGTGGCAGTACTTCCCCGGACGAGCCCCCCACAAAGAACTCTACTACTACTAAAATGTTCAGAGCATGAATGAATTTTAAGATTTCTTCTATGCTTTAGTCATAGTTCAATTCGAAGGAGTCAATATCGGTTCTGATACGCATCGGTATGGTATCGTCTGGTATAAGGTACTGTGTGCGCATCGCTCCTCTCTCGGGCAGCAGGTTCAGTTTTGTGTTGTGAGCAGGTGGTGCTGGAGGAGCAGGCGGCGGTGTGGGGAGCGGTGAGCCAGGCACGCGGCGCGGCGGGGCGGCGCGGCGCGCGCGTTCTGGACGCCGGCCGTCGCAAGCGTGCCGCGCTCGCTCACCACCACCAGAATAAGCGCGCGCGCCAGCCCAGGCACAAGCGGCACCAGCAAGGTAACGCATGTCGATTCTGTTGTGCATTTTCCTAAACTAAACTTAATTTGACATTCGTAAAAGTGATACTATCCCTTTCTTTTAGATGTAAATGATAAGGATAGCTATAACTATAAAGCTGTCAAATTTTGTTAAGTTTAGAAAAGTGAACAGAATCGACACTAATGACTGACAGGGTAAGGGGGCGTCCATTACGTGAGGTGATTTTGGCGATTTTTCGACCCCCTCCTCCCCTTGACGAGATGTCATGAGATTTTCCTCCCCCCCTAAAAATCTCACGTTGATTGCGTTGTATTAATTTAAAAAAAAAAGGCTTAGTTCTTTTTAAGGCTAGTATATTTCAAGATTTCTAGAACGAAGTAGTAATTACAGTGAAAACAAAATAAAATGTTATAGAACCTACACTGTATACCGAGGCGAGACAGTGACCGATTCCTATCAGGTGTGCTACAAAGGCTAAATGTTATGCAGGTATCTAGAATCGGAGTCATATATATTTCTTTAAACTAATATTTTGAAAATAAGAACTTAAACAAGTCAAAATGTAGCCCTTCATCGCTGCCAACTAGGCTACACATAAATTGCTTTAAAAAGGTAAAAAAATACGCAAGTTCTTAAAAATAAAGTGCTAAATTAAAATTATGACATCAAATTACACTATTAAATCAAACAAAAATCACATATCAGACTAATATTATGAAATAGCACTGCCCGCGGCTTGGCCTGCGTGGAATTGACGGGGTTTACTTTATTTTTCTTAAGGAAAAAAAACGTGAGATTTGCCGGTACCCCATCCCCCACGTGAGATTGGGTACATTTGGCTTGACCAGGCTGAGGCTCATCAAGGAACACAGCTGATCGAGAAAAAAATATTCTGTATTCATGTTTAAATATGGTTTTTATCTATCATCAGCTGGGCCTTCAACGTCAGCATCAGCATCTACATCGGCGACCGCGTCCACGTCCTCGGCGAAACCCTCGACGTCTTCCAAACGCGGAGGAGCCACCACCAACTATCTCAACAGGAAACAGGTAAAAGACATTGCCATGAATTATGCTCGATTGATTCGGATACCTAAATCCTAAGGTATTATACGAGTACCTAAGGCTAGTATGTGAAAACGTAGTTCTAATCGTAACTTGAGATATATGTAGACTGTTTTCAATAAATCTCCGCTCAGGGATATAATAGGTGGACCTTTGATGATTCATGAATACGGGCCTTAGTCGCCTATGAAGTATGGTTAGTTTAGATTTAGACACTAATAGTAGTTGCGTTTCCAGGGTATGTCTTCTGCGCCTGGTCTCATGATGAGGAAGCATTACATGGCGCGTCAAGAGCGACGCAAGCGAGGAGTGCCTGCCAGGCACAGAGGTTTGTAAACGCATAATACAAAAAAACGCCTATTACACAATGATCCTAAATTTAGAGTCAGGCGGGACCTTCCCATCAAAATCGTGACGCTCTGCCAACTGAGCTACAGAGTCAACTCTACAACAACAATAACAATCACACCTTTGCAGTCCATTGCTGCTTATTCTTATTCCCATAATCCCTACGCTGTGCATAGGATCGCTGGGTTAGGGATCGCAGGGCACAGTTTCTCGTAGCATATGCTGCTGCCGGTCGACGGCCAGGGGCTTTAGGGCCAGGGATTTTTTTGTCTTAGATAATGGTTACCACTTAACATCAGGTGGCCATGTGCTTGTTTCATCTTTAATTACTACTAGCTTTCCCTAGGCACTTCTAACATGTATCGAAATATAAATATGTGTGTGTGTGTGTGTGTGTGTGTGTGTGTGCGTGTGCGTGCGTGCGTGCGTGCGTGCGTGCGTGCGTGCGTGCGTGTGTGTGTGTGTGTGTGTGTGTGTGTGTGTGTGTGTGTGTACTAAGTGTGTTTATTAATTGACTGCGGAAATTACAAGATCTTCTTGTTCAGTACAAATTCCGCTTACTTTCTCTGACAAGTTCCACAAAATGCATTAATATCCACCACCCTCTTGCCCACAGATTACTTGCAAATCACAGAAAGAACAAGCAAAAAAGCAATTATATTAATAAAAATGCAACCGTCTACTCACTCTTTCATGAAATAAAATCAAACACGTTAACCTGTAATTTGCTTGGAGAAACAACACCCACAAATACAAAATCATTTCCTGAGGATGCCTGATGAGGAAGGAATATTCAAACATTTCGAATTTCTCTTGGGTTTTTTCTCGCGTGGTACTCGGATAAACATAGACTATATCACACTATACTACATCAACTGAAATCCAGGCCACTATCTATGTATATTCTAAGTATCATCCGAATCAGCCGTTCTGGCGTGAAAGAGTAACAAACATTCATACATCCTACAAACTTTCACGTTTATAATATAGTTTTGGCATAAAAAAACAGTACAACAGTAATGTAGGTAGTAGGATAAAACTATGGTTTGTTATGTGGTACATAAGTAGTAAATGTGTGGTTCTATCGTGTTTGCAGGGGGTCGCGGCGGCGCGGCGGGCGGGCGGGCTGCGGCTCAGGACTCGAGTTCGTCCATGTCGTCAGAGGACGAGGACGATTGCGCCGCCGTCAACTGTCTGCGGCCCACGGGTAATTATCCATCACCATTTCACTATACAATAGTTTATTTCCACAAAACTGCCATGAGTATACATCAGCACAAAGTATTAAGCTTGTTGCGCACACGCGGACACCGCAGGCGCAGGTAACCCATGGAGTTACCTGCGCGTCCAAGGCGCCAACACGCCTTTTTTGCGATTAGCAAATCTTACAATAGTGACAACCTATCTATGTCCCTCTGAAGTTGGTTGCAACTAACAACGTAATTCTTATGTTTAGGTCGAATTGTACTGGAATTGGTCGAATCGTTGGCTGAGTCTAACTTCAGATGGACAAAGATCCGTTGTCACTACATACATTTGTAGTCTGTGTAGTTTCTATGAACAATTTGAAATGAATGCATCGAAACTCCTAAATGGGAGCTCAAGTTACATTGGTTTTATATTTTGTTTTTAACGTGACACATATATTTCCATCACTTGATTTTTTTAACCCCCATTTGGAAGCCAATATCTTAACAACTCCTCCACTGATTCAGGTCATAAACTTACCCATAAATCTTCCAAGCATAACTGTTCGTCCTACCAACATGCAGAACAGATCTGATCATCCGGTCCGAAAGTTATGTAGCACAAACAACCATGCAAAAGCAAATCAAATTTCTAGACAACTATGACAAGTTGTCTAGAAATTTGATCTCTTCACTCACTGATTCAATATTTTTAATGTAGTGGCTATTATCTTATTTAATACTGTAGCAGTAATATAAATACATCGTTACAGGCAAGGAGGTCGACTGGGTGCAATGCGACGGCGGCTGCGACGAGTGGTTCCATATGCATTGCGTTGGAGTCGTCAAGGGCACGCTCGGAGAGAACGACGACTACGTGTGCGGCACCTGTGCCAAGGACAACAAGCAGTGACAGCGGCGCAGGCCGGCCGATAGGGACCCGGCTTGGAGAGGAACCGCGACCGCCATACTCACTTTACTTTAGTTGAGGGCAGAGTGAATGGAGCGAGGACCTGGTACAAGTGAATAGTGAAACCGCGTCCGCATATTGGCTTATGTTAATATGGCGGTTGAGTTGCGGAGTAACAAAGACTAAAGTGGTGTGGAGTGGAACCGTGCTGGACGCCGATTTGAGTATTGATGGCACAAGTTTGATTGAGTGTAATGTGCAAATAATATGCAAGGGAAGAGTGAACATTGATCCGTATTGGGCGCCATTTAGTCTAATTAATGTTTGTGACGGCACTGTATGAAGTTGTGTCGGTAACTTGTAACGACCAATAAATAACTTAACGATACCTGCAGTGTTTGAACTAAAGTTTTTATGGCCGCGTTGGGCGCCAACTTACTTTACGTATTTGGCGGCAGTTATTGTAAACTTGTGGGCGCTAAACTTAGACTAGTAAAAATTGGATCTAGTGAAATTTCTAGGCAAATAACGTGCGAGAAAAATACTGAACAGTGAAATTTTAGTGGTACCGTGTTGGGCGCTATTTAACTGACTAATCTAATAATCGCCATTTAAAAGCTAAGAGCATTTTGTTCGTAACCACTATCCAAACAACAAGAATTAATTGTTCTTAGCGGATCAAGGCAATCATCACTGTTTATAACTATTTTAAGGGTTGGGTGTCAATTGGACGTAAAAAACAGCGTTTTTGTAACAAGATAGAATTCTTTGTTAGTCTTACTAGGAACATCTCAATAGTCTATAGTTGATACGCCATGATGGTGAAAACCTGCAAGAAAAAAGTAGCCAGTGTGAAGGCTAGTAATGCTAAAGTCAATGTCTAAGTCAAATTATACATTGCGTACATGTTGCTTAAGCGGGCTTCACACAAAAGCCGATACCCATAGCCCTTCTCCGAGTCCTTGCTTGTCATTGCCTAATACAGAGTGGCTGTGTCGGCGGTTGGTGGCCGCTTTGATGCGTAGAACCCTTTAGAAAGGTGTTGATAAGTGGCAGTTCGCAGACGATATTCTAGCGACATGGAGACGACATGAGATCACACGACTACGGAGCAGGTATAGTGTAAGCAAGCGTAAGCAGTGTTCAGTTGGGATTTTTTACAGTGAAAGTGTATTTTGATAAGCTATGGGTTGTAGTAGGGGAGCCCAAGCGGGGATTTCGGGATTTACTAAAGCGCGGCAGATTAATATACAGGGGGGTACCTTGTACCCGGTTAAGTACCTCCACAAAACATGAGGCCCATATATAAGGCCGCCCGTGAAGGATACAGGATCAGATTAGTAAAAAAAAATTGACCATCAGAAATTCTCGAGCGCGTCAGATTAAGGTAGGGTGAGTTAATTACATCCTACAAAATGTATATTCCACTAATCTGACAATTTGAGAGTGACGTAAAAAAAGGGGAGGGCAACAAAGTTGTAAAAAAAAAACGTCATCTCGACATTCTCGAGCGTAGCTAAATTTTTTTTTATTTTGAAGGAAATAATTCAAGAATAATGAAAAATATATAATCTGACGATTTCCGCAAGCCGAAATAACAAAAATTCGTCGATAAAGTTAAATGCGTGCAGCTGCGTGATGCCTACATTTCCTTCTCCGCGTTTCTATTCCTCTCTCTCTTTCTCTATCTATTACTCTCTCACTCCGTCCCCACTCTGGTTTCTGTTGCCATGACGCCATCACAGCACAGCTGATCATAAAGACTCGTTCGTGGCATACTGTTTACAACGTGTTTCCAACGTTTTGGCTTTTTTTGCTATTATAACCCTTCATCTGCGTCGAAAAGAAAATGGAAAATGGGAAATCTGCGGGGCCCCGCCCCCCGTCGGCCATCGTGGGTGGTCCGGGCCCCCCTTGTAATATATAATTAATAATTACTTTATATTTTACTATAAAACTATTTATAGTATCATACCTCCATGAAATCTGCTTGAAATCAGAAGCTCAGCGACCTCAAAATATCACATAAATTATATTTTGAGCTCAAAAATGTCATAAGTACAATTTCAAGCGCCCAGGAATGGAATTAGCGGGAAGTTGCAGGGATGGCCTTTAAAGTGAACCGTTTTTCTAATTTTTTTTTGTCAGATCAGGCGAATCCCTCTAGATAATCGTCAGATTATGAGACAGTACGTTTAGAATATAAAGATGAACCATATATATCTTAATCTGACGCGCTTGAGTATTTCAAAATGGCGATTTTTTTTTGCACATTATGAAAATGGCCGCGAGTTTGCGTCCCATCGAAATCGTCAGATTAGTGAATGAGAGCTTTTTTTTGGTGTACTTAACACTCCCTTAGAAAATCTGACGCGCTCGATAAAATTTTTTTTTTTTTCATTTTCAACCCTTAAATACAACCACCCGCATCATGCAAACGATCAGATTAACATACGTACATTATTAAAAATACGTAGGGCATTGATGCTATCAATATCTGATGCGCTCGAGGATGTCCATGCAACAGTTTTTTTTTACATATTTAAAAATCTATAGCCGCTTCCCCCACCGATGTAAAGGTATATATCATATAACATTTTTTCTTCTTATCATCTAAGCTTTGCATCCCAATAGGTCTCTACGACGCTCGAGTAAATCCCCATTTAGCCTCGTGGGCTCCCCTACTATTGAGAGTGTATTTTGTAAAGTTTTTAGATCGACACACAGATGTCAGATTCTACAGATGTCAGATGCGACAGGCGTCAGTGGAGTGACATTTCGATGTGATATTGTTGGTTTTGAATGGACAATAATGGTGAGAGTTTTTATGATGTAAAACTGTTACAGAAGGATGTAAATTTTTGTTATATGGGTCCTTTGCTGTGCAGATTTTTAATTTAATGTCAGTGCATCTCTTTCTTTCTGTTTGGATAAGAGAAGGCGAAAACAAGTGCTGTTGCATACAAGTCTAAATGTTGTGTTTATATCGAAACAGGTGCACTTGATTAGACCAAAAATGCACTATGGGCCAATTTATAATAAAAAATGGTACTAAAAAATGAATTATCATTAATTAATATGAATTATAAATGTGTATTCAAGTTGAAAATCAATTGTTATTGGTACATTAGCACATTTTAATTGTTATTTGAACAGATAACTAGTTTTGAATTAGTAACAGTTTTGATGTTAGTGAAGCCTTTTGAACCCTTAGTGCCATTTAAAATCGCTTATTAAAATCCTGTCAGTGTGTTAAATGTTAAGACATAACCATTATTAATAAAAGTTATAATATTTCTCATAGATTTCTTCACGGTAATTTAGCAAAACCTCGCTAATTGTTTATCACTGGTCATCTTCCAAACTTTGAGTGTGGGTTCAGAAATTGACAATGCAGCTTCGCTATCATTTTTCCTCATAACTGATTACATTATCCGGCCAGCTTTATTAATATTTTGTATTATAGGTAAATATTTTTACGGATTTATACTAAAATTTTTGTATGTCTTACTAATTATGAGATATGAAAAAAATACTGTAAGAAAGTAATTGTATTTTAGACAATGTTAAAACTAGATTCTTATTTCTTGGATAGATAGGGATGGATTCATTTTACTTGTGTGATAAAAAAAGTGTGTAATTATCTTATCGTATCAAACACACAGATACTGTAATTAAATATCAGGTAATTTTATCAAACATAATAAATAAATTGATAACTAATGATATTTTACGATCATAACAATATTGCTGGCACTGTGCCTACACACTTTACTATTAGGGGAACTCTTTAAAGTTTTTTTCCACCTATCACATGGTCATTTAAGAGTCAAGTTAAAGGTACAACAGCACATTACAAGAGTGACTAACTATGAAATATCTAAAAATTCGCTTTTATGTTGGTATATTTCTCTCATTCTCACGCGGTTCCACTCGGTACGTGGTGTGCAAGTAAAATTTATGGGAAAAAGACAGATGCATTCGTTCCTGTTTCGCTTTCTGAGAGAAAAGAATTATTGTCAAAATAAAAAATAAAATTATTAAAACTAATACATTTTTGTAAATAAATCCAGTAACATTAGTAAATGGATAAATTAAATTGTTATGTGTCGTGCGTTTGTTTGTATGTTTGGTAGATTATTGGTTTTGGGTGTGGAGTTAAAATTGACTAAAAAAAGATGTTTAAAATGAATTAACTGTTTTTACATAAAACTTTCAAATCAGCTTTCATAAAAACGTCAGATTCGGGATTCGTCATTCGTAATATAAATTAACTAACGAAAATAAAGACGTCAAAAAGACATTTTATATCCTTCCTTTTCAGGTCTGTACAAAACAGACTCTCGGAGAGAGATAGCAACATTGGCAACACAAAATATTGGCCTTATTTTTTTACTTACCTTCTTTCTTCCTTCACTGATTTCTTGTTTCACGATTTTTAACTCTATCGACCTAATTTTAGAAGTCAATTTGATTGTATAACGCACAGATTGAGCGGTATATATTATGTAATATCAATGAAATTAAGTTCTACATTCACCTGCATGTTTAAATGAAATCTGTATTTTCAATTTTTCACCAAATGACCAGATCAACTTACTTTTAATAGGTAATTTTCTACCACAATTTAAAGCATTATGACTTGGTTTTGTTGATTCATTGCTGTGAGTCAGTAAACTGGATCGCTCGAGTCACTGGATCGGTGAAAACAAGCCTTTATAAATCTCGATGTGAACTTGTAAATTCTGTATTGTTAACTTATAGACACTTTTTTGAAAATATGAATATCTATAGTAATTTATCATGTGCGTGATGTTGGTTTTTGCTAAGCAGCACCTAACTTTAAGGAACTTGGGGCCTTTAGTAAAATGTCGCGATAACACGGCCGCCTAAACTTAGGTGTCGGCGGTGATAACGGAAAGACATTACGGCCAAACGAGTTTTTTTAAGGCATTTGAGTAATCCCAGTCACTCTTTCGCGAACGGACGACAACCTTCGCTAGTATATGCAAAGTTTTTACCACGCTGGGTCGGTTTTTGCGCAAACATTCGTACGAATGTATGCCCGCGTGTGAGTGACAGGATTAAGATTCGGGTTCGTATTTAAGAACTGTGCTCTGAGGCCGATCTATCCCTAGATAGTCATCTGAGTAGAGATATGTATTATACTTTCAAAAAGTTTTTGAATACGCGCCTAAGGGCTATATTTCACCGGGACACCATGGTGGCACAACCAGTCGCCCGCCGCTACCAACAAAATTTATACAGCTCTGTAGACTTACAGAGAATTACTCACCTGGTGTCAAACGCAACCAAACGGACACCACCATACATTTTGTTGGTAGCGGCGACTGGTTGCGCTGCCATGGTATCCCGGTGAAATATAGCTCTAAGAGATAGGTTTTGGTTGGTGTAAATGAATACACTCCCGATTCTAGATGTTTGTCTGTTTCCTAAAGTTTTAATTGTTAATGTTGATGCATTGTGACAAACAGACAGCTTCAAGGATTGTGATGTAGATAATAGCACTATGTAAATATTACTGTAGTTCATTATGTATAGTGAGAGGCGGGAATGCGCCTTATTGTTATGAAAATAAGGAGCTTGCGGCGTCTACACGTCGCCACTACCAACTGTAAGGTAGATTATGTATAATTTTGTGGTAAAATAAATCTTATTTTGATTGATATTGAGTTTGTTTTCCTTTTTACCTACTTAATATCTGTCAAATTAAGAGCTACCTTTTTTTAAATTTCTTCATTTTGAAATATAAATTATTTAAGTTATACAAACTACTATAGAAATATTAATCTATATACCTACACATTCTAATGTTAGAAAGAGGAAGAACAATCACTATTTAATCAATAGATGTCAAAATTGTTGTTAAAAAGTCGACGGAATTATGGGTGTTAAGATATATTCCAATTTATATCGTTAAATGCTCCTAAAGCTTTATGTGTTCCCTGCAAACATTATGTAATAATACAGTACATAACATACATACAATATCCCATAACATAATTTCTCCTTAAGCCTCTAAAATTGATGCTTATTTCAAATTTATGGCAATAAAATGCACCCTCGCTTAGATGTACTTCGGTTCGCGATCCTTAAATCGTGGACCATTTGAAGACGCGGTTATAAGTTTGCAAACAGCATCATTCTCTATCCAGAAAGTTTTAGGCAACGTTTTTGTATGGCTTGTTTATTTTGGATTGTTATTTGTTCTACAAAATGGCCGATAGCTATATTGTAAGATCACTGATCTCTACCTATTGTTATACCACAGTGCTATATTTTGATCTGGATAATATATTCTTCTACCATATGTATATAAATATTAATGTACTGTATAAAGACGTTCGTTTGTCCAACTATACAAGAGAGGCTACTAAGCTTTTTAATATTTGAAGGCATTATTAGATACATTTTAGATTTCTGACGCATTGAGTGCCAACATCCCTTTTATCGTTGGACAATACGATATTGTACCAAATAATATAGAAAATATTATGAAATAAATGTTTGTTTTTATTATTAATACGGTATGTTGACCTACTTATAATTGGTTTGAGGATTACTTAGTAGGAAAGGTTCTTAGGCCTATTATCATACATTCACTAACAGCTGAGCTATTAAACGGTTATTTGGTAGCATAGCAAGTTTTTTTGACACAAGTTTTCATCGATTTCCTGCCATCTCATATACGATGGTATCTATATACTATCTATTTATGTGAGTGCACATGAGCTAATAAAATCATCAGAGTCAATGTTAGGTTTTTATTTATTCTAATAAAACTCACATACCTTAATCCTAGTATTTCGTGTCTTTGAAATGTTAAAAACTAACTAATCTACATTAACAACTTTCTACTTATGTTTATGAGTAGGTAAATATTTAATCTAAACTAATGCATATTTACAAACGCAATAAACTTGAACCAAACATATTCACCGCTATCTTTGCAGTCACGGTTACCGGACAAAATGTCATAGGTACTTAGAAAAAAAATATCTAGGTACTATTTCAGCCCTGTGAAGTCCAGTTTCCAAAACATGATAATTTTCATAATTCCTTACTAAGACCTACTTGCACATTGTGTGAAAAATATCCCGCATTATTTATTCCAATTTTATTTTATTTACGTAATGGAATTAATCCATTTCGAATTGTATATATATTGCTAATTATCATTTGTATTTGTTTTTGTAAGACTTTTGGACAAATCCAATTGAACAATTCAATTATCTCAATATCAGTATCCGGCAAATCACAGCAGATAATGTTCCAGATAACATCGATGTCCTTCACTTCATTACTAAACTGACTCATGTAGCCATTTGCCCATGTGCCCATGTCGCCGCGTCGTGGCCACGCCTCGCCTCGCCAGGGTGATTCTGCAGATACGAAGCTAATGCGGCAACCGGACCCTTATCGCAAGAACCGGCCAAGTGCGAGTCAAGACTCGCACACCGAAGTTTCCGTACAAACTTTTAGATAAATAATTTTTGTGATTTACGATTTTGGGATGTTTCCCTTAATTTTTTGCTTCTTGCCAAATTCATGACTTCAACGGGAAGTAACTACCGATGCAATGATAAATATAAGTTGGTTTATTCAGTTGGAACCCTAGGGAACATTGCACTTTAAATCGTCATTTTTTTTAATTTATACCAATTCGTAACGCGATCTAACAAAAGAATTTGCAAGAAATTCTGCATGGCTTAAAATTGTTTTAATATTCTTTAAATAAAACATTATTTTTGAGGGAGTTGGACACAGTTTCATCCCATGCTTTTTTTGCCATCTTATTTAGGTTTATGTTTGATAGACGGATAACTAAATTATCCTGCAAAGGTTTTTCCCATTTGAGGTACGGAACCTTAAAAATAACGCGAATTGTGACCTACTTGTGGAAACGGCAATGAAAGTGGCGATACCATAACGTAGGTACGTAATGATTAACATACGACACCTACATTTCTTTCAGCATGTTTGTATATTCAACTAAACATTCACACTATTATTATGTAGAATCAGTCTAATCAAGCAGCAAAGAGCCGATTTTGGTGGATTCTGAGTACAAAATTAGTACTCTTTAACGATAAAATTAAACTAGTTATACCTAACTACTCTAAAAATCGTTTCGTCTCTATCTTTACATCACCCTTAGGTGAACTTAATTCAATTAACTTAGTGTTATTAAATTATCAATATGTTCAGTGAAAATCATTCCGAATGTCTCGCTTTCATAGTTTTTTCGTTTATCAACTGTCTTAAGCCGGTTTCAGACTACGCTATAATATAATAGCATATAGTTTATAGCTCATAGCACAAAATTATCGCGCACCATATGTTGCTATGGACACGTTCACACTGTACTGTACTATAGAGTTACTATCGCTATAAAATTGGTGCGATGCGCTGAGTTCATGCTGTGCTATATCACGCGACGCCCTCTTTCTTCTCCATCACCCCCAGTAACTGTGCACACTCTTCAAAGATCCCGGTCAACTGAGCTTGCGATAATATCGCGTAATGTGAACGCCATGCTTTATAGTATAGGATTAGGTCCTTCCTTGCTATACTAGATAGCACAATGTATAGCGTTGTCTGAAAGCCGCTTTAGTAATAAGAAGGCACAGTGTTGAATGCTTTGTGGTTGAATGTCATATATGTCAAACACCGTAAAAGTGATTCATGACCACACTAAGTGATATAAAGGAACTGTTAATGTATAATCATGGTCTAATGCAGCAAAGGCTGGCTGTCTTTCCTGGTCATCTGTTTGTAAGCGACGACAGGACACGCCTGCAGCGATATCTTCGACTGCATCTCCATGTATGTCAGCGGCCTGCCTCTGAACTCGTCCTCGATCTGCTGCAAGGTCCGCCCCTTGGTCTCCGGCAGCATAAACCAGATCACTACCAGGCAATACGTGAGGAGCCCCGCGTAAACAATATATGTTCCATAAATTTCGACCGTATCGATCAAAGTCGTAAAAGTCATGAGAACGATGAAGAAGGAAGCCGACATGGTTGCCAAACTGATGGTCCCTCCAATGCTCTTGTATTCCAATGGAAACACTTCACCACCGATCACGTTCGGCAGCGGCAGCATACCCGTCGCTACCGTGAAGAACTGAAGGTTGATCAACAGCGCAGGGATCCAGATGTGATCGTACGGCAACAGGTCGTGAGTCTTGCAGTAGGTGTAGGCGGCGATGCCGAGCTGACTCAGAACGCAGAGGCTGCCCGTCGCGAACATAACTGTGCGCCTCTTCATCTTATTTATAACGAAGACCGCTATAGAGTTGGCGATCAGACGCTGCGTGTCGAGGAATATCATCCAGAAGTAGGCGTTTACTCCCGGCCCCATGACCAGGCCTATAATGGTGGTGGAGTACGCCGCCATGGTAGTTCCGCCTGCGAACTGAACCATCACATACGCGTGTATCATGAGAATGATCGGCTTGTAGAATTCCTTCTTCTGTATCGTTGTCAACATTTCCCGGATAGGATTAGTCTTCTGCGTCTTCTGGTTGATCCTGGCTTCTTCAAAGCGCATCCGAGCTTTGATCATCTCATCTAGCTCCTCTTCTTCGCCATCGCCTCTCAGCCATCTGAACACCTCCCTGCACTCATCGTACCTCCCTTTAGAGACGAGCCAGCTAGGTGATTCTGGGGAGTACATCGTCATGACCAGACTAAAGAAGGAGAAGAACACGCAAACCAACGCTGTTTGCTGCCAGCTGAAGAAGGAGCCGACGAGGTGGACGAAGAAGATCCCGAAGGCTTGGGTTAAGGAGACGGTCGCGAGGAAGGCGCCTCGGTTCTTGGGACTCGAGTACTCTCCGATGAGGACGGAGCGCAAGGGGGACAGCATGCCGATGGACAGGCCGTGGAGGATTCGCCCGAGCAGAAGCGACTGGAAATATTACTGACGTGAATTGTTTATTTACCACGTTATTAATAATAAAATAATAATAATATGTGTGTCATAACTTGGACTAACATAGGAAGCAGGCCTATGCATGCATATGCCATGCGGCTTCTCTCACATTGTATCCGTACAAAAAGGAAGGTGAAGGAGGGACAAACATTTCACATTTCACTAACTTTCGCCACCACCACACCAGCCTATTTCAGTCCACTGCTGGACATAGGCCTCCCGTAATTAAGGGGGATATGCCCGTAAGCCCCACGCTTTAATTTTTCTTATTATTGTTATGACACTTTATTAAACTTTAAAACTCGTTAAAAACATTATCTACTTTATAAATAAATAACATCAAAAACAATATAGTAAAAAATGTATAAAAACGGGAGACCACCGACCGCGGGGCAAGGCTCAAACGGTCAGTGGCTAGGGCTGCAGAGAGAGGAACCTCCGCACAATGCGTGCCGAGTCCAGGAGAGCCGCCCTCTGTATCTGACCCTTGATCCAGCTGCCTAGCGAGAGCCTCTTAAGGTATTGGTCAAGTTATTGTTATTATTATTAATTATTATGTATTAGTAACGCTCGGAGCGAAGCGTGAAACGAACGACAGAAGGTCATGATACAAGGTTTTTGCTTAGTTTTGTTCTTCACATTGCGAATTTAAATAGTACATTCTATTATTGTTGTAATTTGAAGAGGCAAAATTTCTAAAGAAGCTATAATTTTAGAAATTATCTTCGATACTTCCTTTCGGATCTTAGTATGATGAGATTGATGTGATTGACTAGTCCAACTCTTCGAAGAGGCGGGAATTCTTTTGCATCAACATTATATGATGTAAGAAGATGGAACAGACAGAGTCATAAAGACATCTTACCTCAAAGCTAGTTGCGCAGGTTATGGCGAACCAGCCGAAGAGCACCGGCATGGTGACGGCGAGGTGTGCCACCCTCCGCCCACAGCGTGCCATGATGGGTGGCGTCAAGAAACTGCCCACCAACTGCGAGATGCCCAGGATTGATGCTGTATAACAATATTAGAAATACAGCATAGTTTTAGGGCATATATTACCCACTGAGTTGTAGGTCTCACCAGCTGCTTTTTGGTAGAGCGAAATCTCTTACTAGTAAATATTTACTTAAAAGGACGTCTCGACTAGTTTTTATAAACAATATTTGGTGATTGAATTAAATTATATTTGTGGCATTTTAAATTCCTAGTCACTTAAATCTATTTCTCTACGCGTAGCGGGCTCTACGACCTGCTATGGCGCGTAGAGGGTCTGAACGGTGTCTACGACCTTCTACGGTGCGTAGAGGGACCTGCTACGGCGCGCAGAAGAGTACAGGGATGAAGTCTACGATAGTTATGACTTATGACTGACGTATGTAGGTCTCTTCCGTAGAAGGGGACATACACGTAATGATATAACTTGGATCAAGACCCAATTTTTTTTATTTAGTAAGACAACGTCTGTGTCGCAGTTGGCGAAGGCACGCCTGGGACGCAGAAGTTTGCGGATTGGATTCCCGCCGCGAGACAAATGTTTGTACGTTCTGAAAATATTTGTTTCGGGTCTGGTTGTTTCTATGTAGGTATAATAAGTATGTATTTACAAAAATAAAAATGTATGTATGTAGTTTATCAGTCACGTGGTTCCCATAATACAAACTTAGTTTGGGGCTACAAGATGCTGTGTGATAGTGTCCAGCATTATTTATTTATTTTATTGGAAGAAACCATGTAGGAACACTTAAACGTAATTTTTTAAGTTAATACCAATTCGTAACGCATAAATCGCCCCATCTGAACTAGCTGTAACGCGCGCGACCAAACAGAAAAGAATTGGCAAGAAACTCTTCTTGGCTTACATTTTTTTAACGTCTTTGTTAAACTTATTCTTCATTGAACCGTAAATTAAAATGAAAATACTATTTAGAGGGTTCCTAAGGTTCTAACTAAATAAAGATTTTTTTTAATAAGTAATAACATATATATTGAAATGAAACTAATTAATTAAGATCTACAAAAATGTTTTCGTGCTTATTAGCGAAGGCATACAATATCCATTAGTGCTGGATATACTACTATAAAAGGCTGATGATGATATTTTTTACACTTTTCAATTAAATCAAATTAACGCATAATTATCTAATCTCAATAGATTAAAACTTGGGACCCCCTGCAGGGCGATAGTATACGTATTATTTTGTTTTCGTTTTTTTCTATCGGATTTCGATGACTAGTGATGGTTCCCGCGCACCGGACATGCACCAAGTCTTTATCTAATAAATTTGTTGTATTAGAGTTCAACTTAGGAGAAGCGTTTTTTCTATTTCAATTAGTTGTATTTTACATTTCTTACTTGATTTAATAAAATACCCAAGAAATCAAACAACACGATTAATATATTTTGAGCAATCAGAAGCGGAATTATTTAAAAAAAAGTAAATCCAGAGACAACATTTAATAATGAAAAGTAACAACAAATAATTTAGGCATAATTTAAATATGGAATTAGAACCACAAATACAACAAAAAATAAGTCTCAAAGTAAAATAAGTACACGGCACGAATTATCGATCAACTATGACACGCGCGCCGCTAAGCGGAGGGAGGGGGCTGGTTTTTAACAGACTTGAAAAAAGAAGGAGGTTCTCAATTCGGTTGTATTTTTTTTTTATGTTTGTTACCTCATATCTCCGTCATCAACCGTTTTGGAAAATTATTTTGTCGTATAGTAGAGTATATTTTCCAATTAGTCCCATATAAATTTGAAGTAAAAATACCAACCCTAGGGGTAAGAAAACAGGAAATGAAAATTATATTGGCTCAAATTTTATTCAATTTTGTATGTTTGTTACCTCATAAGTCCGTCATTTATGAACCGATTTAGAAAATTCTTAGTTTTTTTTGTAGGGTATACTTTCTAATTGGTCCCTTAAAATTAGAAGAAAAAATATCAACCCTACAGATGAGAGTCTTCTCCTGTCTAGGAATGAAGATTTTATGGTCTCGAATTTTATTCATATTTTATGTTTGTTACCTCATAATTCCGACATTTATGAACCGATTTGGAAAATTAGTTTTTCGTTATTGAGGGTTATTGAGCGTCAGTTTGGTCGCTTAAAAATTTAAAATAAAAGTACTAATACTAAGGGTGAGAAAATAGGGAATGAAACTTTTATGGGCTTGATTTTTATTTATATTATAGTAAATCGTCGTATAATCGTCTTAAAGTCGGATTCACTATAAATTCGGAATTAAATAATAATTTAAAATAAAAAAAAAAAAATTAAAAAACGAAAACTGCAAAACTAAAAAGTAAAAGATAATTGTTTTTTTTGTTCATACAATCAACCTTTTTTCTATCAATTTATGGCGTGCGATCTATGCGTTTACCACTAAGGTAGATCTAGATACGTACCTGTTATTTTTGGAGTCGGTGGTATTTTTGGAATTGTTAGTTGTATGAACAAAAAATAAGCAATTATTTTTACTTTATAGTTTTGATTCTTCTTGTCTTCTAACAATATATATTTATTTTTTACCAATTTAGCTCGATGCACATATTTTACGTGTCCTAACATGAGGCCTGATTCTGACGATTCGATATATTTGATTCTATTAGATGTATATCGCGAGAAGTGTCAAACTTCATACAGTTTTGACAGTTTTAATAGAATCAAATATATCGAATCATCAGAATCAGGCCCCTGATCCTAATCTTTTATGCGAACTAAAATATGGAATCAGTTGCCAGCGTCGATTTTTCCATTGACTTACGTGCTCCAAAAATAGAGTTAATAGGCATCTTCAGAGAAAGCTAGCCCCATCGCGACCTTATCCTTGCTCACGAAAACCTCAGGTCAGGATAATAAATAATAGGTCTGGCCCATAATAAATAAAAAATAACCTAAAATTATTCTGGCTCCTACCAATCCAAGAGGCTGTTGTTGGCGTGACGTGCACCGGCGACCCTGGCTGCAGAAGCCGAGGCAGCAGCACAGCCGGGTACCCGATGGCGCAGCCATGTCCGATGATATTGCTGCCCACTGCGGCTGTCACGAAGCACTGGCAAAATCAACACTATTAATCATCACATATGTACATGTACCTAAGCTTCAACTTCAGAAGTTCTATATACCCAATATCCACCTATAGAAATGATTGAGCGTTAATTGCATCCCAAAATAAAATAAATCGTTACGTTTCAATTCTCATTATATTAGAATAGAATAGATAGGTACTCATACCAACATAATCTTATACAACCATTATACAACAAAAAGTTTGGATTTGGTTTCAATTTCAGCAAAGAATTTGCATAGAAACTTTTTACGGTTTCAAGAATTTTCACTACAGACATACCTCCATATCTTTGACCCACACTGTGGGTTCAGAAACAGTCAAATTAATCAATACACCATGGTATAAGGCTTATTACATCATGCGTTATTCAGTCTGTCTTAGTAAGACTGTCTTACTGACTAATTCGTTTTTCTATGACGGACTTAGTGACTTACTCTTATTACACTACGCTAAGTGCGAGGCAGTCATAATAAGACAGACTGAATACCACGTGGTGTAATAAGCCCACAACAACACTGAAGAATATCTACAGATCTTATAATATCCCAAGAATGTCGACTCAGGCGAGATTTTAAGGTACGACGTTTCGACAAGGCGAGGAATTGGCTCGGTAGCATGTATTTATGGGAAGGTCGCGAGTTCAAATTCCGCCTGAATCGAAATTTTTGGGATATTGTTAAACCTTAGATTTTCTCTTAAGTGAGGGTTAACAACAAAAGAAAGTCTGCAGATCAAGCATACTTATGCCCTGCAGCGGAAATCTAATCCACAACGTCTTTGAGTCTTGGCTGGCTATTCGCCGATCGCGCCAGCCAGTGCCTAATAAATAAGGATAGAAAACCACTATTTGACTTACTTGCTTCAAAAACGGTGACATTCCCGGCTTCTTAGGCATTTCGATTCGAGTTTGATTTTCTTACAATAATCTTAAATAGCGGTATTAATATTACATTTTACGCTTTATCATTAAAAACACTCGAGCCATTTCATAATAGCTATCTATTCCTTATTGAGAACTTTGAGCAGCATTCAAGTCTTTTAAAGACAGGGAGTGAACTACTGAAAGACTGTCTCTATATAAACGATTTACTATCAAAGAATCATAGAAATCGGCCCCTTCTTCACTATTTTTAATAATATAAACAAAAAAGTTGCACTTCTAAGTAATTGTTTATGATGGAGTCAATCGGCCGTCAATATCATAATCCCTTGTCACGTTGTTAATTTATTACTCTTTCACACAATATCATCGACTGACGGCATTGCCCGATTGATAATTTATAAAAGTCGTACCTCTTTTACTTATTTATCGTTATCAATAGATAGTAATTATAGCGCTTGAAATCATTCTTACAGGTAGTGATCTCCTAGGGCGTACAGTAAAAGGAACCGCTGCGGTCACCCTGTAAGAATGTCTCTTCTATATCTGTTAAAACCGAGCGGTTTTTACCACAGATATAGAGATATAGAGAGAAGAAAACTAGATGACTCATAGGCAACGAGGATTTGGTTGACACAAGACTCCAGAGCTTAGAGCATCGTCGCCAGGTTGCCAGTCTTTCTGTTTTTTATCGGTTGCATTTCGGAGAGTGTGCCGCGGAACTGCACAATTTAATTCCACCAGCTCCATTTCACTACCGGACAACCAGGCGCTCTGCATGGCGACATCGTTATATGGTAGATATACCTCACATGCGCACAAAGCGCTTCTCCTCCACTTTTATCATGCGCACCGCCAAGGAGTGGAATGCTCTACCCGAATGTGTGTTCCCTGATGATTATAATCTGGGTGTCTTCAAGTCTCGAGTGAACAGGTTTCTTCTAGGCAAGCGTGCTCCATCGTAGACTGCATCTTCGCTTACCATCAGGCGAAATGCAGTCAAATGTATGCCTATTTATAATAAAAAAAAAAAAAAAATTAAGTCTTAAATAACACTATGTTCTTAACGTTAACTCTTTCTCTGATCTCTACTTTCTTATGTCCATATATCATTTGCTAGAAAGGAATGCATACTTTATCACAATGCGATTGCTGCGACTTCGTACCAAAGTTTTCAATGAGAATTTCAATGAAACTGCATAGAATTTTATTTGAGCGCCCTGGTACGATTAATTTTTTGATCTCATTTGAAGTCGCATTGATATATATATATATGCGTCCCTTTCTAACTGATGATATTGGACATAAGAAAGTAGAGATCACCCGTATGAGTTGATGTTCAGAACATAGTGAATTTTAAGACTTCATCTAGTTCTCTTCTATATCTGTGGTAGTATACCTATTATTTATATCAACTATATTAACATGAACTCCTATTACTTTAATATCCCACTTATAATAATTATAATTATCCCATCGTTGACATCGTAGTTCAGCAGTATTTGTTGTAAATTCGTATGCATGTTTGTAAAGTATGAATATATATTTTATATTCAGATTGTGAATATCTTATAATATTTGAGTACTTACTTAATTTGACTTACCTGCATGCCCAGCGTGGGGATTATGGGTTTTTCCCCTTTTATTAGGGGAGGCCTATGTCCAGCAGTGGACTGATATAGGCTGATATTTTTTTCTTTAATTAATCATCTCAAGAACGAGTCAAAAATCAAACGAATTACTTACGAAAAAATGATTTTGCCTCTGAAATATCACTTTCACTCAACAGTATGAAGTTACCTGAGTAAGCCATCAACGTTCAACATTCCAAACTGTCAAAGATCTTCAATGTTGCTTGCACTAAGAATTTTTAAATATCTGTTAAAGATTTCGATATCTAGGGGGTTCAAGTACCCCCAGAGCAAAGCAAGGCACCCCAGTCTCCAAAAAGAAATAATTTGCGTCTTTAAGGTGATACAATTTGTTTGAAGCAGAAATATTTGAACTATCATCTTTCCTTTTCTCTCGCTGGTTTCATGCATTAAATTCATGAGATCAGCTATATGTTTCAAGGTTTTTATTTAACACTGATTCTATTGCTTTAGTCATAGTTCTTTGGAAAGTACTCTATAGAGTCTTCAAGTGAAAACTGTCAAAAATAGTCCAAGCGTATTTGACATAAATAAACTTCAAAATGCGGCAAATTCGCGAAGCGAAAAAGCTCCAATTCCAAATTTGCACTAATAAAGACCTTATGTCGCTTGAAAAGTGTTAAATGTCGGCACAATCGACAGCGTGCTCCTAGTTTTGGTGCAGACAATTTTTAGAGTTTATTATCTCGATGTTTTTTCATTCCAATTTTAAAGAGATCTAATTGAGTTACCTACCCATTTCTGTGTTAAAAATCAAAAATATATATATATAAATACCCAGAGTATGTATTTAGATGTACTTTATGTTACCATTATAAAAGATTTAAGTAATTTTTATGCTTATATTATGTATACTTGAACTGGCCATTGATTGCCAACATGTCACTTTTTATCTTTTTTTAAATATTTGTTTATTTTGAAGTTTACTCAACTGTTGCAAAATTAGATAGGTTTAACGCATTGGATTAATCTGTCATGATATATCTTGATAATATAGCCCTAGAAAATTAGGGCAAGAATCTCGGAATGAGAGATAGATAGAAAACTCTTTATTGTACTCACACCAACAAAAACAAATAGAACAATATACAATAACTATAATTAAAGTACAATGGGCGGTCTTATCGCATAGAGCGATCTCTTCCAGACAACCTTTGGATGGACTGGATTTAATATACTGTAGCAGACGATGGTGTATATGTAATATCAATAAACACACTAAATATCATCATAATACATTGCGTCATTTCATTTCATTGAGATAGTCGGCTAAAAACTTGTATAGACCTTTATTTCAGCACCCTAAAACTTGTCTCAAAACCTACTTATCGTAGGGTGTTAGCTTCTACAGATATTCCAAGGTCAAAGGTAAAATGGGTCTTATGCTATTTATACCTTAGTAAATATTGTAGAACATTAAGTTCTCTTTAAGTTTTGTCTAACCATTTTTTTGATATATTTTAGTAAAATCAAAAGCAATAAGGAGTATTCACTTATTAACTTCGATGCAAATCACCCCCAAATTAATTCCTACCCCTTTATAAACCCGTTCGGCGATGAGTTTTAATAAAATACGAAACAGATCTTCCTTCCATCAGTTCCGTTAAACAATGTTTATGCATGAAGTAGATTGGACCAAGGAATCACTTTGTCCCCCAATCACCACTTTATTACCACTAAGACTGTAAAATTATTCAAAAATTCAAAAATGCATTTTTTTTCTTCAAATAAACAAAGTTTTCTCAGACCAAAACCTTGTAACTCAAAAGAAAAGGTAGCTACCTCAAGGAGGTTCATTTCACAAAAATAAGCCTTAGAAGAAAACGATTTCATGTTCTTGTTATTTTTACTGAATAAAATTATCACAGTGGCCCCTAAAATTATCGTAACAATGGCGGCCATTCTGTTGTGTATATTTTTTAAAATTAGGGACAGGAACATTTTAGCACTATCAAATTAATTTGAATTAAAAAAATGCGAAACACAACAAAATCGACCTCATGTCTTAAAATACAAGTCAGCTGATAAATTTGGCTCTTAAATTTCTTCGTTAATCCGAGTGCCCAACTCGTTATCTCTTGTTATCTTTATCAAAACATAAAGCATTGTTTCCCTATGTAGATATTTCACAAAAATTATCTCCTACATTCTATCTAAGAGTTTAATGCCTCTTTTGCTTTCCCATTAAGCTGATCCGTATTTTCTTTGTAAGTATCTTTATTTTCAGACTTTAGAACTTGGGTTTCTGCATCATCCAACGGCCGCACTCCTCTAAACTCGTCCTCGATCTGCTGCAGAGTCTTCCCCTTTGTCTCCGGCAGCAGGAACCACATCACTACGAAGCAGTAAGCCAATACTACAGTGTGCAGACAGTAGGTCCCGTCAAGGCCGAGTTTGTCCACCATACCTGGGAAAGTCTTTTGCACCAGGAAGAATGTGGAAGAAAGTGCTGCCTGACTGATGGTGCCTCCTATACTCCTGAATTCCAGTGGAAAAACTTCACCTCCTATCACGTTGGGAAGTGGCAATATCCCAGTAGCTATAGTGAAGAACTGGAGATTGATCAGCAACGCTGGCAGCCATATGCCCTCGTAAGTCAGGATTCCCTTAGTTTTGAAGAACATATAAACAACAATCGCCATCTGGCTGAAGACTGACAGGACTCCGGTGGCTAATGTCAAGGTTCTTCTCTTGCATCTATGGATGACGAAGACGGCGAGGCCATTGGAAATGAGTCTCTGCGTGTCCAGGAATATCATCCAGAAATGTGCGTTTGCTTCGGGCCCGAAGAGATAACCGATCACCTGGGTCGCATAAGCAGCCATGACGGTGGCTCCTGAGAAATTTGTAGTGATATACGCGTGGGACATTAATGTTATGGGCTTGTAAAACTCTTTTTTTACAACGGTCGTTCTGATCGCTTTCAAACGGTTCTGCTTCACTTGGACAGTTTTTTCATAGATTCGAGCTTTGATCAATTCTGATAACTCCTGCTCCTCATCGTCCCCTCTCAGCCATCTAAAGACTGCTCTGCATTTGTCATACTTTCCCTTATCAGCCAGCCAGCTCGGAGATTCTGGTATGTAGAGCGTCATGACGAGACTCGTAAAATGGAAGAAGGCTACGATAAGGGCGGTTCGTTGCCAGCTGATAATGGATCCTATAAGATGTACGAAGAAGATGCCAAAGGCTTGTGTCAGGGAGACGGTGGTGAGGAGAGAGCCACGGTTTTTGGGGCTAGCGTACTCGCCGATGAGGGCTGATCGAAGCGGCGCCAGCATTCCAACTGAGAAACCGCAAAATATTCTTCCAATCAGCAGTTCCTGAAATGAGGAAGACGAGCTACTAAAAAAGGCTCGAAAAAGATTTTATGAGGAATAATAATCTATCAGAGGTCAGTCGGAGAATAATCTTTTGTAACTCTGAGATTTTGATCAATGAGAAGTAGAATTGCCCCTACCATATTTGCATTAATCAGTTTTGCATGCTTCGTTTACACATAAACACACACATCTAAGCCCACTGCTGAACATAGGCCTCCTCTAATAAGAAGGGTAGGTATATGCCCACCATCCCCGTGCTAGGCTTGCGGGTTTGGGATCGCAGGGCACAGCTTCTCGCACCGCCGACGCTTCTGCCCGTAGCGGCGGTCGACAGCCAGGGGAAGTAGCGGTGGTTTTAGGCTGAGCCTCGTTTGTGATTTGGCAGGTAGCCTCGGTTCTGGCCCCTGATTAATAAAAAGGACTAAACAGAAACTTGGACAATTGTATCTGTTATCCATAAATTATATTTTACAAGTTTGTAAGTTCTGTTAAACAGAGGCTGGTAGTATCTAAGTAAGAAGTTTATAGGCGGCCTGCGTGAGCAATCTGGACGCGAACGTGAAGCGGCGGGGTTCGGCCAGGTTCGGCGCGGAAACAACACACAGCTATTGAAGTGTCCTACGTGACGAAACGTACGTCGCGAATTGCCGCGAACGGTGTCAGCGTCGGAATCAGTTGGTGTGATATTTTCGAGCGTCGGATCGCTTCGCAATCGCGTTCGCTTTGAATCGCGGTAACAAGCGAATTCATCGTGATGCGGTCCGATGCGGCGACTCTGTCCTGCATGCACGCGTATCGTACTACATCATCACCGATCCCTTCGCCATCGCGTCGCGTCCAGTTTGCGCGAAAATACCAAACCAACTGATCGCGTTCGCGGCAATTAGCGCCGTGTTTGTTGTTTCCGCGCCGCACCCCACCGCTTCGCGTTCGCATACAGATTGCTCACGTAGGACACCGCGTAAGATTTTGTGATTAAAACTTATGATTCCATTTGATAAAACCACTTCAAAAGCCCAAAGTCACAGTAGCGCGGTGCTATTTCCCCGCCAAGGACTTCTGTTGTTCACATTCCGTCTGCATCTCTAACTCCTTCACGTCACTTATGCAATGTCATCGAAAATTGGCATGAGCAGACGATGCAGATAAGATAAAGGCGATGTAATGATGACTACTGCGATTATAATACTCTAGTCATAGCAGGCTTCAATGCCTATACTATTTAGTAACCTACTTTTAAAACCAATTTTATTTTATTTATTTAGTTTACAAAGCAGATTACAACCAACTAACATAAACAATAACAAGAAAAATGGTTTGGTTCTAGGTTGAAACCCTATTTATGTAAACATAGCATGAGTAATGTTGCAAGCTACAAATGTTTTCCGTAAGAGGGATACAGATTTTATTTAATAGTTGAAATGTAAGTAGTAATATTACCTAACTGCTCAGTTTGGTTGAAACATCTTTTTTAAATCTAAAGATATTATAATAAAAAATATCAATAGTTTTAACGATGGAAACCAGCTCATTATAAAGACGTCACATTCTAGGAATTGTATTATAATATGACGTGTTGTTCTTATACGCCAGGAGTGAAAACGTTGAAGGGTTACGAGACCTGTAATAGGTATTGATGCTTATGGATGATAGAAGGTCAGGGCAATCAAGGGCAGAAAGAAGGATTTTGTGAAGGTTTACAAGGTCAATACGATTTCTACGAGTGGATAATTTATCATTTTTGAAATATTTTAGTCTGTCACTGTAGGTGCCAAGAGAGCGACCCAGCTTATGCCGGAACGACAGTATCTTAAGATATTTTTTTTGCGTGCTTTCTGTCCTATCTTCGTGAACATGATAGTACGGAGACCAAATTGTGCTCCCATACTCCAGCATTGGTCTTACAAGACTTTGATATAGACACAGAACGCTGTTAGGGTTTTTGAATCCCTTTGCTATTCGGGTTATAAAACCAAGAAGGCGAAAACTTTTATTAGTTATGAAATCGTAGTGATCCCGGAATGTCAATTTGTCATCAAAGAACATGCCTAGGTCTTTCGCAATTGCAGTGCGAGATAGGATGCTACCGGAAAGTGAGTAATCGTACGTTATTTTATTATGTTTTCTAGTAAATGTGGCTACAAAGCATTTTTTTATGTAATTTAATGAGCACCATTAATACATGTAATTTAATGAGCACCATTCGGCAATTCTATTGAGATCGCACTGCAACATATGACAATCATCTAAGCTGTTTATATTTTGGTAAACCTTCAAGTCGTCAGCATATAGTAAAAATGGGCACTGTATGCATTCCGCCAAGTCATTCACAAATATGACAAAAAAACAAAGGTCCCAAGTGGGAACCTTGGGGTACTCCAGAGGGGACAAAAGTTTGAGCAGATGTATAACCCTTTAAAGCAACTAATTGACTTCGTTTGTCAAGATTTCACTAAGCGCAAAAGGCTGCCATGCACGCCGTAGTGTGATAACTTAGAGCATAAGGCGGCGTGGTTGACTTTATCAAAAACCTTTCGAAAGTCTGTGTATATGGAGTCAACCTGGCCTGATTGAGCGAAAGCCTGACATAGATGGTTCTTATAAACCATGAGGTTGCTAACGGTTGATCTATTTTTAACAAAACCATGCTGATTAGGAGATATCAATGGCTTAAAGTGACAGTATATATAATCAAAAATGATAGATTCAAAAATTTTGCCAAAACATGAGAGTATACTTATAGGTCTGTAGTTTTCACAACTGGATGTGTCACCTGATTTATGAATAGGGATTATGTGAATTTTTTTCCACTCAGTGGGAAATACACCTGTGCTGAGAGATTTATAGAATATTAGTGAAAGAGGTTCACACAACTCCCGACCACAAGATTTTATGAATGAAGGAGGTATCCGATCAGGTCCAGCTCCTTTATTTATGGATAGACGCTTGATTTTTATGAGAACTTCAGCTTTTGTTATGACCAAGGTAGAGATAATATTGGTGTGAGTCTGTATGTCTGTATTGTCTGTATGCTGAAGTGGCACAGTAGAGGAACAAGGAGTATCATCATTTACAAAACAGATGAAAAGTATTTAGAAAACAGTTCACACACATCGTTGCTACTCCTAGCTGAGTCACCATTGTAGAACATAATTTGAGTTACGGTGGTAGACCCAATGCAACATAAGTTTACCTTATAGCTGGTAGCCATGGCCAGCAGCAGCCAGCCGGCCAAGCCTGGCACGGTGACAGCGAGATGCGCCGCGCGCCGCCCGCAGCGGCCCATGATGGGCGGCGTCACGAAACTACCCAGCAACTGCGTGATGCCCAATACTGATGCTGGAAGTATAAATGTCTTGTGTTCATTATCATCCGTAACTGCCTATAGTACCACTGTCTTCTTGAATATGGACCTCCACCAAATATTTTTAAGATGGTTTTGAAGACGGTTCGCAACTTTGAGGCTGTCATGGATCAATATGTTGATCTGGTATCACGTTGGATTTTTTTCATTCGTTGAATTTAAAGTCGGTGCTTTCACAGATCTTTTTGATCCTTTTAATAAGGTCTGCTAATTATGTGAGTTAGCCATTATATCACCACATTTGGAAGACTGCTTGGTAATAGCAGTATTGGTGTTCTGTTCAAAGCATTCACTATAGCTATCCTTTTACGATATGCGCTTGAGGAGAGGGATTCACATTTAATAACGGGACCAACCAGAAAGGATTTTATAAGTAGATAAATCATGCTAAATTCTCTCGCTGGCAGATTGGTCTTTGGAGTAAAACCGGATTCAGTGATTTTAGATTTAAGTTTGAATTATAATCTTTACCAATCCACGATGTAGAGGCTACGTCAAACTTGAACCCTGACCCTGGGTGGTGCAGCTGCGGCAGCAGCACGGCCGGGTACCCGATAGCACCACCATGCCCAATGATGTTAAAACCCACTGCCGCTGTCACAAAGCACTGTAATGTAGAGATTTAAAGATTTTATTAAAACTAGGATATCCCAAATTAACTTGTGATATCGTAAAACCCATCCCGAGCAGCTTAGTTTGAAATCATAGAGGAAGTATGTATGCGCTGCTTTTGTATCACGAAATCACACGATGATGTGATTTCGTGATACAACTTACCAAAGCAACGAATACATAGGTACTTCATCTATGATTTCAAATTAAACTAAACTCATACTCATGCTCGCGCCTTTGATTAGAAAAGTCATAATACTATTTTTATGACAATGACTTTAAGTATAAAGAATATAAAATATTTGTCCCTTTTTCACGCAAATGAAAGGCACTGAACGGATTTAGCTGAAATTTGGCATATGTTAGTTCTACACCGGCAAAATTAGGCTAATTTTGATCAGAATACCGGCGAGCAATAGCCTATAATATTTTTTACTTTTAACTAAACAGTATGTGAATCTTTGTTTGAATCCAACGCTGTAAAGATTTTTTTTCAAACATGCTTGGTAATTTAGAACATTATTTTGACAACCTTCTTCGAGATAAATCGAAATTGCTGTACTGGCCCAATAGATGCGTGCAGCCGGCAAAATTTGTATGAAAATTGATATCTGACGTGTTTAGCGGCCAAATAAATTACTATGTAAACTCATATCTGTCGTGTAATTTAAAAATGGAACGATCTTTTAAACCGAAACATGGACACCAAGTAGGTAATTAATCAAAGGATTTATTCAAATTTCGAACAGGTTTGCAAATAGAATGCTGTTTATTGAAAAATGTACAAGTTCTGCCTAGGAACTATTTTGTTTTAATTTCCGCGCATTATTTGAGAAAAGTAGGATCGCAAAGCACATTCTCGCGCCGCCCCGACGCTGCTGCCTGTCGTTAGCCTGAGGATATAGATGTGCGATGTTCGGCTGCGCAAAATACCTATCTTATGAAATCACGTAGATGCTCCAACAACAGTCTCACGGTCAGCGAGTAAAAGTTAATAAGATAAAAATACCTAGGTTTAGACCTAGAATACTGCAGGTACATACTTAGTAGACCAGGTATTGTACACTACACTCACTTGCTTCAAAAATGGAGACACAGTACTCTTTTTATTCTCCATGATCGCTTTCGACACAAGTTACATATTATACAAAAAAATACTTTTGCACTTTGAAATTACCCAATCTATGTCCAACCTCTAGCAACGCTATATAGCCTTGTTGTAAATAACCTGATAAAGATACAATATTCAGAAATAAAGAACTGATAATACAAAATAAGCTAGCTCCTTATTTTAAAACCTAAAAACAGTGAATAAAATAAGAATTTACTTGGCGGATGTTTTTGTGGACGACAGAGAGTGATCTTGATAAGATAGGAGAGAGAAATTGCAAAATGTTTTATTTATAAACTAGGTTTGGCGACATTAATGGTTCGTATGATTCACCTCGAATCGATCGGAGGGTGTGGACCACTAATGCATAAACGCAGCACTTTTCTGGGCAAATTCGCTTTAAATTGAGAGGAGCTACAAGAATTCATCGCCAACAAGGTCCTGTAGTTTCTGTCAGCATTCGGGCCACAAAGGTCAAAGAAAAATATAAAAGGCGATCATAATAGGCTTCCATGGCCGCAGTGACAACATAGCCATGAAATCAAATTTAAGAAAAAACAACGAGCCAACTGTTATGTAATGCAAAAAAAAATCGCACGGTATTTAAAATGTATTGAAAGATTATATTTAGGAAATCATCTGTTGACAGGAAAACTTATTGCTTATAAAAAACTGTTTAAATGATAAGTGAAAACTGTTCAAACTTAAGTTGTTCTACATTTCAAGTTCAACAAGCTGTTATTTTCCATCCAAAAAAATAAATGAAAAAAATCTATGGCTTCGTTAGCTCCATGTCTTTTCGGCACAAGAGCGCGGCGACACGTTTCAATTTCTTGTAAAATAATATTGTCTGTTTTGGCACAGGTTTCGGACATAATAAAACTATTTATATGTTAGTTCTTCATAATCAAATGATTCTGTATTTCGGGTATACGTAAAAGAAACTTCGAAAGACCAGAATTTTCAAGTAAACTACACGTACAACCATTACAAAGGCTGATCTATGCCTTGTTTATAAATAAAACAGTAAAGTACATAGTCATAATATTTTATTGTACAGTTTACCTATATTATTGGCCTTACATTATCAAAATTTTCTACTGAGATAGTACAGTCGATGTCAAAAAGAATTTAATACTTAATCACCTAATTAGTCATGAACGATCCTATCGATAGCGCGCTGGACAATTGGGATCGATTCTGGAGGTTCGATTCCCATAACAGGACAAAATATGTTTGTATGATCTTTCAGCATTTGAAAAAAAAAACAGAAATATCAATTAACTAACTCAAAAACACATCTAATAAGTAGGATCACATAAGGCTTTAGCACCGAGCGGTCCGACTAAACTGCTCATCCAGAAAAATTACAAAAGGTAGATAAGAAATTTTAACGTAAGCTTTAATTCTTAATTTTTTTCTCATCCCACAGCTGGGCAAAGGTCTCCCCCATAGACTTCCAAATATCTCTTTCCCGAGCTTCCTCCCACCTCCCATCGAGTTCGTCCCACCAACACATCCTTTGCCTACCCCGACGTCGCGATTCTTCAAGTGACCAGGCTTTGATGGAAATTACAAAAATGCACTTATGGAAAATTTGTTTCTGCTTTTTTTACTTTATGATCATGACTGTACCTAGTAACTGGCGCCCAGCAACAGGGGGATTTAGTCAGATATTTAAACTTATTTTATCATCATTATCATCATCAGCCTATAGTGGTCCATTAATGGAATCATCTAATTAGGCCAACTCCCTGCTCGTCTGGGTGTAGTGTACTAATAAAAAACCGGCGTGTGCCGGTTTGGAGCACTTCACTTGAATGTTAAGAAAGTCCATATCGGATATATTTAGGTAGAAACATTTTCATAGATAGTTTGATGTTACTGCCGCTGCTAAAGCACAGATGCAGTATCAAGTCTCGTTTTGCTTGAAACTTTTAGATTATAATAATAAATAAATAAATAAATAATGTAAGACATCATCTAGCCACACACTATGGGCACCGTATGACGATATACCTACTATACAGGGTGCGGCAAAGTTGTACCTCATTGAGGGCAGCCACCTTTTCTTTTGTAAGTAGTTAGAAGGTTTTGTTCTAAAACTATAGGTTTATTTTGAAGAAAAAACAATTGCATTTTCGGAATTTTGCAAAATTGTAGTCAGCCTAAATAATGACATTTGTAAAAAAAAACAAGTTGGTTTCAATCGTTGGCGAATCGTTGGCGAATGACGCTTCATAGAAATTGTATGGAAAACTTTTTTTTATATTTCCATTCTCTGGGCTACTTGTACATTAAATAAAAAACAAAAATGCCATTATGTTTTTCTTCTTATTTTATTAAGCCTATAGTGTCCTCAGAACAAAGCCTTCTAACTACAAATGGAAAGGTAGCTGCCCCCATTGAGGTAAAATTTTGCCCCACCCTGTATATTTTATGAATACATACATAACAAACATAAAACCACCCAGACTCGAATACCTATTCATTTTCATAGTCTCTTTATTGCTTCATAATTCATACTTGGTACATACAAGATATTCTTAATCCGTTACTTGGTTAAAAATAAGTTTGGTCTGCAACATGAGCCCTTGAAGTTAGGTACTTATAAGTACCTAATTATTATGTTTAGATATAAGTATAATGAGAAAAATAGCTACGTGACAGACTAATCTTACCTATTTAGATACTTCACCGCTCGAAACGGATAAACTGTTGAGGCGCTAACGCCTAACAGATTTAGCACTGGACGATTCGCCTACGTGCTGTTTGCTAATTTTAGAAATATAGGCGCTTTTACAGCATTAGAAGAAAAAGTGAAGATGGGGAAAAAACTAATTTCAAAGAATCTGATTAAAGTCAGTCGGCGTAGGGTTCAACATAAAACAACAATTAAAAATAACTGTAAACAGAACCCTAGCTGCAAAAATCTTAAAAAAATATTATTGCCTATTATTTTTAACCGACTTCAAAAAAAAGGAGGAGGTTCTCAATTCGGTTGTATTTTTATTTTATATCTACATCGTTTTTTTTTTAAAGTGATTTGTAAAATTAATTTATACTCTGAACGTTACATTGTTGCAACGGTTGAAAATAAATACTATTTTTGTTCATCCCTAAAAAATAAAAGTTGTAGGTAATTTTAAGTCACATCAAGGTGACGATACATGTCAAACCTCCTTCTCGCTCGCACTATTCAACATTTTAGAAGATATAAAATGACTGAATGTTGCATGCAAAATAGCAAACCTTACGGCCTAGAAAATAACAATACAAATTTGTACCAAAACTTATCACATTGGTACCAGTTTTTTGGTAAGAAAACGTGATAGAATCAAAATGATATTATTGCTGAATCTTTCTTTTAATTGTTATTCTCTAGAATGTGAAGGTTTGCTATTTTGCATAACTATAGTCAGTGATTTTATATCCTCAAAAATGTTGAATAGTGCGAGCGAGAGGGAAGTTTGACATGTATAGCAGTAGGTAGTTATATCATCATCATCATCATCATCGCCCTATTATAGCCGTCCACTGCTGGACATAGGCCTCCCCTAATGAGCGCCATTGCGCCCTGTCCTGAGCACGACGCATCCAGCTTCTACCAGCAGCCTTTCGCAGATCGTCACTCCACCTGGCCGGAGGGCGTCCTACCCTACGTTTGCCGAGCCGCGGGCTCCACTCAAGAACTCGTTTACCCCAACGGTTATCGGTTCTTCGGCAGATATGGCCAGCCCACTGCAACTTCAGCTTGCTAATTCTCTGGTAGGTAGGTCTAATGGTAAGTAAAAACAGTAATTTATAAAGTAGGTCAGATAATCTACAACTAGTACAAGGTAGCTACATAGGTAATTTCTTACCTACTGAATATGCAGGTATTGTCATAAATACCTACCATGCTTATTTAATTTGTTATGACAGACCTTTAAATGTTTATTAGCAATTTCGGTGGGCAGTTATTTTATTGTGTAGAGACGCGATACGTGCTATTTTCATACTCTTTGGAACTATGCGTGGTAGCCGGGTAGGGTATATGTTAGTACAGTTTTTGCACAATAGAGTAACAAAAATAAATCCATCTATACTCACAAACTTTCCAATTTTTTACATTTGTGTGATTAGATAGATAGATAAGAAAACTCTTTATTGTACGCAAACCAACAAAAACAAATAGAACGTAAAGTACAGACAGCGTCAGAGTCTGGTAACCCCCCTAGTTAATGTTAGTAGGTTCAAACCGTCGCGGCGTCATTCGTGGATCTCAACTTTTTGCACAAATGTGTTTTATAAAACTTCTCCTCCTTGCCTACGAATATTTAATTTCAATCATGTTACTATACGACACAATGGAGTGGCGGTTACAACACTCGACATCAATCGAAACGTTACAAGAGTACTGTGTTCAAATCCCTCATTACCAATATGTTTTTTTTTTTAATTTTTGTTACTAACAATGGATTACGTTACGCGGTAAGTGTAGTAAGTAAGTTACCTAATTATTTAAATTAAGCTTAAAAAATAAAAAAAATGTTCAAAAGTTATAACAAATTTATTAAAACACCACATTTAACATAATAGAATATAGATAGTAACTTATTATTTTGAATTTTCAATAATGTTTTAAATGATAGATTAATACTTATTTACCCATATAAGATTAACGAGTGAACAAACATGTTAACATTGGAACAGGTTATACTTGCCGTATAAAAATCCAATAAACAATTTAGATCACTCGCAAATACTTAGTCTGGTATTTTATCTATGATTGAAAACATTTTATAGTATTTAAATATTTTTTAATACCGAATGGGATGGATGTCCAAAACTTTAAATTATTTGTCGAAGCCTTCTTTTCACTTGGGTAATCAAAGTCCAACCAAAACCACTACGACGCATCAGTTCCTAGGTTCTCATGACCTCCTGTTACAGGTGCACAACACTTCACTCGTGTCCCAGTTAGGACAATTTGACCCCACATATGCTCACACATTCTCCACATATTTAAATCGTGACTTTTAGATGACCATGATATGGTGATAATGCCTGTCTGAGAAGCGAGCCAATTGGTCAGAATTCGCGAACGATGAACCGCGCAGTTATCATAAACTAAATACACCGTTCCTTCTGGATAAGCAACTTGCACTGTTGACTGCATTATTTCTTGCAAAACTTTGCTCATTGATGACATCCATCGCCAATAACCTGAAAATAAAAACATAATATTATAAGCATAAGATGTGTTTATATAATATAAAATGGAATAGGTCTACTAAGAACATTGTTTATGATAATCCTACTAATAATTCTCATACCACTTACCTAATGTTATTCTGCCATTTCCAATTCCATACATTGATTAATATTGACATTAATTATTTGATGGGTTGTAGCGTTCCAAAAGTTTTATTTTGCAAAACGCACTCTAGCTCAATTTTTCGGACTGGCTTTTTTATATGCAACATTTTTCATATTACAAAATTCAATGACACACGACACACACCCAAGACGAAACAAGTAACCTTTTGTTCTGAACTGTCATTTAATACACAACTACCCTCAATAGTCCAGTGCTGCACAAAATAATTATAAGTAGTTGCGCACTACCGTGTTAAACAAATGAAGAAGTTACTAGCTGACGCATCCATGAATACCTAGACAAAATAATAAACGTATATTGTAACTTATAATTTCGTCATTATCGCCAACCGCTACGATAGCTCAGTTGGTTAGAGCGTCTGATTCATAAACTGGTGTGAATGAATTACTGGTTCGATCCCCCAGCCAAGTATAAATATTTTTGTATAAGATTTTGGCCATTTGAATATGGTAGCCTCCACGGCAGCAGTTTAAATTTATACTTGAAAGGGGTATACCAGGTCGTGACGCTGTGTGTACAATAGGCGGTCTTATCGCTTAGAGCGATCTCTTCCAGATAACCTAAAAAATTAATATACCATATAAAATAGATATCTTGTGATTAACAGGATATCTATCTATTCAAGGTGTCCCAGAAATCAACATCAAGCCAAAAACAGGCAATAGACAAAGTTTTTATAAAAGTATAAAAAAAAACCTTGGTCATAAACTTAACAATAATAAGGATTCAAAAATAAATCTTAAAAGCTGCGATGATCTATCAAGTCCTGTGACTATTAATATTAAATTTTCGTAAGTTTTTCTTTCATGTTAACCATGAATAACCTTCTGTAAAATATGACTATCTGCCACAGTTTTAAATAAAATGTTAAATTTTTGTGCAACATTGTTACATCTCCCAACTATGTAAAGGTTTTCATACAAGTTCGATTGAGACAAAGAAATAGGACTAAAGCATAGAAGAAATCATAAAATTCATTTATGCTCTGAACATTAACTCATACGGCTGATCTCTACTTTCTTAAGTCCATATATGTTAGCTAGAAAGAGATGCATAGGTACTTTATCTCAATGCGATTTCTGCTACTTCGTACCATTGCATTTGTATGAACCTGCATAGAAATTTGTTCGAGCGCCCTGGTACGATTATAGTTTTGATGTCGTATTGATATTATGTATGCATCCCTTTCTAACTAATGATATTGGACATAAGAAAGTAGATATCAGCCGTATTTAATGTAAAAACTTTATCTAGTTTTCTTCCTATATCTGGATTGATATAGATAAAGAGTGACGTTATTTTGACAAGCGTGACCGCGACAGATTGTGACGGTTTACGTGAGCGAGATACCGGAGTAACTTTACAAGTCACTTCAATGAAAAACTACATAAGACACAATCACAATAGTAATGTTGTTGACCTTCCGGAGTAGATTCGCTTTAGTGGTGAGTTTAAATTCGTATGGTATCCCTTTCGGGATATTTTGACGGCCTCTGTGGCGCAGTGGGCGAAGATCCGCCTGAGACGCAGAAGATTGCGGGTTCGATTCCCGCCGCGGGACAAATGTTTGCATGTTCTGCAGATATTTGTGTCGGGTCTGGGTGTTTTTTCCTATGTATTTACAAAAAATATAATATATATGTAGTATATTAGTCATGTGGTACCCATGATACAAGCTCTGCTTAGTTTGCGGCTACATGGTGCTATGTGATTAGGTCCCGCATTTTTTTTAATAACATTATTTAAATTCACCGTGCTCCAAAGGTAAAACAGATTTTCTCACTTTTTGTATTTATTTATTTATTATTCTTCTTCCTACTTCCAATCCTAGTTACCTATATTACATATTACTTCTTTCTTTATTCGGTGATAGTACGAAAGTTTGTATTTAAGGATGTTTGCTACTCTTTCACGCCAGAATGGCTAAAAGGTATTTAATAAAACTTTTTACTTTTTATCCGGGTAGGTACCACGCGAGCTAGTTATTAATAAATAGAACGGTGTCATAAAACCAATTACACTAATTATTATACAATTAATTACAATAATTTTGTATTACAAGTGTGAAGAGAAGGACTTAGGTGTAGTTTACCTACAGTTTATACTAGTAGGTCGACAACATAGAATGCAAACCCTAGCTCCAAATAAGTAGGTTAATGAGTTCTAGTGCTTACTTAAGTGACCCTAAACTCAGCTGAGCTGCGCAAGAGTTCGGTGAAGCGAAAGCGTATTGCGCAATGGATGGCCGTAGTGAGAGGCGCACGGGTGGGTAGTTATCGATAGAATTAAATAATATCGATTCGATAAAGCAATTGTTATAGAGAAGAACAAACTTTATTCTTACAGGTCGCGAATTGCTGAGCTTTATAAATAATGAACATTCAGTAATCCCATTCATAGGTCCTAGGTCCTGATGATAGATATCTGTCTGTGAATAAATACCTCATCTAAAGGTTAACTCTATTATCAAATCAATTTCTAAGGGACATTCAGACTTTTTTAAAATTTACTCTTGTTAGTACCTATCTAGACTTGTTACCTAATATGCGATTTAAAAGCTCACCTCAATTTTGACGACCTTTGTGACGGGGTTAGCGAAGGCCGGCCTGAGACACAGAAGGTTGCGGGTTCGATTCCTGCTGAAAGACAAATGCTTGGTATGCTTTGCAAATATTTGTCTCGGCAATGGGTGGTTTTTATGTATATGAAACATGTATTTCAAAAAATGTATATAGTCATGACGATACATGATGCTGTGTGATAGTGTCAAGTATTATTAATGTATTTATAACTTAGAGCACTTTCTTATGGTGTTAAATATATAATTTAGGTATTTAATTACTAAGGTCTTTTTATAGAAACGAAAGTACGAATTTTCGGTATTCGGGAATAAGAAATATTGATGAACAAACAAAAGAAATATTCAACGATTACGACGACATTACAACATTGGCAACGTGCCTTTTCAAACTTTCAGAAATAGAGCAGTCGCCAAAAAGTTCCATTGACCTCCAATTACATTGAATATAGGTAATATGGAATTTCATCGATAGGCATGTACCTGCTATTCTTTTCTAATAAATAAATTTCGATAATATTTAGCCAACCCCTAGCTATTACTAAATTATTATTGATAACAACGAGCAGAGGAAGATCAAGGACATTGGTTTTATGAGCTCACGCCGATGGATTATGTTAAATATATTTAGTGATTCTTTGGACTTCAAGTAAACCTTTATAAAAAAAGGTCTTTTATTTCAGATTACAAAAAGTCCATAGGTACACTCGAAAACACTAAAATCAAAACAAAGAACATAGAACACAGAAATATGTACTTTTATGGTACCTATTCTTTAAAGATCAACAAGATTGTCCACTAAAATTACTGCAGAAAGCACTGCTTAGTAACCATATATAATTTTATAAGATTAAATTCAACTATGAATATATTTGAATATATAAGGTACATAAGTAATAATGCTATCTGTATTTAATACATAAAAATTATTAATAAATATTACACATTATGTATTTTAAATAAAATGTAGTCCATTAGTTTATGGAACCTTCAGACATAATCTCAACGGCCACTTAAATAATTTCGCGATTTAATAATAATTTTACTGAATATCCATATCCACGGCTATTAGTATGCATGGACGTCTTTCGTAACGTGTCTATCGGTTGCAAAATTTTCTTAGTAAAAAATATTAGTTTTCTCCTGCGTGCCATGGTTTATGGAAGTGAGACCTTTCTTGAGCTTGTCTCAATCCACAGACGAAGTAGGAGTTGTAGCGTGGGCGGGTATATGCCCGTTCAGACTCAAGATGCCTGTGTAAGTACTTTACTATTATCAATTCAGTTCACACAATAATATTTTTTTATAATGCTCTACTAACCAACAAGGTAAGTTATTAAAAACCTTTAAAGAAAATTATTATAGTAGATTTTTTGTATTTTAAGGGTTAGCCCCACACTTTCGGGAAAATTAAAGATATTTATAATATCCCAAAAATTTTACTCAGGTGGTATTGGAACTCGTGACCTTCGAATAAAGGTCCCTCGGTAGCGTAGTTGGTTAGCGCGTGTCGGTATATAATGGAAGTTTGCGGGTTCAAATCCCCCCTGAGTCGAAATTATTTGGATATTATAAAAGAAATATTATTAAAGTTAATTAAACTTTTAAGTCTTTGGCAAAGTACATATCAGTATGTTTCACTAGTATACACACTAGTACCGATTAAAAACAAAGATATATTATACATTATCGTTATAATCTTAACTAATACTCAACAAAACAAACTTGTGATATTAAATTGTTCTCACAAGGACAAGAAAATTATATCACACAAGTTAACCATCGATAAGTAAAATCGATAGTGGTAATTGAGTAGTGAGTACGTCAGCACAACACTATTATTACCTACAGTCTCGAGACGTTCTGCGCGAAATTCAAACTTTTCAATTTTGTCGTATTGTCAGCGACTCAAAATATAAGAAAACTGTTTTGTTTTCGTGAATGTGTACGTCAATGTTGCTATTATTTCGACGTTAAATTGTGTTTCGTTACGTTCAAATAGTGTGTTTATTGTTGTTGTAAGATGTTGGTTTAAGTAACAAAATCTGTTAGATCAATCAGTTAAAGTGTAGTTAGTTGCAACTACTAGTAACTGGCTGATTAGGGGAACAGAAGTAATACCTACCATTACCTATAGGTAAGTATTAAATCATAATGATATCAATATTACCTTTACACTGTTAAGTTTTCATTTAAACTGCTTATAATATCTATATGAGAGAGGTGGGTTCGATTCCCGGTTGCTATTTAGGTATGTGTGCTTTGCGGTGTTTAGTTTGTTTAGTTTATTACAATGCATTTAGTACATGTAATGCACAGTAAATAAGTAGTACGTAGGCAGGTAAGTAGCTATTAGTTACCCATTTAACTACAAGTAGCTACCTCTTATTATAAATAATAATAATAGGTAATGTTATAAAAAGCTAGGAAGTAATATATTTTACGTGATTGATTTGTCGAAAACGAATAGAAGTCTATTAGTTATTTGTTTTTTAGGGTTCCGTACTCAGAGGGTAAAAACGGGACCCTATTACTAAGACCCCACTGTCCGTCTGTCACCAGGCTGCATCTCATGAACCGTGATAGATAGACAGTTGAAATGTTCAGTTTTCACAGATGTTGTATTTCTGTTGCCGCTATAACAACAATTTTATATATGTATATACATAAAATAGAATAAAATAAATATTTAAGTGGGGCACCCATATAACGGTCCGGAACCCTTAGTGAGCGAGTGCGACTCGCACTTGGCCGGTTTTTTTGTAATCAATAAAATCAATGGAATAGGAATAATTGTGATCGTGATAAAAAGGTTTGATTACAAGTATACGGAATTAGCCAAGCAATATTGGTGAATAAGGCTTTTTTTTTCATAATACTAAGTAATAAGTACTCGTAGACCGTGTGAAGGATAAGGGAAGGGGATAAGGGAGGCCTTTGCCCTGCAGTGGGACGATTCAGGCTGATAATAATAATAATAAGTACTATTAGTAGTTATTATTATTATTATAAAACACGAGAACTCCATCAATGAGGCAAACTCATTGGGGATAATTGGAATTGGATTAATATGACGGCCTCTGTGAGGCACTGTGAGTCTGCCTGAAATGAAGAAGGATGCGGGTTCGATTCCCGCCGCGGGACAAATGTAGAAAACACCAAGACCTGAGATATTTGTCACAGGTCTTGGTGTTTTCTAAGTCCAATATGTAAGTAGTTAAAAAAATTTATTTAAGTAGTTTTTTAATTTTTTTATTATGATAAAACTTCACTTTTGTTATTATAACATCATCGTTCTATAGCTCGCTGAGCAACTTTAAAATTGGTGGACTAGCTGTACTGTGAGTGTCCACGTTTCGGCTGCGTATGTCATAACTGGTAAACTCGATGTAGCCAAATGATGCCCAACCCAGCCGAGTCCTCCACTTCCTCTTGGCCTGTTTCTCATATGAAGAGTCATATCCTAACCTTCAAAATTATACCTAACCCTAATGAGTAATGAGTACCTGATGATATTTCTCGCCAATAGGTTTTAGTTGGTTATTTGATACAAATTGCGTACTTAGTGTTAGTTCATGTTGTAATAAATTCTTTTGATTTAAATATTTGACATGGACTCATCGAGATATTTAATGTTCTATATAATCTCGATGCATGGCCTAGTCTATTTGAGTAAATGTGCATGATGTGGCCACCCAAAAAAAAAAATATTAAATATTATTTAATTTTGTAGTGGGTCGAATCGCCGACATATTTCGGTGAGAAACAAAAATTTTAAATTTGTGGTGAGAAACTGTGGGATGAAAAAGAAATACACCATAATTAAGAGAACATTGGTCTTCTATAACAATATCAGTTTTTATTATTTTGTTTATCTGTGTATCTCTTTTCGGCGACCCAATGAATTAATAAATTAAGGTATACGTACTGATATATTCCACCGCCATTGGCTAGCCCGCCCAAACCAACTTAGGTACAAGTTTTTCTCGATCTTCTTCTTGGGGATTTTATCTCGATATTACATCAGCATACCTACTTTTTATCATAACGTGACGAACCTATTAGATGGTCCCATATCTCATGTTTACAATAAAGAGCAGAGTTTGTAATGCGTCATTATTTTATGATTACTAAGGAAGCACGAACCGCTATCAAAATATTATTTGCTTTATGTATCTGATTGGGAATGACCTTAAAAGTTAGAGATTAATTTATCACTTAGGTATATATTTATCAGTAACTTATTATATCAATACTCGCTGAAAAAAAATGAATGCGAGACACAAAACTGAATGTGAGAGATGCGCTGAGAACAGGGCGCAATGGCGCTCATTCGAGGAGGCTTATGACCATCTGTGGACTACTATAGGCTGGTGATGATGATAATGTATATCACCAATATATAGTATCAAAGTGATCAATAGATCCAATTGAATAAAGATATTTTCATTTTATACTGCAGGACCTTTCATGAAGGTTGTTAGCAAAGGGTGTTAAGATGCGACTCTCATCTCATGGCATCGGGATTTCAGCTTATTCACATCCCTGTAGTTCGGCGAGATGTACAGAACTATACATAAGAATTTCCGTCAGTGAAAACTCTACCATAAGTCTTATGCGATTAAGTGTATTATTTGTTACAATATCTTGTTTGACTTTTAGCAAGCCTAGATCGCGGTTATAACAGTAGGTACTTTGGAAGAATATCCGTAGTGTGATGTTTGAAATAAGAATTTTAGGCATAAGTATCCATCTTATCTCTCGCAGAACTTGGCATGACACAGCTTCCTCTTGGCAGAGATATAGGTATACAATCATTGTCACAATCTAATTTTGTCGTTACGTTGCATTTTGTTTGTGAATGTTGTAATTATGTACCTACAGTGTGTATGACGAGGCCGTTCGCATTTCCTATTCCTATATTTCAGCTGCTTACAATAGAATTGTTTACATAAATGGCTGATGTGTAACTAAATATAGTTGCGTATTCTGTACTCGCGAGCACAGGGTTCTGTACCAATATTATATCTACCGAACCCTGCAAGTGGATAGTAAATAGAAAGAATGATTAAATTTGACCAACTTAAAACTTTACTGTTCCAATTTTTTGTTCTATAGAAAAAATCATACTGTCTGGAACTGAGTAGTAGGCGCGTAAAACAATATTTGGTGATTTTTCTTACTTTTTAGGGAAAACGAATGCTTGACCACAGAATACAGAACCAAAATTTACTAAAATAATATTCTTGATTGAGCAAATTGTTTCTAAGACAGTTTCTCTGTAGGTTTCGGTTATGGTTTAATATTTCGTCTTACTGTCCCAGTTAAAAAAACACTGTAGGTATAGGTTGGTAGGTACTATAGCTAATTAACTTATTTACTGTGTTTAGTAATTAAACCTCCGTGACAGTATGAAGCCTTTGTTTGCGAACAAAAAATGTTTATTTAATTATATAGATTTATTTTGACAAGATTTTAACGGGTTTTTAGGGTTCCGTGTATACCTCAAAATTGTAAACAGTTGTATGTTTAACAATTATTATATAATAATAATAATAATGAACTTTTTTATTTCTTTCTTACAAAGGAGTTATTGATAAGCTTAGTAATTCTAGGCACATTGTAGGAAACCTGAAATTTCGAAAAACACTATAAAACAAAAAAGCTAAGTTGTAAAAGCCTTCATTTTATTGTAATACGGGAACCATCGTTATGAATTGATATATCATATGTACGTTTATCTTTGGAATAGAGTAGGTACTCTAGGCAATTAAAATCTAAAGTATAAATGATAAGTAAATAATTACTCACCTTCATGAGAATACTTACCACAAAGTAAATAGTAGAGATAATAACTACATATGCAAAGGTATGAAAGTCTTCTATTCAATGTACCTACTACCTTTCTGCCGCCATTAGTGTACCTAGAGCCATTAAACCCCGAATACTTAGTCCTACTGCTAATGCATTAGCTTCTGCTACCGTATATTTTTAACGGACTTCAAAAAAAGAGTCCGACTCCAAAAATAACAGGTAGGTATCTAGATCTACCTATGTGGTAAACGCATAGATCGTAAGAGATAAATTGATAGAAAAAATTATTGATTGTTAGTTGTATGAACAAAAAACGAGCAATTATTTTTTACTTTTTAGTTTCGCAGTTTTTGTTTTTGAAGTCCGTTTTTTATTTTAAATTATTGTTTACTTGTGCTACCGCACGCTACTACGCTCGCGTGGTACTCTGATAAAAAATAGCCTGTGTTATCCCAGGTCTAGAACTGCATCATCATCACCATCATCATCAACCAATAACAGTCCGGTGCTTGTCATAGGTAGGTATCTCCTAATAAGCGCCATTGCGCCCTGTCCTGAGCTCGACGCATCCAGCTTCTATTAGCAGCCGACAACAGATCGCCACTCCACCTGGCCGGAGACCTACATACCTACTAGTAATGTTTCTGAAATATTTTTTTCATTCGTGGCTAGGCCATTCGGCGTGGCTCCAAATGTCAAATGGATAGACAAACAAGTATCCTATTCATGGTCCCTTCAATTTTTTTTTGTTTGACCGGGTCGAAAGACCTTTAAATGAGCTCCGATTCCGAAGAAAAACTTTCACTTTGTGCAGCTGCTGATTGTCATCATATAATTACTTGAAAACCAAAAAAAATAATGATGATAAAAAAGGGATAGCACGGATTGTAATTGTATTATCAATGGATAGTAACCCTTTACTTCACACATGTTAATTTAATAAATGAACTGTCAATATTTATAACTAAAAGCAACCTGCTTCATTTCTTGTTTATTTCTGTTTTTCACATCGGAAATGGACCGATCATAATTCCAGTTCGAAAAAAAAATAGTTCAGTTTTGTTCTTGTTTTATTGTTTTTCTAGCAATTGTAAGTACTTTACGTACGTTTACGTACGCAAACCAAGTTGGAAGCAGGTCAGCTGGTGCAAAATACGTACAAACTACATCTTACTTAGGTTACTTTTTTTGGATGGACCTTTGTTTGACCACGAACTCACCTGATGTTAAGGTAACATAAGTAAAATATTTCAATTTATCAGCATCTTATACAACACGTACGTAGTACACCCCGGCTCTCGTAGTCTACGGTTACAATAAATTGACAACACAATAGTGCGAAAAACAGGACAAAGCAGGTTTTTTAACTCAAACAAGAACAAATCTATTGTGGTAAAGCGTCGGTTTGCCGCAGTGCGTGCGTGACTACCATCCAAGGAACTGCGTAACACAAGGGCAGGGTTGCGCAGTTCCTTAATTTACCGTGGAGTTATTAACCAAGGACAGACCGACCTCGATTGATTTACATTTAATATGATACAGGTACCGCCCGCCGTTCAATTAGGTACCTATCCGAGTAGTAGCATATAATGTTAGTCTTGGTCTTGTTACTGTCACAATATTTAAGTTTATTTGTAAGTCTTTTTAAGGGAAGGTGGTGCGGAGCATGCGTTCTGCATTTTGTTGTACTCATCATAGAAAAAATCCTGTTCTTCAAATTCTATCAACCTCTACTATAGTTTATAAAAGTATAAATCGTACTTAGTAGAGCATTGATATAATACTGTTACTATTTAGTAGAGTTGCACATTCGTAGAGGCAATTTTTCGTTTCGATAAATTTAATGTGCTTATAAACGACGTGCTCTAAACGGTGAAGGAAAACATCGTGAGGAATCTCACGGCTTAATCAGCTTTGACTTGGCTTGGTCATTGACGACCTTTGTGGAGCAGTGGGCGAAGGCCGGTGGCGAAGGCGCGTTTGAGAGTCAGAAGGTAGTGGATTCGTTTCCCGCCGCATGTGACGGTTAGTTACTGTTCATGTTAAGTTATGAGATGAAGGCGGGTCGGCTAGTCCCGACATATTTTAATTTGTTACAAAATATTGTTTCTTGTTATATAAAAAAATACTTAACATCTAATACATAAAGACGACCAAAAAGTTTATAGAAACGTCTGGAGTCTGGCTTTGTACGGTTACGAGATGTTGACGATGAATCACACAACGGGATTAGAAGCTTTGTAAATGTGGTGCTGGAGGAGTATGCTCGGTTGGACTGAGAAGAATACCGTTATTAAGGAAGTACTAAAACGAGTGGATGAGGAAATGGTCTTGATAGAAACCATACATAACAGAAGAATGATTGGACACCTTAGACGACAAGACAGCTCCATTAGAGACATCATCGAGGGAAAGATAGAAGGAAAGGTGAAAGAGACCGCAATGGACAGAACTAAATGAAAAAAAAAATTGCATGACTACCCGAAAAGAGACCCTTAAATTATGCTGATAATCATTGAGATATCTTTGTTTTGAACTAAAACAGTTTTGATTCATTAGTAAACTCACATCGAAACAATCTTTTGCATTTATTACTAGCATGAGATTTACTAGGCTTAGACAGTTATATTATTTCCATAAAGGAGAATGCCGATAACCCGTACCAAATGCGTCAAAACCAAACGTATCCCATAAAATTTCCTATAATTTATAAATAACATTAACATTTTCTTTAGTTTTACACACCGACTCAATTAATAATCACATAAAAAATTCTTTCGTTGATTTGGTTTCCGGCGCACGGCGCCGTGACACTGCAACCACCCTCACTTTTAATTATTTAGACGTTAGAATCGACTGAAAACATTAGAATTCTTTCACTTTGTATAAAATCAAAGAAGTTGGATCAAAAACTTTTTTGTGGTACTACTAAACTACCTCCTATCTTTATGTATTTAATATGCTCTCGTTAGAATGTTCTGTGGCATTGTGTAACAGTGTTTATTCTGTAAATATATATTTTATTAGACATCATCACAATAATGTACGATAAACAATCGTTGCATCGACTGTTTGTTAATAACCGGTGATGCGAAATAGTTTGGAAGAAGCATCCATGGCCTTTGTGATGAATGTGTTAAGATCCTGAATCTTAGCTTGGATTTCACCTTCACCAGTAAGTACTAATACCTATTATAACCATAAATTATGTAAATGCCCATCTACTTTCTCGTCACTATCATTATTTGAAAATAATAAAAAGTAGAACACAGTAGTAATGTAGGTATGTAATGTCCTACCTACGAAGTAGAAGTTAAAACACCCTTTTACCTATATGTGTGAGGTATATAAACCTTTTCTTATACATATAGTATCATAGTTAAATGTTTATAGTGCATTACTTATAATTAATTATGTAGACAAAACTGAACACACAATGTATCGGAAAAGCATTTTTTTTTAAATAAACTAGAACTAATATCAAATAAAAACAAATTGATACGTTAATCTTAAAAAAGACTTAGTATTCCATGAATAACAGTTTAATACCTTTCGAAAAAATTAGGTTTCGTTTTGACGCACTCACTTTAGTCTTGGTACCGAGCGCCATACATCAGACGGCAGTCTCCTTTGAATGCAATAGATATTTGACATACGAGATACTAGCAAAGACCACTAAGTAACTATTTCTGGTACCTAGTAGGTACATATCCACTAATTTATGAATGCATTGGCCCCTGTACTTGATGTAGAGGTGCAATGAGATAAGAAACTTAAATTACTACTTAATATAAAGCATTGGCAGGTCTTAAAACATCGACATGTGTTATGTTGATGTTTCAAGACCTGCCAATGCTCATCTAGTCAAGTATCTAGTAAATTCCGAAAAAACATAATTTTGCAGTATTTTCTGCCAATAAAAATTTCTATAATTTTTTTCTAAAACCTGTATCCCTACGTATAAATAGATTATTTTATTAGGGTACCTACCTGTGTTGTAAAATGTTCCAAGGAGGCATCCGACGTGAACATTTAACCTGAATGGAATCACCCTTCATTCCTTATTAGTTATTACCATAGGTTATACCATAGGTAGTTTATGCCAGCACTTTTTAAACATTTTATGAAATGTTTAGTTTATTTTATATATAATATCTCAATGTATATTTTGTTAAAATTCAGTACGACATTGTGTCTGATTTTGCCACAGGTCACGACGCCATCGTTGTTTCCTAAGTATTTATTTACTTACTTTTTACTATTTTAAATACATGGTTAGGTATTCGAAAATATATAATTCATGCATTTTTAGCTACTTTAAATGATCAATATTCATAACAACTACATCGTAGCTTACAATAATTAATAAAATACGTGAATACGAACTTTGAACCAGTCGGTCTTGGATCCTGCGTTCCTACGCACTGGCTCAGATCATACTTTAAGTAAATATTGACATTTGTTTCAGTTGGGTAGGTATCGTTCAATTGTTTACTAACATTTTAATACTCATTATAACTTATCAAATACTTAACTACTTCATTTGAGTCAATATAAGTAAGCCTCATCACATTTTGTATACTTATATTTTTTTTTTCTATTTTGTAGAAAACTTCGGTTCCAAAGACTATAGGTTAAGACGGACTGATCAGCTAAGACTATTTTCACCTAAACAAGTAGAATATAATTCACCACCACCACCACCACCACACCAGCCTATATCAGTCCACTGCTGGACATAGGCCTCCCCTAATAAAGGGGGATATGCCCATAATTCACCAGCACAGCTAAATAGCCTGGCGCCGCCGACGTGAAGCAACGTCGGCTGCGAGAAGCTGTACCACGCGATCCCCAACTCGCATGCCCAGCGATGGGATTATGACCATAATCAGACACAGACATAAACATAGACTTTATATATATTTGCAACTGAACACACAACACAACAAAAAATAAAAAAGTAACAAACAAAATAGAGAAAAAGTGAACATAAAACATGGTGGGATGTGTGCTACAGCAGCAAAATGGTTTCGACTCAGCATTATATCCGCTCTTTTAGCAGCGGAAGCTGGTATTCTGCTGAATCCATCATGTGTAGAGCCATTAAACTCTGTGAGACTAAGTAAGAATAGTTTAGGTAGGTATGTGCTTTCCTGAAATAGTATATCTAAGCAAATAATAATAATAATATATTTCATTATAGAAAATAATAAAAGTCATAAGATTAGATCGTGTAAGTGATAAGTGATGTCAAACAGGATAAAAAAAATAGTTATCGAAGTGTGAAATGTGAAATGATGAAGTATGTCAAAAATGAAATATGAATGTCAATCGTAATTGTAATGTAATCACCATTCTTATTTTGAGGCCTATGACCAGCTTTACTGTGTTGTGTTATAGGTTGGTGTGAGGTAATTCAAGACAATTATAAGTTGTATCAGAAGATTGAACAGAATTAGAGTACAATAGAAACCTATTAAAATTGTTCATCTACGTTTGCTTTGACTAATTTTCTTCAGCATTGGCGTCGGAGTGAAACTACTAAATCTATCATTACTAGTTATTCTATGATAGTAATAATATTTACTGAGTGTTGTTCTGTAAACGTCAGTGCATAGATATGAAGAGAGAGTGGTGCTCGTGTGTCTGTCTGTAGGCTTACGCAACGCACATTATTGATTGTGACATTTTTATTAATTAGTTCATTTTAATACCTGATTATTTAAAAAAATATAGGTACAAAAGAATAAATAAATAATATTATTTTCTAAATACTAATTGATTTTGCGCGTCTTGTGAAGTGATAGCAAATACTCTTTTGATAGAGTCTGTGTTTTATCTTAATTGCGTAGAATTAGCACAGATTTTGGAGTTATCAAAGCGCAGGATTCGGTGAGTTCAATTACTACTATATAATTTTGACCCGATTTTAATTCTTAGAATTGCTCACCATCTGTTATAGTTCGATAAAGTACGCGTGATTTGCTTTTCCACAGGATTTTTCGTTTTTTTAGTAGACTTTCAAGACAATTGACAATTTAGAAAAATAGTCCTGGTTAATTGAAAACTAAAACGCCGCAATATAAACGGAAATTGGGTGAACACTAATACGAGTAGAGTTTTCGATGTTATTTTACTTTTTTCTTCATATCATTTCTGAGATTACTTACAGATTTGCTAATAATATATCATTTTATGAGCTGGCTTAGACTCATTTAGTAAATTATTATACGTGTTGTACTGTACTACTAAAACACACTACATTTCAAAAAACATGTTTTTCATTACGAATATCTAAGACGGCGCCCACTGCATCAACGCCCCTAAAATATTTGAGTAACAACAATTTTATCAGCAGGTATTAGTTTTTAATTTTATTGTACTGGGTAATAACACTCTTTATCTGTGATTGTGTTTTATAAATTTGTGGAGTTTTAACCTAGCTACATCATATCAGCTATCCTATTGACTGGTAGTTCAAACTATTCAAAATATCACGCATAAATTAATAAATTAATTAAATTCCTATCTCAGATAAGATTTTAAAGAACTGTTGTTGCAGTTTTTTATAAATAAGAGCTTCCTTTAAATAATATGATAATTTGTTCCTTCCGCGAATATTTTTTTCATTCCACGTAGTCACTCTGCAATCTCAGTAGGTCATCGTAGTTATGAAGTTCAGTTAACTGCACTCGATACAACGAGCTATTTGTACTGTAGAGCTCGTTTTACATCATTTAAGGCTGTGAATAGATGACATAAATGTTTTAATTGTAAAACATCGATTCCTTAGACCGTTTGAATTTTGAATCAGGTGTGGAAAATCCATTTGGCGCCATCCACGGAATGGAGCGGCCTAAACTTTTTGCCACTGGTCACTGTCACGAAATTGTATCCATGGTAACATGGTGCAAAAAAAATGGCAAAGTGCTTTCAGTCCTATTAATAAATTTATATTTACGAGTATGTAATTTGCCCATACATCCTGACGTGTGGCGCCCAGACTTGGTCTTTGACGAAACATCAGAAGTCTGACCTCAAGGTGTGCCAGCGAGCTATGGAGTGCAATATCTTGGGAGTGAAGCTGTCAGACCGCGTGCCGAACAGTACACTGCACTCCAAAACACAAATCGTTGGTCACAAAGCCGCCAACCTAAAGTGGAACTGGGCCGGACACATCTCTCGTATGCCAAGCGACTTGTGAGCAAAGAGAACCACAGAGTGGACTCCACTTAATGCAGGCGACGACGTGGAAGGCCTAGAATGAGAGGGCGGGATGAGCTTGACTCATACTTACCTACATGGCCTGTCACAGCGTTAAATCGCGAAGATTAGAAGAAGGGAAGGGAGGCCTTTGCCCTGCAGTGGGACAGTGATGGCTAATTAATAATAAAAAAAGTTCAAGCATAAATTTGAATAGGTATCTTTCCCGAAATGCAAGTTATTTTTAGAAATCAAAAACATTTTAAACCACATGATGTCCACGAAAAATACCTAATTTTTGGGTATGTAGGTACTGTACCGGTTTAAACTTTACATTAATTATCAATAGCCAGACAGCAGATCAAATATTTGAAAGTAAACACTGCTTTAGGATACTGCTAATATTTACCAAGAAATAGGTAAAAACAGGTCACTTGAGTGGTACAGCAATAACTCATTATCTCATTATCCCTTCACTCTGTTCAAGGACAGTCGGGTAGAATTTCCCACACTTAGGTAAATGGGGAGTGGGAAATCCTTTTATATAAACTGATCAACGGAAACTTCCGCTTCCAGTACTGAAAACACAATGGCCGACGCACCTGCTGCAAGACTACTTCCTAGGGCATGGTGCGTTGCGTCATGTCCTAGGCCTAGGTTAAAATTGATGGGCAACATTTCACGATTCGATACGCGCCATTGTTAAAGAAAACAAACATCATTACGCCTTTTTTTATAATATATCTTCAGATATTGCAATAAGTACACTAATCTATTTGGGGTGGTATCCCCAAATAGATAATAGGGGGTAGTTAAAGGTAAGTCCAAACACATTGCCCACTTTGCAAGCAATTTGCACATGACTGTTTTGGAACACTAACACACGCCTATCGAATTTTAGTTCTTGCCCTTGCTGGTTTGTTTGCCACATGTCCTCTTTCAATGTTTCAATCACCTGGTAATCAGAATAATTCGATTAATTTGATTAATCTGATAAAGAATTCGAACACACGACCTCCGAGGCTCCGAATTGGAAGTCGGATTATATTTCCCGCTAGGCTAACACTGGTAAGAAGGTGACTGACAAATTCGATAATGTGGACTTCTACAAGTGTGAAGACTAACATGTTATCTCATTTCATCTACATGGTTTGGATGAACAAAATTGTTCGTTGATATTTTATTGTCATAGTCGCCATTGCTATTGCAGAAAATGACCTGATTGAAGACTAGATGACCGGACATATAAACCATAAAGTGATGCCTTATATTATTATGAACACTATCGTGATATTGGTAAATTGGTAGAAATATTGTCTTAAAAAGAAATGAATGAATGAATAGACCAAGCTCAGACTAACATATGACCTTTTAATAAGTTAGTCTGAGAGACCAAGTTGCCAAAACATCTTGTATATACACGATAATTTTAAATGTAAAACGTACACACTTATTATTGTCGTTGTTTGGTCGAGTGCTGAGAATCAGGGCAGTAAGATAGTGCTTAACTCGCATAACTTAACTAGTTTATTTCGTAATTTGAAGGTTACTTGCTAAATCGGATTTCTGAAAACACGTTGCGCTGTACACATAAGGAAAGGGGGATATACTACACATATTACATAATGTGATCATCATCATCATTATTATTAGCAACCAGTCCACTGCTGAACAAAGACCTCCCCTGATCAACGCCGTTGCGCCATGTGATGATGATGAAATGATTTTCTGAAAGACTATTCTGTCTTTTTGCGTTACTTTACTTATTTTCTGAGTAAAAACGTTTATTTTAATCTCTATTTTAGAGAAAGTTGTAAGATAAGACAGAGTCAACTACCTACCTACTTACACTTACTAGGTTATTTGCATGATTGTTCAAATTAGGTTTTGTTTACTTTTCCCAAACATTGTGAATGCGATTGTGTTCATTTAAATATTTTTTAATATCGTTTGTGACTTTTCTTGTGACTAGGACGAACACAGTTGACAAACTTTCCAATTTACCGTAATTATGTTAGTCTTGGCCGGTAGGAGTCCGGCTTAATCATTCTGTTACCCCGTAATGGAATGGAATCCATGAGGATTTCCCCACGTTAAAAAAAAGGTCTAATGACCATTGTCAGTGTCACCTGAAAGTTCGTTACAGGAGTATCAAACACAATCTCATCATCATCATCATCAGCCTTTAGCAGTCCACTGCTGGACATAGGCCTCCCCTAATGAGCGCAAATAAACACAATCTGGTCAAATAAAATTATAATGGCATTTGAAACATTACCCCTCGTGTTAAATTATGAAACAAGTTTTATTGCATGTTGCATTGAAATTAATTTCACGAAATTTGTTTCAGCTACCTGCTTGTAAAACTACTTTCTTGAAAATAACAGCCATGAAATCAATAATCAGGGCTCCGTGAGCATCGGAACTTTATTTTGCGGTGTAAAATGTTGTCTGCGCAGATGTTAATGTATAAAATAAAAAACTCTCGAAAGATTAAAATTCAATACATCGCGATTCGCGGAAAAAGACATAGGTTCAAAAACAAACAATCTACTCAAAGCGCGCACTTTCGCGTACGGTAATTATGATTTAGACTAGTATTTAGGTATACCGCGCGTGGCGACTAGCCAATAAAGACTTAATTAAACGATGTGATAATGATTTTAAAATTATCAAACAATTTGTTGATACTTGTTAATCAAATGCCAGTCTGTAAACAAATCAATCAACTAGCGATTGAACAGTCGCATAATCATTACCGTCTACTTCCTTCATAAATAGTCTTCTTCTTCTTCTTCGTCTGAACTAGTGACCAACTCTGGTGTCGGAGTTGATAATAATAAATAGTGAGAACACGACTCTTGACGTAAACGATCAACTAGTCGGGTTGTGTTTATTCAGTGGCCGGACGATTTTTATATAACATGTTCATCCGACAACTATATGTAGGTACGCACGGCGATGACCTAGGCTGCTTATAATCCCGTGGGTAAGGATCCCCAAAAAGCGACGCTCCTTTCACACGAGTCGCGGTCCCCTGGTGGAATCAACAGCTTGTGCGCTCCCGAGGATGTTGATATATTAAATATTTTTTTCACAGATACTGTCTTAAATTTTTAAAATAGTCAAGTTCCGTCCCAACTAACTAGGTCCAGTTTAGGGCAGCTGTATCAGGGCAACTAATAAAATGAAGTATGCAGTAGAGTAGGTTTCATGGTCGCTTTAGTGTCAAAGTTTAATGGCAATATATAGAGATAAATAAATATAAATGTTGACAGACTAGGTTCTAACACATGGTCTGTGTTTATTGTTGAGCAAGTGAAAACAGAAGGTAAGCGGTATGCATCCAGGAAGAACAATTCTGAATATCTCCTAAGCAAAACCTGGGTCACAAACTAGTAAACAAGACGTATTCCCAGCAAATCTTCCATAGCTGGTTTTGCGTGTTATTAAATCAGCACATGCAACCATTGTGTTATGATGTGCCCCTGAACTAATTTGCGTTGTGTAATGTCTACCATCGCACGCGGTGCCTTGCGACAACCTTAACTTAAGTAAATAAAAAAATAATAAAGGGATACGGGACATTACACACGGTCAACTGATCCCAAACTAGACAGAGTCTGTACTATGGGTATTATATTGGAGACTGATAATGATAAACATAGCACAGAAAAAACATCTATATTCATCAGACAAATGTTTGTGTTGGGCAGGAATAACACCCGCGACCTGCTGCTCAGAACGCAGAGTTACTACCAACTGAGCTGTAAGGCCAGTCTTATGGCGACTATATATGTTAAACCTCCCTGTCGCTCGCACTATTTAACATTTTTGAAGATATAAAATCACCGATTATACACTCGAGAGCAATGAATCCGGGTCACCCAAAGAATCCAAAAAATCTCGGAAAGTAAGAATGCTAGGTTAATGCAATAAATTGTATTTAATAGACAATTTAATACTCCTTAAATGAAAGTTTAAAAAATATGAGTCACCATACATTTTATTTACACAAAATTACATAAAGAAAAAAAACTGCTGATCTCTCCCTAAAACAAAAATAGGAAACATGAAATTTTTGAACTTTATGACGATTTTCTTGAATTTCAATACTTCGTATTACCTCCTCGTGCTTCCATTACTGCGTTTACGCGGTTTGGCATGCTGTACACCAAGTTCCTTATACGATTTTGGGGAATATTCTCCCATTCCTCTGTGAGAGCAATTTTGAGCTCAGGAAGCGTGATTGGGGGAGGATTTCGTTGTTTTACGCATCTCCCTAGCTCGTCCCAAGCATGCTCGATCGGGTTGATATCCGGGCTGCGCGCTGGCCACTCCATACAAGTAATGTTCATCTCTTGAAGGTAGTCATTCACAATCCTACCTGTATGAGGTCGGGCATTGTCATGCATAAATATAGCATCCTCACCCAAATTGACCATAAATGGACCAACGTGTTCGTTGAGGATTTCTTCCACATATCTTACGCTAGTTAAAGAGCCGTTTTCTATGATCACCAGCTCTGTGCGACTTTCAGAGGAAATTCCGGCCCACACAAGTACAGACCCACCACCGTAGGCTACTTTTTCTTCGATGCATGCTTGCTTGAATCTTTCCCCTGGTCTTCTATACACTCTGTGTCTTCCATCGTGCTTGTAGAGCATAAATTTTGTCTATTAAATACAATTTATTGCATTAACCTAGCATTCTTACTTTCCGAGATTTTTTGGATTCTTTGAGTGACCCGGATTCATTGCTCTCGAGGGTATTTATACACAATAGCAAATCTTCACAGTCTAGAGAATAACAATTCATAGGTTCAGCAATAATATGATTTTGATTCTATCACGTTTTCTTACCAAAAACCTTGTACCAATGTGATCAATTTTGGTACAATTTTTTTGGTAGGAAAACGTGTTGGGTTCAACATGATATTCTTGCTGAACCTTTGTATTGTTCTAGGCCGTGAAGGTTTGCTATTTTGCATAACTACATTCAGTGATTTTATATCTTCTAAAATGTTGAATAATTGAGATTTGATATAATGTATCGTCACCTTAATGGGTAATGATGTTAGTAAAGTAGTAGCAGTAGAATATACTATAGTTGTGGCCAACTCTGATGTTGTAAGCGCTTATGAAGGCTTCCGATATTATCATCAACAACATCAACAGCCTATAGCAGTCCACTACTGGACATACGCCTCTCTTTATGAGCCTCCTATTCCGCTCCTCTTATTTACGCCCTGTCCTCCTATTTTATACGAACACATAGACATTTGAACTTATCGATTTAGCATGAATGTGTAAAACAAGTTCAAACTGATGATTTCCTCTATTTCCTTTTCCATGTATAAAAATTGATTTGTTTATTATTATGCTTAATATTATTAATATGTGACCATAAAATAAAATAACAACTATCTTTTTCAGAAAGACATGACCGATCAAGAAGAATCAAATGAGAATCCGGAAGAAATCGAACCAAACAGTGATGAATTAAAACCCAATGAAGAAGAAAGTAAACCAGAAAATGTAATTGCTCATGAAGAAACTGACAGACATGAAGGAAATAAAAGTAGTGGATATCAGAACAGTGAAACAAAAAATAATGGATTCCAAAAAGTCGAAATTAAAAATACTGACAGTCAAAACGGCATATCGATTCAACAAAGCATGGAGAAAATAACTGAATTAGAAAAGAAAATTAAGGAAAGGCCGCTGTCTAATTATATAAATAATATAAAAAAATCTATATCAGGCGCCGAGTTGTCCCTGTCTGATGGAAAGGACATCAAGGATGCAAGCCTGCTCAGTGATTCCAAAACCGTTGTTAGATTCTCCCCAGTTTGGAAGCAGGTAAAACCTTATTTCAAGTTAAAACTTTATTCTCACTTATTGTTTTTCCTAGTGGCTTTCCAGTGGCAAGCTTTGGTGTCAAGCCAAGACCAATTGAATGTTTTTGACGACTATGTAACGCTCGTTACCCAGTGCTCTTGGAAAAAAACTTTATGAAATACACTTTGAAAGTCCCGTCTGATAAAAACTGAAATTGAACTGGTATATCGCCCCAATGATTCTTCCTTTTCTATGTTCTTTTTTCTCCGCCTGTAAATAACATCAAATAAAAGTATCTACGAGTCAATATCAAGAAAACATAACTTATTACTTTGTATCTACTATTGAAATAGAAACGAATAACTTTAGATAGGTATCTGCGGGGTGATCAGCTAACTCTGTTGCAAACAGAAATGATTGACACCAACCCTGTTTTAACAAACTGTGACAGTTTGTCAATTGAAGTACATTGAATTTCGACTGAAAGCTAAAAAATAACTATCTCCATGCAACGCCTTTACATTTTGTTGAAGACTCATTGCGTGTACTTGCTATTTTCCTCTGATGTAGATCAGTAAAAACATAAAAGTTATTTTATAGAATATTTCTGATGATATTTCAGACGTTAGCAGCATCTGGGTCGATCCTGCTGACGTTTTCAGCAGGTCTCACGTCAGGGTATTCTGCGATTCTCCTGCCGCAGCTGAAGGACCAGGGAGGACCTATCCCGCATGACGATGTCACGTCGTCATGGATCGGTAGGTCCTAATCTACTAATCATTAACTTATTATTATTACACGTCACGAAGACTAGAAGTATTGTAGGCGTAAAATTTTGGCCAATGAGAAAGCGTAAATTCAAAGTACCTAACGCTTTGTCATCTGCCAAAATTTTAAGCTACGTCAGAATATTCGTGATCGCCCCCAAATATTACATATATATATATATATATATATATAATACATGCACACTTTTGGCAACTGTACTTAAAATAATCGCATACATAAAAATAATTTGAAAGATGTTGTCCTTTCCTAATTCTTGAGTAAACACTTAAAAAATCTTATAGAAAAAGTTCCTACCGTTTTTCCTGTTTTTTCAAATTTTCGGATATCTTTGTTTTTTTTCCTTATTTAAAATGTTTTTCGGAGGTACTAAACATAGATACTACACATACCTAATTAAATAAATAATAGCTAAATCACTTCAGCCGCTCTCAAGCGATGCACTTACCTAAACAATATCATAAAATATCTGCTTGGGATACACTGGCGGAAATCGAGCTCAAGATCTTCCCCAAGATAAATAACGAGCTACTACTGTTTTGAATCCGATTGAGTAATACACAATTACTCATCCATCAGAGTTTCGCATAACATTGTGAATGAAAATTCAAATAACAATGCGTCTACCTACATGCTAATGATTTCGACCACCAAATCTTTTTTGTTTTTTGTACGAGGAAGCTGGCGACGAAGGTCAATAGATAGTTACAATTACTCACTGTAAGTAGGTACTATAATTAGGTTACCCTACCACGTTATCTACTTAGGCCAATGACCGTTTGATTTGTGCTTTGTAAAACAAAGATTTACATATGATCACATACATACGTAAAACAAATACCAGTGTTTTGGCTTACAAACAAAAAAGAAAGTACAGTTTTAAAAGTAGCATTACATAGTATGGAATATCATTACAATAGTCACAGAATAAGGAAGGTATTATAGTGTCGTTAGAAAGAAAGTAGGCATTATGAGGTTTACAACCTTGATTATCGTGCCTAAATCTTTCTTCCAGCTTCAATGGCAGCCCTCCCTATGGCCCCAGGATGCCTACTATCCGGCTGGTTCATGGAGAAGTTTGGCAGAAGGAACTCTCACTACATCATCTGCGCCCTGTTCCTCCTTGGCTGGCTCCTCATCGCCTGCGCAGAAAACCTCACCTTCATGCTGGCAGGGAGGTTTTTCACGGGCATCTGCGTTGGTCTTCTCGGCCCCCTCGGCCCGGTCTACATAGCCGAAACAACGGAACCGAAGCTGCGTGGCTTCTTTCTAGCAGCAGTCTCTTTGGCCATCGCTCTGGGTATCTTTGCTGCACATCTGATTGGAACATTTTTAACGTGGCAGTGGACAGCAACCATCAGCTGCCTCTTCCCAATGATATCTATAGTTTTACTGGCATTAGTCCCCGAAAGTCCAACATGGCTGATCTCTAAAGGGCGGATAGAAGACGGGGCTACCGCTTTCTGCTGGTTGAGGGGATACAGTGATGATGCGAAGACCGAGCTGAAAGGTATCATTGACAGTAAAAAGTCTGTTGATTCGGAAGCTGTTCCTACTTGGCGAGAGAAGATTTACAATCTCAAAAGTCCTGAACTAATGAAGCCGTTGCTGATCATGATAGTATTCTTCATGACGTGTCAGTTCTCCGGCGTGAATGCCGTGGCATTCTACTCTATACAAATAGTGGAGAAGGCGGTTGGGAAGGGCATAAATCACTACCTCGCTATGCTTATCATAGATGGTTTGAGGGTGGTAATGTCAGTAGTTGCTTGTGTGGTCTGCAAGAAGTACGGGAGACGGCCTTTGTGTATGATCAGCGGGGTTTGGACTGCGATCTCCATGGTGGGGCTCTCAATGTTCATGTACTTCAAGCCTGAGGGTATGGCATGGTTGCCTCTTAGTTGTCTCTTGGTCTACATAGCAGCAATTTCTATAGGTCTGGTACCTCTGCCTTGGATCATGTGCGGCGAGGTCTTTCCAATCAGAGTACGTGGTCTAGGATCCGGCATCAGCTCGGCTGTAGCTTTCACGTTTTTCTTTGCTGTTGTCAAAACTGCTCCAGGTATGATGAGAAATTTTGGAGAAGTTTTCACGTTCCTGGTTTACGGAGTTGTAGCCCTTATTGGTACCACTCTGCTGTTCTTTATCCTGCCGGAGACGAGAGGGAAGAGTTTGCAAGAGATTGAGGATAGGTTTAAGAAGGGTAAAAACGTTGATCCTAGAGTTTAAAGGCTAGTTTAGACCAGAGCGGGGGAAAGTGGAAATGATTAAAATCAAAAGAGCATTATAGATACCTAATTCGAGAAATTCCTAGATAATTGTTATAGCAATAAGTTTTGTGATATGAGATTTTTCTGTGTTCAACTATTTTGTACTAATCTATTATTTGTAAAGTGTATGAATGTATATTGTATGAAATATGTTATACCCGGTGTGTCGCTAAGCGAAATATTTTTAACTGTGATATTGTATTAGGAAAAAATGGTGCTTAATAAATGTTATTTTAAATCAATATTCAAGTAGTAATTACATTTGAAACGGCTTTACCTTCTAAATACACCAATTTTTTTAAATAATTTGTAGACATCTGTTCACTATAGTGGTTCATAAACGGTCTCTTTACATTTCGGGGTTAGGTATATATTTATAACTAGAGGTTGTATATTGTTTATTAATAATATGAAGGTAAGAATAAAAACAGGGGGTCGTGAATGCGACTAGCACAAGACCATAGTGGATGACACAAGCTTCGGGAGCCCTATATCCAGCAGTGGATAATAATAATAAATAAATAAATAAATAATCCTGGACGTCATCACACAGCATCATGTAGCCCCAAACTAAGCAGAGCTTGTATTATGGGAATCACGTGATTGATATACTACATAGATACATTTTTTTTCTGTAAATACATACATATCATACATAGAAAACACCCAGATCCGAGACAAATATCTGCAGAACATGCAAATATTTGTCCCGCAGCGGGAATCGAACCCGCAACCTACTGCGTCACAGGCAGGCCTTCGCCCACTGCGCCACAGAGGTCGTCAAAATAAAGGATAAAGTCGGGATGTGGATGATGAGGATGATGAAGAATAAAAACAATTGCAAAGTAGATAATAATTTAATTGGTAACAAAATAATTTACTTTATTATTACAAACAACTATGAAATTAGATGGCACAATTAGTATGAGAGTAGTTCTTGGTAAATTCATTTTAAAATTAAGTAAACGCTTCATGTTTTGCAATACTTTGTATCTTTTGGGTCTTTTCGTGAATAAAGCTAAACAGTAGCCGTATTCAGAATCATCAAATAACCTATGTAATTATTTATGAAATAAAATTGTCATTGAATAGAAACTGGAAATATTTCTAACGAGAAATTTGATTACTGTCATACTTTTATTGAAAATTATCTTTCTAAAATCATTGATAGACCTTCGCTTGAACCGGAGCGGTTATTTCAAATAACGTTTAAAATAACATTTGACATTCAGAGCCGCTCCCAACTCCGCTCCACCTCAGTGGATAACAAGCCTAAGCTTGAATAATCAGCGAAGATCTAGAAGATTTGATTTTGTAACAAATATAAATGCATAATGGTACTGGACATAGTCAAGTAAGAAACAATATTAGTGTTGATTCTGATGATGTTACGATGAATTCGTTCGGAAATAGTTCATTTTATGAATTTCCTGCTAATTTGCAAACAGACGACAACTGAGGGCCATGTGATCCACTAAAGCGGAGAGGGGTTCTGTGAAAGCCTTCTTTACAATCCATCATCATTTTACTACACAGATTATTTCATTCGGTGATAAAACAGATTGTTGGTCAGTGATCTTGACGACTAAACTTTCAAATCTCCGCTCAGCTTAAGTAGACACTTGGCCTTGGAAATCACAAACTCTGGACCAACATGATCTCTAAGTTAAATCTGACCTAACGATTTAGTCTAAGTCAAATATTTCATCAAGTAGGCTACGCATTTATTTTTACGGTGATCTTAGACTTGGCCGCAAGTTCAAAGTCTGTCGTCTGTCGCCGGATGTCCAGTTTACTTAGATCTCGGCTTGACGAGGCGGGACGCTGGCGGGGCGAACTTGGCGAACCCTTGCTGGTCGAAGACTGGCAGCAGATCGCGAACCCTGGCGGATACGGTGCCTCCCGTGACCCTGGAAATAACTTCTCAATATGACTGGAGAAGACTTGTAGGTTGTAGGGCGTGGAGCAGAGCTTGTATTATTAGATCCACTATGATTGATACTATTTATATTAATACATAATACCTTCATAGAAACGTCCAGACCTGAGACAAATATCTGCAAATAATGTCAACATTTGTCCCGTGACGGGAATCGAACCCGCAACCTTCTGTGTTTCAGGTGGACCTTCACCCGCTGAAGTCCTTGGAGATATCTATGTTAAGCAGTAGACTTTACAGGTTTCCAATGATGATGACCGTCATACCTGCTAGGTTTGATAAGCTTAGCCGCCTGCGCGGGTGTCGCTAGCTCCGTCGGGAAGTAAGTGGCTCCATAGAAGTCCAATCCGTTCTGCAGAAGAATGTTAGCCTCTTCTATATTAGCCAGCGTGACGCGCATCACGCTGCTGGCCTCCTTGGGAACCATGCTGGAGACCAGCTCACCGTCGATAGTGGTCAGCGCCCTGGATGAGGTTTTCTCCGGTTTCGGAGTTGAAGTTCCTGTTGATAGGTGAATTTATGAATGCAAAACTCTTTCTTAGTACCGTACTTACAACAACCAACTTGTTATCTATTCTCGCCACATTTCAGTGCTTTTACCTGACTAGCAGACTAGTTTACTAGCTCACTAGCGGACTAGCTGACTTGTTGACTAAGCCGCTGTATGTAGATAATCGTTTAACTAAAGTTTGTTTTTGGGATTTATTACTGGGATGGACGGCGAAATCTATGACCCGAAATAAATGTCTTTAATGACTTTCTTTCTATAAATGTCTTGAATGCGGCATAGCGAAGCCTAACACCGGTACAGCTATATTCTCTAACCGCCGATGGGCAGCAGCGTCAGTGCGGTGCGAGAAAGTGGGCTTTGTGATCCCCAACCCGCATGCCCAGCGTGGGGATTATCGGCATATCCCCCTTCTTATAGGGGAGGTCCATGTCAAGCAGTGGACTGATATAGCCTTGGAGTGTTGGTGGAAGTAAGTACGAACCAGTATTACCATCCCGGGGGGACCCTGAGAAGTGGAGCCGCACCACCTCTACCACGGACGTGAACTTGTACAGCGCGTGACGTACATCCTCCTCCGGGACCTCGTCCGGGATGTCGTACACGTAGATCGTAAACGTCTTCTGGGGCCGGCATGGGATCGCTATCTGCAACGTTATTTACTCAGTCACTACTAGGATTGGTGCCCGTTTTGTGGCATAGAGATTTGAGCGCTCCATGCTTCGGAAATTACCACCGGGTTATCGAAATCAAACGTATTTATCATTTTTTTGGATTTCAAGATATCCTAGTGCATATATGCTTGGATAAGATATTGAATTGTAAAACTTATAAAAAGCTTTCCAAACAGTGTTCTAAGCCAGCATCTAATTATTGAATGTAAAATGATAACTATGTTGGCAGATTCAGGTTGGTATGTTTTCTTTTGTTATTTCTGTTTGATTTATTGAGTTATTCCCGGCATTAAATCCATGGCTCGACGAGCCCAAGCGGGATTTACAAAATAAATGCGATTTTGATTCCCGTTTCGGCCCGCTTCTTTGTTGTCGTCAGGTCAATGTAGTGGCTAGACTACTACAGTAGTAGTCGTTTTTATTTAGAAACAAAGAAAAAAAAACACGGTTGACGTTGAGCTGAACAAGATCAGCCAAGTACCGTACCAAGGCGTTTTTAACGATAGTAACTAACTGGTGGTCAGTTAGTGACAAACTCCTTTGTTTGCAAATAAAAAAAAGCACGGTTGACGTTCAGTTGACCAAGACCAGCCATGTACCGCATCAAGGTACTTTTTAACTTGGCTACCAAATACGTGATTCTACGTTGAGTCTGCGCTCCCATAGCATTATTCTGAGTCCGTAATACAAGGCCGAATTTATAAAATCATATACCATTAGAAGCCACGCACATAATATTATGAACACAGCGTACGTAACGTTCAATAACAATTAAAGTACTCCAAATATCTAGTTACTATTTATAATAATTTACCTTACCGTAGGTAGTACCTATTGATAGGTACTCAGAATTGGTCAATTCCAATTTCCAGGCCAGATATTTCAAACCTCCGAGACATGAATAATGTTAAAATTTTAAATTCAAATTCCCTATTTTTTTTTATAAATGCTATGGTTAAGCTTAGTTAGAAATTAGAACGTATAAAGAAAACCAATAGAAATATGTACAACTATGTAGTAATATAAGAAGCAGAAGATACAGAAATAGAATAAGGTAGTAATGAATGTACTTAGAGTCAGTGAATGTAAGGTATGTGTGTAAGGTATGATTGAAAGGCGAAGAGAGATCTTATGAGAACATACCTTATGATAACCATAGTCTATTGTTAAAATATAGCCTATTATGTTTTTATAAGCAATACAGAATCCCATGAGTTTTTTTCAATATCTGTACCTCATTGTCAGCTGTATCAGTATTTATATGTTAGCTATTTAGAAAAATGTACGATCAATCCTACAATTTCCAAATTTACGCAATTTGTTTGTTATTTGAGTTTTCATACTAACAATTGAAAAATAATGTTGACTGTGTTCCACCTTACCTTTCTATAGAAGCGGGATCCGGTGACTTTATGGAAACCCTTCTTGAAGACCATCTGATAGTCGTCCACGCTGGAGAACTTGAACAGAATGCCCGTGGCTGTCTTCGTCAGCGAGAAACAGCCTTCCGCATGGACATACACAGATATTTAGTACTATTTTACGCAATCGGATACTTACATATGGCGGATAGAAATGGCTACAAAAATGGCAGCGGATACAATTTAAAGTATCATGAGACGAATTTCAAAGATACCTAATATGAGAAAGTCTGTAGAAATAGATAACCTACTGGTCAAATATATAATAGAAGCGGGAATAGAAATGGCAGCAGTTCAAATCTAAAGTGCCTTAAGTGCATATCAAGACGATCATAAAATGATACCTAACATGAAGAACTCAGTAGAAATAGATGACTGGTGAAAGGTATAACAGCCCACAAAATATAAAAGAGTGTATATTATAAGCAACGGAATATGTTCCTGGGTATGTGCAGCATCCATCGATGTACTATCAGCTACAAGTCTACCTTACCATCTTAAGGGTGCATTTTTTGTGCAGCAATAATACTGGGATCACTAACCCGACAGCCAAACATATTGGCTAACTCTCTCTCATAGGAAGGAACACTGTGAATCAGCAACAGGAGGACTATACGCTGTAGAAGTATTCTTCCGGGCAACCCTTGAGCTTGTCGACATGATCAAAATACATAATATTTTGTATGATGTATGACCCAAAATGTACCTATAAAAGTTTGTCCTTAATCTATTTTTTTGATCATGTCGCATCAAAAGGTTTCTTGGAAGAAATCACTTTCACATAAGGCTACATAAGGCTGCGTATTATAACTTTTTTAAACACATTTATACACACTCAATAATGTGTTCATGCATATACTCATTCATTCGTTCAATCATCAAATTATAAATTATGTAAGATATCTGTGGTAAAAACAAAATAAGTAGGTTTTTCACATACTCGTTCATTAATTTAATCAAAATCTAAACTATGTAACAGTAAAATTAGTAAAACCTAGAGAAATCTGATTACAATTTTGTTTTCTCACCTTTAAACTCCATCTTCTCACAGATCGCCGAAGCCTTCTCCATGCTGAGGCCGTGCGAAGGAGTGAGAAGGAAGGCGCCCTTCGTCAGGAATTGCTCAGAGTCTGATATGTCGCTCTCGCTCTCTCCGCCCTTCATCATAGTGTGAATTTGTTCCTTCCACATGTATGAATCTGACATCTGAGTTTAATTTTATAGTTATTAGTGTCTGGGTTTTGAATGTATATCTACCTGTACCTACTATTACGTGAATATTTGCTGCTGGGACAGCTATTTTGGTATTGAAGAACAGAACCTACCAATGATGATTGTAAAAGAACGGAATAAATCTTAAAATTTCTTCTTTTGAGCTTTTAATCTTATTTTTTCAAGCAGAAAAAAAAGCTTGTTCTAGATTGTAAAATTCTCTGCATCAACTAAGTAATAAACTTAAAAACTTATATGTAAGTTTTATTGAAACCTTTAGCCGTAATATTTATTAGTAGTTAAGAATTGGTTATCTTGGCCCCTTGGCGATTTCGACTCAGAATTATTACTTAATTTATTTATTTATTTATTATTAGTAACAATTGAATGGTTTATTGTGAGCAGGTTTAAGAAGAATTATCTTTAGAGTGCGAACGTAATGCAGATATAAAAAAAAAATATAAGGCGTTTTTTTACCGTGATTTCTTGTTTCTGTCGATATTTTTATCCCTATGTGAAACAGGCGTGGTGTACGGCATATTTATGTATACAAATTGACTACTTCCTTTTTATGAAGTCGGTTAAAAACAATGGCTAATGATGAATGGAAGTTATACGCCACGCACCACCGAGCATTAGGCGCGTGCGCAAGAAATGTCCCTCACCAATCATGCTTTGTACTTCACTTCCGGTTTGAAATGAACTTTTATGATCTGAGATTTCAATTGTATGAAATCACAAATCGAATGATACATTAATAATAAAAGTAAGGATTTTAATATTAATAATATTGGCTTATAAAATAGCGTTAGCGCGGATGAGGCGCACAGAAGCTCACGCTATTTTATATTATTGTTGACAAGCTTAGAAGTGCTCGTGGTAGTTTTAATGTTCTTAGCAGATTATATTGGTTAAGCAATACTCCACCCGGTCACTACTTAGATGGGTGACCGTTTAGAAGCATTCAGATCTGAGCGCTTTCATGCTTCAGAAGGCACGTTAAGATGTTGGTCTTGGATTTGTCAGTCGTTAAGCCATATTGGAGGCTATCGAAAAATTCGACACCAGAGTTAGCTAGGTAGTGGCGTACGAAGAAGAAGGAAAGCAAGCCTACTTCATCTAAATCATGTCCCAGGCCTGATAAGTTGCCTCTCGCAACTGTTTAAATCATCTAGACTAGATGCAAAGGCCAAAGTTATTCTTGCAATAATAAATTCTTCATTATCATAATTTCAACCTTTATCGACCCACTGCTGGGCATAGGCGTTCCTTTGATTATGCCACTTGCCTCGATCCTGCGCTATTCTTGACGAGCGCTGACCGAGTGGTGGCCGAGAGTTGGTTACATGAATAGAGGCTGTCCTCCAGCGAGATGGGTTAACGATATTAGAAAGACCGTCGGCGGTACCTGGTTCAGAATAGCGCAGGATCGAGGCAAGTGGCATAATACATTCTTAAGCTATAATAAATTCTTAATTGCAATAATAAATTCTCAAATTCAATGTAAAGCCTTTAGTTAAACTCTCACTTGTCCAAAGTAGACAATGAAGTCAAAATTCGCTAGTTAACGAATACTTAAGACGTTACCTTTTAAAAGACAGTTCCATTGCATTATGTAATTTAATTCTTGTTTCGCCTAACTCAGATGATGTCAAGATGGTATCTACTGAAGTGAGGGCCAAAATTGAGAGTAACTAAAGTTTACTCGTAGTAATTATTCACGGTCTATTAACCAACAGTGGTATTCAAAAGATTCCAAGTCGAATCCGTCCGTTTAGTCAGTTTTAGTTTTATTTGTTTGAGTAATATGTTATTTTCTAATCGTTTATATTGAGCAATATAAAAAGCTCTATAAATAAATATAAAAAGCCACTTACCCTTTTGTTGAGATTTGGTACTAAATATTTGTTTTTTTTTTTAACATCTATTACAGATTTCTGCAAAATCACGCCTGAGTCACATAAGTTACAAGTCAAAGTCAAAGTAAAACTTATTAATTAAGATACAAGGCCTATTTTTAATTACATAATAATCATCATTTACCTATAAAGTCGATTATCCAACAGTGGGTGGACCGACAAATTGTCTCCATTACCAGTTAACCGCAAAACTATAAAACCATTTATGGATTAATTGGTTAATGATACCGACCAACTGAACCAATTTTGATGCTGTTTTTGGTAGGATTTATTGCCGGATTAGTGATACTCGTAAATTGAAAAGTTAATGAGTGGCGCCCGTAATTAGATTCGACACAACACCCGCCTTTAAACAGAATAAAAACAATAATACCTACAATTGGAACATATGCTAGACACTTTTTTAAGTTTAATGAATGTAGATGATTATGTTTTACTTAAAATAACCTACTACAAACAGCATTGAGCTCCTTCCTTTGGTCCTCACGATACAGGCTCGGCCTAGTGTGAGGTCCGACGATAACACTTACGATAGTTTATTTTAAAAGCCTTTCAGCATCTACATTGTCTTATAACTTAAGTTATTGCTACTCAGAATCTACAACTTATTTGTTTAATAGACTTGACTGTTATTACTGTTTGTATCCTAGCATAATAATCACCTATCCTAATCTACTGGCGGTTTACTTCTTATTTTGTAGATTGTGTTTTTGCTGTGAATGTATTTTTATCTTTTATCCTTTTCTTTCGCAAAGCAATCTGAAAGTGTAATACTGTCCTAGCCCAGCAGAGTTTCTTGCTAATTATTATTTATAAAAAAAATATTTTCTGTTTGGTCGCGTTAATTGGTGTAAATTTAAAAAAAATACGTTTCGAAGTGTACTTTACAGTTACTAATGAATAGATAAATTTTGATTTTGTCCAGCACTATTTATATATAATATAATGAGGCATTTACCTAAAATTAAATTGTCTGGGGCTAGAGCCCCAAACCAATCAGAGCTTGTATGATGAAACCAAATGACTGATAAGATAGACATGTGTCTCGCGGCGGGAATCGAACCCGCAAACTTCGGTATTTCAGATGTGCCTTGGACCTAGTGGTCCAAGTGGTGGGGTAGTCCCCACAGTTGTCATAAAATAAATCAAATAAAATTAAAGCAGGCTATGAAGTATGTAGTTATTAGAAATCTTTACTTAACTAGCTTCGCTTTCGTATGCGGATAAAAAGAAGCCTTAAGTTATTCCATGCGAATTCAATTTAAGTAGTTTTGGTGTGAAAGAGGGACAAACGTTTCACAAATTTTCCAAATTACAAATCTCTAGACTTGGGCTGTGCGTTGATTGATAGTCAAGTCAGTCATTCAGACTTAGAAGTTTCATTTATATATGTATATTTAGATAAATGAATTTTGTGGATTAGACTATATTAAACACGTAGAAACATATTAGGTTTTAAGTTAAAGTATTTTTTTTTAAAGATTTTACACGATCGTCTTAATTTTCCTGCTACGGTAAAGCTCAAATTAGATTGTTCGTATGTATGTTATTAGTACAATATGGTACTACCTACCTATGTTTGTTTTATTTATTATTTAATTCTTTATTGAACTTTACAAAGAAAAATGTACAATTGGTGGACTTAATGCTAGGAAGCATTTTCTGCCAGTCAAACATTTGTTCTTTCTCAGTTACAATCTATCTACCAAAAACGCAGGTTTGATTGTATTACAAGAGAAAAGTTTATCTGTTCTGTGTGTTGAGATAAGATATCTTAACATAAAAGTTATATTTTATATGTACTGATTTTTTTATATCCCAAGAGAGCTGGATTCAAGCTCCCCTCCCCTCACGCACTAATAATCTGTTGACCAGTACTGGTATTTTAAAACGTTCGAAAAAAGTCGAATGCTTCAGTTTTCGGTCGATTCGATTTTGATTCCTATGAATTTTTAGGATCTCAAGAGATTCTGATTATAGCTGAAAATTTAAATACCAATACTAGTCCACTTCTTACTCAGTCCAAACTTTTGGATATCAAATTTACTCAAATAACAGTGACGACACGAGCGAATAGCTAAGACAATAAGTGGATTCGATGTCCGCGCATGGACAAACCTTTTTATAATCTACAAATGTTCAAACACAAGCAGGTAACTAGTGATTTTATATTAAAATCTGTCAAAGAAATCTACGCTCAAGTAACGTTTTCGTTCTTGAATACGGGCCTTGCTCAGTCTAAATCAAAACTTTTCTATAATTTTCATTTACAAAATACTAAAGATATATATATATATACCTGTACCTAGTAGGTATCTTATTATCAGTGAAAATACTCATAAGGAAATTAACTCTATCAGACAAAAGTCCACTAAAAAGAACGAACACCACTGACCTGTCTATTTTTCTCAGTGGACTTCTTCTTGGCTCCGGTGGTGGGCTCTTCCTGTCTGGTTTCTGTGTCCGAGGCGCCTTCTGCTAAGGACATATTGCGACTGGCTACGACTAGCTGCTGCGCCGGCTTTTCGTTGAGGAGTGAGGAACTGAGCCGTGATGCCACTCCTAGCAAGGCACCGCCTACGAATGCATTGGAGTCGCTTCTACTAAACAGTTTCTTATTTTTTCATCATTAGAAGTTTTAAAAAGACAAAATGCCTGTAATTTTGTAATGTTTTTTCATCCTATTGGTCTCTACGATATGCTTAGTATGGAGATCACTGGTTAAATTAAGGTATTATTAATTTATCAGGGCCATAGGATAAGTAAAATCCTGTATTTATTTATTGCCTGAAATAAAGCTCATATTATTATTATTAATTTATACTCAATCTCCTAAAATAATATATATATTTAAATTTTTTTTTCGGTTGAAGTCTTTAGGATAACGGTTGACGTCTTCGTTGGCGCTTGTGGCGAATAGCCAGCCGAAATGCAAGACGTTTCGAGTTTGATTCCGACTAAAACTCAACATTTTCTTTATTCAGTACGAACCTTATGGTATACTTTGAATCGTCAATTTTTTAATTTCGTTGTTCAGTACGAACCTTATGGTATACTTTATTTTTTTTAATTTAAACCAATTCGTAACGCGACCTAACAAAGTTTTTTTCAATGGACACTCGTAGAACAACTAACTGAGTAATTTATAAAAAAATATAACTTAAATACCTAATAAAGAGACAAACAAAAACTCAATTATTTGATAACGTTGTCAATTTGAGAAGGGATCGAAGTCGCTACGAATCATATCCAAATTTCATACAAAAGACATCAACGCATTTAAATTGAGGAATAATTATTTTAACGTTGAATACACAATGTAGGTGCAGCTAACTCTCGCCATGCCTTGAATATGTCCAAGGCCCGCTTTCAAATGTACGTAATGTTATTTGCCTTCAAGTAGTTAGGAAAGAAAAATATAAAAAAAAAAACTCAAAACTACTCCACAGCTCTCATACATTTTTATTACAGGAACTATGCCTTAAGAAGTAACTGAAGATGGCAACTACCTACATGCTCTTAATAGTCCAGATAAAACTTCGTGCACATTGGATAATAGCTACTAATCCAATTATCATTAAAAATACTCTTCTACATTAATTTGGCCTTGGTGAGAAGACATGTCCATCAATGCATAGGTGGTCTGATAAATAAATAAAAAATAAAATAATTTTATTTCAAGCAACAGGGCTCATATTGAAAACAAATTTAATGTCCACCCCTATACACGACATGTCTGTCGCATCAGCGTCGTATATAGGGGCAGTCTATTCGTCCGGCGATCATCTAATGACGATGTGATAATTTCCATTAAAAAAATACCTACCTTTTTATGGTACCTGACGATATTATCTTTAATCCATCCATCCATCTTTTCTTCGGCCGACCTCTTCCAGCATCCTTCCACATTCATATCTAACATTCTTCTTGTAACGTGTATGTTATCCCTCCCCTTGACATGCCCATACTACGCTAACCTATTCCTCAACTTTTCCGTAACTGGCACTTCTTAAAACATAAACGATATTTTACTTAAATCAGGCAAGTAAATCCTCTGAGCCAACTTTTTCTTTCTCAGCCATACTTAGCGGGGGTCTATGTCAAGGACTTTGGCGGACGACAAAGAAACTTCGCAATCGATATTTCCTCGAGGGTCTGGTAGTGAGATACCGCCACATAAGATATTTAATTTCAAAGGTAAGAACTTGAGTTGACATTTGTAGTAAGTATATATACTTATATGACGGCCTCTGTGGCGCAGTGGGCGAAGGTCCGCTTGAGACGCAGAAGGTTGCGGGTTCGATTCCCGCTGTGGGACAAATGTTAGCATGTTCTGTAGATATTTGTCTGGGGTCTGGATGTTTTCAATGATATGATATGATATGTATGCATTTACAAAAAAAAAATGTGTAATATATCAGTCATGTGGTTCACATAATACAAGCTCTGCTTAGTTTGGGGCTACATGATGGTGTGTGATTAGATTACATCCCGCATTATTTATTTTATTTTTTATTTTTATTTTACTTACTTAGATTTTTTTTATTTTGAAAAATGGTAAAAATCCTTTATTTTTTCTCACTCTACAAAAAACAAATCCTTTGTAAATTTGTATTGTTTGTACCTGCTACAAATATTAACTCAAAAAGCCTTTGAAATTAAATATCTAATGTGTTCTAGTCTTTATTTGTCGGGATCGATCTGACAGTTTGATGAAATGCGCGTACGCTGCTCAATCGACCGCAGAATGACATAACTTCTTTTAACCAACTTTAGGCAAGGAGGTTATTTTCAATGTCACTGCTTGTTGGCATTTCGATTCTGAATGTTTGAATCCACACCACCCCACCACCAGCAACCAGTCCACGACTGGACATATCAACACCACCACACCAGCCTAAATCAGTCCACTGCTGAACATAGGCCTGCCCTAATAAAGGGGGATATGCCCATAATCCCCACGCTGGGCATGCAGGTTGGGGATTGCATGGCACAGCTTCTCGCACCTCCAACGCTGCTGCTTGTCGGTGGCCAGGAGATGAGATGCACCGATGTAGGCTGTGCTATGCCACAATCAGCTGGCCGCCAGAGCCCCGAGTTCGTTGCAAGGTGCAGCACGTGCAGGTGGGGTAGGCTTGGGTTCCAAAGATAGGGGTTGGAACCCCGTACACCCCCACGTGGATATATAGCTTCTCTAATAAAGGGGTATATGCCAATAATGCTTTCGCTGGCCATGCAGATTCGGTATCGCAGGACACAGCTGCTCGCACCGTCGATGCTGCTTCCCATTGGCCGACAGGGAGTTCAGGTGTGCTGGTGTTAGGCTGGCCGCAATCAGCCGGCCCCCAGAGAGCCGTTTACTTTACAGCAGGGTGCCTCACTCGCAGATGAGGTTGGCTAGCTTACACCATCCCTCTAAAGATTCTAACATCCGGGAAGACACCGACGCCGTTTCAGCTCTTTTCACTTTTCTCTCTTTTCAGCCTTCATCATTCATTGTTTGTTTGATTACAATATCAGAATCAAAATGTTTTTTCATTCTTTTGTTTTAAACCAGAGGAACGCTGGTGTCGGAGTGCTTAGGACACCAGTAGGTAAGGCTCCCTTAACGACTGAAAAGGCCTTGGCTCGATGTCACTGAGCATTCACCCATGTAAATTGTGCCTGGGTGGAGGTTTTCTCTGCATAGAATAACGAAGTAAAAGCGACCCCACGTGGGCAAGAACTGTTGGTGCAACGTTAGTGTAACATTTGCATTGTAAAGCCATGTTGGAGGCCTTCAGGTCGCCTAAAAACTCCGGCACCAGAGTTGGCCACTAGTCCACACGCAGAAGAAGAATGTTTCTATATCCCAGTAAATCTTTATGGCACAACCTACCAAGTTTCATGCAGATTGGATAAAGGTTTCGAAAGTTATGCTCTAACAAACATAAAATACAACGTGCAATCGCCCAAGTTGTTCTCACAAAGTTCTTTTCAAGATTTCGATAAACATAAACCAGCACCATAGGTTTGGCGATCCAATGCTCTTACAGCCTAGCAGATACTTGTTTTTATGTTTGAATATCTATTTATAATATTTAGAATATGTATTGTCCTCAATATAGTTGTGTCGGTTAATTTATTTTCATTCCTTACCTTTTATTTTATTTTTACTAATTTATATTTTTTTTATCAGCAACTAGCTTCCGCCCGCAGGTTCACTCGCGTTAATGTGGATGTTGTCAAATATATTCATCACAATTTCGGGGATGGAATTATCAAAAACACTGAGTCACTTAAACATGTTTGCAAAAAAAATTTAAAATCCTAACTGCGAAACCGACGGACTCATTAACTGGCATGATTGTGAACCTCTCTGGCTTTGGACAATGGATAAATTTGAATAGCGTCTACAGGTAACTATAGGTCCAGTAGTGGACTCATATTGTAGGCTGGTGAGGTGTATAACACTTAAAGTGCTGAAAAAAGGAACTGAGCTGCAGGCACCAGTCATGCCCGAGGTCCGCGTCAACGTGTTAAATAATATACAATACTAGCCTACTAGTACGTCATATTATACAATACTAGCAGCCTTTATGCTTGGATCCCCGATGGCTATACGTCTAATACCGTATATAGAGAAGCATTACTGTAGATTTTTTTTAAATACTCTAAGGAGTTTGTTTATAATCCAAAATAAACCAAGAGATATATCCAAAAATGTTGCCCAAAGTCAATATTCCACGCGGACGAAGTCGCGGGCACAGCTAGTTATACAATATGTCTGGAACAGATAAAACAATAATAATAAAATATATTTCTTATGTATTGAATTTAATAAGCTTTATAATATCATCGAAAGATTCGAGAAATTTCGATAAACATGACAAAGACAGACACGGTCGGTTTGCGGTCCAATGCCTAGCAGTTGGTTGTTTTTCTGTTTGCATACCTATCTTTACTAATTTTCATATAAATTATCTCCAATTTTCTTTATCTGTAACTACTGTATAACCGTAATCCATCCTGGCTAAGCATACAAATAACTCACTTTAAAAAAAAAAGTTGTGTAAACTTACTTGCCTTTTACTTGGCAACCTAGTCCAAAATCCTAGCCCAAAATAGCTTTTCAGGGCAGGTAAAAATCTTCGTAATCCAAATGATTGTGATACATCTATAAAAAGTAGATTTTTTGGGTTTGCCGTTAAGGGGCTTTGCCTAGAGCAATACTATTTTTAAATATGGATTAAATAAATAAATTATTCAGTTTATAATGATAGGTGGCCAAATACCATAAATCTTTTACAGTAATTCAGTATTTCTTGATAATCGACTTGAATAGATTCCGAAAAATAAATACATGTATCCAAGTAAAACAGCAGTAATAAATAATATAAATTAATCTCATCTTTTTTACACAGTGGAATGTGAAGGAAAGGACCATGTTTTCGCCAGTAATAAAACAGGTAAGCGGAAGAAGCTGAAGCAGAAATGTTGGTGTATTTGTCTTTCAACCCACAGTTTCTCACCACAAATTTAAAATTTTTGTTTCTCACCGAAATATGTCGACGATTCGACCCACTACAAAATAAAATAATATTTTTTTCCGTTTCATACCAAAATCTATTTCTTTTTCATACCACAGTTAAATAGGAAGCGATCTTGTACAGGTAGGTGGACAAATATCTTGAATATTTTTAGTTTTTACCAGTTTTTAACTAATTACCACTTTTGCAAGACTGATGCGCTGATCAACATAGCAATCGTATTTTACTAAATTATCCTTATTTTTGTTTATATCTATTATTTACTACAAAGTTTACGGCTGTAATTCGAACCCACGAACCACCAGATAGGAAGTGAGATAGATAGGTCCATTAGGCCGCCTTGACAAAAAAAATCATTGTATTTCAGACGTTTGTCGTGTCACCCATCCTGCTGGCCATGCTGGGCCAGGGCATGGTCCTGGGCTCTACGTCCAGCCTCCTACCAGCGCTGCAAGCCACAGACTCCCCCGTAAAGATCAGCTTGGAAACCGCCTCTTGGTTTGGTAATTGATTAAACGATGAAGGTGTTTGAAAGCTACGTGGTTCCCAAGGGCGTAAAAAAAGATTAACAAAATGTGTCGAGTCATATGAAAAGGCTTTCACAACAACATTCAAAGTAGTTTTTATTTTTATTCTAATTTGTACAGTTTTAGGGGAGCCTATGTTCAGCAGTGGAGTGGCTGATGAAGATTGCATAATAATAATAAAATATAATAAATAAAATAAATAATGCTGGACACTATCACACAGCATCATGTAGCCCCAAACTAAGCAGAGCTTGTATTATGGGAACCACATGACTGACATAGATACATTGTTTTGTAAATACATACTTATTATACATAGAAAACACCCAGACCCGAAATAAATATTTGCAGAACGCACAAACATTTGTCTCGCGGCGGGAATCGAAACCTCAACCTTCTGCGTTTCAGGCGGCCTCGTAATAGTAATCGTGATGTGTTGTATGGTTTCGAATAATAATAATAATAATATAATACAACCCATCAAAATATTGCAAAACATTTCAGTCTAATCCCTAAACAAGTCCATTATTACCAAATACAACGCAGCCTGTTTTGGAAAATAGCAGGCATCGAATGTACTACGACCGTGCAATACTTACTGATAAAACTATACTTACATAACTTTTAATATTAACGGGATAAAAAATATCCTTTGTCAGCCTCCTGGTTCTAAGCTACCTCTCCACCAATTTTCAGCCAAATCGGTTCAGCTATTCTTGAGTTATAAATAGTGTAACTAACACAACTTGCTTTTATATATCATCATCAGCCCATAGCAGTCCACTGCTGGACATAGGCCTCCCCTAATGAGCTCGAGCTCGACGCATCGAGCTTCTACCAGCAGCCTTTCGCAGATCGTCACCCCACCTGGTCGGAGGGCGTCCTACACTCCACTCAAGAACTCGTTTACCCCAACGGTTATCGGTTCTTTGGCAGATATGGCCAGCCCACTGCCACTTCAGCTTGCTAATTCTCTGAGCTATGTCGACAACTTTAGTTCTATGTCAAATAAACTCGTTACGGATTTTATCCTTCAGAGAAGAGCTCGTTCCATAGCTGAGCTACTTTAAACTGGTGGACTAGCCGTACTGTCAGAGTCCACGTTTCGGCCCCGTATGTCATGACGAGTAATGCGCACTGATTGAAAACTTTCGTTTTCAAACATTGCGGTATGGGTGACGAGAAAACTCGACGTAGTTTTTTTCCAAATGCTGCCCAACCCAGCTGAATCCTCCTCTTGGCCTCCTTCTCGACGTTGTTTCTACCCAACTGCAATATCTGCCCGAGGCCAACCGAGTTTTATATATATATCCATTAATTATTAATTATGAGTATGACCCTTGCGCAACTGTTCTTTTTCAGTGGCTATCGTTGGTATCGGGAATATGTTTGGTTACGCTATATCTGCATACTGCATGGTCGTCTTCGGAAGAAGAATCGCTATTGGCATGATTCTACTGCCGGGCATCGTAGGAATGCTGCTGATCTTCCGCGCAGGGAACGTCCCGTTCCTCATCTGCGGACGACTACTGGTTGGCATGACCGCTGGAGGTAGCGCCACTATCGGAGCCGTCGCCATCGGCGAGTACTCCAGCCCGCGGTACAGAGGAATGTTCCTCAACTTGAAGACTGCGCTCCTCTACTTCGGCAGCATGGTTGTCCATATGCTGGGCTATCAACTATACTGGCGGACCGTTGTCTTGCTGAGCACAATGCCGTACATTCTCGCTCTCTTCATAACGTGCACCATACCCGAAAGCCCTTCCTGGCTCGCGCAGAAAAAACGGTACAATGAAAGCGAGAAGATCTTCTACCAGCTAAGAGGAACCTCCGAAGACTCCGTCCGAGAAATAGAGGAACTCATCAGGGCTCAGAAAATTGCGAAGAGGAATCCAGAAAGGTATATTTTGGAAAACATTGCAGCCTTTGCTTCTAAATTTACGAAAAAGAATTTTCTGAAGCCGTTGCTAATTTTCGTCTTCACAACGCTCCTGTTAGAAACTAGCGGTCGACACATCTTCCCGGCGTACGCGACGCAGATCATCACGCAGATCATTGGCAGAGATCCACACATATTCTTCTACACCATCGCCGCTGATACGTTACTCACCTTTAGCGCGATGTTTTCTTCGTATTTGATAAAAGTTATGAAATTGAGAAAGTTGTTATTCAGCACGGGTCTGATGGCCTGCGTCGTGATGGCTGTATTTTGTTCTTATTTATACCTTGTGGCTAAGGGTTATATTCCAAAAGATTATCCCATGATACCTTTAGCTTTACTGGGGCTCTATTTTGTGTTGGCCAATCTTGGCTGCTGCCCTATACCGCTGGTGCTGATAGGTGAGATATTGCCGTTGGAACACCGAGCAGTTGGGAGCATGCTATCAGGGTACTTTTTTTCATGTTTTCTTACAATAGTGCTTAAAATAATGCCAGTCATGCTGTGCACCTTGGATATCTACGGAGCCTTTGCAGTGTTAACTCTTTTCACTGCTCTATCGTTGCTTGCTCTGTACTTCACGTTGCCAGAAACTAAGAACAGGACTTTGCAGGATATAGAGGATTTCTTCAACCACGGCCAGGTCAGAGCTGACCAAATGAGAAGGGAGAAAGAATCACAACTACAAGTGATTTGTAAAGAGAATGATGGTTAATATATTATTATTTAGTTTATTGCATATCACTAAGTATTTATATAACTGTAAATTGTAAATGAGATAATTTTCTAGATTTTGTATTGAAACATCTCCTTTGCTACGTAACTAAATTGGTTGGTTTGGTGTACCAAAATAGGGCAAAAATAGGTTTAAATAAATAGTAAATAAGTTTAAGAGAAACCACCAAGTAAATAAACGCTTTACTTACCTAGTGTTTAACGGTTCGAGTGCTGAATAACAGAACTGAGCTGCAGGCGCCGGTCGTGCCCGAGGCCCGCAGTCAACGTGTTAACTACATTACGTCATTTTTACGATATATCTAGAATAGATAAAACAAAAATAAAGAAATGATAATTCATAAATCTTCTATAGATATAATAAAAATTTAACCGATTGCTGTCTGTACATGGTAGATTTATGAGTAAAAATATTATTGGGACCTTCACCAACGCAAATAGGACGCAAAATAACGATTGTTAGAATTTTTGTCTGTTTATATGTTTGTCTGTTTGTTTGTGCGTTTGTGCACGCTAATTTCAGAAACGGCCTATCAGATTTAGATGTGGTTTTCACTAATCTATTGTGGTAAGCTTCATTTAACATTTATGACCTTACTTATAAAAATCTGTCAAAGTTAAACAATGCTTAAACTATTACCATCTCTTACCATTGGGTAATGACAAACAGTGACAGGAGTAACTTTAAACAATGGTAAACCTTGAGTAGCGTTTATAAGTATGGCGGTTAGTGTTTTTTTGGTTTATGTAAATCGATTCATAAATAAAAAAGTCATGCCAATTTAAAGAATCACGCCAGTTTCAGAATTTTTAGTATAGGTTAGGCATTTCTTTCTAGCTGACCCGCGTGCAACTTCGTTTGCATGTATTTTCTTTCACCTTTTCTCCCTCTCTCAATACAAATAAAGAATGTTAAATATAGTTGTTGTTTCATTCATCTTTGGAACCCCAACCGGCCGCACCGGCCCGTGGTACACCCTCCTATTCATAATACGTAGCTTTGGCATAGCGCCGCGGAACATCGGCACAGCTGAATTCCTTGACCACTGACAGGCACGGACCCACGGGCACGGGGGCCACGTTTTTTTGATAAGGGGTTTCAACTTTCATCTTCGGAACCCAAGCCAACCTCACCTGCCCGTGGTGCACCCTACTAGATAACAAACAGGGCTCTGGCGGCCGGCTGATTGCGACATAGCGCAGTCTAACATCAGCATTGCTGGCTGCCGACGGGCGCCGCGTCGGTGGTGCGAGAAGCTGTGCGCTGCGATCCCCACCCCGCATGCCCAGCGTGGGGATTATGGGCATATCCCCCTTCTTATTAGGGGAGGCCTATGTCCAGCAGTGGAATAATATAGATTGGTGTTGTTGTTAGTGTTGATGCAATAGACTGTTAAAGGCTGGTGTTGTTGTTGTTGTACCTACATTATAAGAAAAACATTTTCCCATGTAAAAGTAATGTAGATAACAGAATCTGGCAGAATCAAAAGTGATAAAAGTGACATCCAAAAATTATTCAACTGCGCAACTGTCATGTCCTAGCAAAGAGTTTTGAAAATATGGTAAGGAGGTCCGCCTTATGAATGTATGAAGCATTGTATATACTGTCATGGTATGAAGGGTAGGCGAACGATTATTTTTTCGTTTATAATTCTGCTTTTAAACATCGTAGAGAAATAAAATGTAGCATATTTAGTAAGTTGGATAGTAAGCTTTCTGATTTTACAAAGTTCATCAAAATCCGTTCAGCATTTTTCGCGCCAAACATCCAGACAAAGTCTTCCGATCCAATTTTTTTTTCGGTTTTAGCTTTCTATGCTTTACTGAATACACTTTTGCTAAAAAAAACATATGTAGGTTACATATTTTATTGCTCTTCTCTTTTATTATTATGTATAGATTTTTATGTGTAAAAATTTGAAAGTACTCCTAAGTGTTTGTGATAAGTACATAGTTAAAGTTTTATAGGGTTTGTAAATACATATTGTATGTATTCAGTTTATAGGTTAGTTTGTTTTCAAGTTCGTTTTTTTTAAAGCCCAAGGTCAAACGCTAGAAGTTGTGGGTGTGGATCTAAGTATTAGCTATTTTTTGCACAGTGACAGAGCTACATAAAGCTGTTATGTAGCTCTGTCACGTGTTAGCAATTCTAGCAGCCTGTATGCTTTGATCCCCGATGCCTATACGTCTAATATCGTGTATAGAGAAGCATTAGTAGATTAGAACTGTAGATTTTTTTTTAAATATTCTAACGAGTTTGTTTATAATCTGAAATAATCCAAAAGATGACCAAAAATGCTGCCCAAAGTCACTATTTCACGCGGACAAAGTCGCGGGCACAGTTAGTATTGTATTTATTATAATTATATTTATCATCAAAATATTCTAGGGACAACGGGCACAAATGTATGAAGCCTGGTATACCACTCTCTAATAGCAATGGCATGCATGTCGTTGGTTAGGTCTTATTATTTGGAACAATATTTACAATGAAGCTGGGTACGGATAGCGCGTTCCTGTATACGCGCAGTCAGGGTACGCTGTCCACGGGTGCATTGGATACGCGTACAGTTAATGTGGACCGCCGCGAACCTAAACGCAAGGTCACTCGATCGCTACGCTATTACGATAGCGCTACGAGAGCCGAAACCGACTGACCACGGGTCGCGCCGCGAGCCAGCTCGCGCGGCACGCGTTCCCCAAAGTGTACGCGTTGCTGCAAGTACAGATAGGGCGTTCCAAGACACGCGTGACAATGTACGCGCTATCCGTACCCAGCTTCACAGCTTTTTTTAAATGTTGAGCTATAGCTAACAACAGGTCGATCAACGTGCAGGCTATGCACACTGGCTAGGACACTGGCGCCATTAAACAAAATCCAACCAAACGCGTTCTTTGTTAGTGGCAGTTTTGTTTTAGATGGTTGACATTGGGACGAGAGATGCACAATGTAGATGAGAATGCGTTCAATAACCATGATACGTTATGATAGGGCCTATTGCGACCAATATTTATTATTAATTTACTAAGTATTCCTGCTTTATTATGTAAAGTTATTAAGTTATAATTTCGATACTCCATTATCAAGAATATTTTTACATTATTCGTATTTTCATTCTCTTCGATTTATAATCAAGTCTGAAATGACCGGCCTTTTTTACGCTAATTTGGCAACAACCGAATAGGAATTAGAGCTTTAGCTAGTTTTATACCGATTTTTAGTTAGTTTGGTGCCAAACGAATTGCCACCAATAGCTCCAAACAGACAAACATTACATCAAAACTCTCAGATAAATAATGTTCCAATTAATAAGAGCTATCCAATGACATACATGTCATTACTATTGGAAGATGAAGATTTCTTTGTAGGGTGACCAGTCTGAACATTCTCCTCATGATACAAACCAGCACAGCCGCTTTCGTTCCAATACTTTCACAGTCTAGCAGTTGCTTTTTTTTCTGTTTGCATACCTATCCATACTAATTTAAATATAAATTGTCTTCAGTGTAGCTAGGTGAGTTTATAAATCCTCATTCCTTTTATCAATAACTAATGAATACCGTAATCTATTTTGACTGCAATGAGCATACAATTTTAGCCAATTAAAATAAAATGTTTTGTAAACTTGCCTTTCATTTTACAATTCGTACCCTAATATATATTCAGTGCAGGTAAATATCGTGGTAATGAATATAAAATATTAAAAATAAACATGATTGTGATAAATATAGAATGATAAATCTAAAGTAGTTTTTTGAGTCTGCAAAAGGGCTTTTCCTAGAGCGACACTATTTTTAAATATGGATGAAATAAATAAACGATTCTGTTAATCATAGAAAAATAAATTCATATTCTTAAGTATCTTCCTTTTTAATCGAATTTAATAAATCCTAAAGAATATGTATTCTCTTGCAGGTAAAATAGCTGTAATAAAAACTTATCTTTTTATTGTAATGTGAAGGAAAGAACCATGTTTTCGCCAGTAATAAAACAGGTAAGGGGAAAATCTGTGGATTTTGTCTACACGCAGAAAAGCACATACATATAATCACTCACAGTCACCTACTTATAAATTTATTGGTGCATGGTTGTAATTCAAACTACGAACCTCCAGATAGGAAGTCCATTATGCCACCATGACACAAAAAATGTATTTCAGACGTTTGCCGTGTCACCCATCCTGCTGACCATGCTGGGCCATGGCATGGTGCTGGGCTCCACATCCAGTCTCCTGCCAGCGCTGCAAGCTGCAGACTCTCCCATCAAGATCAGCTTGGAAACTTCCTCTTGGTTTGGTAATTGATTAAACGATGAAGGTGTTTGAAAGCTACGTGGTTCCCAAGGGGGTAAAAAAGTTTTACAAATGTGTCGAGTCATATGAAACGGCTTTTTTAAAACATTTTTTAAAACAAACAAAAGGCCTTTATCCAGCAGTGGACTGCTTTAGGCTGATGATGATGATGATGATGTTTAGTTTTTGAGATAATAAAAGAAGTAAAACAAATTTTGCTTAGTGTGGAGATCACGCGCAAGATAAGTTTGGGGCGAACTACTAATTATAATTATAACGTGTTATTAACAAACACGTAACAGCGCTCTCAAATTTTGAGCCAACATATCGACCCAAACACCAACCAGTTTCAGAATACGTCTTGTATCAACCGCAAAAATACTTGAAGGTATTTTTACTTTTTTATTATCCCAAAAAATACGAGGAATTTTCAGCTCGATACCATATTATACCATACATACCATATTATATTGATCATTCTAAAAAATTCCCAATGCTAGGGGTTCACTTTAAAACCAAATTATCACCTTACGTGTAGGTAGCTGTACCATTGGTAGAGTTGGTAAACTAATTATGACCCTGCGCATTTGTTCTTTTGCAGTGGCTACACTTGGCATCGGCAATATGTTCGGTTTCACAATATCTGCATACAGCATGGTCGTCTTCGGAAGAAGAATTGCTATTGGCGTCATTCTACTGCCAGGCATCGTGGGGATGCTGCTGATCTTCCGCGCAGGGGACGTCCCCTCCCTCATCTGCGGACGGCTGCTGGCCGGCATGACCACCGGAGGCAGCGCCACTATCGGAGCCGTCGCCATCGGCGAGTACTCCAGCCCGCGGTACAGAGGCATGTTCCTCAACTTAAAGACTGCTCTCCTTAACTTCGGTAGCATGGTCGTCCATATGCTGGGCTATCAACTATACTGGCGGACTGTTGTCTTACTGAGCACGATGCCGTACATTCTCGCATTCTTCATAGTATGCGCCATACCCGAGAGCCCTTCCTGGCTCGCGCAGAAAAAACTGTACAAGGAAAGCGAGAAAATATTCTACCAGCTGAGAGGAACTAACGAAGACTCCGTCCGAGAGATAGAAGAACTCATCAGGATCCAAAAAATTGCGAAAAGGAATTCAGAAATCCCCTTTTAAAAAAATCTTGCAGGCTTTGCTTCTAAATTTACGAAAAAGAACTTTCTGAAGCCGATGCTAATCTTCGTCTTCGCAATGCTCTTGCTAGAGACCAGTGGGCGGCACGTCTTCCCGGCGTACGCGGCGCAGATCATCACGCAGATCATTGGCAGTGACTCGCACATATTCTTCTACACCATCGCCGCTGATACGTTACTCACTGTTAGCGCGATGTTTTCTTCGTATCTGATAAAAGTTATGAAATTGAGAAAGTTGTTATTCAGCACGGGTCTGATGGCCTGCGTCGTGATGGCTGTATTTTGTTCTTATTTATATCTTGTGGCTAAGGACTATATTCGAAAAGACTATCCTATGATACCTTTAGTTCTGTTTGGTCTCTATGTCGTGTTAGCCAACCTTGGTTGCTGCCCTATACCGCTAGCACTGATGGGGGAAATATTCCCGTTGGAACACCGAGCAGTTGGGAGCATGCTATCAGGGTACATATTATCATGTTTTATTACAATAGTCCTTAAAATAATGCCAGTCATGCTGCGCACCTTAGATATCTACGGAGCGTTTGCATTGTTAACTCTTCTGACTGCTTTAGCGTTGCTAGCTCTGTACTTCACGTTACCAGAAACTAAAAACCGGACTTTGCAGGATATCGAGAATTATTTCAACCACGGCCAGGTCAAAGCTGATCAAATGAGAAGCAAGAAGGAAGAACAACTACAAGTGATTTGTAAAGAGAATGATTGTTAAATTAAATGAAAGAACTAGTACAATTCTCGAAACGATTAGGTCCATTAGACAAGGTAGTGTTTGGTCTAGATCGTATAAAAACTTATAGATTTTGATTACCATCAAATCAGAAGTACTTTAACAGTTTGAGTGCTATTTATACGATCAATACTATCAAGCAGAGACAAACGGCAAGACACTATCGGCATCTATTACATATAATAAAATTAGAAGAAAAAAAACAACATTATTTCGTTAACAGATTTTTTTTATGTGTACATACTATGTTTGTTTTCATCAGTATGTGGTGATTGACGGTTTCAGAAGTGCGTATGAAACGCTAACTTTCGGTGTTCCACAGGGTAGTGTTTTCGGACCCACTTTATTTCTTATATATATTAAGAATTTGTGCAACATTAAACTCCCCTACTGTAGAATTATAACTTATGCCAACGAGACTGCACTCCTTATCAATGGATAAAATTGGTCGGAAACATACTCCTCAGCGGAATCAGCGTTCAGTATCGTTATGAACTGGCTTTCGACCAACCTTTTGACCTGAAACTTAAATTAAAATTTATTACATTTTCCCCTAAGGCATCGAGCCAACTTACAGCCTTACTTAAATTTTAACCTCATACGTAAATAAGCCCAATATATTATCTCCTTGTATCTGTGTACGGTGGGCCAAGAAAGTGGTTTACCACCCTACGGTTGAAGTTCATGTGCACATCGTAAAACAACAAGGTTCATTTTCCCTTGCAATTATTCTGACAGTTCCTAATGATTTCTTTATTATTGTAAAAACATTGCCCTGTGTTCCTAGTTTAAATTGTCGCATCTGATAGCTAACCCTGGTATTTGTCTTAAAAGTATGTTTATTCGGTGAAAGCCGAATTTTGAGCCATCATACATTTATGTTTATCAGCTTAGCTGTTATCAACAAGTTAGATTGAAATAATCCTAATTTTCTTATGGGGTAAATAGGGGTATGGGTAGGGTAGAGTTTTTTGGTGTAAACGCCTTTCGTTCTCACCGCTATTTATTTTGCGGTGCTTTAAACTTTATTTTTCAAAACAAAAAACTTAAAAACTAGGTAGTCCACCCCCCAACCCATTCATTATTTATTACTTTTTAACCTTTCATTTTCACATTTTAATTCATAAACATTATTTATTAACATATTTATTCATAATTCATGCAATGCTATACATTTATATTCGTTTACCTAATTATTTCTTTATATTTGTATAATTAAGTTTACAGTTTAACGTATGCCTTATTTAATTTGTAGTTTTTACATCATTACATTTTTTTTTTCCTAGCTTAACATTACATTAAAGCATTTTAAACATTGGCGAATTATATCTTTAATCTTAATTTTATTACATGACATACATATTGATTTATATTAATAAAGGGTAGGGTAGGGTTAGGGGTAGGGTAGGGATAGGGGTAGATCAGGGGTAAGGTAGGGTAAGGTAGAGTAGGGTGGGGTAGGGTAGGGTAGTTGTTTTTGTTGACGTTGTATCCTCAATAATTGCTTTTTCCACACCGATATACTCTTTGATTGCTTCTTCAACGTGTGAGTTCAAAAACTATTGCTGTCTTATTCCAAAACGAAGACTAAAGATAGTCTAGGTTTAAAACTGGTATTTTGTATACAAAATGTCAGATTTAAACTCAGACTATCTTTAGTCTTCGTTTTGGAATAAGACAGTTGGGGATTGCTTGTAGGCACCGCCATAGTTTATGCGACTATAGAGGAGAGAGATATATCACCCTTACCACTATTGTAAATATTTGTAATAAATTAACAATAGAGTTCGCTTTGTTTTTTGTGCAACTTTCCCATATCTTACCTGTTCTATGCATTTTTTTTCGTTTAGAAAATACATTCATTACCGAAAATAAAATCTTTCAATATTAAAAAGTGACTTATGTAATTTTTTCTATATGCTGAACTCCTTATACTGATCCTACTGATATATATATTGTTAGAAGATACGAAAACTTTAAAGTGGCAATACTTCCTCGGTCTATAAAAGCGGCTGGCCTACCGGCTCGCGAGCATAGCTTTCTGAGTCGTCGTGCTGTGTACACGTATTTTGAGACGTATTTTGTGTTGTAGTTCGTGCTGTAACTTATAATTCTAAGTGCGTGTTCCTTGCCTAAATTGTTTGGCCAGTTTTATAAAAGTTATGTTGTTAATAAAACCTTTTTAAAAAGTAATTCCGCTTCTGATTGCTAATAATATTATACTGATCCTTGTTATGATGTTTATTCCTCACGATTAGAATCCATACAAAAGAGATTTCTACGCTACTTACAATTTCGAACCCGTTTATTCTTACCTGACTACTATGCAAGATGTCGTAAATTTCACTTCCTCCCTCTGTTCATACGGAGAGAGATTGCGGACTTATCCTACTTATTAAATATCGGAAATAGCATTATTGATTGCCCTGAACTACTTGAGCAATTAGGGTTGCGTGTAAACACAGCTGCATTAAGAAAGCCTAACGTTCTTTTTGTACCTTTAGTTAGGTCAAATTACAGATATAATTCATTTATTATAAGAGCCTCTAAATCATTTAACTCCTTAGCAAGGGCAAGTTCTGAAGTAGATATCTTTAACACTTCAACAAATAGACTTAAACACTTACTTAGCGACAGCTTCTTTAATAATACAGACATTGAGCACATTTTTTCTGTTGTGTAAATGTTTGTGTGTGTGTGTGTGTGTGTGTGTGTGTGTGTGTGTGTGTGTGTGTGTGTGTGTGTGTGTGTGTGTGTGTGTGTGTGTGTGTTTATTATATACACTTTCCTTTAGTCTACTGTAACTGTTCATCAAAGTTAATTTTGTATTTACCTGTCTGCGGAAACTTATAATTGGCCTTCCTGTATGTGTAGCTTTAAGTACCTGCATATACCTATTTAACTACTTTTAGTATGTATCTAGCTGTTAGTTTTCCCAAAATTGAATAAATAAACTATGCAGAAGTACACTGCTGAACATAGTCTCCCCAAAGATTTCCACCAAGAACAGTCTGGGCATCCATCCATAGACTTCCTGCAATCTTGACGATGTCATCGATCCAAGTTGAGTGAGGTTGTGGGGGGTCTCTCTACACTTCCAGTACGTGGTCATTCAAGAACCTTCATTCGCAAACTATTGTCAGCTCTACGAGGCTTATGTTCTGCTGTGAACATTAACAGGCTGTAGACTGACGTAATTTGGTTTCCGGCGCACGGCGCCATGACATTGCAACCACCCTCACTTTGAATTTTAGACAGTAGAATTTACTGAAAACATTGGAGGTTTTTTCACTTTGTATAATCAAAGAGGTTGGATCAGAAACTTTTTTGTGGTACTACTAAACTATCTCCTATCTTTATGTATTACTAGAGTGTTCTGTGGCATTGTGTAGCAGTGTTTATTCTGTAAATAGATATTTTATTAGACATCATCACAATAATGAACGATAAACAATCGTGGCATCAACTGTTTGCTAATAACCGGTGACGCGAAACCAGCATAGTTTGGAAGAGGCATCCATGGCCTTTTCGTGGTTGTGATGAATGTGTTAAGATCTTGGACCTTAGCTTGGATTTCACCTTCACCAGTAAGTACTAATACCTATTATAATGATGTAAATGCCTATCTACTTTCTCGTCACTATCATTATTTGAAAATAATATAAAGTAGAACACAGTAGTAATGTATGTAATGTCCTACCTACGAAGTAGGAGTTAAAACACCCTTTTACCTATCTGTGTGAGGTATATAAACCTTTTCTTATAGATATAGTATCATATTTAAATGTTTATAGTGTAATACTTATAATTATGTAGACAAAACTGAACACATTTCGGTCTCGGGAAAGCATTTTTTCAAAAACAAACTAAAACTAATATCAAATAAAAATAATTTGTTTACGTTTATCATAAAAAATACTTAGTATTCCATGAATAACAGTATAATATCTTTCAAAAAAAATTAGGTTTCGTTTTGACGCAATCACTTTAGCATTGGTACCGAGCGCCATACATCAGACGGCATTGTCCTTTGTGATTACAAAATTTAATTAAAATCGCGTTTGCTACTCCTTCAGAACCCAAAAAAATCCATCCCATAAGAGTTCCTTAAGAGGAATGTATGCCTCTCATGTATGTGTATACATCTATATAATATACTTTTTTTATACTCATAATGTATGTATTGGAGATAGGCTTGCGTTTGATCTCATCTTGCCCGATAATAAGCGAAGAGGCTGCCATTTCCCCGCTTGATCCCCGCACATCACGACCCACGACCCCTTTTCCCAAATACGTGTAATGCTGAAGTCATTATTCGTAGGTAAACGTCGTGTATGCTACTGGCTGAATTCGATTTCAGGCCAACAAGTTTAACCTAGGCCAAAATAGTTTATCCTATTCCTGGTGATTAAAAAAAATTTTGGGACTAGTTTGGCCTGAAATCGGTTTTGGCCGGTTGTCTGGTGCCCGCAACCTTCTGTGTTTCAAACGCGCCGTCAAAGTCATTATTCGCAAAAAGTCTGCTGAGGCCCGAAAAAGTCCGATAACGGAAAAAACTCCACACCGGCAACGCTGCTTGGAAAAACAGTTATCTTGGAACATTTTGGGGTTATTTCTTTATTCTTCACACATATTATAACAGAAAGAGACAGCATGTAGTTGCTATGTAATTTTTACAATAAGTGTGAACAGCGCTCAAGATCAAACTGAATACGGCTGGATAGATTTGGATGAAATTTTTAGCTTCTAAACAGGATTAACACATAGGTTAATTTTATCTCGAAAAAACGTGGTTAACGACGCGGGGTGCTATTGGTCATGTATATTTGTCAACATATACATAATATAGAATCGAATTTTCCCCGTTTCTTCGTGGTCCTATTACTTGATCCCATTAATGGGAACACGAGGTTGAACTGTTTCTCGTAGTCCCATTAGTATGTGCGGTTGTGAAAATTTTCGTCCTGTGTTAATTATTTTCTACATAGATAACCATTTTCGAGTTATATCGTGAAGAGTCAGTTGATAAATAAAATGTGTTTAATACTTTTACAAACAATCTTGTCATTAGTACGGCCACCCTTAAGAATTTATTTAATTAGAAACGATAAAATAAAAATAAGAACGGTGGGATGGCTGGATTTTTCTCGATACAGGCTTAGTGAGGATACAGTCAGTAATTCCATAACAATGTGTATCCGTAAATTTATATTCTTTAGACAATGTAAGAATACCTTGTTATTGCTGCAATAAATAATTTTCTATTATATTTTATTCTATTCTAGTTTTGGTTTTTAATTTTTAATAATCAATTTAGGAGATAAACAAAAAAAAATGATCTCTTCTGTTGTTTTTTTTTATACAGGTTGGTGCTGTAATGGCGACATTAAATAAACACATGGATAGTGCTACTTGTCAGTTATCATAAGCTCATTTGTGCTAGTTTACTGTAAACAAACTAAATCACAAATAAGGTAAGAAAATTGGAATCAGCTGTGTAAGGGCTACTTACCATTGCCAACGTCACGCGCTTCTATTTAGAAGCGCGCGTATGGTATACATTCAAAATAAAAATTTGAAAAATGTACTTTACTTTTAGGATTTATTTTTTTATGATTTCTGACAGGTACCCGTGTGTTCATGTAATGTCGCCATTACAGCACCACCTGTAGAATATTTCGATCAAACATGATAAAAAGCGGCATGGTCGTTTTTCGGTCCAATGCCTTCACAGTCTAGTAGTTACATATTTCTGTTTGCATTCTTATCAATACTAATTTTAATATAAATTGTCCTTACTATACATAAATGAATACCGTAATATATCCCGACTCAACTTAAGTTTAATTTACTCATTTTAAAACAGTTTACCTTGTAGCTAACAGTTCGCAACCTCCAAAAGGCAAGTGCTGTCTAGGCATAGGCATTCTAGAAAAGTAATAGGGCAATATTCAAAATGCTATGTCAAAGTAGAATAATATGATTGTCGCAGCAATAACAATATTTCATATTTTTTACAGTCAATGTCAAGAAAAGGACCATGTTTTCACCAGTAACAAAACAGGTAAGCGGAAGAAGCCTTGCTAATACATTGCAAATTTGCAGTCGGAGTGCAGTTTAAATTCAGGCCGTTTGTCTAGAGCCCTGCTAAACAACGAACGGGGCTCTGGCGGCCGGCTGATTGCGGCATAGCACAGCCTACATCGGCACAGCTAAATCCCCTGGCCACTGACGGGCAGCAGCGTCGGTGGTGCGAGAAGCTGTGCCATGCGATCCCCAACGCGCATGCCCAGCGTGGGGATTATGGGTATATCCCCCTTTATTAGGGGAGGCCTATGTCCAGCAGTGGACTGATGTAGGCTGATGTGTGTCTAGAGCCTTATGTTATGTGTGTCTTATAAATCCTATGGTTCACTGAGCTCTGATTCAACCTCACGAACCACCTTATGGAAAGTCGGTAAACACCCCACTAGGCCACCATGACTCAAAAAATTTGTAACCCATCTTTCTTCATTGTATTTTAGACATTTGTCGTATCTCCCGTACTGCTGACCATGCTGGGTCAGGGCATGGTGCTGGGCTCTACGTCCAGCCTCCTGCCAGTGCTGCAAGCTGCAGACTCCCCCATCAAAATCAGCTTAGAAACTTCCTCTTGGTTCGGTAAGGTTATTTGACGTGACTGTACCCATAAGCTAAGCCACTGAATAGCAATTAGCAGCTAAAATATCATACCAAACAAATAACCAAACAACATCGGAAAATTGCAATGGACCCTTGGTCTTTTACCTGTTTTTACTGTAGAGAATTAGAACAAAACATTCTACTGGAGTATTACGTATCTTTAGATTATTTTATTAATTTCCTAGTTAGTTGTCTATGTCTTGTTCAATGAAAACATATTACCTATAGTTTATTTTGTGGAATCTTTAATTAAAATTAAGTCAATTATTCATTTATTCAGAAACAATCAATCACAATCGTATTTGAATACAATCTAAAACACATAAAAAATCATTAAAAATAGGATTATTAAAATATTAAATTAAAAATCTAAGTACAATAATAAAAAATGACAGAAATAAATAAATAATAACCAAATAAAATAAAAAATAAAAATCGTTTAAGTAACAGAATATCTATGTCCAATGTTATAATTATTTATTACTGTATCACAAAATCATCTTCCAGCAAAAGCTGTTTTAATTTAATTTTGAATATATTATGGCTGTCGGTAGTTTTCAAGTGTACAGGTAAAGACTATATTATGAAAAATCTAAGTATAACTACATTTACTATTTTTTATCTACTGTGAGAAGACGTCCAGGATTATTTATTTATTTTATTTTATTTCTATACACCCTTATCAATATAAATTCTCAGAAAATTTAACTATGTGAAGTTGCCTGTATGTAGTCGTAGGTCTCACGGGGCGGGATTAAAACATAAAAAATATATTCTCGTCATTAATTATAAACGTAAACAATTTAAAAATTAAATTAAATTTACTGTACCATGTGCCCTGGTCAAGATAACAGAGCAACTATACACTGGTGCTAATTATTAATTTTCAGTGGCTTTTCTTGGCATCGGGAACATGATCGGTTACGCCATGACTGCATTCTGCATGGTCGTCTTTGGAAGAAGAATCGCTGTCAGCGTGATCTTGCTGCCGGGCGTCGTGGGGATGCTTCTGATCTTCTGCGCCGCTGACGTCCCCTCCCTCATCTGCGGACGGCTGCTGGCAGGCATGACCGCTGGAGGAAGCTGTACCATTGGAGCCGTCGCCATCGGCGAGTACTGTAGCCCACGGTATAGAGGCATGTTCCTTAACTTAAAAATTGCGCTTCTCTACCTCGGTAGCATGGTGGTCCACATGCTGGTCCACCGAGTGCACTGGAAGACCGTTATCTTGCTTAGCACAATTCCGCTTATTCTCGCATTCTTCATAGCGTGCACTATACCCGAGAGCCCCTCCTGGCTCGCGCAGAAAAAACGGTACAATGAAAGCGAAAAAGTCTTCTACTGGCTGAGAGGAACCACCGAAGACTCCGTCCGAGAGATAGAGGAACTCATCAGGACTCAGAAAATTGCAAAGAGGAATGCAAAAAGATGTTTTTTTGAAATAATTGCAGATATAGCTGCTAAATTCACGAAAAAAAATTTTTTGAAGCCGTTGCTGATCATCGTATTTGCTGGGATTTTGCTAGAGACCAGCGGGCGGCACAGCTTCCCTGCGTATGCGACGCAAATCATCACGCAGATCATTGGCAGCGACTCGCACATTTTCTATTACACAATCGCCGTTGAAAAGTTACTTACCACTAGCGCGATATTTGCTTCGTACTTTGTAAAAGTTATAAAATTGAGAAAGTTGTTGTTTAGCACGGGCATGATTGCCTGCGTTTTGATGGCTCTGTTTTGTTCGTACTGTGGCTCTGTACCTGTGGCTCCTTAGCCACAAGGTATAAGTACGAACAAAACAGAGTTACATATCAAAACAAATACATATCAAAAGATTATCCCAAGATACCTTTAGCTCTGTTTGGTCTCTATTTCGTGATCGCCAACCTTGGCTGCTGTCTTGCACCTCTGGCGCTGATCAGAGAAATATTCCCGTTGGAACACCGAGCTGTCGGGAGCACGCTAGCAGGTTACATTATATCATGTTTTCTAACGACAGTACTAAAAATAATGCCGATCATGTTAAGCGCGTTGGATATCTACGGAGCGTTTGCAGTATTAACTCTTTGCACCTCACTATCATTGCTAGCTCTGTACTTCACGTTGCCAGAAACTAAGAACAGGACTTTGCAAGATATAGTGAATTTCTTTAACCACGGCCAGGTCAGAGCTGATCAAATGAGAAGCGAAAAGGACGCAAGATTAAAATCAGAGATTGGTGAAGAGAATGATAGCAAATAAAAAAGAACAACACTTTTTTTGGTTGGTATCAGGGCGATTCTACGCTTTACGATAAGATTTGTCAATTTGATGGAAGATTTTTTTCTTGTTTTATAAGCTTTATGCGAGAAATCTAAAGACAGATGGCTATCTAAATTTAATGGTATAAAAAGGGAACTAATTGACACATTTATTTTTGAGAAAAATTTATTTAAATTTTTACCCACAACCGAATTGAGAAATTAGCATAAAAATTTTCATTTTTGTTGAGAAGTGACACAGGAACTAAAAACTATGGGTACAAGTCATCTCTCAAATATATTTTTCACATAAATGAATCATGTTTTACCAAGAGAGGGCAAAGAGATGATAATATTGACAAGATGTTAATTCAGGCTAGCCATAAGTAGCATGAGAAACATGTTAAATGTGTAAAATGGTCTATATACATGTTTTTCTTTTAGAAATTGTCACTTTATTCAGCAAAACTCAATTCGGTGTGCAAAAAAACCGCGGAATTGAGAACCACCGAATTACATTTCTGAAAAATTCGCATGCAGGTGTAAAGCCAAGCTACATTGTAGCTTGTAGCTTGTATGTTTAGGTGATTCTTTACTTAGTAAACACATAAAACATAATTTGAAACACAGGAAATATTTCTAGCACCGAATTGAAAAATTACCCTGTCCCAAGTGCATTCCGCCTTGAAAAATCAATCAAAAGTCGACAGCATTTTACCACAAAACCGATATCTACAGAAGTGAATCACATGTATGTACTTCACTTTTTAAGGAGGTTCTCAATTCGATTGTAAGTTGCTTTTTTAAATTATTTTTTTGTATGTATGTTCCGCGATCAGGCGCCGATACAAGGGGGGGGGGGGCAACAGGGGCAATGAACGGACCCACCTGCACGTGGTGCACCCTACAGCACAGCCTACATCGGCACAGCTAAATCCCCTGGCCACCGACGGGCAGCAGCGTCGGTGGTGCGAGAAGCTGTGCCCTGCGATCCCCAATCCACATGCCCAGCGTGGGGATTATGGGCATATCCCCCTTTATAAGGGGAGGCCTATGTCCAGCAGTGGACTGATATAGGCTGGTGTGGTGTGGTGTTATTATGCAGATTTGTAGCCATAAAAACCAAGTACTACTGTGTTTTTGTTTTTATAATAGTATCAAAAATTACCAAAATACAAAGTTTTTAGTGCAATAATCTAAAAAACCGCGCGCGAGAAGTACCTCGACACGTTGGACGTCATTCAAAATTCAAATATTGCAAGTTCATAAAAATATGGTTTGGGATCTCTTATTTTAAGTCAAATGTCGCCTATCTCTATAAGAGCTCTTAATCACGTCAAAGTTATCTTTGCAGCCGTTTAAACCACGCTTGTTCTATTCCCTTGATCCTAAATTGGTGTATCTCTGGATCTTAATGATTTTTGATATTAATATAAAAACAAAAACTTGAAATTTAGAGGCTCGCTTCGCTCGCCGACTTCGTTTCTAACGTTTACTTTTACAATTTCCTAGAAATACATAAAAATCGCTGTTTTCTTTATCATGTTTCAATACTCAGTAATCAATATATTTATTGTCATCACATGGTTATAAGGTAACAGAGTTAACACAGTATAGTGTGGTAGTATCACAGGTGGACCCCTTAGGCCATGGCAATATGTAGAAGGCAGACCGAGGCTAACAATAAGATTTAGTGAAACAAAATTAAAATTAATAACAAACGTTCATGTCAAAAGTATGTATTCAATTAAATTATTTCAATTTATATGTCAAAAATTAATTTAGGTCAAAATAACATTTGTCAATGAAGAATTTTTTTATTTTTTTTATTAAATAACGAATCTGTCTCTGCATGTTTTATTTTATTAAAGATTTTATAGACATTTTATAAGGGCCTGTACTATGAATTGTAAGTTTTAATGGTGGTTGATAAAGTTTTTTTCTTCCCGGTCTAAGAGCATATCGTCTAGGAAGGTCGTTTAGATTTTTATATAGATGTGGATATTTCCTAAAAAAATTACCCATTTCCAATATGTAGATTGACGTCAGAGTTAGAATTTTAAACTTTTTAAAGTACGGCTTACGACTGACATGCCCGTCGATATTTTTTTGAAAAATAATTTATCATACCTACGCTCGGCGGTCGCGCTAGGGTTGTCTAGTAAGGGTGTTCTAGAAATTTTTCAGTGTTTAAAAATATGTTCTCAACTAAGAAAGTATACGTAACCGCACTTGTTTCAATTTTATTTAGTGGTGTTACGTGGTGTTCTAAGCTGTGATAAAAAAAATGCTAGTCGTGTATAATTAATTGCTCATCAATATCTAGATACTTCTCAAAATATAGGTAATAAAGGTAGCAACTAAGATCATTTTAGAAAAAATTTTGATTGTACTTGATCTTCTAGAAATTTCCGAGCCATTTTCTTCAGCAATAAACTCAAACAACTCCACAATTCTATAGTAATTAAAGTCCATGGATAACTTTGAAGCATCGACATCTTTCAAACAACTATTCCTATCGCAATCAAGCAAAGAAAAATCGACAAGATATATTTTAGTACTCTTACACGGACCTCATTCTAGTTCGTGCTGCAACGCTTCTCTTTTATAATTTGGCCATCTCAAAGAATGTGTTTGTAAACCACATAACTGAGTGAGAGTTTACGGTATTGACTGAGAGTTTACAGGATTTCGTGATTGCGGGATCACGTATCGAACTGCCGGCTGGATGACAAACTAGCCAACCGTCCCCCGCGTGAAACACACACATCACACCTCGCGCCTCTGCTTTATCCATAGCACCTGGAGAAGCACCTTCCGGGATATAATTACCAGCCAAACCTGATTTCATGCCAACTAGTTAAACCTAGGTCAAACAGTTTCATTCATCATACAGTTTACGGGTGGTTATAAATAAAATTAATAACCTAGGTACTCTCTATCTGTGTCGATTATACTACCAAAACTAGTTTGGCGTAGGAGAAACTCGTTTTTGGGTAAAAATTATGATTGTCCGGTAACATAAGAGTGTACTGTACCTGCCTAATACATATACCAATATGGCCAGCTTATGCTGAGCCTTTTTGGCGAGTCAATGACATCCTTGTTTATCGTGTTTTATTTTGTGTGCTCAGTAGCAAATATGTATAAATATAATATATGTACACTCGCGGTCTGAAAATGTTTACCACCTTAAGGTTGGTAATTGCATGCACAAATCTATGCCACTAGGTCGATGATATTGTGATTTGATTAGGCATAGAGCATAGAGCATAGATTAGGCATAGAGCATAGAAGAAGCAATAGAGATTCACCCAAGCGAGATCGAACTTGTTACTAAAAATTAAAAAAGGAAGAACTAATCAAGAAGAAATTGTAAATAATTGTCTTCATTTTTTTAAGGAAACTATAACATTGTTTTAATAACTAGTATAGCCTCCATCAGCAGCTATGACGGCACGTAGTCAATCTCGCATAGATGCGACAAGGCGCGCGCATAAATCAGTCCTCGTGTCCCCCTGTTCCCCAAACCCGTACACTATGTGATCTAAGAGCTTCAGGGTTTCTTTCGTTCTGACAGTCCCAGCGTTGAACCATAATGCCCCACAGATTTTCAATCGGGTTCATATCTGCTGACCGAGCTGGCCATTGAATGAGACAAATATCACAGTGCAAGTTGAACCACGCCATAGTAGCCCGGGCCGTGTGTATCGGTCGGTGCATTATCCTGAACGTAATGAATTTGTGGGAATCTGCTGCAGGATACACAACGCGCACAGTAGGCAGCATCAATCTTCCAAAAGCGACACATAATTATTCGCAGTAGCTCTACTTTCTAACGACGTCAGTTCTCCGACATCGTTGTGGCTCATCCACCCCCATAAGTTGACTGTTATGCGACCAGATTCATTTTGAGGCACGATATGAGCTTCATCATACCAGAGTTCGATTATAACGCCATAACCTCAATCTTCCGATTTGACTGGATTTAAAAGTTTTTTCGTCGGTAAATATAACATTCGACCAATCAAAATCAAGATATTCTCTCGCAAAATTCAGTCGGGCAATTTTGTGGTGAGGTTTGAGTTCCACTTTAATGGCATGATGTCATGTTTGTAGTGTAGTCCTGCTCCGTGCAAAGCTCGTCGAATCGTCCGAGGACTCACATCATACAAAGCAGCCAAATTACTGGTTGGTGTGAAGCCGTGCTCTTCGTAATGTCGAACAATATCAGTTATTTGCGCGGCAGTTAGTATCGGCCGTCGTCCTGAATTATTTCTATAGTTAGTTATTTGCTTTTATTCGCTATAACGCCGAATCCAAAATCTCACGGTGAATCGAGATAATATATCTAATAATAATCTATTCTCATGATATAGCACTAATATTCAAGCCATCTTCATGGAAAATTAATATTTCAGCTCTTTGTTGCAGGGATAAACTTGCCATCGTTTTACAATCAATTTCTATTATTTCAATCCTAGTATTTTTGATAAATGTCACTGTAAAAAATGCAATTATGTCAACTTTTAAATAAAGAGTTTCATCATCAAAATACTCATGAATACTCTTTTTGTTAGAATCGATGCTACAAATATTAAAAAGTAATATGTACCTAGATATAGCATTTTAGAATTAACAGCACACAGTGTGCTAAAGAATCAAATTTGAAAACTGATAAATATTTTCAAACCGCGAGTGTATATGCCTACATAATATAGATCACCTGTTCTTTTATGTGTCAGTGACAGTCATAATAAATAAGAAAGTTGAGCAACTGTTACGTTTATATGTATGTTTATCAATAAATGGTAGGTACTAAAATAAAGTATAATAAAAAAGGTCGTTTTATTCTAATCAGTTTACAATAAACAGGTTGAGCAAGTAAAATATAGAAGCAATATATATAGCAAGTAGAATATTTTAATTTTTGTACATTCTCTCGCCATTATTACTTTGCCCTTTGTAAAAAATAGTTGGTTTTATAATTAATTTTGATGTTTCAAACTATTTAAAACACAATCAGTTTTGTATTAATATGTTTTATTATAATGAACAAAATATATTTGTGGATATATAATAGTGAGTACCTATCTACTTCATAAAATTATAAAGCGTGGACTTGTGCAACTATCTTCTGAAGATCTAAATAAACATCTGGGAAAAAATCATTAGCGTTTTTTAGAAAACTTTAGTGCTAGTTATACCTACTGATAATTTTTTCTCTTGAATCTATTAAAAACCGCATCAAAATCGGTTGCGTTGTTTTAAAGATCTAAGCATACATAGGGACAGACAGCGGGAAGCTACTTTGTTATATGTATACAATGTAGTGATTACACATTATTACACGAAAAAACACAAAACAAAATTTTCTTCACATTGAGAGTAACTATCTTTTCTTCAATAGTTATTATTATTATTTATTTAGAAACAACATAACATCATACCAGGTTTTTTAACCCTAAAGCGATGGTATATGTAATTAGGTAGGTACATAACATAAATATGTAGGAAGGGGGGCATCGCTGCGAAGCGGGGTATCGCTTATGCAAGTTGAATGAAACCCTGTGCAAAGATTTAAATGATTCGCTGTGATCAATCGGCTTTTAACTTCCACGGACGAGCAATGCCATTTTGACAGCCGTTTCTGGTATATAAACAAAAGTCTCAAAACCAGTGTTTTCGTTAAAAAAATACTTGAAATTAAACAGAAATTGATTCTCAAGCCCAATTATGTGCTGTGGTGGTTATAATTTAATTTTTTAGCAGTGAATTTCTGGTATTCATATACAAGATTGTTTTTGAAAAGGATAAGTTTCTGTTAGTTTTGTGTTTTGCTGTTAAAGTAACAGGTACGTCAAAAGGGGCATAGTGGAATATCAGTTCATGGCCTAAAAATATTTTTTTTTCTGTCAATATAGTTCGCAATTATAAAAAGACTACATATCAGCATTCATGGTTTAAAAAAGGAATGAAAAAAGCTATAGACAGTGTTTATCGCTTTGGTTAATAAAACAAATAGAAAAAGATAAAGTTCAACAAGAAAGGGCAGCAAGAGTTTCTTAAGAGTTGATGAGGATGTTGAATACATATAAATGTTTAGATTGGATGTCTTGATGATTATAATTTTTTATTATAAAGACTATTACGTTTATAAGCTATTATTCTGTTCTAATTTTAACCACGCCACTACGCCCCGTAAGGTACCCCACTTTACCCCCAGATTCGGGGCAAAGTGGGGCAAATGCCATTTTTCATTTTTGTATTCACATGTAAAGTTTTTATCATAATCGAAAAAAATATATGTATAGTCATTTGCAATGAGTTAAACCATGATATTGAGTTCAAAATTGTTGTTTAATTACATTATTTTATCTTGTAGGTAAGCTTGATTCTTAAGTACCCCACTATGCCCCCTCCTCCTAATACATTAAAATATGTAGGTACTAGGTTCTAATCAATCTAAACATTTAGTTTCTATGAATACCTGTGCTATTTGTAGGATTTAGAAGGTGAGGTTCTGATAAAACTAAATGTTTATTTTGAAAGAAAGAAACAATTGCGATTTCTGAAAAAAATTACAGTCAGTCTAGAAAATGACATTGGTCTCAATTGACTACATTTCCCAACAGGAACACTTTCCCAAAGTAACTAACCAAATCAAATAGTAAGCTTTTGAAAAGAAAAAAGATTTCCATACAATTTCAATTTCTATGAAATATATCGCCATAACATTGCCAGCACATTAATCATCATCATCAGTTTATAGCATTCCACTGCTGGACATAGGCCTCCCCTAATGAGCGCCATTGCGCCCTGTCCTCAGTTCGACGCATCCAGCTTCTACCAGCAACCTTTCGCAAATCGTCACTCCACCTAGCCGGAGAGCATCTTACACTAGTTTCATTATTTATTATTTAATATCAAGTATATTCAAGACAAATTATGCACACCTCCCTACAACCTCTTGCAGATAAAATCTCATCTTTTTGGAGCGTTATGTAAAGGAAAGGACCATGTTTTCACCAGTAACAAAACAGGTAAGCATAAGAAGATACGGACCTTATTTTTAGAAAGGTAAATTGATCCCGCGTTTTTGATCCAGTCAAGTGGCAACTTTTACTCTTAGACAAGACAACAAAGACATTGCAAAACCTGAGAGTAACTTGGATAGAACCTAAAATCATCCTCTCCGACTAGTTGGCTACAGGAAGGACCTGGTCCCCAAAAATTGTCCCATGATGTTCTTATGACGATCTGTAATTTTTGGAAACAATAAAGCCATTAATTTGCACCCCACAGGAAGACTGAAAATCCTATTAGGCCACATACCATAACTAAAAAAAAAATTGTTCCATCTGCATACATAAAACACTACAAGTAAGTATTGTTTTCAGACGTTTGCCGTATCTCCCGTACTGCTGACCATGCTGGGTCAGGGCATGGTGCTGGGCTCCACTTCTAGCCTCCTGCCAGCGCTGCAGGCTGCGGACTCCCCCATCAAGATCAGCTTAGAAACTTCCTCTTGGTTTGGTAATTTAAAACACGTTACAGTGGTCATCAACTTAGCCACTTATTTTTATTAAGTATTCATTAGTATTTAGTAGCTAAAATATCGAATCAAACAATGCACCAACCAGCTTCAGAATACAGTGCAATGGACTCAACTTCTAATCTTTAATGTCTTGTATCGACAAAAAAACACGAAGGTAATTAAAGGACAGTGCCGTCTGATGTATGGCGCTCGGTACCAATGCTAAAGTGATTGCGTCAATACGAAACCTATTTTTTTTTAAGATATTATACTGTTATTCATGGAATTCTAAGTCTTTCTTAAGATAAACGTAAACAAATTGTTTTTATTTGATATTAGTTTTAGAGTTTGTTTTTAAAAAAAATGCTTTCCAGAGACCTTGTGTGTTCTACATAATTATAAGTATTACACTATAAACATTTAAATATGATACTATATCTATAAGAAAAGGTTTATATACCTCACACAGATAGGTAAAGGGGTGTTTTGACTTCTACTTCGTAGGTAGGACATTACATACATTACTACTGTGTTCTATACTTTATATTATTTTCAAATAATGATAGTGACGAGAAAGTAGATAGGCATTTACATCATTATAATAGGTATTAGTACTTACTGGTTCAGGTGAAATCCAAGCTAAGATAAAAGATCTTAACACATTCATCACAACCACGAAAAGGCCATGGATGCCTCTTCCAAAATATGCTGGTTTCGCGTCACCGGTTATTAGCAAACAGTTGATGCCACGATTGTTTATCGTACATTATTGTAATGATGTCTAATAAAATATCTGTTTACAGAATAAATGCTGCTACACAATGCCACAGAACACTCTAGTAATAGATAAAGATAGGAGATAGTTTAGTAGTACCACAAAAAAGTTTCTGATCCAACCTCTTTGATTATACAAAGTGAAAAAACCTCCAATGTTTTCAGTGAATTCTACTGTCTAAAATTAAAAGTGAGGGTGGTTGCAATGTCATGGCGCCGTGCGCCGGAAACCAAATAAACGAAAGAATTTTTTAAGTGATTATTAATCGAGTCGGTGTGTAAGACTAAAAAAAATTTTTATGTTATTTATAAAATAACGGCAATTTTATGGGATACGTTTGGTTTTGACGCAATTGGTACGGGTTTTCGGCATTCTCTTTTGTACCTAGATCAAGCTAGCAGATTAACTATACACTCGCGTATCTTGTTTTTTTCAGTGGCTACCCTTGGCATCGGGAACATGTTCGGTTACGCGATGTCTGCATACTGCATGGTCGTTTTCGGTAGAAGGATAGCTATCGGAGCAATTCTGCTGCCAGGCATCGCGGGGATGCTACTAATCTTCCGTGCTGCCGACGTCCCTTTTCTCATCTCTGGAAGGCTGCTGGCTGGCATGACCGCCGGAGGCAGCGCTACCATCGGAGCCGTCGCCATCGGCGAGTACTGCAGTCCGCGGTATAGAGGCATGTTCCTCAACTTGAAGACGGCGTTACTCTACTTCGGCAGCATGGTGGTCCACATGCTTGGCTTCAAACTGTACTGGCGGACCGTTATCTTGCTGAGCACGATGCCGTATATTCTCGCATTCTTCATAGCGTGCACCGTACCCGAGAGTCCCTCGTGGCTCGTGCAGAAAAAACGGTACAATGAAAGCGAGAAGATATTCTACAAACTGAGAGGAACCACCGAAGACTCCGTCCGAGAGATAGAGGAACTCATCAGAACCCAAAAAAATGCGAAAGGAAATCTAGATAGGTCATTTTTTGAAAAAAATTTAGACTTCGTGAATAAATTCACGAAAAAGAATTTTCTGAAACCGTTGCTGATCTTCATTTTCGCAGCGATCCTGCTAGAGACCAGCGGGCGGCACATCTTCCCTGCATATGCGACGCAGATCATCACGCAGATCATTGGCAGCGACTCGCACATATTCTACTACACCATCGCCGGCGATATGTTGCTCACCGTTAGCGCGATGTTTTCTTCTTATCTTGTGAAAATTATGAAACTTAGAAAGTTGTTATTCAGCTCGGGTCTGATTGCCTGCGTTTTGATGGCTGTATTTTGTTCTTACTTATACCTAGTGGCCAAGGGCTATATTCCTAAAGATTATACCATGATCCCTTTAGCTCTGTTTGGTCTCTATTTCGTGTTCGCCAACCTTGGCTGCTGCCCTGTGCCGCTGGCGCTGATGGGAGAGATATTCCCGCTGGAACACCGAGCTGTCGGGAGCACGCTAGCTGGTTACATTATATCATGTTTTCTAACGACAGTACTAAAAATAATGCCGATCATGTTAAGCGCGTTGGATATCTACGGAGCGTTTGCAGTATTAACTCTTTGCACCTCACTATCATTGCTTGCTCTGTACTTCACGTTGCCAGAAACTAAGAACAGGACTTTGCAAGATATTGAGAATTTCTTTAACCACGGCCAGGTCAGAGCTGATCAAATGAGAAGCGAGAAGGAAGCACAACTACAAGTGATTTGTAAAGATAATGATTATTAAATAAATAAAAGAGCTTTATTAGATTTATTTGGATTAGTAATTTAAAAACCCAAAACTACTAACGCTGTTTTCAGACAACACGCGCCCGCTTCGTGCCCGTGTGCTCCAGGCGTGCGCAATACGTTAGGGGGCGGGCGCGAGGCAGGCGCGTGTCGTCTGAACACGCTGTTAGGTATTTTCAAAAGTCATATACAAAAGGTTCCAACTGTGTCCTAACTACTCTTACATACGAAGGGCAATCCTCCCATACTGGAGTAGGAATATGCATGCAATATTCCTACTCCAGTATAAGAGAGCTTTCACTCAATCTCCCTTTCAACTCCCCGAACCCACAGTACTGCGCAGAACGAAGATGAGTTTAACTAAACACTATAATAATATACAAATCAATCCAGATACGATATTTAGGCTGCTCAAAAATAAAAATCTCTTAATTCCACCAATATTCATCGTAAATTGTGCTGAAAACCTAACCAAGCCACGGTTTATTTTATAACAGCGATCTCTTAGCGAAGGCACTGTCCCCAGTTTTTGGAAATCAGCATCTGTCACTCCACTTCACAAAAAATGAAGGAAATGTCAAGAACTAACGACCTCAAATTGACACTCTGTCACATTAACAAGAAAAAGAAATGTTATTTATTATAACTATGTCCTCAGAGGCTCAGAACTAGAAAATTGTACTACGATTTTTAAGTTTTGAAAAATATTTTATATTACATTGTTCGAGACTAATTTTGAGCATTTCCTTGGGATCCTCAGATCAGATTCTGACTAAATTGCCCTCAGCAATGGGATAGTTAATAACGATTTAAAAAAAAAACGATGCATAATTGACGGCTAAATCGGTGAACATGTTTAAAAAATACCATACAGTCGAACATAGAACTGCCTCCTCTCTTACAGCCTGCGCACATTGGACGACAAACGTCAGCAGTTAGACGCTACGACAAGCAGAGGGGGACAAATTTTCATACATTTTGTTCAAAGCTCCGCACACGGCGACAATCGCGACAGCAAGATATGACAGACGGTCGCGACTAAGCGCGACGACAAAGAGTCGTGTTTGCGAGGTCTGTAAAAGTCGATAAAAATGAATTTTATCGACTTTTCCTTACTAAAAATCCTTACTTATTACAGCCTCACTTTGCCTAGTAAGTAGGTAGGTACTCTTTCTTTGCCTGTGCCACTCAACACCCTATTACTCATCCAGGTTTGTCCTCCGATGCTTGTCATATCGTCTGCAACAAATCTCAAAAAAGCTTTGCTTGCCCTAAAATTTTGCGAGGCGACTACAAGTGATTATTTGCACATTTTCATCTGCGCACACATTTGAAGGTTATTTGACACAGAACAGAATAGACCAGTCCTGGAGACTGTAGAATACCTATCGCGCTTTGAATAGCTAAGGCATAAGGCTAAGGCTAAGGGCCAAGAGGCGTAGGTATCCCTTTTTGCACTGCTTCTCCTCCGCGACCGTATTCTATCACAAAATAAGGAATTTATCTGGTGCATACCGCCGTATGTCTTCCCATCCCGCGCATACTTTCGCGTCTCGGCGTTGTATCCCCCTGCGCGCTCTTTATATCGCCGAAAATTTCCTCTTTGATGATCCATGGTCGGTGTCAGAAAATTTAGATATTATAATATAATCATAATGATATTAATTATATTCAGATATCATTTAAATATCACATCTTGTTACCATTAAACATGAATTAATATCGAATTTACGTAGGTAAATTTAGAATACTTTGCCCTGCCGTCCGCTTATTTGCACTGGCCTTGATAACCCACTTAGCCAAGTGAGGACCTAGTAATATTCTACATACCTACTTACATAGTGGTGTTCATTTATCAGGACTGTATGTCCTCAACACCCAGACCTCGATCCATCTGCTCATACCCGGTCTGCGTCACAGCCGGCCAACGAAGTCGAGTTTGTTTGTAGTACGTAAGTACTACTTAGTAGAGCTTTGTAAAGGGCTCATCCGGGGAAGTACTACCGCGATGCCTATTTCTGCCGTGAAGCAGCATTGCTGGGTTTCAGTTTGAAGTTGGTAGGTGCCGGTGCTAAAAAAATTACAAGTGCATAAGACTTATCTAACAACTTGATGCCTCAAGTTCACGGACGCTTCGTCGGGCACATTTAGAACATGCGTGACCAACGATACTCGCAACCTCATGCGTCTCAGTTTACTATTGGCTCATAGAGCCAACGAGGTCGTCAAATAATAATTCGGTCAATCAACAGATAAAAAGTTATAAAAAAAATTGACTTGATTTGATGCTAGCAACTTTGCAGACGTGACTAGCGACCTTTAAGCCAGTGTGTAGCTTATGATCACCACACGAAACTAAATAAATTACTAATTTTAGCTATCATACAATTTATTTCTTCTTGTTATCGTGAATTTGAATGGTTAACTATATTAAATTATGCAATAGATTAAACATTACACAACTTTTAACTCTGTTAAGTTACGTTTCCAGCTAATAAAATAATGAAAATAAAAGTCTTAGAATGTGTTTTCGAGCGGATATGTAATTTGGTGTTCAAAATAATGTTATTCGAGCTCTAGTACTAATAAATGAATAATGGCTCAAAGCACGAAATGGATCACTCCTTTCAAGAAACAGGTAAGTACATTTTATTGTTGTTTAATTAACAGTAAAAGTTATAGTTTAAAGTAATTTTAAGATTTTGTCAAAAAATTATAGTTTGAAGTAATTTTAAGATTTTGTCAAAAAGTAGATAAAAGTAACTTATTTTTTTTATATTTCTCCAGTGTTTCGTGGTGATTGGAGCGTCCATCAACTTGTCACAGTTAGGCATGGTGATTGGCATAGCGACGTCAATGCTGCCAGAGCTGCGAAACGCTGGCGGTGCTGCTGCAGGTGATGACGTCATCTCATGGGTCGGTAAGTAGCCAGTGCTTATTTTTTAATAAATGATATATCTATTCATTTGTTTAATAGCAGTTGGTCATTCGAAATGTTGCCATAACTTCACAACCACTAATATTAGACTCCCAGCAGATGGGATTTTTTTTTGTTGCAAATAACCCAAATATAGCCAAATAAAAGCCAAATAAAGCCAAATTGAAATAACATGTGTAGAGTTGGAGCGGTTCATTGTTATATGTGAGTACGTATAACCTACCAAGGATCAGGTTCAAGGATTTTGCTCAATATCATCTAAAATCGATCATGGCCTCTGACAGTCCTACTTTCTGTGAGTGGGCAACAGTAGGAATTCACATATGGAGACAAAGAATGTATGAGTTTTACAGTGAAAAACAGTATAATTTTAGTGAAGAGTTTAAAGATAAAGTAAAACTTTAAGAACTCAGTTTTTTTAATGTCTGACGTGCTGCTAAGGCAAATTATATTAGTTCAAAGATTTAAAACGTAATAAAAATAAAACGACATGGAATATAATAAACGGTGAGACTGGAAAAGTCAAACATAACAATAAGCATGATCGATTTTGGATGATATTGAGAAAAATGCTCAATGTCATACAAATTTTGTATTACAAAATCGATCATGGCCTCTGACAGTCCTACTTTGTGAGAGTGGGCAACAGTAGGAATTCACATATGGAGACAACGAATGTATGAGATTTACAGTGAAAAACCGTATAATTTTAGTGAAGAGTTTAAAGATAAAGTAAAACTTTAGGTACTCATATTTTTTTAAATGTCTGACATGCTGCTAAAACAAATTATATTAGTTCAAAGATTTAAAACCTAATAAAAATACAACGACATGGAAAATAATAAACGGTAAACACCATAAAAGCAGTAAAAATTAAATATCATAATTGAAAAAGATGATAATAAAATTGCCAAAGCATTCAGAACTTTTTTACTCACATTCCAGCCTCTACCACAAGATCCTTAAACTCTTCTCCTACAATTACAAATGCATTATGTACAAAAATGACAAACACCCTTTTATTTCTATTACGTAAAACGTTATGATAATATAAAAACATTTTTACCATCTTGAGCTATAATATTTTTTCGCTCATCATAAGATGTAAAGATTGATAATCTCGTGTAAAGATTGTAAAATAAATTATCGGCATTTTGTTGTGGGGGAATGCTGCAAATGTCAACACCATATATTATGTGATTGAGAGGGCTGTTCGTGCAATTTATAATAAGGGCCCCAGAGAATCACTTAGAACTAATTTCAAAGAAATAAATATTATGACAGTTCCGTGCCAATACCTAAATGAAAACTCAATGTATTTTCGAAAAAAATATCAAATTGTTTGAGAAAACTAGCGACAATCATAATGTTAACACTAGAAATAAAGATAAACTTGTTGTTCCTACTGTAAGGCTCCATAAATTTAGTCAATCTTTTAAAGGGCAATGTGTAAGATTTGTTAACAAAATCCCAAATGACATGCTTAATTTATCTGTAAATAAATTTAAAAATGCCGTTAAACGTAATCTATGTAATAAAGTTTATTATAAAATGTCTGATTATTTATATGACAAAAAAGCTTGGGATGATTTAAAAAACTTTAAGCCAAGCAGAGTTTCTTGCCAATTCTTCTCTGTTTGGTCGCGTTACGAATTGGTATAAATTAAAAAAATACGATTCAAAGAGTAGTTTACAGTGCTTTTTGAATAAATACATATGAGTTTATGAGAGAAAATAGAATAGAATAGAAAAACATTTATTTTGACACAGTTAAAACACAAAAAACAAATCCTTTTTCAAAGTATATATGTCGAATAATCAATGACCTGTAATTTCTACTTTTTCTTTCAGCTGCCCTTCCTGGACTCGGCCTTGCTCTTGGCAACCTGATAATTCCGACACTGATGGTCCGATACGGCAGAAAAAAAGCCAACCTTATCAGCATCTTTACAGTGATACTGGGTTGGACTTGCGTCCTAGCGGGGGATATCCTCCCAGTGATCCTGGCAGGACGGCTATTGCAGGGAGTGTCCAATGGCATGAGCATCTGTCTGACGCCCATCCTCATCGGAGAGAGCACCAGTCCGAAGAACAGAGGCGCATTCATCGTAGTAATGTCTTTGATTATGGCTACCGGTACCTTTGCGGCCCACGTCATTGGATATTACGCCTCGTGGAAAATCACAGCTTTGGTCTGTGTCATCGCTGCTGTCATCGATCTAATAATGGTTCTGTTCACTTCAGAGACACCCAACTGGCTTGCCGATCGAGGTATGTTTGAGGAATGCGAGCGCACCTTCCGATGGCTAAGGGGCGATGACGAGGAGGAGGAACTAGCCAGGATGATCCAAGAGAGTAAAACGTCCAAACAAACAAGAACAACTCAGGTAAAAATTGGATTAATTAGGCTATTTCTATCTACAGTCACGAAAAAAGAATTCTATAAGCCCATAGTAATAATGATTCACTTACACTCAATAGGTCAATGGTCAGGGATCAACATTCTGGCACCTTACATGATCACATTTGCGGAATCCCTCGCTGGGAGAAACATAGATATGGCGTCGGTCGTTGTATCTGTGGACGTGCTAAGGATGGTGTCTTGCGTCATCGCTGTCTTCATAATTAGAAAAGTTAGAAGGCGGAGCATGTTGCTCGCAACTGTAGGCCTGAACTCCTTCGTTTTTCTTGCCATATCTGTCTACTCATATACCAAAGAAATGGTTCCCTTGCACCCCGCTATAGGGATTCTGCTGATCCACCTCCTCATGGCAATGGTGTCTTCCGGCTCTTTACCACTTCCCTTCACAATATCTGGAGAGATATTCCCGCTGCGGTATAAGGGTGTCTCTAGCGGATTCAGCTCTTTGTTCGGCTCCGTCAACTTATTTTTATGTGTTTTTACCTTTCCTGCTCTAGAAAGAAATATTGGGCTTCATGGAACATGCTTGTTTTACGCGGGTATACTGGTCTACTGCTTGATAGTAGTGTGGTTTCTTTTGCCGGAAACAAAAGATAAAACCCTGCAAGAAGTTGAAGACGAGTTAAGAGGCAAAGTTTCTAAAGTTATGGATGATGAGATGAAGTCAGCAGAGCTATTAACCGCGTTGGAAGAAACTTGAGGTTCTTACCTACTTTATGTCTAGTACTAAGAGGTTTTAAGGAAGCAACATTTAGTATAGAGATCTGCGATAAGTTTAGCAATTAGCATACTGATCAGAATCTCTTTGTGACGTCCAGGCTTAGCCTTTCGTTCTTTTTACCATTGTTTTACGGTATACATGTTTTTGAGCTTCTGTATGTCTAGTGTCGCAAATAAATTAATTTTCTTTTATTCTTTCAATTTTGCAACGCATAAATCATTTCTTCTTCTGCTGATCGTTATCGAGAACCCATTGATATAATTATACTGTTACTATAGAACCTAATAAAAAATCTGTGCCAAATATCATATCGTGTTCAAGGCACGGTCAACTCGTTTACCGAGAGTTTTCATACAACTAACAACAAAAAACGGTATTTAAGGCTTGAAATACTTGCGATCAAAAATAGTCTACTCTTAGGTATTTCAGTATTTATTAATAAAGGGTTAAAATCATTTATTTACTTATGCTCTTACTTATAACTATATTTAACTTACTACCTACTTTACTCTACTTTTTATTTTACCTATTAAAACTTTAAATTCATCTAAATAATATAACAAAAATGAATAACGTAATGATACTTACTTTTTTTTTCTGGCGTTGCACGATACTTACCTGTGATACTGATACTTATTCTACTTACTTATTGTTCTTAGACGAAATACAAATTGCGTCAGAAGAAACCTATAATTAGGTATTAGGTACAGTATTGATTTGAAGATGCCCTGACCTTGAAAGGTTTATTAGCTTGTATTAAGTAGGCATTTTGATGAAAATAATGTCACTATTGCTTTTACGGCACCGATGTATCACTAAATAAAAATGAATTAATCTAATATAAAAATGCGAAAGTTTGTCTTACAAGCTAGTTTTTATCCCGGTAGCACGTGAGCGAAGCCGTAATCGGAAGCTATTGTTGTATAAAGTTGAAACAATAAATTTATAAAGTAGACGTATATTTAAAATATATTATTTTTAGTCGTCTTATTTTCCTGCGCTGTCCTCAAAAAATTAACATACAGAAATACAACAAGTAAGTAAGTAAGTAAAGTACTTTTATTGAAACCAAACAGTGTACAAAAATCTGGTAGAAGCCCTGTCTCCTGAACTAGCGTTAGCTGTGTGTCAGAAGTCAGTTCCTTCCCTAAATCTAGGGTACAATAACAATTGTTTAAATTAAACATAGAAAACACGGCGTAGGCCGGCAATATCTAAATGATGTGTGTGTGTGTGTGTGTGTGTGTGTGTGCAAAAGTGTGGGTGGACCATCCTGTTCCCTCCAGTCTCATAAGAGTCTGGATATCACAGGATGACCCACGGTGTTTATTGTGTGTGAATGTAGGAGAAAAAAGAAAAATCTGAAGGGAGTGTACCTATATTTTTACTGTAGTACCAATAACAAATCTTCTGTATCATTGTAATTAAATTTACTTAACCAGTCTTTTAATATGAGTTTAATTTTATAATGTGATAGATTTCTTACCTTAAACTTTGTGTGAAATATATTGTATATCCTTGGTGCTTGGAAATTAATATGTTGTTTACCCATTCTACTTTTGACTCTGGGGACCGGAAACCTTTCTCGTCGTTTGTCAGTTGGTGGAATGAAAGGAACAATATCTCTGTGGTATCTTTGGATACTGAGATAGATGTACAACTGTCGCACTGACAGAACGTTAGCCTTTTCATAGACGGATGTTGTTGGATGTCTTGTTCAAAAGGCTACTGCTAGCACCATCTATTGGTCGGGGAAGCAACAATCCACCGTCGTGAACGTCGCGCGCGCACAATAGGATTGTATAACCAACTTCACTAGATTCGTGTACTCGTAACGACATTTTTTTCATATTTTTGTAATTCGTTTTTTTTAATCAAAATTATACGTTCTATACCGACAAATTACAATATAACATTGAAGATTTCCCTGATTGCCTCCTCAAACAATTAAGGAAGAAGTACGTAGCTCAAACATTTGGTCCAAACGAGCCAAATCAGGAAGAATCTGCGAGTCACGTCATCGCGTGAATCATCGTTCCCGAGTCCAGAAGAAGTCGTTGGAGAGGAGCAGGAGTAGCGGCGAGCAAAAACGGTCTGGTCATCTCACCCATCCTAACCTCTCCCATTCCGCAATTTACGTTCATAGTACCGTTTTTGTGTTTGAGTGCGTTCTTTGGTGTCTTGCTTCGTCCGAACCGGTACCGAAAAGGAAACTGTAAGTACTCTTGCTTTTCTAATCTACCAAAATTAGTGACGAGGAAGTTTATCAAGTAGCTACGGCTACTGCACCAGTTAAACTCAAAGTTGATAGGCCCAGGTCTCCCCGGTTGCAAGCAAACGAAGTGACGAATAACCGTCTCGCTGAGCTGAAAAAGCTGCGAGCTACTTTCAAAAGTAGATTAACATTATTTCAAAAATATGTTACCAGATTCCAATCAGGTCAAGTAGAACTTTCTCCTAATGAAAAAGTAGAAACTGATTTGCGCATTCAGGCTCAGTCCGTTAATTTTCAAAATTTTAACGATATACAAGGTGAAATAGAACAAATCAGTGTTGAGTCTGATTTCTCCTCTCAGTTGGATTACCGCGAATCATTCGAAGAGCAATATTTCTCTCTGGTGGCTGCTGCGAAGTGTATATTAAATGATAGTGCAAATATGCAAATTTCCTTTCAGAGTGCTGTAGATAAGCCTGTGTCTATTAAGCTACCTGAAATCAAATTACCTGCCTTTGACGGTTCTTATGATCAGTGGCTAGTATTTAGGAACTCGTATCTTACCATGATTCATAATCGGCAGGATCTTAACGCTATACAGAAGTTTCACTATTTAAAGTCTTCGCTCAGTGGTACTGCTTGTCAGGTTATCAGTGCATTAGAATTCACGGCTCCCAACTATATCCATGCGTGGGATTTACTAGAAAATAGATTTCATAATAATCGTTTACTCGTTCAAAATCATGTAAAGGCTTTGTTTACCACGCAAGCGCTTCAGAACGAATCCGCTACTTTGATTAGGAAGCTTATAGATTCAACACTACGTAATCTACGTGCCCTACAATCGTTAAATGAACCAACAGATTCATGGGACACATTAATCGTTTATTTAATCGTATCAAAGCTTGATCCGTCCACGGAACGCGAGTGGGAAACTCATAAAGGTTCCCTCGCCTTGCATAAAAGCGAATCAAACAGTAATATCAAATTAAATGATTTACTTAATTTTCTAAGAAACCGTGCGGATATGCTGGAGATGATAAAATCAAATAATGCAAAAACAACTGCAGCTAAATATAATAGTAACGATTCAAGTAGGCCGAATTCAAGTCATTACAATAAGAGGCACATCAACTCGAATTCGAACCCGCTACCTCACGCGCATTCTTACGTTTCCACACAAAGATCCAACGCGGGTAAAATAAAACAGCGTGTTTGTGTGCTTTGCAGTGAGGAGCATTCATTGTATTCGTGTGCAAAGTTTTTAAATATGTCCGTGCAAGATAGGTACACCGTCGTCAGTGACAAAAATCTTTGCAAAAATTGCATACGTACAACTAGTCATTCCGCAAATGAATGTTCATTTGGCCCATGTAAATTATGTCATAAGAAACATAATACATTACTTCACAACAATATGCGTTATAATGAGGGTATAGGTGCGGTTGCGTCTACGCATAGTTCGCCTCCAACCTTTAATAACCTACACAAATCAGCTGATGCGCCGGTAAGCTCCGAGCGCAATATACTTACCTGCCAAGCCGCGGTACAGCCGGTGTTATTATCTACCGCGCTTATCGATGTACTTATTCGCGTAATAATTATCAGATTATCACACTGTCAGAGCACTTCTTGACAATGGCAGTCAAAACTGTTTTATAACAGATTCATTAGCTAAGCGTTTAAATAAAAAAAAATTACAGTCCACTATTCGTATTTCTGGTGTGGGTCAAATCGTTTCACAAAGTACTCACACCTGCAAATTAAATATTCGTTCCAAATTGAGTGATTTCAATACTGCAATCCAATGCTTGGTACTTCCAAGTATCACATCGAAGTTACCTTCGATAGACGTTAACTGTGAGTGTATACGTATACCTAGCCATATCTCGCTCGCAGATCCCACATTTAGTGTCCCATCCGAGGTAGACTTACTTCTAGGCGCAGATATATTCTGGGACCTACTAAAGGGAAATAAAATAAAGCTCAGTTCGGGTCCATACCTACACGATACGAAGTTAGGGTGGATCATAGCTGGACCTATTCGTAGCGATTATCCGTATAACATTGACAGAGTGCAATGTAATTTAGTTCAAATCGATTCTCAATTACCCAAATTTTGGGAGTTAGAAGAACTAACCAGCGTACCTACTGCGTTAACAAAGGAAGATAGGTATTGCGAAACGTTGATTACAGATACTACACAGCGTGATGAACACGGTAGGTTTCCTGTTCGCATTCCTTTGAAGGAATCAGCTGAGTCGTTAGGTGATTCAATCACCATGGCAAAAAATCGTTTTATAGCATTAGAAAGAAAGCATAGTGGTTACTTGGGGTAGGTTTATATCTAATCTGCAAAATTTAAGCGCTATCAGAATACCTCGTTACGTAACGTGTATAGATTCGCCGTACAGAGAACTTCACATCTTCACAGACGCGTCTCAAAATGCTTATGGTGCATGCGCATTCATTCGATCATGTTCCGATAACAATAATTACTCGGTACCTACATCGGTTCATTTACTATGTGCGAAAAGTAAATTAGCGCCAATAAAAACCGTAAGTATTCCTAGACTTGAACTGTGCGGTGCCCTAGTGGGAGCGAAATTGTATAGAAAAATAAAAGAATCGTTAACTTTAACTTTCGATAAAGTTTACTTTTGGACGGATTCCACAATAGTACAGGGGTGGCTTCGTATGTCACCGCACTTGCTTAAAACTTTTGTACAAAATATGGTCGTACAAATAAATGAATTGACCGATGATACGATTTGGCGGCACGTAAAGGGCACGGAAAACCCCGCTGATCATATTACTCGAGGCTTTAATCTAGATTCATTAAAATACGATATTAATAATCTATGGTGGTGTGGTCCTAAGTACTTACGGGAAAGCAGTACAAACTGGCCTAACTGTAAAGAAAACCAGGTATGTATTGATTTACCTGAACTTAAATCGCATTCATTGGTTTTAGTTTCAACTCAATCAACTCAATTAATTAAATATAAACGCTTCTCGTCTTACATTCGTTTACTTCGTTCGGGTGCATACCTATTGCGTTTTATAGACAATACACGAGCAGCGGCCGTGCCTGGACGCAAAACCGGTTTGTTATCGGTGGCGGAGCTCGATCGCTCGCTTATTATGTTGACACGCTCAGTGCAACAAGATTCGTTTCCTACTGAATACCGTGCTCTAAAGAATGGTTTACCGTTAAAAAATAAAGACAATAAACTCGTAAATAAAATAGCTGGTTTAAATATATTTTTAGATCAAAATGATGTTATTCGTGTTGGTGGTAGGCTGTGCTACGGGACGGATTTCAGTTATGAGAAAAAGCATCCCGCGTTGTTGTGTGGTAAGCATCGTTTTGCCAGGTTGTTGTGCGAATACGAACACAAACAGTTGCTTCATGCGGGTTCACAGCTTCTAGTATATTCCATGCGTGAAAAGTGGTGGGTACTGGGAGCACGAAACTTAGCCAGGCAAGTAGTACATAACTGCGTAACGTGTACTCGTATGAAAGGGAAAACATTGACACCGATCATGGGAAACTTACCATCTGAACGATTAGAAGCAAGTTTTCCATTCGCTCGATGTGGTGTGGACTACGCTGGTCTCATGCTCATATTAAATCGTAAAGGCAGAGGAGCTCAGTTAATCAAAGCGTACATTTGTTTGTTTGTTTGTTTCACAACCAGAGCAGTACATTTAGAGTTGGTAGGTAGTTTAACCACACAGGATTATTTGTTAGCATTAAAACGTTTCATATCACGTCGCGGCAAGCCATACCAGATCTTTTCGGACAGCGGAAAAAATTTCGTCGGAGCCGAAAAAGAATTATCCGTAATTTTCGAAAATACTAATGATATTTCTGACTTCATCAGTAATAATCAAATTCGTTTAACGTATATTCCCCCTTACAGTCCTCATTTTGGTGGGTTATGGGAAGCAGGAGTCAAGTCCTGTAAGTACCATTTAAGGCGTGTGCTTGGCAATGCAAGGCTAACGTACGAGGAATTCGGAACGGTACTAACGCAGATTGAAGCCGTCCTGAATTCCCGTCCATTATCCCCTCTGTCCTCAGATGCAAGCGATTTCCTCCCTTTGACTCCAGCACATTTCCTCATCGGCCGACCGCTGACGGCGCTAGCCTGCAAAGACCTGACGATGACAGCGCCGACACGGCTGGGACGATCCGAGCGGGTCGAGCAGCTCAGACAGCACTTTTGGCAACGTTGGTCCAAGGAGTACGTGTCAGAGCTCCAACAACGTACAAAATGGAAGATCGACAGTGGAGACATAGCTCAAGATAGCTTGGTAGTTATCGAAGAAGAAAACCTTCCACCGTTCAAGTGGAGAATGGGCAGAGTTACACGCGTGTTGCCTGGACAAGATGGAATATCTCGAGTTGCTGAAATCAGAACCGCGATTGGCGTCATTCGGCGAGCATTCTCAAAAATATGCCCTCTACCTGTGGAATCGAGTCAGTAGCTACCTATCGAGTTCTTCATGTTGGAAGTCTGGGTCCTGGTACTTCCAAGGCGGCCGGCATGTTCAAAAGGCTACTGCTAGCACCATCTATTGGTCGGGGAAGCAACAATCCACCGTCGTGAACGTCGCGCGCGCACAATAGGATTGTATAACCAACTTCACTAGATTCGTGTACTCGTAACGACATTTTTTTCATATTTTTGTAATTCGTTTTTTTAATCAAAATTATACGTTCTATACCGACAAATTACAATATATCATTGAAGATTTCCCTGATTGCCTCCTCAAACAAGTAAGGAAGAAGTACGTAGCTCAAACATGTCTAAATGGAAGGAAAAATGAGACTTTAAGTAGTGCTCGTTGCGCTCGTTCAAGTTCCAGAATATATGTTTTACATGCTCCGCCCCATGAGCATATACAATATGTGATCACACATTCTCCTAGGGCTTTGTAAGTTTGAGAGTCAAGAGTTTTGTATCACAAACTGTACGTAATTCTTTAAAAACATATATTAGTTTTCTTAGCCTCTTAGCAACAGATGTTATGTGCGTTTTCCAATTAAGGTTTTCATCGATGAATATTCCAAGGTATTTGAAAACTGGAACTCTTTCAAGCGCTGGACAATTACAGGAGTCAGTATTATTTCGACGGTTGCATGGGTAAGAGTGAATGGTAAGATTAAAGTTCTTCGGGGAATTAAACTGAGTTTTACTAAAGCAAATATATTTAGCGACGAAACGCGAGGAGTGGAAGGAGGGGAGGGAGGCCTTTGCCCAGCAGTGGGATCAAAATGGCTGAATAATAATAATAATAATAATAATAATAAATATATTTAGTTTTACTTATGTTGAGTGTCAGCAAACTGTCTTCCTTACGGTTCTGAGGCCTAATTCAGCGAGTTCATGTACACTTTTCCAACATTTGCTATGGAAAAGAATAACTGTGTCATCAGCAAACATTTGGACATCTGCATTAGATAATGTATTTTTACACAGGCAATTAATATAAATAAGAAAAAGAGTAGGCCCCAGCGTACTTACTTGCGGTACACCGCAGGTAGTGTAACTCTCATTGCTTAGATGACCATCTACTTTGATTCGTTGGTTTCTGTTAGTCAAGTAGTCCTGAAACCACAAAAGGGCATTCCCCCTTATTCCCATATTTTCGAGACGCCTTAATAAAATCGGAACAGAAACCGTATCAAATGCCTTTTGTAGGTCCAGAAATACTCCAATGACTCTTTCATTATTATCAAGGTATTTAACTATGTTAGACGTAAGTTGTAAAACGGCGTCATCTGTAGATCTTTTTGCTCTAAATCCAAATTGGTTTACGTCTAGGAGCTTATTTCCTTCCAAAAAATGTATAAGCCTTTTGTTAGTAATTTTTTCAACCACTTTAGATAGTGAACTTAACAGGGAAATAGGTCGATAGTTAGTGGGTAATGTTCTGTCTCCTGCTTTATAAATTGGACAGACTATTGCTTTTTTATAGATATTAGGAAAAATGCCAAATTCATATGTCAAATTAATTAAATAAGCTAAAGGTTCCGAAAGGTTTTTTCGATTAGATTTAAGTATTTTAGAGGTTATGCCATCATATCCCGATGAGTTACTAGTCTTAAGTCCACAGATAACATTAGCAACTTCCTCTGGGTCAGTGAAATATAATGATAATGAATTCAGAACAGACTCATTATTATGAGCCTGGGAAGCAAGTCTTTCTTCGGTGGTGCTTAGTTTAGATAAGGTTTCATTTGCAAGATGAAACGAAGAGCCAATAGTTGTGAAAAATGTATTTACTTTGTCTAATGCTTCAGTAGTGTTTGAGTACAGGTCCAGTAAATTAGAAGAGGGTTCTTTCTTTTTAGCCATGTTACAGATTTCCTTTATGGTATTCCAGGTTTCTTTTAAGTTTCCTCTATGTTTATCTAGTAAATGCCTATAAAAGTTTCTCTTTAGTCTTTTTATGATTTTATTTAAAGTATTCCTATAATTTAGGTATTTGATTTGTAACTTTTCATTATTGCAATCCTTTTTTAATAATTTATGCATTTTGTCGCGTCTTCTAATTGAATTTACCACCCCTATGGTAATCCACGGCTTTAACGGTGCTTTTCGTTTGGAAATTTGGTTTATAATTGTGTTATCAGCAATAACTTTTTCCAATCTTGATGTCAAAATCTGCGCTGCCTTATTCACATCATTCGTAGAATAGAGGTCACACCAAGATTCGTAAGATAGGTTTTTATGTATAGCGTCAAGATTGACTTTGACTTTTTGGAATAATAAGCCTCTTTTTACATTAGTTCTTAAGTTCATACTTAAAAGAATAGGTGAGTGATCTGTCAGCTTATCAAAAACAAATGACTTACACTTAAGCTATGTTTTTACCATGAAGTGGTCCAGACAGGTTTTAATCCTTGTGGGGCAGTTAACACCTTGCCTTAACCCGTGAGCTGCCATTAGATTAAGGTAAGTAGTTGAAACTTTATCAAGACTATCTGGCATTATATTAATATTAATGCCACCAGTTAAAATCGTGTTTTGTTTATTTACACAATTTTTTAAGATATTATCGAGAGAGTGAATATAATTTATAGGATTCTTATAGCATGGTGGGCGATATGAGCAAACTATAGAAATAGTAAATAATAAATAAATAAATAATGCTGGACTATCACACAGCATCATGTAGCCCCATACTAAGCAGAGCTTGTGTTATGGGAACCACATGATTGATATATTACATATATACATTTTTTTTTTGTAAATACATACATATCATACATAGAAAACACCCAGACCCGAGACAAATATCTGCAGAACATGCAAACATTTGTCCCGCGGCGGGAATCGAACCCGCAACCTTCTGCGTCCCAGGCGGACCTTCGCCCACTGCGCCACAGAGGTCGTCAACCAGAGGTTGTCAATAGTATCTTTTATATCAATCACAATACAATTTCCTTCTGTGCAGTTAGGTTCATATGATGTTGACTCAAGCGTATCCCGTACGTAGACAACAACGCCATCATTTTTATTTAAATAAATAGATGATTGGAACATTTTGTAGTTATTAATATCTGGTGGGAGTGTAATTATCATTATTCCAACATTCTGTTAACACCAAAACGTCGATTAATAAATTAAATGTAGAAATAAATATCAAGAACTTATCAAAGTTTGCGTTTATACTGCAAATATTAACGGTCAATATTGTAAAACATTCTTTTCCGGGATTAAAAACCGTTCTAAACTGATAATCGCCAGGGTCACCCATTCTCCTGCACAAAATTTCACCCGATTCGTCAATATTTGACATTACGACGGTATTGAATGAATTAAATTTTATTTGCTAGGAATTCCGGGGAGCGAAACGACAGATGCAGTAAAATAGCAACCATACTAAGATCCCCAATGTTCAATAGACTAGAACATTTGCCTATGTTCAATATAGTTTGAGCTTTTGCAACTATAGTCGGAATTTATATATTTCATAGATTCAGTCAAACCGATGTTAGCTTCTCTGTCATTAGTCTACAGCCCAGAATTGCCAAGAACTTATGTTCGACCAAGCGTACTAAAATAGAGTTGGATAATTATTTAATAAATTATGTAACATAATCGGAGGTTCCTTCAAGTAGGTAAATAGATACCCATACACATAGGCCGGACACCACACGAGCGAAGCCGCGGGCGAAAGTCAGTCTACCTATTAAAAGTATTATACGTAACAAACATGGTTAGATGGTAAATAGGCCTTCCTACTGTTGTGGACTTAAATAAATCTACCTACTTAAAATTTAGCTATTCCTTGCTTGTTTCCAGTTACCTATCTATTCATTTCTACTATAAACGTTACTTAAGTTACGTGCGAAGCCGCGGGCAAAAGCCATGTCTATCTACAACAAGGTATCATATAAACAAACATACTCCCACAAACATGAATTTACTATTGTAAATAGGTAAGTAGTCTAAATAACTTAAGTTAACTATCCTTTCCCTACAAACGTTAGTTATTTTAGTGGTGTGTACCTACCTATCTACCTATACCTACAGCTAAATGTGTATTAGAGCAAGCTGGAAGCCGAAGCTTCACATTTACATTTAATCGTGCATGTAGCTCTTCGAAGTGCAATGAAGAGCTTCTACAATCTACAATCACTATCGAGCTGGGGAACGAGGTAGTGAGCCTCGACTTTGTGACTCTACCCTAGCACTGCCCTAAGGGTTTCTACTTTGCGAGCCGAAGCTTAGGGATGCAAAGAGTTACCGGACAAGGACTATATGGGATATATAAATAAAGACTGAGCTAATGCAACTCAAGTACCAGAGCTCCGGCGCCCCAAGAGGCACGGATCCACTTCGACGGGCCCTACCGGTTCTGATAGTCAAGTTACATCACCCAGGGAGTTACTTCGAGCCCTATGCGAGGGAAAACTCGAAGGCCAGCTCACTCCAACAAACCTGGCTCCCTAGCTACCTATCAGAGGACCCAGAGTACGTGATAACACCGCAAGGTAAAACTCCCTCTGGAACTTCTACTATAAGAAGATTTACCGCAATTACAGGGAAGACCCTAGCTTCGCGCCTAGACTCCACTCCCGCCAATTTACAGCACTAAAAGCAAAACTGTACAAAAACCCCAGTATTTACTCAAAAATTAAACCCAATCAATTGAAATTATTAACAAAAACCTCCTCCCCTTAATATTACATAAGATTTAACACAAATTAATCAAAATTTTACTCTAAAAGTTTTTACGCGTCAAACAATAAAGTCAATTCGATCGCGTCCTCAAGCTGAATAAACCGCGTTTTTCCACCGACCTAACTCGCATTCCGGCCAAGCGTCTTTTCTTCCAATTTTATTTGAATTTCACAAACGAAAATCCACTTCCGCCCTCGAATTTCTAACATCACCAAAATTGCATATATTTTTTCCAACAAATATAAAACCTTTTAACACTATATCTCTGCTTAAAATCTTTACAATATTTTAGCTTCAAATTATTTTAATTAGTTTATAAAATTATTATTATTACATAAAATAATAAGATCAATCCATTTGTACTCTCCCCAAGTCCGCCAACAGATCCACAATCCTAGAAAGATTAAAGTCTTTGGTCATTCTACCAATACACATTACAAGTAGAATTCATGCATACATCTATGGTACGGCCCGTGCGACATCTAGCGACGGATAGCGAGGCTTCTACATTAATTCTTTGAATGTAGGTACGTAACTCAACTAAAATCCCCTAGAGGGCACTGAGAAAATGTATTTCAATCAAAATATTTGTATAATTTAATTTTAGTATTAACTATCACTAAACAGACACGCTGTTCTGTTACAAAACTCAGGTCAATTCAATTTGCGTGCGTAGCAACCAAACTGTTACGAGTTAGCCGCTTATTTAGGTCGACCGAATAAATTTTCACTTTACTATTGTTGTACGAAGAAAGTAATTGTATTGGTCACAATGGATATTTTAGAAGTAATTGGTATCTTAGAGGCGTTTTTATAGTAAGTATTAACTTCTTTCCAACTGTCCGCATGAACAGTTTCAAACGGACTCACTACGTCCGGCGAACAACCATATCGCCGCCGCCGACTGGAACCGGTTTTGCTGTGCACGGCCACTAACTGAGACAGTCGGCGCACGTAACAATGCAAACTGCGTAAAGTGAGCGCAAAACTAGCAAACTGTGGACACTCCATTTCAAATATATGGAAGTGCGTACTAAACCACACACACACACACACACACACACACACACACACACACCTGCCTATATCAGTCCACTGCTGGACCCCTAAAGGGGGATATGCCCATGATCCCCACTAAACCGATACGCCGCAAACTCAGTCGGCCGCTAACAGTTTGCCTACTGGGGACACAGCCTTAAAACGAGCGCTTCGCAGCAGGTGTTAAGGCTTGAAATACTTGCGATCAAAGATGGTCTACTCTTATTTAAGTATTTACTAATTATATTCCTGGTCCATGGACTGAAAATGGCAATAAAGACAAAATAGTAAGTTATAAAATAATTTATTTACTTATGTACATACTTACTACATTTTACTAATAATAATTTAATAATATCTACCTATTAAAAACTTAAAATTAATTATTTTTAATTTATAGAATATTACAAAAATAAATAGGTAACGACTTGCCTACTTGTGATATAAAATAATTTGTGTTATTTTAATTTGACATTTTGAATACAAATTGCGTCAGAAGAAATCTGTTTTATTTAGATATTACGTACCTACAGCAATGATTTGAAGACGCCCTGAACTTGCAAGGTTTATTATTTTGTATTAAGTAGGTAGGCATTTTGATGATTATAATGCCACTCATTGCTTTTACGGCACCGATATATCACACTAATATACAAAATGCGAAAGTTTGTGAAAACCTATATTTATTCCCAGTTTCCCACTAGGTAAACAACGCCAAATACTAGTAGGTAGGCCACTTAAAATATCACGAATTTTTGTAAACTTGAAGTTTAAAATCATCTTGCGTTGGTTAGGGGACACTGCATTTCCAAAAAAAAAAGTGAGATATTACGTAAAATAAACTAAACTCGTGGTACCGGTGATTTTCTGCACGTCTACGTGAATTTTTGGTAGATACCTATTACGAGATACGATATTACCAAAAGAGGACCAAAGGAATTAGAAAACTAAAACCACTTTTGGATTGACATCCTTATGTTCGGACATGCGCATCAATGAAGCGGATGGCGGTTGCTTCGTATAACATGAAATGTTCCACTTATGAATAATACAGCTTTTTAAGATCCAACCTCTTTGTAGATGCCTGTGCCAATTGCAGCTCACCAGCGCGCGTGCTCAGATTAATCAAATAACCTATACATACGCTCACATGGATTATCACAGCCAAAGTAAGAACACTTATTAACAAGAAATTGTTGAGTAGTAGAATGGGTTTTCAATGAAAATCTCACTGAGATATGTATTCCAAAACTACACTTAAAGAATCTCGTCACGATTAATTAAAGTAACTAATTCAATATGACTCACACTTGATTTGAATGATCATTATTAACTCCTATTTTTGTCATATTATCTCTTACACTACTGGACTGCTGCATCTTCTGTCTCTGATATGATGCTTGAATGACGTCAAGGATTGCGTAGACTTCAACTCCTCAATCGTCAACGGCCTTCCTCTGAACTCATCCTCTATATCCTGCAGCGTCCTGTCCTTTGTCTCTGGGAGAAAGAAGAACGATATCACAAGACAGTAGGTGACCACCACAGCATATATGCAGTAGGCTCCGTGGATGCCTAGATTATTGAAGAACAGAGGCACTGTCTTGACAGTGATGAAGAGATTCGTCGATAAGAATAACACGCTGATACCACCAGCTAAACTCCTGTACTCTAATGGGAATAGTTCTCCAGCGATTATGAACGGGAGAGGAACAGTTCCCGTTGCGATTGTGAACATATGTATGTGTACCAGTACAATTCCAATCGCTGGATGGTCAAACGGCAGCATCCCTCTTCCCTTAGCGTAGGTATAGGCCGCTGTGCTCAAGAAAGCGAAGATATTTATCAAAACAGTGCTGAATAGCATCGTTCTTCGGTTAACCTTCTTTATAACATACACTGCAATGGTGTTTGAGAAAATTCTCTGCGCATCCAAAGTTATAACAAGTAGAGCAACGTTGATGTCGTTGCCGATTACGTGGTGGAATATATCCATAGTATACGCAGCTAAGATGTTAGCCCCAGCCCACTGTCCGAGCGTATAAATGTGCATCATTATGAATATTGGCTTGTAGAACTCCTTCTTGCGTACGGTCATGCTGAAATATGCGAAGTTTCTCTTCGTCTTCTTGATGAAAGACTCTGATATGTCCGCGTCTTTCTTTCCCTCCCTGACAATGATACTGGCTTCTATCATCCTCTGCAGTTCTTCCTCTTCTTTGTCACCTCTCAACCATCGGAAGACTCTCCTGCAGTCGTCGTACCTGAAAGAGACAGAAGAAAAATATTTTTCTGATTCAACTTCTTTGGAAATAGATGTTTGTTTTTACTTTAGGTTTTTTAATCGAATCTTTGTCACTTTACATTTTTATGCGCGATTGATAAAATCAGTGCAACTGTTGATTGTGGTAGTTAAAGACAGACTGGGCCCATATAGAATAAAATGGAAATGTAAATCGACGGCCTCTGTGGTACAGTGGGCGAAGGTCCACCTAAGGCATATAAAATATATTTGCAGATATTTACTCAAATCTTAGAGAAAGCCTTTCTTGGATTTGCTCATTAATCATGCTGCTGATGCTGACAGTTCCCTGTTAAAACGTATTGTAAACGTATACGTATAGGTACTTTGTATTTGGCCGCTAGTAAACCCAATTATTTAAAGCATATTGAATTAAGGAATCTCTAGAGATTTCATAAAAAGGCAGAGCCTTGGCTTAGCGTATAGTATCGCACCTTCCTTGATCAGCCAGCCAGCTCGGAGACTCAGGCGAGTAGATGACTATAAGCAGGTCAACGAAGGCAATGCATGCGCAGACCAGCGCGGTCACCTGCCATGCGAGATACGAGCCCATAGTGTGGACGATCAGCACGCCGGTGGCGATCGTCAACGAGATGGTGGTGAGGAAGGCGCCTCGGTTGTTAGGGCTGGTGTACTCGCCAATCAGAACGGGGCCGAGAGACGCGCTCATGCCCATGGACATGCCTTGGAGGAACCTGAAAACAATTTCAGTGAATATTATAAATAACATAACCACCAATAGTTACATACATTATATAACTTTGACCTCAACTAGAGATATCTCCTGAGCCGTGAGTATCAGAAACTCATCATCATCACATCAGCCTATAGCAGTCCACTGCTGGATATATGCCTCCCCTTATAAGAATGGGGGGGGGGGCGGATATGCCTATAATCCCGACAGTGGGCACTGGGCATGCGGGCCGGTGATCGCAGGCAAATCAGACACTAAGAGTACAAATTGGTACCACAATATCCAGTCCAAGGGGTTAATTTGTAAAATTTGGCAATAGCAATGCTACAAGACTCTCTGCGCATTAGATAAACAAAATTACCTATTAAAAAAATCGAAGAATTGAGAACCTCCATTTTTGAAGTCGGTTAAAAAAGTCTCGCCTCGATCCTGCGCTAGCCTGAGCCAGGTTCATTCCACGGTTTTCCTGATATTGTCGACCAATCTCGCCGTAGAACGTTTTTTATTCCTCTGACCACATAAGAGTAAACCAACCTACAAACTACTAGAAGCGCATCGAGCGTCGCGGCAACTATGAGCATTTGCTCACATTTATACTCGTATAGATTTTAGTTGAGGTACAGCTAAAATATAGATTTGTAGAATATATAGGTGAGGGAGAGAAAGAAACAAGAGGTTCTGATACAAATTCTCACGCAGGGGCTCTCTTCTACAAATCTATATTTTAGCTGTACCTCAACTAAAATCTATACGAGTATAAATGTGAGCAAATGCTCATAGTCACCACGCAGGGGCTCTGCGTGAGAATTTGTATCAGAACCTCTTGTTTCTTTCTCTCTCTATCTATACAAATCTATTTTTCGAGACCTTTTTCCTTCTATTGTGTAGGTTTACTTTTCTGTGCGTCTGTCTCTCGGTCTTAGGAATGTAGATTGCAGGATAATCATCATCATCATCAGCCTATAGCAGTCCACTGCTGGACATAGGCCTAGCCTAATGAGCATTAAGGGGTTTATGCCCATAATTCCCACGTTGGGCAAGCGGGTTGGGGATCACAGGGCACAGCTTCTCGCACCGCTGACGCTTCTGCCCGTCAGTGGCCAGGGGATTCAGCTGTGCCGATGTAGACTGCGCTATGCCGCCATCAGCCGGCCATATTGCTTACGTACATTAATATAAACTCGTCTTGTCATGTTACTTACCTAGCGATGAGTAGCGTAGTTATGCCGCTGGCCAGGATGATGCAGAACCAGCCCACAAGGAGAGGCGCAATGCTGAGGAGGTTGGCCGTCCGCCGCCCGTAGTTGGCCATCACCGTCGGCACTATGAAGTTTCCTGCCACCAGCGCGAAACCCAGGATTGACGCTGGAATGGCATCATTATCTTTACTTCATACAAAGTTATTTTTGGATTTATATAAAATTACAAAAAAAATCTGGTTCGATTCCTGCCACGAGACATATGTTTGTATAGTTTTCAAAGATTTGTGTCGGGTTGTGTTTTCTATGATACAAAAAAACGTATATAAGCATGTTTAATATATTAAACATATTGGCTCCCTTAATACAAGCTTTACTGAGTTTGGGCCTGAGCTGATGCTGTGTGATAAATAAGATAACTGATAATAATGAAAATAATGTTGCTATGGATCTTTTGTCTGAAATAAACATTTATTTATAAATGCCTTAATAATTACAAAATTGTAATGAAGCTGACAGACGATCAAAGCATAGCCTAAGCCATAGTCCTAGGTACTTGAGATTTGGAGGGTACGTTCCTTGAATAGTGTACAGCGGGAAAAACTTCTACGGTCACGGAGCGCCCGCTAGTACATAGTTCTATGGTAATAAATAATTGAACTTGTTTATTTGTCGAACCACTTCTTATTTTTTGGTAACCCTGTAAATGAGTGGATTGAATTATATCACCCTAAGCCGATGGCGAAAAAACTAGAGTGGTGAGAAGGAAGTTGTTAGTATTATAGTATATCGATGGTTGTTAGAGACCAACTTCACACAAGACATAAGTCGGTCTCTCTCCTTTTTACCAAAAATTGAATTCACTGAAAACTGTTGAATGATAGAATTAATAAATTTCACTATTAATCAAATGCTCTAACTCCACAACGATCGCAGTGGCGCAGTGGGCGAAGACCCGCTTGAGACGCAGAAGATTGCGGGTTCCATTCCCGCCGAGCTTGAGAGAGCATAAGTTTAGATAATCTGCAAATACCTACTTGTATCGACCCTGTATATTATCTATGTGCTAGCTTTCGCCCGCGGCTTCGCACGCGATAGCCGGATTAAAAGTAGCCTATAGTTTTATTCCTAGTCTAGAACTACATATATTATGTGCAAAACTTTAGCTCAATCAGTCGCGTTAAGATCCTCAATTTTTTTCCTAAAATTATGACACCCGTTACACCCGGTGTTTTTTATTAGGATTTATAATATTTGAATCAAAAACTGTGTGTTATTTATTGTTATTATTAGTGATTTGATCTTATCTTAGATCAATAAAATATATTTCAGTAAAATAGAGCACTGAAAATAATCCTGGACGTCATCACAAAAAGGTTTGTAATTGAGTTTGCAGTAGACGCATAACTAAAAGAAAGTGGACTAACCGATCCATGATCCGGAAGCGTCGTCAATAGGTATGATGGAGTCTGGTCTCCTCAGCTGCGGCAGCAGTATGGCCGCGAATCCCATCACCAGCCCGTGGTTAGCCATGTTCAGGCACACCCCCAGGGTCACGAAGCACTGCAACCAAGCAAAGTACCTATATTTCAGAAACTCACGACATTTCTATTGGATTTCAATAAATGGACAAATGGTCATTTTGTAGGCCTTCACCTGCGAAAGGGTTCTTGCAGGAGAATAAAAATTATTTAAACCTAAATAACAAAAAAAGGAAAAAAACATATATTTTTTTGTATTTAAAAGATTCATTAAAAAAATGTAGTTTAAAAAAAGAGTAATAACAAAGAAGAATTTTATAGTAATTTTTCATAAATGTTTAATCGGTAGATGCTGAACTACTGATGTCTTCCTTTATTTTTCTGTTAATACTGTACATATTTAGCAAGAAATAAAAGGCTTTTTATTTTATTATTTTATTTATTACAAAGAATAACGTCAAAAATGTACATCATCATACTTTACATTATGACTTTTTGAGTTATTGTTTACGCAAATCGATTGAGGAGGATGTTATACGTGGCAATCGATTTACCCTACAGGGTAAGTAGTTACATACAGGCTTAAATCCTACCTTTATTATATCATCATAATCATCATCATCATCATCATCATCAACCGTCCACTGCTAGTCATAATCCTCCCCAATTATGTGCTGTTGCACCCTGTCCTCAGCTCGATGCATCACTCCACCTGGCTGGAGGGCGTCCTACACTACGTTTGTAAATGCCCACTCTGTGCAAATTATTTTCGACAATGCAGGAGTTCATGATGAACCTTCATATTCGGAATCCAAGTCAACATAACCGGGCCGTGATACACCTTGCCAACTAACTGACGGGGCTCTGGTGGCTGACTGTGACGTAGTACAGTCTAACACCGCCAACTTAGTCATTTCATCCTGCACGTTTCCGACCGACGGGCAGCAGTGTCGTGCGAGAAGCTGTGCCCTGTGATCTCCAACCCACATGGCCAGCATGGGGATTATGGGCCTGCTTGTTAGGGAGGCCTATGTCCAGCAATGGGCTGGTATAGATGATGGTTGTTCTTGCATATCCTAGGTTGCAAGCATAAGCCGACGGCAATTAGTCCACAGAATGTTCCAAGCTACAGACATATTCTTGTACTAAAAATGTTTTGATGCTAACTCTGTTGTTCTCCTTAAGTCAAAGTTTATCGTATATTTATCCTACAATGTTTCGTCTTCTTTGTCTTCGGCCTTATTAAAAAGTCCACTGTAAGATAGCCATAATCACCTTGAGCTTGGCCATCGGGTTGCCTATCGGAGTTTTAGTGTTTAGTAAACAAGTGGATCCTGTGGGCATCCTAAATTGTATCTGATCCACTAAAGAACAAGAAGAAATTTTACCGCATCGAAAATGGATATAGCACATGACACACCATATGCTAATTGTTTACCATTACTTATAACAAGATATTCATTCGTAGGTTAGAGGGCTTACCAAAGGTTTTTATAGTTTACGAAAACTGAATGAGTTTCGGTATCTTTCCATACATTTTCAGTACAGCGCCTCTAGGGAAACGTGCATGAACTACGAAAATGTATGGAAAGATACCGAAACTTATAAAGTTTTCGTAAACTATTAAAAACCTGTGGTAAGCCCTCTGGTATGTTTGGAACGCGCCCTACGATACAACGCCTTGCGTCTTGAACATGAGGCACAAAGGGTTGAATGCTCATGTGCCTGTAATTTCACGGGCACCCACACCCTTCAAACCTAAACATACCAGTACTGTTTCACGGCAGAAATAGGCGTGGTTGTAGTACCTACTGCCTCGGATGGGTACTTCACAAAGAACCCTGCTACTTCTAAAAGGTGAAGTGGAGGACGTCCTAGATGAATTCAACATTTCGAGTTTTGTAACATTCAATTTCAAGGCCAAATGTCTTAAGTTGTAGCTGATAAATCGATTATTGATATCTTATCAATTGCGATGCAATTTAGATAGCTGACTGGCACTGTTTTTTTATAACTAAAACACCTACTTGCGATTCAATGTCACATTCATTAAAATATCTGGGATCATACCTACTAAGTTATTCTTGGCGACCACAAAACAAAACAAAATCTGTGCGGTTTGTTTATTTTATTCGAACTTTACATAAGCAAGTAGGTAGGTAATATTTTATATTAAATGTTCATATTGCTGTTAGAACTGCAAGTTTATTTCAAAATCTCATTGTTTCTTTGAATAAAATTAATCTTTCTATATTTACCTGTACCTAAATCAGAGAACATCTAAATACATTCGGCCAGTTATATACCTACCTGCCATTGATGCAGAGCTGCTGTGATATGATGTGATGATCTTCTGTACACTGAGTATAATTATTCCATGGTATTATGGAAGGGCTACCGAGTGAAGAGAGAGAAAGAGAGAAAGTGAGAGAGCGAGAGATTTGCATTATCTTACAGATATAGAAGAGAACTAGATAAAGCCTTCAACTCTCTAGGCTAGGCGGTGGTAAAGTTGTCAACGCTGCCGGTAAACTTTAACCGCAGTTAATATCACGGAGACTTAATGGACACGAAGTCTGAATGAAGACTGAAGTAGCACATGACAACTCAAACGAAAATCCACTGAAAGCGTTTGCGCAGACACAATCATGAAATGCGCCTACCGCGGGGCCCGCAGTCGACGTGATTCGATTCCACAAATACAAGATAAATTAAGTAGGAAAATTATGGGTTGGTACGGTTTGAGGAGGATGACAGCAAAGTGAGCTTTTCTGGGGCCGCCGGGGCGCCGCGCTGGTCAATAAACGACCAGCCGGGTTCAATGGAAAGACTAAAGTCGAGAAGGACCCCGGCTTTCTTAAGGTGTTGGACTAGAGGGCAGTACAAGACAGAGCCCTATAGCGCTTTATCTTCTCCGAGACCCACTTCGGGTTTGATGCGGCAGTATAGTAGTAGGTACCTAATTATTACCTAACCATACTACTAAAGTAAGGCTAAGTATCCCTGATGAAATGACTGCAAAAAACCAGTCTTATGAATAAGTCTAATTATATGGATTGGAGCTATCACACGGAATTTATGCAAGAATTTTTTAGATAGGTATTCTGGTACCAGTCTATGATATATAATATACTATCTAGGTATTTTGTGACCAGACAATAGGTATATTAAGATAGATTAACTATTATTGTCTTCAATTTGTTCTCATTTATACTTGGTAGGTACGAAGTGAAGAAGTTACGTCATGCTGACTAAACGTTTATCAATTGACTGTGTGAAAATAGCACATACATTTTAGGAGCTAGTGGCAAACACGCTCATCAATTGATTGACTGAAAATAGCATATTTAAATATCTATATCTAATAGTGGCTAACTCAGGTTACAACGTTACAACGTTTTCAGTCCGTTTATTATGCCTCGTTTCTTATTCGGACACTCTTGTCAGAGTGGTCGTGGTTGTTACTAGTAAAGAGTGCTGACGACTGGGTAAAAAAATAATAATTCTAAGTAGTCCTTCAGATAGATCGACAAAAATACTGGACACGTATTATTTTATTTATCGAGTCAATCGAAATTGACGGAGATAACGAACGTGAAAGTATATTTATAGTCAAAGGCAAAGTATAAAAAGTATAATCAGCTGTTAAGTAGGTACAAATTAGTATGAAAAACAATTTTCGTTTTCATAATTCAATGGAAAAACACGTGTCTCCATCGTATGTCTATGCATTGCTTGGTCACTTTTTACCACAGTGGCTTGTGCTTAGTGATAGATTTTATATGACCTGATCATCAGTGGAAACGGCAATGTAATCTGAAAAAAAAACTGGGAAAAACATCAACGTGCTTTCAAAACGAATCTTGAATCGAATTACTATCCGACCATCCAAATGGTTACCAGGCGGAGGATCATCATTATTGCACGTCAGAAATTTGAACTCACGACCTCAATCACTATAATAACTACTACACCACCAGTGTTCCCAAACGACCTCCGACCACTAAGCCGAGACAGGGCACCAGGCAACCTTTGTAAGATTGTAAAAAGCATATTTCCTGTTAAACAACTATTGAATACCTACGAACAAGTGGCTAGATACTTTTATTAATGATTCTTAACTTACTTAAATGGCATTTGAGGGTTTATACGCTTGTCTTTAAGTGTTGAAGTTTCAAAGTGTTCAAGGGCTTTTAATTCAATTGTAAAAGATAGGAGTGCGAGTGTTTGACAACAGAATGTGTGTTTTAATCAATAATATTACCTGAGTACCTACATAATCGAAGTTATCTGATAAAAACATTCAGGGTGTATTATGACTCGCTAAAACTGTTTGTCTTCCGGTCTTTAGTAGCTAGTCTAATCAACAAACAATGAATGCGATTCTAATAATCTAGTTAAAAAGTTCACTAGTAATAAACTTGTAAATTAACCTATAATCCTTGTAATTAGACTGGTTAAATTACAGGGTTTTAGTTTTGGTGTCGCTAGTGGCGAAGGCATATGAGGCTTCAAAACTTCATGCCTCATGTTGATGGACACAGGGCGTTGCATCGTAAGAGACATTCCAAACATGTGTGACCTACAATACCTTTGTATACTTAGTAACTACATATTTCAGCGGTATCTTTCTTGCACAAAAGTGCTATTAATTGTGTAGTTTTACATAGTTGTTTCCACCCACATAAAATAGCATTAAACCGGTTTGCGAATAAATGCGCTGAAAATAATGTTCTAATACTAAAAAGGCAAAAGTTTGTAAAAAAAGATTGTTCTTTCTTCACGCTAAAACTACTTCCTTCCTTCCTATGAGCTTCAGTAGTTTTTAGTAGTATTCGTAGCTTACTTCGGTTTTCTTAGTATATCACCATTTATGCAATACTTATGCAATACTCGACTGGTCACTACTTTACCTAGTGCCACAAACAATAAACATCATTTATCATTTACAATGGTAACGGTCACCCGTTTAGTGTTATTTCGATCTTAGCACTTCCATGCTTTAGAAGACACGTTAAGATATTGGTCCCAGATTTTCGTCAAGTAACTCGTACATAGGAGGAAGAAAGACCAAAACTACTGAACGGTTTGAGCTGACATTTTTAATATCATGAACAACATATAGGCTCATTTTAAACCTGATACCATGCGTACGAAGCCACGGACGTACGCTAGTGTCTTATATTTTTGATAGTTTCACTAAGTCTCATGGCCAGTGACCTAGAAACCTAGAAAAAACAACAAGAAATAGTATAATGTAGGTTACTCTATTAACTTTGCAAAGACATAAAAATGTAAGTAAATTATTTTGCAAAAACTAATTAAAAAGAATTTTTATCTAAGTAGGTTGGTAAACAGAGGCAAAGGGTAAAAATGTGATTTTCATCAAAAACGGAGTTACATGTGTACGTCTACAGGGTGGGGCAAAATTTTACCTCATTGAGGGCAGCTAAATTTTCTATTTTAGTTAAAAGATTTTGTTCTGACGAAACTATGTTTATTTTGAAGAACAAAATAATGTAATTTTCGGATTTTTTAAAAATTGTACAGTCAGTCCAAAAAATGACAAAAAAAACAAGTGGGACTCAATCGACTCTATTTCCCAACAGAAACACTTTTCCCAAAGTAACTTACCAAATAAATCGTAAGATTTCGCGAATATTAAAAAAAAGTGCTCCATAAAGCTCAAAGAGCAAACACTGATTTTTAGCTATTATTATAACTCACCGAGGTAATCAGAAGAACAAAAAGCTATAGATACTTCAACAATAACAGTTGATTGTGGTAATAATGTAAAAACTGTAATTTATATTGAAATAATTATATTTAAGTAATTTATAGTTAAAAATAAATAGTGACGGTTATTCAATTATAAACAAAACAATAATCTAATACACTATCTAAGTAGGTAAATTGGGCAATATTTTTTATTTATAGATTTTTATATTATTTATTGAAATCCTCAGATTTGTTTTATAACCAGTTGTTTCACACTGACCCAGAAACTTGAGGTGCTGATAAAAAGTTTTTAATTAATTCACATACTTACCAAAGCGTTATAATCAATCATGCAATAATGTACATTTTGATTTTGATTCAATGTAACAGATGCCTACATCCTACTAATTATTATGTATCCTATCCTAAGTAGGATATACAATTTATAGCGAAATTTTGAGATGTAAATATTTGTTCCTCCACGCAAAAAATATCAACTAAACGGATTGAGTTGAAATCTTGTACAAATATAGTTTTAGACCAGGAAAAAAATATAGGCGTCTTTTTACCCGGGTACCTACCACACAAAAACTATTATAAACGTATAGGTACCTAAATCAAAAGAAAAAACCTATTTCCATCTTGTAACAAACCAAAGGTTTGGTAAAACATGCTTCTAGCATTAAATCCACTTTTGTTACTTTTCGGTGCAATATAGTAAAATAAAATAAATAAAAATCTATGTTATTGCTCAGCGTTCCAAAATTCCTGTACCGCCATCTAGCTGGACATTGAGAACTAAAGAGAAAGGTTGAAAACTCACTTGTTTTTTGAAAGGCGTAATCCATCCTTCTGGTTTCCCCATTGTAGTGATTCATTCACTCATTTCAGGCAAAATGCACATTCATTCCGCGCCGCACTTTACACATACGCTATTCAACTAAGACTAGCCTCGGACTTGGCTGACTATTTCGATTCTTTCGTCCAGCGTTAGGCGGCGTTTACTGTACAGATAGGAATTAGATAATATATTTATTTTGTTATAAATAAGGTATAGACTTTAAAACAAAACTGCAAAGAACGAGTGTTGAAATGTGGTTTCTAACGACCTCTACGGCGCAAAGTGAGCGGCTAACAAAGTCGAACTTTTTGGCGTAGGTTAAGAAGGCCCGCTTGAGACGCACAAATTTACGGGTTCGGTTCCCGCCGCAAGACTCATATTTGTAGGATGTGGAAATATTATTTTGTCTGTGGTCTGGTGTTTTCTAAGTATTATTATTATGTAGTATCTACAATACAATACGTAGTGTAGGACGCCCTCCGGTCAGGTGGAGTGACGATTTGCGAAAGGCTGCTTGTAGAAGCTGGATGCGTCGAGCTCAGAACAGGGCGCAATGGCGCTCATTAGGGGAGGCCTATGTCCAGCAGTGGACTGCTATAGGTTGATGATAATGATGTACAATAAAATTGTGGTTCCCATAAGACAAGCTCTGTTTAATTGGGACTAGATGTCCAGCATTATTAAAAAAAATGTTGTGTTTGATGCATTTGATGAGGTATTAAAATATTCCGCTTAGTATTGTAACTATCCACCTATGTACGTATGTACTACATAGTTAAAACTACAGTTTATACAACCGAAGTCCGAACCTACTCAGAAAATTTAAACTAATTAAAAGTATAAAACTAGTTAAAAGTATTAAACTTACTTAAGTGTCGGATAAGAGAATTAGAATGCTTCACTGCGTAAGGCTGGGTCGCTCGTGGACTGCTATAGGCTGATGATGATGATGATGATGATGATATATATTTTTTGTTTTTTAAAGTTTTAGCCTACACATGGTGATTTTAGCCGTGACTGCCCGAATATTTCGACAAGGTGAGGAGTTGACTAGGAAGGTCTCGGGTTCAAATCCCGTGTGTGTCGAAATTTTTGGGACATTAAAAAGTGTTGACATTATGATATTGAATGCTTCACTTGATTACTATGATGTTTTAGTCGTGGCAGTAACGTGATATCATACATCATATTAAGAGGTAGGTGTAGGTACCTAGGTACTTACAAGAGTAATGCTGTAAAAAATCTTAAAACAACAGATAGGTTACCTACCTACCTACCATTACAATGCGAGGTTTTCCCTATATTAAACTTGCCAGTTAATTTGTACTTATTTACATCGATGGTCATGTCATGGCCATATTGTAGGAAATATCAATTGCATTGTCAATAGACTGTCTAACCGTAGCCTTATATATGACGTAAATATATCTACCTAGAACGTAGTGAAGTAGCTATTCTACGCTATCGACGCGACGGCCAGCGCCGGCCGATGCCGATTCAATAGTACAAGATTGTACTACCTACTTAGATAAATAATTGAGGAACATTAATTACCGAGGTGGATTCAAAAAAATCTGTTTACAACCTCAGGCTTAAGCACGCGTGTAACAATGATAAAAACTAATCTTGACGTCAATCTAAGAAATTCGCGAGATTTTTTTAACATTTTCCTTATATACTTATGTCATGTTCCAGTGAAAATAATAAACCTACCTGCCTAGTGGCCTAATGTAGTAGCTTGGTAGTTTTCGCGGGTATAAGATATAGTTTTCGTAGTAGTAGAGTTTTTGTGGAAGGCTCGTCCGGGGAAGTACTGCCACCATGCCTATTTCTGCCGTGAAGCAGCTGTGCTGTGTTTCGGTTTGAAGGGTGTGGGTGCCGGTGAAATTACAGGCACAAGAGGCTTATCATCTTCATGCCTCAAGTTGATGGACGCAGGGCATTGCATCGTAGAGCACGTTCCAAAAAAACGTGATCTACGATGCAATGTTTTGTGATAGGTAATGTAGTGTTACCACTTAACATCAGGTGGACCATGTGCTTGTTCCATCTTCCACTACCATAAAAAAAAATAGTTCAATTACTATTGTTTCATCATCATCACCATCTTCATCAGCCTTTAGCAGCCCACTGCTGGACATAGGCCTCCCCTAATGAGCGCCATTTTATTTACTCAAACAATTACAAGTTTAAGATGTTGTTTTGAAACTACTATTATATAGGTAGGTAGTATACTATAATGTATTTTTTTACAATTTCCACACTTATAATAGGTACGAAATGGTATAAGTACTCCGACATTCCTAACATATAGGTACTATACTTCACCTCGAGTTCACCTTTTACAGGTTTAATAGTGTTTTTTTAAATAAATGTACTTTTGTGGTTAATAAATAAATACAAAAATACAAAATACCTACCATATTTATCATACTTTTTGTTTTTTTCTACAAATGTTTTTTTCACTTTAGCTTGCCTACACTGAACTATTTTGAACTACTGAACTTCACATGCTTTGAGAAACAATATATAATGTCAAATCTGCATACATTGTATCTTTATTATTATTTATTTTTATTTGTTATTTTGATTGTGTACCAAATAAATATATAATAACGATGACGTCCGTGGCGTAGTGGGCGAAGGTCCACGCAGAAAATTGCGGGTTTGATTCCCGCCGCAACAAAAAATAAGTGTTGATTTTACTACTACGCCCATTATGAGTGCGTCTGGGTACCAGGTACATAAGTGTTTAACCCCCTTTGCGGAAACGTAACTACGGCTCTATCTAAACCTCGGATTTACTGGTTTACAGTTTGATATGGTGATTGACGTATAAAGATATACGATGATATAAGTGTCGTTGTGTGATATCTACCAACATTAATTGCGTGAGTTTTCATGAAGATCGTAAGTTCATTCGTAAATGTTATTGACGCGAAAGATTTGTTGTTACCTGTAGTGTAGCATAGCTATATGGGTTCTTTACCTGACTAACAGACGACTTTTACCTCAAGTAAGAGTTGCATTATACGAAAATGTTCAAAGTTTTCGCGTTCTAGTTAAATTTCAAAGTTTCTTTTTTCGGCAATTACCTGACTGTTTAGAGTGAAGCACATTGTAACCTGCAAGAACATTACATGATATAAGACGTTGTTTCTGCTTTTATATGAATGCAATTCAGTAATTTCAATACAACATACATTAAAATTGAGCTAAAACTAAAAGTAATCGAACTTACCGTATTGTTCAACTCGTACTAGGGGAAGGTACCTACAGCAGGGGTGGGGTATTTACAAACATTCGAAATCTTTCAGAGTCGAATCCGACAGTAACTTTTGAGCCAGGGCATAGGTGTGGGTATGTTGTGTTGTAATATGCCGTGTCCTGGCGTGCTTCAGAAATATCATCTTGCAATCCATCAGAATAAAACAAAAATTAACGGATTCGATGACGGATTTTCATGAAACATAAAACAGTTACTTTCGCTTTTATAATTAGTTAGGATAGTTTGGATAGCTTAGTTTATTTATTATGTACTTTTTATTTTGGAAATCTTTGGGATTCTTCGCAATAAAATAAAAGTTGTAGGCGGGTTAGCTAGCATTGATATCGCGAACTATGATATCTAAGTAACATCTTCGCCCGCACAAGGCTAACCTGGGCTGTCGATTCAATGCAAAAGTTTGTTTACCACGATTCAACTTATCTTGTATCGTCTAACAAGCACCAGGTGTGACGCTGAAAGCAACTGCGGCTGACGGGCTGACGAACTGCGGCTGAGGATGCAAACGTTGCGAGCGCTCAAGGAAGGGAAGGCCCAAGTTGACGTCGCCAAGTCACGACTACATAGGTAGACGGTTTGTACAGTGCAGTGTTGCTGTACAATCAGTCACAAAAGCAGATTAACACTTGAGATTCTTCAAACTGCTAAAATTTTGGAACAATTAAACTTTTGACTAAACTTAAAAGCCTAATTTGAAGATTTACTTTGAATCGTTCTCGTTAAAATCATAAAAACTATTTAAAAAATCAACACGAAATATTAACTTTTAAACAATCCATTTTTAAGTCGGTCAAAAAAAGTATTAGTATGTTACAACGATTTTCGAAAAGTCATCTCAATGGCCTTTTGTCGCTAACTATCTAAACAAAACATTTTGTCATGATAATGGCTCAAAATCGGAGTCTTAATCGGAATGTTCCAAAATCATATACATACCTCAATTAATTTCTCGTTTTTCTGGTTCTATGTAATAATTTGACAAATGTTTTGGTTGCTTCTATTCCTCTCCCTGAGTCTCCCTGATCTTGTTTTATATTTTGTTCGTCAAAAAACGAGTTCACCTACAGTAAAAAGTGCTAGATCTAGCCCGAAAAGGGCTAAGGTGGCAACGCTGCGTGGAAGGTTCACGTTCACAGTAACCTTAGTAAAGAGTTATACGTGGAATTTCCACGCTCACAATTTTCAGCAGTCCTCTGCTGAAAATTCTACAGGTTTTAATGATGATGATGCTAATTAAAGAAAAATGTACTCGTAATGATAGATAACTATGAATCGCGGTGTTTTTAAATGCGAAATAGTGATTGCAACAAAAAATTCACTATTCATTTAAATACTTGACTTTGACTGTGAACCAGAGTTATCTATATTTAGTTGAAGTCAGAGACCTCGTGACGGATTCATGTAAAATTATCTCGTGTAGTGGACGGGTAGTTGTTGCACGTGATTTGGCAATCTTCCTCACTCGTGAAATGGACTACAACTGTTCTAGTCAACAGTAGTGGTGCTGGCGAAGGTTAACATACATTTTCCTCCAGTGGATGTCTTAGTTAGTAAAGTACCTACAGTGAATGGAATTCTTCTTTTCCTTCTTCGTATGAGTTAGTGGCCAACCCTGGTGTTGGAGTTTTTAGGCCGCCTCAAGGCCTCCGGTATGGTTTAACGACTGGAAAAGCCGGGCCCAACATCTTTACGTGCCTTCCGAAGCACGGAAGCGCTCAGATCACACCCATCCAAGTAGTGACCGGGTGGAGCGTTGCTTAACCAAGATATTTTTTTTTATACTAGTAAATTAGCAAGCAGGCATACGGTCCTGCTGATGGTAAGCGGTACCCGTAGCCTATGGGCGCCTGTAACATCAAGAGGTATTAAATGCGCGTTGCTGACCCTTTTAATTATTATAAAACGCCCTTTTTGAATCGCTGCATATTGTAGTCTCTGGGGAAAACCTCGGCAGGGAGACCATTCCACAGCTTGATTGTTCGCGGGAGGAAATTCCTATGGAACCTCACTGCGAGAAGACATAGATGGCAACTGGCAATGTATGTGGATGATACCTACCTCTGCCGATGTCGAGCTGTGCGGTGGTTAGATAGAAAGATGATCTGCTAAGAATGCTGAATGGAATGTGTAGGACAAACAAACCTCACGATTTATGACATGGATAGGTACCAAATATTAGTGGGTAGTCAGAGGCAAGTTATGACCTCTGTAGCGCAGTGAGCAAAGATCTGCTTGAGACGCAGAAGGTTGCGGGACAAATCTGCAAATTTTGTGTCAGGTCTAGATGTTTGAATAATATTCTTGTATATACGAAAAAAGGAGTATATAATTCTAGTGGTTCCCATAAGACAAGCTCTGCTTAGTTTGGGGCTACATGTTGCTGTGTGATAGGTTCCAGTAATATTATTAGTTAGGATTAGGATGATTTAAGATGCAGGAGAAGGCCGTATAGCTAAAGATTTAGGCCTGTAGTTTTTTTTTAAAATGGAACAAGCTCAAGGCCCAGCTGATGTTTAGTGATAACCAATTAACCATTACCTATCACAAAGCATTGCAAAATAGATCACGTTTTTTGGAACGTGCTCTACGATGCAACGCCCTGTGATTGTTTATTTTTAAACACAAATGTATCAAATCAACATTTTCAATTAGTATATATATCTAATTATATACACATAATACTACTACTAAGACATTAAAATAAAATAACAAAAAAATAGCAAACTTCTACTATTTACAGTTTTGCCCCAACACCTGGGTAAAACCATATGTTATAAAGGAGTATATCATTCAAGTGGTTCCCATAAAACAAGCTCTGCTTAGTTTGTTTACCTACCTAACGCGCAAAACAAACAAAACTTAGTGAACACTTAGTACTGTACTTACACAAAATTGTGGCGCAAATTATGCAAATATTTGTCCCCTCCCAAAGGCAATCGAACCTGTACCTTACCTAATAGAGTTAGAATTATTGGAATTATTTATTTCAAAAAGGCAGTTGCTTACATCTAACACCAAAACGCAAACTATCTTAACATACATTTCATTAAGAAACAGGAATAAAATTACCATACAAAAAAACTTATTTAAAACTTAAATAAACTCTGACCCCCAAAACGTTAAAGTTTAAATCTGACATTTTGTATACAAAATACCAGTTTTAAACCTAGACTATCTTTAGTCTTCGTTTTGGAATAAGACAGTGAGAGACAAATGCACAGAACTAAGACTATCGTTGAATATGTCGGCAGGTGAGATGGCGGTCAAAGGTAAGCCTATAAACTGTAAAAAAAAAAAAAACCACGTGTTGGAACTCCTGAAGGAACTTGTTAATGAGCGCGAGCGCCCGTTGAGTAGGCGCATTGTTAGCGTGGTGCGTTCGCGTTGGGTGATAGGCAAACAACCAGTGTCCAACCACAGGATATTTTATTGTTTTAATTATTTCTTTTTTTTATTTACTATGGGCCAGCTCTTGACCTCGAGGCTTGCGTGGGCAAGGATGAGGTCGACGATGGGACGAGCTTTCCCAGAAGATGCCTATTAACTCTCTTTTTGAAGCCGTTAGGGTCGTAAGTCAATGGAAAAACAGACGCTGGTAGCTGATTCCATATTTTAGCAGTGCGCATTATAAATGATGTTTGGAAGCGCTTAGTCCTGTTAAATTGGAATATCAACTTGGGTGGTAGTTAGCAGTGCGTCTGAAGCTCCTATGGTAGAAATGTGAAATAAGGTTATGTAGCTCATGTGCACACTTTCCGGAGTACAACCTATAAAAGACCGACAAACACGTTACCTCGCGACGATGGCTTAAGCTATCGAGCCTTGCATTCTATAATTTGCAAATAACGTCCGACTTTATTAATTATTAATTACAATTCTCAATATATAACTTTCACACTCTTACAATTTATTAGTGCCTTAAATTCTAACAAGGCAATAACTTTGTCACTTGCCCTAAAATAATGTGTTCGAAATATTGTTATTACGAAAACATGTTTCAGGTTCAACATAGGGGTTTAATTTAAATAAAGTAATTGTATAGTTACCTAAGTGTCTATTATAAACACCAGCAAAACATCTATTTAAACTGGACAAGCTTCTCTCTCCGTAAAATACCAAGACTGTAGCGGTATTTTAGAACTACTAAACTCTCAAATAAAAAAATGTAAACCCATAAAATAAACTTGTTTTATCAGTATAAACCCCAAACAAACTACTTGCTGCCAAACAAACAGCCCTAGTACCTAGTCTATTCCGTCTTGGCCTGAGTCATGGCTAAACAGAATGAAGAATCAGGACAGGCACAATCCACAGATCGGTAGCAGCAAACGTTTGTCCCACGACAGTTTCGAACACACATCTCTCCGTATTCACCGCACCCACGCAAATCAGCTGTCAGCATTGGGACTGCGGAGATGAAGACACAAAAAAATTACCGATTATTTCTCGTATCCTCATCATATTTGTGATAAGGTTTATTTATTACTAACTTCTGGCCGCGGCGTCACTCGTGTGATACTGGGATAAAATGGCCTATGTATGTGCTATGTATATCCAAGGGTCTACTACAATTCATCGAAGTACGATATTACGTGGTTTGTCGTCTTACGATTGGTACCCATAATCAAACGAAAACCGAAATTTTGGCACGAAGTTTGTAATGTAACAGTCCGGACGTTGCGCATCCTACTCTATTTCACAATCATACGACCGCAATATTGGAATTGACAGTATGAAATAATAATAATAATCACGCGAAACGAAACCCGAAATTTCGTACTTCGGTGAACCCTCAGGTCACAAACATGTATATAATCCAATTTTATCCAAATCCGTTCACCCGGCAGTTGAGTGACACATAAACTTTCGCATTTAATATAATATTAGTGTGATACGGGTGTAGTCTTTGTGTTGTATTTCGACTCAGTGAACTGTCTACAACTGGATTCGTCTGGATTACCAAGGTCCTATCAACAGAAGAACAGAAATAAAAAAAGAAGAAATAAAATCCACATTTGATACATGAATCAAAACATAAGTAAGTTGGCACTAACATGGTAGGAATGTCATGTCATATAGATACATGTAGGAGAAGTGCCTGCAAAATGATCCCCCTAAGGGAAAAACTGTAGGTACTGTTTTCAAAATATGAATTTTAGAGATAAGGTTGAAGGAGTTTTGGGTGAATAATTTTAGTGCTGGAGTTTTTGCATAACATCATTTTTAGATCTTTACAATTTTCAGAATTATATAAGATTTTACAAAATATTACTAAAGGATCATTTTAAGACACCCAGGTGTATAAAATGATCCTCTTTTAGTTCAAGTAAAAAGAAAAGTAAAATAAATGATAAATTTTCATGATTTTTGTTTATGTTTAACATCAAAAATAGTTTACTTTAATTCTTATAGTGATCAACACTGAAATATTAAGTTAGAAATAACAAAACTTAAAAAAATATTAAACAACTTTGTTTTTCTTAAGATCAGAATATCTCTTTTTTTCTTAAATCGTCGGTGATCGTGTGATGGGATACCTGAATGCCTATCGATTAAACCCCATGTAAATTCCCTGAATTTTTTTGTTAAAAAGTTAGCCGGATTTATAAGAAATTTCGGATAAAATCTGGGTGGAAGTCGCAGAATGAACAGTTGTGTCGTGTGTGTTCTGCAGAGAATTTAACGAAGATCTCTTTTATCCTCCTTTTTCATTGTATTTTCTTTTTATCTTCTCGTTTAATTTAACTTTTTTGTTATTATGATTTTCGTCCCTTGCCTTACTTACTCTTTTTAACCTTCGTTTCGTTTTCTATTTATTTATTTTTCAGTTTTTATCTGCATTTCGTCTTCTTAATAGTTCTATAGGGTGCGCTAGTCAAAATTGACTGGTCTGTTTTGTCTTTTTTTCTTCATTACACATTAAGATTATTTTGTACTTCTATCCTTTACACAAGTCAAAGGTCTCGTGGTTCTAAAACTCCAAAAAATTACGATGTTCATCAAAAGAAATCAAATCTGTCTGAAATAATTAGTATATGGCATGATATTATAAATATGCACACACCTTAATAAGTAAAATACAATGACATAATTTAATATTTTTTATGAAGAATCGGTCAAAATATTAGTAGGGGTCGTTTGACCCTAAACACAAATTTTTCAACACGGTCTAAAACTAACCTCAAAACATAACTTTAGTGGGTAACGAGTTTGATAATAAATTAAATATAGATAGGAACAGCCTGTAAAACATTCATTCGGTAAAATGCATCAGAATTTCAACAATGCAACATTAATTTTAGCTCAACTTAGACAAAGAGATTCGGTAGATGGAGAGGGCTCAAGACCGTTCTTCGTGGAATTCCTTGGGGGATACCTATGTTCAGCAGTGGACTTCTATACGTTGGTGATGATGATGATGAGACAAAGAGATTGACACACCAATTTTCTTTTTTTCGAGATATCAAAATGCACAGAGTTCACATCGCCATGATACTTTGTGGGTCCGGGGAAGACATTTGCATAGGTATAAATAACATATATGCTATTAGTAGATTGCTGAGAACCATAGGGGATCACATTACCTCGAGGGATCATTTCATACAAATTTCCCCTACTCGATACTCATCATCATCCACAGCCTGATTCTAAGTAATCAATTACCCAACTGCTGGGTTTGGGCAGCCACCACGATCCTTTAGGAAAGCAAACAATAATTAAATAGAGAATAACAGATAATATTTGAAGAAGACTAGCCGCTGGTACGTACCAGTCGTTACAGATTTTGTACAAAACCATATCGTAACCATATCAGTAACGTCTCAATATCACAACAGCACAGTTTAAGTAGAATATTTTCTCAAGTATAGGTAATATTTTAAAATGGAAGAAACACATGTAACAATAATATTGCATCGTAGGTCACGCATGTTTAGAACGTGCTCTAGATTCTGCGTCCATCTACTTAAGGCATCAAGCCTCATGTGCCTGTAAAAATATTTTAAATCTCTACAATAAATCTAGGAATTTCAAAAGTTTTATTTAACTTAAATTGTAACTATGTATATTATGCGGGTGAAATCTTGCAACTCATTTTCGAAGCAGATATTTTAAACCGTTGTGCTGAAATTTTGTATACCTGTTTAGTTTGGGTAACAATGCATGGTAAGCTGTAAAATGTTATATATACCACATGGCGGAGCACCCAATATAACTTTGTATTGTAACGTTCGGGAGAAATCTTGCAACTCAATTTTGAAGCGGATATCTTCAACCGATTAAGCTGAAATGTTGTATACACGTTATACAAATTAAAGGGTTTGCTGAGAAGAATACGAATAACAAAATGAATCCACTTACTTTAAATGCTAATATGACCAACTGGATGAATTAATGTAACTGGACCAACCAGGATGGGGAAGTAGTTAATTTTAACATACTCCTATAATATAGGTATCAAATTGTAAGGTTTGCTGAGAAGAATACAAATAAACTGACGTCTGCGTTCAACCCTTCGTCAACTTATTGAAGAACTTATAGACTGTACTAAATAAACAGTAGAACTAGCAGTCAACAATGACGCTTTAAATTAAATTAAAGATTAAGAAACATTTAGATACAATAACACAGCAATAAATAAAAAATTAAATAAAAATTATTAGTAAAAACATTTTAAAAACCAACTTTTATTAAATCTCTAAAAAGAGAAAAAATATTTAAATCAAACCCATCAATTTATTAAATTACCCAATATATATGATATAAAAGCTTGTCGCGAGATTTACTTATATATAGATAGACATGAATACAGTTACTATGAAAAAGTATGTATTTTATAAAATAGGTAAATAAATCTACACATGTAAATCTCGCGACAAGCTTACAAATCATATAAATTATGTAATGTAATAAATTGATGGGTTTAATTTAATTGGCATTGAAGAGAACTGTGTAAAGAAACTCGTGGAAACTTACCATTCTACGGGTAGTAGGTTTACTATCTATTTGACTCCTGTAGTCGTGTATAGTTCTACATTTTTCTACCGCTGGCCCCACCACTAGATCGAAACCATGATAAAATAAGAGCCTCTACAGTAAAAATCACTATTTGCCTAATCCTACAATAGTCCGTGCACGCTTCGTTTTCCCTTGAAAAACTGTCTAAAATTTGACTGTTTATGACGAAAACGAGTCGTCATCAGTTTATGAACTTTATAGGAATGCACCATTACAATACTGTTAATACAACGTTATCTTTGCAGAAGATTATCATTATTGTAGCCTATAAACCTTGTTTGTAACCTAATCCACCAATGCAAAACATTACATTTATTTAGACATATACCTTGTAATGAACAAATCTAGTCAGTCAGTCTTACTAGGGGAGTTGGCTGCAGAAGTTGCAGATCTAATTAATATATATACTAATTTTCGTGGCACTGTTATCAAAAGATTTAAATCGAAACTTTTGCTAGTTTTAAGGACATGGTCTTCCGGTTTAGATAGGTATTTAGCTATTTAGTTTTGTAAAGAAACTTCAGAGATGGTGTCACCGTTTGTGAAACAGGTATGGCTATAGCTTCTAAGTCTACGAAGTTGTTTTATAAGATATGTAGATCCATAATGATCTGAGAAATTCTGGTAACACAAGCAGGATGCGTCAAACTGAGGACAGGGCGTGATGCCGCTCATTAAGGGAGGCCTATGTCTAGCAGTGGACTGCTATAGGCTGATGGTGATGAGCATCATAATGTGATTTCTAGGATGCACGGAAGTGTAAGCTGGAACTAACACGTTAGATAAAATGTATTTCTTCCATCATCTCATGACGCATGGTTGATTTCTGGGTATTTAGCAACATATTTAAAAGGCGGAATCGTGACCGCATCAATATTGTCTTCGAGGACTTAAGGTGCTGCCTGTCTCCTGTGTGTCCCGTGAAAGGCAAAGTCTACTAAAATATAACTTCATTAATGTTCATAGAAGTCCATTACAACAAGGTGCTACAAACTCTATAATTGTGGCAATCCCACAATACTTTTTGATATATCAGACAATATTTTTTGTGAAATAAACCCGCGCCCTTCACGCGATTCCCTTGCCTTTTTTTTGTGCCTTCTTCCTCTGCATAGCAAGGTATCCCAACCCAAGTCACTAGACTAGTATAAAAAGGTCTTCAAAATGGACCAAAGACATGGTCCTGCTTCCTGTCACTGCCACTGCTTTCAGATATGGACGGTGTCTGCTGTGCTGATAAACATGGTGGGCCAGGGTATGCTGTTGAGTTACACCTCCAGTCTACTGCCTGCACTTATGGACCCCCAATCTCCCATTTATACTGATCTGAACACTGCCTCGTGGGTTGGTAAGTGTATTTTAACATTTGGAATATATGCACGGACTTTATGTCTTATGCCCCTGGTTTTTCTACAAGTTACAAGTTACGTAATATCGTATGAACGTTTCTCCCCTCTAACTACCCAAAATCATCCTCACCGTTACTTGCATTGTCTCCGACTAAGAACCCCTGATCACAATACTACTTTTTACACGGATTCATTTACTGTGTCTGCTATCCGGGATGTTCGTAGCTCTGTTTCCTTAAGAATCTTCAAATCCAAACTTTTTATTTATTTTATCTCTCTACAAAATAGTCAAAAGCTAGATTTTTGGTTTCGTGTATATGTACTTTAAATAATTTAGGTATAATTTAAAATATTGTTTACTTATTTATGTATTATTTGTCTCTTATTTATTTTTAGAGTTATTTTATCATTTTCTACTATTTCTTATAGCAATTTTGTAAGGAATACCAATCTATCTCCACACTACACAAAGGTTATCTGGAAGAAAATGCTACTAAGCATTCATAGTTCGCCGTTGTACTTGTTTTATCTTGTACAGTAAAGAATTTACTATCTATCAATCCAATATTGTCTAACGAGTATTTTTTCGGAGTTACACCTACCGCTTTATTTTCCAGACATTTGTCAACAAATGTTTTAGTCCCTCTTTTGTCGCTACCTGTATTCAAGCTTCTGAGTCCTGATTTGTTCACCTTTTTAAAGCACTAAGAAGGCCTTTACCTAATAATTCCTATTTGTAACGGCTATCTTTATTATTAGCACCTGTTTTTAATGGGCTAATTCTAGATTTATTGATAAAATTGTCTTATTTTATTACTACGCAAAATTTTAAACTCAATATTTTTATTGTAGTATTATATCTAATCTTGATTTTATTGTCTGATACATTGTCCGCCCTATTTTAGACTGTTCACTAAATTACATTGAACTAGAGAGTTTTTTATTGATTTATGGTATTGTTTTCAATTATTTTTAATTACCTGTTTTGTCTACAGCATCATCAGTAGGCGTCGCAGGCATTCCTGGTTTCATATTATCATCAATCCTAATGGATATGTATGGCAGAAAAGTAGCCCATGCTCTTGTAGTATTACCTGGGACTGTGGGCTGGTTACTCATCTACTTCGCTTCCAACATCCCAGTAGTCATGATCGGCAGGATTCTCGGCGGCATGACAGCCGGAGCCACCGTGTCCCTGGGAGCCATCGCCATTGGAGAATACTCCACTCCGAAATACCGAGGAATGTTTCTTAACCTTAAAACTGTTGCTGTGTGTTTTGGAGGCATGATTGTCCATATCCTAGCGAATTTTATGACCTGGCGAATAATCGCCCTCATAGCAGTAGTTCCTCATGTTGTTGCCATCCTAATCATTCTAACCTGGCCTGAGAGCCCCGCCTGGTTGGCGAGCAGACAACAGTACAAAAAATGCGAAGCATCATTCTATTATTTACGCGGTAAAAGCGAAGAGTCCAGCAGGGAATTGGACGAGCTGATAAAAGCTCAAATGGAAAGAACTCGCTTGCGTAAGGATCTAAGTTTTTCAGATAAGTTCGTGGAATTCTTCAAGAAATTCACTAGGAAGGATTTTATGAAACCACTCACAATTTGTCTCGTCGGCGCTGTGTTGCTAGAATCGTGCGGCAGACACATCTTTCCAGCTTACGCGATGCTCATCATCGGAGAGGTAACTGGGAACAGTACGCACTCCTTCTACTATACGTTAGCCCTTGACCTGATCATAGTAACCAGCGCTCTGTCTTCTTCCATCCTAATCAGATTGACAAGACGTCGTACCCTTCTGTTCTCAACGGGCTTCGCGGCGTTTTTCGTGCTTATTACAGTGTGTACGTACCTGTTCTTGGCTTCTAGAGGCATACTTTCAAAAGACAGTAAACTGCCTATCGCATTATTTGTTTTGTACTTCATCCTAGCTAACTTGGGCTGTACGCCGATACCCCTAGCCCTGCTGGGAGAGATATACCCGCTGGCTCATAGGGCTGCGGGGTCAGCGATGACAGGTGTAGTCATGTCCTTGAGTGTGATGATGGGACTCCAGATGACGCCACTTCTAATGGTCAATTTGAAGGTGTATGGTACCTTTGCCGTGTATGGAGCTATGATGGGGGTGTCACTCGTGATTCTATACTTCATGTTGCCTGAAACTAAGGATAAGACGCTGCAAGAGATTGAAGACTATTTCAACTATGGTGATTTCAAGCAGAAAATTGACGATGATGAGGAAGCAAAAATAAAAATGGTTCTATAAAATTAGGCTAGGGCTATGCCGCCGCAACCGGCATGTTATTCCAAATTGAACATTTCCATGAATGTTGATTATGCCGCGCTGGTGTCAAATAGAATATCCGTTGGCGGACCATACGGCAGAAGATGCAATATACATAAAAAAAATTAAGAATTAGGTGTGATGTGTGTTACATGTTTAGTGATGAAGTTTTCGAAGGATATCACGTCTGGAATTACCCAAAAGATTAAGAAGATTTATGAAATTATAATTTATGTGCTTTGGATTTACAAGCTTATAATTTTGGTAAAGGAGATTGTTAGCTCATAATGTAAGTACCTAAGTGAGTAAGTACTCACCTAAATAGATGTAAGTAGACCTAAGTAAATAAATAAACTCAAAATACAAGTTAAACCTCTTGTTTTCGTATCAAAAACGCCCTTTATAGAGAAAATATATTTTTTAGATGAAAAACCGCCTTCAAAAACTTGAATTAAGAAAGAAAAAATGCAAAAAGGAAAGTAAATATAATTGCTTATTTTTTTGTTCATAGGTACAACTAACAATCAACCTACCTGTTACATTTTTGAAGTCGGAGTCAGTTAACGAGATCGGTATTTTTTATTTCAAATATATGTGGGACCAAACCAAAAGTACCCTCTTCAACGGAAAAAGAATTTTCCAAATCGGTTCATAAATGACGAAGTTATGAGGAAACAAACATAAAAAATTACAACGGAATTGAGAAGAACCTCCTCCTTTTTTGAAGTCTGTTAAAAATAAACTAGACAAATTCGGTAGGTAACTAAATTGTTTTGAAAATCTGTTTAAATTAAGGAGTCTGAATGAGACGCTATGCGCCATGCCCGAGGAGCAGCAGCAAGCAGTATTTTCAACACTCAAAGCGTTTTGGTTATACAGTATATATACACTAGCACGCTGACTGGGGGGCATGACATGATGCTATGTGCCATGCCCGAGGAGTAGACGCCTAGACGGCATTAACCGACTTGACAAGCTTAAGATAGGTAAGTAAGTAAATTCATATTACCACTTTTTGTGATATTACTCACTCATAATGACTCTTATTAAGATAGGTAAGTAAGTACCTACTTATTTCTATGGCCATGGCTCTGCCACCACTCGATCAGCGCTTTTGTCACTCTTTCTGAGCAGCACCTGCAGTGGCAAAATCAAAGGGAGCCATTTGTCCAACAGTGGGCCAAAAATGACTGACAGAATGATGATTACCTATTTCTTTCTAATAGTCAAGAAACTTGTATCAAATAAAATTAAGCATATTGTAATATGCAATTGTGTTTATTAATAAATATCTATGTACCTTAGTAATCTTGTTTTCATTTCATTTATCACTAGTCTTAATCTTGGAGAAAAAGATAAAGGCTATCTTATTTTCTCTAATGTAACGGCAAGTCTTAGGTCAAGTTTAAGGGACATTTGAGGGTTGTAAGTTGTTCCTGTGGCTAACCCTCTGTTACTTATTGAAACGCACAACTCTAATTAAATCTCATTACCTCAGGAAATGCTGATACCGCTTCAACGGCTACTGTGAATAAAGTTCTGCCTGTCTTTTAACTACTGGGTCTGATACTGCTCTAACTTTTTTCTACCTACCTATAAGTATTGCCTATTTTAAATACACTCGAGAGCAATGAATCCGGGTCACTCAAAGAATCCAAAAAATCTCGGAAAGTAAGAATGCTAGGTTAATGCAATAAATTGTATTTAATAGACAATTCAATACTCCTTAAATGAAAGTTAAAAAAATATGAGTCACCATACATTTTATTTACACAAAATTACATAAAGAAAAAAAACTGCTGATCTCTCCTTAAAACAAAAATAGGAAACATGAAATTTTTGAACTTTATGACGATTTTCTTGAATTTCAATATTTCGTATTACCTCCTCGTGCTTCCATTACTGCGTTTACGCGGTTTGGCATGCTGTACACCAAGTTCCTTATACGATTTTGGGGAATATTCTCCCATTCCTCTGTGAGAGCAATTTTGAGCTCAGGAAGCGTGATTGGGGGAGGGTTTCGTTGTTTTACGCATCTCCCTAGCTCGTCCCAAGCATGCTCGATCGGGTTGATATCCGGGCTGCGCGCTGGCCACTCCATACAAGTAATGTTCATCTCTTGAAGGTAGTCATTCACAATCCTACCTGTATGAGGTCGGGCATTGTCATGCATAAATATAGCATCCTCACCCAAATTGACCATAAATGGACCAACGTGTTCGTTGAGGATTTCTTCCACATATCTTACGCTAGTTAAAGAGCCGTTTTCTATGATCACCAGCTCTGTGCGACTTTCAGAGGAAATTCAGGCCCACACAAGTACAGACCCACCACCGTAGGCTACTTTTTCTTCGATGCATGCTTGCTTGAATCTTTCCCCTGGTCTTCTATACACTCTGTGTCTTCCATCGTGCTTGTAGAGCATAAATTTTGATTCGTCGGAGAACATAACTTTCAACCAATCTTCAATACTCCAATTTACGTGGTTCTGGGCATATCTTAGTCTTGAAATACGATGGCCACGCTCCAGTTTAGGGCCGTTTGCAGGTCTAAGGGGTTTTAAGTTAGATTCAGCAAGCCGACGTCTTACTGTCCATGCACTTGGGTTACTTCCTCCGAGGCGTCGAAACTGATTTGTGAGTTCAGTTCCTGTGAGAAAGCGATTTCGAAGCATGGTGTTCACCAAGTATCGGTCTTCTCGTGCTGTGGTACACCTAGTTCTGCCCGTTCCTGGTCTGCGTAGGTTAGAACCAGTTTCTTCGTAACGTCGGAGAACTCTTTGTACTGTTGACAGTGACACACCGACAGTCCTGGCTGTATCGCGCTGACTCCGGCCGGTTTCCACCAATGTAAGTATTCTGGTGCATTCTTCAAGTGTAAGCGACATGATTTCAGCTTGAATAATGAATATTGAGCACTATCAACCTGGTTTATGTACCAACATAAATGACAGATTACAAACAAAAGCAAAAACAAATCCTGTAATTTCGTAGTTCCATCTTCGACAGTGTTCCCTTTTCAAATTTGATTTTTTTATGATATAACTTTACAATAACTAAGAAGTTTTAATACTTTCATTTAAGGAGTATTAAATTGTCTATTAAATACAATTTATTGCATTAACCTAGCATTCTTACTTTCCGAGATTTTTTGGATTCTTTGAGTGACCCGGATTCATTGCTCTCGAGGGTAGAATATGTTGCAAACGCAAACACATGGGACAAAAAGTTAGGTATGCTGATATTCTTCTCCTTCTTAGTGAGATTCGAACCCGCACCTTCCCCAATAGAACATCGTAGCTTGAATTAGCCTGAGTCTTTATTATTTTTAGGTAATTCTAAAAAGAATAAAAGCTCAGGCCAGGCACAAGTCTATCCACAGATCGGTAATTCTAAAAAGAATAAAGTCTCAGGCCAGGCGCAAGTCTATCCACAGATCGGTAATTCTAAATAGAATAAAGACTCAGGCCAGGCACAAGTCTATCCACAGATTGTTAATTCTAAAAAGAATAAAGACTCAGGCCAGGCACAAGTCTATCCACAGATCGGTAATTCTCAAACATTAGTTTCGAACAAATTCTTAGCTGTGAGAATTGGGACATTTGGGACGTCGGAGATGAAGACAACAAAAAAATTACCGATAATTTTATCTTCCTCTTATCTTACTCATAGACAAGGGCTTATTATACGGGTTTAATCTTGGTGTAGTATTTCGACTCGGTCAACTGTCGACAACTGGATTCATCAGGATTACCGGAGGGAAGGTTCTGTCAACAGAAGAACAGAAATCAGTGACGGATTTACCCCAGATTTTTTTGGAGAAATTTTAGGGGGCTAATTTGGCTTAAAATATTAGTTTGCTTACAGAAATAAAAAAAAACATTATTACATTATTTAACAAAATCACATTAATTAAGTACTTTCTATAATATAACCAAATACTCCAACGACTGACATGAAAAATTACTAACTTTTTTTAGACTAAGTACACATTTAGATTTATTAAGGTTGCGACGCAGGAACGATTCGATTGACATAACCGTTCGGTTTGCCACGGGAGCTAGCAATATTCATCGATGTTTAGCGAGAAAACATTGATGTTAAGTTAAGTTATGTTAAGTTTCTGCGCCTGTTTCTGTTACTGTTACAAAAATTTGCTAAAACAACGTTTTCTTTATCTTGTTTTTATTGAACGCCATTAATTTCGCGGCTCGCTGCACTCGCCGATGTTGCTGCTTTTGTTTCTATAAGGAATGCACTGAGTAGGCAACCTTACCTCGCACGGTCAATTATAAAGGCAAAACCATTATTTATTATTCGTATGATTTTTTTATTTTTTACGTTAATTTATGGTGTGGAAAACCTTACAGGGCCGGGTTGCTGATTTTTAAAAGACGCCACTGCCCCTCGCGCAAGAAAAGCCCCGCAACGGGTTCCCGCGGGTCGCGGGCTCCCTACTATGCGTTCGCCTTATTGTACAAAAAAAATTTTTTTATAATATATAATATATATTTTTTATTATCTATGTAGTCCTATTTTGGCCATAATTTGAGTTTGAGTTTATAAGTATATTATGTTTTTTATAACGCTGTTGGATTATGAATAAAAATAAAAAAACCAATATTAATAATAAACCCTATATTTTTTTATTTCATATGCTTATACAATTTGCTATCTATTTATGCTGCTTTCTGTTTATCTATAAATCAATTTTAAGTATAAACTTCATATATAAAATTAAAGTTTCGATTTTTTTGTATTTTTTGACACAATATTTTTAGGTTTGTAAATATACCAGCGAGTTATACCTGCTAAAAAATTAATTCATTGCGATGCCAATTTCAATATCTACAATATTTATAAAAATATTCCTTGGTGTAAAATAAAAAAAACAAATTTTTGATTAAATTTCACTAAGTTGTAAGAATAATCTATGTAGAAACTAACATATCGATACCTTATTTCACGATCAAACTAATTAATAACGGGAAAAAACTGATGTAATTATGACAATACAGCACAAATAATAAAATAACAATTTCATTAACAAAGAAAATTTAAGATTATTATTATTGAATTGCAGAAGTTAGTAGAGGTGGCAAATGTAATTCCACCACTGACAGAAATAAATAAAGTTATAAATAAAATCCATCAATGTGATCCATGATTCACAACACAAGTAAGTCGATATTGACTTGTAGGAATGTCATAAATAGGTACATGTACCTACTCGATACTCATCAGTGGTGGTCATCCACCACGATCCTGCTCTAGTCTTTAGGCAAGCAAAAATGATTAAATAGACAATAATTAGATTTGGTAGGAGACAAGACGCTGGTAGATTGCAATCGTTTATAATTTAGTACAACGTCACAATATCACAACAGCACCGTTTTAGTAGGAACCCTACCTAGTATACTTTTATAATATTTATATTGAAGGTTGAAACATCAAGGTGTTAAGCCTAATGTGCCCGTAACAACATTATAAATCACAAGAATAAATGACTAGATCCCTATCTAAAACATCCCTATGTTTTGTAAAAAAAATGCCCAACTGATCCGTAGTCACACCAGTTTACCACACCAGTGTGACTACGGATAAATAAAATGATCGATAGTCACACTGGTGTGGTAAACTGGTGTGACTACGGATCAGTTGCGAAAAAATGGCATGCTCGGGATGAGAGATATATAACGTAAGGGAAAGAACATTGCAGAGAACTGTGTAAAAAAATGCACGGAAACTTACCATTCTACGTGTAGTACATACATTATCTACTACGTGTAGTGTAGCCGTGTATAGTTCTACTTACATTTTTGTCTAACCGAAGAAGAAGAAGCGCTGGCCCCACCACTAGATCGAAACAGTGATAAAATAAGAGCCTTGACAGTAAAAGTCTCTAACAATACTGTAAGTACAACGTTATCTTTGCATAAGATTACTATTATTGTACCATAAAAAATTGTTTGTAGTCTAATCCGCTACTGCAGAACATTTATTTAGGCATCAAATATACCTTGTAATAAACATATCTAGTCAGTCAGTCTTATTGGGGGAGTTGAGTTGGTTGCAGAAGTTGCAGATCTAGTTTTAATTAACATTATACATTTTTGTAGCACTCTTATCATACTGTTATACAAAGATATATCGAAACTTTTGCTAACTTTTAAGGACATGGTCTTCAAATTTTGATATTTAGCTGTTTAGTTTCGAAAAGGTTCTACTTCAGAGATGGTGTCACCGTTTGTGAAACAGGTATGGCTATAGCTTCCACGTCTATGAAGTTGTTTTGAAAGATGGATCAGTTACCCTCCGGCCAGGCAAAGTGACGATCTGAGAAAGGCTGCTAGCACAAGCAGAATGTGTCGAGCTGAGAACAGGGCGTAATGTCGCTCATTAAGAATGGCCTGCTATAGGCTGATGATGATCATCATATTTTCGTTCCTAGGATGCTATGCACAGAGGTGTGACCTAGAACGAACACATTAGATGACATTTATCAGTTCCATCATCTCATCACGCATGGTTGATTTCTGCCAGATTCAATCAGTGTTTAACTAGAGCTGGGTTTTGGTCATTATAAGACAGAATCGTGACCGTATCAGTATTGGTTTTGAGCCCTAGAGTTGCTGTTCCCTTTGTGTCCCGTGGGGAGGCCACGTCCTCACATCACATCTACAGGAGCAAATGAACTAGGTATGTAGGTACTTACTGAAAATAAGTACTACTCCAGTAATGTTAAAAGAAGTCCATTGCTGGAAATAGGCCTGCTACCAACCTATAACTGCGGCAACTCTACGATATTTTTTTGTATTTTAAGTGCTTGCCAGGTCGCGGGTTCAAATCCCGCCTGAGTCGAAGGTTTTGGGATATATAAAAAGTTCTACGATATTTGCAGACCAGACGAACATATTCCTGAAATAAACCCGCGCCTTTCCGTCTGCCGTCCTCATCTGCCTTCACACATAGACTCAGACTAGTATCAAAAGGACTTGAAAATGGACCATGCAGTCCCGCTTATTGACACTACCTGCTTTCAGATATGGACGGTGTCTGCTGTGCTGATAAACATGGTGGGCCAGGGTATGCTGCTGAGCTATACATCCAGTCTACTGCCTGCACTTATGGACCCCCAGTCTTCCATTTACACTGATCTGAACACGGCCTCGTGGGTTGGTAAGTGTATCTTCAAATTTGGTAGATACGGAATTATATCTTAGGCCCCTAATTTTTTTACAAGTTACGTAATATTGTTTAGCCAGTATTTTACGGGTATGACTTTTATTTTCCAGACATTTGTCTACAAATGTTTTTAATCACTGTTTGCTACCTGTATTCTTGCTTTTAAGAGCCCTTCTGATGAATTCAGTTTTTGAAAGCATTAAGTAGGCCTTTACCTACCTGATAATTGCGATGTGAAACGGCTATCTTTATTATTAGCACCTGTTATTTTTAGGTCAATTTTTGATTAGTTGATTCAATTATCTTACTACGCAAAATTTTAAACACAATATTTTATTATATTATATCTATCTAATATTGATTTTATGGTCTGATACATAGTCTGCTTAATTTTTGGGACTTAGGACTGTTCAATAAATTGCATGAACTAGACAGTTTTTAATGGTTTATGGTATTTTTGTCAATTAATGATTTTCCATTGTTTTGTCTACAGCATCATCAGTAGGCGTCGCAGGTATCCCTGGTTTCATGTTATCATCAACTCTAATGGATATGTACGGCAGAAGAATAGCCCATGCTCTTGTAGTATTACCTGGGACTGTGGGCTGGTTGCTCATCTATTTCGCATCCAACATCCCAGTCGTCATGATCGGCAGGATCCTCGGCGGCATAACAGCCGGAGCCACCGTGTCCCTAGGAGCTATTGCCATCGGAGAATACTCCACTCCGAAATACCGAGGAATGTTCCTCAACCTCAAAACTGTTGCTGTGTGTTTGGGAGGCATGATCGTTCATATCCTATCGAATTTTATGAGCTGGCGAAGTATCGCCCTGATTGCAGTAGTTCCTCATATTGTCGCAATCCTGATCATTATAACCTGGCCAGAGAGCCCCTCCTGGCTGGCGAGTAGACAGGAGTACAAAAAATGCGAAGCATCGTTCTACTATTTACGCGGTAAAAGCGAAGAGTCCAGCAGGGAATTGGACGACCTGATAAAAGCTCAAATGGAAAGAACTCGCTTGCGTAAGGATCTAAGTTTTTCAGATAAAGTCGTGGAATTCTTCAAGAAATTCACTAGGAAGGATTTTATGAAACCGAACACAATTTGTCTCGTCGGTGCTGTGTTGCTGGAGGCGTGCGGCAGACACATCTTTCCAGCTTACGCGATGATGATCATCGGAGAGGTAACTGGAAACAGTACGCACTCCTTCTACTATACGTTAGCTCTTGACCTGATCATAGTAACCAGCGCTCTGTCTTCTTCCATCCTAATCAGATTGACAAGACGTCGCACCCTTCTGTTCTCAACGGGCTTCGCGGCGTTTTTCGTGCTGATGACAGTGTGTACGTATCTGTTCTTGGCTTCTAGAGGCATACTTTCAAAAGACAGTAAACTGCCTATCGCATTATTTGTTTTGTACTTCATACTGGCTAACTTGGGCTGTACGCCGATACCCCTAGCCCTGCTGGGGGAGATATACCCGCTGGCTCATAGGGCTGCGGGGTCAGCTATGGCAGGTTTAGTCATGTCTTTGGTTCTGATGATGGGACTCCAGTTGACGCCACTTCTAATGGTCAATTTGAAGGTGTATGGTACCTTTGCCGTGTATGGAGCGGTGATGGGGGTGTCACTCGTGATTCTATACTTCATGTTGCCTGAAACTAAGGACAAGACGCTGCAAGAGATTGAAGACTATTTCAACTATGGTGATTTCAAGCAGAAAATTGATGACGATGAGGAAGCAAAAATAAAAATGGTTCAATGAAATTAGGTTTGGAGTATGCCGCAACCGGCATGTTATTCCAATTTGAACATTTGCATTGAATGTCGACTATATATGCCCCGCTGGTGTCTTGAATAGCCGTTGGCGGCTTTAAAGAAATAACTTGTTTCATTTGCGACCAATACGGCGGAAGATGCAATAAATCAATTGCTAAAAACTAGGCATGTTGTGTGTAACATGTTTACTTATCAAATTTCTCAAAGAATATCACGTCTGAAATGACCCAAAATATTAAGAACTAAAGATTTACGAAATTATATACATGTAATTTGGTAAATGAGATTGTTAGCTCATAATGTATGTTCCTAAGTAAGTAAGTGGGTACCTACTTACCTAAATAGATTTAAGTAGACCTAAGTAAATAAATAAACTCAAAATACAAGCTATAGTACCTATTATTTTCGTATCAGAAACGCCCATTAAAGCATCTGTGATAAAATAATATTAGAAATGTATAAGACAAATTCGCTAAGTAACTAATTTGTTTATAAAACCTATTCAAATAGAGGTGTCCGGATGACGCTACGCGCCATGCCTAACGTGACCATACGTCCCGCTTTGGGCGGGACTGTCCCGCTTTCAGACTGTCTGTCCCGCTGTCCCCAGTAATAGCAAAAATGTCCCGCTTTAGCTTTAGGCACTCAGTGAGCAATCACAACAATGCTTTATATTAGTTTGAATCAGTCCCTGTCACATTTTCGTGGTTGTAACATCACAAAACTGCCTAAAAGCAAGTGTATTGTACCTTTACCTAATAATACTTTCCAAAATAAGGCACATGGGTGTGTCGCACCGTCTGTGACTAGCGCTGGATCGAGGCGAGTTGTATAATCCAAGGGCCAAAAGTGGGCCAAAAGTGGCTGACAGGATGACGATGATAATGAATTAAGTAGGTACTACTTATCTATTTTTTTCATTTTATCTTTTTAATCATGAAAATTGTATCAAATAAAACTAAGCATATTTACAGACGAATTATTTATCATTGTGTTAATAAATAAATATGTACTTTAGTAATCTTGTTTTCATCTCGTTTATCACTCGTCATAATCTTGAAGAAATAGATAAGGGCTATCATATTTTATCTAATGATCCTATCTGATCCGACTGCGGAGCCCTTTCCTTTTCGACATTTCCCACAAGGTCTTGTCTAGATTAAGACATAGATGTAAACTAACTAGCTAGTTTGACTTTGTGACTTTTTACGCGTTGAAGTTTTTTCCTTTTTTTTAAATTTATATTATTTGTTTATTATAGTTAGGTACCTATTTGTTTATTTATTTATTTACGAACACCAACATACTAACTAAACACCAAAACGTAATACACAGAAAAGAGAACATACATTTATGTAGGTGTAGGTATGTAATTTATGTGTAAGTAGTTTATCTTAATAAATCAATAAAGATAAATAAGTAAATAGTTTAAATTGTGTATTTTTTTCATTCCTCAAGTTGATGGACGTAGGGCGTTGCATCGTAGAGCACGTCCCGGAAAAACGTCATGTACGATGCAATGCTTTGTGATAGGTAATGGTTACCACTTAACATCAGGTGGGCCATGTGCTTGTTCCATCTTCAAGTAATATAAAAAAAATTAAATGTGTAACTGTTTTTACTGAATTAACCATAGAATACGTCTACCACCTTCGTGCCTTGAAACGTGCTTTGATAGTTATCTTTGTGTCCGACACCGCTTAAGTACATCAGCGTTGTGCGTTGGAAAAAGTATTCCCGCTCCTCCTACCAATCGATCGGAGGACAGGGAATAACCCGTTTTGATCCAGTGACACTTTTTTCGCTGTTGGCCAACTCTGGTGTAGTTTCTAAGTTGCTCGAAGGCCATCATGGCAAAGCCGGTAACGCCTTCCGAAGCACGGAAGCACTCGGATCTTTGTATCTTGCTTATCTGTTACCATCAGATCAGCGAGGCTTGAAAGAAAGCGACTGCTTGTGATGCCGACCGTCATACTATAGCCCAATTGGCCCACATCAACTAGTGTCATCATAATTAGTGTAAGTGGTTGACAAATACTCGGTGAGTGTAATAAAAAATAAATTAATAGTAAAAAAGGAACTTAACTGCTTTGTGGATGTTTCAATTTCCTGTAGCATATTTTGAAATGCGCTTCGATGCTCTCTGACGCGCGCCGGTAGGTGTGAATCGTACATTAGTTCAAAAAAAAAATAATTTATCAACCACTCCCGGTTGACTTCCACGCTTTCACCCACTTCCATACCCACTCCCTGGCCTACGCCGTATCCAATTCAACCCACGCGCTTATGCCCATGCCCACGCCTTCTTCCAGTCCCACTCCTACGGACACAACGCTTATACCCATGCCCATGCCTACTCCCACTCCCACTAGCTATCCCACTCGTATGGGTGAGAGTGGTCTCCATACTAACTTTCGTCCCCTATCGCCCCCCACGATGATTATGTTAAGCAAGATCCAGTTAAACTTCATCAGTATATTCTAGTTTATCTACGTGCGTGCGCCGTTAGGTACGTAGTAAATACCTAAGGACCTACATATAAAGTAGAAATTATTTTGTTACTTTACTGAGAACGTGCATGAGAATAACACCCACAACCAGGCCGAATGTATGTAGTTCTGACCAAAACACAACACAGCCACCAATACCGAGACAACGCATGCCAAAATTTTGTCCCGCTACGAGAATCGAACCCGCACTGACACCTGGTGCTGCTAAAGACGTCTAGTGGCAAATTCTGTTTTCGGAGTATTAAGGCCACCCGAAGACTCTTTGTTGTCTCGATAATGTAAGTAACCATAAACTACCACACACAAACCATAGCAGGTATGGTCCTATAAGTACCTACTTGAGGGAACTCTAAAATATTAGTTAGGTAGATCTTTGCATGTAGTTGCGCTCTGTACATGCACGTTTGATCAGATCAAGCAGTAAAATCAGTTTCTACTTTGCCTTTGTTTCCTTCCTGGCATCAGTAGGTATTAGTTTCTTCGAAACAACTTCTCAAATCTTCGAGCTTGAAATATGATTCCACTGCGAATTTCCAACTCGCATAACTGTCTCTTGCGACGAGTCTGTCAATGTGGAATGGATTGTGGCCTGTATTGGGCATCTTTTCTAAAATCTTGTTCGTTGTCGTTCAGCGGTAACGCCCGTAACCGGTAACCGCTGCCGGATTTTTGTAGTTCTTTCTGCGGTTTCAGTTTCTATGATTTTCATAAACCACGCTCTGCCACCATGTTGATATTTTAATGCTCAGATCCCAAAATATCAACATTGTTGATATTCAAATCCATGCTTACCTACTCTCTGCTACCATGTTGATATTTTAATGATCAGATCCCGAAATATCAACACTGTTGATATTCAATTCCATGCTTACTCAATAAACAATCAAATTCTTTGTTACAGTACTCTTTCCCATTATCTGACCGAATCATTTTGATTTTATTTTTCAGTTCAGAAGTTCATTCTTTAATTTACTTTTATAATCTTTGAACACTTCTAGTATACTCAATTTGTCTTTAAAAAAATTAACATGAACTTTTCGAGCAAAGTCATGTCTCTAAAGGTATTGAAATACTGCCCTGTGATGTTTGTTCGATCGCGGTCCACATAAGTCAGTATGGATAAGCTGCAGTGGGCTTGAAGCTCTGGAGTCAATGTTGTTGAAAGGCAATCTGCTTTGTTTACCTTCGAGGCGAGGTTTATGTGATAAGACCTTTACTTTTGTCAGAAAACGGATCAACTCCCTCTGCACACTCCGGTAACTTGCGAACTGGCTAAACATAATAAACATCATCTAATTCATCGATAAATTATCCTTTCCCATACTTTCCACAAGTAGCGGTATTCTACTGGCAACAGTTATGGTGGGTATCGGCGGACTTGTTATCATACATCCAGTCACATCTATTGGTCATGTGCATGGAGGCACCTGAGTCCACATACCAAAGGTCCGGATTCATTGTCTGTGAACATGCTGAAAATGCTGCAACAAAACTTTTATTTTCTTCCAATTTATCAGTATTTTTCTTCTTCAGAGCACGACAGTTCGGCAGTGCCCGTGATTGTTACAATAGGGATGATGCCTGGGTAAAAAAAAATAACTAATTAGTCCGTCAGTTAGATTAACAAAAAATATTAGATACGTATTTTTTATTTATCAAATCAATAGAAATTGACAAAGATAAAGAGCATCAAAGTTCGGGAGTGGGGGCTCGTGACGTCACTTGTATGTAAAAAGTATACTTACTCGTGACGTCACGCGCAACTTCAACACACTATATCTTTGTCATTTTTAGTTTAATTGACAAAAGAAAAAATACGTGTCCAATATTTTTTGATAATGTAAATGACGGACTAAATAGATAGATTTTAGTCATCTAGCCTATTATAACATCGGAGCATAAATCTTGCAATAAAGATGATAATGGAATGTAAAAAGGATTGGTACTGTTTTTGAAGAGATAAAACTAGAATCAACATAAAACTAATCATCAACGTACTCTTTTAGATAAAGAACTTTATAAATTGCAATGATATAACATCATACTAAATTAGTGTTAACACTGATGAAATATATAAGTAGGTAGGTAAGTATGTAACTCGCTTACTCAGAGAGTTGTGCTCACTTACGAATTTTTTTTTCTTTAAATATTGGAAATTCACTGACTTTCGCAGAAAGGCTATAATCAATTCACTAACACAGACGCAACTATCAAACATGTACAAAAAACTCGTTCTCAAACACACGTTAGTGAATTCTTTCAGTATCAAAACTGCATCAAACTAATTGATATAAAACGTCAACACGTAGGAAATAAATAAAAATATTCATTTGAAATGTAAATATTTTATTGCATTATTCAATGCAGTTTTAGGCCTGTCACACATGGAGCAAATAATATATTGTATCTGCAAAAATCTGCGCATAAAAACGAATGGTATCTATAGGTATCACACAGGGAACAAACTGCAGAGCCTAAATCACGAAGTCTAACGAAAAAAAAATCTAAAAGTAAAATTTGGTCAATGAGAAAGCGTAGAATCAGAATAACGCTTTGTTATTGACCAAAATTTACGTCAGGTATGATGACTCTACAGATCTACAGATGCTTATTTCATATTTATTTTAAAAAAATCTGTCCATAACAATCTGTGTATGCCATGGAATTACTACTAGTACTAAGCCTACAAAGGAATGTGCGTCTAGAACAAAAATATGTGCCTAATGTGTATTCTACTAAAAGAGGAAACGAGACAACACCTTTTGGTCACCTTTAGTGATTTTTGGGTGCAGATTTTTGTTCAAAGCGTGCACTAATCAAAATTCCTTGGTAAATGTAGATACTCAACTATAAGAATAATGAACATTTAAAGATATGCACTCAGATATCTAATATTATCTGCACCGTGTATGACAGCTTTTGTTACAATACCAAAACCTATAAATATATCAGAGTATTAAATAGCTAGAGCGAGTGAAGGAACCATAAATGCTGGACTTTTCACAAAGCATTATCTAGCCCTGAAAGTAAGAAGAGCTTGTATTATATACAAGATAACTGATATACTATTTATATGCGAGCAGAACTGTTATTAAAGCCAATAAGGTACATTCTATTGATTTATTCAACACCAATTCATTTAGAGTTATTTGTGAAGGGCTCATCTAGGGAAGTACTACCACCGTGCCTATCTGCCGTGAAGCAGCATTACTGTGTTCGGTTTGAAGGGTGTGGGTGCCGGTAAAATTACAGGCACATTAGGTTTAACACCTTCACGCCTCAACTACACTACAATTATTACAAATACCCTTGTTGTGTGATGCTAGTCATAAGAAGAGCTATGTAAGAACCTGCTTACATCTTATTAAAGGCACCTTCACTCTATATCTATTAATACTCTGAGACTCTACACAGTAAACACCAAAAACAACTTTTTAAATCGCTCTTACACCTATTATCACTAAAAAACATAACAAAAGAGTAAGTAAATAGCTATTACGATATTTTTTGTAGTTTTATAATATTTTTATTTCATCTTATTTACATTTCAATAGGTCGGTGGTGATTTATACAAAAAATGTTCGCGTGAATTATGTCTAATGTGAAAAATACGAGTTACATGTCAAAAACAAAGTTACGTCTACACTTACAAAACTAATTTTACCAAAAATTATAACACGAACGTAATAATTATCAGATCTTACTATTTATAAAGATGGCGGCTTACTTGGTAACAATTTTTGTAACAAAAAACGTCTAAAGCGAAGCTATATAAAATTTGCTTAAACTTTCAAATCATTTTTTACTTTTTTAGCAATAAGCGACATCAGGCCAATAAAATAAAAATTTTAAGTCACAGAAATATATAGATCTATCTATCTGTCTGTGTCGAATATTTTACCAAATAAGTTACTGCAGAGAACAAAATACAATCAAATGTTACAAGACAGGCCCCATCTTAAAAATAATTTTATTATGTCAAATTTTAAATCCGATATAGTATTTATCTTCTATAACAATTCATAAACAACACAATTAGAAATTAAAATAAATTTAAAAAGACATCAGATAGTTAACTAAGAATGTTTTCATGAATTCATTGTGTACTTTTCCGGCCGTTTGTATAAAAGAAGCGACTCGCGTTAATGGTGTGTCAACAAATATTTTATTGGTGTAACAATTGGTAACATTATACACAAAAACCATGAATAATGTGATATAAATATGTCATAAAATCATTTTTTTAATAATGGCAGTCACTAATAATGTTAGTTTTATCACTGCAACACAACATTGTATGTGCCAAAATAATGTAGGTACAATGTTACCAAACGTCACTAGTAGCAACAATCATTTTTGAGTGCGTTTTAGTTATCTGTAGATTTTATCATGTTAATGTTGTGGATATAATAATAAGTGCCACTTGCGCTAACGTAGGATAGCATTTAACCCTAAGTTACCATTAACTCATAGCGCAGTATAAAACGATATTGATAAATAAACTCATGTTTAACCTACAGTCGCAAGTGGGACATAGCCTACAGAGTAAGAAAATAGTTTGAGTTTTGTGATAGGTGAATTACTACTAAATTTATCACTGGGCAGGTTAAGGCAATTCCTATGGAAATTTTAATATTATGTGATTTTTGGGGTGCATACTTGAATCAATCATCCACTATTAATTTGTTTCCTAGCAACAACATACTGTATAACATTCTGTAAAAATAAATGTTACTTAAACGTTGCGGCAGTTTTGGTGTGATAACTGCTTAAGTCGACGATACATGTCAAACCTCCCTCTCGCTCGCACTATTCAACATTTTTGAAGATGTAAAATTAGTGAATGTTGTTATGCAAAATAGCAAACCTTCACGGCCTAGAAAATAACAATACAAAGGTTCAGCAAGAATATCATGTTGGACCCAACACGTTTTCCTACCAAAAAAATTTTTTTTGGTAAGAAAACGTGATAAAATCAAAATGATATTATTGCTGAACCTTTGTATTGTTATTTTCTAGGCCGTGAAGGTTTGCTATTTCGCATAACTATAGTCAGTGATTTTATATCTTCAAAAATGTTGAATAGTGCGAGCGAGAGGGGGGTTTGACCCGTATAGTCGCCTTAAAACATTTTTTTGTAATGAATAATTTTAATTCACAATATATATTGCTAGTACGAACCGTCACTGTAAACATAATAATTTCGATTACAATAAATAAAAAGCAGCATTTCTCTACGAAATGTAGTCCTAACGACACCTGAAAATTAATTTCATAATTTTTACTTATCAACTGAAATATGCACCCTATTACAACTATGCAGAGACGGGAACCGATAATCCCCAATAGTTATTGGTCCGTGCTATAATATAAAATATTTTACGTAGTGTTCGTTACAATATATACATGTATATACCGCACTCAGAGACCTCAAGGCTATGGTTAATTAAATTGTTCCGTCCAAAAATATTAAACTATTTAATGGTCACGTTCGTTTGACATCTCTGAGTGCCGAGGCTATAGATTATAATAATATCTTAACTTAAAACTATGTATTCACTAGGCAACATTTGAAGCGCAACACGTGCTTAACATGTTTGGCAATGTTGCCAGATGTCGCGCAACATCTTAACAAGGAATAGGCAAAGATGAGAACCTTTTTCACGGCGTCTGACCAAATCGTCGAAGCTGATTCATGTGATTGAGCTCAACAACCTCCTTTAGACCAGAGCTCCATCAACGCAATCCTATCAAAGAACTGGCCCTTCGAGCAATCCTTTTATAGGATCGATGAGTTTTTAGGCTGACTTTGAGTTTATTTAACTTAACTGGATATATCTACGTGTATATCTGGACAGTTGAATTTAATTTAAAATTTCATAGGGATTTTTAATTTAATTATAAATGTATTTATTATTGTTATTACAATTTTAATTTATTTACCACGGTATTTTATTCTACAGTGTAATATGCTCATGTACTATTTACCCATTGGAATGTAACCATATTTTGTTACCAATAAATGAACTTGAACTAATACACGAACTGTTGGCGTGAGTAGACGTTTACGGCAACAATCTGGGGCAGATGGAAAGGAAGGGACGTACATTCGTACGTACGTACTGGAAAATAGCCAGCTCTAACCCTAAATCGACGAGCATGAATGGAGAATGTGAAAGAAGCAAAACAGGTATGCCAGGATTGTAGCAAGTGGAGATCCTTACTCTATGTCTACACCTCTGGGAAATAGGCATAACTTAATGATCAATTAAAATATTGAGCTTCTAGTTGTATGTAATTTATGTATGTTTGTGACACTGTAGTCTTTGTATGTAAGTTTATTTTTATCTTGTGCTCTTGTGTTGTTACACACACAACACAAGAGCACAAGAGGCTTATCATCGTCATGCCTCAAGTTGATGGGCGTAGGGTGTTGCATCGTAGAGCACGTTCCGGAAAAACGTGATCTACGGTGCAATGCTTTGTGATAGGTAATGGTTACCACTTAACAACAGGTGGGCCATGTACTTGTTCCATCTTGAAGAAGTATAAAAAAAGGACTTAATTTTAGTTTTATAATTTTTGCGATATCTCATTTATTCCTTTTAAGAGTTAACTTATATTTTTTTACTATTTCATTTACTAAGTTTGTTGCACTACACTAACAATCTCTCTCCATACTACACTAAGGCTACCTGAAAGAAACTGCTATTTAGCATGAAGTTCGCCTGTGTGATTGTTACATATTGTGCAATAAAGAATTATATATTTTCTATTTATCTATCCATCTTTGTGTGTGTGTCAGAATTGTAAACGCAGTAGAGATCAACAGGCGACATCTCGTCAGTGACTTATCACGTAAGGACAGACAGCATGTTGCGCCTCAAATGTTGTCTAGTGAATACAAAGCTTAATGCATCATTTTGTGTATTTTGAGGATCTTGCCGAGACGCTGTTTCGCTGTCTTCATACCTTTTTTCAGTCTTAAATCTGAAATTATTATGAATAAGCTTGTAAATGTATAACATCATATAAGATATATTAGCACATTAGTTAATAAATAATGCTGAAAACTATTAGACAATATCGTTAGCCTTAAACTAAGTAGAACTTGTATTTTGGGAACCATATGACTAATATAAATATATAATAATGCTGGACATCACACAGCATCATATTGCCCCAAATTAAGCTTTATTATGGAAACATTATTTATTTCTTCGTACGGCCAACTCTGGTGGCAGTCTTATTCTAGACTATTATTTAAAACTTACTTTTGTTATTTGGCGTATTGTGAACAGGCGGGGGCGGCCGTTTGCTTTTCGTCGCTAGCACCGCTCGTTTCGCGTTTTGCTAACAAAAATACATTATAAATTAATAACTTGGCTCGCATAAATAATATCCTTTGTATGGGCTCATCCGGGTACCATGCCTATGAATGCTGCTAAACGGCATTGCTGTGTTCATTTGTTTAATATAAGAAAGATAAAACCACCTAAGCAAGTCCCCTCTTGTACCAAAAACAGTTCGAGCTTTGGTTGTTTTTCTATGCCATTTTTAATAAGCGATATGTAATTGACATAACTGTTGACTATGTATGCTAGTGTCGAGTGTGTTGGCAATGTATGCGAGTGTCGTGTGTATTGGCTACGTAAACCAGTGTCGTGTGTGTTGGCAATGTATGCGACTGTCGTGTGGGTTGGCAATGTATGCAAGTGTCGTGCGTGTTGGCAATGTACGCGAGTGTCGTGTGTATTGTCTATATAAGTGTTATATGTTGGGTACGTAAGCCAGTGTCTTGTGTGTTGGTTATGTATGCAAGTGTCGTGCGTGTTGGCAATGTACGCGAGTGTCGTGTGTATTGTTTACATAAGTGTTATATGTTAAGTGTCATATGTTGGGTACGTAAGCCAGTGTCGTGTGTGTTGGCTATGTATGCAAGTGTCGTGCGTGTTGGCAATGTACGCGAGTGTCGTGTGTATTGTCTACTTAAGTGTTATATGTTAAGTGTCATTCATATGTTGGGTACGTAAGCCAGTGTCGTGTGTATTGGCTATGTATGCGAGTGTCGTGTGGGTTGGCTGTGTGTATGTGGGTGTTACCTGCGGGTCCCTGGCGGGCGCGTGGTGCGGGGGCGGCGCGGGCTGTGCGTGCGCGGCGGCATGCAGCGCGGCGCGCACGCACTCTCGCCGAACGTTGGCGCGCGCCGGCCCGCGCAGCCGAGGAACCAGTCGGCCTAGTCGAGCTCGAGGAGACCACGACTCGTCCCTGCACACAATGATAAGGTTTGACGCTTTAAATGCTGGCAAAAAGCAACTGCTTATGTCGTAGCGTATACTTGTTCTAACTGTGCCTGTGGTTACCTTAAAAGAGCAAGCATAGGAAACATCTTAAATATTAAGTATTTTATAAGAATTGTGTAATTACTCATTGGAAGCTAAATAAATAAATAAATTACGAGCCACTTCGACTTACAGCGAGACGTGCTTATGATAACATCGACAACGTAATAACATTTAAGCTACTTTGCCGAACTACGCACCGTGAACAGCTTGCCGTCTCAAGCTTGCAGCCTCCATTGCTTGTCGTGACTCCATTGCTTGTCGATTCTTTGGTGAGCAAGTCGAAGGCGCGTGTTAGCGCGGTAATACATTTTATATCTGTGATCAATTCGGTTACTAGATGCAACAGCATGGCGTTTAAACTTATCTCGCTGCCATAGTTGCTGGACAAAGGATTGAAAACAGAACAGAAGAAGCAGTAATCAAAAAGAAGCTAGCACCGCGGTCCGTGGCTCACTTTGTGTATTCTTGTCTGAATGCGAGTCGCACCGCAGAATGATATTCTTAGACAGGTGGGGCGCGACTTAGTAATTGCCAACACGGTTTTCGCTCAGCTAGATCAACTGATACAGATCACATCGACTTCACTTATTATATGTTGGGGAAGATGGACGCTTGACTACAAGTTGATCTAGCATGATCAACTTGTAGTATTTTGACTTTAAAAAGGCATTTCAACCTAGTAGATAATTAAATATTTCTGGAAAAATGATCCCTTATTAGCTTTACAACCAAGCTCATCTCTTTCTTTGCAAGTTACCTTACTTGCAATTTACCTTAGTACATCGCACCCAATTATTATGATAAATGATTGACGAAGTTAAGTTGTAACTGAAGTGAATTCTGAAATGACTGAAGCCGATTAACAGGCACTTCAAAGAGATATAGATGATGTTTCTGAGTGGAGCGCAATTCATCATCTGCAGTTCAACATCTGCAAATGACAATAGACAACTTTATGTTGACACGTCGACGGTTCCCTACCCTGTATATCTACTATCTCACAAGAGTTCCCCTGGTGTGTGTTGAAACAATACGTGATCTGGGTTTAACGTTGGACCTAAACTCGATTTTAACACTCATATTGTGAATGTTTACAAGCAGACTTACAAACTTCAAGGTTTCATAATGCGTACTACATGGGATGACCCAGTGATGATGTGTCACTATACAATATTTATGTTCGCACCCGCCTTGAGCTTGGAGTTATCGTCTAGGACCCGCACGAAAGCAAGTACACGTTACCACCGATCACCACTTTATGTCGTATGACATGCAAGGACTCAATGTTGTGGCGAATTCACGGCGCTTCATGGAAATTGTAGGAAAACTTATTTATTTTATTTCTTGCATAATTTGATTTGGTCAGTAGAAATCTATTGAGATAGATCCTCATTCATAACTTACTTGTCGCCTTTCCCTTTATCTACACGATTCCTGCTGTTCCGCCGCCGCCGACTCGTCGACCAATCTTCATCATCATCAGACGACATCTCCAATGATGGGTACACTAAAAAACAATTTATTTATTATAATAACATTGTACGTATAAAATAGACCAAATGTTGTGTCTATGCTACCTTAGGACCTATTTTTATTCATAACATCATAATTAGCCTATAAGAGCTCACTACTGGACATTTGCCGACCCTAATTAACGTTAAACAAACGTTTTTTGAAATAAATGATTCTTATTCCTAATGAGCGGTATTGAGTCCTATCCTCAGCTCTGTAAAATAACATAGCAATCAACCTAAAATTAAAAAGTACGATCCTCTTTCATCCAAAATGTTGAGTAAATAAACCTCTTCATAGAGATGTATTTATTCCATTCACTATGACCCTGAATTTTAGAAATTATAATCTCAATAGTATCAATGCTCAAATCCTTATAAACATTAGGTTTCTGTCCCCACTGCTTTGCTACACTTTTGTGGGTAAGAGAATTATCAACTTCTCGTGTATCCACTGCTTGAAATGGGTGGCTGATGAGTGCACATACCATACTCCTCATCTCTATGCACCTCCTTGATGATGTCCTCCTCATCATCGAAGTTATCGTCGGCCGCCTCCGCTGTTAACTGCTGCTTACGGGCTCGCTTGCTCGCCGACCCGCTGCTAATGCAACGACATACAATATACAACTATTGAAATCTGTTAAGACACGGAAGTGAGTCACGCTTCGTGGATTCAATGTTTTAGTGGTTATGGCTTTCTAAATAAATACATGTTTATTTCAGACCAAATATTCATAACAACACATAAAAACACAAGTAATTCATAAAACACAGAATCATCATTGCGACACTAGGCTGGAGACCGGCTTCAGTACAGCCAACCAGTGTTGCATGATGGTGGAGCAAACATCTCCAGCCAGGACGGGTGCCCGTCTCACCAGAAGAGGTGAGTCAAAGAAAAGTCTTCTGAAACATCCCCGATGCGCTGAAGCATCCTGAAGCTGTTGTTGTATTGGACCCGTAGGGCGTTGTAGGATTTCTGTGTATACTTGACCAATAAGTTGCATGTGTAGAAACAGCTGCAATACGCCTTGAGCAATGTAATCTACACTGGCGTAGCACAACATGCAAACCTAAAAACCTCCTTGTGATACAATGTTTAGTAGAGATAGTTCCGAGATCTGGAGCTATTTTTTACCTGTGTAATGGCGGCGTGGGTTCTCGGGGTGCGGGCAGGCCGAAGGTGGCGGGGGCGGGGGCAGGGGCGGGGGGCGAGTACCCGGCTGCCGACCCCCCGATTGAAAGCATGCCCGCTACTGCCGCGTCCTCACTAGACAACAACGTCAAAGTAAGAGAAAAATCTCATTATTAAAGTTACCTAAAGTAATATAAAAAGATTCTGTATAAACTTAAAGTACACTTAGAATTATTGTAATTATTTTAATTATTTACAACAATCCGTAACGCGATCAAAGAGAGAAGAATTGGCAAGAAATTCTGCTTGGCTTTTATTTTTTAGAGTCTATTATAACAACTACTGCTCTTAATGATTACATAGGTTTTTAAAGAGTTGGAGACAGTTTCATCCCGAGCTTTTTAGTCATATAAATAATCAGATATTGTATAGTAAGCTTTATTGTAGAGATTACGTTTACCAACATTTTTGAATTTATTTACAGATAAATTAAGCAATTTAATAAGCTAGGCTAAGGACTTGTTAAAGGTTTGATGTTTTTTTGTTACTAAATTAAATACTAATTAAACGGCGAAACACAAGGATTAGTTTTATTTGATTTTCCTTTAATAATTTAATTTCTGCTTCATGCGGCATTAAAACTCAGACTCCAGAGTTGGTCACTAGCTCATACGAAGAAGAAAGAAAGGAATCTGCATTCTTATCAAGTGATTTGATTAAAAACATGTCAACACTAGCCTAAATAGCACGGTTTTCGTCCTGTGTCGTCACCTAAAGGTCCAGTTTGAAAACTAGCGCTGCTACCTTACATCACATATTTGGTAGCAGCACTCAGCTGAGACTGAGCCTGCTTGGCCGCAACAGGGAGGAGCTAAAATGATTTTCTGAGTGGTGTGTTTTATAGTTCCACCTACTGTTGTGTTAACTTATCTGAAATAATTCTATTAATAAACAAATATGCTGCACACTATCACTGATATACTACTTTTTCGTAAATACATAGAATACTGTATTTCTTTTGTATGCGTACCTTCGTTGTATGGGTCAAATATTATTATTATTATAATTTGAGGGCTTAGCTCTTCTCGGTGTTGTAATGCAGTTCTCTCCACTTAGCTCTGTTCATTGCTGTAGACCGGCATGTTACATCGTGAAGGCCCAGTGTTTCAAATAAATACATTCTTATTATTACACATTAGTCCACTGCTGGACATAGGCTTCCCCTGACAAAAGTGAAATATGCCCGTAATCCCCACGCTGGGCGTGGGTTTAGGATCGCAGGGCACAACTTCTCGCCTCAAAAGTTTCCTGGGTCATAGTCATGTCATAGTAGGCTTTTGTGACTTTTCTCTGTCGGTTCTTGTTTTAGACTTGTAGATATACTCACGTGTCGTTGACCGGCTGTTCGTCTGCCAGCACGGAGGCCTGTATCAGCGACTCAATGCCGTTAGCCGGAGCCGGTGGCCGGTACGTGTTGCAACTCGCACTTGAAGCTGATAACAAATCAATAACAAATCATATTTTTTATAATGGTTCTCTGGTTGTTAAACACAAACAAAAGCTGATTCATTGACTCAGCCGTGACTGCGGAAATCCATTACATAAGGCAAAATATTTAGTACCAATTACGCTAACCTTCTCAGACGAGTTCAACAAAATGCATACGTGTGCGTGCACGCCCTCCCGCCCAAATATGACAAAAATCGATGTGTGTGTCAACACATACTTTTGCTCAAAGAGCAAAAACAATTCAGAAATAAACCACAAGGTAACAAGAACGAGATTATAGCATCTCGTTCTTGTTCAACACTTCACGGGGAAAGGAAGGAAAAAAGTAAGTAAGGTGGACTCTCTTTTTTGCGACTCCTGTTGGTCCATGGTGCGTGTAAGAGATATAAGTACTTAGCCAGTCTAACTCCGCCCTGAAGCAGAAGTTTCCTGGGTTCTTTGCAGGCTTCGCGGAGTGCCCTCGTTCAAAGGATTTGTTCACGTTGTGATGCAACTAATGTAAACGCCCTCCGGACAGGTGGAGTGAAGATTTGCGAAAGGCTGCTGGTAGAAGCTGGACGCGACGAGCTCAGGACAGGGTGCAATGGCGCTCATTAAAGGAGGCCTATGTCCAGCTGTTGGCTGCTATAGGCTGATGATGGTGATGATGAAATGCAGATCTGGAATGAGGGACATATATACTTTATGAATAGTGTACCGACCTGGATGCCTGTACGCGGCTGGTTTGTGCCTGGGCGCGGCGCGTTTGCGGCGCGGCGCGGGCGTATCGTCGATGTATAAGTCAGAGTCCTCATAGTCGTATGTGTTGGACACTCGCCGCCGCACGGGACGCACTGAACGACGCACGGGGGGGGAAGCAGCCGCGCTGGGGGGAGGCTTCGTCTCTTCTACCGTCTGGAACCGAACAACGAGCTCTGAACGCACCGTCACATTATACAAATACAGGGCTTCTTCTCTACCGTCTCTAACCAGTCAGCGAGCCATGAACACACGGACACGCTGTCCAAATAAAGCATCATATATAACATGTATATCATATCGGTGGTAATACAAGCTTTGCCTAATTTAGGGTTAGATGATGCTGTGCATAATGTCAAGTGATGCAGATGATAACTTATTATATTGAATTGCAATAATCACTCACGTAAGTGTCAGTAGTGGTCCCGTACTGGTGCGCAATGGCGGCGTCGTAGGAAGGCAGCGGGTTGTGATGGTAGCCGTTGATGGGCTCTTGCACCGGCGTATTGCTGTAACTCGCACCCTGGATAAACATCACACTAATATGAAAAATGCGAAAATTTACGTGTTTGTTCTCACAACTCTTTAACGGATTTATACGAAACTTGATATATTAATGTGATCTGGATTAGAAACTTAGTCTAATTTTTATCTCGGTAACTCGTGAGCGAAGCTGCGGTCGGAAACTAGTATTATGAGATGATAATAATAATAATAAAATGAAAGAAGGAAATGGAATAGGTTATTGCAAAAAAACATTGTGTATTTTATTAGTGTATGGTGAATAATCGTATGTATAGAACTTCCCTATGAAGTTAGGCTTAGCTAACGGTTTGATCAAACCTAATACAATCCGACCCAAACATAGGAACTATGTACTTCGCTTCTTGCAGCCAACTTCAACTTCAAAGGGATAAAGATACAGTGAGATTATTGTGGCCACGTGAACACAATATGCAGTATGACATAAAAGGCCACAGTCAGTGCATAATTTAGCTGAATGAGCAAACACTTTTTATCAGCTAGCTACACCAAACAGAGAAGCGTTAATTTTAGTTAAGACTAGCTTCCGCCCGCGGCTTCGCTGATGTGGTACCCGGTTAAAAAAACAGCCTATATGTTCAACCAGGTCACCAAGAAATTTCGTTCGGTTGTTTTTGCGTGAGCGAGTAACAAACATTCACTAATCTATCCATCCTCACAAACGATCCATTTATATTCTTTATTCTTTATTGTACACAGAAAATTAAATACAGAAAAAGTTCACTTAGAAGCTATGTACAAAGGCGAGCTTAACCCTGAGAGAGTTTTCTTACAGCAAACCTTTGGGTATAAAGAGAAGTTATAATGAAAAGGATAGATAAATGTGTACATACAAATAATGAGAAATTGAGAATAAACCTACTTACAACTATTACAGAAATATATATATCCCTAATAGACAATAAATTAATGTATAATAAATAAATAAATAAATATACAAAAATAGTACGATACATATGATACGAGTACATATATAAAAAATTTAATACATATACCTACATAAATAAATGTATATTATGGTTCTACTAAGTTTGCAAGGAGAGATAGTGCTCTTTCAACTTTGACAAGGACTGTCACGGACAGTATGGGGAAGGGAGTTCCAAAGTCTCACCGCCTTGCCGGAGAAAGACACACCATAGCGGCTAGAAGAATGAGATGGAGTTTTGAAAAGTAGAGACTTAGTCGATCTGCAGGGCACACCACGAGGGACAAGAAAATCAAAGCGCTAACGGAGGTAGGGGGGTGAGAGAGGGCTGTGAAGGATATAATAAAGAAAAGATAATACATGAAGATCAAGACGACGTCGGATAGGAAGCCATTTCAATTGGGATCGAAAGTGGGAGACGTAGGTAGGATAGAATAAGATAAGATGCATACTAACCTGATGTATAGTAGGCGGTATCGTCTCGTATCTATTGTATGTGTAAGCGATGTCCTGTGGAAAGTACTCTGGTTGATATGAGCCCGGCTTGGCCGCCTCCGAGTACTGGTAGTCAGGCTGGATGTCCTCCGCCGAGTACATTCCTGTAGAGGATGAATCTATTAAGATTTAGCTACATGACTAATGGGCACCTGCGACTTTGTCCGCGCAGAAGTTTTTCTCCGATGCAACCTAAAGGCCGGTATTTCTGAAACTCCTTTTTTAGTGCAACCCTACAATATCAAATATATAAATATACAAATTAAAAGCTCCTAGGATTTATGATTTAGGTTGTGCGTTGATTGGCATATCCCCCGCTGATGTTGCGTAGACTGCAGACAGAGGTAGCTAACTCACCGGGTCCATACGCTGGGTCGTCGCTCCTGCCTTGGAGGTGTTCGTTAGTGTACAACACTTGCTCCTGGTAGTCCCCCTCCTTCTTAGAGATCGTCCACTGCTGGGCCGGGGGGCGTGCTCGCACTAGGTGCGACTTCAGGATGGAATGCTCCCCCAGGGGATAGGGGGGAGGCTCCTCGCGGGACGATGAGGGCGAATCACTGGAACTGGATAGAGAAAAAAACCGCTGTTGTTAATCTGTTCTTAGATTGTCGATCAGATTTGTCGGTTAAATAACAAGTGCACGAGGCTAATCACCTTCATGCTTCACGTTGATACGCACGTTGCACCTTAGGTCGCGTTCAGGTTCCAGTTCCTTGTTCACGTTTCGGCTCCGTATGTCATGACGGGTATTAGGTGTCACAACGGTCTATGTCCCTCTGAAGGCTCAGCAAACCATTCGACCAATCCTAGCACAATCCGAAACAAAAATAGGAACTGCATCGCTACTTGCAGCCAACTTCGGAGGGACAAAGATTGTAAATTTTGATTTACAGGCACTGTGGTGAAGACAAGAAAACCCGACGTAGTTTCCCAAATTTTGCCCAATCTAGCTGAATCCCCCCCCCTTTGGCCTCCTGAAAGTGGTTTCTATCTAACTGCAATATATGCCCCCCTTCTTTTTCGCAAAATAGATTCTAGAATTCCCATTTCTTAGTTGTAGTTTTGGTGTAAGGAGTTCCAACCTCCATCTCCGGAATCCAAGTCAACTCCACCTGCCCGTGGTGCACCCTGCTGTATAACAAACGTGGCTCTGGCGGCCGGCTGAGTACGGCATAGCACAACCTAACACAAGCACAGCTAAATTCCTTAACCAACGACAGAAAGCAATTGCGGCACGAGGAGCTGTGCCCTGCGATCTCCAACCCAATGCCCAGCGCGAGGATTATGGGCATATCCCCCTTTATTAGGAGTGGCCTAGGTCCAGCTGTGGACTGATATAGGCTGGTGCTTGTATAAAACGTACACTTACTTCAACTTAATCTTCAGTTCGGAGACCTTCTTATCCCCATCCTCGAACCCCTCTTGGAACGGCAACTCTTCATAAGTCTGATAAACGAACCCTTTGTCCAAATCTTTCTCCAAAAACTTAGCACTCGCTTCAACATACTTAGTAGTATCCAAAAACTTTGTATTATCCATAACATACTTATTCTCAACAATGAATTTACCGTTACTATCGACGATGTATTTTGTGTTGTCGACGAATTTCGCGTCGACACTGTCGACGAATTTAACGTTTTCCACGAATTTCCCATTCTCTATATACTTCGTTTCAGGTAAGCTCGTGTATTTCTCAGGTGGAATGTACCGGTCTTGGTACAAAGTATCTTTTTCTTCTATATAGAACTTGTCATATTTTTCCTCGACGTATTCGCCATTTTGTCCCATGTGCATTATGGGTTTAGGCAGCGTTAATTTGATGGGTTTCTTTGGCGTTGATTGCTTTTTGCCGTGCTTGGTCGGTGAGCCGCTTTTTAGCTTGAAGTCCTGTGAAATAAAAATTTATTTGTATTGTTAATAAAATATTGTGGCTAAGAATGTATAAGATGACTAGTAAGCACTGCGACTTCACCTGGTAAATATATTTTATGAAATTGACGATATTGACTCCTTTCGTAACAGCAAGCGATGGAAAAAATGGGGAGACCTTTGCCCAGCAGTGGGACAGCATAAGTTAAAGAAATAATATTGAATCGTCATGATAGGCCCTTCTTTATTGAACTCAAAGGTCGGAGTTCGAACCGCCAACTTCGGAACGCAACCTCACCTGTCCATAGCAACCTGCTATCTACCGACGGCAAAGCCAGTGGATTTTTGCCGTGTGGGTAACTTTTCTTCGTCCTTGGTGTCGCTGGCAAGGTCAGAGAGCACCAGGGATGCTAACAACAAAGGCCGGCGGGTCAAGCCACCGGCATAGTGTTTAGGAGCCTTAACAAACAAGGCTCTGGCAGCGGCTGACTGCGGCCTAACTACGATACAGCTACATCCCAGACAAGCAGCAGCGTCGGCGGTGCGAGAAGCTATGCCCTGCGCTCCCAACCCTCATGGTAAGCGTGGGGATTACGGGGGGGCCTATATCCAGCAGTGGACCGATATAGGCTGTTGTTGTTGATTGTGAAGCCAAAGCTTTCGGGCAGCCTGAACTCCAACAGAGTTGGCCACTACCTCATTCTATCAACAAGATATATAGATAGAAAAAATCTTTATTGCACAGGATAAAATACAAGTTCACAGGCGAACTTAATGCTAAATAGCATTTTCTTCCAGATAACCTTTGTGTAGTGTGAAGATAGATTAGTAGTGCTGCTAATTTTATTAATGAAATTGTAGAAAATTATAACATAACTCAAAAATAATTATAATAAATGAGACAGAGATAATAAAAAAAGAATCATAAACCATAGGCACTAAAGATAAAAATAAGAGGGGCTTTTTGTCGCTTACCTTGTCTTTATTAGCGATGCTAGCGGAGCGCTTCTCTAGGGTCCTTAGTTCCTTGCAGAGCTCCCGGACTAGCTGGCCGGAATTGAGGCGTTTGGGGACGTTGTCTCTCTTCACCGCATCCGTCTAGAATCATTTCAATTTGATATTCTTTCTGGTCTTGAAGGAAATCCTAATGTAAGGACTGTAAAGTATTCTGTCTCTATGTTACTTTGACTTAATGATGGTGATGAATGAAAAAGTCCATAATTCCATTATTGATGTATATTTTCACACATTATAACTGTTACATGTTGGGTGGAGCGGATAGAGCGGAGAAAGACGACTGACAACACGTTACCAAACCTAGTCGTTAGCCTGGATACTTGTGGCTGGTACCTAGCCGCCAATCTAACTTAATTATATAAATGCGAAAGTGAGTATATTGTTTTTTCACGCTTTACTACTCTACCAATCATCATTGAATTTTACATACACGTTGTCAGGGGAACAGAAAGAAAATAGGGTACCTTTTATGCAGAAAAAAGTATATAATAAATATAGGGAAAAAATAACTTTAACGCGAGCAAAACCGCGGGCGGAAGCTAGTACTTTGAATAAATAAATTATGCCGGAAACTTTTCCACAGTATCATCTAGCCCCGAATGAACAGAGCAAACTCTGCTCTGTTATGGGAACCGAACCACATGATATAGTTTTATGTAGTGTTAGCAGATACAGAGGAACTGTCTTTGCATTTGCCAATGAGTTTTCTTGTTTGCATTATTTAATTTTCATTCTAAAAAAAAACATCGGGATAGCAGTATTGGCAAATTATAGTCGACAATGTGAGAGATTCTAATACCGTGTTGTTCGAAAATAGTGTATAGTGAAGTTGATCAAATTCAAGTACAAATGTTCAATTAATTCAGTACAAGGATATAAGACTCACAGCTTTGAGCGCGTGCCACTCCTTGAGTGCATTGGCCAGTATCTTGATGCCGCGCAGCAGCAGCGGCGGTAGCGTCACGGCCGGGCTCTGAGCACTCGACTCTGACAGCGTGAACTCCTCGTCCTGAAACAAAGCATTATAATTATTTATGTTATTTCACTTGTTCAAAGGTTACAAAGGAACCTATTGTAAGGAAACATATTTGACAGTGGCAACCCTCCTTCCGCCTATAAAAGCCGCATTTTGTATTGTATTTTGTATTTCTACGTCCATTCTATTTGGCTGAATTGTTTTCTAAGACACCTTATGTAATAAAAGTAAAGGGTCTAGTCACCTGTATCTCCTCGTTGTGCCGTCGCAGTACGTTGAGCAGATGCGCTCCGGCGTGCCAGTTCATGCCCTCGAACAGCGGGTAGCGGAACATCAGCGGCGTTTCCACGCGCCGCTCGATCTCGTACACCCTGCGGGGAGAGAGGGCAAATTTGAGAAAAATGGGACTGTACTTTTTTTGTGGCGAATGGCGCTTCATAAAAATTGTATGGAAATATTTTTTTTATTTTCGCGAAAACTTACAATTTGATTTGAAAAGTTACTTCGAAAAAGGGTTCCTGTTGTGAAATAGAGTCGATTGAGACCAACTCGTTTTTTTCTTGACAAATGACATTTTCGGGGCTGAATATACATTTTTTTCAAAATATCGAAAATGCAATTGCTTATTCTTCAAAATAAACCTAGTTTCCTCAGAACTAAACCTTCTAACTACGAAAAGGTAGGCTGCCCTCAATGAGGTAAAATTTTGCCCCACCTGTACAATCGTCACAACGGATCTTTTTGGTCCCTCTAAAGTTAGGTTCCGCTCTAAAATAATTTGACCAATCCTAGTATTACCTGACCCAAAAAATTCATATTTTCCACTACTTGCAGCCAACTTCAAAGGGATAAAGATATGTTGTGAGACAGTGTGAGTACAAAGTTTGCGATAACTATATTACTCCTCATCATCAGCCTATAGTGGTCCACTGCTGCACGGGCGGCGGCCTACCCTGAAGAACGCCACCATGTCCTACGTTGGATGCGAAGACCATAGGTTTATCCAGCATCCAGATTTCTACCAACAATCTTTCGCAGATCGTCACTCCACCTGACCAGAGGACATCCCACACTACGATATCTTGACTAATATTATAAATGCGAAAGGGCATTTTTTATTTATTTGTCTAGTGATTTAGTTTTACGTTGTAGAAGCCCAGCTGGCTGATCATTTGCACACCGAAATGATAGCAACTGGTCCGATTTTTACAAACTTTGACATTTAATCTGTTGAAATTCAAAGAACATCAATTGACAAATTGTTAAGGTTTGTGAAAACAGGACCGGGAAAAACAGGATTGCTATCATTTTGGTGTGCAACTGGATTAGCTGAACAGGCAGCAGGTCACAACTTACTGCAACTGCATCTCGATGGCATATGAGTGTAAAAGGTTCCCTCCGAAGACCAAGGAGTCTCTCGGCGTGAGCACGGCGTGGATCCAACCCGAGGGGATGAAGAGTGTCTGTCCCGCTAGTAGTTCAGCAGTGCCGTACCATTCCACCTGGAATCAATAAATATGTAGGATCAGTGAAGGGGATTTTTGATACCGGCAGGATTTTTCATCACCGAACATCAAAATAAACCACTTTAGTAAGTCCTTTAAAACGACTTTCCAATAGCAAGATATAAATAAAGTTACATAATCAGACGGATATTCTTGGATAACTCAAATCCGCATATATGGCAAAATCGCCATAACTAAATATAATAAAATCTGATATAAACATAGTAAAACATGTTCACCGGGCAATTCCTATAGTTATAGTGTCTAACATTTTTTTTTTATCTAGACCCCACCTAAGCAGAGTATTATGGGAACATGACTGATATTACTACTTTTATAAGTTCATACAGACATTTGACATCAACAAACAAGGCGGCTTTGAAGCTTTTAATAAGAAATAAAAAATCAGTGATGCAGGCCAAAGAAGCTTACCAGGTCCCCAAAGAACTGTTCAGCCTGGGTGGGAGACGCGCTCCATTGCTGGTAGAGTGCCAAGTTGGTGGACGTCGGGGGAACCAAGTAAAATATCTGCAATAACATAACTTGGTTATTATTTGCACTAACCCAAAATTAATAGCTTTCAAATGTCCTTTACTCTAAATTAATTACCTGCAACGCCCTGACAGGGTCAATGTACTTGCCCACCTACTCATAAGCTAAGTTAGAATTTAGACTAATGTAGTACAGTTCGAAATCCCATGAAATAAAACCATACAGAGTTTAATAATGCCACTAATCTGAATTATAATAAAAAAAAAACATGTCAGCCTATCCCACTCCTTTGACTCACCATGCCGCATTACAATCCTTAGCAGAAAATCACCTATCCCCAGCCCCAGTATAGCCATCAATAAATTTTGTAATACAATAATTTATATTTTTTAGATTAAACTTAGAGTAAGTTCCGCAAGTTCTTGACTGAGAGCTTGCGAACACGACATAACATACTATTTGATTTGAGCATTTTTATTATTGCTGTAAGAAATCTACTTTAACATATATTATACATTCAAAAACCAATTAAACCATCATAACAAAATATCAGTTTCTAATGCACTGTCAACTAGCCTATTACCTTCCGTCCGTGCACAACATGATACCACACGGTGGTCCCTCCGAAGTCGACGTGGAAGTCGGTATAGGAGCCCCCGGACGAGATGAGGCAGTACTTCTGTACTGCGGGGGAGGGCGGCGAGCCTTCTGCAGGGCTCCACACGCGGTTAGTCCAGTCTATGCTCCGCAGCACTCCTGGCGGTTCCACCAGCGGAGACAGGCTGGAGACAGGGTATAAGATAAAGATAATGATAAAAAGTATTTTTATTTTGAACTGCACATGTTACATAAATTTACATAACAGTTTTGATTTTTTTATAAGATGTCCCGCTGTTCAGCCTGCCTCTTGGCATAGGCCTCCTCCGACATTTTCCACTGGGTCCTATCTCTCGCTACCCTCTCCAATGGTATCCAGCCGTGAGTTTCAGATCATCTTTCTATCTCATTTGTTGGCGTCCTCAATTTCGTTCGGCGACAGAGTAGTGATAATAAAAGACAGTAATAATAACTTCTCACTTATATTATAAATACGAGAGTGTTTATGTTAACACTAACTAAGTGTTTGTAGGTTTGTTCCCAGTCAACTTAATATCAGTTTCAACCTGGAACCACGCGAGCAAAGCCGCAGACGTAGGCTAGTAAATATATAAATGTATGAGAAATCTCACACACAGTCAACTGACAGTTAACTATATAAAGCTCCAACTAAACTCCACATATACTCACTACCAAACTACTCCAACTCCATCTGTAGTAAAGATGGGTGTACCGCAAGGGTCAATACTTGGACCATTTTTATTTTTTATTTACATCAACTACCTACCTCAACTTGTTAGAGACAACCACGAAATTGTATTGTTTGAGGATGACACGTCTCTTTTATTTAAATTAAAGCGACGGCAGACCAATTTTGACGACGTGAACAACGCATAGCGAAAGTTGTTAACTGGTCCAGTGTAAATATATTTATTTATTTATTTAAATTTAACATTGCCATTACAGTCTGGGACCAAGGCGACACTGGAAACCCTTAATATTTAAATATTCACTACTTAATTTTAATTTGACCTAAGATCTGAACTAGATATGTCCTACTTAAAAAATGTAAGACAGCATTAGTGAATTTCATCAATGTAATATTGAATATATCAACATCCTCGGCAGCGCATAAGCTGTTGATTATACGAAGGGCTCGAGTGAAAGGCGCTTCACTCTGAAGATTAGTCCTTGCCCACGGGATTATAAGCAGCCTAGGTCGACGTCGCGCGTACACATAGTTGTCAGTAGGGCTTGCATTCGAATATTCGAATATTCGAATTATTCTAATATTATTTTAGTTCGAATATTCGAATACTGATATTTAAATATTCGAATATTCGATTAAAATTAATAACACCGATTAAAATAGATTTTTAAGACTGTTAACGGTGACATTACCGAGCCGGTCAAGCGAACCCTTGCTGCTTTGTGCGTCCGTCCCTCCTTGGCGTGGTTTACTTCGGTGTACTTAAGAGATCACCTTGGTTAAGCAACTCTCAGCGCGGTCATTACTTGGATGGATGACTGTTTAGTGACATTTAGATTTGACCGCTTCCATGTTTCGGAAGGCACGTTAAGATGTTGGTCCCGGCTTTTCAGTCATTAACCCATGTCTGAGGCCTTCGGGTGGCCTAAAATCTCCCACACTAGAGTTGGCCACTAGCTCATACGAAGAAGAATATTTAAATTTGTTGATTGTGCGTGTAAATCGCCAATGTCTCGTTACGGCGACACAACGTTTTGTATTATTTTTTAATTTGTTATTTTAAATTAGTTCATGGAAATAACGCTTTTAAGGATAAAATAAGTTGATATTTTAAACTTCTTCATGAAAATAACACTTAAAATAACAAAATAAGATGTGATTTTAATAGGAACATAGTGTTTTTTCTATTATTCGAATAATATTTGAATAATTCGAAAAGTACCCGAAAAAAATTCGAATATTCGAATATGAAAATTTTCGAATATTTGCAAGCCCTAGTTGTCAGGTACGTACAAACCCACGCACATCAGTACTCGCGGATTGTGCACCATACCTCTCAAAAGTTTAAATAGTAAATAATTTATTATTGAACGAGACTAAAACAAAATGTATAGGATTTATATTACGAAATGTTAAACAAGTTAAACCTAACATTAAAACAAAAGATGAAGATTTAAATCTTGTGGATGCTACTGTATTTTTAGGCAAAACATTAGATAATAAGCTCAAAAGGGGCGCTCACATAGATGGGTTGTCGATCAGACTCAGTTCTGCAGCATATGCAGTCAAAAAAATCAGTCAACTTACTGACGTAGAAACGGTTAGACTGGTTTATTTCAGCTACTTCCACAGCATTATGTCGTATGGAATTTTGTTGTGGGGGAATGTTGCAGTTATTAATACCATATTTGTGCTGCAGAAGAGGGCTGTTCGTGCAATTTATGATATAGGCCTCAGAGAATCACTTAGAACTAAGTTTAAAGAAATAAATATTATGACAGTTCCATGCCAATATATATATGAAAACTTAATGTATGTCAGAAAACATATTAATTTGTAAAAAAAAAATAGCAACCATCATAATGTTAACACTAGAAATAAAGATAAACTAGCTGCTCCTACTGTAAGGCTCCATAAAGTTAGTCAATCATTTAAAGGGCAAAGTGTACTTTAGTGTTTCTTTAACAAAATCCCAAATGACGTGATTAATTCATCTGTAATTAAATTCAAAAATGTTGTTAAACTTAATCTCTGTAATAAAGATTATTGTAATATTACTGATTATTTAGATGACAAAAAAGCTTGGGATGAAACTGTCTCCAAATCCCTCAAAAACAATGTAATAGTTAAGAATACAAATTGTAACAATGAGTTTAAAAAAGTATAAGCCATGCAGAGTTTCTTGCCAATTCTTCTCTGTTTGGTCGCGTTACGACTTGGTGTAGATTAAAAAAATGACGATTCAAAGTGTACTTTAAAGTTCCAAATGAATAAATAAATTTTCATTTCATTTTCATTTCTTTTCTTTTCGCTTAATTTCAGTTCCAAACGAACTGGCATTGAATCCACTCAAATCCACCACCTTCTGAGGACTAAAAAGGAGAACCCCGCAAGACTTCATACAACCAATGACAAACCAGGAGAACACTGAAGATATGGATATGCCACTGAGCATATTGCATGCAACCCAATGACAGAGCAAACATCAAAACTCTAACTCTAATGCACAGAAAAGTAGATTGCTGGAAAAAAAGGAGATTAAAAATAAAATAATAATAATGCCAGACATTTTTCACACAACATTGTTAAAGTTATATAAGACTAAGTACACAGTAATGTACCCAGTCACTGTGAATCTTTTTATCCAGGATCCTAGATACCTATTATCAGAGTCTAAAGTCTTCACGGGCTTACAACTAGTAACTCAACATACAATAGGTATTGCTTACTTGGTATCGCTGAACTCCAAGCTCAGAACATTGAGCACTTTGTCATCCCTGTGTTCTGGGGGTGTCTCGAAGTAATCCACAAACTCTGAGAGGGGCATCCGGAGGCTGGCTTGCTTCCGGACATCTATCACCTCCACCTGATGGAATAAATTAATGCTCAGCACTTCACATGGCAACATCTAGCCTTTTATCAAAGCTTGTGTGCTATGGGAACCATATGTGTAATAACCCTGGTCTATATCAGTCCACGGCTGGCCTAGGGGAGGCCTATGTATGGAAATGCCCATAGTTACCACTCTGGGAATGCAGGTTGGACGTCTCAGGGCACATCTTCTCGCACCGCCGGCGCTGCTGCCTGTGTATGGTGCTGGTGGTAATCTGCTCTATACCACAATCGGCCGGCCCATCAGAGCCCCGTTTGTTATTTAGCAGGGTGCACCACAGACAGGTGAGGTTGGGTTCCAAAGATGGAAGAATTGTATAGAAAAATTAATTTTGAATTTTCGCAAAGTCTTACGATATCCTTTGGTAAGTTAGTTTGGGAAAAGTGTTCCTGTTGGGAAATAGAGTCGATTGAGACCAACTGTTTTTTTGATAAATGTCTTTCAGGGCTGACTGTTAATTTTTTCAAACATCCGAAGATGGTGTCATACTACCCAGCACGACCATGGAAGCTTTTAGAAATTTCTTTGTGGTACGAATTCATGAAATAAAATGTACTATTTTGTACCCTGGAAGAAAAAATTTGTACCCTTATAGTTTTGAAGATACAGCATAGTGGCTTTGGTCGTGCTGGGTAGTACCTTCCTGGCACGACCACGAGAGATTTATAGTAATTGAGATCATGATTAGGCTCAGAAAAATTTTTACTATTTTGTACTCCAAAATTTGTGTTTCGTACTTCAAAGGTTCAAAAGTTATAGCCAATTTAAAGCAAACTTGAGGGACTCAGAAAATCCCTTGAGTGACTCCGGAACTTTTCTCACTTAAAAAAACGTGTAGCTGTATATGAAAACCTATCCACATCAATCTACCGACAACCTAATGTATCTATCCACGTATTCAGATAATCATCATCGATCATAAGGAAGTATTTACCTATTTTTCAATTAAATCGTTCGTCACCGTCTTAAGCTCCCCGCCCACGACCGACTTTACGACCGATTTTTTGTAGGACAGATAGGTATGGGACGTCATGGACAAAGTGTATACCAACCAGGTTGGATTTACGGAGGAAGTAAAGTAAGGAAGTAAAATGGTTGGAATTAGATTGTACGTATAGATATAAGCATTTTATGATCTACTAGTTTTCGCCCGCGGCTTCGCACGCGTGGTAGCCGGATAAAAAGTAGCCTATTATGTTATTCCTGGTCTAGAACTACATATTAATAACTGACAAAACTTCAGCTCAATCAGTCACTTTAAGATCCTTAGATTTTTTAAAAGTTATGACGCCTCTTACGCTGGTTTTTTTAAGGATATATAAAATTTTAATAAAAATTGAAACCCATATTGTCTCCCATAAAAACTTTGCGACCCCCTTTAACCCACTTCGATGCTGTATTGAAAAAAATGCTGAAATAGGTGTTATTTACTTTTTTAGAGTCTCTGTGCAGAATTTCAAATCAGGTGAAGATTTTTTTTGTTCTCCATACAAACTTTGAATAGCCTATCTATCCCTCAGAATAGGTATTTATTTATTTTTATTAGAGAATCTCTGTGCAAAATTTCAAATTGGTAGGTAAAGATTTTTTCGTTCCCCATACAATCTTTGCCACTGCGGAATACGCCTTTAGATGTTGAATTGTGAAAAATGATGAAATAGATGTTTATTTGTTTTTATTACAGTCTCTGTGCAAAATCTCAAGTTAATAGGTAATTTTTTTTTGTTCCCCATACAAACTTTGCCACCCCCCTAAATCTCTTTTGAGGTTGAATTGCTATAAATGCTAAAATAGGTGCCTATTTATTTTTATTAGCGAAATCTTGTGGAAAATTTAAAGTCGATAAGTATTTTTTTTTGTGTCCCCCATACAATCTTTGCCACTTCCGTTTACCCCCTTAGATGTTGAATTTCGAAAAGTCCTGAAATATATGTTTCTTTATTTTTATTAGAGAGTCTTTGTGCAAAATTTCAAGTCAATAGGTGAAGATTTTTTCGTCCTCCATACAAACTTTGCCACCCCCGTTTACCCCCTTAGGGGTACAATTTCCAAAAATCCCTTCTCATTCGGTGGTTTTGCTATAACAGGAAGCTACACTCCAAATTTTAACTTTGAATCTTCAGTGGTTTAGGCAGTGCATTGATTCCAGAAAAAGGCCTTCTCTTTTATATATATATATATAGAAGATAACTTTTGTTCGTAAAGTTCAGGGTCTCCGCAGACAACCGACTTTTTGTAGGACAGAAAATCGGACAATTAGGGATGGGACGTCATACCAACCAGGAAAAAAGAGCCAACCAGGTTGGATTTACGAAGGAAGTAAGGCCTTCAGAGCTTAAATGAAATTAGATTGTACGTATTGATAGAAGTATTTTATGTTCTATTACTTTTTTCCGTATAGTTCTAGGTGTGGGGTTATGGCAGTTTTTTAATATGTATGAAATTTTGTATGGTTGGAATTAGATTGTACGTATTGATATAAGTATTTTATGTTAGAATCCAATGCCAACCATTTTAGCTCTATAGGCCTTACTTCCTTCGTAAATCCAACCTGGTTGGTATTCGCTCTTTCTTCCCGGTTGGTATGACGTCCCATCCCTAACTGTCCTACAAAAAATCGGTCGTAAAGTAAGTCGTCTGCGGAGACCCTCATGGTTTTGGAGTTATGGTAATTTAAAATATGTATGATTTTTTTTAACTCCAAAACTTCACGAAAAAAAGTTTGAGAACATAACATACTTATATCAATACGTACAATCTAATTCCAACAATTTAGCTCTTAAGGCCTTCTTAAATCCAACCTGGTTGGTATACGCTCTGTCCATGACGTGCCATCACTATCTGTCCTACAAAAAATCGGTCGTATAGTCGGTCGTGGGCGGGAGCCTAAGACGGTGATGAACGATTTAATTGAAAAAGTTGGAACATACTTCCTTTTGATCGATGATGATTATCTGAATACGTGGATAGATACATTAGGTTGTCGGTAGATTGATGTGGATTGGTTTACATATAAAGCTACACGTTTTTATAAGTGAGAAAAGTTTCGGAGTCACTCAAGACATTTTCTGGGTCCCTCAAGTTTGCTTTAAATTGGCTATAACTTTTGAACCTTTGAAGTACGAAACACAAACTTTGGAGTACAAAATAGTACAATTTTTTCTGAGCCTATTCATGATCTCAATTTCTATAAATCTCTCGTGGTCGTGCCAGGAAGGTACTACCCAGCACGACCAAAGCCACTATGCTGTATCTTCAAAACTATAAGGGTACAATATTTTTCTTCCAGGGTACAAAATAGTACATTTTATTTCATGAATTTGTACCGCAAAGAAATTACTAAAAGCTTCCATGGTCGTGCTGGGTAGTATTACACCGAAAATACCAATTTTTGTCTTCAAAATAAACCTAGTTTCCTAAGAACAAAATCTACAATAGAAAAGCTGCGTGGTAAAATTTTGGTATATTTTTTAAATCCCCACCCTGTATACATACATATGTACATAGAAAACACCAAGGCCTGAGTCAAACATTTGCAGATAAAACACATTTTAATAAATAAAAAAATAAAATAAAAAATTGTCCCGAGGCGGGAATCGAACCTGCAACTTTCCGCGTCTTTATTGACTAACTTTTTTTTGTTATTTAGATACTTCATGATTAGGGCTTATTAAACTAAGTTAAAGTTCTAAGTAACTTGGTTAGCGTTGCTAGCCAAAACAATGGGCCCTCAAGGGTCTCTTTGTCTCTTTAACAAGTGAGTAGCTTACTTAACATGAAATAGGCCTTAACCCGCGTGCACTCGCGCTATGAGCATTTCCCTCACGCTGAAACTAAAACTCGCACTGTGCTCTCAAAAATATTCGGACGTGGCTGGTTCGCCTAGTAGCTAAGTTTTATATACCCCTCGCTCGGCCCAAAACCTTGTTCCTGTGTCAGCGTGGCCGAGTCGCTCAGAGCAGGAAGTTTGTTCAGTCGGGTATTGCTGCGCGGCATTTTGCTCATCGCGCGAGTTTCAACGTAAGTTTTTTTTTCAAGTTGGTCCGTTGTTTTAAATTAACGTTTCAATGATTTTTATCAGCTTTATTGTAATTTATATGCACAATTTTGGTCAACAATGAATACAGTAGGCAATGTATATGTATTATTTCATATTTTTATAGATGGAGAGAGAAAAATAATGAATTTTGGCGTGGCTTCAGGAAGATGACTATAAAGATATTGTAGAACAAGAAGAAGAGGTTTTTGTTTCCTTTGTACCAATCAAAAAGAACAAAAAGAATATTCTAATGACATGTACATTACATAATGAGCAAATTGATCATGCCACTGGTGAAAGTGCTATACCCGAAATCAGCACATTCTACAAATAAAACCAATCAAAGTAGGGGTGGTTGTGGTAGATAGACTAAAAATAGAGTATTCTGTGGCTTGCGTAGCATGCAGATGGCTACTTAGACTATTTTTTCCATCTTGAATATTGCTGGTAAAAACAATCTAATTATTTATAAAGAAATCAAGCGAAATATTGTAGGCCGAAGACAATTCTTGAAACATTTGGCCCTCCTTTTGATAAAACCATATAAATACAACTAAGATCAATTATGGTCTTACATGGTCTTACTTAAGGTCTTACCTTGCACATCTTTTACATCAAATATTTAAATGTTTCCTAAAAGAAAATGGGGTTACAGAAACCGTGAAACCAGATGGAAGTATGCACAATAATGTCAATGCGTAAGAATCGCAGAACGAAAAAAACATGTTTTGCTGGTAAGAATCGCAGAACGAAAAAAACATGCAAAGCTGGTATATATGGCGAAGTTTAATAATATATAATTTTAGAAAAATAAAAATAGTTTTATAGCTTTTTATTAATCTAATTCTAAGAATGTCAATTATTCATATTAAATTAGTTACTAAGATTGTTGGCAAAATTGTATAGTATATTAATAGATTTTTACTATAAATCAAAATATGATATGATTATACATGATTGTTTTATTAAATAGTAAAAAAATATATAAATATTTATATAATAAGTACAATTATACTACTTCCAAAATGTGAGCAAAATGCTCTATGCGAGAGTGCTCATGTAACTTTTAAGGGCGCGAGTTCTCCCGGGTTAAGTACTGTAGGAGTAAATTTTACATTTATTTCTTAAGACAGCAAAATGTTATTCTATTTCGGCAAGCTGGTTTGACTAGCTTCACCTAGTCAAAAACATGGTATCTATTGAGTTGGTGGAAATGTGTTGGTTTGAAATGTTTTTACCTCATGTTGGGCTCCAACAAAACGAAGAACGGACCTGACCGTGAATGTAGCTGGATTCGGGATCTTCATATCCAGACCCTCACTCGTGTGAAAAATTATTGGTCTAGTAAAACCTGCAATAAATCTTAATTTAGTAATAATGGCGTTGGAATACATTTGTGTGTTGTCAAACTTTCTTAAAATATTAAAGATGATCGTAATTCACTACATATTTTGTTACTGAGCTCAATATACCAATTTACATAATGTATTTTAGGGTGAGTTGGAATTTATTTGCTATCCCGAAAGAGGGTCATTTGGTCATGACATTATTTGTAGTAATTTAAACACCAAAAATACAGAAGGCGATGGAATAATTAAACCAACAACTATTTTCAAGTAATAAGAGCTTTCATCAACTACAGCATGGTGAATTACACTGCTGAACATGCTAGGTCTCAGGATCTTACCTATGCTAACCACTAAACAACTGATGGCCAATAATGCTGGCACAAATTATGTTTTTGGACAACCAAACCTTCTTACCATTATCTCTGACAAACTCTTCTGTGAACTGCTGGGGCCGTAACCTCTGCAGGGCTGCTGCAGTGGGCCGCAGTGGTGTCTCTGCCAGAGAGCGCACCCAAACCGGAGTCCCACATTGTGATGGTCGGTTCTCTGCTCCAATCTCGTAACGGTCTGCCCGATGGGAGTTTGTTGGTATTTTGTCTGAGAAAATGATTAATTGGCTTTATTATTAACACACTCTGTCCAGACTAAGAGCTAAGCCCCAAAAAATTTTTAAGTATACAATAGCGCACATAGTTATCTTTAAATTACCAATGTTTTGAAATTTAACTAATGTGTGTGGTGATACCTTCAATATTGTTGATAAGAATCTAATGAGAGGAAACATTGAACTTTGACTGCAATCTCACCAGACAATAATGAAAAAAATTGCTCTTCTATTCTTATCTATCTAGCCATCCTCAATCTTCATAATATTATACAGGCAAAAGTATTTAGAAAGATGTGAGAGGTAAGAAATGAAATTTTTGTTACACCTCAAAACTAGTGAATGGATTGATTTTTTTCTTTAATTTTACACATAGTTAGACCAAGAATATGTATATAGGCAACTTTTTTATCTGAGTACCACGGGAGTGAGGCTGCAGGCGGAAGCTAATTATGAAGAAATTGCTGATTGTCACACTTGTTTCATACTTACAAACAGATGGTCCATAGGTCGGTTCACATTTTGGGCAATGATACTTGTCTATATCGTCAGAATTGTATATTTTCACATCAACGCAGCTGGAACAAGATACTCAATATAACTAAGCTATACAAAAAGCCAATTTACCAACAATACTAAGTATTTCACAATGGAGCGCCAATGAAATGGTTAAAGGCGGTTAATCTACAAAGTCCTCTGAATAACATATTTGATTTGATTTAGAGAGGACTAGAGTCTAATACGAGATATTTGTGATATTTTCATGCATAAAAAACACAAAGAATGCACGAAACAAGGCGGATTTTGTAAAACCTAGGCGACCGTAATGTAAACAAATGTATTCTTCGAATTTTACCTATATAAATATTTATTTAATAGCTGGATAATAATTCTGGCAGAATTTATGGGCTATAAATTAACCGGGAAGGTCGATAAATTGATAAATTTACTAAAACATTCAGTCGCACAAGCGATGGCCCAGGAGCATCCGCTGTCAAAATTCACATCACAGTTTTTCACACACAATGAACTTTTCACTGCATAATTTATATGTTTTCCACATTACCTGCCATGGAACCACTCACGGCAGCAGTCACATTCTATCATAAATTGTCCAATATTATACGGCTGACCACACAAACAATAGGTTTCCTTCGATGACGCCATTTTGTGGCGAATAGACAATTTGATTACTTTTTCTAACCACGTCGCATCTCGGCACTTGGGCAGGCAGGCGAGGCAGATTTTTTATTGGCCATAGACAAAGCACGTCAGCGTAGCGCCTGAAGAACAATGTTTGCAAAAATACTAGAGCTACATACTATCTTTGCCTACTTTATCAAAGTAGCCAAAGTCCATAATCAGTAATCACTTAACTATGTTAAGCATATGACATGGACCATTGACCATTTTACTTCGAGTTTAGCCTGAGTCTGAGACTTAGCCAATGGTTCATATCCTTCTTTGGCCTTACTTATGAACATCTTTCAAAAGATAAACGATGCTTAAACTATTGGCACCTCTTACCGTTGGATAATGACAAACAGTGACAGGGCTAACTTTGAACATTGATTAACTTTAAGTATCGTTCTTAAGTAAGGGGGTTAGTTGCTACGACCCCTTACATTATTTTTCAGAAATATAACGGACTCCTTTCGGGGTTGTTTCGATGGCGGCGGGTTGACTTGGGTTCCGTAAATCTACTATCACCTATCAATCAGTAAAGAATAGACATTAGACAGAGTTACCTACTACTACCAATGTAAAATTTAATACATTTACTTATGTAGGAACCTACCTGGTTAAAACATTTTATTAATAAATTGATTCGATCAAAAAAAGATAATTTCGTTTCTGTGATTGAATTAGCCTTGGATTTCACACTTCCATATTGTAAACCAAAGTACCTACTTAGGTAAGCACATAGGTAGGTAGCTGTAGGAAAAATACAGTTGTAGTAGGTAGGTACTAGGACATGTCTAAGGGAATTATCGGCATCGAAAGTATTACGAATTCCCGGTACGATTCCCGATACCTTCTCTGCGAAGCACGTTACCGATACTTTCGTTATTGCCATAGCATAGATATACTTTGCTTTGCTAACCATAAAATAAAGTGAGCTAAATTATCGTTTTGCAAATATGTACTTATTTTCGAATGCCGGCAGAAGTACTTCTTCCGAAATTTAGAATGCCTATTTTTTTTACACAGTTTAAATTTTTTTTTTTGAGCTCTAGGTAATCCGTAAATTGGTGTAGATCCTAGACAGAGTTCTTCTTTGGGGAAGATGGTGAAAGAAGGACGATTTGCGAATCGTTGTTGTTGGAGAAGCTGGATAGGATACCTCAAGCTGAGGACGGGGCGCAATAGCGCTTAATAATATTGGGAGATATAATGATGACAATTTTACGAACGGTCGTCGCCTAACCTCCCTACCTATACTCTACTGTTCAGTGGTTGCAGACTGCAGTGCAGTGTTACCTTGAACTTTATTTACTTACTTCTTACCTACATAGGTACATAGGTAAATAGTAGTACATAAAGAAGTGTACTTATAAACTGTGCTATACCTAACTTTGTTTGTAATAAGGGTAGGCAAGTAGGTATCTATTCTACTTACGCACAAGTAGTTAGGTCCCTATTTACCTGAACTATCTATTTAAGTACATTGTCACATAATCAGAATAAAATACAGGTATTAGGTACCCTAGGCAGGTACTACAACTTGTCTCTGGTACCTATTATATACCCAGGTACATTGATATATATTGTTACTATCGCAGGTAATAAGTTACTGTTACTGTCAGCCTGAATCATCCCGTTTTAAAGAAAAGGCCTCCCCCCCCCCATTTTTTCCATCCACTTCGATCCTGCGCTAAAGTTTTCCAGTCTTTTTGGAAGAAAGAAAAATCTCTAGTTCATCACGCCATCTTCTACGTGGGCGCCGCGGCCGCGCCCGCCGTTTCGCTTTATCCGGTATCCTCTGAATGGCAATTTTCTATGATATTCTAAAATTCTAAGTGGTAATAGTAGACACTTAAATTTACAAATCCCACCGCCACGGCCTATAAAAACGTAACGTAATGGGCAGCCGTGCGTGCATTTTTCCTTGATTTTCTTATGACTTGGTGGAACGCACTGAATAAAATACTCGTGAAGGGTTTTGATGTTTTTCATCTGAAGTATTCTGTAGGTCTAGGCCTAGGCCTAAGTTGATTGTTACGAAGTTCTTAGAGACGGTCTTCGCGAGTATGACCTCGTAGGAATCAACCGTTATGCGGGCAGCAATAAGGCAGGCAGGTCTACTTTTCCCCGAAGTAATAAGTATATTTTCAAAGAGCCATTTACCTACCTAGCTACCTACTATGGCATCACTCCTAGTTTCTGATACCTACCTACACACGACCAGTGACGGAAGTGTTCAGTCATTGACCGCGAACACTAGGTCCGGAATTTAAGCATCCGGAATCCAGAATCACGGATAAAAAATCACAGTACCATTCACCATCATTCAAAAATTCACAGTAATTTCGGTTTTAAAACTGGCATAGTAACAGTATATAACAATATAGCCGTGAATCCGGATTCCAGATCATTATCATCATCATCCACTGCGCCCTGTCCTTAGATCGACGCATCCAGCTTCTACCAGCTAGCAGCCTTTCGCAAATCGACACTCCACCTGGCCGGAGGGCGAAACACTATACGTTTGCTGAGCCTTGATCTGATACCCCAAGGTTTATCGGTTCTTCGACAGATATGGCCAGCCCACTGCCATTTCAGCTTGCTTGTCCTCTGAGCTATGTCGACTAATTGTTTTAGTCCTATGTCGGATAGTCTCGTTGCGGCAGCTACGGATCTTATCCTTCAGAGAAATTAGGAGAATTGCCCGTTCCATAGTTTGCTGGTGGACTAGCCGTACTGTGAGTGTGCTTCGAATCCGTATGTCACATGATCATGACGGGTAGGACGCACTGGTTGAAAATTTCCAGATGCATTTATGGGAACAGGTGGGGTGGGGGTGAAGCCGTGAAGTTTGTAGACCATGACCTTAAGTGTAGGTATGGTGTTACTTATGTAGGCATAGGTACTTACCTAATTAATATTTAGCTATTTGTATAAAGGTAGGTCTAATGTCAAACACAGAGGTTTTTAGTCTCTATGTGCGGGATCCTAACAGGTTAGGCCAGTCAGGGCCAATCAGTGTTTGTTACTACTCTATGGGCCAGTCCTTCGCAACGGCGATCAAGGAGACCTTGTCTTAGCTCCCAGTTTTATTTTTGTTTTATTTCAATTTGCGTGCACGCACAAAAATGTCACGTCTGATTATTGAACTGCGTGTGTGCAGCAAGTACGGGGGTTTTTAGCTTTTAGGGTTCCGTTTCTCGCAACAGGAAGAAAACGGGTAGGAAATAAAAATTGTAGGAGGTAGGTACCTAGTTTTTTTTACCTTTGTGGATAAATAAGATTTATTTTTGAAATAGAATAATAATAATTAAAACGAATTCTCAGTAAAATTTAGTTTTTCTGTACCTGGAGTTGTGCGAGCAATTAATTCAATAAGTTCGGTGGTCAGGTCGCGCCCTCTGGAGCCAAGTTGTAAACTTACTGCCTACTTTTTATCATCGGAGATGATGTATCAACCTAAGACCTAGGGAAGTACTAATGTTGACTAGCCGGTTTAAAACTGTTAGCGCTTATCCACCACTACATCAGCCTATATCAGTCCACTGCTGGACATAGGCCTCACCTAATACAGGGGGATATACCCATAATCCCCACGCTGGGCATGCGGGTTGGGGATCGCAGGGCACAGCTTCTCGCACCAACGACGCTGCTGCCCGTCAGTGGCCAGGGGATTTAGCTGTGCCGATGTAGGCTGTGCTATGCCGCAATCAGCCGGCCGCCAGAGCCCCGTTCGTTGTTTAGCAGGGTGCACCACGTGCAGGTGGGGTTGGCTTGGGTTCCGAAGATAGGGGTTGGAACCCTGTACACCCTCTTATATATTGTTGTTAATTTTGTATACCGATACCGACCGACATACAGCCGGGTTGTACGAGTCTATGTATAGTTAGATTAACTATAAAAAAAAATTATAAATGAGCTAATAGAAAATACTTAATCAATAAACTTAGATGGAAATACGAAAATATCATAAACATACATACATTACTACCAAGAAACTTTATTTTTTTCATTTACTATTTTGTGAAGAGATAAAATTATTATAAAGTCTATAGTTTTTTAGCCATAATTTCGCTGAGAGCAGATGATTCCTTTAGAAGTCGTAATTCATAATGTTATGTCACCCGACCTCTGCCGTGTTGTGTAAAATTATGACGTGTCATTTTTGCACAATACATTTGCGTGACCGGCAGACAAACTCTTCTAGTGCATTTAATGTCCACTAGTGATGGAAGTAGGATCTAGTCTGGACTCTGTATCGATGCTTTTACTATTTGGGTAAGAGCGTAAGGATAGCTATGAGCTACGCTGTAGACCTTAATCGCGGGCTAATATAAAATGATATTTATTTCACCAAATTATAAAAAGTAACTATATTATCTTTATAGGTATAAGTAGGCACTTAGGTTTTATTTATATTTGTATTATGTATTCATACTAGGTAGGTACTTACTCAGTGTGACGTCATAGAATATATTGGATAATGTTATTATTAAATGTACCTATACCTCCAAATTCAAAAACTCGAAGAACAAAAGTAAATCATCAAACAAAATCAGTAGGTACCTACATAAGTAATGGGTAAACGAATAACGTTCGCTCATTAAATCCTCACTGTAAACGAAACTATGCTAATGCCACTATTACTAATTATTTGCTTAATGTTAATAAGTAAATGAATTATAATAATTTATCATAATATCAATTCTAAAATAAAAATAGTAAAAAAAGTAAAAAATTGTAGTTTAATTATATAATTTTAAGATAATTTTACTGAACTCAAGCCCCACCATCTTATAACAAACCACAGGTTTGGCTGGTAGAATATGCTCCTAGCACTAAGCCCAGCTTTTGTTACATTTATTTATGCAATTAAGTATAAATAAATAAAACCTGCCACAAAATGCAAAAATCTTAAGCTATAGTACACGCACGATAATTAAAAAAAGCACAATCACTACATCACTATCACGATGGGAGACAGGGTTGTTTCGTAACATCTCCGTCCTCCATCGCCAGTCTATCGATGACCGGCCGCGAAATCTACCGACTCGTCACTTTCCCCTCACTAAACTACGCAAAACGGTCGAAATTCAATTTAAAATGTATTAATTGAATTCATCCGCGTTCGTGATCGACTTTAATCGTGCCGATGTTGAAATACATAAAAACATAAAAATGCCTAAATCGTTATTATTATAAAAACATGGATTGTTAAACGGTGGGTAACTAGTAAGTTAAGTTTTAAGTTAAGGAAGAAACAATAAAATAAAATTACCTTGAACTTGATCATCAGTAACGTCGTGCACTTTACAGCATGTTTCTGAAATAAAAAACTTAAGTGGGTACATTCAAGTTTCAGGTTTATAGAGGTTTTATTGCCTTTGAATTGACTGACACTAAGGTAGGTACGTTACCTACTCAAGTTACACGTCGCAGTACCAATTTGTACAAACTTTTATTGCACTCTAAAATGACTCACTTAATTTCCTGACAAATAATAAATAGGGTAAATGGGCATTAAGAGCATTGTATTGTATCGTAAATTACTTCCTATATTCAGATAAACGTGAAAAAATGCGAATCTAATACCTATCAATATAGATAATGACCTTGTAAAGCTTGCCTAGGAACAATTTAACAACTGAAAGATATATTAACCTGTAAAATTTTCCGAAAGATTAAATACAAAAAAAACTTAGCACTAATTATAACGAATAATTATCTATTCCTCAAAAATACTTTTACTATTTGTTCTAAACTATTATAAATTACAAGTAAGTAAATACAAGCTGCTTAGTTAGACCTCTTAAGTATAGGAAATGAGTTAAACCTATTGACAGACCAAATTAGGTACTGAGCACATTTGGCACGAAGTTTTACAATCCATTTCAAAATGAACCAAGTCCAAGGACAGTTGTGTTTTTAAGAGAGCTCTAGATAAATTGGTTTAGTTAACTTTCAAAGTCAAGGCTAAGTTAAAAGAAAAATCCGATGTTTTATAAGTATGAACACATATCAATATTGGTTTAGTCTGTCGGCGTTAGTTCTGTGGATGAGTGCAAAAGTTCTATTCTGTTATATTTTCATGGTGAAAATTTTGGTGAGTCCGAAAAACCTTCAACGTTATCCTTTAATTTTTCGATACATATCAATAATCATAATCTTTATTGTTTCATGTGGTACCTACCTACATTATGATCTTAAAATTAATGAGGTCCGCAACATGAGCCCCGTAGATGCACTACAATGTAAACTATAAATAGAAAGTATAAATATTTTCTACCATCTTACAACAAAAGTTAAGTCTCGATTTGTTTTGGAGGTAGGTACTAGGTACCTAATGTTAAACCTAAATGTTCATGTAAAATTATATGTAGCTTGGTAATATTGACTGCATTTAAAGAGTTTTAAGTAGGTAAGACGTTATCCTGCTTAACGCACGATACTCGTGTCTTAGGATCCTACTTAATTAGGTATAGGATCTAAGTGCATTTTGCCTGTATGGTTATTTAAACGAACGTTTAACCTAATAAATTCAGTTAAATTTTAACTTTGATATTTCATGATATTTCTGAAATTTCATTTATTATTTAGATTTGATCAATGCTGAGCGTGTTAACTAAGATGGTTTATCAGTGCAAGCAAAAGCATTGACAATTCATCAGTTATTGTATGTTAATTTAACAATTAGCTGACTTGGACTTTAATTATGTTCTCATTCATGATGGCCACAGATGTCCTTCAACGCAAGTAGGTAAATAATATCTAGGTGTATAAGTTGGTAAAGTTGGTAGACAATCTTAAAATGAGTAAAAGTACTCCCATGTGATTATACAAAAAAGTAAACTAATCCAAAATTACAAATTAATTTATCCACAAATTCACAAGTGTGGCTACAGTTCAAAATATTATAAAAGTAAGCAAAAATATAAAATTTAGGTATAATAATTTCCACGGAACCATCAGATATTTGATAATTCACTCACTTGTTTATTTGAGGTCAACTTCTTTTTAGCGGAACGAACAGTATTTTTTAAGTAATTAAAAGAGTTTTTAATCTTGTAAATCATCATTTATCGTTCAACTTTTGACCTTGTTTCGAGCCCTTGAACTTAAATATCCATTCAGTCGAGAAAAATATCACCTATACCTATTAGTACATACAATACTAAATTGAAACCTTATTTGGCTATTCATGTAACAAGTATACACTTTGAATTAGAATCCTCATTTCTCTTTCCTACTCTATCATAAAATCCTGATCACCATCTATCTAAAGCCTATTTATCGAGACCATTGCCGAGCCCAAACACGATACCTTTTCTATAAGTTTGTGAGGAGTTGGTCATCATCAGGTTAACATTACCAGGTTCTTGCACAATTAATGAAGTAAATTTCAAATCCATCAGACATGTGGAAATTGCTCATATCTCTTCATTAGAGCTGATGTTCTTCAAACTGCTCAACAGATTTTCTTGAATCATAGTTAAGAACACTCTCGATCAAGTCTGCTTTCAATCCTATGCGAAACTTTGTGATTATGGATGTATGGATGAATGTTTGTTACTCTTTCACGCAAATGTGAGTAAATAAACTTTGAACTTTGAACAAAATCTACAGAACGGATTTGGATGAAACTTGGAATACACACAGTTTGTGACCGGAATTAACAGATATGCTACTTTTTATCTCGGTACCACCCGAGCGAAGCCACGCGTGGAAGCTAGTAAAAAATAAATCGGTTCATCCGTTTAGGAGCTACGTTGCCATAGACACACAGATACCTACACACGTCAAACTTATATATAACACCCCCTCTTTTTGCGCAAAAAAAAACGCATAAAGATTTTAATATTATAAACTTACAACCATAATAGGTTGTAAGTTTATAGTCTATTGATAACCACTCACCCATTTATTTACCATTTTTAAACGTTTTTATAAATTAATTTCAGAAAATGTGAAGTCGAGCTTAGAATGGTTAAAGTTCAAAACCATGTTGCTTTAAATCCATGATTATGATAAGATGAGAATTATGTATGTAATAAGTACATACCTAGAAAACCATTTATAAGTAAGCATTAACCTATAAAGATAGATAGGTAGTTAAAGTTTATAAATTAAAATTAATGAATTAAACGTTACAAAATTAAAAATAGGACTGTTAACATTTAACTGCAACTGCAACATAATAAAACTAATGTGGTTTAAAGTAAAACAAATTGCTGACAAATGTCAGTTTTCCGAGTAAACGCGTTGATCGATGTTAATCGCATTTACAAAGAGAAAAAAATAAAGTTGAATCTACTTCGTAGAAATCAAGTTCGTAAATACCTACGTAAAAATAAATGAGTGAGTACCTTTACATATAATTTACGTAGAACTTTGATTGACATAAATAATTATAAAATTCCTCTGCACAAAAAATTGTAGGTACGTGTAAAATAAATTTAACTTACCAAAATGACTACCCACGTACCATAAAGATAATTTTGGCAAGTCTTAACCACCATATTTATAGTTTATTAATCAATAAAACACCGTTATTCTTGTAAGTAGGTACATAAAGAAAACTTTTCAGGCCTTCTTTACCGGGATAAGGAATGTGATTAGGAGGGAGGAGAGAAGTAGGTACCCTACCTATCTACGTCACTGAACTTAACATTTTTTATTAGGTAGGTAGACGATATGCCTCTTGCCTGTAGTTTCACCGGCACCGGCACCCACACCCATCAAACCGAAACACAGGAAAGCTGCATCACGGCAGAAATAGGCATGGTGGTAGGTACCTACTTCCCCGGACGAGCCCTTCACAAAGAACTCTATCTACTATTACGGTTTACTACATGAGATTACAAGAGCAACCTAAATTACGATTAACGACGCGTCATACGACTTGTATTGTCATCATGATAACGGCCCTATCAAACAGGATAAGTAAGAACATAACCAAGGTATAAATAAGAATAACTATGGCTTTTTATATCTATTACCTACCTCTATTGTTCTAGGCGTCATGAAATCTTGTGTCAAAGATTTTTCTGTAACGAAGTAATGATGATACGATCGGTTGAGCGATGGGTAGGTTAGGTATACCTACCTAGTTTATTTACAATTCCTCGGATGAGTCGGATGCATACTATTTATTTAACCATTGTACAATTGCAGAAGATAATATCAATAGTTACCTACCTAGCAAATCTGTTTCGTATGGTTGAAACTATACCTTTACTATGTCAGTCTATTATTATGCTATGTTTAAGAACATTATAAACTCATGAACGCAATAAATTACTTTTGACTTTGATTTCTATAAGCAATCCACCTTCGTATGGAACTACGTATTAATAAGATTTTACATTATTTTCAGGCACCCAGACTGGCTTTAAGATTGCGCCGAAAATAATGAAGCCATTCATAAAACAGGCGAGTACCTACTGAAACATTCCTAAAAACTGCTACAATCCTTACGGAACACATAACGCACATTCCGACACGCGCTTACACTGTTTGAATTTAGTTAACCAAGCGCAAAATAAAGCAAAAAAGTTTTGTAATGACGATACGACAACGTTCAATGCTGTAGTCGACCAATCCACATCTTGCGTTGCAAGCATGGGGGCTGCTGTAAGGTGTTCCAACTTCCAACCTCCATCTTCGAAACTCAAGAAAACCTCACAGGCACGTGGTGCACAGCACCCTCCTATCTTAACAAACGGGGATCTACGGCGCGGATACAGCGAAATTTCCTGTTCGCACGCCGACGGGTAACAGCGCCAGTGGCGGTGCGAAAGGCTGTAGGTACTAGGTACTCTGCGTTCCCCAATACTACGCATGCCTTCTTAACAAGCGAGGCCTAAGTCAATTGCCTATATGGACTGATATAGGCTGCTAGTGTGTTGCAGCTTCCAAGCATACATTTTATCGAATCGACGGTGTTTGCTGTCGATAACAGGTAAACGCAGACGACGTACCAAAAGGTAAAGTCTGCTTACAAAATAGTAGTAGATACTTAGGTTTAAGATGGAATCTTAGTGGTGGGTGATCTCTCTTTCAGGCGTTCGTGGTAAGTGGGGCGGCGCTGAACATAGCAGGGCATGGCTGCGCCCACGGCTTCCCAGCGGTACTCTTCGCGCAGATCAACGCCAGCGGTGGACCTGTCACACTCTCTGATCATGACACTTCTTGGATTGGTAAGTCCTCTTTTCTTCCTTCTTTGTGGAGCAACATGCTTGATGAAATACTTGACGACTGATATCTACCTAACTAACCTACCAGCCGAGCTGAATCCTTCCAATTCCAAGGCTCTGTTTCAAGGTTGATGTCTGATGAGTTACACCTACCTATTTATGTATAAGTCATATTATATGTTATTAAAATTACACTTCTAAAACATGGAAAGTGCAGTATAAATATTTACTTGTATTGAACAAGTAAATATTTTTTTTACAACCTACTAGCTGAATTATTATTTACTTCATCACCGTCATCATCATTATTAGTCTATAGCTGTCGACTACTGGACATAGGCCTCCCCTTAATTAGCACCATTGCGCCTTGTCCTACACTAAAAACTCAGAAATAAATTTATTTCCAGTGGTCATCTGTGGTGTTCTTCATCAGTTCCACTTCACCAAATGGTGCTCTCCGAGAGCAAATGTACTAATAGTGCTAATACACTCGAGAGCATAGAAATCGCACACCCCCTACATTTTCGTTTTGACCGCAAATATTTTATAAATTAGGATTTGTTTGCGAATACAACTTAAATTAAATTAAAGTACACACTGTTAGCTTCCTAAAAACCCATAATGTCTAGCCTTGACCTTCAAAATCATTACAGTAGCACCAAAACAATAGAATTACCCAAATTCGCTCGTTTCAGGTAGCTCGGTTTGTGATACTTTGAGCACGTATAAAAGGTTAAGGGATGATTGAAATGACATCATTTGCATACCAACTCGCAGTCAGAAAGGTCCTTTATCGAATACGTCATCACTCTGCACAAGAAAATGGATACTACACCGGAAGCAGCGTCTCAAGTGGTTGCACTAATTGAAGCTGGACAGAACCAAAGTCAAGTGGCTCGTCAGTTAAATTTGAGCAGATATGCTGTTCGACGTGTATACCAGCGATATCAACAAACTGGTGGCTTTACCAGGCGACCAGGAACAGGCCGAAAACGTGCGACAACACAACGCGATGATCGTTTTCTAGTGACGACTTCATTAAGAAATCGCCGGATGAATGCATTTCAACTCGGACAGCAGCTCCAAGAAGTTAGAGAAGTGGAAGTTAGTCGGTGGAAGGTTAGAAGAAGACTTGCCGAAGGAGGCCTGATAGCGCATAGACCAGCAACTGGCCCAAAATTGACCCCAGCGCACAGACAAGCGCGCCTTCAGTTTGCTCGAAATCACGTAAATTGGACTATGGATCAATGGAAGGCAGTACTATTCTCTGACGAGTGCAGGATGTGTCTCCATGGTAACGACGGACGGGGTAGAGTCTACCGAAGATCTGGTGAGCGTTTTGCTCAGTGCTGCATCTCCGAACGGGTTTCATACGGCGGTGGTTCGTGCATGTTCCGGGGAGGCATATCACTGGAAGCAAAAACTGAACTTGTGTTCATCACAGGGCCCGATACCGACCGTCGATCGGGTGGATTGACTTCCCGACGTTACGTCGAAGAGATCCTGGAAGAACATGTTGTGCCCTTTTCGGGGTTTATCGACGAAAATTTCGTTTTTATGCAGGATAACGCAAGACCACACACCGCCGCTATAGTACGCCAGTACTTGGAGGAGGTTGAAATACCCGTTATGACGTGGCCTGCTCGAAGCCCAGATCTCAATCCTATTGAGCACTTATGGGACGAACTAAAGAAACGAGTAAGGGCCAGAAACGCAGCACCTACGAGTCTCAGAGAGCTCCAAACCGCAATTAAGGAAGAATGGAATATCATACCGCAATACTTTGTAAAAAAATTGATTTCTTCGATGAAACATCGAATGGAAGCCGTTATTAAGGCTAGGGGGGGCAATACCTCGTATTAATAAACCATTATTATTATAAAAAAATGTTTTTTTTAACCTTTTATACCTACTCAAAGTCCCACAAACCAAGCTACCTGAAACGAGCAAATTAGGGTCATTCTATTGTTATGTTCCTACTGTAATGATTTTGAAGGTCAAGGCTAGACATTATGGGTTTTTAGGGAGCTAACAGTGTGTACTTTAATTTAATTTAAGTTGTTTTCGCAAACAAAAATTAATTTCTAAAATATTTGCGGTCAAAATGAAAATGTAGGGGGTGTGCGATTTCTATGCTCTCGAGTGTAGTTACTAAAAACATACCCAAATAGCTATAGTGTGCTTCTAATAATTGAAGAGTTCTCTAGATTTCTCCAGGATACAGATCTTGATCTGATAACAATGGGACCACCTGGGTAGATTAAAAAAAATTCTAAATCGGTCTAGTCATCTTTCAGTAATCGGGAAACATACATAAAAAAGATTCCGATGATTTGTTAACATCCTCCTTTTTCTAAAGTCTGTTAAAAAATTATCGACACTCAAGCTTGTACTTAGAGCTAAGAATTGAGATCGGTCTGTAAATACATAGGTACTATAAATATAATACCTACCTGAAAAGGGTCTTGGGTCTTTGGCAAAGACTACGTCGAGGATAAATCATGGGCACAAAGGGCCGAGTGAAAGTATTACAAGAGAAAGCACTATTAGGAAATACCACAGAACACTTGTGGCGTATGTCGTCACGACATGTAGATATGGTACCTACTATACTAGGTAGATAGGAATTACTTAATCGTCTACCAGCAATCTACCAGCGCGTCTCTATATATAATGTCGGTATATAGATACACTATGGGTACACTCAACGGCACAAGTTGCTATTGAGCCAGTGTAGGTTAGGTTAGGCCTGGGAATATGTGACTGCTTTCTGTGGTCAAGACTGTGGTCGAGACCTACCTAATAGAATGGCATATTTTTAGGTAATATCACCTTCCCACACGTAAGCAACGCATTGCCCAAAAGTAATATAATAACTCACGATAACTTTCATTTTCATACACATTGCACACTTACATAATTATGGCAAAATGTACACAAAATTACGTACGCTCTAATAACGACTGTAATAAATAATAATCATCAACAACAGTATACTTGTACAGTGCGCACAGCGGATCTATGTCTGCCATTTTTTTAACCGACTTCAAAAAGGAGGAGGTTCTCAATTCGTCGGAAGTTTTTAACGACTTTTTTATGTATGTTCCGGTGAATATCTCCTTCAATTGTAAACCGATTTTCAAAATTCTTTTTTTGTTTAAAGAGCATACTTCACAGGTGGTCCCATATAAATTTTATTCCTGAGGAATTTACCGATTTCTTTGCGAACCGATTTTAAAAATTCTTTAGGGCAAGAAGTAAAAAGTGATTTATTTGAAGTCGGTTTTTTTTAAGTCGTACTTGTTATGATATCTACTGATGGAACTAGCACATGGCCCACCTGGTGTAAAGTGGTAACCATTACCTATAACAAAGTATTGGTTCGTAGGTCACGGATGTTTGGAACGTACCCTACGATGCAACACCCTGTGTCAACATGAGGCATGAAGCTGCTAAGCCTCATGTGCCTGTAATTTCACCGGCACCCACACCCTTCAAACCGAATCACAGCAATGCTGCTTCACGGCAGAAATAGGCATGGTCGTAGTTCCCCTGATGAGACCTTCACAAAGAACTCTACTACCGCTAAAAAATTCAATGTCAATGCTATGTCGCTACTTGCAGCCAACATACATTGTGTGACTATTGTACCTAACTACCATTTCCGCTATATCTTTTACTCGATTGGAGGATCATGGGAATGCACCGGGGCGACTGGCTGGGTGACCCTAATTAAAACTAAATATTTGTTAACTTGGCTCGCGTAAGGGCTGGACTGGAAGACTGGACTACCAATCTAATTGCACCTACTCAAGGGGCATCATCCATCCATCCTTCTTGCCCTTGACTGTACGCACTATACTCGAAAGCATTGGGATCGCCCTTGGCAAAAATGCCTACTGTATTAGATGATTTGCCAAAAATATAGGTCATTAAAACTGCAGGTAGTCATTTTGTGACATTATTGCATAGTCCATGCTGAGATACCTTGTCAAAAGCCTTTGCGGAAACAAAATATTGTTACCCTGAGGCACGCCCTAACAAAATTATTATGCGCGTGTCGGGTAATGAGTTTTTAAATGCAATTTATTACTGCCACCTGAGTATTATTTACAAAGGTACATATTACGTGTTCCGGGTTGACCCAAGAGTGACACTAATTTAACAGAATCACCTCAATCATCAGTGACTACTGTATTATATCAACTGGGAGAAACCTTGTGACCTAGATCCACACAGGCTACTGGAGTTGCGGGCGTAAAAATAAAAATAAATTAAATAAATAAAAAAAACATTACGAGATGATCTCTCGTTTTTTTATTTCATTTTTTTTATCCGCCCGCAACTTTAGTAGCGTGTGTAAATCTGGGTCATAAGATGCATATATCTGATAATTTTCTCCAAATCCGTTCAGCTGTCACGGAGTTGTGTTGAAACAAACATGCAAACACACAAACTTTCTCATTACTAACATTAGTGTAGTCATCATCATTATCATCAGCCTATGGCCGTCCACTACTGGATATAGGCCTCCCCTAATGAGCGCCATTGCCTTGTCTTCATTAGTGTGATAAATAATAGTGCGTGTGTTTGTGTGTCGTTTAAATTATTTCAAGATCCATAACCTTTACTTTCATATTTTCAGCGTCGGTCGTCGGCGTCATGGGAATCGTCGGGAACTTCGTCTCCCCTGTCCTGATGACCAAATTCGGCCGTCAGAAGGCCCACCTCCTCTCCACCATCCCAGCCTTGCTCGGCTGGATCACTTTCGTACTTGGAAACTCCGTTCCTCTCTTCATCATCGCGAGATTACTCCACGGCCTCGCGTTGGGACTTCGCACACCATTAGCAGCCATTCTAGTAGCCGAATACACAGATCCGAAGTATCGAGGGGCGTTCTTAGGAACCTTCGCCATTTCTCTGGGACTTGGGATATTTTTGTCGCATCTATGGGGAGCTCATTTAACGTGGAAAGTGACGGCAATGGTCTGCTCGTTGTTTCCTTTGATCTCAATGGCAATAATCAGCTTGTCTCCGGAATCGCCGAGCTGGTTAGTGTCCAAAGGGAAGTACGATGAAGCGAGGAAGGCCTTCAAGTGGGTAAGAGGCGATGGGGAAGAGCAAAGAAATGAACTGAACTCTATGATAGATGCTCAGAACGAAGCGAAGATCGAAGATAAACTAAAAGAAGGTAACATAGGTTCCATAAACGGGTTTTACAGAACAGTCGTGGATTCGATCAAAGATGTGCTGAAAATCTTCAAGAAGAAAGAGTTTTACAAGCCAGCTATCATAGCGATCAGCATGCTGATTGTTTTCGAGTTCGGAGGCGCCCACATGTTTGCTGCTTACGGGAATATAATTCTGCAAGCTGTTTTGGATAGAAACGATGCTAAAGACGTCGCTTGGCAGTTCACTGTGCTAGATTTACTGAGGACTGTGTGTGCTTTACTAGCTATATTCTTACTTAAATATTTCAAGCGCCGCACTATCTTATTCACAAGCGGTGCATTAACGGTTATATCTTTGACTTTTATATCAGTTTTTATTTATTTGAGAAAAGCTGAAGTGTTCACTTCTGCGTGGATTATTGACTCAGTGCCTATGTCGTTAATGGTGTTCTATACTTTAGTGTTTTGTTTAGGTCTTGTGCCTTTGAACTGGGTGATATGTGGGGAAGTTTTTCCTTTAGCTTATAGAAGTTTAGGCTCTACATTGTCTACGTCATTTTTGACGCCATCTTTCGTCGTTTCAATGAAGACAGCACCTCATTTGTATTCTTCCGTGGGAGTGGAAGGTGCGTTTTTAGTATACTCTGCCACATTGACAGTATTTTTAAGTATTATCTACATATTGTTGCCTGAAACTAAAGATAAGACGTTGCAAGAGATTGAAAATAGTTTTAAAGGGAAAAAAATTACAGATCCCGAGGTACAAATGTCACTTATTAGTAAAACAGAAGAGAGTGCTTTAGTTAAGTGAATAGACATTATTTTTTTTTACAAGTTTATTGATTTTGAATACAACGCAAACGTGATCTTACAAGTACCTAAATATGGTGGGATAATGATTATGTATAAGACACATTATGTATAAGACACATTATATGACTTAATATTAGGTAGGTGCTATTAACTGACTTTTCTCTAACATGCTTGGAAATTAGAGCATTATTTTGACAACCTTCTTCGAGTTAAGTCGAAATTGCTGTACTGGCCTAATATAAGCGAGCAGCGGCCGGCAAAACTTGTATGAAAATTCATACCAGTCGTGTTTAGCGGCCAAATAAATTACTATGAAAACTCATATCTGTCGTGTTATTTAAGAAATGGAACGATCTTTTACTCCGCAACATAAAAACACACAAACATGGCAACCAAGGAGGTAACTAATCAAAGGGTTTAAATTTCGAACTGGCTTGCAATAGCTGTTTATTGAAAAATGTACAAGTTCTGTCTAGGAACTATTTTGTTTTTATTTGCGCGCATTATTTGAGAAAAGTACTATAGAAACCTTGGCCACAACTAGGCATTGATGGACTCACGTATGTGTGCCTGTAATGTAATGCCTCTTTTGCTGGCGTCTACAGTAATGTACTACTTAAATGTTTAACTGAAATTATTCACAGCCTGTAATCTACCTTTACAAGGTAAATGTAGGTTTGTAAAAACAAATGAAACACTGAGCTGTGATATTATCAAATTGAGTAAATGTTTAATTATTACAAAAACAAAAAACCCGAATGCTAAAAATGTATGAACTGAAAAAAAAAACAAGTATCACATTATCTATGTAAATTAAAATTAGTCAAACTAAATACTTTATGGTGCTGTATGACAAATAATACCTTGTTGCTACGGGCAAGAAATATCTACCAAAACTATGTTTGTCCTCACCTGCAGCATTAGTATTTAGTTTGACTAATTTCTAAACATACCTAGATATCGTGGGTACTTATTTTTCTTTTTTTAGTTCGTTAATTTTTTGCAGTTGGGTTTTTTGCTTTTGTAATAATATTTTTTCATCGACATTTTGTGCTTAAACGGTAATACAATTGTACATGACATATATATATTTTTGTTATGGTCTTTTTACGATTTTTTATTTGATATCCATATTGCTAGGGAAAGAACCCCAAGCCCCTTTTTTTAAGTTTTCGGGCGCCATTTTAAGCCCTAAGACTAACTTAATAAAAGGTTAGTCTGAGTTTAAGCCTAAGTCAGTACCGAAATTATTCTGATGAAGACAACGACACCTCATATGACAAAATCCGTCCAGCGGATTGGGCTGTAGGGCGTGACAAAGAAATGAACATACATAGTCACATACAAACATACACACATACGCTCGAAAAACATTACCCTCCTTCTGGCGCAGTCAGGTAATATAAAATAAAAATCTATCATTTAAACTTCTTTGAAGTAATAAATACATTTGAATAGGTCATTAGATGCTCATAAATTGTGATAATAATTACATAAATATAATTTAACAATACTAGTATTAATTAGTTTTAGCTGCTTAGGTAGATAAGGTATATTTCGCTCTGTAGATCTGAAATTCATAGGATTCTAAAAATGTTCTAGTTCTATGTTAGCATGTGCTAGAATTAAATCTAAATAAACTTTGGTAATAAAATTTCAATCACTTTTTTAATTTTACCTCAAGCAGGAATAGCTTTCCATATCTGCTTCATCCTAGCCACATTCAAATCAGCCGGCCCAAGTAGAAATGGACCAATATACTTAGGTCCTAGGTTCCTCAATACTTGCACCTGTCTCTGGGTCAAGATGAGGCTGGTTAGAGAGGTTCTGGCCACACCCACCTTCTGGGCTATCACGCCAGTTATGTGCACATCATCAATCCAAAAGTAGGGGGCGTCTTGTGTTGCTTCCAGGAGCTTGGAGATCACATCCTGGGAGTAGAGAACTGCCCAGCCTGAAACAATAAAATTTAGCCATTTCAGGATGCTGGGTAGTGGTAGATGTTAAAGATTCAACTCTTTTTTATAGATAATACTTAGAAAACACAACCCACTGAGCACAAGATTAATAGTCAGGCTCCCGACGCATCGCCACCACAGCCGATTTAACCCACATAAGATGTTTTATCAAAAGTATGATCTACTCTAGTTTTTTTGACGATTGAAAGAGGAAGTTATTTTTTTTAGAGTTACATATTTTAGAAGTTATTACATAATTATCCCTACTTTATATGATAATGGCTTAAGTTTGTAAAAAAGATGTGAAATGTACGAAGTTCCTCCTTCACACCAAAACTATTGAATTGATTGAGCTGATATTTTGTTTGTAGTTTTTAGAAATGAAATACTTACCTAATTAACATAATAAGCTATTATACAAGTATGTATGAGTCAAGTTGAGGACAAAATCTAGTATCATCTACTCATGCAACTTTTTATTCAGGTTACCACACTAGCAAATCCTCGGGCAGAAGCTAGTAAGAGAATCAAACCTGCACAATAAGTAGGATAGTAGAGCGATGGATATTCGGCTGTTGTAACTTTCCACTTGGAGCTGTTGGTTCTCTGAGGTTGGACATGCTCCAGCACCTGGCAAGCTATCAGTCCCCGGGCACCCCATGGAGACAGCTCCTTTGCTAGAAACCTGCAACAATGGAGTATTTACTTTTCTTTATTAACTAGTCATCACTGGTTTTTGTTGCAGTTTTTAGGTTCGCTGAAAACTAACTTTTATTAAAATTCAAACATATATTAAATTATTTAATTAACTCAAAACAACTCACCTCCGCATCTCTCGGGAATTCAGAACAACATCATCATCAGTTTTCAGCACATATTTAGCCATCGGACAGTGGTGCGCAACCCATTTCAACCCCATAACATGCTTGTAAGTCATGTTCCTGTAGGCATCCACGAAATTTCCCTGCACTATGTCTCCATACATTTTTTGCTCATGTTGTATGTGATGTAAATTTGTAGCATTATCAGTCTCACCGAGCAAAAACACTGTTTTAGTTGACTCTACAGCTTTACCCCATGTGTTGCGGATGATCATACGGTTCTCAAAGTTACTTGGATTTGATGGTACTATGATCATCAGAAGTAATCCATCGGGATACTCCTTGCAAGGCTGTGGATTGGTGATGAAAGTAAAGTTTCTAAGATCGATGAGTTTGTCGTACACATCACTGGTTTTGATGCGAGTAACGTTGTACGGACCGTTCAGGCTGAACTTTGGGTCTTTTATCCTGATTATAGGTGGATTATACGAGAAGAAATAGTCCAAACATAGCAATATAGTGAAGAAGGAGGTGAGATAGAAGTGAATGTTTGCCATTGTTGTTTTTTCTTTAGGGATCGCTGACATCTTAGCAAAATTTGTTTGGAAAATCAGGGTTCTCACTTCGTAAAGTCCACGTCATGTTCAATGGAAAACTTGTAAGCAGAAAAAGAAAAATCTTTACGTAATTTAATATTTAAAAAATCTCGTTACTTTGTACTTTGCCGACCTGGCACAAAAAATGTAAACAAACAAATGTCAAGAAATGTCATCATTGTCATTTGTCAAAATGACGCCCATAGTGCCCATAGAGAAATTACTCTTCGCAGACAATAGTGCCTATTTCGCGTCTTCCGCCTACCCCAACATGGCCGCCCGACAAATGCAACACCTACTTGACCGATTGCCGGCGTGGCTAGATAGTTGGCGCATTGCCGTGAATGTCGGAAAAACGGCCGCGCTATTCGTCACCCGCCGTCGCACATTGCTACCACAACTACAGTTGCGAGGACAAGCCATAGAATGGCAAACCTCTGTCCGTAGATATCGACAGATCCCTAACGATGAATGCCCAGGTAGAGCGTACTCTGCGTCTTACGCGCGCTTCACGGGCTATATTACGACCAGTCCTTGCTTCAAGACTACCACTGAGAACAAAGATGGGGGTATACAAAACGTACATCCGCTCACGGCTCACATACGGAGGACCAGTACGGTACGCGTTATGCTCTACCACAAACCACAAACGAATCCAAGCTCAACAAAACATAGCTCTCCGAGTGTGCACAGGAGCTGGGCGGTATGTTAGGAATGACGTCATCACCCGCGACGTGCAAATGCCCAGCATGAAGGACTTCGTGGCATTGCTAGCGCGAAGGATGTATGACCGTGCAGACAACAGTCGCCACGTACACCTTAACGGCATCGCGCCTCTACACGCCCGTCCTCCCGATATTAACATCCCATGGCGACCTCTACCTCGCGAGCTCCTGGAGACACCCAACTCTCCGGACCAGTATCCACTTCCTTAGCCAGAAATTGGACAACGTAACGCCTCTGGGAAGCCAACCCACGAGCTAGGGTGGCACTCAGAGTAAAACCAAAAGACTCGAGAGTAGTTGCTCTCTAAGTTGACGCCACAGCAAAGAACTAACGTTCGATTCTTACCCGCACTTCCTTACCAAGATCGATCGAAGTGTTGATGACCTTGATGATGATGAGAAATTAAACGCTGCTGACGCCAAACTTTTTTTTGAGTCCTAAACACAGATGTCCTAAATTGACTTGAGGTTTCTTTAATCTGTGCTTGAAGGATCTCAAAAAATCTTTTAGATTTTCAATTTACTGTTCGTACATGCGCATCGATGATGGATGATGAACTAGTGCTCCATGCTTCGAACAAAATATTCAGCGGCCACAGTTATTTTGACAAAGTGCTTGTACAAATGCTTGTCAAATTTTCAAATCCTATCTCATAGCTTTTTTTCTGTTCCACTCATGAATGTTATTTTTTGTATCTCCATCGGAAAAAAAACCAAACAGAGTGGGATAAAATTTTACCGCACCTAAAAAATAATACGTAGAAGTTTGTACTTTTTCTATTGTAGATTATGTTTTGTTTTTTGGAAACTATAGGTTTATTTTGAAGGAAAAAGCAATCGCATTTTCGGTTATTGCGAATCACATTCGCAACCACCACAAACACCAGTGACTACTTGGATGGGTGACCAGAGGCCTCATTTATCATAACTCACAGTTGTACACGAAATGGTCGGCACCTGACCTTCATTTGCAAAGTTTGACATTTCATCTCTCGAAATTCAAAGACCGATAATTGACAAACTGGTGGTTGCGAATAATGACTCGTGCGGACGCGAAGCCTTAATGCTTAGGTCGATTTGTCATCCACTTCAATAGAGTCGAGACCAACTTGTTTTTTTTTATAACAAATGTCATTTGTTAATTGACAAACTGTCAATGTTTGTAAAAACAGGACTAATGCTTATCAAATTATCATATACGTGTGTAATATCTACCTATGTATACGTAGTATCCGTCTGTGCTTACATTTCGATGTACAACTGAGTTAGTAAATGAGGCTGCTGGTGGTGTACCACACCACACCAGCCAATACCTATCAGTCAACTGCTGCCTATGTCTAGCAGTTAACGGTCTTGGATATGTCCTTATTCGTGGGTTGGATAACCGTTTATTGGTATTTAGTTTAGATCTGAACTCTTTCGTGCTTTGGAAAGCACGTGATGTTGGTCCGGGCTTTTTCAATCGTTAAGCCAACCAGAGGCATTGGGTGGCCAAAAAAAAACTAAAACATGAGTTGGCCACTAGTCACGAAGAAATAAGCTAAATTAATTACTAAAAATTACCTATTATTTAGGGTGCTGAAACAGTCGACGGAACGAAAACGTCTGTTTCCGAAAAGGGGCGCACACAGACTCTTGAGCACGGCGCGGTCAAACACTCAACACCGATTATTGCTGACTGGATATTGGCAGGCGCTGTTATAACCCAGGGTAGTTATAGATATCGGTGAAAACTTAGAAAGAAAAAAGTGTCTGACGTATTGAGAACCTTCTCCTTTTTTGAAGTCGGATAAAAATAACTTAGGTACAGATACGACCTAAGGCGGGTCTGACTGTAGGGTACTGTAGGTACAACGACCGGCGCCTTTCTGCTGACGGCAACCGTGTCGTCCGTGGGTCGGCGTCGTCGTCAGCAAAAGGTGCTGCGCGATGCGCGATGTTCCACGATGGGACCCATTTTCAATTATTTACTTATTTTCCAATTAAGATCCAATCAGTCCGCCCACCAAGGTTTCTAGCCATCATATTATCGTCAAGATAAAAGTTCATTGATAAAAAGTTTGGACAATAACAAAGTAAAGTTGAGAATATAAGTTTTGAGTTGTGGTTCAGAATATGGAAGGCAAGGGGGTAATGTGAAGTCATTTCGGAGCTCATTGTAGGTTAGAGAGGCCATAAATAAAGAAAAATATATTATCAAGCTGGGGTTGCGAGAAAGATAAAATGCACTACCTAGGTAGGCATAGGGACTACAATGGATCTAAGTATTCGCTATTTTTGCCCCCTTCTAGCATCGCGAATTTTAGTAAAAAATCTAGTTCATCTAATGTAGGTATTATCAGCTCTGTAATTATGACATCGAACGTGCTCTAGTGGCTTACGATGCGAGCCAATAATACACCAAGTCGGGGTACACCACTAGTCAAGCTGCATCCCTCTTGACCCGAGTTCCAGTTCAGGAATGATGCAGACAGCAAGTGCATAGAGTCAAGCTATTTTATGACTTTTCACAAAAGCAGATTTTTATTAAAATTGACTATCAAGTGAGTCTAGGCACAGAATAAGGAAAGGGTCTAGGTAGGTTACCATTCTATTATGGGACAAAAGAATGATTATGGAGGACTCCTACCGGCCAAAACCACCACGATGCCACGATGCCACGATCTTAGGGCCAATATGCCAAAACCATGGGTGCTCTTGAGGACTCTTCATAAGCCAACCTCACCGGCCCGAGCTGCACCCTGGTAACTAGTTTTGTTCGAGGTTTTTTCTCGAAACGAGGCTCTGGCGGCCGGTCGATAGCGGCATAGCGCAGTTTAAAATCGGCCGACTTAAATTCCTTGACCTCCGACGGGCAGCAGCGTCGATGGTGCGAGCAGCTCTGCCTTGCAATCCGTGACCCGCATGCCCAGCGTAGGGACTATGGGCATAACCCTCTTCTTATTAGGGGAGACCTATTAGACCAGGGTCGATAATTTTTAAAACCAAAAAAAATTATAGTAGGATGAAACCCATTAGAAAAGGAGGAGAATATTATAAAAATGAAAGGAAAAATAATTTACGGGCGATCTGAGGTCGGGAAGGGGATGGGGGTGAGATTTTAGGGGTAAAAAACGGTTTTTCTCGATTTCCGGGAAAACTAAAAGTCCTATGGAAAAAAGTGAAATGGCAAAGTTGTAGGTAATAAAAAGATCTAAAACTTTTGTATTAACACTTTTTTCACATAACCTCCAAATGTATGTGAAAAATTCAAAAAACTAAGTTTTTGGTTTTTTATTTTTATCTTTTACAAAAATGTTTTTTTATTCACGAAATTTGGTGAAAACTTACCTTTTTATGTCCCAAATACGCTGTAATTTATTTGATTAGAAATATTTATTTTTTTCACCTTATTTTGAATTAATATCGAAAAAGCACCCTAATTTTCAATCGAAAATTCACCCGTCAAAATATCAGCTTTTTTCACAAAGTTGGTATGTTTTCTGTTCGTTGAAATCTCTACTTTCCGATGGTGAAAAAAAAATATATGTTATGATAGTAAATCTTCTCAGAAAATGCAAAAAAGTACAAGAATAAAAAATAATAAGCTCCTTAATTTTGCACAAAAAAATTTAGTTAATCCCATGAAAAATATATTTCAAAATACATCAAAAATATATTAAAAATATATAAAATATAAATCGTAATATTTTTAAATCGTAATTTTTTTAATATATTTTTTATGTATTTTGAAATATATTTTTTTTCACGGGATTAACTAAATTTGTTTGTGCAAAATTAAGGAGATTATTATTTTTTAATCTTGTACTGTTTTGCATTTTCTGAGAAGATTTACTATAAAAACATATATATATTTTTTCACCATCGGAAAGTAGAGATTTCAACGAACAGGAAACATACCAACTTTTTGAAAAAAGCTGATATTTTGACAGGTGAATTTTCGATTGAAAATTAGGGTGCTTTTTCGATATTAATTCAAAATAAGGTGAAAAAATAAATATTTCTAATCAAATAAATTACAGCGTATTTGGGACATAAAAAGGTAAGTTTTCACCAAATTTCGTGAATAAAAAAACATTTTTGTAAAAGATAAAAATAAAAAACCAAAAACTTCGTTTTTTGAATTTTTCACATAAATTTTGAGGTTATGTGAAAAAACTGGTAATACAAAAGTTTTAGATCTTCTTATTACCTACAACTTTGCCATTTCACTTTTTTCCAATGGACTTTTAGTTTTGCCGGAAATCGAGAAAAACCGTTTTTTACCCTTAAAAACTCACCCCCATCCCCTTCCCGACCTCAGATCGCCCGTAAATTATTTTTCCTTTCATTTTTATAATATTCTCCTCCTTTTCTAATGGGTTTCATCCTACTATTTTTTTTTTCACTTTTTATTATTTTTAAAGGCTTCTACCCTGGTCTATATGTCCAGCAGTGGACTGATATAGGCTGGTGTTGTGATTCACTTAATTTTCAAGCTGTTGAAAATGAGATGATCTGTTGTTGCCTGCGACTGCGACCTATTTTCATGCACCTATTTCAGCGCTTAGGCGTGTGACTATGAATAACCATGTCACATTACATTATGTATCGTGTTGTCCTTTAATATACGGGCTGGAATCAAGGTTTACTTTAAGTACTATTACTTAATAATTCCATGGGCGGAATCAAACCTCGAACCTACCAGGTAAAATAATACCCTTCGAGCTTCGAGCAAAATAATCTCGATGCCTTCGAGTACTTATACCCAAAGAGTTTTGATATAAACTTGTTTCTGATATAACTTTATGAGTAGGTAGGTATACCCAAAACCAAAGAGGTTGGATTAGAAAATTTCTTGATCCTACGCATCGGTTTGTGTAATTTTGGGAATCTACTGTGACAGTTCCTTCCCTCTTTGTGTGAATGTTCTATGAGGTACTGGGAGCTCTGGTTTTCAGAGTTTGTATGCTGCCCAAAGGTCTCATAATTTGTTAGATACCAAAAAATTAGTATCATTCAGTGGGAACATAAACAAAAACATCTACTAATACTTATATTTTCTTTGTCTGAAACGCAAGTTGAGTTGAAGAAGCGAGGGTGGCAGAAGCCTCTTGAAGTATTTTACCTAAGTCAAAGCAAGTAGGTGGGCCAATAGGCGGGCTCAATTCTTGCGCATGTCACAAAATTTTAAAACTGTCCAGCGAAACCGAAGATTTTTCTCGTCATTACGTTTCGCGGTTTCGAAGACAACCGTTAAAATTCGCGCCATCATTGGCTGACCGGAAATCAATAAAACTAAAATAACGCTACATACCTAAATTACCACCATTATTTTAAAATTAAATCTAATGTGGAATATATTATTTTGTGTACAATAAAATTCAAAGTTACCTTTTGAATCATATAATTCAAAGCTCAGTAAAACAATTTCAAAAATGAAGATTTTTTAGTTAAATCGTGAAGTGTGAACTCCTTCCAAAATGGCGGCTGCAAAATGTTTGTGGCTAGCCACCATGCTACTTCGACTCTGGCTTGGAGCATCAGATCTTTGTTATGCTCAGTAAGTTGAATTAAAAAAAGTTTACTGATAACTAACGGACTAATGACGACGACCCGTTAGTAGTCTGCATCCCCGAGTTATCTGTATGACCAGTATACGTTTTCCCCTACTAACGGATCCCATAGATAGAGAAAAAACATTTCAATAGCTGGTTGGGGGTTGAGGGTACTAATACAATCTATTTAAAAATCTTGTTCCATCGAACAAGCACATGACCCACCAGATAACCGTTATTTTGCACAAAGCATTACATCGTAGATCTCACATAGATATTTGGAATTGGAACTTGATTTCCGATACAACGCCCTGCGTCTATCGACTTAAGGCATGAAGATGTTAATGTGCATGCCTTGTGCCTGTAACGTCACCGGCACCCACACCCTTCAAATAGAAACATAGCAAAGCTGCTCACGGCAGATATAGGCAGACAAGCCTTTCACTTCACAAAGAGCTCTACTGCTACATAATCTACTACTGAGCTACAGCCTGGACTCTAGATAAAAAGAATCTCATGGCATGGAACTGTATGGATCTTAACGAATCCATGACATCCGTCATTAGCTCTAATAAACGAACTACAGACCTATAGGTAAGGTTTGCTTGCCTTCTGTCTATAACACCAGGTTTCCACCAGGGCGACCCTCCTGACTTTCCAAGACCTGCTGCCCGAAGACCCTCGGCTGTACGACAAGATGCGGCCGCCCAAGATCAGCGAGAGCCAGCCCACAGTCGTCAACTTTCATGTCACTGTTATGGGGCTCGACTCAATTGATGAGAACTCTATGGTATGTGTTGGGAACATAAAGAGAAATTTTATGTTTAGCACTCACGTTTTTACATGGTTCTTAATCTAGTCAGTAACTCTTAAATCTTAACAAGATTTTTCTTATGCATCCCAAAAATTTCAACTCAGGCCGGATTTGAACCTACGACTTTACCATGGATACCGGGACGCGATAGCCAACTGCGCTACCGAGTCAACAACTCCCGATTTATTTACCACAGTTTTCGTTCGGATACATTTCCATTTCTTGTTTGGTACTAAACAGTATGCATAATCTAAAACTCATTAAATTAATAAACAAAAATAAGAAAATAAAAATAGGTTACTTCAGACCATAGACCATTAAAAAATAACAGTTTGAAACATAGTAAATGATCGCAAATTATTTTAATTTCTAAAATTACGATCAAAAATGTGAATTTAAATTACAATTTAGATGTCGCGATTTCTTTGGGGTTTCATATTCCATTAATTATATTAAAATAATTAATTTATCATCATCTTCCACCTGACTTCACCCGCAGCTGGTGCAGGTGCAGTACCATGTAAATAAAAAAAAAATTAGTAGGTACCTAATTGCAAAAAGTAAAAATTAAAAGTAATCTGAGGCCTCATTTAGTAACTCAGTTGCACACCGAAATGATAGCACCGGCCACCGGTCCTGTTTTTCAATTGACATTCTTTGAATTTCGACAGATGAAATGTCAAAGTTTGTACATATACGTCCGGTGCCGACCATTCGGTGTGCAATGAGATCTCGGTCATAATTATTATCATAGGCTGCAAAGGCCCGCTGGCTGAATGAGGCTCCGAAGACTTCTACGAAAAACAGTCTCCAGCCTTACACAGACAGACTTCTCGCAATCAATTGTCATCGAGCTGAGTGAAAAAAATCGTACCTTACTAAAATGTTTGAGTTCAATAATTGTATGGAGATGTCGGTTTTTCAAACTTCCCGAAACACAAAATATTTTATTATATCAGTAATCTCTGTAGTAATAGTTATGAATTCGACACTCAGGTCTCTGTAGGGGATCTTCTTTGGCCTGAATGTAACGTGGTCTTGTTCGGCCTTTCATCAAAGAACCCTTATTTTCCAACAATGATTGAATCGGTGATCAAGTCATTTAAAAAGAGGTGACTTGATATTTTAACGTCATTTTAGCTATTTGAGGCTTGTAGAATGAATATGATGATTTGACCGAATGTCGATTTTTCAAGATGGCCGGATTTAGCTAGGGTAAACATACCAGTTTCAGTTCAGATATAAAATCGAAATCTCTCAAGTCATGAGGGATAACGAAACTTTTATTGGTTGGGTTTGGGTACTTATTAGGTATGTTTTGTGACCTGACCTGTGACAATACTCAATACGTCGTCGATTCGTCATAGAACAAAAATATTACGGTAGCATCCCGAACTTTCGCAGACGTACGCAGCGGATATTTTCTTCGCGCAAACCTGGAAGGACTTCCGATTGCGACTTCCAGAGAACATGACTTCAGAATACAGGTTAGTAGGCAAAATAATATAGTTGTTTCTGATTTAATTTTTTTTTTATGAATGTATTAAGTCACACATACACTCATAACAAGAGCCTGTTTCTAAATTTCATTTCTTTCTTGCATGTGATGTTTGCCCGTAAAAGGTTGTACATGTAGCATAAGACCCTTTATTTCTAATATATTTATTAAAATCTTCATGTTACTACTTTTGGCAAAGCTTAATAAATAATCATATCTGTCAGTAGTAGGGGCTAGTAGTACGCCTCGATGTTTTGGCCCCTACCATAGTTATAGTTAGAATAAGATAATAGTAGGTACCTATTACACCTAGGTATTCCCCTACTGGGTGAAGATATTGCATCTTGTTTACATTTAGTAATGGTGTATAAAAATATAGATCTGTTAAAATAAATTGTGTAAATATTTTTTGTGGACAATCTATCTATCAATCGATTTCTTTAAATTATTTTACGTTACTCGGTCATGTCCTTTTAATTTGTTATTTTTCTAACAAGTTGTTATGACATTTAACCCCATTATAATCAACATTAGCATCATAATAATCATCAGCCTATAGCAGTCCTCTACTGGACGTAGGCCTTCCTTAAACTATTATAATTTATCAAAATAATTGTATAAATTGTAATGGTGTACATAGCTTTGGTGATCTAATAAATAAATAAATAAATAAATATATACATTACTAGATTACAAAGGACTTCCTTCATTCATACATTACAATCTATAAATATATTTATGAATAAATATAAAAAAAACAAAAAAAAACACGCCAACGTTACCAAGCCCAAAATATTGGACTATTGAAAACCAATCATATGAGCCCAAACTCGAAGGGTTTACTTTAATAGCAAATAAAAATACAAATTATTTATTTCTTCGAAACATACTTAGGTAGGTCGGTATTATTAGTGGGGATTACGGGCGTATCCTCTTTTATTAGGGGAGGCCTATATCCAGCTGTGGACTGCTATATGCCGATGATTGCCACAAATATACTTGATAATGGCGAAATTAAATAAATAAATAAATAAAAATAAATAAATAAATAAATGTGCGCGCGCGCGCGCGCGTGTGTGCGTGCGTGCGTGCGTGCGTGTGTGTGTGTGTGTGTGTGTGTGTGTGTGTGTGTGTGTGTGTGTGTGTGTGTGTGTGTGTGTGTGTGTGTCATTTTATAACGCTTGTTATAGTGTAAGCAAAGTGTAAGCCTGACCCTGGCTCCCTGTCATTTCTAAGTACCTAAATTAAAAGAGGTGACGTTATTTTTTAACGCCATTTTAGCTATCCCAGTTTTATAGAACTATTATGAATAGTACATTTGATATCATTGTCTAAAAGAAAAGCGTTAATAAATCAAGATCTTTACAGGCTACTGGACCTAGACTGGTTGAAGCACATGTGGCGTCCAGACTCCTTCTTCAAGAACGCCAAATCCGTCACCTTCCAGACGATGACCATTCCAAACCACTACGTGTGGTTGTACAAAGACAAGACCATCCTGTACATGGTGAAACTGACTCTGAAGCTGTCTTGTGCTATGAACTTCCTCATCTACCCTCATGACACACAGGAGTGCAAGCTGCAGATGGAAAGCTGTGAGTAAAAATATACTAATTACGACTCACATTTACCGGCGCGCGTCGGAGAGCATTTTATAACATGCTAAAGGATATTGAAACATCCACAAAGCTGTTACGTTCCTTAATTGCATGCAATATACGCAGCGGATCTAATTATGTCAATTTTTGACAAAGCTGAAAGCTGGTTTCAATTTCCTTTAGCAAGTTTTAAAATGCTCTTCGATGCTCTCCGACGCGCGCCAGTAGATGTGAATCGTACTATTTGCTATTACGCAAGCTTTTTTAGTTGAAAATGAAGGACTTTCCATACACTACTTCGATACACTCTTTTTACACCTTCAGGTGTGGAATTATCAAAAAGCCGAGACACGTATAAATTGTTTTTCAGCGTCGGACTCTATACAAAATGTGGAGATCCTAACTTCGGCACTGACGGACTCTCATACAAACTTTCATCCCCTTTTTTAACCCCTTAGTGGTGGAATTTCTAAAAATCCTTCCCTTATAATGTATGCTTACATCACATAATTATAATACCTATGAACATGTGCGAAATTTGAAGTCTGTAGGTTCAGCGGTTTTGGGCTGTGCGATGCGCTAGAATCTAGATGATGCTGTGTATTATAAAAATAATGATAATGTCCAGCAGTCCTTAGCTAGTAAGTAAAAAGAGTTTATTTTTACTAAAAGCATGTCCATAGCTTGACAGAAATTTCATACCGTACCCGTACCGTACCTATTGTTAATAGTAGATTAGTAGCCAAGGGCTGTAAGGCATGAATTGCAGCCCGAGATATTTAACTATAGTTCGAGGGTGCAATTGGTGCTTACACCCGAGCTAACTATTCTGCTTTACATCTCGATTGTGAGGTAAGTAGAAAAAAACCGGCATTAGAGATAATACATTTTTTTTTCAAGAACGAAATTGGGTTTCGCCGTTCGATATTAAAAATTGATGACTATACTCACACGAAGACAAGGCTGAATAGCAAAGCGACCTCTTTGGTCATTGGGCTGAATGCATGATGTCTATTGCCAGTATGATGGTTAGATGTATGCGAACTTTTTGAAAGAAAGAAGTGTTTTTTTTTAATTACTTACCGCTCTAGGGCTTTTCTAGCTACATTATAACCCTAGAGCGCTAATTCACCTACAAGCCCCATTTGGAGGTAATAAGAACATACCGAACATGAGAGATGTAAAAGAAAATTACGAGAGGGTGCAATGGAAGATACGTATTCTTGTCTGACTGACAAAAATAATGAATCTACAAATAGGTACAATGTCGTAACTCAAAAGGCGAAGGCCCTCCTGCTCTCTAGAGGCTCGTTACTCTTATTGTAGGAGAGTCCTCGAGTCGCGCCGACGACACGGCCCTACACTCTAATTGTGATCCTTTACTTTGCCACCTACAGTACCTACCTATTTTGGTACGAAGAAGGTATCAAAATAGGTAGCATGAGAGCTTTGAAGTTGAGGGTACTTTGATATTTTTGTTGTAGAGGCAGTTGACATCGGAACTTTTGAATTTGGAATTGCGAATTTTGTTTGTTTTTGATGACGTAACTGCGTTACTATAGTAGCAAATACATTGTTATCAGCCTAGCCTCAACTACCAGTCTGATATATTCAACCATTAAATCAGCGTAGGTCTTGCTCCGAAGCCCGCAGTCAACGTGTGGGTCTCTGACTCTCGGACATGATGCTGATGCCTGATATCGACAGTTGTATTATTCAGCAGTTACAAAGCGTTTAACACACACTATACCTATATACTACATACCTATCGATTAATCTAATCACCAAGCCATTCACATCCCTACACGGTAATCATCCCCTCCACTCGAGTGTCGTTCGAAACCTATTTTTAGTCGAGTTCTTCGATCACTGATAGAATCGCGTTGAATCGCGCTGACTGGTCTGAGAGGCACTTGCCACCACTTGGCCTACATTTTACCTACCCTTCGAGGGACTGTATCGGCCGACAAACTTTGCTTGCGGCTTGGGTGAGCGTAATTAGGGTTGGGCGAATTGGGTCGTTATGGTTTAGTTTATTGTTTTGCCGGCTGGAAGGTGGGTGTTTGGCGTCGGTCAAGCAGAGGCATAGTATACGTGTAGTACCTATGCAAGTGCTAGAAAGAGTAAAATGAACATTTTACTTTCATAAAAGTTGTTTAAAGACGTTTCGAAGTAAAAGTATCCTGTCTGATTGGGGGTGTAGGCATTAATCAGGGAATTTAAACATAAATCCATAAATAATACTGGACATTTTCTCGCGACATAATCTAGTCAAAAAGCTATATGCATTCTAAGCTGAACTGGTGTAGTGGTACAGTATACTTACCTGAATTTAATGTACATTTTTGTGATATATATTTTTTTCCATAAAAAACACTCTGGCTTCAAACATTTATTTGCGGATCAAACAAACATTTGTCCCACGACTGGAATCGAACCCATGCTTTTGGCAGTCCTCCACTGCGCCACAGAGGTCGTGTGTAGGACAATTTTTGGTCGAGCGAGACTCATTCGAGATAATTTTCCTCTTTTCATTCCCATAGGAAAAGTGAAGTGTCACTGATTAATTATTTACTTTGGCCCCTGTACTTAAATTCTGACTACGTCCACGAGCCAGGATCTTTTTGCGTTTTTTAAGGGATGTATTTCAAGTTTACCTATGCATAAGTAATTTTTATGTGTTATGCTTATACGTTAATTTTCAGTTCGTATTTTTTTGTGATCAATAACTTACCTTCCTTGAAAAAGAGGTCATTTTTTTTTATTGGTTGTTAATTAAAAAATAATTGTGTGAGTTGCGAATGATTCCTAGTCGTATTATTAGCGTACCAAGGACAAAAAAAGTTCCCTAAAACTCTGGTGACACGTACCTATATACAGTAAAGTAATAGTAAAGAAACATTTACTCGAGTCACAAATTCACATACAAAAATAAACTAGGCTTCTAGCAAGAGAAACAGTGACACAAAAAGGTACTTAGCGTTTGCTGTAGAAGCATGATAGTAACTACTGTGCTGGTTTTCAGTATGTATTCAGTAATTTAACGTAGCTACATAAACTAATGAGTCAGCTGCCTTTTTACATTCTCAAAAGTGTGTGATGCTCTTAGCGTAATGATGTGACGGCTTTGATCAACAATGGAGGGTGTGGGGTCCAGAATAATAGGGAATCCGAAGCATGGTATGAGGATAGTCTTTGTTTGTAGGTACTCATCGAGGGCATATCGCTCTCGAATCTTGAGTTTTGAAATTTCTTTGTCGAAATGTTGTGCTTAGCTAACCTACTACTACAAATAGAACTACTCAAAATTTGTCTTCGTGTCAGTGTAGTATCTAGTGGTACAACTTTTTGAGGGCTGAAAACATAGCAATGAAAGTGCAGCTGCTGACCCACCTCGAGCATGGCGTGGAGCGTCATGTCCGATACCTGCAGTCAACGTGTTAACATTCGTAGCGTGACTGATGACGACTCTTAAACCCTGAAAATAATTATTTACTATAAATTTTTAATGCCGTTTTAGATTTTTGGCCGTTTTTCAAGGGGAACTAGAACAATATGTTAGGAAAACGAAGCGTCATTGGCTACGAAATGTTACAGGAAAAGAACCTTCGGACGACAAAAGAAATTTAAACTTTGGATCGACAGAGCAGAGGACGATCTTAGAGCAATTGGCGACGCAAGTTTGAGGAGACGCAAGAGGTGTAGGTTCAGTTCCTGCTACGGGACAAATGTTTGTTGCATGACCTGCAGATCCGGATTCCGAGTTTTGTAGTACGTAAACCAGAGTAGGTATAAATATAATTACTGACATAACTAAAGCGAAAATTCTAGTATGGGGTCCAGGCTATGTACCTACCTAATATGATTGGGTAGTTATTTGTATGTATGCGTGTATGTTAAATTCAGGCTATTGCTTATTCATTAATTTAACACGTTGACTGCGGGTCTGCGGAGGATAGGCAGCTGCACTTCAGCGGTTGTGTTTTTCAGCAAACAGCACTCCCTCTCTCAACTCAACAAAGCTCCCATTTGACTTCAAAAGCACTTCCGAAAAAATATTGTTTCAGTATCACACACAACAGACGACCTGATCTTCCAGTGGGACCCTGAAGTGCCCCTCGTGGTGGATGAGCACATAGAACTGCCCCAGTTGGAGCTGGTGCAGAACACCACGGCTGATTGCACCCAGGTCTATTCGACAGGTAAGATTCTGAATGAGAATATTTAAATACGTGCTTCTGTACAACTAGGTACTGGTACTTTTCGTAAAAGGTACTGGCAAGGAACCGAACACCTAGAGATACTAGTCGGCGTGGCTATCCATCGTTTCAGTTGTGTAAGGGGTTCCAATCGCCGGGGACCGCAAACAAACGGGGTTCTGGTGGCCGGCTGATTGCGGCATAGCGCAGCCTAACACTGGCACGGCTAAAATCCCTGGCCGCTGACGAGCAGCAGCGTCGGTAGTGCGAGAAACTGTGTACTGCGATCGTCAAACCGCATGCCCAGTGCAGGGATTATGGGCATATCCCCCTTATAAGCATACATATCAGGCAGCGGATAGAAACCAATGGAGACAGACAGCAAAGACATATTCATTTGGTGAAATGACTTTGCTGTTTGCACGATCCTCAGAATTAGGGAAATGCTGAAGGAGGACTTCTAATACTGGTTCCTGGGGCTCTATCAGGCTTTGGCGATGATCGCGTTGTGTTGCGAGAAGACGCAACCAAACTTGGGTTATTTCCTCTCCCCCACTTGGTTTGTCCACCAGCAGCGAGAAAAAGGGTAAAATAAAAAAATGTGTGAAGTAGCATAAAAAAACTGAAACACGTACATTTCCTAAGTCCTAATAATTTGAATGTAGCGCGTTGGTAAAGTAATCGGCCTTTCAAGTGAAAACAATGTAATCCGTGTCCCAGTTAGTTAATCTAAGCAAACGGATTAGCGTAAACTGTCTTAGAACTGAACATATTATTGACCTAGTTTCAAAGACATCAATGGCGAAGAGTGTTATTGGAAATATTTTTGGCATGGACATGTGTCAGACTCAGTAGTTAGAAGCGCTCGTGATGTGGCTTACTTTAGTGTTCCTAATAGATCTCTCTCTCTCTCTCTCTCCTCTCCGCCCAGTTACTACTTGGATGGGTGACCGCTTAGTTTCACTTTAGTTCTCAGCGCTTCCGTGCTCCTTAATCCGGCTTTTACAGTCGTTATGCCATATCGAAGGCCTTCGGGCGGCCTAAATGCTCCAACACCAGATTTGGTCACTAACTCATACGGAGAAGAAAGTCAGACTTCGATCTCAGAAATTAAAATGGTTTCTAGTTAAATTTGAGGATAAACCTCTCTCTATTTGGCAAGATTTATATATGAAGACAATCATCATCATCATCTCATATCGATGACCTCTGTGGCGCAGTGGGCGAAGGCCCGCCTGAGATGCAGAAGATTGCGTGTTCGATTATGTCCGCTACGGGACAAATGTTTGCATGGTCTGCAGATATTTGTCTCGAATCTGGGTGTTTTCTATGTATGATTTGTATGTATTAAAAAAAAAAGATTAAATTAGTTTGAGGCTATATGACACTGTGTGACAACGTCCAGCATTATTTATTTATTTATTTATCTCAGCCCGAAATCACCCATTGCTGGGTCTGGCCTCCCTTAGTTTTTGACAGCCTCCCTGTCCTTTGTCTCTCTCGTTACTGTTAATGATTAGGAATACAATGAATTTATATATCCATAGGAAACTTTACCTGCCTGGAGGTGATCTTCAAGCTAAAGCGGCGTCTGGGCTACCACCTCTTCAACACCTACATACCGACATGCCTGATCGTCATTATGTCTGTAAGTCACAATTTTCTAATGTTTTCTTGTGATTCCATGTTTTTTTTCCAAATGATAAGACTACGGGGTATAACCACAGACTATTAGATGCTAACGCAGGGTACAACTTTTCAGCGTGGTACCATTAATTAACCAATAGGCTAGATGCCTGAAAAATTCTAATTAGTCCGTCATTTACATTATCAAAAAATATTGGACACGTATTTTTTCTTTTGTCAATTAAACTAAAAATGACAAAGATATAGTGCGTTGAAGTTCCGCGTGACGTCACGGGTAAGTGCACTTTTTACATACAAGTGACGTCACGAGCCCCCACTCTAGAACTTGGACGCTCTATAACTTTGTCGTTTTCCATTGATTTTCAAAATAAAAAATACGTGTCTAATATTTTTTGATAATCTAATTGACGGACTAATTAGAATTATTATTTTTCTACCCAGGTAGAATATATTCTGTTGATCTTTATTTACCTAAAAATTAACATTGGAATATAATGTAATCTGTGTAATCTAGACACCACACCATCACACCACACCAGCCTATATCAGTCCACTGCTGGACATAGGCCTCCCCTAATAAAGGGGGATATACCCATAATCCCCACGCTGGGCATGCGGGTTGGGGATCGCAGGGCACGCTGCTGCCCGTCGGTGGCCAGGGGATTTAGATGTGCCGATGTAGGCTGTGCTATGCCGCAATCAGCCAGCTGCCAGAGCCCCGTTCGTTGTTTAGCAGGATGCACCACGTGCGGGTGAGGTTGGCTTGGGTTCCGAGGATGGGGGTTGGAACCCCGTACACCCCGTACCCCGTACACCAATCTAGACACGGTCTACATAAAAGCATGATGATTGTGTGACATCACAGGCTAGGTACACGGGTTTTACAATATTTTGATAAAATTAACATTTACGTAGGTAAGGTACCTACTTGATACTAATTTACATGGTTCAGCAAAATATTTTGTAACATTTACCAGGTGCTTGCACAAAAAAGTATGCGCACTTTAAAAAGCGTAATTTTTTACAACTAACATAAACCTTTTTAAACCAATCATAACCAATTGAAGGGACGAGAACTAGTCCTATTGCTTTTTATAAACGACTACGAAGGTCGGTGATGTTTGTTTAAAGCGTGAATTGTGTATGATTATTTTCATGAGACATCGGGCTGTGCTCAGCATTACACTGGATACAAACATATAACGTACTAAGTATACCGTAATCTATACTCAGATGAACCAATACTTTCAGATTCCATGGCTATACTGACATACCTACTTTATGTACTCCAGCCTTTGCATCTAATCTAGATGAAGTGGCAACTTTTGCTAACTGCAAGACTGGTAGTGCCTAACTGATTATATGATGATGAGAGGATGGTATTGATGCTGGGCAAGCTTACAGATTTCCACCGACTAGCCCGGGCATTTTAAAACATACGAGGAGAATAGTTTCCTAATCGTATCCGTCAATTTTCGTATTCTAATTCGATTTTAGTTAACCACACAGGTGCATTATTATCGGCGATAAATATCGCATGCGTTATTGTGATCTGTTTTAGTGCAATATGTATTAGGACGACTACGAAGTTACACACTGCTGTGATAACGTAGTTGTGTGCAATTAATTGGGACGCATTATCGCAATAACGCAAGCGATATTATCGCCGATAATAACGCACCTGTGTGGGAAAGGCTTTATTACACTCACAACGGTCACTATTCGGATTTCAACCGTATTATAATACCCCCGTAGATGTAACTAAACAGATCCCTTCGAGCGCCAGCCCATTCATAGCAGAAGATGTTTGTCTTAGGAAGAAAAAAGGGGGATCAAACTTTTAAAAAGCATAAGCATGATGCTGTGTGATAACGTCCAGGATTATTTATTTATTTATTTATTATTATTATTTATTATAATGATACACACATGCTTGATCTCTTCAAACTTTTTTCCCATTTTGTTCCTGAGTACTGTACCCACCGAACATGGATTTAACTATATTTGTTAGTCTCAGAAAATGTAGCCCAGGGTCCTCTCTGTATTCTGTGCCCAGGGGCATTAGCACGAACAACTAAACCTCAATAAACAAATTAATCCCGTTATCAAATAATCCTTATTGACCGGATTTGCGCTAATCGTGTGTCTACGGCCCAATAACTCTCAAACAGAGATAGTGGCTTCGACCAGCTAGGTTATTGTCTTACTTCAATACCTACTCCTTTCAGATAACGCCATGAGTCCTTATCATCATTACAGCCAGATGCATTATGAACTCCTAGAGAAGAAAATATTAGGTCCTTACCTATGAAATTGGCGTTTTTTCTCCCTATTTCATTTTGCACATATTTTATTTTATTCAACAGTCTTATACAAAATTAATTAATTTAATGAACGTAACATTATTGTTAAGATTGAAAATTATATAAAATACTATTTTTGAGGAAGTTCATCCGCAAAAAATTAAACTTGAAAACAGTTCATTTCACGTGCAGTCACTTTCAATGCTTAAATTCGTAGTATTTTTTGTGATAGTTTTCTTTTTTAAATAAGACTACACATACTTTTCACAATATTGTCCAATCACACACACACAACATTTTAGGAGAATAGGATTTATAGTTCCAGAAAAAAATGCAAAAATGTATCTACGGAGAAATAAATTTTCTCGAAATTCTCCATACAAAATGCCAATTTCATAGGTAAGCACCTAATATAACAATACTTCAGGCTTCATCTGTTATTGTTATTAAGTACAGGGTGTAACTGAGGATGGATCAACGGTGACAGTGGCTTAGACTAGCTAGGCGATTGTCTGTCTTCAATACAGTAGGTACTGTAGTCAGACAATCACATATATAATGCCTCCTCATCATTATTAAAGCCTGATGCATTATCAACTCCCAGAGAAGAATAATATAACAGTACCTACTTCGGGCTAATTATCTGTTATTGTTATTAAGTATACAGGGTGTAATCGTGGATGGATCAACGGTGACAGAGGGTGAGGGGGACCTCGACGCCTAACTATTTAACTCCCCTGCGTGTTTTCCATAGTAATGCGAATTTAAAAAAACGATTTTGGGCTGGCTGTCATTATTTTATTTTGCTGGAAGGCTGTAACACCTATCTTTGGATTTTATAAGTTATCCGAAATAAAAGTTTTTTTTATTTAGTAGGTATGGGGTCCTAACATAAATCTCAATGTTTCCAGTGGGTCTCGTTTTGGATCAAACCGGACGCTGCACCCGCGCGGGTGACGCTCGGTGTGACGTCACTGCTCACGCTCTCGACTCAGCACGCCAAGTCGCAGGCGCAGCTTCCTCCAGTCTCTTACCTGAAGGCGGTGGACGCATTTATGTCTGTATGTACAGTGTAAGTGTTGTTCTAACTCGTTTGCTGTAGTTTGACAACCTCTAGTGCTGTGGGTTAAGGTTGTGGGTTCGATTCCCACTACACCACACGCACCACACCAACCTATATCAGTCCACTGCTGGACATAGGAAGAAAAGTATATCAATGGTAACAATTACCTACTTATGGATTTTCCTAGACCAATTCAAATTAGATATTGGACTATACAAAACGGGAGACACAAACATGATTTTCTACAAGATTTTGAGTCGTGAATACAAGCCCGAAAAAGAGCACTAATATGTGGTTCTTTAAACCTAAACCTTCTAATAAAAGAAAAAGATACAAAAAAATACAATAATGTTATACGAGAAGCTGGTTATGCCATTCTTAACAAAGTAGACGTAGAATTAGTGATTCGCACTACATCCACAAGCAAATCGATTCAAGACCACATCATTTCAAATCTTAAAGAGAGGACTTTCCATCTCGGCATTCATGACTTGCTGAGTTCATGGGTCGCTTGCCGACCATAAACAGATATTTGTCAGAATGAAGAAGTTCAAACCAGTGCCTCCACATCGAGTGCCGAATCTATCAAACATGACTTATAATTTAAAAACAGCGAAAAGGAGTTTTGTAAACCTGGTAATTTTAAATTTACTAATCTATGTGAATCTATCAAAACAATTATACTCCTAACAAACTAACAAAAACTAAAATACAAAATCTACCTTAAAAGATTGGATCAATAAAAAAGCAATATGTAAAGAATTCGATACATTCTTTGCAACAACTGGTTCTCACCTAGCAAACAAAAATAATTAATTTTAATTTTTCAACAGATCGACAATATGGCTTTCGCCCAAAATCGAATACATTGTCGGCAACTGTCGATTTAGTGACTAAAATAAACAAACATCGATGCAAATAAATTGGGATTGGGAATTTTTATAGATATAAAGCTTTCGATACCGTTTGCCACCCGTTTCTATTACAAAAGCTATTGGCGTCACAGATAAAACTTTTCTTCAACTACAATTAACTAACACCATCAGATTTTTTTAACAAGATTTAAAAATTATGAACTTGAATCAAACCTACTGCTATAATACCTACTTTTATAGTAAATAAATATAGTAAATGAAATTAAATAAAAAATATTCTTCAAAATAAAACACACACCAAGACAACATTTTAAACAAATATAATATTATTACTTAGTAGGTACTCTTTTGTTCATAGGTTCGTGTTTATGGCTCTGATGGAATACTGTCTGGTCAATATAGTGCTGGGGGATGGAAGGAAACAGAAGGTAAGCAATATGGCCACAACTAACACAGCTTATACAGTCCACCGCTGGACATAGGCCTCCTCTGCTTTTGCCTATCCCCTGGTGTCAATGTCAAGCCTTAGCTACCTACAAGTAGCGGCACGAAACTAGCGCTGACCGTTATTGCGCAGAAGTCAAAAGTAAGGTATCACATGGAAGCTAGAGGCGAGATCTCGAGAGAGCAAGAGAGCGCCATGCGCAGAATTTTCGTTCACCGCTAGACTTACGTGCCGCTAGCTATTACTGAGCCAACACTATTCAAGTTCACAATAAACACACTACCTATCTTTATCGCAAGTACCTATGTAGTTAATTTTTTTTGGGTCGGATCGTACTAGGATTGGTGGGATCGTTTGCCAAGTCTTCAGAGGAACAAAGATGAATGTATGTTATTTTTGCAGAATCCAGAGGAGACGGCGCGCGACAAGATCCGTGCACTCAATATCGATAGATTTTCCCGCGTTTTCTTCCCTCTCCTTTTTTCCGTTCTCAACGCTACCTATTGGATACAGTTCGCGCAATACATCTGACTGGGCTGTGTTGCCGTCGTAAAAAAAACTATAAAATATATAAATATATCATTGATAATATTTATTTTGTAATTATGTAACTTTTAAAAATATAGGCGTGGGCCTCTACCTATGCAGGTACAGCACCGACTTCAGTCATAGTCGGTGCTGTACCTCCGTAGGTAGTAGTCAGCTCATATAATAGTAGGAAAAAAATCTTCTTTGAATTTAATAGGTATCTAATCAAAAAAATTATTTTTCGCTTTTTAGATCAGTAAGAAGTGTTTTTAAGTCGGTTTAATTTGTTTGTTTTTTGTAAAAGAAACAGAAGACCTTGGTGGGTGGCATAATACTTCGGGAATCTTTTATCCAGCAGTGGATACAGTCCCCCTTCCTGTAGATGATGATGATGATGATAATGAAAGGAACTTTTAAATTAATTATTTTTAATTTCAGAACTTGTAACGTTTTATTGAATTTTATGTAGTAGTACCTACTTTTACTTATGCACTTGATAGATAGTAAGGGCATGAATAAATTCTAAGTAGGTAAGTAAAATTATACTTACTAAGTAGGTAATACCTAACTAAATGTTATAATGAATTTAAAATAAACACAAATATTTTGTTTCGCTTGTTTTATTCTACCTATATATTTCCCTACTGGCATGGCCTGTAACGAGTTTATCCGACATAGAACTAAAGTTGTCGACATAGCTCAGAGAATTAGCAAGCTGAAGTGGCAGTGGGCTGGCCATATCTGCCGAAGAACCGATAACCGTTGGGGTAAACGAGTTCTTGAGTGGAGACCACGGCTCGGCAAACGTAGTGTGGACGCCCTCCGGCCAGGTGGGGTGACGATCTGCGAAAGGCTGCTGGTAGAAGCTGGATGCGTCGAGCTCAGGACAGGGCGCAATGGCGCTCATTAGGCTGATGATGATGATGATGATGATGATGGCCTGTGACCTGTGGGCCAGGCCTGGCCTACGTCCGCAGATGCATCTTTTAGTACAGACAGGGAGGAATTAAAGATTCAATGAATGAAAACTTAAGTCTGCTTTTAAATATGGGATGTAATGTATATAACATCTTTACACGTGATCATTTGACACTTCATACTATGGGCGAGGCAGGGAGAGCCGGGAGGTGCGGTGTCCGGGAAGGTGTGTCGTTCAAAATGTATGATGAGCGATAAAATATTAGAGTTCAAGATGTAATATATATCCCATAGAAAAAGCCGGCTTTATGCACACACTTTAGAAACAGCAGACAGAAACTTAAGGCACAATGGGTGGTTTTATCGCTTCTACCATCAGGAATATATACAAGTTGTAACATTTAGATCGGTCAGTATGGGAAAGTCTGAAATATAACAGACCTCGCAAACACGACGCTTTGTCGTCGCGCTTAGTCGCGAGCGTCTGTCATATCTTGCTGTCGCGATTGTCGCCGTGTGTGCGGAGCTTTGAACAAAATGTATGAAAATTGTCCCCCGCTGCTTGTCGTAGCGTCTAACTGCTTACGTTTGTCGTCCAATGTGCGCAGGCTGTAAGACATATGAAGATATGAGTCTATGTTACATTTTACACATAAGACTATATTATTTGCTGACGACACAACGATTATTATTAAGGGACATAACAAACTGACATTTGAAAGAGATATTAATAAGGCGCTTGTTAGATCAGTTTACAAATAAATGTAAATAAAACGAACGTGATTCTATTTGGTACTTAAAAAATTGTATAAGTTATAATAGTACCCAAATAATTGAAGCTGATACAGTTCATTTCCTGGGCTTTCTACATTTCTTTTGGTCGAACATATATAGACTGGGAGGCAAATATTCAGCATGCTTGCCACAAAGTGGAAGTGCGAGTATCTCAAGAGGCAGCTCTAAGTGGCTATCATGGATACGTATCATCGGTACTAGCTTAAGGGTTAATCATGTGGGGTAACTGTTGATACCGATAAAGCCCTTAAAACACAGAAAAAATGCATTCGTGCTATACAGGCTGTAACATTTAGAATGGTCAGTATGGGAAAGTCTGAAACTATACGACATACGAAGATCTGTTCTAAGGAACCATGTCATCGATTTTAAGAACAAGGAAAACTGCATTCATAAATTTATTAAAAAACTTGTATTCAGCTCGAAATACGTACCCGGATGTTTTGAAAAATAAAATTAACACTGTTCTTATTTAGATATATCGATTATGTAGGTCTCAAGCAGTAAATTTTACTATGAAACATGATGTCTAAAATTAATAAAATGTTATAAATTCAGAATTTATGTTGGGTTTCAGGAGTTATTTGATTTTGCTAACAATTTATTTGATAATGATCGACATAAATTATGAACTTTATTCATTTTTTCTACTAGAAGTTGTAAGGATAGTTGAGTTAACCTGTAAAACAAGACCGGTTAAGTGAGAGTTGACTCGCCCACCGCGGGTGACGTCAATGGCGTGCGATACTAATTAGTAAGGTTTCTTCGTAATTAAAATGTGTACGTCCGTACGTCCTATTGAAAAAACCGGCTAAAATGGAAAAATTAGGGCCTTTCAGATAACACCATATTTGACCGTGTAACTTGCTTTACGACAGCTGTCATTACATTTATTGAGGTTTCTACAAAACCATGACAAAACCATATTAGCTGGAGACATTGCTGTAACTTACCTGTAAAATATAAATATACTTCTATAATACGTATAAATTTCAGGATTTTTAATTCGCAAACTTCGGGGGTAATTTTTTTGGACTTTTTTCATCGTAAATCAAAAACTATGCATGATATAAAAAAACGGATTTATATTGTTCGAATCAAGCCTTTTCATTTGATACCCCACTTGACCTAGCAACCGCTCCTTTTATTTTTCAACCCCCCTATTTCGGACGATTTCTCAAAACTTTTTTAGGTGAAGACTTCGACTTAATTTTCATGTTATTATAGATATATTTCTATATTAAGTATTTATAAATTTTAAGTTTCTGACTTCGCAAACTTCGCAGTTAAGGGGGGGGGGGTATGGTCATTTTTGGAGCTTTTTTCATCCTAAATCAACCCCACTCGACCTAGCAACCCCCCCATTTTGGAAGATTTCAAGCATCGTCTATAAAAATAAAAAACAGCTTTAAACTGGGCTAATTGACCCCTTTGATTTGCCACTCGACCTATTGGCACCAGTTTGAAATTTTGACGTTTCTTATTTTGGACCATTTGGGTATGAAAAAATGGCAATCTTATTCAGTCAGTGCATTATAAGTGTATAACAAACAAGTCGGTAGCATAGGTTCTTGAAATAATCAGCTGTGCCAGACAGACGGACGACGGACGGACAAAGCGGTACCATAAGAGGTACCTAATTAAGATTGAAACAAAAATTTCAAGTTACATTATATATACTTACTATCTATCTACTACAAGTAGGAAGGTAGGTAAATAGCGGCCTATCTAATTATATTCAAAGAACTTCTAAAAAAGACTGTAACCGAGAGCAACCTTGACTTAGGTAATAATAAGATTACGTATTTTTAACGTATTTTTTGTTTATATCATTAAAACAATTTGACGGATTATTATCTTGAATAAAGTAGGTACTTAGTCAAATTACACCTTAATAAGCCTTAGTAATAAGTACCTACGTACCTGCCTAGATACTTTCAGCACCATAACCTTGATCAAAAATATTATTTGATAAACAAGAGTGCTAAGTTTCTTCATGGAGCATGTAACTTTTCATACCACTTCAGCGAGGAATAGCCTAAATTAAAAAAAAAAACATATTTAGGTTCACTTTTTTTCAAGTTTTAAAAATAAGACATGAAAAGAAACAGGCGCGCGCAAAGTAAATTTAAAAAGAGTACAACAAGAAGGTTTGAGTTTTTAAAAATTTAAAAAAGGTCGTAGGTATATGGTAGGGTAGGTATGATAAATTCCGGACCATGGAGGTAGAAGGAGAGAGAAGAGAGGAGAGGAAATACCGCACCATGGAGGTAGAAGGAGAAAGAAAAGAGGTGCACACGATGTTCTAAATTCAATTAACTTTTTATAAAAACGGCTTTTGGCACTCAAATATCGAAGAGCAAAAATGCTCTTTCCGAGAAGGGGGGATGAAAAAGATTTTTAATAATTAGAGCTTCATCCAACATCAATTTAGGTACCTACATTAGACAAGTGACATAAATCATTAGTTAGATAAGTAGGTACTTACAACGTCGCATCTAATTTCTAGTTCCAGTTAACAGTTACCTGTGTACTTTGTTCATAATATAAATACCTACCTGCTTAATTTTTTACGTCAGGACTTAGTCGGAAACTAGACAAGCTAACAGTTTTCGGGCATGATAATTGTTAGGTATGTGAAGTTAATTATGAAAGGTAGGTATCTACTGAGTCACAGAATAAGGAATAGCAGACATTTCACAACGATCAAGGACTAGGTAACAGTGAATGTGCTAGTATAGTCTAGTTAAGGCCCATGTTGCATATCAAAAATAATAAGAGCACCATGTATCAGCTGGTATGAGCTTCATGACGTCGGTACCTACTGAAAATTTTGATGCAACAATGCCAAACCAAAAAACTTGCCATGCGCCATAGGCACAAAATAAATATATTTTCTTTTGTGCCACAAAACAAATATATTTTCTTTTGTGCCACAGGGGTGTCGAGTCTAATAACAAGATCCGCGATAAAAGGGTAAAGAGGTAGGCGGTTTAAAGTAGGCAGAAGTAAATAACAGTCTAACGTAACGATTTCTAAACAAAACAGGGGCCTCACGCCGCGCCGCGTCCCGCCCAGTCCCATTCCGTTTGTCACAGTGATCTGTCACTTGTCAACATATGTGACAATCAAAAAATCAAATCAGTCAAATTATATTAAAATGTCAGTCGGTCACTGGATGACGTCCTGTACGAACGTGTGTTGATATCCGCCGGCGCAGGCAATTTGCATGAAAGAAATCGCGTTTATTCAATTACAAAATTATCTTAGTACCCGTGAGGTTCATACACAAGGAGCGGGAGATGTCTGATCGCGGCCGGACACTGTGATTCTTAACCACACATTCGAAACACGACAAAATTGTTTCTTTCATTGAACGCGCGGATTGTTCCCACTGTTTTGTTTTGATTTAATCGGTTTTTGTGTAAAAGAACTCCCGTGAATTATGAAGGAAATCGTGGGAAAGGATGAGACATCTGACGATGAGTCGGGACTGGGCTACCAGAATACGTTGGTGAGTTTTATCCACTTTCTAGTTTCTAGAAAAAAACATTGCGAAACTTACTTTCTTGATGTTTTCGATGTGCAATTTCTACACATACAGACATACTGGTACATACAGTTAATCGCTATTTATTTTCGGATTATATTGTACCTACTCCGAAGTAAGTTAACACAATGTTTTGATAAATAAAACATGTGAGGTGATGAACAATGTGAATAACTTTGATTCGACATGTCGTTGCACTTAAAGCAAATAATTTCCTTCATGCCGTCCTTTTCTAATCAATTGAGAACACATTCTGTCTCTGTCCTAATTTTTCTCTAAATATTTCATGTCTTTAAACTTAGGTACACTAAACATGATTTCAACATCTGTCCATCTGTTATAAAATATTGCTCATTATTTTTGTGATTAATTATTCACCTAGCTGTATGCTCTACCCTAGTAAAAAGCATAAGGGTGGTTCTTTAGAGAGTTAAGGTACAACAACTTAGAGCCCCCCACATAGGTATAATTTGGACATTGCCATAATTTACAAGAACCGCATATCTACTTAGTACATACTTAGGTATTTAGTTTTTAGAATCTTTTTCTGCTGAGGACTGGCTCCTTTAGGACCTTCATCGGATTTCCATGTCAATTACCTTTTTTTCTGTATTTATTTGGATACTGCATCATATCTACCTATGTCAGGCTCATATTCATCTAATTACTTAAATACTTATTCTAAACATCAATTACTCTGAATTCTGAATTGTAAAGCACAATAAATAGAAATTAAATTATACATACACTATTTACCTTTTTTATGGCACAACTTCAAGAAGCCTATATCCAGCAGTGGATAAAGTCGGACTGTGGATGATGATGGTGATGATGATTAGCCTTAGATATTTTCATTATCTAAGTTTCATATTAAACAACCAAATACAAATGTAATTGTGACTCAAGCATAAATTTTATGGCAGTTTTAGAAAAAGTAGATAAGTCAATAAATCTATCAAGCCACAATTAGGTTAGAATTAACTTAACTTGAAAGGGACTTATATGAATTCATATATTAGGGAATTCCTAATAACATCATTCAACTTAAGAGTTTGACAGTTCTATATTACATTACAATGATTTGTTGTTGTGACAAATCTATATAAATAAAAATCTATGTTTGTATGTTTGTCTTCTATGCTATCCAAAATCATTGATCAGATTGTGATGAAACTTTGGTAAGGTGTTCTGGGAACACTTGCAAGGGTTGCTGTTCTAAAAATCTATATAAATACTCGTCAATGTTTGTATTTTTGTTCTATATGCATTGCAAAACCATTCATCAGATTGTGATGTACAAGTATAATTCTAATTCTAATTTGAGGTGGGGGGATAAAGTTCTAAACTGACGTCCCGCATTGGGGTGTATTGTGCATTGCCCCCCTGCTAACCCGACCCCAGCCAGCCCAACTCCTTAAAGTAACGGAGAAGGACCCTGGGTTGATGGCAACATTGCTCTAGAACTCTTGATGCTGCCTGAGACTGTGAGTTTTGATCAAGCAGCTTTTGTAACCCGGATTTTGTTCTGGCTTTGTTTGTGGCAGTGCAGTGTAAGATGACGTGCTCCACTGTTTCTTCATCTTGAAAGCAACCACGACAGGTGCCGCTGTCCGTAGCTCCTGTCTTTACTAGGTGGTGGTTCAGGTCGCAGTGGCCTGTGATAACACCAACCAGTATGCGTAGGTCTTCACGCTTCATTTTTAACAGAGTGTTAGTTATTTTGTTGTTCCTTCCTGGAAGCATTGTTTTTGTATTTTTGCAGTCCTGTCTGCGTTCCCACAATCTCTGGTGTTCACTTACCAAATGTTGTTTTAGCCTTTTTTTAACTTCCACTGAAGGTGGGTTAGTGAGGCAAATGTCGGTGGCGGTTGGAGTGAGCCTGGCTCCTTCCCTTGCCAACGAGTCAGCCTTGTTATTTCCGGGGTTTGAGCTATGACTCTGCGTCCATGTTATTTTAACCGTGTACAAGTATACATGCAAAGTAAGTTGCGGGTGGGTCAACTAGTTAGTTTTATAACTTTTAACTAGGTAGAGTGTGTAGGTATGTACTTAGGTACTGTCTCGGTAGGTATCTTATGTTACCATTAGATCTCTGCGACGCAAGCATGCAGCACTAGTAATCATAATTAATCATACACAAATGCTCTTGAATACCATTTATCAGACTAATACAGGTAAATGCCTAGCTTTTACCTGTTATTTACTGCAGCAGATTAAGGCATGTATTATAATAATTACCTACATAGTTTTGGTCATTCATACTGTATAATGTCCCAAAAATTTCATCTCAGGTGAGGGCTACACGACAAAAATAATTTAAAAAAAAATCATTATGACTTTTTCCCCATCATGTATATCCTCAAATCTTGCTCAGTATACAAATCTATTGAGGAAACCATATAGAGGGTAGTCGGAAGCAAGTCCAAACACGACATTTTAATGTTCCTACTTTTTGCGAACAGTTTGCAAGCCCATTGCCGCTTTTATTAGAACACTTACCATGCATAAATTCCTTTCGAGTTTTAGTTCTAGAGCACAAGAATAATAAATAATAATACTAATTTATACCATACCATACTATATCCTACTATCCTACTATCCTATCCTACTTCTACTAATATTATAAATGCGAAAGTTTGTGAGTATGGATGGATGTATGGATGAATGAATGAATGTTTGTTACTCTTTCATGCAAAAACTACTGAACGGATTTGGATGAAACTTGGAATACACATAGTTTCTGACCTGGCTTAACATATAGGCTACTTTTTATCCGGGTACCACGCGAGCGAAACCGCGGGCGGAAGTTAGTTATAAATACACCTAAACCTTCAAGAGTTCATGATGATTGTTTAATGATGAGAATATTCTCAATAAACTAGTTAGCATCTCAGTTCAAATAATCATGTTTTTCATCACCAGATCTTAAATAGTGGTGCATACATATGACATTATCTTTTAAAATGATTTACGTAATATAAAATCTGTACAATCAATCTTATCATACTGATTGTATCGCTGTGATAGCATTTGGTTTTCAAGTGCAATGTCAAAATCATCGGCTTCTTTATTTTTCCACTGACAATTTTGATTAAATTTACACACATAGGCATCTTTTACTATTGTAAGTCCTTCCTACTCATATTAAAAGGCGAAAGTTAAAGCCTATCCAGATAGACGCGATTCACGCGCGAGTCGAGTCGCGCGTGTCGAGTCCTCGCGAAATATGTCTAGTGTGTAAGGCTGCGCTATGCAGCAACCAGCCGGTCGCCACAGCCCCGTTCATTATAAAGCAGGGTACATCACAGGTGAGGTTGGCTTCGATTCCAAAGATGAAGGTTGGACCCTCTAACACTCCAACTCGCTCGTTAATCGCCCCATCTGGATGAGCCCTTAGTGAAGATGTGAATATGTATGTTTTACTGAAACTCTTTTAAATAGCTAGATGAGGAAAAACATTAGGCTGCTTTTTATATAGGTATCATGCGAGCACAAGAGCGGAAGCTAGATAATAAAATTTAATTTTCGCAATTTTTATTCATTAATCACACAAAAACTTGTTACAATTTTAAAGCAAATTATTTTCAGACTTAAAACTAGCGTAAATGAGCCCCGAGATGCGACCTGACCTCTCCAAAGTATGTGTAGACTACGTAGCAGAGATCTATTTAAGTGGTCTATGTTTTTTTAACGACTCCTATACGGGAAATAAAGATCGCGCAAAGAATTTGCATATTCTTCTTTAACGCTTTCAAAGAGGTCGTTGCATCAAAAATGTATGACGCACACGGAGTTACGCCACCGACATTTTAATGTGCCTTCCGAAGCACGAAAGCGTCAAGAAGCGTGCGAGCGTAGCGAAGTAAGCCACGAGCGCTTCGCATCATATGTAATCGTAGGCCTAATCGAAGCGCTCGTGGCGTGGTTGACTTCGGTGTTCTTAGCCGATCACCTTGGTTAAGCAACACTCCGCCCGGTCATTACTTGGATGGGTGACCGTTTAGTGACATTTAGATTTGAGCGCTTCCGTGCTTCGGAAGGCACGTTAAGAAGTTGGTCCCGGCTTTTCAGGAAGTAGGGCTACGATGCTCTGCCCTGCGTCCATCGACTTGAGGCAAATAGTACATAGGTGTCCAGTTTTGCCTGTTAATCTCACTTACACACCTTACAAACCTACGACTAGTACGTAAGTACCTAACACCAACACACATCCTCTTCTACACGCACCATAGTTGATTTTCGTAGGTATGGTACCTATGTACGGTAAGCTACAAATGTCGAACAAAATGTATTTAAAAAAATAAATAAACCGATTTCAAAAAGAAACACTTCTTAATGCCCTAAAATGCGGAAAATAAACTTAATTAGATATTTAATTCAAAGAAGAAAATAGGTACCTATAATAGGTATACTCGTCTGTTTCAAGTTGGTGCGGACGCTGCTGCCCATCGGCGGCTTGGGGATTTAACTTTGCCGGTGTTAGGCTGCTCTATGCCGCAAACAGCCGGCTGCCAGAGCCCCGTTTGTTATACAAATGCGTGCGCCACGGGCAGGTGAGGTTGGCTTGGGTTCAGAGAATGAGGTAGGAACCCCTTAAACCCCTGACTTAGCTGACTGTACATACGTGTCTAAAACAAGTTGGGTACCGACCGACCTAGGTCAGTAACTGCGTCCCTCTCCCTCTGCGTAGAGAATATAATGTTCTGTAAGTTTGCATCTAGGCATGAATTGAGAACCTCTTTGTATAAAGTCGGCTAATGTTTAAAACTACGCGTGCTGTTTGTCACTGATAAGTTTGACTCGGTATCGGCAGTATATTACATACTCACATATTATGTTTATGATCCATTCTCGTGATTTCAATGATAAAAATATTTATTGTACCTATGCTATGATTGTTTTAACCTGCGAACTTACTCTCTTGATTATAAATAGTAGGCATTTTATTAAAAACATAACACCAAAAATTCTCATAGCTCTAAGTCCATTCTAGTGTTCTGTTGTGGAATCCTGTGTTTTAAATATGGAATTATTAGTACATTATGCCCTGTCCCGCAGCGGGAATAGCTTCCACTACCCTCTATGCCATACCTAACTAAGTATTTTTGTACATCATCTCATATACATCAGTCAGTAACGCTCATTCACCATTCGCTTGCCCTTATCCTTCTCTAGGTGGGATCGGCACCGCATTCTGTCTCTATTCATTCCTACCAGCCTTAAACTCTTTCCTTTACACTCATATCCTCTTTCAAACAATCCATCCATCTCTTCTTCGGCCTAGTCACATTCATACTCATCACTCTTTTAGCCACATGGTCTTCTTCCCTCCTCATCACAATTCCATACCATGCTAGTCAGTCAGTGTCGGTACAGTTTCTATATATTTGGACAAGGATATGATTAGAGTTAACCACGTCACAGTCAAAATCTGAAGTAAACATTTAGCACATGACTGTTATCGTACACGGAATTTAGTGGAGATAGCAAAACGGACTAGATAAGGCGATTATCCCTTATTATCAAGGAATAATTTTCCATAAATAAAGTCTGCAACGTGTAACCTTTTCACCAGCACTAGGCAAAGGTACAGGTATTGGCACAGTAAGGCTTGGAAGTCAAGCGTTTTACTAATATTGCACCTGAAACAGGTGAAGATGTGTTCTAAAATGGAGTACCCTTGCCTGGAAGAAACCGAATAACTCAGGATTTGAAGACTTCTATTATTATACTGAATGGATAATTAGTTACTTAATTTCAGCACAGATTATATATTACTTTGAATTCACCTAAATTATCACTTACTAACTTCCGCCCGCGGCTTCGCTAGCGTGATACTCGGATAAAAGGAGCCCCCTGAGATAGGACCATTGGATAATTTTATAGAAAACTCTCGGCTTTATCGGTTCTGTAGTTTTGGCGTGACAAAAGAGAGACTAAAATTTCACAAACTGTCATCTTTATAAGTACAGATTCTGTTTAGATTTGCTTATAGTCAGAGCCTCATCTACATAGAACTTTAACACCTTGACTGGGGGCGGACCCGTTATACAAAGACGGCGCGGGTGGCAATGCTGTATTTTTAACAGGCAAAGTGTTAAACAAAATAAACGGCTACCTAAGCAGTTGTGTAGTAAGGTTACCTCTGAAGCAGGAAGTGATCCAATCTAGGCCATTTTGTAACCCACTTTACGAACATTATATTACTTGCTTGAATTTTATTGCATTGTGGCACTTTTGTCTTGTTATTGAAGAGTTGAAGGTCGGAAGAGGTTGTATTACGGGTAAGCAGGTCAGACGCGTAGGACGAGGCGTGGACACATCACGGACGTTCTCCTTTCCATACCTTCACATCATCATCATCCTGTAGCAGTCCACTGCCACTGCTTGTCCTTAGCTCGACGCATCCAGCGACGATCTGCGGAAGGCTGCCGGAGCTGCTACCGGCAGCCTTCCGCAGATCGTCACTCCATTCAATCTTCCTACGCTAGTGGCTAATTTGGTTTTGTAGTTTTTAGGCCTCCCGAACAGATATGTACCTATGGCATTACTTCCAATAACGTCAGGAAAACTGTATGCGCGAACACCGTTATCAATGCTTCTTTCCCAACTGTCAAAGTCTATAGACCTCTGTTAAGTATGTTTGTGGTAACTGACGCTTGAAGGTTTAACTCCCGATGCGGGACGAAAGTTTGTACGATAAGAATAATATTTACCAGCAGGAAAATTTTCACCCTTCGAAACGTTTCCGAGTGACGATTGAGCTGGAATTATATTCATGTCTCGGGTTTTGTCGTGTTTTGCTTTGTAACGAGTCATCGTGTCATAGCGTTTATCAGGTTTTGTTTTTTGTTGTTTATTGTTTATTGACTTAATAACTAGAACGGCTTGCGCCAATTACTATAATTATAAAAATTTGGTTGAGTTTACATCTTAAACATGACAAAATTAAAAAATAATAGTCAGTAATTACAAATTCAATAGGTATGACTACCTATTGAATTTGTTATATCAAAAGTCAAAAAAAAATATTTGAGATCCTTGAAATCCGTCGGAGTAGAAAAAGGTTCTATTAGCAAGACTTTGAGAAAGCATGATACCATGATATACCTACTTATAGTTCTCTGGATGATGTCTGAAATTGCATTAGATACGCGTCAGGAGATCAGTTCAATGCTAAACAAATTTCATAGTAGGTACCGATACGAACGCTCCACTAATGCGTTGTGCCAGCAATGTTCAATTATCGGTTTTGGCGCTGACAACACGTTATCAATGACCTTCTAAAGAGCACCTGCGTGAGGACAGCTAGGAGGCTTCTTTTGTTAGTACCTACAATAAAATTGAAACAGATAATCATAAAGATTTTAGTATGAAAAAAAAACTATTCAGGCGGGAGTTGAACTCGCGGTCTTCCCGAAAATACCGGCCTAGTGGCTAGTGGAATTATATCAAGTTCCCGATTCCCGATTCGGTCGGCTGAGAATCGAACCCACGACGGCCGCAACGAACGTCACGGGAAAATTCTACTAGTCCACCATGGTCCTCAAGGGCCGGCAGCGCATCAGTATCGCCTCTGGTGATGCAGGTGTCCATGGGCGACGGTGACCACTTTCCATCAGGTGGCCCGTCTGTTCGTCTGTCAGCTTTGGCATAAAAAAATAAATAAAAAAAAGGGTTGCGGTCGGTAAGCTATGGTAAACATAATTTTTCACGGAATGTTTTAATTTTCATGCAAATAATATTTGTATGGAATAACCGATTGGTCACGTGCTTTGTTTTTCCAAAATTGTATTGTTTCTTAAAATCTCTCTGGTAATTGCTTTTAGTAAACCAGATTATGGTTTTTTGTGTGTTATGATTTTCATTTTGTTTATTTGTTTGTGTACAGTTCTTCATGATGATATGTTCGTCTAGAATGTAACTATCTCTATTCCTATCCGTTCAGTATTTTGTATTTTTTGTTTGGTTTGAAGAGAAGAGACGATTATTTGAATACTACTATAAATAAATCAACCAATCAATCAAATCATATTTATTTGCGAATAATGAGGTTACAGGTTAATTAAATCGGCACATTAACTATAGCTAGCAAGCAAATATTTAAATAATTTTTTACAATATTAATCTCTTAAAACACAACCATCCATAAGTAAAAAAAATTAAATATATTAAAAATAAGAATTATCAATTTAACAAAATAAATACAAAATAATATTATACATAGACCCATTTAAAATTAATGTTTATTCCCAGTCAGATTATATGTAAAAAATTATAAATGTAAATGTCAAAATACCAAAAACCAAAACCAAAAACCAATACCAAAATTACCAATATTTATGTACATTATTAATTACAATCTTTCTTGTCAAAAAATTCTTTGATTGTATAAATAACTGGGTTTTCAATTGTCTGGTTGTAAGCTTGTCATCGATTTTGGTACCTTGTTAAATATTCTTACACATAAAGTAGCAGCTTCTATTACAAATACATAATCTGTCTTTATTTTTGGTATTAGGAAGCCTTGTATTAAAATTACAACTTTTACCATTTTCAATAAAAATACTGGGATTCGACTTAACATAACCTCCTTTTTTTAGTCAGTAAAAATTACAGACCTCATAAGCATCATAGGCTTGGAAGAGTTAGCAGATTGCAAAGGCAAAAGTTTGTGAAACTTGATTTACATGTTTGTCACACAAAAATTACTGAAATTATTGAGCAGAAATTTTTCAATAATATGTACATAGTTCTAGACCAGAAACATATTTATGGCTTCTTTTATCCATGTACCGAGCGAAGCCGCGAGCGGAAATTAGTTTATATTATTAGTGATGTTTCATAGAAATTCTTTAACAGTAAAGATCTACGACGAACAATCTACACTTGCACAAAGGTTATCTGGAAGAAAATGGTAATTAGCATTAAGTTCGCCTAAGAAATTTCTATCTATCTATCTATCTACCGCCTATACCTATATCCTCCTATATCCTCAGCCTAGTGTGAGCTTACCCACTTGATAAAATATGTTCAATACGTGTGGAGCTGGCTAAGCCGGGTTTCTGTTGTTTTGATTCATTACTTTGAGAAAAACAAATTTTCGAAACCATAAATCTATTGGACAGAAGTCGAGGTTCATCCCACTTACCAATCGTTCAGTGTCCAGAACAAAGAGACATCTATATCCATCATATTATTATGTAGGTACTGGCTTTCGTCGGCGGCTTCGCTCGCGTGGTACCCGGATGAAAAGTAGCTGATATATTTCTGGTCAAAAGCTACACAGGCGTAATTTCAACTCAATTCGTTCGGTTTGGCGTGAAGAGAAATACAAACAATTCAGTTTACTCATCTCACGTCTATTTAAAAACCTTCGTGTTTATAATATTAAGAAATATACTCATTGACTGAGTAGATATGTATGATTTCATCATCTAGTTATGCCTTCCTATTCTCAAAATTCCACGGCATTAGTTACATCTCAGATATCAGGAACATCTCCCCCATTCACGGAGCTTCCTTAATCAAATCCCTCTGGCGATGCGCGTGCAGACTCACAAGAACGACCACGTATAATGGGTAATTGTCTGTGCGTAAGGGGAAGACGTTGCAATTATCCATTCTTTAGTCCGTCACGAGAAGTAAAAAATAAATTGTGAAGATTTTTCACGTCACAGAACTGCTACGCTACTGCAAATTGTAAAAACTGAGCATAACTTCCGAATGTCGTGTTGCATCTGACTACATTAATGGGGTACTATTTCTTAGGGTAGTCAGAGGCAGTGCAAACACTATTTAGCGCTTTAAATAATATCCGAAAATTCCATGACGTTTGTTTCCCTATTCTAGGTGAGGTAGATCATATTTTGTTGGGCTAGAAAATCACAATGTTTCATTTTTGTGATGTTGTCCAATGATTGTTCTAATTGTGCCACGAAATGAGTTCTTCGGCCTTAGAATTAGAATTCGTTATGCATCTGATAGTTGGTAGGACAGGGCGCAATGGCTCTCATTAGGGGAGGCCTATGTCCAGCTGTGGACTGATTAGGCTGATGATGATGATGAAGATGACCTTAATATGGCATTGGCATTATTAGAATGTTAACAGTTTTATTGGTTACTGGTTACCTTTTTAGGTACTTACCTAAACGCATTTTGCAAATAAATATCTTGAATCTTAAATCTTGTTTTTTTGGGATTATGCGCTATCGACATCGGATCCTAACTTGAATATGTTCAAACAGTAATTAACTACATTACATACCTAGCTTTGTGGCTATAACAGTGTGAGAATCTCCAGCATAATTTATTTGTTTAATTTTATTTTTTCCACAAAAACTAAGTTTCAAAATTCTTTAGGGCAAGAAGTAAGAAGTGATTTATTTGAAGTCGGTTTATTTTTTTTTAAAGTCCTACTTGTTTACATTCAAGAAGTTCTTTCGAATTTTATCACGATATGCTCAGCACGTTATCGTGCCGTGGCATACAATGGACACATTGGCAAGGCCGTGAATGCTGACCGCTTCCGCCGCGTCTCCCAGGTGACGTGGAGTGTATTGTCTGACATGATAGAATACATAACACTTATCTATTCTCTTCAGGTACTAAACACAACTTATGTAATTCCTGACAACATTGACTTACACGGCCTGTCCACACTAGAATTCTGTCCTGTATCGGGTTTCGAATAAATGAATGAATGAACACTTTATTACGAGAAACATACAAAAAAACACAATTACTTTTTAAAATGGGACAATGGGCGGCCCTTTCGCTGAAAGCGATGCGTCGAGGATTAGTATTGAGTAGGAACACCATGGTACCACAACACCTGAACCAGATGTGGAACATGCAGATACAGAACTACATGTATGCTTGAAGTCTCTCTACGTGATTGAAAATATCCGAAAGACAACCAGGGTAACCGACATAGCTCTCAGAATTAACAAGTTGAAGAGACAAAGGGCAGGCCATATAGCCTGTAGAACCGATAATCGTTGGGGAATAAAGGTACTCTAATGGCGACCACGATCTGGAAGACGAAATGTAGGAAGATTGATTGCAAGATTGCAGGTAATCGGTGGATGGAGAGGGCTCAAGACCGTTCTTCGTGGAATTCCTTGGGGGAGACCTATGTTCAGCAGCTGACTTCTATAGGTTGTTGTTGATGATGATGATGTGTGTAAAGTTTCCGGCAAATCCGTTCCGTAGTTTTCCGACTGTAGTTCGACTTATGGCCCCCGTACACAATATACCTCCTTCTACGGGGATTCATTAACCGGCCTACTATCCGTCTGTGAAATTCTCCACCAGCGGTTATTCTTAGCTCTGTCCCCTTAGAATTCTTTAATCCAAACTTCATAAACTCCCTACAACTAAACTAAACTAACAAATAGAAAAATAAAAATGTTTCTTCTAGGTATACTCGTATAGGTACTTTAAGTAATTTTTAAATGTTTATCATAAAACAGTTTATGATGTTGTAGTCTTTGTATGCAAGTTTATTTTTTATCTGGAATGCTATTTAGCATTAAGTTCGCCTGTGTATTTGTATTTTATCAATAAATATTTTTTCTATCCATCTATCTATCTTCAGTATATTTAATTATTGTTTACTTATTCGCTTTTTCTATATATATATATATATAAATATATATATATATATATATGTGTTAATTTATCTTTAAATAAATAAATTTTAAAAAAATCTGATTATTTAGATGACAAAAAAGCTTGGGATGAAACTGTCTCCAACAACTGTAATAGCTAATAATAAACTTTGTAAAAAACAAGACTTTAAAAAAATATAAGCCAAGCAGAGTTTCTTGCCAATTCTTCTATGTTTGGTTACGAATTGGTGTAAATTCAAATTAAAAAAATTGACGTTTCAAAGTGTACTTAATTAATGTATGTGCTTATTGAATAAACTTATTTTGATTTTGATTTTGATCTATATTCGTGAAGAATGAAGAAACATTTCACATTTTATTTTATGATACCTGAAGATGGAACTAACACATGGTCCATCTGATGTTAAGTGGTAACCATTACTTAAATAATAAAATGCTGCTTCGTTACGCGTATTTGGAACATGCCCTACGATGTAACGCCTTACGTCCAACTTGAGGCATGAACCCACACCCTTCAAACCGAAACACTGCATGATGCTTCACGGAAATAGGCATGGTGGTTGTGCGCACCCGCAAAACTCTACTACTTTTAAAACAATTGAATGAAATTACATTCGAATTCCTCTTGCGTCTATTGTAATGCCAACTTGTAGCGAACTGTTTCATTTGGACAGACCCAATCATGCCTCTTATTTCACCTGTTATTTTCCCGTCTTCCACACTCTTCAAACGGAAACAGTAATGCTGCTTCACTGCAGAAGTAGGCATGGTAGTACAGTAGACAACTGATCAATATATCCCTCTCAAGTAAGGCTTATTCGACCAATCCTAGTACAATCCTATCCAAACATATGAACTACGTCGCTACTTGCAGCTAAGAGGGACTTAGAGGGACATAGATACGTTGTGTCTATTCATATTGAAAAACGGGAATTTCACGTATCGTTACATCGGTGAAGGCACCGACGACGTTGTCTATATTGTACTTAGATTTTACATCTCACATCTTTTTTGCAAACTTTCGCCTCTATAATGTTAGTAGTATCGACTGAGATACAGTAGATGTCTCTGGGAATAGTTCCCTATAAATTACATATTAATATACTAATGACGTATGTATGTTGTCTACGGCACAATCAGTGAATTCAGAAAATCTAGGTTAATTGATCTGATTGCTTTTGCATTCAATAAGTATCAAGATATGTCATAGACTTTCAACAGAGTTTTATTGGTTTAAGTTTCCATCTGATGTCGCTTTAACCACCATAACCACACCAGCCTATATCAGTCTACTGCTGGACATAGGCCGCCCATAATAAAGAGGGATATGCCCATAATCCCCACGCTGGGCATGCGGGTTGGGGATCGCAGGGTACAACTTCTCGTACCGCCGACGCTGCTGTCCGTGGGCAACCAGGGGATTTAACTGTGCCGGTGTTAGGCTGCACTATGCCGCAATCAGCCGGCCGCCAGAGCCCCGATGGTTAGTTAGCAGCGTGCACCATGTGCAAGTAAGGTTGGCTTGGGTTCAAAGATGGGGGTTGGAACCCCTTACACCCCATTGCTTTAACCAGTCGCTTTAACGGTTTACTTTTAATAGCCTAAAGAAACAAGTATTAATGATGTGTTCGTGAAGTTTTCATAATAGTGGCGGTTACCCATCCGTGGCGACCGTGCTAAACATTGCACTTGCGGCTGAAAAACCTAATACTTTAGGTTATTCTCGGGGCATTTTATAACCACTTGCCTCTACCCATCCGAGTAGACCTTGCTGAATGCAGCTCTGTATCAGCTGATCTGCAGGTATACAAATCCCTGTGATTTATTTATGTTGCTGGAAAAGCCGGGACCAACATCTTAACGTGCCTTCCGAAGCACGGAAGAGCTCAGATCTGAATGCTAGTAAACGGTCACCCATCCAAGGGGTGTCCGGGTGGAGTGTGATGATCTGCTAAGAATATTATGAGCCACGCCACGAGCGCTTCTTGGTGGAATATTAACTTCACGCCATAGCGAACTCTGGGCAAATACCGTATAACATGACTGACCCGCACTTGGCTTTTCTTTTGTGTCACACCACTTTTGTACACCAAGATACCAGAACCATGAACAAATACCTGTACATCATTCAGGATGAGCTGTTGCATGGCTAGTTGACAAATGCTAAATTATAAAATCAGTTAATTTGTAAATTTTGATTAGGACGGAAATATAGACTAAATTCATAACATTCTTTTATTATAGCCGATCCGCTTGCAACTTCGTTTGCGTGTCGAATTTTCTTTCACGTTTAGGTAAATATTTCCCTGACTTCGTGTTTTTATTTTTTGTGCGGAATTCCAAGTCTTTCATAACAAATTTTGTCTTAGCTATATCTAATAAAGAGGTCGCGTAGATTCCACTGCTGGATAAAGGTCTTCCCTTTTTCCACACATTCCTGTCTAGGGCTTCTGACTACTAGATATATGAGAGAGTAGGTGTTGAGTTCGTCATGTGTTGTGGGACCTATTCGGTAGTTATTTTTGCACGCCGATTTACCGGTGGAGTATGGAATCTATGTGAAAAATCAGATCTTGTATACCATTACTTCATGCATAATAATAAACGATTTCATTTCATTTCACCTTATTGCGCCTGAACTGGCTACCTCCCAACCACCTTGAGGAAGCAACACTGTTGCAACCTAAGAAGTTGCAAATACTAGAAGCATTGTCATCAGAACTCGTACAAAAACTGACATTGCAACTTTAAAAGGTAAATAGTTTATAGTAGGCAATTTAACATTCGTCTGTATTAATCACACGCTTTAATAAATACTATTAGGCAGATCCTGTACTGTGGGTACGAGAGACTGATAAACATACATAGATACTTAAAAATACCCAGACACAACAAACATCCACGTTCACCACACAAATGCTAGTCCTGGGCGGGGAATGAAACCACAAACTACAGCTCGGGGGGCACAGTTAGTATTAAATAAGCTCGTCAAGTTTTTAAATACAAAATATAAATACAAAAATCGTTATTCATAAAAAACTAGGTAATAACAGTGGTAGAGCTTTGTCACCTGCGGTAGCTAAAATCAGCTGTGTTACAGGCGACAGTGCCTTCCCATAAAAAGTATCTATTTATTAGAAAAAGTTACAAAAAGAAGAATAAGGTTAAATCTTGAAAGCACATGGAAAAAAAGTGTGGTAATATTCCTAATTAAATTAAATAAATGAAAGTGGGGGTCTGCATGTCTGCATGTGGAATGATTGATAATTTTTTAGGGTTCCGCACCCAAAGGGTAAAAACAGGACCCTATTACTAAGACTTCGCTGTCCGTCCGTCTGTCTGTCTGTCTGTCGCTCTGTTTGTCACCAGGCTGTATCACATGAATCGTGATAGCTAGACAGTTTACATTTTAACAGATGATGTATTTCTGTTGCCGCTATAACGACAAAATAAAATAAACATTAAAGGGGGGCTCGCACACAACATTTTTTTCGTTTTTTGCTCGATATTAAATTTTAAAATACTCGTGCAGTTTTGTAATTGTCTTTCGAAGCACGGAAGCGCTCGGAACTAATGCTATTGAGCGGTTACCCATCCGATAAGCAGCCAGGCGAAAGGTTGTTTAACTTTGATGATCTGCTAAGGACAACGATGCAAGCCACGCCATGGCAAGATCTATCGTAACCCGGAAAATGAATAGTTCACGCAATTCTGGTTTCCCCTACGTCACGTTTCGTCTATTGAGATAGGTGTACTGGAAAACTGGTTTTCCTTACCAGTAAGCGGGTATGCCCTAGATTTCTAGATTTTGTAGGTGAGTGGGGGTCGTGGGGAAATTTTTCATTTGATTTAAAAGGATAAAATAAACTGAATATATCTTTAATTTTTCTTTTTTATGTATTAGGTACTAGCTTCTGTCCGCGGGTTCACTCGCGTAGTACCTGTATAAAAAGTAGCCTATGTGTTAAAATGTGTGTCACAAACTATTTATATTCCAAAGGAGAATGCCGAGAACCCGTACCAATTGCGCCAAAACCGAACGTATCCCATAAAATTTATTATATTTTATAAATTACATTAACATTTTCTTTAGTTTTACACACCGACTCGATTAATAATTAAGTAAAAAAATATTTTGATGATTTGGTTTCCGTTGCACGCCGCCATTAGACTAAAACAACCAATGATATATACGTTGCTATGGCAATAAACATTGACGTAAAGTGTTACTATGGCAATTACCCTCATTTTTAATTATTTTGACAGTAGAATCGACTAAAAACTTATTGGATATTTTTTTGAAACACTCATTTTAGTCTTGGTACCGAGCGCCATACATCAGACGGCATTCTCCTTTCAAATCCTTTCACCCGTTACGGTGGTGTCGTGGTGACTATCTGCAGGTCAGAGGCGTTGCTGATGCGCTGCATCAATTTAAACCCTTTAAGTCATCTGACGCTCATAGTCATAGCCCAATAACGTCCAATTATCGCCGAATTAGTGTTGGGGGTGTCTAAATACTGTTATCGATGGCCGAGGACGCTCTAACTGTATTCACAAACAGTGAGGCAATGATGGATCGCCCCGGTAAGGCGTAGAGCACACTATCTACCTGATAGTTCACTAAACATAAGATAATCTAGCCATTACCGCCAATGCCAGCCAATAGTGGTATTTTGGAGCTTAATACCTCAAAAGGAAAAAAGGAGCCGTAAAGGATCACTTAGTTGTGCGTTTGTGTATCGGCCAAGTCAACGCCTCTTTTTTAGGACCGCGTGGAGGTATCAAGTTGAAATTAAAACTACAAGTTTGTACGGAAACTTCGGTTGCGCGAGTCCGACTCGCACTTAGCTGGTTTTTTTAATATATATGTTTCACATAACAAACTTCGTGTAGTATATCACTCAGGGATGTACAGATCGGTTTAGATAGAATGAACGCCATTAATAAGCCTAATGTTTTTGTTATTTATTGCATAGTTAGTACTCTTAATTCATCTTCGGCGAGTTCTTGGGTCTTTTCATACTCATTACGTCGTTTCATACATTCTCGGATAATATACATTGTACATCATCATCAATCATGATGACCAGCCTACCGTTTTAGAGTATCGTATACCGTAGCCCTTTAGGGACAGGGCGTAAGAGCGCTCATTACAGGAGTCCTATATCTAGTTGTGGACTGCTGTAGGCTGCTAAATATAGGTACATACATTTTTGTAAGTCAAAAATAAATTACTTCACTTGTGGGGCCTCGGTTTGCGCCGGCGCTGCCGTTCAATTAAGTGACCGACCCAGTGTGTCTGCGGCGTTAATTTCAGCGTTTCAGCGCATGCGCGGGAGGCTGCGCAGCTGGTTCAGTCTACCTGGCCCGACCCGCCGACCGCACACTTCGGAAAGGACATACCGAAACGGGCCGGAAAATTGCATTTTATAACGAGGAGTGCGCCGGTCCGGTGGCTTCTCCTTTTAAGGTTTTCGATAGAACATTATTGGATTTTTTTTATTCGGACTAAAAAACTTTGATAAAGGACTTTACTTCGACCATATTTTTGTGTATTTTTTTATTTAGTGAAGTGCTTAAAAATTTTTTGGTTTATCGATGGTAGATCAAACTCATTAATAGCTGAAAAAAATCAGAATTCGGCTTTGATTGTATGATTATTGTTCCCTTAATTATAATTAATTATTTAATTATAGACCTATTCTTATTTTTTAAATTTGATCTTTATCTTTCATTCTCAAAATGACGAATGTTAGTTAGGTACCTAAAACTTCTGAGTTTTCACATAAATTGCCTCTTTAAGAATATTTGTGTATTGTGTATACATTCATAGCAACTAAAGAATGACAATAAGTTAAAATAGAGACAATCACTTTTGTAAACTTTGGAATAGGAAAGTTTAGTCATGAATTTCGCGTATATTTGGACAGTTCATTTATTTGTATTTGCTCTTAAAACTATTATAACATTTACTGCTACATTAAATAATTAATACTTTACAATTAATATGAAAATATAACACATTAAAATATTTTTCTTAGCTCTCCTATCGATGAATCATAAAATTGACGAACATTTTCGATACTCGCACTACAAAGTGCACATCACTAGTTGAGTGTTAAGTGCTGGGGAATCTCAAGTACTAATATGAAGTGGCGGAAGAGTCAGAATCAAAGCCTGGTGTCAGGTGATACCTCGGAAGAGGAGATAGGACACAGCTACCTTGGGACCTTGGTAAGGAAGCAAGCTTATGGTGTAGGTACTTAGTGTTCGTTTCTTCGACTTCGTACTAGTTTTTTTAATATTGGCCTTCGTTTGAACGAACTCTCCTGAAGAAAAGTAACGAACGCTGTGGTCTAAGATGGAGCACGAAGGTTCAGAAGACACCTATTCACTGTCGACTTAAAAAGAGTTCCGGATTATAGTTATCAGGAAAGACAAAGGCCGCCCGAGAGTTCAGCGATAACCTGTATATTTTTTCTTGTAATCAACATATTATGTAGTTTTAAAATAAAAATCTGTCCGTGATCCAGGCATTATTATGTTTTAATTTTTATTCTTGAATACGGATCTAATACATCGGTATAGTATTACCTACCTAGGCTATACTGAGTACAGCTTTTATGTCGACCTCTGTGGCTCAGTGGTTGAAGACCCGCCTGAAACACAGAAGGTTGCGGTTTCAAATCCCGCTGCGAGAAAAATGGTTGGATTCTGCGAATATTTGTCTCGGGTCTTGGTGTTTTCTATGTTACGTATAATATAAATGTACCCGTACCTATAAGTCCTTGATAAAAAAAAACATTTAATTAGCATATCAGTCACTTGGGTCCCATAATAAAAGCTCTAGTAGTTTGGGGCCATATGAGACTGTCATGGTGTGCAGCATTATTTATTTGTGTTACTGAACTCCTTTCGGAAATTAAACTGCAGGCCCTTATGCGTGCGTTTACACGTAATTACCTAAAGCTACACATTCATCCCTGCTCTACGAATTATAGACAAAAATTCCTTCTTTGTACGAGCAGTTAATCTGTTCAATAATTAGTGTTCTGTTGATGCTGACCTATGCATTTGAAGCATGGCGAGATTTCTTTAAAAACAGAGTGGCTCTTAATTTATTGTCTTAGGTGTGTGTTATTGGGTAGCTACTCGTATCTACGGTTTAGTTAAACTTTTTGTTGTAATTTTTTTCTAATGTTCCTAACTTAATTTCATGGACCAACTTACTACATGTGTTAACTTTATGTATACTTTTAAGTCGGTATCAATTTTTTTTTTAATCTTTTTACCTAACTGTACCTGTTATACCTTCTTATTTATTATAGGTCCTGAGATAACGAAGAAAAAGATAACTGAAAACAGTTTGGGCAAATCCTTTTCTACTATTGTGACCATTATTTGGGATGTGGGACCTCAATGCCTATGGATTTAACCCCCATGTATCTATATTCCCCGATATTCAATCTTTGAAAAGGTATTTGGATTTATAAGAAATATTGGATAAAATCCGATTCATCCAGCCTACAATTAGAACTAATAACTTTCGAACCACTTAATATCGGGGAACATACATGGGGGTTAAATCAATGATTGGGGACCTCAATGGTCCCCAATCACCCTGACACCGTTGATTTTTTTTCCCTCCTTTTACAATACATTGGGTATTGCCAAGGGTTTGTTCTGAATTCTGTTAAATAAGCCAATTACAGCGGACTAATATTTTTGGTTCATGCAAAATTGTTGTTCGGATCAAAGGCTTATATGCTTGACAAACAATATCCACTTAACCTCAAAAAGGCCCCACAACTCAAGATCAAGGACCTTTTTGGACACAGCCTTTTCATCTTTTTTCTTACATTTTCCTTATGCTCATAAAAGTCATAAATACACTGCATACAAATAATTGCAATTAGGTTCATTGCATACACATGCATTAATTGATTTTTTCATGCTAGGATAATTTGAAAGATAAAAATCCCCTCAAGGACTTTGTTTAACATATATTCATATTCGTATATGATATTGAATTCAAGAAACTTTGTCTGTAAATTTTATTTTTCTAAGTATATTCTCATTGTTAGCTTGTAAAGGTCCCCTGAAGGATTAGAAACGGCCTAAAACTTTGGGGTATATTCTTACGGGAGGGATCCTTAGGGATGATGCTAGCTAGTTAGTTATAATTATAATCTAACATCTACTAAGGTTAAAGAGAAAGTTATATTTTCACAAAATATTAAATTTTATTGAACTAACATTAATTACCATAATTTTCTTTATTTAATAACTGTGATTTTAATACTTTTATTTCCAAATCGAACTTCTCCACTTTCTTATTATAATAATTTGCCATGGCTAAATTTCGTTCAAGTCGCCCATCTTCAATCTTTTTTCTTTTGGCTGGAAATAAGTAAAATAATTTATTTTTACTTTAACTTTAGGACTCCTTAATTTTTAAAAGAATTTTCGTATAAATTATCCTTCTTTTGAAGAGGCTTGGCCATTGTAGGCATCCCATATAAATATTATGCACCATTGCACCCACTGGTGTCATCTTCAATGGCAATGAATTTTCTCCTTTTTGCTGAAACAAATTAAAATGATAAAATGCCATGTAACAGTACCACTAAATTTACCAATATATTAATTATTCAGAGGGACAACTATTCTTATAAAATCTGTTATCAGCCTTTACTTCCATGAAATTGTCAATAGATCAATTGAAGATTGTATCATTGAAAATTCGAAAATATATTTTTGGGATATGTCTGAAGTTAAATTGCACGAAAATTACACATATCAGTCATCGATACATAATCCTAAGCAGTCTCAATATATTCTTCTCAGGCCAAGTTGCAGGCAAAAGCTAGTGTTAAATGTAATCTGTGTACCTCCACTTGTATTTGGAGTTGTGTCAATGTCCAGTGGCAGTTGCACTGTTGCAACATCATCCTGTTCAGATGGCAGCTCGTCTTCAGGGGAAACATCAAGCTCTAATATAGTGATGTCATCCACTACACCATCACCACCAAATGGCACCATAAAGCCCGTGCAAGTAGCCCCCAAAATATTTGCCACTTTGTCTAAGATTTCATCAGCTGGAATGAAATCTGCCTTCCCACCACCAGTCTGCACCAAAATATAATTTGCATTTTGCAAAGAACGGTACTCATTGAAATGATGTCTTTATTTAGAAAAAAAATGAACATAATACTGATAGGTTTTAAACTATGACTATTGAAACTATTTAAACATAAGTAGAATTAATAACACAAGCCGGGACCAACATCTTAACGTGCATTCCGAAACACGGAAGCCAATTCCACCAATTGGACATTTGTTTTTGTAAAGTGCAATAAATAATGAAATAGTTCATTCTATGAATCTGGTGCAAATACGGAAATTAATACAAATAACTGTCCTGTTCCACAAGCCCATGCAAGCTCAGGCCCAACGAAGAAACATAAAACTTTACATAAGCATTTTGAAAAATAAAACTAACACTGTTTTTAATTAGATATCGAATATGTAGGTCTCAAGCAGTAAATTTTACTATGAAACATGATGTCTAAAATTAATTAAATGCATTGTAAAACAATAACCTTTAATTTATTTTAGTAGGTGCTCGAAATGACTACCACTTTTTTCAATACAATATTAAACTCGTTTAGGTAACGATCTTACTATTGCATTTTGTATCTTCAGATGGTGAATTTTCGTTAAAATAGTCTCTATGGCTACTTATAACATTTAAAAAAAATAATGTTAGTTTTATTTTTCAAAACATCCGGGTTCGATTCCCGAACTGAGAACAAAAATTTATGAATGCCGTTTTCCTTGTTACTAAAATCGATGACATGGTTCCTAAGAACAAATCTTCGTATGTCTTATAGTTTCAGACTTTCCCATACTGACCGTTCTAAATGTTATGACCTGGGGCCTGATTCTGACGATTCGATATATTTGATTCTATTAGATATATATCGCGAGAACTGTCAAATTTCATACAGTTTTGACAGTTTCCGCGATATATATCTAATAGAATCAAATATATCGAGTCGTCAGAATCAGGCCCCTGTATATGTATATCTAATGTGATAATTATGTCTATTCCTGAGAATCTAGGCCCTGGGGCCTGATTCTGAGGATTCGATATATTTGATTCTATTAGATATATATCGCGAGAACTGTCAAATTTCATACAGTTTTGACAGTTTCCGCGATATATATCTAATAGAATCAAATATATAGAATCCTCAGAATCAGACCCCTGAACACGAACTTGAGTACTGTCAAAATGTAAAGTTTCTATTGACATATTTGATCTTGACAATACTAAAGCTTGTACAAGAGCTGAGATAGGTTTACTGCTCTAGCCTTTTTCATCGGTATAATACAATGTGTTATTAAGATTTTCTTGTCGCTTACCTTACCTAACCTACCCTTGAGTGGACGGTGCATTTCGGTTTTCTCCGATTTGCTTTTTTCTTATTTGCTGTGGTGTATCCATTCTGAATTTTGTTGAACTTATCAAAAAGATTAACGGAATATCTTACCTTCCCCTTAATTACCCCCCTTCACGGAACCCCGCACTTTAAGTTTTATGGTATTTGTATGTAGGTTAGGCCGAAGGCTTTTTAAAAACCCGGTTCCAAAAAAACTGGTTCCAAAATGCTTGCAATATCGTACAGTGCACCCAATGCCTTTGATTTTTTCCTTAAACCTTATATCTTAGATAGAGGACATAAGGATTATTTTGCTGAAACTTATGAGGTGGACTGTAAAGCAGGGTCATTTACTTGACAGGATTTATATATTTTGATGTAGGATTTTTTATGGCCAACTGTAAATTTTCGATCGTTCCAAAAATTTTATTGATATTTTCGAAAAACCCGAACCTGTTTCTGATTTCATGTACCTACCTACGTTAACATCTGTTATGTATATGTATGTGTTATAGCTTTCACGTGTCCAACCAGTCTCTGGAGTTGTATCCGTTTTCTTTTAAACAACATTTTTTTTATATATATGCACAATAAACATAAAGCGATAACATGTAGCTTGATACGCGGGACATTGACATACACGTAGTGATAACGACGGCGAATGATGAACCATGAGCCATGACGAAAACCAATTTGGTCTGTCAAACCAATGAAAAGCCATTTTGATTTTACTATAATGATTGCTCTCATTATCAGGACACACTTTAAGGACTGCGATGTATCCTATTGCAAAGAGAAATTCTATGAAACATAAAATTGATCATGAATGTGCTTAAGGAATGGAAACTTTTTCTTCTAGTTTGGCCTATATATATATACCAACAAAACTGAATCAAAATCAGCTTGCCCAATTTAGTGTTGTTCTGTAGGTTCACTAATTGTATAGCATTTAATCAAAGACTTTGCATGTGAACCTACTACTTTCTGTCCTACATAGTCTGTCCTCTCTGCTGGGCTACTATGGCTTCGGATGGGTAGCAGTGAAAGTGGTAGGTAATATGAAAGAAAAAAAAATATTTGGTGTTTTTCTTCAACAAGAAGGTGTTATATGAACTGCAGATTAAATAAGTGCTCCTACTCAAATCCTCTCAGTCGCCATGTATAAGGCCTTCAGGCGGCCTAAAAACTACGCCAAAGTTGGCAACTAGCAAACTACGAAAAAACAGAAAACTCATTCTCTAGCCATCTCACCGTGAAGGTCATAATTTCAAGAACCTAGTAATGAGTCTTCCATTTCACGTGATTCGTTAGAAGTACGCTAAATAGTGCTAACTCCACCGCCGAATGTAAATTCAATTTTCTCATAGTTATGTTCGATGATTTTGCTAGTTTTGAACCTAATTTGAAGCTAATTACGTAATGATCGAACTCTATAGCCAGATATGTAGATTTTTGAAGAATGGAAAACATGCTGTAGATGTTTTGATTAATGAATTAACACCGTAAGCTTTTTGATATCGTAACACCAACGATACAAGTGGCTCTAGAATACGTTGAAAGCCACGAAGTAAGCTTCGGTGTGTATTTGGATCTGTGACCGTATCTACATATGGGGACATTTAAATCTGTGGTTTAACGAAAATTTTGGTCAATGATAGAGTTATTTTGAATGTACGCATTCTTATTAGCCAAAATTTCACGATACGTTTACGATATGACAGGTTGAAATATTCGTGATCGCCATACTGAGCGCTTTCGTGCTTCGGAAGGCAGGTGAATGATGTTGTTCAGTTGTCAAGCCATGTCTGAGGCCTTCGGGCGGCCTAAAAACTATGACACCACTTCGTATAAGCCATAACTTATACGAAGAAAAAGAAATTTGAGATTGCTATGTGATTATGTTTACTTATCTAGAAAGTAATCTATTTCGTGTCATCCTGATTAAATCTTTCCTCCCTGATAACGTTACCTAATCTGATAACAGTGACAGATTAACGTTACGTTATTTATGGAGTTCAAGATCAACGTTACTAGCTTTAAAACTTTTTTTTACTATAAACTAATTATTTTACGAGTACGACGAATCAAAAACACTTGTTATTGTTTTTCTCTACTCAAATAAATGCGGCTTGCAAAAAACAAAAATCACGACTGTTTCCTCATTACGTATATCTTCTATTTACATAACACTTTGACTGCTGGCCTCGCTCATGACGCTGCATTATTAGGGTGATGTACTGTACAAGCGCAGCTTTGTGTTTTCAGCACTCGAATCGATAATATCTTAAGATATTGCTAATTACGCATATCTATTGAGGATACCAATAGGGAATGATCAGAGGCATGCCCAAACATAATATTTGGTACATACAGTGCGCATTCCAAGTGACGGGTTGCAAGTCTATCCGAAATGTGCTCAATAGTAGAGTAATTATTTCGGATATTTGTAGAGACTACTAATACTCTAGGTACGGTTTACGTTATGTTATGAGACCTTGAATCAGTTCGTCCACTCCTACATTTGTCCCAATTCCTATCTCTAGGTGCCTGTTAGTCTACGACAAACATCACTGGCAAATTAATGAAGACGATCGCATCGAACTTGCTCTAAATAACTGTGTAGGTATGTGTTATCTCTTGTTTTTGTTGTGGGTGGCGAATGGTGATTAGCAGTCTGTAGGCTGTACTTGAAGTAATCCTGTACTCTTAGCATGATAGTTTATAGACTTTTTTATGTTGAATACCTTTCTTAGTGGCCATGCCTTGCTATACCTCCTAGTATAGCAATAATACTGTCCTTAAATTTTTTTGATTGTCCAATTTGTTCTAGGATATTAGAACAAATACGAAAAAAAAAAATTAAATGGTTACGTTAGCGTGAGTAAAGTAAAGAGTTTTCTATTTATCTATACATTTTCATTACTTTTTAAGTGACTTATCATTGTTTTTGTCGTTGCAAATAAATGCATTTTCTTTCCTTTTATACGAAGAAAAAGATAAGAAATTTGAAAATACAAGAGAATTGAAAATACAATCGAGCATATTAATGTGTTTCCGAACCAGAAAATATGCCCTCAACCATCACCAATCTAATTGTTTAGTCTTACGAAAGCTCATCATAGTTGAGTAGGTAGGTATCCTGCCTGCTTAGCATTATGCTGATTCTGAGCCCTTATGGCTTATCACTCAACTGACAGTTTGTGAGGTTGTGTGCGCAGGATATTCCTTTTGTTTGTGGATTTATAGGTAGCATGACCTTCCTAAGCATCCAATATCCGTCTTTTGTGCTTTGTCAGCATCATCATCATCATCATCATCAGCCTATAGCAGTCCACTGCTGGACATAGGCCTCCCCTAATGAGCGCCATTGCGCCCTGTCCTGAGCTCGACGCATCCAGCTTCTACCAGCAGCCTTTCGCAGATCGTCACTCTACTTGGCCGGAGGGCGTCCTACACTACGTTTGCCGAGCCGCGGTCTCAACTCAAGAACTCGTTTACCCCAACGGTTATCGGTCCTTCGGCAGATATGGCCAGCCCACTGCCACTTCAGCTTGCTAATTGTCTGAGCTAGGTCAACCACTTTTTTATCAGCTTGTTTTTTTTGTATCCTTATTATGTTGTGTCTTTCCAAACAAATTATTTCAATAAACTACACTCGAGAGCAATGAATCCGGGTCACTCAAAGAATCCAAAAAATCTCGGAAAGTAAGAATGCTAGGTTAATGCAATAAATTGTATTTAATAGACAATTTAATACTCCTTAAATGAAAGTTAAAAAAATATGAGTCACCATACATTTTATTTACACAAAATTACATAAAGAAAAAAAACTGCTGATCTCTCCTTAAAACAAAAATAGGAAACATGAAATTTTTGAACTTTATGACGATTTTCTTGAATTTCAATACTTCGTATTACCTCCTCGTGCTTCCATTACTGCGTTTACGCGGTTTGGCATGCTGTACACCAAGTTCCTTATACGATTTTGGGGAATATTCTCCCATTCCTCTGTGAGAGCAATTTTGAGCTCAGGAAGCGTGATTGGGGGAGGGTTTCGTTGTTTTACGCATCTCCCTAGCTCGTCCCAAGCATGCTCGATCGGGTTGATATCCGGGCTGCGCGCTGGCCACTCCATACAAGTAATGTTCATCTCTTGAAGGTAGTCATTCACAATCCTACCTGTATGAGGTCGGGCATTGTCATGCATAAATATAGCATCCTCACCCAAATTGACCATAAATGGACCAACGTGTTCGTTGAGGATTTCTTCCACATATCTTACGCTAGTTAAAGAGCCGTTTTCTATGATCACCAGCTCTGTGCGACTTTCAGAGGAAATTCCGGCCCACACAAGTACATACCCACCACCGTAGGCTACTTTTTCTTCGATGCATGCTTGCTTGAATCTTTCCCCTGGTCTTCTATACACTCTGTGTCTTCCATCGTGCTTGTAGAGCATAAATTTTGATTCGTCGGAGAACATAACTTTCGACCAATCTTCAATACTCCAATTTACGTGGTTCTGGGCATATCTTAGTCTTGAAATACGATGGCCACGCTCCAGTTTAGGGCCGTTTGCAGGTCTAAGGGGTTTTAAGTTAGATTCAGCAAGCCGACGTCTTACTGTCCATGCACTTGGGTTACTTCCTCCGAGGCGTCGAAACTGATTTGTGAGTTCAGTTCCTGTGAGAAAGCGATTTCGAAGCATGGTGTTCACCAAGTATCGGTCTTCTCGTGCTGTGGTACACCTAGTTCTGCCCGTTCCTGGTCTGCGTAGGTTAGAACCAGTTTCTTCGTAACGTCGGAGAACTCTTTGTACTGTTGACAGCGACACACCGACAGTCCTGGCTGTATCGCGCTGACTCCGGCCGGTTTCCACCAATGTAAGTATTCTGGTGCATTCTTCAAGTGTAAGCGACATGATTTCAGCTTGAATAATGAATATTGAGCACTATCAACCTGGTTTATGTACCAACATAAATGACAGATTACAAACAAAAGCAAAAACAAATCCTGTAATTTCGTAGTTCCATCTTCGACAGTGTTCCCTTTTCAAATTTGATTTTTTTATGATATAACTTTACAATAACTAAGAAGTTTTAATACTTTCATTTAAGGAGTATTAAATTGTCTATTAAATACAATTTATTGCATTAACCTAGCATTCTTACTTTCCGAGATTTTTTGGATTCTTTGAGTGACCCGGATTCATTGCTCTCGAGTGTATTTCATCGGATTTGAAAAGCAAGTCGCATATTTAGATGCACATGACACCACCAAACGAACATAATGACAACTTTCCCTATTATGGATTATATGGACGTACGCAGATCTGTCGAGCTCAGGACAGGGCGCAATGGCGCTCATTAGGGGAGGCCTATATCTGACTGCTATAGGCTGATAATGTTGACGCAAATCTATTGCGGATACCACTATAGAGACTAGTCAGAGGCAAGTCATAATATTACATGCCCAATTTTTTCAAATAAGAACAAACCTGTAGTCTCTTTTTTTAGACACACACCTAGCACATGCCTTTCGAAAAGTTTATGGACATGCCGGTTTCCTCACGATGTTTTCCTTCACCGCCTCGTGCACGTCAAAAATTTTACTTTTCAGGAAAGATGCGTATCGCTTCCAAGGTAAAGGGCAATTTGTAGCCTTGTAACAAGGAATGAGGCAAAACTCGCATTCTCGTAATCTTGGTGATTAATCAGGCGAGGATGTGGATGTGTCACTTCCTAGTGGAAATGGGGCAATTTCGTCATTTTACCAAATGGCGTTGGCCTTATCCTTGCACGTATCGTCTTTGACCACGGATTGTAATATGCTTGGATCTTGTAGCTTTTTGCCGAACTGCGCAGAATCAAGAGGTTTTTTCTTTATTGGAGAGCTTAATCACAATGCGATTATGTCGCCTGGTAAACATAAATTAATTAATCTATTCTACTATATAAAGTGGTTGAATTGTAAGTTTGTATTTATTTTTGTCAGAGCATAACTCTCGAACTGGTGATCCAATCTGCATAAAATTTGGTGGGTAGATAAGTTGTATTTGAAATGTTTGCTAGGAAGAATTTGAGTAAAATCCGACATTATTGGGGGCCATTAAGGTATGGGGTTCCAAAAGGGGCAAAAAAAAACAAATATATTGAGTGGGGTATCATGAGAAAGGGTTTTGTTTGTACATTCAAAAATGGTTTAAATTTTATTTCTACAATGTATAGTTTTTGAAACACGCTAAAAAGTATTGGTATATGTAAGTTTGTTCGAGCATAAATCTCGAACCGTTGATCCAATCTGCATACAATTTGGTGGGTCGATAAGTTGTATATGAAATTTTTGCTGGGAGATATATGACATCAGACAGGGGGTCATCAAGGTATGGAGTCCCAAAATGGGCCAAAAAAATTAAATTTATGTAAATATTGAGTGAGGTGTCATATGAATGTGTGTTTGTTTGTACATTCCAAAATGGTTTTTATTTTAATTCTAAAATGTATAGTTTTTGAACTAGGTCAAAAATAGAAAAATTAAATAACCATTACAACATGAACTTCCATTTCTTTTGAGTTTCGTTGACATCGTAACTCAGTAAGTTGAAAACGTCGTCAACTAAATTTTGTATTGAATCGACGGATAGCCTTATGCGGGTGACTAGGTTATTGGATCGCGGTATCAATGCCAGCTGACCCGCCCGCAACTTTATTTGCCTTTATTTGTTGCGCGTAATATTTTTAGGATAAAACGTACATAATAGACTTCGCTACCCAAACTATCCTAACTAATGTTATAAATTCGAAAGTAAATCTGTTTGTATGTCTATTTATTACGTTTGCGTTATGCCTAACCCGTTGAACCGATTTTAATAAATTTTTGTATAGAGATAGATGATAGGAAGAGTTATGGGAAGGGTAGTTTTGTATGGTGAACCAAACATTTCTCAAGTTAGGGATATAAAAATGTATCATACCTACGCATAGTTTTGGTATGATGTAAAGATTTTTTCTGCATTTTTGACCTATTATCGTCCGCAGCCCGACTTTACCCACTGCTGGGTTTAGAGGCCTAGCGTGGCCTAGCTATACTCATGGTAAGAATGATAGAAGGTTTCGTTGACGTCGTAGTTCAGATCAGATTGGATAAAATAGATCGCAATATCAATCTGAATATGAGTGTTTCTGCTTGAGGGAAGTATTTTTGCTTTTTTTTTTAGGCACAGCTACGTATATACTAGTTTAATCGGGGGTAGTCAGAAGCAAGTCCAATCGAACATTGTGTTTGGCACACATACTTGCTCGCAGTTATCAGTACCTACGTAAGAACATAACCAACCATACCAAGTTCATTGGTGGTAGTCAGAGGCAAGTCCAAATATTGTGTTTGGCACACATGCCGACTCAGGTGCACAGTGCTCACAGTTAGAACAGAAAAAAACAAGATATACGTGATTATGGCACACGTACCTACATTATATGCTTGCTCACAGTAAGTGACTGTCTGTCTGTCTTTTACGTTTTCACGCCTAAAAGCTTTAACAATGTGTGTTTTCAGCACTCAGTGTTATACATTATACACTAGCGCGTTGACTGCGAGCATCGCAGCGGCGCGGCGGGTCGAGTAGCAATTTGCGCCCTAGAACAAGTGTGTTTTCAGCACTCAAAGTGCTATACACTAGACACTCGCACGTTGGCTTTGGGCCTCGCAGCAGCAGATCGAGCAGCAGCTCGCGCCCTAGAACGAGAGTGTTAAAGTGTTACTAGAGTTAGATGGGAAGGACAGATAGGGGATCAAAGTTTGCACGGGGAACCAATAATTTCTCAAGTAAGGGATACAAAAAGGTAGTGAGAACGGGCTCGGAAAAGGCAGCGGAAGCGAAATCGAGAACGGGAGCGGGGATGGGCCCGTGGGTATATCTACCCGGACCTAACCTGGTAATGTAGGTTGGTACTTTTTATTCCGTTCATATTTAGGGTTACGTGTAAAATAACCATATTCAGGAAACATTTTACATGAAAACGGACTATAGAAAAGTACACACGCAAACGAAGTTGCGGGCAGGTCAGGTAGTACGAGTATAACATAATAAATCTTTCGTCGAAATGTATGTATGTGATGTAGGTATAGGTACGCGCATAAATTCCGAACTTTTCAGTCGTTAAGCTATGTCGGAGGCCTTTTGGCGGCCTAAAAATTCCGACACCAGAGTTGGTCACTAGCTCATACGAAGAAAAAGAAGAAGACTTCTGAACGACTGCACCAAATTGGATAATTCTTTATTGTTTTGGTTATTTTCAGGACAAGATTTGTATAAAAGCAAATTTTTAAATGAATCTCATACTATGAAAATTGAGTGAATGAGACAAAGACTGTGATGATGATAGATCTTCAATAGGTATGAATTGACATAAAAAATACATATTGACGTTCAATTATTCAACCAGCAGTTGTTGTTGGAGTGGAAGTTGGAGTGAGAGTGGGAGTGAAAATGGCATTGGTAGTGGGATCGGGAGTGGGATTGGGAATCTGGAATGGTTAAGTTTCTATACAAAATAGATTCGGTGTTTCACAATTGAACTTATCAGGGATTTTAATTGATACAAGGTCGGTCCGTACGTATTTAGGGTTCCGCGGAAAATAACCATATGCGGGAAACATTTCACGTGAAAGTACATGTATATATATATATATATATATATATATATATATATATATATATATATATATATATATATATATATAGCTAGTTAATCAATAAAACACATTGTTACCCATATGCGGTAACGCTAACATTAAGCAGCAACAGAAAATTACACGCAAGTAATTGTTATCAACGTTTGCAACGCTATATCTATACTTAAATCTAAGTTAAGGGTTGATTAACTTTCCTTGTAATTTCGCGTAATCCCCCTGACGGGCAACGCGAAGTTCAAACATGCGGGCGCCCTTTTGCAAGACTACGCAGCGGGGGTTTTTCCGCATTACGTCGCCATTGTGTGACGTCGCTAGTAGTCGTTGACGGGCCGCACTCGAGAGTCGATCTCGTCCCGGCATTTGGGTTTTCTTCCCTCCAAATGGGAATGACTTCCACGCCGCGCGTTGTAGGGTCGTACTCCGCTGATCCTATCAGAAGACCTTTGTACCAGGGCCTCCAGCAAAGTGTATGTTGTGACGGCCGCGCACCGCATCGCTGGCCAGCAAACGCTCGGCTATTCCGCAAGGAAACCGCATCATCAAGACTGTTAGTATTCTGGATCGCAGTGTTAATACTGAAAAACCCCTGGACCAATCGAGATTGCTGGACTTGCAAAGTTCGTAATTCTTCCTTTTACTTAAGTTAGATGAGCCTTGTCGGAAGTAGGCGTTGTAAATCGTATTTTTGTGTTACAAACCAGCCCCTCTCAATTTCGGGTTCGCATGCCGCGTTGTGTAATTCCTTCGAGCCTAATATTACCGTCCAAAATGTATTTGATGCAATAAATATTACTTTACTTTAGTAGCAAAATCGAGAATTAATAAACAAAAATAGTAAGTAAGTAGGTATTACGTGGGTAAATACCTGAACCAACCTACGCAACTAGACTGGATTGATCCAGTCAACTTTGAAGTTACTAACAAAGCTAGAATCAAAAGGTTACCTTGAGTGGTTTTATTTCCGTTTTATTTCCATGTTAATAACAAACTTGTTGTGTTCTTAGTTTTGTTGTCAATTTTAGATGAAAATAAAACAAAATAAAGGCTCGTGCGTTTTTTTCTTTATGAAAATGGTAAAAGCAGAATGATGGAGAACATTAGAATGGGCATATACCATTGAACTACCTATGTACCCTGCACATTGGCATATTGGCATATTGCATATGCATATTGGCTAATCCGCACAAATTGGAATGTCTGCAGTGGAGAAAAGAGAAAGAAGATGAGAACTTCTTCGATGAGCTAGGCTTAAAAACATCAAACTCTGTGTTGAAGTTTTTAAGCCGCTCGAAAGCCTCTGACATGACATAAAGCCGGGACATTCCAACGCGATCAAAATATTAGCGTGACCAGAGAAAATAAAATAATTGAATTGATGGCTAGTTTAGTTAGATCACTTTGAAAATGTATTGACAGTAGGTACAGGCATACTCGTAAGTTCGACTGTTTGAACGTAATGGCTGGCGGCACGCGATCGGTAAGGTTAATGTCAATGCAATGCTGGTAAGTGAGGAACTTAGGATATTACCGGTAATGAGGAATACCTGATTGAAGCATCACTGACAGAGGCCACAGACAACAGAAAATTTAATAATAATAATAATGCTAGATGCTATAACACAGCACCATATAGCCCCAATCAGGGCTTGTAATAGGTCCTTACCTACGCAATTGTTGTTCTGTATGGAGAATTTCGAGAAAATTGATTTCTCAATACATACATTTTTGTATTATTTTCTGGAACTTCTAATCCTATTCCCCTAAAATTTTGTGTGTATAATTGGACAACATTGTAAAACGTATGGGTAGCCTTATTTAAGAAAGAAAACTAACACATTAAATTAATACAACGAATACAAGCATTGAAAGCGATAACACATAAAATTAATTGTTTTTAAGTGTTATGTTTTTTGGGGATGAACTTCCGCAAAAATAGTATTTATTCAATTTAAAATCTTTGCAATAATGTTACGTTCAGAATATAAATAAATTTTGTATATGACTGTTGAAGTAAAAAAAAATATGTACAAAATAAAATGGAGTGAAAAAACGCCAATTTCATAAGTAAGGACCTAATAAAATTTAACATTCATATTATACATAGAAAGCACCCAGACCTGAGACAAATATCTGCAGAAAATGCGAACATTTGTCCCACGGCGGGAATAGAACCTTCTGCTTCTAAGGTGGACCTTCGCCCAATACGCCACAGAGGTCGTCAAGTCCTTTACAGAAGACAAAAGTTCCTGCTATCTGAAAACGCAGATTTTGCTCATGCCATCATTGGTGTGGAGCAGCATATTTTTTTATATTACAGTTCTTCGAAACAGTATTATACCAATATATATATATATATAACCACTACCTATCACAAAGCATTAGCATTGCAACGATGCAATGCTTTGTGATAGATAATGGTTACCACTTAACATCAGGTGGGCCGTGTGCTTGCTACATCTTCGAGTACAATAAAAAAAACCTACATTAGTTAACACAAATTTGTGAGTATTCTTTAAAAGTACGTTAATCTAGAGCTCAACCTGCTCTTAACTAATGCCTCCCGACCTCACGTTCCACTTGTTTATCCATTATATTATTATATCTCCAGGACAATTTACCTAATCAGACGTTATTTCCTTCGCTAACTGGACTCAATTGTTTGAAAGCTGTATCGTATTCTAAGGTGTTGCTTACAGGATACGGCCGGTGGTTAGGGCCGGCCGGAATTGCCTTAACTAATGCGGAATTAAGTAGGATCGTGGGAAGCATTCTATCTCCATAGGATCTACTATGATTTTGGTTTTGTGTACGTATGTTTATACACTTATTGTTTTTTATTTCATAATTGTACTGTGAAAGTAACTTACTAATGATAACATTTATATTTTTATTCGTTTTAAACAAGTAGAACATTTAGTGAAATTAGATTACCTTGCGCTTATCACATTGCGAAGCCGTGGACGATACATTGTGTAATTCTATAGTTTTTATTCGGTTAACTACAACACGTTTCTTATACTATACATCCTAATTTAGCATATATTTTTTTAAATTCGCAACAATCGCATCTTAGTCTTATCTTCTAACACGTACACCTGTTTACCGTGATACTTATTCATTTGCTTAAATATCATTAAGCCAGAAGTAACTTATAACCGCAGAAGTAAATGACGTGTAAAATGAACAGTATCGTATTAACATACTTATTGTTTTTCATTACAAATGATATTCGTGATCACGCTTATTCTTTGTAATATTAACATAACATAACACCTAACGTTCACATACATGCCTTGACCTCACATTAGGATAGTCTGCCGTGCCGTGGACATCAACTATTATGAGTACACCATGATACCACAACACCCAGACTCTATTCAGTATTTACACGTGGACTACAGGCCTCCAACATAACACTCCGCGATCTGCTGCAATAGCACTGTTGTGTTATCAGCATTCAAAGTGTTAAAATGAATGATCTCATTGATAACAACAGTAACGGTTTGTATATGTTTTCAGAATAAGTTCTTGTTCGTAGCGACCCTCATAAATCAGTCTGTCACATAATAAGAAACAAAAATAATTTAGGGCCTACGCAACAACCCTGAAGTACCCCTACGTGAATCGAAAATGGTAGGTTACTTAATATTGTTGCTACCTGTGTTGTATAATAAATTAAGTAAGGCCACAGGTCAGGCTAAGGTCTTTTTAAGGATATTCTGTTTATTTTGTCAAATCTGCCTGGAAGCCTTTAATAACGACAACTTTGCATGCGTAATCATCGCACTTCTACGTCGAAAACCTGTTCAAGTTCAAAATATTTTATTATCCTGTGTTGATAACTTTTCAAGATTTCGGATGGCTATATCTTGAATATAAATAAAGTAGGTAAGTAGTTTGAGTAGAATTTGTTCAAACAATTACTACATTACCATATCTCTTTCAGTAATTCCACGTTCTTTCTTAAAGGGTCGTAGAGTTGAAAAAAAACTAATTTTGGGAGGAAATCATGTTGTATTGTTTCGGTAGTGGAGATGACACATGTTGTACTTGATTTGTCTTGTGTAATAAAGAATTTTCTATCTATATATCTATAGGGGAAGCCAATGTCCAGCGGTAGACTGAAAAGACTGGTAATGGATGATGGATGTAACGTAAGCAAATCAGGCAACACTAGAACTTAATTAGTTACAACTGTACCGCAAACTCGAAGTAGAAATATTTCAGTTTTCCAACGACATTAAATGTCGTCTCTTTCTCGATCGAATTAAATCTCTTTGCCGATGAGCAGAGGCAGATTATGTTGGTGTGCCTGAGGTTTTGTGAGTCTGATGAATGAAAGAGTGCTCATTATTGTTTTATTATTATTATTATTTTTTGATGTTATAATTTTTTTTTGTACATATAATCCTAATAGTAATATATTTATTTAAATTTTCATACTTAATTTAATTGGCTTAATTTGCCTAATTTGCTTAATTTAATTATTTTTTGTTATTGTTTCTGTTATAATTGTAATAATTTTAATTAATTAGTGTATGTAAATGGTTCTGTGATCGTACTAATTAATAATAAATAAATTTGAATTTGAATTAAAACATGTATCCTGCGATAGCGTGTTCAAATTGTGGGCTCAGCGATTTTATTGTCTAGTGCGTTCAAACCAATACTTAGACTAGGCGACTGTTTCATTGTAGGCTGATTACTCGCTTGTAGTCCGCTTGAGATATGTCACCATAAATCCTTAATCTCTTAATAGTTAAGACTATTATTTAAATTGCCATCGAGCTAATTGTTGTTTTCCTACAAAACCTCGCGTTATTACTTCTTGATTTCCTTATCAAGATACACTGAAAAACTATAGCTTCCTTGTATGCCTTATGAAATCAGAATCACGCGCTAGTTGTTTCGGATGGTGTAATCTCTTGTGACATGGGATGTTTTGAATTAATGCCAAGTACATGATTCGTAATGAATATTTATTTGTACATATATTCTTTATCTATTCTACTATTATCAAGAGGAAATATCAGATTTTTTAAAATTTGATTGTTTGTAATGGATAAATTTAAACACTACTTGACAGATTTTTAAAACTTTTTCACCTATAGAATGCTGTCTAGTTTTTAACCGACTTCAAAAAAAAGGAGGAGGTTCTCAATTCGGTAGTATTTTTTATTATAATTTTAGGCCGTTACATATTTAATTTGCGTTTTGTATGGAGAATTTCGAGATAATTGATTTCTCAATACATACATTTTTATATTTTATTCTAAAACTACAAATCCTATTCCCCTACAATGGTGTGTTGTATAACATTGTGAAAAGTATTTCGTGGCCTTCATTTTAAATAAAAAATAAAACTACTAACAAAAATATAACGAGCATAACATTGAAAGCGATAAAACATTAAATGAACTGTTTTTAAGTTTTCGTTTTTGGGGATTAGGGATGAATTTCCCAAAAATAGTATTTATTGAATTTTCAATCTTTTCAATAATGTTACTTTCAGAATAAAAAAAAATTTTATGACTGTTGAATTAAAGAAAATATGCACAAAATAAAATTGAATGAAAAAAATCAAGCTAAAATGAAAAAATATATAACTTTATTTTAAATCAAACCCATCAATTTATTAAGGAGGCAACAAGGCCCCAATAAGTATCTCTGAAGATCTCTTCGTTCCGTTCGTTTTCGCGTGAAATATGGACCAATATATTTTCCTATTCGTTATTAGTACATATATTACAATAATGATTAATCTTAACGCCCTTAAAGTAGTAACAGTTATGGTTATAGGTTTTAAACGATCGTTTACAAATGCATTAAAATTAATACAACTACTTAGTTACTTCGTACTGTAAGTGTAATTACTTCTGTATTGGACATGCACGATTTATCGCGGTTTCTATGAGGTGTTAGTAAATATCCCAACAATGTTACAGCCTTCGGGTGCGTATGAGTAAACGTTTTGAACTACATATTTATGCTTGTCAAACGAAGGTTATTATTTATCGCGTCTTTAAAATAAACCGGCGAAGTGTGAGTTGGGCTCGTCCACCAAATTTGTAGGTATGAAATCATTTTTCAGTCATGTAACAAAACGTTTTCAGATTTTTTTTCTTTTCTTTTACTTTAAGACATTGTTTCTTGCCAAATTTCATTATTCCAGGTCAGCGAGAAGTGGCCCTATAGGTTTTGATTCCCTTGCGGGTGTCAAATTATGCGCCATATACATCTGTATCTTTTGTGTTGATTTAGAAGTTTGATATTTTCACAGCCCCGGGATTGCAGACCTGAGTATTTCAATTTCGAATTGATTCCTCCACGCGTTCTAGAGACTTTTCTCTATCAAGATCTCTTTTGTCTGACAGACAGACAGACAGACATTTACAACGAAGTGATGATGAAGTTTCTTTATTTGTTTTGAGGTACAAAATCCTAAAAAATAATTTTGATGCATCAGTGATGTCTTAAATGTAATAATATCTTTCTGGTGTTTATCGGTATCAGTGATGGAAACCCAATAAGGGTTTGCGTATGAGCTATTGGACATTTCAGATCAGAGTTTAAAGCCGCCCGATACGTCCTCAGACATGGCTGAAAAAGCCTCTTGGTCCCGGCTACGTGCCATCCAAAACGTGGAAGCGCAGTGATCTAAATGATAATCACCCAGCCAAATGGTGACCGGGCGGATTGTTGCTTAACTAAGATGATTTGATAAGAACCCTGTAACAAAGCCACGATACTCTTTGGTAAGCGGGATGGTGATCGCAGATCATATTGAGGAGTTGGATGTTAAATAAACTTCCTAAACCAACCTCACCAGTCCCGTCGGTACAACTAACCAACGGGACTCTACCGGGAGCTGACTGCGGCATAAGGCAGTCTAACACTGGCACAGCTAAATACCCGAACGGGCAGCAGTGCCGACAGTGCGAACTGTGCTGTGCACTAGCTGTGCCCTAAGATGCTCAACCTACATGCCCAGCGTGGGAATCACAGCCGTGTCTCGAGGTCCCGCCTTACTATTAAGCCTTTGTCCAGCTGTGGACTGATATTAGGCTTCATGTGACTTGCTGTGAAAGACCACCCTGGTGAAGTTCCAAATCGTCTAATGGCATTCCACTGCATATGTCGTCTGATCTGCTACGTAGGAAAGGTAGATCTTCGCGATCTCGTTTCGCCAACCATATATCTGGCTTAGTCCCACTTGAGCTAGACTGATTTCTAATTAACTTTCCTCATTCAAGGACCTGTTTTGTATCAGATAATGATAAATAATTGACCTTTGAATCAAAACACCAATATAACTGGTTTGTGACGTAGGAAAAAGGAGCCCGCGTTAGAAGTAGAATACATGTGGTTTCAAACGTGACCATTAGGAAGTAGCAAAGGGCAGCACCTGTTTTAGGAGTACGGTTAGGAGCAAATAGTTTTAAGCCTTAGGTATTCGTTACCTTAATATTATAAAGTAATAAAGTTGACTAACTGACTGACTGTGACTGACTGACTGACTGACTGACTGACTGATTGTCTGTCTGATTGACGGACTGACGAATTGACTGGTTGACTGACAGACAATCAAGGCACAGCCTAAATAGTAAGTCCTAGAGACTTGACATTTGGAGGGTTGGTTCCTGGCTTAGTGTAGGGATGCACTAAGAAAAGACTTCCTGAAATTTAATTATTGAAGGAATCAGATGGGAAAATTTCCACGCAGACAAAATCGCAGGGCGCGCTCTAGTTCTTGATAAAAATGTTTTACATATCAGACTATTTTGAAGGTTAAAAATATAAGTGCCACTTAATAAGTTGACACTTTAACTGTTTTTACTGGATTGCAGTCCAAGACTGAAGTGAATGCTCTATGTGTTAGATTAGTGATTAGATTGCTATTATTGTTTGATAAAATTTTCATATATGTTCAAATTCGAACTTCATCAAGCCAAGACCTTCGGGCTATCTTAAAACTTCGGCACCACAGTACTTGATAAGTAAAATAATGGCTGAAGCTGAGAGGCCAGGGCGAGCTTTGACACTAAACTGCATCTGAGTTCAACGGCACCGACTGACGTCATACGCGTATGCGCAAACCCGTTTGCGAAAATCATTCCGTTTATTTTTATTACTAAATATCAAGTTTAGCATGTTAATTATGCATTTACTACTAAAACTAGTTTTTTTTATCTCTGTAATATCGCTTATTATAAAATTTCTGATTATTTAGATGACAAAAGCTTAGGATGAAACTGTCAGCAACTCCCTCAAAAACATTGTATTAGTTTTATGAAAACACATAAAAACGACTTAAAAAATATAAGCCAAGCAGAGTTTCTTGCCAATTCTTCTCTGTTTGGTCCCGTTACAATTTGGTGTAAATTTTAAAAAAATATGATCCAATGTGTTTTTTATAGTTTTTTTTATTTGATTTCATTTGATTGAGTTTTGACATCTATGTAAATACCTACATTATTAAACATAGAAAATACCCAGACCTGAAAGGAATATTTCCAACAAACATTTGTCTCGCGGCGGGATGCGAACCCACAACCTTCTGCGTCTCAGGCGAGCCCTCGCTCAATGCGCCACAGAGGTTGTATCTTCCAAACTTCGAAGGGCACAAAAGTGCAGTGCAGCTCCGCTTTCCTTTTAGATCAGATCTCGAACAGCGTAAGATTTGCGTACGTAACTCATTTGTTTGGTCATATCTAGTGTTGTTTAAGCAGCCCGAAGGTCTTCATCTGTAAAAGCCGGGACCAACAACTTTGACTGTGGTCTGTACGAGGGGCCCCAAATCCCGAAAAAAACTCGCACTAGGCACCCTGGACGCCTGCGCCGCCTTATACAGTAGGCACTAAAACTTGACTTTGCACAAAGAGCAGGTGTCGGTGTGCAGTCAAAGTGCCTTCTAGAAAGAGAAAAAAAGAAAACGTGTGGATTAGACGAGAAACGCAAAACAATCCACATGTTATTCTATGAGTAAGTTCTATTCTACGCAAACAATAAAAACTCTTATCGGTTTCTAATTTATGATAGAAAACGGTGGACTTGCAAATATTAGGATTAGGCGTAGATAAGATTAGGGAGATCAAGTAACCTTCGAGGAAGGCAAAGTCTACATTGGATTGTCAAACAGCTTAACGGAACAGCAAGGTTGCTGGATGTGGGGTTAATTACTTTCTTCTCTCCTCTACTTATGTGTTTGTGGCAATATGGTGTCGGGAGTCGGGAGTGTATGCTTAATATATCTGGAATCAAATTAAACATTGTTGTTAAACGTAGTCTCTGTAATAAGGCTTATAATAAAACTAGTTTCCGCCCACGACTTGTACCTTACGTACCTTGTACACCTTGTACATACCTGGATACAAAGTAGCCTATGTGTTAATCCAGGTCATAAATTATGTTCCTATATTTCAAGTTTCATTCAGGGGCTGCAGTCTCGACTTTTTCGTTAACTACCGATATATCGCTAAGTGTAAGCCCACAAAAAACATCTTCCCGAAAATTGGGGAAAAATATAGTTATAAAATAATTTTATTCAATGTTTCTACTATTTAGATAAGATAAGATAATAGTAGATTGTTTTACAAGGGACTAAACCATCCCATTATATACGAGGTTGTTATACTCCCGAGCTTAGCGAGGGAGGATGACAAGACCGAGTTATAATGGGTGGTTTTGGCCCGAGTAAAACACTCTACTTTTCACTTCGATTGCGAGAAAATAAAACAATTCCAAATTAGTCAATTTTCAGAAATTTTATTAAAAATTAAATGTGCAGTTAGAGCAATTTTGAATGTTTAGTGATATGTTTTTCCCGGGCAATTTTATTTCGGTTCTCTGTGATTGGGATGTGATAATATTTTGAGTTGATTGTTGTGGAGTAAAAGTTGGAGAGACTCGAATCATGCTTGAGTTTCCTGCATTATTAAGATCTGAGTGCGGCTTCAGCTGAGTTGACATATTCATCCAATCCCGCGATGTAGATGCTTGGGGTTCTGTAATGTTTGGTAGAATATTGATTCCTTCCATAGTCCGCTGCGTGACGTGATACTTGTTTTGTATAGAGTCCTCTATATAACCTTCAGCCACTTGATCGGACCTCCATCCACCGTGGCGTTTTAATGTCGTTATATTCGCACCAGAGTCCGCCAACAGAGTCGCGGATGTTCTGCGGAAACAATGGCCCGTGTAGAGTTCCGGATTTGGTAAATTTAGATAAGTGGCAATATCTTTAGGCATGTTACCAAATTTATTTTTGCCTATGACTTGCCTTGTGCATTTACCATTTTGATAATTTAGAAAAAATCTTCTCGTTGAAACATTAGTGGGACGTAACTCCTGATAGGCTTTAACTATATTAAGGTATTCTCCACTGATGACAAATTTACGCTCTTTGTTTGTTTTCGTGTTCGGCAGACTCACAGCTTGTAGGTTTGTATCCGTTTCTACGTCTTCTAGCGTTATATTGGCAAGCTCTATTCCTCTGCATGCACCGCTGATTCCATAAATTAAAGCAACCTGTTGAACAAAAAAATAAGTGTGTTAATAATCGTAATAATCTAGGTACATAATTTAGGTATGTAGGTAGGTATCTATTTATTTAGTTTGAGTAGAGTACATAAGTAGGTTACCTTTGTTGCCAAGTATTGTTTATTTGGAGCGTTATTTAAAAATGTTTCGATTTCTTGTGTCGTCAAGACTTTAGATTTTTTTGCCTTGTATCCAGTGGACAATTTCTTCAGTAAAGCCGTTAAATTTACATATTTTTTTAATATCGACGTCGTGTCTCGTTTTTAAGGTCATTCTTAACATTGAATATGTGCTCCAAAGAGTCGACGATTTGAATTTTTTCGATAATTCATCAAAATAAGTGAGAAAAACCCCTTCTGTAAAAGAATCCACACGTTTCTCATCTCTCCATTTCATAAAATTTTCGTAACTCTTTAAATATATTTCACGTGATTTTGTCGGCAACAGATTCATAATTATTTCTTTGCCCTTTTCTTCCATTTGCATATTAGCATCTTCACTATCACTTGATGACATTTTTCACGTTCACAATTTGAAAGTTAAAGTCAGGAAGTTAAACGTAAAAGTTTGTGATTTGGAATGAAGAAAATTCTAGAGATTTAGCGCCAATACCATCTTTTTTTTTAAATCTCTATACCTTCAATAACCCTCAACGAAACAGTTCGCATTCTACCGTGAAGGGAAGAATCAACCTTCATAAAACATCACCAAGACGGTTCTATTTTCAAAAAAAAAGATTGACGGAGCACCATGAAGTCGAGTTTTTATATAAGAGAACGAATGCTTTGTACGGGCTGATGATTTTAGACAAAAATTAAAAAGAAAAAATACTTTTTAGCCCTAGGTATACTCGAGTTTTAGGCCCGCTAAGCTACACTATTATGATACACTTTTTGAGCAAGAGAAGTGAAAATAGGTATTTATTTCACCCAAGTCATAAAGTAGGCAATATTTTATGTAAAATTAAAGTGTAATCAGTAACATTATCTTAAAATTAGGTACCTAGATAAAAATAAATGCACTAGAGACTAATTAAAGCTACTTAGACCTAAGCAACCAAACTATGTACTTGTATGCAATAAATATATATGAAATATGAATTGGGTAAAATAGGACCCGAAATAGATAAAATAGTATTTATAAAGCCGTTACACATTAAAATAAATTTGAAAAATACATAATTCAATTAATCGACGAATTTCAATCCACATACATACATAAATGAAAAAAAAAATTTTGTGTCTACTATTAAAAAATATAAATAAACTAGGTAATGTAAACTTTTTTTTGCAATGATGTACAAATTAACGCATAACAATGATGATTGTTTTTAGTTTGTAAGGAGTTATATAAGTTTATGTTCTTGCAACACAAAATTACAAGGGAAATTTGTTTTTAGGTTAGAAGTTACCGATAGTTATCGTTAACTTTATCGGGCTGTCATATTTGGCCGCAATCAAATTCACAAAAATTGTAGAGTTGACATTGTATATCGGTATGTTAACGACAAAAATCGTAAACGTCAATGATCGGCACCAATCAGCACACCTCGACGCGTGCAGTATTTTTTGTATGAAAATCTGTTTCGGAGCTGCTACCGAATTTCGGTAGGTAGCGATCGCTAACTATGTCGAGACTGCAGCCCCAGATCCGTTCAACGGTTCTGGCATGATTGATAAACAAACATCCATCCATCCATCCATCCATCCATCCATCCAAACTTTGACATTTATTATATTATATTTATATAATATATATGTGGGATTGGATGATGGTCAACTGGTGGTAATTAAAAATATCCGAAACTGACGTGATTCTTTAAATAGGCATAACTTTTTTATTTATGAACCGATTTACATGAATCAAACACTAAATTTTAAATGATCTTACCACAATAAATTAATGAAACCTCATCTAAATCGGATAAGCCAAAATTCTAACAACCATTGTTTTGGGGTGCTATTTGCGTTGAATAAGGTCAGAATAATATTTTTTCTCGTATATCTTCCATTTACAGACCGGATATTTATTTTATTATGTATACTACATGTAAAATAATAGATTTCTGATTATTTAGAGGACAAAAAACCTAGGGATGAAACTGTCTCCACCTTCCTGAAAAACCATGTAGTAGCAATGTTCAATGTAGCAGAGAGTAGCAGTTGTAACGAAGATGTTAAAAAATATATAAGCTAAGCAGAGTTTCTTGCCAATTCTTCTCTGTTTGGTCGCGTTACGGATTAATGTAATTGAAAAAGTTACGATTCAAAGAGTTCCATATGGCACTTTGAATCGTAATTAAAGATCTAACTGAATAAACAAATTTAAAGTTAGCATACCAGTCTAGTCACTTTCTTTTCATTCCTTTTGGCAGTGGCAAATTGGTGTCGGAGTTGTATTAACTAGTCTATATCACTAGTGGCGGTTAAGAAACATTTAAAACATACAGCTACCTGTATTGAATTGATGGGAATTGGCGTTGCGTATGCCACTCGAATTGATCCAGTTCCATAAAAAACCTAACATAACAAACACCATCACAGCAGCCTGACGACGGAAGGCATCGTCGGGGCTGAGGAAGCGTTGGCGGTATGATCTCGATTAATTAGCTAGAGAATGGTGGGAGTTAGCGAAAGGAGAGGAAGAGTTTGACCTGGCACCATAACAGCTAAACTTGTCCGACAGCGGGAAAGTAACCCGCAAAAATGTGTCTTGGCCGGCCATTCGCCCGTTGCGCCAATGAGTATGCGTAGTAAAGAAACGCTAGTAAAACTTCAATGATAATTAATTGAAGAAGATGGCATTATTAAGTGATGGACGGCTTGCGCACGAGTTCCATCCGACTCCCGTCTCCCTGATCTGGTAGCAATGGGACCGATCAGCCGTGAACCGATGTTTATTTACATTATTTAAAACTGTAGATGCGAAACTCATTTATCAATTAATAAACTACACACGGGGCGCTCGGATGATCTGCTAGTGCAGATCATCTGTTGAATGGGTGACGTTACATATTTGGAAAGCACGTTAGATGTTAGTCACGGTTTTTAAAAACGTTAGACCAAGTCAGAGTTCTTTGGGCGGCTTAAGAACTTCACACTAACTCTCTCTCTCTAACTATAAGTCTAACTCATATAAAGACGATAGGAACGGCACGGCACTGGCACCAGAGGCCTCATTTACTAACTCTGTTGCACACCGAAATGGTCGGCACCGGACATTTATTTACAAAATTTGACATTTAAATTGTCGAAATTCAAAGAACGTCAATTGACAAAATGTCGTTTGTAAAAACAGCAGTTGCTGGCAGACGGGAAGACCGGCGAAATGCCATGTTAACCGACAGACTGTTTACAGTGTAAACTGAGAGAGCATGTTTCATACATTTGCTCTCTTGGGAGATGCTTGTGAGCTATCGTCTGTCATCTGACGGACTGACAGTTCGCGACACGACAGCTATCGTCCATATGTCAACACACTCTTAGTGTAAGATTTAACGTGGATTAGACTAGATCGCACGTCGGGGATCCGTTGATTAGACTATGACAGGTAGAGAAAGATACAGAACAACAGCAGCGTTCGCCTCGCGGCGGAGAGCCTCGTAGATTATTTATTTGTTTAATTAACACGCTTGACACCAATAACATTAACTAAGTCAAACATAGGTTCTATTAACAGAGAATTAATTATGAGAGTCGGAGTTTCATATCTTGACCTTAATATTTCATTTACGTTCGTGTTACAATTACTTCTGTAATTAGACGTACGAATGCGTGGGTGACATTTATTTTTAGACGTGTTCCAAGGGCTATTGGGTTACAAAGATTCCAGTACATGTGAGGACCTAGACCTAGAAATAAATGTTGATTATATCACTTAATCCAGCACTCATGGTGGAAACTTAAGAGGAAGGTCATTGGGTGTTGATAATGATCATTATTGTATCTTTAACTATCGAAATATTTGCCTAACTTCCTGAACAGAGTAGCCAAGCTACGATATTGGTCTGTTCAGAGGGTGCTGCTTTTTTTCTTAGTGGTCCTAAGCATCCCTCAAGAGGTACTTGCAGAGGTATTTAAAAACATTCGAATCCAATTCCTAAATATTTGTTTGATTGTATTGCTATTCCAACTGATTTCTAGGACCTTAAAAGCTGCTAATGATGATTTTGGAGAGTGTTACGACACGATGGCGCATCATAACACAATACACCTCGACATAAATGGTAATTCTGCTATCATCAAAACTGACGGATTCGACTCGGTAAGGTTTCTAACGTTTTAAAATAACCCCGCTGGTAGTGACCAGGCCAGTGGGCCTAAAACATGGTTAATGTAGAACTAGACTTAAGTATTATATCATTTATTATCATCTGTGTGATTACGTCCCGCATTATTTATTTATTTATTTAAAAAATGACAATGCGCACTAAGATTAAGAGAATTAGTCACCACAATTTTGTTACGAGTATTTATTTATTATCTTTAGATAATCCGCGCGCCAAAAAAGCCCCAATCAAGTATCACAGTATTTACACAGATATCTATGTTTTCCACTCGAATATCCATGTCAGATTACAAGAAACCTTATAATGATGATGTTCGGCTTCTGTCTAGATTTCTAGATAAGGAAATGGGGTCAGATCTTGAGTCACTATCACAAGCGGTTGTTGTGTGTATTTGCATTGAAAATTCAGCTAATTATATCAAGATTATCAGGAAGATCATGCACTTATTTTCAGAATATACCCGGAAAAAGGGTGAATAATTATGTTCTCAAAATCAGAATTTTCTTAGGTAAAATCTCAGATATCTGTGTCAGCCGTTTACTCGAACGATACGAACTTAGGCCATACTTGCTCCAGTAGACCGTGTGATATGGTTTTCAAAGCATCACATGACCATGGATTGAGATCACACAGATCTTGTAAATATCCACGTCACGCCCAAACATTTGCACAGGATTTTCCGACTATCTTCTGCAAACAGCTACCGAGTTAATCTACACAAACAGGGTTCAGATAGTCCGATTCATTTGGCATCATCTACTTTCTTTATGCTGGTAGTCAGTAGTAAAAGAGATATTCATAAAACGAATATTTTTCAAATCTTTTGAAAGGCATACTCGTTCGTCCGTTTTCCCGCAAAATCTTCAAGCGGTTCCAACCAAACCGGTTGTAATGGTTTCAATGAAGCGTGGAGCAGAGTGGAATCAGTATTAGCAATGGAAAGCTGATAATGGACAATGATGTGTTTGCTGAATAATAAATGACAGTGTCTACTAATAAGTAGTCTCAATTATCAATGAAAAAAAAAATTACGTCTGCGCAAAGTCTTACCACTGAAAATATCAGATATTAAAGATACGGAAATGGATCACAATGAGATGGCTGATAGAGGAGATCGTGTGGTGGTATGTGCTAGTGATGATTCCATGACAATGTCTAAGGTTTTGATTACCAAGCTGGACGGACGTATTGATGTCCAAAGTAATGGATGCTTTTTTTTATCTTACGAAATCTAGTCAAGCCAAATGCTCATCTGCAAAATCATTATCATCATCATCATCCGCAAAATCATCATAATCATCAACCGCAGCCGAACCATTCAGTTGGTTATGCCCTTTGTGTGTGCCCATCTCCACGGTCCATTGCTCGCCTCATTCAGTTTCGGATGCAATATCATTCGCCCATCTTGCTGCTGGACGACCGACGACGTTTCTGTACCCGGTGCTTTGGACCCCATTCAGTTATCGCCATACTCCACTCTCCTTTTAGGTAATTATAGGTGGAGTATCTGCAAAATAAACCCAGGCAAATGCTTGCATGTCCCAGTGAAAGACCTGACTGATAGTAAAGTACGTCTCGATTCGGACACGACCAATTTTTTTGCGGATAGGTCCAAAGCCCTCTGGACATTTATAACAATTTAATAAACTATGGTTTTCTCTTTCCAGATGTATGGTCGCTATCAACGCGACCTCAGTGAAGCAGCTAGAGAAGAAGCGAGGCGACTCAGACGACTTAGGAAAAAAAGAAGAAAAGATGATAAGTTACGACAGAAGGAATTAGAAGCCAGTGGGAAACCGAGACCTAGGGGGAAGTTCTTCAAAGTTTTAGGTAAGGGTTTAAGGTTGTAGTGTTTCTTTCTTAAGGTAACTGCGTCTCGATACAAAATAAAGGCAAGGCTGGGTAAAAATAGACAAAAAAAAAATAGACAATAGACAAACATTTATTTACCACTTGACACACAGTACATACAACAACAGAATTAAGACAGTAGTTAAATAGTAAGTAAGCAGTCGTCCTGGCATGTAGTTGTGTGCCACAGCAGCAAAAAGGCCTCGACTCAGCATTAATGCCTTGCCACGGAGAAGTAGCTAGGCGCTGGTATTCTGCCGAAACCTTCCTACAGTCACTAGACCTTGTGAGACCAATTGTATAATAAATAATGACTAAGGACAAATAATATAATTGTGTGTCAGATATACCCATAGATTCACTCTGTTATAAACTACATAAACGTAATTAGTTGAAAATAGATAGATATCCTTAAATTAAATACATAGACCTACTTTTATACCTAAACTATAATTATTATGTGTATAGATGTGAGTCAATGTGTGTGCATGGGTTACCCTGATTCCCCCAGTCTCATAAGAGTCTGGTTATCACAAGGTAACCCATTATATGAAGGAGCATAAATTACATAAGAAATGGTACAATAAATTAAACTGCTTATAATACAAATAAGGAAATTGAAATAATAAAAAATAACAAAATAATAAATGGGTAATAATAATATGTCCTAGCAGGAGAATGGTGCACTATAGCTACACACTCCAGGCAACCCTGTCTTCTGTTGTTCTAATAAATGTGACTTAAAACGTTTCTTAAAAGTGTACTTGGATGTTAACAGTCGAAGAGGTGGAGGAATGTTATTCCAACACTTGGTTGCCTGGTAGCGAAAACTGCCTCTAAATGCTACAGTTTTGTGTTTGCAACAAATGCAACAAGTTCCTTGTCGGCCTCGAACTATATCTACTTTGAGTACTGTCCAGTTTGGAGAATAAATATTCTGGCGATCCAGATTTTACGATGCCGTGAACTAGAACTGCTAAATGTAAGCACCTCCGCGAATACATATTAAGAGTATATGAATTATTTAGATAAGGTGTGATATGTGTTCGCCGAGGAATGTCATAGCAGAATCGACAGCAAGCATTTTGTATTCTCTGAACCAGTCGAGCCGTTTTTGACAGTAAACGTGGTCCATATACCAGATCGCCATAATTTAATTTGGGCAACACTAAAGCTTCGCAGACCTTAATGCAAATGGTGAACCTTAGTGAAAATGGGTGACCCATTCTCGGATTAAGTTTCAGTTTCATTCAAACATCTGGGAAACTATTTATATGTAATTAAAACATCGTCTTCAAGTTTTTAAATAAGATTCCGTGGCATCGCTCGCGTAGTACCCGGATAATAAGTAGTCAATATGTTATTCCATGTCTAAAACTACATAATGTACAAAATTTTAGTTTAATCCATCCTTTACTTCTGGCTTGAAGGTGGTACAAACACTTTTCACATAATACTAACGTTCGACATGCTACATGCGTAACGTCATCAACTCATTTCAAATCTCGAACGCTGAACCAACGGAGAATTTGTCAAATGTAAGCACTTTGAGTTTGAATTAATATTTTAGAAATAGCTCTGCTGGTCCACTTTTTTCCACAAATGCCTTATTAATAATAAATGAACAATGATATGAAGCGTGTCGCAGGGTACGTGTGGCGGCACACGTTCGCGCGGCTTGGTGAGGATTGGATCTTCCTCGCACTGCTGGGCATCATCATGGCCGTGCTCAATTTCGCGATGGACAGGGGAATTGCAGTCTGTAATAATGGTGAGTCTTTGATTGAAGGTGGCTTTCAGCCGTGCAAGAAAACGGAGAAGAGAGACTGTCTTCATCTTTAGCATTCCGTGTAACGACTTAGCTCTGTGAGCTCTTGTGCATTATGATGTTTTCCTTACCTTATTTGTGGTGATAATTATAATAGCAGTATTGGTGTTGAAAACTGGTGAATATTACTGCCCAATGACGACAGTGCGACAAGAACAAACATTTTACACACAAGTTTAAAAAGTATTTGGTGTCATTGATAGGTCTTTAATCGTACATATTGCTGACATCAAAAAAGCAATTATTTAACTTAATGTATCACTTTAATTTTACAATTCATTTAAAGCAAACTTTCTTATTTTGTTACAAGCATCTCAGAACGAGAGCTGGTAAGTAAATAACGAATTTATCCATCAGTGAAATGGAAAGTAACCAACACCTTATATTCCAGCTCGCATGTGGATGTACAGTGAACTGGCCACGTCTACCTTCAGCCAGTACATAGCGTGGGTGTCGCTTCCTGTCTGTCTCATACTCTTCGCAGCCGGCTTCGTCCACATAGTCGCGGCTCAGAGCATAGGTAAGTCCAACATAAGGTTCAAGTAAATCGAATCGGTCAGCTTTTGACTCTGACGGATTTCTTGTATTCATAATAATTTATTCATACTATAGGACCACCGGGTACACTTAATCACGTCGATTTACAAAAAAAATTGCAAAGACAAAAAAACAGGCGTTTGTCTTGTCTGATGGCAATTCTAAAGAACTGATGTCACGACGGTACGAATGTTCGAAAGAACCCCTACTTGTGTCACATCATCACATGCACTATTTGCCTTCCGTCCACTATCATCTCGATGAGTTCTAATAAACTTGGTACACAATATGAAGGCACTGGAGACCACATTAGGTAATCGTAGCGTGGTACGCTCTCTGGCTATATTGAATGACGATTTGCGTAATGTAGCTGCCAGTGGATGAGAAGAAAGGATCGAGCTCAGTGGCGTACCATGGGAGAACTACGTCCAGCAGTGAAGTGCTATAGGTTGATGATCAAAATATACAATATACCGTGTTTTCATACATGCTTGCATATTGAAACTGAGTTGTCGGCGAATAGGGGCGCTGTCTTGTCTAGGATTAGAAAGTGAGTGTAGTTAACAGCAATCTTAGTGTCTTTTAGGTGCATCCGTTCAGTGAAATAAATCTAGGAGCTCTCACGCAAATAAGGGATCTTTATTCGACAGGACAAGTCCTGCAAGTGCTTTTAACTAGCTCAAACGGCTGCTTACAACAAGTACGTCTGCATACGTCTCGTAGCGCTTTTAAAGCTTCTTCATTTATATCAATGTCTTCCCAGGGTCCGGGATTCCGGAGATGAAGACGATCCTCCGAGGAGTTCACCTGAAGGAATACCTCACGTACCGCGCCTTGATATCTAAGGTCATCGGCCTCACAGCAACGCTCGGTTCTGGTCTACCGTTGGGGAAAGAGGTAAGTCATTACATTACACACTGATCTCATTCACAGACTTGACCTAAATTCTTCCTACCTTAATACATTTGCTGCAATTAGCTGATCCAACTTTAATTCGTACTTTATAAGAATTTATCTCAAAAATCTATTTCTGTCTCGTAGTAGCTTTTACTAATTGTTCTTGCTGTAATAAAAGAGAAAGCACAGTAAAGGTTAATATGCCTTCCTGTAATAGGTATTTTTGTGAAAATTGTGTAATTTTACTCATTGAAGTCCTTAATAAATAACACGAGGTCGCCTTCTTCGTTACTGCGCGCGGCAAGCCATGTCGAAGGCTTTCGGGAGGCCTTAAAACTCTGACACCAGACTTAGCTACTAGCTCAATAGAAGAAATTCTGCCTATTTTTACTCTCTAATGTGAAAATCTCAACAGCATTACTGTCAAAAATTGTAATAACAGGTCCTGTGCTAATCATTTGAGTGGGCAACTGAAACTGAGTAGACCCTCTATTCTGGTGTGGTCTTCCTCTTCGTCTTCTAGTCTCTGGTTGTTAGCACTACGCAGAACGCTTGTTCCAGGGTCCGTCCGTGCACATAGCATCAATGGTTGCGACGTTGCTGTCGAAGCTTGTGACGTCCTTCCAGGGGATCTACGAGAACGAGTCGCGGATCAGCGAGATGCTGGCCGCCGCGTGTGCAGTCGGCGTGGCTTCTTGCTTCGCTGCGCCTGTCGGAGGTAACAGTTACAGACAGTTTTTGATTTGAAAACGCGGCGGATTAGACTTGCTGTTGAAGTTGGTGACGTGTCGTGAGCCTCAACAGCCGGTCTAATCCAACCGAGTTAAAGTTAGAGTTGAATTTGAAATTAAAATTCTAATTCTAATTAGAATTTTAGTAGTAGTAGAGTTCTTTGTGGAGGGCTCGTCCGGGGAATTACTGCCACCATGCCTATTTCTGCCGTAAAGCAGCTGTGCTGTGTTTCGGTTTGAGTGGGTACCAGTGAAATTAAAGGCACAAGAGGCTTATCATCATCATGCCTCAAGTTGATGGACGCAGGGCGTTGCATCGTAGAGCACGTTCCAAAAAACGTGATTTATGTTGCAATGCTTTGTGAAAGGTAACTAACTCAACATCAGGTGGGCTATGTGCTTGTTCCATCTTCAAGCATCTTAAAAAAAATTACTATACTCGAACCGGAACTCTAACAAAAAGTCGAAATTGAAATTGAAATTTAATTTGAGTCGCGGATCAGCGAAATGCTGGTGGCTGCTTGTGCAGTCGGCGTGGCTTCCTGCTTCGCTGCGCCTGTCGGAGGTAACCTTGTCACAGCTAATTTTTAATGTGCATCTAATGCGGTGGGTTAGACCGGCTGTTGAGGTGACGTTGCCTATATTGGCGACGCGTCGCGAACCTCAACAGCTAGTCTAACGGCCGGTTTCTATATTATACCGTTACCGATAACGCCTCGTTTTCCCTTGAAAAACTGTCAAAAATTAACAACGAGGCGTCGAAAATTTGACAGTTTTTCAGGGGAAAACGAGGCGTAATCGGTAACGGTATGTTATAGGAACCGGCCATAACTCGATGGAGTTGGAGGTACGTGTTAGACTCTTGAGTTTGAAATGGTATTAGTATAGGGGGCGTCCATTAATACCGTGAGACATTTAGGGGGGGAGGGGTTTCGAGCCAAATCTCACCAATTCTCACGTGGGGGAGGGGGGGAGTCCCGGCAAATCTTACGTAATTTAATTCCTCAAGAAAAATAAAGTAAACCCCGTCAATTCGACGCAGGCCAAGCCGCGGGCAGTGCTAGCTTATAATATTAGTCTGTTATGTGATGTTTATTTGCATCAATAGTTAGTAGATAAATCTCACGTGAGATTTATCAAAATGTGGTTTAATGTTATTGAATTGATTGTGTTGGATTTATTTTATGAAAAAGAAGCTCAGTTCTGTTTAGTGACCAATTCATTATCAAGGGTGCCTCAAAAGCTAAAAGTTATGCAGGTATCAAGAATCGGAGTCATTATATTTATTTCTTTAAACTTACTAAATAAGTACTTAGAAAAGTCAAATTTTATACTATGTAGCACTTTGTCGTTGCGCAGTGATGCCAACTAGGCTACAACACGCAAATAAAAAAACATACAAAAGTATGCAAGTTTTTTATAATAAAGTGTTTATTTAAATCATGAAATCAAATTATACTATTGATGCATAAATCTCACGTGAGATTTTGGAGGGGTGGGGGGAGGGGGTCGAGCAAAATCTCATGAAATCTCACCAAGGGGGGGAGGGGGTCGAAAAATTGCCAAAATCACCTCACATAATTAATGGACGCCCCCATACTTCCCCGGACGAGCCATTCAAAAAGTCCTTCTATAAACTAACTGGCTGATACTAAATGTAAATTTGTCCGTTGTTCCAGGCGTGTTATTCTCAATAGAAGTAACCACCACGTACTTCGCAGTTAGGAACTACTGGAGGGGTTTCTTCGCAGCCTGCTGCAGCGCTATTGTGAGTATCATGAGCCGGAAGTACTTGTTATATCAGATTAATGAATGTTTTGATTGTTTTCTATGTGTAGTATATATACTTATGTATACTGTATGTGCGCCAAAAGTACAATAATGTACAATAAAGAGTTATCTATCTGTCTATCTATGTATGTATACAAAAAAAGTATTTTATGCGCATTACCACTCGTTGAAACCGGTGAAGGAAAACATCGTGAGGAATGCCGCTGCTTAGTCAGTTCCACGCGTATTGACCATGTTTTTCCTGTAACCACCAACTAGGCTGATAGAATAGTATGGTGCTATTTCAATTTTGTGGCGAGGCTTGCTTCGGTGTTCTAAGCAGATCATCATGGTTAAGCAACGCTCCGCCCGGTCACTACTTGGATGGGTGAGCGTTTAGTGGCATTTAGATCTGAGCTCTTCTGTGCTTCAGAAGGCACGTTATGATGTTAGTCCCGGCTTTTCCAGTCCTTAATTCCATGTCGGAGGCTTTCAGGCGGCCTAAAAACTCCGACACCAGAGTTGGCCACTAACTCATACGAAGAAGAAGAAGAAGAATTTAAAATTTAAGTTTTATCTAATCAGATGTTCCGTTTGCTGTCTGTCTGGTCGGGAGCCACGCCCACAGTGAAGCCGCTGTTCCCCACCAACCTACCTCAGGATTTCCCCTTTGACCCTCAGGAGTTCGCTGTCTTCGTTCTAGTCGGGTAAGCATTTCATAGCTGGCTGACACATGTCGCGTTTACAGATTACAGTTACGCTTTCTTGTTTGACATTTATATAAGTTTAATAAATTGCATGTGTGACAAATGCTCGGTCTGCCTACTTATCTCAGTTGCTATTCCCTTAGACAGGGTTAATGTGTGATAGCAACCTTCTATGTTGTTTTATAACTTTGTGATTTGTGTTTTTGTTATATTATAAACCTATGTCCCGTTAAACAGTTTCGCTTGCAATGAGTGTAGCTAGCTGACCCCGCCTTTTTCTTTGTCCACTTATTTTGACCAATCGGAGATACTACATCTCTTTCTTTTTGAGAAAGCCCTTTGTTTTTATGACTCTTCAAATTTAAGTATAAGCCTCTTGAAATTGTTACTTTGAGGAACTTGGGAAGAAATATCTCCCAAATATCAGAAGAGTTGTCTATATAAGGCGGGGCTAGCAGCTAGTCGCTGCACAGAAAATGCACCCTTAAGATGGTAAGGTAGACTTGTAGCTGATAGTACATTGTACAGTGTCCCTGCCTTCAATTCTTCTCTGTTTGGTTGGGTTACTTGGTGTAAATTCTGAAATTGACGTGATAAAGTTATCTATGGATCCTATCGATTAAAGATAGGGTAGGTCACGCATGATTGTAACGAGTCCTACAATGCAAAGCTATCAACTTGAGGCATGAAGGTGTTAACCTCATGTGCCTATAATCTGTTGGCACCCTTCACATTCGCATTTATGATATTGGTTGGTATCATAATGACTGGATCGCAAAATGATTACGTCGCTCTTAGTCCAAACCTCAAAATCACTAAATCTCAAAATACGTAAGTCAAAATGTCTAAATAGCTTCTAGCCCACATCTTATAATGTCCAAATCTCAAAATAGCTAAGTCACAAAATGACTACATAGCAAAAAAGAGTTCCATTTCCATTTTCGGAACTCAAGCAAAGCTCAACCGTGCACCTTGCTAACTAACAGACGGGGCTCTGGCGGCCGGCTGATTGCGGCATAGCACAGCCTTCATCGGCACAGCTAAATGCCCTAGCCACTAACGGGCAGCAGCTTCGGTGGTGCGAGAAGCTGTGCCCTGCGATCCCCAACCCGCACGCCCAGCGTGGGGATTATGGGCATATCCCCCTTTATGTGTGTGTGTGTGTGTGTGTGTGTGTGTGTGTGTGTGTGTGTGTGTGTGTGTATGTATGTATGTGTGTGTATGTATGTGTGTGTGTATGTGTGTGTGTGTGTGTGTGTGTGTGTGTGTGTGTGCACTGCTTTACTGGCGTAAAGTAGTGTACGGGTAGCGCGTTCCTGTATACGCGTAGTCGGGGTACGCGTGTCTTGGAACGCCCTGTCTGTACTTGCAGCTACGCTACGCTATACACATTGGGGAACGCGTGCTGCGCGAGGTGGCTCGCGACGCGATCCGTGGTCAGTCGGTTTCGGCTCGCGTAGCGCTATGGATCGATTGACCTCGCCTTCAGGTGCGCGGCGGTCAACATTAAATATACGCGTATCCAATGTACGCGTATACAGTGAACCCCGACTACGCGTATACAGGAACGCGCAGTCCGTACCCAGCTTCACAGTTGCCTGCGAGAAGCTGTGCCATGCGATCCCCAATCCGCATGCCCAGCGGTGGGGATTATAAGCATATCCCCCTTCTTATTACGGGAGCTCTACGTCCAAAAGTAGACTGATAAAGACTGGATATGTGTGTGTCGATTATCATTCAGCTTACTTGTATAGTATTCAAAGCAATTTAATTCAATTTCAATTTTTTAATTCAGAGGAATTCCACTCGCGAACATTCAAGCTGTGGAATGGTCTCCCTTCCGTGGTTTTCCTTAGAGACGACTATATGCAGCGTTCTAAAAAATGCGTTTTGAATTTTTTTAAAGGCTCAGCAACGCGCATGTGATACCTCTTGATGTTACAGGCGTCATTAGGGAACCTTTTTATCATCAGGCGGACCGTATGCATGTTTGCTAACTTAGTAGTATAAAAAAGTATTTATTTATTAATCAAAAAGTGTCTCTGTGCTTTTAAACACGTACCGTCCTATTCTTAACAGTTCTATAAACCGCAGATAGCTCAGACGACGTTGAAATAATCATGTCAACTCTTTTACATTTAAATGACAGGAATAAGCTCACTTTATTTAGTATTATAAAATGACATTTCGTTATCAATAAGGGGGTTACTATTAATTCAATAAAAGTTTTATATTATGTTCCCAGGATAGTAGCGGGTCTCCTAGCGGCCCTTTGGGTGTACCTACATCGTCAGTACGTGCTATTCATGAGGAATACCAAGGTCCTGAGCAACTTCCTCCAGAAGAAGTAAGTATGACTACTACCTCATCATACTATCACATACCTCAACTCATTACCATCCAAAGCCTTACTTTACTTCCTATGCCTGCCTTCACCGGCGACGTCACCAGCCTATACCAGTCCACTGTTGGGATATGGCCATAATCTCCACGCTGGGCATATGTACCTGTTGGGGATCACAGGGTAAATTCTCGCAACCGACTCTACTACATAAACGAAATTTGCTACGCTGAAAAGTCTGGATTCTGGTGTTCATAGTTCATATTTAGTTTATTTTCACTTGATTCCGTCAAAGTTAAGTAGGTACATGATGTATTTAATAATAATGAGATAAACAGACAAGACCATTTTGATGCTGCTGTAAAGCATTGTCAATAGCTAACCTAAAAATATTAATAACTTGATTGACATGACAGGCTGTAAAAGGGCCAAATGTCACTGTGTCAATGATGTGATAAGTTAAATGTGTGTACAAGCTTGTGATTTTGTGAAATATTTCCGTCTAATAAAAACATTACTTATTTCCAGTCGGTTTATATACCCGGGCTTCATGACTCTGGCGGTGATGTCCATCCTCTTTCCCCCCGGCATCGGCAAGTACATGGCAGCTGATCTCGGGAACCAGGAGCAGGTGAGACCACATACATGTACACTGAATGACACCACAGGTCTTTTCAACTGTCCCACTTAACCCTTAATTTGGCATTACAACAGGCGAAAGGAGGAGAATTCGATTTGGGACGGGGGGAATCGGAACGGTACCGAGCTAGGGTGGAACTGCCCAGCGATGAAGTCTCTTTGTTGGTAGCATGCCCCAGAAGGGGGAGAGTGCCGGGACAGGAGCGTAGGTAATTTGTAGATGGATGAGCCACCCGAGTGGTGCATCCATTAGCGATTCGGTCCGTATAACCACACGGTTGGTAGGCACATGGGAAGGTTGGATGGTTGTCCCACTTAACCCCTAATGGCTAGTAGTGGGGTCTGTGAGTGATCCTTAAAAGTAACTTGTACTAGAACTCCGGCACTAGCCTGTATAGCAAGTAGTTCATGCTGCTAGACATAATGACCGGCCTACTCAGGCGTGCGGTTTGGGGAGGTGCGCTTAAGTGTACCGAGAAGTGAGCGTGCTTTACAGTCGGTACCTACTATTGATGGAGAAGTAGTAGTCCGCTTCACTGACAGCCTAAGCTGAGTTACAAGTTAGCTATCCTTCACTGTTTAGCGGATAGTGAGCGACATAACAGCTTCGGTACCATTCATGGACAAATGGTAGTGACACGAGTTACTCAGCCTGAGTACCGAGGTGCAGTTTGTATTTCGGCAGCGAGATCTACTTCATACTGCTCCTGGTATTTGGCAGTTAAATCGTCTGCTTTATAATTTTAAGATTGGTAAGTTGGACGTTAAACACTTTGTAGATATGATTGAGTACCGTCCCGCTAAACCTTTTCAATTGTCTCAGTTTGCCTTTTAAACTGTCCCACTTTACCGTTTTCACTGTTACACTTTCCCCTTTTCAGCTATCCCATTTTCCCTTAACTGTTCCACTATTCCATTTCAATATCATCCCTTTCGCCTATAGATTTTTCCTCACGAAATATTGTAATGTTGCAGGTCCTATCGCTATTCTCTAACTTCACGTGGTCGGATAAGCTGACGGCTGAGCAGGCGGCCGTGGTCTCGCACTGGACCACGCCAGAAGTCGACCATTTTGGATGTCTAGTCATATACTTCTTTTCTATAGTGAGTACCACCATTTTTAGTTAAATTCGTTGAAGTTCTAAATTCTCTCGCCAGTGGTTCAAAGCTGTCCTGCACGTAGCGGCCATACTCTAGAAACCACGTAGCAACCTGGCAGAGGGGCTTGGGTATTTCGGCACTCAAGTTAGTAGTGCACTAAAGTATATCTTTGCCTTACTGGCAATCAACCCTCGGTGATAAGATAGCAAGACATACTGAAAGGCGTAAGGAGACGATAAGGGTTTGACTTTCGTAACCTAGACACTGCATCCCAACTCTCCTCTGATCGTAGCGGTTATATGTTCCATCGGGGAAAGTAAAGAAGGGACGAGAGGGTGTTACATAATATCTCCAGAGAAACTGACTGTTACAGGATACTGGTTAACCATTTTTAACTCCCGACGCAAATAAGGGTTTACGCACAAAAAAGTAAAACTACTACCCATAGAAGAGACTGCCCTAATATCTTATTCTCACGAACGTTTGTTTCTTCCTCTCGAAAAAGTGAATAGTCCAAGAGAATTAGTAAAATTAGGGCAAGAATCTCGGAATGAAAGATAGTTGGTTAACTTGTATAAACCTTTATTTGAGCACTCTAAAACTTGTCTCAAAACCTACTCATCGTAGGGTGTTTGCTTCTACAGATATTCCAAGGTCAAAGGTCAAAAAATCGATTTATTGCAAATATCATGTTTCCTATGGGTCTTATGCTATTTATATCTTAATATCTAAATGAATATTGTAGAACATTAAATTCTCTACATCTTTTGTTCAAACATTTTTTTAATATCTTGAATCATTTTCGAGATAGAGGGCAGAGCGCGCGCAGTGTTTAACTATTTGGAGAATCATTCGAGGTCAAACCGCCGTATAAAGTTTATAAATTATTGGTAAATATATAATTGGAAATAATTTGCATTTTTATTAACATTTACTTAAAAATTAATATTTATTTTCAATAATTCAGTGTCTATTATAACACTATAATAACACCTACTCGTGTAATTATAAAGTTGTTAAGGGAAATACTTTAATTACATTAATTAAAAATTTGATTTTCTTCTTTTTATTAAGTTAGGGAGGAATTAGTATAAATATGACAAGAATTAAAAATTAATTTAAGTAAATTCTCTACAAATTCTGTTTAAACATTTTTTTTTGGAGTATAGTTAAACACTGCGCGCACTCCGCCCCCTCTATCTCGAAAATGGTTCAAGATATTTAAAGAAAAATTAAACAAAAGTTGTAGAGAACTTAATTCTGTACAATATTTATTAAGATATAGAAAGCATAAAACCCATAGGAAACATGATATTAGCAATAAATCTAGTTTTTGACCTTGGTATATCTGTAGAAGCTAACACCCTACGATAAGTAGGTTTTGAGACAAGTTTTAGAGTGATCAAATAAAGATTTATACAAGTTTATAGCCGACTGACTATCTCTCATTCCGAGGTAAAACCCCGAATTTTCGTGGACTAGAAAGAAAGTAAGGGCAAAAGCAAACGATATTTAATCATTTATTTATTTGTTTTGGGAAAACAAATTCCATAAAATAAATAATAATATGTGTACATATAGATTATAAGTAGGTACCCATAATATTTATTTACCTTTCTTCTGCGTATGGATGGATTGATGAAAATATTAGACGTTTGTTTGTGAAATAAAAGTAGAAAAGTAACATTTCAGTGGTTTCTTTTTGTTTCTGACGGCCTCTGTGGCACAGTGGGCGAAAGTCCGCCTGAGCCGCAGAAGGTTACGGGTTCGATTCCCGCTGCGGGACAAATGTTTGCATGTTCTGTAGATATTTGTCTCGGGTCTGGGTGTTTTCTATGTATGATATGTATATATTTACAAAAAATATATTGGTATGTAGTATATCAATAATAAAATAAAATAAAATAAATCAATCACGTGGTTCCCATATAGAGCTATAACCAATACAAGCTCTGCTTAGTTTGGGGCTACATGATGCTGTGTGATTACGTCCCGCATTATTTATTTATCTTAGCCTAATTTGGGCAACCTAAAGTCTTCTGACCATTCTGCCAAGTATTCCGTTTTATTTTGTACAATGTTTTAGTGTTTTTTCTTCTTTCTCCAGTTTTTTCGAGTTTTAGTCAAGTTGTCAGCCTTCGGTCAAGTCATGTTCTGTTATGATTATAACTATAGCGGCTCTAAAAAACTATTCGCAAAAAATTCCTTCATCTGAGAAGTCCAGCCCATAATTTGTGTACACACTACACATGTCTTCTCTATTACTCTACTCTTTAGACTTCTTACTTACGTAGGTTGGATAGACGCCATAAACTTTACGCAACATAAATCAGAAAAAAATACAAAATAAAATTTTTATAAAACCCTGAAAAAAAATTCCGCCCCTCATTCCAGTGAAGCCAGTGTCAATTTTTTTTCCGGAAAAAATGTCATAATTGTATTCCACAATTACAACTATACTTACGCACTGGTTTTTGGTGCTGTGAGACGAGGCGGCGCGATGCAGTGCGTGTATAAGCTCTGAAAGTTATGTCCCGAGTCAACATTTTGAATGTATGCAACTCAGGCTCGGCCCTCCTGCGTATCGCCCCTTCTAGCCCCTTCTGCCCTGTCTAGACGCCTTCGTCGACCGACTGTATGATTTATAGTCTGTGCTTAAAGACAGACAGACAGTGTAAGCTTATTGGTAATCAGCATCCGCTGATGAGTCTAAAAACTGCGTCAGCAACAACCCTGTTTGTGACCTATATGTGTGGTTCCAGTACTTCCTAAGCATGGTATCGTGCACGCTGCCCGTGCCAGCCGGTATCTTCGTGCCAGCGTTTAAGATGGGCGCCTGTCTCGGCCGCTTCACCGGAGAGGTGATGCACTACTTCTGCCCGCTCGGCGTCGCCTACGGAGGACACATACAGAAGATATTACCCGGTCAGTTAAATAAATAATGCTGGACACTACACAGCATCATGTAGTCCTATACTAAGCAGAGCTTGTATTATTGGGACCACATGACTGATATACTACAAAGTTTTTTTATTTTAATTCATAGGTACATAGCCTTGGTAGGCCTTGGTGGGTCTTGGTGGGCCTTCGCCCACTCCGCTACAGAGGTAGTCAGTTAAAGTTAGTTAGGATGTAAGACTCCAGGATTCATGAAATAAACACGATGTCACATTCTGAATGGAGTTTTATTTGGCACAGTCAACCATTCATAACATTAATATCATTATTTTATAATTAAGATTATTTATTACGAAAAGATTTATTAATTGAACGGCACATAACAATTTTATATCATCATCATCATCATCAACAGCCTATATCAGTCCACTGCTGGACATAGTCCTCCCCTAATAAGAAGGGGGATATGCCCATAATCCCCACGCTGGGCATGCGGGTTGGGGATCGCAGGGCACAGCCCCTAGCACCGCCGATTTTATATAGAGCACAGATAAAGAAGACACCTAGATAAAGCCTTAAAATTCACTATGCTCTGAACGTCAACTCATACGACTGATCTCTACTTTCTTATGTCCATATATCATTTGCTAGAAAGGGATGCATACTTTCATCATCAGCCTATAGCAGTCCACTGCTGGACATAGGCCTCCCCTAATGAGCGCCATTGCGCCCTGTCCTGAGCTCGACGCATCCAGCTTCTACCAGCAGCCTTTCGCAGATCGTCACCCCACCTGGCCGGAGGGCGTCCTACACTACGTTTGCCGAGCCGCGGTCTCCACTCAAGAACTCGTTTACCCCAACGGTTATCGGTTCTTCGGCAGATATGGCCAGCCCACTGCCACTTCAGCTTGCTAATTCTCTGAGCTATGTCGACAACTTTAGTTCTATGTCGGATAAACTCGTTACGGATTTTATCCTTCAGAGAAACCCCGAGCATAGCTCGTTCCATAGCTCGCTGAGCGACTTTAAACTGGTGGACTAGCCGTACTGTGAGTGTCCACGTTTCGGCTCCGTATGTCATGACGGGTAGGACGCACTGATTGAAAACTTTCGTTTTCAAACATTGCGGTATAGGTGACGAGAAAACTCGACGTAGTTTTCCAAATGCCGCCCAACCCAGCTGAATCCTCCTCTTGGCCTCCTTCTCGAAGTTGTTTCTACCCAACTGCAATATCTGCCCGAGGTATGTATACTCCGAAACAACTTCAAGAAGGTGTCCATTAACGACGACAGGACTCGGATCAATTCGGTCATTGACCATAACTTTGGTCTTGTCCAAATTCATGCCGAGACCTATCTTTCGCGAGGCTGATGCTAGGCCGTCCAGCATCTGTTGCAGCTCCTCCAGCGACTCCGCCATTGCTCGCCGTTTATGTTTATGCCCATACCTTTCCAGTCCAGCGTCTTAAACATATCCTCCAACGCGCTTGTGAACAGTTTCAGAGATATGACATCTCCCTGTCTCACTCCGCGGCGCAGTTGGATGGGTTTAGACTGCTGGTCCTGTACTCGGACACTCATAGTGGCGGCTTCGTACAGACACCTCAACACTTCGATATAACGATAGTCCACTTGGCATCGCTGCAAGGATTCCAGGACAGCCCAGGTTTCTACAGAGTCAAAGGCTTTCTCATAGTCCACAAACGCCAGACACAGGGGCTGATTATACTCTTCGGACTTCTGTATAATCTGCCTCACTGTGAGAATGTGGTCTATGGTACCATATCCTCCGCGAAACCCGGCCTGCTCCGGTGGCTGGAACTCATCAAGTCTTCTGGCGAGACGATTTGTAATAACCCTTGAGAACAGCTTATAGACGTGGCTCAGGAGCGAGATAGGTCTGTAGTTTTTAAGAAGGGTTTTATCTCCCTTCTTAAAAAACAGAACCACCAAGCTCTCGTTCCACGCCTTAGGAGTTCTCCCACAGTGAAGGACGGCGTTGAAGAGGTTCCGCAGCTCCTGCACAACAGGAGCTCCTCCAGCCTTCAGAAGTTCCGAAGTAACACCGTCTTCACCGGGGGCTTTTCCATTTTTAAGCTGTCTCAGGGCCAGTACGACCTCGTCTTGGCTGATCTCCGGCAGGTCGTCGGTATAGTGGCGGGTGAGGGTGGCTCGAGAATCGTGGCTGCTACGTTGGGGGCAAGGAGCATGTGCCGCATACAGTCGGCCATAAAAGTCCTCTATCTCAGATAATACCTCCGGCTTTGACAAGACGGTTCGGCCATCGTGTGTCGTTAACTTCGTCAGGTGGCTCCTGCCAAGCTGCTGAGTGAATACTTTGGACCCTCGGTTTCGCTCTATTGCCTCTTCAATGAGGCGTGTATTGGAGCTCCGAAGGTCGCGCCGTATCATCTTCGCAATTCGCTTGTTCAGGTCTGACCTCTCTGACGAAGTGGCCTGAGTGGTTTCCCGTCTTTTTGTCATCAGCCGAAGAGTCTCATCCGTGAGTTTGGACTTCTTGCCTTTAGGCTGCATTTGGCAGAATTGGATGCCCTCGTCCCTTAACATTCCAACCACGTTTTGTAGGGCCTCATCAACGTCATCGGTAGGCTCCACAGCAACGAATCTGTCACCGAGAAGCTTCTGAAACTTCTCGGTGCCCGCCATGATCTGGAGTAGATTGGGTCGGAGCGTGGACTTCATCAGACGGTTTCTTTCCAGCTTTAGATTGATATTCAGAGAGCCTCGGACAAGTCTGTGATCAGATCCGGTGTTGAACCTGTTGATCACGGAGACGTCTCTGAATATGTGCCTTTTATCCGTCATGATGAAGTCGATCTCGTTTTTGGTCACAGTGTCGGGGCTACGCCATGTCCACTTCCTGTGGGGCTTCTTCTCGAAGAACGAGTTCATCAAGAAGAGCCCCTCCTTCTCTAGGAAGTTGACCAGCATTTGCCCCCTGTGATTTCTACACCCAAAACCATGCGGGCCCACTCTGGATTCGTCGCCAATTCGGACTCCCACTTTGCCGTTAAAGTCCCCCATAACAACGTTGAAGTGAGCCTTCGTGGTGTTGTGCAAGGCTTTGGATATGTCCTCGTACATATCCTCCACTTCATCATCCAAGTGTGCCGAGGTCGGTGCGTAAACCTGAATTATCTTCATGCTATACCTCTTGGATAGCCGAAGGATCAGGTATGCTACCCTGGTCGACACACTGGAAATTTCTTCAACGTTGTTAGAGGGCCTTATTGACGAGAAACCCTACGCCACCCTGGGATGTTTGGTCACCCTCGCGGAAGTACAGAAGGTGGCCCGAGTCTAGGGTTATGGTGTCCTCTCCCTCTCTACGGACTTCACACAACCCCAGAACATGCCACCTAATGTTCTCCAGCTCCACTTCCAACTGCGCTAGATGTTCGTCGAGCCTCAGAGTCCGTCCGTTAAACGTAGCCAGGGTCAGATTTTGCAGGTAGCCAGAGGTAGCCCGGGGATTCCTAGCACCCCCTGTCCCGCCGTTACCATGGCCGCTACCTGGATGGCCAGGAATAGCGGGACGGCCGGGAACTGGGGGCCATCTCTTTTTTGTGTCGTTCATAGTAGGGGGGTATGCCCATAATCCCCACGCTGGGCATGCGGGTTGGGGATCGCAGGACACAGCTTTTCGCACCGCCGACGCTGCCCGTCGGCGGTCAGGGAATTTAGCTGTGCCGGTGTAGGCTGCGCTATGCCGCAATCAGCCGGCCGCCAGAGCCTCGTTCGTTAGTCAGCAGGGTGCACCGCGTGCAGGTGAGGTTGGCTTTTGTGTCCGGAAGTTGGAGGTTGGAACACCTTACCCCCCATGCATACTTTATCTCAATGTTATTTTCGCGACTTCGTACCAGGGCATTTGTATGAACCTGCATAGAATTTTGTTCGAGCGCCCTGGTACGATTAACTTTTCGATCTATTTTGAAGTCGCATTGATATATGTATGCGTCCCTTTCTAACTGATGATATTGGACATAAGAAAGTAGAGATCAGCCGTATGAGTGATGTTCATAACATAGTGAATTTTAAGGCCCTATCTAGTTCTCTTCTAATCTGTGATATAGAGAGAGAGATGGCAGATCACGAATGATGTCATTCAGTTGTCAAACATCAAATTGAATGTGTCAAGTATTGATGCAATGTAAAGTATACCACTGTGGCCCTACAATATTTCTAACATACCATTGGTAAAAATATTAGTCGTTACATCCACGAACGAGTGTATGGCGGCGATAGTATCGTCACTGCCACATGATTCTGTCTCCACACGACGATATCGCCGTATCGCCGAGTGGAGACACGTTCATAGAGTCGTCTTAGAAGATGTGGCTGGGTGATAATGTGGTGGATTCTGAGTAACAATATTTATCGCTTAAACTAGTTATAACAAGCTAAAAGTCATTTCGTCTCATTTTATCTCCTGACCGTATCTCTACCAGTATCCGCTCTCGTGTAGTCTTGGGTAACATTTAAACACAACTTCCAGGCAAGTGGTAAAGCCTATCAGTCCCTATTATTATTCGGTACACGTCCTATATCGATCGCCTCATGAATCTTGCGGGGAACGAAAAACTTTTACCTGGCCAAGACCCGGGCTTTGTCAAAGCGGATATAATGTGTTGCGCCGGAGACCAACGAATATAAATAAATAAATAATAAATAATCCTGGACGTATTCACACAGCATCATGTAGCCCCAAACTAAGCAGAGCTTGTATTATGGGAACCACATGATTGATATACTACATAGATACATTTTTGTTTTTTGTAAATACATATATATCATACACAGAAAACACCCAGACCCGGGCCAAATATCTGCAGAACATGCAAACATTTGTCCCGCAGCGGGAATCGAACCCGCAACCTTCTGCGTCACAGGCGGACCTTCGCCCACTGCGCCACAGAAGTCGTCAAAGGTCGTTGTTAAATATTTCAGTAGAAAGCCAACTCCACACAGTGAGAGAATTAGAGAACGGTTCCGAAATAAGTTAGCCTTGCCAATATGAATGGGTTAATTCACGTTAGTTTCATGAGTAAAAGACAATGGTCTTTAAGTTTAACGATAAGTTTAGTGAAAATCTTACAGAATCACTACCAATATCGCCGCGATACACTCGTTTGATTCCCCCTTTGTTAGTTCTAGTAGGTTGTTAGTCAGTCCTATAAGGTAATGGTTGTTTCAGGCGGATACGCGGTGGTAGGAGCAGCTGCCTTCACCGGCGCTGTCACACACACCGTGTCGACCATCGTCATCGTCAGCGAGATGACGGGGCAGGTAACCACTACCATCATTACCATTGCATTGACGACCTCTCTGGCTCAGTGGGTGAAGACCCGCCTGAGACGCAGAAGGTGGCGGGTTCGATTCCCGCCGCGAGACAAATGTTTGTGATCGGCAATCTCTGGTCTCGGTGTTTTCTGTCCTAAACTGAGGATAGGCATGTTGAACGCCTTCCGGTTGCCTAAAAAATTCGGCTAGACTCGGCTACTAGCTCTACATAGAAGGGAAGAATGTTAACTATGTTTGGTCAGCACAACATATTTTCGATAAGTCATCATAATAGTCATTTATTCACAATATTCATTGTACGTACTACATTGGTGTATACACTTCTTATAAGTGTTTAAAACAATTGAAAAAATAATCATCATTTTTGTGTTCAAAAATGGTGGCCTATGTAATCCAGGTGAAAAGTATGTATTTTCCAAGATTCATCCAAATCCGTTCAGTAGTTTTTGCGTTGAAACCATTGAAACCATTTATTTGTTGTAAATGTGGTGCAATACGTAAAGATCTAAGATTAAATTCAAGTTCAAACACATTTTAACCTTTCGGGTTTACAACATAATCTTAAGAATCTTAATAAATATAAAGGTACTATTTCTGTCTATTTCATGAAAAAATATTATTAGAATTATACTTAGGTAGTCAACATTCACCATTTTATAGATACTTAATTAAATTATAATTATTTATTGATTATGTTGCTAATTACATTTGTTAATTATATAAATTATTAAATTAAAATTAATTAATCTCTAGAAGTTCTTTAAAATTATGAAAGCAATTTTCTAGGAGCCATGCGAAAAGTCGAGTCTTTAGTTTTTGAAGTGGCAAAGAGACAATATCTGATGGAATCTTATTGTAAATTTTGACTGACATTCCTAGAATACCTTTCATACTAGTCGAAAGTCTAACTTATTTCGGAACCGTTCTCTAATTCTCTCACTGTGTGGAATTGGCTTTCTACTGAAATATTTCACATGCTTCTTTATAAACAAACAAACCTCATATATGTACAAACAGCTTAGTGGCAGAATTTTTAAAAGCTGTAAACAATGGTTTATAAGATACAGTGGGATCGGTTATATTACATAGAGCTCGTACACATTTTATTTACGTTAGAGACTGCCTGTAATTTCACCAGCACCCTCAGCCTTCAAACCGAAACACAGAAAAGCTGCTTCACGACAGAAATAGGTACGTGTATGTATATGTTATTGATAACTTGAACAATGTGGTAGGTGACCCACTTGCTGCCCATAATGGCGGCCGTGCTGGCGGCCAACGCGACTGCGTCACTGCTGCAGCCCTCGTGCTTCGACAGCATCATCCTCATCAAGAAGTTGCCCTACCTGCCTGACCTGCTCTCTTCTGCCAGCCGTAAGTAACCACTACAACTCTACTTCACGACCTCTGTATCGCAATGGGCGAGGGCCCGTCCGAGGCTCAGAAGGTTACCTTTAATTTCTACCTCCAGGCCAATGTTTGTATACTCTGCAAATATTCGTCTAGTGTATTCTATGTATAATATTTATGTCTACTATTAGTAGTCACGTGGTTCCTATTATACAAGCTCTGCTTGGTTTGAGGCTGAATTATACTGTGTGATAGTTTTTTAGTGATAATAATTAATGGATCGCTAACATCGAGATAAGGTAACACCGTCCTATTCATAACAGTTCTATAAACCTCCGATGGCTAAAATGATCACCTCTTTTTATTTACATTGAAAGTGACAGGGAGAAGCTTACTTAATCGAGCCGTTATAAAATGACATTTGGCTATGAATAAGAGGGTATGTCTCCAAGTGACAAGTATAAACTTTTTATAAAAAATAAACCGACTTCAAATAAATCACTTCTTACTTCTTGCCCTAAAGAATTTTGAAAATCGGTTTACAATTGACAGAGATATTGGTGATCTTAGAGCGAAAATTCCAAGTGAGGATTAAGTTTTTTTGAGTTTTCCGTGAAAAGTACCAATCCGTTAGGAATAAAATTTGTATGGGACTACCTGTGAAGTATACTCTTTTAAACAAAAAAAAGAATTTTGAAAATCGATTTACAATTGAAGGCGATATCGGTGAACATACATAAAAAAAGTAAAAAAAAAAAGGCCAACGAATTGAGAATCTCCTCCTTTTTGAAGTCGGTTAAAAACTGAAAAATTAACTGAGCGTCGTTGACATAAATAAGATCAAAAGGCCATATTTACACTAATTACTTCAACCCAAGGTCGCTTGAAAAGTATTCAATGTCGTCGCAATAGGCAGCGTGCGCCGAGTTTTGGTGAGGACATTTTTTTCCCACGTTTGTGACTCTTGGCTAGGTTATACTTTCCAGATGATCGCTTAGTATTTACCATCAAAAAGAGTTCGACGAGGATGGGATTCGAACCCACGCGTGCAGAGCACATTGGATTAGCAGTCCAACGCCTTAACCACTCGGCCACCTCGTCTCTGATTACATTGTTCAATTTATTGATACGCTTGGAGAGGGCTCAGGACCGTTCTTCGTTGAAATCTTCTCTCAAGGATTTCCACTTATGTTCAGCAGTATACTGCAAGTTAGTGGTGATAATGATGATGTTTGATACGCTTCACGTTTTATTTTCCGACACGTACATTTTTCACACTCATAAAATACAACTACATAATTATAAAATATTTTATATACCAAAAAGCTACACAAAGAGTAACTAGTAGTCTCAGCACGATGCCTACACAATCAATGGTTTACGGCTTCGATTTCCGCCGCGAGACAAATGTTATATATATTCTGCAAATACTTGTCTCTGATCTCGGTGGTAACTGTGATAATAATATGTATGTATTAAAAAAAATGTATGCAAGTAGTATATCAATCATGTGGTTGCCATAATACAACCTCTGCTTGGTTTGGGGCTACATCATGCTGTGCCTAGCATTATTTATTTAAAATGAGTCTATAATATTTTGGGTGGGTTAATCCCTTAGTGTAAAGAATGTATTGTGTAAGGATTTCTCAAAGAGCTATAGATAGATTAAACATAATTTTTGAAAATACCACATGCATGAATTTATTTGACAACAACAAAAAAAACAATACCGGCCCATTCAGTGCACTGCTGGAAATAGGCCACACCTATAAGAAAGGGGATATGCCCATAATGAATGAATGAACACTTTATTGCGTGAAACATGCAAAAAATCATAATTACATTTAAAAATGGCCACCATAATCCCCAAGCTGGGCATGCGGGTTAGGGATCGCAGGGCATAGCTTCTGGCACCGCCGACGCTGCTGCCTGTTGGTAGCCAGGGGACTTAGCTGTGCCGGTGTTAGGCTGCGCTATGCCACAATCAGTTGGCCGTCAGAGTCCCGTTTGTTATTCAGCAGGGTGCATCACGGGCAGGTGAGGTTGGTTTGAGTTCCAAAGAGGAGGTTAAAACCTCTTACACCCCCAATTCCTATGCAAACATCAAAATTGGCAAAATGTTACTTTCAGAACCAGATATACTAGAACGAAATGGTGGAGACGTCATCAGATCATTATCATCTTCACCAAGAGATTTTCGATTTTTCGAACGTTAACTATCATACATAAGGTACCATGCCTATTTCTGCCGTGAGGCAGCATTGCTGTGTTTTGGTTTGAAGAGCTATTTAAATTATAGGTACATGAGGCTTTCATGCCTCAGGCATTGCATCGTGGTACAAGTTCCAAACATGCGTATCCTACGATGCAATATAGGTACTACTTGCTTCTGTTGCAAACAAATAGTATTATATTATATGCAATACCTTGTAATAAGTAATGGTTACCTCTTAATAACAGGTGGGCCATGTTCTAGTTCAATCTTCAGGTATGATAAAAAATACCCAGATCTATTGCCGAAAATTTCAATACAAATTTCGCCCTGATCATAGCTTCGTGCCTAAGTGCAACCTTAATTGCTAAACTAATGGTGAATTTATAACATTGCCCTTACAAATCATCGTACCATTCTTAAGATACGCTTTAACCAGCTCAGCGCAATACTCTCTCGAGCTCTTACCCAGAATGTAGTCCATATGCCCAAAGTACGGGTCTCTCAGGTGACATTTCTTGTACTTGCAGTTGACAAGCTTGGATGTTAACGTCTCCATGTCTTTAGGGCTACTGACTCCGTCGTTATCGCTGCATATGAACACCCAGTCCATTGTAACGTTCTGTAGCGGATATCCGGGGGGATCTTTGCTTCCGTATTCCGCCAAATTACCGAAGATACCAAGGTTTTTTCTCCGGAAACCATTCCTTTTGACATCGCCCCAGCGCTCGAAATTGTCAGTAGAGGAACCTGAGGGTTCATGGCCCACGGTGTCTACTAGCACTATGAAGGAAAGAATACGTATATACGTAATAATTGAGAACCCAACACAGTGACGGAACGGACTCATAAACAACCGAACAATTTATTTGACTCAATCTTCAGATTGGCATGTTAAAAATATTGTCAAGAGCGGACTCGTGTATTTGGGCCCATCGAAAAATATAAATATTTTATTCATACCACAAGTTAAACAAGATTATGTAGTTATTGTAATAAAAATTAACTATGGTATAAGACTTAAACATATAAAAGACAACAGACATATATAAATACGTAAGAGAACAAAATCAACAACACCGGCCTATATCAGTTCATTGCTGGACATAGCTAGACATCCCTATAATCCCCAAGCCGGGCATGCGGGTTGAGGATCGCAGGACAGCTTCTCAATACTCAATACTCAATATATTTATTGTCATCACATGGTTATAAGGTAACAGAGTTAACACAGTAGTGAGGTAGAATCACATGTGGACCCCTTAGGCCATGGCAATATGTAGAAGGCAGACCGAGGCTTTCATGCATTAGATTTTAGGTGGGTAGATTTTTATGAGTAGGTATTATATAATTTTATCTTAGGTTTTAAGTTTAATAATAAAATTAAAGTAGAAAATTTAAATTTAAAATTTAAAACAATAAGATTTAGTGAAACAAAATTAAAATTAATAACAAATTTCATGTCAAAAGTATGTAAGTATTCAATTAAATTATTTCAATTTATCAGACAAAAAATCATTTAGGTCATAATAACATTTGTCAATGAGGAATAATTTTATTTTTTTAATAAATAACGAATCTGTCTCTACGCACCGTCTCGCATCGTCGACGGCGGCAACGTTGCGGAAATCACAATGCGTTTTCCGCAGCGCTTAAAGCAACTGCGCGCTTAAGGTTTTCCTTTATGCACCTTTCTGTCCTTTACAAGTACAAAAAATAATGAGTACCTACCTGTGGGGCTTATCTCATAGTTGTTGTATCCGAAGAACGCGAAGACGAATGCTGAGCATATGGGGTAGGCTAAGGTTGTGGTAGCGCAGAGTGCGTAAGCCAGGCTTGAGAGGATCCCTCGGTACTTTAAGATCTCCGCGTGGAATCCGAAGTGGCCGGCCAAGCGGATAACTGATAAAATAACGTTTGTAAGCGACGTTACAAATACTAAATAACATATGTTATTAAGTTTTTCAAATATAAATATAATAAATTACTATTTACTACCTCAATTAATAGCACAGCCTATACATCCGTTATCCAAGGCGTCTAGACAGGGTAACATTTTCATCAATATCTGCGGCGACTGTCTCTGTCTGTTCGCGATAAACTCAAAACCCCCCTCAAAAAGCACTTGGCCGGTTTTGATAGATAGAATCAAAATGATATTATTGTTGAACCTTTTAATTGTTGTTCTCTAGAATGTGAAGGTTTGCTATTTTGCATAACTACATTCAGTGATTTTATATCTTCAAAAATGTTGAATAGTGCGAGCGAGAGGGAGCTTTGACATGTATCGTCATCTTAAGTGAATTGAATGGGCTAGATGCCTGAAAAATTCTAATTAGTCCGCCATTTACATTATCAAAAAATATTGGACACGTATTTTTTCTTTTGTCAATTAAACTAAAAATGACAAAGATATAGTGCGTTGAAGTTCCACGTGACGTACACTTAGTAAGTAAGTGGGTAAATACACTTTTTACATACACGTGACGTCACGAGCCCCCACTCCCGAAATTTGACGCTCTATAACTTTGTCGATTTCCATTGATTTTAAAAATAAAATAATTTAATTGATGGACTACTTAGATTTTTCTACTCAGGCATCATCCCTATTGAAGTTAGTATTTTTTAAGTGAATGAAAGTTGTCAGAACGGTTCAAAGATGAGGAAGGTATGGTGTATAATATTTTTAAGTTTTCTTATTCTTAATAAAAAAACATAAGAACCTCCTCCTTTTTTTGAAGTAGGTTAAAAAATGACGAAAATCATGGCAAATATCCCGATGACGGTAATAATTTGGTATGTTAACAACCATTATAGTTTCAAAAGTAATTTAGTTAATTTTGGAAGCAACTCATCTCACCTGGTGCCAAAAACGCCTCGATATCAAGTATAAACACCTTGGAATGGTCGAGCCATGTGGCCGTGGACATGCCAAAGCCCACCCTGACCTTGGCATTGTACTCCGGGCATAGCGAGCACAGGACTAGCATCATGGTCACTCCCTGGGAGTGCGCTACGTATACCACCTGGGTTTTGCAGGTCACCTATAAATTATGACTTTTGATCAGTGGCCCAGGTGTACACTAACAACCTAACCTTAACCAAACCTTACTAAAATGTATGCGTTAAATATATTTATTTATATTAGCTTCCGCCCGCGGCTTCGCTCGCGTGGTACCCGAATAAAAAGTATATGTATGCCTATGTGTTAATCCAGGTCATAAACTATGTATATTCCAAGTTTCATCCAAATCCTAGTAGTTTTTGCGTGAAAGAGTAACAAACATACACTCATACTCCAAAACTTTCGCATTTATAATATTACTAGGCTAAGAGTACGATAGGATAGTATAGGATGGAGGTGGAACAGTGCCTCTAGCGGGAAGTTTGTAGAATTTGACATAATGAATCCTCAGAAATATCTGTTTCAACTTGCAATCGGTGAAAACGGAAGAGTTACATTTCCCTCATTTAAATTTCCATCGTAAGATACAAGAAAGTTGGTATCCTGCATTCAATTAACTCAACACTCAGCCCCGTCCTTTATGCCAATCTATCTCCGAGCTGAAAGTATGAAAACAATAAAAAAAAAATCTATGCTCACTTTACCATTTAGTTTGGACTTCGTTCTTGGTCTCTCTAATACTGCGATCACCGACCCGTGTCTCTGCCAAGCGTGCTGACTACTGATTAAGGAAACTCGTCGAAGTCTAAACCATTTTCATGGTTGACTTCTGTTTAGACTGATGAGGTTTACCTTCAAGATATAATCCAAAATGGCTGGAAGATCTAGTAATGCCATCTTATCAAAGTCGTAGTTCCAGAACTCTGCATCTTTATCTGGATCCAGTGTTGTGTGGTTCCGACTATATCTGTCACACATAAAATAAGATTTTTTTAAATATCATCAGTATTAGTCATCACGCGACCACGATCGTTGCAACACGATCGAAACGACGGGAAAATAAAAACCGAACCCGCAAACATCTGCGTCTCAAACGGACGTTTGCCCACTGCGCCATAGAGGTCTTGACGACCTCATAATAGAGGCGAAATGACTTTTTTATTTTATTTTAGTTAGTTATAACTACATAGTTTAATGGATTTGTTACTCAGAATCCCTGCCCTTTTTATACACTAGCACGTTGAATGTGGGCGATTTACTGCAAGAGAACAGTGTTTTCAGCACTCATAGTGTTATAATTAAGGCTTACCTGTTTCCTCGTACGTTCGGTATCCACACGTCAAAGCAGCAGTTTGCATACATGTAGCATTGGCAGTCCTCGCCTTTGATGATGCACGTGTCAGCTAAAACGAAGGTGGTTTACGTAAACACCTACTACATACGTACTACATAACGGAAGAGCAGCGCTCGTCTACAACTTGCAACATGCTGAGGCCTTTTTGCAACAGGGATATTACATACTATAGGTATACTAAACATACCTACACATAGATCTCTTGTGTACCTACTTTCCATCCGTCAATGTTCGATTCTATTTCGATCCCGAAGCTTTTAGTTTTTGTTTGAATCAGTCAGTTTTTGTTCAATTGAGTTTCTATTCAAACTTTCTTATTACGTTCGAAATTTTTCTGAGTCGAATTCGATAGATATGTACGACGCAAAGCGTCTGATAGAGATTCTGAAGAACGCTACGACATGGTGGTGCGTTAAAACATACAAACACACCGACAATAATATAATTCTGGCTCAATCGTCACTATCGTATTCGACTCTACATTTTTAGAATATTAAAAAACATCTAAATTTTAAACAACACTTCGCACTAATACTATAAATTCGAAAGCGTGCGAAAAATTGTGCCCTGCGATCCCCAACCCGCATGCCCAGCGTGGGGATATGCCCCTTTCTTATACGGAAGGATATGCCCCTTTCTCCAGCAGTGGACAGAATTGATTGGTGTAATTGTTGTTGTTTAAAGATTGTGTGTTAGTAAATAGTATGTATGTTCCCACTCAACTCCGTAACGGGTAAACAGATATGGATGAAACTTGCAATATACATACGTTAGCAGCTAGATCAACACCCAAATAACACTACTGAAATCTAGTTACGATGAATAATATAGTTTACCACTCAAAAACAGGCCGTGCATCCAAACCAGCGGCTCCATATCCACTCCCTCACAGCGACACACCCTCTTCATCCTAAACACCCGGAGGATATATCCGTCTTTCGTCACCACAAAATGTTCCTCCACATCATACCCATCGTATTCAGCCGTCTCCATGAAATCCTTATCTTTCCGGGGGGATGAGCCGAATGCTGCGTCGTAGTCGAATAGGGCGTCTGGATCTGGAGTCTCTCCCGATGCTAGGGTCATAATCATGATCAGGATGATAGGAGACGGCATTTTATGGTTTCCTTTTCTTGCCTAAGTTTAGCAGAGGAATCTATGTAGGCTGATGCCTGTTGAAAGAAGAAGTCTTGACGTAGGTATTTTTGTGTTTGGTCTATGGGTTTGTTTGGTTGCGTCTTATAACGGAGTCCTAATACATTTACCCTGTCCGTCCCTCTACCTGTATGTCACAGCTGAAACTAGTAGTCAATTTACTTACGTCAATTATTTTTGTTATTTACTTGTATTGAAAGTAGTATTGTTATGTATATGTTATGGACAAAGTGATTAATGCGGGCATTATTCATAGTGCCCGGGCAATATGAATAATGACCAGCTACTTAGGGCAAAGTGATTAATTATTACCTAAACTTCATTATTTATCACATTGACCGGTCATTATGAATAATGCTACGTGATCATCGGGCAATGTGATACTATAGCTACTTTGGGGATGGAGTGAGGGGAGGGAAGCGAACGCGTGACACGCGCTAACCAATCAGAGCCCGTCATGGCGGCGTACGAACGTCCATCGCTTCACTGTTCACTACACAGCTCTCAGTTTTGCATTCCAAGCGAATACGGACGGACGCAGACGGATAATTTCGTAATTCTGTTTCGTAACTAAAGTGAAGAAAGACTAGCGAAGTTCATAAGGCACCGCTAAAAGGAAGAAATTTGTGTTTTAAATTTTGATTTAAAGTCTGAAATAAAAATAATAGTTAAATATTGTGTCATTTATTATTCTACCCAACAGGTGATGGGCGTTATGTATATTGCCCGGGCAATTTGATTAATTCAATAGTTCTTATCTCATTGCCCTCACATATTGGTCATTATTCATAATGCCCGGTCATTATGTATAATTACCAATTAATCAAATTGTCCATAACATATATATTTACTTATTACTTATTTTTTCTTTAATTGTAAATATGTAACTGGTGCGAATAATACTATTTACATAAGCTGTTACTTGATACTACGAGTTATTATGTATTATTAGCTGATTAAATAAATAACATTCTTAGCTCCGACCCCATATTAGCCCCTTTGAAAACATGGTTTATTTAGGCCAGTAAAGATTACACAAAGTTGATATGATACCGTGAACACGCTAAAGGAATATGCCAATAAAATATAATAAAAATAAAAATGGTTTATTTCGGTTAACTATAAAAATCCATATGGTTTATTAAAACGCAATGAAAAGATTTAATCAAGTTATTAGTAAAATAAATAATGCTGGACATTATCTCAATTATAACACAGCCTCATGTAGCCTCAAACTAAGCAGAGCTTAATTTATGAGAATCACCTGATTGATATATAAATATATTTGTAAATAAATTCATAATATACACAGAAAACACCCAGACCCGATAAAAATATTTGCCTCGCGGTGGAAATCGAACCCGCAACCTTCTGTACCTCATGCAGGCCTTTGCCTACTGTGCCACATAGGTCGTCAAAGTAAGAATGGCTGAATGACAATGTCATGTACCTACAGGCCGATAAAGAAATTATTAAAAAAAAACACTAAACATTCGCAGGTATGTACGACATCTGCGTTGAAGACTTCATGGTACGTGACGTCAAGTACATTTGGAATAAGATGACCTTCCAGCAGCTCAAAGATATCCTGAAAGAGAATAAGGTACCTTTTCGTATGATCTAGTAACCAACTTTGGTGTCGAAGGTTGAGCCCGCCAGATGACTAACATGGCTTAACGACTTCCAAAGTCAGGACCTACAATAGAAAGTGCTTTACGAAGCACATTACTCTTGCTAATAGGAAATCTTGAAGTTGATAGTGTTGTATCGACCGACCCATAGCGTACCATAGCGACCATACATAGCGTGGGGCAAAAGCAGGGAGTTAATGATTCATCATCATCATCAGCCTATAGCAGTGGACATACATCCCCCGGGCCATTGTTAATGATTACATCATTGGGAAAAAATCGCGTTGTTTGTTCTAATGATTACATCGCGGGAAAAAAGTTTGTTCCGTAAATGAATTTCAAACAATAACAAAAAATGCCATAACATGGTTAAACTACCGCGTTTGCCCACCATGGTCAAAAATGTTGTCTAACATTATTTAAATATAACGTGGGTCACGACTTATGAGTATAAGCCCCGGTAGGTCTATACTTATAGTTCGATAGGCGCGAGCGGGGCTTGTGCGCAAAACAAACATCTTTACAAAAATTTTTAAAAATGAGTTCTTGGCATTCAAGGTCAAATGTATAAATCCGTGCCGCTACTATATTCTTCTATTTCGCCAACATTGTAAATAGCAATCTACCGTCTTTGGTAACCGTAACGTAAACCGTTCAGGCCACTTTAACTTCTAGTGGGCCAAGTGCTTGTTCCATTTTAAAGTATTATAACCAGCCTATTCAGTCCGTTGCTGGACATAGTTCTCCTCTATAAGAAGGGGAATATGCTCGTTATATCCACGCTGTGCATGCGATGCGAGTTACGATCGCAGGGCATAGGTTTTCGCCCGCCGACGCTACTGCCCGTCGTCGGCAGGGGAAATTAATATGCCAGTACAGCTGCGCTATGCCGCAATCAGCCGGCCACCAGAGTCTCGTTTTTTATTCAGCAGAGTGCACCACAGGCAGATAAGGTTGGCTTGGGTTCCATTGATGGTTAAAACCCCTTTCATAAAGTATAGACAAGTATTATACAAAAATTGTTTAAAAAAATTAAACCGAATTCAATAAGAAATTAAATCAAAATCATGAAATAATAAAATTAATCATAAAATTAATTAATGAAATCATAAAATTAATCAACAAAAACGAAGTCAACTGTAGTTGAGAAATAAATTAGAGCCTACAATGTTTTTTGAGGTCTTTTTTTGTGTCAATCCTTCAGGCAATAAAGAGCTTCCCGCTAGTGGATAGTCCATCGTCCATGGTGCTGCTGGGCTCCATCCACCGCTGGGAGCTGGTGAAGGTGATAGAGCAGCAGGTCGGCCGCGAGAGACGGCTGCAGGTGGCCGCGCTCTGGCACCGCGAGGCTGAACGCCGCCGGGAGAAGACACGGCGCCCGTCCAGGTTCGAGGTCAGTACTGGCAAGCAAGATAATGGAAGGGGATAGGTAAGCTTAGAGCTTAGATCGGTAGTGGGGGATAGCCGAGCGTTTAGGGAACAGTCGAGCGTTCGGGGAAAGGCAACCGTTGGGTGGATAGACTATATTTGGGGAATTGATAAACTCCGAGGGAAAGTTGGTGAAGGTGATAGAGCAGTAGGTGGTCCGACGGAGACGGCTGCAGGTTGCCGAGCTCTGGCACCGCGAGGTTGAACGCCGCCGAGAAGACACAGAGGCCGTCCAGGTTCGAGGTCGTACTGACCTCGAACCTGGACGGCCTCATGGCAGACAAGATAGCCAGATAGAGAAAAATCCGAAAATGAAATTTTTTTCTTCATTAAAAGCTTTATAGTTTCCTAAGAACAACTACAAATAAAAGGCTGCCCTCAATCAGGTAAAATTTTCCCCTATATGTATGTATTGTATTTCCTAGGTGACCCCGGCCCCCGACATGCTGGGCCTGTCCCCCCCGGGGGGCATGCTACGCGGTTCTTCGCTCACCTCTACAGACCAGGGGGGCCTGCTGCCGTGTGAGTAATCTCTCTTTCACCACTTTTAGCTGGTTTAGAAGCACTCGTTGGTGTTGTTTTCGGCAGATCATCTGAGTTAGGCAACACCCCGCCCGGTCAATATTTAGACGGGTAACCGCTTAGTGGCATTTAAGAGCTGAGCGCTTTTGTGCTTCAGAAGGTACAGACAGCGTCAGAGTCTGGTAACCCCCCTAGTTAATGTTAGTAGGTTCAAACCGTCGCGGCGTCATTCGTGGATCTCAACTTTTTGCACAAATGTGTTTTATAAAACTTCTCCTCCTTGCCTACGAATATTTAATTTCAATCATGTTACTATACGACACAATGGAGTGGCGGTTACAACACTCGACATCAATCGAAACGTTACAAGAGTACTGTGTTCAAATCCCTCATTACCAATATGTATTTTTTTTAATTTTTGTTACTAACAATGGATTACGTTACGCGGTAAGTGTAGTAAGTAAGTTACCTAATTATTTAAATTAAGCTTAAAAAATAAAAAAAATGTTCAAAAGTTATAACAAATTTATTAAAACACCACATTTAACATAATAGAATATAGATAGTAACTTATTATTTTGAATTTTCAATAATGTTTTAAATGATAGATTAATACTTATTTACCCATATAAGATTAACGAGTGAACAAACATGTTAACATTGGAACAGGTTATACTTGCCGTATAAAAATCCAATAAACAATTTAGATCACTCGCAAATACTTAGTCTGGTATTTTATCTATGATTGAAAACATTTTATAGTATTTAAATATTTTTTAATACCGAATGGGATGGATGTCCAAAACTTTAAATTATTTGTCGAAGCCTTCTTTTCACTTGGGTAATCAAAGTCCAACCAAAACCACTACGACGCATCAGTTCCTAGGTTCTCATGACCTCCTGTTACAGGTGCACAACACTTCACTCGTGTCCCAGTTAGGACAATTTGACCCCACATATGCTCACACATTCTCCACATATTTAAATCGTGACTTTTAGATGACCATGATATGGTGATAATGCCCGTCTGAGAAGCGAGCCAATTGGTCAGAATTCGCGAACGATGAACCGCGCAGTTATCATAAACTAAATACACCGTTCCTTCTGGATAAGCAACTTGCACTGTTGACTGCATTATTTCTTGCAAAACTTTGCTCATTGATGACATCCATCGCCAATAACCTGAAAATAAAAACATAATATTATAAGCATAAGATGTGTTTATATAATATAAAATGGAATAGGTCTACTAAGAACATTGTTTATGATAATCCTACTAATAATTCTCATACCACTTACCTAATGTTATTCTGCCATTTCCAATTCCATACATTGATTAATATTGACATTAATTATTTGATGGGTTGTAGCGTTCCAAAAGTTTTATTTTGCAAAACGCACTCTTTAGCTCAATTTTTCGGACTGGCTTTTTTATATTCAACATTTTTCATATTACAAAATTCAATGACACACGACACACACCCAAGACGAAACAAGTAACCTTTTGTTCTGAACTGTCATTTAATACACAACTACCCTCAATAGTCCAGTGCTGCACAAAATAATTATAAGTAGTTGCGCACTACCGTGTTAAACAAATGAAGAAGTTACTAGCTGACGCATCCATGAATACCTAGACAAAATAATAAACGTATATTGTAACTTATAATTTCGTCATTATCGCCAACCGCTACGATAGCTCAGTTGGTTAGAGCGTCTGATTCATAAACTGGTGTGAATGAATTACTGGTTCGATCCCCCAGCCAAGTATAAATATTTTTGTATAAGATTTTGGCCATTTGAATATGGTAGCCTCCACGGCAGCAGTTTAAATTTATACTTGAAAGGGGTATACCAGATCGTGACGCTGTGTGTACGTTAAGATGGTCCCGGCTTTTTCAGTCGTTAAGCCATTTCGGAGGCCTTCGGGCGGCCTATAAACTCCGACACCAGAGTTAGCTTGAGTTAGACGGCCTCTGTGGCGCAGTGGGCGAAGGTCCGCCTGAGACGCAGAAGGTTGCGGGTTCGATTCCCGCCGCGGGACAAATGTTTTCATGTTCGCAGATATTTGTCTCGGGTCTGGGTGTTTTCTATGTACGATATGTATGTATTTACAAAAAAAAAAGTATATTATGTAATATATCAATCATGTGGTTCCCATAACACAAGCTCTGCTTAGCTTGGGGCTACATGATGCTGTGTGATAGTTCAGCATTATTTATTATTTATTTATTATTATTATTAGCTACTAGCTCGTACGAAAAAGAAGATGGTAGGTTTACATGTATTAAGTTTTCAAGTATTTACATATGTACCTCTCTGGGAAAACGGCATGACTTTATGTAATGTTAATGTATCATAAATTTATATCCTAGAGGGGTAGGCAGAGACCACAGACCTCCACATGCTATGATCCTGGCATACCTCTTGCATGATTAGTTACTTTTAATTAAGAGTTTGCAAGCTTTCGACATTTAATATTAAGTTACTGCTATTTAGTTCACAGAACACTATATGTATAGATAGATAGATAGATATAACTTTATTGCATAACATACAAAGAATTACAACATAAGGAAAAAGGCATTAAAAATTAAGGCACAATGGGCGACCTTATCGCTTGAAGCGATCTCTTCCAGGCAACCATTGGATGGAGAGATAACAACCGTTGTTATGAAAGTATAAAAAGTAACGGCGGTGTGCCTAATCCAAATTCTAATAAAATAAACTAATAATATATTCTAGTCAAAAAAACGTGATGTCCAATGGTCCACCATTGGACGTCACTTTGCACGTCATTTGCTATAGATTGATGATGATGATGATGATGGTAATAATACTTGGCCACCCCTGTATAATATAGCTAATCTCTGTTCCCCTTAGCCCCCGGTCAGCTGTTCCGACCCAAATCTATACTGAAGAAGACGAACTCGTTCACGCTGACACGTGGACTCGCCTCGCCCAGCGCTGGACCCTACACGCCTTCAACGCCCACACCCACTGTCTATACAACAGTCACCGGTGCTGAAACTAGGTAAGAATATAGAACAGACTTTGTAGCCTATTGGGATGTTAGATTGCAAATAATATAAATATATTCGTGTTCATTTTTTTTATTTAATATGAAATACTCAGTTCTGCACTGTGAAGAAATCTAACTTCTAAATCAATGCGATCAAAAGATACGTCCGTTTATACCGCATATTTTGAGACTCGCAAGGGAATCAAAACCTATAATAAGGTACTTCCCGTTGACCTATAGTCATGAAATCGGGCAAGAAGCAATTACTTATCAGTGATATTCACACAAACAAAGGAAAAAATCCTAAAAATGTAAATTTTGTAGTAAGGTACATCACAAAAAAATTATGTCATACCTACAAGTTTGTTCGGAACCGAGTCAAACTCGCACTTGGCCGGTTTTTCATCCTGTGCGTTGGAAGGCGTCTCCAATTCAGAAGCCCAGATTCAAATAAAAATTAATTCATTCTCGTTAGGGTAAACGAGTTCTTGAGTGGAGACCGCGGCTCGGCAAATCTAGTAGGACGCCCTCCGGCCAGGTGGAGTGACAATCTGCGAAAAGCTGCTGGTAGAAGCTGGATGCGTCGAGCTCAGGACAGGGCGCAATGGCGCTCATTAGGGGAGGCCTATGTCCAGCAGTGGATTGCTGTAGGCTGATGATGATGATGATGCTGGGTTCAAATTTCATCCACAAAACAAAAGGTTTATGTTTCGAAATATTTGTTTTTCTATGTAAAAATTGCCAGTCCGCTACCAAAACACCAAATACATGCTTGAAGTGGTTTGCCTTATTTGACTGGCCACTACCTTCAAACCTACAGCAATACTGCTTCACGACAGAAATACTCACTAGGGGAGGCCCATATCTAGCAGTGGAGGCTAATGATGATTCGATGGTGATGAACCATAAATCACTGTATTAGACAATAAGGTATAGATAAGTAGATATCGATAAGTAGAGTGCAACAAGTATAACTTGGCGAGGCTCTGCGCCACTGTGCTTCAAACCAGAAAATGAATGTTTCTCTTGAACCACTTATAATCAGTTTCAGCATTTTTAAACCTAAACGATTCGCAGATTTATCACAATGTTTCTGTCCGTAAACTTCAAATACACACTTTTGAAACTATCATGGTTGAGAACATAATTATTAATATCAACGGGATATTTACCATGATTTGTGAGTTCTATTGTTTCTCGATATTTCGACGCAGTTGCATGCATTAATAATTATGTTCAAATACACAGTTCCAGTTTTAGTATCTAAAAACGTTACCGCTAACTTATACTTCAACATGTCTGTGGTAAAACTGACAGCAAAACTCACCGTGTAATGGATGGCTAAGTTTAGTTATGGTTACAGGATCCGCGCTGCATTCGAGGCCATCTTCAAGCGGTCCACGTTGCTGCAAGATGTAGAGGGCGGGTTACCAGCTCTACCACGTACACCCAGCATCAACAAGAAGGTGCAGCTGGTAAGTACCGCATGTGTCGGAATGGAAAGGAACGTAAGACCAGAGCGGCTCGACGTAAACCACTGAACTAATCGCTCACTCAACTCAAAAGAAGAACAAAAAAGTATCCACATTTAAAATGGCACACACTTATGAAGAAGTTAGTACAAATCAAAAAACGTATTTTACCTTTTTTGAAATTCTTCCTTAAAACCTTCTTCACGTAACTTCTAAAATTCATGTCATAGAACGCAGATCGCGAACGCGGAACACTTGACCGCAAGACCGCTTTCTATCTGATAGAACCCAGATAGACCGGAACGTAAAGTAAGAACCCAACGTAACGTAAGGAAGCGTAACAAAACGGAACGTAATTTAACGCATTTTAATTATTATTTCCTACATATTTTTGTACAATTAAAACTATGAAACTTGTGTGAGCAATCAGTTGACTGGTTTAGTCGGGCCTTCCCATAAGACCAAGCCAGGTTCTTTTATGTATACATAATATGTAATAATATAATGCTGGACGCTATCACACAGCATCATGTAGCCCCAAAGTAAGCAGAGCTTGTATTATGGGAACCACATGATTGATAAACTACTTATATATATTTTTTTTGTAAATACATACATATCATACATGAAAAACACCCAGACCCGAGACAAATATCTGCAGAACATACAAACATTTGTCCCGCAGCGGGAATCGAACCCGCAACCTTCTGCGTCGCAGGCGGGCCCACTGCGCCACAGAGGTCGTCTATACGTGTAATGTTTCCCAAATAAAATGAATGTGAATGTTTCAGCCCAGCGAGCGTGTGTGCGACATGTCTCCTGAAGACCAACGTGCCTGGGAACAGCTGGAGATGGCCAAGGAGATAGACTTCGATAGGATGCTGGCCGTTGCCAGGAAGAGGGAGCTGGTAGGTCTAAATCTAATTCTAATTTGAAGGGGGTAGAGGAAGTCCTGCACTGTCGTCCCGCATTGGGGTGTATTATCCATTGCCCCCCCCCCCCCCCCCCTAAACTGACCCCAGTCAACCCAACTAAAAATAACGTGAATATACCTGATGAGAGATGTCATTGTCTTACATACTTCCCGCTAGGGGCGCTGTTATACCTGTAGAGAGATGTCACTGTTTTACATGCTTCCCGCTAGGGGCGCTGTTATACCTGTAGAGAGATGTCACTGTTTTTCATGCTTCCCGCTAGGGGCGCTGTTATACATGTAGAGAGATGTCACTGTTTTTCAAGCTTCCCGCTAGGGGCGCTGTTATACCTGTAGAGAGATGTCACTGTTTTTCAAACTTCCGTAGCGGTTAGTAGCGGTTTACTATTCAAGCATGAGTCCATAATAAGATAGATAGAAAACTCATTACTGTACTTACGTCAGCTTAACAAATTTTATAAATGAAATTAACATTTTCTTTAGTTTTACACACCGACAGGGTCAAGAATCAAGTAAAAAATATTTTGTTGATTTGGATTCCGCCGCACAATAGGCTAGATGCCTAAAAAATTCTAATTAGTCCGTCATTTAAATTATCAAAAAATATTGGACACGTATTTTTTATTTTGTCAATTAAACTTAAAAATGACAAAGATATAGCGTGTTGAAGTTCAGCGTGACGTCACGGGTAAGTACACTTTTTACATACAAGTGACATCACGAGCCCCCACTCCCGAACTTTGAGGCTCTATAACTTTGTTAATCTAACTGACGGACTATTTAGTTTTATTATTTTTTTACCCAGTCATCATCCCTATTATTCATTAGACTGCAACAATATATTTACTATATACTTTGATATATTCTATTCCTATGGCCACAACCTTATATATTTACAATATACTTTGATATATTCTGTTCCTATGGCCACAACCCTCATTTTTAATTATTTAGACAGTAGAATAGACTAAAAACTTATTGGAGATTTTTTCACATTTGTATGCACGCCCTCACGTGTCACACTATTGACGCACTCACTTTAGTCTTAGCACTGAGCGTCATACATCAGACGGCATTTTCCTTTATCCATTAATAAACTATTTAATTAGCTGATTGTTATATAAAGTATGAACAGAATAGTAATGTTTGGTTCGTTTGTCAGAACCCCGAAGAGTGTGACTTCGATGACGACCACCTGTACATCTGCCACATCGACCCGGCGCCCTTCCAGCTCGTCGAGAGAACTTCTCTGCTCAAGGTAACATATGATAAAGATTTTTTGGTAGGTATGCTTGTGCTGTGGGGCGGACAGCATAGTTCAATGCTCTGTAACGACCATGCATCATCATTATCATCATCAGCCTATAGCTGTTCACTGCTGAACATAGGTCCCCCCTAATGAGCGCCATTGCGCCCTTTCCTCAACGCATCCAGCTTCTACCAGCAGCCTTTCATAGATAGTCACTAGGGGTCGCAAACCGGGATCCCGAATCCCGAAAATACCGGAATACCGGACCAAAAAGAACGCTTTCAAATACCGGCATGAGAAAACGGAAATCGCGATTTACGTTATTTTCGGTATTTCACTATAAATCTATATTAAATAATATTATGTCAATAAACAATTAAAATAACTCAGCAGCAGCGAGTTATTTATAATACTTTCGTAATAAATGATTGGGTTTTTTTTAATAAATGTGATTTTCTTATCATAACGCACTTTTATTGTTTGGCTGGTGACTATTCCCTTACGAAAATTACGATTCCATTACATATTTCAAATATTTTTCTCACTGTATTGAAAATACCGAAAATACCGAAACTACCGGAATATCGGTATTCATTTCAAAGTAATACCGAAAACACCGATTTTTGAAAAGAGGTCCGGTATTGCGACCCCTAATAGTCACTCCACCTGGTCGGTAGGCGTCCTACACTACGTTTGCTGACGTTGGGGAATAAATAATTAAGATCATTATTAACACTACTGAAAACTGCTTACTCGATTAACCAACACACAGCTGTTTCCATCAATTGCGGCTCGATCATCTTCATGTATCGATTAACTAACTAAATATCTATAATCATCATCAGCCTCTAGCAGCTGATGATTATGATGAATTATTCAGTGTATGGTGTAATGTACGATTCAGACTTACCAGCGCGCGTTGGAGAGCATCGAAGCCCATTTTAAAACATGCTAGAGGAAATTGAAACATCCACAAAGCAGTTAAGTTCCTTATTTTGCATGCAATTTACGCAGCTTTGAGCTTTGTCAAACACTGACATAAATAGATCCGTAAGTAGATAAAGTAGTAATAGATGCGTAAATTGGCTAGACGACTGAAAAATTTTAATTAGTCCGTTATTTACATTTCCAAAAAATATTGGACACGTATTTTTTCTTTTGACGATTAAACAAAAAATAACAAAGATATAGTGCGTTAAAATTCCGCGTGACGTCACGATATAGTACATATTTGCCTAGCCGTGACGTCACGAGCCCCCACTCCCGAACTTTCATCTTCTTTATCTTCGTCAATTTCTATTGATTCGATAAATAAAAAAATATGTTGTCCAGTATTTTTTGTTGATCTAAAAGACGGACTAATTAGAATTATTACTTATTTACCCAGTCGTCATACCTATTGTATACAAATACGGACCTTAACTGCTTTGTGGGTGTTTCAATTTCCTTTAGCATGTTATAAAATGCGCTCCGACGCGCGCTGGTAAGTGAGAAGCGTACATAAGGGGTTCAAACCGCCTCTTTCTAAACTCAAGCCAACCTTACCTGCCCATGGTGCGCGCTGCTAACTAATAAACGTGGCTCTGGCGTCCGGCTGAATGCGAACACCAGCACAGCAACATCCCTTGGCCGCCGCACCGACGGACAGAATCATCGACGATGCTAGAAGCTGTGCCCTGTGATCTCCAACCCGCATGCCCAGCGTGGGGATTATGGGCATATCCTCCTTCTTTTTAGGGGAGGCATCTGTCAACAGTGGACTGATAGTTGTTGTTGTTCTGAAAAATGACACATTTCAATGTAGTTTCAATATCTGTTCAATATTTATCCAAAGGATAGATTCTCAAAAGACCGAAAATGTTACAGGTGCACACATAAATTAATAGAAGGAAATATTGCGGACACTGTTTCCACGGTATAAATGAGTACTTTTCCTAAAGCAAACTACCAGCTTGTACCTACTATGGATAACTGATAGAGTACATAAACATAATTAACTTAAAACCTGAGCTTTTATAACCTGAGCAGTAGCTAGCTTTGTAGTAGAGTTCTTTGTGAAGCGCTCATCCGGGGAAGTAATACCACTATGACTATTTTTGCCGTGAAGCAGCAATGCTGTGTTTCGGTCTGAAGTGTGTGGGTGATGGTGAAATTACAGGCACATGACGCTTTACCTTGGCCTTCATGCCTCAAGTTGATTGGACGCAAGGTGTTCTATCGTCCCAAACATTCGTGATCTACGAAACAATACTTTGTTACCACATAACATCCGTTGGGTCATGTTTAGTCAGTTCCATCAACAGTTTTTTTTTAAATTAGCCTCTCGTCGCACTGCTGGGCTAAGTTCTCTCCCCCATAGGCTTCCAAACATCTCTATCCCGAGCCATCTCCCACCAATCTCTTTTGAAGGCATCGAGCTCGTCCCGCCAACGCATCCTCGGCCGACCCCGACGCCGCTGTCCCTCAGGCGTCCAGGCAGTGGTGATGGTCGCCCACCTATTAGAAGCCATCAACAGTTATAATTTAAATAATATTGTTTATTCATAAATTTAAATTATTTGATTCTAGCATGTATTTGTAATGTTGTTCAGGTCCACTCGTTGTTTTCGACGCTGGGCGTGAGTCGTGCCTACGTCACGGCGATAGGACGTCTCATCGGTGTCGTCTCACTCAAAGAGGTATGTACGAGTATCAAAATAATCCTAAGGAGGCTTTAATCCCCTATAACAAACTGACTATAATGCAAGGTTCATTTAGCTGAACTTTACAACACTAATTCTAGATAGATAAAAATAAATAAACATAAAATAATGCTGGACGCTATCACACTATCATCAGCCCCAAACTAAGCAGAGCTTGTATTAGGCGACGATACATGTCAAACCTCCCTCTCGCTCGCACTACTCAACATTTTTGAAGATATCAAATCACTGAATGTAGTTATGCAAAATAGCAAAACTTCACGGCCTAGAAAATAACTATTCAAAGGTTCAGCAGGAATATCATTTTGATTCTATCATGTTTTCTTACCAAAAAACTGTTACCAAAGTGATCAATTTTGGTGCAAAGTGTTTGGTAGGAAAACGTGTTTTTTTGCGCGATGGTGCGGAAGGCAAATCTTGAGGGCCGAACCAATAGCGCACAGTGGACCAAGCATGTGGCGCTTGACTTTCCCGCCCCGTGCCACACCTCATCATCAAATAGACTGATAAATCGCCTAAAGTGCAGCTTGACTGCCAGCGTTCATTTTACGTGACGCGGCCTATACACACAAAGGAAAAACGCAGTCCCGAAAAAAATATTTGCAAAGCCCCGGGAATCAACCTTCTGCGTCTTCGTGGTCTTCGCCCACTGCGCAGAGAGTGCGAGGTCGAACAATACAGATATTTTTTCTAGTGTGGGTATCATAGGATATAATCATCTAGTTACATAAAAGCAAATTAATTAATCAAACTACATGTCCTACCACCTTATTTATTTATTTACCATCTAAGTAAATTATTTATTTATATCTACTTTATTTATTATTTACCTGTTAAGCTTTTAGATTTAAGACTATGTTTGTTTGCTGTCAATAAACATTTTTCATTTTTTTCATTTTTCATTCTAAAGTGTCTTCTCTTTACAGTTACGCAAAGCGATAGAAGACGTGAACTCCGGCGCGCTGACGGTCGCGAACAGACCGTCTCCCCCCACCACCCCCCTCCCCACTATCATCAAGGTGCTGCCCACAGAACCTGCACCCCCCTCCGACAGTGAGACCGCTAAGCTGACTACCACTAACGAAAAGAAATGAACTCACTATAACTATGTAAGTGATTAAACAAAGACAGAGAAACGGTAATAATTAGGCCAAAAGACTAACCCCCTTATTCATAACCAAATGTTTCTTTACAACGCTCGATAAAGTAAGCTTGTCCTTGTTATTTATATATAAATAAAAACAGGTGATATGATATGTTAACGCCATTTTAGCTATCTCGAGGTTTATAGAACTGTTATGAATGGGACGGTAAAAGTCTTCCATTGGTATCACTTACTGGGTACGGATCGCGCGTACGCTTAGTCAGTTACGCGTGTCCATACTTGCAGCTACGCGTACACTCTTGGGGTACACGTGCCGCGCGAGCTGCCATTAGCCGGTTTTTGGTAGCGTGTCAAGCTGCGTACGAACGGCGCGTTCCTATGTCCATAGGAAGTTCCAAGACACACGTATCCGACTACGCGTACCAATGTACGCGCTATCCGTACCCAGCTTTAGAACATATTTAATTGACTCAGGTGTGACTGCGGAAATCCGTTACAAGATATTCAAGAGACAAAATATTTAGTACAAATTCCACTAACATACTCTGACAAGTTTCACTAAAACCCAACAGAAATTCGACAATGTCTCGCCTTTCCCATAAGTTAGCGGAATTCAGTACACTAAATATTTGTCTCTTGAATAACTAAATAGAACAGCCAGAAATGTATGGACCTGTAGGGCGATCACGAATGTTTCAACCTGACATATCGTAAGTGTTTTTGACGCCTACACTTTGTAATGAGAAAGCGTAGATTGACAATGACAATTTGGTTTTGTGAATCGATTTTACGTCTACGCTACGAACACTTTATCGCTAGTCTTCTTGATCGACCCTCTGTATTGTATCGAAATGTCACGTGTAAAACTTAAACTTATGTCGTATAGGGGCTTTAGGTACCTATCAGATAGAGAACGGTCACGCGTTCGAACGTCCGCGTTCACGTTCTACGTTCACGTTACATAGACATGCACACACAGCAGGCGTTCGGTAGGTACCACGCGAATTCGTACATGGCATAGAACGCGGAACGAGAACGTGAAACGCTTGAACGCGTGACCGTTCTCTGTCTGATAGGTCCCTTAGGCTTATGACCCAGGCACTATAATGCTTTTCAAAAGTAAGGCTCCTAAGGCTGCTTTTCCGCCTAAGATGTGCTATGCTACGTTGCTATGGATGCGTTTGATATCCACTGGAAACGGACTCAACTAAGATATGTTTTTTTATATGGAAGGATGCGTGCTATGGATGTGGGCGACGGATGCCTGCGCCCTCGCCGCTTCCCTACTATCGATACATCGCACAGCTCGAGCTGCGCATCTTCCTCGCGCAGATACTTTGCGGCGGCGCATCTTCATAGCACATCTTACTCGCACCGCTACATAGCTTAGCATCAGTGGAAACGGTCACAAAGTTTCGTAGCTTCGCTTTTACATTGTCGCAGCATAGCTGGCACATCTCTGGTAGAAAGGCACCCTTATAGGTCTACCATTACTTATCACTTTACTATACACACACACACACACACACACACACACACACACACACACACACACACACACACACACACACACACACACCATATAGTAGTAGAGTGTTATGAGTAAAATTTTTAGAACATATGTGGTTCTTTCTCGTGTATCCAAATGAGCTTACAAATTCCCAATGAACCGGAACATGACTTGGGAAACTTAAAATCATTCAGTGATTTCAATAAATACTACAATGATCTCCCATTGCAAATATATTTATATTTACATTATTCCTTTGAATCTGAAATTTTAGAAATATGTTAATTTTAACAAGATTTTATTAAAAGGGTTAATATGTACTTTTAACTAAGCAAAAAAATTGGATATTGTGTATATTTTATGTACGTAAAGAGAAATTATATCACTTACAACTCTATCAACATCATAGATACGTATGAACATAAACATCAATAAAATCTAAGTAATTTATAATTATATTTACCAATACCAACTGAATATAGTATAAATAATTTATTTAAATAAACTTTCATGAGCCCAAAATGTTTATTTAGTTTAGACCAATAAACACCAATTTTAATTTTGGTCTTGGACCAAGGAATGAGACTGGCACCTATGTGTCTTCCATGCTTAAGCATAATCAAAAAACTTGTCATATAAAAGACATGTGTGATAATGATAATTCAAAATCAAGATAATAGTGTCACAAATGAAAACTTTATTATTTAAATGTGTATTTTTGATAGATGTTTTGACGATATACTTGGTGCTTTCAACAAGAGATTAGTATTTTTAATGTTATTAGTTTCTATGTGAAATGCGTATACAACTTACGTAGAATAGTTTTTTGTGGCCAAATTTAATTATTCGAAAAGGCTTGTGATCGTTCAAACCATTCCAAAAGTGTTGTTCTTTAGACTGTAAGTTAGTGTAAGGTTTAGAATAAGGAAATAAATAAATACCTACAAAAAAATGCCCATTTGAAAGATACAAATGACTTTCTTATATTTTATACACTTGCCAAGAAGTATGTATAGTAGCAGCCTTATCGCTAAAAGCGATGTCTTCTGGCATTTTTAGGACTAGAATAAATTGAATACTAGAAATTAGAAATTTAGCTTCAAACATCTTGGCTGTAGAGCGATCATAATATTTTAGTTGCTCCGAAGAATGTTGTGAGAATAAACCAAAAATGTATTTCTAAATTAAGAAAATGTTCTGACACTTGGCGGCAATCCGTCCTTTAAATTATTATGTTAAAACAATGAAGTTTTGTACTTTTATTGGTTTTACAAGTGTATTAATTACTTATTAAACGTAATTATTTTATGAAGTACTACTGAATAATAGGTTTATATATTTCATCGAAACTTGGATCATAACAAAAGTTGGCTATGGTAGCATCCTTAAATTCTGTGATTAATTAGTCAATTTTAATATATTTATCCAGAATTTTGTCTGGCCAGGCTCTGTAGGTTTTGTGTAAGTGGTTTGACGTTATAAACGAAATGACAAGTTTAGACCTTGCAAAAAAGTTGCAATTTATGCCTAAATATTTTTCCCAATAGGTATTTGAAAATTAAGTTGGGAAAAGTTACGTTGTTTTAAAAGTCAAATCCATCATTAAAAGTATTAAATTCAATGAAAGCTTGCATGTATGTATTAGTTATAAGTGATTATGGTTACTATTTATAATTTGATAGTCCATTTCTACTTGCCTCGAGTTTTTGAGTCTTTTGAATTGATGTGTCCAGAGCAAAAGAAACACGTAATAATGAGTTTTTTTTTTAATTGAAATTCTACGCTTCTTGACATGTTATATTTGAAGAACCGATGTTTTGACGGTAATTGCATTTTTATTGTGATCTGTTGCTTTTGATTAGAAAATAAAGAATGTTTTGTGTTGTTGGTGAATTATTTGTTTCATTGAATGCTAGATACATTCCTTTTCCGTCTGGTTCCGTGGTCTGTACCATCTTCTTCGGTCCATTGTTTTTGCCATACCTAGAGGAAGTTGGTTTTCCTGGTTTATCTATTTAGTTTTAGGGTCAACACTAAAGAACTTAAAAGATAGTTGGGTTCAATAATTTGCCGGCTATTATCGTTCCTACTTACGTAGGTCATCGTGCTCATTGAATTCAATGATAGTGATACAAATAATGTATAATTGAATTTTTAAATGTAATTAATAAAGATCCTAGTCTATAATAGAAATGAATAAGCAAGGGTTGTCCCTGTCGGCTATGTAGATGCTTAAAGCTGTAAATCGACTTAGAGAGTGCTTGGATACGTCTACCTAGACATAGACAAAGCTAGACAATTTTATTTGGACTTGCAACGGACGGCAGTCAGTTGCAGGTCCAGTAGAAGAGCACTGGACTTGCAAGATAAATATATCTACACAATATGATATTATAAAGAGGAATATTTTTATTTGTATGTCTCTCTCTCTCTCTCTCTCTCTCTCTCTCTCTCTCTCTCTCTCTCTCTCTGTGTGTGTGTGTGTGTGTGTGTGTGTGTGTGTGTGTGTGTGTGTGTGTGTGTGTGTGTGTGTGTTTATATTGGAAAGCTTCATCCACCCTGAGTAACATAGGCTATATATGATTAGCAATAAGCTAAAAAAGATTAGGGATCCTTACTTAAACTTAAGTAAAGAGACCCAAGGTGTAAAAAAAGTCCACCCGCCCCCGTGCGAAGCCGGGACGGGTCGCTAGAAAATATTCAGCGTCGAAAAAGTAATGATTATGTTAGTGTTTAAAAATATAAAAACAAGTAGGTATGTACATTTTTTATTTTTCTTATTTTGGAATGTGATTCTTATTATCTATAATACTCAGACACTGAATACAAAACAATGATCCAGGACACTGGGATATAATTATTTAAGTACATTATAAAATAGCTAAGTATACCTACATAATTATTTTATATTAAAGTGTCTTTTGTTCAAACGTATGGACAATTCTCTATTTTTCCAGATGTAACCAACAAAGATAATATATTGTTATAGCTTAAAGAAAATGAAATTGTCACGTATCGGATTGAAGACATGGGCTTTTGGCCACTGTTGGCCTTTACTGATAATCTGGTTAACAATATTTTATCTGAATCACGTTTAAAAACAGACTACTAATTTACCTAAGCTTTTTATCGCTTTGCTTTGAACCGTATCATAACAGATATTAAAGTAAAAGATATTTACTTCCATGTTGCATAACTTTGAAGTATGTATTTTGGCAAATCCCGAAAACTCATTGGATGCTGGGGCATAATTTGAATGTTGACTATATTTAGTTGTTAACATGCTGATATTCATTACATTAAAGGAATTTGTAATATGTTTAAGAACTTCTGAAGGGATAATAGTAGTCCTATTGTATTAAAAAAACATATTGGTGATTGTTTTAGCAAAAACCTGTTAAGTCTGTGCCTTTTACAGCCTGTATGGCAAACTTACGATAATTACAAATTTAGACATGGCTTACAATTTCAATGTCATTTACTTAGACCTACCTATAATATATTATATACTTACTTATTTAATATCACAACTAAACAACTAACTAATATAACTTCTGATAATTTATCATACTAAGATTTACATTAATTACGTAAATAGTGTCTGAAAACCAAATTTCAATATACATTTTAAATGAAGGGAATTTTTCTTTTATAAGTAATGAAAATTACAAATCTACCAATCTTTAAGTACAACAAACAATCCCTTCATTATTCATGCATATTAAAATTTACATAATTTAAAATTATAACTATTAATATTAATATGGAAACTTTATAAAATACTAATATTAAATGCCAAAGTTTGTGTGGAAGCTGACTTATTAACTTAGTTGAAAACCTATGCAGACTTTACTATGTCATAACCTGTACACAGTGTACACAATATTTAAATGTTATATTGGGAAAAAAACATATTAGTTAAACATACAGATGTTATTGCACTGGCAATATTAAAATACCCAAATTCGTAACTTCCCTAAAATCACGCGTCGTTGATCTTCGAAATCATTACATTAAGAACTCCACATATAATTGTATATATTTAAGCATATTTTATAAATAAAACTCATTCTACCAAACAAACAAGCCTGCGCGATCTGCCATTGCTGAAAAATGATCCTGGAATATGATACACTTTAAAAAAATCTCGAGATTTGTTCAATGGGTTGTCCATTCCACAAATCTTGGGAATCATAATGGGAATACTAAAACGCTATGCAATTTTATCCAATTTTTGTCTCTGAGCATAATTCACTTTAAAAAAATCTCGAGATTTGTTCAATGGGTTGTCCATTCCACAAATCTTGGGAATCATAATGGGAATACTAAAACGCTATGCAATTTTATCCAATTTTTGTCTCTGAGCATAATTTCTTCCTATTTCATGAAAGTACTTTTTATAAATTTTTTTTTAAATTTAGCTTTCAATTTACATATCTTGTATCAATTTGAATCATAAGAAGAGTAACAGTAATGCATTAAAAAGTCATTTAGATGACCAAGCTTAGAGCCAACAAACATAACGCTTTTTCACCTCTTTTAACGATGATCCTATCACAAGCAGTAATTTTTAAGTAAACAATCATCATCTTTTCATCCATTGCCACAAGGATCGCGTCACAGTCAACTCTTCACTTATTCCTGCACTCTTACATACAACCGCAAGATTCCACCACCATGTTTGGAAGAGTCTTCTGTGTCACAGTGTTGGTAGAGTCCAAATATAATAGTTGTAGAGAGCTGAATGTGGTGGGCGCGCAACACGGCTTAAACTCTGCTATGCGGTCGGAGACTGTGTAGAAGTATTTCTGAGGACAAATGAAAAAACTTATAAATGAATATCGTTTATGAGTCAGTTGGCTTTTTGCGGTTTAGTTGGAAAATACCGACTGGCTTCACAATATGATCTCTGGGATATCTCTTTGACTTACTTAAATCTATTATTTTTTAGATTTGTAAGTATGTTGGATGAACGTACCTACACCTCGATTACCTTAACTACATACACATCTATGTATCTTGTGCACTGTTTCAGCCTCTGTTTTTGTATACTTATTATGTTGTGTCTTTCCAAATAAATTATTTATATTTCTTTGTAGAGGTTATCTGTATTGTTAAAACTTTCCTTGATCATGATTAATGGTCGGTTCCTATATTATACCGTTACCGATTACGCCTCGTTTTCCCCTGTGTAGAGTACATGAAAACTATACTAAGGGTGGTTGAATGACAATGCACAAAATTATATCGCTATAGCACGTCCGCGCGCCTCAGCTGCCGCTTGCAGAGTGAGCTGCGCGGGTCGACTAAACTTTATTATTTATCAGTACACTACATCCCTTCCTTTCAAAAATAAAATAAGTTTTTAGCTTACTGAACCACAGATAATTCATGTTAATAATAATAATCTGATTTCAAATAACATTTCGGTTCCAACTTCATCTCTTCAAGAGGTGTATGTATTGTTTTCTTCTCGTAGACCATCTTATAATATTGGTCGCTTTTGTCTTCTCTCGTATGCTTCTCCTTTCCCTTTTTTGAATATTTACATTTACCTATTAATATGCCTATTTCTCATAATAACAATCTTTATTTCTTATAATGAAATTACAGTATTTCGCATGTTGGTTACTATATATAAGTAGCACAATATAACATTATAATATCAAGCTCAAGTTTATCATTATTACCTAGGTTTAAACCAACAGAATATTATAATGTCATCATTTTATCATTTTTTTATTACGGCCTGAACCTATAATGTATAATTAAATAGCGATTAAATATTATTATTTCTTTTTAGTTTTAGTTAAACGCGATATGTTTTTAAAAAACTCTTTTTTTCTTGTCCAAGCATAGAACACTCGGAATCCATTTCAACGAAATGTTGAACATTAAAGGATGGAATGGAAACTTATTCTAGATTCTTATTAGTATTATTATTATTGATTAGTAAGGTTTATTGAATATTTATTTTCAATATCTGTAGGCAATTTTGGCAAATAAATGGAACCACTGCAGGTACCTATTGAGCAATATAAACATAAACTCCAAATAAGAACTGTTATATTATAGAATTAACTAATTATTATGCCGGTTAAAAAAACCCTTCTGCAACTAGCTTACTAAGTATTTAGTTTTTTGCACCTACTACAATTTATCTATTATCATTTTTGACGAATAATTTCATGCATTACATAAGAAATCATAATTGAGTTATACTATTATTATTATTTATTATTTATTTATTGGAAAACACTATCTATGTAGCATTCTACTTTGATTTATGTAGAATACTCGATTTTAAATTTAAGGCAGTCATGCTCCATTTTCACATACTACAAACAATAATTATTCTCTTATGTCTCTTAATTATTAAACTAGTATTTTGGTTTCTGTGTTGTTATGGCTTAAGTTTTATACTGCAAATATTCACATTCTAGTTTTCATAATTATGCAAGTATTGACTGACACAAAATAAAACTTATCAGGTAATATTATAGTCACACGATTATTTGTTGAATAAAGAAGGTTTATACTTTTGTCCTGTTTGTTAAACCTGGTTACATACTATACATACAACAGTCAAGCTTAGTTTGAAATGTTTTTTTTTTAACCATTTTATAACTAACCTTTTATACCTAAAAGTTGTACAAAAGTGCAGATACAGATAACATAATACTATAGTACAGCAGTTTAATAATATGCAATAAATAATATCGGCTAAAGTAAAATAAGTTTAGCGTATTAAACGCCAGTAAGTCAATAACGTCTATTCTATAAAATATTTTCGTTGAATCTTGTTATTTAAGGTCATCCTTAAGAATACGGCATTGTCCACCTTCCAACGTAAAAGCACAGGTAAAAGTAAGTATTACAATTACAGGATCATAAAACAAATACCTGCATTTTATTTTATAAATTATTTACCTTCAAGATTCAAGCGTTGCTGATGGTTCGTCATCACTGACGTGTCGTCATCACTGACTGTAGATGTCGTCGATAATAATGCATCTATTCTATTGTCTGACACTCTTTCTGGTTTAATGGCATAAGAAATGAGCATTTAAATAATTAATAAGATCACTACATTTATAATTACAGTACACACATCGGCATTGCCAATTTACTAAGGTACTTTATTGTGGTTTTCTTTAATTTAGTCTGTCATTTTGCTTTAGTCGTATTGTTCTGTACATATAATATTTGGGGTTTGGTTAAGTCAATTAGGTTTTTTTTTTTAGGTTTAGAAATTAGTACTTTAGAATTTTAGGTTTAAAACTATGCACATTTTACATTAACTGTAAGTAAGAGTGTAAGAAACCGGAACACCCCATCAAAGGACTGTCAGAGATGTTAATATTATATTCAATATTTAATAAATGCCTTACTTTCTTAGCCAACAAATATTTTCTTAAAGTTTTGATGTAAGCAAGGTAAGTAAGTACAAAATCTGGTAGGTAGTTGTATTGGGAAGACTGCTGTAGATCTGTCATCATTTAAAACAAGACCCTTTCTTCATCATGGATGGATATTGTTAATACCCCCCTCAGTACCCCAATAAGTAGGTACACAAATCTATTGGGGACGTTTAACATTTTAATCTAGGTATCGAACCCCAGTAACAGTATATTATATCAAACATCAAAATACCTGCTTTTATATATCAACTAGATCTAATAGGTTAGTATGTTACCTATAGTGGTAACCTTTGAAGACGAATGAACATTTTCTAAATGGTTCCCCTCTCCCTCTTATTAATTCTATCTAGGTTCCTAATAATAAACACCTTTTATTGAGTACTATATTATATATCGTTTTTTTTTTTTTTTTAATTTTACTCTTTGTATGGGACATTCATAAATATACGGCGTATCTCACACATGGTTAACTGATCCCAAACATTTCTATGTACCAGAAACTGATAACATGTACAATGTGTCATATAAAACACCCAGACACAAAACAAACATTAATGTTCATCACAAAATGTTTGTCATGGATGGGAATCGAACCCACGAACTGCAGGGGCCATGACCATGAGACCATTATTTATTTACTTAAACTTCAGTGCGACCCTCATAATGTGTAATAACAAATTAATTGTTGTTAAGGTGTACAATTGTACCAAACTTGCCATGTTGGTACTATTTACTTCCATTTAGCTATTTACCCAGTGTATATATTAAACTATCTACTATATTTTACTTATTTATGCAAATAAATATCTTGTATCTATCTACTACTTGGATAAAATTATACCGATTTCTTTCACGTCTCCCGTGGAAGGCTTCTCCCACTTACTTTAAAGCAATTTAATGCCTGATCTTTATGGATTACGAGTAGCAATTTAATGCTTGATCTCTATGGATCACGAGTAGCAATTTAATGCCTGATCTTTATGGATCACGAGTAGCAATTTAATGCTTGATCTCTATGGATCACGAGTAGCAATTTAATGCCTGATCTTTATGGATCACGAGTAGCAATTTAATGCTTGATCTCTATGGATCACGAGTAGCAATTTAATGCTTGATCTCTATGGATCACGAGTAGCAATTTAATGCCTACATAAATATAATCCTGGACGTTATCACACAGCATCATGTAGCCCCAAACCAAGCAGAGCTTGTATTATGGGAACCACATAATTGATATACTACATAGATTTTATAAATACATACATATCATACATAGAAAACCCGAGACAAATATCTGCAGTACCTGCAAACATTTGTCCCGCAGCGGGAATCGAACCCGCAACCTTCTACGTCTCAGGCGGGCCTTCGCCCACTGTTCCACAGAGGTCGTCAAGCCACATGCCTACTTAGGTATCTGCATAACATTTAAATTCCAACTACCAAAAGAAACCACCGAAAGTCGCGTTTCTAAACTAAGTGATAGTTATCACTTTAACACCAATAATGTATCTTTAAGTAAATCTATGTATAGATTCAAAGTACGGAGGTATTTATTTAGGTAGTTGTATAGGTATGTTTTTTAAACATTGATTTAGGTAAGTACATAATTGAATTTAAACTAACAGAATAAAACAGACAATAACACTCGAAAAGTACAATGAGCTGTCTATTGTCTTAGGCAACCATTCGATGAAATAGATTTTAAACTATCTGTTAGCAGACAATTGTAGATGGTGGATCTAAATACCAAACTTGTATTAATGGATTAATTTCAGATTGTATCCTGTTTTGTGTGCCATACTACACATAGCAAACAAAGTAGATAAACTTTATTACAGCCTGCGCACATTGGACGACAAACGTCAGCGATTAGACGCTACGACAAGCTGCTGGGGACAATTTTCATACATTTTGTTCAAAGCTTTTTGCCGCACACACGGCGACCATCGCGACAGCAAGAAGCGCGACGACAAAGCGTCGTGTTTGCGAGGTCTGTTATACTTTCAATACTTTGAGTGCTAATAGTAGGAGAGGTGGTACCTCTTCATTCCACGTCAACACTAATTTCTGCGCTGATACTGATACAGTGATATTAGCGCTAGTTAAAACCCTTTCGAGTGCTGAATAGCACACCGCCATTTCTGCTTCAGGACGCAGTCAACGTGCAAGTGTATAACGTCCAACTTACCCACCGGTAGGTTATAAAGCAGACAAATAAACTGGCAATTACCAGGACCAGTATGCAGTAGGTTTTGCTGCCGAGATGCAATGTACATCATGTTACTCAAGCTAAGTTACTTGGGCGCTGAGGGCGCACTATCATTTGTCCGTAAATGGTACCGGAGCTGATAGGTCGCTCACTTCCGCCTACCTACCTACTACGCACTACCACTACCTGTAGGACAGTAGGTAAAATTAATGGTTTACTGGGACTATAAAATCAACCGTCTACGATTTTGCTTATTAATGGCATAAACTGAGGTTTAGTCTTAGCTCGACCCGTTTTCTGCTAGAACAAGAAAAGGTAAACATGCACATCTTGTTGTACCTACAGTCGGTAGTAGGTAAACTTTAGTCCAATGGAAAAGTATTTTAAGGTATTTTTAGCAAGCAAAATTGAACAACTTTATCAAGGTTATAATAAGTTACTTGATATAACACAACCGATACTACCCGCATCAACTGTTATAAGTAGCGTAGCAAAACTAACTGCTTAAGGCTTGAGTACCAGACATAATAGAAAATCTATTGTGATTCGTGTGGATCCGCGTTCCGGCATATCAGGGGTTAAGAAGGTTGTATGATTAACACAGATAGGTTGATAAGTAATTACATACATTCCCTTCTTCTTTTAACTTCTTTAACCATGGAATGAATTCATTTACATCTCTAAACACTCAATTTTTCAACTGATAACGTCTAATATTTTTTTTTATCAAGTCGGGTATTTTTATTATTTTATACTTTATTTTTACGTACTTGATCCTCGTCGCCAATGTAGAGTACATGAAAACTATACTAAGGGTGGTTGAATGACAATGCACAAAATTATATCGCTATAGCACGTCCGCGCGCCTCAGCTGCCGCTTGCAGAGTGAGCTGCGCGGGTCGACTAAACTTTATTATTTATCAGTACACTACACCCTGAAAAACTGTAAAATTTTCGACGCCTCGTTGTTAATTATTGACAGTTTTTCAAGGGAAAACGAGGCGTTATCGGTAACGGTATAATATAGAAACCGGCCGTTAGTAGTTGAACTAATCTTAGTCATTGCGATATTTTCAAAATAAGTATATCTACATCTAAAATTAGGAAAAGAGACTTACCCGTATAACATTATGGTGATAGCTATTCGCGGTGGTCACAGCCGATATAGGGGCACAGCTGCCTTTGCAGAAGTAAGCGTGGTAGCCCTCAGGGCGGATGATCCAGTCATCCCAGCCCAGTTCCTTGAAGCTGACGAAGAGTGGCTCCCGGCAGCACTCCGTGGTGGTGGCTCCGCAGTCCAGCGCGCGGCCGTGCCGCCGCTTGCCAGCGTACTTGGTGTAAAGCACCAGGAAAGGACGGTGCTTCTCGTGGAAGGATAATGGCGCCCGACGAAGCTGATGGACAAAGAGGTTGTTGTATACGATGGCTGAACTGGTGTGGACTTGAATAGGCAAGTCCAATTCCTTATCTTTACGCGTTGACTGCTGGCCTCGCAGGCCTCGAGTATGAGGACGTGCAGAACTACATCTGTTTTTTCAGCACTCAAAGTGTATTGGTTATATAGGTATTACACATAGAAAATACATCGATGATCCTTTTGATAAAAAGTTCCTGAGATTTCCAGGAAAGGAAAACCAGTGGTCCCAGATAAAATCTTAATATGGTTCTAGCCTGGATAGTAAGTATTCTATTATCAAATTCTTGCACACCACATTTGAGTAAAAGTTATTGATTCTATCTTAACTTTCAGATGGTCTAAAAATTTCGGCATTTGAGGCCGCTTTTGCGAATCTTACTCAAAATATTTCACCTTAAAAGTTATTTTCATAAGGTCTTCGCAGTTGTGGTCTGAACAGAATAACAGCTAGCGCCCACTACTCTAACAGTAGTTAGGTGCTATCCTGAAATCCTGAGTTGCAGCCCTTTGTTGCTATAGCACACACACACATTTTGTTTTAACTTAAACTTTGTAGGTAATTCACCTACCATAATAAGTATTGTGTGTGCTAAGTGGTACAAAAATTATGTCTACTATGTTTTATGAAGAAAAGACCCGTTCAAAAGATAAATTACCTGGCAAGTTCTGCAGGCGACGTGCAGCGTGTGCAGGCGCTCGCGGCCCTCCAGCCACACGCGCACGGCCCAGGCCAGTTCCACGCGCACCCAGCCCTCGCCGATATCCGTCTCCTTGATAGCGATGGGCTTCGTCTTCTTGAACTGCTGCTGGCTGTCCCAGTGGGCTGCCTCGGAGATCACGAACGTTTGGTTGTACTCATCCATTGGATCTCGCTCCTGAAACAGATGTTTTGTTGAAGTTTGGGATCGTAAGATGGTGTGGTGATGTGTGGGAATTATGGCTTAGGCTAACTAACTTTTAAACATCAAAGTTTTAAAATTATACAGTTAGAGTTACTAAAAAAAGGGTAATAAGTTTAAAGATTACCAGGCATAAAGTGGAAAAAGTAGCGAAATTGCGTAAAATCTCAATTCCTCTATTTTCAGTCAAGTACGAGAAGGACCCACCTTCCATGATCTATCGTGTTTTAAGTGCATAAAAATCCTTCGCTCAATAAGGTGCAAATGTGCATTATAGACCAGGGTAGAAGCCTTTAAAAATAATAAAAACTGAAAAAAAATAATAGTAGGATGAAACCCATTAGAAAAGGAGGAGAATATTATAAAAATGAAACGAAAAATAATTTACGGGCGATCTGAGGTCGGGAAGGGGATGGGGGTGAGTTTTTAAGGGTAAAAAACGGTTTTTCTCGATTTCCGGCAAAACTAAAAGTCCATTGGAAAAAAGTGAAATGGCAAAGTTGTAGGTAATAAAAAGATCTAAAACTTTTGTATTAACACTTCTTTCACATAACCTCAAAATTTATGTGAAAAATTCAAAAAACTAAGTTTTTGGTTTTTTATTTTTATCTTTTACAAAAATGTTTTTTTATTCACCAAATTTGGTGAAAACTTACCTTTTTATGTCCCAAATACGCTGTAATTTATTTGATTAGAAATATTTATTTTTTCACCTTATTTTGAATTAATATCGAAAAAGCACCCTAATTTTCAATCGAAAATTCACCCGTCAAAATATCAGCTTTTTTCAAAAAGTTGGTATGTTTTCTGTTCGTTGAAATCTCTACTTTCCGATGGTGAAAAAAAATATATATGTTTTTATAGTAAATCTTCTCAGAAAATGCAAAACAGTACAATATTAAAAAATAATAATCTCCTTAATTTTGCACAAACAAATTTAGTTAATCCCGTGAAAAAAAAATATTTCAAAATACATAAAAAATATATTAAAAATATATAAAAAATAAATCGTAATATTTTTAATAACTAACTTTTGGCCGATTTTCATATATATTTTATAAATTTCAAATATATTTCAGATATATTCAAAATGTATTTTTTTATATTTTTAGCTATGTTTTTTATGTCTTTTAAGATACATTTTGAATGTATATAAATATATTTAAAATATATGAAATATACATGAAAATCGGCCAAACGTTAGTTATTAAAAATATTACGATATATATTTTTAATATATTTATTATTTATTTTGAAATATTTTTTTTTTCATGGGATTAACTAAATTTTTTTGTGCAAAATTAAGCATATTATTATTTTTTAATCTTGTACTTTTTTGCATTTTCTGAGAAGATTTACTATATAAACATATATTTTTTTTTTCACCATCGGATAGTAGAGATTTCAACGAACAGAAAACATACCAACTTTGTGAAAAAAGCTGATATTTTGACGGGTGAATTTTCGATTGAAAATTAGGGTGCTTTTTCGATATTAATTCAAAATAAGGTGAAAAAAATAAATATTTCAAATCAAATAAATTACAGCGTATTTGGGACATAAAAAGGTAAGTTTTCACCAAATTTGGTGATTAAAAAAACATTTTTGTAAAAGATAAAAATAAAAAACCAAAAACTTAGTTTTTTGAATTTTTCACATAAATTTTGAGGTTATGTGAAAAAAGTGTTAATACAAAAGTTTTAGATCTTTTTATTACCTACAACTTTGCCATATCACTTTTTTCCATAGGACTTTTAGTTTTGCCGGAAATCGAGAAAAACCGTTTTTTACCCCTAAAATCTCACCCCCATCCCCTTCCCGACCTCAGATCGCCCGTAAATTATTTTTCCTTTCATTTTTATAATATTTCCCTCCTTTTCTAATGGGTTTCATCCTACTATAATTTTTTTTGGTTCTAAAAATTATCGACCCTGGTCTATTATTTGAAAACGTATCTCATATATACGTTGATTCGACACACGTTATCAATGTGGTCCCACACAATTATGGTCCATACTGGGATCCGTTAGATAAGCGTTACAATACGTGGAACTGGGGACATTTGATTGGATAAAAAGATAAAAATTACTTTAGCTTCAGAAATACCTAAGCCTAGACCATTAAAAAATGAATATTTTGCTCAGAAATCATCCGAATCGTGAGAAGCCTAGGAGAAGATAATTTAAAATGATCCCGAAATCGAAAATTTTCTGAAAAACGTACCTTATAAAACCAGAGCTCCACCACATTGACTTCCTCTGGCTCTACGTCAGGGGGCAGCTCAAACTGAAGGCATTTGAATGGATATCGCCCAGATGTAAGGCATTCACCTGGAACAACAGACAATCACGGATTACAACCAGGTTTCAAGCATATAAGAGTTTGTTTAGGAATAAGGAATATTCAGATAACATTTTGTTTGTTGATTCTAAGACTCATAAGGAGGTTAACAAATTCATGAATCAATGAATACGCAACTGCACAATTTTAAGGTTTCTTTTAGTACATGTTAAACTTGTCTCCACATCGGTTTTTCATAGACATTCAATGTTCTTTTTATGGTTCCGTACCACAAAAGGAAAGAAAAAACTAAGCCATTTCCCTGATGTCAGTGGACAACGCGTTGTAGAAATTTCGCCATCGTTTTTGCGATACGTCGTCATAAGGATAATTTACCGCAGTAATCTGGCCTCGCCGTAACTCGGTGCCACCAAAAGCCACGAGAGAAATTCATAGCAAGTTCAACGCAAAAAATCCCTGGGATTTTACCGCATCCTTCGATCGTGCAGCTGCTCGAGTTCTTGATAACATGCATAAGTTGTAGTAGATACCTATTTGCCAAGGTACCTAGTCAATATTTTTATTACACCAGCTTCTAAGCGTGAGTAAGCGATAACGGTGTATCGTGTTGTATCCAGCAATGTTATCGTCCAGGTCGCGCCTTGGTCCAATTAACCAGGGGTCAGCTCTGGGCAGATTACCATTGTATCTGCAGCAAGACGAGGGAAACGATGCCTTGAACCGAAAGCGAATCTACTTTACGCTAATTATGCGTATTAATAAAGTATATTTTTAGATTTGAATGAAGTTTGCATTTTTGTAGCTTCCTATTGACGTGTATAATGTTCTATGTTGATTTTATGTAGGGCGGGCGGCGCCGGCTGGCGGGCGGGTCACGGGCTCTATTGATAGAAAAGCATATCGTATATCGGTGGGTTTTCTTTACACTCAGAATCGTTATCTGCCAATTTCTTCCACCTCCTCCTGCCTTCCTCCTCTTTAATCTTATCGATAAGTATAACAATGCAATAGGTTACAAGAGCTGATGGTATAATGAATTCCTTAACAGAACCTAAATCGTGGTGACTGCCATCCCCCTTACTATAAAAAAATAATAGGAAGATATCATTATATTCTACCTGATAAAAATCCACGTACTTCCTTGTTTACAATATTTTTCGGCAATCTGGGATTTTGTAAATATTTTTCTGACCGAATACCTACTATCTTCAAATAAATAAATACTTCGTGTAAATAATAAGATAGGTATATATTTGTTCTCAGAACTACGTACGACGATTCTCGTTAAAAAGATAACCAGAGAATTCTGCATATATCTAGTCAACAGCGCAGGACTTTTACCCTTCGGACATCTAAAATCAGCTGATTTTGGTTTGACGTACGTGTCCAATTCCAAAGCCTAGATAACCATAATAAGCTGGGTATTTGCCCTACAATAGGCTTGTTCACGCGTCGACACAAACAATTATTATTGAGACCGACAACTGAGTATCAATGATCTTTGAATGAATCTCTGAACTATTGAATTTATATCTTTTTACATACAACATACGAATTTACGTTGGTAAATTTAAAATACCTTTAAACAGAAACAGAATGTATGTATAATACCTACCTATTTGACAGAGAGGTGGTTTCTGTCAATTAAGTTACTTTAGGGAGCTTGGGATTTATAAATTAACATAGAACATGAATTGCTAATTATTAAGTCATGATTCATGATCATGAGTGAACCCTGGAGAGCAGCTCTCTCCCAAATAATATAAGTAGGTACAATTTTTAAGTAGATTACTACTTACACCATTACCCTACCCCTATCAAAGTCATGGACCAGTTAATTTTGACCAACATCTGGGATCAGTGTGGCCCAATATTACAATGAGTAGGTGGGTACTTAGACACATACCAAGAGGCATGTTTTCATATCTCCAGCCACGCAGTCTCGGCGTGATAGGATCATGACACCAATAAAGATAGTGTTTGGCGCCATTATTCTTAAAAAAGAAACTTGTAGCACGTAATTAATTAAAAGGATTTATTTAACATGAAGGTATTCCAAAGTAGGATAGAAGATACCGGGTTTAAAAGTCTGAGTATATATTATTTCCCTTTCGTATCTTTACATTTTACGAACTTTCGCCTTTTTCTAATTAGTGGGATTGGTAGTGTGATGAGTAGGATATGTCAGCCTTCGAATAGATGAGCTACCATCACCATAGCCTGGACACGTGAGGGACAGCGGCGTCGGGGCCGGTCGAGGAATACACTGGCGGGACGAGCTCCATGCCTTTTAAAGAGAAGAGGGTGGTGGTTAAGCTCGGGACAGAGATGTTTGGAAGTCTATGGAGATCTTCCTCAGCAGTGCAAAGAAAAGGGTTAAAAATAAAAAAGTTTGAAACAACAATTTGCGTAATTTAATTGTATACCTAGGTATGATTGAAGATTTTAATAGATATCGGAGAATTTATTTTTTTGACAGTTGGGCAATGTTTTAATTATTTCCAACACGGAACTATTTTAGGCTTATCTTATTGGGGCGTGAGAGGTATTGGGGCAACAGTTGACCCCTAGCTAATTGTCCTTATCTGTTATCGGCTCTTCAAAGGCGTTTATTACGTTCAATCGTTCAATACACCGAGATGACGAGATGTGCATTAAGCAGACCGAAAAATGGACAAATAAAGACCCTATTTTAGTATCAGTCAGTTACATACAATTTCTTACATTGTCATGTTAGTAGTACAGAAAAGGACTTAGAGGGAAAGGTACCTTTATAGTGACGTGTCTTTCACCCAGAAAATATGTAGTATATTTCTGTTCCCGAGGGATAAAGAAATAACATTAACGCGAGCGAAGCTACGGGCAAAGACTAGTTTACATTAATGAGGAGGAAGGCTGGAGGAGGTGGAAGAAATTGGCAGATAACGATTCTGAGTGTTAAGAAACCCCACTGATATACGATACGCTTTTCTATCAATAGAGCCCGTGACCCGCCCGCCGGACGGCGCCGCCCGCCCTACATAAAATCAACATAGAACATTATACACGTCAATAGGAAGTTACAAAAATACAAACTTCATTCAAATCTAAAAATATTTGAAGACTGAAAACACAACTGAGATGCAGCCGCTGCAGGTGCACAGGTCGTCTCCCCGGGTGCCCTGGGCATCCAAGGCCAAAGTTTTAGTGTGTAAGTGCCTAGTGTAGGTACTTGTAAGAAATTACCCAAATACAACTGTGCTACAACTCATTGATGGGTGCGTAATACGGAAGTCCAAAGCAGAACAAAGGCTGTAGTGAAATAGAATTGGGCAGGTCACTTGGCTGAATTTGGTGATGGCAGGTGGAGTAAAGCTCTGATAGAGTGGTGCCCAAAAGGATACAAAAGAGTTATTTGCAGACCAACAGCCAGGATAGACGACATCGTTGCCGTACAGGGGGACCTGGATGCAAAAACCGCAAAACCGTTTCCAATGGCGTTTGAGAAAGGAGGCTTGTACCCAGTTTTTTGCACCGCGCCGACGCTACTGCCCCAATTGGCAATGCCTTTGTAAAAGAACTAGTATACCTAAGATATCTAGAAAACCTTGCAAATGTAAGTGGTAGGTGCCTAAGTACCTCGTATAGTTAATAATCTTATCCATCAAGTTCACAAGTCACTAAACGCGGAAACATTATGATAAATAATCAAAACTAAAACAATCACAGCCTCCATTGTTTTAAAAGTTATGTAACAGCGTGACACACTAGTGAAAATTACTTACAACTGTGTGATTCATTAATATTATGTCATTGTTTTTTATAAAGTTTAGCAATTTACTATGTATGTAGGTATCAATGAGTTTTATAGGGGTAGGGGAGCGCGCGCTTTTAACAAAAATTGTGTCCGATTGTTCTCAATATAAATTCCTAAAAAGGGGCGCATCAATATCGCATTAAATAAATAATTTAGGACAAAGTCAAAGTCAAAGTCAAAGTCAAAAATCATTTATTCAGTAGGAACTGTATAGTACACTTTGAAACGTCATTTTTTTAATTTACCACCAATTCGTAACGTGACCAAACAGAGAAGAATTGGCAAGAAACTCTGCTTGGCTTATATTTTTTTAACGTCATTGTACTTAATATCTATTACATTGTTTTTGATGGAGTTGGAGGCAGTTTCATCCCAAGCTTTTTTGTCATCTAAATAATCAGATATTTTATAATAAGCTTTATTACATAGATTACGTTTAACAACATTTTTGAATTTATTTACAGATAGATTAATCACATCATTTGGGATTTTGTTAAAAAATCGTACAGACATCCCTTTAAAAGATTGACTAACTTTATGGAGCCTTACAGTGGGAACAGCTAGTTTATCTTTATTTCTAGTGTTAACATTATGATAGTCGCTATTTTTCTTGAACATGTTGATATGTTTTCGGACATACATTAAGTTTTCATATATATATTGGCACGGCACTGTCATAACATTTATTTCTTTAAACTTAGTTCTAAGTGATTCTCTGGGGCCCATATTATAAATTGCACGAACAGCCCTCTTCTGCAACACAAATATGGTGTTGATATCTGCAGCATTCCCCCACAACAAAATTCCGTACGACATAATGCTATGGAAGTAGCTGAAATAAACTAGTCTAGCCGTTTCTACGTCAGTAAGTTGACGGATTCTTTTGACTGCGTATGCTGCAGAACTAAGTCTGTTCGACAACCCATCTATGTGAGCGCCCCATTGAAGCTTATTATCTAAAGTTATGCCTAAAAATACAGTACTGTCCACAAGATTTAGATCTTCATCTTTTATTTTAATGTTAGGTTTAACTTGTTTAACATTTGGTAATATAAATCTCATACATTTTGTTTTAGTCTCGTTCAGTAATAAATTATTTACATCGAACCAGTTAACAACTTTCGCTATTGCATTGTTCACGTCGTCAAAATTGGTCTGCCGTCGCTTTAATTTAAATAAAAGTGACGTGTCATCCGCAAACAATACAATTACGTGGTTGTCTCTCACAAGTTGAGGTAGGTCGTTGATGTAAATTAAAAATAAAAATGGTCCAAGTATTGACCCTTGCGGAACACCCATCTTTACTACAGATCCCGGAGAACATTTTCCATTTACGTCTACTTTCTGTATTCTGTCAGATAGGTAAGAAGTGAGAAGGGCTAAAGCCATACCCCTGACGCCATAGTGATCAAGTTTCCTGATTAATGTTTCATGGTGTACGCAGTCAAATGCCTTAGACAAATCACAAAAGATGCCTAAAGTATCATGTGAGTCCTCCCAGGCATCGTAGATATGCGATACCAACTCAACACCGGCATCAGTTGTTGATCTGCCCCGCGTAAATCCGAATTGTTTGACATCTAGTAAGTTGTTAAAGTTAAAATGGCTTTGCAGTTGACTAAGAATAAGCTTTTCAAAAATTTTACTAAATGTTGGCAGTACTGATATCGGTCTAAAGTTAGTAGGGTCAGAACTACTACCGGATTTAAATAAAGGTGTTATTTTACTATGTTTCATTAAATCAGGAAACTCACCACAGTCAATACATTCGTTAAATATAAACGCTAGTTCTGGTGCGACAATGTCAATCAACGATGTTACAACGCTAACAGAAATGCCCCAGAGATCCGTAGTTTTTTTGACATTTATCAGTTTGAATGTTTTAATAATATCATTACTGTTTACATATTTAAAATAAAACGGTATTTCACATTTTGGTACATTTTTATTTAGTAATGAATCCGCAATTATAGGAGAAGAGTTTAAGGATCTTGTGGTAGAAACTGGAATGTCTGTAAAAAAGGATTCGAATGCTTTGGCAACATCACCATCTTGTTTGATGATGGTATTACCAATATTTAATTTATACTCCTTAATGTCATGTTTGACTTTTCCAGTCTCACTGTTTATTATTTTCCAAGTGGTTTTAATTTTATTACTACTGCTTCTAATTTTTGAACTAATATAATTAGACTTAGCCGCGCGACATACATTTTTAAAAATTTTTGAGTAATTTTTAACTTTATCTTTAAACTCTTCACTAAAATTATACTGTTTTTCACTGTAAAGCTCATACATTCTTTGTCTGCTTATGTGAATTCCTACTGTTGCCCACTCACAGAATGTAGGACTGTCAGAGACCATGATCGATTTAGGTTTAAATATTGAGCTAAATTCTTTGATAAAATTATTAAAAAAAGAATTATATAAATAATTTGGATTATTATTTTGATATGAAAAGGGTGATCTATTTAACAAATTAGATTTAAATTTTTCTAATCGATGCACAGTCACTGGTACAAAAGTTATTTGCCGTTTTACATTTTTCTTTATTTGATTTTCTATTTTAATTAACTGACCAAGGTGGTCTGATTTTATGTTACTAATTACATTTTTACTTAGTATATTAACATTTGAATTTGTAAAAATATTGTCTATGCATTTGGCTGAAGTGTCAGTAATTCTAGTTGGCTCCATAAAGAGAGGTTTTAGATTATATGACTTGAATAAACTAGTAATTTTAGTACTTAATGAATAAACTTCTAGAAAATTTATATTGAAGTCTCCGCATGTTATAATATTTTTGTTTGTTTTAGATATTTTGAACAATATTTCATCCATGACTTTTTCAAAAATATCATATGAGGCGGATGGTGGGCTGTACGCACTTATAACAATGAAACGCTCCAACTCTACGCATGCTATTTCAATTTGGCTTTCAACAGACAACTGGACAATGTCCTTACGTTCTTTAAATTGGATTTGTTTATTTAAAATTATTAATGAGCCGCCTCTTATAGCATGCGTTCTACAAAAAGAACTACCAACTTGGTGGTTACTGAAATTGAACATGAGCTCGTAGCTTTTTAGCCAATGTTCTGTAATACAGATGATGTCTATATTATCAGAGTTCATGAACAATTCTAATTCTAATAATTTGCAACTCAATCCTTGAATATTTTGATGCACCAAGTTAGTATGATTTACAGTTCTGTTTATTTGATTTATTTTACCATGTTTATTAAACTTATTTGAATTGATAATGCTAGAGGCTCCCTCTATTGTCTGATCTAGTAATTTAAATGACTTGGAACAAATTCCAATCTCTCTTTTTGTAAGTCAGAACAGTGCTCAATAAAAGCAGCCTTTTTAGCCAAGTTCTTGGCTGTTGTACAAAAATAGTAAGATAGCGAAATAGCTATCTGTCGCTTAAAAAAGTTAGAAAGGTAATATCTACCTTTACTCAAAAATTTTTTTTTACTAACAATATTGTTAGAGTCGATCACATGAATTAATTTATTATAGCATGATATGGTATGCAAGGTCATATTTAGCTTATATCGTATGTCATTTTCTGCTTGTGACAAGCTGTTGCTATAGGGGAATGTAAACATCACAACTTTTTTTACTTTTAGTGAACATAATGTATCTAAGTATTTAATTAACTCAGTTTTGTTTATATCACCCCGCATCAGCACTATACACAGCACACAGCATCAGCATCAAACTAAGCAGAGCTTGTATTAATGATTATTGTTTTAATATAGTTAATCAGTTCAATTTGAACTAAGTACCAATTAGAATCAGCTGTTCCTAGCATGTGTCACTAATATATGCGCGTGCGTCTAAACATAAACATTTAATTAACGATAGCTTGACCTTCATGGAGACGGACTGGACCACTCTCTCCCCATTGTTGCGGTATCGAGGCGTGTAGCGTACGCATCAGCCGAAATGAGATGATGGCTTTCCGCTACTCTGGGAAGACCACCTGATGATGGTCTGACGATTTTACACGTTAAAAACGATGTTCAAGATCCAGGCCGGCAACAGTAATGATATATGCAACGTACATACCTCGGACTGCGACCAGCACTGCACGATGAACTTCCACTTTTAGATGGTTTCTGAGCTGATGATGATTGGAGATGTAAGGGTTCACGAAAGGCACACCAGATATGAAAATCACACACGGAACCGTTAGATTTGAAAGCTATGTTGGCCTCCCGATGAAGATGCGCGTGCGTCGCGATTGATGGCCGAACGAACTCTTCTTTCAACTGTCACTCCAAGCTTTGACGTTTTACGTACGTGCATAGCAACCAATAGATGGCGCCTCGATACTGCTGAGTAAGCTTGGATATGAACATCGATATTGTTTGATTTAAAATTACTTATGTTCTATGAGAACGGAACATCCCGCCCACCAAAATACCTATGGTATTTTCTGGATAAACGAAAAAAGGAAAAGCTTGTTATAAAGATAATGATACAAACGATAATAAGTTTGATTGATACATACTAGATACTAATTTCTTAATTAACTTAACTAAGATCGATATTAAGATTGATACGATTAAAACTAGTCTTCTATTGGTAGAGGACAAAGTTTTACCATCGGTCGATTTATGATGTGGTTGTTTGCTGTTTTAACAGATGCGCTCCGAGCTATTCCATCACCACCGACATGGAGATCTACGACGCGAGCGAGAGTCCATTGCAATGGAGCGCGATTGTCGTCTTTGATTATCACCATCGAACCTATCGATAACGGTTTTGAATCCTTGGTCCATTTGGCGCGTTGTGTTAATGAGTTCAAGTACTCGGATTTCCATCTGGACCAAAAATTCTGTTGGAATGCTTGTAACATCTGCCACCGATGAAGCCGGTTTAAGTTGATAGAAGAGAGATCTTCATCGGGCACAGATGTCAAAGGCTCTAAGGTGAGGAAATGACCAGGTGTTAAACATGACAGGTCATTTGGATCAGAACTAATAGGGCTAAGGGGCCGCGAGTTCAAAATAGATTCGATTTGAACGAAGAGGGTTGTTAACTCCTCGAACGTGAGGACTTGGTCTCCTATTACCCGATACAAGTGAGATTTCGCCGCTTTGATTTGGATTTCCCAGACTCCACCGAAGTGCGGGGCGCCGGGAGGGTTGAATTTGAATTCAATTTTTTCTGCGCTGGACGCCTGCTGCATTAACGACGAAAGTTGATTCCTAGCGCCGACAAAATTGGTTCCACAATCCGCGTGAATTACGTTACAGCGACCGCGCCGTCCTATAAAACGCCGTAGAGCAGCGATAAAACCCTCCGACGACAGCGTCGACACTACTTCTAGGTGGACCGCTTTGGTTGCTAAGCAGACAAACAGGCATAAATATGCCTTGTCCATCTTAGCTCCCCGATGTGAACCTAGTTTGATGCGAAACGGTCCGCCTAGATCAACGCCTACTACTGAAAACGGTTTGATTTGATTGACCCGATATGATGGGAGATCGCTCATGAAAGGCTGTAATGGCTGTGGGTTCGTTCGAAAGCATTGAATGCACCTCGAAAGGCGACGACGAATGGCACGTTTGGCAGCGATAATCCAAAATTGTTGAAGTAATAAGAAGTGCGTAGTGTTAACCCCTGGATGTAAATATGTTCGATGAATAAAGTCGATGATTAGGGACGTTAATGGGTGGTCCGACGGTAAGAATGCTGTATGTTTTTGCTCGTATTCTAATCCTGATCGAGAGATTCTACCGCCCACCCTGAGCACACCTTGGTCGTCAAGAAACGGGTTAAGTTTGCGAAAGGGTTTTGATAACATCTTTCTTGATTTTAGATTTGAGATTTCTTCCGAAAAGGCATGACTTTGGACGTGTTTTACGATATGCATCAAAGTTCGATGACGTTCAACGTTACTGAGATATTGCGTTCGATTTGCTTGATTAGGATGTCGAGTATTGTTAATGAAACGATGAATGTAAGAGAGAACATTAACAATTTTCGATAACGAAGAAAAACGATTAAGCAGACCGTCAATTATTGACGGGTCGTTGATCCCGCTTTCATCAGCTTGTCCGGTAACTAATGCTACTGGTTTGCGTTCTTCGGCTTTGATGATCACTTCATCTTCATGAGGTACGATATGCAGGCTCGAAGGCCATGAGTTGTAATCTTGCGATAGCCAGCAAGGCCCCGCCCACCATAGCGAATTGTGAACGAGTTCACTCGGAAACTGTCCACGCGAGCAGATATCCGCGGGATTGTCTCCCGAAGACACGTGATGCCAACATTCTGTAGGAGTTAGTTCTTGAATATGACTTACCCGGTCCGCAACGAATGTGGCCCAGCGAGACGAATGTGAGCGTAACCACGAAAGGACAACTGTGGAATCTGACCACAGGTAGATAGCATCGATTTTGATACGAGCGAGGTAAGTATCTCGGACGAATTTATAAAGATCCGCAAGAAGAACTGCAGCGCAGAGCTCCAGTCGAGGCAACGAAGTTCGTTTGAGCGGTGCTACGCGAGCCTTTGAACAGACGAGATAGACGTGGACTGCACCGTCCTTATCAGTGACGCGTAAGTATACAACAGCACCGTAGGCTATCTCGGAGCTGTCGCAAAAGCCGTGGAGCTCGCACGATTTGGAATCGATGCAAGTTAGCTTGCGAGGGATTCGAAGCTGACTCAACTGGGGTAGTTGATTTTTATAAGCTGACCACGTACTGATTACTTCATCAGGCGGCGTTTGGTCCCATCCGATAGCGAGAATCCAAAGCTTTTGGATGTAGGATTTGATTTGTATTGTGATGGGGGATAAGAAGCCCAATGGGTCGAAAACTCGAGCGAGTTCGCTGAGTATAGATCGCTTTGTACATAGTCGATCTGAAGGTTTGATTTCGAAGAGAAAGGAATCGGATGACGGGTCCCACTTGAGGCCGAGCACCTTTAGAGTTGAAGGTTCAGAATTGTCGAGAAAGACGGAGCCGGTTAAACAGTCCTCGCTAGGAAGATCGGACAAAAGTTGCGCATCACTGCTCACCCATTTTCGGAGTTGAAATCCGCCAAGGTTGAACAAAGCGATCAGTTGGGTTTTTGCTTGCTGAGCGGTTTCGATGGACTCACTTCCGGTTGCTACGTCGTCAACGTACACGTCAGATAAAATGATGTCTTTCGCAATGGGATACGCATCTCCCTCATCTACAGCAAGCTGTCGCAGTGTACGGCAAGCCAGAAAGGGGGATGATGATACGCCATACGTGACAGTATTCAGGCGATATTCTTGAAGACAATCGTTAGGAGAAGCTCTCCAAAAGATACGCTGAAAATCACGGTCGGCGGGATAGATTAAAATCTGACGAAACATTTGTCGCGCATCGGCCATAAAAACGATGTTATGTTCCCTAAATCGCAAGAGAATTTCCAAAATGTTAGGTTGTAATTTCGGACCGGTGAGTTGAGAATCGTTTAAGGAACGGGAATGAGCATCTTTGGCAGAGGCGTCGAAAACAACGCGGAGACGAGTGGTTGTCGATTCTGGGCGTAAGACACAATGGTGAGGTATGTAATACTTCCCCATACTTAGTTCGTCCGCAGGAACTAGCGACATGTGACCGGTGTTGATATAGTCCGACATGAAGTCGGCGTATTGAACCTGCAAATCTGGATCACGTGACAGTCTGCGTTCTATAGCGTAGAACCGTCGCATCGCTACCTCGCGAGAGCCTTCGAATGTAGGTTCCGAGTTATCCTTAAAGGGCAAACGTACGATATATCGTCCGGATGAATTTCGACTATGATCGGATAAAAATTTTTGTTCGCAAAGAGCTTCATCCCGATTTAGAAGTGAAGCCTTAGGTACGGAGTCTAATTCCCAGAAGTGTTGAACTAATGAGTTCAACTCGTTATCGATGTCCAGCGATGAGTGCGCTAAGGTGCTAGAAGCCAAGCGCGTTTTGCCTAAAAGAAGCCAACCGAAAACGGAGTTAAAGGCGGTAGGTTGGTTGACATTCCCTTTGACGTGTTGATTCAGGAGTGAATCCGCAAAAACATCCGCAGCGAACAATAAGTCGATAGGTCCTGGAATATCGAAACCGGGGTCGGCTAAAGGCAACATGTTAATGTGTGACCATCCCGATGTGTTTAGTTTTGCGATAGGTTGATCGCCACATATTGTTGAGATGACATGAAAGTCCAAGTTGAAAATAGTTTTATTGATTGTACCTACTGCACAAGTGACGTCACCGAGTGTAGAAGCTACTGCCTCTCCGATACCGCTTACGCTAACGTTAGCTTGAGTGGGTTGTAAGTTCAAACGCTTCACCGCTGACTCCGTGATAAAATTGCTTTGACTTCCGGTGTCAAATAGAGCACGGAACGATTGCATCGAACCAGACGCATCCCTAACCTGAACGATTGCAGTTGCAAGCAAAACGGTCGTGTGAGTTGGAGACCTTGAAACCAAAGACGATACGGTTTGATTCGATTCTTTAGATTTATCGCTATGGAGTAAGGTGTGATGTTTCCGTTTGCATATGCGACACGAAAAGATCGATTTGCAGTCCTTCAATTGATGAGATGGCCTTAAACAATTGAAGCACCAGTTTCTCTCGCTAGCGATTTTCATTCGATCATCCACCGATTTTTTAAGAAACTCGGTACATGCCGCTATTGAATGAAAATCACTGCAAAACGAGCATTTACTTGTGTACGTAATAGTGGACGCATTACTTCCGGTTTGGGTTTGATCGGTTACGGGGGTCGCGGCGACCAGTGTATGTGACGTTGAACTGCGCGTCGATTGATGCGGCAGCGCAGGGATAAATTTGTGTGAAGGTTTGTTTGTTTTATTCGATTCGTTAAAGTGTGTATCTCGCAATAATGCCTCACATTTCGAATGCAAAAACGATTTTAATTGATTATAGTTAGGCATTTCTACTTCCGAGTATTTTTCTTCAAAATCACGGCGCAATTTCGTATCTAGTTTCGATAAAATGTGATACACTAAAATAAAGTCCCATTGACTAATTGGCAAGTTAATCGTCTTCAGAATACTTAAGTTTTCCTCGAATAAGTCAAGCGATTTCCTAAACTCGTGAGCGTCAGTGCATTTAAATTCGATCTTTAAAATATCCCGCCAACACGTAAAGGCTAGATCGCGTTTATTCTTATAGCGCGCAATAAGTGCACTATACGCGTCACAATAGTACTCGTGAGTTAACGGGAACGGCTTGACTACCATTAACGCATCGCCGCTGAGAGATGACAAGAGATAATGAAACTTCTCAGTGTCGGTAATCGCTGTCGAGTTGTGTATCAATGCGTTAAAAGTGTCAAAATATTCCGGCCATTTTTTGATATCACCGTTGAAAGTCGGAAGTACGATTTTTGGCAATCGAATGTTCGATGAAGAACTGCCGCGAGAACTAGACGATTCCGGTTTAGATAAGTTACGATGGATCGCTAAAACTCTGAAATACATTTCGTCAAATTGCTCCTGAATAGTATTATCCTCATTTTCAGGATCATCAAGAACTTCCTGGATAGTGAAGTGCGCATCCTCAAAATTAGCAGCGATTTGTTTTACTTCTTGATGATACGAAAAAAATAAATCTCGCTGAGTAGAATCGTTAGCGGCTAAAATACCTATCTCTAAAGCCTTAGTCAAACGTTTGTATGCGATAGTTCGTTTTCGACGTAAAGATGGCAAATCTTGCGCAGTGTATTCGATGTCGATCGACTTTGACTTTGACTTTTTTAAGGTACTTAATTTACGAGACGAATGCTTTAGAAGAGACATTTTCGATTATATTTAAGTACTAGTACTAGGCGTAGATATTATTTAGGTACGTATTTAAATTAGTATTTAGTACCGACCTACCATTGATAGATAGCCAGTAATGTGAATATTTAAACAAAAGATAAGTTGCGTACTTAATATTTTGACAAAAAAGTTTAGTTTCCTAATGTGTAGTTCCGGCAGAAAACGTAATTATGCAGCTAGGAACACAACTCGTTGGCGCTAGGTACGAATGAACAAAGCATAAACCCAGGCAGCACAGCTGATCGCCACGGTAAAAAGATAGATATGTATAGATTCCAATGTCGTACAACCTCCCACACAAATTGGGTCGATTTCGTATAAAAAGTTGCTTTTGCGGGGTGAGCTGTACAACACTCGTACTAACTGTTAGCTAATCTGTTCATTCACTTGATATTTTAAATATTCACAAGAATGTCGCTCGGCGTATGCGCTAGCGGCGAGATTTAAAACTACCTTAAAGTTTTCGGATATTAGTGAAAATGATGGGAACAAAATGATTTAACGATTTTTGATGCGAAACTTATGTTGATTACCTATATTTAACTGATTACGAAAATATATAAATAATAGGTACGATAGATAGATGAGCGAATTATTGCGAGCCGATATTAAATTATGCACCGATGAGTGTGAATGATTGCACAATTTTTAATCTCGCAATAATTTACGATCAAATAATTATGTAGATACGATTAGATAGATAGATCGACTTAGAATAATTCGTGAAACTGTTCGTAGACGATAGGAAGGATAGTTGATAGATTCAATTCACAAGTAAATCACAGGTAAAATGGAATATCTTAGAATGCGATAAGCTATAGTTTTGACTAAAGCAATAGGTAGATTGAGATATCCTAAGCTATATTTTATCCAGAAATACCACAAGCAAATTGAAACCGACCGTTTACGATTTTTAAAAATGGAAGGTCCCGGTTTCGGCACCATAAAGATGTAGCGTACGCATCAGCCGAAATGAGATGATGGCTTTCCGCTACTCTGGGAAGACCACCTGATGATGGTCTGACGATTTTACACGTTAAAAACGATGTTCAAGATCCAGGCCGGCAACAGTAATGATATATGCAACGTACATACCTCGGACTGCGACCAGCACTGCACGATGAACTTCCACTTTTAGATGGTTTCTGAGCTGATGATGATTGGAGATGTAAGGGTTCACGAAAGGCACACCAGATATGAAAATCACACACGGAACCGTTAGATTTGAAAGCTATGTTGGCCTCCCGATGAAGATGCGCGTGCGTCGCGATTGATGGCCGAACGAACTCTTCTTTCAACTGTCACTCCAAGCTTTGACGTTTTACGTACGTGCATAGCAACCAATAGATGGCGCCTCGATACTGCTGAGTAAGCTTGGATATGAACATCGATATTGTTTGATTTAAAATTACTTATGTTCTATGAGAACGGAACAAGGCGAGTGGAAAAATAAAAAGAAGGCCCAGCAGTGGGTTAAAAACGGCTGAAAATTATGATGATGTGATGATTGCCAAAGCGAAGATTACTTTGATTTTTTTTTACTTTTTCCATTTAGAATTTGTTTGGCAAATTCACGGTCGCGTTTTAAAGTGTCGGCCCTCGGATTATATTTTAAAGCTGTTGTCCATTTATGGGCTTCGATTCACATTGTGGGGAAACTCGCGGCTCCACACGTATTGATTGACCATGTCTTTCCTGTTGCTGTTAGAAAGGCCGATTAGGCTGAGAGGATGGTTATGCCATTTGATAGATCAAATAATGACATAGATGGATAGACATGGCAGACGCCATGTTTAGTTTTTCTTGAGGTTAATATAGGAACTAATAATATTTTTTTATTCATTACTAGCTTCCGCCCGCAGCTTCGCTCGCGTGATACACCGATAAAAAGTAGCCTATGTGTTAATCCAGGTCATAAACTATGTATATTACTAGGGCAGGCGAATGAATTATTCCAAGTTTCATCCAAAAAGTAACAAACATTCATCCATACATCCATACGTACTCACCAACTTTTGCATTTATAATATTAGTGTGATGATTGATTTTCATCATAAATACAAATTAAGTAGGACGTATTCATTGCTTGTAGAAAATTTCAAGCAAAAAAAAAAAAAAGGTACTTTACATTTACCCAAAGCACACCCAAAGTATTTTTAGTCGTTTGTCACTTTATTGGTAGGTATATGCAGAGCTAAGATAATACTTTTAGTTAGTACTTGTTGTGTTGTAGTTGGCAGCCTGAACACTCCCATTGTAGACATTGCCTCCCCCTATTTCTTCCGGCCACTTCGATTCTGCGATATACTTAGCAAGTATTTTCCCACCTACTGTATTTTCCCAGTCTTTTTTAAGAAGTCTAGTTCGCCACGCCATCTTCTACGTGGTCTGTCGTGATGCCGTCTCGCTGTATTCGGCATGTACTGAGTGGCAATTTTTACCCACAGCTCAACCGGCATATTTATGGCATACATGGCCGACCCAATCCTACTTTAATTAGCACTTATTATTTGATAATAATTTAAAAGCCTATTGCCGACACCACTGCCACCTAGTGGGCTAAGGGCAGGCGAATGAATTATTATTGAGCATAATTTACTCTAGTCATATTAGGCGTTAGTAACCTAGGTCACAGAATAATAAATAGTACCCTACTAGGTCACCATTTTAGACCATAATTGACATTCACTACTATGTCACTTGCTGCAAGTATTACATCATTTTAGTCTTTGCAATTATATACTTTCTTATATCTAGATTGCAAATTCAGTTACCTAGGCTATGTAGACTAAGTAACTTGTCAGTTTTGTACCTACGGTCAAAGTACACACCTGTATGTTATGATGCAATATTAATTACAAATAAGCATGCTTATAACATGCTTATATCAACTGCTCCATAAGTTTCCACCTGAGATTTTTACGAATAGTCTTACCTGTCACCGAATTTCTGGTTTGTTCATGTAACAGTTCATCTGAAGTATATTGTTCATATCGAGGATTAATTTTGTCAGCTTTTAAACTAGGACAATTTTTTTTTAGTATATTAGAAATAGTTATACTTTAGCAAACAGAATCTGAAATGTTGGATAAAAATAATAATTTATTTATTTAATGAAAAGTCCACAGATCTAAGTTTTAAGATTGGAACTTATTAATAGTCCATACATACATCCAATAACGGATTTAAATTTAATAAAATTCATAGTTACTATTACCACCTATTTTTATCACTTATTCATCCAGTTTCATTACAATTAAGTAGGTACCTAACATAGACTTTTTTACCCATGATTTCAGATTCTTCTGAATTCTAAAATATAGTCTGAGCCCTAACGAAAATAAGCACATATCAAACCGATGTCATGTTTTTTGGTACTTTCTTCCTAGAACGATTGGGTCTCGTCAAAGTTCGTGTTATGGGCCAATAACCTCATTTAGATTTGGTCGCTCACCTACTTTTTTTTTTTGTTTTTGTTTATTTATCATTTAAAAGTTTTACATATGTAATAAATGTTTTTAATTATAAATAGCAACCAAAAAACCACTGAGGTTTAAACATACTTGCTAATTGAATTATCTCAAAATACATAAATTAATAGTTTTGATTAATTATTAATTAATTATTATTTTATTAATCAAAGGTTTTATATTTTTCATTATTTTTCACGCTTTTATAGTTATTTGTTAAAACTACCTTTGTAAAACTACACAGAAAAGGTCAAAAGGTGTTATGAAAAAAAAGGTCATTGTGACACGCCAACACAATAAATATCTAGATATGTAGTTACATTTTTTTTCTTGTATTTTTTTAGCTTTTTCGCTAAGCGAATATGCCGATAACTATCTATCTAGTACCTACATTAACAATTAGCTTTTAGGGTAGGTAGGCTAGGTATACTATTGAAACTGAAATACGAAGCCGAGTGAATGACGAATTATGTATTCCACCTGGCTTTCTAATAACCTTAGGCCTAGCGTACCTACCAAAAGCTATTCTTTCTTATATCCGCACTCTCCAGTACGCTCGGAAAGTTTCCGGTTAGAATCCGTCAGTTTTTATTTGACTCAATTACGATTACGACGGATTTGTAGGATTTAAAGAGTTTCTGATGATCATTCTGAGATTCTGAAGAACGCTGAGACACGATATGGCGCATCACTCATAACACGACACACCCCGATACAATGTAGAAATTCTGGGTCAATCGTCACTCTGCCAGATTCGATTCGAACATTTGGAAATTTGAAATGTAGAACCTGAGTAGAAACCAACATTGCTAGGTACGATTGCTTTTTTACGAGCACGAGCTCGTAACAGTGTGCCGGTATTTGGATAGTGATCGTTCAATGGCATTTATATCTGAGCTTTTTCAGTCTCTAAGTTATGTCGGAGTCCCTTGGGCAGCCTTAAGACTTCAACATCAGAGTTAGCCTACGAACTTATTAGGTAGGAAAAAATACGGCTTGAATATATCATTTGATCTTTTCATGATTTGAATGATGTCCTTATTGTGGACATCCTTCAAATCCATAATGTTATCAGCGGGGTGATCGGCTAACTCTGTTGCAAACAGAAATGATTGACACCGATACTGTTTTTACAAACTTGAACATTACATCCGTCGAAATTCAATGAACGTCAATTGACAAACTGTCACAGTCTTTTAAAACAGGATCGGTGTCAATCATTCAATCATTTCTGTTTGCAACAGAGTTAGCCGATCACCCCGCAGAGGCGTCAAACCATTACTTTATTACAATGCCCTCTTTTTGCAGACTCATCTGCCATTATTAGAAAGCCAACTAATCACATGCTACAGAATTTTCTAAGCATATTATTTGACCCTCACCTTCAGTGGGAAAGATGATCTTCTGCTCCGTCCGTCCGTAGTAATCGTCGAACTCTGCCGGCTTGTCTGTGCCCTCGCTGAGGGTCTGTCCCTGCGCCACCGGCATTGGCAAGCTGTTCACCGGCAGCGCCACCGCCGGCTTCTTACTCAGCCTCAACTTCTTCAGGATCTGCTGCTTCACGAACTCGATCCTCGCCTCCGTCAACTCCTCAACACTGAGATCTCCATTGGCGCAGTTCCCGCAACTGCCCAACAACTGCCCCTCTAAACTTACAAAGCTACTGACTAGAAAGAACACTGCCACACGCGTCACGATCATGGTTCTTTAATCTCGGTTCGTCGTCTCAGGCAGTTGAAATATGTCAGGAGGTCCAGCATGCGTGCGACCGGGGGGAGAGCAGGCGCGCAACTGATCGCGCGATGCTGTGCGTGCACCTTTATTTATCCGGGTGTTCCTCGCTCCTCCAGGTTCTGAGGTTAACTTGTTGGACGATGGACCCACGTGATTGATTTACGAGTGCCGCACTAACTGCTGCTAACTGTGGTTTACGATGATTTGTTTACTAGAATCCCGTTGTAAATTCAATGCTTTTGACAAGTAATAATGTAAATACTTGATACAAAATATTAGGTGCTTAACTATCTGGTCTAGAGTCTGGTCTTGAATAGGACAGACGCTAGAAAAAAAAACATAGTGGCATTCGTTTAGCTTAAATCCATAAATCTAGAGTGAATAGGTTCCTTCTAGGCCTGGGTGTTCCATCTTAGACCACATCTTTACCTGTTTCAGGTGATAGTGGTCAAAAGCTCTAGGTACTATTTTATGTACAAAAAAACCGGTGGAAAAACGTTAACCAGTATACTTACCCTAATTATTTTATTAAAACTACATATTTTTAATGAATTACCTATTATTTTAAGATCAATATGTTTATTACAGTTAGGATTTAAAACGCTATATAATTTGTTAGTGGTTTAATGAGATATCGCCATCTCAAAGTTTAGGTCGTTCGGCCTTAGTCCTTCTTACAAAATGTTTTTATTAAGGATACTTATGAAAAATATAATAAAATAAATGAGGAGTAAAAAATCATAACGTGATTTGTCTCAATAAAAAAAAACCTAATGATGGCATTCTACGGTCTATGTCAATTTGCGTTATTTGTCGTCTCTCGTTTTGATCAAAAAGTTTTTTTTTTATTTGTGACACGTTATGCTTTTTTACTCCTCAAATGTAGGTAAGGTAGTTCCACAAGAGGGCAAAAAAATATGTATTTTTATGTTTAAAAGTGCAAACCACCAAGTCAACCTCAGGAAAGGAAACTGGGCTTAAGATGTCACAGAGTGGTATCCAAGAGAAGAGAAAAGGGCGAGAAGAAGACGATTCCGAAGATGAGAAGACGACTTCAAAGAGACAGCTGGTGAATTAGGGAGAAGGAAAGCTCGCGATCGCAAACTTTGGAAGAGTCCGGTAGCTAAGTAGTCGCTAGTCGGTTAGTATTTAGTATAAAAATATCGAAAATCATTTTTAGTTGTTTTTTTTTAATATTCAAAAGGAGATTTCGATTGGATCATCAGATGCGTAATTTCTGAAAAGCTAGGTATCAGATGCATCAAAAAACTAAAATCTTTTTTTAAATGCCGCTCTTGGGCATAGGAGTTCAGTTTACTCGAGGCCAAGTTTCATTACTATTTTCTATGTATGATATGTATGTATGTATTTACAAAAAAAATGTATTAAGTAGTTTAACAATCATGTGGTTCCCATAACACAAGCTCTGCTTAGTTTGGGGCTACATGATGCTGTGTGATAACGTCCAGCAATATGTACCTATTTATTTATTCACTACGTATCTACTACTTAGTCTATGAAAGCAATTTTACATTAAATAAAAATAAATTAAAAAACCGGAGTACTCTAGTTACCATTTCAACTACAATTGAAATCTATATCATCAGTCAATTAAATTTATATTAGTTAATAAGCGGGGTAACAAGCAAACTTTAGCTTTTAAAAAGGATAACTTTTTAAAAACTCAGAGAGTTCCTTGATTACAATTATAAGTATTTTACGCATGTAAAACTAAACGTCTAAATTCCATACCACCTCTGTCTGTTAGATTGACTACAGTCCAACACATGTAGAAACTGGTAGGCGGTACCTTAACCAGACTATGCATGTGGACCACAATGCACAATGAGGAATGTGTTCACGGCCCGGGGCAAAGTCCGACACCATTGAATGGACCCTGTGGACGTACTCAGGGAATGGGTCAGGGCCAAAGGGGACAATTGGCCATTCCACACCAGCCACTGCTAAACATAGGCCTCCCCTAATAAAAGGTACACACCTCGCATCGCTGACGCTGCTGTCCTTCAATGGTTTGGGAATTTAGCTGTGCCGGTTTTAGGCTGCGCTATGCCGCAAGCGGCTAGCCGCCGGAGCACCGTTTTTTACATGACAGCGAGCACCGTGGGCAGGAGAGGTTGGCTTCGATTCCGAAAATGGAAATTTTAACCCCTAACACAAGTAACTATAAATATAAATATAATGCGGGACGTAATCACATGGAATGTTATGTGTGTTATAATGTTATGGAAACCTACTACACATATATATATATATATATTTGTAAATACATATTTATCATACATAGAAAACACCCAGACCCGAGACAAATATCTACAGAACATGCAAATATTTGTCCCGCAGCGGGAATCGAACCCGCAACCGTCTGCGTCTCAGGCGGACTTTCGCCCACTGCGCCACAGAGGCCGAAATAACTGCATTGAATAGGAGCTAAATAGAGTTAGGCCACAGAAAAAGATCTTTCTAAATCTCTCCTCATTTTAGAAGGAATTGTGCTTCTTTGAATTATTTTAATTTGATGAGGTTTCTCGAGCTCTTTTACAGAAAAAAGGGTTCAATAGCAGAGAGCTCGAGACTGAGCGCGAAGATACTGACAGAACTCGACCGCGCAGGACATCTTCCATCACGAGGTATAAGTGATACCTTAAGAATGAATTCCTATGCCATGTCTTGAATTTATGGCATTGCCACTAAATCAGCCTACTAATCAAATTTCTTATAACATTTACTAAAAAACTCTTCCAGTTTATTTTATTATAATTTTTATAAACATTTAGTTTTAATACGAGTACATAACATTGGCTTAGTGTAGGTAAGGATACTTTTATACCTCAATTTAGTAAGCTTTTATAGTGTTTAGCCCCTCTCCCCAGTCCTGGGTACGTCTCCGCGGCCACCATGCGCACCACACGTGGTGCGCACGCGACTGCGGCGTGACAGCATTTACTCAATCAGGATCCAGATTTGTAAAAATATGATAAGTCATCTTAACTTTACCTACTTACTCACATTCGATAAAGGAAACTCATCCCGGTAGCAAGAAAAACCGTAGGCAAATATTTACTATAAATAAATAAGCATTTATTGTACCAACGTATCATCATCATCATCATTATTATACTATAAATGCGAAAGTATATGTGCGTGAGTACGGGTATGTTTTTTTCTACTAAGCTCTGTAACGGCTAAACGGATTCGGATGCAAATTGGAATAAACAGTCTGATTTAACACATAGGCTTCTTTTATTCCAGTACCATGCGAGCAAGCCGCGGGCGTAAGCTAGTATTTCCTATAAATAAATGAGAATCCATTGTATCATTAATTCATTAATTACCATTACGTATGCATCGTTTTTTTCAATAATTACTTCTTTTAATTGAGTAACTATGCAGTAAAATTGATAGTGTTTATTTGTTTTTCAAGAATAATTACAGATAAACACGTGAGGAATACATGAAGTTTTAAAAACTGCTTAGAAACAAAAGTAAATGACACTTTGTCAGATGTCAAAAAGCCTAATTCCGGCCTATCGCCTCCGTTCGTTCACTTTATGATAAAAATGCCGATTCAATTAAATAACTTAGTACTTGTTTAGGCTTTTTCAGGCGGAAACGATAGTACATGCAGACCAATTTTCTGTCGGAAATATAGCATGTGGAGCTTTGTAATTAACAGAGCTTGTCACACATATCTTGAACTTAGATTTGATGGCTCAAAATCCTTGATGCTAGTTTCAGTTTGCACTCAGAAATATTTTGAAGCAACAATATATTTTGCCAAGAGACCAATTTATCATCGGTGTGTCAAATTGATTTATTACTAAACTCTGTACTGAATATTCTTATTGTTCGTATCTCTTTTATGAAGGTCCATTTGTTTCGAAAAGTAGTCTACAGTGAGGATTTTAAACGTAAATAATATGTCGTGTTCCAACGATCCGTGGAATAATGGACTCCACGCGACTCACGTCGTGTCTATTACGTGGCAGATAATTTGTGTTTTAATTATAGTTTTATTAATATGTATGTTAGTCTTTTATGGTATATATTTATATGGGCCGTAGGATAAGTAAAATACCATCTGTATTTATTCTAATGTAGCCTGAAATAAAGTTTATATTATACTAGCTTCCGCCGGCGGCTTCGCTCGCGAGGTACCGGGATAAAAGTAGCCTATGTGTTAATCCAAGTCACAAACTATGTATATTCCAAGTTTCATGCAAATCCGTTCAGTAGTTTTTGCGTGAATGAGTAACAAACATTCATCCATTCATCCATACATCCATATATACTCACAAACTTTCGCATTTATAATATTAGTAGGATAGGATAGGAAGGAGGATAGTAGGAAGTAGGATAGTAGGAAGTAGGATAGTAGGATAGGAGGATAGGATAGGATAGGAAGTAGGATTATATTATATGTACCTACTGAAAATTAGTAATAAATATCCGTACAACAACACCAGCTTATTTAGTACACTGTTGGACATAGGCTTCTGCCCTACTCCCCACGCTGGGCATGCGGGTTGGGGATCGCTGAGCACGGCAAGCAAAATCCCAAATGATGTGATTAATCTATCTGTAAATAAATTCAAAAATGTTGTTAAACGTAATCTATGTAATAAAGCTTATTATAAAATATCTGATTATTTAGATGACAAAAAAGCTTGGGATGAAACTGCCTCCAACTCCATCAAAAACAATGTAATAGATATACAATGACGTTAAAAAAATATAAGCCAAGCAGAGTTTCTTGCCAATTCTTCTCTGTTTGGTCACGTTACGAATTGGTGGTAAATTAAAAAAAATACGTTTCAATGTGTACTATACAGTTCCTACTGAATAAATGAATTTTGACTCTTAACGGCTTCTCGCACCGCCGACGCTGCTGTCCATCGGCGGCCAAGGGATGTGGCTGTTAGGCTGCGCTATTAGCCAGTAATAGGCTGCGCTATGCCGCAATCAGCCGGCCGCCAGAGCCCCGTTTGTTAATTAGCAGGTGCAACACGTGCAGGTGAGGTTGACTTGGGTTCCGGAGATGGGATGACATGACGTATCCTAATATCGTAATTGTAACAAAAACTTTGGCCTAATTATAAGTTCTATCTACCTATGGATCCATTTTTGTTATCCGAAATTAGTATTATTTATTTATTTAAAAAATCGGCCAATAGCGAGTCGGATTCGCGCACGAAGGGTTCCGTACCGTTGTATGGTAACCCCACTTAAATATTAATTTTATTCTGTTTTTAGTATTTGTTATAGCGGCAACATAAATACATCATCTGTGAAAATTTCAACTATCTGGCTATCACGGTTCATGAGATACAGCCAGGTGACAGACAGACAATGAACAGTGGAGACAAGATGAACAGTGGAGTCTTAGCAATAGGGTCCCGTTTTTATCCTTTGAGTACGGAACCCTAAAAATCTTGGCCAATGACAAAGCGTTGTTCTTGCAAATAAAACTTGATCTATATCTATCTAATTTGGAATCTACGTTTTCGCAAATACGTAGAAGTAAAATTAGGTCCTACCTACGTATACTCTTTTGCTAGTCTTCATGATCCAACCTCTAGTCAGTAGACCGTCAGTAGTAGTACAGTACCTTACCTATGTTTCAGTTATGCTGACCTTTGTTGGATAAAAATAGGTGTCATTGTTAATTATCAGGTTTGTTGTCCTATTTACAGTAAACAAAAGAATGATAGGTACTTCGCTGTTCCGATAGATTTATCCAAGTAAAGGTTTTATCTTAGGACATGCTTGTATATAAGCTGAAGTTATGCATATGTTTTCTTTTAGAGCTAGTCCAGGGGCTGCAGTCTCGACTTTAGTTAGCGACCGATTCGGTCGGTAAGACTTAACGATCGTTGTGTTACGATTTTTGGTAGTCTCTACAATCGGAACTATAGACATTTGTCGGTATCGTATCGACAACACATGTCAATTTAACGATTTTTTTGAATTCCATTGCTACCGAACTTTATAGCCCGCTAAGTGTAAAGTATCGTTAAATACTAACCTAAAAAAATATTATTGTTATTGTTACATGAAATAAATTGTGAATTATTTACCAACGTAATTTTAATAAACCAATTATATATATAAGGGTTTTGTTTTACAGTAAAAAGATTTCACACACGAAAACAATAATTAAAAGGCAAGCCTCTTAGCTTGGGAAGACAAATTCGAGTACCTACTCGTCAAAGTAAGTAGGTACAGTACCTACCTACTTGGTAATTATTTTGATAAAAGTACATGAGTTTGGTACAGATACGTGGCTTGTTGGGAGTGATGTCCCGGCCGTTGCTGCTGTGAGTTATCAATTTTTCCGTTTGCTATAACTCTCTTAAAATTAAATCCAACAATTATTTTCATTTAATCAATGGCTGACACCTAAAACCTTTTCATACAACAAACTCCTTGGACACCGTACAATCAAACTCCTTGGATACCGAATTCACAATAATAACAACGACAACTTTAACACTTTATCATTTCCTTACCAGTGTTGCAAGGACATGAAATGAAAATACCATGTAAACAAAAAAAATAAAATATTTTATTTCTTAACTCCGAGTAAAATATATATTTTTCAAAGCTTTAAACTGTAGGGAAGAAACAAAATTATTCATGAATAACGACTTACATAATTTGTTTTTATATGTTTCATGATAATTATAAATATTTTGATAACGTCATCTTCACTTATTTTCCTTAAATTCCGGGAAGTTTATTTTATAATTCCATTATGCTATTCAAATACTGGACTATGAATACGGATAATCGTTAACTTTGCGACGCCTGAAGTTACGATGTGGTGACATAGTGTGTTTAGACGCTTACATAATAGAGCCTTCGTAATGCAAGATGCATCCCATTAAATAAGTCACTACATACCTACTTGTTTCATGAAATTTTAATACCTTGCAATTTCTCTTGAGCTTTTTCGCATCGAAATCGTAATAAATTCCGTAGCAAAAAAAAACAACCCTACAAAAGGTCGGTCTTTACCGACGATTCAAAGTGGTCCCAGAATTATTAAATAGACTTTGACCTAGGTATATCTAATTGAGGACAGTTAATTTACGAAATACTTAATTAATTAAAATTAATTGGTGAGCAATGAAGTAATTTCTTAAATCATCCACTAATAGGCAATGATGGCACGTGGCCGCCACGATCTTAACCATCATTTAGTTAAAGTTGTGTTCCTTATCTAACTTAAGCCACGGTTTGTTTAAAAAATGTTAAGGTCACCGAATGTTCTAGTTACGCTGAATTAAACGTTGCCTAATAGTCACATACCCAGGTATTACTTAAAAGATATACCTTCTTAACGCTTTGAGTGCTGAAAACACAAATGTGATTCTGCACGTCGTCATCCTCATCGTGCATGGCGCGGAGCGTCATGTGCGAGGCCAGCAGCCAACGTGTTAAGGTGTGCTTAAGGTAATTCCATACCGACACTAAAACAAAAAGCTATTTCTATTATTAAATAACTACTTCATTTTTGATGCTTTTTTACTTGACCACGTTATTTAGCAAATTTATGAAACAACGAACCCTGGCTGAGAATTTTTGATTTATGGCAAGGATACAACATACAACATTAGTTTCTTTCTGAGTCTAATTATATGTAAGTAAAGCGAATTACACACTCACTCAGTTGTAATTAAAGCAACGAGACTATCCGACACAGAACTAAAGTCGACATAGCTCGGAGAATTAGCAAGCTGAAGTGGCAGTGGGCTGGCCATATCTGCCGAAGAACCGACAACCGTTGGGGTAAACGAGTTCTTGAGTGGAGTCCGCGGCTCCGCAAACGTAGTGTAGGACGCCCTCCAGCCAAGTGGAGTAACGATTTGCGAAAGGCTGCTGGTGGAAGCTGGATGCGTCGAGTTCAGAACAGGGCGCAATGGCGCTCATTAGGGGAGACCTATGTCCAGCAGTGGACTGCTATAGGCTGATGATGATGATGATGATGATGAGATACCTATTAATTTCATCTCCTTTATAGAAAAAAAGTGGCGTTAAGGGTCGCCACAAACGGGCCGCACTAGACACATACAAACTGAACTCCCCTCGACGAGTAGCTAGAAGCCGCGACGTGCTTCCGACCTGCTAGAAGCTTCCGGGCGGCGCCGGCGCCGGTGTCAATCGTGTGCGGCGAGTCCATTTAAAATGTATGGAAACTACAGGAAATATGCCAGTGGCCGCGTTTTGTGGCTGTCGCGTGTAGCCCGTTTGCGTCGCCCCTAATGTAGAACGCTGACTGCTTACGGTCACTTTCTGCACTCAAAGCGTTAAGACTGTCAAATGAGCTGTAGTTCTAGTTTAAGAAAATGCTCTCGCCACCATCTGGATTTGTAGTTGTTAGAAAGATGTGGGCAACTTTCACAGTGTTGATTCTAATTGATTCGTTTGTCTGTTCATTAGTCCGACTTCAAAGGATACTAGAAAAATCAAAAGAGTCCAAATTGATTCCTTCTGAAGGTAATTCGGATATGGGAATAACTTCTTCCCTATCTAATGATCAAATGTGTTATGGTTAAGCTTTTAGTTTGTGAAATTGTTGTATTATTGTCATGATACGGGAAAAAAAACTGTAAGTGAACGTCCCGATATCGTGCGCATGTGACGTGCGCGTGCGCATTGTGGTGACGAATCCATAATCCAATATTTTCTTTTAGATTGTTGATGATTGCTGTGTCACATGAGCGGTTTTTAATATTCCTCACCTACTTGATGTTACTGGGAATAACGGGTTTAATAATTATAAATTATGTACTTATCAACTTTTAATTATTACTTATCAATTATTTACTTTGGACTATGTATTTTTCGGTCGTGATAATAAAGTTTTAAAGTTAAGGGATATTGTCTGAATGAGTATTAATAAACTTATAGAAGTACCTACGGACAAATGTCAATAAAAGAAAACTGAATTTCTTTATTTTGAGGGGTGTAGGAGGCACCATCCTACCCCACATCTCTTAAGAAGCTGCCGACTTTAGGCAGAGATGCGGGTCCCGTCTGGTTTGTTCCGAAAATTTTGGATGGCATTTTCAAATTTATCTCCTAAGATATTTCATTTAGTGATGTTGGGTTATCTAACTGCAATTAGGTAGGTGCTAAATTCACGCAAACTCGATAACCCCTTATAATTTTAACAGTTACAATGTAAAACTAAGTGTGATTGTACAATTTATATCTTAACAAAATATAATTTACACCCCGTGCAGCGTGCCAAGTGTCAGTTTATAATAAACAAATAATCTTATCGACGCTTAATTAAAATTTATTCCAAATAATTTTAAAAAGCACATCATTTTGCGCGTGACAGTGTGGTATTACTGGCCTTCCTGGGTTTATTGCGTCAGATCATTTTACCAAGATCGCATTAATTAAATTAATAATTAGATTCTCTGAAATATAGGTACCTACATAATTACTTCTGAGATTTTCAAGTAGGTAGTACTTAGGTAGGTACCCTAAGTATGTGCTTTGGTAGGCGAGGCAAGGGTAGTAGGTAAGTAAACTCCTTTCTTCCTTAAGCTTATAATCTTAGCTGACACCGTTCAGATCATCATCATCAGCCTAAATCAGTTCACCCCGCTGGACATAGGCCTCCCCAATTTATATATTTATTTTAAAAATATAAAAAAAGTTATCACCATAGCAGGTTTTTTTAACCCTAAGGTAGGTAGTAAAGTAGTAAGGTGCTACTGATCTAAACATTTTGTTTCTATAACTATCTGTGCTATCAGTGGTAGTTTTGGCAGGTTATTGTAAAAAATATTCACCCTATTCACAAACAAGATATTGAGCAGAAAGCGAGTGCCATTGCACCTTCCTCAGCTTCTACCAGCAGCCTTTCGCAGATCGTCACTCAAACTGGCCCGAGCCGCCAACCGGAGGCCGACCTCCAAGTGGTCTACACTCATGAACATGTTTCTCAGCTACGCCTACGTTCTCTCTTGGAGTTTCGTTGCGGATTCTATCCTTCCGAAAAAATCCGAGTACGCCACTCTCCGTCCGTTTTGAGCTGGATGATCTCTGTAGGAAGTAGCTTACTCTGATGTCGCAATGTTCGGGTTAAGATGACCACTGACTTGTCGACTGAAAAAACAGCGACTCTCCGTCCGCTTGCTATTGAGCTGGATGATTTCTAGGGAGTGGCTTACTCTGATGTCACTATTTTCGGGTTAAGAAGACCACTGACTTAACGACTGTTAAACTGGGACAAAAAATTTATCGTGTCTTCCGAAGTTCCGGTAACATTCCACTCAGCGGTCAGCCATCTTTAGGTAGATAACCTGTGAATAATGGTCCTTGGCACAAAAAGACCACGTATCTATCTGGAAAACATTCTACAAGTTCATTGTTTCCAGTCTAAGACTTCGACCTTCGCCTAGGACCATCGAACCCTACGTTAATACCCTGATGTTATTATTATTTTATTTAATTGCACAGATTACTAATATAGCAAAATAATATAAACCGCTATACCTAACCAAATGCACTTTTTGTAGGATGCCAACCACAGATTAGTATTATGTACCTACCTAATTGTCTGTTTCTTATTTGACAAGATAACGTTTTTTTGGGTGTGGTTAAAGGATTCTCAGAACCCAAGCCCAACTCACCGGCCCTTGATGCAGCCAGCCAGCTATCAAACAAACGGGGCTCTGGTGGCTGGCTGGTTGTGGCATAGGCCTTACACCAAGTAGGTACAGCTAAATTCCCTGACTGCCGGCGCCGTAGCAGCATTGGCGCGATGCGAGAACCTGTGCCTTGCGATCCCCAATCCGCATGCCTAGAGTAGGGATATGAGCATATCATATCCCCATTCTTATTAGAGGAAGCTACAACCAGCAGTGGACTGATATAGTTTGGTATACATTTTGGTGAGAAGGTACAGCCCATATCCACACTACTGGCGAGAAGTTTGCGAGAACACTGAACAGTCAACACAAAACAGGAACAGGACCATAAGACGCGAGAAAGAAAAGGCGAAAAGCCCTGTCATCATCTTCTCGGGTGTTCCCGCGGAGAGTGTGGACTGTGTATGGACTAGGGAACGGACGAATTATTTAGAGAGGGTCGTATCGTTGCGAATACCTACACATAACGAAAATGCTTAGCTGATAAGACAGCTCAACCAAATCGGTTGCCGTGTGGACTCGTATATAGGGTCATCATCAGCCTATAGTAGTTCATTGCTGGTCATAGGCCTCCCCTCACGAGCGCAATTGCGCCCTGTCCTGAGCTCGATGCATCCAGCTTCTAACCGCAGCCTCGAAACAGATCGTCACTTAACCTGGCTGGAGGGTGTTCTATACTTCTTTTGCCGAGCCGAGGTTCTGACGGTTGTCAGTTCTTCGGCAGATATGTGCCTACTTTAACTTCTATGAGCTACGTCGACAACTTTAGTTCAATATCGGATAGTCTCATTGCGGATTCTCTATCCTTTGGAGAAACTCGTGAGAATATAGCTCGCTGAGCGACTTTAAACAAGTGGGCAAGACTGACTATATATAACAACCTAAATGGTCTCCTAAACACTATCAAAAAACCCAATAATTAAGATGAACTTTCGTTAACTCTCGAGGCTGATAACGAAATGTCTAATTTAATCACCTACCGTTGCCCTTTGATCCCGGTAACAGTCACAATCTGTGGGCTCTCTCATGCAGCAAAAGCGTGACTCTCATATGAGTGCGGGTTAGATTCCTGCTGCGGGACAGTGGCTGCAAATGATCGTTGTACCACAGAGAGTTAAACACAGCAGTATTTAAGTATATTAACAATTAAGGATGTTAAATTGATGAAAAAACGAACAAACCTCTAACCTTCTAAAATTCCAAGAAATAGAACGGAGTAAAGTTTATTAAGATGTCGGCCTGGCCTCGTTAGCAAGGGGCGAAGCAGCTGAGACCCAAGAGGTTGCAGCTAGGACGATTTGTTAAGGGTTGAAGGTTCGATTTCCATTGCGCGACAAAACTTTGCATTAACTGCAGATATATATTCCGGAAATCATTGATATTTGCAAGTTAAATTGAAGCACTCGTGGCTTACTTCGGCATTCTTAGCCGATCATTTCAGTTAATATTTAACGTTTTGAGTGCTGAATAACACAGCCCTCCGTGTTCTGCACCTCCGGCACATCAGCCAGCAGTCAACGTGCTAAGCAACAGTCCGCCCGGTCACTACTTAGATGGATGCCCGCTTCCGAATTTCGGAAAGCACGTTAAGATGTTAGTACCGGCTTATTCAGTCGGTAAGCCTTGTGTGGCTTTAGGGGGCCTAAAAAATCCGACACCAGAGTTGGCCAGTAGCTAAACGACAAAGAAAGTCAGTTGGATTTGTGAATTTAAAAAAAAATTGTTTTGGACACAATGTTTTCAAAATAAGTAAGTAATAACATTGTGTTGAAGCATATTATACTTAAGGCGACTATACGGGTCAAACCTCCCTCCCTCTCGTTCGCACTATTCAACATTTTTGAAGATATAAAATTACTGAATGTAGTTATGAAAAATAGCAAACCTTCACTGCCTAGAAAATAACAATACAAAGGTTCAGTAATAATATAATTTTGATTCTATCACGTTTTCTTACCAAAAAACTTGCACCAATGTGATTAATTTTGGTTATTTTCTAGGCCGTGAAGATTTGCTATTTTTCATAACTACATTCAGTGATTTGATATCTTCAAAAATGTTGAATAGTGCGAGCGAGAGGGAGGTTTGACCCTTATAGTCGCCTTAAGTCAGTTCTGTTGAAATAAACGACGAATATCGATTTTCAATATGGGCACATTATTTAGTGTGCAACTTAATATTTTTATAACACTAGCCTATAGGCTAGTTGATATATCAGTCAACTGCACACTATAATAACTTCTGCAAATGAGCAAAAAGTAGGTCCCTCTTAGGTAATAACTGGTCATACTTAAAGTTAAGGTTTAAGTAAGTTTGTTCTTAAAGATTCATTCACACGAGAAGTAAAATAACTTTTGCAAATTAATAAAAAGCAAGTACTTCTTACGTAATAACTGGATATACTCATACAAAATTAAAGCAAGTGTCGAAACATACTATGCCGAAATTACGCCACCGAAGTTCGGCATGATTACACCTGCAATGCTATTTGAATTACAGATGGCACATTATGCTGCAGAAATTACGTTACGTTACGGCGTTAGTCCAAACTTCGGTCGGGCGTGAGTTCAGCGGCAATTCGGCGGTAGAGCACACATTATACGCGACCGAAGTTCAGTTCAACAACCGACGAAAATCCGGGGTGGGGAAAAACACAAAGTTACGCAACTGAATTTCTGCCGCGTAAAGGACAATGCCGTATGATGTATGGCGCTCGGTACCAATGCTAAAGTGATTGCGTCAAAACGAAACCTAATTTTTTCGAAAGATAGTAAACTGTTATTCATGGAATACTAAGTCTTTTTTAAGATAAACGTCAACAAATTGTTTTTTTTATATTAATTTTAGAGTATATAAAAAAAAATGCTTTCCCGAGACCTTGTGTGTTCAGTTTTGTCTAAGTATTACACTATGAACATTTAACTATGATACTATATCCGTAAAAAAGGTTTACATACCTCACACATATAGGTAAAAGTGTGTTTTAACTTTTACTTCGGAGGTAGGATATTACATACCTACATTACTACTGTGTTCTACTTTATATTATTTTCAAATAATGATAGTGACGAGAAAGTAGATGGGTTATCATTCATTCATCATTTATGGCTATAATAGGTATTAGTACTTACTGGTGAAGGTGAAATCCAAGCTAAGATCCAGGATCTTAACAAATTTATCACAACCACGACAAGGCCATGGATGCTTCTTCCAAACTATGCTGCTTTCGCGTCACCGGTTATTAGCAAACAGTTGATGCAACGATTGTTTATCGTACATTACTGTGATGATGTCTAATAAAATATCTATTTACAAAATAAACACTGCTACACAATTCCACAGAACACACTAGCGAGAGCATAAGTACATAAAGATAGGAGGTAGTTTAGTAGTACCACAAAAAAGATTTTGATGCAGAAAAAATCTCCAATGTTTTCAGTCGATCCTACCGGCATAGTGTTAGTTAGTTAGTTAGTTATTCGGCATAGTGTGTTTAGACGCTTAGAGTAGAAGCTAAGGATAGGTATTATGTACTTTATGGAGGCAGGAACCCCTTACCCTTAAATCCCAAACTCAAATACATAATAATTATAAAACCCATTTATTTCTTGTCTAGCTTCCGTACGACCTACGATATATTTACAAATTATTCACACTATCACGATTTATATGGTACTTTAATTTGATTCTCTTTTTGTCAGTTTAACGAAAACTCTTTAAAAATTTGTTCAATTTTACTTCTAAAATCTGTTAAAATATAAACAATGCTTAAAGTATTGCCAATGTAACCGATTATTGTCAAACAGTGACAGGGCTAACTTTAAGTCATGGTTAAAATTAAGTGGCGTTTATAAGTAAGGAGTTTATAAGTAACTTCGTAAACTGACCAAAAAAATAACCTAACCTCAGTATAAGGAAACATAATAATTTCAAAATAATAAATACAGTAATTTCAGTAATTTACAGTAATATGTATGTATGTATGTATGGTATATATGCTTTATGCGATTTATATTTAAAAATATAACATACCCATATAAAAAATAGCAAAGCTATAAATAAACCATTGGTTCAGTAATGTCTGAGCAATTTTGACTAACAAAAAATATTTTATTTTGTTTCTATGTTCTCACTACAGAAGTAAAGTCACCTGCAATAATATATACAATATACAGTCAGCGACAAAAGTAGATGTCAGATAGAAAACTCATAAATGAGAGTTATTGAAGACTCAAAGTGAAGGTGATAAGGTTTAATAGTGTTGGGTAAATTCTATTCCCAACACTAGCAGCCCCACGCAACCAAACTCTCGGCCGGTAAAAAGGCTGCCGCCTGCGAGGGTTTCTAATGTAATTTTTACAACACTTGATTAATTGATCAGTTTATGATGTCAAATACTATTTTAATTGTTAAAAAAATTGTAAAAATTATAATTAAGAATGATAAAACGATAAATTTTGTAAATAATATAAGAAAATATAATAAAATATTACAACAGCCACTTTGATAATCTCATACAAATACTAATTCTTATTTCTAAGTTTCACTAAACTTCACTGTTAGACAAATTCTCTAGCGCTGGATCCTAAAGTTCCACTGAAGACAAATAAAACCCATTATTATGTTACCGGCCTAACCCACCTTCAGGCCATACTAGTTTGTAATAGGCTAAACTCACTAAGCTAAAGTAGATCGGTCAATTTCATACAACCTGTGACCTGAGACCTGACCATAAAATGTCGCGTCTAGAAATGACCTATGTTCTAATTGATAGTTCTTATTGCAGGATATCATGTTCAATTAATATTTTTTTTTTTCTTAAAGCCGGAGAATTATTCTGGGTATTTATTTTATACTTTTAGGTACGATCAATTAGGAAACTGGCGCCATTAAACAAAATCGAACCAAACGCGTGCTTTGTTAGTGGCAGTTTTGTTTTAGATGGTTGACATTGGGACGAGAGTTGCACAATGTGGGTGAGAGTGCATTCAATAACCATGATACGTTATGATAGGGCTTATTGTTCGATCAATATTTATTATTAATTTACTAAGTATTCCGGCCTTAATAAATAAAGTTATTCGTTATAATTTCAATACTCCATTATCAAGAATATTTTTACATAATTCGCATTTTTAGTCGCTTCCATTTATGGTCAGGTCTGAGATGACCGGCCTTCTTTTCTTTAGTAAAACCAATACAGATAGACAATAGGATAATACTCGTTTGTTATTATATTCACAGGAAATCCGTCCGGCAGCAAATCAGAAAAACGTTGTCAGCAGATTTTTGTATCATCATCATCATGAGCATATATAGCAGTCCACTGCTGAGCATAGACCTCCTTCAATGAGAGCCATTGTGGCTTGTCTTCAGCTCGACACCTCGAAAGCATAGGATAAAATTGGTTTAGCCTAGGCTAGGGCAAACAAGTTTGGCCTAAAAAAGGATTTGGTCAGCACTAAAAAAAAATTATACATGGTTCAAGCAAATTCTATCCTAGAATTGCTATATTTTGTTCACCGTGAGGAAAATTAACTGTTAACATCTGTTTTTGGATCCTAATGGAGTAATAAGTGTGTTTCCTTATGCATATACATATGTGCGTCTTATTCATAACATTTCTATAAACCTCAGTTATAATGGCGTTAAAATATCATGTCACCTTTTTTTATTTACATTTAATAATGCGGCGACCCTCGCTCGCAACTTCAATTCGAGGCGCGTGCTTAGACCACTCCGGATATCGCTATCTCTGTTTAGCTGATGGATGATTTAGGCGTGCGGGATAGCAATATTGGCCGTTCAACATTTCCTATGAATTTGGTTGTTTTCCGTAAAACCAAAAATGATGAATGAAATGTATTCTTTACAATGTATTGTTACTATGTAACTAGATAATATAAAAGATGTTCCGTAAGGCGACTATAAGTGTCAAACCTGCCTCTCGCTCGCACTATTCAACATTTTTCTAGATATAAAATCACTGAATGTAGTTATGCAAAAGAGCAAACCTTCACGGCCTAGAAAATAACACAGGTTCAGCAATAATATCATGTTGAACCCAACACGTTTTCCTACCACAAAATTGATCACATTGGTGCAAGTTTTTTGGTAATAAAACGTGATAGAATCGAAATTATATTGTTGCTGAACCTTTGTATTTTGTATTTTCTAGGCCGTGAAGGTTTGCTATTTTACATAATTACATTCAATGATTTTATATCTTCAAAAATGTTGAATAGTACGAGCGAAAGGGAGGTTTAACCTTTATATTCGCCGTGACAAACAACACGTAAGATATTGTTGTTTTTAATACGAAACAAAGAGGAAGAAAAGTGGTCAATTTTGACATAATAATGAACAAAATGCTATTGGCTTTTATTTCATTTTAGGTAAGTATTTTGTGAAAAAAAAAATAACCAGGAACCAAGATAAATACTATTGGAATACAAATAATACAACAATATAGTGGAAATATGCTTGAATTAGAAATCATTTTGGTATTACGTTTGTATGTGCAATTCGTCCGTCGGAGGCCAGGGATGAGAGGGACAAGCTTACTTTATCGAGCCGTTATTAAATGAAATTTGGTTATGAATAAGGGGTCTAACGGTCACTTATTAGTGTAAACGTCGGTCACAGATACACAACTCATAACGTATCTTTATCCCTTTGAAGTTGGCAGAATGTTGCGACGTAGTTCCTTTGTTTGGGTCGGATTGTAATAGGATTGGTCGAATCGTTTGCTGAACGTACTTCAGAGGGATATATAGATCCGAACGGATCCAAGTTTTACTTATTTTATTAACTGGTGATATCTTACCTATTCGTTTATTTTAGTAAGCTTACAACATTTTTTAAAGATATCTAATGTGTTTTTATATGTGTTTCATGGGAACTGAAACTCTTACACAGAGTACAGAGAAACTATCTTAAGAATCATTTGCTCTATTTTAATTTTAATTATTGCAGTCAAATTTCGAGTCATTCGTGAGTTTTTCCTCAAAAATGAGGCACCAATTTCTTTCCTTAAATCAAAGTAGGTTCCACAGCTCTTAAGTATAAAATATAATTAAACCTATATCCTCAACTGAAAGCCAAAATCTATAGAACAAAAAAAGGCAGAACGGCAAAAGTAGGTCGAATTCATTGAATACTGTTTAATGCACAATCTCCTTAAAAAAGAGCAAATGATTCATTACTTCCATATACAGTTTCTCCATATCTTAAGCTAAGAATTCCCGTTTACTTCTTAAGTTAAGAATTCCCGTTTACTTCTTCTTAAGTTAAGAATTCCCGTTTACATCTTTACTTCCGTTACTGATTACACCAGTTAAAAAAAACACTAAAAAACCTAAAGCATAAAATAATGTCATTAAATCAATAGATTTAAATTCGTATCGAATTTAGAACTTACTAATTGAAAGGAGCCTCAATACCTTTCACCACACTGGACCTTTCTACGGTCCCATCATGCTCTTAGAGCCACATAAAGATCCAAGAAAGAACCAGTGATACATGGGTATATATAAGAGTGATTCTAATTACATTTCTACATACTGAATAGAGCTACCATCGCCATCTTCAATGCTCTAGAACGTCGCCGTTCGTGAGAGGTTTGGAACTTATTGAATTTAAATTGGAACTTACTGTATTGTTAGAACTTACAGTACCGTTAGAACTTACAGTATTGGTATTGGAACTTGTTGAATTTGAATTGGAACTAGCAGAATTTGAATTGGAACTTGTTGAATTAGTAATGGCGGGCGGAAGTGCGCTGGCAATGGTCGGTGCGTCTTTATCCAGGGGCCGGAAGGACCATGCGCCACAGCCGTCGAATTCTAGCACATGTGTATGGTATTTCCTGAAAAGATAAATATTGAATAAATAAACGATAGATAGATAGATAGATAGATAAATCATTTATTTGTTACTACAAGCACACAATTTACATTAATAACAAGATATAAGCACAAAAAAATAACATTAATAGAAAGATTAAAAAAAAACACAAACATTTCAAAGAACGAATTCCTACGAATTATATGAACTTTTATGTAAGTTTTTGTGTGCTGCAGCAAGACAAAAAGGCCTTGCCTCAGTGAAATTTTTTACAATATACAATAACAATACTGGAACAATACTGGAAACCACACAGTATTAACAAAAACACCAGCCTATATCAGTCCAGTGCTGGGCATAGGCCTCCCCTAATAAGGAGGATAAGCCCATAATGCCGACGTTGAGCTAAGGCATGTTGGGGATCGCACAGTGTTAGGCTGCACTATGCCGCAATCAGCCGACCGCCAGAGCTCCGCTTGTTTCTCAGCAGGGTGCACCACGGGTAGGTCAGGTTGTCTTGGGTTCCAAAGATGGAGGATAGAGGCCTTTACACCCCTCCATAAAGTTATCATTTATTTTATAAATTTATAATTCGGTACGCACCACACGCTGGGCCGGTGTGTGATGGAGAGGAGAGTGATGCCTTCCTTAACAGCCTCCTCGTACATAACAACTTCCGTTTCCATGGAGACGGCGCTGGTGCACTCATCCAGTAGTGCGTATACCGGTCTGTGGGTAAAAGGGTATTAGCTGTTTCAAACGAAACTTAGGGTTTTTGTTAGCTCAATTAGTTCTTCCCTTGCTGGGCAAAATCGTCCCCAAAAACATTTCTACACATAGTCATTCCTACTATTCCTTGAGGTATGTTGCATGTTCGGAACGTGCTATACGATGCCACATGCGTCCATCAACTTGAGGCATGAAGATGATAGCCTCATTTGCCTGTAACTTCACCGGCGCAACCTATAATGCTAGTGGTATCTGTGTATGGACTGTAGGGTACTATGTAGGGTGTATGATCTTTAGGTTACTGTGTACATACTGAAGGGTACTGTGTATGTTCTTTAGGGTACTGTGTAGATACTCTGTATGTTCTGTAGGGAACTATATGTACCTGTGGTAGAACATCCGTGCCATGGCCATGCGTTGCTTCTCTCCGCCGCTGAGCGTAGCGCGCCAGTCCCGCACCGCACCCAGTCCGCCGTGCCGCGCCGCGCACTGGTCTAGTCGCACTGCAAAATATTGTTACACAAATATTATAAAAAAATCGCGTCCAATATGAGACGATGCGTCGTTTCCGGCCAGGTGGAGGGAGAGGCTGAATTTTGTTTTCACTTCTCATGCTCTGAAAGTACTTATTTGTGCAGGATATAGGCTGCACAAAATCGAATTTTGTGCACAAGTGCTTTAACATATCTACTCATAAATGTTTCTATATTAAGGCAAAGAAAATGAGCCATACACCCAAACACAAAAAAAAGTTCTTAGATAGAATTTGTTATTTTATAATATTTACTTTAATTTATTTGCCTTATGTGTTTTTTAAGACATTAAACAATTTCTTTCGGTATTCAAAACTGTATCTGTTATCCTCGACATTACTATCATGCTAAAAGTCTCGGATAAAAATGGTTCGTTTTGTGAACTTGTTGTAAAATCTACTATTACAAGAGGTTGGAAGACTCACCCAGTTTGAGTATGTGAGCGGCTCGCGCTCTCGCCTCGGCTACGGCGGCTGGAGGACCCGTCACCCGGGACGGATACGTCACCTGATCGATCAGGGACCCCACAGACATGTATGGCCTGTCAACAACACACAAATTGTTAATCTTGTATTTATAGTGATAGCCAAAGTGTTACACCAATTTAAATTCAAAGTAATTATCGAATAAGCAAAGCGACATTTCTCCTCAATCATCATCATCATCCGCAGCCCGATTTCACCCAATGCCACAGAATAGAAAAAGGAACAGAATTTTCACTCCGCAAAAACAAATAGCTACTTTAGCTGCGACGCAATAAAGTGTTATTCAGCACTAATCCAACATTTTATATTCACTTACACCTTGCATCCCTTTCTATACGTAACTCTTATCTCTTCTGACAAGTACTAACCCACGAAGCGAGCCCCGCAGTCGGGGCCCAAAGATGTACTTATAGCTTCGTACTTAAAGTGCGGAGTGAGACTGGCCTGCCAATGCGTGATGATTGAGTATAGGCATCCCTTTGCTCCTGCCACTTGCACCGATCCTGCGCTAGCCTGATCCACTGGCGGCCCTATGGCGACTATGTCGTCAACCCTTCGTGCCACTGACCGACCTCTCTTCCCAGTCCTCGGCCACCATTCTGTTACTCTTTTGCACCAACTGTCATTGTCGTCTCGCCAGGTGCCCTGCCCAACTCCACTTGAGCTCCATTACCCGTGTTCAATATTGATATTATTGCCGCCATATTGATTGGATGTGCTCCGGGAGTTATATACGTCTCGTCAATAAGCTAAATTAATTAGTCACTGAACAGGCTTGGAAGCTGCAATGTTTCTCTGTAGCTGGAGCCAACGGCGTGTAGCTGCCTGAATATTTCGACAAGGTGAGGACAATTCCAACGAGCCAACGCTCGGTAGGCCTATGTCCAGCAGTGGACTATAGGCTGTTGTTGTTTACCTCTGTGGTATGTAGAACATGATCGGCCTCGCAGTGCAGGGCGCGCAGTCTTTAGGCGCATCATCCGCGCAGTGCGAGCAGGCACATGGACGGGGGACCGCTAGCGAGCCGCCGAACACAGGCCACAGGCCGGAGATTATACGGAACAGACTGGAAACATATCACATAATTACTGGAAACATACCACATAATGACTGGAAACATGTCATATAATAACTGGAAACACTACGGTTACAAAAAAATCGGCAAACATAAAAAACGCCGTCATTTATGAATTGGTTTGGATAATTCTTTATTTATTTAGGAGGACTTCCCGTTTCATCATAATCATCATCATCAGCCTATAGCAGTCCACTGCTGGACGACAGCCTCCCCTAATGAGCGCCATTGCGCCTTGTATTCAGCTCGACGCATCCAGCCCATTCTGTCTTCTCGTTTAGTCCCATTTAATTTTAACCTCCTTCTATTTCTTTGAAGTCAGTTTTATAAATTTAATTTCTGTGTATAAATAAAATAATTAAAATGCAACATACGTGACCCTGAAAGAACAATGTTAACTATTACTGAGGGGTTCAAAAATATTAGGGAAATATAAAAAATTCAGAGAGAAGCGAAGGATAGGTAGCTATGTTACAACTATGTTAAAATAGCTGTTCTATAATACATCATAAATTAAACCTGGCTCAACCGATTTCGAAGATTTTTTTAATGTGTATTTTTAGGTATGAAAATACGTCGTAAAGTGTATTTCCCTATCCATCCTAATTTTTTTTCATAATACGTAGTTCTAGACCCGGTATAACATATACTTTTAAAGCTGTTCGCACATTACGTCGACTCAACGCCCGCTCAAATCCAACTCAACTCACAGTATGGCATTGAAATGTAAGCTTTGTGTTATGTTTCTTAAGAGTGAATTTGTCAAACGAGTCGGTGACGTCATTAAGCAAATAACGCGTGGACCACGCGTCGTCAACCTTTATCTTACAAGTCGACAAATCCACTATTATGAAACATGACATAAAGCTTACATTTCAATGCCATACTGTGAGTTGGGAGTTGAGTCGGCATTGAGTCGATGCAATGTGCGAAGACTTTTATCCGGATACCACGCGTGCAATGCCGCGGGCAGAAGCTAGTATAATATTATACTTTTCCAAGACTCAATAATCAATAATACTCATAAATTTCATTCCATAATTTACTTAAATTAGCCTGTAGTATCTGTAGTGTATACTTATACACTACAGGTGTTTACATTTATAAGATCATTATAGACCCTTTTGGGCCCAACAATAATATAGGAGATTGGAGAACGTCATAGTTATATTCTGTTGATGAAGGGTTAGGCAGGTACCTGGACTTGCCGCAGCCGTTGGGTCCGACGATGAGCAGGTGTGTTCCGGGGCTGATGTGCAGTGTGACGTCACTTGCCACCACGTCACACGACGGCGTCACTATCGGCACGTTGTAAAGATGGATGCTTTGGTCATCCGTGTACATTATTTTACCTGAAAATTAAAAAAAAACTTACTATAACTTAAATTACTATTGGTGACGAGAGTTGGGAGGATTCGGAAGAGATCTTTGCCTAGCAGTAGACCGATATGTTACCAGTGAGATATAACCTAGTTACACAAGATAGGCATTGCGGCACAGGCGTGTTACCAATGAGACATAATCTAGCGACACGGACAATACCAGTGAGAAAATATCTAGTTGCATAAACTGTTAATAATGAGACATTACCTAGTTGCACAGGAGTGTTACCACTGAGACATCACCCAGTTGCACAGGAGTGTTACCAGTGGGACATTGCCTACTTACATGGACGTCTTAAACACGCCTTGCACGGGCGTTTTACCAGTGAGAGATTACCTTGCGGCACGGGTACGTTACCAGTGAGACATTACCTAGTTGCACAAAGTGTTACCACTGAGACATCACCCAGTTGCACATGAGTGTTACCAGTGTGACATTGCCTACTTACATGGACGTCTTACACACGCCTTGCACGGGCGTGTTACCAGTGAGACATCACCTTGCAGCAAGGGCGTGTTACCAGTGAGGCATTACCTTGCGGCACGGGCGTGTTGTCCTTGAAGGTGACTCTAAAGCTGGAGCCGAGCGCCTGGTGATGCACACTGCGCACGCAGCGACCACGCGCCACTTCCTCGAACACTAGCAGCATGTCCGACACGCGCGTCGCGTAACCGGCCAGTGTTACCACTTCCTAAACACGATAAAAGTTGCTAAGTCAATACAGTAGTAGGCAATAGTTTGCACATCGACCTTTGGAAAGAGACAATTGGCTAATCGGTTTATCGGTTGTCGCACGAAGTACTAACAGTTAGGTATCTATAACAACGACTGACAAAGAAGTATTAACACCACTTCCCCTCTCGTTCTATACAATCCAGTCCATCCAAAGGTTGCCTGGAAGAGATCTTTTAGCGATAAGGCCGCCCATTGTATTACCGCGGATTAGGTTTTATAGATTTGTTTAAATTTTGTAATTTTTGGTGTACAATAAAGAGTTTTCTATCTATCTCTCTATCTATCTATCTGTCTACTGACAGTTTGGTATCTTTAACAACGACTGACAAAACTGGAGAAAACGTCACATAGGTAGGGTGCGTCAAAGATAACGTTCTACAAAGCCAATTATCTCTTTCCAAAGGTCGATGTGCAAACTTTATTCCCTCCTACTGTACATTCTTATGTTTATGTTGGTGTATGAGTACAATAAAGAGTTTTTTTAATACAGTTGCTCAAAAAGTGGCGTATTGCAGGGACGTATAGCGTTTGGGATGTGGGCTATTACATACTAGAGCTTTTTTTTTTACCTTTTCCGAGGGCTTACCACAGGTTTTTATAGTTTACGAAAACTTCATAAGTTTCGGTATCTTTCCATACATTTTCAGTACAGCGCCTCTAGGGAAACGTGCATGAACTACGAAAATGTATGGAAAGATACCGAAACTTATAAAGTTTTCGAAAACTATCAAAACCTGTGGTAAGCCCTCCGAACTCGTGCGTTCTCTTTCCCAACTGTCAAAATAATGTCTATTAAAAAGAAAAAACCAACCACCAAGTTTTTACTAAAAAAAAATCATAGAAGTTTTTATTATTCATGCCAATATTTCTAAAAAGAAGCAACTGTTTCAATATCAGATTTAATGAGTTAAGTTAGGTTTCATTTCATTTCATCTCAGTACATTTCATTTTCATTACATATCAATAAAAAAAATCTACTGAAGACTTGGCTGTATGGGCATAGTTCCCTTTGCCTACCCAGAATGGGTGAAGAAAACAAAAAAAAATATCAGCTTATATTCTTTTACGGTTGGCGCTATTTTCAACATGTCCGACGCACGTGTGGCGTAGACGTAGGTGCATAAACTAACTAAGGGCTAAGATAATAAGATGACTTTTTTGTGGCACATATTATTTGCTATCTTAAAAATACGTTTTTTTACTAAATATACAATACTTTGTAGACCCACAATCTCCAAGTGAAAGTAGTCAAAAATCCCCAAGGCATCGGTACCATACCCATACATCAATACTTGCACAAATTTATATCGCTTGAATAGTGTTCAATGTCGACGCAATAAGCAGCGTGTGCGGAATTTTTTTTACAGGTCTGTGGCTCTAGACTCTAGAGCCAGAGTCTAGAGGGCCAGCTTGAGCCTAGTATCTCTATTATACATTGTTAGTATACTATAGATCGATGGTGATTTGTCTATAAAATGTATACCGGGACATATTGATCTAAGTACATACCTTGTAGCTTGACATGAGCCTCTCTATGGCGTCTGCGGCGGAGTTGAGCAGGTTGCGAGACGTTGTCATGTACTCTGTACGAGCACTTATACTCTCCGCAGCTGGCCCTGAAATCATTCATCGAGTGAGCGAAGCGAACACAACTAGGACGATTGGTTTTTGTATGAAACACTTTATTGCGTGAAACATATAACAAAACACAATGCAATTTAAATAAATACAATGGACGGCCTTATCGCTGAGAGCGATTTTTTTGAGGCAACCTTTCTTTGTTTGGCAGAGGATAATTTCCGAACCGTTAATCCAATCTGAATGTTTGGTAGGTCCGTCTGTAGTGTTTGCAAGATTTAGGAATAAGTAGTTAATAAGCTGAATCGGTGTTGGAGTTGTTAAGATATTAGACTTCCGAAAGGGGGTAAAAAATAAACAACGTCTAGTCTATTATAGACTAAGTAGTAGTCTATTATATAATTCAAGCGCGTGAGTTTCTTGCCAATTCTTCGCTGTTCGGGCACATTACCAATTGGTGTAAATGAAAAAAAACTATTTATTTTGACTTTTGGTTCTCACTAAATATTGTATTTGTTTTTGACCTCAAGAAATCTCAGTTAAAGGCGAACCACTACTCAAATGAACAGATCGAGCAAGCGAAGCGAACATTGATGTCAGGCTCACCTTGCCCGGTGGCGGTGAGGATAGGCAGAGCCAGCATGACCATGCCGACTCCAGACCAGACGTACTTCATGCAGAACTGCTCCAACATCACGTACCACAGCTTCTTGTTGAACACCGACGTCATCTGCGCTACCAGCTGTTGGTACGCAGACTGAAGTTGGCCTAACTCCACCTGACGAATGCATAATTTTTTATTAAATCATAGGAAAACTAACAGTTGGCACATCCTAATGATATTCTAAAAACAAACATTGTATCTTATTAATTTAGGTATTTATAAACGAAGTCTAATAGCTGAAGTAACATAATGGTAATAGAGCTACTTATTGTTTTTAACCGACTTCATTATAAGTTCTCAAGCGTCTCTCATGCGTCAAATATCGAAAAGGAGATTTAATAATTTTGAAGACCTTCATATCGTCTGCAAAGCAAAACAATGGGGTGTATTGAAAACCATTTAGATAACAACAGTCAACAACATGACTGACAAATATAAAGAAGAACAGAGGACCAAGTGATGATCCTTGTGGAACACTAGGAATATAGACCCAACTAGAAATACAATTTTTGATGGCTATAGCTTGCGAGCGATTGTTGATAAGAAAAACAGAGCAAGCCTCCTCTTATACCAAACAGTGCGAACTTATACAGGAGAAGCTTGTAATCGATTCTGTCAAAAGCTTTACTGTAGTCTGTGTAGACTACATCAACTTGGTGACCGTTGTTCAAGGCTTCTCTTAGAAAAAACATTAAGAAGAATAAGATTAGACTTTGTGGAGCGGCCCTTAATGAAACCATGTTGAGTTTATGAAATGTGTTCCTCCATCCTCCTTGACAGAGATGCGCCTATATGTTACCTTGTGTCCGCCGTAGAAGGCAACCTCCTCGGCGTGCGCGATGAGGCGCGCGTGTGCATGCCTCAGATTCGCCTTCATGCGCGCCTCCTCGCCGGCCAGCGCGCCGAACCGCGGACTCAGCAGCCGCAGCACCTGCCCCGTCAGACAGATCACCACTGTCGCGAACCCCGGCCCTGTACAAACAGTACAGCGCAGTCAGCAATAGTTGAACATAGACACCTAACATATGATAGAGGGGGTCTCAATAAGCAACTCATTTATACTAACGAGCGGCGAGGCAAGCGATAAGGCAAGTGAGCAGCATCTACGAACGGCACGTTCGTCGCTCGTCTCGTTCGCCTCGTATGAGATCTACGATACGAGGTGAGCCATCTTTGTCCATCTGAATTTAGGGTCAGCAAACGATTCGACCTATCCTATTACAATCCGACGCAAATGTAGGAAGTACGTCGCTACTTTCAGCCAACTTCAGTAGAGACAAAGATAGAAAAAAAGTTGTGAGTAGTGTAGATTGAATTCAGTTAAATCTGAACAAAGATATATACATAGGTCTTGAAAAACTTCTTGTATAAGTCAACGAGCGGCGAGGCGAGCGACAAGGCTAATAAACACTATGTTCGCACTATCGTAGTTCGTCTCGTGACTCGCATGCTCGCGTCCCAAATTGGTTCTCGGGCGCGAGTAAGTGATCTACTATTATTTATTCTACATGGAAATATTTACTGATCATCAGTACATTCTTGTGCACATTACCAGGCCCATCTGCCTATATCTTCAATACAAGAAGTATCACTCACCGAGGAAAATGTTGCCTTTCATCTTGCTGGCGGAGTTGGCCAGCGTCAGCACGATCAGCAATAGATCGAAGCACGGCTTCGTCAGCGACGAGTATAGATGTGCCACGGACTGTGTGAACACTGACACATCCTCTGTCAATCTGTAAATCAGACAAAACTGATAGTAACAGAGATAATACTATTACTATTGGAACTAGATGATATAGTTTCCGTTCCAACGCGAAGAAACGGGTACTTCTTTTACACAATGACCATCTTAATGTCGACCGACGAGCATTATTGCAATTTCTATCAAATCAACTATCACTATCGAAGCAATCTAGGGGAAATTAAAGAGATTAATATAATGTTTACTTCAAAATTACAATTAGTTTCAGAACTGAAACTGATTCTCAGCCATCTAAAAATGTCTACAATTACTATGTTTTCTAAATAATACAAAATATACCCGTCAGTAAATAAAGAGGAATAGAATTGGGATCAATTTGATTCAAAATTGGCTACTCAAAAACATGACACTTGGATACATATATAAAAAAATGGTCCATAGATAGAGTTACTCACCTATGATCAGCATTCTCTATCCTCGCATCAAGGTTAGCAACCCTGTAGTAAGTTTGGTTCTTGAAATATAGTTCATAAGCGTGGTTGACAAGCCGCGTCCTAAAGGCAAGGGCTAGCTTGCCCTCCAGGTAGCGGATCATGGAGTTGATAAACGTCGCTGGGATGGCGACGCTGAACCATTGCAGAAGGAGGGCCGCGAATCGGTGCATGTCCTTCTGGACTATGTGCCTTACTGCGGAGGAATAGTGGCATTTGTACTCTGCAGAAATGTATGAGGGAGGAGCCCGATGTGCTGGTCTGACCAGGTGTCGGAACAGCTGGAGACTCTAGTTAACGTCGCGCTTCATTAGGCCGAAGACCGTGGCAGATGGATGAAAACTATTAATAGTGTCCTTGCATTCTTGCATTACGATCCTCAGCTATGGGGGAACGGTTAAGGAGGAGAAGAAAATGTATCTAAATGGATAGATAGTACTAGTACGCGTGGCGTTTGGTTGAGACTAGAACTCAATTTTAATTTCAATTGCAATAGCCCTTTTACAGCAAAACTCCTTTCGTGTGCTAGCTACATTGTTGTTATTTTAATTCCTGACTCGTGGCAAAGGCCTCCTCGCCTCCTCTAACAATTTATGGTCTAGAACTATATTGTGCGTACATTTCACATGTTCACATTTTCATCACCAGCCTATGGCAGTCCACAGCTGGACATAGGCCTCACCTAATGAGCGCCATTGCGCCCTGTCTTCGACTTGGTGCGTTCAGCTTCTATCAGTAGCTTATCGTCACTCCAGCTGATCACACCATCATCATAATCATCGACTAGTGACCTTTTAGTGGAATTTAAATCGGAGCATTCCTTTATTGGCATTGATATTTCGGAGGCCACCTTCTGCTGTTGGCCACAGTGGTACAGGTTGAAGACCCTAAGTTGTTGTGGAATGCTTTCTCCAACACTCACCGATGGATCCTTCTAAAGAAGCCACGTAGATGGACAGGAATGTCCTAGAGAACAGGCACATGGTGTGAGCTGTGAGGAGAGCCACCTCGTGACTCCTTACCCCCGGCACCATGATGCGCGCGAGGGTCACCAGCTGTCGGAGGAACTCCAGGTTCAGACCGGGTACGTGCTCAGTCTGAGTCTCAGACTGGGTCTCGTCCGCATCTTCCTGCAATTGGAGAAAATGCACACATCATCATCATATCAGGCTATAGCAGTCCACTACTGGACATAGACCTCCTCTTATAAGCGCCATTACACCCTGTCCTGAGCTCAACGCATCCAGCTTTTACCAGCAGCCTTTCGCAGATCGTCACTCCACCTGGCCAGAGGGCGTCCAACACCACGTTTTCTGAGCCGCGGTCTCCACTCAAAAACTCGTTTACCGTTATCGGTTCTTCGGCAGATATGGCCAGCCCACTGCCCCTTCAACCTGCTAATTCTCTGGATAAACACATGTATGGTGATAATTTACGGCGGCACCTGGTTCAGACTAGCGCAGGATCGAGGCGGGTGGCATAATCAAAGAAGGCGCCCATCAGTGGGTCGAAAACGTCTGATAATGATGATGATGTTTTCTCCTAATGAAATCCCCATCGTAGTATTAGTCATGTGTAGATTACGTCAATGTACCCATGATTTTGTCATATAGCTCCATATGCCAAAAACATGATGGAACACCGTGGTGATTAAAATCAGTTGGAGTCTGACATAATTACCTACTCTGTTGCTTCGTAATAGTAAATTCTAATGATAAACCAAAGGTTATGTTAGTTAGGATTGTAGTATAGTACCTACTTGATAGGACTTGGATCTGGACTTACAATATTCTGTTTGTTATCAGTGTCAGCGTCTCCCCGGCAGAGGGCGCATTGCTCCGCCCCGCACCGCCCCCCGCATGTCTCCTTGCTGGCGTTTGCGCCAACAGTGGCAAGATTTCCATTCTTTGTCACCTGCAAATCAATTATGAGAGTATTCAGAGGAAACTTCAATCCAAAAGTCGTAATGTTGTAGTTTATATTGAAGTAATTCTCCAGCTGAATAAAAAAACTAATCACTGATGTAGCTACAAAAGTCGTCAAGCTCAAATGGGCCATGTTTGCCGCATATCGGGAGAGGCCAAGCCTACCATAGTGTGGTACCCTGACGAGGGGCAACGACGGCGACGTCACGGCAGACTACGTATATGAGATATCGTGACGAAGAGAGGTGAATGTAGAGTTGGAGGAGGCCTTTGCCTAGAGGTGGAACATTAGGGCTGATTATAATAATAAGAAGACGACCATTACCTTACTCCATCTATAATCACCGTAGCAGATTAACTCCTCACCTTATAATTATTGTTATTGTTGCAAGCTGGTGCCTGGTTCTTCTCCCTGGCCCCGTAGACCGCGCAGGCAGCTAAGGCGACCCCCAACCCTAACCCAATGGCCAGTGTCGGTTGGACCCGCGTCGCCTGCTCCCGCAACTTGGTCAGTATCGCCGGCATGGTCGCTTAAGACCGGAGATCGGTGACAAGTCAGTGGTGCATCATAAGATTGGGTGCTCGTCCATTTTCCTAGAACAAAGTAATACTTTATTAGTATGTGTAGAAAAAAAATCTAAGGGGTGTTTTCAAAGGCTTACATAGATATTTTAGAGATTATAGTTTTTTTTTCTTGAAGAATACCTTGTTATGTTATTCTTCCTTCATTTAAAAGATAATACTATATGTTTAATAATTTAAATAACAATAATAAAAATATGTTTTTGTATTTAAGTTTATGGTAAACATCCGTCTTTAAAAATAAAAGAACAAATAGATGGAAGATGACATAGGAAAGAAGTGAGTTTTGAGGTGACGACTGGTACGAGGGAAATGGAAGAAGAACATTCGAACCCACACCCCATATAACGAGGAATAAGGGCAGGGGGATGATAATATCCTTCGTTGTAAGATACAGCGTTCCCACAATTATTTTCAGTTTAGCTGTCTCTGGTGTCTGAGTTTTTAGGTCAATCCGAATTTTTAGGAATGCAACCCCTGATAATACAGCCTTCCTTCCGAACTTATAGTCACCTAGAGACTATCACCGTTAGACCTTGGAACTATTAGAACTTACAACACATTTACACAGAACGGTCTTAAGTTCAAAGACTTCCAACGCAAAAAAAATATGCTAAAGTAGCACGTTCATACAAAATCTTACTGCAAATATAAAAGTTGTATGTCTCGGCAGTGGGTCAAACAACTGCTTAGCACCGATGACTCATTGGTTTACCTTTCATTTGCATGAACTAGTTAATGTCGCGCTATTTATAATGTTGGTTTAGCCTTACAGTTAACTGACTTCTCTCTGTAAAACTTGGTGATGAAACAAATCTTAATATGTTTATAGTGTAACATGTATTAGGTTCTGTTAAAACGTCTTCAATATGGACGACTCTGACGTCTGACGGACCGACCTTACGCAGTATCTGAAACCTAAAGCATAAGTCTCTTTGCCATCCAAAATATTCTATACCCTTAACCTTGACAATCATACTACTTTAATTCGGACAGAAGTACGGAAGGTACAACGTAGGGTATAAGGTAGGTAAAATCTGCACGTAAAGACATTTTCCTGGAGACAAGGCCGAATAAACTGAGTGAATGATATAACCAGCTCACTCTATCTAAAACATAACAAATGAAGTTGTTAGAACAGGAAGTCATTTTTTTTCTTTAGTATTGGTGGTTGACACTTTTGAATTTTGCAAGGTCATATGCAGTAGGTAGTTCAATTTTATACAAATTGGTACAAAACTAATGAAATTTTAATGATATCGAGTATGACATATTAAATTAATGAAAAACTGCATGAAGAGGCTAAACTATACAGGTCGATAACCAAGCTTATAAGTAACGGAGTAAAATAAGTCCAAGCTACCATGGACCAGCTATACAAACCAAATTATACATTCAAATCACATAACAACAAGAAATAGATTATCATAATAATTTTGCTTTCATTTTATTACATAATTTTGTTATTTATGTTGTTTTCATGATGAGTAATAGTTTAAAACTTCCTTATGTATGTAACTTAATATTTTTTGTGTTGCTAATTGAGGGTACTAAGATTGGTTAACATGGTTTTTTACAAATGACTCTATACTAAAACAAAACCGGTGAAGTGCGAGTTCACTCGCCTATCCCGGGTGACGTCAATAAGTATACTACGTAAGAGATGAAGAAAAAAAAATTACCTAATCGTAGAGTACCAAACACATTTAGTTATGAAAGTACAAGTATTTCAAATTTTAGATAGATTTATTTCCCAGAATCACTAGGTTTGTAAAAAGTAGATTTTACGTACAAACTTATTCGTTGCGCATTGAAAACCCTCTTAGAAAACTCATAGTCACACCTAACCACAGTACATACTTATTTGTATCCCGGTACCACGCAAGCGGAGTAGCAGATAGAAGATAATAGTTTAGTTAGGCTATAACTCAGTCTGACCGTGCCCTAATTGAACGAAAATATTTTTGGGATGCATTTAAATAATTATAATTTTATTCAATGTTCACCTGAAGCAAAAACATATAATATGAATAAAAATTAAAGGTTACTTAAACACATGCAAAGCCAAGCGTGAGTAGCACGGGTAGCAGCAGTGTTTCGTGAAAAATAAACACTAACTTTTTCCATTGAAAGTTTTCATTCAACTTATAAGTATTATAAATATGTAAATTATGGTCATTTTTAATCGACTTCATTCTTGTATATTAACTGCAAGTAGTTGTAATAAAGGTGAGTTTATAACTAATTCAAAATAATGTGACCTCATTCGTTTTCTGCCGTTTCACAATTTACTAATTAACAAGGAAAAAATATAACATGCGAATGCATAGACTTGGTACTAACTTGGCTCACATAAGGCTGGCCGACTTTACCACTATTAAAGTTTAAGCTTCTAGAAGTTTAGGGTTTAACCGACAAATTGCACCGGTTGAGTTGCCGGTACTGAAAACACAACGGCGCACCTGCCGCAGGACGAGCAGTCAAATCCGAGACCCGCATTCAACGTTAAACCCTTCAACTGCAAGTTCGCAACCTAAATAGTGTATCGCTCGATATAGTTGGCTAGGAAGCACTGAATAATAAACTACTTAACTGTAGTAGTTAATGCTCTGTGGGTGTAAAGGGCTAAAGCCTCCATTATCAGAATTCAAGCCAACCACACCGTGTCGTAGAGTTTAGCGACCGAATATGAATTATATATGCTTAAGTTAATGACGTGACTAAGTGCTCCATGGTCCATGGATCGTACGTAGGTACTGAGTAAAAGTATAATTTGATTTCGAACCTTCCAGTTGGTTTTGTTTATACTTGAGATAAGTAAGTTTTTTGTTGACACCTGAATAACAGTGACAGACTGAAGTGCCTTAAAATTACATTTTATGGGAACGATATACCGCAGAGGCCACCAATAGAAGAATAACTTTTTATTATGAAGATAAAGTCCAGCAGTGGCTTTTATAGGCTAATTATGATAAAGATGATTATGATGGTGAAGATGAAGATAAAGATACCGACCGTTAGGTTGTAAGGTAAGGAACCCTAAGAACAAGCAGGTACACGATAAGCAAGATTGTGTTAGGCTAGCGACCTTTAAACCACGTAAAACAAAAATTAATAGCGATATAAAGAAAATTCAAATGAAGTAGGTACGATACTCACAAAAAATGTAGTAGTAAATATACACACGTGCATTGATATAGCACACGTTTTATGGAAATTATACAGGATATAAGATGATGATCTTTAATTAAATTAAATCAAATGCAGTTCAGTAATTAAAGAACCAAAAATGTATAGGAAGTTTTTTAAAGATTAGCATATTATGATTATGAGAAAAGCAATGTTCCTCTGGCTATTGCATTTATTTCCGCTTCCGTGCTTCAGAAGGCTCGTTATGCATTAATCCTAGTCCGCAATGGTTAAATTTGTGTTTATTTATATTTTACGATCGTTTGCTACAGTTTTTTTAATCCAATCCATCCAAAGGGGGTCTTAATGAAATTTTTTTAAACGATAAGACAGCCCATTGTTCTTTCATTAATCTTATTGTCCGTTATTTTCTGTACCTTTTAGTTGGTGTGAGTACAATTATGAGGTTTTTATCTATCTATGAAGCTAGGATGTTGGTTTCAGTTTTTCAATCGTTAAATTTACGGCTTTTGGACTTCGCGAAGACCACCGATAATTTGTGGCTTTCGGGCAGTCCAAAAACTGCAACACCAGAGTTAAACCCTTAACAAGAATTAAATCAAACTAGTTTTAGTTATAGCTTAAGCTAAAACTAGTTCGATTCAATTCTAAGGAAAGAAATATGTCAGAAATATGTCAGAGCTTATGATCCTTTATGTAGCAAATGCATGAAAATGCTCTCGTGTATCATGCCATGACGATAAATTGATAGAAGTATGATGTGAACGGAGTGAACCGCCGAGAATTATCGTTTTATCGTCCGAATCGTTTGTTTTTATAATATTAAGCCACCTAGTAAATACTTTAATCTAGCTATATTTTGATTCATGTTGAAACTTCGATACCTTAGTTTAAAGAACATACAGTCGTATGCATCGCACCATAGGGTTACGTCTTTCCTCGTGGTATTGCATGGTGCAGAGAGCCATGAGTGAGGGCCGCAGTTAAAGTGTAAAAGAACCAAGGCACGAGCGATTATTTACTGGTCCAGCGCAAATTTGCAAATATAGCAATGAAACCAGCCGTCAAGATATGCAAATTGAAGAACTTGTTAAACTTTTTAATACAATCTATTTGAGGGCTGTTGAGTCTTACAATTGGTAGGTACTTTAATGGTATATATAGAATTAAATTGAGCACAGAAACAGCGGTATCTTTAAATAGAAAATGAGATTGTATAATTTTAACTATGCACTGAATCCTACCAATGATAATATGACGGCAAAAGTTTGTAAAAAAATGTAAAATGTTTGTTCCTCTCTCTCGCAAAAACTACTGAACGGATTACTTCTGTTTGCTTTACGCTATTTATGACATTGCTGTATCTACAGAATAATATAAAGCCGAGCTAATATTAAAACATGTTATTAAAGGCGGAACCAACGCATAGAAACACAAAGTGGGGTAATAATTCGAGTAATTATGTTTATATGATTATATCCCTTTGACCGCCATTGTTTGAACATGTCGAGTTCACATGCCACAATGAAAATGCCATTGTTACAATAATGAATCATCGTGACGCATATCTCCAAGTTCATCAGCATTTTATAAAAATAACAACATTTTCCGTCGAATTTTCCATGACAACACCATGCTACAGAATAGTGTTGGTAGTAAACAAAATGTATTACAAAGGGCTCAAATGCGACCCCTAATGTATACCTCACGCAAGTCGTGTCAACACAACAGTCTGTTGTTTACCGGTGTCTGAGAACCTTGACCCTGCCGTGACTCAAGCTTGTCAACTTGGCAGCAACCTCCAAACTCTAGAGGAAAAATTATAAAATCATCGGAGGACGTGATGAACGTACTTAAACGCCTTTGTTAAGTCAGTAAAATTGTCTAGCGTTAGTATCTAGCTTTCATAAAATGTACGTCCTATGTCCAGCAGTAGACTACTATAGGCTGACGATGATGATTTAATATGTAGGTATACATACAATAGGCTAATTGTATCATAGATTCAAGCTTCATATGATTCAATTGAGTAAACATAATGGTTTTACAGTTTTAGACATAACGAAGATTTCCTTGTAAAAATTATCGATACCAAACAAAAATAGAATATTTAAAATTTTGCACACTAATATTATAAACTATCTTCCACCCGCGGCTTCGCTCACGAGGTAACAGGATAAAATATAATATAAGCCTAAATATATGTTCTTCCAGGTCTAGAACTACATATTTGAGAAATTTCCTAAATGCGTATAGCGTGAACTGCGTGAAGGAGGGCCAAACGCCTGAATGGATTTGGATGAAACTTGCTATTATTATAAGGACACTTGCTTCCGCCCGCGGAATTCGCTCGTGTGATACCCGGATAAAAAGTAACCTATGTGTTAATCCAGATCTTAAACCATATATATTCCAAGTTTCATGCAAAACCGTTCAGCCGTTACGGAGTGAAGCGACCAAAAACATACTCACACACACAAACTTTCGCATTTATAATATTAGTGTGATAGTTTTTGACCTGGAAAAATGTGTTTATATTTTTTTTTATACCACCAGAGCCGCGGCTGAAAGCTCGTAGTTATTATTTGAATCATTAACACATAAACATAGATTATTAAAGTGCTATTATATTATAGTAAATTAAATACCATTATGTTCATAAAACATAATTCGAGATCATCAATTAGTCTAGAACATTCGAACTCTGCATTCCAATTGCATGTCACTCTACAAGGTCACATTATATGCTATATACACATATATCTTGAGTCTTGTTGGTTAATATTTCTTGCATAAAATATTTTAACCGGAAGACGGCATTACATACTATGGGTAGACGTCTCAAGACCATTTGTCGAGGTATTCGATGCGAATAAATCTATTCCGTACCGAAAGAAGAAGTCTTCCTACAATTATGTCTTACAGGTTAATGCTGAGAGAATGGTATAGGTACAAAGCCTACTTCATCAAACTATGTCCCAGACACTACAGCGTCTCTGTCAGTGAATATGCTACCACTTGACGCTGTATATAATACATCTAGAATATATACAAAGGCCAAAGTTTTTTTATACCCATCAATAAATAATGAATATCGGTGGACACTATCACACAGCATCAACATTTGTCTCGCGACGGAAATCGAAACCGCAACCGATTGCGTCTCAGACGGGCGTTTGTCCACTGCACCGTTAAGGTCGACAACCGTTTATGGTGTCCTAAATTCATAAAGGTACTTATAACTTGTCGAAATTAGGCTGTGACTACGTCTCAAAACAGAAATCGCCGATTGCATCGACAATATTGGCTAAGTCGAATGTTACTGGTCGGCAAGTCGGCAGCTGTATTGGCCAAGAATCGAGATCCACTGTTGAGAAACTATCAAGCCCAGTTGACTACTGAAGCAGATAAGTTTATTGAAAAAAAAACGGCGTAAAAGGCATGACAGCGACGCCGAAGTCGTAACATTTATGTTTAATACATCTATACAAGGGGGTAGACAAAAAAATTAAGGATTAAATGCCCAGGAGCGAAAGAAGACATACCATAGATTATGGATTAGAAAGCTTATGGCAGTAAGTTGGTGTTTTTTTTTTACAAAAGAAGATTATATTTTCTCCCTGTCCTCCCTTTTCGATGAAGCTATGACTCACGGAAGGCGGGCAGAGTAAATAAAGGAGTTAAAGTATTTGACACAGCGGTGTGTATTGGAAAAATCCCAATTTATGCAGATAAACATATTACAAGCATAAAAGGCCCGCGTGTTACAAGAGACACAACCACAACGCTTCAGGAGACAATGCAGTTTATTTGCTAGGCATTTATTATGGTAATCTTAGGCATGTAGTAATGTACAAATAATGTACAAATGCAAAGTTTGGACACGCCTGTCGTAATAGCAATTATGCAGATGTTAGTGGTTATATTGTAATGTGACAAGCACTTAGGTTTAAATAATGTTCAGACAGCTTTCAAACTAAAGTCATCAAATAAAATTGAAATTGATTTACACTAAACGAGTAATCATTGATATTATTCAAATTAAAGCAATGCTCAACAACTATCTCTATGACGACAAGTAATAAGTTGGTAGGTACCTACTTGGAATAAACAAAGTTCCTATATTGAGTATCAAAATTTTTGCAGCATCAATAACAGACAAATCATAAATCTAGTAAAACGATAACTGGTTGGCAATAACAATCCTGATAACAAACCGGAAGCCATTGATGATTATTTATATCATTGTGATGTGATGATTGATGGTAATGATATAACATCTTTTTGTAGTGCTCGATCACATCATTGGTAGGCAGACTATCAACTTTGAACAGACAATGAACGCTCTTAAAAGTAAAGAGGAAGTTATTCAATTGATTTGATTTGCTTAGATTTAACTATTTTTTACGATTAAACAATATCCTGACTTCATTGACGTAGTCAATAAATAAAAAGCTATTAAGACCAACATTGCTAAATTTACATACCTACTTATATGATTAGTATTAAGTAGAAAAAAAACCTGAAAAACAAGAATTTAAAACAAAATATGAACAAAAATAGGCTATACGCGACAAAAACGATGATCTCTTTGTTGCATAAGTAAACGATATAGGAAAGTTCATAGGTAAATTTATACGTTTATATTCAATCTATTCAATCAATCAGTAATAGATGTTACCTGAAGGTGTTTCTTAAACTAAACAAGTATATGTCATACACATCACAGTATTCTTAAATAAAAACTTGTTATTGTTGTGTTATTTTCATTTACATATAAATTCGGATCATGTCATAGTAAAAAATCAAAATGAAATCTCTAGAAATATTAAAGAACCGTTACTAGTTGATACATATTCTCGCGCTTTACGAAAGAAACTCATAGCGGCATTTTAGGGTTTTTACGACTTCTTCATTTAGCACCAGTTTGACGTGTTCTGTAAACAACAGTTCATCGGATACGTTCAGCCTTACCTTCTTCTTTCTACGTATGAGCTAGTGGCCAACTATGTTATCATTATGTTCAGCCTTTTCAGCATCATTCAGTAACAACCAACCATCAATTCTTATATAAAAAATAATAGTTATTAATGTATATTTATCTTATACATCATGTAAATAGCTATCTATACATGTTTTTTAAATGTTGTTTTGCTAACAGAGTCGCAGAGTGACTGACAATCAGCTAGATTAAAATAGATAGGTTTTGTCCTCAATGTCAATGTCAGAGTACTCAGCATTTTAATAGATCTAGATGTTTCCCAATGCATACCTAATTGGTTGGCTAGGTGAAGTTGAGGTTTAAGGTGATTTATAATGGTATGGGATGACCTATAATACTAAAGGCCAGGGTTGGTTATATTGCTATTGTTCTTATGAAGCATTTCTGCAATGTATTTTAATAGCTTTTTCAATTGTTATGTTTAAACTGTTAGCAATATACTTCTTAATTAGTGTTGTGGGCGTAACGGTCAACAAACAATATTACCCTGTCTTTAATATAATATTGGAATTTTTTATTTTAATCCGTTTTATTATTTTGAACATGATCATTATTATCTTCTTTAGCTTCATGTTTTACAAGATCACACTGCTGAACATCGCTCCATTGATAGAGATAACACAATTTTTACTTCGGTTCAATACCTCTCATCTCACCTCATCTTCACTGTAATTACGGTCTCCACTCAAGAATATCTTAGTAATCCAAAATGTTCGGTTAAATACCTTGTGTATTTTGTTCTCATCTTTGTTTCTAAAATTTCTGTCCTCTTTTGTAAATTACAACGCAATACAAGGTTAAGTAGGATCTAGAGCTGTTGAAACGTCTGCAAAGAGAACCTTTCACATTTGACATATTTGAGCCAACAATTGCAGCATTTTGCAACTCAGAAGCTGCTTATTCACATTTTACTAACCTATATCACCACTTTAGAGCCTTAAGTTATGTCGATCGTATGTAATATATCGTAGGGAGGTAGCAGTACCATGATGAATTTAGTCCGCTTTTTTCACTCATGTCATGGATATCGTAAGAGGAGATTATAGATTTTAAAGAGGGAAGGACAGCTGTTTCATCGTCAGCATCATTCATAGCCTGATTAAAACTTTTGCTGGGTAAAGGCCTCCTTCATCTTGGGCCATCCATCACGAACCTATCTTGCATCTGTTTTCTTAACAATAATACTGCGACCTAAGCCCAGCTGTAAAGCGTGGTAATTGTGGTATACCCTCGCAAATCACACAGCCATTTTCAGCAGTAGAATTTATACGTTTGAGATTCTTCTCATTCATTTGAACAATCCATTGATCCAATACAGAAGTATTATGAGATTGAATCCATTTGTCAATCCGATGATGACAAATGGAAACAGATAACATGATGTGCCCAATTTACTCTAGGCTACATTCTTCTTATCGCATTCTTCTTAACGTGGTTTCTGGAGTTCGGATTCGGATCTCATTGCTACTAAGTGGCAACCCATCTTGAGTAGTAATTAAAAAAAGTCTAGTCTAACGAACAGTAAACCTCCATTAGCCGTGTATGAAAAATTTCCTCAATTAGCAGTGTAAGTAAAATCTGTGTTAGAAGCTGGTATACAGAAAACACATCGCGCTATACTGATAGCTTATGAGTTTTCTTTCTTCTTTAGAACTCTTTTGATCGATAATTACAGACAAGACAACAGACAAACAGTTCCAAGTACTATTCTTATTATTGTTTCTAGAATATCGAGTTAATGACGGTTGCTCGCCTTGACCGCTACTCACGCCACTCTTAATGAATTTAAGCAAACTGAGAAATGGTTTTAATGTATACATTTCAACGAATATTTTGTTCGGTAAACAAATGTCTGTATCAATCGTAATTACTGATCAAAAAATTCGTTGCTCATTGATGGTTGGAACGCGCTCACAAAACACTAATAAATAAATAAAATATTATTTTTTTATTTCGAATAACTAAAAATCCAGGGTTAGTAAAACACAATGAAAAGACTTATATTGTTAGTAAGAAAATAACTGATTGGAGAAGAACATCTAAGAGTAGGTACCTACACAGTTTTATCACTCTCTGGATAAGACTTACCCAGAGTGATGAAGAGTACCTATCAGCCAGCGTTTTCAGGATGCTGATGCGACTATCCTGTATACTGCGCATCAGGGAAGCTGTATTTTTGCGAATGAATCAAAATTATCCGTTTGATACCTATTCTGAAAAAATCCCCGATGCACTACAGATTGCTAGCGCCTCTTTGATATGGCTGACCCACAGACTTCGCGTATACATACTTTGGCAGTAAGCTTAGAAAAACGTGAGTTTTACTTATTTTCTACAACGAGAAAATCTCCGAGCCACCAGTTACCTTTCACCGCTAGAGCTCTACGCTCCCTTTCAATATCGGCATCGTCTTTAAGCTATAATAAAGCACTTATGTATTAATTTTGTCCAGGACTACGATTGATAAACTTTTTCTATAGAACACGTAGTGATTGGTATCACAAAATTTTACGTTATCTAAAAGCTCATGCCTAGAATATATAGGTATACCTTATAGCTAGAGCCGGGACCGGTAGCTATGATAAGTTATGTTATTACTACTTGATTTTATATAATCCTTTATTTATCACCTTCGATATAGACCTTTTTCAATGATTGCCAATGAAGCGCTCATGGCGTGGCTTACTTCGGTGCTCTTCGCAGATAATCTTGGTTAAGCAACACTCCGAAGAAGTCACTTTAAGTTGTCGGTCCTGACTTTTTCAGTTGTTAAGCCATGTTAGGGGCCCTTGGGCGGTACATAAACACATTATACACTACAAATACATTATTTCTATCGATATAAGAATTTAGTTTATATACTAGAACATAACATCACACAGGAGTAGGTACCTACCTCCTACTACCTACTTCTTTTCTTGAAGCCGGTATAAGTGGGTAAATACCATGCATATAGCACAAAAAACTATTTACACTAATGTAAGCAGCTGCACAAAAGAAGCAGAGACAATATTTATTTTATTGTCTCTTGACAATACCCATCCGTATATGACGGCGGTCGTTTTTGTTTGAGCACGTCATACGCTTTTTTACTACGTCTCATCACCATTATCATTAGACGAGGCGTTAAGTGAGACGTTGCCACACTTTTTAACCGACTTCAAAAAGGAGTACTTTTTATGTATATATATAACTCCGTCAATCGGTCTACACCGATTTTCAAAATTCTTTTTTTGTTTAAAAGAGTATACTTCACAGGTGGTCCCGTATTGATTTTATTCCTGAGGGATTGGTACTTTTCCCGGAAAACTCAAAAAACCTCATCCTCACTTGTAATTTTCGCCCTATGGTCACGAATACCTCCGTCAATTGTGAACCGATTTTCAAAATTCTTTAGGGCAAGAATTAAGAAGTGATTTATTTGAAGTCGGTTTTTTTTAAAAGTCCTACTTGTTTTCTGCCGGGACTGTGTTCAAGTTAATGGTGGTATTAACTGAGTAATATGTGAAAATTTAGCCTCACTTCTTCAGAACCCATCACCTCACGTGGTGCACCCTGCTAACTAACGAACGGGGCTCTGTACCTACGGCAAACGATTATGAAAAAAAATTTTTTCAAATTATATTTTGTAAAAGGCAATATTATCATTTAAAGGACAATTTACAAAAATGAAACAGCCGAAACCGGCCATGTTGCGAAATAATTGTGTATAATGCACAACTAGTGCCTAAAAACGGCGTGTAAGGTTACGCCAAGGTTTGGCAGGCCGACGTGGATTTTGACCGATTCGTTAAAGTAAGGCAGGTCGTCCGAAGGTCTCAGATATGTCTTAGGCCTATTCAATAGAAATAGAAATAGTTTTTTGCTAGAAGTATGATTACAAAGTTCTTAAGTTCTATGGTACAGAATTCACATACTTATTTATTTATTTAAGATACAACAACAGAGCATATTTTTTTTAAGATTCTCATCTTTGTTAAGCAGCACTAACTGTGTGACGGAGTTTACTGGAAGCGGGTGCTCGCTTCATGATGCTAAATATTTATTCAATAAAAATCCTATAAAAAAAATTTGCTAAAAAATCTAGCTCCTAGCTCATGTTAGGTAGGAGTCAACTCTGGTGTCGGAGTTCTGAGGCCGCCTGGCTTAACGACAGAAAAACCCGGGACCAAAAACGTAACGTGCCTTCCAGAGCACGTAAGCGCTTCTGATTAGTGCCACGAAACGATCCAAGTAAGGACCGGGTGGAGTGTTGCGTGTTGTTTAACCTGCAGATCATCTTGATCTGCTAGGAACACAGACAAGACAAACTCCACATCGGAGTTCCTTCCACTGTGCCTTTATAACGGCATTTACTGAACACTTACTGGGATTACTCATCTCAAAATACATAAACATATTTACGAAGTTAGAAGTGTCAAATTCCACATATCAATATAGCGGTAGCATATATATATAATTGTAAAAGATTTTGATTGCTGTTTGTACAATTACTGTGAATTAGCACCATGACACACCTAACTTAATTAATTGCCATTTAAAAACCTCGCATAGCGCAGGGGTGCACTAAAAAAGGATTTCCTAAAATTCGGCCCCTGTAAGGGGTGCAGCGGGGAAGAACCTTTACGCGGACGAAGTTGCGGGGCGCCCACTAGTAGCAAACATACAAAAAGGGACAAGGGCAGAAAATATGATGACAAAACGTTTTATTTACATAATATTACCCGTTAGATCTTGAATAACTATTTACCTAATAGCTAGAATACATAATAGTACTAATAGCTGGAATTACATCAAAACCGGTCGAGCCCACTCATCTCATGATTGCGATGATGCAGAGTTTCTTTTTTTGAACAGGATATTAAGAATAAAATAAATAATAATAATGGCAGATATATTATTTTATGATTTATTGGCGTTGGCATCAAAGAGTCACATATACATTAACCTTGGGCCCTGATTCTCAGAAACAGAGATTATTGTCACATCAGACATGTCGCCAGAACTGTCAAATTTCATTTTTGACAGTTCTCGCAAAATATTTTAGTCTAGTCTAGAGTGACATTAAGCTCTATTCCTATACCTGAGAATCAGAGCCCTGCCCCCGATTCCACACTAAGAGTATCTAATATCTAATTGTCATTACTCCACCTGGCCGGAGGGCGTCCTACGTTTTCCGAGCCGCGGTCTCCACTCAACATGGTACCATGGTAACATGGTAAGGTATAATTTTGTATTTTGTAGGTATAGGAACTTTCGTTGTTAATCTAAGCGCTGCCCATCATCATGATGTGGTCAGATCAATGAATATTCAGCGTTTGACGATATGAATAGCTATGATATGAACGCACGGCTACTTCATGATAAAGTCAAACATAGCGTAGTGTTTAAATTCAACATTTGCAAGTCAGGTTTCTTGGTGAAGTATGTGAAACCAATTGTACTCATTCTTAAAAACTGTTAATGTCATATTTCACGCAAATAAACAATCATTTAATTTAATGTCAATGGTTTTATTTCAAAATAGAACTGATCTTAGATCTGGCCACGACATTTATACATCAAAAGTCAGTTAGCGATTGCAATTAAAACAAGTTACATTATAAAAAAATATGAATCTTAAATCTAAATAGATAAAATTTTGATAAAGCTGACTGACTAAAAAAACATAATCCGTTAGATTTGGAATTTGTAGGGTATGTTTCTTGCATAGTGTAGGGGAATAATATACTTTATTTGTTAAAAACAAGTTGTACGTTTTTTTTTGTTTGGGACATCTTCTTTTTAAGTTAAAATAAAACTGTGTACGATGAGCATTTTCTTTTCTGTGGACGTATGGACACGTCACGACAAGTTATTTTTCAAAAACTCTGAAAATGTCTGAAAATGTTTGGGATTTGTATGGGGTCCAGGTGCACTTAGAAAAGATTTCCTAGAAGGATTTCAGCTCCTGAAAGGATGCAGTGGGAAAAATCCTCAACGCTGTCGAAGTCGGGGAGCGCTCACTAGTACATAGTATAAGTACCTAGTTTCATTTATAAAAAAAATGATTTATAACAATTTGCAAGGACAAGGTCATTGATTAATATATTAATCATAAGTATCCTAGAAGGCTAATTTATTATATTCATTAATTATGGTTTATGGCAATAATAAAATTATTATAATAAACGCCGGAAGATCATACAACACATTCCAAGTATTATAAAATCCGTGAGCTGAATATGCATACATAATTCAGTTATACGAAAAATGTTAAACTAAAATTATTAATGCTAAACATTTCACACAATGTCATAAAGTCCTCAAACCAAGCAGAGCTTGTATTATGGGAACCTCATGAATGACTGATATATCACTAAAATTTTATTATAAATAATAATTATATCTTGTCCCTTTACTGAAAAATGTCTAGGTTATTGCGTAGTTATGAAAAAATATATTTATCTTGTTTGAATTTTATACTGAAAATGTCTGAAATTCTATATGTTTTACAACAAACCCCCATACTTATAAACGCTACTTAATTTTAACCATTGCTTTATGTCCTGTAAATGTTTGTCAATATCCAAGAGTAAAAAGAGATAAGAGTAAGAGTTGCAAAAGTTTAAGCATCGTTTATCTTTATCAAAGGCAAAAGAGCCAAAAGTGGTGGAAAAAAGTGGAGATCCGTGGTCTTTGCTTACCCCTTAACACCCGGATGAAAGGCGGGGCCTTCTAGATATATGTACAATAAAGTAATATTTCTCAAATGACCTTACCAGTCGGACATTTAATTAGATAAACGTATTTTTTTTTACTATACCTATTCTATCTACAAAATATAAATATATTTGTTGATTATAAATTGCAAAGCAAAAAAATAAGTCAGAAGCTTACGTAATAATTTATAGCACATAATTTATTTGAAATATTATTAATACCTACGTGTAAATCATGATCCTATGTTGTCCTGCTCCTTGTTTCCGCCCGCGGCTTCGCTCAAGTGGTAGAGTTATCTAAGTGTTATTAATCCAGGTTACAATGTATTTATGTTATATATTCCAAGTTATATATTACATATACCATCGCTTTAGGGTTAAAAAAACCTGTTATGATGTTATGTTGTTTCTAAATAAATAAATAAAAGTTTCATCCAAATCCGTTCACCAGTTCTGGCATGAAAGAGTAACAAACATCCATACATTCTCACAAACTCTCACGTTATAATATTAGTAGGATTTGAAAGTTTGTGAGGATGGGTGGATGGATGGATTGATGTTTGTTACTCTTCCACGCAAAAACTACAAAACGGATTTTGGTGAAACTTGGAAGATACATAGATTGTGATCTGGATTAACGCATAGGTTTTATCAGTCAGAATCTCTATCACAAGCTTTTAACATTATGAGAATTATACAATCGAATAAAAACTGACGGATTCGATCGGAAACTTTTGGTCACAGGCTCACAGACTGTGTAGATCCCAAGTTTTATCCAAATCCATTGCGCCGTTACGTGGTTGAGTGGCAACAAACATACAAACACAAACTTTCACATTTATAATAAATAAATAATGCGGGACGTAATCACACAGCATCACGTAGCCCAAAACTATAAGCAGAGCTTGTATTATGGGGCTAATTATAATATTAAGTAACTTCTGCCCACGGCTGCGCTAGCGGGGTACCGGGATAAAAAGTTAATCCGGGTCACAAACTAAGTATATTCACAGTTTCATACAAATCCGTCGACCCATTACGGAGTTGAGTGGGGTACAATCATACACACACGAACTTTCACATTTATATTATTAGTTCGATCAAAGAATATCATAATTACACGGCCACACGCACGAGAGCAGCACGGGGCCTCGATTTTCGGTAATAGACATAATTATTACATTAAATATAATATATGTAATGATAGATACTATTTATGTGATAATAGGGATGATGCCTAAAAATAAAATAATAAATAATTGACAAAAGAAAAAATACTCCAATATGTTTATATAATATGTATTGATAATGTAAATGACGAGCTACATAGAATTTCAGGCATCTAGCCTATTATATCTTTTTTCTGAAAATCAGGTAACACACACACACACACACACACACACACACACACACACACACACACACACACACACACACACACACACACACACACAGACACAGTCAATTACGTGGTTTCCATAACTAAGCTCTGTTTAGTTTGAGGCTACATGATGCTGTGTGATTACGTCCCGCATTATTTTATTTATTTATTTATTTAAGTACGATTGTTAACACACAATGTCCTGTGCTAAACTGTGTCGCCTGCGTGATGCGTCTGCACATACTCAGCCCCTTAAAGTTAGTCTTTGGATAAGTGTTGTCAAAATCATAAAGCTTTATATAGCCATACTTTCGCCTCTTACTTTTCGAATGATTGCTGTAGAAAGTAAGTATGTAATTGAAAATAATGAGGTCGTGTTTATAAGATATTTTCACTTAGATCTCACTACAAGTTATAGTTTTATAAGCATGATAATGTAGCTTTATGTTGCCGCGGTGATCCTGGCAAAAAATATAAGTCTACGTGTTGACGTGACTTTTAAAGTGCAATGTATACACATTTACACGCTTATAAAAACAAAATCCTAAATTAAAGCTAAAATCAACATAAAAAATATAAATAAACTGCAATGACGCCTTTAATAAAATTTCAGGTCATAATTTTTTTATTTTATTTTAAAGGTTTATCATCGAAATTTACATGAAATCGTGCTTAATTAACAAATGTACGGAACAGGAGTTGTATGTAATGTTGTTGTTATTGTTGAAGTTTATTGTTTCTAGCCCGCCCTGTCCCGTGTGGCCAGTCGTGGCGATTTTATTGAGAATTAACTCACGTGTTAATAAAAATGTTTGGTGAGTACAAAATGAATTACGTTTGATAAACGACCACAAGAAAAAAACAAGCTTTACGTTTCGTGCTATTAGTACTCGAAATCAAACGAAAACCTAATTTTAGCACGAAATTCATAAGTCCGAACGTTGCGCACCCAACTCTAGACAAAACATACGACCGCAATATTGGAATTGACAGTATAATTTCGGCCAAAAAAACATTAAATTTAGTACTTCGTTTATATTAGTAGCCTTAAGCGGCAGTGAGCTAATTAATTATAAGCCTATGAAAAATGTGTACAACCGCAATCAGGATTTTTTGAATAGGAAAAGATAAATTAATGATAAAATGCTGCGACTTATGTTAATCCCTTGATTTGTAACCAGGTAATTCATAATATCTTAGTACATTACATACTGTATCGTAATGTTGATAATATTCTGTGTTAAACGTAGCTTAAAACATCTTATTACCTATGTTTTTTTTTGTTTTTAAGTGGTAGCCCATACTTCAGGGAAAATCTAAGATTTTTATATATCCCAAAAATTTCGACTGGCGACTAACCTCGAGGCGAGGAGTTGACTCAGTAGCGCAGAGTCGAAATTTTTGGGATTTATAAAAATCTTATATCTTATTACCTAACCTTCGATTTTTTTTATGGAAATAGAACATACTTTCCAAAATTTTCGAACAAAGCGGGATATGAACCCACACCTCTGCCTAAAGCAGCATACTATGTGCCACCGCGGCTTTTTCAGTCGATAAGCCATATCGGTCACTTACTTATACGAAGAAGGAATAATAGAAATTTGAAAATTGATAACACGCCGTCGCTAATTTAGCAAAGGTACAGGTTTGAGTAAGCGTTATAGTATATATATATTACTAAATAAGTGTAAATTCAAAATAACGCTGGCCAATATATTTCGCTAATCCTACTTACAATAATCATGAAATACAACTGTAGTAAAATTTCAACACGATCGCGATACAATGAACTACTTTGAGAATGAAGATAGCGTAAATGTCCTGGTAGAGTTCGCCGATTTTTTTGTAAATCTTCATTGTCAAAGTTCATTCCATCGCGATCGTATCGACACTGTGTCGAATACAAATGTATTCTAGGATATGTAGGATTTTACTTTAAGTAGAGTTTGGTTTTGATTATGGGCTCTTATTAAGGAAGGTCCGCTGCTGGACATACCAGCAGCGGACATAGATAGGCCAATTTGATGATGTGAGCCTGTGGCGTAGCATACCAAACGTTTTGACAGAATGACGAATTTGTATAAAACTCAGTATTAAAAATGTAATATTTGCAATTTAAATAAGTTGCACAACCTTGATGCAGTCGCGTGATGACTGAAATCGAATATTTTAACCTGATTTCTTGTAATTGGTTTTTAAACGACTTCAAAGAAGATTTTTTATAGTTTTTATTTAAAGACCTCGAAACAAGCTCGATCGACGATGGAGTGCTCCATCGTTAATCTCATTCATCAATCTTTCAAATGCTGGTCTAGTTGAGGTATATGTAACGTGGACGTAGATCAAAAACATATATGACGCTGGTAGAAGCTGTATTCGCCGCGCGGAGGACAGGGCGCAAAGGCGCTCATTAGGCGAGGTCTATGTCCAGCTGTGGACTGATATAGGCTGATTATAACAATAATATTGATAAGTAACGTACAACGCTAACTTAAAATAAAAAAAATCCTTCCTAAGAGAGCTTTTAATAGTCAATTAATACGCATAACATCTTTTAACCATCTTATAACTTTACAACCTGTACTCTACAACTCGGCAAGTAACCAAGAGAAAGGCTTCTTTTGTCCACAGATTACGAACAGCACTACCACAGGAAGCGGTTTGTAACACTTTTACTTTCTTTAAATTAAAATCGTGATCCAAGGCCTATTGTCGGCTGGAACGAATCTCGTAACAAAGTAATGTTTCCCAATCAAAACTCTTCCGATATTATTCGGGCCTTTGCATCTTTTTTTGATGGTTTTATTCAGCTTCAAGCGGTAACTTTAATTCACTGTACGGGACGCTGTAGTACCTGACATGGTTAGATGGATTAGGCTTTCCCAGCACCTATACTATCCTCTCAGCCTAGTCGGCCTGACCCACAAGAAAGAAGGTCAATATTGTCAATACGTGTAGAGCTGAGTAAGCCGCGGGTTTTCTCACGAAGTTTTCCTCCACCTCATTCTCCTTTATTTATCGGGTGACTATCGCGAGAAATGTTTAATGTAAAGATCGAGTAGACTTAAGGCATATATAGTTGCTGAAACTTGCTGTATCTAGATATGTAAAAAGCGCTACAGCGGCCTACATATTTTTTTTATGAATGCTCTTTCGTTTGACCACGAACTTGCCTGATGTTAAGTGGCCACCTGCCCCCTTAGCGTGCCGTTTTATGTCTACTCTATGATAGAGAAGACAACATGTTTTTCCTGATTATTGGCCTCCCTGCATCCCAAACATGACTATTTTTCCCCCAGAAGCTTGTTTCTATCAATTCTTTAGAGAGCTTAAAACATTCAAAATGTTGCTACATCTACGCCCAAAAATAAATTTTCTCTACTCTTCCGTCGACAAATCCCATGTCTACAGTGGCTGTGCTAAGCCGGCTGAGTATTAAGTATCTAATATATGGAATTTGTAACACTCCTACACCAACCAGGTGGAGGCCTTCAGGTGTGGCCTAAAGACCCCGACACCAGAATTATCCCTTAGATCACACGAAGATGGAAGGAACTGCTACACCCACAGACTCATTTATGTACACCCATACTTGGAAGCGATCTTCTCGCGTCTCATCACCCCACTATGTCATAGAGGTCGATAAACTAATTGAAAAGATTAAATAAAATATTTAGTACAAAAAAATGTTGATCTCTGTCGACCGCTCCTAATTATCTTTTTACTAAATATTTACTTTTTGTGATTAGGTAGGTAGGTAGGTACTTACTCAGCTAACTCATCGTCGTAACACGAATTACAGGCTGTTTACAAAATGTGGATTAAAATTGGTTTTAAAAGTATAAAATATCTTTAACTAACTGAATCGTTGATTTCCTCGTGAATCCTTGTTTATATAAATATATATTTTTTAAATAGGAAGGAATCTTCTTGTAGTGATTATGCTTAGTTTGGGACTAGGTACATGATGTTGTGTGATAGTGTCCACCATTATTTATTTATTCATGAAATAACCTGTTACTAAAATATATAGTTACTTAGTTTATGTTTGTAAAATATTTCACATTTTTTTTGTAAAATTGTTGTCAGTGAAAACCTAGATATAATTGAGTTTCTGTCTACTAATTTGAAATTGTGCAAAGCTGTTGGATTTCCATATAAAAAAAAATTACAAGTTCAATTTATGAATGTAAAATTTTATATGTTAGTAATTTTGTTTGTTGACGCTCCTAAATGGCATTAGAACCTGCTTACTTACACGCTGTAATGTGACTCTAGGATACAGAAGGCCAATTATATCGAATTCAAACCACCCAATAAACCAATAAAATCAGCTTGTTAGTTCCTAAAATACCTCGAGTCTTTGTTAAATACTTAACCACAATCTCAAAATCACGCAAAAAAATCCAATCTCAGAAACTTATCATACCAGAAACAAACGGATATAGTCCTTGTCCAAAAGAAAACACAATCCAACAGTATATATCAACACAACACTGATTCTCGAACTGTCGATACACTGATCGCAAAGACGTGCGCTCACCACGAAGCTCGGTAACATACTGACACTGATATAAGAAATGTGTGAATGCATGTACTTGAGACACGATGGCCACCTATTGCTTAATCTGTGTGAGGTAGAGCCTTACTTAGAGGAAATGTAGAAGGTTGTAAGATAAATGGGGTTCTGAAGCGGTCCTAAATTTCTAATAGTTATCATAGAAGCGTTTTCATGGACGACTAGCTTCCGCTCAGGACCTTGCTCGCGTGGTGTGCGAATAAAAGGTACCCTATAGTTATTTCTGATCAGAGGCCGCATTTAGTAACTCACTTGCCCATTGAAATGATAAGCGCCGTCAAACTATAGAGTGACAGTCTTCAAGTGAAATTTAACAAAAATCGTCCAAGCGTTTGTGACATAAATAAACTTCAAAATGCCAAATTTGCACTAATTTAGACCTTATGTCGCTTGAAAAGTGTTCAAAGACCGCGCAATTGACAGCGTGCGCAGAGTTTTGGCGCAGACACGGCTTCAAAATCGTCCCATCGTCGACCTCATCCTTGCCCACGCAAGCCTCGAGATCAAGAGCTGACTGGCCCATACTAAATAAAAAAAGACACTTATTTTCCACGTTTTCCACTCTGTAGTATAAATATCTCGATGGCACCTGAAAAACAACCACAAACTTTACGTTTGTCAATTGACGTTCTTTGAATTTTGACAGATAACATGTCAAAATTTTCAAATAATGGTCCGATGATGACCATTTCGGTATGAATTTGAGTAGTAACGAAATTAGGGTTCTGGAGCCTGATTCTTGGGAATAGGCATTAGGTATCATGTTTAACTAAGAAAAATTTGTCAGTGCTAGTGATATATATCTAACTAGCTTCCGCCTGCAGCTTCGCTCGTGTTAAATTAAATCTTGTCAAATATATTCCTCCTCCTTTTCACCCCTTCGGGGATGGAGTCATCGAAAACGATGGGACACGTATAATTACAAAGCCAGCCTAAATACAACATTTTAAAATCCTAAACTACGAAACTAAAGGACTTTACATACTTTCATCTCCTATTTTACCCCCTTAGGGGTAGAACTTCTAAAAATCATTACTTAGTGGATGCCTAAACCTATCTATGGAATCTATGTGCAAAATTTCAATTCTCTATCCCAAACCGCTGAAGGTTTGGGCTGTGCGTTGATATATAACCCACTCAGTCATTATGTAGATAGTTTTGCATTGAAAGAGACAAAAGTACATCTTCTCAGTACAATTTCAATTTAACGGGAACCCCCATCTTAGTCAGATCGACTCGAAGTATTGTATATTATGATAAATCGTTAATATAATTTGTAAACTTCCAAAATTGTGTTTCAAAAGCTTGTGGTTGGTTGTGTTGCTTTTGGAATTGTATGAAAATAAAGTCACCATAAGAAATTGGTTCAGTACACGGTGGCCTTCCCTGCCAAACTAACTTATTATGATTCCACATGCGCTGCTGATCCAATGAAATGTAATCGTTTCCTTCGTCTTTAATGTATAATTGCGCTACTGACGTCAAAGGCTGCCCAATAAACTACTACCTACCTTACCTACTGAAGATTGGCTTCTCAATTACGATTGGCTTCTCAATTAAATTCCTTGATTTTTTTTTCCATTCCGGGCTCTAACAGAGAACTCAGGATCATGCGGGGACCAGATTGTTATATTGATTGTATTTATTATGTTTTGTGTTTTGTAACCTGTAACTTCTAGTACTACTAATTCATCGGTGTAGGGGCCCCAAGGAAGTCTTAACCTCAAACACGAGATCTCTCCACTTTCCCTTATCCTTTCACTTTCCTTTACTTTATTATGTTCCCGGCGTAGTTGTTCTTCTCATTCTGTGCTTATTTTGTATTTCTTGTGTATCCATAAATAATGGTAATTTACATAGGTACATGATTTTATCGAGAACCTAATGTATATGATATATATATGATATAATGACTAACCTAACGTAGGTTTTACTAACCAGAGTTTGTTAAAAGTTTGTTTACTAAATATCTATCTTTGCGATTTCTTGCCAGTTGTGAAGACGCCAACTGGTTCAACTTCTGTTAAAATTGTTATGTTCTCGATTCGATGTTACGTAGGCACTGTACTTATTAAAATTATTCAGTTAGTTCTTTTCGCATGAGATCCGTTTCTCATAAAACTTGAACTATAAAAAAGTGTTACGTTTTTAAGATAACACCGAGAAGTACTTTCCTATGGCCATCACACTGAACGTCCCCCGATTTGATGAAGGTAATGAAAAACCGAGTCTGCTATAGGTTACCCTTGAGATGCGTTCCGGAGAACTTGGAAGTTACTTTTTGTTCGATTTTGTGAAATAAGTTTATTTATTTACTTTTGTGTGTGCACGGCAAGAGTTATTCTCGAAGGGAGGAGATACGGAAGAAATATAAGGATGCGTGGACATAAAAATATATAAGTAACAAACCGCACAACTTATTGAGGCACTAAGACTGCTAGGTACATTCAAACAATGGACCGCAAGTCTTTTTCACAATAATTTACCGCTGAGTGCCGACGCAAATTACAGTAACTGTACCGGTAGCGAGGTTTTTGTGCTCATTTTGTGCAGAAAGCCTTCGAAAATGTGCTACTATAATTGAAAATATAAAGAAAGAGCCAGTGATATGGCTAAGATGAGGAAAATATCCTACAGATTATTGAAATAGCACTCAACGAACACATACATTTAACCTGATTCATCAGAATGAGAAATAACAAATATTGAGACGCGATCCCGAACAAATACTTGCAGATTTAGCAAATATTTGCAGTCGGGAATTGAACCCTCCGCTTTCGAGGTGGCGAACATTCCATTGTCCGGCTGTTGTAAGGTTTTTATTTTTATATCAAATAATGTCCAACTCTAGATTTTAGAGTTTGAGGTACGAAGAAATATATTGAGTTTATCAATGAAAATCATTCAAAAAAACCTGTATTTGTAATTCTGTAGATATTTGTCTCGGGTCTGGGTTTTCTATGTATGATATGTATGTATTTACAAAAAAAAAATTGTATGTGTAGTTTATCAATCATGTGGTTCCCATAATACAAGCTCTGCTTAGTTTGGGGCTATGATGATGATGCTGTGTGATTACGTCCCGCATTATTTATTTATTTATTTATTTATTTACTTAAGTCACGACTCAGTTTGACCTTCGTTCTAGAATAGCAACCGTAACTTAAGTATAGTATTCTGTGGTATGGCGACAAGTTCACGCGAGTTTAATGCAAAATATGAATAAAGTACATTAATACGGTCAAGGACAAAGATTGATAGCTGAGATTTTTCCAGACTGTTATAATTTAGAAACTATCAAACTACTGATCAACAAAGCAACTCAATTTAAAGATTTTGTAGCGATTAAAAGTAAATTTTAGTAACTCTGCACTAAGGTCGAAGATGTAAGTCCGTATAAGATTGCGAGACTTAGTGGAGTAGTAGAGTTATTTGTGAAGGGCTCATCCGCAAATATCCGAAGTAATACCACCATGCCTATTTCTCCCGTGAAGCAGCATTGCTGTGTTTCAATCTGAAGGGTGAGTGCTGGTGAAATTACAGGCAAATGAGGCTTAATACCGTCAAGTCTCAAGTTGATGGACGTAGGGCGTTGCATCGTAGGGCTACTTCCAAACATGCATGACCTACGAAGCAATACTTTGTCATAAGTGTGGTAGTTCCATCTTCAGTATCATATCATCGTATGTCAAAAAACTGGCACTACGAGATGACCAAAGCAGTAACCGAAGCAGACCAATTGCCCGGTCGGAGGATATTGTGAAAGCAGTACCTAGTAGAGCAGACCGCGAGTGGCGTGATAGAAAAGAGTCCACTGCCTCTTCTCTATCTCTATTACCGACTGAATAGACAATAGATAGATAGAAGTAATGAATCGTCGCTCGAGCGCCAACTTTATTGCCAAATCTACAAAAAAGGTTTCGAATATTTAATTACATAGATACGTAGATTATCACCTAAAAACATAAGTACATAAAATCAATAATGTCAGTCTGTTATCTGACAAGCTTGGCTTGATTAAATACAATCTGGGTTCAATGTCCATGTCATGTTTGTATGCTTGTTTTCTTGTCTATATTGTTTCTATGTCGTGGGCCAGTGGATCAGGCTAGCGCAGGTCCGTGGCAACTGGCAAGTGGTAGGAGCAAAGGAGGACCTAGGTCTATACTCTGCAGTGAGTAAATGCGGATGATGAACAAAAAATATTAGGTAGGTAGTGTATTAATCATTTAGTTCCCATAACACAAGCTCTGCTTAAGGGGGCTATATGAAGTTGTGTGAAAATATCCGGCATTATTTATTTATCATTTCTAGCTACATTATTGACGCAATGCGCCAATGGCCAGAGATGCCAGAGGTTGCATGTACGATTCCCGCTGGGGAATTTTTGCATGATCTTCGGTCGGTGGATGAAAAACCTTACAAAAATAGCACATAATGCTAAAATATTCTAGGGCTTAGAAATGCTCAGAGCTTACTATATGTCATGTCATGATGTGTCAATAAGGTCTACCGGTCGATTTACAACACGGGTCAAAGGAAAGCAAGAGTATATGATAGTAGGGAGGATTTTAGGGATGGGAAGGAGCATAGGCACCTATCGATGATCGATTTTTTTATCGATAACACCCAACACAAGCATCGTAACCCTAATTAATTTCAGGATTTCGATGTTTCGCTAGCGTGTTTATTCATTTTATCTATTTCCGCTAGTCATACTTATATTATAAATAAGATAAGATAAGGTAATTTATTTAGTGTACAATAATATGAAGGAAAATTTATTAATTTTGATTAAAAAAAAATTAACATGGACTGCATGTTAATTTTCATTAATCATCAATATGAAAGTTTGTGAGTTTGTATATTTGTACTGTTACTATAATGGCTGAACGGATTTGGATGAAACTTGGATTAGATATACATAGTTTGTGAAATGGACCTTTATTATTATTATGATGACTGTTTCTTAAAACATGGCCTTTTTTTTGACTACTATGACTATGAAATAAACAATATGACAGCGAAGCCGCGTGCAAAAGTTAGTCTCCTATAAAAACCAGTAAATTACCAAATCTCATGAAGAAACGAACAAATTGCATACCATACCATCAAATGTAATTTATCGGTTACGGCTTCAGAATGTTTCCCATAGCCATAGGCGAGATGATGGCATGCGGAAAATTAAACTATTTTATTACCTGCCTCCTACGTCACACAGACGCAACTTGCAAAGCGATCATGTCGATACGTGACTAGTACCATATCATCGATCAAGGTCTAAAGAAGTGAAGGAACTCATGGAGTGCCTTAGCAACAGTTTTCGGTGATAAATGTACATTGTACGTAGGTACTTCAGTTCTTTGACGCAACACTTCTTCACTTCTGTTCTTATTATGGTTATGTGACCTACCGTGATACCTAGAAAGATCATTTTTATACATTGAATGGATTTTCGTTTGACCACAAACTCACCTGATGTTAAGTAAAGTTGTGGTCTAAGATCCAACACGAAGGTCCAGAAAACACCTACTCGAGTCCCGGAGTTGTATCATCAGGTTTTTTTTTTGGACTGAGCCGTGCGTCTGCTTATCCGGAAGGAGCAGGGAGATGGAGGGATCAGTTCATGCAGATCCTGAGAGCACTCTCGAAGCTAATAGATGTCCTGCAGCGGAATCAAACGCACACCTCTCTCGGTCACCCTTTCTTAGCTTATATAGTGTTAATATTATGACGGATACTACCTACCTACCACAGATAACTACAGATGTACAATGTCCAAAATCGACGACCAACCAATTAGGGCTGTTTTTTTGCAACTCATTCATTTTACAACCATGCCAACTCAATCAAGCTTGAAAAGAATCGTACTTTTTTTTTCTAGCTAACATATTATATTTTACGAAGCATAAAGCTAAAATCCTTCACAGATTCCTCGAGAAAATACGCTGGAAGCCAGTTTTATGTTTCCTAGAGGAATAGTCCGAGACCATGGAACTCCACTTGCTACGATACTGCCTAACACAGGTCTTTCTTCTCATTCACTAGATAAACAACTGCGCAAAATAAGTAGCTAGTTGCTAAACAGCTGCAATAATGTTTACGATTATCTTAAGAAGATATAAATCTATTAAATTTATCGTAATGAATGTTTGAAATTAATTATGATAATGTTTAGCTCGCAATCGCGAACTTTGGAAGAGACTATGCTAAAGCAATACAGTTTCAATACTACCTATGTGTTACTTATAGATTTATATATGTTACCTACTTTAATTATAATAAAACTTGTACTAAGATTGCTAAATAAAGGCTATAGAAATTGAAAATTAGCGTTAGATTAGTTTATCGCCACGCTTCAGGATTTGCGATTTATAAAATCTTATCGTTTTTATTCTAAATACTTTAGTGATAAGTAATTAACACGTGATTTAATACTAAAATTTGAGCATATCTTAAGCAGCTTATCATGTTAAGCTCTCTTTATCTAGAGTGTCCTACCACAATGACCTACGGTGAAATATTTTTTCTTCCTTTTAATGTAATGCTGGACACTAATCACACATCATCATAATATAGCCCCAAATTAAGCAGAGCGTGTAATATGGGAACTACATGACTGATAAATTACTAAATACATACATATTGTACATAGAAAACACCTAGACCTGAGACCTATAACTGCAGATAATGCAAACATTTGTCCCGCGGCGGGAATCGAACCCGCAACCTTCTGCGTCTCAGGCGGACCTTCGCTCGGCCACCTCGCCACAGGTTCAAACTTAACATCTGATTTGAGTAAGGAGATCTTTGATGGGTAAGTAGGACAAGTTATTTGATATCATTTTGGTAAGTTATGGAAAACATGATAATGATGTTACAGGCGTTCATAAGCTACGGAAAACGCTTACCATCAGGAGGACCGTATGAATGTTTACTAGCTTAGTAGTATAAAAAAAAATACCAATTAAAATGTTATAAATTATCTTAGTTAACACTTTAAAATCAAAATTTTCCTCTGACCTAGTGAAGCCAACTCTGGATATGGCTAAGCGACTAAACTAACCTGGATCAACATCTTAATACACATTGAAAATGTATCGATAACATTTTCAATTGACATAATTTTATCGATAACCAAGTATTGAAGTCATATTTTCACCCCATCCCTATTCATTGAAACGCGAAACGAAAGCGTCGTTCAACGAGATGACCTGTAGGCTGTAGCCTACAAAAGACATTATGGTCATAGCCCTGTTATGTTACCATAGTTGTGTGTCATGTGTTACCACGTCTGTGTGTCATTATGTTACCGTGTGTATTGTGGCATTCTTACGTAACACGATGTAGGGCATAAGCTCTGTCACAACTTGAAAGCGAGTTTGAATGGTCTTTGTGCTTATGCAAATGCTTCGTTTAGTTTGGTGGCTGCTTTTTTTTGGTGGCGGATAATTAGGTTTATTTCTTACTAGCTCCCACCCGTAGAGCACTTCTGTGGTGCCGATGAATTTAGAAAAGCTGGTTATTGTTAGCCATGTAAAGGGGAAAGGTTCCAGAGGAAAATCCCCAACCCGATACTCACGATACGGACTTCATTCGTACTCACGAGAGTACGAAAGAAGTCCTGTCGGACCAGACCGGTCGGAGTTTTCCTTAACTGACGATCTGCTAAGAAGGTCTTCTTCGAAGGTCGAAGTAAGTCACGCCACGAGCGCTTCACGGAGTTTAACTTAAACTGTCATGTCAAGTGTAGTTTATTACGACAGTTATACATAAAAATATGTTTAAATTATGTATGTTAATCACAGCTAGCATATAAAAACGACAATACTGACAGTATAATTAAAAACATGATGTTTGACTACAGTGCGAACTCTGATCCTGCTAATGTATAGTAATTATAATTTGTACAAATTGTATGTACATATAACCTAATGCATAAAACTATAATCAAGCTGACGCTGACAAACAATACATAAATAACCGTAACGCCTATACTGAAACTTTACTCAAATATATGTGAGCTATTCGTCCTCTGTGGCGCAGTGGGCTAAGGCACGCTTGAGATGCAGGTCTCGGGTTCGACTCCCGCCGCGAGACAAATATTTGTTTTATATTATTTATATCTTCAAATTTTTGACTGGGGTATTTTTATGTATGTACTATTTACAAAAAAAAGCTATTTGGTTCCTATAATACAAGCCCTGTTTATTTTGGGGCTAGATAATGATGTTTCATCACTTCACAATTATTATTTATGGAGATGCGAGCGAGTTCACAGCGAGACAAGTGCACAGGTTACGCGCAAATACAACAGACGCTAAATCGCTATCACTATGACTGACGTAGCGATTCTTAGGAGCGCACAGTGTACACACATTTTTCGGACATCGCCTTTTTTTGACAAAAACAGATAGATCTAACGATTTCCAACCGTACAACTCCCGATTGCCAAATATTGTGTTTAATTAAGTAGAAATATTGTTTTGATATTAGCATTTTTTTTCACATGGCCAAAATGTGTTTAATTAGGTAGAAATATTTTTTTAATTTGCATTTTTTTCACATAAAATTTTAAAAAAAGTCCTACGCCTAAAGTTTAAATACTTTAATAAAATAACAAAAACAGTTCAAAAGCCTATCTTCACGCTTCACATTTAAGAGCTGTTACGAACCTTGTGACTATCTTAAAACACGAAATATGAATATGTTCCGGTTTTATGATTTTATTTTTTCCTCCGTCAATCTTCGCTATTGGGAAAAGTTAATTTTTACCGGCTTCAAAAAAAAGAAGAGGTTCTCAATCCGGTTGTATTTTTTTTATATGGAAATAAAGACATTTGTTTTCTGTACCTTTCATAAAAAATCATATCCCAATCACGTGGAATAATGAAGTTAGGGTCAGCTAAATTAATATAAAAAATGGTCTCCATAATACACTGAGCAGCGTGTGTGTCAATCCATTATCTACCCACGTCATTAACTGAGAGTAGGTTAAGTACCGAGATCACGATCTCAGCATATAATCATGTCTTCTTAGAAATTGTTAAACGATAAACGTCTGTCATTAGAGATGAGTGGAAGAAACTTGTAGGATAAGATGTTTTTGAGCCGTGGGTCTTTTTCTTCATATAAGCTAAGCCATCTCTGGTGTCGGAGTTTTTAGACCGCCCGAAGGCCTCTGACTCCGACATGGCTTAACGACGAAAAGCCAGGACCAACATCTTACAGGGCCTTCCGAAGCGTTAGCTGCTGGCCTCGCACATGACGCTCGTACAGAATCACATTTGTGTTTTCAGCACTCAATGCGTTGTATCCAAATAATATTAAACAGTGAGTTAGTGACCGGGTGGAGTGTTGCTTAACCAAGATAATCTGCAAAGAACACCGAAGTAAGCTAGCCATGGTGGCCTAGTGGGATGTACTCCGACTTCCGATCCTGAGTGTTCGAATCTCGACTCAGAAAAATGCATATGTGCATTACCACGTGCTTAAAACGGTGAAGCATCGTGAGGAAACTCGCGGTTTGGTCAGCTCCGCACGTATTGATCACGTCTTTCCTGTGGGTAAGGCCGACTAGGCTGAGAATGGTATCATCTTGGTCAACCTTGGTGACTAGGTGCTACCTGCTAGAGCCTACTTCATCTAACACCATGTACCGGGGCTACAGCATCACAGTAGAGTACGTGAGTAAATGTTACCAGCTGACGCTGTATTGAATCTGGACAAGAAGCAACGGCCAAGTTTTTTTACTGCTAATAAGATGACATTGCGGACGCTAAAATAGGTAATATGTCTAGACAGAACTAATATTGGGCACTCATACTTATAATAGGCAGTAAGGGGTTGCATCATTGGAACCCAAGCAAACCTCATCGGGACGTAGTACACCCTGCTAACAAACGCGGTTCTAGGGGCAGGCTGATTGCGGCATAGCGCAGCCTAACACCAGCACAGCTGTCACACAAACATCTGTGCTCTGCGATGCCCAACACGTATGCCCAGCATGGGCATATGAGCATATCCCTCTTCTTCTTCGGAGAAGCCCATGTTCAGTAGTGGGCTGCTGTTGTTAATGTATGCTTAGGTATAATAATACGCAGGGCAGATCAACAACTGATGCCGGTGTTGAGTTGGTATCGCATATCTATGATGCCTGGGAGGACTCACATGATGCTTTAGGCAACTTTTGTGATTTGTCTAAGGCATTTGACTGCGTACACCATGAAACATTAATCAGGAAACTAGATCACTATGGCGTCAGGGGTATGGCTTTAGCCCTTCTCACTTCTTACCTATCTGACAGAATACAGAAAGTAGACGTAAATGGAAAATGTTCTCCGGGATCTGTAGTAAAGATGGGTGTTCCGCAAGGGTCAATACTTGGACCATTTTTATTTTTAATTTACATCAACGACCTACCTCAACTTGTGAGAGACAACCACGAAATTGTATTGTTTGCGGATGACACGTCACTTTTATTTAAATTAAAGCGACGGCAGACCAATTTTGACGACGTGAACAATGCAATAGCGAAAGTTGTTAACTGGTTCGAACGAGATGTAAATAATTTATTACTGAACGAGACTAAAACAAAATGTATGAGATTTATATTACCAAATGTTAAACAAGTTAAACCTAACATTAAAATAAAAGATGAATATCTAAATCTTGTGGACAGTACTGTATTTTTAGGCATAACTTTAGATAATAAGCTTCAATGGGGCGCTCACATAGATGGGTTGTCGAACAGACTCAGTTCTGCAGCATACGCAGTCAAAAGAATCCGTCAACTTACTGACGTAGAAACGACTAGACTAGTTTATTTCAGCTACTTCCATAGCATTATGTCGTACGGCATTTTGTTGTAGGGGAATGCTGCAGATATCAACACCATATTTGTGTTGCAGAAGAGGGCTGTTCGTGCAATTTATAATATGGGCCCCAGAGAATCACTTAGAACTAAGTTTAAAGAAATAAATGTTATGACAGTGCCGTGCCAATATATATATGAAAACTTAATGTATGTCCGAAAACATATTAACATGTTCAATAAAAATAGCGACTATCATAATGTTAACACTAGAAATAAAGATAAACTAGCTGTTTCCACTGTAAGGCTCCATAAAGTTAGTCATTCTTTTAAAGGGATGTCTGTACGATTTTTTAACAAAATCCCAAATGATGTGATTAATCTATATGTAAATAAATTCAAAAATGTTGTTAAACGTAATCTATGTAATAAAGCTTATTATAAAATATCTGATTATTTAGATGACAAAAAAGCTTGAGATGAAACTGCCTCCAACTCCATCAAAAACAATGTAATAGATATTAAGTACAATGACGTTAAAAAAATATAAGCCAAGCAGAGTTTCTTGCCAATTCTTCTCTGTTTGGTCACGTTACGAATTGGTGGTAAATTAAAAAAAAATTACGTTTCAAAGTGTACTATACAGTTCCTACTGAATAAATGAATTTTGACTTTTGACTTTTGACTAATCATAAAGTACTCACAAACGTGCCGTGCTGTGTTCTGTAAGTACCTGAAATATAAAAAAAATATGATGAAATATTGTTATGCGTACCTTGACTTGCCAATTGCCAATGTTGAGTATAACGAAATGGTAAAAAAACTAGTTTACTGTGACTGGATGTACGGGTAGTATTTTCGACTATTTCATTTAGCTTTAAGCACTGCACTACCAATTCATCTCTACACTACACTAAGGTTATCTAGAAGAAAATTTCTACTTAGATGGCCTTTGTACTTGTTTTATATTGTTCAATAAAAAACTATAAAATAGCTTTAAAGAAAAAACTTTGTAATAATCGAACCCGTACCTATAATTACCTTTATTTCCTAGCCAGCTACTGCGCCACTGATGGCGATGTCGTCACCGAGAGGGAACAAAGAGTTGGCATAAAGAAGGTACGCATGTAGGAAGTATGAACTTTCATGTAGATAGGATGTACTTAAAGAGTTCATTACACTTTCTACAAGTGAGGTCAGTTCGATCATTTTACAATAATAAAACGAGTAAAAGTTTTATAAGGTCACTTTCACTTTATGTCTGAACTCGTTTGCACAAAGGACTTCTTCTTATCTTATCTTATCTATTAGCTAGTAGATACTAAAATCTGGTAGCAGACTTTTTAGGCCACCTAAGACCTCTGACAAGGCTTAACAGACTGAAAAAGCAGAGAACATCTTAATGTGCCTTCCCAAGAATGGAAGGTCTAAGATCTAAATGCGCTAAACTGTCATCCATCGAAGTAGTGTCCGGGCGGAGTGTGCTTTCACCACGAGTGCTTCACGGCAGATTACGGCAGTAATAGACTAGATTTTTAGGTCAGCGTAACTTCGATATGCCTGGGAAAACCGGGAGCAAAACATAGCCTGCCTTCTAAATTGCGGAAGATATCAGAAATGAGTTCCATGCAACAACATTAGGTACATTTGACCGTAACTGGATTCGAACCTGACTTAGGTTCTCATAGCGCTCAGTCAGGAGGCAGGATATTTAAATTATTGGTGTCCGTGAGCGTACCGTAATTTGTTTTCCCAATGACAAAGAGCTATTTGTATAGTAACCGACGCTTTGTCATTGGGCAAAATGTTTAAGTAGCACTTAGCATGAGCTTAAAATCTGTGAAGTAGTTTCTTTTTATGCTATAAGCTATAATGATGACTTTTTAGTACACTAAAAAATTAATTTATTTAATATATCAGTACGTGGTTTCCATTACACAAGCTCTGCTTAGTTTCAGGCTAGATAATGTTGTATGGTTATGTCCAGCATTATCGTATAACAAGACACAATGACATTTAAAAATGGTAGGTACAATGGGCGACATTATGGCTGAAAGAAAAAACTGCAATTGGAAATCTCATATCGAATACATATCCAAAAAGTTAAATCGTTTTGTTTATGCCTTAAAAAGGCTGCGCCAGATATCCAGTGAAAAAATTGCTCTCACTGCGTATCACGGGTATGTAATGTCAGTCCTTAGATATGGTCTAATTCTCTGGGGCAACTCAACCAATGTTTGCAAGGCTTTTATCGTCCAAAAAAAAAATGTGTTCGAGCATTATGTGGAGTTGGTCCATTAGAGTCATGTAGACCTATTTTTAAAAAACTTAAGTTATTGACACTACCTAGTCTTTACATATTTCAAGCTGGAATATTTGTCAAAGAAAATGGTGGACTCTTTGATCGTTATATTGACAATAAAAACTCAGTCGTAATGAAAAGAGATCCCACTAAGCTCATATTACCCAAATGTAAGACATCACTAAAAAGTAAAAATTGTTATGTAATGACTATAAGAATATTTAATAAAATTCCACAGGACATTAGAGAATTACCTGTTAGACAATTTAAAACTAAGCTGTATGCATGGCTGGTTGACAAATGTTTTTATAAAGTTAGTGAATTTGTAAATTGTAAATTTTAATTAGGACGGATATATGGACTAAATAAATTAATGAGTTTATTTATATTTATATTGACATTTAGATATTTTTTTTTACATGACATCTTTTTTGTACATTTATTTATTTTAATTTATGATTGTTATCTTTTAATTTGTTCTTATTTTTATCGGCATGTTATATTTTTTATTTTGCACGCCGATTTATCGGTGGAGTATGTGAGACTATGTAAAAAATTAGATCTTTTATACCATACTTCATGCAATAAACAATTTCATTTCATTTCATTTCAAAGAGATTTCTTCCAGGCAAATCATTAATCAGAATAAGAAGCGTCGGAGGTCGTTGGGTGGCAAGGTATTCCAAAAACTCAGACACCATCATAAAATTGCAAAATACTTGATAAAGTGCAAGTGCTTTTGTACGGGAATTTTGTATCATCATCATCCTAGCAGTTCACTGCAGGACAGGGTGAACGGCCCCTTAGTATTACGTAAGCAGATTTATTACAATTTTTAACCCCCCTCTCCCCCTTGTCAGCAAAAGTAAGCTAAGCTCTTATATGCTTACGTAAACATTGGTAGGTACATCGTCGTCAATCGTACCGAAACGAAACAATAGATTGACAGAACAAATTTTGACAAGTGAATAGCGCGCGGTAATTCCCCTAATCGGTTCTAAGCGAGTACCTAAACTTATTATTTATCCCTGAAAATTAGTTTCGTTTTCAAACATTGACAATGTGGGTTGCCAATGTGTAAAAATAAATAACTACTGCGGACGTAATCACCATCTAGACCCTCCTACCCCCCATGTCATCAAAAATAAGTAAAGCAAAGACCCCCCGTCCCCCAATAGTGCCCACGTAATACTAGAACGGCGCCACATAGGCTCTCCCAATGAGCGCCATTGCGCCCCGTCCTTTAAATGACTTTTTGTATGAACTCATCGGTAAGACTAACAACCTTGCAGATCTGTTTTACTACATAACTACTAGTATTATCATCTTTTGTTCTATTACTTTTTACGAAACGTTTTTTTCTTATCTATCTTATGAGCCAGTCTGATTCCACTGCAGGACAAAGCCCTCCCTTCCCTCTTTCCACACTTCCCAATCTTGGGAATCCAGTTGGCCTGTCCAGTTTGGATAGTTGGGCAGTTGGATCAGCTAATTAATACCTATCAAATAAAACAAAACTTTGACCGCTATCACGATATAACTGCGATATAAAGTCAATCAAAACTTGCGCAAGTGGTTGCATTACTGAACTGCCAGTTACAGCAAGTTCCGACGACGGCTGGAGGTACAGAAATACCGTAGACAAACGTAATTGAAGCGAAAGCGTAAGCCTCCGTACGCACTGACAGGTGGCTTGCTTGAGCCTAGTGACTTACATCAGGTTACGCGCTAGGATAAACGGAGGCCGCAATGTAAGGTTTGCGTCTTGAATCCCTAGGAAACTAAATTCCAGGTGACTTGCTACGCTCTAGGTACTAAGCAAGCTATTTGTCACTGCGTAAGTAACCTTAGAGTGCCTTCGTTTTAAGCACGTGATCCATGAACCGAAAAAAAATTACGAAAAATCTTTTGGAAATCGGGGTACATCTAAATAGACCACCACGCCTCATGAGACTCAACGGTAGGTCATATCAATGTCGTCAATGACAAATATCACGTAGGATGGTGGAAAGATACTCATCTTAGCTTCGTTCCATTAACGTTCAGTGTTCCACTTGCGTAAAATTCGCTAGGTGAATGGCACGGCCGGCGGGGGTTTGTTAACTGCAGTTCAGTGTGTTCACATCAAAACAGCCAACACAGCCTGTTTTCGAGTCGTTTTGCCGCGCCGCACTGTGACCTTTACCGATTTTGCATTGCGCTAACATTCGCATACACCAATTGCCTGCACCCGCTTCCGTTCCGTTGTGCAAGAGCGGCTTTGCGAATCACTACTCATACTTACCGACGTACTATCTTTATTGCTAGTTCTGTGTTGAAAGGAATTTGATGACCTCGGTACCGCAGTAGACTAATTTGTATATCATACATAGAAAACATCCGAGACAAATATCTGCAGAATATGCAAACTATGTCCCGATGCGGTAATGGAACCCACAACTTCTGCATCCCAGACGGGCCTTACCCACTGCGCCACAGAGGTTGCCAATGTATGTTCACGGAATTAAGTGTTCATTCATTCAAAGATAACTGATTATCACTGAGGCCACAGGAACCATAAGGGTCAGTTCTAGCAACACTTAGGTGTTATTGTAAAGAAAAAAAATTGTTACGAAATAATATTCTTTTTGTGACCGAAGTCCAATTCCTTTTCCCGACTTGTCTCGAGCAGCCTTAACATAGAGCATGATTCTGAAGGCTTGCTGTTGTAATATCAAGTATTTTAATTCCTTTGGTATTTCGACACCTATCTTGAGGCTTGGCCTTTTAAGTAGATTTTACTCGATCCCTTACAACATCTTCACGACTTTTCACGACTATTTCCCCATTATGGATATCTTCAGAACGCAATGCTCAGTACGCAAATCTATTTCGGATACCCTAAAGGGGGTAGTCAGAGGCAAGTCCAAACATTACGTTCGATACATGCCCACTTTTTGCAAGCAACTAGCATACCACTACTAGCAATTTATTTAAGCCCACCTCACCTGCCCGTGGTGCACCCTGCTAATTAACAAACGGAGCTCTTGCGGCCATCTGAATACAGCCTAACCCAGCCTAACACCGGTACAGCTAAATTCCCTGACCGCCGACGGGCAGCAGCCTCAGCAGTGCGAGAAGCTGTGCCTTGCAATCCCCAACCTACACGCTCAGCATGGTGATTATGGTAGGCATATATCTCCCTTATTACGCTGTTGTTGTTGTCTATGTCTTATGACGTCCTCCGGCTAGGTAGAGTGACGATCTGCGAAAGGCTGCTGACGCTGCTGTTAGAACCTCGATGCTTCGAGCTAAGGACAGGGCGCAATAGCGCTAATTATAGTATAGATACCTATGTCTAGCCGTGGACTGGTATAGGCTGATGATGATGATAAATAAAACAATTTTGAATAACGACATGCTCAAGTTAATTGCCTACCTTAGATTAGTCTATTAATCTAAGTTGGCTACTAAGCCAGCAAAGTACTAAACCTACTAAACTAAGTAACGTACTCATTACTACTTAAAATTCACAGTTTGTTACGAATAACTTTATGTATAATTATTGAAATAATCCCCAAAATCCATTCCAAGCACGCACAAAACAAATATTTAAAGTCTAGAACTAAGACAGGCAAGGAGATCAATTGTTTGGCGAAACGTGATGTTTTTGCGAAAATTACTGACACGGGCATGTTTATGAGGATAGCGATTAGCGGCTCGGGCATATTCTGTTGACAGCTGCATTTTCTAAGAGTAAGTAAGTTAAACCTATGTAATTAGACAAGGTGTTGGGCAGAACGACTGCCATAGGTATAGGTACAATCGTACAAGCATTTACGTATGAAATAATTTGTTTGTGATCTAAGTTACTACAAATATACGGTTTTCAGAGTTTTATTTATTTAACATTATTGTACAAAAACCAAAAAAACGGCTTTATCTTTTGATTGCGTTGACTTGTATGTTTGATTAGTTTACAGCTCCAGGGTTGCTGACCTGAGTATTTGATATTAATGTCATTCAGGCTGGAAAGGGTTAAATATGGCTTATATTATGGCCATAAGTAGTCAAAAACTAAGTAACGTACTCATTACCCTCTGAAGTTGGCAACAAGTAGCGATGTAGTTCTTGGATTATACTAGGATTGTTCGAATCGTTTACAGAGCCTAGCTTCAGAGGGGCAAGGTCCGTTGTGACTTTTGTATATGTGTATGCAGTGTTCTCGCACTAGGGTGTGCTATGTCCTAGGCTATGTCGCTTCCGCCTATTATTATTCATCCCGACCGATTTCGCCCAGGTGACTAAATCTCTGCTACACGGCGGAACTTCGTTAGGTGTTCTCGAATGTGACTAACGTAACGTGTTTTAGCTGTAAACGTCCGTTTTGCAGAGGTTGCACTTTTTTTTATTTATTTTAAAAGTTCTACACAAAAATTTTTTTTCGTATAAATAGCAATCAAAAAACCACTGCCACTGAGGTTTAAACATCCTTGGTATTTGATAAGTCTCAAAATACATAAATTAATACAAATATAATTAGGTTGGCTAAGTTATGTAGACTGGGTACTTAAATAGTACTTAATAATACTTTAGGGTACCATTTTCATAATGGTAGGCGGTTTGTAAGTTCGCTCCCGTCTATCACAATGGTGAACAAAGGTCGCGCCTGTTGTCATTCAGCCAATATTTCTTGCACACAAGGAAGCGATCATGTCCTGTCAAAAGCGATGTCTAGTCATGAAAATACGTTTTAACAAGCATAAGATAATTTAAACCATTACTTGATTTTTGAGTGTTTGTTACTTGAAGTAGATACTCGGATATAGTTTACAACGTAAATTACTTAGGCAAAAATGCTGTTAAACATTCTATATACATACCTAGGTACCTACTTAGGCAGTTGTAGTTTACATGATAAATTATTAAAATAAAGTTTACATAAAAAATAAATTATAAACGTTAATAAAAAAAAAGTTTTTTTTTATTGAAACCAAAATATGTGACTGGATTTCCGAGAAGAGGGAGGCTGAAGAAGATATAGATGGATTGTGTGAATGAGGATGAGTGTGAAAATAAAGGAGTCAGGGCCGACCCCTCCTAGCGGCTAACAGGATACGCGGATACTCACTAATCCTAGTGTAGCAATATACATGATGTCCCAGGAAGTATCGAAGTCCAAAGAAAGAAAACAACGCGAGTACCCGACCAAATATGTGGGTCCCGGCTTTTTCAGTCGACGGAGGCCTTGAGGCGGCCTATAAATAAATTCCGACACCAAAGTTGGCCACTAGCTCATACGAATTAGATCATCATCATTTTCTACGTATGATATGTAAGTATTTACAAAAAAAACTATATACTTATGTAATAATCAATCATGTGGTTCCCATAATACAAGCTCCGCTTAGTTTGGGGCTACATGATGCTGTGTGATAACGTCCAGCATTATTTAATGTTATTACTATTATTTAGCCCGTTTAAATATTCCCTCTCAGCTACGTCAACAATGCCATTCGACCTCCAAGCTACATCAGTGCCGTTTGGTAATTGGGAATAATGCCAACAACAATACCTTTTCTGTAGCGGATCGAATATATCCTTCAATTTGTAAGTTGAAGTCAGTTCAATCAACTTTGATTGGTGAAGGAAGAGTGTACGGCAGACTGTCGAGTGCGATGGACTGATGACATTGTTACTTACCAAAAGTCATTGGACGTATGAACATACATCCTCATCATCAACACCAATGATGTTGGTCCCGGCTTTATCAGTTGTTAAACTATGTCGGTTACCTTCGGGCGGGCGCCGGGCGGTCTGAAAACTCCGATACCATAGTTGGTCACTCTCCAGAATTATCTTACATAATAATAATCAATGATGTTGGTCCTGGCTTTATCAGTCGTTAAGCCATGTATGATGCCTTCGGGCGGTCTAAAAACTCCGACACCAGAGTTGGTTAATAGCTCATACGAAAAATTATCATCATCTCATCACCTGTAGAAGTGCACTGCAGAACAGTCTCCTCTGATAGGGAGTAAAGGATATCGAATGGCGGCCACAAATTGTATGGAAAGGAAGTGTATGGATACCCCTCTCCAGATGGACCGACTCTCTTCTTTTTGTTAGTAGTATAAGCTTAGTAGCTTTGGTGACACAGTTTTTAGGCCACCCAAAGGCCTCTGAAATGACTTAATATCGAGTGAAAAAGCCGGGACATTCATCCCACTATACAGAAATAGATGATGCTCTTCGCTTTTAGTCAAATAATCTAATTGGTTGTCCCTCTTATAGGGTTAACTTATATCCCGAAGCACGGAGCGCTCTGATCTAAATTCCACTAAGCGCCCACCTTCCCGGAGTATTACTTACAGCTTCACGAAGATGCTAACGACACCGAAGGTAAGCATCGCCACGAGCGCCTGAATTTTATGGTTTGAAAGCTTGCTTATTTCCTCCTTTCGTTAAACTTTGAGAGAGGGAAAGAATACCGCAGGACAATAAACGATATTATATCGCGACAATAATCGTGAGTTCGTCACGATTATCATTGAAGTATTAATAGTAAACTGGGCGCGATACGATTATGATACGATATATGCCATTTTTTATATTTTTTTTAAATAATATGCGTTATGCATGTCCTCAAACTCGGGGAAAGTTAGAGGGGTCTGTCGGGCTCTCCACCGGCGACTAGCTGTCGCTAGCTCAGCGGCCTACCGACTAAAAACACACCGTGTTCCGTCACTCACCGTAGTGCTCGTGTATCATCGAACCATTCATCGCCTGATGAAGGGTTTGACGCTGTAGTAGCACTTGACGAAGCCATGGGGTCCCGGTAGGATTCTACCACGGCCCAGTCCGATAAATACATACAGGTATAGGTAGTGAGGGATTTGAAACCATTACTCTTATCACGTTCGAATTAAAGTAACTGCCAGACCATCATCACAAAACTCAAAGTTTTATGAAACGAAAGTGATATTAATTTGACAAAATAATATATAGATATATACATTTTTGAGAGACGGGAATCCTATTAATCACGCAAGCAATACAAAAGTTTGTGTGTGTCGGTATGTATTTCTCCAGCATCACCCCCTTCTAAATTCATGGTGCTTTACGGCAGAAATAGGCATGGTGTACTTCCCCGGATGAACCCTTCATAAAAAATTACTACTTGTTTTCTTGAACATATCCAAATTTAGTAGCGGAGTAGACCTCCAGGATAGTTATGTAAGTAAAAGTGAAACCCAGCCACTTAAGACATTAAAATGTTTACTTGTACTTGAGATCTCATTTCTAGAAAGTTCGAGCCGGTCCGACTGGTCGCTAGTCCGACCTTGGTTATTTGCTTACTACTGCATTTAAACGATTTTATAAAGGGTTATTATTTTTATTAAAATTCCGATGGGATCCGTGTTTTATTGACGACTAGTTTCTGTCCTATGTTCCGTTCGTGTTTTTTTTTATTTTATTTATATTGGGAAACAGACAAAACAATATTACTATAAAAAATATTTTAAAAAAATTACATTTAGGGCATCTTCATTTCAAAGAGAAATGTTAAGAATATCTGTTTGAGCATCACATTGTTTTGTTATATAAGGGACAGCGTTTTCGATGATATCTCCCAAACAGCTTGACTTTTCCGACATTTTCAATTTTTTCGTCATATTTCAACCAATTTAGACAAAGCCTAACTATACACCTCAACCTTTCTCTCTGTTTATTTGTGAAAACCGCATAAAAATCCGTTCAGTGGTGTTTTTATTTATCGCGAACCGACAGACAGACGTTGCGGGGGATTTGTTATATAAATGTAGTGATGATTATTAGATGTCATAGCATGGTTCACAAATAATATTACATATACAATAGTATTTTTAAACTTATGCGAGTATTACACATAATTATTATTGTTATAACACGATCTAATCGTCCGGAAAACTAATGAATAAACGCGAAGAATCATTAGCAGAATCATCATTCTGCCAAACATTATGAACGCTCAATTTAAAATACGAAAAAAGTTGTATGAAAACTTATTTTTGATTTTTCGCGAAATCTTACGATTTGATTTGGTAAGTTACTTTGGGAAAATTATTCCTGTTGAGAATTAGAGTCAATTGAGACCAACTTGTTTTTTTTATGTCATTTTCTTGGCTGACTGACTGTATTTTTTTCGAAAAATCCGAAAATGCCATTATTTTTTTCTTCAAAATAAACCTATAGTTTCCTCAGAACAAAGCCTTCTTATTACAAAAGAAAAGGTAGCTGCCCTAAATGAGGTAAAATTTTGCCTCATCCTGTATATTCCTGGTCGCTGTAAGCGATAAGACCGCCCATTATACTTTCATGATTATTATTCAAGTTTTATTCAGTATATTTATGTAGGTATGTGTGAGTAGAGTATATTATCAAGAACTACGCCTATGAAAAGTTTCAGCTCAATCTGTTCAGTAGTTTTAGCGGGAAGAGATAACAAACATCCAAACAACTTCCGCATTAATCAAATTAGTAGGAAATGATTAGTAAGAAACTACACCTGTTTTCACGAGCTTCCTCTAGCATACTAAAGAGTTTAGTTTAGTTAAGACACAAATATGCACTTATTATCATACTAGCATCCGCCCGCGGATTCGCTCGCAAGGTCACCGGTGTCACCAAAATCTATCTATATTCGAAGTTCTAACCAAATGTGTTCAGCCATTCTGCCGTGATTGAGTAACAAACACCCACACATCCCCACAAACGTTCACATTGAGTATTAGTAGGATTTAAATAAATATTGATTGGCAATTTCACACAACGTCATGTAGGTATCCCCAAACTAAGCAGTGCTTTTGTTGTGAATTATGGATGAGAACCAGATGACTAATACTTACACTCAGAGCAGAGACAAATATTTGAGCATGTGCATCGTTGAGTATTTTGCCTACCACTTGTGAGTGGCGCATCTGAGTGTTGGTCAATTTAGACCAGCTTGACCAGACTGGTTTACCTCGGAGAGGACGGACCCCGGACGGACGGATATTTGCAGAATATGATGCAAATATCTGTCCCGCGGCGGAAATCGAACCCACAACCTTCTACGTCTCAGGCGGACCTTCGCCCACTGCGCCACAGAGGCTGTCAAACTTATTAATATATCAACGGTTAACAACACTTAGTAGTATAACGAGGTTAAAGTATAAAGCTAATCAAAACAAAATAGATATGTACGTAAAACTAGAAATTTCCACGCCAAATCTAAACTTGTAATACGTTATCTATAAAAACATTTTCGCACTGTGGTGCATACAAGGTGATTGAAATTTATTTATTTAAAAAGAAACGCCAATAGCATAAATATTGATTAATTGCAGGATTGTTATGATGACTGGGTATTATAATAATTAGAGCTTCGTTTGTTAGTTGGCAGGATGCACGACGGGCAGGTGAGGCTTGGGTTACGAAGATTGAGGTTGGAGCCCCTTACACCCCTAAATCAAGGCGAATTATTATTTAAAATTAAAATTATTCTAATCGAACAAGCCGTTTCCGAGTTTTTGCGAGAATACCGCACACTACAATTGCTTTTTAACTCTAGATTTGGGAATTTTTGTACCTGACCAATCAACCTGTATATGTATGTATGTAGGGTATGTAGATATATGTAGGTATAAAACTGACCCACAAAATTATCTTCAGGCCGCAGTATCAGTTCAAAATGTCATCGTCCTGATAATAGCCCGTCTTTTCATCTCATCTAGAAGTTAATGTTTTTAATAATATTGAAATCTAAAACACATTATTTAATCATTACGACCGGCTCGCTTCAAAGATAAATTTTAGGCTTCTTTACACAACGCGACACGACACACGTTTTACGATATGCCGTAGACAAACCATGTAAGTACACTCATACGTTTACACAGTTAAATCGTAGAGGCCCCCGATTGTTGATCGATTACTAAGCAAAAAGTACGCATACGATTCATGAGCCAACACGGTACGAATACACCTAATCGGCCAACAACGCCCCGTAGTCGAAGTTAAGATATTGTTGGCCGATTGCAGACAACTTGAGAATTGGACGATGTCGGACTTGTACTGAACGCGCAACCAACTTTGTACGATTCTCGAGTCATATGCCATCAGTCAACGACGTCCGAAGCTCGATCACGGAGACTAGCGGAAAAGTATCAGTATCGTAGACGTAAAATTTGACCAGTTAGAAAGCATAGATTCCAAATAACGCTTGGTAAATTTTTGCCAATGACAAAGCGTTATGTTTTCTTTACGCTTACGATACGTCAGGTTAAAATATTCATCTTATTACGGCCAATGATAGGTTAGACAGAAAGATAACATATTTATTCAAGAAACCAAACATATTCAGATAAGGTTTATTCTGATTTTTGCGACTGTATATTCCAAGTATTGTGTATTTTTAACAGGTGGTCGAATTATAATACATTTGCTTTCGTTATCGCTCCGACAGACGAAAGTATCGTGGAATTAAGTGAACACGTTCATGACAACTTTTATTAAAAACAAAAATAATTTACTTAAAATGTTTATTGAATTATTTATCCCGCATGGTCTATGCGTTTACCACGTAGGTAGATCTAGATACCTTCATGTTATTTTTGGAGTCGGTGTCAGCCAGCAAACATTAAGAAAATATAACCGAATTGAGAACCTCCTCCTTTTCTGAAGTCGGGTAAAAATCTACTTAAGTATATAAATGCAGTGGATGTGTACCAAACCTAATAGCACTAATATAGATTTCTCACAAAATACCAAACCCCTACTTTATGTTCGAACGACTGTTATATAATTCAAAGTCATCATCAGGGAATCATTCGTTCCTTTATTATAATGTTAATAAAGTACCTAAACTTAGTAGCTTGTTATTTCTTAGTTTTGTTCCTACACTGTCATGAGTTCCGAAATAAATGTTTTTATCTATCCATCTTTATCTACCATACGTTAATTATTTTTCTCATGAAGGTAAGTGGCATTAAGCCTTTTATAAGAATTACATTCTGTGAACCTATATCAGTCATTATTTAACACCTATTGCCCAATTTAGAGCCTTGAAAGTAATATTGACTTTCGAATGTCATGTCCTTACCCTCTTACTAAATCATCGTGTTGAAAAGATGTAATTTCAAAACAATTAGAAGGCAGATGCTAAAATGTTTATGGGGAGGCAAGTGTTGCATTAAATGAATCCTTAGCCCAAGCAAGTCATACTTGCATCTCCAAGCTAACTTAGTAGAAAGAAACAAAAGTCAATACCGTCAATACAAGTACTGACATGCCCAATATGCAATCGTAAATTGATTTAAAAATTGACCATTAGAATAGGGTAGATGCCTGAAAAATTCTAATTAGTCCGTCATTTACATCAAAAAATATTTGACACATCTTTTTTCTTTTGTCAATTAAACTAAAAATGACAAAGATATAGTGCGTTCAAGTTGACGTCACGGGTAAGTACACTTTTTACATAAAAGTGACGTCACGAGCCGTACTTTGACGCTCTTCATTGATTTTAAAAATAAAAAAATACGTGTCCAATATTTTTTGTTAATCTAATTAATAATTGACGGACTAATTAGAATAATTATTTTTCTACCCAGGCATCTTCCCTATTGTCCTCACAAGACGTGCTAGCGTTAGTGTACATCGGATCAAGAGGTCCCAACTTTCATCTTCGGAACCCAAGTCAAAAAAATGCAAACTAACAAACGGGGCTCTTGCGGCCGGCTGATTATGGCATAAAGCTTTACACCGGCACAGGTAATCCCCTTTGCCGTTGATGGGCAGCAGCACCGGTGGTGTGAGCTGTGCCCTGAGATCCCTAAACCGCATACCCAGCGTGGAGATTATGGGCATATCCCCCTTCTTATTGGGGAGGCTATGGCCAGTACCTAGTGGATTCAATAGACTGGGTGTTCTCCCTTTTTTTCTTTCTCGAGATAATTGCCTACTCTGGTGGAGTTTTTTAGATGTAAGTAAACACTTCTCATCATTACATACCTACCAAGTGTTATGAAAAGTGCCGTAACGAGCCGTTTTACCAGAAACTCTTCCGGCACTAGCATTACCACATAGAGTAACAATCAGCTGGATATAGCACAACTCATTGTAGAAAGCGTGTAAGCAGCTGTCCTACAGAAAAATATTGGAGCATGACTGAACTGTAAACATGAAGTAGGTACTTACAGTTACAACGATTAAGTATTAAGATAGGTAACTAATTAGAAAAGATCCGTACGCCTAGTACAAGTTGCACAATTCGAAAACTTTCAGAGTTTTTTTTATATGGGCCAGCTCTTGACCTCGAGGCTTGCATAGGCAAGAATGAGGTCGACGATGGGGCGAGCTTTCCCAGAAGATGCCTATTAACTCTCTTTTTGAAGCCGTTAGGATCGTAAGTCAATGGAAAAACATAAGCATAACATAAACATAGTTTACATATGTTTTTGAGCTCAATTTTAGAATACCTTTTTTCGTAACTGTTTTGAGTGATTAACATTGTAATCTGCAAGAAGATTACATTACCTACATTATTCTATCAGTTTTTTAGAGTTCCGTACCCAAAGGATAAAAACGGGACCCTATTACTAAGTCTACACTGTCCGTCTGTCTGACTGTCTGTCACCAGGCTGTATCTCGTGATAGCTAGACAGTTGAAATTTTCACAGATGATGTATTTCTGTTACCTCTATAACAACAAATACTAAAAACAGAATAAAATAAGTATTAAAGTGGGGCTCCCAAACAACGGTACGGAACCCTTCGTGCGCGAGTCCGACTCGCACTTGATCGATTTTATTTAAAACCTTATGAGTAGGAATAAATAGGAGAATTGCCAATAAAGTTACACTGAAAATGAGCTCGAAAAGAAAAATTAATGAAAGTTTTCGGAAACGTTTCGAACGTTTTGTTTATCATCGGGATTAGAATGAAGAATGAAAAACTTTAACAGACGCAACTTTTGGGTAGAATATTTATAGTTTACTAATTATGATGTGTACAAACGAAATGTTACCGAAAATCGGTGGTGGAGGGGCCTTCTAGTAGTTCTAGCAGTTTTTAAGTCTCAATTCAAACACCATGGGCAACTTGATAATTGGGTCGAAACTTGGCAAGTTAATAGCTCCTTCTAGGAAACAATACTCAGCTCTTTTATGACTCGCGTTACATACGCTGACATGTCCTTAACTTATTACTCCTAAACATTTCCCTATAGGTAATGGATATTATAGCCAGCACGCAAGCTTGAGAGTGTAGAGACACCATATTAAATGTTCGAGTATAGTAGGGCGATTGTACGGCATGTTATGTTTATTCTTTGTCCGGGGTGTTCATAATGTGTCACCATGCCTATTTCTGTCTTGATGCAGCATTGATGCTGAGTATGATTTGTTTGTATGGATGAAAATATTAACGGAATGCCTGATATTTTGTGAGCGAGATGCATTATTGTTTTGTGACCTAACTTGTTATCTTTGGTAATTATTTTCTTATAACTAATTTTGACTTAGTATAATTTAATTAAAGTAAATAGTGTCAACCTGTTAATTAATTGAATTGATGTGTTTTAGGTAGTTTACAGAAGAGATCTTTCCAGAAAACTAGGTAAGTAAACACCATAAGATCTTTGGCCCTGAGAGTGAAAAAACATTGAGTATGGTCACTCATAAAACATAATGGTTAGGTAAATTGCATGGAATTACATAGATTAACGTTTTAGATAGGGAAGGTTGATTATCTAAATGCCAATTTAAAATACTATTATATACAATAGGGAAAATAATGGTACAGTGTTGAGGATAGTGATACGTGAATTTCGCAAAAGCAATGCGACAGAATAACTACGCGTTCGACCAAAAAACGTATGCCTGAACTAAAAAAAATGCATTACGTACGAGACAGATTGCTGATCGCTCGCAAACGTTTTTTTTATCTTAACCTCTGCTTGCTTGGGCAAGGATGAGGTCGACGATGGGGCAAGCTTTTTCAGGAGATGCCTATTAACTCACTTTTTGAAGCCACTAAGGCCGTTAATCAATGGAAAGACGCTGGCAGGTGATTCAAAATTTTAGCAGTGCGCATGATGCATGAGTTAACAGTGCGCCTGAAGTTCCTATCGAAGAATGGTGGGCGGAATGGTGGAACGGAACGAACTCGGTGGAAAACAGGACTAAGGGACTCCTTAGCCCCGCTTTCCACCGAGCCTAGTGCGGAAATTGATATTTGCTGAACTATCCTAAAGGTGGCTTCAGTACTCCATACTTTAATGCACACGCAGCATATTTTTTTTATCAGTTATTTGAATGATGGTGTATTCTCCATTTTTTTTTTGACCGGACGCATAGTTTTCGCTGTCGCATTGCTATTGCAAAATACATATTAAGCCAGCCTGTATATGATTCGTATAAGTCGTGATGTGGATCGCATCGGATTGATACCTTATAGCAGGCCTCTTTCACTCCGCAGAATAGGTATAAAAATATACCTACGCATCGCCGGCCCTCCTAGCATGGTTCGTTACGTCGGTTGCCGAGTTCTGCCCGGAACGAAAGTGTCTTTGAGCAGCCGCGGCATTTTACTTTGTTTTTGTTAATGTACCTATATTTTACGCCAAATGAAGGCAAAAAAATACTGCATAGCATTTGGTTGCCTGAATAATAATAAGAAAATGTAAATAATACCAATAGTAGGTACAGAACTGAAAGTTTTTCTACCAAATAATGCGTTGTTTAGATATCAAAGTCTCCCGTATTTACTTAAGTAGATAGGTACTTAGGTACAAGTTCTATTTGAATGCGTTACCTACCTACATAAATAAACGTAATATTATAATGTAGGTATTTTTTCATAGACAATTTTTGTGCCATTGGTAGGTATCTACCTACATAGTGTTGTAGTAAGTAGGTATTTAATTATGTAGACTGAGAGCAAGATTAGAAACCCAACCTAGGTACATTTTTATTTGATTTAACTTTAAGTAGGCAGTGTAGGTTACCTACTTAAAAACACTCGGGTAGGTAGGTGTAGGTAGACAAATCGATGTGGTAAGTTACCTAAAGGTAGGCGTACTAACAACTAAAACTAGATAACTAGGTTACCTACAAACCAAATGTTGTTTTTTTCTCTTGCAAATATCTAGGTAGGTACCTACCTACTAAAATTTTGGCCACGCTGGGCATGCGGGTTGGGGATCGCAGGGTACAGCTTCTCGCACCGCCGACGCTGCTGCCCGTCGGCGGCCAGGTTCTTATTATTCGTCACAGAATAATTCTCAAGACAACCCTAACGTTACACGTGCCACGTCAGTAGAGATAGAGCTATACGATAGAAAGGGATGCAAGGTGTAGGTTAATATAAATGTTAGGCACTGAGTTCGGTACGAGCTGAATAGCACTTTATTGCGTAGCAGCTAAAGTAGCTATTTATTTAAATGATTGCGCGGAGTGACGCTTCTGTCCCTTCTGTATTCTGTGCTTATAGTAGATATTTTTTTAACCTCATTATAACTCATTATTATTATCAACATCAGCCTATAGCAGTTCACTGCAGGACATAGGCCTCCAATGAGCACCATTGCGCCTTCGCAGCCTTTCGCAGATCGTAACCTCCTGATGACCTCATGATACTGGCAAACCTGCCTAAGAAGGATTCAGCGGTAGAATTTCATTTATAATGATGAGCCTCTATTGCTCTTTCGAAATCCACCAAATTACGACAGGGGTTAAGCTAAATTAATTAGGTGTCTAACCTACTATTTCAAAAGAGAAGGGTGTACCCAGGGTCATCTAGCGGCTAGACTTGCAATTTTGTAATTACCTAGATCCTAGACGTGGCTAATGATGATACACCGAAAGCTTGCTACATGCGAGAAAGGTCATAAAATTATGATTTATCTCTTTATACATCAGTCTTACGAAAGTGTTGCTACTTTATTGCATACCTTATGTTTATCTGATTTTATCCTGTACCTAACTAGTGCTCTTAATTTTCTCTAAAGTTAGGTAAGTAATCTAATTTTTATTTTAGTCTCCCACGACACAGGCTAGCCCTAGGCGGAGTCTTATTTATTATTTATTTTTCTGGTACTTAATAAAAATATTCGTAGTTTGGCTGCCTGCATTTTGCCTTTTAGCTAGTGTCAATTTTTAGGCCACTAAAAGGCCTCCGACATGGCTCATAACGACAGAAAAAGCCGGTACCTACCAGAATTTTTACGTGCCTTTCGAAGCACGGAAACGCTCAGATCTAAATGCTACTAAAGGGTCACCCATCCAAAAAGTGACTGGGCCGTCTGATGCTTAAAAACCTCATGAGACAGACGACCTCAAACAAATCAGCACGTCAGACGCCGGGTTAAAAAGTTGTAGTTTAAGTATTTTTTAGTCAAAAACACGCCACACAGTTATGGCTGGTAGATATGCTCTAGCATCAAGCCCACCTTTTATTACATTTATTGTGCAATAAAATATAAATAGGAACACCAGAGCCACACCATGAACGCTTCAACCCTTGCCAAAGTGCGCATTTGTAGCCACATTCTAAACAATTTTTTTACACAGAATCCAAAGTGGATGACTAACAAAGAGCATGTTAATTGAAAATGATTCACATGCCATTTCATTAAAGCATGTTTTGATTGTGAAAAGGATGCAACGATAAGCCAGTGAAACAAAGGAATAGCAAATTGTTTTTATCTGGATGGTACTGGCCTTGGCGCGAGTTAGGTCCTCAAAATAAAATGTAAAGATAAGTTGTTTGTTGATACCTAGTTGGAACTCTGCGTTCTAAGCTACAGAAAAACCGACCGAATACGTTATGTTGCCGATGCAGGCCACCGAACAGCTGGATTGAATTGGGCTGGACAGGTCAGCCGTATGCTTCCAGAGGTGGGCGAACAAAAAAGATAAAGATAACGAAAAATTTATTTGAGTCACACAATAACTTAAATCTAATACGAGAAATAATGACACAAAAAGGTCGCCACTCAACATATGCTGCAGAAGCAAGAAAGCTACTACAGCGCTGTTTTTCAGTGGCGCCACCGTGCGGAGCGCAGCAGCAATTGTGAAACGCATTATGTTCAGGCGATATAGAACGACTATAATAAGGAACAGATATTTGTAAGTTCAACAGGTATTTTCTAAGGGATTTTTTTGAGAGTAAATAGTGTTAGAATTTCTAATAGGTGGAGGTTGCTCCACATTATGGAGACCTCGGGGTCAGCCAAGAAAAGGTTGGCAGGATGATTTGGAGCGAACGGTGGTTGACCGCCAAAGAGAGGGACATGTGAAAAAGTTTGGGGGAAGACTTGGCACAACAGTGGGAGGTAATGGGCTAGATAAAAAAAGTTGAGTAGATATAATATAAAGTTATTTATCCTATTTAGTTTCATTTTAAGGTAGATAATGCTAACTGCTGTAAGTGCATATGTACCGAATGTAATGTATGGACTTGGGTCTGAATACCTCCTATAGGTTGTCTTGACGAGATTGCTTTAAGCGATAAGACCACCCATGGTTTCTATATGTCAGTTTTGTTCTTTATGTTTCTGTTGGTTTTCTATCAATCTATAGGTATTGACGACCTCTGTGGCGTGGTGGCGCAGGTCCGCCTGAGAAACAGAAGGTTGCGGGTTCGATTCCCGCCGGGGGACAAATGTTAACATGATCTGATACATTTGTCTTGGATCTGAGTGTTTTCTATGCAAAATTTTTATGCATTACAATAATAATTATAATTAACATAGGTATGGTTTATTATTGCTTTGCTGTGTGTGTGTGTGTGTGTGTGTGTATATTATGTATATGACATAGGTATACTTTATAATATTCTCAATAGACTTGCACACTAAGCAATACCACAAATAGGTACTAAAGATAACCATAATGGGGAAAAAAATGATGAATTAGCTGTTTAGCTTGAACATAGGTCATCTAGGTACATCTGTATTTATCCTATGAATAAGTATGCCTTTATAAATAATACAACTTTTGTATTGGACAATTGCTTTAGTCCAAACAAATATTTATCTTTATCATGATCAATTGATGATGTTTGTTTCTTTGTTTTTGGTAGTAGATATTAGGTACATAACATACTCATTGTTATTGTTCAGATGGTAAAGGCTTGTAAGACATTTGGTAAGGATTTAAAGTTTAATATCTCAATTACTTTTTAGTTTCAACTCAAAGGTAAATAAATAAAAATATTGAATTTACATACCTATTTAATATTTTTATTTATATTGATTCAGTAAGTAGTGCATTCCATGTTGGATAATATGAATACTGAAGAAATATAAATATTTGATGACTCAGATTTTTCCATTCATCAAAAAACATTTTTTTGATAACATGTGTGGCCATAATTGCATTAGACAAAGGATCATTATCATCATCATCAACTACAACAACCTGACTTCACCCACTGCTGGGTATAAGCCTCCCCTTGTATGTGCCAATCTCCACAGTTCAAATATTCCAGCAGGGCAGAGGGTCTTAAGACAAAATTGTTGGGGATACTTTTAGTTTTAAACAATATAAATAAGGGAAAATCAAAATAAAATAGTTATTGCTTTGTTTCAGCAATTGATGTCTCCGAGTACATAAGTACCAACTTTACATACAATATTCGAAGTTCAGATAAGATAAGAGGTCAGACCCTTTAAGTAAAACAAACATTACATGATTATTATCAGATAACTACCTACTACATTTACTTGCATACCTTACTAAAATTATTATAGTTTATTAAGTTGGCTGGGTTGGATAAATAGCTTTAAAAACTACGTAATAGCAATAGGTTGTATTATTTACTAGTTGCGCTAGATGTTACACAAGAATGAATAGGAAAAAAGTTGCTCACAAAAAAATAGTATTCAGCAAATTGGTGCGACAGGCTTCTTAAAGTATCTAGCTGGATAGACAAAGCATTTTTTTTTCGTCCAACAAGAATCCTAAAAGAGAACTAATTACAGTAATTTTAATTTTATTACCTTACCAATGGTATGGTGAAATAATCCCAGGACACCTCTTTTAAAACTTCAACTTTAGTATTTTAAAACACAGTTCACAAATTACGGCACTTAAATTACGTCTAATATTTATTTGAGATAAACAAAAGAAGCAATGCAACGCGTGATACGCCAGTGGTTTTATCAAAACAAATCTTACAAAATCCACAATAGCGATGTGTCAACTCGGTTTACCAACTCGGTTCAAATCGGTTTGACGATCGAACGAGTCAAACCTATTCAAGGGTTTGACCAAATCGGTTTGAAAAGTGGTGCCTCGTGCGTCTTCGGGTCGAGTCGAGTCGAACGAACTACGATACGAACTAGCCGCTAAATAGAATAGAGAGCCCGCGAGCAGTAAGTGTGAGTGAGATATGGGGTTAGGTCGCGTTTGACCAATTCACATAATTTTCTTTCACACTATTTTTTTGTAATGTTTTCATGATTCAAAATGTAATCTAGTACTGAAATCTAACCTCCTACTCGGTCTCTTAGTCCTACACATGGCTATGAGCAATAAACACGAAAATAATAAATTTCCCGCTTTTTTCCAATAACACGGAAATAAATTAATAATTCAAAAATGAAACCACTTTTGAGAAAACTAACATTTTTGTTTTATTATACTTTATATTAAAGCAAAAAAAAACAGACAAATAAATATTTATATGTTTATTTAAATTTACCACATACTTACGGGTAGTTGATATTTGATGTATGTCAACCACAATAAAAATACCTAAGGTATTATCACTCATGTTGATTTGTGTATTTTGTGTTCATTATTAATTAAACGTGTTACTCATTTTATCAAAAAACTGTTTTTTTCTTTAATTTTTATAACTCTACGTCATATTCATGAAAAACCGTTTTTTAAGAAGATATTAATTAGGAATAAACCAATTACGTTCATAGTACTTAGCGAACTATTCGATCTAACTAAATCACATCGGTCAATAAAATTTCAGTGCCATCTGCCATTTGTTTTGTAAGCTCTTATTCGATTTGGATGCAAATCGGTTTGAATCGGTTTCAAACCGGTTTGCTTATCTTTTCAAACCGAGTTATCCGAGTTGTGTTTTTAACCGAGTTGCCCATCGCTAATCCACAAATTCCGTGTGTTTGTTCATAGGAGGCAGTGTTGCCTACTCGTATTATTTTAAGTCGCTAGGTAGGCATATTAAATAAAAGTCGATTTTGTGGCGTTCTGAAAAGAGCAGCGCGAGAGGATGGGGCCATATAAAACAATCTATATATTTATACAATTTTGTATGGACTGTTTGGTCTAGTTGTTCTGCTCAATATCCCCACCATTTTATCACGCGCATATAAATCCGTTGCAGCGCATATAACAAGAATTATGTAAGTTAATTACAACTTAGGAGGAAGTCAGTTTATAGTTTTACGCTTTCTTTATAGTTCTACTAGTTACTACTTCTAGTACTAGTTTAGTACTAGTTTATACTTCTTGAAAGTTTCATGTTTAATTCGTTTTTCAATTTATATACTGTAGTACATATATTAAGTAGTAGGCGATATAATTTGCACATCGACCTTCGGAAAGAGACAATCGGCTTCGTATAGCGTTATGGATGACGCCGTTTGTGATATATTTACCTAATATTTTGTTAACCTAGCATGTAACCTAGCCTAAATCCAATGTATGACCGTTTGTCATTACAGGAATAAAATATGTTACTTAATGACGTATCCATTCTCTAAGGACTAGTTATTTAATCCGGGTTTTTTTAATAAACGGGGTTTATGAACTGCTATATCATTTACAAAAAAGTTCACGGATAATTTTTGCTAGTTAGTCGCTAGATTATTTTTGTTCTCAAAACTTGTTTTCATCGCTGACACAAGCAAAAGTCGTCAATTCTATCGAAAAAGTTACTAAATTGGCAACACTTGTAGGTGATCCGTTCCTCGATGACTTGACTTGACTTCTTGATTTTAGGATCAATCAAATTTAAATGACAATGACATATAAATTGACATGACACTTGACAGTCAGATTAATGACTATCGCAAACCACAGAGGGTAGTTTAGTAAAGTTTCGGTATCTTTCCCAGTGTTGCCGTTTTAGCATTTTTAATGCTAAATTTAGCATATTTTCGGGACTGTTAGCTTGAAAAATTCGCATTTAGCATATTTCATGATTTACATTTTTTTGTACGTTACCTAAAAATTCAAAATTCCTAAGGAATTCAAAAGAAAAATATAGATTTTAGCATTTTATTTAGCATTTTTTGCAACAAGTTTAGCATTTTCTCCATATAAAAAGCGGCAACACTGACTTTCCATACATTTTGGTAGTTCATGCACGTTTCCCTAGAGGCGCTGTACGAAAATGTATGGAAAGATACCGAAACCTATAAAGTTTTCGAAAACTATCAAAACCTGTGGTAAGCCCTCAGATCAGCAGGATCCATGAGTGAGTGATTGAGAACTGAACAAATAGATCTTCCCTGTTGGGTGCACATCAAGTACACCCAACCTACGCAACGCAACGCGCCCTTGCCCCGCGTGCGCCACGGGTCACCGATGCGGCGATGCGGACGACGTCGTCGGTCAGCCAGCGTCGCTCGCTCGTTTCACGAAAATGTGAAATGCGTAGAATAAAACGTCTGTGCGTAACGTAAGCAATCTTAATATTATTGTTCCGCTTTATTCTTATTAAAAGTCATCACATCACATTAATATTATATATGCGAAAGTTTGTGTGTTGTATGTTTGTGGTCGTTACACGCCGTAACGGCTGAAACTAGGATTAAACATAGTTTATGACCTGGATTAACGCAAAGGCTACCTTTTATCCGGGTACCACGCGAGCGAAGCCACGGGCGGAAGCTCGACAAAAATACATTTTTTACTTCTACGTACATAAATAATAAAAAAAGACGTGTGGCACTCGGGGACTGCCGCGGTAAAGCTATTGCATAGCATTTTGTATCAACTTATGCAATTATAATTATTTATTTATTTTATTTATGCAGTATTTCTTTTTCTTTGATATTAATTCAAGTTACACTTTTTGAGCGTGGTGATCGTCTCGATTCGTGCGTGCTTCGTAGAGTCGTACAATACGTCTAGTTGCACGCACACAAACACCGTGTCGAAGACTGCCGAAAAGAAACGACGTTAGACAATGCACGGCCTTCAAGCCACACCTCCGTGCCCGTCGGAGTGGGGAGCGTGAGGTTTTTTTTTCGTTACGGAATTTCTGGATTCGGTCCCCGCGTTCAAGGCCTTCGATAGAAGCTATGCAATAGCTTAAAAAACATTGTAGGTACTGAAAGGTTGCCCTTCATTAAAGTTTTCATCTCTCATTAACCTTCCAGGCGTATTCTGTGCGTCTTGTGAATTCGGCGTCTTGTTGTGTGGTGTTGGTCATTATTAATTTTTGTGTAAACGTATGACTAAGGCAATGACCAACAGAGAGAAAGAAACAATCATAGTTAACAATATTCCTATTGATTATGTGGATGAGTATACATATTTGGGTCAGATAATCAATATAAACAACATGTCAAGCAAAGAGATTGAAATACGCATAGGACATGCATGGAAAAATTATTAGGCACACAGAGAAATAATGAAAGACAAAACAATACACACCTCGGTTAAAGGAAAGCTTTTCAACACTTGCATACTCCCTATACTAACATATGGATGCCAGACTTGGGGACTTACGAAATCTCAGCAAACCAAACTACAAACTTGCCAGCGAAGCATGGAACGAAGCATTATGGGGAAAAGGAAAATAGATAAAATAAACCACAGCAAAATTAGGAAAGCTACAAAAACCCAAGATGTTGTGTTGAAATTAAGAACGCTAAAGTGGAAATGGGCTGGCCACATAATCAAAGGAGAAGAAAAATGGAACAAGTAGTAACATTGTGGTACTCAAGAGAGGGAAAGAAGACAAAGGGGAAACCTTTCAGAAGATGAAAAGAAAAATGGAACAAGTAGTAACATTGTGGTACCCAAGAGAGGGAAAGAAGAAAAAGGGGAAACCTTTCAGAAGATGGGAAGATGATATGTCTAAAATAGCTGGAAAAACCTGGACTAGACTGGCGCGGGAGAGAGAAGATTGGAAGGGGTTGGAGGAGGCCTTTGCCAAAGGGCACACAGAAAAAAAATAACTATATATAAGAACAAATAAATGTATAAAACAAATTATGTAAACGTCTGAAATAGGCTATATAAATAAATAAAAACGTATGACTGCATTCTTCCTATCCTCACCTATGGCGCACAAACATGAACAGCGCACAGTCATTGAAAGATCTGCAGAAGGCCAAATTTGAGGTTTGCCAGCGAGCTATGGAGCGCAGTATCCTAGGCGTCAAGCTAGCAGATCCATTAGAAACAGTGAACTGCGTTCTGCACTCCAGAACACAAATCGTGGATGTTGGGCAACAAATCGGGAAATTGAAATGGGACTGGGTGGGTCATCTCTGCCGGATACCAGACTGGTTCTGAGCAAAAGCTGCCACGCAGTGGACACCGCAAGGTAAAAGGAGACCACACGGTAGACCGCGCTGAAGATGGAAATACGAACTTGACTCCTATATGATGGGTTGGCGGGGGATAGGGATAGTGCCATACATTTTCAGTACAACGCCTCTAGGGAAACGTGCATAAACTACGAAAATGTATGGAAAGATACCGAAACCTAAAAAGTTTTCGTAAACTCTAAAAACCTGTGGTAAGCCCTCCGTTTGCTTCTTCTTCTTTTTAAACCATGTCATTTCTCACTTCACTTCACTTCTTTATTATATGGCTTCTGGGATAGTTTCCACAATTTAGCCAATATGAAGTATAATTGTTCATAATAATATAGGCAAGTACGGTTTATAAGTCCAGTCGGCCTGTCTTCAGTCAGGTCCTGTTTTCTGCTATAGCAATGGCGACTATAACAAAAAACGATCGGCGCACAATTTTCTTCATCAGAGAGTTTCCATCCCAATCTTTTTTATTCCATATCACTAATACTTGTGTCTTATTACTTACGTATAACGGTTAAAATACCATTAATAAAAATCGATATACATTAGAAAAACACTAGAAAATAAAATTTAATAAAAATGACACAGCCGTCGTTCAAGATGAAAAATATTGTGTCATGCACAGATAGTTAGTGTCATGTCATTTCTCAATGATAATGCTTGGATGTCTAATGTCTCAGTGAGACGACAAATTATCTGACAACTGACTGAGACGGTCTCAGTCTGCATCACATCGTCTGTGATTAGATTACATTTGCATGGTCGTCATGGGTCGTCATGTAGTGTCAGTCGTTCGGAGTACACAGCGTGCGTGTTGTCACGTCGCATCGCGTGTCATCGTTTGGCAGTGCTGCCGTTTTAGCATTTATGCTAAATTTAGCATATTTTCGTGTCTGTTAGCTTGAAAAATTCGAAAAATTCGTTACCTACTCAGTAAGGAATTCAAAAGATTTTAACAATTTGTTTTTTAACGCAAAGAAGTTTTATAAAACATGGGAACTCTTTCTAAAGGCATTATTACTTCCCCGAAATTTATGTATATCTTTTGCTTAGCGATTGTTAATTTGTTACGAACGATCAGTGCTGTGTTCTTAACTTTTACGTCTAATTTGAATCTGATGTGGTAACATAATATCACGGCTTCTCATATTATGATATAATTTAGCGCAAACAACGGGAAAAAGATGACAGAGTCTAACTTATTGCAAATTTTGTAAGTGTAACTTAGTAGCTAAAAGAAGGCCGGTAATTTTAGACCTGACCATAAGTGAAAGCGACTAAAAATGAGAATTATCTAAAAATTATAACTTATAACTTTATTTATTAAAGCCGGGATACTCGGTAAATTATTATTAAATATTGATTGCAATACGCCCTACCATAACATATCATAGTTATTGAACGCACTCTCTTCTTCTTTTTCTTTTATTTATGGCCTAACAACAATGTGCATCCCTCAATATGTAAATGTCAACAGTCAAAAACAAAACTGTCACTAACAAAGCGCGCTTTTATTGGTGGTGTTGCCATTTTAAGACCAATTCTAGTACTATTTTCAGTTTTACTTAGAGAGACAATTAGCTGTTATTGGTGACGTCTATATTTTAGATAAATGGTTTTCATATAGTAACGACCAGTATATAATACGTAGTGACTTGTGACTTTAGAATAATTAAGAAACTGAGACAGTCCTAATCGATCCTAACCTAAAAGTATAAAATAAATATTCAACAAATCTCTCCGGCTTTAATAAAAAAAAAAACTATTAAATGCACATGATATCCTGAATTAATAACTATCAGTTAAGACATAGGTCATTTCTAGTCGTGACATTTTATATTCAGGTCACAGGTTGTATGAAATTGGCCGATTTTCTTTACTGAAACAACACATTTCCACCGCGAAACATGCAAAATATGAAGGGTTGCAAAGTGCAAATTAATCTTAATACCCAACGAGCTGTCTTCTCTTGCGTAAATAAAAAACGGCAACACTGTTGTTTGGTGCCGGTTGGAGTGGCAGGGGCGAAGTTGGTAGGTTCATTCGTTTCAACTTTCAAAGTTTTTATTAAGTATACAGCAAAGATATTACAATACTACGTTACATAGTTTGAGTAATGTTATTAAAAATATGTTACTAGAATTAATAGCGAATGTCGGAAAAATAGTAGAATTTGTATAAAACGTATAATATTAATTTATAAGACCGCCCATATTAGAACCGTAGATTAGTTTTATGGATATGCACATAGTTCATTTATAGTATTCAGTATTCAGTTTTCAGTTTATTTATTGCAGCATAAGACTTAGTAACTATAACAGTGTTCAGTTCTATGCATCCTGTTTAAAGGATGTAGCAAAACTTAACCTAAATATAAGGTATCTAGGTTCTTAAAGTACCTACCTACCTACAAAATATAGTACAATTTGAATTACATAAAGTATAAACCTATACCTAATTAGATAAACACTTATACTATATAAATATCCATTTAAAGCTTAACATATGTACAGGAACATGTTATTATTATTATTATTATTTATACAGGAACATAATTTTGTAAAATATTTACTTACTTACCTTTATAGGTAACTATTTGTAATTTTTTTGGTGTACAATAAAGAACTATCTATACAATAATATCTATCTTTTAGACTTTCTAAATAATTATCAGGTATTAGATGTGCTATTTTTAAAAATCCCCGCTCTTTAGTACTCACGCCCAGTTTGACGTCACAATACGGGGTTCTCGAACGAAACGTACCGCACCCTAGTTCACCCGTACTAAAAAGTTGCAAGTTAGTGAAATAATAAATTCAGAAGTCGTTATCTCAAGCGCTGAAAGTGTATATTCGTATAGCATACATTTGGGTTGTTTTGTCTCTCGCTAGATGGCAGTGCGTACTAGCGCAGAATAGACCAATCAAATTCCAGGAACTTTGACGCAATTTGCAAATGGCCGTGAAAAGGACTGAGCTCGAGGGTGTATGATAGCTAAATGGTGGATTGTTCCGTGTTAAAAACTAGTGATTATTACTTGAGACAGTGTGGTGCCGTTTGAAATATACAAAATGTGCCAAAAAGTGAAAATCCAATCTTAATGGTGTTATAGGATCGCCTGCAATTTGTTGGAGCGACGATCGAAGGGACATTGCTGACAGAAGGGTAAGGTTTTTTACATATTATTTGCTAATCCTGCATACTTTCCACACTATAGCATTGTGCTTTATGTTTGGGGTTGTAATGAAGACGGTACAATTACTCCGAAAGGTTCTAAAATGTGTGCAAAACGTGGAGAGACGTTCACTGGGTTGGGCGAGTCCGCCGGTCGGGTCCATATCATGAGTCGCGTATTCTGTATCTTATGGTCGTATTGTTAAGATCCCACCTTCATTTAATCTAGTCTGAATACGCTGGAAGCCTTTCCGATACTCACGAGCATACCGGATGAGAGGATATCGAATATGAAAGCTGTCCTATACATACGTGCACATCAATACCCGCCCTGTTGCAAATTACCATCGATTTGTCTGTACTATCAGCAAGTTGATAATTTCGCTCTTATTTGCGGTAGTATCGACTGTCTCTATGCATTTAACTGTAGTTTCATGATTTAGCAAGGATTTATGTATATTTTTATTGAATTGACTGATAGTTAAAGTGGTTTACAGAACACAATGTAGGTACCTATGTACACCTTCACTGCCTAGAAAAAATGTGTTTTGTACTAATATTAGAGATCACACTTCTTTCACCTCTTATCATTAAATGTTATTATGATTATCATCAATATCCATCTTTAAACCATTATCCATAGTTTAGTGCATTATTTTTATGTACCTATCTCTTACTTTAGTAAGACCCTGGAAGACCCTCACTAGTATATTATTTATTATTTGTCTTATCTTAAGTTTTTAGGTTCAAATCATGAAAAACACCCGCCTTTCACAGTTTTTCCTTTAGAATATGTTTTTCTTCCTGTTCATTGGAATTACTAATAATTATAGAATCGAAAGACTATTAAATTATAACTCTGTACTGTTGAGTCCTCCTTTATTGATGTCCATATGACACTGAATCCTTGCTCGGCCAGTCAATAATATGTCATTCTAGTTTTTGCCTACAGCTTTGCTCCCGTGTTATTCGGATATTAAAATAATATGATATTTTAGGTCTACAAACTATTTTCAAGACTACTGTACCATGCGCAGAATTTCTGCTTGATCTGTTTGGTAGTTGGACGTAAAGGAAGGACGAACATTTCACATAGTTGATATTAACTCTGATTCTGAATCTGAATTTTGTATGACCATGCCTTCAGGGTACAGAATGCTCAGGTGCTAGGTTCAAGTTAAACAGTACATATTAATAGCTCTGTGGCACACATTTTCTTATATCTTTTGATTCTTGCAATCAGCCCAACGTGGGCATTGAGTAAGAAGTGAGTGAATGTTGCATGCCCGACATGAGTAAGCCTAGTGGCTTTATCCATATTGTTTCTTTCTGTGGTTCTATATGTCTTTAGGGGCTCTTCTCTTTATCCTTTTGAAGGTTATGTTTTTCTCCATAAGTTTGTTAGCAAGGGCATTGGGTTGTATCTCGTAATTTCTTGCCATAGCAATTTTGAGCTTTTACTTGTTAAGTCTTTTTTGACTGTTGGCTGACACCCCTAGGTCACGATGACACACTTTAAACACTGTTAAGTGTAACACATTGATGACACACAACCAAGGAAGGACTAGTTCCTCTCACCCCAACAGTCAAAGTGTTGACTGCTCTATCTCCATAGGACAAATCCACTTTACCTCTTAATGCTGGAATGATCCACACAAGACAATAGATTTTCTATTTTGTCCGGGCCATTATTCTTTGGAATCAAGGCAAGGTCATCAACACTACGACTCTACCATCTTGGTTAGGAAGTGCAGGAATTCTTAGGAATTGAAAGTATTGTTACATTAGACATTATGTCAACAGAATTGTCAAATATGCATATAGTTTTGACAGTTCTATGTCTAATACAATCAGGGCCAAAATATCTAGGAATTAAAGACATCCATACTTTATTTGATCTTATATATTAATTTTGATCATTGGAATCCTAGCATTACATATTTTAATAGGTATAAACTGTCATATGTAGGAAATTTTCTGATAAATATCCTAAAAAATACAACATGTTCACCAGCATTAATCTTGGTGGTATCTTTTACTCACTAACCGGGACACTGTAGGGCTTGGGAGTTTGGGATGCGTACCATCATCTCATCCTAATCGGCTTTACTCACAGGAACTCATGATTATGGCAGCAGCATTCCATACCAACTGTACCTTCTTTTTCTTATTGTCTTCTATAGAGAAGACCCTCTAACTAAGACTTATCTCTCTATAGAGTAGAGATATGAAATTTTTTCCTGTTTATGGGTTACCCTGCATCCCAAACATGTTGAATGTGTCATGTGTATAAATAAATAATTATATCAATCATGTGGTTCCCAGCTCTGCTTAGTTTGGGACTCGATGATGTTGTGTTATAATGTCTAGCAATATTTATTTATGTATTTTTAGGTACAAGGTATCATTACCATTAGTGAACACCTTAAATAGACTGGACAAATATTTGATGAAAAATAACCCCAACATTCACTATCAGCTTTATGCTGCCTGTGTATATATAAGTAATAATAATAAAAATAATTATTAGTTACTATAATCTTAACCAGCCGAGAACAGTCCACTGCATGACAGCTTAATCTTATCCAGCCTAGAACAATCCATTGCATGACAGCTTCTTCCCATTTGGGGGATATGTCACTAAACATGGCAGTCATGTTGGTGATGCGGGTTTTGGTTTTGAGTAAAAAGATACCTGTCCCCTAGTGAAAATCCATGATCGCCTCTTAGAACATAAGGATGCCTAAATCCTTTACCATGACCTGACTCTGTACTTCTTTTTCGTATGACAACATAACAAAATCAGGCGATATCAGTTCACTGTTGGACACATAGACCTCCCCTAATAAAAAGGTGGAACAGCCCAAAATACCCACGCTGGGCATGTGGGTTAAGGACTTAGGGATCGCAGGACAAAGCTTCTCTCACCGCTGACGCTGCTACTGCCCGTCGGCTTTCAGGGGATTTAGCTGTGCCGGTCGCAGCCTACCGCGCTATGCCGCAATCAGCATATGAGCCCTGTTTGTTTGTTAGCATGGTGCTCCACGGGGCAGGTGAAGTTGAGTTGAGTTCCCGAGACAACACGAAAATAGAACCCCATACTACTTTTTCGTATGAAATGAACTAGTGATCAACTCTCGTGTTAAAGATTTTAGGCCGCCCAAATTCCTCTAACATTGCTTAACAACTAGAAAAGCTGGAACCATATTTCGGTACTGCCACAGCTATTTCTATGTAAAATTAAACTGTATCCACCCTCACTATTGATCAGGGAATTCCAAAGTTACATAGTACAGTTGATAGAACACAGGTACTTTATTATTTACGACAGTAGTTTATGGGTGGGGTGAGTGACTTCAATGGCTAGTCTAGACTATAGCCGTAGTTAGGTATCTGCTATTCTAGGTATTAGAGGTTCCTTCAGGGATAAGTCATCGTGTTCCCATACACAAGCTCTGCTTATTTAGAGACTAGATGGTGCTGTGGGATGATGTCGGCATTATTCACTCAAATCCGTAACGGCTGAACGGATTTGAATAAAACTCGGTACATAGTTTGTGACCTGGATTAACATAAGACATAAGCTTAGTTAGGCGGTTCTCCCACTGGCTAAGCGTCCCGGTGCGCGGCGCGCTCTCGTACGGTGACGCGTTGTCAGTGTGTTGGCCTAGTAGGCGTGTTTTCTATACAAATTTAGATACTGAAATACAATGTAAAAATCTGCGTTCCCGCGCTACGCGACGGAGCACGGTGCAGTGTGATAAGGGCCTTAATCTGGGTAACAAGCGAATGAAGCCGCGGGATATATGAGGGGCTAGTGAGATATATGACACTTTCCGGGTACCGAGCGAGGGCGAAATCTAGGTAGCTACATATTTTTGATGCATTTTCCTACCTACAGTAAGTTTTACAACATGCCTTTATGTAATGTAGTAAGTAGGTAGGTATGTGAATAATGCAAACCACCATAGTAGCAAATTACATGCAATTTTGGACTCTAAAACCAACACGCCAAGGTTTGATTATAATGATTCATATTGTGACTGGATCCATCTATTGTTTCTCAATACAACAGCTAGAGCCTAATTTATCCAGGTTTCTATTTGTATGCATATTTTCATTGATTGAATATATGTGTTCAGTCAGGTATTAGATGTACCTATACATATACAGAGTTCTTGAGTGGAGACCGCGTCTCGACAAACGCAGTGTACGACGCCTTCCGGCCAGGTGGGGTGACGATCCGCGAAAGGCTACTGGTGGTAGCTGGATGCGAGCTGCAGGACAGCGCGTAATGGCGCTCATTAGGGGAGGCCTATTTCCAGCAGTGGATTCCTAAACTGCTATATGATGATGATGAATGAATGAAAATTCTTTGTGCACCTTATTTTTAGAGACAACAGGCAAAATCTAAAATAAATTAAATTACATTGTGGGGGTTCTTATAGCTTGGAAGCGATCTCTTCCAGAAAACCTTTAGATGTACGTTGAACGTCAGTCAGTCAACTTCATTAGTTTTATATCAGTCAATATGCTCATGGGTAGTTAGCCTCAATCTCGGTACACAGCTAAAACCCTAACCAAGAAAGAACACTTCTTCAAGGAAAACTTCTAGATTAATAGTGACAAGACTTGTTTATAATCTCCAAGGTCATTCACCTTTTGAAATGTGTTTTGTAAACACTGATATCAAAATCAAAAGCACTTGGCTATTTAATTAAAGTGCAAGACAAAGATCCCAAGGTTTATTTTCACTAACTGTGTTAACTATCGCAATAATATCCTACTACTACACATTTGTGAAATGTGAACATTTCTTCACGCCATAAATACTTAAAGGATTGCGGTGAAGTTTTGCACATTTTGTAGTTCCTGGAATAACATGTAGGCTTTTATCCGGGTACCACGCGAGAAAAGCCGTGGGCAGAAGCTAGTTAAAATGTAGTGTGATAAAGATCACTGATGAGCTGTTTGACCGACAGAAAAAAGCTCACAAGAGAGTAAATGTATAGAAAATGCATTCTCCACGATCTGTCACGTCACGACACACGACACACGACAACATTTTCATTTTCTCGCCCCCCGCTGTTGTCGGTCAGACGATAGTGTCGTCTATTCAGTATAGACTATACGACTATCAAACTCAAACACAAAATTAATTTATTCAGTAGGAACTGTATAGTAAACAATGAAACGTAATTTTTTTTTAAATTTACCACCAATTCGTAACGCGACCAAACAGAGAAGAATTGGCAAGAAACTCTGCTTGGCTTATATTTTTTAACGTCATTGTTCTTAATAACTATTACATTGTTTTTGATGGAGTTGGAGGCAGTTTCATTCCAAGCTTTTTTGTCATCTAAATAATCAGATATTTTATAATAAGCCTTATTACAGAGATTACGTTTAACAACATTTTTGAATTTATTTACAGATAGATCAATCACGTCATTTGGGATTTTGTTAAAAAATCGTACACACATCCCTTTAAAAGGTTGTCTAACTTTATGGAGCCTTACAGTAGGAACAGCTAGTCTATCTTTATTTCTAGTGTTAACATTAAGATAGTCGCTATTTTTTTTTTTGAACAAGTTAATATATTTTCGGATATACATTAAGTTTTCATATATATATGAAATGAGAATGCTGGCAGGGCACTGTCATAACATTTATTTCTTTAAACTTAGTTCTAAGTGATTCTCTGGGGCCCATATTATAAATTGCGCGAACAGCCCTCTTCTGCAACACAAATATGGTGTTGATATCTGCAGCATTCCCCCACAATAAAATATACTTCACTTACTCCCGCTGTTGGCGTTTGTCCGTCAGACGACAGTTTGTTCATAGCGAACGAACACGCTAACCGTCGTGAAGTTAGCCACGTCACGCATACAATATTGCGAATTTGCATAATTGCTTGCGGTTCGAAGGAAACTGATAGGAGGGAATTCAGGGTGGGGCGAGAGCCAAATTGCCATTCCACGCTCATCCCCTCATCCCTAACCCGAGCAATTTTCCTCAACAAGAGCTTGCAATTTGTTCTATGCTTGGCCATGACATGAAGTAGTGAAAAATTAAATGTATCTGTCTGCATGTATTAATAAATATTTGATGTATTTTTTTTATGTAATGTAATAAATATTTGACGCCCTCTGTGGCGCAGTGGGTGGTCCGCATGTGACGATTGAAGGTTATAGATTCTGTTCCCGCCGCAGGACGAAAGTTTGCATTATTTGCGCAGACATTTGTCTTGGGGTCTGGGTGTTTTCTGTAATGTCATTTTCATTTTTATGTTGACCCAAAAAGCTATATTATAAGTAATATATAAGTCATAATTCCCATAAAACAAGCTGCTTAGTTTGGGGCTATATGATGATGTGTGATAGTGTCTAGCACACAGACTTGTATTGATATCTGTGGTCCAGCATTGTTTATTAATATTATTTTACGTGTACCACGTACATACGACATTTATATTGCCACGACATACTAAGTGTAAATCCATTACAATACACAGAAGTCAGCTGGTAGAGAATGCTTCTTAGCATTAAGCTCGCCTATGATCATTGAATTTTGTGCAATAAAGAATATTCTATCTATCTATCTATAACGTCAAGGCTACCACACATGTACATTAAACGATATACATTAAAAAATGCGGTTGTTTTTTATTCAAAATTAACAAAAGTGCAAGAACAAAAACATCTTACAAAAACTTCCTTTTTCGAAGTCGGCTAAAAAGAAAAGGTATCATCCCTCAATGAGGTAAAATTTTGCCCAACCCTGTATTTAGATGTACCCTTCGAGCAAAATGACGAGCCCATGTTTAAACGCCGTTGTTTGGTAAGGAGGTAACCAACTACGTATTTTAGGACCAGCGGTTTCTTGCGTAGTGTACGTGCCTTGCTACACGAGTCCTCATAATATTTATTTATTTGTATCTTGAAAAGCCCACGCCGTAATTCCCAATTAATTTAATAATTAATTAATTAATTTAATTATAAATTAATTTAATTATTAATTAATTAAAAAATATACGCCGTAATTTCCCTTTAGAAAGAATAACAAACATTTTTGCTGTATGCACCTGCCAGCAACATCATTATCTTGATTACCCCCTTCCATCTCCCTTTTATGTGTATAAAGTATGTGCAGGCGCAGTTGACTTGGCAAATAATAAGGAAATACCACAATAAAAAGCTCATCATCATAATTATCAGCCGTTTTCAAACTAATAAGGCCTTCTTTTGATTATGCTACTCGCCTTGATCCTGCGCTAGTCTAAGCCAGGTGCCGCCCACGGTTTTTATAATATCGTCTAATCCATCTCGCTCGAGGACGTTCCCTAATCCGTTAACCAACTCTCGGTCACTACTCGGTCAGCGCTTTGGTCCACCTGTCGTCACTCCGCCTGACCAAATATCTTGCCCATCTCCACTTAAGCCCAAATATCTTGCCCATATATTACCAAATATCGAGCTCAGAACAGGGTGCAATGGCGCTCATTAGGGGAGGCCTATGTCCAGCAGTGGACTGCTATAGGCTGATGATGATGATGATCTTGCCCATCTCCACTTGAGCCCAAATATCAGCTCCCTGACGTCCTGGACCTCATGTCTGCTTCTGATTTCGGTATTGGGGACTAGGTGTAAAACTGTAATGCCTCTCTGTGCATCACCATTGATTCTGTACCCAGCCACCTTCGTAAGCCGCCATGTAAAAAGCACATCATACACAGAAAATAATAGTACGTTAAATGTAACACTCAAATAACACGAGCTTCTCTAGTCAAGCTGCAGTCAAAGCATTTAACGTTGCACTTATAATACCCCAATTAATCCCTTACCCTAACTACCCTAAATCCTATTTGAGAGTAAAACCGGATGCACAGTACTAAGTAGTATAAGTAATAACAACTCGTCTGTCCGCCGGTCGATGTTCAGGTGTTCACGCTCGTTGCGCAAACAAGGCCGTTGTCTATTTAGTTTTAGCTCGCCTCTCCCTTATCACTGAAATCTGTCATGTCATGGCTCTTATAACAACTGAAGGCCGGCAGCGCATCTCCATCACCTCTGTTAGATGTCAATGCACAGCGTTTCGTAATTTAGATCTGAGAGCTTCCGTGCTTCGCAAGGCATGATAAGATGTTGGTCTCGGCTTTTGGCCATTGGTCGTTAAACCACGTCGAAGGTAGGGTCGGGCAGGCTTAGAACTCCGACACCAAAGTTGACCACTAGCTCATACGAAGAAGGAAGGAACTGCAATGACTGGTGGGTGTCGGGAGTGTTTAGGCCAAGATGCTTCGACAGCTTGACGACTGGAAACGCCGGGACCAATTTCTTAACGTGTCTCCCGAAGCAGTCAGATCTAGGTGCCACTAACCGGTCACCCATCTAAATGGTGAGGTGGCCCGTATGTCTTTTTCTTCTTGAGATTATTGCTCCGTACGCAAAATTGAAGATAGGTGGTAGTAAGACACACGCCGGCAAAACATTCCTGCAGAGACCACTTCTCGCAAACAGTTACTACCCACGTGACAGGTTGCAAACCTACACCGCCATCAAGAATGCTCATCTATATATCTATTCATCCGCTAACACCCAATACTGAGTAAGGAAATTTTAGGTGTGTGTTCAGCAGTGGATTTGTAAAGATTGTTGTTGTTGTTGTCGTCCTATGGACTGAAACATCGATAGCCCTCCTGACTGCAGATTTTCTATCGGCCGATAGTTTGAGGTTGGGCTGCCAGTGCACAATCGGCCGATAATGAGTCCTTGCATACATCTTCATGCTGATTAAGTGCCCAACCAAACTATCAGCCGATAGAACGTCTGCAGTCTGCCAGGGCTCTTAAAATTCAATTTTGACCCACGTCCAAACGGGCGATTAAAAGACCAAGCAATTAGTTTTTTTTGACAGAAGTTTTCAACTAGGGCCTGTATCTTTAACGTTGTTTATATGTTTAAATCATATTTCCTTAGTTCATTAATAAATGAAAATATGGAAAGTTTACTAATAACTTAATAATAAGTTCTCATAAACTTATGAACATTTCAGCTTTAAAATAAGATCCCGTACACATATGGAATCTGCTAAAAAATGTATTGGCTAATCCAACTCCTCCACCTGTCCCGGTGCAAAATACATATGGGATTTTGTAAGCTCGCTCGCACCTGCCCCTTGAACAAAGGCCCAACTGGAAAAGTCATCATCATCATCATCCTTAAGCCATGAGTTAGTACAAAATTATGTATCTATGTCAAGGGAATATCAGTCAAGATCGTGATTCTTAAATGAGATCAGATCAATTTTTCTACCTTCTGTTTGTTTATGAATAACGTGGTATCTAAACGATGTTTTCTACGAGGCTATAAACATTAAATACATATATTGAGAGGTATAAATTGTGTGAAGAAGCAAATATGTTTTTTTGCAGGCCCATTCGTTTAACAATGAGGGTATAATAACCGAACTAAAAGCATCAGTACCGCGACGAGGATACATGAGCGCTGTTAACTGAACTGTTGATACTCGTAGTAACAGACTTGCAGCATGGCCGCCAGCCGGCACGCCCCCGCAAAGCTGCGCGCGCATCTCCAGACACCACTCGTTACGGGGACGGGTAAATGACATACCCAGTCGATTATTATAAAGGAAGCATACAGCTTTCGAGTTCTCTGATCATCAAGCAGATTAAGCATTTCGCATGGCCAACACTTGGATTTGTGATTGTTAATAATCGGCCAAGGTTACGCCTGCAAAATTAACTCAGGTTTCTATTTAAATTAAAATGTTTTAGACGTCATGTTTTAAGAGTGTTTGTGAAAAGCCGCGGCATAATCAGCTCCGCGTACCCAATTGTATTGATCATTAAATGTATTTTTTGACGATATAATCAACTAGGCTGAGTGATAGATACATGGTTCAGTGTAGCGTATTGAAGAAATGATGTATCACACAACCGCTTCATATAAATATCCGTAAAGGACATGGGGAAGACTGTGATCTGATGCTACATCATCAAGAATAAGGTATAAATTATATTCTTGAAAGTCGGCCCTTCCCTGCCCTCTCATTATTTCACCGCCATTAGACTTCACTCCATGCTCCCATTTTGATTGATCCAGTTTTCACATTTTCCGCACAAAAAAGCGTAAAATCCACGGCATTCATCGAAATAGTATGAAATCCCAATAACTTTTGTTTTGTCAGACGCTTAAAATAGAGGATTACGGTTATGTTATTGGTATAAACTATGAACGCCGACCGATGGGATACAGTTTTATTTAGACTGGAACTTGCCCCACAACTTTGCTTGTTTTTACCATAGCTGCAGATGGAACAAGTACTTGGCTCACCTGATATTAGGTGGTATTAAGTGGTTAATTACTTATAACAAAGTATTGCCTCATATGTCACGCATGTTTGGAACGTGCCCTACGATGCATACAACTTGAGGCATGAAGATGACAAGCCTCATGTGCTTGTTATGTCACCGGCACCCACACCCCTCAAACCAAAACACAGCTGCAATGCTGCTTCACGGTAGAATATAGAAAATATAGGCATGGTGGTAGTACGCACCCAAATGAGCCCTTCATAAGGAACTCTGAACCTTCTGCTTGACCGTTACCGGCATAAAATTAGAAGATAAGCACGTTTAGCTACGTAAATTTTGATATAATATATAATTTTGATAACTCTTTTAGTCTGAATTTGCTTTACCGTCCTAAGGGCCACTTCATCATCTTCAAGTAAAATCACAAGTAAGCTGTAAGTGAAATTACAAGTCACTAGATCACATCTCAATCAACTCGTAATCTTGATAAAATTCTGTTAAATAAGGTTTTAAAATGCTGTTCGTTAAGCTGTTCACACGTACTATTGCAGCGATGTATGCAAGCAGTGGAATGAGGGGAGGGAGGCCTTTGCCTTGCAGTGGGATCGATACGGCTAAATAATAAAATAAAAGAATACTGTGATACTTATGAAATAGAAATGTATTATGACCAGTGATCGGAATAAGGCGGGCTAAAATTCATAATGTTCGAAAAATAACAGAGACAAAGTGGAGATGCCTTAGGACTAAGTATTTTTTTCGGGCCAATTGTCTCGGATTTTGGTTTATTTTTGTACTTAAAATCCATTTACAGGTTTACACATTTATAGTGAAGTACGCACGACTACTCATGTAGTGCGAAACAACCCAACCCTGCCCATCAGCAGTTAATAACAATTCAAACTTAAATGTAAGTTATACATAAAGAACGTTTTGCAGTCTGTTAAAAAATGAAAATGATTTGACTTAGTTCACAATATTATTAACATTAGTAGTAAATGTACTTACTTACTGCGACAATTGGTATTTTTCCGGCCGAATTGGGCCGAATAAAATTTATGAAGTAAGGAAATCTCCACACTCTGTTCTTTAAACTTTAGGTATTTAAGCCCGCATAATTCCGATCACTGATTATGACCTTGGTCAAGAAATAAGCAGGCTCTGTTTGTTTCTAAATGACACAAACGCGTACATATCCAAAAATTTACAGGTACGTTGAAGTAAATCTTTAAAATTTCCACTCTACCTAGAGCTAAGAGTAAAATAAACAACACATTGCCGGATTAATGATAAACACCATATAAACAGACCAAATAAAACTGGTTCAGTTCAACGCACTTCATACAAACATCATGACACAGGGAAATGCAATGTATGCTCTATGCGCTTATAATCTGTTTCCTTCCTTGGTATGAGCTGGTAACCAACTCTGGTGTCGGATATTTGAGGCCCCTGAAGGCCTCCGCTATGGCTGTTGCCACTGTGAAATTAGTTTGCGTTGAATTTATATCACAATTTTGATTTATTGTTATACAACTACATATATGTATACTCATTCTACATTCTTATAGGGAAGGCCTATGTCCAGCAGTGGACTAAATAGACTGGTGTTGTTGTTATACTATTCTTAACATTTTTAAGAAAATGGAATAACGGGAAGTATGACATATGAAATCTCCATAAAGCTAACGCAAAGTATTTAGTAGTAAGGTATGATTTTAATTTCACACGGGCTCTGAAAATGTTCCTCGCTCAACCATGGACACTCGCGCGTTGTTACACCACTGTTTTGTAAGACAGCTGAAAAATGAGTTGCGCAAGCGCTGAGCCGATGTTGTGTAAGGAATTGTAAAGTTTTGAATTCAGAAATCTAAGCGCGTGCAGAGCGTAGTTTTTGCAAGTCCGAAGCACGCTCTGCAATGTTTACACGACTTATTTTTATCTTATATTATGTTATATTATATTATGCAGTCATGTGGTTCCCATAAGCTCTGCTTAGTTAGGGGCTAGATGATGCTTTTATTTATTGATTTATAATCATATTAGTAGATTCGTAAGTAGTAGAGGTCTTTGTGACAGGCTCATCCGGAGAAGTACTACCACCATGCCTATTTCTACCCTGAAGTAGCATTGCTGTGTTTCGATCTGAAGAGTGTAGGTGCCGGTGAATTTATAGGCACATGAAGCCTCAAGACGCAGGGGTACTGTCTATCAGTAAAGCAATAATTTGTTATACCACTTATCATCAGGTGGATCCCGTGCTAGTCCCATCAATATGTATCATAAAAAAAAAGAAGTAAAGGTTATGATAATAATTTATGCATTCATTATCTTTAGAGGTAAACCATTCAATCTCTTGCAAAAAAATAACAGTACTTTGTCCGACAGCAAATATGTACCTGTACCTGTCACTTTTCCACCTCAGCAATTTCATGTAGAATGCATGTAACGGAAATATCTAGCGGAAACGATGCGCACGCGCCGCTATGTATTATGAGAACAAATGGCTGCGGTCGATGACTGATGGCGTAGCACTTTCTCTATTTCATTCTGGTCATTTCATAGCTTATTGTTCCTTGGTTCTCTTGCAATATATGACTAGTCAACCTAGTGTGATTAAATGGGAAAGCTACTTGGTACTTGACTCCGCAACACCTTTTAACCATTTGTCTCGAAGTGGAAATCGAATCGGCACCTACATTTCTCTCGGTCCTAAACGCTGTAGTAATAGTATTTAATACATAGACGAGTAACCCAATTTTAAGTAGGCCAATAAGCCAAACCAGGCCTTATTTTTATCATGGGCTAATGGTCTACTCTGGGGTCTGTCTAACGATTACTTCGATAGAGATTGCAAGAAAAACAGAAAGGAAGTTTTTATTCTTCTGAAGCCAGAACTTAATAACCATCAGCAGACTTCTTACACATGGAAAAGCTTGTTTTGGGTCAGTCCGCGGTGACGGGTGTGACGTTTCAACTTTGATAAAAGTTAAAACGTCACCAAAAAAATCAAAACCAATAAACATTGGGAGGGGTGTGACAGGTCGTTGTAACGGGTGTGATAAGTTGATTATTTGGATGTACAATATAAATACTTATATTGTGTGGTTTCTTATTTATTACTGAAAGTAAGAAATATTAAAATTATTTTTCAAAAACGTGAAAATTCATCGTAAAAACCCTTGTCTACCAATGTTGGGGAACTATGGGTTTTGTTCAAATGGGACAAGTGGTATGTAATTATCAGCGATTTGTAATAATTTGTCCTGATTGTCACATAATCTTACGTAAATTATTGTAATTTATCCTTCTTCATTATCTATTTTGTTCCCAATATCAACTTACTATCGATACTTGACACACTTCCATCTTACATACAATATTATCATCATAATTTCACCCATTTTCTTCCCACTGCTGGGCATATGCTTTCCTTTGATTATGCCACTCGCTTTGACCAAGCAATCCCATCAAATTACCATACTGACAAGACAAATATATGAAAAGTAATAAAGTCTAGCACCATTGGTGGCAGGACATACTATGAGAGTTAATGACACTACAGCCCCTGCAAAGAAATTCATGTTGTTTGTAAATGGTTTTTTGTGACGGGTGTAACTCATATAAATCAGCTCCGAACAAAAACTCCTTTTTTCAAACACCAAAACACTTTTCAGATGTTGTTTCTGTCACTATCCTTACTTTCGGGAAGCCGGTACGGGATAAAAGGTTATATAAGTTCATTTGGCATTAACTTTTATATGTATTTTGCGACGGGTGTGGCTGAAATACCTGATAGGACACATTTACTAATAAAATCGTCATCACTAACCAGATAAAGTCCTTTTTTTTACGATAAATTATCAAAAGTTGTAGCTTCCAGTAGCAATGGAAAAAGAGCCAGCGACCTTTTTAGTGTGATTAAGATACAATAGTAGATTGTTTTACAAGGGACTAAACTATCCCATTATATACGAGGTTGTTATACTCCCGAGCGTAGCGAGGGAGGATGAAAAGACCGAGTGGGTGGTTTTGGCCCGAGTAAAACACTCTACTTTTCACTTCGATTGCGAGAAAATAAAACAATTCAAAATTAAACAATTTTCAGAAATTTTATTAAAAATTAATCAACCTTCATAAAACATCACCAAGACGGTTCTATTTTCAAAAAAAAAGATTGCCGGAGCACCAAGACGTTGAGTTTTTATGTAAGAGAACAAATGCTTTGTACGGGCTGATGATTTTAGACAAAAATTAAAAAGTAAAAATACTTTTTAGCCCGAGGTATTAAACTCGAGTTTCAGGCCCGCTAAGCTACACTATTATGATACACTTTTTGAGCAAGAGAAGTGAAAAAAGTGTTGCAAACTATGTATATTTTTCATTCCATTACTAGCTTACCTTTTTTTGTGCTATATGAAAAATTATAGTAAATACTCAGTAAATATTCTATTTTGAGTATTCATTTTAGCATTATATTTTTTTTATGTTGTGGTATCGATTACCGCGGACTGACCGTTTTGTCAATCAAGGCAATTTTTTGTCGTTAATTGATGACTCAGGTGCTTAGTAATTTATACATTTTAGACTGAGTCTTAGTCGTAACCATTATCTATAATAAAGTATTGCATCGTAGGTCTTCCAGGTTTGCTATGTGTCTTACGATGAAACGCCCTCCATCTCCATCAATTTGAGTCACGAAAATGCTCATTTTGCCACACCCTTCATTATGAAATACAGCAATGCTGCTTACGGCAAAATAAGGCATGGTGGGAGTACTTCTCTAGCTTTACTACTACTATTGACCTCAACCAAAGTTTTTTGTATGTCCCGTGATCCTAATTTAATGTATACACGCAGGGGGTTACCTATTCGTGCGACTGCCTACGAGGAAATAGCCTCAGTTCTATTGTTTTCGCTCTAATCGTCCTATTGCGTCACGTCTACGTAAACAGTATAATGAGTCCTCTCAGGGCCGCCTTATCCTAAGAAAACAACTAAGTATAATTGGAAATAAGTATTAATCCCTTTTAAAGATCCTGGATTCCGAGATACAGCGTTTTTAGATGACACGACACGACACGATATTGTCGGAAGAGGTGACGATTACCCATGTGGCCGAGTGCGTGCTCCCTAGAGTCAAACCATCGCTTAAAATAAAGACGACGGACTTACTGATCCTACATTATCCCTAAGCTCAAAGTCATACTTTATATAAAGCCTACATTTGCCTATCAGTCGTTCTCAGAATGAGGAAATCAGTCAGTGATTTTAGTCATTTACTTAATTGATGACGTCAATGAACGATACATATGAAAGAAGAAAACGTTATTTTGACTCCACATAATGTGGATGGACCCTTCCAATCAATACTTGATGGGTTCTGCTGCATATGTTTATCTTTCTCTCGTCTTTCTTTCTGGCCATTGATCCTATATTCATAGTGCTTACTTTCTTAAACTAGGAGTACTTCGCTCAATGAATCCATTTCTTCGTACGTATAGGGAAAAAACCTGCTAAAGACCTTCTTTACAAAGGCAAGCTTACTACTAAATTGTTTAACTTTTGAAACTATCATGGTTGAGAAAATAATTATTAATATCAACGGGATATTTACCATGATTTGTGAGTTCTGTTATTTCCCGATATATATATCGGTATAACATATATGATATATATATGATATAAATATCGGGAAATAACAGAACTCACAAATCATGGTAAATATCCCGTTGATATTAATAATTATACTAAATTTTTGTTTATCAAACGGCAAACCTCGTGAGGATATAGCCTATAGATGGGATGGATTATAAGACTTTTGTTTACCTTCCACATCAAACCAATCCAAAACTATTTAAGATTTTATTTATCTTGTCTTATATTTTTGTCTTGTTCAATTCAATTTTACAAAGAAACATAGGTATGTACTTTGCTTTAACAAGAGCTGAAGTAGTATGCCTATTAGGTAATAGGCATGTCACATTTCACACATTGATTTTCTAAATTTATTAGTATTGAACGAGCACAAAGAGTAGTTTTGAAAGTCATGCTTTGCAAGAAAAAAAGGTACACCAATAAACTTTATACCGGTGCTAACGTCCTAACAGTCAGACAGTTATAAATTTTACAATGCATTTTAAAAACTCATAACATTGTTATTGACTCTAATAAGTAAATTAAAGAAACTAAAACAACACTCTGTAATTATAAACCTAATTACTAAAACAAAGAAGGCCGAAATATTCTTGATAATGGAGTATTGAAATTATAACTAATAATTTTATTTATTTAAGCCGAAATACTTAGTAAATATGTGTAGGACGCCCTGCGGCCAGGTGGGGTGACGATCTGCGAAAGGCTGCTGGTAGAAGCTGGATGCGTCGAGCTCAGGACAGGGCGCAATGGCGCTCATTAGGGGAGGCCTATGTCCAACTGTGGACTGCTATAGGCTGATGATGATGATGATGACTTAGTAAATTAATAATAAATATTGATCGCAATACGCCCTATCATAACGTATCATGGTTTTTGAACATCTCTCGTCCCAATGTCAACCGTCTAAAGCAAAACTGCCACTAACAAAGCACGTGTTTGGTTGTTTTTTGTTTAATGGCGCCAGTGTCCTAATCGATCATAACCTAAAAGTATAAAAAAAATATCCAGAAAAATTATCAGGCTTTTATAAAAAAATCGATTAATTGAACATGATATCCTGCAATAAGAACTACCAATCAGGACATAGGTCATTTCTAGACGTGACATTTTATGGTCAGGTCTCAGGTCAATAGGTTGTTTGAAACTGACCGATCTTCTTCAATTACTAAACAATCAATACACCTATCAATCAACTAAACTTTAATAGAATTAATAAAATATTAAACATCTATAACAGCCCCTACTCACAATGTAAAAAAAGTATCAGCGTGGTTAAAATCGCTTACCTATCAGCAAACTGAAGATCTTTTAAAACGATCTGCAACACACCGCACAGAAAAGAGGGGACTCTTCTAATACAGGTTGTCTAAACTTAAAGAAGAGATCCCAACCCATGTAACAACCAACTTGTAATCTATGAATGAATAATTTTGTACGTGTATTTTTATTTTTGTATTCATTATTTTGACGACTTCTGAGGCGCAGTGGACAAAAGCCCGCCTGAGCAGAAGATTGGAAGATTGATTGAAGAATGTAAGCAGTGTATCATTCATGTAGCTGTTTGATAGTGTCCAGCATTATTTATTATTTCGTTATTAGAACTAGAATGTAGAGACAGTTGAGCTAGCACGGATATGGTTGAAATAATATAATGGTGATTTAACAACTATTGTTTTAAATAAAAAATATACTTCAAACATCAAATTGTTTGGACTTGTTCTTTCATCATGATTTGTCGGTTCATACGATAACCTCTGTTACAGTGCGAAGTCAATAAAAATAAACAGCATCACGCACTCAAACCTCGCGCCAAGAAACGTACATACATTCTGGCGAAATCGTAAAACCTACTGACGTTGGCGAAAAAGTGGATGTCCGAGTACTGTTACCATTCCAGTAATTGGGGCATGGATTAAACAAAACATGCTAGACGGGAGTGCGTAGGCGGTCATGCTTGTTTTCGGCAGCACAAGTCACAAGACGGACCTGAGGTCTAGCAGACAGGCTTCATTTTCTGTTTGTGCTCACGCCTACGCGGAAAGATGAACTTATAATGAAAATATTTTATTATTTTATATTTTCATCATCTGTTTGTTTATACTCCGGCTTTCCTTTGGTTTGAAACGCGTTCAAAACTATATTACTCTAGGAATTCAACATTTTGGGCATGATTCTCAGAAAGTCTGGGATAATGCTGTTCTAATAATCTTCTATTGTGACTATGATTCAATGCTTTGTTTTAGCTAAAGATGATACAATTGTTATGATTAAAGCGTTTACCATGAAAGAGCTCTGCAAAAATACCTACATCAATAGATTTTATGTTGAATGAGACGAGACGTGTACGCTGCAAAATATTTCTGCTATAATATTTTCTTGTTTATTTTATTACTAACAGTTCTGCAAAATATTTTTATTACTAGACTTTTTGATATGATAAAGGAATGGTTAGGAAATTGATCTCAGCTAGTTAGAAGAGCAGTCCTTGCTCACTTTCTTTTTCTTGGTATATTTGTAAAATAATCTAAGGTCCCTCTTGAGTGTAAAGCTTAAGCGCATACTAAGAACTTTTATAGTTTGCGATTTTCATAACGTCGATAATTGTTCTTAAAAATTTGACGCAAACTATTTCTTTTCGCAGTGTCTGACTATATTGGTAATGTTCACAGATTCGATTAAAATTCCTAGTGCGCTTAGCCTTCTTCGTGTGAGTGTTAATGTTTAATTGACATTTGCTAATAAACTCCCTAATACGTAAGTTTATTTGTCTGCAGGTGCGTTGCGCGAGGGCAGCGGACGCGGCGCGCTAGTTTCGATCGTATCCACGTTAGCTGAACGCCAGGAGCCATGAATGAGCTGGACAGCCTACGCCAAGAGGCGGAGACCCTCAAGAATGCCATCAGAGTGAGTTTCATCACCTTTTTAAATATCTTCCAGAACTGCCACGTCTAATATAATATCCATGTAGGCAATGAAATAGACAATAGCGAAGTGTTGATAGTGCTTTGTAAAAAGTAACTCAAGGCATCCATGAACTATGATAAGGGTAGTTTAATAGTAGTACTGCTCTTTGTGAAGGGTTTGTCCGTACTACCACCATGTCTATTTCTACATCTTCTACTGAAGCAGTATTGCTGTGTTTCGGTTTGAAGGGTGTGGGTGCTGGAGAAATTACAAATACGTGTTTTTCACGCTTTTCACCATAAATTATGGTGAATAATGTTTTTAAAGTTTATGTAGAGCTTTGCATCGTAGGGCACGTTGCAAACATGCGTGATAGGTCACGTCGTAGGCGATGCAATTTATTATAGGTAGCGAAGCGCTCATGGCATCGCTTATTTCTGTGTTCTTCGCAGATTAGCACTCCGCCCGGTCACTCATTGGATGGGTGACGGTTTAGTGGCATTTAGATCTGAGCGCTTTCGTGCTCCGGAAGGTACGTTAAGATGTTGGTCCCGGCTTTTCAGTCGTCAGGGCAAGGCAAAAAAAAAACTCATACAAAGAATGAAGGAATTATAGTTGGAGGTGTTTCCTCTTATCGTCAAGTGACTTATGTACTTGTTCCATTTTCGACTATCAAATAATAATTATAGGGATATTTTTTGTGCCGAGATTACTGTTCCATTTTCGACTATCAAATAATAATTATAGGGATATTTTTTGTGCTGAGATTACTGTTCCATTTTCGACTATCAAATAATAATTATAGGGATATTTTTTGTGCTGAGATTACTACCCTAGAGTTGGTCACTAACTCATACGAAGATGAGGCATTGATTATAATTCCTTATCGTGATTGTCTGCTATCTCTAGAATCAAAGATCTCAAAACGTTCTCAGTCAAAATAAAGCAATGTATTGTTATCAGTTCGCCAGATGTTAACGCGACGGTCGTGTGTAATGTTTGTGCATATAATTATCACTTGTTTTCTAGTTTTTGTGGCCTCGTTGAGACTACATCTTCCAAAGATGACTGACATCGCTTGGCTCGCAAACAATAATAGATTTTAATTTTTTCTAACATGTATTACCTTGTAATGCGCCGTATCTTTACAAATTCCCATATTTGGTAGTTACTAGCAATATTTTTTAAATATTTTTTAGTATTAACTACCACCCTCGCTTAGCACCGATTTGAGCTGGTCTTACTTACTATACTGACGCATTAACCCCGAATCGGGTCTTGGCCACCTACACGATAGACGCCACCGGCCTCTGTCTTGTGCTGTCTCAATCCAGTCCGGCACTTAGAGAAAGCCAAGGTCTTTCTCGACATCGTCCTTCCACCGGTAATGGGGGAGCGCTGGCCTTAAGTCGATCAAACAAAAGCAGAATTGTGCTATCACTATCAGTCACATTTGTTTTCAAACTATCTATCCTTTATCGTGTAATGATAATTTAAAATTACTATTTGCAATCTTTGAAATAAGATAGGCAGCAATATACTGGTACTGAAGTACTAGCTTCCGCCCGCGGCTCCGCTGGTATTGTACCGAGTAAAAAAGTAGCCTATGTGTATCCAGGTCACAAACTGTCATTTCTCAGTTTCATACAAATCCGTTAGCCGTTACGGTGTTCAGTGGGAACAAACAAACAAACACACTGCTGACAAATTTTGTACGCGTCGCCGGAAGTTCATGGATACGACTAATACAAGACCGTGGTGCAAAGTTCAAAGTTCATTTATATCACATATGGTGGATGGCACAAATTTCGGGAGGCCTATATCCAGCAGTGTATAAAGTCGTGCTGTGGGGTGATGATGACGGTAATGAGGAAGTCTTTCAGTGTTCATTATTGGTACAAACATGCTTGATTTCAGGATGCGAGGAAGGCGGCGTGCGATACGTCGCTCGCACAGGCCACGGCCAACCTCGAGCCGATTGGCCGCATACAGATGCGCACGCGCCGCACGCTGCGCGGACATCTCGCTAAGATCTACGCAATGCACTGGGGCAGCGACTCCAGGTGAGCCTTTGCAGATGGAAAGATGATAATTTTTTTACAGGTAATATAACCAGCATTTGCATCTAGATCCATTTCAAGGTAAAGTATAACAGTAGGACATAAGAATGTCATCTATAGCCAATATATGACATTCTTATGTCCTCATGACAGAATTTGATCTCATAGGTACGACGTGCTATTTGGCCGGCTGGGTTCTAAAAAGCTTTCCAGTCGATTAACAGAGCAATTTAAAGGGTGGTTAAAACCAAAATGATCTGATAGTAAAGACCTAATTATTAAATATAATGAATATTATCATTAAGCTATTAGAATGGCAGAAACCGTAACCTACGAAGCAATACTTTGTTATAAACTCAAAAGCCCACTTAACATCAGGTAGCGCATGGCCCTACTTACATCTTCAACTGTATAAATATATTGTAAGAACCGGCTATGAAGCCACGGCCTTCGCGTCAACATTGTTATTCCGGAGACAAATGACGTGAACCATTGAACTAACCGCCGAAATGGATGATGACTTATTATTAATATGTATGAGGAAAAACAAAGGACACACTCGTGCAACGGCCAGGGCTTGTGACTTAGTTAGGATTTATATCTAATTGATGGACATAGGCCTCTCCTTTCTGAAGGGGGATATGCCCATAATCCGCATGTGGGTTGGGGATCGCGGGGCATCGCTTCTCGAACCGCCTACGCTGCACTCGGCCCGCCAGAGCCCCGTTTGTTATTCAGCAGGGTGCACCACGGGCATGTGCGGTTGGTTTGGGTTCTAAAGATAGAGATTTGAACCACTTACACCCCTGTGTAGGGTTTTTTAAAGGTCTAAAAAAAGTTTAAAGGATCAAGAAAAAACAACAATTGATTTAACTATGATTCAGTGTTCCTGGGATCTTGAATATAATTATCTAACATCTTGAAGTTTGTAGTTTAGATTTTCACATCGCATGCCTCAACTTGGGAAGTTGTTTCGGGGAGGCATATGTCCAGCTGTGGACTGCTATAGGATGATGATGATTATTATGATGCTTCAAGTTGATGTGCATTGCCTCTGGTGTTGCTGGTGTCCATGGGCGGGGACTACGAACCATCAAGTGGCCCGTCGGCTTGTCTGGTAAAATTTTACATATGAATTGTGCCAGGAAAAGAGAGATCTGAGAACCGCCCAAATAAATTTTGACTGGCCTCATAGCTAATTTGGTGGTACATCTGCCTTCTGCGCTGTAGGTCATGGGTTTGATGGTGGACCCCGTCCAGGACAAACATTTGGGTGGTGAACATAAATGTTTGTTGTGTCTTATAAGTATCTTTATATATCTATCAGTCTCTATCTAGTACAGGCTCTGCCTAGTTTGGAATCAGCCGGGATTATGTAAGATATCCCATAAACTCCTCCTACAAAAAGGGTTGTGTATTTATTTATTTAAAAAAAAGTCGTCAACACAGTACACACCGTAAAAAGAATAACACCTAACCTAATCAAGTGCATGCTAAGTGCTATTATAATTTTTAAAGATGACATAATTAGTAATTAGTCTAGCTCAGAACAGGGCGCAATGGTGCTCATTAGGGGAGGCCTATGTCCAGCTGTGGACTGCTATACGCTGATGATGATGGTGATAATAATTAGTAATGTACATATGTAATGTAATACAAACGAATAATAACAAATTATTTACAGAAACCTGGTGTCAGCTAGCCAGGACGGCAAGCTGATCGTATGGGACAGTCACACCACGAACAAGGTGCACGCGATCCCGCTGCGCTCTTCGTGGGTGATGACTTGCGCGTACGCGCCCTCAGGGTCGTACGTCGCGTGCGGTGGACTTGATAATATCTGCTCTATCTACAGGTACGTACAGTTCATGTTATAATATATTGTCTCGGGCGTTCCTTTGTTGAAATCAATTATTAGTAAAATCTTTGATAGAACGTGGGTATGATTAGCAAAGATCAAGATGACTGGAGGGATCGGACGAGGACTTGGCCCAGCAGTGGTACTTGTAAAGCTAATCGTAATCGTAGTATCACGAGAGATGTCTGGGGCGTCTGGAGGTTAGTCAAATAAGGAACAGATTTAGTACCTTACTAATTCCGCTAATGCATTTGCATGTTAAATTTATAGGAGGAATGGTGGTATATGAAATATATATATAGTATATTGAACGCAACAGAAAAAAAGTTGGCAGAATTAGTTACTAAATATTGTTCCTTACAATATACCGTTGGGGTAAACGAGTTCTTAAATGGAGACCGCTCGGCAAACGTAATGTAGAACCATATGGCCTGGTGGAGTGACGATCTACGAAAGGCTGCTGGTAGAAGCTGGATGCGTCGAGCTGAGGAAAGGGCGCAATGGCGCTCATTATAAGATCTATGTACAGCAGTGGACTGCTATATGCTGATGATGATGTTCCTTATATAATATCGAGTTCAACTTACAGAAGAACTGTAATCGACTCGCCGGCGCGGGTATAATTGCAAACATAATATTGTCTGCCATATAATCAAAAAATTATAAAATAAATTAGATTAAAAATATATTAAAAATTATACCATTGATAATAAATACATATTTACAAAAAAACATTACAAAAATTATATTATTATTAGTCATGTTGTTCCCATAACACTACTTAGCTTGGGGGCTAGATGCTGTGTGAAATATTATCATCATCATCAGCCATGTAAAATATGTCACTTTACTTGCATTTACATTAGCTCGCGCTTTCGTTTGCGTGATACCCAGATTAAAATTACCCTATATGTACTTTCTCATCTGGATCAGGACATATGATGTGCACATCATTATGCTACCACACCTCATTTGAAGGTGTGGTGTAACAAACATTTCACACCTCACATTTTTATACAAACTTTTACCTATAAGCTAGTGGTACCTACAGAATAAGAAGTAAAATATGATTTATTCTGATGAGTATTGTGTATGTTCCAGCTTAAAGACTCGCGAAGGCAATGTCCGCGTATCTCGCGAGCTGCCCGGACACTCTGGCTATCTCTCCTGCTGCCGCTTCCTCGACGACAACCAGATTCTCACCTCCTCCGGAGACATGACTTGGTATGTGCTGACTACTTATTGGGTTAGGAAACTTAACCCAAGCCAAACTCACCTGCCCGTGGTGCATCCTGCTAAATAACAGAAGGGGCTCTGAGGCTGACTGCAGCATAGCTCGTGCAACGGCACTGCTACTTCCCCTACAGGGGCTACTCCTGTTAGGGGAAGCCTAATTCCAGCTACTGATGACTGATTGTGTCGTCCTTTGTATGAGAAAGTGGCCAACCCTGGTGTCGGGAGTTTTTGGGCCGGCTCAACGTCAGTGTGTCTTGACTCTTCTGATAACATCACGATAAACTGGTTACACACGAGCTACTTTTCCTTTACCGATTTTTTCTATAAGACAAAATAATTCGCATTGGTAATAAATTGTTCCGTTCCAGCGCCCTATGGGACATCGAGACAGGGCAGCAGTGCGGACAGTTCACCGGCCACACCGGCGATGTGATGTCTCTCTCTCTGGCGCCCGACCAGCGCACCTTCGTCTCCGGAGCCTGCGACGCCTCCGCCAAACTCTGGGACATCCGCGACTGCGCCTGCAAGCAGACCTTCCCCGGACACGAGAGCGATATCAACGCAGTCACGGTACACACCTTGTCTAGTATATAGCTCTCTAATTGTCCAAGAAGGCCTTCAGATTATGCAGTCACTGTACAACCCTTGTCTAGTCATTGATATAGTATACCTAGCACATGCCTCCTTATACGGCCTTTACACCGCTGACTAAAGCCGCATGATTTCAGCCGCCCGGCGAAAATCGATAGTGTAAATGGCTGTGTAATGGCAATACGGCTAGGTGACAGGTGACTAAAATCACCACTTTCAAAGTCCAACTTTTAGCTGTGCGACGACGGCTGGTGACTAAAATCGATCGTGTAAAGGCTTTGTTACAGGCGCTTGACGATGAATTGTTTTTCCTTTGTTCAAATCCTAAGTATAAATGGAGACAAAATATCACACCAACATAAACATATAGAACAGAACTAAAAGTAGTTAAATAAAGTATAGTGTGAAAATAGGGTAGAGAATCTATTATTTCCAAGCAATTTGACTAATGATTTGCCACAAGGCTAAAATAGACCTGTGTAAATGCACCATTATTGTCCAAGCACATTCAAGTCACAAGCAGATCTTGTACGTTACATGGTGAAGGTACTTGTCTAGTACAACAACTATGCCATCTTATGTCAGTCTACTGCTGGACATAAGCCTCCGCTGATAAAGAAGATGTGCCCTTAATCCCCACGCTGGGCTTTCAGGTTGGAGATCGCAGGGCACAGCTCCTCGCAGCCGACGCTGCTGCCAGACTGCGGTGTTATTGCTGTGTTTTGGTTACCACTTAAACATGAAGTGGGCTATATCTCAGACATGGTTGACTGACCCCAAACTAAACAAAGTCTAGCTGAATACGAAAACCAAAATGATTTTCGTCATCGTTCATCATTCAATATACCGCGTCACCAACCTAACAACAATTATAAAATATTCGACAAGCTGTAGGGTGTTTTTCCAGAATACAGTTGTAATATTTTTTGCAGTTCTTCCCGTCTGGGTTCGCGTTCGCAACCGGCTCGGACGACGCGACATGCCGCATGTTCGACATCCGCGCCGACCAGGAGCTGGCCATGTACTCTCACGACAACATCATCTGCGGCATCACCAGCGTCGCCTTCAGCAAGTCCGGCCGCCTGCTTCTAGCCGGATACGACGATTTCAACTGCAACGTCTGGGACTCTATGAAGAGCGAACGCGCCGGTAAGTACTACCTAGATAGTAAATGTGTCCGAGAAAATAATCAGTTTTTCAAACCACACCACCACACCACACCAGCCTATATCAGTCCACTGCTAGACATAGGCCTCCCCTAATAAAGGGGGGATATGTCCATAATCCCCACGCTGGGCATGCGGGTTGGGGATCGCAAGGCACAGCTTCTCGCACCACCGACGCAGCTGCCCATCGGTGGCCAGGGGATTTAGCTATGTTGATGTGTTGATGTAGGCTGCGCTATGCCGCAATCAGCCGGCCACACATGCAGGTGAGGATGGATTGGCCACCGAAGTTGGATGTTGGAATCCCAGTTTGTCAAGAGGACATTAAAATATTTTTTAGTAAGTATTCTTCAAAATTTTGATAATGTTGAATTATAATGACTTGTATTACCAAAATTGTGAAGAATGCTTACTAAATAAGTTTGAGCATATCTAAAAATCATTTTTCATTCAATTCTTTTCTTTATTCTTCAATGTACTTAAATCAGAGCGTATCCTAGCTTCGAAAGACACGTTAAGATGCTAATAATAGCTTTTTTAATCTTTAACACGTTCACTGCAGGCCTTGGACGTATCGCTACGAGCTAGTCCTGCTCCTCCTGCACAGTTTTGTTTTCAGCACTCAAAGTGTTAAGTAATTGTTGGTTAAGTTCGCCACTACGTCATACGGCACAAAGAATCGAAAAAATAGGTTATCCAAATTCTTATTAGCTTATATTCTTGTCCGCAGGTATACTGGCCGGACATGACAACCGTGTCTCCTGCCTGGGGGTAACCGAGAACGGGATGGCAGTGGCCACCGGTTCCTGGGACTCTTTCCTGCGCATCTGGAACTAAACACCCTCAACATCCCCCATACACACCCCACTTACCCACACACACACACGGGGCGGGCAATGGCATTGGATGTTGGTATGCTTGGTTTATGTTTTGCTGGTGCGAGTGAGAGTATGATAAATGTTTTCTAAAAGTACTTAGCAGGGTTCATAGTCCGATGTTTTTGTGTTTTTTAACAACGCACATGGCTAGCCCAATCAGCAGCTTGCATTTTGTTGATTGAACAATGTTTGCTGTCGAAAACATCTAGGTATGGACCCGGATTTAGACACAACACTGACTGCTGGTCGTTACATGGGGCACCATAATACAGTAAATGTAGACATTCGAATTTTGCAATTGATGCAGCCACAGTCGACGTGTTAGACTAGTGTGTGATTGTACATGGTATTTCTGGCATAAATTGGATGGAATTCTGGAAACTGAATGGAGCATTTCTTACAATAACTTTGCCAGAAATGTTGGCAACATTAGGAATTGTGTGTGAAAAGTTGGAATCCATTTTGAGAGTTGAAGGCTACAGAAGAATTGGATCATGATCAAAAGACTTTTGGTCTTTTGAAATAACCAATATGCGATTAAATTCAAGATAAAATTTATGTATATGTTCAGGTATATTGATTGATTGGAAGGTTTGTCTGGCCTATGCCTACCTGCCCGCCCCCTTTTATAATTTTATATATCTTCGCTCTGCTCGTGGTGTGTGATTGCCGTATTTTAAAAGCGTCTTAGTACCGAATATCTTAGCTTTTGACAGTCTCCTTTATTTGTCCGTATAATATTGAGTGCGCCAATGTGGCAGATTTAAGACGTTAGCCGTCAACCAATTTTGGACCTGAACAACTGAAATTGGTTATCCATGTATTTTTGGAAGTAATGGTTATAAATCTGTCTAAAACAACGTTTATTTCATATCAATGGCACAATTCTTGAAAACACAAGCACAAATACTTGATTATGGACTATGCAAAGTCAAAAGTCGCATTTCGTGAAACATAAAGCGTAGTTCTTATGTCAGTTGAACAAGATTTGATTTTGTGGCAATTGTAAGCTTCATTCAATGAAATCTTAACTGACTCAGACATCGAGATAGTACTCGAGAAGTCACAGTCTCCAAGTGAAAACTGTTAAAAATCGTCGTATACGTACAGTATACTATCTCGAAGAAGTCAGGATATAAACGCTCGAATGAACAAATGCGACAAAAAAATACAGATTATTTAAGTCCAAATCAGCACTTGCTTTATTTGTTTACAAAACTATTATATTAGAATATTTCCGAATACGGAAGCATTTAAACGTATAGGGAACGTTTAGTTGATGTATGTATGTATAGCGTGTGAGTCTTGTATGTGTGAAAACTTGCTTTGGGGGAGATGGCTTGATAATCTTGAAAGTTTAAAATAATGATAATACAAAGATTTAGACCTATTCTAAAACTAAACTTAGTGAATCGAGTCTCGAGCATACTTTGACCGAAATATCTTGAGTATAGATTTACTAAGTTTAGTTTTGAAATATAGAATAACGAAATAATATCTATGGTACTATTGAGTTATGTTAAATCATAATATGAAGCCATCCCCAACCAAATGCATTATGATTCATTGTTCACAATATACATACTGTTTATATTTATATATAATTATGTAAACTATAATTATAGCATAGCACCTTTTTATGAGGGGACACCGCTGGTTCATATTTCTGTTTATTGGTGAGTTATTTTTATTATTTACATCATCATAAACAACCTAAGAACACTGAAATAGGTCCACAAAGAACGGTCTCGAGCCCATGTCATTCTTTTATTTTCTGCAAAATTGACAATATCGTCTTTATTTAAATCTAAACTATGCTTTACTATTTACTGATGTACGCCAACCTAATACACTTGTAAAAAGATGTTTTAATCCTGGTTATCAAAGTTGGTGGAAACAATGAAATCCAAACCGGCTGCACCAGAAAATATCCAATAAGACTGCGCCAGAACTAAAATCTCATTCCCACGCGGTTACAGTTACAGCACGCATGTAGGGTATTTTAAAGGTTCCTACATTTAAATTTTTCTCATATTATGCGTAGCTTTTGAGATATCCCTAGTGCACTCAGATAATGTCTATTAAAAAATGCTTAAATAACATCTTGGTATCCTCATATTCTAAGTTGTCATCGAAAACTCCTTTTTCTTCTTCTTTTTTATTCATGGCCTCTGTGGTATAGCGTCTACAACTTTGCCAATGTCAACGTTGACAAGATTTAACAATAAAAAGGCGATGGAGGTTGAGTGTGATAAAAAAGGTTCGAGTTTCCAGAGGGAGACTACCAAATTTAGGCACGAAAATTCTTTACCTCCAATCAAACTTGAAATGATGTTACGTCAAAGACATGTCAACAGTGTCGAGCTACCTCGAGTACCTTAAGTGTTTTTTTTCAAATTGAGTTTACAACTAAGAACATGAGGTCATGGCCCTCTTTCACTATCTACAAGTAAAGTGTTGATTAGTTACTTCCTAAGTAACGTTAATTAACAAGTAAAACTTACGAGTATCATAAGTCCATTTCATCAATAAAATTATAGCTCTATGTTGCACTACTTACAGGATAAGCGAAGGAATGTACAAATCATTCTTCTTCTTTTTATTGATGGCCTCTGTTTCGCTTCATCAGTAGCCTGCTACTCTAACATCGTAAAATCGAGTAGTTAAATGTGACTAAAGCTGTTGATACCCGCTTGCCTACTCGGAACTTTACTTGAGGATAGTGAAAAAGGCGATAAGTCTCTACCAACAAATAAGCGTGATTTTATGCATGTAGTAGATCTGTATGTAGTAAGTTTAACGTGAATGTTTCATGTTCGCAGGTGGTACACCATCGCACGACAGATTCTTACAATATAATTAAAATCATATAATTTAATGTACCAAATATTATTATTAATGTATCTATTGCGTAACTTATTGTATTGTGAATTTCATTTGTTTTATATTTTCGTCATTTTATCGTCTTAATTTATGATTTAAATGTATGTTTAGTAATAATTCACAATTTATTGAGATGCAAGATCTCCTGCAGTTTTCTGTAAAGTCTTAGCACACGTACAAACTTAGATATACTTACTCGAAATCGTGTGTTAAGACCCTATTTAACAACTATTCCGTATTGATGTAAATGCTATAGGTTTAAGTATACAGTGATTTTTAATTTGACATTTGCAATATAATTATTTGAAACTGTCTGTTGGTCTCAATCACCCTTAGCTAAGCATTTAGGGTTGTCACGTAACCTCTTGAAGTAAACCAGGTTGATTTGAAAGACTTGTGTCACGCACAATACCTTGAAACTTAATTTAAGTGATAGCCCTGTTTATCATGATAGTTTTAATCTATGCATTCTCAAGTTTAGGGTTGTCCAAAAGCATTTTTCGCCATTCCTAATACAACCAATTTTTCTATTGCTACTACTATTTCTATTGTTACTATAAGGAGCACAAAATCGTCGGCGGCCGGTGATAAGCGTCTTAACATTGTCACGAGGAACGTAACTTTTGTACGTTTATACAACTTGCACGATAGTATTTGCATCATTTTACTATTTAGTACTTTACTGTTTCCTATACTCGTTTTCTAATCCTAAACCTAAGATCACAATTGGGTCTCGTGCAAGTAACCCCTATTAAATAACGCGTAAGATCTATTTATCCTTGGAATAAACACATTTTAATTTATCGGGATAACAACTTTCCCGACGTTCATTTCTAGTTAAGCTAGCATAAGATAGTTAAGGGTAAATTAGGCATTTGTAACTTGGTACATTCTGTGTGTTGCTATCTGAGAAATCGATGCCAATTTATTTCTATGTGGCTACACTAGATTTACTTTCATTGCAGTATTTGCACTTATTTGTCGGCTTTTAATTTAATTATTTAGTCGATGAAGATTTGTCGCTATTGTGTTTAAGCCTTCGTATTAGATAGGATTCAATAAACGTAGATGTTAAATTAAGTCAAACTATTACAGCTATGACGTTATGCTTCAAACTAACCGGAGATATGCTCAATGTGTTAGCACATAGCTTGATTTAAATGTTCATTTGGTGAATAGCATATCAATAAATCTGGAATTTTTCTCCCGCGCATTTGTATTCATAATCACTCGTACTAAAATATTCAAGTATATACTTAAATAACCGTAATACATTTTATTATTATGTAATGAACATAATTATGTCTTTGATATATTATACTTATAAATTAGTCGGATGAGGCATCGTTTTTGGCTATGGAGAATTTGGCAGTGTTGCAGTGTATACAAACAGGTGTATACCTAGTTTGGATTGCTAGTTCTAAGCCTAGTTCTTAAGACTTTTTGAAATAAACTTGGGTTTTCTATCGGCTTCTTTTCAATCGATTTACTATAAATATAATATATATATATATATATAAAATCTCCGTTATGTTCAGACCAATTTATCTCTCATAGTTAATGAAAGAACTGCCATGTTTTAAACTTTATATGTAACTTTCAAGATCTGTATCTCGTAATGAGTAAGAAAGTTTCATTGAGATTGGTGAAGCACTTTTTTGGGATCGATTGAAGTTGGGACGTGTTTCTTGAAATTTTCACTACGCTGTATATTTCTATAATTTTGACAAAAAAATATTATGGATTTGTATAATTTAATTTTTATTTGCTAGTCCACATCTTGATTATGTTTAAAATAAATATTCTTAGTGGTGTAATACTAATTATAATGTATTGTAAAGATTTTTTAGTTATATCAATAAATTAAAATTTGTTTATTTTATGCTGTGTTTTATTTTGTACTTCCTATCCTTTTTCTGTTGCCCATTCCAGTTTCCCGTCTTTTATCGCATCAAGGCTAGGCAGGTGTGGGATTTTGGATTTTTATGGTATTCTTTTCACCATATACAATCATTCTTGGATCAAACTATCATTTAGAGTTTTTTACTGGACAGTTATATGTTTATTAAAAAAACAACAATACCCTAAGTGCATTTCTAGAAAGTAGCGAAGCCGCCCCTTCGTTCGCCGTCTTCGGCCCTTTGCCGATCTCCGGCCGTCTGCCGTGGCAGAAAAAGAGCAGAGTGATTTTAACGTTGAATTTGTGCTAAATCAGAGATCGCTGCAAATTATTTTGTTTTGTGCAATGTGTACTTAATTCCGTTCTCTGATCCGATACGCTCACGTACTTTATACACTGGGATGTTCTCTGTGGATATCAGGAACTCAGATTTGGATCACGCAAGTATTTGTCCAACAGCGTACTAGGAATTTGAATTCCATTCGAACCCGCAAACCTCTTATGCCAATTTGTCCCAACTTGCCCAACGTCCTATCTTGTAGAATCTCTTGCTCCAATTAGGTAAAACATCGCTTCTAAGCAAATTCGCATGCGCACATATATTGTTTGAATTTTCCCAGTATGGGGTGTAAGGGATTCCAACCAAAATCTCCGGAACCCAAGCTAACGTCACTTGCACGAAGGTCGACCTGGTGCACCCTGCTAACTGACAAACGGGGCTCTGACGGCCGCCTGATTGCGACATAGCGCAGCCTAAATCTTATACAGCTAAATACTCTGGCCTTCGACGGGCAGCAGCGTCGGCGGTCCTAGAAGCTGTGTCCCTGCGAGCCCCAACTCGCATGCCCAGCGTGGGGATTATGGGCATATCTCCCTTCTCATAGGGGATGCCTATGTCCAGGAGTGAACAGCATACAAAGAGAATTTCAAATACGCCATTATTTGTGCTAAATTGGTGCTATCTAGAAATCTAGGTCATGGTGCCAACCGAACCAGCGCAAAATAGTCCTTCTAATAGAATAGGGTGACGTTACCGAACCGGTCAAACGAATCCTTATGGTGCCGCTTTGTCCGTCCGTCCGTCCGTCCGTCTGTCACAGCTGATTATTTCAGGAACAACTTATTGTATCGACTTGAAATTTGGTATAGATAGATTTAAAATGCACTGAGTAAGAAAATAAAAAAAATTTTTCATTATCATCCCCAAAAGGTCGAAAATTAGAAACGTCAAAATTTAAAACTGGTGCTAATAGGTCGAGTGGCATATCATATGAAAGGGGTAAATTAGCCCAGTTTAAAGCAGTTTGTTTTTTTATACGATGCTTGGTTTTCATTATGATCAAAATTGTCCAAAAAATTACCATAACCCCCCTTAATCTCCGAAGTTTGCAAAGCCAGACATCTAAAACTAATCTAAGTTAAAGAAGAATATCTATAATTTACATGAAAATCATAGCGATGTCCCAACTTTTAAACAGTTTTTGAGAAATCTTATAAAATGGGGGGTGGGGGATTGAAAAAATTAAGGGGGGGGGGGGGTTGCTAGGTCGAGGGGTTAAATGAAAAGGAGCGGGTCATTTTCAATCCGTCTAAATAAAAATCTTGATTTAGGTACCTGATCAACAGTTAAAAAAAAACTAATTATCACTCTTCCTTCAGTAAACATTCATATTTATTATTTGTTAGTAATATCAAAATAACTAAACCAATAACACATAAAAACGTACATTTTTTTGCATTCAAACTATAAAATTTACACACAAATCAATAAAACCTTTGACTATCTTCAAATAAGTTCTCATTTTTGTTTACTTGAATAATGGATGCATGTAGATAATAATTCATTCCTGTTTTATGATATTTGGTACTCTTTTTCAACTTTTATTAATGCTTTCTCCAAAAAAATATTAAAATGTAACGCCCCTCTTCGTGGGTCGCTGTCGACGCCATGGGCATATATAGGTTAATTTACACCACGGTAAGGTTGATAGCTCGAGTGGGGTATCAAATGAAAAGGCATGATTTAAACAGTATATGACAGTTTTTTTTATATCATGTATAGTTTTTTATTTAGGATGAAAAAAGTCCAAAAATTACCATAGACCCCCCCCCCCCCCCCCCTTAACTCCGAAGTTTGCGAAGTGAAAAACCTGAAATTTATACAAGCAAAGTCTCCAGCTAATATGATTTTGTAGAAACGTCAATAAATGTAATGACAGCTGTGGTCAAGCTATAAAGCAAGTTACCTACACGGTCAAATATGGTGTTATCTGTAAGGCCCTAATTTGCCCATTCTAAATCCGGTTTTTATTTTTCTATAGGTGTACACATTTTAATTACCTACGAATAAACCTTAATAATTAATATCGCACGCCATTGACGTCACCCGCAGTGGGCGGGTCAACTCGCACTTAACCGGTCTTATCATAAGTTAAGGTTTCAGCGGTGACATCGTGTTATATAAAAGCGTTCGGCCATGCATTTTTGCTCTTTAAGCTTGAAGACTAAAAACGACCTGAAAATGATGCAAACGTTAACGCAATTATACAACTATTATATTATTATTACCAACCTAGTGTAGTTGCCGTGTTGAAGAAGCATTTAACTTAATTTTATACAAATATTATTTCTTAGAATGTGTCCATTGGCACTTTTCTTTCGTTCTCCAATTACGGGGGGGACATTTTGTTCTCGTATTCATTAAAAGTACCTAACACTAACACTATACACTACACTATGCTATGGTTAGACACTACACTAACTCAGAAGGTTTACTCCTATTGAGCCTTCTCACTATGTCGGTGTTGTCGAGGAGCTGGATGGCCTCTACGTTCAAGTGGTGATGAAGTCTTTGTTCCTGAGCTTCTGCATATTTTTGAACTATTCTATCAACGAATTCGATCTGAAGATCCCGGTGTAGATCATCGTTTCTGGAATACCAAGGTGCGTTTACAATGCCCCTGAGCACTTTATGTTGGAATCGCTGTATTATATCAATTTTGCTCTTACGCGTACAGCCCCACTATAAGTCTATACTGGCATCAGGACTTGTTTGTATAACATAAGTTTATTGTGCACTGACAGAGCGGATTGTCTTCCGAGAAACCAGTAACTTCATCTTGTAGCGTAACTGGTAACTCTTATTTTTTCTTCTTAACATCTTTCTTGTTTGTAAAGTTGATGTGGATAGACTTTAATTCATTTTGTTATTATAGTCCAATTATGGATTTTATTTGGTGCATCGTTTACTTTTTCTGCCGGATCGGCATGCGTATTTCCAACGGTCATTAGCAAAGGTCGCGATCGTGTTTTTTTTCTAGCGAGGGGATGTAACTTGTGTAAAGAAGGTACAAAGCCGGACCTAATACGTTTCCCTGTGACACCCCAGCTTTTGTTTCTCTAATTTCAGAGTAAGTGCCTTCATGCCTTATTCTGAAAGCTCTATTTGATAAATAGGATTCTCTTATATCTACAAATTATAAAAATAGAGTTTTCTTCAGTTTTATTAGTAGCCCTTCATGCCAAACCTCATCAAAAGCCTTTGCTACATCCAGGAACATAGTGGAGCAGATTTTTTTCTCTTCAAGAGTTTTCTCTATTACATTTGTTATCCTGTGAACTTGAAATGTTGTATAATTTATGACTTTATTATTTCCTTAAATACGACATGATAGTAATATAACAGGGTATCTATCTCTTAAATAACACAAAATTAACATTCGGCGTGTAAAGTAGTACCTACTATAATGACCCTTAGAAACTCGAAGTCACTTTAAATAATAAACATTTAAGTTATTCAAGGAGGGGTAATTTAAATTCATGGTACACCTAACCCTAGTTCATCAGTAAAACTGCGATCGCACATAAATTCCACCGTATTAGAAGAATATTTGAATACCAAATTAATCTTATCCTTTACATATTATTTTATTTACTTTTTGCTCTCTGCACTAGCCGAATGTGAGGTAAAGGAAACAGGAAACCCTTGTATAGTTTAAAAGAGTACTGTAAAAGGTCTTACAGCCAGTACAGCACTTTATTAAAGAATAACTTTAAGAATAACTTTATTAAATAAACAAAAAAACTTATGTAAACAGTTTAGGTAGGTAGGTACACATCGTTATGCTAGTTAGGTACCTAAATATGTTATAAATTATCATTGATATGCTAGTTATGTACCTAAATATAAGTTATAAATGTTAGACTAGTGTACTACAATCCTATTTTATGTAAAATTATATGACGGTAGTTATACAGTTTAGAAGCCCCACCTCCCGTGCTAGTTTAAAACTGTGTTACGGCAAGGTAGTGATTCCCGTTCCATACAAATACGGGTCATTTTTAAGTGTAAGTATTGACACATTCTGCGTGGACAAAAGAAATGTACGCACGCGAGCCGATTCATCGTGGCTCGGCAATTGGACACAAAAACAAGATAACCTATTATACGTTTCAAGATCAGATAAATCACACTGCTTAAAAATAATAGTAGGTACTATAAACTAAGAAAGCATTTTAGCTTTTTGTTATAGACTTAACTAAAATTGCAGTTATATCGAATGCTTATGTAGCATTTGCCATTTCTTTATTATATATTTATGATTATTATTAACTTATACCTTCCATTTTATAAACTTAAAATTAAAAATAGATAGCTGAAAGAATGGATATATATAGTGACTAATAATATTTGACTATATATATACATATTTATAAAACCGGTACATAATACATGCAAAGATAGGAACATATAATAATATACATACATATATACATACATACATCCATATACATATGTTCATATATATATATATATATATATATTATTATTTTACAAATATAGCAGATAAAAATACAATAACATATTTGACTGGTTTTTAAAATTCGCTGCTCGTCTGTGGATATACATCATAGTCGTTCAAGATTACATTATTTGTATGTTTGTTTGTTATACTTTCACGCCTTAACTACTCAACCGCTGAATCTTTTAACCGAGCGAAAGCGTTTAGTAAAAGCTAGTTTAGTTATAATTCCATGTCCAATTTGTTTTATTTAGTTATTATAAGAAGGTTTTCAGTTTTTTCATAGTCTAAATTATGCATATATTCCTCTAGTAATCTACCACAGGCATATTTAGTTTCATTACTAAGTTGAATATCTTTATTAATGCGATTATATAAGAATGGGGATAAAAAAATTGAAAAGCACTGGGCAAAAGTAGTGTTACACAATGGTACTTTATAAACTTCATGTGATCTTCGCTTAGGTACATCACATCGTATTGGGCATGTATGTTGTCTGAAGACAATGATCTTTATAAAAAGCTGGCGAACTGATAGTACTTGGAAATCATTGTATAAATTTATCGTAGGGTACCTGAAAGGTTTAAATAGAAGAACTTTAACTATACTTCGTTGGGTGCGTTCGAGCTTAATTAGGGTAGTTTTCCTAGCACCTCCCCAAACAGAAATACCATAAGTCATTATAGATTGACATAAGGTTAAATATACTAATTTGCTCGTCTTTTGATCATTTAAATGTTTCACTTTCTTGAATATTGGTATTAGTCTTCGAACACGAGATTTAAGGACTTCAATTTGCTCTTTCCAATTAATGTTTCTGTCAATAATAATACCCAGATATTTGATATTGGCCGTTTGAGAGAGATTTATGCAGTCGCAAATACTGTCATCATTCTCAGAACAAGTATGAGCCTTGAGGCAGAGTGCAGAACTGGGTTGATTATTGTTGTAAATAGAAAAAGGAACATATCTGGTTTTAATTAGATTCAAAGTTAGTAGGTTATTTCTTAGCCAGTTTACAACAATCCTCATCCCATCTTCAGCACAGACAAATGCCTCATGCCATGTTGATGCTCTGAAGACGATGACAGTATCATCAGCGAATGTAATTATTTTGGCGTTTTTAAATTTAGTATTACAGAGACTATTGATATAAATGAGAAAAAGTGTTGGCCCCAGGACTGACCCTTGGGGTACCCCAAATGAAACTCGTCTTCTGTAGCTTAATAGGTCACCCACCCTCACAACCTGATATCTATCACAGAGATAATCCCTAAAAAGATCCAACGGCAGACCCCGAACACCCATTGATTCCAATTTACGCAATAATAAGGGGACAGAGACAGTATCAAACGCTTTGGCCACATCCAAGAAGATCTATTTTGAGACTTGCGTCACTGTTACATAGATTTTATAGGACTGATTTGTCACTCGTGACGTGACCCTGCTATTAATTTTAACACTACGAATAGATACTAATGCGCCACTTTCAAACAAATAGAGCGTTCTTAGGTGTTATAAAGAACCAAAAATAGTTTTGTGCATAACGTTTTATGGCCTTATATACAACTAGTTTATGCTGCAAGGAAAAAAACTTCAAGAGTTACAGGCCTAAAGCCGGGGATACACATGCCAGTAAATTGGGAAAGTAGCTGGCATAAAAGTTACTGGCATGTACGAGTAACTGGCTTACTGCGGATACATTTGCAACACAACACAAGTACAAGTAACACTGGCATGCAAGTTGGGCCATTGCGTGCTAGTATTTCCATCGCGTATACACATGACAGTTCGTGAGAGTCACTCGTACCTATTCTTGCGCGAAACAAAAAACGTGCACCTACGTCAACAACGAGTCAGTATGCTTGTAGCCGTCGCCGCGTCTGTTCACACGTGCCAGTTTGGCAACCCCCCGTGACCCCTCCCTCAACGGGCATGCAAGTAAATCAAATGTCGTGCTACATGTATGCCAGTTAAAGGCATGCCAGTTAGCGTATAGACATGACAGTAGCTGACACGTGCAAGGAGCTGGTATGTTAGAGTGCAAGCTACGGGCATGTGTATCCCTAGCTTAAAACTATGTGTAGGTATGCCAGAGTGATGGGAATGCTCTATGTGTAATTCAAAATTAGTAAATTACTACCACCTGAGATCGAGCTCTGGGGTATACTGAAAACCAGCCCTGCCCAGCCCAGTGGTCTGCGCAGATTAGTGCAGAGTATTACTACCATTTGCCTAAAACACACTAAAACTCATTGTGTTCTATTTATTGTTATTTTATGTTTGGCAATAAATGTAATTTGTATTTTGTGTATGCTAGGGACATTCACACTATATTTTTTTTAGAGATTTAAACCAACGGATCGGAAGTGATAATACATCCCACTAGGCCAAAACAACTCATTACAATAACTATTGACTCTTTAAAACAAAGAGCTATAAAAAGAAAAATGGTGATAAATTGTTGAATCCGTTGTTGGCACGGGTTTTGTGACGCGCATTCTAAAGAAATATGTCGAATGTGTTGCATTCATGTGTAGGTATACATGTAATTTACATTGAATGAGCAAGTGTATCATCTCATACCGTAGAACAGCGCCCCCACCGGGAAGTTTGCAAAACACTCATCTCCATACAAAATAAGAGTTGCAATCTTGTAGCACAGCATTAGACCTTTTAGTAAGAAAATTACATTTATAAAGGGAAAATATCATTGATGTATGAATTTCACATTCAACAACTTGAATGTAAGAAACATACCATACCTACCTATACCTACTCAGAAGGTATACCTAAGTTATGTATGGAAATGGAACCTACACTTCCGTTTACACATCACATCACCCAACGCGTGCATGAATACGTGAGCGTGGAGGGGTAGGGGGCCTCTACCTACGTACCTAGTACCTACTAGGTAGTGTACCTAGTACCTACTGTACCGACTTCAAACAGATGAGGCCATGGGATGACCCAACCTAGCCCATATAAAAGTATTATATTTTCTTATTTTAATAAATATCTAATTATGTTTATTTTTTGCTTTTTATTTCAGTAAGAGGTGTTTTTTGAAGTCAGCTTTTTTTAAGCAAGCTTACTTTGTCGAGCGATTATAAATAAGGGGGTAAGTTGACACGCATTGCTTCATCACGATAGATGCAGATGCGGACTTCCCATGAGAGGTTCCCATGGGAGGCCGAGATCTCGAAACCTTTTAGACCGCCCAAAAGCCAATCTATTTATATGAGTCTCTTGTTTAAGCATCCGCAGAAAAAGGGGATGTTTCCTTAATCCTCACGCTGGGTATGCGGATTAGGGTTCACAGGACACAGCTTCTCGCACCGCCCCGACGCTGCGGCCTGTCGGCAGCCAGCTGTACCTGTGTTGGTGTTAGGCTGCGCTATGCCGCAACTAACCGGCCGCCAGAGCCCTGTTTGTAAGCAAGGTGCATCTAGAGAAGGTGAGGTTGTCTTGGGTTCTGAAGATGAAGGTTGGAATCCCTCACACCCCCAAACGCCTCCGACATGATTAAAATAAAATTGATGATTTTGAACATTACCTACAATTCTGGTCTTAACAGCAGTATACATGAACGATCACTGAATTCCCGCGCTGCATGCAGCAGGGCGGGCTGGTCATTGCAGTATTGACTGGTAGACATATCAGAACCTGGTAGACATATCCTCCTTCGTAAAGGAAGATATTTGATGTAATTGTTATATGCATTATCGACACGAAAAAGAAAAGTGACTTTAGCCTGTTTTTTGCATCGACATAAAATAAACCATAAAGTTAGTATACTTCAGAAAAAAAAACAAATTCTTAGGAATGAACTATCTCGATACCGTTTGATCTGTGCCCGTTTGACACAATTTCACACAAAATCAAAGCAATTTTGTGTATCGCCGATTGACCAATGGAAGCTGAAGTTAACGTAAACAGCAGCAGTGACCTACATACATCCATGAGTTAGTTTATTTTGTTTGTGCTAGATCTAGCGTAAAAACACAGTAGGTGACGCATCGACCCGCCTGGAATAGCAGGTTTGATTCCCTCGAATGCATTGTTATTGTAGTGGTTACAAAAAAAATATTATTCTCTTCTATTCTATTCTATTCTGCGGAACAAACTATGATGATGGTGATGATGATGATGATGGTGGAACAAATTAATTTAGATTACTATGATCTGCACTTAGAGATGTGCTTGGTGCTAGAACTAGCGTAAAAAGACTGCAGGTGACACATTGACCCAGCTGGAATATCATGTTAGATTTCCGCTGTGAAACAAATTAATTTAGGTAGCTAACTAGACTATGAACTGCACCACAGACTACAGAGAGAGGACTGACTGCACTTAGAGATGTGGTCTGAAAAAAATCAATGGTAACTCACTCATACAGTAGATACTTATAAAAAAAAATTGATAAATATTCCCGAATATTTATATAATACAATCTAATACTGTATTTGCTTGAGTCTCTTTCTGGCCCCTTGCAGCTGCCCTGCCAGATTTAACAAAGAATTGATTTGGTGATTTCATCTGACGATTCATTTTTATAGGTCTCATCTGTGTTTTCGCAAGATCCAAAGGTCTCCGATATTTCTTCAGATAGTTCGGCGGCCACAGAGTAGGTATACTCTTAGTTTCTGATACCGATGACGAAAATAGTCTAGGTACTGCAATCACCCGCCTGCCTGCAGCGCGCTGATATGGCAATTCCATACTCAAACTCAAACTCAAACTCAAAATTCATTTACTCAGTAGGAACTGTATAGTACACTTTGAAACGTCATTTTTTTTAATTTACCACCAATTCGTAACGCGACCAGAAAGAGAAGAATTTGCAAGAAACTCTGCTTGGCTTATATTTTACATTGTTTTTGATGGAGTTGGAGGCAGTTACATCCCAAGCTTTTTTGTCATCTAAATAATCTGATATTTTATAATAAGCTTTATTACAGAGATTACGTTTAACAACATTTTTGAATTTATTTACAGATAGATTAACCACGTCATTTGGGATTTTGTTAAAAAATCGTACAGACATCCCTTTAAAAGATTGACTAACTTTATGGAGCCTTACAGTAGGAACAGCTAGTTTATCTTTATTTCTAGTGTTAACATTATGATAGTCGCTATTTTTCTTGAACATGTTAATATGTTTTCGAACATACATTAAGTTGGCACGGCACTGTCATAACAATTATTTCTTTAAAGTTAGTTCTAAGTGATTCTCTGGGGCCCATATTATAAATTGCACGAACAGCCCTCTTCTGCAACACAAATATGGTGTTGATATCTGCAGCATTCCTCCACAACAAAATGCCGTAGATTGCCATAGATGGCTCCTAGCACCTACTGTGTTTTACTATAGGGGCTGGTGAATTAATATCTACTTACTGCGATAATTACATACAATAAGTATACATAGGTACAATGTCGCACACAACGTATCTTTTTTTCTCTGAAGATTGTAGGTACTAGGATTGGTCAAATCGTTTTTTTGTATACCACACCAGCTTATAACAGCCCACTGCTGGACATTGGCCTCCCCTAAGAAAGGGGGATAAGGCCATAATCTCCACGCTGGGCATACGGGTTGCGGATCGCAGGGCACAGCTACTTGCGCTGCCGATGCTGCCGATGCCCGTCGGCGTTCAGGGAATTTAGCTGTGCTGGTTTTAGGCTGTGCTATGCAACAATCAGCCGGTCGCCATAGCCTCGTTTGTTAGTTAGCAGGGTGCACCACGGGCAGGTGAGGAAGGTCTGGATTCCGAAAATAAAGATTATAGCCCCTTACACACCTTGCTGGTTGCTGTTTGCTGAGCTGAACCTAAGTTTAGAATTACAAAGATCCGTAGCGAGTACTTTACCGTGAATGTCCCATGCCAGTACCCAAATTGGAAGAACTATCTCTTTGAATGCTGAAAGCACAACTGTCCATACTCTGCAGGTTGTTGGCTCTCAAAGTGTTAAAAAAGGTCTAGACGGGCGGAAACCAAAGTGATAATTTCCTATATGCCTACGAAATCAAATAGATAGATAAACTCTTTATTGTAGACCAGAAAAATAGGTACTCTGAAAAGCCTGTGATGGACTTCTACAGGCAATAAAGATGTACCACTTTGGCTCTCATACTGGTGTCTGTTAATGAAATATGGATAAATATTGTTAACATTGCAATAATTAATGTGTTCGGAGTCGAGATGGCGAAACAGCCAGCGATGTTGTTCGGGAGACCAAATTAGATTCTGGCAGTGGTCGGGTCCAACTAGGGGGACCATGGGCAGAGGGACTTTGCGGACAAAATCTGCGGTGAAGTAGCTACATTATTATATAAACTTACCAAGTTCTAACTGAAGACGCAATTTATAAAAAACCTATTTAAATTACCCGAACTATAACGAGCCCCGCAGAGGTCAAATAAATTTTCGTTAAGTATTTATTTATTTGTTTAAACTTTATTGCACAACAAATGTGACAATAGGGGGGCTTAATCCATTTTCAGCATTTTTAGCATTTTCTAGCAGCAAAACCTGTTTCGTAAGTGAACAAAATATATTATTTCTAGGTACTTATACCTACATCTTTCTTAAATTAATTCTAGGTTCGTTAAAAATATTGGTGGGTTGGGTAAGTTATAATCGACACGTCACAATTGATCTTTGTACCTCTAAAGTTCAAAGAGTTCGATTTTTTTAATATACCTACTAAATTTATGCAGAAGTTAGGCGCAGCAAACGATTTGACCAATCCAACTAAAATAGGAATTAGGTACGTCGCTGCTTGCACCCAGCTTCAGAGGGCTAAAGATAAGTTTTCTGTAAATCTTTTTTGCTGTTTAAATCTTATGAAAATACATGACATGAAAGTACAACACGAAACACCCATCATTTTCACTGAATCTGTCCGTGAAAATTCGCAGAATGATGGCCACACTACACCAGACGAAGCTTTTCTACGTATTATGCAATGGCGTTTCAGAACTTATTTTTGTTAGTACGAAACTCGCCCGCGACCGTTACACTCCCAAGCCCTCGCAAAAGAGTTCAAATCAACTAAACACGACTAAAAATTGTAATTGCAAGTGTCAAAGCTAAATTCTACTAGTGTTTTCTGAAAATTCGTGATTTCCAGCGCGCTTTGCGTGGAAAAAACATCTGCCATTTTGTTTTTCGTTTTGTTTATTTTCACATGTGGGTAGTTGTGATGAATGACTAATGTGTAATGTCAATTCGGTTTTAGCTTCCTGTTAGTACTTCTGGAGTAGTCAGAATTAAACCCTAGGTATTATCAACGCCTTATTAAGGTGTAATTTAAGTTCCAATGATAGATGATGATTCAAATTATTAGAAAACAACCCTAACATAGAGGCAACTAATTTATGATGTTAGCAGCATAACACCTAACCAAGGTCACTGCGCGTGTCGAACGCAAAGATCAAAAACGTTATAAGTCAAAATCGTGAAAAAGATTCCCGGCGTAAACAAATTCTAAAAACGCCTGGCAACTAAATTTCTTGCGGATTTATTTCTGAACATTACGACTCGTTATTGCAGTCTAGAGCCATTGTTAAAGCAATCTCAACTTTATAACTACTGAGTACAATGTTAAAATTTGTTGTAATTTGCAACTTATCCGAAATTTACATTTTGACAGCATTTTTACTTGCCAATATTCACTTGGAAGGTATAATTTTGACAATTAATCGGGCTTTATATTGAAAATCATCTATTTTCTTACGGGGCTATTAAAACGAACTATTTTTTTTTTCAAAGAACATGCTAATTTTTTATTATTTTTTGCACTGCGATATTATCATTGTTTTTTATATATTTTTATTTCTATCTGGTTACTGCAATTCATTAAAAAGGTACCTAGTTCTAGCTTACTTTCATACAAAACTTTTTTTTCTTATTTTTAATAAACTATTTACCAAGATTTGTGACCATAATGTTGCATTGCTGTATCAAAGCTTAGTTTAATATCAACCTCTCTTGATAAATTTAGTTTAGTCATAGTTCCAAAAAAACCTTGATGAATGTGCGTCACTCACTACAATGTGACCTTATCATGCTCCATATTTATTTTTAAAACGGGATTGTTCTATGGTGGGTTTTCCGGAGCTCAGTGGACTACCTAAACTATGAGTATGAATATTAATATTTTAACTCAAATAATCAGTTCAGAGTTTTTAAAGTTAAAAGTATTTAGATAGTTAATAAATTAATGATAAAGGCCTTAATTATTGATTTCATGAACAAAATATTTAAGTACAATGAAATAGGATATGATTGCTTGAGTAATATGTTCTTTGAAATTCGTTTTAACTCATATTTTATAACTTAAAATATCTGGCAATCCGAAAACTAATCGCTTAGAAATGTTATGATAAAAATATTTAGGCATCCAAATCCAAATAATTTAACACGCGAATCCGGGGTTTTCTGTAGGGATTCTTAGTTAAAATTAGATAGAGAAGTATATTATGTTTAATGATAGAAAATAATAAGTATTGGGTATTTTTTACCTTCTAATTTTATTTATTTTAGTTGAGCACGATTATCAGTGGCGCAGGCGTAGTAAGAGAGCAATTTATCAGACCTTCCCCAATTCCCAAAAAACCCTTTAGTCAATTTTCCTTTAAATATCGTTATTTAGTACCTACCTATGTATGTACGATTCATATCTATAAAATAATATTTTTGTACAATTCATTGCCAAATATTCCCACTCATAGGTATTGGATTGATTCAATACATATGAGTAGGTAAAGCACCTACTTATGTGGGTAAACACCTACTTACAGGTAGTTTAACAGAAGTGTAAACACCTTGTTGGCAATTATTCCGAAAGCGACCCACCGACCCCGACGCTAACGACGTCACACATACCTACTCAGTTCATGAGTAGAGCAAAATGAATCATCCGTGGAGAAAATACGCATCTCTTTTCAGTTTCCAAAAGCAGCTCCTTGAGACGACATCTAAATAATTTCAAAAACCTTTTCTCAATTTTTCAAAAACCTAGTGACTTTTCCTTTAATTTGTTTTAGCTGATAAACGATTAGACCTTTTACCAGCCTAAACCAAAACAGTGCAAGTGTAAAATTCGAAAAAAAAAACAAACAGTGAACATGATGACGATAAGCGAAAGCAATTACTCGTCAAACAAGATGTCCAGCATCCACACCATCAACGATAGAGTCGTCCACCGGGACAGCTACGACGACACGAAGAGTTCCTCGAGCGTCAACAGTGCTCTGGTCACAAAGCGAGGGTTCAAGCCGTCTGATATGTTTGACCCGCAAAAAAAGGAGTTTTTGACAAACCTCAGTTATAAATTGTTCCCTGTAAGTTGGGTAAGTTACGAACACATTTAAATAAGCTGGAGCTTCTAACACTCACGCGGCCTGGACGGTGTTACTGGTATTTTATATTTTATATTTTGAGATAGTTACAAAATGGAGTACCTACCTGCCTTATCTACTATATACGTATTTATTATTTTTATACTACTTATTCACACAATTAAGTTATAATAATCTCGCAATTCCATTTTCTAACTATTTTACATCTAATAAATTATTTTATTTATATTTTGATGTAGTTAGATTACTGACACATAATATTGACATGCCAGATGAAATTTACAAGCTATTTCTCATTCAACGGTTGTCTACTTCGTTAATTGGTAACTATAAATTCTATTAAGATGTAGGTGTATGTAACCTTGCCTGTGGTTCTATGTAATTCCCCTGGCCGTGTTCCAGGTGTAATTAGAAATTAGAAGTTGCATGCAACAATGTCGATGAATTGGGCGTAGGTTAGATTTTAAGTACATACATTAAGAAAAACCTGAGTAGTTCCATTGGTTTAAAATATAAGCATAAATTCACTACTCATTTATAATACATTTTTATCTAAATATAAATTAAGATGATGATTAATGATAGATAATGATGAACATATTTTTTTTACCATGAGTTTGTCATATTGTAGACTAAACATTCAACCCATCATTAGTACCTACGCTGTCTCTAAAATGCATTTGAGAGCAAAACGATACTCTCATATTATTTGAACCTTAAATCCCAACGCTCATCTTAAATCTAAACTTAAAAACAACACTCGTGGACAGACAGACGAACAGATTAACCTACATTAGTTACCCAATGTAGCTAATTATAAGAACTGTCCCGTGGTTAAGATTACAAAACAACTGATTAACAGCTTTTTGATGGCGTTAAAAACGTTGAAAGTTAAAACGCTTAAACATTATTAAAAGTACCAACTGTGTTTCCATTAAGAGTAATCATTCACATACAATGATAACCTGTTTTGAAAAACGCTGTTCAGTTACCACAAGGAAATAATTTTCTTGATAAATCACTTGTAATAAGAGTAATGACAGAGGAAACGGTTAGATATTATGGTCGTCCATGTAAGTAGCTGGTTTGACAACATGTAGGCGTTATTGAAATGATTATTTTAGTCATGTGCTCGTCTGAGAGTGACATCTAGAAACTGTTTAAGGCAATCATTACCATACAATGAAATAAAACAGTACCAAGCGAAGTTCTAGCGATTAATATTGCGGGTCAAGGTTTAGTGGAGTAATTTAATGCAATTTTTTGGACGCTTTAATTTTATGACCTATTAAAACATAGTTACCAGTAAAAACAATATAAATATTATAATAAAAAATATAAATCCTTGGCATTTAAAAAATATTTAAGGAAATTGCTAGTTCGCAAAACTGAATTAGATATGCTCTTAAATTATTCAAACAATTAAATAATTTAGGTAGGAACTTTAACTACTTAGAAGTCACTAACTTCTAACAGTAGGTACCTATTTCTTAAAGCACTAGATCTATTTCAAGATCTAGGCCGTTCAATGGCCAGTTCAATGACCTTTTTGAAATTTTTCCTAGACACAGATTGCCAAAGAGACTCTTGAGAGTTCTATATTTACTCAGAGCAAAATATTAGAAATACATTAGACGTAGTTCAACTTCAGACAAGCCAGCCCCTTCAAGATCCGTCGAATGATTCTAATATTATAAATACATAGTTACTTCACTCATAATGTATAATATAACTTTATTATGTGGGTAAATCTAGTCAAAATAACAATAAAATCTCTAGAGATATTATTCTTATACATCAATCAATGCAGCCACTAGTTAAATACTACCAAAAACTTCAACACTGCCCTTATTCATTCAAATCAGTGTCAAATTCATTAGCTGGGCATCGAACCTGCATTTTAGAACACCTGTGTTCTTGGCCTCAACCGTATCTGGGCCATGGATTGGCAACGTTTGCATTTCGTGAATGTTAGAATTGAATTAGGTACCTACAACGGTTTACTATGCATCGAATGAATTGAATTTATTTGTATTGTGTCTTAGATTTTTAGTCTGCTTTGTAGGTATTGTTGAATTATTAATTTAGGCCAAACTGAAAGTATTATTTCATTTCTTTTCAGTTACATACATGATTTATTGACCGGTTTCTAGAAATATTATTATCATGATAGAGTTTGTTAATAATGTGATTTGAGAGTCATAGCATTAGTAAAACCAGTTCCAGGTATATCTGTCCTTAGAGTTGCTAAGTTGTGATAAGTTAATAATGACACAACCTATTTATTGTGAACCTACGTAGCTGCAGCTTATAAATTTATAATACACCTATGGAGTGTTCAATGAACGCAATTAATATAGATGTATACCAGAGGATCCCAAACTCTTGTTTCACATAGATCACTTTCAAAATTTTACTGGTTTCGGTGGACCCCCTGCTGCTACTCGTACATTACTACCATATTCCCAAAACTCGTCAAAAATTATTAGTTTTTCGAAGTGATAATAATAAGACGAAAAAAGTATATTTTCTTGTGTTGTATATTTATTAAAAATAATACGAATAAAGCCCTTATAACGTTTCTCAGTGATAGTCAACGCCAAGCCAAGGTTTTCGGTGTTTACTATCGAAACCAAATACATATTCGTGGACCCCCACTGACAACTTGTGGATCCCCATTTTTTTCATGCCAACGTAGATCCCCGTCAATCCTCCCGTGGACCCGGGTCCACCTGGACCACTTTGGGAATCACTGGTGTATAATGTACTTAACGCAGCTAATATTTAGGCCTAAATAAAAAAATATAGATCGTAAATTATTTCAGTCACAACGACTGCTTGGATTTTAGCCAAAAACAAACTGTACCTGTCATGTCAAAAATTTAACGTCAAATAATTTCATGCAGTTAAAATGAATTACACGCTTTGATGCTGATTATAACTTTAATTAGTTTGAGTTGCGTTCAATACATTGAATATAAAGATTATCGTAGTGGGACAGATTCGTTTGTATAATAAAAAAAATAAAAAAATGCTGCAAACTATCACACAACATCATATACAACACTAAGTAGGGGGTTATATTATGAGAACTACATAACATGGTATACATTGTTTTTTTGTTCCGCATCTAGATGTTCGTCCAGACGCGGAACAAACAATCATTTATTCCGCGTCAGGAATCGAAAAATAAAGATTGTAAAAATAATAGATTTTGCAACTAAACGTTATTAAATAAGTCACATAGGTGCAGTTGTAGTACCAAGTAGTAGATAACGATTACACTCGGAATGGAGTAGGTATGTATAATAGTTCAGATATATTTCCATATTTTTATGGTTTATTTTAGGTGCTTAGACTTGCATATAAGTTGGTTGAAATATGCTTTATGATAGGTAATTTTAGTTGCTTATTCTTATGTGCATTAATTATTATCGGTGATTCTACTTGTAAAACAATTAGCATAAAATAATAGATATTATCCACATCACACAGAATGATGGCGAACTATCCCGGGACGCAACGATTGTGGCGCCACCTGAGATTTTTCCTGTAAGGCAGTCCTGAATTTTCACAAAACATGCTGTCGCTAGTTTCATGACTTTGTAAATACTTTCGTTCGGACATATCACGTTGTTTTTGTTTTCTTTCATCGAAAAACTTTGTTTTTGAGTATTCGTAAATAGACATAACTTGTAACAAAACATATTCAAAATACACATTTTAAAACTCAAAATACATTGTTGAATTTGCATATTGTGACATTGCTATATTTGCTATATTACCTACATAATTAACACGTGCTGTTCAAAATTGTTATTTCTTGGTGGTGTTGTTCTAAATCTTTAATAACTTTTATTTACGCTTTCGCTCGCTTTGTAAAATACTACAGTTTATTTTATTACATACCTTGATTTCTCACGCTTTGCTAACTAAAACTTTTCCAATTTTTTTTTAAAAGCTTTTTTAACATTTTAGATACCTAAACATCTGACATCTAGGTATAAATCAAACAACTCAAAAAAACGTTTTATACTTACTTGGGTCATTGCTGCAACATACGGCCAACACCATCCAACTCTGGTACTTACCCGGCTGTGGCAAAAAGAGGTTATTGTTTGTCACCATTCTTCCTTCATTTGATTGAGAAACTGTTTTGTGACGCTTTTACCAAGATAAATACAGCCTTATATACCAAACAAATCTAATAAAATCTACTGAGGACTATCTAGGGGTAGCCTGAGGAAAGTCCAAAGAATAATTCAGTACCTCTTATCTAAAGGCCATCTTTATCTAAGATGGTTCAATTATTCCCACCACCACATCCACATCAGCCTATATCAGTCCACTGCTGGACATAGGCCTCCCCTAATAAAGGGGGATATACCCATAATCCCCACGCTGGGCATGCGAGTTGGGGATCGCAGGGCACAGCTTCTCGCACCACCGACGCTGCTGCCCGTCGGTGGCCAGGGGATTTAGATGTGCCGATGTAGGCTGTGCTATGCCGCAATCAGCCGGCCGCCAGAGCCCCGTTCGTTGTTTAGCAGGATGCACCACATGCAGGTGAGGTTGGCTTGGGTTCCGAAGATGGGTGTTGGAACCCCTTACACCCCCTATCAATTATTCCATCTATTGAGTTAATATATTATACCTATTGAGTTAAGTGATGGTGATTTCTTGTTTATTTAGTCGCCTTTACGACCGGGGTGCGCTGGCGAACGATATGCTATGGCGTAAAGAATGGGGATGATTGATTTGCAATGGTGAATTTTCACAGTAATACTGTAAAACCACGTAAAACCGAAAGTTTTTGTGTTAGTATGTTTGTTCACAGTTTCTGACCTGGATAAGCTTATGTGTTTAGGCTTCCGAGTTCATCATCATCAGCCTAAGGCAGTCCACTGCTGGAAATAGGCCTTTCCTAAAGACCACGAACACGGGTGGAAGCTAATATTCACTATATCCATCATCATCATCATCATCAGTCAACGGCGGGACATAGGCCTCCCCACTGCTTTGACAGTGAACGCTGTTTTTCTGCCAAGACCATTTTGTACCTATCATATTATGTGTAGGTACCTTCCTAGACAAATAACGAGCTGATCACAGCTAATGGTAAAAGACTAATTCCAGGAGGACATGGAAAACAAGCCAGTGATCATCGGAGACAAGGAGGTGGACCTCAACAAGATCTTCACGCCGGCGCCTGATGCTGAAGAGCATATCATCAAGAAGGATAAGAAGTTTGGTAATTAACCTGAAGTGCTCGTGGCTTACCTTGGTGTGGCTTATCGGTTTTCTCGGAAGATCATCTTAGTTGAGGAATCCTCTGCCTGGTCACTATTTGGATGGGTGACCGCAGTGATATTTAGATCAAGACATCAGGGTCTTCTACAATTCACCGAAGTACGAAGTTTCGTTCGATTGGTCGTATTTCATACTGTCAATTCCAATATTGCAGTCGTATGTTTTGTGAAATAGAGTAGGATGCGCAACGTTCGAACTCTTACATTACAAACTTCGTGCCGAAATTTTGGTTTTCGTTTGTACCAATCGCAAGAAACGAAACACGTAATTTCGTACTTCGTTGAATTGTAGTAGACCCCTGTTTCTTTGCTTTGGAAGGCACTGGTCCCGTCTGGCTTTTTCCGCTTCGTTCGGGGCAAGGGCGTGAGTGAGCACATGAAGCCCACCGTGGGGTGTAAGGAGTTCTAACCTCCATCTTTGGAACCCAAGCCAACCTCTGATGCCCGTGGTGCACTCTGCTGAATAACAAACGGGGTTCTAGCGGCCGGCTGATTGCACAATAGCACAGCATAAGACTGGTTCAGCTAAATCCGTAAATAGTAGTAAAGTTCTTTGTGGAGGGCTCGTCCGGGGAAGTACTGCCACCATGCCTATTTCTGCCGTGAAGCAGCTGTGCTTTGTTTCGGTTTGAAGGGTGTGGGTGCCGGTGAAATTACAGGCACAAGAGGCTTGTCATCATCATGCTTCAAGTTGATGGACGCAGGGCGTTGCATCGTAGAGCACGTTCCAAAAAACGTGATTAATGTTGCAAATGTTGCAATGCTTTGTGATAGGTAATGGTTACCCCTAAAAAAACCCCTCGCTGCTCACGAGCAGCATCGTCAACTACGAGAAACGGTGCCCTGCGGTCCCCAAACAGCATACTCAGCGTGGGGATTATGAGCATATACCTACCCCTTCTTATAAGGGTAGCCTAAGTCCAACAGTGGACTAATATTTTTTTGGAGGTAGTAGAGTTCTTTGTGGAGGGCTCGTCCGGGGAAGTACTGCCACCATGCCTATTTCTGCTGTAAAGCAGCTGTGCTGTGTTTCGGTTTGAAGGGTGTGGGTGTCGGTGAAATTACAGGCACAAGAGGCTTATCATCTTTATGCCTCAAGTTGATGGACGTAGGGCGTTGCATCGTAGAGCACGTAATGGTTGCCCCTAAAAAAACCCCTCGCTGCTCACGAGCAGCAGCGTCAACTACGAGAAGCGGTGCCCTGCGGTCCCCAAACAGCATACTCATGCTGAGGATCATGAGCATATACCTACCCCTTCTTATAAGGGTAGCCTAAGTCCAACAGTGGACTAATATTTTTGTTGCATGCTTGATTCTTTATCAAGCGTCAATGTACTTATATCGATTTCTTAAACCTTCCAGAGAAAACCTTCGCATCATCAGCGTTCTACGTGCCAGGAGTCCATCCAACGGTGAAGGAGCAGATGGACCTAGCTCGTTCCATCTCCAAGTCTCTCAGCGACCAGAGCAACCACATGAGCCGCGGCCAAAGCATGTACGTCAACAGAAAGAAGAGATCTGTCAAGTGGGTGCATGAGGGAAGAGGTAAGAAGTGTTCAGCTTCAATCTGAAACGTTACTGAATAATTTGGGATCGTCTGAATTAAGCGCCGCGCTTTCCTTTACATGAAACGTCAATTTGATCCTACAGCCTACGTTCAGACACGGAATTCCGTGGTTCAGATGACCAAATTCTGACACATGTATCCAAATCGTCTATTCTGCTTACGTTCGTTCACATGAGCGCGGCGGCCGCCGCGCCGGGTTCCTATAGACGCACACAGGCGCACTTTGATAACATGTAACGTGTATTATAATCTTTGTGTTGTAGTGTGGCAGGTATAAAAATTAAAAGTTTAGGCTGCTCTAGAGCCGCCTTACCTTTCGAGTTAATTTATTGCGTAAATAGGCTAGACGACTGAAAAATTCTAATTAGTCCGTTATTTACATATCCAAAAAATATTGGATACGTATTTTTTCTTTTGTCAATTATACAAAAAATAACAAAGATATAGTGCGTTAAAGTTACGCGTGACGTCACGATATAGTACATTTTTTTACCTAGCCGTGTCGTCACGAGCTTTCACGTTCTTTATCTCCGTCGATTTCTATTGATTCGATCATTGATATATACTGTTACTAAAAAATATGTATCCAGTATTTTTTGATAATCTAACTGACGGACTAATTACAATTATATTTTTTTTATCCAGTCGTCATCTCTACGTAACTTTACAGCCAGTTCTATAATGAAACAGAACAAATTTCGAAGTCTGATTGAACAATGTGTTTGACTTGAATGTGTTTGATGTTGACCTTTGGGAGTAGATTTACCCTTTTCAGGATAACATTATGTAACAAAACATTGGTAATACAAACTTACCGTGCATGGGAAAATCGTGGGATACTTAAAGATATAGTATTGCAGTCATGTGGTTCTCCTATGCTCTGCTTAGTTTGGGGCTAGATTACCTACCTAGAAACAAGATACAAGATATTTATTTGCATAAATAAGTGTAGGTAACATAAGGTCTTAGGACTAGTTTTAAAAGTACATGACTTATTTACCCTTTTCAGGCATCGCAAATTAAGTTGGGTAGAGGGCGCTTAAAACAAAGGGGGACAAAGCAACAAATACTTATGAAAATAATGAACTATTAACAAAGTTTACATAATATGAATACATTACCTAATGTCCACTATACCCAGCAGTGGAATGCTGATGACGTTTATTATTTATTAAATTTGTAACAACTAGGTATATACCGTGGGAGTGTAAGGGGTTCCAACCTGCACGTGGACGTGGTGCAACCTGCTTACTAACAAACGGGGCTCTGGTGACCGGCTGATTGCGGCATAGCGCAGCTTAACGCGCGACGCGAGACGGGCAGCAGCGTCTGCGGTGCGAAAAGCTATGCCCTGCAATTCCCAACCTGCTTACCCAGCGTGGGGTTTATGGGCTTCTTATAGGGGAGGCCTATGTCCAGCAGTGGACTGAATAGCCTGGTGTTGTTGTTGTTGTCCCGTATTAAGTAAATGGTTGCATTATAAATATGCTCCAGATCATAGCGCCCTCGTGCCTTCGACGACTTCTGTGGTGAAGTGGGCGAAGGCTTGAGACGCAGGATTCGGGTACGATTCCCGTCGCGAGACAAATTGTTGTATGATCTGCAAATATTTTTCTCATGTGTCTATGTATTTACAAAAAAATAAGTAGGTAGGTATACCTAGTATTTTTAGTCATGTCTCATCACAATAATGGTGTGTGATAGCGCCATAAGTATTTAATACTAGCTTCTGCCCGCGGCTTCGCTCGCGTGAAGTCGCGTGGTACCGGGATCCGTTCAGCAGTTTTCGCGTGAAAGAGTACCATACATCCATACTCACAAACATTCGTAGTTATAATATTAGTAGGATTTATTTAATATGGGATAATAGAATTATATACAGGGGGTTCAATTGCCACATTTGCCACAGGCAAAATTAAATAATTTTACATTATTATTTAAATTAAATAAAATAAATAAATAATCCTGGACCTTATCACACAGCATCATGTAACCCCAAACTAAGCAGAGCTTGTATTATGGGAACCACATGATTGATATACTACATAGCTACATTTTTTTTGTAAATATATACATATCATACATAGAAAACACCCAGACCCGAGACAAATATCTGCAGAACATGCAAACATTTGTCCCGCAGCGGGAATCGAACCCGCAACCTTCTGCGTCACAGGCGGACCTTCGCCCACTGCGCCACAGAGGTCGTCAACAAAAATTAATTTTAAATTATTTAAAACCGCTTGGATTTTTTTTTATAATGTTTTTAGCCCCTTACTTATGAACGCTACTCAAAGTTGATCAATGCTCAAAGTTAGCCCTGTCACTGTTTGTCATTATCCAACGGTAAGAGATGGCACTAGCCTAAGCATCGTTTATCTTTTGAAAGATGTTCATAAGTAAGGCCCTTAATTGTTTGAACCAGCTTCCATAATGTTATCAATCATCGACACAGGAAATTATCTGACAGTCAGCTATTTCCTGATTGATTCCTACTCCCTGATTAGGTCAGACGACCTCGTTTGCTATAAAACAAATACTTCCTATTTGAAGTGTTTTCTTTTTCAACTGGTTCTCTGTTTTTTTAGTCACCCTACATTATGCCAGTATCTAAGATCTAGTCCAAATGAGGTCGACTTAACTCGCGCGTAAATGGAGCCATCTAGACTAGCCCTAGGTCAGCCAAAGCACGAATAAGTAACACAAATAATACGAGTAAATATTTTTTACAAAAAAGATAAAACTACTTAAAATACCTACGTTTTTATACCCTACGTGCCTATACTAAAAGTTCTATTTCTGAGAAATAGAGTTAGTTCCTTTCTTTAGTCTGTGGTTCCGGTGACCATCTGTGGTCTTCATCATCAGTTCTACTACACCAAAAATGGTGCTTTCCAAGAGCAAAATTGCACTACGAGCCACTACAAAACATACCTAAGTTGCTCTATTGGTGTGCTTATAATATTTGAAGAGTTCCCTCGATTTCTCCAGGATCCCATCATCAGATCCAATGGGAAAGTATACTATTTCAATCAAACAGAAAATAATTTTCCAAGTCGGTGTGCAGCCGTCTTCGAGTAATAGGGGAACATAGGTACTCATGAAAAAAAGTTTCCAACATTTCCAACGTACTGAAACCTCCTTCTTTTTGAAGTCGGTTAACACGTTGACTGCTGTAGGACGACGGGGCGCGTGCAGAAGCACATTTCTGTTTTCAGCACTCAATGTGTTCTAAATAAAATATATTTTCTGTTTTGCAGGACGGAACACATCAAACACATGCTCCACCCCCACACCAGTAGCCAGTCACGACACGCCGTATCGCCCGCCATCTAGTCTCCGCAACACGAAAACTTACCCCAAATCAGCTTTGAAACAGTCATACATACCAAAAATGGAACCGTTTCCCATTACCCCCACTATCACCGTCCAGAACGTGGATGTGCCTCTGGCTCCTACGAAGCTGAACGATGTTTTTGCTGCTCCAAAAAGTCCTAGGCTACCTTTAGTATCAGGACCAAATTTCAACGTAGCACCTCGTGGTTGGGGGGAAATGAAGGACTACTACCGACCGGTGACACTTGATGGCGTTGGAAAAGGGTATTCTGACTTCTAGGTAGGGGTAAGCCGTTTCTTCGATGGTGTAAGCTTAGGACAAGGGATAATTGAAGACGCTAGTTTAGGGGATGCATGAAACTGACTTGTCTCGAGAGCTTTGACACTATGGCGCAAGATTTTTAGGAAATAAAATCTACTGTAGTTGTGCGCAGCTATCTCTTAACACTTTAAGTGCTGAAAGCACACTTGCCCTAAGGTGCGAGCTGCTGCTCACGCAGTCATCGTGTTAATAGATCTAAGTGAAAGTATAGGATGCCCAGATATAGGTAGGTAGGTATATCCATATATTTATTTATTGTGCGGACTTTTAGTGTCTATTTATACATTTTTATTGTCAATATTTATACAAGATTTATAAAAAATCATCTATAGATACTACATAAATTAAATACGTTTAGAATAAGGTCAATTATTATATTCTAATTGTAATTTTTTTAAGATCAGTGTATTTTCTAACATATATTTTTAAATAAATATTTACGTAAATCTGCTAAGTAGCTCTGAAACTAGTCATAGAAATAGATTCTTAATTACTATACAATGTGAGTTTGAGTTGGTGTGTGTATTTGGACCATGGTTGTTCACAAGTTGTGGGAACCTCAGTTAAAAATACGATGTACAAAACTTTTCAAAAACATCATCAATGAGTCAAGGAAAAGTTTTAACAAAACCGACTGTTCTAGGGCTGCCTCACTTTTTGAGTTATATTATGGCGTAACTTGACAAACCATTTCTTCAATGAAAAACTAGAAAAACTACAAAATTCGAAGTCTCCAGGTCTTCGGGAGTAGATTCACCCCATTTCGGAATAACATACGAATTCGAAGTCACCTTGTATTTTAGTATAATTAATGTAAGTATTTAATAGATAAGAAAGCTTTTAAGGCTAGCCAAAAACAAAAAAAAATATAATTTGTTATATTGAGCAGTAGTAATAAGTAAAGTAGTTATCTACTTACCTGTGAATTGTTAATACAAACATTATGTAGGTTACTAATTTTTATATTGACACACTTATTACAATGTTTTTCTAGGATTTCTTAACGTGACATTAACATTATTGTTTTATTCAAATTATCTAAGAAACCTGATCTATCTACTTTTGAAATATCTTAATATTAATCTTCCTTAACGTAAAGTTCCTTGTTACATTATTTCTTATTATTTTAGCATACCTATTATAACTAATTGTGATGGCGATATTTTGTATGCGAGAGATAAAATAAATTTTTATTAAAGAATCTGTACTTAATTTTATTTAAAAAAAATATACTCCTATTCCATTCAAACAAACAAAAAAAGTGGAAATAAAGCACAATAGGGATGATGCCTGGGTAGAAAAATAATAATTCTTAATTAGTCCGTCAATTAGATTATCAAAAAATATTGGACACGTATTTTTTTATTTTTAAAATCAATGGAAATCGACAAAGATAAAGAGCGTCAAAGTTCGCGAGTGGGGTTGTAGTTGACGTCACTTGTATGTAAAGTGTACTTACCCGTGACGGACGGAATTTCAACGCACTATATCTTTGTAATTTTTAGTTTAATTGACAAAAGAAAAAATACGTGTCCAATATTTTTACAAAATTGTGCTTTATTTCCATTTTTTTTGTATGATATTTGAAATGGCTATGTCCGCGCCCGACGCCATTTCCATGTGGCCTGCAGGCCGTTTACCGTACCATTACCGTAAGGTGCACCTTACGGTAAGCTTAGTTACCGTATTATAATAATTATGTTAAATCTCTATAAGGAAGAAATTGCAATAAAATAAACTTGGAATATAGGTAGTGTAGATGTTTGAATTGAATTCCGCTTTCAAAGGAACCTGATTTTAGGGTTCCGCTGTGAAATTCAAAAACGGTGGAGTTGTAAGAAGGTAGAAAAAGATAGATTGTAAAATTTTAAAATAGAATACAAATTGTTTTTACCTGGACGGGTACCGAACTTGTGATCTTCCCCGTTCTAAATACATAATTACGCTTCACTTGACAGATACTGGTACCGCTCAGCTAAGCTATCACGACGTTCCGACAATGAACTCGTAGCTCCATCTACAGCCACCTAGCTACCTATCTACGTGTCTAGTGTCTACCTACTCATTGTTTTCATATTATACTTATGTGACCTTCCTTATTCTATGCCCTGATGGCATAGAATAAGGAAGGTCAGGGTCAAAGTCCGTTGTCGGTCATTATGGCTGAGAAATATTCGCTATATTTAATAAGCAGAGTAGATTTTTATTTTGGTACGTAGGTAAGTACTTATATGACAGGACAGAACAGTACCTACATAAATGTGATGGTATAAATTATTAATATTAAGATGTTTTATTGATTAAAGAACGCCTACATTCTTATAACAAACCACAGGTTTGGCTGGGAGAAAATGCTCATATCATTAACCACAACCATCACATCAATAACCTATACTCAGTTGAACGCATGGCTAAGAGGCTCATTGGTCAAGAGTATCTTGCTAAAGCAAGGCTCGAGAGCTTGACCCATCGTCGCGAGGTTGCGTGTTTGAAGGTCTTTTATAGATTGTAGGTACTTCGGAGAGTACGCGCAGGAGCTACGTGGCCTTATTCCGCCTTCACCTTTCTTCCCTATGAGGTTCAGACGCACTGTAGTGTTAACCACCATCCGCATCAAGTTGCTTCCAAACATCATTTATAATGCGCACTGCTAAAATATGGAATCAGCTGCCACCGTCTGTTTTTCCATTTCAACGTTGTATTTACTTTACTTAACTAAAGTATTTACTTTACTTAACTACGTTTATTTTAATTTATTTATAATTTATAGCCCACTAAATATAACAAAAGTTGTTTTTTTTTATTTAGTATGGGCCAGCTTTTAACCTCGAGGCTTCCGTGGGCAAGGATGAGGTTGACGATGGGACGAGCTTCCCCTAGAAGAAGCACACTAACTCTCTTTTTGAAGCCATTAGGGTCATAAGAAAAAACAGACGGTGGCAGTTGATTGCATATTTTAGCAGTGCGCATTATAAATGATGATGATGGCGGGTAATGGAGCTCTAGTGGAGTTGGGGGGCACCTGGCGAGACGTGCTTATGACAGGTGGTGCAAAAGGTTAACAGATTGGTGGCCAAGGACTGGGAAGAGCAGTATCAGTCCAGTAACTCGATGGGCTGACGACATAGTCAGCGTCGTAAGCCGCCCGTGGATCAGGTCAGCTCAGGATCGAGGCAAGTGGCAGGAGCAAAGGGAATCCTGTACTCAGCAGTGAGATAAGTCAGGCTGCGGATTATGATGAAAGTATCATGGGCTGGCCTAGAGTATGTTTAGCGTAGGTACAGTCGCCTGCAATAAGATGCAAGACTTTGGTAGGTTCTAAAGCTGCCCCTGTCAAACGAAGACCACTTGCTGGCAGAAGGTAGGCACAGGCTTGTCGATGATACAACTTTACAGCGACGTTTATGGCCACCTAAGGTTCTTCCTAGTCTAAAGCCTTACTCTTCCTATCCGTACTATGGTCACATGGTATACTATGATCGCTTTCAGCGATAAGGTCGTCAATTTTGTTACCTTCATATTGCTTACCTGTTACTAAATTACTTTTTTTTTTAAGTGTTGAACCTACATTAGATTGCAGGTGACTATACCTAGGTAGGTAGGTAAGTATGCCCATTGTTTAGCTACGACATAACACAAACAAAACCACATAAACGACTGACGATACCAAACAATAATTTGTTAAACAATAAGAAAGTACTTTGAAACATATTATATGTATCATCGATATATGTATCTATTTATGCTACCTGGCTACAGTTAATTATGTGCATACAAGGTCCCACCTTATTGGCAGATTACTATCTACCTACCAACCTACCTTCTTACAAACACGTTTGCCGTCGTTTCTGTCGTTGTCGTGGCGCACATGGACCTTAGCAGGTAGAAGGCTTTTGAATAGAATACAAATAGCTAATAACTTAATAAGTATTGGTTTGTGATTTGTGCGATACGCAGGCACTCAGACAAATCCTACGGGTTTTTGCAGTGAACATTATTGAGTTTTGGTAAATAAATAAATACAATACCTGCTGAGGTGCCGACCGAGTGCCGACTAACGATAGCAAAAAATAGGGATGCCGATCCGATCCGATTTCTTCAAAGATCGGATCGTGGGTATACGAATCGGATCGAATCCATACGATCTGAACAGCGGATTGATTCAACTCCATTAGAATCTGATCGTACTTAACATTGTGGTTTGCACGCACTGTAAGTCATTTCATTGTACAAGTTAGATCTGTTTAGTTTGTTAATATTACAACATTATAAAATAAGTGTTACTTTACATATTAATTATTATTGGTGTTTTACTATCAGATGCCAACCTTAATTATTATAAAGTTAATCCTAATTATTACTAGGATCCGCTGATCGGATCGCATGTATTTGATCCAGTGGACAAAAGAGCGATCAAAAAAATCACTTGAAAATATAACACTTAAATACATAGTATTTATTACATTTAATTTATTTCAAACAAAAATTGATACATAACAATTTAATACAAGTAATTTCAGTTGTGTTGTTTATTGCGGGTGTATCATATTTGATACATAACAATTTAATACAAGTAATTTTGGTTGTGTTGTTTATTGCGGTTAGCTATTTTGTTTGAAATAAATTAAAAGTAATAAATACTATGTACTTAAGTGTTATATTTTGAAGCGATTTTTTTGATCGCTCTTTTGTTCACTGGATCAAATCCATGCGATCCGATCAGCGGATCGCATCGAGGCGTTACGATCCATTACAATCCACAAAATCGGATCGAGCTTATAAAAGCACATCCCTAAAAAACTGATAGATATCAAAACCCAACTTGAGATTCACCAAACTAACAACAAATCATACGGAACCTTCAACCGAAAGAAAGATAACCTCTGTATAACCATTGACTTTTAACCGTATACGTAACAATACGCAAGTGGGAACGAAACGAACGAGTTCGCGACAGTACGGACCTAACGTTCATACAAGCCATACAACTTTTTATTTTAATTAATAAAATCTCATACAAAGTTATTCTGTATGAAAAATACGTGAAATCTGTGTTGAAGTGATGATAGTAAAGTGATTTGAAGAAACGATGTGAAATATTGTGATGAAATCACAGTTCTGACTCGTTTTGATGATCTGTGCAGCGATTTTGATTTTTTCAACATTTTTTGTGTTATTTGTCTAATGGTCTGACGTTTGCCTTTTTGCATTCGCAGTAAAAAAAGGTTAAGGAGGTTGGTAGTAACCCACCCATGTATTTTTGTTTATTTGTTACCTAAGCTGGTAGGTTCACACAATAACAATGCAAAAAGTTTTTATAGAGTCATTTTTAATTTACTCTGGGATTTGAACTTTTGTCTCTACTCGCAATTTATCCTTAGTAATTTGGCGCCAATTTATCAACGCCTAGCTTCCACCCGCGGCTTCGCTCGCGTGGAACCCGGATATAAAGTAGCCTAGGTATAATCCAGGTCATAAACTATTTATATATTCGTAGCAGATATTCGTAGCTCTGTCTCCTTATGAATCTTTAAATCCAAACTTTCTAATCATTTTATCTCTCTACAAAAGAGTCAATGAAAAAATTGAGCTTCAAGGTAGGTATTAGTTAAGTACTTTAAGTAATTTATGTATGTTTATGATATTTTTAATAAGATAAGATAAGATAATTTATTTCACACAACGTACACGAAAACAAAATAACACACTTTATGGTCAGTGCTGGTTGAAAGAGCGTAGGTATCCAAACTAGGGGAATCCTGTTATATGGAATACCACTACGATTATTTTATTCTTTAGTACCAATGGTTTGTTTCTTTTAATTTTTGTTTTTCTTTATCTCATTTATTATCATTTTTTTGAGTTATGTTATAATTTTCCACAATTTCATTAATATTTGCAGCACTACCAATCTATCTCTACATTACACAAAGGTTATCTGGAAGAAAATGCTATTTAGCATTAAGTTCCCCTGTGTACTTGTATTTTATCTTGTGCAATAAAGAATTTTCTATCTATCTATATATTCCAATCTTATAAATCCGTCCGGTAGCTTTTGCATGACTTTTGTAATTTGTAACAAACATCCATACATCCTCGTAAACTTTCATGGCGGCAGTACACACTCGTCGAGAGCGTCTCGCGAGAATCTCGGTCGAGAAGGCTGTCGTCAAGAGCATACCCTGTACACACTCGTTCTGACATTTGAACTGAAGACTCCCGAGACAATGGGCATAGTTTTCGTTAGCTATTATAATTTTTTAAACATCTATATATATAAAAATGAAACCCGTTTTCCTTGGTCACGGCATCACGCGTGAATGGGTGGATCGATCGGAAAAAAATATTAAGAAAATTACATCACAAAAAAATAAAGTAGTGCATCATTGCTACGCTAAGGCGGTACGAAGTTCGCCGGGTCAGCTAGTTTATTATAAAAAGAAAATTCATAGGCCATGGAGAAAAAGAAGATGGTGGATGATTACTATGCTTATATTATATACTATCTCAGCTACAGAAATTTCAATATGTTCCCTTATTCGCACCCAAGCGTCCTTTATGAATTGCGTATCATTGTGCTTGACAAAACACAAAACAAGACCCTTTGACTTGCGCGCAAAAACCGACACGCGCCCGAGAGCGACCGAGACGAGGACGAGAGCGCGACACGAGACGAGAGCACATTGTACACACTCGCGTTCGGCCTGTCTCGTGGTGTCTCGACGAGTGTGTACAACCGCCATCACATTTATAGTATTAGTAGGAAGTAGGATTTATACTTCGTATTAACTGTTGGCTTATAATAACATATTCCTGTAGCCTGTTGTGGTGTGATTATCTTGGATGGGTGACCGTTTAATGGTTTTTATATCTGAGCGCTTCCATGCTTCGAAAGGCACGTTAAGATGTTGGTAGCTGCTTTTTCAGTCGTCAAGCCATGTTGCAGGAATTCGGGCGCCTAAAACTCCGACACCAGTTGGCACCTAGCTCATATACGAAGGAGGAGGAAGTTCATATACCTTGCTAACTCCTAATCCTAAACGTGTATGTTTTCTACCTATGTAGGTAAAGGTAACTGATATTCACAAATTATAGATAGTGAGTGATTGTTATTAATTAAAAATCATCTATGTGTATGATACTTGAAAATTGATAATGTATGATACTTATACAATGTAAACTACTTAGGTACCTAGGTAGGTAAGATAGGTACCGAAGTACAGGCACTTAATTAATACATCTTTAAGTACAACGCACTATGAACCGGTTGGGTTATTTTAAAGTAAGATTTTGCAACATAAATGCGACAGCGGGTTATCAGGACACAGCCTCTCGCACTGTCGACGCTGCTGCTATGCTACCCGTCGGCGATCATGTAATGCATAAAAAGTTTTAGGATAAATTATTATTATTATTATTAATTATTATTATAAGTAACATCTTTAATCAATGTGTGTGTGTGTGTGTGTGTGTGTGTGGACAGTGTGTCATTGCCATTACAGACGTTTACAAAATATAAGTAGGAAGGTACCTACTGAGTAGTAGGTACATGCTTTTGGGACTCCAAAGATTGATTAGGATCGCCAGCACCACCCTGTATTTTTAGGGTTTCCTACCCATACCCATGGGTAAAAACGGGCCACTTTTACGAATACTCCACTGTCCGTCTGTCTGTCTGTCTGTCTCATGAACCGTGATAGCTAGACAGTTGAAATTTTCACAAATGATGTATTTCATAACAAATAGGTTACATAATAATATAATAACAAATCTGTACTAAAACAGAATAAAATAAATATTTAATTGGGGGTCACATTAACGGAACCCTTCGTGCGCTAGTTCGACTCGCACTTGTTGTTTTTACCCAGTCAGCGGCTGCAGAAAGTAGGTAGGTAGGTAGTAAATACCATAGATAGGTACCTAATACAAAATAACGTTACCATTAACTTGAAAAAATAATTATATTTAAGTGTCTGTTTTCATTTACTTTGTGTTGGTTATGGCCAATGGTGAGTGACTGAAATTAATTATTTACTCAGATAGATTGTCCCAAGTATATGCACTAAGTGCTAAGTGTTATAACGATCTGCGAAAGGCTGCTGGTAGAAGCTGGATGCGTCGAGCTGAGGACAGGGCGCAATGGCGCTCATTAGGGGAGGCCTATGTCCAGCAGTGGACTGCTATAGATAAAGATAAAGATATTTTTATTCCAATTTCAATATAAAAAATTATTTGTAACAACTAAGCATTTTTACATACCCTAAGTAGACAACCTTAAACAAAATAGAGGACAGCTCAGAAAGAAGGTTTAATACAAAGGTTAGTTCACCTAATAGAATGTTACAAAACCGTACCCTCCGTGGTAGATTTAACTGTGTTACGGCAGGGTACATGCTTCAACCTCCTATGTATAATTCATTACAGTGGACCAATCGAGCAGAAGTTATACATAAAAACTAGGAAAAGTAACTAATTTAAATTACATTATAGGCTGATGATGATGAATGATAATTACCTAGAACTTATGTTTAGGTACCTATGAAGTTAAGGCACCTACCTAGGTAGTATAGTAAGGTGCCAAGCCCACTACCTAGACCTACCAAGAGAGCTGGTAGGTAGGTACTTAGATTCTAATGAAAACTTGCCTAGGTAGGTAAATAGGTTAGCTAGGTCTAGGTGTCTAGGTTCCTATCTACTACAACAACAACACCAGCTTATATCAGTCCACAGCTGGACATAGGCATTCCAAATTCAATAAGAAGAGGGCCCAAAAGTAGGTAGCTAAATAGTTAAGGGTAATCGATAGGTAGGTTAGGTACTTACTTTAGCTAGTAGATACAACGAAAGAACTACCTACAAAAAGTTGGTAGGTAGGTTAGTGAAATTAGAAATAAGAAGCGCGTGCAACTTTCTATCCCACGTGTCAGATGACGAATACACACTTAGGTCACCTAAGTAGGCATAGGTAACCTAGATTAATATGTAGATTATCATTATTAAGGTAAGAGGAGTACCTACTTGGGTAAGTAAATCATTAGTACGTAACCTACTTGTATAAAGGTAGCGGGGATTGTTCCCAAAATAGCCTCTTCCTATTCAATCCTATTATTTTTTTATAGGTAGCTACCTAATTACTATAAAACATTTCAGATTTCCTTGTAAAGAACAGTGAAGATAGTCACCATGACAGAAGACCAGCAGAGGGTTTCACCATTCCTCAGACAGGTAAATCATCATCATCATCATCATCATCAGCCTATAGCAGTCCACTGCTGGACATAGGCCTCCCCTAATGAGCGCCATTGCGCCCTGTCCTGAGCTCGACGCATCCAGCTTCTACCAGCAGCCTTTCGCAGATCGTCACAGGTAAATACGTCTATCAATATCAACTCTTGAAGATTTAAAAATGGTACCGGCGAATTAATAAATAAATAAATAATCTGAACACTATCACACACACACACACACACACACACACACAGCGACATCTAGCACCAAACTAAGCAGATTATGGGAACTATATGCATGAAGGAAAATTCGAATAGAAAATATTTTCTTTTTGTAAATACATACATCACATCACATCACATCACACTTCACACTTATATTATAAATGCGAAAGTTTGTGAGTATGTATGGATGTATGGATGAATGTTTGTTACTCTTTCACGCGAAAACTACTGGACGGATTTGGATGAAACTTAGAATATACATAGTATATGACCTGGATTAACACATAGGCTATTTTATCCGGTTACCACGCGAGCGAAGCCGCAGGCGGAAGCTTGTATTATATACATAGAAAACACCCAGACCTGAGACAAATATCTGCAGATACACGCGTCGGGAATCGAACCCGCCATCTTCTACGTCTCAGGCGGACCTTCGCCCACTGCGCTACAGAGGTCGTCTAATAATATTGTAATAACTGGCCCGGACCTCTATATTCTGTCCCCGGACTGAAACCGACGGCGACCTAGCGACCTTCTTGATGCGGATGTGTCCCGCTAAGAGTGTCAGCTCTCTGCGCCTCGGTGACCACGGTTAAGTCAACTCAACCTACTCCGTGAACGATGAACGGATTTGGATGAAACTTAGAACCCTGGGGTGTAAGGGGTTTTTAACCTCCATCACTGGACCCCAAGTCAACCTAGGTGCAACCTGCTTACCAAACGGGGCTGTGCTGTAGCCGCGGCTGATTGTGGCATAGCGCAGCTACATTCCCTGGCCGCCGACAGGCAGCAACGGTCGGTGCGAGAAGCTGTGCCCTTTGATCCCCCATCCGCGTTACCAGCGTGGGGATTATGGGCAAATAGATTTCTTATTAGGGAAGGCCTATGTCCAGCAGTAGACTGATATAGGGGTTTTTGGGGCTGAAATCCTCCACATTAAAGTTTTGACTTGTATTCGGGTACCATGAGAACGAGGCCGCGGTACTTTACTAAAATCATTTAAATCTCAAGGGTAACCACTACCTACTTACAACACGACTGATTAGGAAATAACCATAGCTACTTATTTACCTGCCTAATCAAATATGTTATGTGTTGAAATATCAAATTGTGAATAAAACATTTGTAGGTAGATCATGCAAGACATGTACCGAAGTGGGAATTGAACCTCCGCCGTGTGCACTGCAATCCCCAACGCGCACGCTCGGTATTGAGATATTCTAGGTATGTGAGATATGCCTAGAATCTCAAGGCTGAGCATGCGCGTTGCTTTCATTTTCCTAGGGATTTTAATTTTTAACATCCATCTTTGGAACTCAAGCCAACCTCACCGGCCCTTGGTGAACCCTGCTAATTAACAAACGGGGCTCTGACAGCCAGCTGATTGCAGCACAGCACACCCTTACATCTATAGAATGAAGTATAGAAATTAAGCTTTGTCCTGCTACCCCAACCAGCATGCCGAGCGTGGGAGTTATGGAAATATCCCTCTTCTTAGAATTGGAGGCCTATGTCCAGCAATGTGAATGGACTGAACACGCTAATGTTGTCGTTCCCAGCTGTTGGCGGTGAGCGGCGTGGTCATGTACATGATAGGAACCGGCGCAAACATCGCGTACCCTGGCGTGCTGCTGCAGCAGCTCAGGGAGCCAGGGTCCGCAGTCCACCTCACTCCCGAGCACGAGTCTTGGATCGGTAGGTCTCTGATTTTTCTTCTTTTTCGGTTACGCTTGTGTTTGCGTATTTTTTAACCGACTTCAAAAAAGGAGGTTCGCAATTAAATTGTATTTTTCCTGTTTGATAGTTAATAAGTCTGTCTTTTGTGGACTGATTTGGAAAATTATTTTATACTGTAAATAATACCACTCTTAGAATAGAATTCTTCGAAATTGGTACCTATCAAATTTCTTCCCTCCCTCCCATTTTTGGTATAATAAGCGTCATCTTATTATACCATCTCGTAGGTAGGTAACAAACAAACTAGTTACTTTACTAATAGGTGTAAATTAAAATAATGGACGATTTGATGTTGGTCCCAAAGAAGGCGGTTTTTTTTTCTTATTGTTAGTCCCGACTCCCGACCCGATTCTTTCAGTCGTCAAGCCATATAAGGCGGCCTAGAAACTCCGGCACTAGAGTTGGCCACTTGCTCAATACGAGGAAGGAAGGAACCTAACCCAACCCTACCTACCTACCTAGTCTACCTACCGTCTTCTCTACGGTCTACTACGTACCTTATACAATTTTTTGTTCAGTAGTATATTGAATTACAATACAATTATTCCTTCCTCCTTTCCAGCATCCATCCTCGGCCTGGCGCTGATCATGGGCATAGTGGTGGCTCCATTCAGCCTCCAGCGGTTGGGGCGGCGGATGACGAACCAGCTCAGCACGCTGCCGGCGCTGTGCGGCTGGGCGCTGCTGGTCACGGCCAAGGGACCAGCAGCACTGCTGGCCAGCAGAGCCTTGCAGGTACCTAACCAACCAACACGAGCGCCAAGCTTAGCATGCATCAGCACAACAACAGCATTTTTTAAGAGTATACCTATACAAATAAAGACTAAACTACTATGTAGGTACTTACTCCTTATTAATAAAAAAAAGTTGCATCTGTTGGTATAACTGTCTTTCTTGTACTTTCTGTGGCAGCTATTTAAAAAAAAAAACATCGTGCGTGATAGGTAGCATACATACTCGCTCTATTTAAACTTGGATTTAAACAGTTCGACAGAAACAATCACGCAAGTCAATTGTGTTCAATCAAACAAATTATTACTAGTTACGGCAGTTACGGTACTTTACCTAGCTCTTTGAGAATAATAATAGGTAGGTGTATCTGGTTTAATTAGTTATATTATATAGTTAGTATTATATAGGTGACCATTGGATATTATATATCTAGTATCTACCTATACTCTACCTATTTGCAATAAAATATTTTCATTGAAATGCTTGTCCATTTGTCTGTCTCAAGAAAGACAAATAACTTACTTAGTTTATGTCTATTAATTACTTAACTTGTTTATTTTTTTAACGGAACTGTACATCTAATATTATTGTGTTCACTTATCACCATCCTAATAATTTCTTGTCAAGATATGAGTAAAAAAAACACGTATTTGGCACACAATAAGCATAGCGTTGAAAGAAATTGATCCGGGACGGTACCTATCGTTGTTAATGGTCACCTTCTTGAAGTTGTTTCGCAGTACAGATACCTCGGGCAGATTTTGCAGTTAGGTAGAAAATTAACTTTGAGAAGGAGGCCAAGAGGAGGATTCAGCTGGGTTGGGCACCATTTGGAAAACTACGTCGAGTTTTCTCGTCACCCATACCACAATGTCTGAAAACAAAGTTTTCAATCAGTGCGTCCTACCTGTACATACGGAGTCGAAACGTGGACACTCGCAGTAAGGCTAATCCACCAGTTTAAAGTCGCTCAGCGAGCCATGGAACGAGCTATGCTCAGAGTTTCTTTGAAGGATAGAATTCGCAACGAGATCATCCGACATAGAACTAAAGTTGTCGACATAGCTCAGAGAATAAGCAAGCTGAAGCTGCAGTAGGCTGACCATATCTGCCATGACCATATAAGCGTTGGTCTAAACGATTTCTTGAGTTGAGACCGCGGCTCGGCAAGCGAAGTGTAGGACGCCCCCCCAGCTAGGTGGAGTGACGATTTGGGAAAAGCTGCTGGTAGAAGCTGGATGCGTCGAGCTGAAGACAGGGCGCAATGGTGCTCATTAGGGCAGGCCTATGTCCAGCAGTGGACTGCTAAAGGCTGATGATGATGATGAAGATGATGAAGCATAGCGTTAATTTGTCATCTCAAGAAACTCTGACATTGTTAGATCAAGTAAGAATTAGCGCTCCAAATCTAATTTTACCGTGTTAGTATGATGTCTGGTAACATGATAATTTAATCACCGAAATGGCAACCAAGAGCCTCTCGAAGGTCTTATTTCAATAGCTAAATACTGAATAATAATATTGCTGGACTTTTTTACACAGGACAGCATCATGTAACCCTAAACTAAGCGGAACTTGTAATATGGGAACTACTCGACTGATATAGGTACCTACTACTTAGGTATATATTTTTTTATTATATATAGAAAACATCCAGACAATCAAGGAGGAAGTGAAATCGATTGTTTTATTGATCTTTCCTTTTCAAATTTCAGGGCTTCGCGATGGGCCTACAGGCAGCTGCAGCCCCAATCACTATAGCTGAATATTCCTCACCTAAGCACCGAGGCGCCTTCTTGGCAACGATCGCCTTTTCCTTCGCGACAGGCATGCTAGTTGCCCACATCTTCGGAACCCTGATGTACTGGAGACCAGCTGGTATAGCCTGCGGAAGCTTCTACGGCTTATCTCTGATACTTCTATCACTATCACCAGAAACCCCACCGTATCTTGCGTCACAGGGGCTGCAAACACAATGCAGGAAGTCGTTTCGATGGTTCAGGGGCAGGAATGATGAATCAGAGAAAGAATTAGAGGTTATGATTAACAGTCAGAGGAAAGCACAGATAATCACCAATCTAGCACCCAAAGAGTCACTGACCAGAAGGTTGATCAAAGTAATTAAGAAACCAGAGTTTTATAAGCCTACCCTGATAATGATGTTCATGTTTGTTCTCTTTCAAGTCTCAGGAATGACGGTGATACCTTCGTACACTGTTCCGATTATGAATGCTGTGACAAACCAGAGCATAGATCCTAGTATAAGCATGTTGATGGTAGACGTGGTCAGGTTCGCCACAGCTGTCCTAGCTTGCGTGGTCGTCAACAAATTGAACAGAAGAACAGTTCTCTTCCTAGGAATCGTTATTACATCCCTAGCGTTATCGACTACTGCTCTAATGATGTATCTTAGAGACACAGGTCATATAACAAAAGAGTATGAATGGACTCCTGTAATACCAGCTTTGATGTACATATTTGGAAAGACCTTGGGTATACTGCCTATACCCTGGGCGATAGCTGGTGAAATCTTTCCGTTAGCTTACAGAAGTATCGGAAGTGGAATATCTGGTATGTTCTTGTCGGTAATGTTCTTCGTTGTGGTCAAAACTGCACCAGCTACCTTCAGTTATATCGGAGTTGAAGGCACCTTTGCTGCGTATGCTGTTTGCGTTGCTGTTTGTGGGATCTTCCTCTACTTCCTTCTCCCAGAGACGAGGGGGAAGACTTTATATGAGATTGAATGTCACTTCCGAGGCACAAAAGAGGAGAGGAAGGATGTCTGCGAGAACGAGAGGATGCTGGAACTGCGGAAGGTGGAAGGAGGATGACAGCTGGTGGAAATAAAAAGGGAACGCTTTGCTGGCTTCAAGAAGCTGGCCCCGACTTTGAAGAAAAACTTAAGGTTTTTGTACTTAATTTATAGGTACAGAGGGATAATAATACTCAAAAAGTAAATAAAATACATTCAAATTAAAGTATTATTTATTTCTTTTTACACTATTCTCATTTCTCAGGTTAAACTTATAGACAGTTATTTCTCAAGTATGCAGAAGTTACCTACATTTTTTAATACATTTATATTATAATACAAAGGTTAATTTGAAAATAAACACTAATTCAACACAAATAAGTTTAGTCATCATAACTTAAAAGTAGTACTCAGTAGCGGTTGGTGAGCTGATTTAATCCTAGGTACTAGTATAGTATTATGTTATCTGTGTCCTAGGTCAGGTTAAAAAAATTAAGTGTTATCTAAGTACGAGTACCTACAGGGGAGGGATTACCTAAGTACTTAAGAAAGTCTTACATAAATGTTCAAAGACCTCATTATGGGTCACACACAGCTTATCATTTTTATACGACGTATAAAAATTACATACTTCCAAACAGGTTTAAGACATCATGTCCATGGCCATTTCAAAACACGTTACGTACGTCCGTAACATCAAAAATGAATTCCTCCTCATTAATAACGAACCCCCAAACAAACAAGCTAATAGATAATGACTGAGCTGCATCTCCTCATTTCTGTACCATTAGCACCGTTTAGTGGCCGAGCACTCCCCATATCCTTAGGAGAGTAGCCCCTAAAGCTATCTTCAATATCTTGAAGAGATCTATCTTTCGTCTCCGGCAACATGAACCAGACAACTGTCAGACCGATAAACACTACACTTGCATAAAATACGTACGTCAAAGGCAGGCCTATGTGGCTGTTGAGCATCGGAAAACTCTTTACAGCTACGAAAAAGTTTATAGACAAAGCGAGGATGCTGATCCCACTTCCTAACCCTCTGTATTCGAATGGGAATAACTCACCAGCTAAAGCGAAGGGGATGGATGAAATGCCGATAGTTAGAGAGAACATGTACAGTCCTATCAGAGCTATAGGTAACCACTGGCTGTCGGATGTCAACTGGTTGGTCTGCTTCAAATATACGTACGATGCCTTCCCTAAATACGCTACAATACAGATGAAACCCGTACTAAAGAGCAGCGTCCTCCTTTTCAACGTTTTCATAAAGAATACAGCCAAGAGATTGCATATCAGTCTCTCAACGTCCATTACTACCATCAGAAATTTGGCGTTCGCTTCTGGCCCCACAACCTGTTGTATGATATCCGTTGCGTATGAACTGAAGACGTTAATTCCCGCAAATTGAAACATGGTGTACAAAACCAGCATGATGATGATAGGCTTATAAAATTCTGGTTTCTTGCGAGTTTCGTTGAAGTATCTACAGGCGCGTTTGATCTTAAGCAACAGAGATATATCCTGTCCAGTGACGCTTGACTTTCTAACCATTTTTTGAGCTGTTATCATTCTATCCAACTCAGTCTCGGTCTTCTCACTAGATCCTCTCAGCCAGATAAAAACTTCTCTCGCTTCTTCAAACCTTCCTTTGTAAATCAGCCACGCCGGAGATTCAGGGGTATATATTATTAGGACCAGGCTGCTGAATGATGTGAATGAGCATATAAGTGCGCACTGTTGCCAGGGGAAGAATGATCCCAGAGTATGACAGAACAGTACTCCAATAGTCAGCGATAACGAAACGCTGGTCAAAAACATTCCTCGGTTCTTCGGTTCAGTCATTTCTCCTATGATTATAGAACCTAGTGCCCCCATAATGCCCATTGCAATTCCCTGAAGCATCCTGGCAATGATAAGGCCACTCACGCTGTTGGCCAGCATTAGCATGAACCATCCGGCCATGACGGGGACTATGGACAGCAGGTGGCATTTCTTTCTGCCGAGGAGGTCCAGGATGGCAGTGATGATGACGTTCCCACAAATAAGAGCGAAGCCCACGATTGATGCTGGAATAATGAAAATAAATTTGTGATTTTGTTGCACTATTTGATAAATCTAACAAAAAAGTAACGAAGGGGAATATGCATCTATGGCCATTGCTCTGACTTGTAAGACGCGTAGATGCACTAGACCCTACACTTATTTGAAGTTTAGTTGGTACTTAAATAATACGAAATTCATCGCCAAGCTCAGCAATAATATTAGGCATAGATCTCAGAATTTAGTCATACGGCTAGCCAACACTCAAATCTGCTGGTTGCTATTGTTACAGCATAGGGGTTTCGATAGCGAGTAACTTGTTTTAGTTTCTATCCCCCTTGTAGGTACAACGCCCTGTGCGATAGTCTATAGTTTGACGCACAGACAACAAAGAAATAGTTGTCTGTGGTTTGAAGTAAGAATTTTCGAATCAAGACACATCTTTGTGGAGCTCGTCTGTATGAGGAGTTAGAGCATCTAGTACCATGCTGTAAGAAGCATTACTGTTGTAAATGGTGTGAATTACAATGAAATTACAAAGAACTAATATGTAGTATTATATAGTATGCGTCAAGTTTATGCAGTGCCAGTGCATCAGCCAGAAGAATAACCGCATATGCTGTCTGAAATGGAAGCGAGCAGCGACTACTTTCTACTCGTATCAGGTTTAACTCGTCAATCTATTTAAATAAAGGTTTTCAGCATTACCTATCCAGGATTCCTGCGCAGGAGTGGCCTGTATGTGAGACTCGGGGCTGCGCAGGCTTGGAATGAGAATTGCGGAGAAGCCAATGACGCAGCCATGCCCCACTACGTTCAAAGCGACGGTGACAGTTAGGAAACACTGAAAAAAGGAAACATTATAATGACACTTAGAACATCGAAACAAGCTGAACTCAAAGTCAGTGGTTTTACAAGAGAATAAAAATAGAGTTCCTCTGAAGGAACGAATCCGCAATGAGACTATCCGATAGAGAACTAAAGTTGTTGACATAGCTCAGAGAATTAGCAAGCTGAAGTGACAGTGGGCTGACCATATCTGAAGAACCGATAACGCATAGATTAAGAAGAAGTCAGTCTAGGCGATAACCGCTGGTGTAAACGAGTGCTTGATTGGAGACCGCAGCTCAGGCAAACGTAATGCAGGACGCCCTCCGGCTAGGTGAAATGGCAGTCGCTAAAGGCTGCTGGTAGAAGCTGGATGCGTCAAGTTCAGAACAGGGAGCAATGGCTCCTATTGGGCGCCTTTGTTCAACAGTGGACTACTGTAGGCTGATGATGATGTAAAAATTATACCTACCTTTTTCTAAAGAAATGTCCTAGACACTCGTTCAAAGTGATTCTATAAATCACAGTTTCTCGTAAAGTTAAGTAAAGTAGGTTCATTACTATGATATGACCAGCCCACTGCCATTTCAGCGTGCTAATTCCGAGAAATCGGAGAATCTGCAACGAGACTATCTGCTCAGAAGCTATGTCGAAAGTTTTAGTTCTACCTCAGACAGTCTCGTTGCAGATTCTCCGAATATCTTTCAGAGAAAATCCGGGCATGAATAATGATGAATAATACCCAGTTGAAGTATTACGTTAGTCAAATCTCACTGTCCATGCTGTGTGGAGATGATTATGATTCTATCAATCGATAAATATGTAGATGTACTTATTCAAAATATCTGCTAAATCTGACATTGAAAATGATAAGATTACGGAATTGCGCAATGCGTTTGCGTGAAAACGAATTCATAGATTTGATTTTATAGTGAGTAATATAATAATCTGTAAGGTAGCTTTAAATAACCAGAAGGAAATTCATTTACATGTTGTTAACAGAGTTCTTAAAATTGATATTTAAGTTTCAACATGAATCCTGTTAGGGCAAAGTAAGACAGAGGTTATTTGCTAGGTGGATTAATTTAGTAAAAATTTCTTACAACTAAATATTATGCAAAAGTTGTACCAAATGCACTAATATAGTGATATAATTTTAGATCAGAAAAAAAAATTATGACGCTTTTCTAAGTTCGCAAATAAATAAATAAAAGGCTGAAGTGTTTTTATCAATAACACGGACAGAACGGAATTGATGGTAAATTAAGTAGGTATGGTGGTTCCCGTTGATACAAGGCGAGGGCCTTCCTACTTAACTAAGAACAAAACGCATTGTAACGTTATTTATTTTAAATTATTTATTTATTTGGAAAACACAGTAGAATCATTTTTTTTAATAACTAAAACATTAAAAAAAAACAAGCTCCATCATCAGACCTTGGATACCATCCAGAGACAAAGTACTCGTCAAGACGATTCAAACGAGCCCAAACTCGATGAGCTTCATTGTCGTTTTATAACCGAGTTCCTATGGCCACCTTTCAGCACTATCATCAGATACTGGATGGCAACTTGTATCTTGCCTTGACTTAAAATAATTTGCCTTTGTTTTTGGTTTTACTGCTAAATAAATATTTTTCATTTTTTTTCATCTAAATAAAAAGTAGGTAGTCATCAAGGCGAATCAAACGAGTCCAAATTTGATGGGGTTTTATCGTTTTATCAGTTCCTATGGCCAGGCCACCTTCCAGCTCCATTATCAGAACAGATCCATATCATCATAATATTGTATTGTCACTTGATATACCTACATATGCGTGTAAAATTTTTATATATCGCGAGAACTGTCAAATTTTTAACAGTTTTGTCAGTTTTCCGCGATATATAACTAGTAGAATCAAATATATCTAATATATCGAATCGCGAGAATCGGTCTGATTCTCTGATATATGTCACGGAAAACTGACAAAACTGTTGAAAATTTGACAGTTCTCGCGATATATATCTAAAAGAATCAATTATATCGAAAATCACGAGAATCAGGACCCTCCTGGTAAATGAGTTGGCAAATTTAACTTGCAAGATTTGATCAAAGACAATGGAACAAGTGAAACTATTATAAAGTTTTTAAAAACGATGTTTTGATAGTCCAATTCCCAAGAACGTGTCTACAGACACGATGTTATTTTTTAAAGAAGTTAAGAAAGCAAAATGATAACAGGAAAAGACATAATAAGGAAAACAAAAAATGAAATTTTACGTTGAGTTAAGTAGGTGCGTAACGTAGGTATAGGTAATATGTTCAAGGGCCATCAAGACCACAGAAATGTAATATTATTTTACACAATCGTCAGACAACTCGTTCAAGTAAAAAAACTCAAGTAAATACTTCGAGAAAAATAGTAAACAGCTTGTTCAATGATAATGTTCGAAAAGACGCATTCTTTTGACAATAAGAATCAACATAATCATTATCAGCCTATAGAGGTCCACCGCTGGACATAGGCCTCCACTAATGATCGCCATTGCGCACTGTTCTGAGCTCGAAATAAGAATATACTGGTTGGTATATCAACCTACTTTTAGCTGTTTACCTAAACATTAATGGCCGATTCCTATAATATACCGTTACCGATAACGCCTCGTTTTCTCTTGAAAAACTGTCCAAAATTAACAACGAGGCGTCGAAAATTTGCCAGTTTTTCAAGGGAAAACGAGGCGTCATCGGTAACGGTATGATATAGGAACCGGCCGTAAGAGGTTGGTCCCGGCTTTTCCAGTTGTGAGGCCATGTCGGAGGCCTTCAGGCGGCCTAAAAACTCCAACACCAGAGTTGGCCACTAACTCATACGAAGAAGAAGAAGAACCTTAACAAAAAAAATATTTAAGAAAAACTCACTTGTCTCAAGAACGGGGCATATTGGCCCTCCTTTTTGGTATCACCCATTTTACAAAAATCACTTCAAAATACGTCCATCCTATCAAGTAGCGCTCGAGACGAATGATACGATAATCTGAAATACTGAAAGATTCCAGATAACTGGAGTACAGTCAGTGTTCAAAATGGATGGAACACTAGAAACCCTTCATCATAATGATTGATCGTTCCCACTGAACAACCTTCAACAACAACAAATAACATAAAATAAAATCCTACTAATATGGATGGATGTATGGTATGGATGTTTGTTACATTTTTACAGCAGAACGGCTGAATGGATTTAGATGAAACTTGGAGTAAACATAGAGAGTGACTTGGAGTACCACGCGAGTTAAGCCGCGGGCGGAAGCTAGTATTATTCTATGTGGTATATCAGTCATGTGGAGTTCATCATCACAAGCTTACTTGTTGGGACTAAATAATTCTGGGTGAAAAATGACCAGCATTATTTATTTATACTAAACAGTTTAAAACTATTTTATAGGTATTTTACGAATTTTGTTTTCTTTCAAGGAGTTTTTATAGGGCTGCGCGTCCTTTGTAAAAAAGCTGTGACTGATGTTTCCTCTTCAGAGTTAACACAAAAGAGGGAACGAGACACAACCCCCTTTTCGGAGACTACATTAAGCACATATTTTGTTTCAAAGCGCGCATTTTGTACGTTACTAGGTAGTAATTTCATGGTCATGCATGCCACGCCACTTATTACAACTCCATGAACATCTCTTCCTCCACACGGAAGCAGATCTAAATGATCACCCATCCAAGCACCTAGTGACGAAGCGAAGAGATGATCTGCTATTAAGAACACCGAAGTAAGCCAAGCCACGAGCGCTTCGTGTATTCATAAATTTTAGTTAAAACGTCCTAAAGTAGCTAGTGAATGATAGAATGAAGTCTCAGGATGCAGAACGATTATCTCCGCGATATACCTACTTGCTCGTGGAAGTAGCGCCTTACGCCAACGAGATTGACTCGTTGGCGTAAGGCGTAAACGTAGTTCCTTACTAAGCCGAGTGTACTACCTATCGCTAATGATGTTTGCTTGATAAAACGATTAGATTGATTGCAGTTTAAGGTGATCGCTTTACTATCTTATAAGTACTTGCATTGTATACCGTTCGATGAGGACAATTGGTCATCAAGTCATCCAAATCATTACCTAAGTCATCATCATCATCATCATTATCAAACTATAGAAGTCTACTGCTGAACATCGATTTCCACGAAGAACGGTCTTAAGCCCTCTCCATCTACCGATTTACCTGCAATCTTGACGATGTCGTCTCACAGGTCCATCCCTACACTTCGTCTTCTAGATCCCGATAGCGGACTAGGTACCTAAGTTGAGTTTGCGTAATTCGTATGCTATCCCGAAAGGGGGTGATTTAGACCATGGTTTTGAACTTATAACTTAGTCTTGTGTGCATGGCAATGCGTGCCCGAAAAACCGAATCACGTATCGTTGAAGACGTTGATCCGCGACGACTAGACTCGCTTAGGCCCTCTACACGATCGTGCTCGAAGATAATGTCCGCTGCGGGACAGATGTTTGCATGTTCTGCAGATATTTGTCTCGGGTCTGGGGGTTCTATGTATGATATGTATGTATTTACAAAAAAAATGTATCTATGTAGTATATAAATCATGTGGTTCCCATAATACAAGCTCTGCTTAGTTTGGGACTACATGATGCTGTGTGAAAAAAAAAAGAAAGAAAAGAAAGAAACCTCAATCGTCGATAAATCGGCAAATGTGCAGAGGCGCCTTTAGGCACAGTTACTATCATCAATCACCCATCATCATCATCATTATGTGCTAGGTAAACCTGCAGGATTTGAGTAAAATTACTTTGCAAGTAATTTTTTCAATGTAAAATAATACATTTAGAATAGTCGTAAAACAAATGTTGTTTGCCTTCGGGAGTACATTTACTAACTTTCGGGTTAGCATACGAATTCAAACTCAACCTGTATAGCAGAACAGCTAAACAGACTATGGAAAGTGCCTATACTTATGAAGCCTGTAGCTGTACCTAGGTGGTGTAGCGTGTAGGGTACCTACCTACCTTAGGTACGACCTACAATACAATATATTAGATTCGCATTAGGGCCGTGCTGCGCCGCGCGCCGTGTACGTGGCCCGGATTTGAAACGTTACTTACATTTTGTATGAAATCATTTATACCACACAGTGCTAAATCCGTGCCCCGTCCGCCCGACGCTCGTCTACACCACGGTTGTTGCACGGACCCGCCCCGCGTCCCCTACTGTTTCATACAAAATCTATGTACCGTCACAGATAACGTGTCAAATCCGTGCCCTGTCCGGGGCACGTACCTACACGGCCCGGCCCGGATGGGGCACGGCCCGCACGGTGTAATGAGAATCATCCCTGATTCTGAGCGTAGGTAGGTGCGAGTATGTTACCTACCTAGGTATCTAGGTTCTTGGAAGATCGAAGATCTGTTTTACCTTGGTCTTTTTCTTCGTATGAGCTAGTTAGTTGCCTTTTCTGATGTCGGAGTTTTTAAGCCGTCTGAAGGCCTCCAACATGGGCGACTGAGCCGGGACCAACCTGCCTGCTTTCCCAAGTACCTGCGGAAGTGCTCAGATCAAAATGCTACTAAAGGCCACCCATCCAAGTAGTGACTGGGCGGAGTGTTGCTTTACCAAAATGATCTGCTTAGAACACCGAAGTAAGCAGCCACGCCAACGCCTAGCCTACCTACTTACATAGTTTCCTAATCGCTGGCTTTGATACCTAGCTAACCTACCTATTACTACTATGTACTAAGTTTTTAGCATTTAGGTAACAATATTCTGCTACTACCTACAATTATTTATCTCGTATCTACTATTTAGATCTATGTCTGTGACCCTATCCTAAAACAACTACTTATACCTGGATATTTATCTAGGTGACTAAAAAAGGAGAAAACTAATGAATAAAAACAAAGTTTTTAACTTAAAATTATTAGTATTTATTTACAGATTCCACAATGACAATGCTGATAAAAACAAAATCTTAAATCAAATCAGTCTCAACATAATACATAGTTTGCTATTCTATTATCACATCTTTTAAACAAATTGAGGAACTAAACATTCTAATCCACCTCCTCTACTGTCGGCCCATCGTTACTTTGGTATCCTCCGGGCATGCCACCAGCCCCGGGCATTCCTCCGGGCATGCCTGCATTGCCACCTCCGTGCATCTTGCTCATCACCGGCGAGCACACTCCCTGGACCTCCTTCATCTTATGCTCATACTCCTCTTTATCCGCCAAGGTGTTGTTGTCGAGCCATTTCAGCGCATCGTCGCAAGCGTTCCTCGCTGTAGACTTATCTTGATCTGACAGCTTGTCTCCAGCGTCATCCAACGCCTGCTTCACGCTGAAGATGTAAGACTCGAGGGCGTTTCTAGAAGCCACTCGCTCTCTCTGCTTGTCGTCCTCCTCTTTGTAGCGCTCGGCTTCTGCTAGCATCCTGTCGATCTCTGCTTGAGAGAGGCGGCCGCGGTCGTTCTTGATGACTATGTTCTTGCTGCGACCGGTGCTGTTTTCCTTAGCCGAGACGTTGAGGATACCGTTAGCGTCCATGTCGAAGGTGACGTCGATCTTCGGGACGCCTCTTGGCGCAGGTGGAATGCCCGTCAAGTCGAAGGTACCGAGCAAGTTGTTGTCCTTCGTCATAGCACGCTCACCCTCGTACACTTGGATGGTGACAGCCGGCTGGTTGTCGGAGTAGGTGGTGAAGGTCTGAGACTGCTTGCAAGGGATCTTAGAGTTGCGTTCGATGATTTTCGTCATGACTCCGCCTGCAGTCTCGATTCCCAGAGATAGTGGTGCCACATCGACCAGTAACACGTCCTGGATCTTAGAGTGCGATTCGCCGCTGAGGATAGCGGCTTGGACGGCTGCTCCGTATGCCACAGCTTCGTCAGGGTTGATGGAGAGGTTGAGTTGCTTCCCGCAGAAGAAGTTCTGTAGTAGATTCTGGACTTTTGGTATGCGTGTGGAGCCTCCGACAAGGACGACGTCATGGATCTGGCTCTTGTCCATCTTCGCGTCTTTTAGCGCCTTCTCCACTGGGTCCAGGGTTCCTCTGAAGAGGTCCGAGCATAGTTCTTCAAAGCGGGCGCGGGACACGCGTGTGTAGAAGTCCAGACCTTCGTATAACGCGTCGATTTCGATGGTTGCTTCCGTGCTGGATGACAGGGTGCGTTTGGCGCGCTCGGCGGCGGTTCTCAGCCGGCGAAGGGCTCGAGGATTCATGCGCAGATCCTTCTTGTACTTCCTCTTGAACTCCTCGGCTAGATGGTTAACGAGCCGGTTGTCGAAATCCTCGCCTCCCAGGTGCGTGTCTCCCGCCGTAGCTTTCACTTCAAACAGGGAGCCTTCATCGATGGATAAGATGGACACGTCGAAGGTTCCACCTCCCAGATCGAAGATCAGCACATTCCTTTCACCCTTGAGATTCTTGTCGAGACCGTAGGCTAGTGCGGCTGCTGTTGGTTCGTTGATGATGCGGAGGACGTTAAGGCCGGCGATAGCACCGGCGTCTTTCGTAGCCTGGCGTTGGGAGTCGTTGAAGTAGGCTGGCACAGTGATGACTGCATCCCTCACAGATGTGCCGAGGTATGCTTCAGCTGTTTCCTTCATCTTCGTGAGCACCATGCTGCTGATTTCTTCAGGTGCGAACCTCTTGGTCTCTCCCTTGAATTCAACCTGGATTTTCGGTTTGCCGCAGTCGCTGATGACTTTGAAAGGCCAGTGCTTCATGTCCGCTTGGATCTTCGGGTCGTCAAACTTCCTTCCGATGAGCCTTTTTGCGTCGAAGACTGTGTTATTGGGGTTGAGGGCGACCTGGTTCTTAGCGGCGTCGCCGATGAGTCGCTCGTTGTCGGTGAAGGCGACGTAAGATGGTGTTGTGCGGTTGCCCTGGTCGTTGGCGATGATCTCCACGTTCCCGTGCTGCCATACTCCGACGCAGGAGTAGGTGGTTCCAAGATCAATTCCGATAGCTGGCATTGTCTCTTCTTATTTTTTTCACTCGTAGAATAAAACTTGTTTGTAAACTTCGCTGAATATCGCGCAGTTAAACTTCGGTTCTTACCGAACTCCACTTGTTTTCGCTTTCGTGTTTGAATTAATACTAAATTCCCGCCGAGCGAGCGGCGTTTATATATCAAACGAATAGATTTCGAGAATTTTCTACCACATGCTGGGCCCGGCGAATCAGAGCGCGTGAATCATCGAATATTCTAGAAAACTATTCTAGGTCAGCCAATGGGAGAGCAGCTGGTGTAAAAGAGAAAGAATAACTTTGCGGTCCCGTTCTCGCATGCTTGAGCGACCACGTAGAAATTTTCCCGATTTTAAGGGAGATTTTTATAAACCATGGGTTCCATATTCATGGGGCACAACTAAATATTATGAATTGTTAAAATTTTGCTTCAATAGAATTTATTAGTACGCAATCAAAATTAAAAACTGAACTAGATCTGTGAGGTGTGTCTAGGTTATTTGGATGGATTATTGGCGGTTAGCTTATGTAGGTAATTTATTTGATTTTACTTGTAAGACAAATGGTTATTTATGAATAAATAGATAAAATGTTTGCACCCATAGTGTAGGTACTATTTATGTTAATGTACTGATGACCAATTACTTTGCATTATAAGTCGAATAATTTTATGTATTTGATAATAATGGTTTTTGTTTATCTGTTGTCTCAAAGAGTTTAAGAACCTGTTACCTGACCTAGGTCACCTGAGTTCATTTAAGTATATTGGCTAGTCTGGTTAATTATTATAGTGTATGATGTGCTGCATTCTTGTAGGTGATTGATAAATAAACAAATTAGTTAAAAAAGTAATCCCTTACCTAGCCTACCCTACTACCCTGTAGTTTACTGCGGTCACCAGCCACACCAAAAAAAAAATGAACTGAATAAGAAGTAAATATTATTTACCTACCCTGATGAAGGAGTATGTTAGATTTCATAGGCATTTTATGCTCCAAATATTGTCACACCTTACTTATGCAAGGTACATAAAACGAGTTTTTATTTAAACTATTTTACTATATTGACGGCCTCTGTGGCGCAGTGGGTGAAGGTCCACCTGAGACGCAGAAGGTTGCGGGTTCGATTCCCGCTGCGGGACAAATGTTTGCATGTTCTGTAGATATTTGTCTCGGGTTTGGGTGTTTCTATGTATGACATGTATATAATATATACAAAAAATATATATATGTGTAGTTTAGCAATCATGTGGTTCCCATAATACAAGCTCTACTTAGTTTGGGGCTACATGATGCTGTGTGAATAAGTCCCGCATTATTATTTATTTATTCATTTATAGAATGTAAGTTTTATGCTCAAATAAATAAATACACTGATCACATATCAAACCCAACACAATTTGGGGAGAACCCTAGGTCATTGATGCAGTTCATGCATGATTTAGGCTTTATATAATTATGGACAGTGGACTCCATGTATAAGTCTACCATTACGTAAGATTTTATAGCTATTCAAGAAAATTCTCATGAATTGAATAGGTATAAAATCTTGCCTACTTATGTGTTAGGTTAGGTGTATGGAAATAGGTACTTACTTATGTAGTGAAACCGTACTTTGGTACCTAGAAATCTAAGTTACCTAGTTAGTCAGGCAAGTAGCATAATATTTTCAGAATTTTTTGCAATATGCCGTCACTTAAGTTTGCTTGACACCAAGTAGTACATATTGTTTTTTGTTAGCTATTGAATTCACTACTCGCTACAAAATAAAAACCTGTCTTATGTGGGTTTTTGTGTCCCTTTACATATGCTTAGGAACAACTAATTTATTATAAACTAGCTTCCGCCCGTGGCTTCGCTCACGAAGTACCAAGATAGACCGTAGCTTATGTGTTAATTCAGGTGATAAACTATGTATATTCCAAGTTTCAACCAAATCCGTTCAGCCGTTACGGAGTTGAGTGGGAAGAAGCATACTAACTCTCACAAACTTTCGCATTTATAATATTATTGTGATAACCCAAGATTTTAATTTCCTTATTTATTAAAATAAGACGTTATCATCATTGAAATTATAACTTGTGTAATCATAATCATTAAACTACGGTACGGTACCTATCTAGGTAAATACAATGTAGGTAATATTAAGAAGTAGTTCGTTAGTAGAGTAATAGTAGTAGGTAATTAGTTAGTATACAATTTTATGAAATATTTATTTCCATTTCTCAATAAACAACATTCCTATTTACTCTATTCGCAATATGTTTAATATTTTAGGGAAATTATTATCCTGATATGTTGGGAAAATTTTCGAAGCATGTTGGCAATACAACGTGGATTGTTACAGAAAGCTCTAGAGAGTGCAGGTAAAGGACGGTATGAAAGAGATAAAGCTGCGTGGGAATTTACGCGTTAGAAAGAGATAGAGTCATTGTTTACAAGAACAGCTGTTTGGTCGAGGTCGTTATGTTTCCCCTAGCCAGACTAGAATGTTCCACCCTTCACGTCAAGTCCCGAAGGGTAGAAAGAATAGAAACTTCTTGTTATTATTTTATGAGACCGTAGTTAATAACATTATTGGGGTGTTCGTTCGTATTCCAGAAATCGGTAATCTCTTTCTGAGAAAAATTTGTAGTTATTCAGTTATTCTTAAGTCAAAGACTTCAAAGTATACCTAGGTTAAGTGATTTTTTTATTCTTAATTGGTAATGCTGACGATTAATAAAACATCAAAATAAAAATATGATTAAATAATAACTTAATAATCAAAGGCAATACTTCTACTATACTTATTACGATTTTACAATAAAAAATTAAATAGTAAACATAAATAAAAAAACAAATTTAAACAACTTTAACAGCATTATAATCATTGTTATTAAACCTACCTGCTATTACAAAATAAATAGGTAGGTACTAATCAAATTAATTTATGAATTTGCTAAATTTTTTTGGTAACCATTACCTATCACAAAGCATTGCAACATAGATCACGTTTCAATTAATTTACGTTGTAATAGCCAATGAGGTTTTACTATATAATATCATTGGTAATAGCTTTTTTTTTTTGCTATTAGCTATTAGTAATAATAACGATTTTGGTGTCCGTGATGCTAGCGTACACATAACCGTTTTCACGTTTGTTGATATGCCAATAAATAGAGCATAAATAGAGCATAATTAGTGCAATAATAAAATAAATAGTTCCTCTTTGGTTTAAGAAATAATGACCATTCTTTGTGTGTACGCCAGCATAACGATCAAGCTGGCGTACACATAACCGTTCTCAAAAACGGCTTTGACTATAGGAACGAAACTTACACACAAAAATAGAGAATAAATAGTTCCCGAGCCATGCAAAATTTCATAATGATTGCTCTTATAGAAACGGAGATAATGAACAAGACTTTGAAAAACATTCCGAGCTGGCGTGATGCTAGCGTACCCATTAAACAACGCAATAGTTCTTATAGAAAACGAGCTTTTCTTAATGAAAATTCTATATGGAAAAATAGTGCGTGAAATAGTTCCCCTGTCGGTAGTAATACTTTATGCAAATTCGTTGCGAAACAATACAAAAAATCCATGTGAAGTTCTAGGAACAAATGAATTGTGGTACAGTCGGACACAACCAGGGTTGCCAGGCGTTGCTCAATGAAATCGCCAAATTTTCTGTTGAAAATCGTCCAATATTTTTTTTTACTAATATAGCATAAAGTAACCCAAATATTCATCCCAAAAGTTAAATATTAGGCTTTTAACCGACTTCGAAAAGAAGGAGGTTCTCAATAAGTCAATCTTTTTTTATGTTTGATCACCGATATCTCCGTCAATCGTGGACCGATTTATAATTTTTTTTGTTTGGTTTGCTCCCTGTTGATTCGATTCTGATAGCGTTGTGGTCTCTTTCATGCCACGCAAACTGAGAAGCCGAGAGATTTGACAGTTCATGTGAGAAAAGTCAAACCTACCAAACAACCAAAAAAAAGGTGTCGGGACCCGGAGCGCGGGGCAAGGGAGAAGGGACGGATCAAAACAAGGGCGCAGAACATCGCCCTTCTCCCTGGATCACTCGGCATCTGTAGCCTATACCTTATACTTCCACGCAGGGGCCACCGCCGCCGCGCAGAAGTAGTATAGTAGGTCATACGCACTGCGCGTGGCTACAGAAGGAAAGTGGCTACGAAAGAGGGAGTGGATCGCTAAGACTGGCTAGAGACCTGGTGGTTCCGGCCCGTGACCGAGCAGGTGGTCCTTGTGTATGGCATTTGTGAGCTGCTACCGTCACTTTCGGTGCAAACTCTAGCTTTCCCCCTTCATAAGTACTAGTAGTACACGTAGTTATTTTAAAAAATCTAATAATTCCACGCCGCCGGCGCCACGCCGCCGCCGACCAAATATGACCGGCGCGCCGCCGTCGACTATTTTGAACGCGGCGCACATATCTACCACATACTTACTCTATTTATTAGTAGCAATTGTAATTTTTTATAAAAATACTCCGAACCCAGCAACCGAAACAAACGCAAACTATGAAGAGATTACGTCATAGTTATCATAGAAAAAGATGGCAACAGCATTTACTGGCGTAAATTTACAGGATAGACATTAATATTCGAGTTTTGCGTGGTTACGCCGTGGACACTGCAGTGTCCAGCGAGCGCGCGACGGTATTTGGCCTTGGACTCTATAGTGGACACTATAGTGTCCAACGAACGCTCGACCGGCATGTTATTGTGGTGTGGCGTGATCTTTGCTTTTTTTTAATAAACCAGAATAATTTTTACTTTATAGCCATAACTAGGTAGGTTTATAACTACTACTTACTTATTATAAATTCGACAGTAAGATTAAATTACTAGGAGTTCAATAATATACAATAAGATTCTTTTGATAGGAAGATACTGAAACAATATGAACAATCAATAAGTAAATGCACACAACTATGTTGAAAAGGTATGGTCGAAACCAAAGTACGAAATAGGTAGGGTCGCAAGTTAAAAGGTACGGAAAACCGTACCTTTTAGTACGTTCCGGCAACACTGACTGGTTGTACTCCTCGCTGTTAGCGAGGCGGCTTGTTCAAAGCCACCGGCCGCCGCAGCGCGGTGTTGCACAAAGGCAAAAAGTGTTAGGCAATCAGCGCTGTGCGAGCTATATAGCACTTTATTGTGTGGTGACAAGAGTTAGTTTGAGTGAGTTTATTTAAATCTTTGTGCAGAGTTGGCAGAGTGCGATAGTAGGTACTATTAAAGAATCTGTGTCACTACATTGCCTATTGCTTTATGCAAGCAAGATCTAGTAATAACAATACGCAATTTCATTCGTGAAACTAAACAAAGCATCTTGTACAAAAATATTAGTTACCTACATAGGTATTTTATGGGTGGATGAAAATCACTTAGATATATACTTACTTATATCAACAAAACTCATGGAAGGTTACAGTAGGTAACAAAACTAGATGCCTACCTACTTATATTCTTACTACATAACCTACATACTCTCGCATCTATTTAGTTTCAAGTCTGTGCTACCTACCTTGTTCGGTGTAGGTAAGTAGGTAGGTATATAAATTCACTACCAACCTAATAACTTATTACTCAGTTGCTTGTTTGTGCGACTGTACCACAATGTATATTTTGTTCCTAGAACTTCACATGGACTTTTTGTATTGTTTTACAACGAATTTGCATAAAGTATTACTACCGACAGGGGAACTATTTCACGCACTATTTTTCCATATAGAATTTTCATTAAGAAAAGCTCGTTTTCTATAAGAACTATTGCGTTGTTTAATGGGTACGCTAGCATCACGCCAGCTCGGAATGTTTTTCAAAGTCTTGTTCATTATCTCCGTTTCTATAAGAGCAATATTATGAAATTTTGCATAGCTCGGGAACTATTTATGCTCTATTTTTGTATGTAAGTTTCGTTCCTATAGTCTAAGCCGTTTTTGAGAACGGTTATGTGTACGCCAGCTTGATCGTTATGCTGGCGTACACACAAAGAATGGTCATTATTTCTTAAACCAAAGAGGAACTATTTATTTTATTATTGCACTAATTATGCTCTATTTATGCTCTATTTATTGGCATATCAACAAACGTGAAAACGGTTATGTGTACGCTAGCATCACGGACACACGATTTTGCCTTCCTCTGAAACATCGAACTCGTATTGCCTCCGGATAGTCATTAAAATATAAAATATTTAAAACAAATCGATTTTTGCCTTCATTTTATTGTTTTTTTTCTCGTGTTATTGTTAACAGATTACATTCGTAATAGTTTTTTGTAATGTTAGATACGAAAATGTTTAGTTGAGTTCTAGGAAAAAAGAGTAAGGAGAGATGGGGTTTGGGTGAAGTTGAGAAAAGTGACGCGCGATTTATTGGTAAAACAGTAACGTTGCTCAAAAAACTGCAATCATTGTTCAGAAAAATGGAACGTAGGTAGGTATTTTTTTATACTCGAAATAGTTGGCGACCCACAGATATTGACCCTATTTGATGATCTGTGTGATTTAAAAGGCATCATTTTGCCAACTTACCATTATTGAATTTCTATGAGTGGACCCACACTGGTTAAAATTTGAAAGGGGAATGAAAAAAGAGCCAAGATTATAGAAGGCTGTAGTAGTTGCAAATCTGATACAAATATAGACGAAATATTCTATTCGTACAGTATAACCAAAACGAATGAAAACAATGCCACAAAAATATAAAAAGCTAAAACCTTCATTAATGTCATCCGAAAATATTTAAAAGCAAATTGGCTTAGTATTGTCTTGGAATTAAGGGTTTGTTTGATATTTGGGCTTGCAAGTGTCGAGATTTTGGTGTTATCGACCCATTAAAAGAAACAGCTATTTCGGTCACCCGAATAAAATAATTGATTGTAATGTTAACAGATCCCCAGCCGCATGTTTTTGAATTAGCTGAACGTTGTAGCTGTTGTTGTTGTTGTTTTACCTACTTTCCACGTGAATCCGAAGGGTGAAGACCAATGATAGTACCTAGGTATACCTAATGAGACTGATTCCAAATGCAATGAAACTTCATCATCTTTTTACACTTAGCACTGTTTGGTCACCTCATTGGTCACTGTGTCCGTGTAAAAATTTAATTTTTTTTTTCTTCATACATCAGTGACCCACCCTATTATGTACCTACCTACCTCTACCTATAAACACACATTTTATGGAACTTTCCAGAAAGCTCGATAACCGGGGCGGAAGGAGCCTGCACAAGGGACGTAGAAATTATGAATTACATACAGTGACATCTTGGTTGAAATTAAATAAATAAAAAGTAAATCTACTCAACACAAGATGGCGCTTTTACAAATAACCTAAATTAGAGGAGAGTTCATCAACCCATCGGGTATTGATCGCAAAGTAGAAGGCCGCGCCCTTTCCCCTCGCACCACGCTCTCCGCGTCTGCCCACTGAATAATCAATAGTCTGTAGCACATATTGTTAGCTTGCCTATTTTTTTTCGCCTCGCTGATATGCCTTCGTTGTATGAACGCCTACACGCCTCCGGACAAAATGTGGATGGGTGACCGCTTAACGGCAGCTGCCTTTTGCGATGCCAACGATAGACGAATTTTTTTTTTACATAATTGGCCTTCTCAGTCAAGGCAAGACATTGAGGTTGAAGCTTGATGGTAGCCCAAAAACTTGAGTGGGTAGGGTATCTACCTACCAAATGCGTGTGTACCAAAAGTTAGAGCAAATTGTATTTTATGCATTTTATGCTACTGAAAACCAGCGCTGCAATCTTCCATGCTTCTGAAAACCAGCGCTGCAGTTCTTCCATGCTTCTGCAGCGTAGGCACGCCGACGTTTGGGTCACTATTTCTCTTATTAGTAGCTCAGACTAACATTATAAAGGTTAATTTGAGATTAGTAGTAGGTAGGTACAGGTTTGTGATGTGACAAATTTTGACAATGCTCCTAATACATACCTACGTCTGACAAAGATAAACAGATTGACTTTATCTTTATGAAACTTATTTTAGTGTCAGTAGTTTGGTATTAAAAAAACAGTTAATTTGTTTAATTTGTATTGATATTCGTTTTTTTAATATAATCAACTGTACGAAGTTACGAGAAACTGGTGCTACCTACCTACGCTTAACAATTCAATAATTTAGGGTTTGTTTTACCTAGATTTTTTTTTTTTTTTTTTTTTTATGGACGTTATCACTTATCACACAGCATCATGTAGCCCCAAACTAAGCAGAGCTTGTATTATGGGAACCACATGATTGATATACTACATAGATACATTTTTTTTTGTAAATACATACATATCATACATAGAAAACACCCAGACCCGAGACAAATATCTGCAGAACATGCAAACATTTGTCCCGCAGCGGGAATCGAACCCGCAACCTTCTGCGTCACAGGCGGACCTTCGCCCACTGCACCACAGAGGTCGTCGAGAGAGATTCATTCAATAAACAATATTAATTTATTTCATACATTCATGTCAGACAGAGGTCTTCGCCCGAAGGCTTCAGGAAACCTAAGCCTAAAACTTTCATTAGTTAGAGCTAACAAAAAACAAGACCGGTTAAGTGCGAGTTGCCTCGCCCACCGCGGCCCGGGTGACGTCAATGGCGTGCGATACTAATAATTAGTAAGGTTTCTTCGTAATTAAAATTTGTACGTCCTATAGAAAAATAGAAACCGGCTTTAGATGGCAAATTAGGGCATCCTTGAAATGAAATGAAAACCATGCATCGTATAAAAAACAAAAAAAAACTGGGCTAATTGACCCCTTTCATATGAAAATATGTGAATGAAGCACATATTTTCATATGAAAGGGGTCAATTAGCCCAGTTTTTTTTTTGTTTTTTATACGATGCATGGTGTAAAAAAGAATGAGTTAAATTATGTGAATTATCTCATGGCCGGGGGGTGGCTTAGGTATTGTACAGTGTTCTTAGCAGATCCCCTTGGTTAAGCATCACTCCGTCCGGTCACTACTTGGATGGGTGACATTTAGATCTGAGCGCTTCGGAAGCCACGTTTAGATGTTGGTCCCGGCTTTTGCCATGTCGGAGGCCTTCGGGCGGTCTAAAAACTTCATCACGAGAGGATACCATTACCTACGTTAAAATTAATAAGAAATGCGAAAGTTTGCTTGTTTGCGTGATAATAACACTAATAACTGATAATAATTATGTAGTACAGTATGTAGGTTAGGTAACCTACCTACTCTTTCCACACAACTCCGTAACGGATCAACGGAGCTGGATGAAAACATACCTAGGTACCTAAGCTAAGCTAATTAGGGTTTTGTACCCAAAGGACCCTATTACTAAGACTCCACTGTCCGTCTGTCTGTCTGTCACAAGGCTGTGAATCATGAACCGTGTGATAGCTAGACAGTTGAAAATTTCACAGATAATGTATTTCTGTTGCCACTATAACAACAAATACTAAAAATAGAATAAAAAAATATATTTAAGTGGGGACTTCCATACAGCAGTACGGAACCCTTCGTGCGCGAATTTGACTAGCACTTGGCTGTTTTGTTTATAATAATAATAATAATAATGGTTCCTTTCTCTGCAGCCCTAGCCACCGACCATTTGAGCCCTGCCCCGCGGTCGATGGTCTCCCGTTTTGATACATTTTTTACTATAATGTTTTTGATAGTTATTTATGTACATAAGTAGTATTAAGTTTAATTATAGTAAAAAATGTATTTTAGATGAGTTTACAATTAAATAAAGTGTCATAATAATAATAATTGGCACTAACATACATAATACATATACCTAAAACTATTTGCTGACACGTAATGTCTGCGACTATAACGAGTTATTATCACGCAAACAAGCAAATTAATAATGTAATGTTTATCCCGGTACCACGTAAGCGCAGCCGCGGGCGAAAGCTAGTTATTATTAATTGTTCATACTATGTTAGCCTATTCAAATACCTATACGTAATTAATTTGAAAAGTTTGTGCAGTGAATATGTGTTAGTTTCTTATTCTGTGGTTTAGTATTGCTTCTTAGCGTAATATATTAATATGAGTAAGTCACTATCGGCCGGTTTCAATATTATACCGTTACCGATTACGCCTCGTTTTCCCTTGAAAAACTGTCAAAAATTAACAACGAGGCGTCGCAAATTTGACAGTTTTTCAGGGGAAAACGAGGCGTAATCGATAACGGTATATTATAGGAACCGGTCATAAGTCGGTCCAAAACATAACTAATTAATCAGTAAGACAGTCTTACTAACACTGAACAGGTACCGCGTGGTCTATATGCCTTTAACATAATTTAATACTAATTATTGAGCAAATTACTAATTAATAACTGAGATATCAACACTTGCGCAATCTTACACACACATCCAAGAGAAACCACCGTCTTCGATGGGTGACCGTTTAGTGATAGTGGCATTTAGATCTGAGCACGAGCTCGGAGTTTCTCTGAAGGATAGAATCCGCAACAAGAACTATCCGACGAAGTAAGGTTGTCGACATAGCTCAGAGAATTAGCAATCAAAAGTGGCAGTGGGCTGGCCATATCTGCCGAAGAATCGACCGTTGAAGTAAACGAGCTCTTGAGTAGAGAGCACGTCTCATCAAACTTAGTTTAGGACGCTTTCCTGTCAGGTGGAGTGACATTCTGCGAAAGGCTGCTGGTAGAAGCTGGATGCGTCAAGGTGAGGACAGGGCGCAATTGCGCTAATTAGGGGTGGCCTATGTCCATTGTCCAGCCAGTGAACTGCTGTAGGCTGACAGCTGGCTTATCTGAAATTTTATTAGTTGTAGCCTTTGATTTAGTTAGAGTAATCCTCGCTAACCAATTAATTGCCAATATTATGAATTCCCAGCCTAGTTGTTTTTAAGGACAAAACGGGATCCTATCACTAAGACTCCACTGTCCCTCTGTCTGCCTGTCCAGGCTGCATCTCAAGAACCGTAATAGCTAGTAGACATTTAAAAGAAGATCGGTCAGTTTCATACAACCTGTGACCTGAGACATGACCATAAAATGTCGCGTCTAGAAATGACCTATGTTCTAATTGCTAGTTCTTATTGCAGGATATCATGTTCAATTAATCGTTTTTTTTAAATTAAAGCTGGAGATTTTTTCTGGGTATTTATTTTATATTTTTAGGTTACGATCGATTATGACATTGGCGCCATTAAAAAAAAACTAACCAAACTCGTGCTTTGCTAATGGCAGTTTTGTTTTAGATGGTTGACATGGGGACGAGACATAGATTAAGTATATATATAGACTAGAGGTTGGGTGGTGCGCGAGCTGCACGCAGCTCGCGGTTTATGTTTTGATGGAAGAAGCAATCAAATAAGATATTGGTGTGGGAGAAGCAATCAAAGATGATATTGATGTGGGAGAAGCAATCAAAGAGAATATTGAAGAGAAAGAAGCAATCAACGATGATATCGAAGAGGAAGATGCCATCAAAGCAGATAGCGAAGTGAAAGATGTTATTAAAGAAGATATCGATGTAAAAGAAGCAATCAAAGAGGATATGTAAGAGGATGATGCTTTAACAGAGGATATTGATGTAAGAGAAGGAATCAAAGAGAATATTGATGTAAAAGAAGCAAATCGAAATCGAAATCGAAATCGAAATCGAAATCGAAATCGAAATCGAAATCGAAATCGAAATCGAAATCGAAATCAAAATTTGAGAAATTTGAGAAATTTGAGAAATTTGAGAAATTTGAGAAATTTGAGAAATTTGAGAAATTTGAGAAATTTGAGAAATTTGAGAAATTTGAGAAATTTGAGAAATTTGAGAAATTTGAGAAATTTGAGAAATTTGAGAAATTTGAGAAATTTGAGAAATTTGAGAAATTTGAGAAATTTGAGAAATTTGAGAAATTTAAGAAATTTGAGAAATTTAAGAAATTTGAGAAATTTGAGAGCAACAACTACCCTACAACTACCCTACATCTACTCTACACCTACCCTACAACTACCCTACAACTACCCTACACCTACCCTATAACTACCCTACAACTACCCTGCACCTACCCTACAACTACCCTACACCTACCCTACAACTACCCTACAACTACCCTACACCTACCCTACAACTACCCTACAACTACCCTAAAACTACCCTACAACTACCCTACACCTACCCTACAACTACCCTACAACTACCCTACAACTACCCTACAACTACCCTACAACTACCCTACACCTACACCATCACCTAACCTACACTAAATATCTATACGATTCCACCAAACAGCGACACATGTCATTAAAATAAAAAAAAAAGTTTTGTATGAGGGGGTGAAAATTTTGTATGGGACTATTTTTTTTTTGTATGGAACCCTAATTTTTTTTTTCGGATCCTTACATAAAAATAAACCCTGAGCAACATTAGTTTTAGCACGAACCCTCTACGACCTATAGTTTCCGAGATACATGGGGGGTGGGGGTGAAAGGGGGTGAAAAGGGGAAATGTCAGATTTTTCCTGAGGTCGCCCCCACTCCCTCTATACGATTCCATCAAAAATTTTAACCCTACGAGGTGGCATCTAGGAGAACAATCATGTCAATGAGTCAGTCAGTGAGTGAGTGGTAATCGAGCTATATATAGTATAATAACTAGAGGTTGGGTGGTGCGCGAGCTGCACGCAGCTCGCGGTTTTGGTGTTGTATTGTAAAGCTATCAGAGAGGATTTTGAAAAGTAAAAAGCAATCAAGAGGATATCAAAGTAGAAAAAGCAATCGTTGAGGATTTAGAAGCAGAAGAAGCAATCAAAAAGGATATCGATATTAAAGAAAAAATCCAAGAGGATATCCAAGAGAATAATGCTATAACAGATGATATTGATGGAAGAGAAGCAATCAAGGACGATATCGAAGTGGAAGAAGCAATCAAAGAGGATATCGAAGAGGAAGAAGAAATTAAAAGGATATCGAAGAGAAAAAATTGAAATGATAATGAATGAGGAATGTGGATGAATCAATCGAAGAGATTTTCGAAATGAAAGAAGCAATCAAATAGGATATCGAAGAGGAAGAAGAAATCAAAAGGATATCGAAAAGAAAAAAAGAAATCAAACAGGATATCGTTGGTAAAATCGAAATCGAAATCGAAATCGAAATCGAAATCGAAATCGAAATCGAAATCGAAATCGAAATCGAAATCGAAATCGAAATCGAAATCGAAATCGAAATCGAAATCGAAATCGAAATCGAAATCGAAATCGAAATCGAAATCGAAATCGAAATCGAAATCGAAATCGAAATCGAAATCGAAATCGAAATCGAAATCGAAATCGAAATCGAAATCGAAATCGAAATCGAAATCGAAATCGAAATCGAAATCGAAATCGAAATCGAAATCGAAATCGAATACGAAATCGAAACCGAAATCGACTACCACTACCCTACCACTACCCCACCACTACCCCACCACTACCCTACCACTACCCCACCACTACCCCACCACTACCCCACCACTACCCCACCACTACCCCACCACTACCCCACCACTACCCCACCACTACCCCACCACTACCCCACCACTACCCCACCACTACGCCACCACTACCCCACCACTACCCTATCACTACCCTACCACTACCCTACCACTACCCCACCACTACCCCACCACTACCCCACCACTACCCCACCATTACCCCACCACTACCCCACTACTACCCCACCACTACCCCACTACTACACTACACCTACTCAACACCTACCCAAAACCTACCCAACACCTACCCTACACCTACCCTACACCTACCCTACAACTACCCTACAACTACCCTACACCTACCCTACACCTACCCTACAACTACCCTACAACTACCCTACACCTACCCTACACCTACCCTACACCTACCCTACAACTACCCTACAACTACCCTACACCTACCCTACACCTACCCTACAACTACCCTACAACTACCCTACACCTACCCTACACCTACCCTACACCTACCCTACAACTACCCAACACCTGTCCTACCTAAACAATTCCACCAAACATCGACACATGTCATTAAAGTAAAGAAAAAAAAGTTTTGTATGAGGGGGTGTAAATTTTGTATGGGACAATTTTTTTTTTGTATGGAACCCTAATTTTTTTTTTCGAATCCTTACATAAAAATAAACCCTGAGCAACATTAGTTTGAGCGCGAACCCTCTACGACCTATAGTTTCCGAGATGCATGGGGGGTGGGGGTGAAAGGGGGTGAAAAGGGGAAATGTCAGATTTTTCCTGAGGTCGCCCCCACTCCCTCTATACGAATCCACCAAAAATTTCAACCCTACGAGGTGGCATCTGGGAGAACAATCATGTCAATGAGTCAGTGAGTGAGTGAGTGAGTGGTAATCGAGCTATATATATTATAATAATAATAATTTATAGTTTGCGTGGCCACCCTAGTCTTTCTCATTTCAACTGCAGGGTTGCCACATAATTAAAATTTCCATAGATTTGGGTAAAATATACTGATAATACGCCCTCCGGCCAGGTGGTAACGATCTGCGAAATGCTGCTGGTAGAAGCTGGATGCATCGAGCTCAGGACAGGGACTCAGGCGCTCATTAGGGGAGGCCTATGTCCAGCAATGGACTGCTATAGGCTGATGATGATAATGGGTAAAATATAAATCTAACAAGAAATTAATGTCATGCAGGTAAAGTATTAATCTATCAATTAATACTGCAGGTAAAGTATTAATCTATCAATTTTTTCATTTACACGAATTTTTTTTTCATTTATAATCTACCTTCACTAACAAGTTTTAATGACTTTTGATAATATGTTAGGGAAGGAAGGATATTTAGCAAATTTGATTGAATGCACCTACCTATATAATTTTTAAATCAAATCAAATCAAATTATATTTATTTGCATAAAAGTATGGTAATTACAAAGGAAAGGATCTTAAAGGCTATGTGGATCGCATACTTATACTTCATTACAGAAGCGTGCAAATATTAAATTGTTATATGTATATATGTCATTAATTATCATTAATATCGGTTAATTTTAATTAACAATAATTAAGTTGACAATCGAGATTACTTAATAAATATATGTCAAAATGAAAACTAACCATTCAAATGAAGAAATAAAAATAGTAAATTATTATTTAGTTTTAATACATTCAATTTAATCGTATATAAGCATTTATCTACAAGCCATTTGTAAAGTCTTATTTTAAAAAGGCTATGTGTCAAATCTTTCATGTCTTCGGGGAGACTATTGAATATTTTAACGGACATGAATAAAGATATATTTTGCATTGATTTTTTACAGAACGGCAAAAATATCCTATTATTTATTTGTGTCCTAAGTTGTCATTCACGCATGTCTTTATGTTTCTTGTATACGCTTTCAAAATTCCTACATACTAAAAAGAATAGAATTATAGGAAATATATTTTTATTTCTCCAAAACTTCAACATTTAGAAAATATGCTTTCGATTCTGCAATCATATTTTCTAAATTCCCTACTTTTTTATAAAACGCCAACTTTTTTCCCCAAGAGCTCGCAGTTTTGCGCGTATCTTCTAATAGCTTAGCAGTCCAACGCAAATTTTTTCCGCAGCCTTCGTGGTGTGTATGATGGTGATTTACCCTAAAAACAGTAATCAAAAATTAATTTTGGTATTTAAACATAACAAATGTAATCTGTAGAAAATACGTACATAAAAGGCTAGCAATCTTACTAATATAATAAAGGCGAAAGGTATTGAGTATTGTTTATTTCTCCCTCACGCAAAATTTAGATACAAATACAATACCATACAATAAATTTATTGCTTTTACAAGGTCTTCATCGTTCTGGCTGGGAAATATAACAAGCTATTAATGCTGCTGCTGATGATAATGATGAAACATATGAATTGAGGCATGGAACATATTGGTCTTCTTCTTCTTCGTATGAATTAGTGGCCAACTCTGATGTCGGAATTTTTAGGCCACCCGAAAGCCTCCGACATGGCTAACAACTGAAAAAGCCGGGAAGAACATCTTAACGTGCCTTCCGAAGGGCGAAAGCGCTCAGATCTAAATGTCATCCAGATCACTCATATAAGTAGTGTCCGGGCGGAGTGTTGCTTAACCAAGATGAACTGCGAAGATCACCGGAGTAAATTACATGGTGTTAAATTGCATTGTGTTACAGGTTCTAGGTAAGGTATCTCACATAAACCCTGTCTAAGGGTCAATTTAGCAATATGGTTTCAAAAACAGTTTCAAATCATAAAAATGGATATTTGATTCGGGTATTTGACCTAGTCGGCCCTGAGTGTCGCTTCGTCCACTCGTCCTCGCGGGCTAGCTCCACTCAGGATCTTCCACGCGAATTTCTGGTTCCACATTTTTTATATCCAATCTACGCATAGGGACCACAAGACTACGTGGCATCGGGGTGATCTGCGTCAGTTCTGTGATATATCTAGAACCTTTGCTACTCAAGTTGGGGTGTCCTAGAACCTACTGCTGCGGGAAGGATTTCCAGGTGGTTGTAAAAAATCTAATAACCGACTGTCTATTCAATGTATTACATTAACAACGAGAAATATCATTGTCAATGTCGAATTACCAAAAAATACCACAGAGGCCATAAATAAAAAGAAGAAGATCATATTTTCGCTATTCAGTGATGAAAAAAAAATTGCCCGCAGTGTCATCAAGTTTGACGAAATTAACTAAAATATTTGAATTTTCAAATAATCATATCTCAAAAACTATTTGGTTCCGCACTACGCCATTTTAGATTTAAGCTTCCTAGATATAGACCTATCTGTGACAAAAATTCCAGCCGCCTAGCTCACTACAAATAAATGAAAGTTGAGCCAAAAATTAATGTGCAGTGGGCAAAATTCATTTCAAATGCCGGCAACACCAAACAAAACAAAACAAAGTTGAATTTCACTTTTTGGCTTATTTTCTTACAGATTTCTGCTCTAAATGTTGTTATTTATTGTGGAAGTCTAGTTAACAATCCATTTTTGAATAAATACCTCGTCAAAAGTACGATACTTACGAATGAAAAGACAAATCCGGAATGTTTTGATCACTGCCACTTTTGCACCAAAATACACTACACCGATCCATTTTGATAGAGAAATCCATAACATTCATTTGTTATTATTGATTTACTATAGATGAAACAAATTTTTTCCAGGTAATAATTTAGTTTCAAGCAAGTTTTTCACAAAATCTTCCGAAACTGCTGCTAGCTGCCAAAGTTTGTTTAGCGCAATGTTGCGCTAAACAACGAAAAAACCGGCACGCGATAAGGGACAGCAAATCTATAGTGCGGTCTCCCTTATTTGCATGAAGCACGCATAAGTAGTTCTCTTTCTTGAAAGAATGAGATGAATTATCTCGTCGTCTATAGCTTTCTCTGTCTAGGGGACGAGAGATGCACAATGTGGGTGAGAGTGCGTTCAATAACCATGATTCGTTATGATAAGGCGTATTGCAATCAATATTTATTATTAATTTAAGTATTCCGGCTTTAATAAATGAAGTTATAAATTATAATTTCAATACTCCATAATCCCTAATTACGCATTTTTAGTCGCTTCCATTTATAGTTAGGTCTGAAATGACCGGCCTTCTTTCAACAAATAATAAAAACAGAATAAAATAACTACACTGAACGACACAATTAACCGCCCACTTTACTCAAGTGGCAAATGTTTGCCTTATCGCAGTTTTAAGTTAGGGAACATAAAGTGGAGTGGGAAGGGTATAAGGTACCGTTTTACTAATTAAAAAACAACAAAACTATCCACTTTGCTTGGCTTTTTTGTACTCATAGGCTGAGCTAGAATTTCATATCACGACGTTATTGTTGCTAAAATGCTTACATCGTTACTTTGCATTCACTGTAAACAATTGGTAATTATTTTTTCATCCCATCTATTCGAAAAGGACGACTTGGTTCGCCTTGCACCCAAAGGTGGTGTTTTCTATAAGAAACTTATAGCGGGCAGCAATAGTAGATTAGTAGTCAAGGGCTGTAAGGCATCAATTGCAGCCCGAGATATTTAGGCGTACGAGCACAGCGAGGGCGCCTATAGTTCGAGGGTGCAATTGGTGCTTACACCCGAGCTAACTATTCTGCTTTACATCTCGATTGTGAGGTAAGTAGAAAAAAACCGGCATTACAAGAATAAAACTTTTTTTTTTCAAGAACGAAATTGAGCTTCGCCGTTCGATATTGAAAACTGATGACTATTATACTCACACAAAGACAAGGCTGAATAGCAAAGCGACCTCTTTGGTCATTGGGCTGAATGCATGATGTCTATTGCCAGTATGATGGTTAGATGTATGCGAACTTTTTGAAAGAAAGAAGTGGTTTTTTTTAAATTACTTACTGCCCTAGGGCTTTTCTAACTACATTATTACCCTAGAGCGCTAATTAGTCACCTAAAAGCCACATTTGGAGGTAATAAGAACCTACTTACCGAACATGAGAGATGTAATGAGTTTTTAATCCTCTATAAGTCCGCCGCAATTATCTTTGCAACGAACTTTATGAATTTGGAACTAAGAAACTTTTAGCGGGCAGTAATGAATTTTTAATCCTCTTTTCGTGCGCCGCAATTATCTTTGCCGCGCAGTTTTTAAATTTGGAACATCTTAGTGTTCAGCGCCAAAGAAATCGAACGCAAATATTCTTTGAATAAAGACTGGCTGGTACGAGACGGCCCATAGTGCGAAAATGTCTCAAATGTAAATATAAGTTTTTAGTTGTTTTATTATTAGATACTATTTCATTTCAATTTAGCTGTCACACTATGTTTTGTTAAATAATAATCTATATATTTATATAAGAGAAGGCCTTTTTTCTGGAATCAACGCACAGCCTAAACCACTGAAGATAAAAAGTTGAAATTTGGAGTGTAGCTTTCTTTTATAGCAAAACTACCGAATAAGAAGGGATTTTTGGAAATTCAACCCCTAACGAGGTTAACGCGGGTGGCAAAGTTTGTATGGGGGACGAAAAAAATCTTCACCTATGAACATGATGTTAATACAGAGACTCTCTAATAATAAAAGTAAATGAACACGTATTTCAGGATTTTTCGAAACTCAACCCCTAAGGGGTTTAACAGGGTGGCAAAGTTTGTAAGAGGGATGAAAAAGAATCTTCACTAATTGTCTTGAAATTTTGCACAGAGACTCTCTCAGACTAACTTAATAAAAGGCAGACACAGCGCGTCGAGCACCCGGGTGACCGCAAGTTAATAATACTTGTATATGACTAGGTAGGTAGATATTACTAGAAATATCATTGTTCTGAAAAGGAAATAGGTAGTGCATAACTGGATAGTAAAATGTTCAGATTTATTATTATTCGTCACGGAATAATTCGCAAGACAACCCTAACGTTAGAAGTGCCGCGTCAGTAGAGATAGAGTTATGCGATAGAAAGGGATGCAAGGTGTAGGTGAATATAAATGTTAGGTACTGAGCGCGGTGCGAGTTGAATTAGTAGTTATTGCGTAGCAGCTAAAGTCACTATTTATTTTAATGTGTTCGCGGACTGAAATTTCTGTTCTCTCTTTATTCTGTGTTGATAGTCAGAAAATATTACCTTATTCTCGGAGTCAAGCAAAATTGAACACTATATATTTCATACATATTTCAAAGTGCCATAACTCCAAAACTATGAACTTTACAAAAAAAAGTTAGAGAACATAAAATACTAACATCAATACGTAGAATCCAATTTTATATTCATGCACTTATGATATTTCAATATTTCTAGTTTTAAACAAAAACTGACTTCCAAAACTTGTTTAAAAAACTACCCTTCAACTGTGTATTCGACCCATGTGAAAGGTGATTTTTTATAAATTAGTTTTGCGTTTTATATGAGATAGCAATTTTGCTAGGAAGCCCTAACTAAAAATAAACTTTAAGAAAGTAATAGTTTTATTGGTATTTTATTGTATGATACCACAGAATACAGAGAGGACAGAAGCTTCACTACGCGCAATCATTTAAATAAATAGCGACTTTAGCTGCTACGCAATAAAGTGCTATTCAGCTCGCACCGAACTCTGTGCTTAACATTTATATTAACCTACACCTTGCATCCCTTTCTATCGTATTGCTGTATCTCTACTGACGTGGCACGTGTAACGTTAGGGTTGTCTTGAGAATTATTCTGTGACGAATAATAATAACCTGGCCGCCGACGGGCAGCAGCGTCGGCGGTGCGAGAAGCTGTATCCTGCGATCCCCAACCCGCATGCCCAGCGTGGGGATTATGGGCATATCCCCCTTCTTATAGGGGAGGCCTATGTCCACTGCTGGACATAGGCCTCCCCTATAGGCTGTTGTTGTTGAACATTTTACTATCCAGTTACCTAGCCACCTATTTCTTTTTAGGAACAATGATAATTCAAATAATATCTACCTACCTAGTATTAGATCAGAAATTACTAACTATTTTACACTGGCTGGCTGCATTAAGAGATCAGAAAATAGGCATACCTACTAGGTAGGTACTTGGGTCCTTAACACTTACTTAAGTGTTTAGGTGTCTTGTGTACGAAAACTGAATAATCACTGTTTAAGGTAGGTACTTCATGCTAAATCTTAAGAGAAATTTTAGTAGGTAGGTACCTACCTAGATATTTGCAAGAGAAAAAAACAACATTTGGTTTGTAGGTAACCTAGGTATCTAGTTTTAGTTGTTAGTACGCCTACCTTTAGGTAACTTACCACATTGATTTGTCTACCTATACCTACCTACCCGACTGTTTTTAAGTAGTTAACCTACACTGCCTACTTAAAGTTAAATCAAATAAAAATGTACCTAGGTTGGGTTTCTAATATTGCTCTCAGTCTACATAATCAAAATCATAATACCTACTTAAGTGTAGGTAGATACCTACCAATGGCACAAAAATGGTCTATGAAAAAATACCTACATTATAATATTACGTTTATTTATGTAGGTAGGTACCGCATTCAAATAGAACTTGTACCTAAGTACCTACCTACTTAAGTAAATACGGGAGACTTTGATATCTAAACAACGCATTATTATTTGGTAGAAAAACTTTCAGTTCTGTACCTACTATTGGTATTATTTACATTTTCTTATTATTATTCAGACAACCAAATGCTGTTTAGTATTTTTTTGCCTTCATTTGGCGAAAAATATAGGTACATTAACAAAAACAAACTAAAATGCCGCGGCTGCTCAAGGACACTTTCGTTCCGGGCAGAACGCGGCAACCGACGTAACGAACCACGCTCGCAAGGCCGGCGATGCGTAGGTATATTTTTATACCTATTCTGCGGAGTGAAAGAGGCCTGATGATACTAGCAACAAAAACGCCTACAAACAAACGTATTGCTACTCTGTAAGCAGCGCGTGGCTGTGGGAGTGTCACGCACACAAGTATAACCAATCGCAGTCACTCGATTTTTCGACACGCTGTGTCTGGTTAGTCTGAGAGAGACTCTCTAATGAAAATAAACAAACACCTGTATCAGCATTTTTCACAAATCAACCCCTAAGGGGTTAAAGTGGGGTGGCAAAGTTTGTACGGGGGACAAAAACAATATTGACCTATTGACTTGAATAGAAATAAATAAACATCTATTTAAGCATTTTTCAAAATTTTACCCTTAAAGCAGTTTTTTAGTACTTCAGAGCTATCACATAGTTGAACAGTTTTGCTCGATTTTAACACACTAAATAAATGACAAAAGTCTTGAAGATGTTATGTTGCTGTAAAGCAACATAAAGATCTAGATTCGTAACGAAGCCACAAGGCATAATAACAACGCGCAATGAAATCTTAACTACAACTGACTTTGCTAAACTTTTACCCAATTAGTTTAGATGTTCCAAAGGGTAGATAGATAGATAGATAGTTAGATATTCATTTATTTTTGATACACACACATGTAGAATATAGGTTCATACAATAAAAATCAAAAAGGAAAAATAACAATAAGTAACCAGAAAAAAAGACAACTTATTCTAACATTTGTGTAGGCCAAAAAAGATCCATCTCAGCATTTGCTACACCACACTAATGCGGGCAGCGCTGATTTTCAGATGCGACCTTATTTGGGTGACATCACGTACCTAACCTACAATTACAAAATAACTGCCTAAAATCTTCATATTTAAGCAAAGGATAGTGAGAGAAAAAGAAAAAATAAATAAAATATACAGGTACATACTAGCAGTGTAAGGAGAATCTGTGTAGATTACACAATTATGAGTAAGTACCATTAATAAAGTACCTACCTAATAAATAAATTAAATATATACTATTCAAACATATTTATTCCAAGTACATAGTCTGTCAGTGGGGTAAAGATCTATCTATGGTCAGTGGCAATCAGTGGTAGTATGCAAGTTAAATTTTATTAACTCCATGTATGTAAGTGTCTAGCGTAGCTTTAATATTTCTCTGACCACAGAAGCCATAAAAAAAAAGAAGAAGAATTTCACTGTCTCAGTGAAATCGGTTACTCTATAAAGCGATTTTGTTAATTTCATCACTACCTTATTGATATAATACTGTTACTATCGATTACTACTATCTATAGATGTAAATCAACCGTTTTTAATCAAATGTTGCCGTTTTAAACCCCAAATTAATCGTTTTAAACTGTTGAAAACTCTCATACAAAGCCCATTGTACCTTGACAGACTTGGCTCAACAACGGTATCCTACCGCGGAGCTTGTGTTTCTGGGAGATTTTTGATTCCCGAATTCAGAAAGGCCTTAAGGTGTCTGCCCACTATCCCGTAGCATACCATGACCGTACTAGGACCGTTTCAGACAAAAAACTATTCTTTGTATTGAGAAGTATGAGACTATGCCCACTAGACCGTTCCGTCACCGGCCGACACCGTAGCGTGCCATGCACGGGCCGTCAACTATTCGTCGGAGGGAATATTTAGCCGGTGCGGACACGCTACGTGCATGGCACGCGACGTTGCCAGACCGCTGCGCGCAGGCGGCTAAACGGTGACTGACTTTAACGCGTCTACGCAACACTGATATTTGTACGAGAATGAACCGATGTAGTGGGCAGACTCACGACTATATTGAAAGGATTCCTGCCGTGTTACATACGGGCATCATACAGATTAAATACGGGTAACATACGGGTTGTAAACGGGTTCAGAACGCTGTCGGCCCGCTTCAGTGGGCGAAGTAGAGCGTATCGGATTGCTTTCAGTGCCGGATACGTTCCTAGCACGGTCATGGTATGCTACGGGATAGTGGGCAGACACCTTTAAAGAGACGCATTGATAAATGGCAAAGTGCTATAACGCCACAATATGAACTTTACGAAAGAAAGTAATAGAACATAAACTCAAGACTAACTTAACCATTTCAGCTCCTAAACTGGGGCCTGATTCTGATGATTCGATATATTTGATTCTATTAGATAAATATCGCGAGAACTGTCAAATTTCATATAGTTGACAGTTTCCGCGATAAATATCTAATAGGTATTTTAAAATCAAATCGTCAGAATCAGGCCCCTGATCTATTTTTAGCTGTACCTACCTACCAATCTAGTCTCTGAAATCTACCTGCATAACTGGGATAGGGTTACTACCTAATTTTACAAGAAAGAAAACAACAGAAATAATTTGTTAAGATTAGAATTGTTTATTCATGGAATTATTCTTTTGAACTAAATCAGTCTTTGGCTATACACCATAGCAAATAAACTTCACTTCACTTCACCATACAATTACAACATACAGAGCCTAGGCGGGGGGTTCACTATGAGATTAGTCGACTTCCTCCATACGGGACGCGTCATCATCAGCACCTTCCAGCGGCGGTACGTCTCCGGCCGAGGACTCCTCAACCTGTGCTGGTTCATCTTCATCAATGCCCAGGCCGAGCTTGATCATACGGTAGATACGAGAGGCATGGACCTGAGGCTCATCAAGGGCAAAGCCCGAAGACAGAAGAGCAGTCTCATATAAAAGTACAACGAGATCCTTCACTGCTTTGTCATTCTTGTCTGCCTCAGCCTTTGAGCGGAGAGTCTCAATGATGGAATGATCAGGGTTGATCTCAAGATGCTTCTTAGCAGCCATGTAGCCCATGGTAGATGTGTCTCGCAGAGCCTGGGCCTTCATGATTCGCTCCATGTTAGCGGACCAGCCGTACTGAGCTGTTACAATACAGCATGGGGACTCTACAAGTCTGTTTGAGACAACAACCTTCTCCACTTTGTTATCTAGGATGTTCTTCATGACCTTGCAAAGACCCTCGAACTTGACCTTGTCTTCCTCGCGCTTCTTCTTCTCCTCCTCATCTTCAGGCAGCTCCAGACCTTCCTTGGTGACAGAGACCAGGGTCTTGCCATCATACTCCCTCATCTGTTGGACTACATACTCATCAATGGGCTCTGTCATGTAGACAACTTCGAATCCACGTTTCTTGACGCGCTCTACGAATGAAGAGTTGGAGACTTGGTCTCGGTTCTCTCCGGTGATGTAGTAGATGTGCTTCTGGTTCTCCTTCATTCGGGAAACATATTCTTTGAGGGAGCAGACTTCATCACCAGAAGCCGATGTGTGGTAGCGGAGCAGATCAGCCAGTTTGTTCCTGTTCTGAGAGTCCTCGTGGATTCCAAGCTTCAAGTTCTTGCAGAATTGCTCATAATACTTCTTGTAGTTTTCCTTATCTTCGGCAAGTTCCTCAAACAGTTCTAAGCATTTCTTGACTAGATTCTTCCTGATTACTTTAAGGATTTTGTTCTGTTGTAGCATCTCTCTGGAGATGTTCAGGGGCAGATCTTCAGAGTCAACAACTCCTCGGATGAAGTTCAGGTACTCAGGGATAAGGTCTTCGCAGTTATCCATGATGAAGACACGACGGACATACAGTTTGATATTGTTCTTGCGTTTCTTGTTTTCGAAGAGGTCAAAGGGGGCACGGCGGGGAACGAACAGCAGAGCACGGAACTCAAGCTGGCCTTCAACGGAGAAGTGTTTTACGGCTAGATGGTCTTCCCAGTCATTGGTCAGGGACTTGTAGAAATCACCATACTCCTCCTGAGTGATGTCATCAGCATTCCTTGTCCAAATCGGCTTAGTCTTATTAAGTTCCTCATCTTCAGTGTACTTCTCCTTGATAGTCTTCTTCTTCTTCTTGTCTTTCTTGTCCTCTTCCTCGTCCTCACCGACATCTTCAATTTTGGGTTTCTCGTCATCATCCTTCTTCTCCTCCTCAGCCTCGTCGTCAGAGAGCTCCTTCTCGCGTTCCTTTTCAACGACCAACTTGATCGGGTAGCCGATGAACTGAGAGTGCTTCTTAACGACCTCCTTGATTTTAGACTCTTCCATGAAATCGGCCAAGTCTTCCTTCACGTGGAGGACGATCTTGGTTCCGCGGCCCAAGGGCTCACCAGGGTCGGGGCGGACGGTGAAAGAGCCCCCAGCGGCCGACTCCCATACGTACTGTTCGTCGTCATTGTGCTTTGAGTGGACGGTAACGCGGTCGGCCACGAGGTAGCACGAGTAGAAACCAACACCGAACTGACCGATCATACTGATGTCAGCGCCGGCCTGGAGAGCTTCCATAAAAGCCTTTGTACCTGACTTAGCGATGGTTCCCAAGTTGTTCACTAAATCGGCTTTGGTCATGCCGATACCGGTGTCGATGATTGTCAGCGTGCCTTCGCTCTTGTTGGGAATAATCTTGATGTAGAGCTCCTTCCCGCTATCAAGTTTAGAGGGGTCCGTGAGTGACTCATAGCGGATCTTATCCAGGGCATCTGAAGAGTTGGAAATAAGTTCTCGAAGGAAGATCTCTTTGTTTGAGTAGAATGTGTTGATGATCAGTGACATAAGTTGGGCGATCTCCGCCTGGAACGCGAAGGTCTCCACCTCTCCCGATTGTGTCTCCATTCCTTCCGGCATTTTGATTCACTTTTTTCACAAAAACTGCTTGGAAATTACTTGTACTTTGTCTGATAGCGCGGAAACACGTGCTATAAAAATCACAGTGGAATCGCAGTCTAGCGCAATGAGTTTTCTCTTGAAATAACGCCGCGGCAAAACGTCAGATTGCTTTTATAGTATCGGTAGTGCGCGCCATCTGTGGATGGGTAGAAATTTCTCGATTCAGCGCGCTACTCGCCAGAGGTACGCTCCGTTGGATCATCGTGTTTAACATTTTCCTTACCCGACTGCGAGGCAGATAAAATTATAGTAATTGGACGTTTTCCGAACGAAATTAATTGCAATTCAATAAATATAGTGAATACGAAAATAAACTTTGTTGCGCTAACCACAAGCAATAAGTCTAGAATATGTGTCTTATTGAATGTACAGAATATCAGCAGATATTATGTTATCGTTTCTTAGTATCGCGTGGTATCGCGAACCTAGTTGAATAAGCATTAGAAGCTAAATACTTAGGTATTGTTTCCACATTAGTATTGTGGAAACAAATAAGTAATAAATAACTTTTTTAAAGATTCCGAATGTTGTACTCGTGGGCCCCCCGCATACCGCTCACATACATAATGCTCAGCAGCTTTCTAGGAGTACTGATTGATGGGCTTAGCAGTACCATGTCATCGGCGTAGCATATGTTATTTATTGTAACACCATCAATAGAGCAGCCTATCCTGGTACTGCTAAGCTCATCGATCAGACATATTTCATAAGGTGTTATATAGTTTTTGTTTTGAGTTTTTAGTTTAAACGTTTTATGAGATTTTTAAATTCTTAATAATATATGCGTAGGTCACTCAAAGAAAAACCAAATTGCACAAACCAAAATGTTAACTTTTGTCAACTAATAACAAAAACTGAAAATGTTGAGGATACCTACAACTTCTAAAAAGTTCAGCTACTCACCACTAGATGACGGGGCAACTATATTGAATGTTTTGACGTAAATGTTCTAGAAGCTACGAGATTGTTCGAGAATTTTTTCTCTAACTAAAGATTTCTGACTGAAAGCATGCTAGATTAATTCGTAATTAAATCGTTTTAAATATAATAAGACTCACAAAAATAGAAAATACCCTGTATTTTTTGTCCACAATGATAAAATAAATTTTGCGAAATGCGGGACTAGAACATTCGTTTCATATCCGGTTTTTGTTACAGCTACTAGCCACTAGAGCGCTGCTTGTTTCCGGTGGAATATAGAATTTATAGAATTGATAAATGTTGCCATGCTATGAACATTTACTTATTTAATTAATTATCCATAGTTTATTTTACAATACTTAGCTTTAACAAATGTGGGCTGAATGCTGGGAGTATTTTGTACCAGCCAAACCTATGGTTTATTGTAGGATGCTGGTAGGCTTGTCAATTTACAAAAACCATAACTTACATACCTATGTACCTATACTATAGTAGTGATTCTGAAAGATTTTCATTATACTTAACGTTATATTTAAAGGAGCTGTCTCTTTCTTGTGGATGGAGATGATACGAGACGAAATGAATTTTAGCTAGTTATAACTAGTTTTAGCGATATATAATTTTACTCAGAAAAAAACACATTATGTACACATAATCTACATACTATAAATCTTGCTATTAATTTTATGGTTAATGTTATTATAAGATGATAATATCCCACCAAAAACATTTTCTTGTATAATGTTGCCAAGACGAGACCATGGCTCGCACTGTCAAAAAGTTATCGGATCTCATGTCAAGCTTAACTCTACAACCGACAAACATTCACTCTCAGACTAACTTAATAAAGGCCTTTTATTATGTTAGTCTGAGCCCTCACTTTACATTACAAACTCTACACCTAAGTCAACGGATGTGACTTGACCGTTACGCTATCGTCACATGGGCGTTAAGGTGAAAAATGTTATCGGTACCGTAACATGGGCGTAAGGCGTGAGGTGAAAAATTTATTCATTGTTAATTATTTTCTGTTATACAATAGTCCTTGTTATAACGACACGGCCATGCCACGTATTTTGACTAAGGTGTGAGTTTGTGAAGGCAGGGTTTGTAGAGTTAGGCAGGGGTGTAGAAGCTTGGCTCGACTTGAGATCTAATAACTTTTAACTAGGTATAGACAACGTATAACTTAAATATTGACATCAAATCCCGAAAATTTTATTTATCTGGTACTTATGCGTACAGATGATGTGTTTTTATCATGTTTTTTTACCTTGTGTACCTAGGTAAGGTAGGTTAGGTACATAACCTCAATTCAATATCAGCAAGAGCATGGCAACACCAAATACTGCAGTTTGGGTGATCACAGCTTATAGTCGTAGTTAGTATAGTGTTAAGAAATTATGATTAATAAAACTAGAAAAAAAAGAGGTATAGGTAATATTTAAAAACAACCATACTCTTCGGTACCTACATGCAGCTTCTTTCTAGAGAATAGGATTGTGTTACCTAGTTTAGTACTTAGGTAGGTAGGTCCATAACTACCTAGCTTAGAATAACGTAATACCTACCTACTTAGTTATTCTCATAGGTTCATGATGTCGCCCTCCTACCTACCTAAGTAGGGTCTATGGGCATAGGTAGATACCACAGACTTGGTAGGTACTTAGGTACCTACCTACCTATCTACCTATCTAGGTGAATAACGTTCCCAGGTATAAGGTAGGTACTATCTCGCTTATCAAGATAGGTACCTACTAAAAGGTAGGTAGGATTACCAAAATTCTCACAATGTGACGAAATCGGTGACTAACAAATTTCTAGGATTAGAGGTATTCTAAGTTCCTAGGTTAAGGTAAGGTAAATTGATTAGGTAACTTCTACATTTCACTCCATTAAAAAAATATGCGTGCGAGCACGTACTAGGGATGAGACGTATTTACTCGACCAGGTTTTTATACCAGGTATTTGCTTGCAAGTACGGAACCCTGGTATGAGTCGAAATACTTTGAAGGTCTTGCAAGTATGCGTCGCGTCGAAATACTTTGAAGGTCTTGCAAGTATTCGCTATTCGGGGCGTTCGGGGCAGACTCGATGACTATTATACTATTTTGTTCCTTATTACAAGACAAGTGAGGATCAATCTTCTATGCAAGTATTTTAGTATGAAGGTGCGAGGTGAAAGTATTCGGGTATATTTTTGTTGACACATTTTGTTCCTTAAAACGAAGCTAGCACGGACCAATTTCCTATGAAAGTATTTTTTAGAAAATAGCCGTGTGGCTTGGCTTGCAAGTATTTTTTCTGCAAGTATTTTTTGTATTCGGGGCGTACGGGGCTGACTCGATGACTGACTTCCGACAGCGACTATTTTAGAAGAGTTTAGCATATCTCAATCTCAATGGTATCCAGATTGGTTTTTCCAAAAATCACTAATTCGTTGGTCTTTAGCAGATCGCCTTGGTTAAGCAACATTCCGTGCGGTCACTACTTGGATGGGTGACCGTTCAGTGTCAGTTAGATTTGAGCGCTTCCGTGCTTCGGAAGGCACGTTAAGATATTGGTCCCGGATTTTTCAGTCGTAAATCCATATCGGAGGCCACTCGTGTCTGTCTAAAAACTCCGAACCTGGAGTTGGCCACAAACTCATACGAAGAAGAAGAAGATCAAAACAGTTTACATCGTATTCTCATCAATATAATCAAATACCTACATAGGTACCCATCTCATAAACGTAAACCTATTAGTCTATGACAAGGTAGGTACAACATAATGTTATTGGTTATAAAAATAATGAATAAGATCAGAGAACCTACTACCTACGATACACGGTAGACAGGTAAATGTAATAGGTACCTACCTAGGTAGGTAGGTAGGTATGTAATAGGTACCTACCTAGGTAGGTAGGTACCTATTACATTTACCTGTCTACCGTGTATCGTAGGTAGTAGGTTCTCTGATCTTATTCATTATTTTTATAACCAATAACATTATGTTGTAATTATTTGTATGGTGTGCAATAAAATTATATCTATCTATCCCTTAAAATAACATAATAGGTAAAAATACCTAAGTACATGAAATATTTTGTTATTTTACTTACATCTTGTCTTGAAACCGAAACCTAGCTAAAGGACTCTGAAACTGAAACTAATCAATCATGCTAATAAATCGAAATCATTCAAGAGTAATTTACCTACATACTAAATAATTTTTCGTTGATACTGTTTTGTTCCTTATTCCAAGACAGGCGAGGATCAATCTCCTATGCAAGTATTTTAGTATGAAGTTGCGAGGCGAAAGTATTCGGGTATATTTCTGTTCACGCTATTTTGTTCCCTAGAACAAAGTAAACGCAGTTCAATTTCCTATGAAAGTATTTTTATCCGATAGCCGTGTTCTTGGCTTGCAAGTATTTTTTCTGGAAACACAATTATGAATTTTATCTCTATAGGAATTCGGATCTATTTCCTTTGCAGGTATTTGACTTTGAGTGTTAAATGTGGATATGACGTAAGAGTATGAGTCCGCGCGAGGGGGGCAGATGTGATTACTTTATTTGATGAAATATAACACTTTGGTTGAATTTACTATTTTAGATGATTACATAAATATAAATAAATAATTAGAATAAACAAGGGTTCTTAAAATTTAAAATTCTAACAACCACTTGACTGCCACTTGACTGCCATCTGTGAAATCTTGAATGAACTTCTGAACATAAACTCTATGAACAAAAACTCGATTCTTCGTTCATTACCTGACCTTGTTTTCAAGGAAGGCAGCGACATCTCTTAGCAGGTCGTGGCAACCGTTTAATACAGTTAAAAGTGCTAAAACAGAGCGCCGGTTCAGCGACCGAGCGCGCGGCCGGGAGCAGGCCGCCTGCCGGACGCGGGAAATTTCGAACATTCCGGGAGCAGGCTCTTTGCCAGTCCGAGGGCTAAGTAATATTTTTGGGACATTAATATAGAACTAACTGACCAAAGTGAATTATTATTAAAGAGTGTAGGTACTCTATCTAATTACGTAGCAATAAGATTCACTATCGCGTATTTTTTGTTTTGTTATTATTTATAAATTTACGTGCCTAGTAAAGGTACTTTGACCTTACAAAGCAAGCGTCAGGCAGGGATGAGTAGGTATGTAGTTATCTAATCTTAGTCCGAAATCATACATCTAAATAATTGTAGTTCTACTAAGGTAGGTACTTACTCTAATTTACTCTACTTACCTATCTACTCGTAGTACCAAACCTATACCTAATACCTTCGACCTCTTCTGTATCGTGGTGGGTGAAGCCGAAGGTCCGCCTGCGACGCAGACGGTTGCGGGTTCGATTCCCGCCTCGGGACAAATGTACGTACAAATGTGTAAATGTATTTGTAATGTATTAAGTATATCAATACAATACTTGGGGCTCAAGACCGTTCTTCGTGGAATTCCTTGGGGGAGGCCTATGTCCAGCAGTGGACTTCTATAGATTGTTGATGATGATGATGTATATCAGTTTTAAAATAACACAAGCTCTGCTTAGCTTCGGGCTAGATAATGCTGTATGAATTGTTTAACAATAAATTTATTTATTGCTAAACAATATACTTTCATTTAGCCACCGAAAAATTATAAAGTAAATTAAGTAATTAGAAGTAAATTCTTACTCCCGGTACATAAAAAGATAGTGCCTGGGTTAGTTCTCTCTAAAAAACTTGGAGACCACGTTTCTGGTTTGGGATATGCCCAAAATCCCCACAGTGGGCATGCGGGTTTGGGATCGCAGGCCACAACTTCTCGCACCGCCGACGCTGCTGCCCGTCGGCGGCCTTGGATCTAGCTGTACCGGTGTTAGGCTGCACTACAGCCTAACACCGGTACACTGGGCATGTGGGTTTGGGATCGCAGGCCACAACTTCTCGCACCGCCGACGCTGCTGCCCGTCGGCGGCCTTGGATCTAGCTGTACCGGTGTTAGGCTGCACTACAGCCTAACACCGGTACACTGGGCATGTGGGTTTGGGATCGCAGGCCACAACTTCTCGCACCGCCGACGCTGCTGCCCGTCGGCGTCCTTGGATCTAGCTGTACCGGTGTTAGGCTGCACTACAGCCTAACACCGGTACACTGGGCATGTGGGTTTGGGATCGCAGGCCACAACTTCTCGCACCGCCGACGCTGCTGCCCGTCAGCGGCCTTGGATCTAGCTGTACCGGTGTTAGGCTGCACTACAGCCTAACACCGATACACTGGGCATGTGGGTTTGGGATCGCAGGTCACAACTTCTCGCACCGCCGACGCTGCTGCCCGTCGGCGGCCTTGGATCTAGCTGTGCTGGTGTTAGGCTGCGCTATGCCGCAATCAGCCGGCCGCCAGAGCCCCGTTTGTTAGTTAGCAGGGTGGACTACGGGCAGGTGAGGTTGGCTTGAGTTCCGAAGATTGTGGATGGAACCCCTTATACCCCATAAACACTTTGTGAATAGGTACGTCATACCTACCCTACCTAGAGAAAACGTGAGACCCCTTCGCTACTCCATAAAACTCTAATAAATTATAGTATTTTTTAACATACGTCTACGTCTGCTATTAATTTTATGTAGGCGTTAGGATTTGATTCTATTAGCTACTACCTATTAAGCAAATTACCTATGTATGTTGTACGTAGGTACATATATAGTTAAATGTACTTATAATGAAGAGCAGACGTCGCCCCTGTTATCTGCCAGCTAATGAATTGGTACTTAGATATTTTTAAATATAATAGCAGTTCCTAGATAGCGTTATTTTATGTGTGGTATTGTAGTAACACAGTTATAGGTACTTACTTATTTAAATTTAATTAAGTAATAATTCAATAAATAACATAAAAGATAAATCGAATTATCTCATCTCATCTGTAAAAATACCAATACGATATAATTTGAGAAGGTATAATTTTAATAAGTTAATCGTGCTGACAATAAATTCAAAAGGTAATTTGGTACAAATATTTTTTCGTTGACACGATTTTGTTTCTTATAACAAAGCTAACGCGGATTAATTTCCTATGAAAGTATTTTTAGCCGTTAGCTTGGCTTGCAAGTATTTTTTTCTGCAAACACAGTTATGAACTTTATTCTCATGCTGACTGGCATCAATTTCCTATGCAAGTATTTTACTTTCAAGGTGCGTGGTGCAGTAAGACCTGCCACGAGCCGCGCGCGTCCGCCGCCCGATAGGTACATATCAAAAATACTTTGAAAGTATTTTTTCGTTGACACGATTTTGATTCATAAAACAAAGCTAGCGCGGATCAATTTCCTATGAAAGTATTTTTAGCCGATAGCTTGGCTTGCAAGTATTTTTTCTGCAAATACAATTATGAACTTTATTCTTATGCATACTGGCATCAATTTCCTATGCAAGTATTTTACTTTCAAGGTGCGTGGTGCAGTTGACCTGCCATGAGCCGCGCCCGCCGAAAAATACTTTGAAAGTATTTTATCCCTGGTTTTTGGCCCTGGTTTTTATGCGTGGACGTACTTGGAAGCCCTGGTACGCGATTTTACAAGTACGTCTCATCACAAGCACGTACCTAGGTATTCTATTTTTCATTCATGAAAGAAAAACGCGGGAACCAATAGCATACCACTACGTACCTACCATTCCACTACCACAGAATACAGAAGGGACTTCATAGCTTACGCACGCGACCACGGCCGCGCGCCACGCACGCCTCAATTGAGGTTACATTTACTCCACTCTTTTTTTTTTACACACTCGCACGGTTATCGAAACCACGCGTGGTATGTGCCGCAATGCCTTGCCGGCGACGACGGCCGTTTGGATTTACGACTAGGCATAAGCTTAAATACCTAATCATTGTTTCAAATAGGTGTCAAATTCTTCTTCGTATGAGTTAGGTCTAATGCCTAACGACCGAAAAAGCCGGGACCAACATCATAACGTGCCTTCCGAAGCTCGGAACCGCTGATCTACATGCCGCCAAACGATCACTCACCCAAGTAGTTCCGGGCAGCAAATATCTTGTAGGTACATATGTTATACATTTTTGTACCATCCTCTCAGGCTCTCAGTCTAGTCGGCGATTGAAGATGGAACTGGTACATGGCATGGCCCACCTGATGTTAAGTGGTAAGCAACCATTACTTATTAATATTAACAAAGTATTGCTCCTTTTCATATTCTGTTTCTTTTCTGATAGTGACAGTATATAATACTTATAGGGCACTTTATTTACACCTTGGGTTACGTTACTTAGGTTTTAGTAAGGATTTTCTAGCAATAAATATAGCCTTTGTAGCCTATGTAGTAGTTTTTTTTGAGTTTATTCATTACAAACATACTTACACACACAAAAATACAAATGTTTCCTTTAATATTAGTGTAGATGTAGATATATCAATGCTTTTCTGTGTATTGCCAGTATTGCTTTGTCCTGTTTGGTTCTGTGGTACTGCTGTATGTTTGGATTTGAAACGTTGCACGTGCCTACGATGCAAACATTAATAAGCAAGATATATTTATTATATTTTTATATTATTTATCTTGCCCTGTGTCATCAACTTGAGGCATGTACCTGAAAACCGGCACCCGATCCTACAACCTTTTAAAACCAAAACAAGCAATGAAATAGGCATGGTAGGTAGTAGCTACTTCCCTGGATGAGCCCTTCATAATTTCACAAAGAACTCTACTAGGAAATAGGTACTTCTAATATCTACTAGTACGACCTACTTCGTCTTACATACGTAACGTGCATCATTCTACCTTGACGGTGGCTGGCATCCATTTAGGTTACCTACTTATTTAGGTCAGTGGGTTAGCTATAGGTGCTTAGTACCTATAGGTACCTACTCACCAATTCACATCCATCTAGGTATTAGTGGTATTAGCTGCAGACTCGTCACCTATTTTTATAGTTATGTAGGTTTAGTAGTAAGTACCTTACCTATTAGCTAAGTACCTACCTACTAAAATATAAATTGAATAACTTTAGCGAGGCGAGGCTTTGGATGTAAATAAAATTGATAAATAAGTGTAATTTGAATAATGACAATGAAATCGAAATTGGTAGGTAGCTCATGTCTGAATACTACAAAATGCACTGCAAAATGCAGACAAAATCAAGTAAAAAATTGGAGAGATTACCACCAAGAAGTTATTGCTTTTTACACATTTTATTACAATTAACGACATCTAGTGACAAGTAGCAAGAAACTATTGCTTAAATTTTCAGAAACGAAGGTTTACTCTAACTTTAGTCATCAAACTTTAGAAGATACAACTAGTTTTGCTACTCGACGCTAGATGTCACTAAACCGAAATTCTAGCATTCTCTACAATATTCTCGACTTTTCGGTGGCGTTACCAGAAAGTACGTCGCCCCATCTACTGGAAATATAAAAGCGCTTAGCCGCGCTGCAGCGTCATATTGAATTCAGAACCTAGCGAGTGAACTCAAGCGATTTTCGAGGAGATCCCTGCTCTTACGAAGAGTAATCTACGTTTGGCGCTTAGCGAATTCACGGAACGAGAAAACCAAGTTGTATTCCGACTTTTGACTGAAGAAATGGCTCTGCTACCGTACCTATTCGACGAACTTCGTCCAGTCCGCCCTCGACGCATTCGGAACCAGCTTTTCGGTATGGATTTGGACCCCGAGGATTTCCTGAGCGAAGTCCTAGAATCTCCAGCCATCCGGATGAGACAATACATGCGACCGTGGAGAAACCTCGCCGCCGCCGCCAGAGATATCGGCTCCACCATCAAAACGGACAAAGACAAGTTCCAAGTCAATTTAGACGTCCAGCACTTCGACCCCGAGGAGATATCCGTCAAAACTTCCGATGGCTACGTGGTGATTGAAGGCAAACATGAGGAGAGAAAGGACGAGCATGGTTACATCTCCCGCCAGTTCCGACGTCGCTACAACCTACCGGAAGGCTGCAGCCCCGAGACTGTGGAGTCCAGGCTATCCTCTGATGGAGTGTTGACCATCATCGCCCCCAGGGTCAGTGGTGATGATGAGAGAGCTGTTCCTATCACGCAGACCGGTCCCATCAGGAGGAAGGCCCAGGATATAGAGAACGGAGAACCTGAACCTGAGGCTGAAGAAGAAAAGGCTCCGCAGAAGAAACGTAGGCGTTAGTTCTGTAACCTTAGCCCTATTCACATAAGTACAAAATAGTTAAGCTTAGATTAACTACGAGTTTAAGTTAATTACCTTCTGCCTATTTTGTGAGACTGATTTTCTATTCCATTAAATAATTGCAATAAACGTAAGTGTTCAAATAATACTATGGTGTTTTTTTTTTAAATATCACCTAAGGGAGTTTCTTGCTCATGGTACTGAAGTATAATAAGTTCACAACTTCACACTACTTACACCGTACCAAAATGCGCTCTGCTAAGTAGGTAGGTAGTTTAACTAAATGCCTTAGGTTACTAGGTACCAGGCCACCTCCACCTGCCCGTGGTGCACCCTGCTAAACAACGAACGGGGCTCTGGCGGCCGGCTGATTGCGGCATAGCACAGCCTACATCGGCACAGCTAAATCCACAACAGCCTGGCCACCGATGGGCAGCAGCGTCGGTGGTGCGAGAAGCTGTGCCCTGCGAACCCCAACCCGCATGCCCAGCGTGGGGATTATGGGCATATCCCACTTTATTAGGGGAGGCCTATGTCCAGCAGTGGACTAATATAGGCTGGTGTGGTGTGGTTTAACCCCACGTAGGTACTTAAAGTAGTAGTGGGTACCACTAATTTTCCTCTACATCTAAAATATCAAATATCGTACCTAATATAGGTCCATATTGACGATAATTAGGGGAGGCCTATGTCCAGCAGTGGATATTAGGCTTATTATGATTTAATATCATCATCAGCCAATAGCCCATTGGCTGATGATGATTATGATTTAGTAGCGGGCGAAAATGTTTGCTGCCTGTGCCTACCTTGTCTTGTTACGTGCTTATTACGCATGCGTGCGAGGTGGGCGAGAGTGAGTCAGAAACGTGGGTTCGATTCCCGCGTTGTAAAACAAAAATGTAACTATTTCGTAGAGCATTGTGATTGGTTTTAGTCAATTAAAAAAAATACACCGACTTCAAAAATCGGTGATATTGGTGATCATAGGGCGAAAATTACAAGTGAGGATGAGGCTTTTGAGTTTTTTGGGAAAAGTACCAATCCCTCAGGAATAAAATTTATATGGTACCACCTGTGAAGTACTCTATTAAACAAAAAAAGAATTTTTTAAATCGGTTTACAATTGACGGATTTATCGGTGAACATACATAAAAAAAAGGTTCCGACGACCTCCTCCTTTTTGAAGTCGGTTAAAAAAGAAGTGTCTCCAAAACGGTCTCCAGTTTCAGTCAAAGTACGACGTCGACGCACACGGTACGCACCATCGTCGGTTGCATTATTATTTTAGACTAAAACTTATCGACTATACCTATATCTATCTATCTTCCTAGTTAGGTACCTCATCATCATCATCAGCCTACCGAAGTCAACAGCTGGACATAGGCCTCCCATAATGAGCGTCATTGCGCCCTGTCTTGAGCTCAACTCGACGCATCCAGAAGCCTTTCGCAAATGGCCTGAGGGCGTCCTACACTACGTTTGCCGAGCCGCGGTCTCTTCAGTTCTTTGGCAGATATGACCAGAGCCCACTGCCACTTCAGCTTGGTTAGGTACCTTCCTAATCATAATTCGTTCTCTTTCACACACACACCAGCCTATATCAGTCCACTGCTGGACATAGGCCTCCCCTAATAAAGGGGGATATACCCATAATCCTCACGCTGGGCATGCGGGTTGAGGATAGCAGAGCACAGCTTCTTGCTCCACCAACGCTGCTGCCCGTCGATGGCCAAGGAATTTAGCAGTGTCGACGTAGGTTGTGCTATGCAGCCGGCCGCCAGAGCGCCGTTCGTTGTTTAGCAGGGTGCACCTTGGGGCAGCAGCAGGGCTTAGGTTCCGAAGATGGGGGTTGGAACCCTGTAGGTAATTGGCAAAAAAATGACTTTTTGAGAATGTCTTTCCAACCTAACATCGTCATCATCATCATTTATTTAGAGCTGTGCTCTTGATGGCGCAAATGATGCAGCTCCTTCCATCTGCCTCTCTCCAACTTGTCGTATAAGGAAAACCTAACATATTCTGATGATATTATTTCTGAGTAGGTAATTGATGTTGATTTCAGTACTTTTGTAAATTTGAATTTAGATCATAGGTTGGAGGGCGTTTCGCCAAGGGGGGAGGGGGGGGGGGGGCTGCCCCCTCTTGGCGCAGCTGTCCCTAGAGATTCTAAAAAAGTCCTAAGTCTTTGACTTGACGTACGTCGAAACTAGAATGAATTCACCAATTCCATTCCTAATATTCCTACGCTCAACTACGCCTCAATGGTCTGGCCATGATGAGTGTGCACAGAAAACTAATTCATGGAAACTTACAAGACTTTTATAATAAAGTGGTCGAAAAGTTTTCAAAAACCTCCGAAGATAATGTTTTAATTAACCTAATCAAAAAAAGTATCTTTGTCGACCAAAATCGACCGAAATACACAGTATATTCAAATTCAAACTCCCAAATTATTTTTATTCTATTTTTCTAATAAATGTAAAAACTTAATTTATTAGTTTCATTTATTATACAGTCAAGAACTCTTGAAGCTCTGGACTTACACGTTGGACTCTGTACGCGTTATTATTACAATAGCTGCAGATGAAAGTCATGAAAGGGTTGTACTACAAGTGAAATGCTTCATGTTGCTCAAATGCAATGCTCTCTACTTTATTTACCTGCAATTCATACTTTTCTCATTCTCCATTTCAACTTGCCAAAACATAGCCCCCCCCCCCCCCCCCCCACCCCTTGTTATTATTCAGTTATTATTTGGCCCCTTATTATTTAGTAATGCATGCGTGCCACGCTGCATCACTAAATCCTAAGGGGATACGCAAGCCACCCAGAGAACTACTACAATTAGAATAGTTCTGTGAACTATTAATAGTTCTGTGAATGTGAAGCTACCAAGCGCCAACGAGATTATTCCAAAGGTAAAAATTGTGTTGGTTTGGTTGATAACAAGAGCAGGAACCCTTGTGTTTGGGCCAGTTTCTGGAAAATAAAATTACACTACTCACAACGTATCTTCGTCCCTCTGAAGTTGGCTGCAAGTAGCGACGTAGTTCCTGTTTTGGTCAGATTGTACTCATCATTTACATCATCGTCAGCCTAACAGCAGTCTAATTCTGGTCACAGGCCTCCCCTAATGAACGCCATTGTGCCCTGTCCTGAGCTCGACGCATCCAGCTTCTACCAGCAGCCTTTTGCAGATCGTCACTCCACCTGGCTGGAGGGCGTCCTACACTATGTTAGCCGAACCGCGGTCGCCACTCAAGAACTCGTTTACCAAACGTTTCTCTGAGCTATGTCGACAACTTTAGTTCTATGTCGGATAGTCTCGTTGCGGATCCTATTCTTCAAAAAAACTGTAAGTAACTCTCGTGCCATAGCTCGCTGAGCGACTTTAAACTGGTGAGCTATACATGCATGACGAGTAGGACGCACTGGTTGAAAACTTTAGTTTTCATACACTGCGGTATACGTCTAAGTGACGAGAAAACTTGACGTAGTTTTCCGAATGCTGCCCAACCTACATTGAGTTAAACTATATATATCAATGCCAACCTAGCTGAATCCTAATCTTGGCCTCCTTTTCGAAGTTGGATTGGTCAAATCGTTCGTTGATCCCTTCTCTCTTCTACTTCAGAGTTCAGAGGGAAAAGATCCGTTATAGCACCTTTATGAAGGTAGACACTTACCTAAGTTAGCTTCTCCATTATCAATTTTGCGGTAATAAAAGGCAGTGTTTTGGATTTCAGTAGATTTTAATAAGCTCGTGTTCTTGTGATCACTATTGAAAACTAATTCTACGTTTATTAAAACTATTGTAGGTACTTATCGCTGTTGCGTAGGGGGTAAAACGGATAAAAACTGTCTAATACTTCAAACAACCGATCAGAAAACAAGCTCCTAACAACACTGCTTTATCACCAACATCAGCGCCTACCGGAAAGGATATACCAAAGTTTTCCGCGCTAAGCACTGCCGCTATTGCCCAATTCTTCTTCACCACCCCAACTTCTTCACCACTTGAGAGAACGCTGTACACAAAGTGGAATAAACCTTGAGCCTGTATTTTTAGAACGACTTTCCCGTCTTTATTTCTGACTAGGTACGTGTTGGTGTAACGTTTGACTTCCTTCACAGAACCCACGAAGTTCCCTGGCGGTGCCCAAACTAAAGCTTTGTTCAAACATAGTTTGTACGGTCTTTTGACGTGAATTACTTCGTTGCCGTAATAGTTGAAGATTTTTACGTTGAATTTCCTACACCGTTTCTCTTGCACTGCCAGGAACACTTTCTGGCCTTCGTTGTTGAATATTGTGTAGCCGGTTCCTCTTTTGCCGATCACATTATGTAAGGCGTCTTTCTCTTTGACTATGATCAGCTCGTTGAGAGGACAGACATAGGCCAGACCTGGGAATTCTATATCTATTTTGGGACATTGCATCCATTTCGATGTCCTGGTCAAACTGGTATTTTCACGGGTTTTCATTAGATTTTTTGTTTTGCCTGCATCGTGATTCAAATGTGGGTTATTAGCATTGTTGTTGTGTTATTTTTGACTGGGTTTTAAAATGTTTTTTGGTGTTTTTGTATTTTTGAGGCAAATGTCTTTGTTGTTTAATTTTGAAAGACGTTTCACAAAGAGTAAAGTAATAGACCTTAAAGGACGTTTCACTTCACTTCACTTCTTTATTAAATGGTTTCTGGGATAGTTTCCACAATTCCGATAGTTACAAGTATAATTGTTCATAATAATATGAGGCAACGTAGAACGGTTTAAGTGCGTGCGCTTTGATTTTGAAAGTTCTTTATGACATTGAATTTCTAAGCAGCTGCTGTCATCGACCTGATGGTAAGGAAAGGACCTATTATCTTGTCGACTTCGATATTAACAAAGTTGTGGACGCTATACCACTGATGCCATAAATAAAAAAAGAAGAAGAATATCAATATCAAATTTACAAAATTTTATCTCATAGAGATAGAAAATGTCCATATAGGGCATCCTATAATTAACGTCTTCAACATTTTAAACGGGTTCCTTTATAAAGTAGAAGAAATATAACTGTTCTAATAACTTTGTACAAGTTTCTTCCTACCAAACTAATCAATTTAAAAATAATTTATAATATACATTTGACTGTGCCTAGAAATTTGCCTCGCTACCCCTTGAGAAATACTTTTACTTTAAAAACATTAAGAACAAATCTTGGTAAATTTTCTCCCCTTAACCGTATATTAAAATCATATAATAACATAAATAATACAGATATTGATATCTTCCATGATTCCCTCCTTAGTTTTAAGAAAATTAAAACAAGCTATGAGCTAGTCTCAGCTGAAGAGTAATAAGTTGCCTTGATCTCATCTAGTTCAATTTCTTGCTATGTTTGCAATGCTAAGTTGTATGCTAGTTAGTACATATCTAAAGACTCGAGTATTTTTAAACTTACAAAAATATATATAAAAAAAATGTTAACGACTGTAATGGCAATGTCACACTGTCCAATAATATTTGTTAAAGATTTTACAGTTCAGCAGGCCGATCGCGTAACTTTTGTTGCAATTAAAATCTAGTCGCACCTGTCAATTTTGACAGCGTTGCGATCACGTAGGACCTTCGATTACAATGAAAACCGTATAGCATCAAAACTACATCTTTGACAAGGAACTATTGCAATAAGATGTAATGTTGGTGTAAATAGCATGAAATAACGATCACGTAAGGCTGTTTCAATCGAAATGACAGCTTACGATTACTATAAGATATATTGCGGTTTGAGACAAGTAAGGTGCTGTTGCAAATGATATAAATTGATAAGTAAGATCATAATAAAGTGAGTTCTAGTGTTTTGATGTGTATATTTATTGATTGTAAAGTAGTTAATAGGTACCTAAACATACAACAAGTTTATAGTACTTACCTACATAAGTTTGTATTGTAGTGCCTCTACGAGGCTCATGTTGCGGACTTCAATAATTTGAAGACCCTAAATGTACCTACCTACCACATGAAACAATAAAGATTATGATTATGATTATCATTATGATATAAACACGAGTTCAAAATCATCTAGTGCATAACTACAAACCAATTTCATCAATTTATTAAAATTCATTTTAGTTTATCATGTCAAGAGGTTATTTGCTCGCCCTTGCTGAGGAACAGCGCAAAAAAAAAATGCTTGTTGATAGTAGAAGACTGATGCGGGACGCCAGCGATCCATTATCGCTCCCTCACAGGGAGTTTATTTCTAAATTTCGCCTTACCAAAGAGGCGTTTGATATGCTGTGCAGGGATATCATCCCCATGTTGCCTGAAAGTACCCGGTCGACGGCAATTCGGGCTGACATCAAAGTAAGTTTCTTCTTGAGTTGCATAAGCCTGGGTAACAATTTCAACTAGAATCATAGTCATGTTAGACCCTGGACATTATTTTTTTACCTACCTATTCTGGATTTAAGTACCTAATTGTATTTTTTTCTGTACTACTACAGGTTCTTGCAGCATTAAATTTTTATAGCCAGGGATCGTACCAACGCAGTGGGGCACAATCTTACTTGATAAATATGTCCCAAGGATCATTCTCCGCGTATCTCGAAGAAGTCACAGCCGCACTTAATAGCAGAGAAGTAATTCTTAAATATGTAAAATTTCCCTCAAGAAGACAAGACAGGGAAAACATTATGTCAGAGTAAGTATTATCTACAAACAATCTTGTCTTACTACTATATAATCAGTTAATCACCCATCTAATGAGGTAGGTTGCATTTAATACTTTCATTTTCATGGTGGATATGAATGGTATATATGATAGGATGGAATATATATGAAATGAATGGCATATGATGAAAGAAGGCGAGTCGAGGTAGGCCTAAGAAAATATTGATGGACTGTATGAAAGATGACATCATCATAAGTAAGAAAGGAGTGAGCACCGAGATTACGAATGATAGAAGTGAGTGGAAGAAGGAACACGGACATGAATAGTAGGTACCTAGTAGGTAAGTGAATGAAAAATCGAATTGAAAAGTAGAGAATATAAAAATTATCATGTAGTTATTCATGTTGCCTTCTTTCCAGTTTTATGGACAAACATGGAGTACCTGGGGTGATTGGGTGCATTGATGGCACACATGTGGCACTCATTAGGCCAGTAGACCACGAGGAGGCCTACTTTAACAGAAAAGGCTACCATTCGCTTAATGTGTTAGTTGTAAGTCCTTAGTATTGTACAAGTAATTTATTACCTACCTAATTATTATTACAATAATCTATTTTGTTTGTTTTCTTCTAGATATGTGATGCAAACTTAAAAATCCTGCATGTGAATGCAGTGTTTGGTGGAGCTGCACACGACAGCTATGTATGGAATCAGAGCCAAATAAAACCCTATATGGAGCACCTCCATGCAGAGGGTGAAATATGCTGGCTCCTAGGTAGCTAACACACCTACATACAGTTCCACATACATACCTCCTATTGCATTACAAATTACCTAAAGAATCGCATAAAATTTAATAATTGAAATAATGCAAGAGTCTGATTATGTATTCTGTTAAGTAATGTTATTATTATTTTGTTTATAGGAGATTCGGGATATCCTCAAAAACCATATATGATGACTCCCATAGCTGCTGAAGGATCCCCAGATGACCATTACACAAAAAAACACTCCAGTGCCCGAAATGTAGTGGAGCGTTGTTTCGGGGTACTGAAGGCGCGTTGGCGGTGTTTTTTGGCACATCGCGTGCTTCACTATGACCCAGTTAAAGCTGGGAAGATAGTGAATGCATGCGTTGTCCTGCATAATATTGCCAACGCACACAATGTCCCCGTGCCGAGGCTGACGCAGGAAGACCGCCAGAGTCTAATGCGCAGCCAGCTAGATGAGGATTTTGGTGGCAACGCTGGCAATGGGGACGCTAGAGCTCTCCTGGTACAAAAGTTGTGGGCGGCAAGACGTAATTAAACCATGCTTATATTAATACTATTTTATTAAAATCAAAATCATCATAATCGAAATGCGTTTTTTTATAAGAATAGGTACAATAAGCACATAAACTACACTTATTTTAAATTTAAATTAACACCACTTTGTAACGCGACCAAACAGAGTTATTCTTAACTATAAGGTACATTGTTTTACAGGGAGTTACAGTTGGAAACAGTTACATCCCAAGCTTTTTTGTCATCTAAGTAATAAATATTTTATAATAGCTTTATTACAGAGATTATGTTTAACAACATTTTTGAATTTATTGACAGATAAATTAATAATGACGACATTTCGGTTTTTGTTAAAAAAACGTTTTAAATGATGACAAATGATTAACTTTGTGGGGCCTTTAGGAACAGCTAGTTTATCTTTATTTCTAGTGTTAATATTATGACTGTAGCTAATTTTTTAAACAGATTTAGATGTTTTCTGACATACATTAAGTTTTCATATATGTATTGGCATGGAACTGTCATAATATTTATGTCTTTGATTCTCTGAGGCCCATATTATAAATTGAACGAACAGCCCTCTTCTGCAACACAAATATGGTGTTGATATCTGCAGCATTCCCTCACAACAAAATGCTGTACGACATAATGCTGTAGAAGTAGCTGAAATAAACTAGTCTAGCCGTTTTTACGTTAGTAAGCTGACGGATTCTTTTGACTGCGTATGCTGCAGAACTGAGTCTGTTCGACAATCCATATATGTGAGCGCGCCATTGAAGCTTATTATCTAAGGTTATACCTAAAAATATAGTCCACAAGATTTACCACAAGTTAAAGTTGAAATTTCATTTTTTAAACTGCTGAGTTAAATGCAGCAGCAACTCCACGCATTGCTCTTGAGCAGCCGCAGATCTTGTTGTAGCCGCAGCAATTTCTGCAATGGACCTACTTATACCAGCGACAGCTTCCACCATTTTTTCTTCCGCCGCAATGCTCCGCCAAATGCCGCTCTCTTCTAAATTGTTAGGCCCAGCGAGGCACATTATCATCATGATCTAAAAAAAGAGAAAGAAGTTGAAATATATGTATTTACACATTTTGCTGCTGTAGCACACATCCCACCATGTTTAATGTACTCTTTTTCTCTTTGTTGTTAAACTTTTATTGTGTTCAGTTGCAAATAAAGAAATGTCTGTCTGTATAGTATTATAGGTATTGCTTTGAAAAAAACTGGTAATCAGTTTTTTTCAGTAAGATTACAATTTCAATAATAACACTCACTAGCTGCTCTCGCATTTCTACTGTGTGGTAGCCAAAAATCGGTGATGGGGGCGACGCTGGTGGTGGCGGCGACGCTGGTGGTGGCGGCGACGCTGGTGGTGGCGGCGACGCTGGTGGTGGCGGCGACGCTGGTGGTGGCGGCGACGCTGGTGGTGGCGGCGACGCTGGTGGTGCTGCCGCTGGTGGTGGCTTGCAGTGACTGCTCTATAATTTATATTATATTATACATAGCTAAACTACCACTGACTGACTGACTGATTGACATGATTGATTCCTTTTTGATTGCTTCTTTGACACATATATCGTCTTTAATAGCTATAAGATGCAACACATAAACCACCCAACCTCTATTCTCTTATACACTTGTAATATAGGTTTGTAAAAGATACCCTATAAGCAGGTACTGGCATCTTTTTCTTCTGTTTTATTTTAGCAGTTGCTGTTTCTTACCTAGCAGTAGCTCGGGTTCCCAAATGAGTGGGCAAGAAATTACCTCTTCTTCTAATTCTGAAATGTATATATACTTGTAATAAAGGTCAGAGTTATAAGTCCTTCATGTTTTATATATTTTAGAAGAAATGTTACCTTGAGGTGGCTAAAGGCGTAAAGCTAAAAGAACAATGATTATAATTTAGTATCTAGATTTATTTAGGATTAGTAGGTGAATAAAATAAGCATAATGAGCATTAATGAGCAGTTAAAATAAAAAAAAAGCAAAGCAAACCAACATTCACTGGGATTGTAACCGGAGCTCCCTCCACCGCCACCTTCCCAATGACGGCGACAACCCGCTCCTCAAGGTCTGTGAGTGGACACAGCTTATTGGGTCCACCCCCAGTACCCTCGCGGTTTCGCCGGTTGTCCGCCGCCTTAGTTTTAGTGCGGCACTTGTACATATGCCAGTACTTAATAAGAAAAACATAGAACTTTGTTATTATATCGTAGAAGTCGCAAAATAATGATGAACCACACGGTTTGCTTACACACATCTAGGATTATTGAAAAGTATTTACCCTCTTCCATTTATCAGTGGTTTTTATAGTACCGTCCCCCACGGCATTTAATAACCTGGCACAGTGTTCCCAGGCCTTGTTATTCTGCTGGTGGCCAAGGGGGCCGCTGCTCTTTTTATTTAGAGCAGCGGCTGGGTTTGTTTCTGCAAACTCAACCAAAATTTCTAATTGGCGGTGCGAAATTTGCCGGATTGGTGCCATTGCTTTGTAACAAATTGAAAATAACATGGTAAATCACTGGAGAAAGCTAATGAAAAGAAATAATGTAAAAGAATAAATATATTGTTTGTTTGTACTTACTTGCTAGGTAACCGTTGCATTGAACTAGGTACTAGGCATTTGATTGAAACACAACACAAAATCATAGACAAATGAGTGAACGAGTTGTAATAAACGGTCGATTATAGTGGGTTACCAATTTCTACACGGTTCCTACTACAAATTGTACTTTGTAAATTGGTCGGATTTAATTAACTTGCAGGATCTTCACGTTGTAAAATTAGTATTGCAACACATAGATAGCGGTCGAAAAATGATACCAACTAGATGCGTGATCGATCGCTGTACTTTGATAGTATATTTTATTTGTTCGTATCAAACCTTTGATAGCAACAGAATTACGCGATCAGCCTACTGTAATGTGAATTGTCGTTGGTGTTTCTAACAATAAATAAATTAATCAAGGAAGTGCTGAACGAATTTACCAGTAATCGGTACCAATTTAGGTGAAATTCAGTAGGAATGGATGTAGATATGGTTTTACCGGGTACCATACATAGTCATATTACCAGTCCGTGGATAACCACAACGTGATAATACTTTAATAATGGTAAATATAAATTTACCATTACTAAAGTACCTCTAACAGCATTAATCTGCGACTACTTTAACAGAACGCCATCTGTTGTCATAACGCTGAACTCCGATTCTACTGACTCTACCCAAAAGTTCCCCTACCCGACTTCGAATGCCATTGAAAACATTTTCTACCATACCTAACAAGTTACTTCTAGTAAACAACAGATGCCGCTTTTTTAAATTCTAATTTCGAATACCTCAGCTAGAGGTTTACCTCCATGAATGAGACCCGTGAATGAGACTATACTGTTACTGTTGAATTATTAACAGCCTGTCCAGATGAATCGATTCAGGCGCGTGTCGAGTTAACGACACAACAACACCAGCCTATTCAGTGCATTGCTGGACATAGGCCTCCCCTATAAGAAGGGGGATATGCCCATAATCCCCGCGCCGGACATGCGGGTAGGGGATCGCACGCAGGGCACAGTTTCTCGTACCGCCTACGCCGCTGCCTGTCGACACTCACGGGATTGCCAGTGATAAGCTGCGCTACGCCGCAATCAGCCGGCCGCCATAGATATCCGATTGTTTAATAGGGTGCATCACGAGCAGGTAAATAAATTAATAAATAATTTACGAAAAACACCAATCCGCATAAATAAGAATTAAATATTTTTGAAAAAAAAAAAAACTGTAAGTATTGAGGGTATTATCTGGTCAGGGGCTAGAATATAATATATTTAGGAAACAGAAGCGGAATTTATTAAAAAAAAATACAAAAGTACTTACAACAACACTTTACATCATTTAAATAATACCAAACAAAAGAAAATACACCGCTAGGTTTTAACAATCCAAAAAGAAACACGATTCAAATAAAACACCAATCACAAAACAAAATAACTTTAGCTAGGACTTGACCCAGACTACAACCTTATCCGACAATCTACTTATAACCGAATCTACGACAAGTATCTCAGCACAACCGCACCGCTTGGAAGCTAGCAAAGAAATGTCCGTTGCATGTTCACGCGCTTCCTTTTATGGTCCTTAGGTTGTTATTGAAACGACTCTCCTAACTCGGCCTATTCTGACGCAACGTCGTCCTCGACGTTCCAGGCATCGCTCCGTCGTGAAGCGCAGCCCTCGACAGTTGGCCTGTCGCAGCTAGGCATAGGCTCGGATGCTGCAATAGCTGGTTGGGGAGGCCTTGTTGATGTTCCTGCACAAGGATCATATACCTCGTAGTCACCTGAAACATCAACATGCCTGAGAATTTGCCACTACTTAATAAAGTCGTGGACACGCACACATAAACCATGTTAAATAAAGAAACATTTTATAACGAGAGCTCTCATTTCCCCAAGTATTACCACCTTAAAAGATCTTTATGACGACTTCCATTCCTTGCAGGGAGCTCTATATACATGTAGAATCTGTAACAAAGTCAGGCGGTAGGCGTCCCCACTGCCTGACAATAGGCGAAAGGACTCGATTGAGTTCAAACGCCTATTATTACCCCAATGACGGAGGCATCGCTGAATCGCACGTCATACATCAAAGACGGAGGCATCACTGAATCGCGCGTCTTGGGACGGAGGCATCGCTGAATCGCACGTCCTACATCAAAGACGGAGGCATCACTGAATCGCGCGTCTTGGGACGGAGGCATCACTGAATCGCACGTCCTGGGACGGAGGCATCACTGAATCGCACGTCCATCAGATGGAAACCTCTCGCTAGGTGCATCTGAGCAGCTGCCAGCAGGTGGATGCATCGCTGAATCGCACACCTGCGAGCTGAGTAGACGGAGGCATCGCTGAATCGCGCGTCTATAGAACAACTACGCTAGACAACGTCTCCCTTCGACTTCATCGGGAAGTATCAGTGTTGACCAGTGGATTGATCCGCCATGACTTTGCTTAGGGGGGACATTCAAGCCTATTATTGCCTAAGCTAAACGAAAGGTGTTGGTCTGGTAATTAGTAAGTAAGTTGATATCTTCCTACACTTAGTTTGGAACCTAATTTAACTTAAGGGAAAGCAAAGCGCATGACAAACCAAGCCACCAAGCCTACACATGAGACCAACCAATAGCTCGCCATCAAAGAAGGCAGCACAGGACTCCGGACACCACTCTCCATGCCAGGGCACCATATACTCAGCAGCCGCTTGCGTAGTCTTCCCATAAGACCCGCTGAGCAATTTCAGTTGGTATCGACCACTCGGTAAAACCTGGATCACACGATAAGGTCCTCGCATGCCCGGATCCAGTTTTCCAGTCGACTGTGAGTATTTTATTACAAAAACCAGGTCATCGACCTTAAAAGTGCGTGATGTTCGTCGCTGCCGGTTAACATAAGCATCTTGCTTGGCCTGATTTTGTGTAAGCAGTTCGTGGGCTCGCGACCTGCACAGCTCTCGCCAACCTTCACGATTTTGGACCATATCTACTGCAACATCACGTACTAGTGACCTCATGACAGGGGTTGTAGCGTCGTTACCAATCGAAAGCTTCAAGGCGGAGGTCTGCTTCGTTTTCTGTTTCGTCATATTAAGGACAAGCTGAAGTTTCCATAGTTGCTCGGACCACTTCGTATTTCTATGGTTAACTTCAATACGAATCATGTTCAGTACTGTCCTGACGTACCTCTCGACTTGTCCATTAGCGTTATGCATTTCTGGTGTAATAAAATGAATGTCACAACCATAGTCTGAAAGAAGCGCTGAAAACTCAGAAGATTCAAACATTCGTCCGCGATCTGTAACTAGTAGCTTTGGAACGCCAAAGAGTGAGATTGCGTTCGTAAAGGCGCGTTTGAGCTCAGATATATCTTGTCTGTAGATCGGGTAAAGCATGCAATATTTTGTAAACGGATCTATCATTAATAGCACAAATTTGTAGCCGTTAGACTCCGGCAAAGGACCAAGCGCATCTAAATGCAGTGTCTCAAAAGGGACATTAGGTTTCTCCCAGGAAGTTATAGGCTGATGTGGAGCTCTAGGGATGCGTTTCTTGGATATGCACACTAAGCAATGTTTAATGTATTTGCCAACCATTTGGAAACCAGAAATGTTTCAGAATCAGATCTAATGTTTTTTCAGCGCAGACATGTTCGTGTTCGTCATGAAAGATTCGTAACAGACTCAATCTATGGCCCTTTGGGATGTAACAAAGGAGTCGGGGCTCCTCACCTATTGGCCTATACCGATAATAAAGTAGCTCGTTTTGACAGACGTAGCGCTGAGAGTTTAGTTCCCCATCCTGCAATCTCTGTAAAAGTCCCTGAGTCTCACTGTCAGCCGATTGAGCAATTTGTGCCCAATTCTTCGGCTTAGATATTTGGTTTACCTCTGCTGCGACTGGGTTACGGCTTAGGTAGTCTGCATGTGACATCATTATGCCTTTTCTATACTCGATAGTGAAAGTAAAATCCTGTAAATAGATCCACCACCGAGCGACGCGCGGAAGTAGGTCCTTCTTTTTCTCGGTGGCCTTGAGAGCATTGCAATTCGTAATAACTTTGAAGTTTAAACCTACTAGGTAATGCCGAAAGTTTTGCAATGCTTTCACGACCGCAAGTGTTTCTAATTCGTAGGAATGGTACCTACTTTCGGCGCCCTGGGTGGCCTGACTGAAATAGGCAACCACATGCTTCGTACCATCGGCCTTTTTTTTTATTTTTTTTGCATCAGCACCGCGCCGTAGCCAATGCTGCTGGCGTCGGTATGTACTTCATTCGCAAGAGAAGGGTCGAATATAGAAAGTATGGGTGAGTTAGTTAGACACGTAATTATCTCCTTACGAGCCTTCTCCTGCTCTGAGCCCCAGCAAAACTTTACGTCAGTCTTTGTCAGTCGTGATATACACGCGGTCTTAATTGCATAGTCACGAATGTACTTCCTAAAGTATCCCGCTAACCCCAGGAACTGACGGGCCTGTTTGACATTGCAAGGGGGAGGTACGTCAATTAATGCCTTGATTTTATGGGGGCTCGGCTTAACCTGACCTTGACTAATCACGCGGCCTAGGTACTCAACCTCTGGAGAGAGAAACGAACACTTTCGTAAGTTAATCGAGAAGCCCGCATTAGTCAAAGTTTCAAGTACAGCCCTTAGTAAATGAATACCCTCATCGACCGTGTGACTCATTATCAATACGTCGTCGACGTATACTAAGACGTTACCAGCTTCGATGTGTTCACGGAGTGTGTCGTTTATGATGCACTGATAAACGATAGGCGAGTTCATAAGGCACCACCACAGGAACCAGTTACAGGCTCATTACACAAATTAACATTTCGCTTATTGCGCTTACTTGACCTATCCTTCGCAAAACAAGATTCTTCATTGTGCCCCGGTTTCTTACAAAAACCACAAACCGAACTATTTGGACGACCAGTATCGAGCTGAGGGCCTTGACTTGTGAACTTTGATTTTTTTGAACAGGTATTAGCTTTGTGGCCCGACTGTCCACAGTTAAAACACTTCAAGCTAAATGATGTGTTCGCAACTGGCCGTTTGAAAGTCGGATTTCGGTTGTCATTTTTCGTGCGGGTAGGCTTCACGTATATTGACAAGAACGACACTAAATCGTGACACGATAAGTTGGCGTTAGCCGCCGCTGCCCTAACGTGGGGATCGGTAATACCTCGTATGACAATCAGCGCTCTCAACTCGTCACTAAGACCCTTCACTATTCCTAGACGCAGGAGCGTTCTCCTTGCGTACTCTGCATAAGTGCTATACTTATCTGAGTTGGCATGCATTGTGTCGTACAGGATGTTGGCATAATCAAGCTTACGTGGGCACAATGGTTTGAACTCTTGACAGAAATTGGACCATGTGCGGTCGTTGGTAACCCACTCGTTCAACCATGTGCGTGCATCCCCCTTAAGACACATTGACACGCGAGACAAACACTCGGCGTCCTCCCAGCGATTGTTCACCTTGGCCCGATCAACCTCGTCGCACCATATGTCTATATCGTGGACTGCAGGATCAAAGTTGGATACAAAATACTTTTGACCTGTGTTATTACCCACCGACTTTATTACGTCAGCTAAAAATAGTGCGGACTCCGACACACCAGCGGGTACATCAGACGCAGTAACCTGAGATTGATGTTCACCTGTCAATGTGATTGAGTTTGACGCTGGATTTCCTGACGCACTACCGTGACCGCCCTGTGACGCACCTATGACACCATCACGATGATGAGAGATTGAAGGAGTGCGAGACCTAGAGGACACATTATCCTGAACCAATTTGCCATTTGACACCGCGTGCGTGGCACCTGACCGATCTTCGAGCGTGTTCAATCGAGACAGAATCGAGTCCAGCGCCCGCTGTATAGTACCTCCATCACGCGAACGGCGACCCGATCGCGACCTACGCTGGGAATGAGATTCAGGCCTAGAACGAATTCTACTTCGTGAACGAGTCCTGTTCCGTGACCCACCACTCCGATCGCGTCGGCGTGATCTATCGTGCGAATGTTGTCGATCAGCCATAGCTCGAAATCAAAATAAAAACGACCTGAACAACAGATTTATGATTGGTGTTTTATCTACCCACAAAAATTGAAATCAGTTAAATCAAATGTAATTACAAAAGGACTGGCCTGAAGGGCTTGAAGGTAGGAATCCCACTTCTGAATTTAGGAAACAGAAGCGGAATTTATTAAAAAAAATACAAAAGTACTTACAACAACACTTTACATCATTTAAATAATACCAAACAAAAGAAAATACACCGCTAGGTTTTAACAATCCAAAAAGAAACACGATTCAAATAAAACACCAATCACAAAACAAAATAACTTTAGCTAGGACTTGACCCAGACTACAACCTTATCCGACAATCTACTTATAACCGAATCTACGACAAGTATCTCAGCACAACCGCACCGCTTGGAAGCTAGCAAAGAAATGTCCGTTGCATGTTCACGCGCTTCCTTTTATGGTCCTTAGGTTGTTATTGAAACGACTCTCCTAACTATATTGTAAGTACACATATTGACGACCTCTGTGGCGCAGTGAAGGCCCGCCTGAGACGCAAAAGGTTGCGGGTTTGTAGACAACTGTTCGTATGATCTACAAATATTTGCCTCGGGTCTTTGAGTTTTCTATGTATAATAATGCTGGACAGAAAAAAATAATGAAAACACAAATACCCAAAAGTCAGAAAAAAAAATCAAATTTAAGAACAAGTTTTTTAAAATTTCTATGTAAATTTGACAGTTCTTGCTATAGGTATGTCTAATATGTCTATGTCTAACGTGACAATCATGTCTATTCCCAAGAATCAGGCCCTATCTTCGTTAATATCTTCACTTTCCTATTCGGCCATATTCGTATCTGACGAGCGAAACCCACTCGCAAATACTCCTACCTAATAAAATATACTGACAAACGATAGCAACAATACAAACTTAGCAAAAATAATAATAGGGAATTAGTAAAGAGAATATATTCTTTTCTCTTCCCGGTCCTTATTAAGGAAAAAATCTTTAATTGAGTCTCCCCAAGTATATAGATAGTGTACATAGCTATAAAGTATAAATGATGGAAGCAACATATAGGAAAATATAATATATTTGTTCGCACAGCGCAGAGTTGAACTATATGTATTGCGAGTTGATGAATTGTTGCGTGCGTGGAGAGGGCATATTGTTTTGTGTTATAAAGTTTTGAAATGCCGTTATTATTATAATTTAAAAGCCTAGCTCTAGTCGGTGTAGTGATGCAATTTTCTCTATTTAGCTCTTTCCTCTTTTCCTTTCTCCATTGCTTCACTTCTTTATTCTCTTTTATCTGGCTCACGTAGCTTATTCTTGGTCTTCCTCTTTCACGTTTTCTTTCTACCTTTCCCTCGATGATGTTTGTAATGAAGCTGTTATGTCGTATAATTATGGTGTCCAATCATTTTACCTCTTCTGTTTTGTATGGCATCAAGACCCTTTTCTCATCCACTCATTTAAAAAACTCGTAAGTATTATTCTCAGTCCAAGCGTACAGTTTGAAATATTATAAAGGCTAAAGTTTGTAAAAATGATATTAGATGTTTTCTTCTGTCTGCCAGATACTAGCATCCAGCCGAGTTTTCTTTCGAATGGTACCTAAGCTTCCCCTATAATGAGGATATGCCCACGCTGGGCATGCGCAAACTACAATACAAAAAATACAAATATATATTTCACACAAATTCGATCAGCCGTTATGAGTTATGAGTTGGGTGGGAACAAACATACACACACACACGCACAGATAAACACAATTTTTTTTGGCAATGCCTTTTCCGTTGAGGCGATTCGACTATGGAATGGCCTATCTCCTGATATTCTCTACACTCCTGATATATGACCTTCGCGCGGCCTAAAAACTCCGACACCGAAGTCAGTCACTAACTCATACGAAGAGGAAGAAGACTAAGTTCACAGAATAAGAAAGGATACATTATCGATATCTCTGTTACAAGTCTACGATAATGTCTACGCCTCTACGGCGTAGAGATGTCTGCTTCTTACAAACGATTTCAACGCGTTAGCAAGAATAAGTTAGTATTTAACTGAAGATTTTTGACACGTTGGCTGCTTGACCATGCACGAGGAGGAGGACGACCGACGTGCAGAATTTCATTTGTGTTTTCAGCAATCAAAGCGTTATACAATAGTGTAAAATCATGTAAGACAAAGATGTAAGTAAATATATTTTTGCCTTAATTTACAGTACCTATTTATTTTAAACCCTAAACACAGTTCAGTAAATAAACTTGGTTAGCAACTTTTTATACAATTTTTTTTTATTCTATCTGCATAGTCCCACTGCTGGGCAAAGGTCTCCCCTAACATCCACCAACCTTCTCTATTTTTTATTTTATTTTTGTATATTCAATGCTTCTCCACAGCCTTCCATGTCCGGAACACACATACGAAGCCACGCTTCGTCTTAAGGACGACATATGAAGTAATTTTTTTTCCAACTCCAACGCAAAGTAATATAAACCTTATCTCACAGCAATAAGACCCCGATTCGTCGTGACCGCGAAATATTTTTTCCATTTCATATTTACGAATATGCCCCAAATTCCCCAAAAATTAGAACCGTGAAGGGGGGGGGGGTGGGGGGTGGGTGTGTGAGTGCACACACATACGCGCGTGGGGTGGTGGGAGGTGGGATAGATAGTTTTAGAGGAAGAAATATTATGTTGTTCCTACAAATCCGTTCCTATAGCTTATTGCTGTGATTTTTAATTGAATTTATGAGTAAGACAATTTTTTACACACAATTAACGAACAGGTAAAAGGTTTCTAATTTTCCTTTACTTTTATTTATGACTAGCTTTTGTGGCTTTACTTGCCCGTCTGGATACAAAGTAGCCATTATGTTGTCCCAGGTCTAGGTTTCATTACCGTGGTAGAATCCTACCGGGACCCCATGGCTCTGTCAAGTGTTACTACAGCGTCGAACCCTTCATCACGCGATGAATGGTTCGATGGTGCAATAGCATGGTGCTAGCTACGGTGAGTAAAGGAACACGGTGTGTTTTTAGTCGGTAGGCCGTTGAGCTAGCGAAAGCTAGTCACCGGTGGAGAGCCTGACAGACCCCTCTAACTTTCCCCGAGTTTGAGGACATGCCTAACGCATTTTTACAATTGCAAACCGTTTTTGCGTGAAAAAATAACAGATATCCTACATTTTACAACTTTTATACAAGCTTTCGCCTTTATAATACACTAGCAACTGCATGCGGTTTCGCTCGCGTAGTAAAAAATTAATCCGGGTTACAAACTAATCAAACTAATTGTATATTGTAACTGTTTCATTTAAATCCGTTTGATAGTTTTTGAGTGAAAAAGTAACAAACATTCGTCCATCGATCCATCCTCTCAATGTTTCACATTTATAATATTAAATAGGATTTTTAATGGGAGTTCCAAAAGTCTTGTCAAACTCATTGTATATTCCAACTGTTGATAGTTTTTGCGTGAAAGAGTAACAAACATTCGTCCATCTATCCATCCTCTCAAAGTTTCACATTTATAATATTAAATAGAATTTTTAATGGGAGTTCCAAAAGTCTTGTCAAACTAATTGTATATTCCAACTGATGATCGTTTTTGCGTGAAAGAGTAACAAACATTCGTCCATGTATCCATCCTCTCAAACTTTCAAATTTATAATATTGAATAGGATTTTTAATGGGAGTTCCAAAAGTCTTGTCAAACTCATTGTATATTCCAACTGTTGATAGTTTTTGCGTGAAAAAGTAACAAATATTCATCCATCTATCCATCCTCTCAAAGTTTCACATTTATAATATTGAATAGGATTTTTAATGGGAGTTCCGAAAGTCTTGTCAAACTAATTGTATATTCCAACTGTTGATCGTTTTTGCGTGAAAGAGTAACAAACATTCGTCCATGTATCCATCCTCTCAAACTTTCAAATTTATAATATTGAATAGGATTTTTAATGGGAGTTCCAAAAGTCTTGTTAAACTAATTGTATATTCCAACTGTTGATAGTTTTTGCGTGAAAAAGTAACAAATATTCATCCATCTATCCATCCTCTCAAAGTTTCACATTTATAATATTGAATAGGATTTTTAATGGGAGTTCCGAAAGTCTTGTCAAACTAATTGTATATTCCAACTGTTGATAGTTTTTGCGTGAAAGAGTAACAAACATTCGTCCATCTATCCATCCTCTCAAAGTTTCACATTTATAATATTAAATAGAATTTTTAATGGGAGTTCCAAAAGTCTTGTCAAACTAATTGTATATTCCAACGGTTGATCGTTTTTGCGTGAAAGAGTAACAAACATTCGTCCATGTATCCATCCTCTCAAACTTTCAAATTTATAATATTGAATAGGATTTTTAATGGGAGTTCCAAAAGTCTTGTTAAACTAATTGTATATTCCAACTGTTGATAGTTTTTGCGTGAAAAAGTAACAAATATTCATCCATCTATCCATCCTCTCAAAGTTTGACATTTATAATATAGAATAGGATTTTTAATGGGAGTTCCGAAAGTCTTGTCAAACTAATTGTATATTCCAACTGTTGATAGTTTTTGCGTGAAAGAGTAACAAGCATTCGTCCATCGATCCATCCTCTCAATGTTTCACATTTATAATATTAAATAGGATTTTTAATGGGAATTCCAAAAGTCTTGTCAAAGTAATTGTATATTCCAACTGTTGATAGTTTTTGCGTGAAAAAGTTACAAACATTCGTCCATCTATCCATCCTCTCAAAGTTTCACATTTATAATATTAAATAGAATTTTTAATGGGAGTTCCAAAAGTCTTGTCAAACTAATTGTATATTCCAACTGATGATCGTTTTTGCGTGAAAGAGTAACAAACATTCGTCCATGTATCCATCCTCTCAAACTTTCAAATTTATAATATTGAATAGGATTTTTAATGGGAGTTCCAAAAGTCTTGTTAAACTAATTGTATATTCCAACTGTTGATAGTTTTTGCGTGAAAAAGTAACAAATATTCATCCATCGATCCATCCTCTCAATGTTTCACATTTATAATATTAAATAGGATTTTTAATGGGAGTTCCAAAAGTCTTGTCAAAGTAATTGTATATTCCAACTATTGATAGTTTTTGCGTGAAAAAGTTACAAACATTCGTCCATCTATCCATCCTCTCAAAGTTTCACATTTATAATATTAAATAGTATTTTTAATGGGAGTTCCAAAAGTCTTGACTAGATGCAGCTTTTCAAGAGTTCGGGCTTATACAACACCAGCCTATATCAGTCCACTGCTGGACATACCTTCCCTAATAAGAAGGGTGATATGCCCATAATACGCACGCGTTGGGGATGCGGGTTTTGGGGATCTCAGGGAGGGCACAGCTTCTCGCAGCAGTCGTACTGCTGTCTATTGGCAACCTGGGGATTTAGGTGTGCTGGAGTCAGACTGCGCTATGCCGCAATCAGCCGCCAGAGCTAGTTAACTAGGGTCCACCACTTCACAACAGTTCCACGCGTATTGAATTGACTATTTTTTATTCTGTACGGAGCTTATAGCTTAGGTAGTAGCGCTGACTTTGACAGGTTGCGGATTCGATTCCCGTCCGTAGCAAAAAGTTGTGTGGTGAATATGGATGTTTGTTCTGTGTCTGGGTGCTTTATCTTATCCTACTAATATTATAAATGCGAAAGTTTGTGAGTATGGATGGATGTATGGATGAATGGATGAATGTTTGTTACTCTTTCACGCAAAAACTACTGAACGGATTTGGATGAAACTTGGAATACACAGAGTTTGTGATCTGGATTCACATTAAGCCACTTTGTATCCCGGTACCACGCGTGCGAAGCCGCAGGCGGAAGCTAGTAATACTATAAATGCGAAAGTTTGTGAGTATAGATGAATGGATGAATGTTTGTTACTCTTTCACGCAAAAACTACTGAACGGATTTGAATGAAACTTGGATACATAGTTTGTGACCTGGATTAACATATAGGCTACTTTTATCCCGGTACCACGCGAGCAAAGCCGCGGGTGGAAGCTAGTATGCCTTTAGATATATGTTTATCAGTCTCTGGTACATAGTACAGGCTCTACCTAGTTTGGGATCAGTTGACCGTGTGTAAGTTGTCTCTTATATTTTTAATTTATTTGTGACCTTCGGTGAAGTTTCGCTTGTCGCCAGTCGGCCAAGTTAAAATGTCAAATAGCTTTACTAACTTTTTTACAAACCGCGAATTTTCGACGAAGGGCGCATATGTAGCCGCCCCATTAGATGCTGTGGGAAAGTGGCCAGGATTATTACACGTTACCCATCTAATTGATAATGCTTGAGTTCATTCATCATCATCAGCCTATAGCAGCATGAAAGCCATTGCGCCCTGTCCTGAACTCGACACATCCAGCTTCTACCAGCAGCCTTTCGAAAATCGTCACTCCACCCGGCCGGAGGGCGTCCTACAATACGTTTGCTGAGCCGCAGTTTCCACTCAAGAACTCGTTTACCTCAACGGTTATCCGTTCTTCGGTAGATATGGTCAGCCCACTGCCCCTACAGTTACCTAGCTGAGCATCTACAAATTGTTCCTGATATGCTTGACGCAAAAGCAAATCTTTGAGGGCAAGGCATAGGCCTGAACGGACGCCCTCTGGCCAGGTAGAGTGACAATACAATACATTTATTGCTTTCACGTGGTGTTAAGTTGTATGTTATAAGATATAGGTACTTCACATGAATCCTGTTTAAGGGTATAGCAATATGGTAGGCAGACTGAGGATTTGTATGTAGCTTAGCTAACTAGGTGTATCTAGGCAACATTTTTTTTTTTACGTATGTAATTATTATATGAGAATGCTGTCAATGGTTAAATATCAATATTATACGAATAGGTCTGTAACTATAGCGAGTAGGTATGTGCTATTGACAGTTGTTTATTAATATCATTTGAAGTCTATCTAGTCTAGGGATTATTTTATGTCATAGTAGCATTTTTCAATTAGAAATAATTTTAGTTTTTTGATGAAGAGTGAATACTTTTTCATTTCGGTTAAATGTGTTGGGAGTTTATTGTAAATTTATGTTGATATAACGTATTGGGCTATCACTATGTAATTTGAAGGGTGATCTCGGTGTTATTATTTTGTTTCTTCCTGGTCTTAAGCATATCTGCGAGGAAGATCTTCTAGTTTTGTATATACCTATATATATATAGCTGGGGATATTTTCTGACAAATTTGCATATTTCCAAAATGTAGATATAAGTTAGAGTTAATAGTTTTACACTTTTAAATAAGGTTTACAGCTTTCCTGTTTTCTTTTTGTTATGTTTGTAATGATGCGAACACATTTCTTTTGTTTGTGACGATCTGCGAAAGGCTGCTGGTTAGGGCGCTCATTAGGGGATTCCCATGTCTAGCGGTGATCTGCTATATAGGCTCATGATTATGACGATTAAATAATAGAAAATTCTTACCTTATTCATTAAAGACAAGTAGTTAAATTGGGTACCTATCAGAACACCTATGTAGCAAAAATACTATTTAGTAGAATTGACTATTTCGGTTGGAATCTGTATCTTAATTTAATAAAGTCACTTCTTATTTTCCGATGAAAAAGTAGTTATTTTAATATCCCCGTGGAAGTTATAGAGAATATTTAGAATTCAAATAAGAGCATCGGGTGGAAAGGGGTGTGTTTTATAGGGGGTAGTGTGGCCACTAACATCGCGACGATGTTTAAAATGTAACATTGTATTGTATTGTATTTATTTATTTATTTATTTAATGGCATCTGAGATGTTACCATTTCCCCAATTCTGCCAGTATCAAGTATAATTGTTCATAATAACATAAGGCAAAGTAGTAGGTACGGTTTATAAGTCCAGTCGTCCTGTCTTCCTATAGCAATGGCGACAACTTCAACTTACTTCCGCCCGCGGCTTCGCTCATTGTGCTACGATAAAAAGCTTTAAAATTGGTATTTACGTACGAAATTGCTGTTCTATCTATGTAGTTTATCAGTTATGTGATTCCCGTAATACAAGCTCTGCTTATTTGGGGCTTATGATGCCGTCTGATACTGTCCAGGTTTTTTTTAAAAGTATTTATTTATTTATAGTACAGGGCCATTTGAAATGCAATTTTTATATGATTGAAATCGAGATAGTTCTCTCTCTATAGAGTGACACATGCATATGAATAATTTAAACCTTATGTTCTTTAAAAGTGTTCAATGTCGGCGCAACAGGCAGCGTCCACATATAAATAACAAATGAAGTTTAGCAAAAAAAATACCGATTGTTTTGAAATTAGTCATTTATTTATTGATTAGTGTTTTGTTTTCATCACAGTTCAATATTTTTCGTCATCATATACGAGGCGAACACCACAAGGTAATCTTATTAATAACTAGCAGCCTGTCCCGGCTTCGCACGGGTGGACATTTATTTTTTAAACATATAAATATAGCCTATGTTACTTAGGGTGAATGTAGCTTTCCAATGGTGAAAGAATTTTTGAAATCGGCACAGTAGTTTTTGAGTTGATTCATTACAAACATACACACAAAAATACAAATTTTCCCTCTTTATAATATACTAGCTTCCGCCCGCGGCTTCGCTCGCGTAAATAAAAAGTAGCCTATGTGTTAATCCAGGTCGTAAACTATGTATATTCCAAGTTTCATCCAAATCCGTTCAGTAGTTTTTGCGTGAAAGAGTAACAAACATTCATGCATACATCCATACATACTCACAAACTTTCGCATTTATAATATTAGTGTGACTAGCGGCCCATCCCGGCTTCGCACGGGTAGAAGGGTCCCTAATATTTTCTAGCAATAAATAAATCTACTCAGGGTGAATGTAGCTTTCCAATGGTGAAAGAATTTTTGAAATCGGCGCAGTAGTTTTTGAGTTTATTCATTACAAACGTACACACGCACACACAAAAATATATTTTTTTCCTCTTTATAATATTAGTGTAGATGTGTAGAAATCTTTAAAGAGAGTATAATTCAAATTTAAATGTATTACTAATAATGACATTCGATAATGTGGTAGAGCAAAGCATTATTTTAGACTCGCAACTTAAAGGTCATGTACAAATAAATAAAACCCAGAAAGTCTTGCTTATGTTGACTGTACTAAAACACGGGTATGAGAGTGGGAATAATTTATTTTTATTTAATAAAAGCTACTGGATGTGAGTGAGAATCTTTTTTGGATCCCAAAAGGCTTAAGTTCGATTCCCGGCCAGGTAGCAAGGTAGCCTTTTGTTCATGAAGCCACACAGGCCAACGAGTGGCCTAAAAACTCCTAGAATAATACCTCATACCGCGGGGTTATTATGTAAATGTCAGAAATAAAAATGTGATAGCAATCACTACGCTTTTGGTCAAAAAAATTCTGTTAGTATCAATCAATCGTAATTATCAATCCACTGCTGGACAAACGCTTCCCCTAATAAGAAGGGTGATAAGGTAATATGACCATAATCCCCACGCTGGGTAATCTGGGGGTTGGGGTTCGCAGGGCATAGCTTCTCGCACCGCAGACGCTGCTGCCGGTCAGGGTATGTAGATTCGCCGGTGTATGGTTGCGCTATGACGCAATAAGCCGGCCGCCAGAGCCTCGTTATTTAGTAAGCCGGGTGACGTTGGCTTGGGTTCTGATGATGAAAAACCTTACACCCCTAACAAAAAATGTGTTACTTACAAAACCAATTGCTGAACGCTCTAATAAGAAAAAAATATTTTTTACGGTTTTCGACTCGACTAAAACGCTGGCTTATCAAGCAAACGTTTGATATGTACGGCTTGTAGTATGCTAGGTGTTTTTAACTGACTTCAAAAAAAAGAGGTTTCAATTAATTTGTATTTTTTATGTCAGTTACCTTAAAATAACCTTTTAACCGTCGTTTACTAACCGATTTGGAAAATTCTTTTTTCGTTTGGGAAGGTTGAGTAACCTTTGTGTTTTGAACAAAAATACTCTCACTAATGTTTTTTATTATTTATTATTTATAATATATTGATGATGAAGTAGGTACATTACTGCAGCGGCCAGCAAAGCAGGGATACTTGTATGTTTAGTACTATTTTCAAATAATGTGCGGACTTAACTTTTCAAAATCAATGACGAACAACGCACAACAATAATTTTTCACGCGTCAAAGTGTACATTAGTTATTTTTTTCAATAAGCTTTCTAATTGCAAGCCAGTTCGAAATTAAAACAAAACCTTTGATTATACCTACCTCTGCCATCTTCTGGAGTAAAAGATCGTTTCATTTTTAAATTACACGACAGATATGATTTTTTCTCAAACATGCTTGGAAATTTGAGCATTATTTTGACAACCTTCTTCGAGATAAATAGAAATTGCTGACGGGCCAAATACATGCGAGCAGCGCAGCCGGCAAAAGTTGAATGAAAATTCAGAACGTGTTTAGCGGCCAAATAAATTATTATGTGAACTCATATATGTCGTGTTATTTAAAAATGGAGCGAATTTTTACACCGATACATAGAAAACAAGGAGGTAACTAATCAAAGGTTTTATTTAAATTTCGAACTGTCTTACAAATCTAAAGCTGTTTATTGACAAATGTGCTGCCTAACAACTACTTAGTTTTAATTTCCGCACATTATTTGAGAAAAGTACTATATAAGCCTTGGCCACAACTAGGCATTAATGGACTCACGTATGTGTTACACGTTCATCCATCAATGCCTCTTTTGCTGGACGCTGCAGTAATGTACTATACATCTGTGACTGTGTTTTACATACATAGCAATTTATTTGGCAGCTAAAACACGACAGATGGTTTTTCTTACAACTTTTGTAGGCCGCTGCTCGCATGTGTTTGGCCAGTACAACAATTTCGATTTATATCGAAAAAGGTTGTCAAAATAATGTTCAAATTTCCAAGCATGTTTGAGAAAAACTATTTATCAAATTGAAATCTACCAAACTAACATGAAGAATCTTGAATCTCGAATTTCAACAGAACGCGTAGTAATTCATCATCATCATCAGCCTATAGCAGTCCACTGCTGCATAGGCTTTCCCTAGTGAGCGTCATTGCGCCCTGTCCTCAGATCGTCACTCCATCTACCTAAACTGTCGGTTCTTTGCCAGATATGGCCGTAATATTTCTTTCGCAAAAATTTACACTTAATCAAGTGGCCGTTATCAAAAATATAGATAGATAGCAGATAGGCAAAATTAATTCAATAAATTTATTTTTACATTTTACACTTTTTTGTATCAATAATGCTGGTACTCACATTCGCTTACCACTGTTTCATAACTAGTTATGAATAATAATTCTTAGTCTTACATAGGTAGGATTAAACAGTACCCTCTCTAAAGGTATAAATATCCCACTTCGTTATTTTACATAATATAAAATCCACAGTACACTAAGATTCTATCCTGTGTTGTGAGTATCCGAAGCTATGAGTACACCATTGTTAAACAACATCCAGATCCAGAAAAAACCACAGATACATTTGTCCCTCAGCAGGAATCGAACACGTAACCTCGCGCACCTTTCGCCAATCACGCCATCGAGATCGTCAATAAATATACCGGACATTTCCCTCACGGTCAACGGATCCCAAACTAGACAGAGCCTGTACGTACGTACCAAGGATTGATAAACATACATAAATACTTATAAAACACCTGGACCCAAAAGAAACATGTTCACCACAAAAATGTGTGTCTTGGTCGGGAATCGAACCCACTACGTGCAGCTCAGAAGGCAGAGCTTCTACTAACTGAGCTATGAAGCCAGTCGAAGCCAGCAGTTAAGCAAGAAAGGGCAGAAGGTAGACTCAGTATTTTTTTAAACCATCAACTTTAAAACGATATTAATCTTCATCATTTTTAAAACAAAAAACTGTGTTCCACAAAGCTCCTACAGGGTGGTTTAAAAAGCCCAGGCCTACAGGGTGGTTTAAAAATCGAATCAGCCCCCGTCCTTGGGTAGGCGATGCCGTCAACACATAAATCATATTTCTCGAGAATTTTTAAAAGTCCTATTGCTTTCGCGTATTTGCCATGTACTCCCCCCGGGGTGGGGGCGTGTGTACTTACCCCCCCGTTTCCTAGTTCAGTGGGGGTACAGGGTGTGTGTTTTGCGAGTGGCCTTGAAGGAAGTAATTTTTTGAAGGATTTCATTTTAATTTATATGGACAAAGCATGTCATAGATTGGTGGCCCAGAGATGCTCGACGGTCAAGAGGCTGGCCACCCGCTCGGTGGTCGAACGACATCGTGGTCGTAGCTGGGAATCTGAGGATGAGCCTTTCAAGGGATTGGAAAAATAAAAAAGAGGCCTAAACCCAAGAGTGGGTGTAAATGATGTTGATTAAAAATAAAATAAAAAAATAAAAAAGCCTTTTAATTTCTTACAAAAATAAAATAAATCCTATTTCGATACAAGGTAGTTTACTTAATTGTACTTATATATTTATAAGAACCCCTCCGCAGGTGAAGGCCTCCTCCAAGGAACCCCAGTTTTCTCTATCTAGGGCTGTTTGCATACAGTTAGGACCAGCCGTTTTCACAATCTCATCCGCCCATCTTGTAAGCGGTATTCCTCTATGTCTTTTCTCACTTGGGCCTTTCCACCGAGTCACCCTTAAGGTCCAACGCTCATCTGACAGTCTTGCCACATGCCCCGCCCATTTCCATTTCAGCTTTTTTGCATAGTTCAGGACATCGGTGGCTTTGGTTACGCTCCTTATCTTTGAGTGTCTTATTTTATTAATTTTCCTGATTTTGAGCATGCTCCGTTCTAAGCCCCGTTGGCAAGTAACAATTTTTCTTTTTATTGTTTCTGTGTATTTCCAAGTCTGGCAGGCATAAGTTAAGCATGGTAAAAGACAGATCGACATGGCTTTAGATTTTAGTTTTACCGGCATATTGCTTTTAAAAATTTCCTTTAGGCTCCAATATTTGTTCCAAGTGAGCTGGATTCTTCTTTCAATTTCTGAGTAGTTACTATCCTTGTCAAAGCTGATTTGTTTCCCAAGGTAGACATATTTGTTCGTGTACTTCAGTTTTTCGTTGTCAACTGATATTGTCTTTTCCATGCTATTTGTCATTAACATTGTTTTTGCGAGGTTCATCTCTAGTCCTACTTTCTTACTCGCCACGTTTAATGATTCGATCATAACTTGCAATTGTAAACTTGATTCCGAAAAGAGCACTAAGCATCAGCAAATCTGAGGTGGCTGAGGTGTTTGCCGTCTATATAAATACCCCTCGTATCCCAGTCTAGCTTCCTTATTATAGACTCCAGGATAGCTATGAACAAGGATGTTGATTATGATGACAGAAAATTATGACGCTATTTTTATAAACGAATCTCAAACTCAACAAAAAGTGACGGGCTCTGTGGCGAAGTGGGCAAAGGTCCGCTTGAGACGCAGAAGGTTGCGGGTTCGATTCCCGCCGCGGGACAAATGTTTGCATGTTCTGCAGATATTTGTCTCGGGTCTGGGTGTTTTCGATTTGCGAAAGACTGCTGGTAGAAGCTGGATGCGTCGAGCTGTGGATGCAATAGCACTCATCAGGGGAGGCCTATGTCCAGCAGTTGACAGCTACAGGCTGATATTGATGATGTTGATGATGATGATGATGATGATGATGATGATTGACATTAAGATTGGCGGCGGATAATTTGGCGAATAAATTGACTGTTGCTAGTTTAGTAATTGCTGTTGTTAGTCTGAAAACCAAACTAGATTCGGAAAAAAAAAACTCGTGTTCGAGGTTTGGCCAGTGAGAGGTAGCCGCTTCGATTCTCGTTGTAGGAAAAATATACGTGTAACGCAAATGTAAAAATGTTGGTGTAAACAACGCATAACGAGTTTCGCGCGTTGGCTAAATTAACATTTTGTAAGACGTACGAATTGCGATTTTAGAAATAAGGGCGCAGGATCGATGCCAGAGTCGATAGTCAAAAGAAGCCCTATATATGCCCCGCAGTGCGTGGAAAAAGGCTGATAATGATGATGATGAAGACGTACGAAATGGTCCTAAAATCTAATAAAATAAAATATTTAATATTAATTTTGAAATAAAAAGATGTAAAAGTTCGCAAACAGTTTGAGGACACGCTGTATACCAGTAAGGCGCCGTTGGAGAAGCGAGGGCGGGCGGCGCGCCTTACACAGTACAAGCTGGGAGCGCAGATAAAACACTTATTTTGATGTATTATTTTCATTTGTTTTTCGTTTAATATTTTTGATTGGATTGAAAAAAATCGTCATATTTTTTTAATGTTATATTTCGATATTTTTATTTAAATATGTATCATATTATAGGTCTATCTAGGTTTTAGTATAAGAAGACTTATTTATTCAAAATCCGGTAATAATCTTTATATTTATTGTTACTATCTGGTTGGAAATTTTTGAAAGGTTTTTGTACGTTGAAATCAAGATTTTTTTTTAGTTTGTTCAAAAATTATACTGGTTAAATTAATTTGATTTAGAAAGACTTCCAGAAAATAACCATACTATGGAATTATACGTTGATATGAGATCAAGTCTCATTTCTGATTAGATATATATTTATTTAGTATCACAGTATACAGAAGTAATAAGTAGTCTTGAATTTACTTATATTAGAATAAAACATGAAACTGCAAACCGGAAACGTTTGTGTCACATCTGATTTCCCCGCTTATACTCGGCCCGCACACATGTGGTGGGTACTAGGAAGAAAGCTGAAGAAAAAATGAGGGAGAACCGAAAAACTAGAGCGGGACGGAAAAGTGGGCGAAAAACGAAAAATTTCACCCCCTCCCCCCGCCGCCTCCCAACCCCGCGCCCTACACGCACACACGCAGGGGGAGGGACGGGCTAGTCTTGATACTTAACACTTTCGCTTTTTATTTTGCTTTTGAAGTAAATTTTCTGTAGCGATTTATTGAATATACTATTTTATTTATGTATTTCATTAAAAGATTAGATATAATTGATTTATTGCTGTATTTTTGTTATGAGACTTTGTAAAAAAAAAAGTTAAAATATTAATTTCTTAGGCGAGCCAAGTTTTCAAATAATATAATAGTAATATGTATAGGAAATTAATGAAAAGGAAAGAAATACAATAATTAGCAGTAAGTAAATATGAGTGTATGCCCAGGCATACAATTTAAGGCTTGTGGTATCTAAATTCGATTATTTTTTAAAATCTGGATCGAGTATTAGGCTATTTACCTGATAATAATGAAATAAGTACTTCCTATAAAATTTTGACCTTGTTGAATTGTTTACACACAATATTTACTCAGTAAAAGTTAAAGTTTGATGATACAAAGCGAAAAGATCTGCTATATTTTACTTTCAAAACGTTTCGTTAAAATTTTCATCAGTAAAATATTTTATTTTACAAAATATAGTATGAAAAGCATTATGCCTTGTCAGCATAGCTTTTATTAACAAGAATTAATACAGCAGATACATTTCAATAAATGTACAAGACAGTAGTTATATCAAAATCTTAAATCAAGCGTCATAAAGCATAATAATCACACGCATAAATCGCGCTTTTCCGGGTTTCAGCGAATTTCCCGAAAAGTATCAAGACAGCTCGGTCCTGTGGGAGGGCATTGTAGCATGTTTTTATACCCAAAAATTTTAACTCAGTAGGCGCCCGAACTCAGACGCGCTACAACGTTTTTATTATTATTAATATATATTTATATTTCGTTTTAATTTACAAGTTTTCCAGTTCATAATTTTAATATTTTTATACCGTTTTATACAACAAAAGTGTTTAGATAGGCGTAATTACAACCAAAACACGGGAGTAGCAAAACAAAAAGTTAAGTTTGACAGTTGAGAGTTTGACAGTTCGCGGAAATTTTAAAATTGACGTTCGAATTCAACATGGCCGTCTGTGTGACCGTATGTTCTGCCGGGGTCGGCGACCTGCTGTAGGATGATCAGCGCTCCGGACATTTGACGTCGACTATACCCGTGAGTTGTTATTGTAAAATCATTTGGATAAATCATAAATTATGTAAGTTGCCGCGTGTGTGCGTGGTTGCCATACGAGACCTGCACGCACACCGAGACACATTGTTTTTATCGTTTGCCAGTAAATTAGGGCTGCGATAGTGGCCGATACGTAGTGACTAGTTCCAGTATTGATTTTTTTCCCTCATTCTGTTAAATTTCATTTATTGGGGGAGCGACCGCTGGCCGGAGAGCGGCTCTATGATAGACCGCTGCGATGTTTATTGACACGAGGAAGTTAAGACAGCCGTATTTTGGAACTATACTCAATACTCATACCAAACCGGGAATACCCGATCTAGGATTGTTCTTAAACCGATCTAGACCTAGACTACTCAGTCTAGGACTATTCTTAAACTGATCCAGACCTAGACTATTCGGTCTAAAACTGTTCTTAAATCGATCTTGACCTACCAAACATAAATTCTATGCTATCTTCATTATTCACGAAATCTATGCTCTGAAATTGAATCAAATCTTGAGCTTAGATATGATTCAAATCATTCTAGAATACAAAATAGGTTTTGTATTCTAGAATTAATTTCAAATTAAATCAAATCGAAGCCGAAGATGCGAAGATTTGTTGACCGCTTGAATTGTAGCCAACACAAAACACAAATTTTACTGTTTTTCTAAGAAGCCCTTACAACAAATTACCTATTTTATACGAATAAAAGTTGTTGCCCTTAGCGTGAAGAGTACTTGCCTTCCGGGTATGATATATTCCATTCCATTCCTTACATATACTAAGGGGATCATCATCATCATCACCAGACTAAGTATATTACCCTATCCTTAACTCGACGCATCCAGCTACCCTCAGAGGATATGTATCATACGGGATTCCTGACTGTAAAATACCTGAGAGGTTTTGCTTAGATCGGCATTTAGGCATACCATAGTTTAATACGCACGTGGTGTGGCTTATTTCGGTTTCTTAACAGATCAGATTGGCTAAGAAATACTCCGTCCGGTCACTACTCGGATGGGTGACCGTTTTGTCGCACTTTCATCTGAGGCCGAAGCACGAATAACTTAAGATATCGTATAGTCAGGGTTTTTTGGACCAAAGATAAGTATGACAACGCGTTATTAATAACCTACGCTTTTTCATTGGTTAAATTTTCACGATATGCCATCATTATTCTTTCAACCGTTATCCACCCACTGCTGGGCATAGGCCTCCCTTTGATTATGCCACTTGCCTCGATCCTGCGCTATTTTGAACCAGGTGCTGTGCACGGTCTTTCTAATATCCTCAACCCGTTTTGCTGGAGAACGGCCCCTATTTCTGTAAGCAACTCTCGGCCACCACTCGGTCAGCGCTCTGGTCGATATGTCAAATGTTGATGTTCGTACTTCAGTCTCTGGACTCTTCCTTTCTTCACGGCACGTTAAGATCTTGGTCCTGGTTTTTCAGTCGTTAAAGCCTTGGCGGAAGGCTTCAGGCGTCCTAAAAACTCCGACACCAGAGTTCGCCGAACTACGAATAAAAGCCTAGTCATTTAACACGTCGACTGCTGGCCTCGGACATTATCTACGCTGCGCGCCATGCCCGAGGAGTAACTGCTCCTATGCACAGCTGTGTTATTCAGCACTCAAAGCTTTAACTAGAAATGAAATTTAATTTTAAGAACCTTATTGGCGCAAGGTGCTACTATGTGGCTGAGACACGCTGCTTGATTTGAAGATAAGTACTTGACAATTCACTTTCACGTCTCAGAAAACGTAGTGTACGACGCCCTCTAGCTAGATGGAGTGACGATCTGTGAAAGGCTGCTGTTAGAAGCTTGATGTGTCGATCAGAGGACAGGGTACGATGGTGTTTATTTAGGGGGGCATATGTATGTCATGACATAATGCCAATTAAAGATAAAAGGAAAGTTTATAACATGTGCATTTTGCCATGTTTAACATATGGCTGTCAAACATAAGCATTAACAGAAAAACTAACAAACGAAATAACTCTATGTCAAAACGTAATAGAGAGAAGTGTAATCGGAGTAAAAAGAGAAGATAAAGCAAGATTAAAGAAAATTAAAAATATAACAAAATTAAAAGATGTGAATAAAGTATGCAAAACCATTAAATGGAAATGGGCAGGACATATGATTAGAGAGAAAAATGAGAAATGGACTAGAATGATAACAGAGTACCCAGGAGATGGCAAGAGAAGTGAAGGTCAGCAAATAAAACGTTGGGAAGATGGCCTCAAAAGAGTTGCCGGTCCAGAATGGATCAGAATCGCAAGAAACAAAGATAGGTGGAAGTCTTTGGAGGAGGCCTTTGTCGAAGGATAAGCTGTTGACGGAAAACCGATCGCCAACTTAATATGATATTTAATTGTAAATTAGGATAACAGTAATAAAGGCTTATTGTATTTTATGTATGTTACAGTGAACTGATATAAGCTGATAAATAATAAATAATGCTGGACTATCACACAGCATCATGTAGCCCCAAACTAAGCAGAGCTTGTGTTATGGGAACCACATGATTGATATATTACATATATATATTTTTTTGTAAATACAAAAATATCATACATAGAAATCACCCAGACCTGAGACAAATAAATGCAGAAAATTCTGATTCATAATTCTGATGATGACTCCTCTTGGCCCTATAAGTGGAACCAAGAGGACATTAATTAATGGTTAAGAAGTATGTATGTGACAGTGAGGGGTTCTTGATTCACAAAAATATCAAAATATATAGGATAACTCTTTATTGTACACCAGTTACATTACAGAAAATACTTCAAATGAACTTACTATACAATAAATTCGTAGGAGAACAAAGCTGCTCTAAAAATCAGCAAGTTGAAGTAGCAGTGCCCGCAGAACCGATAACCGTTGGGGAATAAAGGTTCTCGAATGGATACCATGATCTGGAAGACGAAGTGTTGGGCGACCACCAGATGGACTGACATCATCAAGATTGCAGGAAATCGGATGGAGAGGACTCACGACAGTTTTGTGGAAGTCCTTGAGGGAGACCTATCTTCAGCAGCGGACTTCCATTAGGTTGTTGATGATGATACTATAAAACTAATACGTGGTTATTCAATGCCAGCCTTTTCGCTAAAAGCGATTTGTTTAACTGGCGTGATGAATGGTGATGACTGAATTGGACAATCCCGTCAGCCAAGTTTGTTGTCATATGCCTCAAGGGCATATGACAACAAACTTGTCAAAGCCATGGAATTACTACTCGTACTAACGTACAAAGGAATGCGAAACAAAATTTTGTACTTAAATTTTCTTCATAGAAATGCCATAAAAGGTATCGTGTCTCGTGTCCTCTTTTATGTAACACTGAAGAGGAAACGCGACATGACACCTTTTTGGAAGAATACATTAGGCACAGATTTTTGTTCAAATCGCGCACTCCCATATAAAAGCTCCTTGGTCAAAGTCAACAACACACAACAAACAATAGAGTATCAACACAGTCATACTGACTGATACTCCAAATCAGCCAAGCGAAGATGCCAATTTTTCTCTGAATGGTCGCGTTACGATTTGGTGTAAATAAAAGTAAACATTGAAATTTTTCCTTAAAGTTCTTATTGAATATTGAGATTTAGTTTGAGTCAGCGCGCCTTGTAAGAAGCCAGTCTTTTTCTTATAATCGTGGAAACCCTTCATTGGTCAAGTGGAGTTGTGTTATTTGTAGGTTTCTTTGTTCCCATAATGTTTGGATTAACATCCACAGTTTTTGGATTAAAAGTCCCAAAAACTACTCTAAAAGTAATAAAGGTTGAACACTATAATGTACAGTCAGTGACAAAAATCAATAAGTTGGCTCGCCTAATTTATCAATTCAAATAAAAAAATGGCATAAAGATTATTCTATGATGACAATGCTGTTTAACTGTTTGTTCATTTCCTAAGAATAATATGTATAACGCTTTGAGTGCTGAAATCATACAGTGTTTCGGCAGCTGCACTGACCTACCTCCTCAGGCGCGGAGCGTTATGTCAGCTTGACCGGACGACTTAACTAATTGCACAGGTCACTTGGTTAACAGCAACGGCAGAAGTTAACAAAATGTGTTTTTCAAAATCTTTTTAAATTGAAAATCACACGAATATTATAGTAACACATGTAAGTGACATGTATATATCTATTAGTATGTTTTATCATCATCATCAGACTACCAGTCCACTTCTGGACATAGGAAACATACATTATGTTTGTTCCCACTCAACTCCATATCAGTAGAACGGATATGGTCTTAAAGACCATATCCATTATATATATATAAATATAAGATATATAATATGCGAACTATATAAAGAAAAAAATAGGTTTAGAAAATTCTGAAGTCTTCTTTGTCAATCTAGGTACCTTTTTTGCTGACTGTACATGTTTCGTATGACATGTCAAGGCAAGTCTATTTGGCTTATCCGATTGGCGACAAGGATTAGAGTGGGTTTATTGGTAGGATGCCCAAGTAGTTTCCTTCGTCTTCTTTTGCTGTAAGCTGGTGGTCAACTCAACCGAAGGCCTCTCATTTTTTTTTTGGTATTTGAGGATGGAACAACCACATGGCCCACCTGACGTTAAGTGGTAACCATTACCTATCACAAAGCATTGCATCGTAGACCACGTCTTTTGGAACGTGCTCTACGATGCAACGCCCTGCGTCCATCAACTTCAGGCATGAAGATGATAAGACTTTTGTGCCTGTAATTTCACCAGCACCCACACCCTTCAAATCGAAACACAGCACAGCTGCTTCACGGCAGAAATAGGCATGGTGGCAGTACTTGCCCGGTGGAGCCCTCCACAAAGAACTCTACTGATACTTAAACATAACAAACAAAAATATATATAACATTATGACATAGCGACTTATTTAGCGGCTTCTAGAGTTAGACTTACGCAATATGAAAAAGTAGAAACGGAGGCCAAAATAGAAAATAAAATTATAATAATAAAATATGCTGGACACTATCACTAAGCAGAGCTTGTATTATGGGAAACACATGATTGATATATACAATTATTTAGTAAATTCATAAATATTATACATAGAAAAACCGAAACAAATATTTGGAGAACATGCAAACATTTGTCTCGCGGCGGGAATCGATCCGCATCTCAGGCGGGCCTTTGCCCACTGCGTTACATTACAGAGGACGCATTAGAGATAAATTTTGAAGATAAGGAGGACAAGGTGCCATGGTGCTCTTCAGGGGAGGCCTATGTCCAGCAGCGGACAGCTATAGGCTGATGATAACGATGATTAATTTAGAGATGCGGGTCCAAGTCCCGTGTTTTTCTAAAATTCTGGGAAGCATTTTAAAGGACAATGCCGTCTGATGTATGGCGCTCGGTACCAAGACTAAAGTGAGTGTGTCAAAAAAATATCCAATAAGTTTTTAGTCGATTCTACTGTCAAAATAATTAAAAATGAGGGTTATTGCCATAGTAACACTTTACATCAATGTTTATTGCCATAGAAACGTATATATCATTGGTTGTTGTAGTCTAATGGCGGCGTGCAACGGAAACCAAATCAACAAAATATGTTTTACTTGATTATTAATCCCGTCAGTGTGTAAAACTAAAGAAAATGTTAATGTCATTTATAAAATGCAATAAATTTTATGGGATACGTTCGGTTTTGACGCAATTGGTACGTGTTCTCGGCATTCTACTTTGTTTGAAAAATCTTATACAAATTATATAAGCTTACTTCAAACAACCACATATTATGGTAAGGAGATCTGATTGAAATTCAGCCTTTATGCTGATGATGAGACATCCTCGGTTCATGCACCTGCGCCTGCATTCCTCGCTGTTCTTGTTACTCGTAATTCGTGATCACGATCTGTGGTCAATACTTGCACTTAACATGTTCACATATTTCCCATTGGCTATGCCTGATTCATAACAGACTAATCTGTGGGTTAAAGAAATAAATAAAAAAACAATTTGGAGACATCCAGCAAAAAAACTATTTGGTCCTAATCGACTCTTTTCCCCAAGAGGAACTTTTCCCAAAGTAATGTAACTAAATCAAATCGTAAGATTTTGCTAGACTTTAAAATGTCCTGTTTTAGGCTGACTATTTTTTTCAAAAATCTTATAATCCTCTTTTTTCAAAATAAACCTATAGTTTCCTAAGATCAAAACATTCTAACTGCAAAAGAAAAGGAAGGTCAAATTTTGCCCCACCCTGTATATGAATAACCATCGTTTGTTCAAGAACATAACTGTATTCAATATATTATTTATTATTCCACTTTACTTAATGGTAAGCTTGTCAAAAATATTTATTTCATACATAAAAGACAAACGTAATTTTATCTAAGTAATAACATAAAACATTATACCTAGGAAAAATATATCAATTGATTAAACATTTATTAGTCTTATTACTGATTTTTCGTTATTATTTATAGTCATAATTACTTATATTTTGGAATCTCCATATTGCTTTAAGTAACATAGTCAGCTAAATTGTTGGTCAGATTACGCGGGAAACCCGCGCTCGCGCAGTGGGCGTCGCAAAATGTTAATAGAGGAGGAAAACACGTTCTTAATTAGGAAGTAGGTCTACAAATGAAGACTTGATGGTCTTTTTACGGTTACGTACCTCAAACGGAAAAAAAGGAACCTAAGGGTTCCTTTCATATTAGTATTATGGAAAACGAAATTATACTTTAAGACGTATATTTCGTTTTCCATAATACTTATGTCTGTCTGTCTTTCTTTCAAGACCTGAACAAAATGATAATGAATTATAATTATTTTCCACATTTTTTTAACACGTAGAGGTACCTACATAATAAGTTGAAATGAATATCAAATACTCAGTTTTCTAATTCCATTGAATTGTGAAAAAATCAAACTTTTAAGTACACAATCAAAAGATACGCCATTTATGTTTCATTATTTTGGACACTTGCAAGGGAATCCAAACCTGTAGGGTACTTACTATTGCCCTAAAATGCCAGAAATGTCTTAGCACAAGTAAAGAAAAAAATCCGAAAACCGTAAACTGGCTAGATCACATAAAAACATATATATAAGTTTGTACAGAATCCTCGGTGAGCGAGTGCAACTCGCACTTGGCCGGTTTTTTTAATGAGCGGTGTTTCCTTAAATTTTGGTATTTTGTTTATGTGTTTTATTAGGTAAGGGTGAAGAGTCGTTGTGACCTAGTGCGATGTACTCTAACTTCCGGAGTTCGTGGGTTCATATATCGGCCGTGCACCAATGGACTTCATTCGAAAAGAATATGTGCGCATAATCATGTGCTCAAAACGGTGTAGGAAAATATCATGAGGAAACTCGCGGCTGAGTCAGCAGCACGTATGACCATGGGTTTTCTATGGGTACGACCGACTAGGCTGAGAGGATGGTGTAGGTGCTGACGCATATTCCATCTAACCATGTCCAGCCACTACAGCGTCTCAACAGTGAGTAAAAAGTTACCGCTTGACGCTGAATGATTCAATCTAGAATAGATGCAGACAGATAAGTATTATGTGGTTACTAACATTAAATACATATATATTATAACGACTTTGTTGGCACAGTCGGTTAAGACGCAAATGTTTGCTGGGTTCGATTCCTGTGCGGGTTTATTTTGCATGATCTAAAATCTCTAAATATGTTCCGGGTCTGTTGTGGTCTACTCATAGTTCCTTATGCGTATAGGTTATCAATTGAAAAAGGACATTATTTCTGGATATTCTGGATATTATTCTGGAGGAATTATAGCTTCAGAGTATTATCATGTATTTTATATTATATTTTGAAGCGTTTTTGGCATGGCTTCTTCGTGGTTACAAGCTAATCATCTTAGTTAAGGAACACTCCACAAGGTCACTACTTGGATAGGTGCTGTCTAGTGGTATTTAGATCTTTCATTGCTTCCGTGCTTTGGAGGGCACGTTAAGATGTTCGTCCCGTCGTCTCGCAGGCCTTCGGGCGGCCACAAAACTCCGGTACAAAAAAAAATATTAAGTAACGTTTTTATTTCTTAATTAAATAACTTTAATCTGAAGGAAAGGAAGAAAATAGGATGAAAAATTATAAATAACAAATTTTATTCGTTTTATAATTTTATTAATTAGTATTAAAAACTTTTATTAAATTTAAATTATTGAACAACTATATTTTTGACAAAATATCACAAAAATATGAGAATATAAATGAGTTGATAAAAATGGAAATGAAATGAAAAATATTTAAATTAAAGTATGAAAATAAATAGAAAAAAACATTTTATTTCAAACAGGACTCTTAACATAAATTTATCATTTTAAAAGTTCAAGGACCCAACTAAAAATGGTTTTTAATGCATAATTCATAGGTAAAAATAGGCATAAAAAAACTAAATGCACGTTTCCCAAATAAAATGATATATAATAAATTAAAATTTATTTGGTCTAATATTTATTAACATATTTAATTTCATAATCAATAATATCTAATATATATATATATATATATATATATATATATATATCTATATAAACAAAATGAAAAATTCTGTTTATAATTATTTTAAAAAAAGTGAACACTTTAATTAGATAAGTAATCATAAGATATACTTGGATATTTTACTCTATTCTGTAATAAAAGAACATTATAACATAGATACAAAACCGAATGAAAAAATCGGTTTATATGTATATAAAAAAGTGAATACTTTGTTTAGATAAGTACTCATAAGATATACTAAGATATTTTACTCTATTCTGTAATAAAATAAAATTTCACAGTAATATCTATGATAGGTAAGTAATAAATAGACAAAGAACATCCGAAAATTTGTAGAAAGTCTAAGTTAACTATTTTTCTCTTTTTACATAGGTATATTCAAAATAAGCTAATGGTTTCATTGTTGAATGGTCACAATAGATAGCAACATTAAAAACATAAATACCATCTGGCGGAAGTTATATAATATAACATTATATTTGACAATGTAGAAAGAAAAGTATGGAAAAATATTTTTGAGGCTTATGTATGTCACATCACTCTTCTACCTCTATCAAACAAATATTTATTTTACAGTATTTTCTCTAATCTTCAAAATCCTTTACAATTTTGAGTTTTTTTTCTAATATTAATAATCATTGAAACTACTCACTGGCACACAAGTATAGGCAAACCTAACGTGCCCTACTGGGCATCTCCTATCAGGCGTGTTTACGGACCTTTTCTTCATCTCCTCCGGCATAGGGTCCAGCTTTTCCTCCAGGTCCTGGGACTGGTCCTCCGGCTTATTGGGCTGTTCCACCGGCGTCTTCCTCTTCCGCCTCTGATTGTCACAGTTGCATTCAAAGTCGTTCAGAAGACCAGGGTACACTGAGTATAACTGCTTATCATCATTGTCAATGTCTTTGGAGAGTTTTTCGAGCAGTGTATTTAGGAGTTTTTTTGCTTCTGCATTGTCTTTTTCTTCACAGGGGCATATATCATTGCCCTGTGCTTTAGTGACGACTACGGTGATTAAAAACACCAAGAGTACTTTGGTTGACATGGTTACAGCACGGTGGTTCGGCGTCGAATGATGTCTTGGGCAGTTAGAGTTAATATTTATAGTAATTTATTTACGTACTCGCAACAATAGATTAAAAGGTATAATTTATGTGGTTTCTTTACGTCATAATATGATAACTATATTATTTAATTTTACATATTTGTTAAGACTAATTCTGTTTGCGTCTGTTCAATGTTACTAATGTATTTTTCTTTAACTTTATCAAGTTGCGTAGGTCAGTCAACGGCAGCATAATATGCATATATTATATCTATATGCAACTGGAATCTGAAATCACGGGATTTACAGCCAGTTTTAGCACAGAAACTTTGATTAGATAATAACAAATAAAGAATTCAATCGAAAAACTTATTCCAAAAAAATGTAGGGGTAGAGAGGTAAAATTTCGGAAAACAGATAAAAAATACAACAAACAGGATTAAAAAAAAAATGTGAACTGTAAAAACAAAAAAACAACAAACAACAACATTTACAAATAGGCCCACTCAGTTTGTCTAACCCTCTACCACTTCACTTCACTTCTTTATTAATTGGCTTCTGGGATAGTTTCCACAATTTCGCCAGTATCAAGTATAATGTTCATAATAATATGAGGCAACGTAGTACGGTTTAGCCCAGTCCTCCAGAACATCCTATATATAGGTCTATGACTGTCTATGACATTGAACTTTGACAGATGGGAGAGAATGACAACGGAAACCAAATTTAGGTCTTCAACATAGTTAACATAGTTAAAGAGATCGTAAAAAGAAAAACATTTGCTAGATTCGGGTACGTACCCGCATGTAGATATGTTAGCGTGTATTAACCGCCTTGTTCATAACCAACTGTCATTTTATAACACTCGATAAAGAAAGCTTGTTTCTATCATTTAAATGTAAATAAAAGAGTTCACATGATATTTTAACACCGTTTTAGCTATCTAAGGTTTATAGAACTTTTATGAATAGGAGGGTAAGTGTTAACATATCGCACCCCTAGAACAACACGGAATTATGTCGAAAAATCTCAAAATCGACTTTATTGCATATTCGAATCCGTAAAGTATTCCCGCGCAAGTATTTCAACGATTCTGAAAAAAGTAGTTTTTCGACATAATTCCGTGTTGTTCTAGGGGTGCGATATATATGATGATGATGATTAAGCATAAATTATACACATCATTTTATAGTTAACATAATAAATTACATTGACCGTATTATTTGCGTCTACAAGTTCTGAAGCAAACGTCGTTCTGAAGCGTACGCGGGTCAACTAGTTTATAATATTAGGTATGGATTTTGGTAATAGTTAATCAAATCTAAGTTCATCAAAGCCTGAATATCATGTCCAATCGCCATCGTCGTGAAGGTCGCTAGATTTATGTTCCACGAACATTCAACTACGTTTATTTTCTATCACATTTTATTAAAATATTAGGTCTGCTTCAAAATATTGCTTATCTAAAGTAAAAGTTATGAAGCCAACTGACACACTATCAACTTGTAAAAAGTTTCATTTGGTAATTGTTTTTTTACTTTTTGTAAAAAGTCATACATCATTATTGTTTATGATGCGAGAAATACAGCCCTGTGAGTTGTTACAATAACAACAACACTAGCCTATTGAGTCTACTGCTGGATATAGGCCTCCTCTATAGTGACGAGATATGCCCATAGTCACGCTGAGCATACGAGTTGCAGATAGCCGGGTACAGCTTCTCGCCACCGATGCTTTTTTATATTTTTTTTATGGTACTTGAAGATGGAACAAGCACATGGTCCACCTGATTTTAAGTTGAAATCAAGATACAAGATCATTTATTGGCAACACATGACAGGTCAGGTAGCATATAACAATATTACTACAATGTAATACAGATTACTTCTTATTATTCTATTATTCAGGTAATAAATATGTCATAAAAGACATATTCGAGCAGCCATTGCTTTAATCTGGATTTGAAAGCTCCCGTGGAAGGTGCATTACGTATTGAATAATCATTACTTATCACAAAGCATTGCATCGTAGATCAAGTTTTTTTGGAACATGCTCTACGATGCAACACCCTGCGTCCATCAACTTGAGGCATGAAGATGATGAACCTTTGTTCCCTGTAATTTCACCGGCACCCACACCCTTCAAACCGAAACACCGCACATCTGCTTCACGGCAGAAATAGGTACGGTGGCGGTACTTCCCCGGACGAGCCCTCCACAAAGAACTCTACTCCTACCACTACTGCTGCCCTTCGTTTACCTACAACTCTAATTCCCCCCTTTTACCAATAACCCTGGAATTGATCGCTTCGTCATCCTAATAATCTTATCCTTCATTTAATGGAAATGTGAAAGTTTGTGAGGATAGGTCGATGGATGGATGGATGTTAGTTTCACTTTCACGCAAAAACCACTGAACGGATATGGATGATACTTGGAATATACATAGTTTGTGACCTGGAATATCAGATAGACTACTTTTTATTAGAGTAACAAGCGAACGGAGCCGCGGGTGGAAGCGAGTAACAGTTATAAAGCTAACTATGCTAACTAGTCTAACTAGAATTCGCCACCAAAGGGCGATAAACCAATAAACTAAAATACAATTATTGTCGGCAAGCCCTCTGAAACACATTACGTCATTTATGCTTCTTGCTTACTCTTTGGACGTCAATGTGTCATCTATATTTAGTAAAAACAGTCGGCCGCATTGACATGTATAACATTACATATTTTAATTGTCAGAGCCCCTAAGGTAACCTCAAGTATCAAAACTTAAGTAGAAATGTTATTATAAAGAAACTTAAGTAAAAAATGTTATTGATTCTAATTGTGTTGTGTAATTGTATTTTGCTAATTGTCTTTATTGTAAAAGACAATTAGCAAAATCGATTTAAATATGAAAAATGAGATTGTTTTTGACAGTTTTTATCTGAAAAAAAAAATTGTAGTAAGTACTTACCTAGCGGTTTTTTACGACATTAAAATTTAAACCTAAGCTGAAAAGTATAGCCCCACAGTAAGCAGAGCTTGTAATAAAGGATCGACATGATTGAGACCTAAATACCCAGACCCAAGGCAAATATTTGTAGATCATACAAAAAATTGTCTTGCAGCAATCGAATCCACAACCTCCTTAGGAATCGAATCTAACCTTCTGCGTCATAGGCGGGCTTTCGGTTACCTACTGCTCCACAGACTGATGTCTTCTTACTGTAGGTATTTTCTACCTATAGCGAAGTTAATGGTTATAAAGCTGTGTAACCCATTATAGCAGATACTTACTGTGTATATCAGAAAAAAAAACGTATATCTTATCTATATATTATCCTCTACTAACCAACCCACGCGCAAACGCTTTTTGCAACATTTATTTGGAACTATTCATGGTTAATATAATATACATTATAATATACTTTGAAAAGGTCCAGCTTTATCTAGGGCTCTGCTTGCACTTTGTTTTGAGTTTGAAACTATGCTTTCATACTATAAAAGTCTCATCAAAATTGATTATGTTGTTTTTATTGCAGTTCCTCATACAAACACTCTTTCTCTTTCAATTTTATAATAGTAGTGATGAAATATATAATTTTTGAGCAGCTGACTATACCAACCTGGATTTTAATACTTACTTCTCGGCTCATTGTGTTGTTATTGACGTTATTCCTGATAAATATAGGTACTCATTGGATTCATTGCGTAGGAAAAGGTATCGATAGGAAATTAATATAATATTATAGCATAGGAAAATTTACTATTTGTTGGTTTATCAAAACTGGCGCCATTTTAACATATGTTATAACGAACGTAATTGTTCAGGTTCGATTCCCGACAAGGACGAACGTTGAGCAAAGTTGTTTAATATATGGATTTTTATATATTGGAGCAAAGAGAAACCTCCATTTTTTTTTAAATTCAGTCTGATAACCGAATGAGAAAATACATAATAAAAAAACAGAGCTATTACATTATATGCTATAGCTTCGTCAATATCATGAGTAAAAATGTTAGATCGTCACACTAAGTTGCTTAAAATTCAAATATCTATAGTACTAGTGTAATGCACACGTGCAATTAGAATCCAAGATGTTAAAATACAGTACCTATGTCAAACTAAAACCACTTGCTAACAAATGACAACGCGTACGTATCCATTTTACATCGTCGCCAAGGTTCTAAAATGTTTACATCTTCAAATTCAACGTGACCTACATAAATTCATCTACATAATCAGACTATAGCAGTCCACACACACACATGGTGGACATAGCTTTCCCTAATGGCCGCCATTGCACCCTGTCCTCAGCTTCTACCAGACCGATACTCCACCTGACCGGAGCCTTACACTACGTTTGCTGAGCCGCGTTGTCCACTCAAGAACTCACTCCCTTCAACCCCAATTGGTTCTGCAGTCTATGGTCAGTCGCTCGCTGTCACTTCAGCTTGCTAATTCTCTGAGCTATGTCGACAACCTTAGTTGTATGACGGATAGTCTCGTTGTCTCGAGTAGTGGTCCCAAAGTATGTATGTAAGTATGCATGGCTCATGCATACTTACATACATACTTTGGGATGAATGAAACTGTCTAAAACTCCCTCAAAAACAATGTACCTAAAGCCGGCTTTTGACTATGGAATATATCTTGAGCTATAATATTTTATTATCGCTCATCATACATTTTGAACTACATACACCATGAGTTTGAAGTGTCAAATGATCACGTGTAAAGATGTAATCCTACTCCTACTCCTACTCCTACTTATATACTTTTCTTATATACTTATACTTTATACTTATATTAGGTACTTATATACATATACTTATATTACTTATTACTTATATCACATCACATCACACTATCACACTTCACACTTATACAAATGCGAAAGTTTGTGAGTATGTATGGATGAATGTTTGTTCCACTTTCACGCGAAAACTATAGAACAGATTTAGATGGAACTTGGAATATACATAGTTTGTGATCTGGATTAACACATAGGCTACTTTTTATCCCGGTACCACGCGAGCGAAGCCGCGGGCGGAAGCTAGTTAAGAATAATTGTACTACAGACCCTACAGAAATTGAAAAAACATTAGCTGAGCAGAGTTTCTTGCCAGTTATTCTCTGTTTAGTCCCGTTACGAATTGGAGTAAATTAAAAAAAGACTAAGGTTCCAACTGATGAGATTATTTAATAATATCTATTAGTTAGGTACTAAGATAGTTCAGCTTAACTAAACCGAGCTTAGCAAAATAATTTTTGGGAGTTTGATATAAGTATTGAATATATACTATTATATATACACCTTCAAAATGGCTAACACCACGTGTACCTACCAAATATTAATCTCATATTTCTAACATACAGACAACTATATGTCTATACAGCGAATACTATTGAGCATACAACACCCGACACGATTTTTGAAATCTATATTGCTACAAGTCTTATTTGTCACTCGTAGAAAAAAAAACTTATTGTGCCGACCCCACCTAGCATGAGACAAGGGCAGGAAAATGATGATGACTATTTTATTACATGGTCCAGAATAGATTTCGTTGTTGTTGTTGTACGAGTTGCGTATTCGTCATCTATCTTGTTTATGATGGTATAACCACTTTCGTGTATAGTATTTAGATACTTGTTGGTATTTCTTTCATTTAATAAGAGATTTAGATTGAAATCGCCAAAGATTAAGGCTCTCTTTCTTTCCAGTATTTGCGATTCGAATTCCTCTAGGAAGTTGTTGACGTTAGTGTCTCCTGGCTTATTTACGAGTCCAATGTCCATTTTAAATTTGTCAAGGGTAATCCATAGGTAATTATTGTTGTTACTATACTTTTCTTCGCTCAGACTATGTTTAAGGTCATTATGTATAAATATTGAAGCACCTCCCCCTATTATACCCGTTCTGTGGTTAAAATAATGGGTGTAGTTTGGTATCTGTATTCTATTAGCTTCCTCTTCTGATTTTATCCATGTTTCGGTAATTAATATTAGGTGTATTTGAATTTTTATAGACTTAATTATACATTTGAGTTCATCTAGTTTTCCTGGTCTCACAATGCTTCTTATATTTGTGTAGAAGAAGTTCATAGATGCGTTCAGGCCATCGAGCTCATTATATGTTTTCATTACATGATACGTTACTCCAGGATAGTTTTTCTGATTGTTTTTTGTGGTTTCTTGGTATTGTGTTGGTTTTATCAGTTTTTTGACGAGTTAATAATTTTTGGACATCCTTTTATATATTTGATAGTAAGCTCTTTCTCACCATTCTCTTGTTCATTCTTAAGGTCTTTCATGTACTGTTGTTGGGCAGGAGTTTGATCTGAGAAGATTTTTATGTTTTTGTCTGTGATTTTGTCTTTGTTACGAAGTATGTCCTTAGCTGTGTCAGATGAATTAAGGTTAACTTTCATAGGACGATTACCGTCTTTGTTGTATTTGCCAAGTCTTGACGTTTTAATATTTGTTGGTACATAGTTGATCAGCTCTTTTATTACTTTCATTGCTTCATTTTCATCATGAGACCGCCTCGCACCCATTGCTAATCCATGAGCTTCAGACACTCCCACAATCACTATGTTCTTCTCTCTGTACGTTCTTTCGTTTATTTCACGTATTATGACTTCGTGCGAAGCTGTTGCGTTTTTTATTGTGGAACCTGAAGGCGTGCTCATTTTAATGGCTTCAATATCATTTTCCATAGACTTGATCTTTTTTTCTGATTCTAACTTTTGCTGTTTCAAGTTGTTGATCTCTTCGAGTATCTTGTTGTGCTCGATAACTAAATATTCAGTCGTGGACTGGATTGAGTCCATTTGAGTCTTCATTTGGGAGATGTCTCCGCGTATAGAGGCCATGTGTTCAGTTTGAGTTGTAGAGAAATTAGTTAGAAGAGTCATGATATCCTTCCTTAAATCAGCAAAATCTTTTTTGCAGTCACAGTCCGTCCCTGTATTTAGCTTACGCTTGCGAAGTGTCATTTTAATTTTACCCTAACCAAATACATTTTCTACAAAATTAAACTACTATTTCATACGATTTGGTGTAGATTTTTTATTGTTACATTTTCCTCAATGTTTTAGTTTAGGTATTTCCATACCATCACATTTCGTTCAGTAGTTTAACCGTTAATCATCGCATCATTTCAAAATCATCGCATTATTTGCAGACATATTAATTTAAGTTTAAAAAAGTAAAAAAAATCTTGTTATTAGAAACCGCCGATCGGCACGACAAACGATATCGGATCGTATAAATATCTCGCAGTCGTAGAAAAATCTTGCGATCCCCCCGCAGGCCAGCTCACAATAATTAGTTTAACAGTTCACCCCCACCCGGGGGGCGGAAGGGAGGAAATCCCCCCTTTCAACAAACACACACGATCTCAAACTTATATGGATTTTTATACGTGTGTGCGTCTATCGGGAAAGAATCCAGGGAAATTGGCGAAATGGTCATTTTGTATTTAGCTATTCGGTTTCTGTATTATCTTGATGACCTCGATGAGACGCCAGAGGTGCGGGTTTGGTTCCCACTGCGGGACAAATTTTTGCAAGATCAATTTACAAAAATTATTTTTAGAACAACAACAATTATATAGGTTTTTCTTAAACACCTGGCCAAATATGAAAAACCTATATAATTGTGGGTGGAAATAAGGTGGAGTGACGATCTAAGAAAGGCTTCTAGTACAAGCTGAGGATGCGTTGAGCTGAGGACCGGGCACAAGTGCTCTCATTAGGGGTTGACAATGACATGTCCAGCAGTGGACTGCTATAGGCTGATAATGATGCAAACCACGGAAAGTGGTTTGCATCATCTCAGCAGATCATCTTAGTTAACCAACACTACAACCGGTCACTACTTGGATGGGTGATCGTTTTGTGGCATTTAGATTTAATAGCTCCCATGCTTCGGAAGATACTTTAAGATGTTGGTCCCGGCTTTTTCACCCGAGAGGGCTAACCCTCTCGGAGGCCTTCGGGTGGCCTAAAAACTCTCTGACACCAGAGTTGGTTACAAGCTCACACGAAGAAAGTGTACTGCTGGAAAAAGGCCTCCCCTGATGAATTAAAATACCAATCGTCTCTTTAAATATACGGTACTAAGTGCCAGTTTATTTGTATACTTGAATATTATTACAGGGGGACTCAAACCCACATCTTTCGCTTTCTATTCACGCAGTCACCTTAGTCGTGATGAAGGAATTAAATTGGTCCCTCTCAACAACAGTCCATCTATGGTTTCTTCCATTCAAGACTTCTGTCACGAAATTGATATAATCATATCTATTATAGGTTTGCCTTTGAAAATTGACTTGTAAGAGCTTGGCAACAAAAAACTAAATTGTAAGGTAAATTGACTGGCCTTATAGCTAAGTAACTTGCCTTCTGCGATTCTTCTGAGCTCAGGACACATATTTGTCAACAAAGGTTTGTTCTGTGTCTAGCTGTTTTACAAGTATATACGTATGTTTATCGGTCTCTGGTATCCATAGTCCCTACAGGCTCTGCTTAGTTTAGAATCAGTTGACCGTGTGTGAGAAAAAAAATCATTCTATATTGAGAGCTATTTATTAATTTCTACTTTCATCATAATCATCAGCGTATAGCAGTCCACCGCTGGACAAAGAGTTCCCCTAATGAGCGCCATTGCGTCCTATTCTCAGCTCGACACATCTAGTTTATTACTTTATTGTACAATTTATAAAATAAAAAATCAATTGCCGTGTGTGTGTCTCATATTATATTTAAAGTTTTTGAGCAAAATCTCGGCAGAAACTTGACCTATTTATTCAATATAGATATATTTTTGTATTGTTCGCCTTGATTCAGGGGTCGTTTAGGAAAACCCAAAGAAACAGCCGAAGAATTGAAAAAATCCCATTAGTTAATTTTGTATGGTATTTTTGGATGAACTTTAGAATTTGGACAAGACAACGTGTATATGGTCAGCTTGGAAATGGTATAAAATGTGGGCTTAATGCTGGCAGCATTTTCTACCAGTCAAACTTGTGTCCACACACAAGCTATTGGCTACGTGCATAACATTAAGTTTGAGTACCTTCCTTGCCCTGTGGTTTGGTATACATCATCATCATCATCAACCTCATCATCATCATCAAGTCTGCAGCAGGCCACTGCTGGACATAGGCCTCCCCTAATGAACACCATTGCGCCCTGTTCTGAGCTCGACGCCTCGAGCTTCTACCTGCAGCCTTTTGCAGATCGTCATTCCACCTGGCCGGAGGGCGTCCTACACTACATTTGTCGAGCCGCAGTCTCCACTCAAGAACTCGTTCACCATAGGTTATCATTTTCTTCGGCAGATATAGCCAGCCCACTTCCACTTCAGCTTTAAATTCTCTGTGCTCTCTGTTGGTTAACATACTTAATGTAAAGTTATGAAGAAGTCTGTGGAAGAAGATTAACTGCTCGTATGTTGAAGCGCTCGAGGCATGGCTTAATTGAGTATACTACCATAATATTTCGTTTTCTATATTATTAATGTCTATCACTTTGATGATCTTAGTAGATGATCTTGTTTAAGCGACACCCCGCCTTGTCGCTACTTGGATGGGTGACTGTATAGTTGCATTTAGATCTGAACGCTTTCGTGCTTTGGAAGTGTTAAGATGTTGGTGTCGGCTTTTTAGTCGCTAAGTCAAGGCACTAAAAACTCCGATGTATACATTCTGAGCAAGCCATTAACTTCATACGATGAATTAGATGAATGAATTTGTGTACCGAGCAATATCCTCATTGGTACGAAGTACTACCTAATGTTTGTTTGTTTTTGGGAAATCCTTTCACTCACATACATTATTTTAGTGGTATTTCCAAAATGAATTGATGTTTATTCTTCCGCATTGTGTTGTGACGTATAATTGTAAAAACCACTGAGCCACTTTCGATGCTTCTTTATTATTCTTGCCACACACTTGATACTGATCGGAATATGAATCCGTCAAATGCCAAGATTCTCAAAGCGCGCTGTTAATCCCCCTTTAATATAAGGGATGAGGAGATGAAACTGTCTCTTACTCCCTTAAAACCATAATAGGTAAACGTCCTACTAATATTTTAAATGCTAGAGAGAAAGCTGAAGATGTAAGTTTCTATTTCCTACCGAATCTACATAATGGATAGAGCTAAAATGTTGCACGTGTGTGGAGTTCTGGACCAGGAATAATATGTATCTATTTATTCAGCTGGTAACGCCCACTGCTGAGTGTCTGCCTCTTATCTCTAGCACGCCACTCTTGACGATTTTGTGCCAGCGGATACGTACAGCCTTCAGAGTATCCTCTGATCATCGGGCAGGTCGTCTGCCTCGAGGCCGTCGCACATCTCTTAGCCACCATTCGGTAACTGCTTTGGTTTGTTAATAGATGGACATATTTGGTTAATAGTTTGTCATATCGGGCCAGATGTCTCGCCAATTTCTACTTCAGTCTCGCAATCCGTAAAATCTTAGACCTTAGACCTTAGGGCGCGGTGTCGAATCTCAATGTTTGGTGGCAACCTCTGATATAGAAGAGAACTACATAGATGAAGTCTTAAAATTCACTATGTTCTGAACGTCAACTTATACGTATGATTTCTACTTTCTTATGTCCATATATCATTTGCTAGAAAGGGATGCATACTTTATCTTAATGCGATTTCTGCGACTTCGTTACCAGGGCATTTCTATGAAACTGCATGGAATTTTCTTCGAGCACCCTGGTACGATTAACTTTTTGATCTCATTTGAAGTCGCATTGATAAAATATTCATAATTTTAAGACTTCATTTAGTTTTCTTCTATATCTGTGGTGGCAACCCTTTAACACTTTCACTTACGGTGTACATGAAAACAGGAAAGAAATAACATATAGGCTAGTTTTATCCAGGTACCACGCGAGCGAAGCCGCGAGCGGAAGCTCGTTGGAAGTTAAAAAAATTTAAGCCAAGCACAGTTTCTTGCCGATTGTCCCTGTTTAGTCGCGTTACGAAATTGTGTAAATTAAAAGAAATTGACGTGTCAAAGTAATCCATGGATTTTGTAATGTAAAGACTTATTTTCATTTCAATAAATATTGAATAAGCCTATGTATTTCTGTGGCGCAGTGGGGGAAGGCCCGCCTGAGTCGCTGAAGGTCGCAGGTTGGATTCCCGATGCGAAATAAGTATTTGTTTGTCTTAGGTCTGTCTATTTTCTATAATGTGTATGTATATATAAGTAGTATATCAGTCACGTAGTTCCCATACATAATACAAGCTCTGCTTAGTTTGGGGCTACATGATGTGTGATAATTTGTTCAGCTCCACCTGATGATGATAAGCTAAGGAGGAAGAATTGTTATTGAACGGTTTTATAAAAGTACCTAAAACCAGAGTTCTTTATTTAGACAAACAATTATTTTGTTTTTTATAAAACCCCGTCAAGTGCGATCCAATTTATTTCGAAGATGTATTGATTCGAGTGGGTTTTAGCGTTTGTACCAACTTGTTTATTTTTCAATCGCTTCTTTTTCTGGCTGGCCTCGTAGCTCTGTAGGGCGTTCACGAATATTTGAACCATATATTATGTCGTAGTGGGCTGGCCATATCAGCCGAAGAACCGATAACCGTTGCAGTAAAGGAGTTCTTCAGTGGAGGCCACGGCTCGGCAAACGTAGTGTAGGATGCCAATGAAAGGCTGCTGGTAGAAGCTGGGTGTCGAGCTCAGGACAGAGGGCATCGACGCTCATCAGGGGAGGACTGTGAACTGCTATATGCTGATGATGATGAAAGACGATGAAGTCCTGGCCGAATTCGGCTAACTCTTAATTACCTATAACAACATTTAGTCAGGGCTTGGTCGATCTGCCCTTTGATGTGCTACAGTCTTATTAAATCTAGTCCATCCAAAGGTTGTCTGGAAGAGATTTGTGAGTATAATAACTATGTACCCTTTGGTGTGCTCTTTGATGACTAACGTATCGTATATGTAAAATTTTGGCCAATGACAGAGCGTTATTTTGAATCTACGCTATTTCATTGGCCAAACCTACGTCTAGGATACGAATACTTTTTCGCTAGTATTCGTCATCGAGCCTCTGTTAGTATCTGGTCTTCATCTCAGTGCTTGAGTAGTGTTTTATTTAGTATCTCTTATCGCTGGGAGGAACAGGATCCACACCTAAAGCCGTAACATTCCCCAATACACACCAACACACACACACACACACAGACACACATGCACCCCCCTGTGTAACTTCTTTATAAAAAAATACTTTTGATTTACCTACTTTTAAAATAGGAACAAACTGTACCTAGCTAGTCCAAGGAGACTGCCATAACTTCGAGTAATTTTAACTATTGCTTTTACCATCGTTTTTATTACATAATATGTTCTTGTTGAAATAAAACAATTTGATGTATGTGATCGTAAGTTATCACTGTTATCAGTCTTTGGGTACCTATTACACCGACACAAGGCTGCGTGTTCGATTCCGTAACAAATGCAGTCCTGATGTTTTATATTTATAATGCATTCATCATCATCATCATCATCGGCCTATAGTACTCCACTACTGGACGTAGGCCTAGGCCTCCCCTAAAGAGCGCCATTACGCCCGGTAATTGTCTCGTATGTATTTTTACAAAAAAATATAGGTACATAGTAGTCATGTGACCCATAATACAAGCTCTGCTTAGTTTCGGGCTAAATGATTCTGTGTGATAATGTCCAGCATTATTAACATGTACTATGCTGCCCTAGTTCGGGATCAGTTGCCCGTAAGTACTTCTCATTTATTTCTTTTATTTTTGTAAGATAATGATTCACTCTCCATTAAAGGTTTTAAGCCGCCTGAAGGCCTCCGACATGGCTTAACGACTGAAGAAGCCGGAACCAACATCTTAACGAGCCATAGGTAGCGTACCCCAACCAGTCACCCAGTTCAGAAGGCATCCCTTAAAGGTATAGTAGCTTCAAACCGCGGTTTCGCTCGCGTGATACCCTTATAAAAAGTAGGCTATAGGTATGTATGTTAGTCCAGGCCACAAACTATTTATATTCCAAATTTTATCCAAATCCGTTCACTAGTTTTTGAGAAAGAGTTTTCCATTCATCTATCCATCCTTACATAGTGTCACGTTTATAATATAGGTAGGATTTAAAATAGTGCAAAACCTACTTATTTTTGCAATTTGGGATTTCCGAGTAATTCGTAAGATCTGAATTCAATTCACAATGGGCATGCGACATACATGAAATACATAGAATACATAAGTGAGTAAGTATTTCGTGTGAATAATATAAGACCCAATATGGTTATGTAGGTTTTTTGTCGATGGTAAATATTGAGGTACCTACTAGGTACCTTAATATTGAGGTACCTACTAACATGTAGGTACCTAAATATTTACTCAGCATTTCAACTAACTGGCCGGATATTTCAATCGTCAGTTACCACTATCCGTCAGATGATTTTAAAAATAAAAAATATATTTTGTAGAATAAATTCAAAGGATATTCAAAGCTATTTAAATAGGAACCACCCAGACTAGAAACAATTGTCGCTCGACTGGGTGTTTTAAAGAAGAAAGAAAGAAAGAAAACATATATTTCAACATCAACTTACATATGACACAAAAAATTTGGTAGCTTAGAAATAGACGTTGAAACAGGTCGTCACTCAGCATGTCCTACGGCAGAGGGCCTGTCGAAGCGCTTGTCTTCCGTGACGCCAAGTTGAGTGACAATTGGGTTATATTTGTTACACAAATGCACACATTATAATACAGATACTATAATTAGAAAGACAATCTATTTATAACCACCAATCTATTGTGTTGGGTTGTAGCCCATGTTAAGATTCGGCATAGAACGGCTATATGTTTGCGGGAATTTTTGATATTCCAATAGTATTTTTTTGAGGTTGTTTTTAAAAGCACTAATTGATTCTTGATTTCTAAGAGGTGGGGGCAAGTTGTTCCAGCATTTCGTGGCAGCATACCGAAAGCAGCCACGAAATGCTTTTCTATGTAAAAATGAATTTACTACAAAAAGTGGTTAAGTAGTAAGTAGTTTAATAAGTCATGTGGTTCCCATAATACAAGCTCTGCTTAGTTTGGGGCTACATAAAGCAGTGATGCTGTATTAATAAAGAAGTATAAGATTTTTTTCTCAAGCACGCCTACCGCCATCTTGCCCAAATTCACAGGTTTGGCTGGCAGAAAATGCTTGGAGCATTTAGCCCATCTTTGTTACTGATTGTGCTATATTGATAAATAATTATAAATAATAATAATTGCAATAACATTGGAAGAGTTGGGGGAGATCCATGCCCAGCAGTAGGACGAAGCAGGTTTATAAAAAAGTATACATAACTAGCTATCGCCCGTGGCTTCTCTTGCATGGTACCCGTATAAAAAGTATGTGTTATTCCCGGTCTAGAACTATATATTATTATGAAAAAATCGTTTTGGATGGGGACCCCCTAATCACCTAGCAGTATGAATTATACTTTACGACCTATTCTCATACCCCTTTCGGAGGAGTGCGAAAACAAACACCGTGACGCGAGATTTTTATATTTGAGATAAATCACCGGTGTCTCACAAGTGCTTGTACTTTATCATCTTCATCAACAACGTAAACTCCACTGCTGAACATAGGTCTCCCAAAGACATCCATGAAGAAAACAATGCATGTAGGTACTTCATTATCATCATCATCATAATCTTTCTTTTGATTATGCCACTCGCTTCGATCCTGCTCTAGTATGAGCCTGGTTAGTCCACGGTCTTTCTACGACATATCTCGCTGACTAGGTATCTTATTCCATTCCCTATAGATGTATGTTCTTATAAAAAAAGCAATTCCAAAGACACGCGCGTTTAGCAAGTACAAATTAACAGCGTAACAGGCTGTATCGATTGATCTTCGTTTTAGGGTCCCCTCGCTCTCATAAATATGTAGTTTTTGGTACGGAACCCGACTTGTTAAATGACCGGCGCGATTTATTTGCAAACTGACTTAAGATCGACGGGATTTTATCAGCTTCTTGAAGAGGTTTTCGAGGAAGAGGGAGAGGAAATATTATTATTTCACTAACTTCTGTCCATGACTCCGGTCGATTTGTATCCGGATAAGTAGTATATTTTTTTTTATTAAGCTATTGCATAGCTTCTATCGAGGGCCTTGAGCGCGGGGACCGAATCCAGAAATTCCGTAACGAAAAAAAACCTCACGCTCCCCACTCCGACGGGCACGGAGGTGTGGCTTGAAGGCCGTGCATTGTCTAACGTCGTTTCTTTTCGGCAGTCTTCGACACGGTGTTTGTGTGCGTGCAACTTGACGTATTGTACGACTCTACGAAGCTCGCACGAATCGTGACGATCACCACGCTCAAAAAGTGTAACTTGAATTAATATCAAAGAAAAAGAAATACTGCATAAATAAAATAAATAAATAATTATAATTGCATAAGTTGATACAAAATGCTATGCAATAGCTTTACCGCGGCAGTCCCCGAGTGCCACACGTCTTTTTTTTTTATGCCAAAGCTGACAGACGAACAGACGGGCCACCTGATGGAAAGTGATAACCGTCGCCCATGGACACCTGCATCAGCAGAGGCGATACTGATGCGCTGCCTGCCCTTGAGGAAATGAAATACCCGCCTTTTGAAGGACCCCATGTCGTAGCTCTGAGGGAAAACCGCAGGAGGGAGTTCGTTCCACAACTTGCACGTACGTGGCAGGAAAGATCGTGCAAAGCGAACGGTTTTAGAGAACCAACCATCCAGGTGGTGCGGATGAAATTTGGTTTTGCGGCGTGCGGTGCGATGGTGGAAAGCGGCTGCCGGCGCCAGATTAAACAATTCCTCAGAACACTCCCCAAAATATAGATGATAGAATACACAGAGAGATCCTACGTCTCTCCGCAAACTTAAAGGGTCTAGATCGTCTGTGAGCTAGGACTGTAGTAATATACGCTATTCTTGGATTCTTATTTTGTAGTAATAGTTATTATATTAGTAATTCTATTTTCTTTACATAAAAGCTAACTGACCGTATTAAAAATACTATCATTCGCTCCAAAACTCAAGTTGCCGACGTAGCTCAAAATGCCGCAATACTTAAATGGTAGGGGCAGGGCACGTCTCTCGCATGCCGGATGAACTGTGGGCCAAGACTATGGAGCCCTGAGACAGTGAGGCGGCGTCGTGGTAGACCACGCAAGCGATGGCGCGACGAGCTTGACACCTTCGGCGACTATCAGTGGCAGGCATTGGCGTTGGACCGCAAAGAATGGAAAACTAGAGGGGAGGCTTTTGCCCAGCAGTGGGACAGTGCAGGCTAAAAACAACGACAACAATATTTGTTTTTTTTACACGTTTTTTACACTGTTGCTGCCTCTTGACTGCGGGCCTCGGACATGACGTTTCGCACCGAGGCAACAGCACGGCTAGAGCAAGTGTGTTTTCAGCAAAAAAAGCCATGTTGGAGGTCTTCAGGCGGCTTAAGAACTCCGACACTAGAGTTGAAATGTGAAGTCCTATGAAGAACGAAGGAAGCACTCAAAGCGTTAAAGGAAATATAAATCCAACATACCACTAACTTGCATAAGGAAGATATGGAATATGAAGGGTAAAATAGGGAACGAGTATATCAGGGGCAGTCTGAAAGTGGCACCTGTGGCAGATAAGGTCAGGAGCGGTAGATTGGCAAGGATATGTAATGAGGAGGGATGAAAGTCATGTGACTAAATGAGTAATGAATATGAATGGCACCAATAGAGGGAGATCGAAGAAGAAAGAAAAAATTAAAGAATTGTAATATAATTATTTGACCAACATATGAAATAGTATTCATAAGGGGGTAGCCAAAACCCCTGAAATACAAAAGAAAAAGAAAAAACAGAAGGATCGGTAAACTGCACAATGGTATAGACACTAAAGTTACTAAATGCGGCCTCAAGTCAATATGATGCCAATCATATCTACTCCTCCATTTGCCAGCCTGAAGAAGAGATGGATGGTGTGAAAGAGGATATGAGAATGAAAGGCGTGGGCACAGATTTAACAGCTGATAGAGGTGAGATGAAGAAGAAAACATGTTCTGCCGACCCCACGCGTGGGACAAGGGCAGGAGAATCTTTTAATGTTTGTACCCGACTGCGCCAGAGGAGGGTAATTGTATGAACTATAGATAACCATCATGTTTTTTTGGATAAGAAATTAATTAGGTATATCAATCCGATCAGTCGTTTTGGCGTGAAAGAGTAAATACAAACAAACTTTCGCTATTTTTGATATTAGCAGGATTCTTCACATGAAAGGGAAACACATTTTTTTGTTAGACCTTTGAAAATATTATTCTGGGTCAGCTTTATGGAAACCAAAGTAAATCAATGATATAAAACTTGTATGTTTCTGAAAATTCTAGCACAAGCATGGAGATATAGCATCTCTATAAAGTCAGTCAATCTCCAAATGCAGACTGCCATTATTACTTACGAGAAAATATCTATTTTGATAAAGTAACAATAATTATTCGTAACGAGCATAAGTTATACAGGTTGACATAATATAAAAAAAACTTTGCCGGATACAAAATACAAAGAGCGGACAGACACATAAGAAAATCACATAAACATAATTTAAAAGTGTTTAATATGCTGCGTGCGCCGAGTTTTGGTGCGGTGATTTTTCTCCACGTTTGTGGCTCTAGAGTACACTAGACTACAAAGGTTTTTTAACTTTATGGCGACGATACATGTCAAACCTCCCACTCACTCGCACTATTCAACATTTTTGAAGATATAAAATCACTGAATGTAGTTATGCAAAATAGCAAACCTTCACGGCCTAGAAAATAACAATGCAAAGGTTCAGCAATAATAAAAAGACGTGTGGCACTCGGGGACTGCCGCGGTAAAGCTATTGCATAGCATTTTGTATCAACTTATGCAATTATAATTATTTATTTATTTTATTTATGAAGTATTTCTTTTTCTTTGATATTAATTCAAGTTACACTTTTTGAGCGTGGTGACCGATAAGAATACAATTTTTTTTCTTTTATTAAATAAAAATACGTCTAGTTGCACGCACACAAACACCGTGTCGACGACTGCCGAAAAGAAACGACGTTAGACAATGCACGGCCTTCAAGCCACACCTCCGTGCCCGTCGGAGTGGGGAACGTGAGGTTTTTTTTCGTTACGGAATTTCTGGATTCGGTCCCCGCGCTCAAGGCCCTCGATAGAAGCTATGCAATAGCTTAATAATTTGAATCTATAACGTTTTCTTCCCAAAAAACTTGTACGAATGTGATAAATTTTGTTGCAATTTTTTTGGTTGGAAAACGTGTTGGGTTCAACATGATATTCTTGCTGAAGCTTTGTTTTGTTATTTTCTAGGCCGTGAAGGTTTGCTATTTTGCATAACTACATTCAGTGATTTTAAATCTTCAAAAATGTTGAATAGTGCGAGCGAGAGGGAGGTTTGACATGTATCGTCACCTTAAACGAGAAGGCATTGAAACTTATTTATAAAAACTTTAAACCTAATGGGATTTGAACTCACATCTGCACAGCACCAATGGTGCTGCAAACTAATATACAGGTGGTGCAAAATTTTAACAAAATCTTACGATTTGATTTGGTACTACTAACTTGTTTTTTTTTGACAAATCATTTTCTAGGCTAGCTGTACATTTTTTCAAAAATCGGAAAATGCATTTATTTTTAGCTTGAAAATAAACCTATAGTTTCCTCAGAACAAAACCTTCTAACAACAAAAGAAAAGGCAGTTGCCCTCAATGACGTTAAATGGACAAGAATAACATAATATAGGATACTTTTGTCCAAGTAACGCGCGAGCGAAGCCGCGGGCGGAAGCTTGTTTTAGCCTAAGCGCGGATGTACTGTGAATTTCAAATCGTTGCGGATAAATTATCGTCAATCTGACAACCTATGTAAGTACTAGAGTCAGCGCACTGCGAAAAGGAATCGTTTGTGACATATAGTACCAGTTTTGAGCGTTATAAAAATAGCAACGTTTAAAATTGTAGTGCGTGCTTTACTTTAGGTTAGTCCAGATGGGGCGATAGATGCACGTCACATTCTATGTGACATTTTGCCTGATTGGCTACGCGCGAATCAACTGGCGCGTAAATCGCCCCACCTAGATTTGCTCTTATGGTGAACATTTATGATATGAACAAATCGGTTTTGATAATTTTCTTATTATATATTTCGGTGGAAATATTTATAATGCTGGACAAATAATGGTGGTCTTAACCATTTTTTAAAAAGCGGTTGAGTAGTTTTTGAGTTGATGGATGAACCATTACAATAAACATACAAACATAAAAAAAAAACTTTCCTCTTTATAATAGTAGGGTAGATGTACATAATATTTTAATAGGTAATGCCTATCAGTTTCATGAGCGGCTAAGCCAAATAAATGACGTAGTTTACAGTATAGACAAGCTATTTATTTAAATATAATTCGCAATACAATAGTATGTATTCTAGTCAGACGCGTTACGATCTTAATTCATTCCATAAATTACATAATCCAATTTTTCCACAAGGAAAGACATTTTTCATCAGCGCTCCCTCCGCGGAAACTATCTCCTTGCGAGACAGAGAGAGGGCTATATCTCTCGACCTTTCAATTTTCGTCCGTTTCTTATTTAGTTTCTCGCAAATTATCTCCAATTCTTCATATTATTAAACATCCAGGGGGGAACTAGCCCCCCGGGGGGCGGCGGGGGGGCTTAATGACGGGGAGCGGTCAGCGCCCCCTACCACCGCGTCCAGCGCACTTGTTTCTTCTAAAATTTTTCCCCAATCTTTATTTTCTGCGTAGACGTATATAATTAGAGTTTTATGCGTGTGTGCGTGCGTGAAGTGCGTGTGTGTCGACGCGAGGGTGTGTGGGGGTGGTGTAAGTCCAGTTATTAGTTTTCTTGTGAGTCCGGGATGCTTTTGTTAGATTTCTATAATTTAGCGATGGCGACCGAGGGGGTAGGCAGAAAATCGATGTAGCCTACAATGTGTTGGTTTCGAGAACTCTTAATTAATACGGTACATCTATTTTCTTCTAAAGTTTTATGCATGGTGACGTAGATCGCGCTTAGAGTTACCTTCTATAGCCTAAACCTAGTTTATACTCCAAGCTAACTAGGTTGGAGTCATTTCGAATTCAACAACCCTAACGGTTCTCAAGTTAGTTTCGTCATTCACTCCAAGTTAAATCTACACGCTAGCTAGTTTCAATCATGACTATCCAAATTGGTAGATAAAACTCTCAAATTACGTTAATCTACCTAAAAAAAGGACAGACTCTAAAATATTTGACTTGAGAAATACGTAAACTAATAAAACATAACATCCTTTCTTCGCAGTCCGGTAAAAAGAGAGGACCTATAACTAAAACAGCTGATAAAAAGGTTATTGACCTAAATATTTTTACCGATTCCCTTTACTAACTTGGACCTCGTAGGCGTAAGGGGCGAATCGGCGGAGAACTTGGTTCAGGTTGCGGGTTCCCAATACAGGACAAGTATTTGCATGACCTCACAGGCGTAATGGGTCAATAAGCTGAGACGCATTGCAGGTTCGTTTCCCGTTACGGGACAAAAGTTTGCATCTGCAGATATTTGTTCGATTGGTTTGATACCATGGTGTGACTTTTTAATCATTCTAGTGATCGTGACATGGCTTACTCTTTAGGGTTTCGTACCCAAACGGTAAAAATAGGACCCTTTTACTAAAACTCCACTGTCCGCCTGTCTGTCTGTCTGTCTGTCTGTCTGTCTGTCTGTCTGTTTGTCACCAGGCTGTCACCAACTGTGATAGCTAGACAGTTGATTTTCAATTTTCACAGATGATGTATTTCTGTTGCCGCTATAACAACCAATACTAAAAATAGAATAAAATAAATATTTAAGTGGGGCTCCCATGCAACGGTACGGAACCCTTCGTGCGCGAATCCGACACGCTTTTGGCCGGTTTTTTTGTTTACAATCATAGTTTTGCAGTTCTCCGTCCAGCCACTATTTAAATGTGTCTGCTAGAAGCGTTTACATCTGAGCGATCCCATACCGACTGTAGGCAGTTCCGTCAATGTTGGTATAGGCCAGTCTTCAAGCCAAGAACCTTGGTGGTCTAGTGTATCCCGACAGTCGATCTAACGCCGTGTGTTCAAATCCCGTCGCCAAAGAAGTTTTTTGCGCATTACCACGTGCTCGAAACGGTGTGGGAAAACATTGTGAGGAAATCGGTATGCCCTAGACTTAGAGCTAAAATTTGAAAGGCATGTGCTTGTTTAGTGTTCCAGTAAAAGCGGTGATGGGATGCAATCTGTCGCGTTTAATGCTAACTGTTTGCAAACAGTGGACATGTACCGAATGGAACTTTCTTGAGCATATCTTAATGCTTGCGTACCTACTGAGCACATCTAAAGATAACCATAAATCGTGAAGATGTTTATTTTTTGTTTTTAAGTTAATATAGGAGGCCTCTGTGACATAAAAAAGCTCTAAAATAACAGTTTTTTTTCAAACGTTACCGTGTCGAATGTGACAGTGACAATTGAGCTGGAATTATGATTGTCGTGGTGTGTTGTGTTGTATGCCAATAGCGCCCTGCACACGTAAGGATCGCAACGCGCATTGGGACTGAGTTCCAAACTGCTGTTCGATCTGTACGGGTTTGGACTGCGGATCAAACTGTCGTGCTAATGGCGCGTAAAGATCAGACCGCGCATCTGGGACTGATCACTGACGTGATGCGCGTTTAAAACTATTACTACTACTACTAGATATTTGTCTCGGATCTGGGTGTTTTATATGTATGATATGTAAGTATTTACAAAAAAAACTGTATTATGTGTAGTATATCAATCATGTGGTTCCCATAGTACAAGTTCTGTTTAGTTTGGGGCTACATGATCCTGTGTGATACTGATAACGTCAAGTATTATTTAAAACTGTGAACTGTGAGATTTGCCTTCGTGTCCACATGCCAGATCGCACTGTTAGTCCCGCGGTCCGAACTTTACGTGTGCAGGGCGCTGTTGTATCGTAGCATTCTGCAGAAGCGCTTGACCTCAATTCAGATTCCTGGGACCTCCTGGGAATCCGTCTGTACGTCACAAACTTATTCATTTATTTATATATTTATTTACATGTGAAAGTTTTTGAAGTGGATGTATGGATTAAAATTATTAAAGTGAATGTTTGTAAGGATGGATGGATGGATATTTGTTACTCCTTCACGCAAAAACTAATCCAAATCCGTTCAGTAGATACTTACTTGTTGTACACAACGGATTTTGATGAAATTTGGAATATACATAAAAAAATATTATATTCCTAACCTACCTATGCTTTACGCAACATACATTGTATATTTAATCACATTGAAAGATATTAAAAAATAAATCTTGTAATATATTTCCGCAAAGGGCCCTCCTTCTTGCTTACTAGCTCACACAACAAAAATATCTGAAGTAGTTATTTTTTTTTCAAAATCATACACAATAATGAGCGTATCTTCATGTATTTGAGCAGGGGCGCCTAACGACCCCACGTTTCAATCAATGTCTCCTTACCCTTATTTCTTATCGCAAATAATGTTATTTTCTGATATTGATTTCGGTTCCTGTAGTTTGGTATTTGGTAGCTCCAAGCTTTTGATCCGAAGGTCATAGGTTTAAATTCGTTCAAAAAATACAACAACACTAGCCCACGCTCTGGAAATGCGGCTAGAGGTTTTAAACACCTGGCATAGCTAAATCCCCTGGCCGTAGTCGGGCAGCAGCGTCCGCGGTGCGATAAGTTATGCCCTGCGATCCCAACCCGCATGCCCAGCGTGGGGATTATGGGCATATCCTCCTTTATTAGGGGAGGCTTATGTCCAGCAGTGGACTGATATAGGTTGGTGTGGTGGTGTTATACTGCGCTATCCTGAATTCAGCCGGCCACTAGAGCCCCGTTTGTAAGTCAGCAGGGTGCACCAGTTGCAGGAAAAGTTGGCTTGGAGTCCGAAGAAGGTTGGAAGACCTATTACACCAGAAAGAACCCCTAATCATAATCATTTGGTAGTCATTATCATGCGAATTATAATGTTATATAACTACCTTCCGCCAGCGGCTTCAGACGCTTTGTACCTGGATGAAAAGTAAAGTAAAGTAACCTATTTGTTAATCCAGGTCACAAACTATGTATATTCCAAGTTTCATTCTAATCCGTTTAGCTGTTACGGAGTTAGTGGGAACCAACATACATAGATAGATAGATATATTATAGATATTCATTTATTTAACATACTCACACACACACACACACACACACACACACACACACACACACACACACACACACACACACACACACACACACACACACACACACGCGCACACACACACACACGCACACACACACACACGGTTGACGACCTCTGTGGCGCAGCGGGCGAAAGCCTGTGACGCAGAAGAATGCGGCTTTGATTCCCACCGCGACACAATGTTTGTATGATCTGCAAATATTTGTCTTGGACGTGGGTGTTTTCTATGAAAGTATATTCATTTGTATGTATGTAAGCCAGGTGGAGTGACGATCTGCGAAAGGTTGCTTGTAGAAGCTGAATGCGTCGAGCTGAAGATGGGGCGCATTCAGCTTCATTAGGTGATGATTCTTTAATTCTACTCTTTGACGCGCGTTGAATTCGCGTGTCACCGCGTCGGATCGCTTCGCAATCGCGTTCGTTTTGAATCGCCCACATAGGACACTGTGTATATGATTTTGTGTGAAAAAGTTCCGCCATTATTTTTTTCTTATTTTTAACGCAATCCCATCAAAAACATAAATGTACAAAAATGTACAAGTCTCGCAACGTAGTTCTGCCGTTAAAAGTAGTCAAATAAAATGAAAACCAAGTGGGTAAATTCAGTACCTACCATCTATGGGATCTATCCAACCACATTTTAATAAATTGATACCTTGCTAGTTAGCTAAGAATATTTTATACTGCCAATATCAGTAAAACATTATCTTTCATAATAAATGGAGTGACTTGGCAAATGCTTGTAAAGTTAAAGAAAATCGTTGACATTTCATAACATTTAAAAAGCTAGCAGTTCTATTAGATGTCGACTTGGTCACATAAATTGTGGCTCCCGGCGATGGACGACGGTGGGCGCTACGGTGACCACGCGCACGTATTACGTGAGACGACTCAAACAAAACTTTGGAAAATAAAAATGGGGTCGCCGTTGTGGCGACCAAGCGATAGATTTTATGGGGATTTGAAGATTATTGTTAGTTTTATATTTATAGCGCTGTTTTTGTAGTTTCTATTGCAAAGGTAAAATTATTTAAGAGCATTTCAGACAATATTAATTAATAAGCTATTGAATATGGTATTCATATGTAATATGTACTGAAAATTACTCGAATATATTTTAGTAGATAATACAATAAAATACAATCATTTATATGTAAAACCAAGCTACATGTCACAAAGGTGACTTGATTAATTTTAATATATAAATTTATTAATGTAAGTATAATTTAATTTTACATATAGTTTCAGTTTTAGAAATAATATAAATCTAAAATAAAATAATTTAATATTTAAATAATGACAAACATATCAAACTCGACGTCAATATGATACAGTTTGTTAGTTGTTGTTAGTTGTTGTTGTTGAGTTAGGCTTGATCAGTCAAGTGACGCTGATTTATATGAGAATCAATTCCTAATAATAATATAAATGTGAAAATTTATGAGGATGGATCGATGGGATGGATGTTTGTTACTTTTTCTCGCAAAAACTACTGAATAGACTTGAAATATATAGTTTATGACCTGGATTAACATTATAGTCTAATTTTTATCCGACTACCATACGAGCAAAGCCGCGGGCGGAAGCTAGTACCAAATAATTATGGAAAAATGTCGAATATTGCCGCTCCGTTCACTTGAATAACTTTAATCTTTGACCCGACAACTGTCCTATTAAACTTTTGATCCATGGCCACCCTCCAGCTGGCCTTCCGTTCCGAGGACAATAGTACCACGATGTTTACAAGCCTCTATGATCGAACATTGCCTTTTCATTTTTGTTACAGGTACTTTGTAGAACAACCTGTGTGTTGTTAACCTTTTTGTTTTTACAAAATGTTTCTTTATTTGTGAGTTTAAATCAAACACGAATTTATTTCCAACAGCGGACATACTTATTTATAATTTACTAGCTTTGGTCCGTGAGTTCGCTCGCTTTAAGTTATTTTTCTAACCCTCGGGAATAGTACTTTTTTTCTGGACGTACCCTATGTTCTTTTCGGTACCCCTGACAACGTGTAGGTATGCGATTTTTTTTTATCGTCGGTTCATTATAACAAACATACAAATAACAAGTCAAAAGATAAGTCTTCTTTTCTATATGAGCTAAATTAACTCTGGTATCAAAATACCTAGCACTGCACCCCGACTCTAATCCGAAGGTCGTGGGTTTAAATCACAGATTCAGATTTGTTTCAAAAAACACAACTTGCTCAAAACGGTGAAAAAAATCATTGCTAATAAACCCGCAGCTTAGGCAGCTCCACACGTGTTGACCATGTACATAGGTACTCTTAAGGCCGATTATGCTGAGAGGATGGTATAGGTGCTACAAACCTACTCCATCTAACATATACCAGGTAATACAGAGCGTCCCGATCAGTGTGTAAAAAGGAACCACTTGACTGTTTAAATCATCTAGAATAGTTGGAAACTTCTGTATTATACCTAGCACTACTAACAAACTTGTGATATAACGTGGCCAGCAAGTCCAAATACTAAATTATATTAATAATCATAAATTCACGTGATAGAGTTTTGAAACTTGTTTTCGCTTTAATGAAATAGTAACATATACATACTTATGAATTTTTAGTTTAGGATATTTATTTATTTATTTATATAATTATTATTTAACGGATATATATGTCAGTTTTCTAGCAATGTTATCTTTACCGTAAGAATTTGATGAAGTGTACATTATTTAATTAATATATAACATCCATCGCATTGGCAATCAATTAAACAAATTTCATAACTATTGATATTTATTGCATTTTGTTCTTCCTTATCTCACAAAAAAATAGGTTAACTTGAACAATGAATTTCCAAAAATCTTCTATTCGTCACATTATTACTATTATAAATGAAAAAGTTTGTGTGTTAGTGTGTTTGACTACCCACTGAACTCCGTAACGGCTGAACGCATTCGGATGAAACTTGGAATATGCATAGTTTGTGACTAGGGCCCTGATTCTCATGAATAGAGATGATTGTCACGTTAGAGACATATTAAGAGGGAGAAGAACTGTCAAGTACACAGAATTTTTACAGCTCTCGTGATGTTTATCTAATGTACTAATTATTTTTATTCCCGAGAATCAGGCTCCTAGATTTTTTTTTATCTAGGTACCGTGGTCCGAATCTAGTTTAAAAATAAAAGCTTTAACAGTAAAATATTGTGGAACGTTAACCCCAAACGTCCGGTTAAACTCCTGACCCGTGGTCACCCTACAACTAGCCTTCAGAGGACAATACAGGATGTTTACAAGCTCCTATGACGGAACATTGCCGTGACTCGGCTATCTTGTAAAACACCCTGTATTTCTTACCCTTTAGGCTTTTTACAAGCTTTTATTTTAGTTTACTTGTCATCGATAATGAAATCTTGGGACTTTTACCGCTTCGAGGATGTGTAGCTGTGACGTGTATCTTTTGTTTTATTTTATTTTTTACATTTGCTCTACATACAAATCCCATATCTGTGTACAGTCAGCGACGTAAGTAAATTGATACTTTAATAAATAATAATTTTTTTTTTCCAGTTAGTATTTCTTTGTATTTAGAGATTTTAACTTTGAAAATGAAAGACTTTATACACACGTCTTCATCCCCCTTTTCACCACTTTAGGGCTGGTATCTAAAAAGCTGAGACCCATCGTCAGCCTAAATACAAATTTTGAAGATCCTACCTTAAAAACTGACGGACTTTCATACAAACTTGCATCCCCTAATTTACCCTCCTAAGGATGGAATTTCTAAAAATCGTTCCTTAATGGGTAACTAAACTATATTAGTTATCTATGTGCAAATTTTCAAGTCTTTTGGTTCAGCAATTTGGGCTATGCTTTAATATATTACTGAAGTGAAGCCGCGGGCGGAAGCTAGTTTTATAAATTTAAATAACAGGATCCATAAAAAAATATTTCTTAGTATTATTAAAGTAAATGATCACAAGATAAAAAAACACTGAAAAAAAGTTTATGTGGTTGGGAGTTACCAGCCTAGCATTTACCTAATTGATCACTCTCATTTAACAAAATACGTAATAAATAAGGTGGGTGCCGGTGAAATTACAGGCACAAGAGTCTTATCATCTTCATGCCTCAAGTTGTTGGACGCAGGGCTTTGCATCGTGGAGTACGTTCCAAAATAACGTGATCTACAATGCAATGCTTTGTGATAGGTAATGGTTACCACTTAACATCAGGTGGATCATGTGCTTGTTCCATCTTCAAGTACCATAAAAAAAACTTCCACAGTGGAGAGTCTTACCTATTCGATGTGGTTTTCAGGATGCTGTTGTGACAGTCCCGCTCTCTGCGGATTACGGAAGTAGTTTTTTGGCGGACGATACCTTTAAGGCCATCGGTTTGGTATTACTCAAACATCCTTGTTGCAAAGAAGCGAGGCAGTCCCAACATCATCTTAAAAATATTATTATATTGGACGCGTAGGGCATCCAGCAACCTTTCGGCATAATTGACCCATTGATTCTCTTTCCTTGTAAAAGCTCTGACGGAACGCTTTGAAGAGTGAAATCATTAATTCTTCATAATTTTCAAATTGCTATAATGCAGGAACAAACAAACTTCTGACTAAACGTCTATGCAGTCCACTGCTGGCCATAGGCCTGCCCTATAAGAAGGGGAATGTCCATAATCCCCACGATGGGCATGCGAGTTGGGCATCACAGGGCACAGCTTCTCGCACCGCCGACGCTGCTTCCCGTAGGCGACCAGAGCACATAGCTGTGCCAGTTTTAGGCTGCGCTTTGCCGCAATCAGTCGGCCGCCAGAGCCCCGTTTGTTATTCAGCAAGATGCACGGGCAGGTGAGGTTGACTTAGGTTCCGAAGATGGATGTGGAAGAGTCCTCAAGAGCTCCCATGGTTTTGGCGTAAGGCACTAGGAAGGAACATCGTGGTGGTTTTGGCCGGTAGGAGTCCGGCATAATCATTCTGTTACCCCGTAATGGAATGGTATCCATGAGGATTTCCCCAAGTTAAAAAAAAAAAGTTCCGAAGATGGAAGTTTTGTTTTGTTCGTTTCGTTTTCCTTGAAAATCTATCAACAATTTTAGAATTTGACCGTTTTTCAATGGAAAACGAAGCGTCATCGGTAACGGTATAAATAAAGGAATCGGCCATTACTCGGTTTAACCCACACAATCGCAGAGAGCAACAGAAATCAGAACTCTATAGAGTACACTCAATTCCACCACGGAATGTGCTTCTTGGAAGCCTGATTTATTTCTAGGTTACCTACGAACTTTGTTCCAGATTTTCCATGTTCTCCACATTCGTTTATATTTGTCAACTGGTACAGCAAACGCTTCCAGGAATATTCTTTTAGTTTTAAAATTATGAATACCTATGGGAATTTACGGTGATCCTTCGAATAATTTCGAACAACTTTGAGCAAGGGTGTCAGGGGTTCTAGGGTGTAAGCGGTTCTAGGGTGTTAGCTGTTCTAGGGTGTAAGGGGTTGTAGGTAATATGCGGTTCTAGAGTGTAATGGCTTCTGAACTCCATCTAGAACCCAAGCCAACCTCACCTGCCCATTACGCTTCCTGCTGAATAACAAAGAGTGTATAAGCTGTTTTAGGGTGTAAGGGGTTCTAACCTCCATCTTTACAACCCCATTTTTTATGTGGGGAAATCCTCATGGATACCATTCCATCTTTAGAACCCAAGCCAACCTCACCTGCGCATGACCGTCCCTGCGGGATAGCAAATGGGGATCTGGCAGCTGGCTGATTGCGGCATAGCGTAGCTTAACACTGGCACAGCTAAATACCCCGGCTGTCGCCGGGAAGCAGCTGTGCCCTGTGAACCCCACATACACGGCGTGGTGATTAGAGGCATATACTTCTTCATAAAGGAAAGGCCTATGTTCTGCAGTGGACTAAATAGGCTGGTATTTTGTGGACAGGGATTTTTTATTGATGAACTTTCCGCTCTTTTCTCGATAGCTAACTCTGGTGTCGGAGTCTGGCCGTCCGAAGGCCTCCGGTGGTTTTATATGCAAAAACAGGGACCAGCATCGGTACGGCAATCACAAATATTGCAAACTGACGTATCGCAAACATAACGAATAATTTAAACCAATAACATAGCGTTATTTGGAGTCTACGCTTTCTCATTGGCCAAGGTTTTACGTCTACGATGTAAATAATTTTTCGCTAGTCTTCGTGATCGAGCCTCTGAGCGTGCCTTCCGAAGCACGGAAGCGATCAGATCTAAATGCCATTAAACGGTCACCTATCCAAAGAGCGATCAGGCTGTTGCTGATGGGCTAATAACACCAAAGTAAACGACGTGACGAACGCTTATAACTCATGTCGATTTTCAGCTCATATTTTGCCATTCTGGATGCCTCTGAGTGGCCTAAAAACTCCCCGGTAAGCTTCTAATATAGTACAAAAAGAAGAAGAAGAGGTGTTGTACCTATGGAGCTATGTAGAGTGAGTTAGGAATAACTCAATAGGTAGTAGGAAAACTTCATTCAATAAAATAATAGGTAGGTTACGTAGAAATAAATCCAATTTATATTTTTCAATTAGCGAGTAGTTCCTAGAATTGAGACGACGGCATTTAAACTGAAAACGATATAGCATTCATGAATGGTTACTTATGTAGAAATGGTCTAATTTCAATACAATTCAATTAATAATTCAATAATAGTTACTGGAATCGCGATGACAACGCTGACTCAAACATCCAAACTGAAAACAATATTATTCACGAAAACTAATCTCGCAAAGTTGCAGAGCACAAAGAGAACGAATAATAACGTCGCCTTCAGCGAAAATATAATAAAACTGAAAAAAAAATAGTACGTCACATAAGGAATAAAATAAAGTAAAATGAAATAAAAAGGCATACGAGCAAAATACGTCCTCGTTTCGACAGCGCACACACTCGCTCTCCAATTTATAATATTGTTTTCCTTAGGATATATTTTTTCACTAGGGGGGTGAGGCGCACCCCCAGGCTGTCTTCACCCCCCTCCCAGATATTATTAAAGACGTATACTCACACATTCTTAGGAAACGAGTGATTAGATTAATATGGGGTGTGTGTAGGTTTGTACGGTACTGTAATACAATGAGTTAGGACATGTGGAGCCGCACGAACAAACTATACCACTATAGATATGGATTGTAGTTTGTGGCTCTGATCAATTTTATTTCTGATTGAGGGGATGCCAAGAGATGATTTTATTCTGTGTTGTTTTTGCCAAATTTTTACGTAGATGTAAGGGAAAAACGTGTTTTTGCACACGAATTCGATTGACCTACATTATTTTTAACTTGTAGATGTGAAAAATTGGAGGGCTTGCCTTGAAAATCAATACCACTGCCTATTGCTACCTAACCTTAACTAGGGCCTTGACATTACGTATTACGATGATTTATACGCCAGGTGGCAACTTTTACACATAGTATGTGCGGCTGTTATACCTGAAACTGACATATTATATAAGATACATATAAATGTTGCCGTACACGTGATTTTTACCAAACTAGCTTAAAAGCAAACTAGGTTAGATGAATCAATCCTGTTTTTGATACAACTCATGTCCTTCGCTGATTCACCACAGCAAGCCTTTCAGTAAATTTGAGTGTCAATACAATACATTTATTGCTTTCACATGGTGTTAAAATACATGTTACAGGTTATAAGTATCTCACATAACTGGTTATGGTAAATACATAGGGTACCTACTTGATTTTATCGAGAATCTAGTGTCTAGACAAACCTAACATAGGTTTTAAGACATTATTAACCAATCAGTAAGAGTTTGATATCAGTTAATCCAATAAATAAACTACACCATCATCAGCCTACCTTTATCAGTCCACTACTGGATAGCCTCCCCCTATTTGTCCAATTTATATGTTCATAACTGAAACCTATTTAAAAAACATAATAAAATCTTAATATCTCAAGCAGTCAAAAAACTGGAGTCTTATTATGGACATTCCTTGCGTAATTTCTGTAACCCTCGAAAAAAACTAAATTTATTTGAGAAATCGCGAAATTTCGCATTTTTGGGCAAAATAAAATTTAATATTTGGAGGTCTCTGACCTTACATTTGAGAATAATCTTATATTGTGTGGGGTGGGGGGTACGATCGGGACTAGCTCCACTTTTAGTGCGTGTCCTACTTATTCTTTTTGCTGAGATTGGAAGCAATTCAACGTGAAGTTTGCTGTTAGCCTGTGTTCACACTAAAATATCGAGATAGTACTTTAAAAAGTCATAGCCAAATTTACCTAATTTAGATGTTATGCCGCTTGAAGTGTTCGGTGTGCGCCGATTTTTTGTGCGGACTTTTTTTCCACGTCTGTGGCTCTAGAATATACTATCTCGATGCACTAAGAGTCTAAAGTCAAAGTCAAAAATCTTTAGTCCAAGGGCCACATTGATACAGATACCTGCTGTTTAACTATAAGTAATTTGAAAATCTGACTGAAAAAATTGTCTGACAGACCCGTCGTCTTATCGTTTGCATGTGGTATTGAACTTATTTTTTTATGTTTCAGTTTGTTTTATTTCAAACTTGCTTCAGCCCGCGTGGTATATACCATGTACCATGTATGTATGCATATACCAAGTTTCATCCAAATCCGTTCAGTCGTTACGGAGTTGAGTGGGAACAAACATACTAACACATGTACACACACACAAATTTTCCCATTTATAACATTAATTAGTATGAATAGGTGACCAGCCAGCTACTTCGTTTACGTGTATACTTGTGTATCGCAATCTGATCAATGGTTGAACGTATAGAAGACAAATATGTATACAAATATTGATTTTTATTTATATAGATTTTTGGGCCAGGAACCTTTGCACCCCAGCACACCCTACCAAAATTTCATCACAATCTGATCAATGGTTTCGGAATGCATTGAACAAACATACAAAGATTGATTTTTATTTATGTAGATATAAACATAAGGAGATTAGGTTGTACATAAGGTGTATAAAAGGTATTTGCAACCATTGATTCATCAGAGTAGGTCAATAGCTCATTTGAAGAATCATAACATAACGTCAGAAGTCATTTATTCCAAAAATTTAACCATATTAAATTGTAATTGTAATTGTTGTACTAAAAAAGTAGGTAACTCAAAAATCCATTCATATTAACAATTTAATTTAAATCTCTAATTTCAAATCACAAACACTATTAGGTACAAAGTAAAAACTATGTAAAATAAACATGATGTTAATTAAAGAGGTATTCAAAGTTAATCAGAGAGGTAGAGGTTCCAAAAATTAAACCATAATAAATTGTATGCGGATTTTTAACTTACCTACACTAAAAACATTCATATTAACAATTTAATTGAAATCTCTAATTCCAAATCACTAACGCTTAGGTATTATTAGGTACAAAGTAAAAATAATGGAAAAATAAACATGATATTAATTAAAAGAGGTATTATTTAATGTATACTTCGTCTATAAATTTGTGCTATTTTTCTGCCAGAGTTGTTTTCGGAACACACCTTGGAAAGTGGCCTACCGACGATTTTCGTATTTTTTTCTCGCTTTTTCTTCTCGGTTCTTGAATTCTCGATTGTAGGTATTTTTGAGTGTGATCCAACTTTTTTGAACTTGATTGATTTTATTTTGGAAGTTTTTAGGACATGCGAGAACCAAGAAAATGAACTTTTCCAAGTTCGTTTTACCTTCGCTACACTTGACTCTACTGTTCCCAAGTAGATAAATAGTGTCAAGCATTATTTATTATCCATAAATAGCTCACTCTATTTGTATTAGGATTTTTGGTAAAATCAATGATTTTGGTAAAATAAACTACTTGTATTTTTTTTAGATAGATTATTTTCAGCCATGTAAATCTACTAATACTAGTTCTAGGTTTTTGTTTTTATATAGAATAGAATAGAAATATAATAGAATAGAATATAAATAGAATAGAATAGAAATATAATAGAATAGAATAGAATAGAAATACAATTCATGAAGGTAAAAGTTTGTGCGCTTTTACAGGCCCCACCTGTGGGACTAGTGAGACTAGCTTAAGTTTATTTTTAACTGTGATATCCATTGTACCTAGTTTCCACAAACAATCTTATCTTATCTTATCTTAAAATACAAAAAAAATAACTAATTATGGACAATTTACTAAGTCTGAAAAAAATGCTTTTATTTTGTTTCATTTGTCCATTTGATGCGTGCTTTTACAATTATAGTAATAGTTATAATATAAATACATGTGCCCTGTAAGAGCGCTGCAATTAAATTACTGCAATATATATTCTGAGCGCTTCTATGCCTAGAAGACACGCATTACTATCGGTCTTTTCAATCGCTAAGTAGACATATTATATATGTACTTTATTCAGACACAGCAATGCTTGACGGCAACAACCAATCGTTTAGTACTTCCCCGAACGAACCCTTCACAAAGAGAGTATTTCTGTTAACTTAGGACCACTTTTACTGTCAAAAGCAAGTCAAGTATTGTTGTATTTTTAGTGCGACCACCGTACCTACTATTGCTATTTTTTACATCTTCACCCCTCTCAAGAATTGATTTGGAACGCTCGTGGCGTAGCTAACTTCGGTGTTCTGATCATCTTGGTTAAGCAACACTACCCGTGCACTACTTGGGTGGGTGACCGTTTGGTGGCATTTAAATCTGATCGCTTCCTTGCTTCGGAAGGCAAGTTATGATATTGGTCTGGGCTTTTTCAGTTGTTTAGCCATGTCGGAGGCCTTCGGGCGGCCTAAAAACTGCGACATCAGAATTGGCCACTAGCTCATATGAAGAAGATTGGAACTCAAGGATTCTTCAACACAAGGTACATCGGACCACAATACAAAAAATGTTTATTTCTGCATCAAAATGATACAAAGTTTTAAACAATAATAAAATCTTTAAGTTTTATTTAACATTGAGAATGTTTATGTTTTCCTGATCGAGTATAGTGCCCCGATTTATGAAATTGTAACATTTGCCTGTTAGTACAGTAATTTGGGCGAAAAAAAGGAATTCCGGGAGTTCCGGGAATTTTGAAAAATGATAATTTTATAGCTTTCGATGTGCTGTTTCCGAATTTAAACTTTGACATCTCGTATCTTTTCCCTTCGCCTAAAAAAAAATGGCGCCTACAAGCAGTTTTTTGACAATATCTCCTTTACGACACATTTCATGCTTGATGATTTGCTTAAAATAGAATAAAATTAATATTTAAGTGGAGCTCCCATACAATGGTGGCAATTCACTTGGCACCAAACTAACTAAAAATCGGTATTAAACTAACTAAAACCCTAATTCCTATTCGGTTGTTACCAAATTAGCGTAAATTTTAGGTAAATGTTCCCAAAATTTTCTAAAATTCTATCACTAAATTAGAAAGACTACTAAAATTTATTTTACTTATTTTTTATAAAAAAAAATAGAACTTTTATCCTTAAATATAATAATTTCAATGTATAATCATACCATTTAGTCAGCACCTAAAAAGGTGTTGATTAAAATCCCACGAAATAATGATTTTACTTCCAAAATAAGACGCTTTAATGGACCTACCCTACCTAACTCTAACTCAAAATTCACATTCAGATCAATCACATTTAGAGATTTATTGATCCAAATGCTGTTATTTTGTAACTTTCAGTTCACATTTCGAACACTTAAACATCCTGACTCTGACCCATTGGAATGCCGGGAGTTTTCGTCACAGCGATCTAGGATTGTATTCTTTTACACTACGCCATCTAGTGCTAGGAAGTGAGAAACGTGGTAAATTTTTAGTTAGTTTTCCACGTACGATCAGTTTGAAAAAATGTGTGTATTTTGAAACACGGTATTTACCGTGAATAAAATACCTAGCCAAGATATTTAATTTTTTTGCAAGCTTTAGTGCACGAGATGGCACTTTATGAAGGTTATCAAAAGTTTGATGTAACGGCATAATAGCTTTTAAACTAAAAAAATCTAAATTTACCTAAATTTAGGCATGACTAAACAGCCGAATTGCCACCAATGTACAGCTTCGGACGTCGGAAATTCGGCATCCCACTAGGCCATCACAGTTCTGACTGTAATAAGGCTGGTACAACTATACCTTCTCTGAGTTGGAATGCTTACTGCTTGCAAAAAGTGGACATATACTGATGTAAAATGGTTGGACTTGCCTCTGACTACCTTCTCATCATCCTCAATGGATTGACGTACTGAGTACTAGCTGTAGAAAAATCCTTTATTGCACGGCCGGTATTCGAACCGACGACCACCGGATTGGCGCTCACTATATTTTTGTATGGTAATATCAAAGTTTTACAAACCTCCCGTTAGGCCTTAAGGGCACTGCTCCAAGCCACTGATGGCAATATTGGTACAACCATCCTACTAATAATAAAAATGAGAAAGTTTATGAGGATGTATGGATGAATGTTTGTTATCCATGCTAAAAGTACCAAACGCATTTGGATGAAAATTGGAATATACACAGTTTGTGACCTGGATTAACATACAGGCTTCTTTTTATCTCAGTACCACGCGATCGAAACCGCGACGGAAGCTAGTAATATGCCTAAAGGTATAACTATAAATAGGCACTTTTAGCTACAACTATATAAGGGACAAAACAGCTTGCAAAAAGCGGACATGTACCGAATATAATTTTTGGACTAGCTTCATACTCCCTCTGATTAACGCCAATAGATTAACGTGCTGTGCAATATCTACAGATATCAATAAAGTTGAAACAATGTAATTATGCTTGTTTTTTATATGTATACTATAAGCTACTATCTATCTGGCTTTTACAAACATCATCCTGAATCCGATAACACGATCGATAGGCTATAATTTACCATATTTTTAATTTTCCCTTATCGCACATTATCTTTAAACTGAGGGCGATGATAAAAATAAATTTTTTCGACGTAAAATCAATACTTTTGGTGGCCGTCTCGTGTATAATACGTACGTGAACGACGAGGTTCATGTATAAGGTGGAAGTGGCAAAAGTGATTCTCAATCCTATTTAATATTATTAAGTCTTTTACGCAAAAACTACTTGTGGATTTGGATGAAATTTGAAATATACATAGTTTGTGACCTGGATTAACACATAGGCTACTTTGTGTCCGGGTATTATCACGCGAGCAAAGCCGCGTGCGGAAGCTAGTAGTATAATATTTTTTTAATATTATAATAACTAACTCTTTATTGTAGGACCACTACATTGGCATTGCGAGTTTGCAACCTGTCACGTAGAATGCTAAATGTTTGCGAAAATAGGATTTGCACTGAGTGTACCACCATCTCTTTTCCAATTCAGGACAAGTAGACGCACGGTCAGTACTGTCCTTACTAAGTCGATGTACCACCTATTCGCACTTAACGGTTCTCTTCTACTTTTATTATGAGAACTGCCAAGGATTGGAGCTCACTGCCGGCCTCTGTTTTTCCTGATAACCACAATCCGGGACTTTAAGTCTCAGGTGAATAAGTGTCTTTTGGATCTTCGTAGACGTTCAACTTAACATGAGGTGTGTTCGTGGTCAAACAAAGGTCCACACAATGTTAAATAAAAAATGTGTTTAGAATCGCCTATGGTTTTCCAATAGATTTGTGAGCTAAAAGATATCCAAATAATAGATGGGGAAAAAAGTCGTGAAACAGCACAGTCAGTAAAACAGTCGATAAAATTAGTCTGACGTAGGTACCTATATGGTGTTGGCAAGAGGTTTTATTGTTATTTAGCTATATGAAGTTTATAAGATGAGAGTTAAAGTTGTTGATGATGTATTAAATTTAACATTTATTTATTTGAGTTATTTCGATCATTTTATAAATAGTTGTCATAATAAACTGTGGTAATCTCTGTACACAATTGGACATAATTGTACCTATATTTGACATTTCTTATACAGTAAATTATTTTCCTGAAGCACTCTGACAGGGTAAATAAACCTACCAACCTACTCTTAAGCTAAATTAGACCTAAGCTATACCACATTTATGTATAAAGGCATAAATGAATATGAATATGAACAAAACTATAAAAATTTCAAGTAACCTGTACCTTTTTGAACTGCTAAGAAAGTGTTCTACAAGTGCAATATTTATGACTATCCTCGCCATAAAAGGGTTTGTCGTCTCTTGTACAGTTTGCGTCGCTAAATGTACCAAGATACAATATATTTATTTGCATAATTAAGTGTAGGTTACATTCGGTTTTAAGATTAGTTAATATGTACGAGACTTATTTACCCTTTTTTAGAGATCGCAAAGGTGGTGTAGAGTACCTACTCATATCGTCTTCTTTCATTTTCTTTAGTATACCCACCCAGTTACAAAGTATGCATATATATATTCTTATTATTAGTATTATGTATTATAATTGAGTTTTATAGTATACTAGCTTCCGCCCGCGGCTTCGCTCGCGTGGTGCTGGGATAAAAAGTAGTCTATATTATGTTAATCACAAAATATGTATATTCCAAGTTTCATCCAAATCCGTTCAGTAGTTTTCACGTGAAAGAGTAACAAACATTCATCCATTCATCCATACATACTCACAAACTTTCGCATTTATAATATTAGTGTGATTTTTATAGTGTTTTGTGTATAGGAACTGAGACTTTCTATCTGTATTTGATTGTATTATGTATATTCTTGTCTAAGTGTATCGCCAACCTCTAACGCCTTTCTCTTCCTATCCGCCCTGCGGTTGCCTGGAAGAAATTTACCGCTTTTAGCGATAAGGCCATCAATTGTGGTACTATAATGTTGCTTAGAATTCGTAACTTGTATTTTTTTCTGTATAATTGTGGGGATCAATAGAATGTAATCCATCTATCGTCTTTGAAAAAACAAACTCGCAAGATCATAATTGAAATGGCCATTTTTCTTGGCAATTTAATATAATATTAATAGTTACAACAATGGTATCAGCCGAGTAGTCCCTGTCCGAATCTAGGTCAATTTGGCTAACGTCTTCTCGCCGTTTTTTTTAATATTTGCAAAATCTTTAAAATGCGAGTTACGCCTCTATACATAGAAGCGACGTTGTATTGTCGGATCACATATTAAGTTATGTACAATCTTTTATACAAGGTCGCGGGGCTTCCGAGGTTCATGCGAAATATTATAATTTCCACTAGCTCCCGCCCGCGACTTCGTGTGGATAAATTAGTCTACATCTTATTCCAGGCTACAAAGTAACCGTCTTATTCATAACAGTTCTATAAACCCCAGATAGCTAAAATAGTGTTAAAATATCATGTCACCTCTTTTTATTTACATTTAAATGACAGGGACAAGCTTATTTTATCGAGCCGTTATAAAATGACATTTATTTATGAATAAGGGGTTAAGTATATTCCAAGTTTCACCCAAAACTGTTCAGCTGATATTGATTGAGTTCTGTGAATATACAAAACCATCACGCAATATTTTTTGATGTTTTTTTTATATTTATTTATTATGGGCCAGCTCTTGACCTCGAGGCTTGCTTAGTCAAGGATGAGCTCGACGATGGGGCGAGCTTTCCCAGGAGATGCCTATTAACTCATGTTTTCAAATGTTTCTGTACCTATCTACCCATATATTTCCTTACCCAAGTCGTATTTACGTGGCTAGTAATTTCTTAACTTATTCTTTTTTATTTTAACATTGTATGTCTTTAAGGTTTATGTTTATATGGACCGTAGATTAGTAAGCTACCAACTGTTCTATCGTTGCCTGAAAGTTATTTTGAAGTTATTTATTTACTACTTACTTTAGTTGGTAACAAACTAATTATAAACATTTTCCGTTGTTTAGTTTGTATGACAAAACCGATTCAGTTACCGCAAATGTACTATAAATAAAAATTATGCAAACTTAATATAAAAACGATAGTTTATTTATAAAATAACAAAAATAAATAACGTGTAAGAAGTGTGTAGAGTGAGTTATTAATTGGTTACCCCCTAGTAATTAGGTTCCAAATATTCCAATCCGACCGTCGTCGTGGATCTCAAACTTTTGGAAAAAAATGTTTTTTATAAACTTGTCATCCTTGCATCTTCATCATCATCAGCATATAGGTAGCAGTCTACTGCCGAACATAGTCTCCCCTAATGAGCGCCATTGCGCCCTGTCCTCAGCTCGGCGCATCAAGATTCTATCATCAGACTTTCGCAAATCGTCACTCCACCTGGCCGGATGTTCCTACGTTTGTCGAGCCGCGGTCTCCACTCAAGAACTCGTTTACCCCAACAGTTATCAGTTCTTCGGCACATACACACTGTACACTGCTACTTCAGCTTGCTAATTCTCTTTCCTATGTCGACAACTTTAGTTCTATGTTGGATAGTCTCGTTATGGATTTTATCCTTCAGAGAAACTCCGAGCATTGCTCGTGCCACAGCTCCCTGAATGACTTTAAACTGGTGGACTAGCCGACATGTTTGCTTACTGATATTTAATTTCGCTTATTTCGTAACACCGCGATGGAATAAGTAGATATTATTGATTTTGTGGCTACAGCTACATTCTACACCACAATGCCCAAACGGATTTAAAATATAGTCGATCGGTCATCGTGTCGATTATGGCTGTCACCTGGAGGGGCGGGTGTCGCGGGTTCGACTCCCGCCCGTCACATCACACGTGATGGACAAGAAACCTATAGAGTAGTTTTTGGTGATAAAATTTTGAAAATTTAATTGTATTAGGTAAATGTATTGTTGAATGTAGGTGTACCCAGGCTTTTGCATAAATTAAAGATGATTTATAAATCGCCAAGTGGTAACTCTACTCACTGAACGGGCATGGTAAACATGGAGTAGGCTTGTAGCAACTATACCATCCCCTCAGCCTACTACAAGCCTACTCCACACTCTTACACAGGAAACACATGGTTAATACGTGCGGAACTGACAAAGCCGCGGGTTTCTTCACGATGTTTAAAAAATATACTGGAAACACATCTGATCCGAAACAGGCAGAGTTGAATTACCACACATATTATTAGCGTTGGCTATAGGACAAGTTTCACGTCTTCACTCTCGCTTTTATAATATGACATAATAATAACCCCAAACTAAAACGAGCTAGAATTATGCACCACTGATATACTCATAGAGATATTTTTGTAATTGCATACAATATCATACATAAAATCACCCAGACCCGATACAAATATTTACAGATCATACAAACATTTGTCTCGCGGAAGTATTCGAACCCGCAATTTTCTGCGTCTCAGGTGGGTCTACAGCCACTGAGCCATAGAGGCTGTCAAAATAACAGAGGATATGATACAGTTGGTTTAACATGAATAAAGTAGGTAAACTAATCCCAAAAAAGACCTTCACAATTCCCCAAAAATTCGTCATTGACATTTCGACTCCACGCGCTCTCCGCGCCACCGCGGCGCCCGCATGTCATTTCGACGTCCATTATAAAATGTCGGCAGTAATCGGCCTTTATTTTTATTTTATTTGCCAACCACCCCCCACCCCCTCCCGGCCGATATTTCAAAGTTAACGACTGCGCCGTAAAATTATAGCACTTGAAAAAACTGAATGAATATTGAGTATTTGGGTGTGACGTTTGTTTTAGGGAAGATTAATTTTTGATGGCGATTTCGGTTGAAAAGCTTTTTGTAGAATTAAAACAGTAACTGACCAGTTCAAGCAAAAAACAACATTTGTTTGGCATCTAAACTTAATTGAAATTTATATTATACCACTAACATTAGTTGTTAATTACGTAACGTACGTAAGGGGTGTACGGGTTTCCAACATCGGTCTTCGGTACCCAAGCCATCCTCACTTGCACTTGCTGCACCCTACTTAATAACGAACGAGACACTTACGTCTGGCTGATTGCGGCATAGCGCAGCCTACATCAGGCCAAATCCGCTGGCCGGCGACGGGCAGTCGAGTCGGCGATGCGAGAAGCTGTGCCCTGCGATCCCTAACCCGCTTGCCCAGCGTGGAGATTATGGGCATATCCCCCTTCTTATAGCGGAGGCCTATGTCCAGCAACTGAATAGGCTGGTGTTGTTGTTAATATTATTATTATATTATAATTAGTAAAGGGTAAAACTACACAAAAAGTCAACACTTGTTAAAAGACTTTTACAAATTTGTAGTTATAAGCCGTAATTTAACTTAAAAAGTTGTAAGACAGTAGAATAGCTGATTTTGTGAAACTTAGGTACTCCTAGACTTTTTGATGATAATTGTAACTCTGCCTTATTTTTAGGGCTTTTTAGCCACACACAACCAAAAGATTTTGGAGACAAGTTAACAAGTAAAGCTTTAAAGTTTTTGGAGACAAGTTAACACGTGCAACAAGTAGTTCAAGTTTTTTTTAAATTAAATTACTACGCACTACATATCATCATCATCATCATCATCAGCCTATAGCAGTCCACTGCTGGACATAGGCCTCCCCTAATGAGCGCCATTGCGCCCTGTCCTGAGCTCGTACATATATATACATACATATACACAATATACTACATATATCAATTCTAATATTACATGATTTACATGTGATAAGCTCCTGCGAATAATCTTACAGCTGGCGGCATAAAACTAGCAGTAGTTATGTGAGACGCATCAAAACAAGCTCTGCTTGGTTTAAGGCTGTTTTCGTATTCTTTTTCATATGAGCTTAGTGGCCCTAGTGGTGTTGGAGATTTAGGCCGCCCGAAGGTCTCCACCATGTCTAAACGACTGAAAAAGCCGGGAACAAAATCATAACGTGTCTTCCAAAACATGTTAGCGGTCTGGGGCCTGATCCTGACGATTCGATATATTTGTTTCTCCTCACATCCACATCCACATCAGCCTATATCAGTCCACTGCTGGACATAGGCCTCCCCTAATAAAGGGGGATATACCCATAATCCCCACGCTGGGCATGCGGGTTGGGGATCGCAGGGCACAGCTTCTCGCACCACCGACGCTGCTGCCCGTCAGTGGCCAGGGGATTTAGCTGTGCCGATGTAGGCTGTGCTATGCCGCAATCAGCCGGCCGCCAGAGCCCTGTTCGTTGTTTAGCAGGGTGCACCCCGTGCAGGTGGGGTTGGCTATTTGTTTCTATTAGATATTTATCGCGGAAACTGTCAAAACTGTATGAAATTTTACAGTTCTCGCGATATATATAATAGAAACAAATAGCCAACCCCACCTGCACGTGGTGCACCCTGCTAAACAACCCTGATCTTAAAGTTACTAAACGGGTACCCATCCAGTAGTTACCAGGTGGAAGATGATTGTCTCGGGCTGATACTGCGTTATAGTAGAATCCAAATCCTGAAAATTAATCTTCATAGCATGCGAATAGGTATTTCAAATTACACTTCAATGTGAATCCAAAGTTTCAATTCACCAAAATCACAACAAAACCATACAAAACTTTCTTCTACTTTCTCCAATTAAAGTCGAGGCTAAAATCCAATTAAAAATTCTTTTAAAATTAAAAACATTAAACTTCCTTTAAAAATTACAATAACAGTTCTAATAAGGCAAATTGATGTCCGCGCCCTCAAGTAATTAAAGTTGTTTTTCCAGTTTTTAATATAAAACTTTTTACTTGGCCCACAAGAAATTACGGAAAAAGCCTCCGGGAAGAGTTGGACCTACGGCTCTTAAAGACGGTCGTAAAAGCCGGACTCTGACAGGACGTTTCTTCACGACCCGACTCGATACCGGCAACGACACCGACGTCAGTGGACGCAATAATTATTGTTAACTAAGCTCAGGAATGCTTTTGTCTCCGAGTACAAGCCGACTCCACTAGCCATCCCACTAATTGATCCGGCTCGATTTGTCTATTATATTAATTTCATTATGATAAAAATAAGTGAGATGAAGTGTGGAAAATATTGTAAAAAAATACATGAGTGGCTTTTACTTGGCCCACAAGAAATTATGGAAAAAGCTTCCAGGAAGAGTTGGACTTACGGCTGTGAAAGACGGTAGTAAAAGCCGGATTCTGACAGGACGTTTCTTCACGATTCGACCCGACTCCAGCAACGACACCGACACGTCAGTGGACGCAATAATTATCGTTAATTAGTTAACGATCATTATTCGACCCTTAGGCTCAGGAATGCTTTTGTATCCGAGTACAAACCGACATCGCTAGCCTTCCCACTAATTGATCCGGCTCGATTTGTCTATTATATTAATTTCGTTAAGATACTAATTAGTGAAATGAAATGTGGGAAATATTGTAAAAAAATACACGAGTGGCTTATTAGCAACTAAAGTTCAAAACAATTCGATCAACAAATCGGACAATGACATTATATTGTATAGATATAGACATATACATAATTTCAATAACCACAAAATAACACACAAATTCATTTAAAATTACAATTACATTATTTTTATTTTTATTTTTTTATATTAAAAAAGACGTAATTTATTGATATTCTGTGTTCAGCAAATAGGCCCCGACTCAGCATTATGCCCACTGCATTAACAGTAGACGCTGTTTTTTTTGCCGGGACCGTTGTGTTCAGCCATAAAACCCTGTTATGCGTACCTCCAACATGGCTTAACAACTGAAAAAGCCGGAACTAATATCTTAACGTGCCTTTCGAAGCATGAAAGCGCCCAGATCTATATTCCACTAAATAGTCACCTATATAAATAGTGATCGGGCCGAGTGATACTTAACTAAGATAACCACCGCATAGTTTGCAAATTGATGATAAAATATCATTATCAAAAACGAAAAGGAAGGTTCATAGCCGGCATGTAGACCAGAAAGCCGGATGAGTCCCAACTCTACAATTTTCCACAGTTGTTTATCAAATAATACTTTGGTTTAAGTTTTGCAGAGTTTTTTTTATAATAACAGCAGGGAAAGAGATTTTGTTTTATGATCTTGTTGGAGGCTTTAGGGGTAGTGCCTTTTTGAGGCTCTTTTTAGGGTTCTGCGGACATTCGTATAACGTAACATGTATGTTTGGTTTAGAAGTTCATAAAATGGAATAAATTTTAGTCATTTCAAATTTTTATGCATTTTTTAAGGAAAAAATGAACCCTTATGATCACTTCGTTGTCCGTCTGTTTGTTTATCTGTCAATTACCCTTTTTTCAGAAACCTCTACGTGTTAAAACCTATAGGGTACTTCTTATTAGATAGACAGATACATTTTTATTTGCAACAACAAACACACACATACATAATAATAACAACAATTTACATAACTACATAATACAAGATTGAAAAATAAAAATATTAATTAATCTATGCGTGTGTTGCAGTATGACAAAAAGGTCATAACTCAGTGCATAATTTTGCTCAATGAGCAAACACTGATTTTCAGTTATAACCCGCCGAGGAAACAAAAAGAACGAGATGCTATACAACAATAACAGTTGGAAGGTTGATAAATACATCTTCTATTGTTTCTACATCACTATGTACCATATATCTAAACGCATCCGATGTCAGAGACGGTTTAAGAACTCAGGATGAAAATAAAGGTGCAGGGAATGATGGCATAGCACCTGTTTTTATTAAAAGGTGCGCTAAATCTCTCACTAAACCCTTACAACTTCTATTTAATAAATCACTTAATGAGGGTATATTTCCAGATTTGTGGAAGGAAGCCCTCGTTGTCCCCATTCATAAATCAGGTGATAAAAGTGATGTTGCGAATTACCGCCCTATATCAATACTAGTTACATTCGGGAAAATTTTAGAAAAACTGGTAGCACAACGGGTTTCCTGGCATCTGAAAACTTACATTACCAACTATCAGCATGGTTTCATGAAATCTCGTTCCACTGTATCAAATTTGGTTTGCTACACTTCGGATGTGATTAAGTCCCTCGACAATCGTATTCCTGTAGACTGCATTTACACCGACTTCAGCAAGGCCTTTGACAAAGTAGACCACTCTTTACTATTACAAAAGCTCTCACACCTTGGCATATCAGGTTCCTTGTTGAAGTGGTTTTCGTCATATTTACTTAGCCGATCATCAAAAGTTGCAGTTAGTGGTCATTTATCTCGCTCATTTTTAGCTACTTCGGGGGTGCCGCAAGGCTCACATTTAGGGCCAATTCTCTTTAACGTTTTTATTAATGATATTCCAGATTGTTTCTCAAACTCTAAAATTTATTTATTTGCTGATGACCTCAAAATAATGCGTCCAATTACGTCACTCTCTGACTCAACACTATTGCAGGAAGATCTAAATAGACTTTCTTCTTGGTGCCGCAATAATAACATGTCGTTAAATGTCAGTAAATGCAATCACATACATTTCACCCGTAATAACATCAAACATCCACCCAATAGTTATTTTTTAAATGGTCAAGAATTACAAACCATTGACAAGATAAAAGATTTAGGAGTTATAATAGATCCAAAACTAAACTTTGAAACACATATTTTGACTTTAGTAACTAAATGTTTTAGACTGCTAGGTTTTGTTTTACGTAACACTAGAGATTTTAAACGCCCTGAGACTAAAATAAAACTTTACGAAGCATTGGTCCGCCCAATAATGGAATATTGTTCAACTATATGGAATCCTAAATACGACATTTATTCGAAAAGAATTGAAAGTATTCAACGGCGTTTCCTGTATCACCTGTCATACCAAGATCACCTGGCCAAGAAAATACCCAATTATGGCGAACGTTTAAAGCACTACAAGATGACTACACTTTCTAATCGTCGAAAGGAAATAGACCTAGTTTATTTACACAAGGTTTTCAATGGGGACGTAGACTGTACTGATCTTACTCACAGTCTAAGTATTGCCGCACCATCTCGGCTACCCAGAATAAAAGCCTACAGCTTGTTTAGTTTGCCTTACTCGAGAACAAACCTAGGTCAGCACTCAGTTATGCCAAGACTCTGTAGGCTCTATAATTCTCTATCAAAATCTAGCCAATTGGACATAACTGATCCCCTGCCTAAATTCAAGAAACAACTACAAGAACTAATACATTAGTACATAATATGTGAATCAATATTTTTACCTACTATATTTTGAACTTTCTTTCTTCTTTATATTTTATAAAAGCATGTATACAATGTCATAATATATCTATGTATCTATTTTCGATTTTTATCTTTGTTATCTGTTATTCTACTTTTCATGCTTTATACTTCCTACCTTTTTATAATTTAATACCTAACTGAAAAATGTTTGGATTGTTACCAACTACACTTTTAAATTTAGTTTTATGTTACTAGATTGCTTATTAATTAATTGTTATTGTATTTTTTCTAACCAACCTAGGCATAGAACTTTCTTTGTTGTCTTGTTGCTTATAATGCGCATGCTGTGATACCCTATAATTACGGGTGCACTGAGACTTTTATCCTTTTACATGTTATTGTGTGTGTGTGGTGTTAACCTGTGTTGGGTGTCCTTATAAATAAAATAAAATAAAATAAATAAATAATGTACATAATCGATACCTATGATATATTCAGTGCAAAAGTGAAAGCTATTGAAGACTCATTGACCTACAATCATGAAATTTAGCAAGAAACAATGTCTTATAGCACAAATAAAGTGAAAAATCCGAAAACCGTCAATTTGAAGTTACATCACAAAAATATAATTTCTTATTAACACATTTGGTACGGAACCCTTAGTGCGCGATTCCGACTCGTATTTGCCCGGTTTTTTTTTCTTCAAAGATTTTTGTTTTGTTACCACTACTCACACCCGGGGATAGTGTAGCTTCCTAATGGTGAAATATTTTTTTAAATCGTTCCAGTAGTTCCGAAGCCTATTCATTGCAAACAAACAATCAAATCTTTCTAATATTAGTATAGATAGGTTTATGTAAAAAAAGGTTAAATTTTTTAAACAAATGTTATTTTTAGCTGTTGACTTGTATTGTTTTGAGTTATCTTTTATTGACATTTCTTTTTTTATTTGTGTGGGTACATGTACCTACTCACTACAATCAGGCTACAATACCAACCTAATCTGTTTATTCCTGTATATAAATTGTAGTACATGTAAGCAAAATAAATAAACTAAACTTAAAGAATTCATGACTGACAATCAACATCATCATCATCAGCATATAGCAGTCTTCAGCTGGACATAGGCCTCCCCTAATGAGCGCCATTTCGCCCTGCCTGCTCGTCGCATCCAGCTTCTACCAATAGCCTACCACCAAAAAATGTATGTATTTTATATTATTGTTTTTTATGTGTAAACCCATAATTGACAGATTTTTTGTCAGTTTTTTTTTAATTTTGATACAACTCACTACTATTTACTAGGTGCTCCAAATAATTATATTAACTCAATAAAATAAATTAGTTTCTTCTAAATCAACTTGAATCGTTTTTCAAATGTATCAACAATAAACTGACCCATAACTCATAATCACGATTACGTTAGATCGGGGAGTTCGCAAGAAAGAGATGTTACTCTATGGAATATAGAGAGAGACGGAAGATACCTCCCCGTTTGAAGAGGGAATGTGATAGCAATGTTTACAATGAGCCGCCCTTTTGATAGTGTTTCCAAATTTTCGGAAAGCATTTTTGATGTTAGGGTTGGCTTACATTCAGATTGTATATGACAGTTGTTAATTTTGAAGTGCACAGTTACACAAATAAATTGTGCATAAACACGACGATTTAGGTCGATGCATGTTGATTTCTGAATAGATTTTTAAATTTTGTAATTTATCATATACCTGCATGAATTTCATATGACTTATTATTATTTTTATCTATTTCTTACTTTTTAATCACGAATGCATGTTTCATTGTTGTAATTAGTTTTGTAAACGTTTTAATTTAAGTTAAATAATAATGGCTTTTATTGTAAAGGGATAAGTGGTTCCAACTCCCATTTTCGGAACCCAAACCAACCTCACGTGGTACACCCTGCTAATTAACAAACGGGGCTCTGGCGGCTGATTGCGGCATAGTGCAGCTTAACACCGTGGCTGTCGACGTGCTGACCTGGCCGTTGATTGACTTGATTCATCTACGACACAGGAAATCTCTACGTGGGGTCAGAGGGCAAATAACGAATATTTTAACCTTACGCCGTAAAATTTCGGATAATGGGAAAGCGATAATAAGAAGAATAATGCTATTATTTTGACTAGCTAGACTATAATCCAATTATGGTCCTAGTTAAAACACTTATATGTTTTGTGTCTGGATGTCGTAGGGGCAAATAAGAGAGTAATCTATAAGTTGATTTTAGAATAGGCGGATCCTGGGTGGATAGCAGCATTCGTTGTTTACCCAACACGGCTACTGGTTAAAAAATATTAGCCCATATTGTTAAAATTGTTAGTAGCAAACAGGAGCCAAACTTGTTCATAATACGAAACATTCAAAAGTCAATTCAATTTGTTATTAAAAAAATATCCTAGAAAACAAGACAGTTACTAAGAAAATCAGTTATTTGAAATTATAAATGAAATTTTACCAAAAAATATAGCGTGATTTTTTTTTAACAAATATTGAGTGGTGCGCCATGTAAGTCTACCCTATCGTGTAATGCACCGGCCCCCTGTCAGTAATGGTCGAGGGTGCCGGGTGGGGTAACCGATTTTTGCTGTTTTCCACAAAAAATAAAACCCAGCACGCGTTTTACTTAAAAACACCAGTTTTGAGCGCACGCGCACCCCGAACACGCGCCGATTGAGAACAGAGACATTTCGAATACAGTTGACGTCTTATGTCAATTGAAAAACTTTTGTCTAAAGTCAATTGCGAAACTGAAGTTTAAAGTTTCAAAGTTAAAGTATTTTTTATTAAAAAATTTCGAATGTTTTTGGAAGTTAATAAAATTATCTACGTTTTTGGAAGTTTTCTCTCTAATTTTCAATAAAAAGGAATGAAAAAGACTAAGAAAATGAAGATTTTGTCCAGTGCCTTTAGAAGTTACAAAGATAGTTTTAGTAAATTGTAGTTTTTTTTAAAATGTTTGTGGCTAAAAGTGATAAGTTTTAGTCATGCCTTAAATTTTAATAATGTCGCGGACTAAGCACTGAGTGGAGTGAGCAGTGAGTTACAATGAGTGAAGGAACTCTAGATCTTAGTGTGAATGGGTAAGGAAATAAGATTTTGTCTAACAAAAACTAGCTTATGGTCGCGATATCGTCGGCTTAGAGTATTTCTACCATTCATTGTTTTCTTATTTGAAATAAAGGACTTTCTATGCAGAACTTCATCCCCCATTTAACTCCTTCGAGGGTGAAATTATCAAAAAAGCTGAGACACGTGGGTATAAATTGATTTTCAATCGTCAGCCTTTATATAAAATTGGAAGATCCCTTCTAAACTGACGGACTTTCATACAAACTTCTATCTTCTAAAGAGGCGGAATTTCTAAAAATCGTTCAATAGTGGATGCCTACACCATATAAGTTATCTTTATGTAAAATTTTAGGTCTCTAGGTCTATATATGATCAGTGCGTTGATATATTACCCAGTCAGTATGTTTGCCATTTAATATATTTAGATTACGTACCAGGCGAGATTTGCTACTGCGATATTCCCCCTGATACGAAATACGAAAAAAAATTTTTATGTCATGTAGTCAAAGTATTTTGACACTAAACATTTTCAAGCTGGCAACAAATTGTAGGACACGTCCGCCAGCCGCGGTTTCCTAATGACCTTTACCCATATCTGCTTGCATTTTGCTTACGTTTGAAGTAAACTTAATTTCTAGTTTTCTTAGGAATTCAAGTTTATTCTTCTAAGTTTAATTCTTATTAGAATCTTTTAAGAATCATTTATATACGTAAAAGTTAGGTTTAAAAAAAAGAGATTGCGGTTACAAAATTGTGGTGATACATTTTGAATTTTGCTATTTTTTTTTAAATTGTGTATTTTTTATTCTTAATAACTTGGTAGATAACTTCAGATTTTTTTTCAGAATTCCTACTAATATTTTAAAGGCGTAAAGAAAGCCGGTCATTTCAGACCTGACTATAAATCGAAACGAATAAAAATACGAATTATGTTAAAATATTCTTTATAATGGAGGATTGAAATTATAACTAATAAATTTATTTATTAAAGCCGGAATACTTAGAAAATTAATAATAAATATTGATGGCAATACGCCCTATAATAACGTATCATGGTTTTTGAACGCACTCTCATCCATATTGTGCATCTCTCGTCCCAATGTCAACCATCTAAAAAAAACTGCCACTAACAAAGCACACGTTTGGTTGGTTTTTGTTTAATGGTGCCAGTGTCCTAATCGATCGTAACCTAACAGTATACTAAAATACCGAGAAAAATTCTCCGGCTTTAATAAAAAAAAAACAATAATTGAACATGATATGCTGTAATGAGAACTATCAGTTAGGACATAGGTAATTTCTAGACATTTTATGGTCAGGTGTCAGGTCACAGGTTGTATGAAACTGACCGATCTTCTTTGTGAAATAGAAGTATGACTATGAGTTTTTCAGACAATATATGTTATGTATGTCAGTGTGGCCAATTATATTTTGACAATTAGCTAATTTTTTTTACATGTCAGATTTATTTAAGAAGAAAGAAGAAAAAAGAAGAAAAAACATTTATTTGCAGCAGACACAAGCAAACACATATCATGGTAGGATCATAGATAATAAAACTAAAATATTTGGACTTGAATATGATTGTTATCTTTTTTATTTTTATCTGCATGTTATGTACTTGATTAATATTTATTTGCAGACAGATTTATCCATTTATCGGAGTAGGTACGTGAGCCTATGTAAAAAATTTGATCTTGTATAGCATACTTCATGCAATAAACGATTTCATTTAATTTAATCTCGAATGTAGAATTTTGGCTCTCTTGTTAAAATGTATGGGAAAAGTTTATGACGATTTCTGCCTACTAAAACCTTAAATGGTTACGAGTTATTTGATCCCTCCATAAAAAAAACGACCTGCATAAAAAATTTTTTGGTATTTATTGTTTTTTGTTTGCTGACTGTACATTTTTTCCAAAATCTGTAAATGAAGTACCAAATATCTCAAAAATCTATGGTTGGTCTCTTATGAACGTTAACCTGAAAATAATAACATCGACCATTATTTCATTGAATTATTCATTATCATTTTTTTTTACAAATTGTTTTAGGTTTGCAGATTTTTTGAAATATTATTTCATACTTAGAATTAAATTTAATAACGTCTCAAAGCGGTATTGTAGGACGAAATGCCTACCATTGAGCTACTTGGAGAAGAAAAATTAAGGGCTAAGTCAAAACTTTAGACACTCTTGCGACATCCAGCCTAAAATCATATTTAAACAATCTGACTTACTTTTTAAAAAATAGGAACAAAGGTATTGAGTTCTCTTATCAACAAAAAAAAAAAACAACGGGCCACCGTTGATCTAATAACCCAGTTACGCCGTGTACATTATTATCCTACTATTAGGTATCACCTAGTATATAATAGTAAATACGACGCAATCCCTACACACGGAAATTATATCATAAATAATACAGGGAGTTCATAATATTAATATTATTATTTTTCCTGTGAAGATAAATCATCACTAATTAAACTAACACTATTTATTAAATATAGGTTAATTTTATATTATTCCAAATTACGCAGCCATCCGGATAGTAAATTAGCAACCTTTAATTGGATGCGCTAACTATTGTGCTACTGTTTTTCTATCCGGTCCAATTTCTTAGGATTTTGCCGCATAAATACAAAATAATGCGTTTTATCTAAATAATAGGGGCCCGCCCCGGCTTTGCACGGGTCGAATTCTGATATCCTTCCTCTTGAATGACTCTTTCTGTTTAAAAAAATTGCATCATAATCCGTTCCGTAGTTTTAAAGATCTAACCATACATAAGGACAGACAGTCATCAGCGGGAAGAAACTTTGTTATAAACTATGTTGTGATATGTTTGGCATTTTCTAGTAACGTCAAAGTAAGCTGTGTAAGCTGCTTTTACGTAAAAATATGTAATATGTACCTAGCTACTTATCATAATCCTAAGTAATTTATTAACCAATATATGCTTAGTTTGGGACTACATGATGCTGTGTGATTACGTCCCGCATTATTTATTTATTTATTCATATAAATTAGTTCATGTAGTTAATTTTTTACGTTCCCGATTCTCGTGTCATCACACTTCGGCCTCGTCTTAAAACCAGCGCTGTGCCATTCCTGCCTTGGTATGGTGCAGCACATGCTGAGACGAGACCCATTCGACCCCACGCAATGCGAAATAATAGTGCTATTTTTTTTTATAACTGTCAAGTATTTTTTTTATTTTTCTTTTGCTTCTTTATTGTTTTTTATTTTTTTATTTTATTCTTTGTATTGTAAGTGTTACCAACTCTGTACCTACTCACTTATTTTGTATGCATTGTGGTTGTGGGCCGAATAAATTGATTTTCTTACTTTCTTCTTTTCTTTCTTTCTTTCTAAGCTATTTCTCCATTAAAGTTACAAATTCTCTGGCTGTACGAGTACCATACCTTACTACAAAGTTTTAACTTATCTTATTTTTGTGTGAAGATGTTAAAGTTTTACAAACTTATCGCTAGAAGCGTTTTATCCATTTTCATACAGAAATATTGTTAAATGAAACTTTGAAGTAATGGATGTTTTTTGGACTCAAGCCACAGCTTACTTTGACGTTACTTATCACGTTGACTCAAAAAAATATGGAATAAAAATAAAAATATAGAAATTATGGAATACGTATTATTTAATAGTAGTTTTATGCTTTACAATCTTTGCTTGGATTTTGGTTTGGTTTTGTCAATGTCGTTCTTAAGTGAAAACTTGTTCCGACTATAACTTTACTATACTAATAATCCTGTTCGTTAACTTGTAGTTTTCCAAAACTAAATAAAAAAATCATCATCATTCGCCTGCCCTTGTCCCACTGTAGGTCACAAATTGATTTCTTTCTTCATTCACTCCTATCAGCCATCCTCTCTATTCACTCTAGTTTTTTTTATTATGAAACGTAGTGACATCGTACTTCAAAGGAGGTATGTTTTTACTGCTATCCCCTTTGTTTACCTTTTTTGCAGCTCTATATTACTGCTCTCTCACTCTATACAATTGCTCTCAGTACTCTATAGTACTGCCACCATGCCTATTTCTGCCGTGAAGCAGCTATGCTGTGTTTCAGTTATGTGTGTGCTAGAGCACGTTCCAAGCAAGCGTGATCTACGATGCAATGCTTTGTGATAGGTAATAGTTACCACTTAACATCAGGTGGGCCATGTGTTTGTTCCATCTTCAAGTACCAAAAAATACGAGACAAGGTATAACTTGGCTCACTTAAGGCGCACTTCCCGCAGCTTCGCTCGCATGGTACTCGGATAATACAGCCTTTATATTCTCAGCTCAATCTGTTCAGTATTTTGTGAAGAAGGAACAAACATACGGATTTTAAGAAGGATAAACTGTAACTTCCTTAAATTAGTGGTCATGGTCAGCGGTGACTGTACCAAATTATTAGGTTTTTCATTGAATTAGTAAAAAACAAGTAAGGTATCATGATAGTCATTGTCACCACATATTGTCATCCACATAGTGAACCGCAATGAACAAAAATATGCCAAAAACATTCGGTCTACCTGTCTACGTGGTTTAGCCTATCCTCATCAACATAATACCTACATAGGATACTTGGTTTTCCTCTCGCAACATATTTAATGATATTTCAAAAGGTGAATATCCTCAGATCCATACACTCTTTTTCTGAAGAACAAGCACATAACCAACCTGATGTTAAGTTAATCGCAAAGCGTTGCATTATAGGTCACGCATGTTTTGTACGTACCCTACGATGCCCTATGTCCATCAATTTGAGGCATGGAGGTGATAAGCGTCGCGTCCTGTAATTTCACTGGCACCCACACCCTTCAAAACAAACTACAGCAATGCTGCTTCACAGTAGAAATAGGCATGGCGGTAGTACTTCCCCGAACGAGCCAACATCAAAGAGCTCTACTAATAAGAACTAGAAGCTGAGAAACTTTGAAGCTAAAATGTCCTCAAAAACACATATAGGTAGAAAGACTATAAGTAGCCTATGTAGTACTCTACCGATACTTACTTTTCATCCCAAACTTACACATAACGGCAATATGCCCCAAAACCTAAGGTTAGGACACACGTAAGCCTACTCCATCTAACCATGTCCCAGAAACTACAGCGTCCCGGTCAGAAAAATACAGCCATATAAATCATCTAGACTAGATAGAAAGGTACGTCACAAAGTAGATCTTTTGAGGAAATAAAAGTGATGGTTATTCAGATCGGAACCAAACATTATTCGTTATTTACTCCCACTTTTTTGCAACCAAATTTATCACTCTACAGGATTGCAAGTCCTTGTAATGTTAATGTAACACCTGCAACTGAGCACATGCTTTATAATAAAACAGTATGTTTGTTGTTGACCAGATGCGGCGGTGACGCGATGTCAGTCGCGCCGGCGGTGAAGCGCGAGCTGGAGCTCGAGAGCGGCGGCGGCAGCCCGGGCCGCAAGCGACGCAAGCAGGCGGCGCCGTCGCGCGCGCCGCCGCCGCACGCGCCCCTGCCGCCCCTCGACCTGCACGCAAAGATGGCCGACATCTACAAGAGCGCTCTAGCCTTCGGCGAGCTCTCCCTGCCCCCCTTCGATCCCCTCGCAGCCTTCCGCCTCCTCCCTCGACACGACCCCCCGAGAATATTCAACCCCGAGGCCTACTGCGACCTCTGCTGTAAGGAGTTCTGCAACAAATACTTCCTCAAGACCCACCGCGCGAACAAGCATGGAATCTATGACGGCGGCGAGCCCCAGCCGGCGGCGCCGCCGCCCGCCACCATGTCCCCGCCGCGGCGTGCCTCCGACGAGGAGTCCGGCGGCACCCCGCGCCGCCTGTCCCCCGACTCGGCGCGCCGCGCCCGCGAGGCGGGCTTCCAGCCGGACGCGCTGCGCCGCCTCGGCGTCGTCAACCCGGAGGCGTTCTGCGAGATATGCTGCAAGGAGTACTGCAACAAATACTTTCTGCGGACGCACCGGGAACGACGGCACGGCGCACCCCCGCCGCACCCATCGCCCAAGTCGGAGCGTCTCACCCCGCCCATGCTGCCGATGTCGATGTCGACGCCACTCTCGACGCCGCTGGCAACGCCGCCTGCGCTCCTGCCGCCGGATACGCCACCGCGCTCACTGTCACTGCCACCGCCGTACGAGGTGGAAGAGATGGCGGAGGTGAAGCGCGAGTGCGAGGAGGAGCTGGAGGCGGCGCTGCGCGAGGGGCAGACGAGCCCTCTCAACTTGATCGTGGAGGAGCGTGGTGCCTCGCCCGCCTCCGCCAGCGAGGAGCTGCGCAAACTGCAGACTATGATCTCACAGCTGAACGAACTCGCGGCGGAGCGGCTTTCAGACGAGGGCCCGGAGCCGCCCTCCGCGTCACCACCCTCGCCACCCGCGCCCGACGAACGCCGCGCTTCCTCCTCCTCCGGCTCCAGTTTCTGCGAGATCTGCAACAAGGAGCTGTGTAACAAGTACTTCATGCGCACGCACATGCAGCGCATGCACGGCATCTCACTCGAGTCGGGCGCGCAGCTCGGCGGTGTCACCTGTGACATCTGCCACAAGGAGCTCTGTAGCAAGTACTTCCTGCGCGTGCACAAACATAACACGCATGGCGTGCCCGCGCCGCCCGCGCCCGCACCGCCTGCGCCCGCCGAGCCTTGCCCTCTGTGCGCGCGCCGTTTCCGTGGGCCGCGGGCCTTACGTGCACACTTGCTAGCCGAGCACGCACCGCCGCCGCCACCCCCGCGGCCGCTAGACCTGCTCGCGCGCGACAAGCCCTACGCCTGCTCCTACTGCCCCTTCACCACGGACGTGCTCGCCTTCCTGTTCGCGCATGAGCGCGCACACGCGCAGCACCAGCAGCAGCAGCAACAGCAGCAGCAAATATCGATGGCGGAAAGCTCGCCGCCGGAGCAGCAGCAGCAGAGCGAGCCGGGACCGGAGCCAGGGCCGGATCACTCGGGCTCGGAGGGTGGAGGCGCGGGCGAGGGCAGCGACGGCGGCGAGGGCGAGGCGGAGGCGCAGTACTCGTGCTCGCGCTGCGCGTTCCGGGCGGACGGGTTCGGAGCACTGGAGGCGCACCTGCGCGCGGCGCACGGCGGCGCCGGCGCGCTGCTGGCTGTGCCGCGTGCCCCGCAGGCGCCGCTCACCATGCAGCCCTTCGTGGTGGAGGAGGCGGGCGGCTCGCTCAGCCTGGTGCCCGCGCTCGTGTTCCTGCCGGTGCGGCGGCGCGCCACACGCCGCGCCACCGTCACGCTCACGCTGACGCCGGCCTAGCGCCGCCCGGACATGCGCCCGCGCTGGCGACCACATCGCGCGGGCGCACATTCCACCGCCGGAATCTACTGACTACATTTAACGCTGTGTGCCTTCAAGCGATTGCTAAAAAATATTATGAGACGTATTATTAATGGGAGAATAAGCTGACCGCGCCCGCCGGCGCTCCACCGCGCGGCGGCCCGGCCTCATCCGCGCAGAGTCTGACTTCATGTATTGAGAATTATATTGATCGGGTGATATGTGAAACGTTGCCGCTTATGAAACATTTATTCGTTATTATCTCCGCGATGTTCCGTCGGGTCGGTCCGAGACGAGTTTTTGAAACGTCGATTTCGATCGGGAGAAGAAATACATCCTAGAAGTAATTATTATTTAAAGTAATTGTGTATCTGTGAGTGCGCACTCACGGTAGCGTCGTATCGTAGTGCCGGTGCGATGTTGATCACTGGCGCAGGCGGTGGGATACACGGCGACGCGTCGCGCGACTTAGCGGCGCGACACCGGCTCGCGACCCCGTACGGCACGGAGCGACAACTCTACCACGACAACCGCTCTACCTCACGATGTTAGTTTTATATTAGCTGTTATTGTATATTATATTTTGGAGTTACAATAAGTACAAAGGTATAGTAAGCGCGTTACGCCGGACGGAGACCGGCGCGTTAGCCACTCGGTACTATTTATTGTTGTCAGCGAGTGACTTAAAGCACAAAGATACGTACTATTGGGCAGTGATCAACATTAAACGTAATTTTAGTATTAAATTTGATTAGATTGTGACGCGGAGGCCGGTCGTGTTCAGTTGTGTTACACACCAAGCATACGGGTCCTTGTTTCGGGGCGGCGTCTGGGCGCAGCTCAGCGCAGCCTCAGGCCGGCCGACCATTATATTATTTACCTATCGTAATCTATATACAATGTGTTACTGCAGACATATAGATATTCCACTCCGTCACACCACTTACTAATCCATCTACCACAATCCAAAACATGATTATAATATATATATATTATAATCATATATAACCATAGTAATACTTCAGCTGTTGGTTTTACAATACATAGGTATTTTGAAATTTTTTAAAAGGTTATTAAATACTTTTTTGCATTGATATTTTGAATTTACAAATTCCATTTTGTCACAACCACGGCGGAGTTGAATAAGGCGGTAAGTGCACAAGTCAAATATTATTATCTTGTTGATCAAGACTTATTTGATGGGTAAATTGGTAACTTTGTTTAAATTATTCATTATTCGGTAGATCAGTGTGGAGGTTAGCTTGTACAAACCATGCAGCTTCTAAAGAAAGTTCCTATGTATGTACGTAAGTTGTAATTTAAATTTAAAATATTAGAGGTCGCTTGATTGACGGCTCTGGGTGGGATCTTTACGAGGCTAAACCTGATTTTTATAATAAAATTGTGATTGAGAATCAGGGTACACCTTGTTACTAAATTACGGTTAGGCTCTTGAAAAACATTAAAGTCCTAATTGAAGCTAAAACATTATGTTATAGAAAATGCTAGTCTCTCTAGTTTATTTTTTAATTGAAAGTTCCTATTACTACTTCCTAGTATTCGATTTGATGCAAAAAAGGAAAAAACTTTCCTAACAATCGTCTTCCTCCAAACTCAGCCAAATTTCCAAGCCTCGCCCAGAGCCGAGACTCTCGCGCGCGATACAACAAATTATATTAATAACGTTTTAAAATAATAAACAAAAATAATAAAAAATGTACGCGTGCTAACGACGCGCGTTATCGTTCAAATTCTTATTTAAGGAGGGGCATATTGCACCGTAGTTAGGAGAAAATGCTGTTAAATTTTTACTATATTGGAACTTGAACGGTAACCATCGCTCGTTACACTGAGTGTAGTGAAAATGTATTAAGAAAAATTGTGTTCAGAATTGATTTCGCTGGCTTTGTACCTGGAGTGGATAATAGACCAATATTATAATAAAAACAATAGTACAAATGTTTATACCAAATAATGTAAGGTATCGGAGATTGGTATGACAATTAAAATTACAGTACAAATTAATATTAAGTGTAGGTGAATGGTTTACAGAAGTGGTTAAAAACAATAATTTTTATAAATGTGTAAGTGTGGGTTCACTCAGGTACACTGCTTATATTCCGACGATACAGTCGCACGCCGTTCATTTATTTGTAGAAAATAGTTTTTAGAATTAATTTCATCACGTTAAATTAACAAAGAACAGAAAAATATATAACAATAATGTAAGTTACAGTATGAAATCAAATGTGTAGTTCATCGGAGTAGCAAAATAGCGTAGAGATCCGATTGTGCACTAAAAACTTGAAACAGAAAAATGGTTATAAATAACAGAATAATTTACAACATATTTTATATTAATTTTTATAAATTAACAATTTTATTAGAATTTACATCAATTCTCGTGAAATGGTGTTTGTAACGAGATTTGAGACATTATATTTTGTTTCATACAAAATAGAGTTAAAAATAATTTGATCTCAAGAAAGTTCCTTTACATTCCAGTAATGCTAGTCCTATTATTTTTTAAATAGTCCTAATATTTTCTAAATATTCCTAATATTTTTAAATAGTACTAATATTTTTGACATAGTCCTTATTTTTTTATATCTGGTGCGACTGTAATCTTATTGATGGCAATTTTAACAAGTTGTATTTATATATGTGTTGTTTCTAGTCAAGTTATTTTATATTTTACCAATGTGGATTGCATTTATACAGAGAAAAACATAACATAATATTTATTAAAAAAATAAGAGAGTATTTAAATAATATTATTAAAAAACGCAAAGAAAAAAACTGTTAAATAACTAAATCGTGGTGAATAAAATAACATATAATGCAGAACCTAAAATTATTATCCACATTGGTGAAACGTTATAAATTAATATAAAGAATTATAAAATGGCTTTAGGAGAAAGCCAAATATGAAGCCGTCGATGCAACACAGTGTTCCAAAAATACTGAATTTGCATTTACAACCTTGTTCATGTCTTATCAAAAATATGATAATTATTGTTAACATTTTTAAACAAATGAAACAGTATTTTTTGCTTTTTAGAAATTTTTTTTTCACACAAATAGGAGAAAATATTTTCATTCGAGAATTTCTTAGTCCATGTAATTTATAAGCGGTGTATACAATACCAGCACTGTTTATATAAACGGGCATACGAAAAGACAGAAATTATAAAAAGTTATTAGCCAAAGAGTTACTTCATTTTAGCTTTAGGTTGATGATCAATTTAAGTTTTATGAAAAATAGTACCGGACCATTAGCTACATACATACTACATACATTATGCTACAAAAATAGACAATAGAAAGTTTTTGATTACTTATCGTTAAAATTATGAGAAAACGATGAGTAAATCTATTTTTTACGGAGTAGGTAGGTCTCTTTTCTTTGACGTGAGTTTGAATTCCTGTGATTATAATCCCGAAAGGAGATGAATCGAACCATTTCGATAATTTTAATTCATTTTGGGCCACAAATTGTTTGGACATTGAAAATCGATTATATTAATTGAAAAAATATCAATATTAAATAATATTATTATATATTTTAAACAGTTAAATAATAAATTTATTTATTTATTCATATTATACGTAATTGTGATACAGTGTTGCACCGGCAGCGTTCGGTATATGTTCCTATCTCCGTGCGTTGTTTCAATTTGTTTTCCATTAAATTAACGAAACATTTCTACCGTATTCAATAAATTAAATATACAAGTAAACTGTGTTTTCCTTTACCTCAATTCCTTTAGATTAGAAAGTATTATTAAATTAAATAAATAAAAATCTGTATAAAGCTGCTGGTAGAAGCTGGATGCGTCGAACTAAGAACAGAGCGCAATAGCGCTCATTGGGGTAGGCCTATGTCTAGCAGTAGACTTCTATAGGTGATGATGATGAAATATATAAATCTAATGGTGCTTCCTTTTTTCTTCGTATGAGTTAGAACTCTGGTGTAGAAGTTTTTGTTTCTGAGTCGGAGCCGCCCAAGGGCCTCCGAAATTATCAGGCTATTAACGCGCCAAAGCACGGAAGCGCTCAGATCAAAATTCCACCAAGTTATAAAACTTTCGCCCATCCAAGTTGTTACCAGGCGGAGTGTTGCATAACCAAGGTGATCTGCTAGGATCACCATAGTAAGCTACGCCATAGCGCTTCACTGAATGGAGCTAACTGACTGATTTCTTGCATTTTATAGGTGGGCAAATCAACTTGCCCTACATGGGATTGTTTAGGCTGACAATTATAACAATATAGGTGTGCTCTGAAAGAACAACGACAGCACCAGTCTCCTCGTTTATCAGTCCACTGCTGGAGACAAGCCTCTTCCAATAATAAGGGTGATATGAACATTATCACCAAGCTGGGCATGCGGGTTGGGGATCGTAGGGCACAGCTCGCACCGCCGACGCTGCTGCCCGTCGGCGGTCAGAAGATTTCGTAAGATTCTGTACCGCAATCAGCTGTCTTCTTGAGCCACCTTTGTTAGTAAGCAGGGTGCCACGGGCCGATGATGATGGCTTCGGTTCAGAAGATGGAGCTTGGAATCACTTACACCCCATAATCATAATTAATTAAGTCAAGTTAAAGTGGAAAGGGGCGGGCCACGTTGATAGAGCACAGGATGACCGATGGAGTGAACGTGTTATCCACTGGTACCCACGCGACGCAGCACGTACTGGAGGAAGACCTAAGAAAATATGGTGGGCGATCTAGTAGAGAGGTTGCAGCAAAACTCTGGACTAGACTCTCTCAAGATCGGCAACAATGGAATCGCTTGGAGGGGGCCTACACTCGCCTTTGGGTTCCCCTGTAATCCATATATATTCTTAGGATAAATATACTTACTGTTAAATGTTACATGTGCTTAGTTGGGAATAAATGCTTTATTTGATTATTTATTCGGCCGTAAAGTGGTACGAATAGGCCGCGGTGGCCTAGTGGCATGAACTGCGACTTACATTCTGGAAGTCGTACAAAACTCAAAACCAATGGATTTAGGTTTCAAAAAAAATTACGTGCTCAAAACTGTGAAGGAATTATGAGAAAACTGCGGCTTAGGCAGCTCCACACGCTTTGACCTTGTCTTTCCAGTAGGTCAGCCCGAATAGGCTGAGAGTATGATACTGAGCAAGCCTACTCCACCTACCACAGCGCCAGGATCCCGGTCATTATCTTATAGGTAGTAATTTATTATTTATACAACTGTTAAAAAAGGCATAGTAGTAGGTCTATTGGTATTGAGAATTCAGGAGTATAAATGAATGAGTAATTCAATGAATGAATTAACATTTTATTGCGTGAAACATGGACATAGAAATTTAAAAATGGTACAGTGGGCCTTATCGCTAAAGTAATTTATTCCCGGAAACCGGCGTTCCGCAGCTGCACAGATTGAACTGTGAAAGAGTTACTGTAGAAAGAACTACTGTGAGTAGGACCAAGGTGACAGGATGTCGAAATTTCATCTTGCTATCTTGCAAGCTTAGATATCTATTAGTTATATCCTTTATTTATTCGATTCAATATGCGACATACTACTTAGCTTATATTCTGAGCCGAAGACTGCAGATGTTAAAGCACTACGGCATTTTAACGAAAGGTTCTTGTATGCTTCATATGAAGAAGGAGGAGGAGGAGGAGACATAGGCCTCCTCAAATAAGCACAGTTGCTCCCTGTTCTCGGCTCCAGTTAGCTCTAGCGTCTACCAGCAGCCTTTCGCAGATCGTTACTCTACCTGGCCGGAGGGCATCCTAAATTACATTTGAGCGGTGTCTATTCAATAATTCGTTACCCAAACGGTTGTCTATACTTTGGCCCTTGGGCCTTGGGTAAGCCCATTACCATCTCAGCCTAAGCGCTCATAGCCTCTTGGAAGGCAATTACGTTTCCGAATTCACAACAAACATTGACAAAATAAAACCCATTGTAAAAGAATCAACGCAATCAGACATCCAACAAAGAAGCTCAAAATCCCGCCAAAATACTCTTAATTAAAGATTATATTCGCGTCAACTGTCAGCTTTAGTTAAAAAAAGTCACAAAAAACACAATTTTCTAACAAAAACGACACCCATATAAAATCGCAAGGGTTCTATCGATGCATCTGTCAAACACATTTAGGGGAAATTTAGTGAAATAGTCAAAAAATGGGTTAGATTAAAAAAACAGCAAAACAGGGGTTAAGTTTGTGACAACATTACACGGGTTAACCCTGCGCAGGAGTCGTCATGGTGAGTTGTCATTTGAACTTTTTGAAATTGAATTCGATACATTTTTTTACAAACATTATTCTGAACTTTTGTATCAATACCTAAGTTATTAAACACATTCAACAAAGTTGTGTGAGTTGTTGAAGCGCTCACGGCGTCGCTTACGGCGTGTTCTTCAACTCCGTCCGGTCACAACTTGGATGGGTAACTGTTAAGTGGCATTTAGATCTTGAAGCCCTTCCGTGCTTCGGAAGGCGCGTTATGATCTTGGTCTTTTTCAGTCGTTAAGCCATGTCGGATGAACCCTGGTGGCCTGAAAACTCCGACACTAGATTTGAAAATCTGACCATTTGAAAGTCTGACCTTGTGGTTGGAGCTGGCCAGTAGCTCATACGAAGAAGGAAGGAAGGAAGAAACAAAGTTGTAGTTTTTATTGCTGCTAGCCAGTTCTGTCCCACAGGTGGGCAGAGCCCTTCCCTCGAATTTTTCAGTATGTGCAGTCTGCCTGCCACTGATAGCAGTCCCTGAAGGTGTCAAGCTAGTCGCAGAAATAAAGAGTTATCTATCTATCTAAAAAAATTATTAGGTCCAAGCTCCTAGCTCTACACACTCCCTAACCCACCCTAACCCTTGCATCATTGCAAGTGGTTTATATTGAAAAACGGGAGTTTTCACGTGCCTAACGTAATTTCCGTTTCCGTTTCAATATGAAAGAGTTAATTCACGTTAGTTTCATGAGTAAAATTGCAAGTAGTGTTTACCTGTAATTGGTTTTTCCATGTAGCATAAGAAACGTCATTATAAATAATAGATCGTCTTTGTACATAGCTTTTAAGAAAACTTTTTCTGTATTTATTTTGTTGTGTACAATAAATAATAAAGAATGTTCTCGATATTTCTATGGTTTCATCCTTAATTAGCTCTAACGATATTATTTCAGTAATTTACCTAAATAAGTACATAGATACTTAGCACAAAATTGTTTGTTAGTCTAGTTAGGTTATCACTACGTATACTGTTACTAAGTATACAGTTTATCCCAAAACCACAAATATGTCACTTAGTATTTGATTGTAATTTTGACTTAATTTCCTAAAATATCAGGCTTAACCCTGGTTTAATTATAAAGGATGACAAGGAAATAAGTGCAAAGCTTATCGATGTACATGTAATGACTACTAAGTACTAACGTAAAAGGAAATACGCGAATAGAACAAAAATCTGTGCTTAATGTATTCTCCCAAAAGAGTTACGTCTCGTTTCCAGGGATTTCGCTGTGCCGTTGTTCAAAGCACGCACTCCCTTAGAAAAACTCCTGGTCCATGTCAGGCCAGCAGAAATAGTCGCCATATAACTTGTACCTCGTTACGTTTTCCATTTTTAGGGTTCCGTAGCCAAGCAGAGTTTCTTGCCATTTCTTCTCTGTTTGGTCGCGTTACAAATTGGTGTAAATTAAAAAAAAATACGATTCGAAGTGTACTGTAATGTGCGTACTGAATAAAGAAATTTTCACTACAATTCACTTCACTATGTCTGTTTGTTACGTTTGTATGTAAAAATTCATCATACCTATTATTATGGTAAGAAATAAAGGGTTTTTTTTTGCGTTTTTGACCCTAGTACAGAATATATTACATTAATCTAATTTAGGAAAATACAGATCAAGTTGGACGATTCGAGAGTATGTACCTAAGTAATTGCCTACTGTAATCTTAAACTTGATACAAATCTGGAACAACAAATCCACCAGCCTTTTAAGTCCACTGCTATATAGGCCTCCACTATAAGAAGGGGAATATGCCCATAATCCCCACGCTGGGCATGAGGGTTGGGGATCGCTGCTGCCCATCGGTGGCCAGGGGATTTCGCTGTGCCGTTGTAAGGCTGCGCTATGCCGCAATCAGCCAACCACCAAAGCTCCACGGAGCAGATGTTGGTTGGCTTGGGTTCCAAAGACGGAGGTTGAAACTCCTTACACCCCAAGTTACAATGATGCGCAGTATGGAAATAAAATTGCGCAACAGAATTTGTTGAGTTCCACTTTTTCATTACCATTTCTACAATGTAATGTAGAAAAAAAATTAAGACCAGTCGCTGTATTTTTGTAGTTCACAATGGTTGCCTACATGTCGTTTCGTTCTAAAATATATTTTAATGGTAAAAATGTTCTTAAAAAAAACATAAAAAATAAAATTGGGACCGTATCATACAACAATGCGCAATCAATCACCGAAAAAATTGCCATATTGACACACACGTTCCCCGATTTTCGTTAAAAATACATTTTTACTCGAAAAGCGAATTTCAGAAAGTCTCTAAATCATTTTATAAGACCCATTGTTGTTTTTAAACCCTTCCTTATAAAAAGCTCGACACGCGTTCGCCACGCTTTTATTTCTAAAATACAAAAAAAAAACTTTAATTCACTAAGAACACCCAGTGACCTACATTACACTACCCCGGTTTTTCCCAAATAGTGTAAAAACCACCCCTTCATTATGTTTTTTTCTCCGTAATCGAATTCAATCCTTTGGAAAAGGGTTCAATAAAATACTCAGTATTAAATTTTTTTCGCGTCGAGCTGTCAGAGCGCGCGCCAAAATTATACGTTCTGTCAAAATTTCGCGCCATTTACTTCGGACATCTGCCGGTCCGTATTCTACCGAAAAAACTTGCACAATGTAAATAAGGGTGGGACGTACGACATAAATTTTTAGGGGAAAACGATATTTTTACACAAAAATGCATTTAAAGTATAACGTAATGTCCCTTCATTTTAATATTTAATGTCTGAATGGATATTTTTGATTGTATTCTTAATCGTTTCTGTGATTAAAGTCAAAATCGCGTATGTTTTAATGGGTTTTATCGAGTTTGTTAGATTTATGATAAATGTTCCGTTTTGCATATAGGTAATATATTTTTTGATACAAAAGATTTAAACGCACACTGTTTTCTACAACTGAAACAACTGATTATTTTGGAGTGTAGGACAAGGTTATTTATATATAGATTCAATTTTCATTACAGGTAAGTTTAGATAAAATGAACTTCATCCACCGATTACCTGCAATCTTAACGATGTCGTCTGCCCATCTGGTGGGGTGTCTCCCTACACTTCGACTTCCAGATCGCGGTCGCCTTTCGAGAATCTTTATTCCAGCACGGTTATCGGTTATCATGTAGATAAGTAATTAAAAACGGTAACAAAATGAACTACAAGAAGTTTCGGCATAAGTAACTTCTTCATATTTTTTCTACAAAAAACTAGTACACAACAAAGTATTTATAAATTAATCACGCATCATAATACATGTAGTCCATTAGTAGAGTAGTCGCCAGCAGCAGACCCTTCTCCTCCACCGAGAGGTCTATGTCGAAAGCTACGCCAAATCTGAAAAGTAGTATGCTAGTAGTAGTGGTATAGTCCTCCTCATCCATTTCGATACCGGCGGGTCACCGTCATAGTTATTTTATTATGTGACTTTACTATGTTTGGCCAGACAAAATTTAGTTTTAAATATCTTATCGCATTTTTACCTGCAGAATAAGCTAGATGCCTGAAAAATTCTAATTAGTCCGTCATTTACATTATCAAAAAATAATGGACACGTATTTTTTCTTTTGTCAATTAAGCAAAAAATGACAAAGATATAGTGCGTTGAAGTTCCGCGTGACGTCACGGGTAATACACTTTTTACATACAAGTGACGTCACGAGCCCCCACTCCCGAACTTTGATGCTCTATAACTTTGTCGATTTCCATTGATTTAATCAATAAAAAAATACGTGTCGAATATTTTTGATAATCTAATTGACGGACTAATGGGAATTATTATTTTTCTACCTAGGCATCATCCCTATTGTAAGTATATGTATAGGAGGGCTTAGGTCTCTCTTTAAGCGTTTGACGTTTTGCGTCAAGAGTATTGAGACGATTATTCTCGAACGTTGGGAGGAGCTTGCTAACAAGGTCTTTCTTGGCGCTCAAAAATCTATAATAAAGTTAAAGCATTCGAGTAGTAGTGATAGCAAAGTGTGGAACAGCTTAACGCTTTGAGTGCTGACTGCACACTTGCTCCACCCAGGCTGCTGCTGCCCCTCAATCATGGCTCGTAGCGTCATGTCCGAGGCACGCAATTATAGTTGTATCTAGTGTACGTAATGTATAAAACAATACATCTAGTGTACGTGAAGTACAAAAAAATTTTGAATGTAAAAACATATTACAGAATAAATTTATCTATTTAAGTGCTGAAAACACACTTGCTCTAGCCGTTCTAAAAAACACGTTGACTGCCAAAGTCTGTCTACATTCAACGTGTTAATAAAGTGTGGAGGGCTCGCCCGGAAGTATTAACATCATACCTATTTCCGCCGTGAAGCAGCATTGTTGGGTGCTAGTAAAAATATAGGCACATGAGGTTTTTGAGGTTTATTGGGGAGTAAGGGGTTGGAACCTCCATCTTCGGTACCCAAGCCAACCTCACCTGCCGATGGTGCATCCTGCTAACTAATGAACGGGGCTCGTGCACCCGTATAGACCCTTACTGGCGCTGCTAAATTTCTTGACCGCCGACGGGCAGAAGTATCGGCGGTGCCACTGTGCCCTGCGATCCCCGGTCCAATTCCAAGCGTGGGGATTATGGGCATATCCCCTTTCATATTAGGTGAAGCCAGCAGTAGACTGATATAGTCAGGTGTTGTTGTTGTTATTGTTGTTGAGGCTTATCACCTGTATCCTTTAAGTTGCATTGCACACATTATAGATTCTTGTGTTTTTCAGTGTATATGGGTGGACATAATAGCGCTTCCCGTTCACACCACGATTTGTCGTCACGACACACAACATTACCATACATTTACTCTCGCTATCGGTCAGACATACACTGGACATAGGCCTCCCCTAATAAAGGGGGATATGCCCATAATCCCCACGCTGGGCATGCGGGTTGGAGATCGCAGGGCACGGCTTCTCGCACCACCGACGCTACTACCTGTCAGTGGCCAGGGGATTTAGCTGTGCCGATGTAGGCTGTGCTATGCCGCAATCAGCCGGCCGCCAGAGCCCCGTTCGTTGTTTAGCAGGGTGCACCACGTGCAGGTGGGGTTGGCTTGGGTTCCGAAGATAAGGGATGGAACCCCTTACACCCCTAAGTACCTATAAATATTGTTATTTTACAATTTACTTCTGGTTGTTTTGCACAGTGAATAATGTACGTCCATCTATCCATGATTAAGAACTCTATAGTTTATGAGGGAAGGCCCATGGCGAATCACTGTGACCGCGCTATACAGGCTTTCAGTCCTAGTGCGGGGAACAGGGACATACTTTGGTACTCTTTTGTAAGCATAGGAACACTTATTATATTATGTGTAACTCCAGTTGAACTGTTTTGAAGCAAACTATTTTTCTTTTCTTTTCTAAGTAATATAAAAAATAATTATAAATGCTGGACACTATCACACATCATATAGCCCCTAACTAAGCAAGACTTGTTATGGAAACTACATCACTTATATATTACGTAAATACAATTTTTTTTATACAAAGACAACACCCCAGACCCTAGAAATACTTGCAGATCATTCGTCTCGCGGCGGGAATCGAAACCGCAACCTTCGGTATCTAAGCTGGGCAACTAATTTAGCGTTGTGAGTTAACGCTTTGAGTGCTGAATAACAACATCACCGGCTGTCCCTGCTGCAGGACGTGCTCCTCGCGAGACCAGCTGTCAACGTGTTAAACAAAGTCCGTAATGGGTCCGCTCCATTTGCAGTGCAAGGCTACTAGCCTCTAGCAAGAGCTACGTGGTGGCTCCTATGGCCCATAAGTGGGGATTCCTCACCTGTCTGTGATTGGTGCGAAGAACAGCGCATGCATGATGCCCTGCCATCGCTTGCAGGTGCCTCCCACGTGAGTGCCATCAGCTCGGGTGATGCGGAAGTGGACGTCATTGAAGCAGCTAATTGTAATTGATGGACCTGGTTGAGGAAGAGGAATATTTATTGTAACTTCTATTATGTTTGACTCAGTTTCTTCATTTGATTTGTAATATAATTTGTCTCGCCGTAACATAACTTTTTAAGTAGCACGGGAGATGGAACTGGTGAAAGAGGAATATTATTATTGTAGCATCTATTATTTTTTACTCATTTTTTTTGTGTAGTTCGATAAACAATCAGGATCTGGAAAAACTCACCGAATATCCAGAAAACAGTGTCTCCATCCTTATTCCTCACCAGATATAGCGGTTTGACAGCGGTCCACTGCTGTTCCACTGTTCCAATCAGCTCGCCTGGTGGGGCGAATACTTGTAACCTGTGGATGACGAAGATGCCTATATCAGTGATGAAGATGAAGTCCGCGCCCAGCGCTCGTCAAAAGCGCCACGATTTTAGAGTCGCTCCGTGCCGAAAAATCCCAAAAAATAGCAAAAGTGATCGGATTGCAGTGAAATTTACGTCAAAATCTGTGGAAAGTGTGCCCCATTACGGGAAAATAAGTGAAACAGTGACCGCTGCTAATTTCGGACTTGTTTTGGCCATAAAACCACATTTGAGGTTAAATTGAGGTTAGTTTTTCACCTTTAACAGCGTGTGCTGCCTAAACAAGATCGGCAACCTATATTTTTTCAATTGCTATCTTGTAGGCCTCTAGGAGACCTATACGGGGGCACCTTCCACAGATTTTTATCACTTATAATTACCGAGTTACAGCTATTTTTCGGGAAACCACGTGGCCACGTGCTCATAGAAATAAGCAGAAATCAATTGATTTGACTTCATATTCTGGTAGCCGTCACAAAATTAAGCTTTTCTTAGTTTTTAGTTTTTAAATTGCACAATTTTTCGCGGAGTTACGGCATATTTTTCACATTTTTCAAAATTTTCAAAACTGCTACCTATTTTATTTCAAGATTTTCAGCGGTGACATAGTAGTTTTTTCTCTTTTTCCTTTAGGGCGTCACGTCCTCTACAACTGACACAAAAATTAGATTTTTCCCATCATTTTTCACCGAGATATTAATTTTTTTAGAAAAACCACGTGGCACGTGGTACACCAAGGGATCGGCGGACGAGCGCTGGACTGATATACACTCATAGGTTATAGCTTTAGCAAGTAGATACCGTTTTCAGAATATTTTTATGTAGAATAGCACAATAGTTATTCAATTTTCTTTGTTTTTTATATTTGCCCCAAAATTGGTTAATTATTTTGGTTTTTTGGGTCAGTTTCTGTCATCCTTGCACCAAGACCAATATCCTGAACCCAAACACCAAGGTTCTGCGACGTCTGGAACCCGAGATATACAAATTTACGCGAATTTTTGAAATTGTCGGCCATTTTGGCAAAACATTGGACGTGTATATCTCGGGATTGGGTGGTCGCAGAGCATTGGGATTTTCATTGCTGTAGTTGGGACGTGGTCCTCCTTGCGGATCAGCTGTCTCTGAGTGGAGTCCAACATCGACTCATATTTCGTCGGGGTTGGCCTCCTTGGCCCCCTTTACCCCCATCTACTGAAGGTCCCAGCTCCGTAGGCCCAACGGTTGCGGAGTTACCGCAATTGTGCGCGAACCCCCCCCACCCCTAGCGCCATCTTGGGAAAGTTCAATCGCGCATATCTTGGAATCTAGTGGTCGCAGAGCGGTGGGATTTTCACTGCTGTGGTTGGGGTGTGGTTCTCCTTGTGGTTCGGCTGTCTCCGAGTGGAGTCCAACATCGACTCATTTTTCATCGGGGTTGGCCTCTTTGGCCCCCTTTACCTCCATCTACTGGAAGTCCCAGTTCCGTAGGCCCAACGGTTGTGGAGTTACAGCAATTGTGCGCGAACCCCCCCACCCCTGGCGCCATCTTGGGAAATTTCAATCGCGTATATCTCGGTATCTAGTGATCGTAGAGCGTTGGGATTTTCTTTGCTGAGGTTGGGAGGCGGTCTTCCTTCTGGACCAGCAGTCTCCGGGTAGAGTCCACCATCGACTAGTCTGTCATCAGGGTTGGCCTCCTTGGCCCCCTTTTACTCCCTCTACTGGAAGTCCCAGCTCCGTAGGCCCAACGACTGCGGAGTTACCGCAATTGTGCGCGAGCCCCCCCCATCCTTGGCGCCATCTTGGGAAACTTCAATCGCAAATATCTCTGCATCTAGAAGTCGTAGAAGGCTGGGATTTTCAGCACAGTCATCGCCCGGAGCTTTCCTTTTCGGCTACATTGCTTCTCGGTCGAGTTGGTGGAGGCCTCTTGCACCGTTGTCATTGGCCCTAGTATTCTTCAGTCAGCCTTGGTGGAGCTCTGCTGGCATTTGCCGCTTGGATAGGCTGGACTTCTGTCACTATGTCTTCCAGAAGTGCGCCTGGGACTTCTGCTGCCCAACCTAGGAATCCAAAGAAACCATCGTCACAGGGTTCGACGGCCATTCGCAGGCGACCAGTGGTCTCTGTGGGCAAGCCAGAAGACCATAAAACCACAGAGGCAGCGTCTCAGCCTATTCAGGCACCATCAAAGCAGGTCCCCTTATTAATCCAGCCGGGGGCCAAAGAGGGGGAGACTGGCCTCTCTGATAATCCTGCTGATGGCCCTGAGTGTGGCAATGATTTTGACGCGGCCCAGGTCGATTTGATGGGAAAACCGAATCTGGTGGGGGAAACAGAGCTAGAGAGCCCGGCCACAACGTCGACTCCTGCCAAATTTGAGCCTGCACCTAGATCGGTAAAGCCAGCCTACGCTAGATCAGATTCAACTCTTCTCAGAATACAAGCTCAAGTGAGACAAGCCCAGGCTGCTGGAATTGAGTGTGCTTCTGGGCCAGCAAACGAAGACGCGGGGCAATCGGATGGGGACGGATATGACTCGGATGCGTCACTGAACTCATCTACGAGGACAGTGGACGGGAGGAGGATCATCCTCAATGAGATGCCCAGGCAGGCGAACGCGGTCCTTCAACAGGCGAAGGCAGATCTGGAAAAGTCGGGGAACCTGAAGAGAGACATAAGGGAGAGTGTGGTGTCTGCGCTCCACGTTCTCTATGAGATGGTCCTGAAAATGGCTGACTCTCGTACGCTCCACATGATGGAAGCTCAGAGGCTGCGAGCCTCTCAGGCAAAAGACAAGGAGCGTATGGCAGTAAGGCACGGCAAAGCGTTGGAGACAGTGCTGGCAGAGTACCATAGCTTAAAAGAGGGAATCGACCGGGTCCATCGGGATTCGGAAACTCTTAGACAGATCCTGTCCATAGACCTGACTGATCCTATAAAATCAATCCGGCGGGACTCTGAGGCTATCAGGAAGGAGATGAGCCAAGTTACCGCGGACGCTGAGGCTATCCGCAGTATGGTCACGGAGCAGCGGACCCAGGTCATGGCACCTGTCCAAAAAACTGTTTTACGCCAGGATGCACCCCCCCCGCCAAAGATTGACAGGAATGAGCTGAAGGACACGATGAGAGAGGTTGTCCAAGAGCTGCGCTGGTCTTCTGCTATGGGGGCAGCGCCTCACAATATGGATAGGGAGGAGATATGCCGTGCTGTCAGGGAGGTCCTAGCGGAAACGACTGAGAGTCGGGACCTGGGACCGGTCATGGAACTGTGTGGCAATACTCACGCGGTGGTTCAGTCAATAACGAGGGGCATTGAAGAGATAAGAACCACAGCAGTACCTAAGGAGACTGCCATGAACATTTCATCAGGGGTGGAGGATGTCAAGCGCGTCCTTGCTGACCTTAAGGACACCACGATGGAATCTACGGCCCCGATAAGAGTGGCAGTGGAGGACTTAAGGCGGGAACTTAGGATCTTCGAGGGGGAATCTGGCCCGAAGCTCAATGGGCAGAAGTCGCAACAGGCTGCTTCGTCACCCCCCGCAGCCAGTGGTGGGGTCGGGGCTCTCAGTGCTTCATACAAAGAAGCACTGATGAGACCACGATATCCCATTATGGTCGAATCTGCGGACCCTCAACAGTCTAGTTCTGACGTTGTGCAGAGCTTGAAGGAGAAGGTAGACGTGGTCCAACTGGGGATAGGCGTAAGTAGCCTCAGAAAGGTGAGGAACCAGAAGGTAGTTATTAACTGTGACAGTGAACGGGACAGGAAAGCTCTAAAGGAGGCCATAAGGAGCTCTTCTGACAAGTTCACAGTCTCGCAACCTACAGTCAAACTGCCACTATTGAAGCTGATCGGTGTGGCCAACGATCTGAATAACTCGAAACTGGAGGAGGCGTTGATCAGCCAGAACCAAAAGTTATTGCCCACGCCAAGACCTGAGAACAACACCATAAGGGTCTTGCGTCGCAGTCGAATCAGGAATAACGCAAGGTCCAACGTGATTCTGGAGGTGAGTCCTGCTCTTTGGAACAGTCTTAGGGATCAGGAACTCCGCATTGGCTATCAGATAGTCCCAGCCGTTGACCAGTCGCCGGTAGTCCAGTGCTACCGGTGTTTGGCCTTTGGCCACATAGCCCGGGACTGCAATGAGCAGATTAGATGCGGCTACTGTTCTAAAGAGCACGACACCCGCGAGTGTGGGAACCGCCACTCTACGCCATACTGCATCAATTGCGCCCAGTCCACTCAAAATAAGGAACATTGCACACATCCAGCTTACGCATCGGAGTGCCCGGAGTGGAAGAAGTGGGATCGGCTAGCGCGCAGCATGACCTCTTATTGTTAAAAGAGGGCCCCTCAAGGTTATTAAAGATAGGTCAGGTTAACCTTGGTAGAGGCTTTTCTGCTATGAAAGAGTGCCTTCAGGCAGCTACAGTTTCCGGGTTGTCTCTTCTTCTACTCCAAGAGCCATATGTTGGGGCTAAAGCTCATGTTACATGTGGGTTCAGGGTGATCCAACTTAAGACTCATGATAAGAAAAAGCCGGTCAGAGCGGCGGTTGTCGTTGTTGATCCTAATCTAGATATTGTAGAGGTGGTATTACAAGAGTCTATTGTGGGCTTTATTGTTAAGGTGGGACAGCTTGAGATAGGTATTATTAATGTTTATTTGGACAGGACTCTAGACATTGAAGAGGACATCTGCAGGCTTCAGGACGTCTTGGCAAGGTTGGGAACTCCAAACATTATACTTGGTGGCGACATAAACGCAGCGAGTCCCTGGTGGGGTTGTGGAGAGGAGGACAGTAGGGGAGTTAAGTTTGCTGAGTTTGCGTCCCAGTACGACCTCAACATCTTAAACGAAGGGTCTACTCCTACTTTCTACATTTACAGAGGAGAAAAGCTCTTCTCCAGTATTCCGGACGTGACAACCTGCTCAACAAGCCTCCTGGACAAAATTAGAAACTGGCATGTCGATAAAGGGGCTGTGACGCTGTCAGATCATAGGCAGCTTAGATTTGACGTTGAGCTGGGTCGGATTGATTCGGAAAGTAGAAGGAAAGGTACACGGATCTTTAACACCAGAAAGGCTGATTGGGAGAAGTTTAGGGATCAGTTTAGAACGAAATTACAGGAAAGGCGGATAAGTGAGGACGTCATTGCAGCGATGGATACCAGAGAGGGGACGGATAATATTGTTGACCTCTACGTGAACACTGTGCTGGAAGCATGCAATGAGGCAATTCCACTCATCCCGCTAGAAAAAAAAGGAAAGAAGATAATTTGGTGGACTGAAGAATTGACCAAAAAGAAAAGTGAGATGTTGAGATGCAGGAATAGGATCCGGAAAGCAAACCCATGCAGGAAGCCTCTGGTCGTGGAGAACTATAAATTGGCAAAACAAGAATATAAAGACCTTATCCAGTCCACCATAAATGCCAGCTGGATGGATTTCTGCACAAAGGAGGAGAAAGAGACCGTTTGGCAGCGATCATATCGAGTCCTCAAGATATGTGACGGAAACGCCGTAGAGAAACTCCTACGTCCAACACCGGATGCCGACCCCCTGGACCCGAAGGAATCAACAGAGCTCCTGGCCCGAACTTTCTACCCATGGGATGAGGAAGCCACAGACAGTGAGGAACAGGCCAGGGTTAGAAGAGAGATGTCTGATCTCATCCAGAACATCGACGGGAATCAGGAGTGTCCGCTGGATTGTCCTAGCTTCACACTGGAAGAACTCAGAGTTGTGTACTCCAGGATGAGCTCAAAAAAGTCCCCCGGGGAGGACGGTCTAACATCTGACATATGCCAGACTTGCTTTGAGGTTGCTCCCTCGGTGCAGTTGGCAATATTTAACCTCTGCCTGAGAATTGGGTACTTTCCGAAGCGGTGGAAGACAGCCCGAATAAAAGTGATCCCAAAACCAGGGAAAGAGGACTACACTGCTCCCAAGTCATACCGCCCCATTGGATTGTTGTCTGTGCTGGGCAAAGCCCTGGAGAAACTTTTTGCTACACGAATCATGTGGACTCTTGGCAGCCAGGCAAAGCTCAGCAACAGGCAGTATGGATTTATGCCACAACGGGGCACGGAAGACGCCCTCTACGACTCTATTGGGTTAGTAAGACAAGGAGTAAAGAACAAGGAAATAGTAGCGGTGATATCTCTAGACATTGAGGGGGCGTTTGATAACTGCTGGTGGCCTGGAATCTTAAAACAATTGTATCGGAAGAGAATAGACCGGCCCACACTGAAACTTGTTGCAAGTTACCTCTCTGATAGGTCGGTCAATCTGTCATACATGAATGAGATGGCTACTCGGAGCACAAACAAGGGATGTGTGCAGGGTTCTATATGTGGACCCCTGCTCTGGAACGTTCAACTGAACCCACTTCTTGAGGCGGCTGATACGCTGGACGCCCACGTCCAAGCATTCGCGGATGACATCCTTGTGGTTGCCAGTGCAAAAACAACTGCCCAGCTAGTGACAAAGGTCAACGAAGCACTGAAACTTATAGCTGAATGGGGCACACAGTATAAAATGCGTTTTGCTGCCCATAAGACGCAAGCTATCGTGGTCACTAAGAAGCTCAAGTACGATAGTCCTCGCTTCGAACTGAATGGCCAGGTTCTCACTTTGTCGGATGACCTCAAAGTACTGGGTCTCACTGTGGACAGATCCCTGAATTTCAAAGCGCACCTGGATAACACTTACAGAAAAACTGTCAATATCTTCAAAATGCTATCCAGGGCAGTGAAGACTCAGTGGGGCTTGAATTCAGAGATCATGCGACTCCTGTACCTGGTGACTGTCGAGCCGGTTGTGCTGTACGCGGCAAGTGCATGGGCTCCTGCAGCAGACAGGAAGTTTGTCAAGACCAGACTAGACCACATGACCAGAATGTTCGCACTCAAGATAAGTAGAGCCCATCGTACAACATCGCTGATATCAAGCGCCTTGATCTCCCGCATACTGCCACTTGATCTGAGGCTGAAAGAGCAGGCTAGTCTTTATGAGGTTAAGAGGGGGAAACCGTATGACGAACTGCCGGGAAGAGTGCTGGAGAAAAGAACAAGCCCATTCCATCTATTGCACCCTTCGGAGAGGAGACTGGCCACATTTAACAGCATCAGTACCCAAGAAGAGGCAGACGGAATCACCAATGATTGGCCCAGACTCTACACGGACGGTAGTAAACTGGAGGGGAGAGTGGGTGCGGCGGTCTCGTGCTGGAGGAGTGACAAAGAATACAAGAGCATAAAAATCAAGCTAGCAGACTACTGTACCGTCTTCCAAGCCGAGATGACCGCAATAATGAGAGCAGTGGTATTTTTGAAGGAGCAAAAGACGTCTGGCAATATAATCAGCGACTCGCGATCTGCTTTGGAGTCAATCTGCGACCCCTGTACGGAGAACCCTATAGCGGCAGAGATCCAGCAGATTACAAGGGAAATCGGGTCCTGTAATATTGAGGTCAAACTACATTGGATAAAGGCGCATGCTGGGATCATTGGCAACGAACGGGCCGACGAGCTGGCAAAATCTGCGACAAAGCTGAAAGTGTCCCCAGCATACGATGCCTTCCCGCTGTCCTACTCAAAACACTCCATCAGGATGAAAACCCTGAGCGAATGGCAGGCAAGATACACTGAAGCTCCAACTGGTGAAGTAACGAAGATCTTCTTCCCGGAAATTAAACCAGCTTATAGAGTCCTGTCCAAAATTAGTACAAATGCACTACGCACGCAACTTTTTAGTGGCCATACGGGAATTAAAGCCTACCTCTATAGATTTAAGCTGGCTGACGATCCGTTTTGCACTTGCGACAACACGAGCCCAGAAACGATTCCCCATATCATCCTGGAATGCCCAAAATATAGTCTGGAGCGGTTCAATTGTGAGTGCAGGACGGATACGAAGTTAACTAAAGATAGCATTAAGGAATTCATCAATGACGACAACCGCCGAGCCAACTTCCTAGCCTTTGCAGAAAAAATTCTGCGTAGAGCCGCAAAGGCAAATGGCTCCACTATTGTTTAGTATGCATGCCCTAGTGTTAGTATTAGCAATTAGTGTCAAAGGATTATGAAATTGGAAAAATAAAAATAAATAGTAGATTGTTTTACAAGGGACTAAACCATCCCATTATATACGAGGTTGTTATACTCCCGAGCTTAGCGAGGGAGGATGACAAGACCGAGTTATAATGGGTGGTTTTGGCCCGAGTAAAACACTCTACTTTTCACTTCGATTGCGAGAAAATAAAACAATTCCAAATTAGTCAATTTTCAGAAATTTTATTAAAAATTAAATGTGCAGTTAGAGCAATTTTGAATGTTTAGTGATATGTTTTTCCCGGGCAATTTTATTTCGTTTCTCTGTGATTGGGATGTGATAATATTTTGAGTTGATTGTTGTGGAGTAAAAGTTGGAGAGACTCGAAACATGCTTGAGTTTCCTGCGCGGCTTCAGCTGAGTTCACATATTCATCCAATCCCGCGATGTAGATGCTTGGGGTTCTGTAATGTTTGGTAGAATATTGATTCCTTCCATAATCCGCTGCGTGACGTGATACTTGTTTTGTATAGAGTCCTCTATATAACCTTCAGCCACTTGATCGGACCTCCATCCACCGTGGCGTTTTAATGTCGTTATATTCGCACCAGAGTCCGCCAACAGAGTCGCGGATGTTCTGCGGAAACAATGGCCCGTGTAGAGTTCCGGATTTGGTAAATTTAGATAAGTGGCAATATCTTTAGGCATGTTACCAAATTTATTTTTGCCTATGACTTGCCTTGTGCATTTACCATTTTGATAATTTAGAAAAAATCTTCTCGTTGAAACATTAGTGGGACGTAACTCCTGATAGGCTTTAACTATATTAAGGTATTCTCCACTGATGACAAATTTACGCTCTTTGTTTGTTTTCGTGTTCGGCAGACTCACAGCTTGTAGGTTTGTATCCGTTTCTACGTCTTCTAGCGTTATATTGGCAAGCTCTATTCCTCTGCATGCACCGCTGATTCCATAAATTAAAGCAACCTGTTGAACAAAAAAATAAGTGTGTTAATAATCGTAATAACCTAGGTACATAATTTAGGTATGTAGGTAGGTATCTATTTATTTAGTTTGAGTAGAGTACATAAGTAGGTTACCTTTGTTGCCAAGTATTGTTTATTTGGAGCGTTATTTAAAAATGTTTCGATTTCTTGTGTCGTCAAGACTTTAGATTTTTTTGCCTTGTATCCAGTGGACAATTTCTTCAGTAAAGTCGTTAAATTTACATATTTTTTAATATCGACGTCGTGTCTTGTTTTTAAGGTCATTCTTAACATTGAATATGTGCTCCAAAGAGTCGACGATTTGAATTTTTTCGATAATTCATCAAAATAAGTGAGAAAAACCCCTTCTGTAAAAGAATCCACACGTTTCTCATCTCTCCATTTCATAAAATTTTCGTAACTCTTTAAATATATTTCACGTGATTTTGTCGGCAACAGATTCATAATTATTTCTTTGCCCTTTTCTTCCATTTGCATATTAGCATCTTCACTATCACTTGATGACATTTTTCACGTTCACAATTTGAAAGTTAAAGTCAGGAAGTTAAACGTAAAAGTTTGTGATTTGGAATGAAGAAAATTCTAGAGATTTAGCGCCAATACCATCTTTTTTTTTAAATCTCTATACCTTCAATAACCCTCAACGAAACAGTTCGCATTCTACCGTGAAGGGAAGAATCAACCTTCATAAAACATCACCAAGACGGTTCTATTTTCAAAAAAAAAGATTGACGGAGCACCAAGAAGTCGAGTTTTTATATAAGAGAACGAATGCTTTGTACGGGCTGATGATTTTAGACAAAAATTAAAAAGAAAAAATACTTTTTAGCCCTAGGTATTAAACTCGAGTTTTAGGCCCGCTAAGCTACACTATTATGATACACTTTTTGAGCAAGAGAAGTGAAAAATATAATACATTGTCTTACGATTCTAATATATTTAATTTAATGTAATTTATTTAAGTAATATTTATTTGCTCGAATAATTTTAAATGCATGCTCAATTATAATTATAATTAATTTTAGAATTCCCTAATTTATAATCTGTTTGTTTGATTTAATGCATGAATAATGAAATGTATTTTAGGATAAATAATTTATTTTTAGCTCTGTTTACTAAAAATTTACAAATAGTTAAAATTTATATTTACGAATCATATTAAATATTTAATTGTAATATATCTTAATTGAATAAAACATGTACAGACATATTGTAATAATAAAGCGCGGACTGTTTTGTTATGTCAGATTTATTGTAAGAAATGAAAATAAATAAAGAAATAACCGTCACAAAAAAAATAGTGACGAGAGAATGCAGCTACCAAAAAAAAAAAAAAAAAAAAAAAAAAAAAAAAAAAAAAAAAAACCTGTGGATGACGTCGCGTCTTAGTCATTTCACAGTTACGAGCATTCATGAGAAGTATAAGGGCACCGATAACATAAATGAGGAGTGCAAGGGTACAGATAATATAATACTAGTAAGGGGTTCCAACCTCCATCTTTTGAACCCAAGCCAACCTCACCTGCTTGAGGTGCACCGTACTAAATAACAAAATGGGCTCTGGCGACCGGCTGATTGCATGGCGTAGCCTCTCTTACTGTCTCTCTTCCTTCCTGGCTATATGTATATCAGACATGGGGTCAGCTTAGTTAAATTCCCTGTTCGAAAGCAGCGTTGGTGATGCGAGAAGCTACCCCGGGTGGAAAGTTGCTCTGCCAAGAATACTGCAGTATACAATGCCACGAGCTCGTTATATTCTCTACTATGGTCTTGACTGTAGGCACTACCTTTCCTTTACTGGGAGTTTGAGCAATCCTCAACGCTTCCTTACCCTAGCAGCAGGAAACTTGAAGAGCAGCAAGTTCAGGAAGTGACCCTGAAAAGTTCGAGCTCACCTCTGCAGCTGACACGACAGTAACCTGCTGGTACAGGCGGATTGACTATCCTCATCATCTCATCAACCTAGCTAATGGATACCTTCAGCTCTAGTTGGAGTGACGCTGAGGTGTGGGAGTTTACCTCTGTAGCTGCTGCTGGCAGGGTATAATCCTGCTGGTGGAAACGAACGGCCCGACTGTCCTCATCATCTCATCAACCTGGCTAATGGATACCTTGAGCTCCAGTTGGAGTGACGTTGAGGAGTGGGAGCTTACCTCTGCAGCTGCTGCTAGCACGGTAGAATCCTGCTGGTGGAAACGAACGGCCCGACTGTCCTCATCATCTCATCAACCTAATGGATACCTTCAGCTCCAGTTGGAATGACCCTGAAGAGTTGGAGCTCACCTCTGCAGCTGGCACGGCAGTATCCTGCTGGTGCAGGCGTACGGCCTGACTATCCTCATGACCTCCTCACCCTCACTGTTAGATACCTTCAGCTCCAGTGGTCGGAGACCGTAGCAGAAGTAGCCAACCCACCATCTGGTATGCAGATATTCAATATATTGTAAAGTGTACGTCAGGCAATAGTCAATTAAGAATATCAACCATTTTTATCATAATATTTTAGCCAATGACAATGCGATATTTCTTACTATCTTTTACCGGGGCTTCGGTCGCGTTTAGATTTTGTCAATCCGTCTAAAAAATATTTCTATATCTCCCAGGAACAGTACTTTTTTATGGATGAAAGGTAGATACCTCGTCCTTGTTCCTGACAACGTATTTCATGATGATCGATTGAGTAGTTAAAATCTTGGCTCTCATAAGGCCTGGACTGACCGACTGGACCACTGAACAAATTGCCCCGGCAACTCAAGAAGCGTGAAAGCATAACAAACAAACACACTTTGAAACTGAAATGATAAATGAATAATTTGATGAAATGATGAAATGATAAGATTGACGGCCTCTGTGGCGCAGTGGGCGAAGGTCCGCGTGAGACGCCGAAAAATGCGGGTTCGATTCCCGCTGCAGGACAAATGTTTACATATCCTGTAGATATTTGCCTCGGCTCTGGGTGTTTTCTATGTATGTATTTACAAAATAATATATGTGTAGTATAACAATCATGTGGTTCCCATAATACAAGCTCTGCTTAGATAAGGCCACATGATGCTGTGTGATTACGTCCCGCATTATTTACAAATGAAAAATATCTAGTACAGAAAAACATGGAGTTTAACCAATACTAATTAGAGTGGGAATATCTGGTGGTTTCCTCACTAGGATAGCCTGTATCAAGGAAGCCTTTAGTACGATTACATTTTGCAGTTCGCATACGATTTTGCCGTTGATAAGTCAGCTTTTAATTCTAAATATAAAGTTATATATTTTTTATATTATAGTGTCAATACTTTTGCATAATAATATTAATTAGAATATTATGATACGCTTACGATACACCTGGTTGAAATGTTCGTGATTGACCTGTAGCTGCTGTTGTTGGCCATACCTAAGTGCCCCTTACAACTTTGATTGCGGGCGTCGGACCTGACGCTATGCGGCAGGAGCAGCCCAGCTAGCTGGTGTGTTTAACCACTCAAAAGTTACACGATAAAGTAACGATTATAATAAAGATATAATATAATAAAGATTAAGTTTTATACGATAGGATCACACAACCCAATCAAATCTACGAAACGTTTAACGTCCCCTTACCAACCAATAGGTTATGAAGCAGACGATTAAACTGGCAAATACCAGGACCTGCAAACAGTAGGTCTTGCTGCCGAGATGCAAAGTGCACCCCGGTACTAAGGTGAGTAACTCGTGCGCTAAGGACGCGCTACTATTTGATACAATAGGATCAGTGTCAATTACGGCATTTGATTAATTCATTAGTTTGCCGCCTGCGGCTTCACTCACGGTAAAAAAAAATAGCTTATCATATTCCAACCGCCTTATCGCATTTATAAAAAGTCACGCTTTTTAAAGCCTATTGTCGGAGTTTTTACACAGGAAGTGACTTCCTGTGGCTAATATAAATTATTAATATAATATACATTAGCAATTTGAATTACTTATAAACTATAAACACGTCAAACGATCGTTGGACGCCCTAAGCATCCAGTACAATAATATCCTCCGGATGATGTTGAAACTGCCCAGTTTTTTAAGTACTTCGGGGATGTTTGCGCAGTACCACAGGGATGGTTTTAATGCTGTTATGCGCAAGGAAACTGTATCCCTGATGCACAAGATACAGGGGCGGTCGCAACAGCATCCTGAAGACTGCGGCGGAAAGCTGGACGTCTCGGCTATGGAAGTGCTTTGTGAGGAAAGTGATTAATGAAGGATGTTATCACCTTCATGAATCATCCTTCGCAACATGTACAATGATTGAGTCCTACGTTTTTATTACCCTTTTTATTTTGTTTTGAATGCCTGTCTATGTACCTTTTATTTAGTTTACGAAATAAAACATTTTTATTTTATTATTATATCGGCTAAGTCTTAAACCAAGACTTGGTTTTGTAAAACCAAGAACTGGTTTCATTTTTGATATTTGAAAGTTAAAGCGATTCCAAGCGATTTAAAACCATTGAATGATCAAATCTAGTATTTTGACATAATTTTAGTAGGTACGATGTAAATTGCTTAACATCTGCAAGCCAAGTTCGAAACGAAGGTAACATGATTCTGGGATGACGGATACAATTGAGGACGATTTGCCTTGGGTTTCAGACTCAGCCGATAAGGCAGATTATAAACCAAGTATATTCCAAGTTATATGTACACACAGCGTCACGATCTGGTATACCCCTTTCAAGTATAAATTTAACTGCTGCCGTGGAGGCTACCATATTCAAATGGACAAAATCTTATACAAAAATATTCTTACTTGGCTGGGGAATCCAACCAGCAATTTATTCACACCAGTTTATGAATTAGACGCTCTAACCAACTGAGCTATTGTAACGGTTGGCAATTATGACGAAATTTTAAGTTACAGTATACGTTTATTATTTTGTCTAGGTATGAATGGATGCGTCAGCTAGTAACTATTTCATTTTTGTATCACGGTAGTGCGCAACTACTTAAAATGGGATTTGAACCCAGTACTCCTTTAACGTATTGATTTATGTCGAGTATTGCAACCGCCACTCCATCGTCTTATATAGATGTGTGGACGAAATTAAATATGCATAAGCAAGGAGGACAAGGTTTATAAAACACATATTTGTGCAAAAAGATCGAGATCCACGACCGACACCGCGACGGTTTGAACCTACTAACGTTAACTAGGGAGGTTACCAGACTCTGACTCTTTCTGTACATACAAGACTCACCGATTCTCCTCATCAATAGTGTAAACGAGGTTCTGATCCGGCGATCTGACGAAGAACCTGTTCTTCTTCCCTCGGAGACAGAGGACACTCTTCATTCGAAGCCGCTTGGTGATATGCAGTCGGTCAACGGAAAACAGGTCTTGGAGGGGAGACGGCTCCGGCGGGGGTGGGGGAGGTGCTGGCTGTGGGTAAGGATATCACCGTGGCTACAGCCCGGCTGTACGCGGGTGGCGCTGATTAGGGGAGGCCTATGTCTAGCAGTGGACTACCGTAGGCTGATGAAGATGACAATGATTATGGTGATCAGACCAGCTACATTATAGCCCGTTGGCAAAGATTCACGTAGTGTGAAGAAGATGCACTATAATATAGTTGTTTTGTATGTAAACTCAGCGCTACACTTCTGTTTGTTGGTGTTTAGTAATTTCGCGGCTCGCTCCGCTCCCTGTCTATACTTCCGGCTTGCTATAGGGGACTTTCGCCTACTGAGCCACAGAGGCGCTTCTGCGTCTTAGGTTGAGACGCATTAGGCTGCGGGTTCGATTCCCGCCGCGGGACAATTTTTTTCATGTTCTGCTGATATTTACTCAGGTTCGGGTGTTTTCTATGAATAATATGTATGTCTTTACAAAAAAAAATGTGAAGGTCTATCAGTCATGTGGTACCCATTAGACAAGCTCTACTTAGTTAGGAGCTAGATGATGTTGTGGGATGATGTCCAGCATTATTTATTTATATTTGCTGTTATTGAATAAATTATGATGATGATGACGATGATGAGAGTAGTAGGTAGGTGCCTATTTCTAAATTAAACCCTAACCAGCACAAAATAATTTATGCAGGGTTTTATTCATGGTACCATAAAAGAGTAAATCAGTCTGCATAGGTACCACTAGAAAGATGGAACAAGCACATGGCCCACCTGATGTTAAGTGGTAACCATTATCTATAACAAAGTATTGCTCGAAGAATCGTAGGTCTCGGGTGTTTGGATCGTGCCCTACGATGCAACATCCTGCGTCCATCAATTTGAGACATGAATGTGTAAGCTACTTGTGTGTAAACCAATGGTAGCGCCGCATTTTGCTCGTGAAAAAACTAAAACATAGATTTGTAGAGTTTATGGGTGAGAGAGAGGGAGAAAGAAACAAAACGGCGAGGGCAGTTCTCACAGATAAAGAAGAGAACTAGATAAAGTCTTACAATTCACTATGCTCTGAACGTCAACTCATACGGCTGATATCTACTATATATCATTTGCCAGAAAGAGATGCATACATTATCTCAATGCGATTGCTGCGACTTCGTACGAGCATTTCTATGAAACTGCGTAGAATTTTGTTCGAGCGCCCTGGTACGATTAACTTTTTGATCTATTTCGAAGTCGCATTGATATATGTATGCGTCCCTTTCTAACTGATGATATTGGACATAAGAAAGTAGAGATTAGCCGTATGAGTTGATGTTTAGAACATAGTGAATTTTAAGACTTTATCTAGTTCTCTTCTATATCTGTGGCAGTTCTGATACAAATTCTCACGCATTGCCCTTCTATTGGGTGGTAGGTTTACTTTTCTGCTGTATGTACCATACCTTAGGCTCCACCGTCACCACGGGCGCCGGTATCTTCACCACTTCGTGGAAAGGCTGCACATGAGGAATGGGTGCCGCCTGCATCATAATGGGGAATCAGGTACTTTAGAAAATAAATATTAGTATATTCGCATAATTTTAATTGTTGTTAATTCCGGTGTTGTGAAAATGGTTAGGACTTTGACATGACTTTGTCAAAGGCTGGGAGTTAGCAGTGTCAGAATACTAAAGAAGTTTTAGGATGGTAGTGATAGAAGTAGGTTTTTTTATTGACGATATCTATGATGTTAGGGGTCAAGTTCATTTACTTACAAGACTTCTGGGTGTGACCTATTAATGTTTTTATTAATAATCGAGCCGGGGGAATTGCGTAAATGCAGATACAGCTTTTTTAATACAAAAAAAAAATTATATGCACGAGATATATATAATTTGGAAAGTACTGAATCACTACGACAAGTATTCAAAGAAATTGATATTCTTACACTGAATTATATATTTATACCACAAATATGTCTTTTTACTAATAATAATAGGGTCCATTTTAACGAAAAATCAAACCGTAATCTACGAAGTAAATACAAATTTAACATAAGCATACCACAGGTTAATAACACTATGTTCTACAAAAGTACTTATTACCCAGCCATTAAGTTATATAATCACTTGCCTACAAACTTGAAAGATTTGCTAGAAAGCTGGTAACATTTTTAAAATAATAATCTTATGTTATTACATTAAGAATTTAGCTTAAATGCAGAGTTCAATACAACCTTAAAGAATATTATGGCTAGTCATATAATAGGTAGTTTTAGTAATAGCTAGTACTAGGTAGGTACTTCTAAAGTATCATTCATAAGTTTAGCTTATAAGTTTACTTTAAGATGTGCTATAAGTTCCTAAGTCATAGCCTTAACTATCTTTAACTTAATTAAGAAAGCATTGTATGACCGAAATGGACAAACTGTTTGGTCACAATTTACTACTCATATGACCTATTTTTACACAGTTTTTACAATAAAATGATTCTTATTTTTAGTACATTAGTAAAATTCATGTAGGTATTTATAATTTCTGATACCCACGGCAACAATAACAAACAACACCGGCCTATTCAGTCCACTGCTGGATCTATATCCAGCAGGAAGAGGCCTATGCCTCATTTATTAGAAGGGGTTTAGTTCATAATCTCCACACTGGGCATGCGGGTTGGAGATCGCAAAGCACAGATTCTCGCAGCCGACGATGCTGCTCATCGGCGGCCAGGAGATTTCGCTGAGGTAAGTAAGTATTGGTAATTTTAATATGTACTTATCAATAACATTACATAAATCAAAAACAGATGCAGGTTACCACGTTACCCTAGCAAATTGTTTCCATGGTCCATATCGTATGCAGTTAAGGCGATCGGATGCAAATCTATTATTACAAGGGGGACGTCATTTAAATTTGTGGAAAAAATGCAAAAACTGTGTCGCTTTTATCAATCGCATGCAACAATGTCCTGCGCCAGCGCACAAAAGATTGTAGGGTGACCATGGGTTTATTTGCAGTGCTAAGATAGATTGGAACACTTTTTGACTGATTTTTAGCCTATATCAGTGCATGATGCACACGGGCATACTAATAAGGAGAATATGCCCATAATTCCCACGCTGACACACTTGTTTAATTTGGTTTTAAATACAACCCAAACACCAATGCAATGATAAATATCTGATATTATTGTTCTTTATAAGAAAGGAGATCTACGGAATGTGGCAAACTATCGACCAATCAGCCTTCATTCGAGCTTATACAAACTGTTTCCATCGATTCAAAATGGTTTCAAAATGAATGAAAGCAATAACTTAATAACAGTAATAAGAATACAATCAAATTACGTGAAAAACCTCTTGAATATGTTTAAAGTTATATATATTTAGGCAAATTTATAACCTTTCACGATAAGAACAAGGATGTCGAAGTCGAAAAACGTGTTGCTATGGGCTGGAAATTTTTATGGAGTCTAAAAGAAATGTTAAAAAGCGATCAATCATCTGAAAACAATTGTTCAAACACGATGTGCTTACCATAACTTACGGGGCCCAAATATGGAGCTCCAAACGAAAAAATCAAATTTCGTATAAATACCTGCCAGAGAGCGACGGAGACGAGCATTTTAAAAATCAGGAAAATATAAAAAATAAGAAGCGACTTTATGAGACAAAAAACGAGAATAACGGATGCCGTCTATTACGCATTGAAGTTGAAATGACAATGAACTGAACATTTGGCAAAACGATGGACTGATGACATAGTGACCATTGCATCGCAGGAAAGCAGTGGATGACCACAGAAGAAGATGAAGAAGATGGAGTAAACTGGGGGAGGCGTATACACAAAACGGGGTTCCAAACAAAAAAGGACCTAATAAAAAGACTGCAAAGTATATTTTGATATTACATTAAAATAAATAAGGAAACAAGTATGTATAGTATATGTATGTAATACGTAAAATTAGTTAGTAAGGAAATAAAAGGCTTAATTATTTAATTAATCATTTAATTTATGTCACCTACTCCTAAACCTATTTATTACCAAACCTTTCTGTGCAATTTATGGCTTACCTTCATGTGAATACCTATTTACTTACTTTTGTACTGCATCAAAGGTCAAATAAATAAATAAATACATAATCAAGCTGGACACTATCACACAGCATCATGTAGCACCAAACTAAGCAGACCTTTTAGGTATTTAGGTAACCACATGACCGATAAACTTGGTACATACACTTTTTTGTAAATACATAGGTAATATTCTCCCTACATAGAAAACACCCAGACCTGAGACTAATAACTGCATATAATGCAAACGTTTGTCCCGCGCCAGAAATCGAACCCGCAATCCCTTCTGAGTCTCAGAGGTCGTCAAATGGATTTTCTTTCTTAACCGTGTGGTCACCTCACATTATCGGCGCACGCGCCGCCCTGCTACCATTTTATGCAAAAACGCAAATTTTGTCGAAATTTGAAACGCTCCATTGTATTCCCAAAGAATGAATAAAAATAATGGCCCAAACTCCAGTTTGGGGGAAAAATTTATATCGGAGTGTGCCGAACTGAATTAACGATAGTTTTTATGCAAACGATCGAATTAATAATTTTTGCATTGCATGGTCAGCGGCTGTGAATGGGAGAAATGGGGGCAGATGGCGTCGTATTTTTTAATTGTATTTGAAAATAAATGGTTTTAGCTTTGGGAGTTTTGTGATCCTAGACATAAAGAAAAGTTAAATGTTTTTTTTTGAGTTTCGTAATTCTGTCCGCTTCATCTTACAAGACAGACAAAAATAATTATGATTATTTACCTATAATTATACCTATAACTATTACAAGTTCGCCTACCTATAAATTACTGCTACAGTCTGTGTCAAAAATACCTACATACTAAGTTTCACTTGAGGTAGCTACAGCTAGATACTTATTTAAAATTTCTGCAATTAAGTTTTTTAGTCTTAGTCCAGAGGTACAGGCCCAAAAGTCAAAAACTTTATTCAATAATAGACCTCAATCGCCTTAAAATATCCTCGACCAGCCTATACCTATCAGTCCACTGCTGGATATAGGCCTTCCCTAATAAAAAAAATTATGCCCATAAACCCCACGCTGAGCATGCATGTTGGGGAAGAACCTAGTACCTATGTGAAAATTGCGTCAACACAATCTTTTAAAACTATAAATGGTGTTTTTGAACCGTTGCTGCAAACTTCTTACACAAAAGGAACGCGAACAATGAAAAACGAATATTATTACAGTAAATTCACTTGTATTCAATTCTTTTGTACTTCAACATTTTAATTTCATGCAACTTTAAATAGCACTCATACAAATGTTGGTTTTCGCTCGATTTCTATGTTTTTATATAAAAATAGTTTGAATTCAAAGCTGAGCGTTTATTTTAATAAATCCATAGATATAATATAAGGATATAATTCTAATCATAATAAAATAATATAATTTTGAAATACTTAATATAATTTTTAAGAAATTTAATTTAAAAAATATATTTTTTATTCGAAATACAGCGACAAAAATATAGAAAACGAAATAAACTAAATGCATTTGACGTTACTACTACTTACTATATTTTTGTGATTTTAGTGGAGTTTCATTATTGAATGACTTGCCCTTCATGAGCGTGAACAAATAATACAATTACAAAAATATATATTTTTTTAAATATTTTCATATAATCGAGCGAATAATAACAAAACCAGTTACTCACCTCAATTATAATTAAAAGAAATAACAAAAAACTATTCGTAAACTATTGATAAGATTATTGCTAGACTTACTGATTCGCAGTATTTTTCCTATATTCAATAATAACCAAAAGTTTTTGTTCGTAGTCAATAATCATAAGAATAACTTTAGGAAAGCTTATCTTATTAGTTATCATACAAATTTTTGAAAAATATAAGTAAAATACATTTACTATTTTGATTTTGTGATAAGTGTTATCTTATGATTTTCCAGTCAGTGACAATAGTATTATCGTCAATTTTTTTTTAAATTTATATGAAAATGAAATTTACTATTTCAATTAATAATAAGTATGGCATTTGATGCAGATTGTAAGTGTTTTTTCTATTATTTATGGAACACTTTTAAGTAAAATGTGTATTGTTGATAGCTTTATTATCAATACAGTTTTATAACAACAATTAATATTTTTGTCACCGACTGTACACTGTACACTGTACAGTGTACTTCATATCATAGAACAAATTAAAATCTTCAGATAAAATACATATTCAATCAAATTAGAATATATTTTTTGAAAAGCAATCAATCTTTTTTAAATTTTAGCTGCGCATGTTCAGCAAAAATCACAATTCTTATTGTGACTTAAAAAGTCTTCAAGTAAATCTTATTATTTTGTGCTAATTTTAATCAGTAGGTACGTATTTTTTTATGTCAAAACTAGCAGAAGAACAAGTGGACCACATGATGGAAAGTGGTTAGTTATTCTTGATAAATATGTAAAAGAAAATTATGTACCTAGTCGTTTTACATTTGACTATACAATACAAAACAGAGGGAACCTACATATTTGAATACAGTAATTAATTACCCATTATATTTTAAATAAGTTCTCATGAACAGAAAACAGAATAATAAACATAAATTCATCACAAACTTAACAAATTGTTACTTTAACAAGTGTTAAATTTTAACAAAACAGTATTTTTATATAAAACACGCATATTCTATTTTCTAAAAGCAAGGCACTTCATGGTAAAACATTTTAGGGTTCCGTTACCTAAAAGGTACTAAAATAACCCTAATTAAATGTAAAAAATATTACTATTCATAATAATATAAATATACTCTAAAAATATATTTTATCACATTGTTTTACTGTACAAAATTGTGGTCCTTCATATTATACATTTTTTAAATAAGTTACATAGAAATTGTATATAAAAATGTTTTATTATACTATAGTGGAATATTAAATAATACCAAAACGCATTAAAACAGCGATTATAACTTATAAATCAATCAAAATGTAGGTGCCTTATAAAACAAGCAATAATTTTCATAGGATAGTTTTTTTTATTTAAAACTTTGTCTTTAAAATTAATCTATTATAGTGTGCGTATTTACAATAATTTCTAATTGAGTTCAATATATTTACTAAAACGAAGACTATAGAGCACCATGTATCTATATCTATAGCACATTTAATACTTTTTTACGTATACCACTTTTTATATAAAAATATAAAATGTAATATAAGTGTTTTAGCTGCTAAAACTACTCTTCATTGCGAAAGACGTTATATTTTTTGACACTTCTGGAAACACAACTTATTATCTCAAAATATTTTTTCGACTAAGTGCTTTTTTATCAACAATAGTGCAGTTAAGTACTATTTTGAAAAGATATAACATAAGAAGGCCCTGAACTGAATTTAGACTAAAAAAACGGGACAAGTACAGATTTTTTGTCAATTTTTATTACATAATCTGATCTCAAATGCTCGAAGCTAGAGTGGCACTGAACATAATAATAACAAATGCCTAAATTACTTGAACTTGGTTTGGTGATGACTTTTTATTAGTATCTTATTTGACAAAACAGTACACTTATTTGCCTTCTTTTTAAATATATTTTTATATATACTTGGTAACTACTTAATCACGATGTCTAGGGTCCTAGACTTATAGGAAGCACTATCTTAATTTCATAGGGAGATTAAAATAAAACGCCGGACATAAAACACTTTAACATAAAATATTTATCCTGTTTATAGTGAAATAATTACCTTAGCTATTTTCAATGTATATATTTTTAATTTATTTAATTATAATTAAACAATAGTATCAATAAATTGACCAAAAAGTAACGGTAGGTACCTTTTTAATTTGTGACAAAATAGTGTTATTGTATTCTTTGGTTTTTTTTCACTTAAGTACTGGGATATTTAATAAATTATGCTGAGCCTTGTTTTATGTAGAATATTGACAATTTTAAAATGTCAGAATATTGATTTTTCTTTACTTAGGTACTGTGATATTTAATAAATTATGCTGAACCTTGTTTTATGTCAAATATTGTCAATTATTAATTGTAAAAAATATTTTGTGATATTCTTTGAGGAACTAATCAAACAAATAAAATTGTGCGGAACCAACTACGCAAATATGCACTCACAGTGGCATTTATCTTGCTTATTATATGAGCATCAGAATTATAAATTAATTTATTTAATTTTAAGGAAATTACAAGAGTACATCATCCGTTTTACTAAGTTCCTAGGTTCAAAGCCTTGGGAGCAATTTAAGCTTCTAGGATCAGTTTTAGCAACTAGTTCCACATTGAAGCAGTGCTGTCAATGAACAAGTTCAACTTGTAGTATAATATTTCAATTAGTACCTACTTCCTAGGTTCAAAACCCTACCAGCAGACTAAGCACCTAGGGTCATAATATGGATCATATCATCATGTCAAAGCTGTTTAGAATTACAAATTATAATTTCATCTGCAATACAATCTTCAAACCCCTACCAGCAGCCTAAGCACCTAGGGTCTGACTAAGAATCTAGAGTCAGACTAAGCACCTAGGGTCAGACTAAGTACACAGGGTCAGACTAAGCAACTAGGATCAGTTTAAGCGCCCAGATCCATATCGAAGCAGTGCTGCCTAGGATGTGAGTGCGGAGAGTGTGGTGCATGATGATGGGGCCCGCCCAGCAGCAGACTTGGAAGACATGTCTCAGTTAGGCCGGAGAGACCGCCCAAAGACATTGAACTATCTCCGGATATGAGGGAGGAACCTGGAAAACAACACATTCGTCTTTAGTACATAATTCAGAGCATCCCAGGGGTATGGATTACCTAAGTGTTATTTGGTGTGTAAAGGGTTTCAACCTCCATCTTCGGAACACAAGCCAACTTCACCTGTCCGTGGTGCATCCGGCTAACTAAGGGGGCTTTGGCGGCCGACTGATTTCGGCATAGCGCAGCCTAACACTGGCACAGCTATATTCCCTGATGTTTTTGCGAATGAAGGTACTTCTAAGTGACCAGTGGATATAATAGGGATACTAGCTGAAGATCCTAATCTGACGGATTTCATCCCCTATTTATCCCTTTAGGGGTGAATGCCTGAACTATACAAGGTACCTATTTGCGAAAAAGTTTTTAGGTTCACCGGTTTGGGCTGTGTGTGCGATGATATATCAGTTTACCATTTTATATACTTTGATTATGCAAAGAAAATACCACAATTTATTTGGTCACCTATTTACCTGCATTATGAGGGTATGAGGACGTATCCTGCAGCATCGAGGATATACTTCGATCAGCCGCCTCCGCCACCACGTCGCTGAGACAGAGGTGGGAGGTTGGTGAAGAACAGAGCATTGGATCTCCTGTAATACAAAAAATGAAATCTTTAGATTTGTTCACAATAAGACTTCCAGCGCGCCACGTTCCCACCAGGAAATACTTTTTTATTTTATTATATTTATTAAAGAAAGATAAGTACAGGTTAGTATTATGTTGTCTGTGGTACAGGTTTACAGTTTGCATCAAAACATTTCTTAAACTTATTGTAGTTAAGACTATCAGCAAAAATATCTACATTCTTACACTCTTTGAGGAACTTGTTAAAATAATAAACTGTTATAGTTGGTAACTATCCTAAAATAGGTACATGAAATTTTATTTTAAAGAGCAAATGTGTATACAATTTTAAAATATATACCTAGTAGATAGGTACGCAAGTGTAAATGGTATTAATGTCAGTATGTGAGTGTGGGAATATCCCTCTTTATTAGGGGAGGCATATGTCTAGCAGTGGACTGATATAAGTGTGGTGGTGGTGATGATGTGAGCGTGTGCGTGAAAGTGGGTCATCTTTTTCCGAGTCTCGAGTCTGGTTATCGCAGGATGAAAAGTATTAAGCATGGGTAGAAGAGGCTCACCCTGCGTGACGGGGTTGTGGGAGTCGTCATCCATGAGGTCTTCTATCTGCGCCAGGTTGAGCGCCGCACCATCCTGCATGAGACCGCGAGTTGGAGACAGCCGCATCTGTTGACAAACGATACATAAAACACCTTTCCTTTCTTCTTTCTGTCTGTTTTATGTCTTTACTAGCTTCCACTCGCCTATATCAACCCATTGCTGGACATAATTCCTCTCCTAATAAGAAGGGGAATATAATAGACCATAGGCCCATCGCTGGGAATGCGGGTTGGAGATCGCAGGGTACAGCCTTCTAGCACCGCCGACGCTGCTGCCTGTCGGCGGACAGGGTAATAGCTGTGCTGGTGCTAGACTGCGCTATGCCGCAATCAGCCTGACGCCTGAGCCTTGTTAGTTAGCAGGGTGCACAATGGGCGAGCAAGGTAGGCTTGGGTTCCGAAGATGGAGGTTTTTTTTTTTTTTTTTTTTTTTTTTTTATTATATTTGATTCACTGTTGTTATACAGTACAACATCATTTAAATCTAGTGAGGAAAACACAAAACTTATAATCCTAAAACTAAACCTAAACCTAACAATAAATTATTTTACTAAGCCATTAATATAGGTACATAATTCTAAAATTTACACACAAAACTAGCACAAAACAACATAATAGGAAAGAAAGAAAGAAGGAATAAAACATAAAAACTACCGTAGAATTATAATTCAATAAATACTTTAAACACTCTCTTAATTCATTACATAAAAAATTTATTTCTATCATTTAAAATAAAATATAAACAAAACTAAATATACTCAATACCTTTTCTTTGTGACAGAACAAAATATTCCAAACCATCATTAATAAATAAATCAGTATTAATAAAACAAAATCAACAAAATTGTATATTATGTAACATTATTATAACTTAAAAATATATACATAATACATATATACACTACACACACATATATATATATGTGGGTGTATATATATATATATATATATATATACACCCACATATACATACATGTGCATACATATATATACATACACACACACACACACGTGTGCACATATATATACATACATACATACATACAATCCGTGTACACACAATATACACAGATTACATATATATACATATTTTCTTAATAATTTAATTTAATTAATAATTAAATAATTTAATTTGATTCATTTAGTGAATACGAACTAGACTCTCAATCAATAGCTTAATCTAATCGCCGATTCCTATAACATACTACAACTGATAACACCCCGCTCTCCCCCGAAATAATGAATTTTCCCGGAGCACGGGAGGGAGGGAAAACGGAGCGTCATCGATCATCGGTGGTCGATGGACCACGGCATATTACAGGAATCGGCCTTAATAAAGACAAACTGTGTATCTGTGTCTGTCTAAAACTCAGCAACAACCAACAGTAAGTCCATGACTTCATCAAAAAGGTAACCCCCCAAGCATACCTACAATGTAGGTATCTAGGTATTAATCAGTTCATGCAACAAAAATATTATTAATTATATATCAAATTATTTTATAAGATCAGCATTTGCCATCAACAACCATTTTATCCATTATGTAATATATATAACATTTTAAATAAAATAAATACTGAAATGAATGTAGTGCAATGAAATTAAATTTCTACTAAGAAAAAATTAACCATCACCTCCATCCCACGATAAATTATAAACTATACAATAAATTAATTGATAATAAACATGGTTAAAAAAAAATAAAAATTGGTAATATTGATGAAGGTATTAGGTTAGCTATGTGATAAAATGTCTATATATATACATAATTCAATACCTCCATTATCACTAGGTAATAATAACAATAAAAACGTTTCTTTAGTAAGGCTAAAGAATACTATTATCATCATTATTTCAGAAATAAAATATATTTGAATTATAAAATAATAATAATAAGAAATTGGAAAAAAAAAAAAAATTTATTAATAAGAATTTTATAATAGCAATAAAATAATGAATTAATTTAAATTGCAAAAGTGATAACCAGTAAATAGGTAATAAAATAATATCAAAAATAATACTTATTAACTCTGCAACTATGTTCCTTCTGGATCCAAAAAAGATCCATTCTCCTTTCCAACTCTGCGTAAAATGTTTCTTGCATAAGCAATGAAGAGGCTCCTTGTGCTATCATTGACCAATATATCATTTAAATTTGCAGGACTAATTTCAATTTCCATGGCAGACTCACAATTGTAGCGCAATGAGCAAAATTTATTACAGTCAACAAGAACATGTTGGACTGTTTGCGGAATATCTTCTCCACAAGAACATAGTGGAGACAAAGAAAGCTTGAATCTATACAAATATGATCTAAATCCACCGTGTCCAGTAAAAATCTGTGATATGAAGTTGTTTATTTTAATTTTTCCTAAAATTCTATATGCTGTAATAATATCTTTGAAAAACAACTTAGTAGTGGCTCCAGTAGTTGCAGCACTATAAAGATTCTGCCATTCTTCCAAAGTTACAGCCCTAATAGATTGCTTAGCATAAGACAGAGGGAACCTATCATATTTAGGAAGTTGCCTATTATTTAATGCAGCTATCTTGGCCAACTCATCCGCTCTCTCATTTCCAGGAATCCCACAATGAGCTCTCACCCAGTAAAACTGAACCTCCTTGCCCTCATCTCTCAAACGAGCAATGGCCTCCCTAATATCCATAGCCAATGGGTTTACGGAGCAGGGGTCACCTATGGCCTCCAAACTAGACCTCGAGTCGCTAGCTATAGCGAACATCATTTCTCGTCTCCGTTCAATCAGCTTAAGCGACCAAAGGATCGCCGAGAGCTCAGCCTGAAATACACTGCAGAAGTCCTCTAAACGGAAGCCAGCATGTCGCACCTCCACTCCTCCTAACCAACAGCTGACCGCCGCCCCAACCTTCCCCTCCAGCTTACTGCCGTCGGTGTAGAGCACAAGCCCCTCGGCCGGTAGCGCCGCGGCATCCTCCGGCGAGCCAAGCAGCTCAAACTCCAGCCGCCTACGCTCCGCTGGGTGCGGCAGCGAGAAGGGGCTCCCCCTGCACTCGATGCTCCGTCCAGGCAGACAGGGAAGCTCCTCACCTCTCTTAATTCTATACACGGCTGCATGCTCCCTGACCCTCAATGGAAGAGGTAACACTCTAGCCAGCAATACACTGGAGACAAAGGAGACCGTGCGGTGAGCCCTGCATATCTTGATCGCAAAAGATCGAGTGAGCTTATTGAGTGCCATTTCTGCATAAACCTTGTTCGAGACCTCAGCCCAGCAGCTAGCAGCGTACAGCACCGTAGGTTCCACCACCGCGATATAGATGAGCCTCAGAACATCGGAGTTAAGACCCCACTGTGCACGCGCCGCCCTCGAGACTACCTTGTAGAACGCAATAGCCTTCTTGGTTACAGCCTCGATGTGACGCCTAAAGTTGAGCATCGGGTCCACAGTCAATCCCAATATTCTGAGCCTATCACTATAATCTAGCCCAACTCCCGCCATCTCCAGTCTAGGACTATGGAACATTAGTTTTTTAGTGACCAATAGAGCCTGCGTTTTCCCCGGGGCGAACTTTAACTTCAACCTCTCACCCCACCTCACAATCACAGCCAGAGCCCGGTTGACCGACTCTTCCAATTCCCTACCATCAGCTGCTGCCGCGATCATGAGGATATCATCCGCAAAAGCCTGCACCCTCACCCCCCCATACTGAGTCTGCTCAAGCACCTGGTCCAGTTGGATATTCCATAGGATAGGTCCACAGGTAGATCCCTGTATACATCCTTTATCAGTCTCCCTCTCTATAGTTTCCCCCGCATACTTCAATTTGACCCTCCTATTAGTAAGATAATCCCCAATGAGCCGTACAATAATGGGATCCACATCCTTACTATGCAGCTGGTCTATGATCGCCGGCCACCACGCGTTATCGAACGCTCCCTCTATATCGAGCGACACCATAACCACTATTCTTTTCTTTTCCAATTGCAACCTGACCATAGCTAAGGCGTCAAAGAGGGCGTCCTCTGTACTGCGCTGTGGGGTGAAGCCGTACTGCAGCGGGCTGAACCGGCCCGCAGCGCCCAACTGCCACTGAAGCCTGTTCACAAACAACTTTTCCAGCATCTTGCCCAGAACCGGCAGGAGCCCGATAGGTCGATAAGATTTCGGCCGAGCATAATCGTCCCTTGCCGGCTTAGGGATGACCTTTATCACCGCTGTCTTCCAGATCAAAGGAAAGCGGCCCCACCTGAGGCAGCAGGAGAACAGTCCTAGCAGCAGGGGCTTGTCGAGGACGTAGGCCGCTACGCAGATGTCAAGCGTGAGACCGTCCGCCCCCGGCGCCTTCTTGGGGCTCATGGCGCGCAGCACGGCCTCCAGCTCGGTGCCGGTGAAGGCTGCATGCGGGCCGGCGGCCTCTCCCCGTGCTGCAGCGGCAGCCGCCAACCGCGCTGTGTCCGCCCTGAGGCACGCCTGCTCCGGCGTGTCGTCCGCGTCGGTGTCCCGCGGGTAGAAGGTCTCCGCCAGCAGCGCCGCAGAGCCGCGCTCGTCCAGCGCCGCACCGCTGGCATCCACCAGCAACCGGTCCTGCACGCGGGCCGAACAGGCCTTCATTATGCGGTACGAGCGCTGCCAGATGGTCTCGCAGCTTTCTCCCGTACAGAAGCTCTTCCAGCTCTGCGTGATGGCTGTCTCTATCGCCCGCTTGTAATCGGCCCTAACCGTGAGATACTGCTCAACCACCGAATCTCTCCTCCTAGAGTTGGCCTTACCAATTCTTCTCCTGCGACGGACTACCTCTGCCTTGAGCCGAGTCAGCTCCGGCGTCCACCACTTGCACGCTCTTCCGATCCTCCCAGGTGGGAGACGAGGGATGGTCCTCTCGCACGCCCCCACGACGCACGCCGTGTAGAGCTCCGCGATACGGTCGACTCCGTCTCCGTCCCCCGTAGCCGCCAGCTCGCCCGCTACGTCGGCGTCGCCCAGTGCCCGGCCCAACTCCGTCCTGAAGGCGGTCCAGTCCGCCTTGCCGGTGTCGTACAGCCTGGTGCCAGTGGTGGTGTCGGCAGTGGGCTCCGCCCGCACGGCCACGGTGAACAGTATCGGGCGGTGGTCGGACAGCGCTCCAAGCCGCTCGTCCACGCGCCAGCCGCGCACGCCGCGCAGCAGGGGCGCGCTGCACGCCGTCACATCAATTACGAAGATAATTACGAAGATGGAGGTTGGAACCCCTTACACCCCCCCCCCCCCCTCAGTCAGTCAGTCAGATTCATTAATTTTATTAGATTTTTTCTCAGAATATACAGGTGGAATGATATCTATCCTGAAAACCAGCGCAGCATCTGAGCTTTATGTCTGATGCTGTCTATGCTGAGAAAGGGTCCTATTTTACTGAATTTTCTATTACATAACTTTTTATCTAGGTACCTAAATTCTTATGTAATTAAATTTTAATTATACCTGCCTACCCTTACAGACCTCGCAAATACGACGCTTTGTCGTCGCGCTTAGTCGCGAGCGATTGTCATATCTTGCTGTCGCGATTGTCGCCGTGTGTGCGGAGCTTTGAACAAAATGTATGAAAATTGTCCCCCGCTGCTTGTCGTAGCGTCTAATCGCTGACGTTTGTCGTCCAATGTGCGCAGGCTGTTACAATTATCTATTTACATACTTTTATAACTTAGGTGAAATAAATATTTTGTCTAAGTCAGCAGAACCATAAAGTAGACAAGAATTTAGACCAAAACCAAAAACAAAAAACAGGAGAGTAGGTTCAGTTAACATAATACAAAATTAGACACAAAACGACAGGAAGTTGGTTAGTTCAGAAGATGACAAGAAATCAAAGAACTATGACTAAATCATAGAAGATGTCTTAAAATTTATTCATGCTCCGAACATCAACTCATACGGCTGATCTCTACTTTCTTATGCCATTATAATATATATTATCTAGAAAGGGATACATACTTCTCTCAATGTGACTTCAAATTAGTTTAAAAAAAAAATCGTATCAGAGCGCTCTAATAAAATGCTATGCAGTTTCATAGAAATGCCCTGGTACGAAGTCGCAGCAATCGCATTGATAGATAAAGTATGCATCCCTTTCTAGCAAATGATATATGGGCATAAGAAAGAAGAGATTAGCCGTATGATTTGACGTTCAGAGTATAGTGAATTTTAAGACTTCATCTAGTTCTCTTCTTTATCTGTGCAAGAAATACAAAAATAAGACTGACTATGTACATCCGGAATTAGGAATCACGTGTCAAAAAATAGTGGATACAGGAGTCGAAACGGATAGGGTCATTAAACGATTCGACCAATTGCAAAATTCGCTATTTGCAGCAAACTTCAAAGCGATAAATATACTGACTATTGTCATTCAGCTAGTTTCAGCACAGAATAGATAGTTAATTTGAATTTTTAACTCGTGATTACGAATTCCGGATGCATATAGTCTGGATGGTTTTCCATCTCAGCTGTGCGAGGAAGCTAAATGAAAGCAGCGAATATAGCTCACATCTGATAAGGCCTTTATCTCGCTTCCTCGCAGAGGCTTATAGTTTTTTAAATAAAGGTTGATACGTGGGACATTGACATTGACTCATTGGTTTGTCAACCAATTTTTTCGGCATCGTTCATAATTGGTCGTCGTTATCACTACGTGTATGTCAACGTCAATGTCCCGCATATCAACCTAATATTTAAGAAATTGTAGGTACAACGCCACGGTATAGATACAAGTGTTATGACAGAAAACAAGAAACCGAAGAAACATTTATTACAATCAAAAATGAACCTTAACATCTTTGTGGAAGTCTGAAGATTCCATGCATAGGTCCTCAATCAGGCCTAAGGAGAGACCCTGGTCAGGCCTCATTGGTGATGAGAGAAGTTTCATTCCTTTTGAACACTGCATGCAAAGAAATACAACTAAGAACGCATTGCAAAACGCATATTCTACCAGCCAAACCTGTGTTTTGATATTAAAATTTTACGCCATGTAAGAAAAAAGTTAAAAATACGTGATTTCTATTCATAAAAATGCAAAATGGTTTTTTTAATTCAATTTAAAAAAAAAATGTCCAAAGCGCTATTCGCATGATAGATACCCTCGTGACGTCACTTCAATAGTATCATTCATTACAATCTTACTTCATAATTTTTTTCTTCATCCTTTGCAAAATCGTTTTGTTACTAGTCCAATGACGTTTTTTTCTTCTTCCTATGCAAAATCGTTTTGTTACTAGTCCAATGACGTATTTTTCTTCTTCCTATGCAGAATCGTTTTGTTACTAGTCCAATGACGTTTTTTTCTTCCTATGCAAAATAGTTTTGTTACTAGTCCAGTGACGTCACGAACTGGGTAGCATAGTGGCTAGCGTGCTGTGAAGCAGCATTGCTGAGTGTGTGTGTTTGAAAGGTGTGACAATATAGCCCCATAGGCTTTTATCACTATCATGTCTCAAGTTGATGGACGCAGAGCGGCTCAGCATCATCATCATTAGCCTACAGCAGTCCATTGCCGGACAAAGGCCTCCCCTTATGAGCGCCATTACTCCCTGTCATCAGCTCGACACATCCTATACCAGCATTCTTTCACAGATCGTCACTCCGCGTCCTACACTACACTACGATTGCCGAACCGCAACTCCACTCAAGAAGTTTACCCCAACGGTTATCAGTTCTTCGGCGGATATGGCCAGCCCACTGCCACTTCAGCTTGCTAATTTTCTAAGATAAGCCGATAATTTTAGTTCTATGTCGGATAGTCTCGATACGGAAATCCTTCAGAGACATTCCGAGCATAGCTTGTTCCATAGCTCCCTGAGCGATTTTAAACTGGTGGAATAACTGTACTGTATAGGGGCTCTACTTTCCAATATATGCTGTGAGTTTGAAGTCATATTTTTTTTACACAAGTAGGTCTATATCTAGGAAGCCAAAATCTGAAGTCTGTGTACTGTGGAAATAAATAGTTTTCAAGGTATTTTTTGTTATTGAATTTTTTCATATCATTTTGTTTAACTCTTACTCTTACTAAGAGCATGTATTAATGAATGAAGAAATGAATTGAATTGCGTGAAACATAGGTATAACAATGTCATTCGTGTATTGTACAAAGGGCGGCCTTGCCCCTGTACACTGATATGTATGAGGTGTATGTATGTATGTGACTTTTGAGTGTTAAGTAGTTAGAAAATAATGCTTACCTCAATATATTTACTGTCACATTCTTGTTCAATATCGTCCAGAATTTCATGCTTCATAAAATCTAGGGTTAGTCCCAAACCTAACTTTAAATCTAGCTTCAGCCCCTTTGTACACTGTGTAAAGTAAAAATAATGTGTTACCGATGTAGTTTTATACACAGGGTGTAATAATAGCATATTTTTATCCATGCCAAAATGTAGATACAATCGTAACAACGGATCATTTTCCCTCTGAAGTTAGGTTTAGCAAACGATTCGACCAATCTTAGTAAAGAGGCACGAGTTTATAGGCCTGAGCTAAATACTGCGCAGAGTAAGTAGACCAACATTTTAAAAATGTGTTCGTCGCATCAATCGTGTCGAATCCGCGCCGCTATCTTTACAATCCGACCCAAAAATAGGAAAGTCTCTACTTGCAGCCATTTTTAAAGGGACAAAATACTTTGTGAGTTTCTTTAGTACTTATATTTACTTAGTAGGATTTGGATTTATTACACCCTGCATATTTATTATGATTATGACTCTGGTTAGTTAAAAATTATGTGTTAGTAGAACCCAATTAAAAATATTCAAAACTAAACCTTACCTTAATATCTTTATGGTCGAAAATGTCGTCCGGCACATTGTCCAGACTGAGTTCTGGCTCCAGACAGCTTAAGGAGAGCCCCTGCGATAAGCCCTCCTCTCTACTGATTGGTCCTTTTAATCTCTGTGAAGGGAAAAAATAATGATAAAAATAGTTTTTTCAAAAGTCAAAGTAACCTTCCCCGTATAATCTTCGGGGCTGAATTTACGCAATACTTTTTTTATGGCACTCTTAATGGCTCCTAGTGAGCAAAATGGCTTGCTGACACTTTTTTGTACGTAGTTTTTCATTGAAGAAACGGCTTATAAAATGATTTCATAATTTAAACTCACCCTATATATGCAATCGTTAATCAAAATTGAATCTTACCTTAATTTGTTTATGGTCGAAGATATCTTCAGGCGGGTCCATGCTGAGTTCATGGTCTATCAGACCTAGAGACAAGCCTTCGTCTCGACTGAGCGGTGATGATGACCCTAGCCTCATTTCTGAAGGCTGCATGCAAACAATTACATGCTGTTATTCATGTTCTTATAATTAGAGGAGACTTATCTCCAGCAGTGGGCTATACAAGGCGAGTTTGAAATTGTATGTAATCCCGAAAAAGGGTAAATCTACTCCCGAAGTTTATCAAGATTTGTTCAAGAATTTTTCGATTTAGTTTTTTGTAGGTTTTTGTTGAAAAAAATGGCTTATAATGTTTTGCCATAATTTTACCCAAAAGAAGGTACTTGTAAGGCAGCCCTAGAACTTGTTCTGATTATAAATAGAGCTCTGCATTAACTATAGAGCTGTACTCACTACAGAAAAGATAAGCTTAAATTTATTGGCAAAAAGTTTTTAATCACGTATTTTTTTACTTATAACTATCCAATTTGGGATAACATACGAGTTCAAAGTCACTCTGTATCATTATGCATATAATGATGAAGATAATATTTGTGTTACTAATGGCCACTTTAACCAACAATATCCTATCACCAAGTGTTACTACTTAAAGTTACGTCGGGGACAGTGACAAAATAAATTATAAGAACTGTCAAAACTAAATGAAATTTGACTTTTTGCAAAACTCATGCTTTTAATATGGTCTATTTACATGGATGTTATATTGTTTTGAGTTGAATAAGTGAACAAATAGTTGGCAGGATTAATATTGTAGAAATCCTACCGGCTGCGCCAATTTAGTAACAATCCCTATACAGTTTAGCTCAGTGTCATGCGAACGATCAATCACTAGAAATGTTAATGCTGGCGGTCGTTGGGCAATTCATTGAATAATAATAAGCGAGAGGTTGTAACCCAGTGATTTATTATGCGTAGGTACATATGTAGGTAATATTAATATTTTATGGTAAAATTTTAAGACGTAACATGGCGAAGTCGGTGGAATCACTATAGTATTTACCTTTATATCCTTATGACTAAATAGGTTTTCCGGCACGGGCTCCAAACATAGGTCGGGCTCCAAGCAGCCGAGGGATAGGCCTTCGTCTCGACTTAACGGCGAGCATGAGCCTAGCTTTAATCCATCTGAAAGCGTACAACATTCAAGTTAAAAGTTTTTTAAAAATGTGATGATTCAGAAGAAGAATTATTTTTCGAGATCCGGGAAGTACTACCACTATGATTTTTTTTACCCAGATTACAGACACATACACACACACACACACATCAGCCTATATCAGTCCACTGCTGGACATAGGCCTCCCCTAATAACGGGGGATATACCCATAATCCCCGCGCTGGGCATGCGGGTTGGGGATCGCAGGGCACAGCTTCTGGCACCACCAACGCTGCTGCCCTTCAGTGGCCAGGAGATTTAGATGTGCCGATGTAGGCTGCGCTATACCGCAATCAGCCGCCGCCAGAGCCCCGTTCGTTCTTTAGCAGGCAGCACCACGTGCAGGTGGGGTTGGCTTGGGTTCCGAAGATAGGGGTTGGAACCCTGTACACCCCACAGACACATATTTTTTTCTTTTTCGTCTTTGTAACAATTATTCTTTACTCTTACATGTTTTTGAGGGAGTTGGAGACAGTTTCGTCCCAAGCTTTTTTGTCATCTAAAATTTAATTTATAATAAGCTTTAGTAATGTTACCTAGTGCATCCAATGCTGACAGGCACTCCGTGGAAGGCATATCCCGGAGTAAGTCAGGGGGCTGTTCTCCTAACTCCATCAGCGCAACTGGCTCTTGTTTAGGTAATTTAACTTCCTGGAAAGTAAGTAAAGCAAAACTTAAAGTAAAGTAAAGTAAATAGAGCGCAAGGTTGATATCCCGGAGTAAGTCAGGGGGCTGTTCCCCTAACTCCATCAGCGCAGCTGGCTCTTGTTTAGGTAATTTAACTTCCTGGAAAGTAAGTAAAGCAAAACTTAAAGTAAAGTAAAGTAAATAGAGCGCAAGGTTGATATCCCGGAGTAAGTCAGGGGGCTGTTCCCCTAACTCCATCAGCGCAGCTGGCTCTTGTTTAGGTAATTTAACTTCCTGGAAAGTAAGTAAAGCAAAACTTAAAGTAAAGTAAAGTAAATAGAGCGCAAGGTTGATATCCCGGAGTAAGTCAGGGGGCTGTTCCCCTAACTCCATCAGCGCAGCTGGCTCTTGTTTAGGTAATTTAACTTCCTGGAAAGTAAGTAAAGCAAAACTTAAAGTAAAGTAAAGTAAATAGAGCGCAAGGTTGATATCCCGGAGTAAGTCAGGGGGCTGTTCCCCTAACTCCATCAGCGCAGCTGGCTCTTGTTTAGGTAATTTAACTTCCTGGAAAGTAAGTAAAGCAAAACTTAAAGTAAAGTAAAGTAAATAGAGCGCAAGGTTGATATCCCGGAGTAAGTCAGGGGGCTGTTCCCCTAACTCCATCAGCGCAGCTGGCTCTTGTTTAGGTAATTTAACTTCCTGGAAAGTAAGTAAAGCAAAACTTAAAGTAAAGTAAAGTAAATAGAGCGCAAGGTTGGGTTTTTTGGACACATAGGCTACTTTTTATGGTACAACGCGAATGGAGCTACGGGCGGAAGTATTTCAAATTTTCTTGTTTGTTTTTACCAAACACAAGGTTAAGAAACAAAAAATGTTTTTTAACTTACTGGTAGAGGTGTTGGTGTTGGTTCTGGTGCGGATTCGACTCCAGAGTCGTGGTCGTGCGGCGACGCCCATCCACTTCCACTGCCGCTACCACTGCTCGCCTCCTGAGAGTTGATCGGTAGACCATGGACTTTCGCTAGCCTTTCCAATTCCTATAACATAATTCACAATGATATTATAAATGAGTGTGTGTGTTAATGTTTGTCACACTTCATAACGGCTGAACGGATTTGTATGAAACTCGGAATATAGACAGTTTGTGACCTAGACTTTTATCCTTGGAAGCTAGTAATAATAATTACTTCAAATAATCTTATTTGGTGGTGATTACGGCAAAAAAAGAAAGTATTGTATTCGTATCGTGAATTTTGTAAGAGGCAAAAGGTAGGTAGATAGTAGGTACCAAGGCAATAGAGAAATACTGTTATCTGTATTACTACCAAAGTCAGAAGTCAAAGGCAAAGGCAAATTCAAAGACACAATTAAAGTTAAAGTCAAAGTCAAAGCCAAAGTTCAAGTTAGAGTCATATCTACTTCACTTCATATTACTAACGTAAAACGGTTAAAAAACCATTAATAAAAATCGATAACACTAGAAAATAAAATGTTATAAAAATGACAGCCGTCGTTTAAGATGAAAAAAATGGTGTCATCTAAATATATGTACTTTCTGAAGTTGAGAAGTCAAAGTCAAAGTTAAATCAAAGTCAATGTCCCTACGTAGTAACACTAACCTGTATTCGTAACATAAGCTTCCTATTATGTATCTCTATCTGCTTCCTTCTGTGTTCGCTCTGCTTGAGCCTGTTCACTTCGTCCCTCAAACACTTGATGTAGTCCACGGAACTTTTCAATATCGTGCCCTTGTTGGGCCTCACGTCTCGTATCACCTCGTAAAATGGATCGTTTGTTTTAGGGAGTAAGGTCCCTAATTCCTTGATGCGGTCGTTTATGTTGAATCGGCGACGGCGTTCGACTGAAATGAGAAATACATACATAAATAATAGTAGTGATTCTGAAAGATTTTCACGAAACGTAGTGCTTTTCTGTTGCTGTGTATCTTCTATATTGTGCAGATACACAGCCATAGCTTGGACACCTGAGGGACAGTGGCATCAGGGTCGGGACAAAAGTTGAAGCGGGTCGGGCAAATGCAATGCGACGTCGGAGCAGCAACGCAAAGCAGCGCAGTATTGCTTATTTAGTACTAGCTTCCGCCCGCGGCTTCGCGTAGTACCCGGACAAAAAAAGCCTATGTGTTAAACCAGGTCATAAACTATGTATATTTCAAGTTTCATCCATATCCGTTCAGTAATTTTTGCGTGAAAGAATAACAAACATCTATCCATCCATTCTCTCATACATTTTATAATAATAGTAGGCTCTCCCATTTCGTTCAAAAACTGACATGGCATATCTACCCTACACCGAGAAACTGTGACGTCACAGTTCCGGTGGCGTCCTGACTTCCTGACGAGCCCGTGTGGCATCTCATTGGTTCACCAAAGCCAAATAGAGAGAATTCTTCTTTTACATTGAAGGGATCTTCGTTTGACCACGGACTCAGTGCCACTGTGGCCTAAATGTTATTAATATATATCGCGAGCACTCACTCATATTATGATTATCCTTCTTCTGCCTATCCTTGGCCAGCGCGTGTATATCTGACTCGTGCAGGCCGCAGTCACCGGCGATGGAGCTGGCGGCCGACGGCGGCCCCGACGACGAGAGAGGACCCGCGCCGCTGTCTAACGATAGGATGTCGTCTAGGAACTCATCAGCCTGCGATCAATAAACAAAACAATTACATATATTTATACCTTTTTTATCATGACGTATGACATGAGTCATACTTGGCATCAACCTCTTAGACCGAGTTCCCAATACCGAGATCCGAAGACAAACCAAGGTCAAGAATGTCGGAATACGGGTAATGGAACTCAAGTGGAGTTGGGCAGGACACCTGGCGAGACGTGGTGATGACAGGTGGTGCAAAAGAGTAACAGAATGGTGGCCGAGGACTGGAAAGAGAAGCGTCGGTCGTCCAGTAGCACGATGGGTTGACGACATAGTCAGCGTCGTGGGCCGCCAGTGGATCAGGCTAGCGCAGGACCCTGGCAAGTGGCAGGAGCAAAGGGAGGCCTATACTCAGCAGTGGGTGAAATCAGGCTGCGGATGATGATGATGATGATAGCTTTTTATTCGTGGTTCCAACATCTCTCTTTGGAACCGAAGGCAACCTCAGCCGCTCGTGGTGCACTCTGCTAAAATAAACAGGGTTCTGGCGGTCAACTGATTGCGGCATAGCACAGCCTGACACTGGCACAGCTTGCAGGTTAACTTGCATTGTTGTAGGACTATTATGTTAACTACAGTATAATCAATTTATGTAAAATAGGTGAGAACTAAGTGCTTAGATAAACTTATCATAGGCTTTAAGGCACTGTTAACCAAATATGTTAATTAATTTCAGTAATAGGCAGATTACAAGAATTCAGTGAAAAATTCAGTCAAAAACCTAGGTGAGCATTTATTTATATATATCTTTGATTCCCTACTACTTATATGATATATAGATATATATATATGTATATATATCCCTTGGCCGCAGACGGGCAGCAGCATCCGCTACAAAAGCTGTGCCCTCCGAGCCCCAACCCGCATACCGAACATGGAGATTATGGGCAGAACTCCTTTCTTCGATTGATTAGTTGGTATTGTTGTCAGGCCAGGGGATTTAGCTGTGCAGGTGCTACGCTTTGCTATGCCACAATCAGCCGGCTGCCAGAGCCGTGTTTGTTGGTTAGCAGCACAGACTGTTAGCAGAGTGCACCACGAGCCGACAAGGTTAGCTTGTGATCTTAGAAAACAGAAATGAAACGACATCCCATAGAAGGCGAAATCAAAGGCAATTTTTACACGCCCAAGCATTTTGCATGCAAGTGGCAGAACTAGGCATGTGCAAAATCTTCAAAGTGCCAGCGTACAGTTGGGTGTTGCTGCGGCTGCCTATTCTCTATCCAGAGGATTCTCTATTCAACCAATTTTTGCTACCGTTTTATGCTTTTAACAAATTCTTCAGTGTAGACCGCGTCTCAGCAAACGTAGAATAGAGAGTGACCATCTACGGAAGGCTGTTGGTAGAAGGAGATTGCGTCGGAGAACAGGTCGCAATGGCGCTCTTTGGAGGAAACCAATGTCCAACAGTGGACTATAGCACACTGGCTTACCTCAGAGTTATTGGTGCCGACAGAGCATAAGCCGGGGCTGAGGAGACTGGAGGTGGATGCTCTGTCGGGGGAGGGGGGAGCGCCGAGCTCGGGCGCGCTTTGCGCAGGGGCACTGCTACGGTTAGCCGTTGACACCTGGAAACGAGATAAGTTTTATGAGAGCAATGGACATTTTTAAGGGGGATCTAGAAAGCAACATGGACGGCGACGTTTACGAGTAGATACCTGATGATGAGACAAGCACATGTTAAGTGGTAACCATTACCTATCACAGAGCATTGCATCGTGGGCCGCGCATGTTTGAAACGAGCCCTTCAATGCCCTGCAGAAATAGGCATGGTGGTCAACTAACAAGAACTGTACTACTACTAATAATAATAATGCTCGCCAGAATTCCCCCTTCTGGTTAAACTGTCCCATTAAATGGCGAGATATGCCTATATATTAGAGTTCGATCAGTTACTGACCTGCGTCTGCGGTTGAAAGGATTCACTAAGGTACTGTCGGACCTGGCTCTTCTGTTTCTGGATCACGTGATACCTGGTGGGGTTTTCCAGAACTGTCCGGACCTGGAAGCATTACACAGATAAAATCTTTACTTGCTTTTGCGGCATCGTTCGTGTGGTACCCGGATAAAAAGTAACTCATATCTTATTCGGTCTAGGTCTCTACATAATGCGCAAAATTATAGCTCAATCCGTTCAGTAGTTTTTGGATGGAGGAACGAAAATTTCACATCTCACATATTTTTTACAAACCTTCTCTTGGCTCTTGGGTTTTTTTTTTATATAATACACATTTAATTTTTTTTTGTAAATACATACATATTATACATAGAAAACACCCAGACCCGAGACAAATATCTACAGAACATGCACACATTTGTCCCGCAGCGGGAATCGATCCCCCAACCTTCTGCGTATCAGGCGGACCTTGGCCCACTGCGCCACAGAGGCCGTCAATAAAAATCAATATTTGTATGTTTGTCCTCTATGCATGTGGTTTAGTACAGTTTAGTACCCTTAGTACAAGCTCTGCTTGGTTTGGGGCTACATGATGCTGTGTGATAGTGTCTGGCATCATTTATTTATTTATTTATGCGTTCCGAAACATTTGGTCAGATTGTGAATACAAGTATACACCCAAACGAAGTTGCGGGCGCGTCAACATCGATGGTACGAAACCCTTCGTATTCGAGTCACTTGATCAGTATTTTTCCCCACCCCATTTTAGAAGGGGCAAGAATAAGGCCTATATCTTACAGTGGATCTCGGACAAGATGGCTTACCTGAAGGACCTGTGGCGGTAGTTCGACGTGAGGAGTAATCCGCGGCACTTCCGCTGGTGATGACTTCTTCTCCTCATTCTTGGACTGGCCTGCCTGCTGGGCCTGGAAGTTTGAAACAAGTTTATTAGTTTAACTTAGTATATACCGATATACCTTAATAATAAGACACAAGTGATGTGAAATGGGATAAAACTGAAATTGGACTGGAATTCTCTAATGAAGAAAATTATTCACCGATCGTTTTTTGTTATAGTTGCTATTGCTATAGCAGAAAACAGGTCAGATTGGACGACTGGACTTAAATACCGTACTACGTTGCCTCATATTTTTATGAACAATTATTATACTTGATACTGGCGTAATTAGGGAAAACCATCTCAGAAGCCATTGAATAAAGAAGTGAAGTGAAGTGAACAAGCTTTTAAAAAGGCGTTACGTTCATCTCCTTTGTACGAGCTAGTGGCCATCACCACCTTTATTTCGGAGTTTTAAGTCCGCTCGAAGGTCTCTGAAGTGACTTATTGACTGAAAAAGCGGGGACTGGACTTATAAACCATACTTCGTTCTCTCATATTAATATGGCGGAATTGTGGAAAATTATCCCAGAAGCTATTGAATAAAAAAATAATGCATGGGGTTAATATTTAAGATGCCTTTCCTGTGCGCGTTTGCTGCAAAAAGCAACCGCGGGCTTACTAGTAAAGGCTGCTGTTACATTGTCAATATCTACCTCAGTCTGGTTATTTGTTTGCTCAAACAATAAAATCCATATTTAAGATTTGTTCCGCATGTCAAGGTTATCGTGCGGTGAGGATTATATTATAAAACAAAGCCATCACTTAACCATGCGATAAATATAGAGGCCATGTTTGAGTTCATTTGCTCGCATAAGGTCCCGTCAGATTTTTTACGTTAAATAACTACGATTTTGATGGAATTTGGCATGGATATTTATTTAAATGATTTTTTATCAACACCATACCTACATAGTTACATTTATCCTTTGCTTAAAGTTCGCTCTGTCACTGTCTGTCACTGTTACGGCAGGGTGCACCACGGGTAGGTGAAGTTGGCTTGTGTTTCAAAGATGGAGCCCTTATCTAGTGAACGACGCAAAACTAGCTTAGGGTGTCCCACAAGCCGAAAACGGACAATAGTAGCATGACTTGAAAGATCATCTCAGGGTTTTAAGATTTATTTTTGAATCCATATAATTTGAATGTACATTACTAAGATTTTTTTCATGTTTTTTCTAATGACTGTCACGACTTAGCCTATTGCTCGTTTTCGGCTTGACGTTGATTTATGGGACACCCGGTATAGGAACCTAAACAGTAAAGACTAAGATACATACTTGTAGAGACTCTCTGCGTAGTTGCTCCTGCGCATGCTCCCGCATCAACTGCTGCTTCAGCTGCGTGCGGGAGGTCGGCGTTAGAGTCTTGAACGTAGGCGGGCTGCAACAAACAGACGAACATTTAAGTCTATGTTACTTATAACAATACTGGTACAGGTGGCCACGCAGTATTATGGGTATATATCATCCTTCGTATTAAATGTTTTAAATGCTGTCCTTCCAAAGATTGTATGGAAGAGAGATAAGATCGTACTTTTATTATTATTATTGTCCGTTTTATTATTCATACGTGAGTTGGTGTACAATAAAGAGTTTTCTATCTATTATATTAGAGTAGGTTTAAGTCCAGCAGAGTCCTTGACTTTAAGAAGGGAGATATGACTATAATCATCAAGCTAGGAATACGAGTTGGGGATCGTAGGGCAATTCACAATTTTTCACAAATAAATGATAATGCGTAGAAGAATAGTATAAGTAGATATTAAGAAACAGTAAGCATACGACATAATTAAATATTATATATACATTGTGATTTTATACAGCTACCCCACAAGCGAAGTCCCAAGCATAATCTAGTAGTCGATTTATCCTAAGTAAATGACAACGGCATTACGTTTGCAATCTTTGTACACAGACGATATCAATGTGTAACTTATTATGCGCAGGCGCACCCACCACAGAGTGTAGCGGCAAGTCTATTGTTTCTGAATTAACTGTCACTTGGCCGATACGATAGATGAATGAAAACATCTGTTTTGCTAAATATAGACAATCAGTTTTGCAGCGTAGGATTTTGGCCCCAAATTGGTTCATCATCACATCATCCCCATTATCACCAGCCTATATCACTCCAGTGCTGGACATAGGTTTCCCCCATTGAGCGCCATCGTGCCTTGTCCTCAGGAAATTATTTATTATAAATAATATATTGAAAAAAAATATTGTTTTCTTTTAATATAAAACTAGGTGTCCCACCCGCAACTCGTTTGCGTGTATACTACACACACAATCATATTTTATATTTATTCTAAAAATAACCTCACATATCATTATCATTAAAACTAAGTGAAGGTACGAATAGTTCAAGATCGAGATGACTGGAGAGATGAGGGGGAGGACTTTGCCCAGCAGTGGAACATATCAGGCTTATCGTAATCGAAATATCTAAGGCAAGTGAAGCCTAGGCGATAGCTGTACAAATTACTAATATTTCGCATCTAGTAAGCTACAATTTGGAAAAAATATTTTTGGAAGTTGTTTGTTGGTAAACAGCAGAACATTAAATAAAATGCTAGCTCAGTCGTGTAAGACACAAGACATATCAGTTGATTGAGTGAGTGCGTACGCGCACACTGTGTTGCGTATGTTGGTATCGACTTGATTGGTGGTCAAGGCCCACTTGTCGGCACTGTAGCAAACGTGAGTAGACAGAATGTCTTTTAGAAATCATTGGGGCATTTTAATGTCCTTTTTGGGATATAAGGGACACCATCCCCCTCCCCCCATCTTCGAAACCCAAGCCAACCAACAAACTTTTTATTCAGCAGGGTTCACCAGAGGAGTTGAGCTCGGCTTCGATTTCGAAGATGGAGGTTGGAACTCCTAACACCAACTACCAAAAACCTTACATATACTGTAGAAAGTCAATAAAAGGTTAATCATGTATGTCAAGTTCATAACATATGGGCGAAAACTTAGAATGTTACATAGAAAATTTTATCACATATATAGCCCGGCTACATATTATGTATTTAAGCGCCTGTCAGTTAAGGTTCAGGTTTTGCCCCTATTGCAACGTACAGACAGGTACATAATATGAAGTAAGAAATAAAGAAAGAAAATATTTTTATTTATAGCAAGTACAAATACAATTAGAACAATAATTAAGTACGCCTTAGTTAAAGCTAAAAACTAGGATACGTCTCAGCATTTTGCGCCACGTACTTCGATCTAGTTGAAGGCCACGTACAAGTACCTACGTACGTACAAGTACGCCCCTTTGTTTTTAATTAAGCATTCTAAATATATTTTTAAGCGCCTTTCGTTGAAGGTTCACATTTTGCCTTATCGTAACGTAGAGTTAGGTTAGTGACGTATGCAAATGTAGTAGGAAAATCCATAGCCAAGGTCACCGGGGTGCTACTAGTAAACAAAATTATTATGTTTTATCTCAAGGGTCAAATAAATAAACAAATAATTATGTTAGAATTGACCCTAATCGTTTTGATTGAAAAGCTTTTAAGTTTTATAGCAATACTTGCTTGAATTGATATTTTACGATAATTTCAATGACTTAGGTATTTTAAAAGAGACAAAACCTAACCTGAGGCTTGATCACGAAGACTAGCATAAAATAATTTGTATCGTAGACGTAAAGTGGCCAATGAAAAAGCGCAAATTCAAAATAACGCCATGCCATTGGTCAAAATTTATCATCACGCTTACAATACGTCAGGTAGAAATATTTCTGATCGCCAAGCAGAAGACAGATCTCTAGGTATCAGCTACGAGTACTATGCCACGACACCAGACCCACGTCATAAGAGTTAGGGAGAGTCCACTCTAAGGCAGAAATTAAGTTTTAAATGTGTGAATAATGACAGAAAAAATCAGGTCATAAACTATGTATATTGCATGAAGTTTCATCAAACCCGTTCAGCCGTTACGGAGTGGAGAATAAACAAACATACTAACACACTCACACACGCACACACAAATTTTCGCATTTATACTGTTAGTGTGATAAGAAACAAATTCAATTCTAAATTGTTTTTTGGACGGGTTCGCTGTGTACCATACTGCTGGACACACGCCTCCCTTAATGAACGCATTTGCCCACCGCGCACCCTAAGCTCGACGCACCCAGTATCACAAGTGTACCATGGACTAATTGGACAGGCGGCTATAAAAACAGTAAAAGGTCACAAACAGGACAATGTGCCAGTCCGACCTCACGATGCGTTTCGTCAATTAATATAGTATTTAGGGCGCGTATACACGAAATCGCGAACGACGTGTGCAGAATGCTTAAATATTGGCGAATTCTAAGTTCATTGTATCTGTCTTGTATCGCATAAGCTGCTGGTATAAGTTAATTATGTATCTCTCTAGAAGGATAAGTAGGACCATGTGATCGTTTAGTGATATTTGGATCTGAGAACGTCGCTTCTTTAAGATGCTGATTTCGGTTTTTTAGTGCATCCGTTTGCGGAATAACAAACTGATAGTTTTAATGCAATTATCCACTTTCCTGATACACAAAAAAATGAGATAGTTGCAACAGCATTCTGAAAACGCTAGCTATATGTAGGTACTCTTCACCACTCTCAAACAGTTATATCACTTTATGGATAAGACTTAATTATCCAGAAAGTGATATAACTCTGTGAAGGCTTACTTGTAAAAAAATTATTCTTACTAACAACTAAATTAAGTCTTTTTCACTGTGTCACTAACCCTTATGGATTTCTAGATATCCGGAATAGATAATATTTATTAAGCTATTGCATAGCTTCTATCGAGGGCCTTGAGCGCGGGGACCGAATCCAGAAATTCCGTAACGAAAAAAAACCTCACGCTCCCCACTCCGATGGGCACGGAGGTGTGGCTTGAAGGCCGTGCATTGTCTAACGTCGTTTCTTTTCAGCAGTCTTCGACACGGTGTTTGTGTGCGTGCAACTAGACGTATTGTACGACTCTACGAAGCTCGCACGAATCGAGACGATCACCACACTCAAAAAGTGTAGCTTGAATTAATATCAAAGAAAAATAAATACTGCATAAATAAAATAAATAAATAATTATAATTGCATAAGTTGATACAAAATGCTATGCAATAGCTTTATCGCGGCAGTCCCCGAGTGCCACACGTCTTTTTTTTTTATTCTTTTAGTCGGAGGCCTTCGGTCGGCCAAGAACTCCGACACCAGAGTTGGTCACTAGCTCATACGTATAAGGATGAGATGTGTCGGTTGAATAGATGGTAAACGTGATTTCTGATAGACACCTTCTCCCTTCTTGGTGGCCAACTCTAGTTTCAAAGTTTTTAGGCCGCCCGAAGGCCTCATGTCTAAACTACTGAAACCGCCGAGACCAACACAGGAGAAAACCAAGCCTGAATGTATATGTAAAAAGTGTTTTTTATGTATCATTGTAATCTTTTATTTGCTTGATAACAAAGTCTCGAAAAACGTGATTCCTTATCTAAATACTATCTTAAAATCTGTGTCCGTATTGCATTTATTTGCCAACCTATATTTGTGATTTTCATAAACCCTCGTGACGGTTCAGTTAGCATTGCTTAGCATTGAAGTCTTTAGTAATATTTTGTTGTTCCATGGTCCTTACCTACCTTAGGCAGGTACCTATAAAGTTAACTGATTTGTACGTAGGATATGAGTCAAGTAGTAACTTTTACTCACTGTTGGGAATCTGCGCGCTGTTGTTCTTCGGGAATTGTTAGATAGGAGACAGGCTACAGCACCTATACAATTCCCTCAGCCTAGTCGACCTTACCCATAGTAAATCGATGGTCAATACGTGTGGATTCATGCTCTGTATTCTTTACTTATTTATTATCAAGACAACGTTTTAAATTCATTCTGCGCTATGCTACAGAGGTTTGGAAAATTGAATTTTCATTCAATTTTTGACAAAAACATTGAATGATTGATTTATGTTATGTGTAATTAGGTATCTGATAAAGAACCAAACAGTAGTCACTCTGGGTACCGCACACAGAAAATCATTGTTAAGGTTTTTAGTTGTCAGATGAAAATATAGTTGTAATTATATAACTTTTAAAATAAAATACATTTTTGAAAATAAAACAAGGGAAAATGGTTTTATTAATTTTAGTAATGCCTAATGCAAGTAAGCTTGATTGTTTTCTATCGCTCTACAACCAAGGCCGTGAATCACTTGAAGTTACCAGCAAGGCCAGCGTGGACTCAGCCTGCATCACCATTATGCACGTTATTCATTATGTATTATATATTACATGGTTGTCATGTGTGGGAAATATTATTATTAATGCAGGATGTAAAACGGAGATTATCACTAAGAACCAGATAATGCTTACGACCTCGTTGGCCCGTTGGAAGAATAGCTATCCGAGACGCATTTCGTGTTCGATCCCCGCAGCGGGACAATTTATTTGCATGCAGATATTTGTTCCGGGTTCGCATGTCATTTTTTTTTAACCTGCATCGTCCCACTGCTGGTCATAGTCTGCGGTAATGCGAGAAGCTGTGCCCTGCGATTCCCAACCCGCTTGATACCCAGCGTAGGAATTATGAGCATAGCCCCTTTTTTATAGGGGAGGCCTATATCCAGCAGTGGACTGAATAGGCCAATATTGATAGATTGCCCCCAAAATATATCAGTATTATTTAGCATTGAAGTCTCCACTCCAAGTTCAGTCTCCAGTCTTTAGGATTGATCTTGAATCTATGTTATAAAAGGTATTTTGAGTCGGAATTGAAAGTCTTATAATCAAGCCAGAAATCAATGAAACCAACAGATCATTCACACGGTCATCAGCCAACGCCATGGTCAGTAATAACAGATGTCATCTGTTGACAGCTTCCCGTCATTAGCGTAATAGGCACGTGTACTATGACGTCAGTGGGAGCTGCACGCAAGCCTTCGCTCTTATTTGCATCTCGTTGAAAGTTGATTAGTGCGTTGATAATTTGCTAAGAGATAATAATATAAACATATAATAATATGAACATAGATGTTTTTTGTGTCATCCACCACGGTCTTGTGCTAGTCGCATCCTCGAATGCCCGGCACTCGATCTATGTAGTCAACCCATCTCGCTACTGGTCTTCTGACGCTTCAATCTACTCTCTGGCACCACTCCATTAAAGTTCTGCTCCACCTGTCATCACCACGCCTCGCAATGTCTCGCAATGACACAAACTTCAGGGGTCCTATATCCAGCAGTGAAAGTTGGACTGTGGACGATGATAGTGTGAAATGTTATGAAATGTTTTATATTGACATATAAAATTTTACAAATTTTCATAATGAATCCATAGTAGGCACCTCCTAGTTTTGAAAACTGTATTCAGATGAAATGGTTTTTCAAAATTAACCTCCACAGTACATTCAAAAGTAAACTAAAATCGTGGGGCGCATGAAACAACAGCCCGTTCATATGATTATAAATGCTATTTACATATTACTCAGGTTACGCTAAGCCCCACTATTTTATTTTTGAATCTGATCAATGTCCTAGATTTATAAAGAGATTGTTGTGATGAGAGGTACGTAGGACCTACAAAATTATCTTTAGCTTTTATATCATCTACATCATCATTATCTTCCTTATCAATTAAAACGTTAACTTAAAAACATATTTTAACCTATATATTGACTCTTATTGCAAAGTGCAACATAATTTCAGCTCATTAACACGGAAGTAATTCTTTGCATTCGGTCATCCATGTAATCGCCGCCACTGAACACTCTCACACAATTAGCGACGTCCTTGGCAGAGGAACACTGTCATTTTCCACCTGTCCAAGGTTATTGGCTGTTGGTGCAAGTTATCAGACTTCGAGTTAGGTTATTGCATCTATTTTAGATGATTTAACATATCGCTGACGCAATGCGTCTCGGCAAACGTGTGTAGGACGCCATCCGGCCAGGTGGAGTGACGGTCTACAAAATGCTCCTTGTACAAGCTGGATGCGTCGAGCTCAGAACAGAGCGCAGGGCGCTCATCGGGGGAGGCCTATGTTCAGCAGTGAACTGCTATAGGCTGATAATGATGATGACAATATAGCCAAAAAACTAGCTGAAACGCGAGAGGAAAATGTGTGCATGATTTGCAGATACTTGTTTTGGGTATACCATGGTAGTACCATTGGGCATACACCATGACATAGTTCTGATAGCTACGACACAGGAGATACACCTATTGGGGTCTATTTCCCGCAACCTGCAGCTGCGAGGGCAGAGTTAATACCAACTGAGGCATTAGGCAAGTTAAATTCTACTGTAGTATCATAGTACTGTCTGCGTCTCAGGCCAATCTTCGCCCGCTGTGCCACAGAGGGTCGTCATATTGAATGGGGTTTATGATGACGGGGAAAATCTTAAAACCCAATGTTTTTGTTTTTGTGTTAGTTGAAACCCAAAACATTCTTCAGCTGTCTAAAAGCGCTCGCCACGTGTGTTCTGTCTCCTAAATAAATTGGCACGTTTTCAGAACTACATAATACATATTAACTAACTGATAATATAAATGCGAGAGTGAGTTTGTTTGTATCGTTTTCACGCCTTAAGTACTCAACCGTTCATAAATTTCGCATAAACGTACCCCTCACAAAACAGGGTACAGAAAATCGGTTTAAAGAAAAATTTTTCCCTTAATAAATTGTACATTTTCACTTAAAAAAAAAACTTAGAACTAGAATACTGTTAAGTATTGTTTACAATCTTATGCTAAAAAGTGAGGGTCTCGAAAAAAATATGATCGGAATGCAAGCATGCAAGTTGCGAGCAAGCTGACATAACCTTTAATCCAGAAAAGTGTTCTATTTCCGAAAGAGATATATCTTTTAACGCAAGCGAAACCGCGAGCAAAAGCTAGTACAAAATGGTATATTACTAGCCACCAGAGTTGGTCACTAGCTCATACCAAAGAAGAAGAAGAACTAGCCGAGATTCACACACAACTTCGTTCGCATGGTTCTAAATCTTATGCTACTTCCTACTCATGGTCATGATCATCTTCACATCAGCCTATAATAGTCCACTGCCCGGATATAGGCCCAGATCGAAATCGAAATAACGGTCTCTAAACGGTCATCTTTCTTTTTTAGTGACCGGGCGGAGTTTTTCTTAACCAAGATGATCTAAGACCACCAAAGTGGCTTAGTTTACGCCACGAGTGCTTCGATGCTTAGCAGATGATTTTTTTGGTGAGCAACCCTTCTTCCGACACTATTTTGATGGGCGATCGTTGGTTGGATTCGCGCTTTGAAGGCACGTTAAAATGTTGGTGCTATTTCAGTCGGTAAGCCAAGCTCTGTTGACTCCGACACCAGAGTTGGCACTTACTCTATTTGTGTCGTCATTATCGTCATCATTCTAGAGCTCCATTACCCCAATGGTTGTCGGTTCTTCAGCAGGTATGTCCAGCCCACTGCCATTCCAGCTTGTCTTTTGTGTCGGATAGTCTCATTCAAGTTAAATTTGAGAGTATGTTAAATCGAAATTACTGAATTCGATTTCAAAAAAACTTAAGAACGACATAGGTAATGTAATTTTCTTGGAGGTTGCAATGTTTTTCACTCAAAACAGTCAGGTAATTTCCGAATAAAGTAACTATAAAATGTATCTGAAAACTAAATCTATGAACATTTTCGTATTAGCAGAAACGTGGACGCTCACAGTATTATAGACTGTTAGTATAGAGATTGTCAACTGTTGAATCATACTCTCACTACTACAATGCGTGTCTGCATCGTCACAGCATCTGAATGTGTCTTAACCCTTTGACATAAGACATACCAACATGCTCTTGAAAATGATGATCTTTCAATCGAAAAAGGATCTTCTGCTAATGGTATAGAGTTGACAGTTGATGGTGATTAGCCGCATTCCGCTTAATGTTTGGGCCACAGTTTAATTAACGGGTCAATTTGTCATAACCTCATCTGTGGGAACGGTAATGTTACACGGCCGTCGGTCGTATAAAAATATAGTAAATATGATAGGAGCCTATAGAAATAGGAGCCTCCTGAAAAATTTATTTGCAAAGAATTTTAAAGATTTTCTCCTTTTTACAGCTGGACATTTGTCTCTTAATAAAGGGAGTTTTTCTTTTATTATATCTAAAGATACAAGCAACAAGCATGACCAACATGATGTTAAGGGGCAACCAGTACCCAATGCTTCGTAGATCACGCATGTTGAGAACGTAACGCCTTGTATCAATCAACTTGGAACACGATGGTGCCTCTGTAAGCCTCTGTGCCTATAATTTCACCGGCACCCTCACCCTTCAAGCACAGCAATGCTTTACGGCAGAAATATACATGGTGGTAGCACTTTCCCGGGTGAGCCCTTCACAAAGAACTACTTCAATAAAACTCTACTACTTCAATATATAGATGAGATGTGCACTAATACGCACGCTAAGCATGCGGACTGGAGATCGCAGGGCAGAACTTCCTGAACTGCTGACGCTGCTGCCCGTCGACGGTCAGGGCATTTATCTGTACCGGTGTAAGGCTGTGCTATGCTGCAATCAACCGGCTGCCGTCAGCCTTATTGGCCGTCACACAGCAGGGTTCACCATGGGTAGGTGCGGTTTACTTGGATTCCGAAAATGAAGTTTATAAAGCTTTAGTTTAGATGATAATTAACTAGCTAGGCTACCCAGGTTCATCATCATCAGCCTAAAGCAGTCCACTGCTGGACATATGCTTCTTTTAATGATCATTTCATTTCATAGGTTGGCTGAATATATCTAGACCATTTTAAAAAGCTATTGCGTCAAGAACCATACCTACCTGTGCTATATGACTGATAAGATATTTTATTTCGCAATAGCAGATAATGATAAGAGCCAAGAATATATAGAAATCGTAGTGCATATAAAATCATATTACATACATACATACATATTAAACTCCTAAACCTATGTATTTATCTATGTATTATTTATGTAACTCAACGTTAAAATAAATTTTTGCCTTTGTTCCATTAAATAAGTATTTTTCATTTTCATTTTTCATTGTGAAACTTATGAGGTTTATTTCGAAAAATAAATAAGTGCATTGCTTGAGATGGTAATGGAAAACATGGAGGAAACCGGCATGCCTTAGACCTAAAATTCAAAAGGCATGAGCTAAGTTCCATTAATAGGGGCCGAAAACTGTTTGAGCGCAAAACCACGTGTTCGAAACGATAAAAGAAAAATTGAGGAAACCGGCCCTAGACCTAGACCTAAACTTCAAAAGGCATGTGCTAGCGAAGTTTTCGGAAATAGGGACTGCTGTGGACTTCTACATACTAAAAAAGAAGAAAAAGAAGGATATAACAAATTATAACTTTCAATTATTAAACATTTGATGTTTGAATATATTATGAGAACTCATAATGATATGGCAAACAGCAAAACTACATAAAAATAAACGAAAGTACATATTAAACTATATAATTAAGAAGTAGATAAAGAGGCATATTATATAACAATCAATCTTCAATGGAGCTCATGAATGAAAACGTACGATTCTATGCAAATCCACTATCGCAACGTAAAATCGACTTAATTGCGTGAGGTAATAAGTGTAAAATCGTTCGCATCCGGCGTCGCTAACTAGTTGCAGACGCAATTAATGTTAGTATAATTGATTTTTTATTTGATTCTATCTAGGATAGTGAGGCCTTCGGTAGAAGCGAGGACTTGGCAAATCTTGGAGCTAAGTTTAATAATGCTGGACATTATCACACAGTAACATCTAGCCCCAAACTAAGCAGAGGTAGCAACATGGGATCCTCACGTCTGATACATACCTCATATACTTTTTGCATTTAAAGAGACAAAACTTCTAAAAAAAAAGGTTTATTCACAAAATCCAAAAAATGTCAAACTCGTTGTCCTCGATTCCAGGGAGGAAATCCGTGAATACGTTTGCATGGAAAAAATGCCTTTTTTCTATATCCTCTTAAAATTGATGTTGATTTTTATCAGATCTGAAGAGTATATCATGACGATCGATCAAAGGCTGCCTGGAAGATATCACTTTTAGCGATAAGGCCGCCCATTGTACAACCGCGGATTAGTTTTATAGTTATATACATTTTAATACACATTATTGTAGTACTCATAGAAGAGCTCTTTATGAAGGACTCATTTTAATAAAATAAAATTTAATAAAACCTTTTAATAAAACAGCATTGCTGTGTTTCTGCTTGAAGAGAGTGGATGCCGGTGAAATTACAGGCACACGAGGTTTAACAGCTTCATGCCTCATGTTGATGGACGCAAGGTAATGCCACGTAAATTCGTAGGGTACGTTCAAAACATGCGTGAACTACGATGCAATGCTTTGTGATAGGTAATGGTTACCACTTAACATTAGGTCGGCCATGTGCTTGTTCCATCTTCAGGTACCATAAATGTACCGTTTTATGCCATTTTCGGTCGGACTTAGTACGCACTAGGGCACTTACGAAAACTATCTTATTACACTCTAGGCCCGTTTAGGACCAGACACATAAATCTTCAAGGACATAATAGAGCGATTCTTTGAGTCCATGCGTGATTAGAGTTATATTTCGGACAACGGATTAGTCGTCAGATTAGATCCAACGTGGCAATTCAGCCAGCATTTTTGGGCACCCTACCATGTGGTGGCTGTTGTTATGTAATTTTACTCAAATAACTCTCGTAAAGAATTATTATCACTTATGAAAAACGGGATAAGATTCACATACTGGAATTTCAGTGTGTGTTCAATATCGAGGTTCATCATCAAAGTGACCACTGAAATTCGTAGTTCAGTACGTGAACATTATCCCGTTTTTATAAGTCTTATGTAATCTCTAGCTCAGTGTAAGTAATTCTAATTTTTCAATTATTTTATAGGCAATACTCACTCTTTCTTATTGTTGACTACAATGACTAGTTTGACTTTCCGAGGGCCCTTTGTCATTTTGCAAATCTCCTTGCTGTTCTCCGCCGGGCCCTGGGTCAAGATTTTTAGGAGAGGAATGTTTCCGTATTCACACACTCGGCCGCCAGCAGCGGCCGTTCGTCACCTCTCTGGTTGCATTGCATTAGCTGAATCCACTGGAACACCTCATGTCACTTCTCACTGGTGTCTTTCACTTGCCACTGTTCACTGGTGTCACTTTAATTTTGTGTCACTTTTTACTAGTCCCTTTTCACTAGTTTTCTATCACTAGTGTCACGTTTCACTTTACTAAACGCACTGAAATTTGCACTGTTAAATATTATCGAGTCGATTTTGTTGATTAAAATTACATAAGGATTAAGAGAATTGATGAAGCCTGTGACGTTCATATAGTTATTATCATTATCGACGTAGTTTTAATTATTATCTAAGATACTAACAATAATACGCGTAAAAACCCTGATAGCGCGTATCGTGAAAGCGCCACTCAAAACGCCAACGCGACATATATTACAGAAACGCCTAGCTTTGCCATATATTATGCCCAGTATTATGCAATAGAGGTTTATGTAACTGAAGAAGGTGAAGTTAACGATCCTAGCTCGCTGACAACTCTTATCAGAATGGCATGAAGCGAGGCGAATCACATCGCGTCAAGATTTGGGAAGATGAATGATGATGTATGACATGTCCCTGATTGTGGAATCGTGATAACAGCAGCCGAACGACTATCATCTTTATCTCCATCTTGAATTTAGTTGGTTTTCCCTCCAGGTTTACTGGCATTTGTGCAATTAGTTTCACAGCTTGTTTATTATTTCAGCCATGTTTTTTATGATCAGCCTACGTTTTAAGCCTTTGAAAATATGTCAAATTATGAATACCTACGTAATACGTAATGTTTCCTATGAAGATATTTAAATGAAAAAATTGACCTTGTAAACTGTCGAGCGACAATGGGACAAAATCTTTCAAATTGTTTTCTATAAAGACGTGGGAATTATTTTTTATATCTTCGTTTGAGCATTTTTCGAGTTAAAATAGACTCTATCATGTCATATGAATTAAAAATGATAACAACTAGCCAATGGATATAGTATAGATGTAGGTGATAGATAGGTGATTAACTGTATTAAGATTCTACCTGTCCATACATTCACCATCATCATCATCAACAACCTATAGAAGTCCACTGCTGAAAATAGGTCTCCCCCAAGGAATTCCACGAAGAACGGTCTTGACGGCCCTCTTCATCCACCGATTACCTGCAATCTTGACGATGTCATCGGTCCATCTGGTGGGGGGTCTCCCCACGCTTTGTCTTTCAGTTTGCGGTCGCCATTCGAGAACCATACATTACATTATGGAATTTATATTCGAGATAAAAGAATGCATTTAACCTTTAATTACCCATGTAGGCAATACAGAAATCTAGGGCATCATCATTATCATCATCATCATCATCATTGCCTGAATTTACCGAATGCTGAATAAAGGTTTTTCAAAGTTTGTGCTTTCCACCACGGTCTTGTGCTTTTCGCTCCACGAACGCCCGGCGACGCGTACTATGCCGTAGACCCATCTCGCCACTGGTTTTGACGCTTTTATTTCTTAGCCTCGGCTGGTTCTCTCTTCTTGGCAATTAATATTCCCATCTGATGGTGGGGTTTGCCCTTCTTATCTTTTCTTTCTACTTCGCTCCATTCAACGCATCGTTCAACGCAAATTCTTTCAAATCTTTACTATAAAGTTATGATTTATTAACAAAATTTTATGTTTAACAAATCACACTGTGATACACTATCGCACTATCTAATTTCTTTATTATCATTACTAACAGCGTCAAGTGTATTTATTTATATCATGTGATAATCACGTGTAACTTTATTATGAATTAAATTTTGATCAACCTACCTCTCTTGACCTGAGCTGAGACAGGGCGCAATAGCGCTCATTGCGCTAGGGGTGGCTTATGTCCAGCAGTGGACTGGTATAGGCGGATCACGATGATGATGATTAGCTTTTGACCTTAAAAGCAATGTGGAACTAATTTCACTGTTACTATGTGGTGGTTTTTCAATAATAATTCTATACAAAATCAATTAAGATAAAGAATTTAAATGTAACGTAGGAATGTAAAATTATCGTCCGTTTTAACTTTAAATTAATTTACGCCTGATAAATGATTCAGTCGTAATAAGTGAGTACTCACGTAAGACGACTAAAAAGCACTTCCTGAAATTCAGCCCCCGTAGGTGTGCAGCGGAGGAATCTTCTACGCAGACGAAATCACATGTCTTCAATTAAAGTAAATAGATAAAAGTTAATTTTTGTAGCTAGAAGAAAATACCAATAAGGTTAAATCAATACGTCCACCAACTAGACTAGGCTGTTGTTAAAGTAATTTCGAATAAAAAAGAAAAAAAGTGTTGAGAAAGGGCCAATTTTGGTTAGTATCTATCCAGAAAAGTTTTATCAATCGTTTTTATATTTTTAATTTGACTCTATTAGATCCTGAAGTTACCATAGTGATTAAAATCAAAACAATAGGTTTAGAGAAAACGTCGGAAAAATTTGTAATAAATACATTCATCCCCTTAACTAAATTATTATTATTATTAAGAAGTGAGTCAGATCTCTCTATAAGTTTGCGCATTGTATTCCAAGTTTCCTAATTTACTTCATTGGTCTTTTCAAATTGGCTGTGATTGAACACCTCCCGTCTCCAATTCGCAGGATCTGAGCCACAGATTATACAGCAGCATCACATTACATCTAATAACATGTATGTTTGTTTTTGTGGATGGATGTTTGTTAATTTGTAATAAAAAACGAACTTAGGTATAATATTTTGAATTTTTAATATCCTAAAATAAATGTAAAAACAGAACACAAATTAGAATTAGCTTTTCAAACAAAACATAAAATATTTTTCATGCTGCTAACAAATTATATCACATTGATTGACTGTAAATATGGTAAGTAATAAGATATAATAATTTAGATTCAGCCCCATAAAGATACAAGTCAGAAGTCAGTCTCACGTTTCGAAGAAACTCCCAGAGGTCTTGTCCATTCTAGAATAGTTTATGTGATGCCGCGGGCAGAAGCTAGTCTGGCAATAAACAACAATAATACCATGTGGTCACTGTTCACGTGACAGTCGCAACGACCTGTGCTAGACGTGGTATCTATGAATACGTATCTATATGAACCTGACCTACTGGACGCGGAATCACATACAAAACGGTGATGATTATTTGATCTCAACGAAGCTGAAGATTAAATAGACCTTTTTTGTAATTATTGAAGAGGGAACAAACACATGGCCCACCTGATGTTAAGTGGTAACTAGTAGCTATACAAAGTACTGCATAAATCGACTTGACGCATGAAAGCGATAGGCTTCATGTACCTGTAATTTCACCAGCACCCACATCCTTCAAACAGAAACACAGCAAAGCTACTCCACGGCGGAATTAGGCATGGTGGTAGTACGCCGGACGAGTCCTGGGTAAATCGAGACATGCAGTCTCTTTTAGTCTCTTTCTCAGTTCAAATTGAAGATAAAAAATAGGACGGCTAGGTATTTTGACGAGAAGAATGTTAGATATGCATGTGAAGAGATGGCCTACCTCTAAGTAGCCCAAAGAAAAGATAGGATGACTGTGTGAAAGATGACATAAGTAAGAAACTAGGTAAGATTAGTGTTGAGATGGCCACTGATAGAGGTGATTGGGTTGCGCCGACCCCGCCGACCACACATAAGAAAAAAAATATATAATTATAAGTAATATGCATTCACTGGTACGAAGTTTGGATAACTTTCTACTGTTATCTAGAAAAGTAAAAAGATAAAGACAGACATGACAATAAAAAATGTAACATAGTTATGAAGCAAGAGAAATGAAGAGAGCAAATATATAAGTAGCGTGCGATAAACGTAATTACACAGACCCACTTGATTGAGGACGATAAGATAGGGGGAATACATCATAAATTTTATTGTAAGGATAAAATTCTAAAATGAATTTATAAGAAAAAGGACCGGTATATTCAGTCGTCAGAGTCGGAGGCCTTCGGGTGGCTTAAAAACTCCGCAACCAGAATTAGTTACTTGCTCATATGGATATAAGATAAAAAAAAAAAAAAAAAAATCATTTATTCAGAACAAGTTAGTGGTAACAGATTACATTTGAACGATGAGACCACAAAAGTTAAAAAACTGCGTAGTAGCCTCAGCGCCCGTCTCCTAGACATATTAAAGTAGTTCTGCTAAGTAATACATAAGCTATAGTAATACATAAGCTAATATAAGATTTAGGTAAGTAAAATAATAAGTACAAGTAAATTGAGTGGTAAAGAAAAGACAACAAAAAATAAAAAACTTAAAATTAGTATTTGAATACTGAAGCTGTGAGAATTGAGTTGGTTTGTATGAGAATGTGTGAGTGAAAAGATGAAGATGAAAAGAACCTCAATTTGGACAAAAAACCTATGATAAAAATTTAATTAAATTTCTTAAATTTTTCAGAGACGAGATCCATTACACATTGTACAGTAGGTACAAATATTAAAAAAGAATATAAGAATAAGAATATATAATATATATATTAAGTGCTTTGGAAAGCATGATGTAGGCCATTATTACCGTCGAATATAAACGAAATCATAACATATCAGACAATATTAACGTACTGTAAACGAACGGACACAATGTAAATGACAAATATTTGACCATCTTGAAGCAGACAGTTTTTCAGAAGCGTTTACAGGTAAACACAAATGACATCAAAGTTATTCACGGTTAGATAAAGGAATTAACATTTGTAAGGAGTACATTACATACGCTACGCTCTCTTGACCGATTGCCAAACGTAAGGAGAGCACTAAATGTAACTCCAAATGAAAATGTAATATTATTTATAGAAAATGCAATTTGGCTCTATAGCAATGAAAGCAAAATGTTGTGGATATTTTCGAAGAGATTTTCACATCGATTGCATCAGAGTCAATGAGCTCAAATATATTTCGCGGGATCGACCACCCGACGATTAGAAGAAATGCGATGCCAGTTTAATGCACAAAAGCTATCTACACCTACAGTCTGATTTGACCATACTATACTCAAATTAAATAGTACCTACCTCTCTCTAGGCTAATAAATAAAGATAAACTCACTGTTGCTACGAAGCTTGGAATGATACTGTCTTCAACTCCCTTGAAAAAAAATTAATAACCATCCCTATCCTTTGAGATATCCCACTATCCTCTCTCGAAGGCTTCGAGTTCATCCCGCCAATGTTTTCTTGGCCGACCACGGCCACGCCTCCATCCGGCTGTCGGGATGTTATGAAATTCGCCCATATATCTATATACTTTCTTTCGATTTCGTCGCACACATGATATTGGAAATAACCTTGTTGTTTTCTCGTTTACAAGCCGAAAACTCTTCCCAGACTTCTCATACTTCTATTATCTTTAACCTACCGCTTATTCTTCTGCTCACCTCTACAATTATTTAAAAAACATTATTTCTTACGAGGCACCACTACCTCGTAATATCTTTATCTCTATCATTCTTCTCCAGGGGATACCCTAAGGTAGAACGAGAGCTTGAAACGTCATCCTTCATACTGAGAAATGGTGGTTTAACGTTGAACCAAATATCATTATTTGCATACCCAAATATGAGTATTAGTGTTTGACTGACGATCTTTGAAACTGTTTATTCGTTGTATTGTATGTCATGGCCGAAGTATTAACTTCAGCTAACCATAATTTCATGGACAAAACACAATAAGAGTAATTTTTAAACTGACATAGTAATAGCTGCTATTCGAAATAACTTACGCACGTTGTTATTGTGCACTGAGGATCCCATAATAGTTTTTCTAAAAACAAATTTTAAGCATGTAGCTCAGAATTTTAACTTGTGTGTGCCTGAATCATTGTTGTCAAAAAAATATTATACAAATAAATAAATAGTTCTACGCTTTAGATGGTTATGCAAAGAGAATATTTGCTACCTAGCAATTACAAAATACTATTAATAGTTTTATACAGGTATACTTTATTTACATTCACGAGTATTTAAATATTTAAGAAAAATATTACAAGATCTAAGCTGACGATGGCACCTTTGGCAAAGCCGAAAAAAATTATGATGATGAAGTAGAGAAAGCTACAAAGAGCTTCATAGGTATGGAATTATGGAATATAATTAACAATTGCTTCACTACGCTGTATTATTTATGCTATAGACTGCTTGATATTAAAAGAAGAATCTCTAAGGGAAGTATGAATCTGATAACCTGAGAAGCTGTTTACATATTGCCGTGTAGTTATGAATCACAGGGTATTACATTATAATCTCGTGTAACAATAACTAGCTCTTCATATATATTTGATAAGTATTATTGACGTTACAAGTGCCCTAGTTATCTTAATCAACAGAAAAGAATGAGTCAATATTGCAACTGTGTCATATCACAGGTATGTCGGTGTAATGGATGGCATAACGCTATAATCTTTAAAATTTGATGATTTATCGATTACATTACTTAAATTTCTTATATCTAAGATAGACAGGTCTAGCATGTTATAAAAAGGAGTTGTTTCAAAGGATCCCTGAGAATGTAAGATAGAGAGACAGAAAAATAAATGAATGAGAAAGAAAAAGGGATGCTTTTATTATTCGCTAAGAAATTGGGGCAAGTATTAGTCGAGCAGTGAAGCATTAGTCTGATCGATAGTCATTGATTTAGTTGCTTAAGTCATAGTGAAATAGAAGTCAGATTAAATTTAAAACAAGAGTTATTGATATAGTCGACAATATAAAACCTCCAAACTTTAAGGCGCACTCCGACAGCCGGATCAGCCAATAAATTATACTAAATTACATTTGGGGAAAAGTTGAGAACAATGTAAGAAAATACATGTGACGTGTGTGGTCATAATCTCAAACATATAAAGAAGTTAAGACACATCACAACAATACAATTGAAGCCAAAAAATATCATACTTACTGCCACAGAATAGCTTTTAGTAGTACGATAAGTTATTATGTGACAATGAGCATTTTTTTTCATCTCTGCTCTGACTTAACTCCTATAATTACCTATATGAAGTAAAAATCATGATAATGATGATGTGCTTTCAAGGATCTTTACTATCCTAGTTCTGGAACACACGAGGCCATCGAAGTGATTAATCAAACAATCGAATCTTATCACGACGGGAGCCAACTGCAGATTTCAAAGTTATCAACTGATAATTCGAAGATTTTTATTTTCGAAGTATTGTATTTGCCTTTACCATCATTTTATTTAAAAAAAAATTGGTGTGATATATTCATTTATCAGCGAGTGACGCTCATGCTATTCGACTCTTTGTAAGTTGTGTCTGCGATTACCTCATACAAGCATACATACGTTCAAATTTTTCTCTTTAAAATAATAGCGTAGACTATATGTATTTTATTATCTATCTCTAATGGCCAAATATTTCGTATCGTCTTTCAGTTATCTTATAGTTTTATGTGGGATTACTGCTATGGAAATTTCTGTCTTGTTTTTAGTTTTATCAGTACTATCTTAGACATCAATCATAAACTGAATTTTAAAACCGGTGATATGGTTTAAAGTCTGAAGTTTTTACTTCACGGTTTACTTTGATATGGTTGCTACAACTTTATTTTTGTGTTTTCGTTATATCTAAATAATCTATGGTAAATTTGACCTTCATAATGGTATTATCGAATTTATTATATGTAATGTCAGTAATATCTTTACTAATTACATAAAGATAGTATTTCAGTATGTCACAGATGAATATTAGGGGCAATTCTTCCTCGGAATAATATTTAATGCCTTTGCATTTTTATCGATTTACTTGATGTTTTCATCTTCTATGATATAATTTAAATAACATTTAGTCTTTCTTATTTACATAAGTCTATCGCTAATATCTATTCACCTGTTATTCATGATTATAATAGTTTTAAGGACGTTCCTAAGGAAATATGTTTTGTCCAGCAGTAGCAAAGAATGAAATAATTCATTGTTATTTATTGTATAGTAACAATGTAATTTGCTAAATCATGATGACGATAGAAAAACCACGTTATGTGAGGACTTCACACCCATGTTTTCTTCTTCCACTTCCCTATCTCTATCATTCGTTAGCTCAGCACTCACAAATTTCTTCATCTTTATTTTCATCTTTCAAATCATCATTATCATCATCATCATTAGCCTAAACAAACCGTTGGATATAGACCTCCCCTATTGAGCGCAATAGCGCCCTGTCCTCAGCTCGACGCATCCAGCTTCAACCAGCAGCCTTTCTCAGATCGTCACTCCACCTGGCAAAGGCTACTTTTGTTGTCCATACAATTTAGCAAGACCAATAGATAGTATGGACCTACTACTACTCTAATCTCTTGTGAGAAAAATAAAAAATTAAAATGTCTCGAAATAGCAAGACTATGCTAATCGTTAACGCATGCAAAGCTTTTGTATGTTGCGAAACGAACGAGGATATTCTAAGGAGACAATGCGTGTTTTCTGTGCTGACGGTCAAACATACCTATTGCAGTCATTAACATACTTGTTTTAGTCATTGTCATGGCTTATAGACATTTTACTTAAATAAGTAATCTTGGATCCTATCACGCAACATCATGTAACCCCGATAACTCCGACACCAGAGTTGGTCACTAGCTCATACGAAGAAGAAGAAGAACAAGAATGTAACCCCAATCTAAATAGAGCTTTTACAATGGAAAACATATCACTGACATACTACTTTTTTTGTAAATACATACATATTATAACTACATAGAAAATACCCAGACCTGTCCCGCGGTAAAGAAGGCTCGCCTGAGGCTCAGTAGGGTTTGATTCCCGCCGCCAGACAAATGATTGTATGTTCTGCAAATATTTGTCTCGGGTCAGGGTGTTTTCTATGTATAATATGTATGTATTGACATAAAATAGTAGATTTTTTTACAAGCCCCGAGTAAAACACTCTACGCTACTCTACACTTCGATTGCGAGAAAATAAAACAATTCAAAATTAGACAATTTTCAGAAATTTTATTAAAATTTAATCAACCTTCATAAAACATCACCAAGACGGTTCTATTTTCAATAAAAAAGATTGACGGAGCACCAAGAAATCGAGTTTTTATGTAAGAGAACGAATGCTTTGTACGGGCTGATGATTTTAGACAAAAATTAAAAAGAAAAAATACTTTTTAGCCCGAGGTATTAAACTCGAGTTTTAGGCCCGCTAAGCTACACTATTATGATACACTTTTTGAGCAAGAGAAGTGAAATAGTAGATTGTTTTACAAGGGACTAAACCATCCCATTATATACGAGGTTGTTATACTCCCGAGCTTAGCGAGGGAGGATGACAAGACCGAGTTATAATGGGTGGTTTTGGCCCGAGTAAAACACTCTACTTTTCACTTCGATTGCGAGAAAATAAAACAATTCCAAATTAGTCAATTTTCAGAAATTTTATTAAAAATTAAATGTGCAGTTAGAGCAATTTTGAATGTTTAGTGATATGTTTTTCCCGGGCAATTTTATTTCGGTTCTCTGTGATTGGGATGTGATAATATTTTGAGTTGATTGTTGTGGAGTAAAAGTTGGAGAGACTCGAATCATGCTTGAGTTTCCTGCATTATTAAGATCTGAGTGCGGCTTCAGCTGAGTTGACATATTCATCCAATCCCGCGATGTAGATGCTTGGGGTTCTGTAATGTTTGGTAGAATATTGATTCCTTCCATAATCCGCTGCGTGACGTGATACTTGTTTTGTATAGAGTCCTCTATATAACCTTCAGCCACTTGATCGGACCTCCATCCACCGTGGCGTTTTAATGTCGTTATATTCGCACCAGAGTCCGCCAACAGAGTCGCGGATGTTCTGCGGAAACAATGGCCCGTGTAGAGTTCCGGATTTGGTAAATTTAGATAAGTGGCAATATCTTTAGGCATGTTACCAAATTTATTTTTGCCTATGACTTGCCTTGTGCATTTACCATTTTGATAATTTAGAAAAAATCTTCTCGTTGAAACATTAGTGGGACGTAACTCCTGATAGGCTTTAACTATATTAAGGTATTCTCCACTGATGACAAATTTACGCTCTTTGTTTGTTTTCGTGTTCGGCAGACTCACAGCTTGTAGGTTTGTATCCGTTTCTACGTCTTCTAGCGTTATATTGGCAAGCTCTATTCCTCTGCATGCACCGCTGATTCCATAAATTAAAGCAACCTGTTGAACAAAAAAATAAGTGTGTTAATAATCGTAATAACCTAGGTACATAATTTAGGTATGTAGGTAGGTATCTATTTATTTAGTTTGAGTAGAGTACATAAGTAGGTTACCTTTGTTGCCAAGTATTGTTTATTTGGAGCGTTATTTAAAAATGTTTCGATTTCTTGTGTCGTCAAGACTTTAGATTTTTTTGCCTTGTATCCAGTGGACAATTTCTTCAGTAAAGCCGTTAAATTTACATATTTTTTAATATCGACGTCGTGTCTCGTTTTTAAGGTCATTCTTAACATTGAATATGTGCTCCAAAGAGTCGACGATTTGAATTTTTTCGATAATTCATCAAAATAAGTGAGAAAAACCCCTTCTGTAAAAGAATCCACACGTTTCTCATCACTCCATTTCATAAAATTTTCGTAACTCTTTAAATATATTTCACGTGATTTTGTCGGCAACAGATTCATAATTATTTCTTTGCCCTTTTCTTCCATTTGCATATTAGCATCTTCACTATCACTTGATGACATTTTTCACGTTCACAATTTGAAAGTTAAAGTCAGGAAGTTAAACGTAAAAGTTTGTGATTTGGAATGAAGAAAATTCTAGAGATTTAGCGCCAATACCATCTTTTTTTTTTAAATCTCTATACCTTCAATAACCCTCAACGAAACAGTTCGCATTCTACCGTGAAGGGAAGAATCAACCTTCATAAAACATCACCAAGACGGTTCTATTTTCAAAAAAAAAGATTGACGGAGCACCAAGAAGTCGAGTTTTTATATAAGAGAACGAATGCTTTGTACGGGCTGATGATTTTAGACAAAAATTAAAAAGAAAAAATACTTTTTAGCCCTAGGTATTAAACTCGAGTTTTAGGCCCGCTAAGCTACACTATTATGATACACTTTTTGAGCAAGAGAAGTGAAAAAATATATAAGTAGTAGGTATATCTGTGAAGTGGTTCCCATAATACAAGCTCTGCTTAGTTTAGGGCTTCATTATGCAGTGTGATAGTGTCAAGCATTATTTATTTTATTTATTTACTATCACTTAAAAAAAATGAAATTAAAGTTTTACATCTTACTTAAAAACACTAGTCAAAGTTAGCCAATGTCACTGTTTGTTATATCCAACGGTACTAAGAGATGGCAATAGTCTAAGTACGGGTATCGTTTATCTTTTGACAGATTTTTATAAGTAAGGACATTAATACATATCTTTTTACTTATTACCATCATAATTATGATCATCATCATCATCTGTCTATTGCAGTTCACTGCTGGACATGGCAGGCATCCCCCAATGAGCGCCATTGCGCCCTGCTCAACGCACCCTGCTTCTACCAAGAATATTTTGTTTCAAAGAGCATCAGGGTTGATATCATACGAACTTACTTATAGTTATAGGTACCTCGGAAATAGAAATCAACCAACCCGCATTGTAACGCATTGTTAGTGGAAATAGGACGAACATAAAACTGAAACTCTTAAAATAGTCTGTTTAACATAATTATTAGTATAATTACGATGAACGCTTGCCTTTGTACGATACTTTTAAATGTCTAGTGTATGATGTTTATGATGATGTATGTATGGGGTTCCATTTCGGAACCCAAGCCAACCTGACCTACTCGTGGTGCACCCTGCTAACTAACAAACGGGGTTTTGGCTGCCGGCTGAATACAGCTTAGCACAGCCTTACACAGGCAACGCTAAATTCCCTGACGGCCGACGGGCAGCTGCTTCGGCAATGCGAGAAGAGCGAAAGATTTTTAAATTTAGCGAAAGATTTTCAATAGTTGGAATGCCTATGTCCAGGACTTATATAGGTTGGTGTGGTGTGGACAATTGAAACCGCAACTTCTAGCATTGTATCAACGGTGGTTTCAAATATAACTCAGTTCACAAATCTATTATGTTAGTCAGGGGAAATACCATTCGGTGCATGCTTTATAAAAATGTTTCGATAAATGATAACTGAGAAGACGCGGTGATGGCCGCTGGAGTAAAGCCTTGACCGGGTGATGGCCAAGGTTGGGCTAAAGTACTCCCGGTCGTCGGCCAGCGAAATGGGTCGACGCCATTGCAAAAGTCGTTGGGCATACCTGGATGAGTGAGGGACAAGCCAAAAGATGCTGGCAAAAACTGAGGGAGGCTTATACCCAGCAGTAGGTGATTCAGGGCGTGATGATGATGATGATAGCATGAAGAATAATCAAGAGTAAACGAGTTGACTTGAGATGCATGAACATTCATTACAACATGTGACGGATTCACACTTTGCGTAAATTGCTTCAAGACTGTGTTAATCATTGATTGTTTGTAGTGACGACCTCAGCAACGTAGTGTACGCTGACTTCGTTTGAGATAGGGGTTCTATCGTATTACTATCATCATCGTTGAATACCTCTGTTGCGCGGTGGGTGAAAACCCTCAGAGACGTGGAAGGTTGCGGCTTAAATTCCCGCCGCGAGACGAATCTTTGTATGATCTGTGAGTATTTGTCTCTGGTCTGGGTGTTTTCTATGCATTTATGTGAGTATTTACAAAAAAACCTATGTCTTATATCAGTCATGTGTCTTCCATAATACAAGTTATATATACAAGTGTCAAGCATTATCATCGTCATCCACAGCCTAAATAAATAAAATAAAAGTAACTTCTTAATAAGTGATCATTAACGCTTTGAGTGCTGAATAGCCCGAGACCCACAGTCAATGTGTTAAAACGTTATAATTTTGTTAATAATATTATCAAAGAAAACTTGTTTAATATACAATTTAATTGGGGCAGGCTGCACAATTGATTTCATGAAATTAGGTATAAAAATGGAAGGTAAGTATTTGTTATTAGCATTTATATAGATTATCAAACCAAAATATTCACTCTACTTACAAAACCGACTCAATTTCCAAATTATAATATATTTGTCACACACAATTATTATTTTCAACTGAAAAAATGTTCGTACACACGTCAAGATATCCTGAGTCACAACGCGAGACTGGGACGCTATCGTAAAAACATACAAAACACAGTTATGTGTGATAACAGCAGTAGTACAGCACTGAAAGGCAGACGTATCAGTAGATTGGATAAGGTGAGAATTTAATAGGTTTATTAATTTATTTTAAAATAGCTGCCCCGACAGACGTTAATCTATTCAAATTCTAGAGTTCATAAAAAACAACACACTTTCAGTTTTTCTCGTATTTTCTTTTGGGTTTTTCCTAATTTTCTTTCTGTCCTAAACTGAATCAAAGCGAACAAAACTAAATACAAATTATTATTGTTATGACACTTTATTTAACTTTAAAACTCGTTAAAAAACAAACTTTTTACTTTAACGCTTACAAAAATATGAATCTACTATGCTATGTACAAAAATAATCAAAAAACGTTATGAAAAATGAATCAAAATAACCGCGGGGCAAAAAAAACTCAAACGGTCGGTAGCTAGGGCTGCAGAGAGAGGACGTCTACTGTACTGACCCTTAATCAGCTGCCTAGCGTAGGCTCTTGACTATAAGACCGTTCACTGAAACGACTATCAGAACGATAATTGTTGAGTCCACATCCACATGGTGGTAATCTCGTGGGCCAAGTCAAGGTACTTGCTACGCTTGTCCTTCTTGGACTTTACGAGATTAGCGTCATGCGGGATAGTGATGTCAACAAATATCGTCCGGCGTTCCAGCCGGTCTATCAGCACGATATCAGGTTACTTCGCTAGAATAGTTCTGTAGTGCGGTCCCAGTAGAGCGGAGCACGATCATTTTCGAGAACCGGCATCGGTGCGTACATAGAGTACGGGAACTCTGGACTGACAATCTTTGTTATTATTATAAGTATATAGGTACATGTCCGTCAATGGCCAGTGACATAGATAGAGGGTGGGGGTTGATTTTGATAAAATAAAGCTCATGTTTTAAGTCAGAAAATTTTCTATCAAACTGTGTACTTTTATCAAAATTGATTTTAGTAGTTTTTGAGTAGTCCTCGAATAAAAATTTGCAATTTGTCATTCTATATTTCTAATAGTAGAGACCGAGACACAGTAAACGGTAACCTTCGCCGCACCGTCTCGTCACGAATACTATCATTGTAGTACAGACTGTAGTATCGACATGTCACACTTTATCTTTCTTATTCCGTGACTTAGTGCTAATCTATGGCCTATAGTAACTACACACCAATCTATGACGTAACAACAGTAGAATGACGTTGGTTATTCGTTGATAATTCCATGAATCTGCCAAGGATGCTTCTTAGATAATTATTGAGTTGGGCGCGAAAAAGTACGTGAGGCGCCGGCGCGGGCGCATAGGATAGTGCTACAAACACTTTCATGACCTTTTCATAGTGGTCAAAAGCGTTGGCGGGACGAACTCGAAGCCTTCGAGAGGATGGTGGGAAGTGTCGAAGGATAAAGATTTTCTTCCCAATTTTTTAACGTTTTTATATTTTTAATATTCAAAACTATCACATTGTTTTTGCGGGAGTTGGAGACAATTTCATCACAAACTAAGTGTTTTGTCTTCTAAATAATTTGAAATTTTATAATAAGCTTCATTGAGCAACATTTGAATCATCACTGAGCAACATTTGAATCTACAGTCAAATAAACTTGAGAGTAGAGGCTAGTCAGAGGCTATTGAAGATTGTCAGACGATACGCGTTCGCCACGGCAATTACATGAACATCTTCATGAATTCTGCATGACTCTAACAATGGTGGCTCCTCGCGTGACTGTTTTGTTCAACTTAGACTTAACTGGCGCATTAGGTCACTAAATTATTTATGATTATATAAACGATAGATAGGTTTCTGAGATTTGCGTAACCGCGCGTTTCCACTGAATTAACATGTTACGGATTAACATGTTAATTCAGTGGAAACGCACGTTGTTTTGTCAAGAGTCGTGTGTTCAGATTTCTATTTCTATTTCCCAAAAAGTAGAAATCTCTTTTTTTTAATCCGAAGTTTGTTCTGAAATCATCAATATTCAAAGTCCGCTACTGTTTCTTTTTTACGCTTTCACGCCTATCATGAAATTTTGCATATACGTTGTCAGAGGTACAGGAAAAAACAGAAAGGTACCTTTCATCCAAAAAAAGAACTGTTCACGAGGTAAGTATTCAAAAAACTAAGAACACGCGCGCTAGTTTTTTTGCTACTAAACCCAACACGACTAAGCTCGAAAAGGCACAAACAAGGCTTGTTTTTTTTTTCTAGTAATCCTATAACATGCTTTTGTCTGTAGTAGCCTCTGTCTATGTTATCATTCATTCAGGCCCAAACATCAAATTTGATAATACCTATGAAAAAAATATTACCGACATAATAAGGCATAATAAATTTACTAATCGCGTGTCTAAAATACACTATCGCTGATACTTTCAAGTAACTTTGACCTTCAACCATGGAATTACTACTAGTAATAGCATACAAGAAAATGGGCGCTTTGAACAATGATGTATGTCTAAATTTTATCAGCACAGCACAACAACAATACTAGCCTATTTAGGCCACTGCTGGACATAGACCTCCCCTATATGAAGGGGGATTGGAAGGATCGCAGGGCACAGTTTATCGTACTCCTGACACTACTGCCCATGTCGGCGGCCACCAGAGCTCCGTTCGTTATTCAACAGGGTGCACCACGGGCAAGTGAAGTTGGTTTGGCTTGCAAAGATGAAGGTTAAAACCTCTTAACACCACACTTGACACTTGACTGGTCTAGCTGTTACACAAAATAAGATAAGATAAGATAAGATACGATAAGATAACTCTTTATTCAGCACACAGACAAATACAGCACAGAGAACACATAATAATAATAATAAGGTAGATAGGTAAATTGCAAGACTTGTAGGTACAATTTCGGAAATATCACAGAATAAAGAAAGGACAGAAGTTTAGTTTAGTTTACTTAGTCTACTACATAGGCAAAGAACTAACAAAAAGGTAGGTGCGGGTGTCGCCTGCGCTGCAAAGGCCTGGGCTAAAAAAAGGTTCCATCTCAGCTTGAAGCTGCTTAGCCTTTTAGCTTGCAAAATTAGACACAGATTTTTGTAGAAAGCGCGCGCTCCTATAATAAAAATTCTTGCGTCAATAGTGAAATTGAGTTTCAGTGCGTAACTGTGGCAGCAAAATGTCAAAATCATGAAAATCGTGAGAGGGTTGGTTAGCGCCATGAAACTTGTAGGTAAACTTACGCGTAACTCGCCACATTTGTTCGATGTCGTGGTTAGACAATTTGAGTGAGACGTCATATCAAGGATTTTGAGATGAAATTGGGTAACTATAACAAGTTTCTTCAAAGGTAGTGACTATGCTAAAACTATTTACATGGCCTAACTGATGTTAAGTGGTAACCATTACCTTTGACAAAGTATTGTGTCCTACAGTGAAATTCCCTGCGTCGCATCAACTTAAGGCCTGATCACCGGCACCCAGACCCTTCAACCTAAAACACATATATGCTTCTTCACGTCAGAAATAGGCATAATGGTATAAATCGGGTATTTGGTAATTGGGTATGCCCGTAATAATAGATGTACATGTTTTTAAATAAATAAATAAATAAAATTACGAAAAAGTACTACACAAACTACTTACCACTAAAAATATGTAGATGGATGATGTCCACCAGCGTATATCAGTCCCCTGTTGGACGATTATGGCCTACTCTAATAAAGAGGGATATGCCCATAACACCCATGCTGGGCATGCGGGTCGGGGATTGCAGGGCACAGCTTTTCGCACCGCGCCGATGCTGCTGCCCGTGGGTGGTCAAGGAATGTAGCTGAGCTGGTGTTAGGCTACGGACACGAAGTCAACGGGAGCGGGGCGGCGGCGGCGCAAGGAATGGCGCGATTCAATGCATAGATTTGCGTAGGCGCGCCGCTCCCCGCACCGCTTCCGCTGTCTTCGTGACCGCGGCCTTAGACTGTGCTATACCGCAATCAGCCAGCCATCAATATGGTAGATGGACAGGTTTTTCCGAATCCTTCATTCAGATGGTGAAAGTAATATGTTAGTTTAAAATGCTATAGAGATTTATTAGTTACGACCCTGAACAATATAGAACAAGAATGCCTCAAATCACAAACAGAAATACAGTACATTTATCTTTTAGTTATCTCTAAGATACACCATAATTTACAACATTGACATTACTTTATGTAAACATATGACATAATATACACGTATTTGTTTAATATAGTGAATACTTTTAGATTCAGTCACGTTCGGTTACATAGATTATGTGAAACGGCACCTCACGATGCTATTGTAGTACATAATATATGTAACAAGTATGTGCAGTTCTAGCTCATATCATATTGCTGGCCGATATTGTTCGAATTTTACGCGATTCTTTTTTTCTTAATTAATAATAAATAGCAAAATAAATACTACGATTAAAATTTGATTTTGGTAACTTTTAATAATTTATATTGTTATTTTTATAAATTTATTATATTACAAGAATATATTTTTTAGTTTTAAGTATAACATGCCGTTTTGTAGTTAGTATTAGCGTAATAGTTATAAAAAATGGGTTCCCTGAAAATGAACAGGGTTGGTTTTATTCTCCAAAAAAATAAAAACTATCCTTCGGTCGGAACCGTCGGTGCTCGAGCTCGGCTTGTGCTTGTCCGGTTTAATTTCAGTATACTCATTGAATAATTTAAAATAAAAAAAATATCTAAATAATAAATTGTAAGTTAAATACTTACAATTTATTATTTAGATATTTTTTAATATCATATTAAAAAATAAATAAAAACATAATGGAAAATACTGATTATCATTAATAGTCATTAATAGTAATTTATTCATAAATATTATTATACGTCACAATGTAAAAAATAAAATGATTGTAAGTATATTGTTGATTGCGCAGGCGCCACTTGCCTTAAAGATTTCTACAAGAAATGGAATGATATATGTTGTAAAATGTACTTTATATTATTCAACTAAAAGCACATATTGGCCTGGCATACGTTGCTGGAACTGAAAAACACAACATGTTAATCTTTATGGATAAGATTTATATCAGTTTATGTGACCAAGAAAAATGATAAGATTGAAATGATACAAGTTCTAAAGATCTTTATATTCTAAGATATTTAGTTCTTTTTTTAGATATTTTTAGTTTCAATTTAAATAGTAGGTAAAATTTTATTGTAACGACTAAGCATTATTACAAACTAGACAAGACAACCTCGAGGACCGTGTTGCTCAGAATAGCTAAAATGTACTTTTTTTATGATACTTATGATGAAACTAGCACATGGCCCACCCAATGTTAAGTGATAACCATTACTTATGACAAAGCTTCGTAGATCACGCATGTTTCGAACTTGCCCTACGATGCGACGTTAAGCCTTATAAGCCTGTATTTCAGTTTCAATTTTAATATAACTTAGGTAGTTCTAGACGAGGAATAGATATAATATAGGCTACTTTTTATCCAGGTACAACGAGCGAAGCCGCGGGTGGAAGTTAAAAAATAATACACAGTAAAATGTATCAACCTAACAGTTAAACAACATGTTTCTATCAGTGGAGACCTTTAAATGGCCTTATCAACACTACTTTATTAACTACTCCATTACATGGTGCCGATGGTTTTCCTAATACAAAAATATATATATATTTTTTTTTTTTCAAAAATATATTAATTTTGTTTGAGCACCTCAGATATGTGCGAAAACAATGCATAGCGAGTGATATGCCGTCAAACCAGCAATTCGCGTCGGAAGCGCTAATTTCGCTAATTGTTATTTTATTCCGCTGAATTAACTAATTAGTCATGATAGCATTTATGCCGTTCGAGAATATTTCGTTGTAATGTTGACGAGCAATATCTTTAGCCGTAAGGAAAATATAAATAAATAATGCTGGACACTATCACAAAGGATCATTAGCCCCAAACTAAGCAGAGCTTGTATTATGGGAACCACATGACTGATATACTACATTAATATATATATTTTGTAAATACATACATAATACAATAGGCACAAAGAAAACATCCAGACACGAAACAAATATTTGTAGATCATACAAACATTTGTCTCGCGGCGGGAATCGGAACCCGTAACCTTCTGCGACTCTGGCGGGCCTTCGGCTACTGGGCTACTGCGTCACAGAGGTCGTCAAAATAATATATTTTGAACTAGCTTTATTCAGTGTCTTCGCTTTTTTCTTACAGAAAAATATAATTATGGAACTGTCTAGCAGTAGGCAATATAGGTAGGTATACAGAATAGGGCTGTAGCAAGTATCAAAGTAGTTAGGTAAATACTTAATCATTACTTACAGGATACTAATAATAAGAAACAAACAAAACAAACAAGGATTTGTATAATATTATCCACAGATATTGAGGACTGATATAAGAGATTTATTAAACTCATGTGCGTTAATGTTATGATAATGGTAAATGCTATGCATTTTTTAAGTTTCAGCCAAATCCGTTCAGCCTTTCTGGCGTAATCGAATAACAAACATCCATCCATACAAAATTGCGCATTTATAAATATAGGCTTTGTAATTTGATTAATAGGCGCTCCGCAAAGTAAGTAAATAAGTAAGTAAACAAGCAGGACTTTTAAAAAAAATTAACCGCCTTCATATAAATCACTTTTTACTTCTTGCCCTAAAGAATTTTGAAAATCGGTTCGCGATTGACCGAGGTATTGGTGATCATAGGGCGAAAATTACAAGTGAGGATGAGGTTTTTTGAGTTTGCCGGGAAAGTACCAATCCCTCAGGAATACAATTCATATGGGATCACTTGTGAAGTATATACTCTTTTAAACAAAAAAAGAATTTTGAAATCGGTTTACAATTCAAGGAGATATCGGTGTAACATATAAAAAAAGTCGAAAAAAAGGTTCCGACGAATTGAGAACCTCCTCCTTTTTTAAGTCGGTTAAAAAAATGGTTTTGACCAAAGCCGTACAGTTCTGAGTATAGGGCGTGATGGTGCTACAGGGCGTACGGCTAAATGGGAGGCATATGTCCAGAAGTAGACTGCTGTAGGCTGATCCTAATGATAACGATATACATAGCTTCAACCAAAAGTGCATACTGCCTTAGTCTTTCGGCCACCTAACGCAAAACGGGACCATCTCAACATGCCTCCCAAAGTACAGAAGCGCTGATCTAAATGCCACTAAACGGTCACCCATCCAAGTAGTGACCGGGCTGTGCAGTTTAATTTATAATATAAAAGTCGAAAAAAAAGATTCCGACGAATCGCCTCCTCCTTTTTGAAGTCACTTAAAATCACACTTGCTTAGGGGCTTCTAAGGCGCGAACTAAGGCCCTCAGTCAACGTATTAACCAAGATGATCTGCTAACACCGACGTATGTCACGTCACGAGCGCTTCGTGGATGAGGAGTTAAGATCATCGCTAAACATTTATCTAACCGAAAGCATTATCAGTAAGTATTACCTATGTGTTATAGACACGTGACTCTTAAATGATATATTACGTATTGTTCAATGGCCTTCGACCATTTAGTAAAGCGAATTGATGGCTCTTCCTTATCAACTGGTACTTGAGATAGTCAGCAGTAGTTCGTCTTACTATTTTGCTTCTAGTTGGGTAGTGGGAATATATATATCACAAGATACAAGATATTTATTTGCATAAATAAGTGTAGGTCATTAGGTCTTAGGACTAGTTATTAAAAGACTTACCCTTTTCAGGCATCGCCAATTAGGTTGGGTAGAGGGCGCTTTATTTACAAAGCAACAAGTACTTTTGAACGTAATGAACTATATCTATTAATACATTACCAACTTATTATAATAACACTCATTAAAATATATTCATAATAATATATACTAAAAAAGTTATGATTTAAACCTACTCTAAATATTCCTGTACTGTATAAAAACACTTTTCTGTTAGAAATGTTTTAAGTTTTTTAACAAATATATGAGTTTTATATTCGTTTTTTATTTCAATGGGAAGTTTGTTGAAAATTCTTACAGCCATATAGTATGGGCTTTTATTTTGCGTTTTTATTCTAGAGTATGGTAGGTAAAGTTTGATTTTGTGACGGGTACATTGTGTTTCTGTGAATTTTTTACTATTTTTATGAACAAATGTGCAAATATCTAATATATAAATTAATGGTAGAGTTAAAAGTTTTAGTTTCACAACACATGTTTGTTCTCACTCTCCGCGTAGCAAGCAATGGAGTCCAGACGAACGACTGCTAAGTGAAATGGAGAATTTCAGATTCTAAAAAGTCGAAGCGGCGTCGGTGCCTGTAACGGTCCGTAGAAATTCGAAATTCTCGCATATTAATACGAACCGATTGGGAAATAAAAGTTCTTAAATCGCGTTCGCGATTTGGAAGACGAAGTGCAGGGAGACCTCTCACCTCTATAGACTAAAGACATCGTCAAGATTGCATTTAATCGGTGGATGGAAGGGGGGGGCTCTAGAGAGTCGAAATCCTTGGGGGAGACCCATAGGTCTCCCAAACCTATAGAAGTCCATTGCTGAACATATTCAGCAATTCTTCTTCTCTAGGTTGTTGATGATTATGATTATTATAATGAATGGGTTAATTCATGTGAGTTTCATGACTATTGCCAAACAAACTGCATCACTGAAAATAAAAAAATATATGGAAAGAGATCGAGTCTTTTCAAGGACGAAATCCTTGGGTAGGCCTATGTTGAGCGGACTTCTATAGGTTGTTGATGATTACGATGATGATGATAAATATGAATGAGTTTTTTCACGTGAGTTTCCTAAATAGATTGTGTAGATGTGTAAGCACTAAGCCCGACTGAAAATAACCAAAAACAAAACGTGTCAGTATTTCAGTGTGAAGTGGCTGCTATCTTATCGTGGATGCTGCGTGCCATCCATCACGGCAGACAGGCTCAAGGATTACACTTAGGATTCAGTGCTGGTGCCGAGGCAACTGATAGCTTTTACCTATCTAGGTGTAGTCTACCATGGCTAGAAGACAGGTAGTTGTGAGTGTACGTTAGAAAAAGATCAACATGAAGTTTTATTAATTACTTGCTTCCGTCTGTGGCTTCGCTACACAGATAAAACTGTTTCATCACCTTCATCATCACCTTCACTTCTGCCTTTTTCGACCCACTGGGCATAGGCTTCTTTTTGACTATGCCATTCGCCTCGATTCTGCGCTAGTCTGAACGTGCCGGCCACGGTTTTTCTTATATTATCATTGACATATTTTATTAGTAAACTTATCCAAGTTCTTATTCTATATTATCGATCCATCTCTCCGGGGGACGAAAATTATGACCTAGAAATATAGGTATAAATTATCCGTTCAATCCGTTTAGTTTTGGCGTGAAGGATGAAACATTTCACATTTTCACATCCTCACTAACATTTTGATTGCGGGCATCGAACATGACGTTACGCGCCATGCCGCCGCCACGACCAATGCATGCAGTTCAGCAAGGTGATCTCAAATATTTCAAAGTAACGTATCGTAAGCGTAACGAAAAATTTAGTCCAATGACAAAGCGTTATTTTGAATTTACGTTTTCTCATTGGCCAAAATTTTACGTCTACGATACGAATACTTTTTGACTTGTCTTCTTGTCGTGATCGAGCTTCAGCTCTATTATTCAGCACTCAAATCGTTAAGGAAGGATAGTATCAGTGTTTGATATTCTGGTAAGAACCAGCTAGGCCACGGGCGCTAAAGATGAAGTAATTCTTATAATACCATCCTTGGACATGAAAAACTAAGGCCGAGACCTGGTTTCAGACAATTGACAAATACTTCGCGCTCTATTTGAGGTTTTGTTTTATGGTTTCCGTATTTGTGGATTACTGAGGCCATCATAATCTTGAGCTTTTGTGTCATGGCATTTTGTTTAGTTGATAGATTTTTATTTAGTACACACACAATACATTCCCATAATACAAGCTCTGCTTGGGGCTAGATGATGTTGTTGTGTGAATGTACAGTATTGTTTTATTATTTACTTTTGCCGTCGCTTCGGTAGCGTTAATGTAGATAGATTGTTAATTTTGTCAAACATTTTGTTTTAATTTTTTTTCAGTGAGAACCTTCTACAAAGTATAAGATAACATAAAAAAGAGATGAATGGAATTGGTTAAGTCATTCTCAAGTTGTGGCGTGACCAAAGGAAAGAGGGATTCAATAGATTTAATTTTTATTAATCAACGCAGAGCCTAAGCCATATCTCCTAGAGAGTTGAAATTTGGAGAATGTTCCTTGAAAGTGCAGATGCTATGAAAGGATTGCTGGAATTCAGCCCCTGAAAGTATGTGTAAGTTTAAAAGTTTAAGTACGTTAACGAAGTCGCGGAGTGCTCACTAGACAGGATTGGCAGATAACACAAGCTCGCCCATTCGCCCGTGACTGCGGACGAGAGCACCGCTTTCGACGGCCTCGCCACCTGTCCCCGATCCATGCCTGCGCTTGCGCAATGACACTAGCAATTAGTTTATTGATAACGTTACAACTGTTTGTAAACATTGCTTTAGTATTGTAACGCTTTAAATTTGCGTACACTTTTCTAACAGATTATTTAATCTGTGTTCTTCGTATGAGCTAGTAGACAACTCAGTTTTCCAAACGCCAATTTAACGACTGAAAAACACGGGACTACTCTACTACGTGCCCTCCAAAGCACGGAAACGCTAAGATCTAAATGCATATAAGCGGTCACTCATCTAATTTACTCGTAGGATTATTGTTGCTCAACTAAGATGATCTGCTAATAACACCACAGTTAGCCACGCCACAATCCCTTCAGTTCACCTAATTTTAGAAACATACTCAGAGGATAGATCCTAGGATAGATACTAGGATAGATGATAGGATAGATGATAGGATAGATGATGGATAGATGCTAGGATGATGGGTAGATGCATCTCTAAGGATAGATCCTTAGAGATGTAAACTGAGCATAGGATTATATTAAAAACTGAAAAATAAATCTATGCTTGAATCACCTTCGAATTTCGTTCTTGAATATAATATGCCTGAGAAAGATTTTTTCGGTCTCTTATTTGGTCGGTTCGGATGAAAACATGATATGTTCAACTAGCTTCCGCCCGTGGCTTCGTTCGCATGGTACACAGATAAAAACTAACCTATATCGTATTTTTGCTCTAGATCTGTATTATGTCAAATTTTCAGCTTAATCAGACCAGTAGTTTTACTGTAAAGGAGAATCACGTACATCTTCTCCTACTTTTGCACGCACATAATATTAGTCGGATACATCATCATCATCACTTAGCACTAAGTTTAAAGAAATAAATGTTATGACTGTGCCGTGCCAATATATATATGAAAACTTAATGTATGTCCGAAAAAATATCAAATTGTTTAAGAAAAATAGCGACAATCATAATGTTAACACTAGAAATAAAGATAAACTAGCTGTTCTTACTGTAAGGCTCCATAAAGTGAGTCAATCATTTAAAGGGCAAAACGTACGGTTTTTAACAATATCCCAAATGATTAATTAATCTGTAAATAAATTCAAAAATGTTGTTAAACGTAACCTCTGTAATAAAGCTTATTACAAAATTTCTGATTATTTAGATGACAAAAAATCTTGGGATGAAACTGTCTCCAACTCCCTCAAAAACAATGTAATAATTAATAATAAACTTTTTAAATAAACGAGACTTTAAAAAGATATAAGCCAAGCAGAGTTTCTTGCCAATTCTTCTCTGTTTGGTCACGTTACGAAATGGTGCAAATTCAAATTTTAAAAAATTGACGTTTCAAAGTGTACTGTATGTGCTTATTGAATAAACTTAATTTGATTTGATTTGATTTCATCATCATACAAGTTTTCCTCTTCCATTTACTTTTATCAGTCTTCTTAATACTCACTCCTCTCTTACTAATATCATCTTTCACATACACAACGGTGCATCTGCTGCACGTCACCCTCCTCGAGCATAGCGCGGAACGTCATTTTCGAAGCCCATACTCTGCAGTCAACGTGCTAGTGCCTAGGTAGGATTAAGCCGGGTATTCAATTACTATGTTGATCTCGACTTAAGGATCCTGGCAAACTCACCCCTTCAAACTATGCGGAAAACTTTAAAGCAGCTTAAAGTTTCCACTCAATAACATAAGGATAATATTTTTAAGGTAACTTATAACTTATATAAAACCGTACCTGCTTGAAGGAAAGCCCCAGCAAGTATGTACTGTTTGGTTTTGTTGCTCTTTAAAAAAACTTTAAGGAAAGGTTTTATATGCAGCAATAGGAGATAACTCGAATGATCTAGGTTCCAGTCTTATACAGGAAAATTCAAAGACATTGATAAGAAATCAATGCATAGTCAGAGTGACACACACAGATAGAATGACTAATGCTAAATAATAACAAGTCATTGCTTTAGTTTAGGGTGTACAAAGGAAATCCTGAAATTTTACTCCATGGGTGTAGCGGACAAAGTCGCCGGTCGTCCACTAGTTTGAATGTTTAAAACTATTAAAAAACTTTATCATACATGTACGTAATGTACATGTTAAGTTTTATTTTATTGTATGAATTTTTAATTTTATTGTACATTGAACTGATGACCTATAATTGTAAATAATTATGAATAAAATGTTTATATCTGTTTATATCTGTCTAAACCTTTTTATTCCTACTATGGTTGCCTAGATGAGATCACTTTCAGCGATAAAGCTGACAATTATTTTGCCTATAAATGGCTTATACTAAGTTACTTTTATTAATTTCTTTTTTATAATTAATTGTGGTTATCAATAATTATTTATTTACCAAAAAGAGTTTAAAGTTATAAGCTTTGCTTAGTTTGGGGCTACATGATGCTATGAGATAATGACCAGCATTATTTAATTTTATAATAAAGCGTTCTCTCTCGTTCTATGCATGCACTAAAAAGGATTTCTTGAAATTCATTCCCCTTTACCCTAAAGGGGAGGAGCGGGAAAATAACTGCGCATACAAAGTCGGGGGTTTTCCACTACTTAAAAGCTCCACCACTTAAAATAACTTGTTGGAAATAAATTGTTTACTTCTGAATAATTGCAGACGGTTACCGAATTCTCATTCACCTCATAATTTAACGATGCGAATACTGAAAATTTGTTTCCATTGTTTATGTGAGTTTTATTTTACGAAACAACTTTTAAAATGAATCTAAATCCTAACTAATATTATAAATGCGAAAGTAAGTTTATTCGTTTGTTTGTTGCGCTTTCGATAATTATGAAATCATACACGTTGCAGGGGTACAGAAAATAACATAGGTTATCTTTGGCTCTCAACAATAAAAAAGTTGCCAAAAAATAGAAAAAAAAATTGCGGGCAAAGGCGCGAGCGGAAATAATTATCTTTTATCGTTTAGGCATATTTAAATTTGAATACTAACAGGCTATCAAACATTTTCGACCATGGCAGAACTCGGACCTTACATCTGGATAGTGCGCTATTGGCTTTAGGCTTGTTCAAATTTCATCTAGTCCTAAAATAAATCTAGGTATTTGAATACTGCACAGAGCGCAATGGCGCTCATTAGGAGTAACCTATGTTCAGCAGTAAACTGTTATAGGCTGATGATGATGATGAATATGAATACTATCAAAAAATCTGGGCTTGAGCCATGATCATGTTTAAATTCTATTATTATTTATTTATTATTTTGCCCTAAATTCTACGTCAAAAGATATATCGTCTATTTTTCTAAGAATCATCATTTATTATATATTAACCTTTTGCGAACTACGAGCGTGTACGGGGTGTACGGGGTTCCAACCCCCATCTTCGGAACCCAAGCCAACCTCACCTGCACGCGGTGCACCCTGCTAAACAACGAACGGGGCTCTGGCGGCCGGCTGATTGCGGCATAGCACAGCCTACATCGGCACATCTAAATCCCCTGGCCACCAACGGGCAGCAGCGTCGGTGGTGCGAGAAGCTGTGCCCTGCGATCCCCAACCCGCATGCCCAGCGTGGGGATTATGGGTATATCCCCCTTTATTAGGGGAGGCCTATGTCCAGCAGTGGACTGATATAGGCTGGTGTGGTGTGGTGTGGAACTACGAGCGACGTGTTTTTTAATCGTGTCGTCTCAAACAGTGGAAACAGTTACCTTTACACAGACGACAACTGCCCCGGTTACTTTAAGGTGAAGGTCCGATTCAATAACTTATTAATAAAGTTGCCAGCTCTTACATCATATAACGAGATCATGATTGGTTGAGCTACTTTTCTATAGAATGGTGATTGAATATCAGATTGATAAATGGAGTCTGTTTGATATAAAATTATCTTTCGCAATACATTACAGATTTTGTGTGAATGATGTTAACTGTAGGAAAGTAAGCGATGAAATGACCCCACAAGATACGGAATAAGTTCAAGGAGATAATGCTTAAGATACTATATTCTTGTCGTATGGTTATAGTAACGAATTCTATGGGAGTTTCTAAGGAAATAAATAAAATTTTATAATGACTTTGGATAGCAGCCATACAACACAGTATATTGTATCAAAAAGTAAATATTCCCTTAGATTTAATTTTCTGTAAAAGATAAGAGGTAATGACAGGTGGAGCAAGACATTGAATGGGTAAGTAGAAGAAGCGTCTGAAGACCAGTAGCCAGATGACAAATTCTTTCGTGGAGACAAGAGCGTGGTGGGTGGCACAAACTTCGGGAGGCTTATATTTTGAGGGTAAAGTCGGGCTGTGGATTTTCCACATCGGACTTTACCGGTGATGAATAGACAGGAAAAGCAAGAAAGTACATGAAAGCGAGGTCACAGAAATCGGAGTAATTCCACGAATTACAATCGCAATGTGTCGCACTCACTTATTTACGATATATCCATCATACATTGTAATTTATTTGTTGGTAATGAAGTGAAAAATTACGTAGCAAAATTCCCGGCTCGTAGTAACTAAACTGAACGATAAACAAAACACACGTAACTCTGGCTATTTAATCTGTGACGTGACTTGATAATGACGTTTCGGCAGATACCGCGTTGTGAGGGAACTGCAATGCGTAAGTGAGTCATCATCATTAGAACAACCAACTAGTATTAAGATTCAAAAAATTTCATGAATAAATAGTATGTAAAACACTCAAATGCGGCCTGATAATGCGCTTAAAATACCCATTGTAGGATTACGATTTAGTACTCCATGGAACAATAGAGAATAATATAAATAAGTCTAATGTAATAATAAATTAATCTTTCATGGTTCATTTATTAATAACTATACAGTTACAGGTCAATTATACTTTAGTATTCAACTAAATATAATACGCTGTATACCCAGTAATACAAAAAATAATAATAATTATGTCATTCTAATAAATTTAAGTACTTATGATTAATTGTTAACACATAACTTGCATAAATAATGCTCTTTTGTACCATATTTCGTAAACGTTTGAGCCATTTTCATGATTGACTATCAAACATATAAGCAATGAACATTACAAGCCCTACAGACCTTAGTCCTTGAAGGACCCTAACACAAACGACAAACAAAATTCTCAAAAACTAGAATTAGATGACTTTATATGTTGATATAAGTTTAATATACTATAAAACCGTGACATAATACAACAGGTTTATCATTAAACCTTTAAGACTGTTGTCTATGCGCAAATCTTTAACTTAGTATGCGCACACTCACTCAATTGCGTCGTATAATACGATTGCAATTTCGCGTCTCGTTACCCGTGACCTAAATATAAATAGAAGGAAAAAGGTGAGAAGAAATACTGAATTTTATTGATATTACTGAATATAATTCACGAATAAATTAAATATTATAAAACATTCAATAATTTCTCATAAGCAACCAAAAAGCCCTATTCGGATATTATTTAATTTGTAAACATTCAATTTAGTTACAAGTCGCAAACATTTTCATAGATAACATTTATAACAGATATCTAGCTAATTGTATACATGTAGTTGCATTAACAGAGTTTTAATAACACTCGATGGATAAAAATAATCATAAACAGAGCTTTAAAATTCTGTTAATTCTAAGAACAAAAGTCAAATAGTCGTGAAGCCAGTCTTAAATTGAGGAAAATGTTTGCTGTAAAAACCTGGAGTCGATAAAAAGGTTCTATCAATGCACATCATGATCACGTGTATGGAAATGAGAATAAAAATTATGATTACTATCATTTTAGTGCTGTGTAAGACCGCAATGTGCAATTGTATAATGAAGTTAAAACTGAATTTAAAAACTCCCTTCTTCATATGAAGTAAGTAGCACAAAAGCCTCCGAAATGGCAATCTAAAAAGCCGTAAACCAACATTTTAAAGTGCCTTCTGAAGCACTGAATCACTCGGATATAAATACCACCAAACGGTCACCCATCCAAATAGAGACTGAGCGGAGGGTTGCTAACTATGGTAATCTAACAACACCTAAGTAAGCCACGCCAGGAACTCCTCAAAATCTACCTACCAGTCAACAACTCCTTGCAGCAACTCAAAGAATAATACCGTTAAATGTGTCTTTAAGATCATGACAGTTAAAAGCCCATTCGAATCAGAGAGATTAAGTTTATAAAATCAACCCATAGCTCAGTCATAACATAAAGTAGTTGATGCTTACTAAATAGAGTCAAGAGTCTACGATTAAGAATCTCATAATCATCATCATCATCAGCCAGCAACCTTTCGCAGATACTCATCCCACCTGACCGGAGAGCGTCCTACACCTGCGTTGTCGCTTTTTCAACTAAAACAGACATCATACGCCTAAACATTGAACAAAATGACGATGAATGACAATACAATCTGCTGACAAGTCATTGGACATAGGTCAAGGTTGATCGCGATATAAAAATAGAATCTGAAGTGGATTCATGGATTCACGAAGGTTCTGCAAAAAACCATTCATTACTCAATCAAAGCGAATTCTGTGACGATTTGGAGGTCAACTGACAAAAAATAAATAAACTTTCGAATGCAAAAACCTGTACTATCCGAAGTGTATCATTTATATTTCATAATTCTCTTGCGCATGTCCCACGCTAGGTGGGGTCGGTGTGGGTCAGCAAATGTTTTCCCTTTGCACTCTTTTACTCTTTTCTCTACCAGCTGGTATTCGTAGCTCACTCTCTCTCTCTCTCTCCTTAGGAATCTTCAAATCCAAACTTTATAATCATTTTAACTCTACAAATTCCTCAATGAAAAAAAATTGCTTATGTACTCTAAGTAATTTATGTATGTTTATGATAATTTATCTTTGTAAGTAAGTTTATATTGTTATTTTTTGTCAATTTGTCAATAGTAATTAAACTTAGGGGAGGCAGTGGATTGCTACAGACTGACGATAATGTATGTAAGTTAGAAGTTACTTCGATCGAATAAGCTCTTATATCATATTATGTGCTTCGTAAGGCACGTTAAGATTTTGGTCCCGGCTTTTACAGTCGTTAAGCCATGTCGGAGGCCTTCAGGCGGTCTAAAAACTCCGACACCAGAGTTGGCCACTAACTCATACGAAGAAGAAGAAGAACCTCTTAATAAATAGGATATGTAAAACGCGATAGTCCACAAGGCTTGATTACTAAAAGGAATGTTGATTAATCGCGTGAAAATTTCAATATTCCATCACGAAAAACAACTAACATTAATAAGCATCATACAGATCGTGAGAAAATTCTTTGACAAAGGATCAAACATCAAACTTCATATAACCCAAAAACAAGAAGTTAAAGGAAACTAAAGACTGGTTCCACAGTTTTAAGACATGTCCTTGATTATGTTGACGCTCCGCCGGTAAATTTTACTTAATTGAGTACTTAATGAGGCATAATACACGATACTGTGACGAATGGCAGAAAGATTAACATGGAGGATGTATTAACAGAGGCATAATACAAAGTAACGATAAAGAGACGTATTTTACAGTATACATTATTTAATCAGCGTCTATATCAGTTAACTTCTTTGAAAACACACCAATAAATACAAACAAGTGCGAGTCGTTCTCGCGCACGAACGGTCTCCGTACCGTTGTAAGGGAGCCACTTTAATACTTATTTTATTCTGTTTTTAGTAATAATTGTTATAGCGATGACAGAAATACCCGCGTTTTACATATCCTATTCATTTAGCACTTATTCAAAAGAAGTAACTTTTAACTTACATATATACACTTAACATGAGGTGGTCATGTGCTTGTTCCATCTTCAAGTAGTATAAAAAAACAATAACATCAGTCTATAGCAATCCACTGCCTCCCCTAAGTTTAATTGTTGTTGACAAATTGATAAAAAATCATATACTATAAACTTATATACAAAGATAAATCATCATAAATATACATAAATTACTTAAAGTACAAAAGCATTTTTTTTTCATTGAGTAATAAATACATCATCTGTTGTCTAGATATCACGGTTCATGAGATACAGCCTGGTGACAGACAGACGGACAGAGGAGTGTTAGTGATAGGGTCCCGTTTTTGCCCTTGAGGGAAGAGAAAATGTTGAAGTTTCCCGGAAATTCGAAAATACGGGAATAACTTGGGGCTTTATTTTTCCATGGAATTTTATAAAAATATTCGAACAGATCGACGTCGGATCAGCTATAATATACATATAATAAAAATTCAAACGAATTATCAATAATCTCGAAAACCTTCAACTTATTCAAATTAAAGATATTATTTGCTTACGAGTTCAAAGAACTGTAACATTTACGTTTCGTTTATTATATAAACTAGTATTGACTGACTGTCTGTCATTGCTAATCCTGCACTTGTTTTTTACTGACAGATAATAACGGTTGTCAATCTGACAGTTTAAAATAAATAAATTAGCATTGCAAAGCTGTTCAGTGAGGTGAAAGATATTTTTAAGGGAATTTTAACAGCTTAATAGACTTTATAGCTCTACCATCTGAGCAGCAGGTCGCGAATTCTATTCATGTACCGGAATTTTACCGGTAGTGGCCAAATTATTTTAATAGTGTTTTTTTTATATTATAACTATACTAATAAAAATGCTTTCATTAATATTTTACACAATGTTAATAATGTTGGTATATATGAAAATAAATAATAAATTCAAAGTTATATTTTATACTCGTTTAAACAAGTTCTTCATAGTGATAATAATATCTCCAAGGTATTGTTAGAACCAACGAGATTATAATTTTTTTTGTAGAACATAGTGGTGTTTGTACTAGAGTTTGCATGAAAAATGTTTTACAGATTCATCTGGCTTTTAAAGTAAATATAGAAGAGCTCAGTTGAAAATTCTAGGGAGGAGTCCAGCAGATGACTGCTTATAGGCTGATTATGATGCCGAAGTCTCATAGGAAAGCCTACGCAAACTAAACCACGAGCGCTTAAAACAAACACAATCTGTCAGACACGTTGGATAACTTGAAAGATAAAACTCGTAAACAAGTTATAAGTACATTAACATCGAAAGCGAAGTCAAGGACATTCAGAGAGTATGTGCTCGATTAAAACGAAATTGCATTTTGCAATAGTGTATCGAATTATAGAAATTTTATACCATAAGCACATAACTCACAAATAACATTATAAGGTCACAAATAATTTATTTACATACATATTCCTTTTTTGCTAAGGGTATATAGTTTATCTACCTATATTGTTTTTTTTTTATACCTATTGATGGAACTAGCACATGGCCCACCTGGTGTAAAGTGGTAACCATTACCTATAACAAAGTATTGGTTCGTAGGTCACGGATGTTGGAACGTACCCTTCGATGCAACACCCTGCGTCTATCAACTTTAGGCATGAAGGTGTTAAGCCTCATTTGCCTGTACTTTCAAAGGCACACACACCCTTCAAACCGAAACACACCAATGCTGCTTCACGGCAGAAATAGGCATGGTGGCAGTACTTCCCCGGATGAGCCCTTCACAAAAACTCTACTACTACTCAACTGTTAAAATTTTAGGTAGGTATTTATACATACATATCATGGTGATGATGATGATTTATACATATGTATAAGTATAATATATTTTAATTGTTTCTATTCTGAGCACAGGGCGTCGTATGAATAATATGAAATTTTACTTTTTTATAATGTGTTTTGTATAGTTATATTCAAAATAAACTTTTTCTTGCTTACTTTAAGTAGTAACTTACAAAAAGTTTAAAATTTCAAATTATATCTTAAGACATTGAGACCAGTGGTAGTGTTGTCGTTCGTAATAAAAGACTGAGAAAGAGGGTAGATCGATTCGTCTGCCAGTAACTACCCACTCGCACAGACTTCAGTTCTCCCGTGATCATGGCGCATGTAACTGCGTCGAAATATCGGGAAACAATAGAACTCACTAATCATGGTAAATATCCCGTTGATATTAATAATTATGTTCACAACCATGATAGTTTCAAAAGTAATATCTTAAGAGGCTCTCGCTAAGCAACTGGAAGTCTATTCTAAATCACCGAAAAATCCGATGTCAATTCCAATATTGTCTTCCTATTATGTTTTGTGAAATAGCGTAGGGTAGAGTAGGGTGCGCAACGTTTAGACGAGAACGCTAACGATATTATAAGCTGGGTTACGAGTTACCTATCCTTCAGTGGTAAGCGGGTAGTGAACGACATAACAGCTCCGGTACCATTCATCGATATATGGTAGGGCGCCTTCAGCGCACGAGTAACTCACCGTACCGTGGTGCACATTACATCTTGGCAGCAAGACCTACTGCATACTGGTCCTGGTATTTGCCAGTTTATTCGTCTGCTTCATAACCTACAGGTTCTATATAATTTATTATAGGTTCAATAAAAAAATATGATTACGATTATGATTACGGAGGAAGACCAGGAATAACATATAGACTACGTTTCTAGGTACCATGCGACATCGCGGTCAAAAGCTAGAAAAGACTCAGTTAATGTTGGGACAAGGTAACCGTCCCTACTATGTACCACTATGTAACACCATGCCCTCACGATATGATAGTATTATCCTCATGCCAGTTACGAGAAAACACTAGAAATGACCTACAAAAAGGACACGAACGCGCATTTCATACATAATTACGTCATCATCATTACTAGGATGCCCTACAATTAAGTAGAGCGCCTTTTAAACAATTTTAAAAATCTTTTTCTAAAGCAATTGAATAGCCTGGTATTGTTGTTGTCGTCTATTGTAACGACAGACGACAGCTATCGCCCATTAATGTGATCGCGCTCATGGCTCATCATTGCAATGAGTTGATGATTTGGATCGAAGCACGGAAGCGTTCTGGGAAATGATTTTGCGGGATGTTAATAAGCGCCTCCTTTGAATGCGACCTCGCGGTGTCACTTGAAATATTCCACGTTTTTTGTTCAGTCACAATAGTTTTTCTATGGTTAAGTATGGGTGATTTCGTAGAGCTTTTTGTACAGGGCTACACTGGTTTGTGGAAGTACTACAACCATGCCTATTCCTGTATCGCTGTGTTTCGGTGGTGCAGGCTAACACCTTCATGCCTCGATCTAAACTACTGTATAGGGATTGTTATAGGTTAGGTAATGGTTACCACTTAACATCAGGTGAGTCATGTGCTTTTTCCATCGTGGTATAAAAAAAAAATCTTATACTTACTTAGTTCTCAACTCTCACTTAAAAAAAGGTTTTTGCTGAAGAAACGAAGATACAATGCTAAGTTCAGCAAGCGATTCGATCAATGATAGTACAATCCGACCCATACATCAGAACTACGTCGCCAGAAGTACGTCGCCAATTGCAGCCATCTTCAAAGGGACAAAAATACGTTGTGAGTAGTGTAATTATGAATTAAAATTACAATGCCATACATTTTTTCGTACAAAAATATTCAAGTTTCGTGGGTTTGTGTATAAAAATGCCTGTTACATAAATTATAATAAATTACCGTATTTAGCTAAAAATAACCATTTTTATTAGGCATCTGTATTATTGTTGTTTTGGAATAGTTTTTACACATTTTGTGAGCTTCCTTGGCGAGTAGAATGACTGGTTACGGTACGGGACCGATTCCCGATCTGGAGAAAATGTTTTTAAGATTAAAAAATACTTTTTGTATCATTGTTTGCAATAAAACATGCACACAAGTTTTTTAATGCGAAAGCTAGCACACGGCCTAACTGATGGTAAGTAGACACTTGCACCACCAAATGCCACCATCACCAGAGGCCAGATAGTGGTGCGCTGCAGGCCCTTGAGGAAATGAAATACCCGCCTTTCGAAGGACCGCATGTCTTAGCTCTGAGGTAAAATCGTAGAAGGGAAATTGTTCGGTAAACGTTTAAGAGATGAGCTTATTAACTAGTTAATGACTTAAACATAATAATGTAGGTTATTGCAAAAAAATTGAATATTTTTCCCTGAATGATAAATTTATTCATCATTGAGGGTTTTTTGTGAGTCAATGCACATATTCATCAATTTAGAGGAAGTTTAAAAAATGTTAAGTAAAAAGTTATTATTCTTTTTAATACCTAATCAAAACACCACGATAGATCAATCATTCTTAGGTTTTTTGATTCAGGGCCAATTGGATACTTTTACACGCTGACCAGGACTCTGTAGTCCCTGTGATACGGTTAGATGAAAATAGGCTTCAGCATTTATACCATACTTTCGGTCATAAATGTACAATTTAATTAATGTTTTTATAAAATTAAAGAGAAATAAAATCATTATATGTAATCTAGTAACGTGGTCCAGAGTAAATTCTCGTTGGAACCGATCAGTTTTTTTTAATTATTATACCTGAAGATGGAACTAGCACATGACCCACCTGATGTAAAGTTGTAACCATTACTTATAACAAAGTACTGTAGTAGGTCACGTATGTTTGGAAGTTTGGAACATGCCCTACGATACAACGTCCTGCGTCCATCAAGTCAACTTGATGCATGAAGGTTTTATACATGATAAATGCCTGTACTTTCATCGGCACACCCGTCAAACTAAAAATGCTGATTTCACTGAAATAGGCATCATGGTAGTACTTCCCTTCGGATGAGCCCTTCACAAAGAACTTCTAGATACTACTAAAACTCACTGACCGTCCGGAGATATCACAGGACATGTATATCGAGATATGTCCCAGGACTTTGGACCCTTAGTGTTATTATGACTTGGAAACCCTATATCCCAAACTTCCTGTTAACATGATTCAGAATTACCCAGCGACAATATCAATAAGTGACGTCATATAACAGCTGAGAGAAGACTCCATGAATCACTTGAACGCCCGCTTTTCTATTATTTTTGCTTCTATAGTTTTTGAGATGCATTTGTTATTTTACTATTTATTGTTTTAGTAACTGACCCGCCCGCAACTTCGTTTGCCTTATTTGCTTTCACGTAAATGGTCTACTGTACATGGCTATTTTATTCATATTAAGCTCTGAATCCCGGCCGTGCACTAATGGATTTTGATAGTGGCATGCTCTAGAACGAAACTATTTATTATTTTACTAACTGACCCGCCCGCAACTTCGTTTGCCTTATTTGCTTTCACGTAAATGGTCTACTGTACATGGCTATTTTATTCATATTGAGCTTCGAATCCCGGCCGTGCACTAATGGATTTTGATAGTGGCATGCTCTAGAACGAAACTATTTATTATTTTACTAACTGACCCGCCCGCAACTTCGTTTGCCTTATTTGCTTTCACGTAAATGGTCTATTGTACATGGCTATTTTATTCATATTGAGCTTCGAATCCCGGCCGTGCACTAATGGATTTTGATAGTGGCATGCTCTAGAACGAAACTATTTATTATTTTACTAACTGACCCGCCCGCAACTTCGTTTGCCTTATTTGCTTTCACGTAAATGGTCTATTGTACATGGCTATTTTATTCATATTGAGCTTCGAATCCCGGCCGTGCACTAATGGATTTTGATCGTGGCATGCTCTAGAACTAAAAAAAATGGAATGGCATGTGCTAGATTAGTTTCCAATGTAAGCGGCGATGGGCTTGCAACGTGTCGCGTGGAATGTTAACGAATAGCAAAAAGTGGGCGTGTACATGTAATTTATGGTCTTACTTCGTATATGGCATTCTCAATAGATTTGCTTACTAAGCAATATCTAAGCAAGCTTTGACGAAGACTGAGGTGTAAGGGGCTTAACTGCCATCTTTGGAATCCAAACCGAGCCAGCCCGTGGGGCACCCTGCTGAATAACAGACGGGGCTCTGGTGGCCGGCTGATTGCGGTTCTTAGCGCAACCTAACACTGGCAGTGGCACAGTCCCCTGGCTGCCGACGGACAGTAGCGTCGGCGGCGCGAGAAGCTGTGCCCTGCGATCCCCAACCCACATGCCAAGCATGGGGATTATGGACATATTCCCCTTCTTATAAGAGAGGCCTATGTCCAGCAGTGTACTGAATAGACTAGGCTAGTGTTGATCACGAAGCCTCGCGAAAAATGATTCGAATCGTAGACGTCAAATTTTAAAATTTTGTTAAAAATTTGACCAATGACAAAACTTTATTTTGAACTTAGGTTCAAAATAAAGCACTTTGTCATTAGTCCAATTTTTCGTTAGGCTTACGATACGTCAGAATGACGTATGCGTGATCGACTGAAGATATACGTAATAAGAAAAAAACGTCGTAACGATTTTTTTTCTATGTCCGGGGCACTCCAGCGTCCGAGAGAGACTCTTGCTTAATTTATAACTAACGCTTTAAATGCTGAAAACACAAATGAGTTGCAGACGTAGATCTTGGACCTCGGGCATAGCGGTTAATAAGTAAAAGTTCCCACTTAACGCTGTATGAATCATCTAAATCAGATGCAAAGGCCTTAGTACACAGTAACAATACTTGTTTGTGTATGGTACAGGTAATGTCGAGGACTGGACAACGAGATGATTGGCCATATTATGCACAGCACATGTTACAACCATGATCGCTATTAGCCCACATGTGCAAGGTTGCCTGTCATAATGTTTAACTTGTTATACTGGTCAAACATTTATGGATATAAGCTTCCGCCCGCGGCTTTGCTCTCGTGGTACCCGGGTAAAATGCAGCCTGATAAAAAAATGAAGAATGATATTATGTGCAATTTTTGAGCTCAATAGTTTTACAGCGTGAAGAAGAGACAAGTAGTAGCCTAAGCGCATGATCTACGATGCAATTCTTTGTGATAGGTAATGGTTACCACTTAACATCAGGTGGGCCATGTCCTTGTTCCATCTTCAAGTACCATGCTTCTGCTACATACGCGGAGTAGCGGCCTTTTTTTTGGCACTATTCTCTTATTGGATTTAAGCATTTAGGTATGTACCTAGTGTATATTTTCTGACTCAGATGAATGCGGGACGTAATCACACAGCATCATGTAGCCCCAAACTAAGCAGAGCTTGTATTATGGGATGTTTAATGTTTCTTTATCTTTTATTTCTCAATCTTTAAACATTTTACCCAAATGTTCATTTTTCAGAAACTTTCGTCTCCATTATACTAGGAGTTCTGCGAACAGTAGACTTCGCGAAAATAAACACTTCTGCAACAATATCGACGATCTCTGTGGCGCAGTGGGCTAAGGCTCGCCTGAGACGCAAAAGGTTGCGGGTTCAATTCCCGCTGTGCGGCAAATGTTTGCCTGTAATGCATACATTTGCTTCGGGTCTGGGTGTTTTCCTTGTATGATGTGTAATTTATTAACAAAACAATATACATAAGCAGTATACCAGTCATGTGGTCCCTTAATACAAGCTCCTACTTAGTTGGGCTTGATGCTGTGCGATAGTGGCCAGCATTATTATTTATAATTAATATTGTACCACTAAAGTTAATTAAAACTAGATATCTCCCATGTTTTTGTTTTTAAAAAAATCCTGTATTATACCTCCATCAATTCCGATGTAGTAGTGAGTAGTAAAAGGACCGGATCCATTAAGTTATTAATTTACTGAATTTTGAGGAGATATTCTGCTTATCACGCTGAAGATCCTCATGAGATCGTTACCAAATTTTTATGATACTTATGAAAAACATGGCTTACGGGCAGGGAAATTTTCAAAACGTAATTCATTGCGGGACGAGTTCGATCCTTCAAAAAAGGGTGGTAGGAGATAGCTCGGGAATCAGGATTTAATGTTTGGAAGCCTATGGGGAGACCTTTGGACAGCATTGGGACAAAAAAGGACAAATAACATTGCGGACTAGAAACAATTATTAACATAATTAATAGAAGTACTGCCACGAGTACTTCTTCGTACTTCTTGCACCGAGATTCGACATCGAAGAACCGTAGGAAAGCTCATATGACACAACAACTAACATACATACAAACAGGTTGTGATCTGATTTCAAAGTACTACAGGTCAAGGTATAGCAAGAAACAATGTCTACTTTACAGATTTACAAGCAGATATATGTTTCCAGTGACCCGAAAAAATGTCAACAAAAAGTCGAATACCTTGGACAGTGATATAGTATAGTTTTAACCGACTTTAAATAAAAGATTTTGGACGACCTCTGTGCCTGTGGTGCAGTGGGCGAAGGCGCGCCTAAGGTTGGGAGCAAGATTTTGGACGACCTCTGTGCCTGTGGTGCAGTGGGCGAAGGCGCGCCTAAGGTTGGGAGCTCTGTTTTTAACGCGAGAAAAATGTTTTGAATGATTTGTAAATACAAAATCTACATAACTTATAAAGTACCTAATTAGACTTAATTTATGTTTTTGAGACTTCTCAAATAGCAAATATATTTAAACCACAGTGGGTTTTTTTAGCTATGATAAATAAATTGCCTCTGGGTGTTTTCTATGTATGTATGTATTTACAAAAAATGTGAATCAGTCATGTATTTCCCATTACAGGCTCTGCTTAGTTTGGGGCTACATGATGATGCTGATGATGTCAGCATTATGTCTTTTTTCAGTTCGACAGGACCTTGCAATGTTTTTGTGTTATTGTATTACCTACGCTTATGAGTGCCTTGCCTACTAAGTTCGTATGGGGATTACCGAATTACCTAACTACGTAAATGATACTAAGACGAAACTGACTTTCCCTAGGCCCGATATTATTCTAAGGCCCGATTTTGGTATTCCGATATTCCGATTTTTTTAAACGGTCATGCTATTATTCAACTGATAACATATACATAGACAAACGTTTATACATAAGCACACACATACAGCATATTATTTCATTTATCAGTTTTGGTTTAATACCAATATAATAAGTACATAACTAATATCAGAAGACTTATATATTAATTGGAAAATATTCCGAGAAAATCTAACTTCCATTCCTAAATATATGTAAAAAAATATCCTTTAAGTTTAGATAAAAGAACTCATATCAAATGTTAAGATATAAACATTTTGGACATAGAAATTAATTTACTCGACTTAAATACGGAAATGGACGGATGTAATACAAACATATACTGTCATGGAACACCAACTCACAATGTTTTGTTGTATATATTATTTATCATATAATATTAAAAAAAAAAAATATAATAATTCTTGTTTAGTTACTTCTACCGCCAAAAATGTTAGTATCTTTCGCATTTAAGGTATATATATGTGTACATATATTTGTGTACACGTATATATTATACCTTGAATGCGAAAGGTAGATACTAACATTTTTGTTTTGGCGATAAAAGTAACTAAACAAGAATTTGAAGTAAAAGTAAACGTTTACTAAAGTATACCAGTAAAAAATATAGATGGTAAAGTCGTTCGTAGAGCTATACTCATCTATATGTAAAGAATATTAGGAAGGAAAGAATAGAATAGAGGAAGAGGAAGATTTTTCTTAAATTAAGGACAGCGATAAACCACCAGATAAGATACTTTATGGGTAGAATAAACATGGGCAAGATGTCACGAGATAGCGTGACGAAGATGGAAAACGTGCGTTTTGACCTAATTTAGGTTACTTTATTAGTTTCATCACCATCGGCCTCGCAATTACAACTTCAGTACAATATAATTGAAGTGTGGATTAACTGTACTCCATATATTTAATATACAGAGTCAGTGGACTTGGAGGGATGGGATGGTATGGGAGAGTACCATAAATATTGAAGATAGAGAATTTTACTCAAATAGGCTCGACACTATCACACAGCATCAAACTCACACAAAGGAACTTTTATTTTTAACCGACTTCAAAAAAGGAGGAGGTTCATTTTTTTTTATTGTTCTTGTAAGAAAAGCTGCATTCATAATTTTGAAAATTCCCTCGCTTGACCCGGGAGTCAGACCGACATTAATTATACCAAAAATACGCATTATTTTCATCATCCGAAAAATTAGATATTTTTGGTTCCTTTCAGCTTCCAGGTTTAATTACGAAGACTTGCAAAAAAAGGATTTGTATCGTAGACCTCAAATTTTATTTTGTTTTGTAAATTAAAAAAATAATATCTTTAGCAATAAAACAAGAAAAATAAAATTGTGAAAGTTGCTAAAACAGCCAATTCAACTTTTAAGCAAGTTAAAATAATCACCGAACCAAATTAAAACCCAGTTGATGTCATATCTAACCAAAATCAAGTCCAAATTGAGCTAAATGTTGTTTGTGAACGTCAATAACTATTTCAATATCCGCCCAAATGAAACTTAAAATGATTTCACCACCATCTTTTTTTAAAGATATTTGACCCCTTAAAGTGGAATGAAAATGTGCTGAAAGATTAACTAACATCATCCAAACCAATATGAACATAACCCGAAGACCATTTATATTACTAGCTTTCGCCCGCGGTTTCGCTCACCGGTCCGGATAAAATGTAGCCTATTAGTAAGCCCAGGTCACAAACTATGTACATTCCAAGTTTCATCCAAATCCGTACTTATCAGAAGCATCTATCCTCACAAAATTTCACATTTATCATATCAATAGGATTTTAGACTTATGTCAATCAGATATACAAAATTGTCATATTAGACTGATCTTAGCGATTACTTGATACTTGCGAAATTGTGGAAACTATCCCAGAAGCCAATTAATAAAGAAGTGAAGTTATACAGGCTAGCCTAGAGTGAAGACCATAAATAATCCTAACATATTTTTTTCCTGCTGTCTAAGAACAGTGTTCGTTCCTTTAGGTAAAAAGTCTAAATAATATCCATTTTGTTGTTCTTCAAGAACAAATAAACATTTTTTTTTTTTTTTCACTAAGACATATATTTGTCTTATGTAATTGTAGAGCACTTTGTTCGGCTGATCCAGGGAAGTAAGTAGAACCACCATGACTTTTTCTGCCGTGACATAGCATTGCTGTGTTTCGATTTGAAGGGTATGGGTACCGGTGAAATTACAGGCTCATGGAAATCAGCTTCATGCCTCAAGTGGATGCACGCAGAGCTTTGCACGTTCCAACCATGCGTGACCTACGAATTGCGATATAATAATCTGTTATAGGTCAAGGTGACCTCTTAACATCAGGTGGGCCATGTGCTTGTTCCATGTTCATATCGGAATGGGCCTTTGGGTGGCCTAAAAACCCCGACACTTGAGTTGGCCACTAATTCATACCAAGAAGATGATGAATCTTCAAGAACTATAAAAAACTTTCGCCATTGCTTATGGTTTTCTGTGACCACTGATTATATTAATTTGTATTATCTTTACCAATGTTTTCATAGACCTAAGATTGTAATTGAGTTGTAAATCGGAAAATACATTCAAAAGCTGTGTTACGCTGGCTATTAGTCAAAGCGTTTTATTTTCTTTCGCACGCGTCGGTCGTGTTTACATTTACGCGTTCAATATTTTGAGTATCGGTAAATATTGAGGAAACATCAATCAAAAGTTGGAATCATCTCTAAATAAGACTATTTCTAAGATCAGAGTACACTTATTCTGAAATAACATTTAAAAAACTCATCTGGAGTATTTTCACACACATTAATTATTGTCTCTCTCTCTGTCTAGAGCTTGATAATACCGATAATGTAGACTGCCGTCAGGCAATAAAAAATAATATTTCGAAAACATGATCAACATAAAAGGTATTAAATGAAGATACAACAAAAGGAAATAGATTTATTACATAGATTTGGATTTAATAGATTTATTTATGAAAGACACACAAGTTAACAGTTTGATCTAAAATTATATTATAATAAAATATATACAAATATCTTAAGTGATGATCACATTATATAGATAAAAGCCTATCCGCAAAAAAACTTTAAATTTTTCACTATTTAAAGGTGTATTGAATGCTGGAATGGATGGCTGAACTTAAAAGGACAAACATGAAATGGAAGGAGAAAACCTGTTGTGCTGGCTAACATAAATAAGAACAGGGATAATGATGATAAAGCGAATTTAGTCTTTTGCAAAAATCATTTGTGAAAGTCGTCTTGAATCAAGAATTGGGTCAGTTGCACCACATTGGTTAGACTAACCCAATTCGAGATGCTAATTTCTTTTCTAAATGACTCTGATGAAGTTGATGTCGAATGACTTTTTTCACTTGTTATAGAATAGATCTACTATTTAATGTACCAGCATCACCAGTCAGAATGAATGAAACGAGCGCCGATGAGCTAGCTAATTCAGCTTGTTTAGATGACTATCTGATGTGTTTTCAAATTAATGGACACCGCAGACTTACCAAAATAATGGTGTCATGACCAAATGTGTTGTTTTTAATTAGCTTCGGCTCTGGGTGTCGTGTAAATTTTGGTAAACGAAAACCGAAACCCTATTTACCCTGTTTATTTATCGTGGACTTTAGTAGGGTCTTATCATTATCATCATCGGCCTATGCGTCTATTGCAGACGATCTAAGTAGTGTCCTCCGTGGTATCATGGAATTTATGATTAGTAGTAGGGTCCTAATGGCGTAAAGTCATATAATGATTTTTCGTTGTATCCGTAATATTTTCGTAAAATAGCTTATTGGCATTGGTTATGGAATAAAAAATAAGTGATCTCGCGGACCAATCGATGGTATTTTATCTGCTGATGTTTCAGATTTCAGTAGAAAAAAACTAAAATTGCACAAATTGTGATGGCAGTAGGAGAGCAGAGGATCTGGCTGGCACAAGATCGCCTTGAGAGGCGTGATAGAGAAGCTGCAGGCACTCAGCAGTGGGTGTTACCGTCCGAATACATAGATAGATAGTGAAAATTATCACAGAGAACGGCGCGTAGTTCCTAACTTAGCTACTAGTACTATTTTTTTGTACCCCACAATAGTTTCTATAGTCTTGATCTTGGTATTTGTGTTACTGATGCTGGGACTGGAACTTCCCAAATACCTAATGACTCAATAATTACAATCTAAACATGGACAAATTCAAACATTAGTAATGGGCAATAATCATAAATATTTACAGCACTGTTGTATCAATCTACCTACAATGACTAACATTATGTGTATGCCCGGTGGACCACGCCATAAAACTTATCTATAGTAGGTGCATTTATCTATTTATATAAAATAACTGTAAAAGCTGACTGACTAACTGACAAGTAACACACAGCCTACCTAATCAGTAAGGTTTGTTCAACGTTTGGTAACTTTTTTATCTTGTCCAATAACAAAAATGCTACACCAGATTGTAATTAAAGCGATGCATGTTTCGGTTATGAGAAGGTATCGTATATGTGGAGCATTACCAGATATATGCCATGTTTGTTTCGGTTATGAGAATGTAGGGAGTATGTGGAACATGAGCAGAAAAAGCTGTAGTTATTAGTATTGAGTAGAATTCCAAAAAGTTATACGATTATAAACTGTGTGACACTGACATGAGCTCTAGAAATGTCATAGTCACTTTACTTCATTTAACGCTGATTGGAAGTTGCAAGCTACATGGTTGATTGTTATTGATAGCAATTGTGTTACAACTACATCATACTACTATCGAAGATACGAGTAGTAGTATTTTGTAGTACGTTAATGGTCATCGATATAAAAGAGTAGACAGAAAACTTTTTCTACTCACACCAACAGAAACATAGACTATAACTGACAATAATATTAACGAAAGTAAAAGGGGCTATTCCAGACAACCTCTGGATGGACAGGATTTAAAAATACTGTTACTAATGTTAGTGGCTTAGCGGTGATAAACCACGGGGCGGTCCCGGCACAGAGTATAATTTAAGCCCTATTTTTCAACTCGTGAATGTAGTTAGGCGTCTAAGGTTATCATGAGATAGGCAGCATCTACCAAGTCAAGTGAGTGATGATAATACTGTGATTACGACACCATCAATCGTTATCGTGTTTTTGATAGATTTTGATATCCTGCATTGAATTTCCATTGGCTGAAAAATAATGGTTTATCATGGTTCTCGAATGGCGACCACTACAGGCCAATCCCATCACCTATTGCGTTACATTACAGCACGATTGAAAAATGGGGTATTTAATGTCGACCCCACAAATCTGAATAAAGGCAGGACGGGATGATGGCATGTTTTATAAAACATATTTTTATACCGTAGCAAACAGGCATACAGTCCTCCTGATTGTAAGCGGTTCCTGTAGCCTTTGAACGCCTGCCACACCAAGAGATATCACACGCGCGTTGCTGACCCTATACCTCATTATTCATATAATATGGCAGGTAGGTAAAAAATATCAGAATAAATTGCCAAAAACACAGAAATCGTGTTAACCAATGATGTTAACGGAATTTTTTGCACATTCCCATTCTAATCAATAAAACCGACTCGCGTGACTGATACCTCGAACGAATCCACTCGGGCAATCCAAATACACAGAGCACAACACATACAGTCCACTTGGCGCGAAAGCCGGCTATTCACTCACAAACCCACGTGGGTGAGGGGCGGGTCACGCGTGCGTACTCTGCCACGGTCGCAAGCACACTGAATGAATGACAGGTTCTTGATAGTTCTTGATTATGATTAAGGCTAGCGCCGACTGCTGCGCGTAGTTTTTGTCCTTATTTAACTTACTAACTGGTTGCCTGGAACAGATCGAGATAATGTCGACTTTTTAATGCCTTTTCACTAGTGGAGTTATCACGTTGTGTCGTGCTCGTGTTATGACGCGCTATCATGTCGAAGCCCTCTTAAAAATCGCCATCATATGCGTGGAGATCCATGAAGTCCGTCGGAATAGAATTTGAATCATCCAAAGACTGTCAAATTCGACTTTGAAACTTTTCGAGCGTTTTAAAGTAAGCAGAAAACCATCATGAACCTCCAACGATTCCGAGCTTAAGGCCCCATGTGGCTCGTCTGCTAGTCAGAAGACTTATAAAATGCTCAATTAGTTATTATGAGCTGGCCTGTTCTATATTGGTATGGTGACCTCTACAAAAGAAATCCTAAGGCTACGTATGCTCCGTACTGACAGGCAACTTGCTTAATGCCGAGAGCCTAGCATGTCACCTGGCATTTAGTTTCCTATTAGATTCAATACGCAAACTCTGCAGTGCGGCCTCCGTGTATCCTAGTACTTAACCTGATGTAAGTCACTAGTTTCTCGCCAAGAAAGCCGCCTGTCAGTGCGTCTGCGTACGTAGCCTAACGTCTACGTGGGTCGCAATCGGCTGACACCTTTACAGTACTGCAAGGCGCCTCCGCGCTATCTACCTACCTATGCAGGTAAATTGCTCTGAAAATACTCGTAGTCGTAACATTAAAGGTACCTACGTAGGTATGTGATGCAATCGTCCCGTCTCACCTTTCTGAGAAAACCTATGGAATTATAAATTTTGTTTTGTTTGTAACTGTTTTGTTTGATGCCGAATTCTCATTTGGGATTTGGCTCATGCGTCGCGAATTGATGAAATGAGGATTGTTACGGAATCAGGTAAATCAAACGGCATGGATTTGAATTCGTATGCACCTGACAAGGACGTGATTTGACTAAGAAATAAAAGAATAATCTTACTAAAGTTATAAGTAGAAAGTTAAAAAATACCTAAGTAAAATCTTTGTTTCTCCTTCCCGTAAAACTACTGAACGCCTTGAGCTGGAATTTGTACATAATGTAGTTCTGTACCAGGAATAACGTACAGGCTACTTTTTTATCCGGGTACTACGCGAGCGAAGCCGCGGACGGAAGCTAGAAAAATAAATAATGCTGGACATTTCACACAACAGCTTATATCTCCAAAGGAAGCAGAGCTTTTATTATTGGAACCACTTGATGATGTAGTATTTGATACTTCTATACATTTTTTATACATACACATATCGTGCATGGAAAACACTAAGATCCAAGACCAAAGTTTGCAGATCATGCATGTTGTCTTCCTGAGGCCTTTGGGTGGCCTAAAAACTCACACTAAAAACAGAGTATGGCACTAGGTCATACGAAAAAGAGGAAGGAATCGAACCAAAGAAAAACGAAAAAGATAGAAATGAGTGTTAAGATGACCGTCCACCGAACTGTCATTTCATTATCATCATCATCAACAGCCTATATCAGTCTGCTACTGAACATAGGCCTCCCCTAATGAGCGCGATTGCGCCCATATTTAGCCTAAAAACGAAGTATTAATTATGAGATTTGCGAAAAGCTGCTGGTAGAAGCTGGACGCGAGCTCAGGACAGGGCGCAATGGTGCTCATTAGGGGTGCCTATGTCCAGCAAAGGACTGCTAAAGGCCGATGATATGATGTCACAATGGTACCACAACACCCAAGCTCAAGCAAAATAACTGTTTGGCAATGGACTTATTCTTAAAACCGTTGCCCAAAAAAGAAACTTATGTTGAGATCTTATCTAAATGACGATTTAAAGTGTTCCCCTTGATTATTTTTTTTTTTTTATTAATTAGACATTGCTGTCCCACTGCAGGGCAAAGGCCAACCTTCACTTCTTTCACTTTTCGCACATGGCAGGCCATGTTGTTTAATATGAGTCAAGCTCGTCCCGCCATCTCACTCTAGGCCTTCTACGTTGTTGCCTAGAAGTGGGATCCTCTCTGTAGTTCTCTTTGCCCACAGTCGCACAGTAGCTGGAGACCTGTGATAAAGTGTTCCTTTTAAATAAATATTTTTTTAATTTAATTAATTAAATATGTTTAGGAAGCTTTTATACACATGAACGCAATAACTTACATCGACTTTGACTATAACTACGTTACTACATACATACTGTAAGTATGTAGTGTGTATGTAACATACAACTTTAAATCGTCATTATTATGCAGATAACTACTTACCTAGTAAGGAGGCGAGTGTACCTTATTGTTTATAGGACCTGTTTGGTTTCGCCGGGCAGAATTTACTGGCACTTGGTGAAAAAGGTACTTTATGTTATTTCTCAACTTTCACCTGTCTTTTTACTGTTACTTTTTACGTAGTTCATTCGGCTGCTTCTACAGACTGATGATAATGGCACTGATAGTTGGCGGCATGCGTGAATCTTCCGTTAGATAAAAATACCTAGATTGGTATAATTTTGGTAGTCTATCATATCAAAATCTTGATATTGACATTCGTTATCAGTTAAAACTATTGAGGTGGGACATGTAATTTGGTTCTTTAGTCATTGGTTAAAACAGTGAGATAGTGACATCAATATTACCACAGACCAATTTAACACTAGTTTCAGGATGTTTTCAGAGCTTGATAATGTAATAAAATAAATAAAGTCTGATTTTTACCACTATCTGTTGGCACTATGTATCGTTAACGAAACGAAACAATGGCTAAGCTTTATTTTGAATCTACGTTTTCTCATTGGCCAATATTTTTAGAAAAAGTCTTAAGCCCTGTGGCAGGTCTTCGGGCCACCAAATAACTCACAACAGAGTTGACCATGCCAGTGGTTGACCACTCATACGAAGAAGGAAGGAAGGCACAGGAAATCAACCAAAGAGATTAAATTAGAAACTTTTTTCTGTTTCAGATACTATCTATAGGGAATCAAACCGCCAACGTTTAAAGGTTGACTGATGACATAACAGATAGTCATGATTGTACCAAACAGCCTTCAATACAGACTTCCCTACTAAGGGCGGTTTCAGACTAGCGTTTATTCCGTGTTCCGTTACACGCGTATCGTATCAGATTACGTGCGTACGCGCCACATTTTGCGGAAGGACTAAGTGTTATGTTATTTGCGGTTTGAGAGGTGGATGTGGACTCTTTAATTGACAACATTAGATTTTTCTAAAATTCTCGTAAACGATTTGTCTCCGCAGTATTACACTTCCTATAAACGTATTTGTGAAGATTTCAGCCTCCTAGCTCACTGCATATTGAGAAAGTTGAGCCCGTTTTGTGCTTTAAAACAGAATGCGAACACCTGCGTATTCCGATGTGTTCCTTCGAACCAGTGGGTCACTAGTGACATAGTACCTAGTAGGACATGACGAGCTTATAAGCGCGTCGACCGACCCGCGACGCTCGTACCAGTTGAGAATGTAGCCAAAGGTACGGATATGCACACACGCGCCGAAAAGACGCTAATCTGAAACTGCCTGTTGATAAGCCAAGGAAAATACAACACTTTTTATGCCTTTGATCTATCATATCAACATATCTAGATTGCTCTGACAAACCGTGTAATGACGCACGCACGTGAAGACCATGACTTGGGAACCAGCTTGCGCCAGATTAATCTGGTTCTTGTGAAAGTTGAACCGGCTTTCGGTGATTCGTTGATGTTGCATTCAACGAATGTTAAGTGTATCCTTTGTTGCGTGTTGGCATGTCAACAGTTTGTTAGATGGGTGCCTGTCAAAATTCTATGTAAAGCAGAATGCCGTCTGATGTATGGCGCTCGGTACCAAGACTAAAGTGAGTGCGTCAAAAAAATATCCAATAAGTTTTTAGTCGATTCTACTGTGTTCTACTCATTTTTAATTATTTTGATAATGAAAAATCAGGGTTATTGCCATAGCAACGTATATATCATTGGTTGTTGTAGTCTAATGGCGGCGTGCAACGGAAACCAAATCAACAAAATATTTTTTTACTTGATTATTAATCGAATCGGTGTGTAAAACTAAAGAAAATGTTAATGTCATTTATAAAATATAATAAATTGTATGGGATACGTTCGGTTTTGACGCAATTGGTACGGGTTCTCGGCATTCTCCTTTGACGATGCGCTTCCTCCAAGCGCTCGTGGCGTGGCTTTTTTCGATGTGATTAGCAGTTCATCTGAGATAAGTATCACTCCAGTCAAAACTTGGATGGGTGACCATTTACATTTAGATCTGAGCGCTTCCGTCCGGAAGGCATGTTAAGAAGTTAGTCCCTTTTTCGCCAAAACTATTAAACGGATTGAGCTGATAATTTGCACATATGTAGTTTTACACCAGGAATCAACATCATCATCATCATCACTAACAGTAGTCCACTGCTGGGCTTAGGCCTCCCCTATTGAGCGCCAATACACCCTATCCTCAACTCGACGCATCCAGCTTCTACCAGCAGCCTTTCGCAGTCACACCACCTGGCCGGAGGGTGTCCTACACGTTTGCCGAGTCGAGATCTCTACTCAAGAACTCGTTTACCTCAACGGTTATCGGTTCTGCGGCAGATATGACCAGCCCACTGGCACTTCAGCTCGCTAATTCTCTGAGCTACGTCGATAAATTAAGATCTGGTCTCGTTGCTATAACACCAAAATTTGGATTATCTCTTTCACTTTTACATTATTATTAGGATCCATCTCAACTTGCGTCATTTGCAAGGTTTTTACAGAATTTATCTCAGTAATCGATCAACAGCTTTACTTTACCTGCCATTAGCTGCTATGATGTATTATTCCATAAACTCCCGGAATATTCCTATCAATGGAGATTTTATTAGCTCTGCCATTCTATTTCTTACTAATTTTATCAAGACGAAAGTTTGGCCGTTATAGCCCACCTGATGCAAGTTAATTGGTAACCATTACTTATAACAAAGTATTGCTTCGTGGGTGACGCATGTTTGGAACCCACCCTACGATGCAACGCCCTGCGTCCATCAACTTGATGCATGAAGGATATACGCCTCATGTGCCTGTAATGTCACCGATACAAACCGAAACACAGCAATGCTGTTTCATGCTTCACTGCAGAAATAAGCATGGTGGTAGTGCTTACCCGGATGACCCCTTCACAGAAAGAAACATTCCTTCATACTCTTCTATTTCTAATTGCATATTAACTTAAAATGTTAGTATGCAATGGTAATTTTCTCCTAAATATTACGCTCTATAAATAATTCTTTTACACTATTTTTGAGTTGCTGAAAAGATATATTTTTGTAGAACTAATTTAGAAAGTTTTGTTTTTGGGTGACGTTACCGAGCCAGTCAAACGAACCTTTATTTGATTTGTCCGTCCGTCCGTCTGTCACATCTGATTATTTCAGGAACTACGGTATCGACTTGAAATTTGGTATATATTTAAAATGCACTGGCTGAATCAGATAACCTGTAAAAAATAGTTTTCTTCCCCAAAGGGTCCAAAATTAAAGATGACAAAATTTTAAACAGGGGCCAACAAGTCGAGTTGGGTATCATTTAGTTATCATTCAGTATCAAGGACCTAATTTGTACTGCTCGAAACAGTTTTTTATTTATTTATATCACGCACAGTTTTTGATTTGTGATCAAAAAACGTCAAAATAATTACCATTCCACCTCTTATCTCCGAAGTTTGCAAAGTGAGAAACCTGATTTTTTTATATGTTATAGAAATATTTCTATATTTTACAGGAAAATTATAGCGAAGTCTGTAACTAAAACAGGTATCTCGATATCTTCCAAAATGGGGGGATTAAAAATAAAAGGAGGGGTTGGCTAGTTCGATTAGGGTATCATATGAAAAGGCTTGATTTAACCAGCTTCAAACCTTTTTTTATCATGAACAGTTTTGGATTTATGATGAAAAACATCAAAAAAATAACCGTTCCCTATGGTGGTCAGCCACGTGGATGTAAGTACCTATAAAAAGCGAAGTATGAAGAGGGGTAGGAAAAGTCCTACCCCTATTCGTACATCGAGTGTGAGTGAGAGAAACTATATATTTCCCTCACTCTAACTCACTTTCTCAATCTATCTCGTTCTTCAAAAACTTGTCATGACTTCATGACCCTTTGTAAGTTTGTTTTTGTACTTACCTCGTGGATTTGTATTTTTTTAATTAGGAACACGATAACGTCCGCGTTTTTGTGTAATCTACGTGAAAATTAGTACTTCACGTCAACGTGCCGCGCTGTAACACTGCAACGTTCCACGTTGACGACGTCGTGACGTGATGATGGGGACAAACCCTAGTTCCATCTCTTTTTACGCATGATATCCACGAGAATACAATACTGAATGTATGAATTAGACGTAATTGACGTCACCCGCGGTGGGCGAGTTAACTCGCAATTTTCAGGTCTTTCGTTGTTTCAAAAATTCTTCTGCTCTTGTCCCGGCATAACATATTTTTTCTTGCACTCACTTCAGCCGTCAAATCAGTACCCACTCCTTTCATCCTCGTAATTTTTCACACAATCCATCCATCTCTTTTTCGATCTCCCATTATTCGTTCTTCTAGTCACAATCATATTCATCATACTATTCACATGACTTTCATCCCTCCTCATGACACCCATACCATTTCAGTCTACCACTCCTCACCTATCTGCCACAGATAAGGTGAGGAGCAGATAAGGTGAGGAGTCATGATGAATCGTTTATGGAGTTTATGGTATCCGGATAAAAAGTAGCCTATGTGTTAATCTAGGTCATAAACTATGTATACTGTATTCCACTTTTCATCCAACTCCGTTCAGTACTTTTTGCTATCCTTACATCCATACTCACAAACTTTCGCATTTATAATATTGAGTAGGAAGAATAGGATTTAGTGTGCTTTTTGACCTTTGAATGAGCTACTTATAAATAAAATTGTTTATCAAAATAGAGTATAGGTAATGTCAAGAGACACTATCATATCGAAATAATATTAGTTGATCTGTCTTATCTGACATAGGTGGCATTCAATATAATATTATCTTCTGCTATACATAGGTATTACTAAACTAAATATACATAAGGTTGTAAAGTGTGTTCTGTTTATAACTGGCGCTAGATGACTAAGCTTTGATAAAATGATATGTTTGCGATATGATTTATTTATTCATATTGAAAAACGGTACGTCGGTGAAGTCACCGACGGCGTTTCGACTCGTTATGAGAGTCTTCATCAGGGAGAGCGTCGTAAACACAAGTGCTAGACGGGAGAGCGTCGCGTACCCGTTTTTCAATATGAATGAGATAATTCCAAAGAGGTTAGATTTTTTTTTCTTCTATTAATCACATTAATCACAATTTTTATAAATCACATTTCTTATATAATCACATGAGCAAAATGATTTATTTAAATAATTAAATTATATTTTATCACCTACCTAATACATATACAAATTGTAACAATGAGTTTAAAAAAATATAAACCAAGCAGAGTTTCTTGCCAATTCTTCTCTGTTTGGTCGCGTTGCGAATTGGTGTAGATTAAAAGAATGACGATTCAAAGTGTACTTTAAAGTTCCAATTGAATAAATAAATTTTCATTTCATTTTAATTTCATTAAAATGTACTGTTTGAAACAATTTTTTCTTTCTTCGTATTAGTTTTACCTAGTGGTCAACTCTGGTGTCGAAGGCCGCCTGAAGGTATCCGACATGCCTTAACGACTGAAAAATCCTTCACCAACATCTAAACGTACCTTCCGAAGCACGGAAGCGCTCAGATCCTGCTAGTTAATAGTCACCCTTCCAGCGTCAGAGGTGTGTGAAGCTGTGCCCTGCGATTTCGAACCCGCATACCCAGCGTGGGTATTATGGACTTATTACCCTACCTATTAGTGTTATTACAGGAGGCCTATATCCAGCAGTGGACTGATAAAGGCTAGTTGTTAATGTTGCATTATTAATCTATTAAGTGGATATGTGTTGTGGCTGTGGCCTAAGTAATTGAAAGAAGAGTAAGTTAACTCAATAAAGATCTTTTTAACAAAATTCAAATGTTATTAATTTATGGTTTCAAATTCTCATGCAGAAGATTCGTTTATTTAAAAAAATAAACATTTAATTTCGTAGAAAACCCGGGCGGTCGTCGCGTCGTCGGTTCGGCAACCACGATTGAATCACTTCGCGGGAAATCATTCCTTAAGACTATCAACATCAAATAAGATAGGCCATAGAATTATACCTTGATATACTCCCACTCCCAGGCACTAATAAAACATTCTTTATGTTCAAGTTCACGTGCCGAGATATCTCAAATATTATCAGTTCAAAGGGACATATACTTGCATTATAGGTACAGCTAATACAAATAAGTAGGTTTGTGTGTTTGAATGTAAGGGAACGATAGTGTGGCCAAGCTATCTCTGTAGAACACAAAAAAGTAAAAAAAAATAGTACAAATTCCACTAACCGTCTCCACGTGTTTTTTGTTGAACTCTTCAGAGAAGGTTATCCGATACTAAATACATGGTCTTTTGAATATCTCCGAAATGTGGACTAAATGAAAATCTATTGATGGAAACACCCCGTGCAGTTAGTATTCTCTTTTTCTTTTGTTCCCATCAATACTGGGGTGGTTTAGGAAAAGAAAATTATGAGAAACTGAGTATCCGAAAAATTTATAATATCAATGTTGGTAGTTTTGTATGGAAATTGCCACTTCCGATTACTTTCAATAGTTTAATAGCCATAATAACTGAGCTTGAAGCAGGTAATTTCCGACTTGAATGAAGAAAAAAAATATGGATCATATTAAAATTTTATCAATACTTGGATTGATCACAAAGATATTAATATAGTCCGGATCGCAGAAGGCTGAAGGTTCAAATGTTTATAAGATTGGCTAATATTTTTCTTGGTTCTCGGTATTTTATATTTATGGGTATGTACGAATAATCTATAGGTAGTATAAGAAATGTGTTCCCATAATACCTACAAGCTCTGCTTTAGATGATGTTGTGTGATAGTGGCCAGCATTGATACGTATGTATGTATGTAATGTATCAAAGACTATGATATCTAGCCATATTAATTTGTAAACCTTTTGAATCTTGTAAGAACTGTTTTTGTTTGTAGCTCTATTTATTCAAAATTATTTTATTGCCCGCTATTACTGTAACTCCCAACTACCACCTAAGATCGAGGGGTATACTGAAAACCAGCCCTGCGTAGACCGTGGTCTGCGCAGATTAGTGCTGAGTAGGTATACTACTATTTGCCTAGAGCACACTCAAAATCACAGTGTTCTATTCTTGTTGTTTTATGATTGGCTATAAATATATATACCCATATTGTCTGGGTGTAGTATTTGTACTACTACTAACGATACGAATGATGTCTGGACGGGAATCATTTGTAAATTTTCCAAACATTATCGCGCATTGTTCGAGGACGGAATCGCTATGTCCCAAGTTTCACTGTTCACTGGTTATGTCCATTGAAAAAAATTATGACTAGCCAGCAATCAAATGAGCTAACACGCCGCGACGAATGAGAAGGCAGTCTGATTGCATGCTTTTAATTTCTTCCTGGTCAGCTAAACCTTGGACAGTGCGAAGCCAATCATAATTCATCATCCTATACTCTTATGGACTAGTGGCCAGCATCCGTGTTCAAATATATAATTTACTATTGGAAGAAGTAATTCAGCTCTACACGTATTGACCATGTCTTTCCTGTGGGTGCCGTCTAGGCTGGGAGGATGGTATAGATGCTGAAGCCTACTCTATTTAATCATGTCCCAAGCACTACAGCGTCCCAACAATGAGTAAAAAGTTACCGCTTGGCGCTGTATAAATAATCTAAAATAGATGCAAAGGCCTAAGTTTATTGGAAGAAAAGCTGATTTGCTTGCATTAATGCGTTTGAAATTTTGTGAACATCACATGATATCCTTATATCCGGGGTTCAGTAAACTCCACATGTAATGACCATATATTTTCTGTTCCTGTTTTCTGTGGATTCTATTGGTGCTCTACGTGTCGGTCAGTAAATGAAAGTAACCAACCTGCCCAGTAAATCATCATCCAGATAGTATTAGGCCAAGATGACAAACATTCGTGTGGTGATCATCACGTTGGTTTTGTGTCTGGGTGTGTTATATCTATGTTTGTACGTTCATCAGTACAGCCTGTGGTAGGTACACACTAACTAGGCAGACCTAGTTTGGGGTCAATTACGCATGAGTGTCATGTTGTCTTCTAATCTGAAGAAATAATAGTGAGATTTGAAATGAATCAAGATCTAAAAAGGATTGAGCTAAGAATCAGTCTGAATTCAAACGTAATGCCTTCAGCCGAATCTATGGAATTATTATTTGTGTAAACTTCCTTAGCCGAATCTTACTGGAAACGAATGCGATCTACATTGTCAAAAGCGTTTCTTTGTATGATCTGCAAATATTTGTCCAGGGTCTGGGTGTTTTCTTTACTATAATCTGTATGTATAGGTATACAAAATATAGAAGTAATATACTATTCATGTGGTTCCCATAATATAATGCCCTGCCTAGTTTGGGGTTATATGATGCTGTGTGATCTATCCAACATTATGTATTTATTTATTTTGTTCCAATGAACGTCGAAATTATGTAGCTTAGTATTTCGTTTATGATACATAATAAGGCTCACGATTATTGACATCAGATATCGTTTGCGTGCTCTTTATTTTGACCGTAATCTGCGGATTTATGTCATCAGCACCGTCTATGTATTTTTAGCAAAGATAGCATAAATATATAAAATCCCCAACCATTGATCTACTAACATATCTGACAAATGTAAGCCAGAAATGAAAAACTCAATACTCATATCATATCGACGAGTGACTCAACTACATAGTATAAAGTATAAAATAAAATAACCAAGGATACTTTTACTGATAATAAATTGTACCAAAACGAGCTTTACTACTTTCCGTCAGAGTTTACGACACAAACTCTTTGACTAGAAGTATTACATAAAACAGATGATGCTCAGGTTAGTGTGTTTATAAATATTGAGGGAAAACGGGCTTGCGGTAGCCATGACGCATTAAACAAAGAATAAAGAAAGAAAAATAAGAATATTAAAGATCGTCTCTATGTAGATAATACTACTCTTTATAATTCACTAGCACACCCGCACTATTTCGTTTGTGTCAACACTTTCTATAACTTTTCGATGGAAGTAAAGGGCATTGTATTTCCATAAATAAATCTTGCTACCGCTTTTGAGAGAGAGACAAGAGACTAATGTTAATCTAAAGATAACTTATGTAGATCCTAGAATGATTATTAATAATAATAATTACTATAAATGACATCTGCAGGCGTTCAAATAGACGAGGCGCAGGCGCATCCAAACAAATCAACAGACGCACACACTGACAACTTTGAACAACACTATACACTTCACTCGAAATCCCTTGCAAAGCCATCGCCAAAAGACAACGAAGACACTTTAACCGATACAAAAGGTCAATTATAACCGACGCCGCCTGCGCACGTCAGGCATATCGCTGTTTTAAGGCGCACTTTATTCATATTTAACGCGTTTTGGGACGCGCTCGGCGCGCGCGCAGAATCACTCTGATCTAAAATAGACCTAATTGGTTACGCGCCGCCAGACGCCCAGACAGGGATGAAGCTAAAATTAAGGTGGTGATTCCATCAGGTTCCGTGAAGCAAGGTCCTCGGTTCAGGTCAGTCACTTACCTACCTCACGAAGGGAAGCATCTTTACGAAGAAAGAACAAGATAAACTCCTTTAGTTTAGACCCCTGTTCAACTATGTAGATAATGTAGGTAACACCTACACCTATTAGGGACCCTATTGGTATTTTTTATTACCTTTGGCTGTAGTTGCTATAGGCTGATGATGATTACCTTAGTTATAGTTTAGTTTCACAATTAAGATGGTAACATAGACTTGTAGCTGATATTACCTACTACTTGTGTTAAAAACCTAAACACCTAGTTTACTTACCTTTATAACTGTATTTATAACCATTTATCATCATTCATCATCATCATTATCAGCCTATGGCAGTTCACGGCTAGACATAGGCCTCCCCTAATAAGCGCCATTGCTGCGCCCTGTCCTCAGCTTGATGCATCTAGCTTCTACCAGCAGCCTTTCGGAAACCGTGTATTCATTTGGATAAATTTCATAATAAAATCTTTCATAAAGGCGTTGTCAATTCTTTATTGGCTACAAGCTGACCCGCGTGTAACTTTGTTTGCGTTTATTTTCCTTTATTTTTTCTCCCTTCCTCAATTCAAAGAATGTCAAATAAAGTTGTGTTTTTTTAATATTTGGAACCCACCGGCCCGTGGTGCACCCCGCGAAAGTGGTAAGGAGGAATATGAATGTATGAAGGGTACGCGACATATTAGTTTTTTCATTTATAACTCTGCTTCTAGACATTGTATAGGAATAAAATGTAGTCTATGCGATAAGTTGGATGGTAAGCTATCTGATTTTTTTAATATTCACCAAAATCCGTTCAGTATTTTTCGCGCCAAATGGTAACAAACATCTAGACAGAAAAAGTCTTCCGATCCAAAAAAAAATATTTAATTTGTGGCTTTTTATGCTTTACAGAATATTCCTTTGCTAAAAAAAATTTTTTTTGCTCTACTCTTTTATTATAATGTATAGATTATTTACCACCCGTGTCGTATCCATGCCTATAATTCATAGCTTCGTAAACTGCCGTGTGTTGCTTACCTACACGTGACGATCTACGCGTATTGGATTACCAGAATCACATTACATAACCTTAGACAGATGCATAGGGCTAGTTTAGATGATTTTACAGTATCAAGTGGCAAATTTTACTCGTTGAACGGGACACTGAGAACGTTGGAAGTGATTTAAGATGAAGTAGGCTTACAAACCAAAAACAAACATCATCACATCTAAGATTACTAATTTACGATTCACATTGATGCGTCGCATCGAAGCGCAACGCAGCGCAGTCGCAGCGGATGCGTCTGCATCCGACGCCGCGCGCCGGCTTATAAAAAACACATCCCTAGATTGACGGACGCGTCGGGTTGAGACAGTAGTTGCTGCCGCGCGCAGCCGAGAGCAGCCGGTTGGCTTCAAAGCTGCGTGAATTCCATGCAAATATGAAACGTAACTGCGTTGTTGATGTTTCAATTTACTCTAGCGTGTTTTTAAATGCTCCTACGCGCTCCGATGCGGCGTGTCAGGTGTGAAGCGTACATTAGATTTTCCTTGTCCTGGATACAAACATGAACTGATTTTGTGTCCAGGATAGTCTCCGTGCGTTTTCACTAGTCAATAAACAACAATATCAGCCTATATCAGTTCATTCAAAAATATTCCCAAACCATCCTGTAGTAGGTATATTTTTCTGCTGTGCCGTGACAATGATCTCTACTTTAAATGTACTATTCCACCAGACCACAGGGTCAAAGAAGATAGCAAATCACATCGCCTGCGTGTTTGACAGGCATACCTTCGCTTTTTTTAAAACATTAAGGCCCGATTTTTCTATCATCAGTTACCACTGTAAGACCACTGACCTGCAACTGTACCACTGTACCACTGTAACCACTGTGTTATTTTTTTTATTATGTGTTATGTGATTTAATTTATTGGAATTATATAGTATTTCCAATGGTTTCCAAAAGTATTTCCACATGGAAATATAGTAATAGTATTTCCAATTAATTAAATAACATAACACATAAAAAAATAAACCAACTTCAAATAAATCACTTCTTACTTCTTGCCCTAAAGAATTTTGAAAATCGGTTCACGATTGACGGAGATATTGTTGATCATAGGGCGAAAATTACAAGTGAGGATGAGGTTTTTTGAGTTTTCCGGGAAAAGTACCAATCCCTCAGGAATAAATTTATATGAGACCACCTGTGAAGTATACTCTATTAAACAAAAAAATATTTTGTAAAATCGGTCCACAATTGACGGAGTTATCGGTGAACATACATAAAAAAAAGGTTCCGACGAATTGAGAACCTCCTCCTTTTTGAAGTCGGTTAAAATATAACAGTGGTTACAGTGGTACATTAATAAAGAAATCCTACTTCCTACTATCCTACTATCACACTTCACATCACATCACACTATCACACTAATATGCGAGCGAAAGTTTGTAAGTATGTATGGATGAATGTTTGTTACTCTTTCACGCGAAAACTACTCAACGAATTTGAATGAAACTTGGAATATAGATAATTTAAGCGCTGGATTAACACATAAAAGCTACTTTTATATACCACGCGAGCGAAGCCGCGGGCGGAAGCTAGTATAATATTATAAATGCGAAAGTTTGTGAGTATGCATGTATGGATGGATGAAAGTTTGTTTCTCTTTCACGCAAAAACTACTGAACGGATTTTAATGAAACTTGGAATATACTAGGGATGGGCCGAATGTGGTTTGAACCGAATACGACCTTCGGCCGAACATTCGGTTGAAATAAAAAGTTCGGCCGAAGTTCGGCCGAACTTCGGCCGAACTTTTTATTTAACTTTTTATTTAACTTCTTATTTTAAATACGAGTAGATGGATAAAATAATAGAATTTTAAGCATTTGATTGAAATTAAACACCCTTTCTTAATTCTAAATTCTAGTGTATGTAAATTCTTGTTTGGTTTGTAAACAAAAAAAGTGATTGTTGACATTGTTGATTGACATGTTCCTAACTTTTGAAACTATCATGGTTGTGAACATAATTATGAATATCAACCGGATATTTACCATGATTTGTGAGTTCTATTGTTTCCAGATATTTCGACGCAGTTGCATGCGCCATGATTACGGGAGGAACTGAAGTCTGTGCGAGTGGGTAGTTACTCTCAGACGAATCTATCTACCCTCTTTCTTAGTCTTTTATTACGAATGACACCACTACCACTTGTTTCAATGTCACTTCTAACTCGATCACGACACATAACACTTACTTTATCAGGACACACTTCTGAAACATCTCTTTTTCGGTTCCTACAATAGAATAAACAACAACATTAGGTTTAGGTTAGAATGTAACAACAGGATTCCAGACTCCAGACAATTGAAAACCATCTTCTCGATTGAAATTCCTGTGTTTGGTAATCTCAATCGCCTCTTGAACCAGTCTTTGTATATAGTGGCGTTCTGTTGAGATTACTTGCGGATTGTGTAGTTCGATCCAGTGACTTGAACCTGATTCCAGCAGATGTTCAGCTATGGCATTATGGTGTCATTCGTAATAAAAGACTAAGAAAGAGGGTAGATAGATTCGTCTGCCAGTAACTACCCACTCCCACAGACTTCAGTTCCTCCCGTGATCATGGCGCATGCAACTGCGTCGAAATATCGGGAAACAACAGAACTCATAAATCATGGTAACTATCCCGTTGATATTCATAACTATGTCCCTAAATAAATAAAAGACTGAATATAATAAAGGTCTAATTTTATTTTACGGTTATTATGATATATATATATATATATATATATATATATGATTTCTATTAATTTCAGTCAAAATACTTAGTGCATAGTTCAAGAAGAAAGTAAAATTAGTTACCAACATCCTACTTTTTTCTTGCACCGAATGTTCGGCGTTTAAACCGAATTTCGACCGAATGCCGAAGTTCTGCCCAAATTGCCGAAATTCGGTTAAACCGAATGTAAAACGAATTTCGGCCCATCCCTAGAATATACATAGTTTGTGACATGGATTATTAACACATAGGCTACTTTGAGCAAAGGTGGAGCTTGGAACCAATGTATGCCATTTTCTGGATTATGTAAGTAGTTGATTGATAACTCGATAGTTAAAGTTTTAGTGCTATGATGTGGCAATCATTTTTGTTAGCAACTAAGATAATACTCTGAGCTGTGAACAGTAAAACAGATGCTAATGCGCATATGCATAAACTTGAAAGATAATCCGCGACGACCTTCAATGTAAGACGCCATGTAAATCAGTTGCAAACTGAAATGGATTCATACTTATTTAATTTCATTTACTACTATGCAAGGAACATAACCTCCAAACTCAAAACATCTCTGCTAGCGCTGTGCGTTGATGTTTAGTCATTCGGTCAGCTTTATTTGTTTTAAATAATGCACATTATATTTTTATTTTTTCACTCTATCCATACGTATGAGTTTTGAGAGTTTGATTGAAGAAAAGTCTTCAACCAAACTCTCAAAAAATTACTAAAACTCCGACTTCAGAGTTGGCAACTAACTCATACGTGCTCATTCTTATCATGCTCACGTAAATTTTAATGTAAAAGGACTCCCTATCTTACAATTGGACTCCATGATATGCTATTACCACGGTAGGTAATTTTTTAACTTTTCTAAGTATATTTTGAATATTATTAGTGAACTAGGCCGGTTTCGCACGGGTAGTAGAGCATATTATGCCTACATGTTAGGCAGCGTGTTCGATGAATGCTTTCCAGGCGGCTTGGGTTTTCCTGACGTTTTCATTAATTATCATATTTCAACCAATTTATACAAAACTTAACAAATTATACACCTAAACCTTCCTAATGTCTATTGGTGTACCACATGAAAATCCGTTTAGTAGTTTTTTAGTTTATCGATAACAGACAGACAGACGCGGCGCGGCGGGAGACTTTGATAATGATGTCCTTTTTTTTTGTCGGTGTGAAAATGCGTAACGCATATCCTCAAACTCGGGGAGAGTTGGAGGGGTCTGACGGGCTCTCCGCCTGCGAGCCTGCGACTAGCTCTCGCTAGCCCGGCGGCCAACCGACTAAAACACACCGTGTTCCGTCGCTCACCGTAGTTCTAGTGCATCATCGAACCATTCGCCTGATGAAGGGCTCGACGCTGCACCAGCACTTGACGGGGTCATGGGGTCCCGGTAGGATTCTACCACGGCTTGTTAATGATGTCCTGCATCAACTTGAGGTATACGTGTGTTAAGACTCATATGCCAGTAGTTTCACCGGCGCCCAGGAAACACATCAATGCTGCTTTAACGTACTTGCTTTACAAGTACGCCCCCAGACACCGTATAAAAAGCCCATCTGGACTTTAGATGTACCGTTATATCAACATCTAGACTAGGTGCATCATTATCAATGGCCTTTGACATCTATTTAAGATGATTAATTGCGGCGTTTGTCGTTGATTGATAGCCATTTAAGCGTTTACGACATAAATTCCTGTTCTTGATATAGGAAGCGCTTGTGGAGTCCCTTACTTCGTTGTTACAGATCAAACGGCGTTGTTACTACTTCTCAATAAGATCCCATCACAACGAGTTCAACCTACCTACTACTTTACACTTAATTTATACTTTATTCTTATTTATTATAATTTAAGAAGCTCTTGTCGGTGTAGTGATGTAATTTTCTCCATTTAGCTCTTTCCATTGCCATCTCTTTCACTTCCTTATAAGACATGACGGTGACCTTCTCTTTTATCTGGCTCGTGTAGCTTATTCTTCGTCCTCTTCCACGCTTACTTTCTACCTTTCCCTAGATGATGTTTCTAATAAAGCTATTATGTCGTATAAGGCGTCATTTTTCCTCTTCTATTTTGTATGTTTTGATTTTACTTTATTCTTATAATTTTGTAAAATGATTTCCTTTCTAAGGTTTTTCGGAAGAAATCACTACCGTTCAACTGTTTTGTTTCTGTTCTTGTAATTTATATTGGTGTTGTATTCAATAAAAACTTAATTTATCTATCTTTAAAACACACTCATATATTATCAACAACAACATCACAAGCTCATATCAGGCTATTGCTGGACATGGTCCTGTCTAATAGGAAGGGGGATTTGCCTATAAACCCTATGCTGGGCATGAGGGTTGAGGATCACAGGGTACAGCTTCTCGCACCGCTGATGCTGCTGCCCGTCGGTAGTTTTAATCTTTTTTTTATCTTTATCCGTCATTTAATAAGCAGATCCCGGACCCCGTCGGGCAGTTTTATAACTCTGGCTACTAGCTCACAAAGAAACTCTACGGAGAAGGAAGGAAAAAATCGAAAAACTCATTCAAAATGACTAGACTCTCCCAACCGCCCATGTGGGCGGTGATGTCCCCGGCCTCAGTAAGGAGCATGAAGCGCTGACACGATAAAATCTGGTCCACAAGGTTGTGACGTATCTGTACGTCACCGTCTATATTCGCACAATACGCAGTGCCAATTGCGTGCGGCTGACGCTGTGGGTGCCATCATCGATCAACAAGACAAAGCTTTTAAATTTAATATAAATAGCAAAGTTTTCAAGATAACACAACATAGCGGGGGTAAGGAGATATAACTTCCATCTTCGGAAACCAAGCCAACCTTACCTGCCCATGGTGCACCCCGCTGACTAACAAACGGGGCTCTGGCAGTCGGCTGATTGCGGCAAAGTGCAGCCTAACACCGGTACAGCTACTAGTGCCAGCACAGAGGTACAGAACATGAAAAGCTGTGTTTCCAGTACTCAAAGCTGGAAGCCATTAAGATGGTGGGTTATTTTTTTCATACAGTTTAAACAACGTACAATGTAGGTAACTTTAATGCAGGGCTGGTGGTTATTACACCTATTCCTTAATATATAACACTTTGAGTGCTGAAAGAAAACACGACTCTCGATGTTTCGCACCGCCAACAGTCAACGTTTTAAGCTGATCTGACTGGGAGTTTGTCCCTGCTCTTTAAATTTATGTATGTCATACTTATTGATATCCAGGTGTTAGAGAGAACAATATTAACAGATTTACTATTAAAATCGTCGGCACTAACCTGATAAAGTGCGATTTTTTTTACGATTAATTATAAAAAGTTATAGCTTCCAATAGCAATGATTAAGATACAAAAACGAGTTGCAAATTTGTATATGTATATTTTATTTACCCCATTACTAGCTAAACTTTCTCCAGGGAGGCAATTCTCAAGCCAGAGACATTGACTTCTACTAGACTTAGGTAGAGTGATCCACCATTTTGTCTCTCGAAGCAGAAAAACATTATTCTCGTGAAATCACCAACAGACAAAAGTCGACTCATATTAAGAGACATGCAACGAGTGGTCCTGAGCACACGACATGGCTTGTCGTAGGATTTGTCGATGATAAAGTTGATGACAGCCGCCATATTTACGTTCATAAACATCGATGTTTCCAACATTGATATTTAATTTCGTTACTTACATCAAAATTTTTAAATTGGCTGTTAATGAATAGGTGGCGAAATAACCACTGAGTACAACATAGGCAAGAATTAACATTGAGTAGATATACAGCAGACTAATTTGAAATGTATATACCTACGTTTCATTGTTGTTGGTACGTACCACAAGAACTGACATAAACAAGAACATGATAGGTCATGTTATGTGTATTATTAATAAACCTATATACCGAGGTATATATTTTCTTCTTATTTTTATTTAAGTTTATTAGTAAGTGTAGGTAGGTATGTATTTGAATGATGTTTATCTAAGTTGTATTCAGTCATGTAGTAGGTACCAAACCTACGTACCCTTAACACCAGCTCAGCCATTGATTAATGAACTAGAGATATGCAACGAGTTATTTTAATGTTTTAAATATTTTAAGTTCTAATAATACATATGTACCTATTGATCTCCTAGTTACCATAAGTACCTACTACTTAGTTATTATTATTATTACGAATTCTGTGTCCGCCTGTAATTGGTTTCTATATCAGAATGAAAACTTTGTCAGTGTAACTCTACAATGTATTGATATTTAAGCTGTTGGCGTTCCTATTAATTAAATAAATAAATAAACTAGGTAATATTTAGTACTAGTACAGGTTCTGCTTACTTTTGGCACTTTTAGGCTAAAATGTGTAAAAACGTCCGGCATTATCTACTTTTAAAGATTGGCTCCGACTTGATACCTACCTACCTATTAATAAGTATTTGTATAATATTCAGATTCAGATTCAGATTCATTTATTGACCATTTAGTTATACACATATAACATAGGCATGTCAAATTGATACATCCAATCATTAAATTGAGATACATTATAAATATTTTTAAAGACAAGAAGGTTATGGTACATAACTTAAAATAATTACCTAACAATTTTATAACATTTACAAGTATGCTACTCTGCATGCAGATCAGAAAATGAACAACTTAGATATTCAGTGACATGGTAAAATGGATTATTTTCAAAGAATGTTTTAATTATTTTTTTAAATTGACTGAAGGGAAGCTGGGTAACTTTTAAGGGTAATTTATTATACATTGCAAGTTTTAAGCAAAACCCCTGGTTGTAAGTTTTCACAAGTCTCCGTCTCGGAATAAACAGTTTTTCCTTATTTCGGGTGTTGTATTGGTGGATATCTAGTTTCATTGGAAGATTATGTTTTTGTGAATGTACTTCCAAATGTGACCGATAAATAAATAGGGATACAACTGTTAATATCTTAGTTTTTACAAAGTAGGCTTTAGCCGATGTCATTCTGCTCAGACCATGAATAATTCGTACAGCTCTTTTCTGACAGATAAGGATTTTATTTATTTGGGAGGCATTACCCCACACTGTTACTACATAGTTTATTATCGAATGGAAGTAAGCAAAATAAACAGATATTAGAGTTTTTTTGTCAACTAGTGCGTTTAGTCTAAACAATGCATAATTTGCACTAGCTAGCTTTTTGCATAACTTATTTATGTGACTTTCATAGGATAGAGTTGAGTCTATAGTACAACCTAAGAATGTGGCTTCTTCTATTCTCTCATCTTTATGTTTTCTCCTACATGAGTAATTTAAAATAGTATTTTTATCAGCATTTAAAATAATCCCATTAGCTTCAAACCATCCTTTTAATTTTTCAACAGCAATTTTACTCTTTTCTTCTACTGTTACTAGCCTCTTGTCTTTAACACCTACATGCGTATCATTTGCGAATAAAGTTATAAACGTATCGTCTGGTAAACAATTTGCCATGTCGTTAACATATATTAAAAATAGAAGTGGCCCAAGCACAGACCCTTGTGGCACTCCAATCCTGCTGAATTCAATTTTGGAGTTAATATTATTAATTCTGACAATCTGTTCTCTTCGATCTAAGTAAGACTTCAAAATATCTAGTTGTGCACCTTCAAAGCCATAGAACTTGAGCTTTTCAATTAAGATATCATGGCGCAGACAATCGAAAGCTTTAGATAAGTCGCAAAATATACTTGATACCTTCTTTGACTCATCCATGGCATCTAGAATAAAATATATAGTTTTTTGAATTGCCATTTCAGTTGATTTATTTTTCCTGAAGCCGAACTGACACTCCGAAAATAGTTTATTACCCTCAAAGTATTCGATTATTCTCGTTTTAAGAGCAGACTCAAAAATTTTGGACAAAACAGGTAGTATACATACTGGTCTATAATTGCCGATCTCTACAGCTTCTCCTTTTTTATAGACAGGGACTATTTTGCCTTTTTTTAAACAATCTGGAAATATTCCTTGTAAAAAACACTCATTAAAGACTTTTATTAGGACCATGGACATTTGTTTATTGTGTAAAATTAATTCTTTTAGTGTTTTAGTGTTCATATTATAAATATCTTGAGATGTTTTGCTCTTAATACTACCTATAATTTTTCTGAATTCAGAATAAGAGATACAAGAATATAATATTTTATCACTAGGAGGATTGGCTAAATATTTTCTAAAATGTTGTGTTTGTGTATCCAAGTTTTTTGTGAGGTTGCATGCAATATTACAAAAGAAGTCATTAAATTTATCTGCCATGATTTTACTGTCTGTTATGAATCTGCCATCAGTATCTCTAATTTTAGAAATTTAATTTTAGTATTTTATCATATTATAGGCCTTCACAATATGCAATGTACTTTTTTATGTAATATCTATGTACCTACCTTCCTGTCTAAATACTGAGCTACGCCTACATCCATATATATAGGTATTCGTTTGCTTACAAGAATGCGCGGCGATCGTGAGGTCGCCACCTCTGGTTTCCTTTCGCTGGTAAGCTGAGAGGAAACCTGATTTGGCTTACACTTCTCAGCATAGACAAAATCAGCTCCATAGCATGCGGCATGAGCATGAGCGTGGATTTGTTTTTTTTTCACTGGTTCTTAGATTTTAATGTGTGTCTCTCTAAATATAGTTATATATATATATATATATATCTATTTTTCTATTCCTTCAAAATCAAGTATTACAATCGATACCTAACTATTATTCCTGATAAATCGATTAAATCTAAAGAATCGGTTTCGTCGCTGAAATAATTTATTTTTTGGGCAATGTAAGGTTTTTACTATATTTATAAAAGATAAAGTTTTTACCGACCACCGGCAACCCCCGCTTTGACTGACTCTTGCTTGACAGCGCGTAAACAAACAAACCAAGCATTTACGTTTCGTTTCAAGCTTATAAACTTGTCTTAGTACCTACCTAAAATAATCTTGTTTTCTATCAATAAGCCTCAATAGTTGCACTTTAAAGCATACTATGGTTAATAAAAATCAAAGGTATATTTTAATTACTATTTTTGCATGGTTATAAGCCTAAGTATGTAATGTACGAAATCGGCCAATTTTACCCCAACTACTGTAAATTTACCCGCGTAAAACGAAACGTATTTTAGCCATGTCACGGAAATGTCGCGGCGACTTCAGTCGAGTGGCCGTAAGAATACCTATTTTTATGAATCGTGACTTTAGAGTAGACACAAACCCTCGACCCAAGTTGGGAGACTCCTAGTCGATACGACTCTGTGTCGAGTAAACCCGTGAATTGCCCTCCAAAAGTTTGACGTAAAATATTATGAAAATGAGTAAAAATCAGTTTTTTTTGTGGTATAGGTAAGATGAGAGTTAATACTCTGTAAATATTATACTTTAGTATTCATTTTCGCATTAAAATTTTCTGATGTTGTGGTATCGATTACCGCGGACTGACCCAATAACTTACCTAGACCAAAAAGATACTCAGCCCAGAGGGCTTACCACGAGTTTTGATAGTTTTCGAAAACTTTATAAGTTTCGGTATCTTTCCCAGTGTTGCTGTTTTAGCATTTTTAATGCTAAATTTAGCATATTTTCGGGTCTGTTAGCTTGAAAAATTCGCATTTAGCATATTTTTATGATTAACATTTTTTTCTACGTTACCTAAAAATTCAAAATTCCTAAGGAATTCAAAAGAAAAATATAGATTTTAGCATTTTATATAGCATTTTTAAAAGTTATTTAGCATTTTTTGCAACATGTTTTAGCATTTTCTCCAAATAAAAAACGGCAACACTGATCTTTCCATACATTTTCGTAGTTCATGCACGTTTCCCTAGAGGCGCTGTACGAAAATGTATGGAAAGATACCAAAACCTAAAATGTTTTCTAAAACTATCAAAACCCGTGGTAAGCCCTCAGAAGTCTTCAGGTGGCCTAAAACTCCGACACCAGAGTTGGCCACTAGCTCACACTAAGAACCTTGGAATGGTGCAACAAACCCATAACATAAATAATAACGTATGTTTGCGTACGAGCTAGGAGTAGGAGACAGAAATAACATCATAATTTATGTTATGTTAAATTCGGATGTTGTGACGGCAATATTAATATCAACTCATCCGTCATACTACATTATTTTCTAAGAAATGCAGATATGAAAAACGGACCAGCTGCTCGTGAAAACAAATTTCCTTGAAGTTTATCGTTGTACCAAGGTCATATGGCACTGACATAGTAACGTGAGGGTACACCGGTATTTTTGACAAGCTGCCCGGTACACGCGCACTCATGCACACACATAAAAACACACACACACACACACACAAACTTTCGCATTTATAATAATGTGATATGATTCACAAGAAATGTGTTTTCACATTTTTGCCTTGTAAGGTGTAGGGTGGAAACTATCATTTTAAACGATGATTGCTTTACAATCAACGATCCGATCCATTTATGTTGGTGCCTAAGATAGACTAAATACAGAAAATTTTATAAAAGTAAAGAAATCCATTGATCCACAGCCGTGATCCGAAGCCAAGATAGGATCGGAAGTCAGGGAACATTCCACTAGGCACGACTCAACCAAGACTGTTTCCATATCAGGTGTTTACAGAGATCAGAAAGCAAGCAGCCCATTTGATAACTGTGACAGGTGATAAGATGAGTTTACAACAGGGTGTGCCATGCCGTGGGCGCGTGGGTAACGTGGAGTTTAAACTGGTAACTGGAGTAGATTTTGGCCACAAAAAGTAATCATTTTAAAAACTGTTATGAGTAACGTGTTTCGATATCTGCGTAGTTTAGTAATGGATACACGGGTTTATCTTGCGTTTACAAAAAGCAAACTCATAAAAACACAGCGTGTGTGTGTGTGTGTGTGTGTGTGTGCGTGTGAGTGAGTGTGGGTCTGGGTGTGTGTGTGTGTGAGGGTGTGGGTGTGGGTGTGGGTGTGGGTGTGGGTGTGGGTGTGGGTGTGGGTGTGGGTGTGGGTGTGGGTGTGGGTGTGGGTGTGGGTGTGGGTGTGGGTGTGGGTGTGGGTGTGGGTGTGGGTGTGGTTGTGTGTATCTCTGCAACACCATAACGGCTGAACGGATTTGAACTCGGAACATACATAGTTTATGACCTACATAGGCTATCACGCGGAGAACACGCGAGCGAAGCCTCAGGCGGAAGCTACTTTTACTCGTATATTTCTTAAATAAATTATTCTGTGTACATGTGTAAAAAAAACCTTACATTCACAACTTTATTTATATCTTTGATTTTCCAGTTAATTTTAACTGGGGCGCCGCGTGATTGTTTTTATAAGATAATGCAATCAAGATCTCGCTAAACATATCCTGCGTTGTGACGTCATAACGTAAATAACAGTTTTATTACATGCTGTTTTTGCCGAAAAATTATACCAAAAATCCAGATAAGAATAAACTTTTTTACATTAGAAGGACCTTCGTTTGACTACGAATTTGGTACAGATAGAGGTAAAACTTACCTAAAGAATACAGCTTTGACGGCTTACCTGAAAAAATAACAAACTTTAGCTATTTCTAGTAAATTTTAAACACGTTTTGAATTTGAAAAACATGTAAACGTAATAATCCACCATATTGTAAGATGTATCATTACTATTATCCTATATATATCACATAAATATTAGGTATAAAAAAAATAAACCTACTTCAAATAAATCACTTCTTACTTCTTGCCCTAAAGAATTTTGCAAAATCGGTTCACGATTGACGGAGATATTGGTGATCATAGGGCGAAATTTACAAGTGAGGATGAGGTTTTTCGAGTTTTCCGGGAAAAGTACCAATACCTCAGGAATAAAATTTATATGGGACCACCTATGAAATGAAAAGAAAAGAATTTTTTAAATCGGTCCACAATGACGGAGTTATCGGTGAACATACATAAAAAAGGTTCCGACGAATTGAGAACCTCCTCCTTTTTGAAGTCGGTTAATTATGTTTGTTACTTAATCACGCCAGAACTGAAAGGATTTGGATAAAACGTCGAATATACGAAGTTTGTAACCTACTCTAGAACAGCAGTAGCTGTAGCAGTAGCGTACCCGAGGAGCTCGGCCAGCTGCGTCAAAGCGTTAACATATATGGGTGTAAAAAGACGACTACCGAAAACTGGGAGGTTGAAATTAGACCATTATTCACTATTCTTATTCATTATTCACACGCACAATGGACCTACTGGAGTCCAATTGCGGAAAAAGGAGTCCATTTACATTGACATTTACAAACCGTTATTCTGAACATATTTAGCGAACATTTTTTGATTTATCTACTTACATCATTCAATTTTTTTTCTAGTTTCATAAACTTACAACACAATAACATCATATATACCCATTATATACCTAACTATCCCATTTAAATACGCAAACAACAAATAAAAAAGAAACCAGCAATGTATGCATGCAGCAAGCATCTTCCCGTACAGTTTTGAAACCTTGAAACATTACATTCTCCGGTTATAATTTTTTTTCAGATAACTGATTTTTTTATTTATCTGGCTTTTGGTGTGCTTTTTTTCAGATAACTGATTTTTTTATTTATCTGGCTTTTGGTGTGCTGCACCACCTTTCGTTTCAGGTAGACGTCTTTTTACACCCGATATAGATAGACTACTTTTCATCAGTATACCACGCGAGCGGAGCCGCGGGCTAGCACTATATATCATCGCGTGTTATAAACAAACGATTCATTTACAGTAATGAATACCAAAAGCGTAAGTACCTAGGTATAACAAGATAGTACCTAACTAACAATTAGGTCACGCATACGAGTAATTGTATAATTACCAGGCCACTCAGAAAGTATTGCGACGATTTTATGTATAGACCATGAAAATAAGTCAAATTAGGGCAAGAATCTCGGAATGAGAGATAGTCGCCTATAAACTTGTATAAACCTTTATTTGAGGACCCTTTAACTTGTCTCAAAACCTACTTATCGTAGGGTGTCAGCTTCTACAGATATTCTAAGTCAAAGGTAAAAAAATCGATTTATTGCAAATATCATGTTTCTTATGGTTTTATGCTATCTATATCATAATAAATAGTGTAGAACATTAAATTCTCTGCATATTTTGTTTAATCATTTTTTAAATATCTTGAACCATATTCGAGATAGAGGGCAGAGTGCGCGCAACCCTACGATAAGTCCTTACGTCCCGCATTATTTATTTTATTTATAGGTTTATACAAGTTTTCCTGGACTAGTAACAGAGACTGGCCAGTTACAATATATATTTAGAAAATAAAATTATTCATAAGTAAAAATGGATCGGGAAGCCTTCACGAGATTTTACATGTGCATCTTCGCGTTAGGAGACTGCCTATAGTGCCGCACAACTTCACCGATGCTCAGTCAGAAGCAGGCCCGGGTGGAATGGTGACGTGATTATTTGAAGCAGGCTCGTCTCGACGTGTTTACGACATCATTACAGGTGATGAGTCCTGGATTTATCAATACGATCCAGAAACGAAGAGCCAGTCGACGGTTTGGGTGTTTCAAAACGAATCAACGAACGATGATTTTGATCGCGAGTTTTTTTCAATTTGACTGGCTATTTGGTATCAATTCCTTTACGGAACCAAAGAAGCATCAATGCCGAACGGTATACTACCAAATGCTAGGCAGAAGTTTTCTCTGTTGTGAGCAACAAGCGACTAAATAAATGGCTCTGCTGGCTACTGTTCCACCACGACACACATACGGCGCTCAAAACGAGGGACTTCCTGGATGGAAATTGATCGTCAATAAGTTAGTAAGCATAATTCATCGATATAATATACAGTTACTATAATCTGGATAACTTAATTAGTTTTATGATATTTACATTTCAGAATAGGGCCTTTACTTAGAAATACCTTTCCGATGTAATCAAAGGCCAGTTCTAGAACGGCCCACATGTGCGCATGCACACGGTTAAGGACAAAACAAGCAGGTCAAGAGTGTGGCGCCGCCCTTACATACTAATGGACCGGTTCGTATGACGTATGTTTATATTTGCAAGACTACTTTCTTAAATAAGTACCTACCTATAATTACAAAATAAAATAAGTATTTACCTATCTTAGTTTTAGATGTTTATCTTTTTAAAAAAAATTCAGGTTTAGGTACATTTAGGTTTTCGGTACGTTTAGGTACCTACATTTAATAATTATTTTTTACTCAATATCCCAGCCCTTTTGTAATCTAAAGAACAAGCTAGTGTTTACCGCTTTGAATGCTGAAAACATCTGGTCCGCAGTCAACGTGCAAAGCTGTCAATTTCAGCTTTTTAATGGATTTTATTTTGGTTTACTCAGGTAGATAAACGAAGACCCAGACTTCGTCCCTTTTAGTAGACTTAAAATTTATTTTATTGGAAGTTAAGAAGGAAAATTGGAAGTATAAGTACTTTCCAATAATAATTAATATTAAACAATATTTTCCGTTAACTTTACCATTATTTAACACGCGTAATGCCATCTAGCGGTGAAGCACCGAACTCGCTAGCAAGGTTGCAATCTATCTATGTAAAATCCTATACGCGGATCAAGTTAACCACTAGATGGAGCTAATAGTCACAAATTCAAATGAATTCTTATGTGCTTTGTAGAAATCTATACGTAAGTATGCAGTCAGTCTAACAACATAACGTAACCCGAACTTTCACAACCTGTGAGGCAAGTATGATTAAATAAATTCATCTTTGAGGAAATATTAATGCCACGGATCTGAGTTTTGAGAAAGATATTATTATCTAGCTTACCTACTACGTAAGCATTAGCTATTTTGCCTTTATGGAATCACAGAGATGTAGCTTAGGGTAGGTAGGTATGTATGATAGGTAGTGTAATGTGTTTTCTATACATTATTTGTACCTACGCATTTACAATAATTGTATGATATGATATAGTACATTGGTCTATGGTACTAACAATACAAAATATGCTTATTTGGGGCTATATGATGTGAAATGATGTCCAGCATTCAAAAAATATACGTGCACATTACCAAGATGTTATAAAGATGGAACCTCCAGTAAGTTTTTTTAATCCTGAAGTCTCTCGCATTCAGGTAGTGTGTGCGTTACTCCAGCGGCATGTTGACTCGGATCGGGATGAAACTTACAGAAAAATTAGAGCACTATGTCCTGTAAATGTGCCCCAAATAGGTTAAATTTGTGCCTATTAAGGTTCCAGAGTTATTCGAGAAAATAAGATGCCGCTGTAGTAACGCCTGAAAACGTTACTGCAGCGGCATGGTTTTTACCCATTAGCCTTAGCCAAATTTAAAGTAGCTTAAAAGATAGCTTATATTTGTGCATGTCACTGGCCAAACAGCGGCATTTGTGCGACCTGTGGTTTATGAGTTATTGCAGATGCCGCTGGAGTAACGTTTTGCAGATTTCCGGATCTTCGAAACGGCTGAACGCACAAATATGATTTTTTGTGAGCGAATGTGTTGTAATTTGTGCCTATTTGTGCGCTAGTTGCTTTTCCGAAAAAATGCACGACGTATGAATTAGACGAGTTTTTGTGAAAATCGAAAATTGCCTCTAGCTCTTGAACTACTAGTGGAAAACACTTTATGATTGCTTTGGCTGATGCCTATAAAGAATATACATCTTCTGACAACCATCTTGAAACCCTACATCTAATTTTGGACGAAATAAATCAATTTTACAACTGAAAATGGTTTACTAATTTCTAACCTCAATTAAGGGAGTTTTAACAAGTTATCGACTTTCATGATTTGCCAATAATTAGAGCGCATATCCAAATAGAAGCATGCTGAATTTCAGCTTTCTAGACCTTCAAATTAATGATTTACAACTGAAAATAACAAAACGAGGTCTCTTAGACTGTTATCCGACCAAATACGAAAGGTCATAAAAAAACGGCCGTTCAGTACTTCGAGACTACATTTTTAAATAGGCAGCTTTGTCATGTTTACGTTAGGTACACTTACGTAGACAAGTTTTAGTGTGGGATAAAGGCACCTGTAACATTGATGCTGGACAGCATTTATTACAACCAATAACATGTTACATGTACGTACTAATAGCCCTACGCCCGTACAACAACAATTAGTTAGGGTTTTTTCAAGTACCTAGGTACACTAGGTTTTTTTACTACTAAAAAGGTACTTTCGTTTAAATAATACTTTATAGTTTTGTCATCGATTTTGACTACTTCACTCTCGTCTCATTGGACGAGTATTAGATTCGATTGTTTGATCAGACAATATGAAAGAGAGCTGATGTCTAACATGGGAAAACTGAACCGATTCAGTGCGGAAGGCGCCGCAGCGGTTTCATAAAAATCATTTTATTCAGGCGTATGGCAAATCCTAATATGTGAGGGGAGAGGTTTGAAACCTCTTTTAAAACACGATACCAGTTATAAGTTTCATTTATTTATTGTCCTCCCTCGTTCTTGCCTGTGCCTATCACGCATTCTTAGTACGGTCTGCATTTACAAGAACTCGTCAATCGATTACGTGAGTGTGAAGCAAGATCTGAGGGCATCTATCCAAAGTCATTCTATCGTCGTCAGCTTTTTTTATACCTATGTCTATGTGTGGTCTAACGTCAACGAAATGAACGAATGTTTGTTGACAATGTATCTTAACATCTTTCCCACGACCGATTTTTCCACCGATTTTTTGTAGGACCGTTAGGGAGGGGAACCTCATGCACAGAGTGTATACCAACGAGGTTGGATCGACGAATTAAGTAACGCAATTGGATTGTACGTAAATATGAATAGTACGTATGAAAGTGTCCTAACTCCTAAACTATAAACTTTACAAAAAAAGTAATATAACATAAAATACTTATATAATTACGTACAATCCAATTCCAAACATTTTAGCTCTTATGGCGTTACTTCATTCGTCGATCCAACCTCGTTGGTATTCACTCTGCACGAGGTTGGCATGTGGTTCCTCTCCCTAACTGTCCTACAAAAAATCGGTGGAAAAATCGGTCGTGGGCGTTGAGCCTAACCATGAAGTGAATCGACAGCGGTGCAAGCGATACATAGGTAATTGAAGTTTTTTGTTCCTGTTTTATTGAATATAAACTAATTCAATTTATTATGCATGCTTTAATATTATCAAAGTCCATTGATGACTGATGATTATGATGTTGTACCTACACTCATACTTACGTAGCTACATTCTTACGAGAAACGTATCTGCTCCCTCTAAAGAAGTCTAGTTAGCACTATATCGTAGGAACCTATTTACTCATTTTGGTACCTACCTTATAAACCTTCGGAGATTTAAGCTGGAAAGAAGATAGGTACGTCAAACGTACTTTTCTTCTGAAAGCAGTATATATGCTATATGTAGACAGGAGCATAAGGCATAGCCGTATCTAAGTATGTAAGTACATAAATAGCATACCTACGTACCTACAGTATACCTTAGTAGGTACCTTTTACCATCAAATATAATATCTAAATATATAATATCATAAAGCAGCTCCACGGTATTTTTCTTTTCAGTTCCCAAAATAAGCCACATTTACTTGTCATCTACTAATTTTTCATTATGTTATAAACATAAAGTTAAAAATATTAGCTTATCGTACCCTACTATTGTGTGTATTGTGTTCCAAGGATAGCCGAGTGTAGCCGAGCCGAGTCGAGTTCGCTTGAACCGAACGCATCCGGTTGATACACAACCAATAAAACCACAGCCTTTAAACCCATGTAGGTACAACCAATACAAAATATGACTAGATTTCGATTTAGATACACATTTAATATAACAATCATAGGCATCTCTAATACATTCAATAATTAAATTATTAAAAAATCAAAATGTTTTTTCTATAAATAAAAAAGGTGAAAATGATTTTTTTTGAACTTGGAGTACTACTTTTCTTAAAGTTTTTTAAATTATTTTAGTCTGTTTTTTGTAGCTGAACACGGATATAAGTTTTGTAATATTTCTAGCTTTTGGTAATGAATGATAAAAGGTAAAACGAATGGTATCTTTAGATTTAAGTATTGCCTTAGTGGTCAATTAATTTATTTTATTATTCGTGATTGCAATTATCAGCGGAAATACTTTAAGTGATAAATAAAAATGCTCCTTTCTCATTTTGCATGAATGCAGTGTCAACTTCATAAATTACATAGTCAAAATAAAGTTTATGTAGATATGGTATAAGCAACCGTGCATCTTCCTGGGTCAGTTCAGTAGAAAGGCGCAGTGCTTGCGAACTAGTTTAATTTATTACATCATTTCATTTTATTCAAACTATTAGTAAATCAATCAGCCACCAGGGATGCATTCAGCCACTTAGGGCGCGCGTTCTTGCTATCATTATCATCAAGAGTAGAGTTCCGTTCACTCATAAATAGTTTCGATAATTAACAAGTTATTGCATTACTGAACCCATTTCACAATCTAGTTGTATTGTTCAACCAGATACCGTATATCTATTTGATCCTTCGATAAGAGGCAATACACGTCGTAATTATCTTTAAACTCAACCGTGTGTGCTAAACCAGTGACTGTCAAGTTCTATCACTAAACATGAGTACTGAGTAGAGCTAACAAGTGTTATGGTGACATAATTAAATTAGCGCAAAAATATGAAGGTTGCAATGTGAATGAGGGAGTAACATAGGTAAGATAGTTTCGTTTTACCTTTCTCAATAAACAAACTATTATAATTGAGATTCGACAAGAGCTGTATCAAGATAGATCAAGATAGAAGAAGGATTTCACCCAAGTCTTTCGTGTGGATTACTTCAAGAGCTCGCTCCACTCGTCGTTTTCATTTATTGCACGCTTATGTTTCTTAATGGTACTAGGCACTAAAATATTAACCAATAAGGATGTGAAGGTCGAAACTACCCTAACCCGCTCTAAAAAGTTTGCAACAATGACGAATTAGACCACAACAGCTAATTAGATTAATAAAAAATTTTTTTTTCATTTTTCAAGTTTTTGTTTTAGTTACCTAGGTGTTACAAAAAAATTGCATCTGTTTCCTTTGTCTTGTATTTAATGTGCACCAAAAATCACCTAAATTCACGGCTCGCTGCGCTTGCCGATTTATTTCTTTCATTTTGTGAATTCACTATTTGCAAGTAAAGTTAGGATTATTTCAATCTAACCTGTCGATTTAAGCTAAACTGATAAATATAAATGTAAGACAAGAAAATTTGGCTCAAAATTCGCCTTTCACCGGATAAGGCTGCTTTTCCCCCAGAGATGTGCTATGCTATGTTGCTTTGGATGCATTTGATATCCACCAATCATATTCATTGGTGCACATAGCTTAGCAATGGTGAAAACGGATTCAACTAAGATATGTTTTTTTATATGGAAGCATGCGTGCTATGGATGTGTGTTATGGATGCGTGCTATGGATGCATGCTATGGATGCCTGCGCCCTCACCTCACCACCTTCCCTACTATCGATACATCGCATAGCTCGAGCTGCGAATCTTCGCGCAGCTACTTTGTGGCGACGCATCTTCATAGCATAATTTTTAGACAAATACGAGGGTTAGCTATAAGAAGCGACAATTTAAAATATGGACACAAGGCATTACAATGAATGATAAAGAGAGCATTAATAACTGTCAGAATAATTGCAAGGGAAAATGAGCCTTGTTTTATGACGTGTTTATGAACTTCAACCGTAGGGTGGTAAACCACTTTCTCGGCCCACCGTACATGGATTATTGAGCTGTACAATATTTGGTTATGTTTAATTCGCTCCCTCCCAAGCGTTGGAATCACTTCAAATGTCGGTTGGGTAAGTCCCCTGTTAGTGCGAAAGAGATGGCCGACGACGCGCGTGCCTGGCCTACCTGAACGATCGAATATGACAGTCAAAACAAAGTAGTCTGAACCTTATTAATATGACCGTAATGTTTGAGTGGCTGCGTGCGCATGAGCACAGTATTATTATTATTAAATGTTTACTTTCGTCCAGCCGCGCCGATTGGTCAAAAAGATAATACATTTAGACGGAATGGACGTCCATGTTGTTTTGTTAATTGTCGTGTTTGTTTGGTGATTGATTTAGTTATTGACGAAGGATATGGACCACTTTATAGTTTTGATTCTACTTATTTTTTGTACTATTGTGTATGGGTGCGTGTGTCTTTCTTTGCCAAATTATGGGCCACGACCAAGACACGTCCGCGACACATGAGGATTTATGTGAGTACCTACCATCTTAGAAAAATAAGGTAAGTAATTTATTTGGATAAAATCTTTATTTAATTTCTTAAAGCTATGATCTAAGATCGGTAGGTAAATATTTTAAACTGTGCCTGAACTAGGATAAATCCTGTATCTCATTGTTCTCATCTTATCATCAGGAACAACTTTTCTCTATGATCACCTACTTCCTGACTTTTAGAATCTAAATAACTACACATAGATACCTACTTATTAAATTAAAAATACGTTAATTCATTCAGACAATTACATCCATATCAGGTTACAAAGATTCTAGTTCGATGGTCACAAATGATTTTAATAAAATAAATAATGCTTATGTATGTAGGTTGTAATAGACACTTTTAATGTACCTACCTACCCAGGTTAGAGGGATGTTTGTTACTTCTTCACGCCAAAACTACTGAACTGTTTGAGAATTTTTGGCGATATTCGTTTTGGGTGCTAATAATTATTTTCTTTGATTTCAATTACCCCTTTAATTCTATGACCTTATGAGATATAGCTCCTCAAAGTGCTATAATATGCTCACTTTTAAAATAAAGGTAATCACTCGATCAGAGGGCCTAGTACGAGTTGCACAATTCGAACTTTTACAGTATACTTTAGCGAGCTCAATTTTAAATTACGTTTTTTAGAAATTACGCAACTGGTTTTAAGTAGAAGCTGATCGAAAAACGTAGGTAATGTAATCTTTTTGCAGATTGCAATAATTATCACTCAAAACGGTGAGGTAATGAACGAAAAAAGGTTCTGCAAAATTAAGCTCGATATAGTATACTATAAAAGTTTTCGAATTGTGCAACTCGTACTAGGCCCTAGGATCTACAAGCAACAGGGTTGGACCTTATGTGGGAGCAGCTAAGTGTAAATCGAGGGTGTAGATGGCGGACATTTTTTTCCGAATTTCCTGCATGGGTATTGTTTTAGTTATTAGGATCCAAAATGGACGATTTAAAAAAAATCATGGTTATCAGTTAACAAACTAAATCAAAAATAATCTTCCATAACAAAGCCAGACCATTTTATTGTGGTATTTATTATACTAAACCATAAAATATATCTAATTATTATTGTTACAGAAAGCAGCCCTGGTTTCAATTGGATCGTTTACCTAAAATGTCATGATCCTGCACTAGGTACCTACTTATAATTTATTTTTAATTAATTAATTTCTTACCTTTCATTATAGCAATATACCATGGACTATACCTAATTATAATTTTTACAGGAAGCAGTACTCTCTCAATTGGATAGTCTACCTACAATGTCATGATTCTGAACTAGATACTTACAATATCTTTTAATTCATTCTTTTCTAACCATAAATTACACCAATTTACCATAAACTATACTTAAATTATTAAAATTTAATAATTATTATTGTTACACAAAATAGAATATTATTAATTATTGCTACACAAAATTGAATTATATAGTTTTCGTTTTCATTAAAATTGGTTCAACAGTTTGAGTAGGTACCTATTCTATTGTATAAACCTTAAGCCTTTACTTATTAAAATGAATAGACAATTAACAGGTTGTCAACCTATGCTCTACTGAGACTGATTTTATAAATTATTAATAGCTTTAGTTAATAATAAATATTAATTTCTTCATCGTATAGGTACTACACATAATAAAAGAACAATATGAAATAAGAACAGAACATTTCCCAGCAAATGTTCGAATTGCATACATAAACTTACGATTTGATTTGGTTAGTTACTTTGGGAAAAGAGTTCCTGTTGGGAAATATCCTCGATTGAGACCCACTTGTTTTATTTTTGACTAATTTATTTTTTTAGGCTGATTGTACATTATTTCAAAATTCCGAAAATGCAATTGTTTTTTTCTTCAAAATAAACCTATAATTTCCTCAGAACAAAACCTTCTAACTACAAAAGAAAAGGTGGCTGCCCTCAATGACCTAAAACTTTGCCTCACCTGTATACTAAAATATAAACGGAAATAGAATATTTCAATGAAAATCAAAATTAAACCTTCCTATCAGTGTTTTGTTTTCACATTATTCATTACCTAACTGTTATAGTTTTTTGAAAAGGATATCAAAGGTCTACAAGTATAATAAATTAATAACGGGCCTGTATGAAGTTGTTATTATGAAATAATTATCTTGAATTTAAGTTCTGTTGCTGTACCTACCTTAGAAGAATAAAGCTGTTGATTATTCTGAAATAGATATTTTTATTTACCTGGTACCCCTTTAAATAATCTCAAAATTGAACTAACCACACAGGCACAACATCGCACCGCAAGAACGAGGGAGGATGCACCTCTACCCCATCCCATTTTAGGATTTGCCATACGCCTGAATAAAATGATTTTTATGAAACCGCTGCGGCGCCTTCCGCACTGAATCGGTTCAGTTTTCCCATGTTAGACATCAGCTCTCTTTCATATTGTCTGATCAAACAATCGAATCTAATACTCGTCCAATGAGACGAGAGTGAAGTAGTCAAAATCGATGACAAAACTATAAAGTATTATTTAAACGAAAGTACCTTTTTAGTAGTAAAAAAACCTAGTGTACCTAGGTACTTGAAAAAACCCTAACTAATTGTTGTTGTACGGGCGTAGGGCTATTAGTACGTACATGTAACATGTTATTGGTTGTAATAAATGCTGTCCAGCATCAATGTTACAGGTGCCTTTATCCCACACTAAAACTTGTCTACGTAAGTGTACCTAACGTAAACATGACAAAGCTGCCTATTTAAAAATGTAGTCTCGAAGTACTGAACGGCCGCTTTTTTATGACCTTTCGTATTTGGTCGGATAACAGTCTAAGAGACCTCGTTTTGTTATTTTCAGTTGTAAATCATTAATTTGAAGGTCTAGAAAGCTGAAATTCAGCATGCTTCTATTTGGATATGCGCTCTAATTATTGGCAAATCATGAAAGTCGATAACTTGTTAAAACTCCCTTAATTGAGGTTAGAAATTAGTAAACCATTTTCAGTTGTAAAATTGATTTATTTCGTCCAAAATTAGATGTAGGGTTTCAAGATGGTTGTCAGAAGATGTATATTCTTTATAGGCATCAGCCAAAGCAATCATAAAGTGTTTTCCACTAGTAGTTCAAGAGCTAGAGGCAATTTTCGATTTTCACAAAAACTCGTCTAATTCATACGTCGTGCATTTTTTCGGAAAAGCAACTAGCGCACAAATAGGCACAAATTACAACACATTCGCTCACAAAAAATCATATTTGTGCGTTCAGCCGTTTCGAAGATCCGGAAATCTGCAAAACGTTACTCCAGCGGCATCTGCAATAACTCATAAACCACAGGTCGCACAAATGCCGCTGTTTGGCCAGTGACATGCACAAATATAAGCTATCTTTTAAGCTACTTTAAATTTGGCTAAGGCTAATGGGTAAAAACCATGCCGCTGCAGTAACGTTTTCAGGCGTTACTACAGCGGCATCTTATTTTCTCGAATAACTCTGGAACCTTAATAGGCACAAATTTAATATTTGGGGCACATTTACAGGACATAGTGCTCTAATTTTTCTGTAAGTTTCATCCCGATCCGAGTCAACATGCCGCTGGAGTAACGCACACTCAGGTAGTAGGTAGGTTATTAGTACGTATAAACGCATAAATTCACAGATTTAAAAAAATATGTTTAAGGCTTGAGCCAACAGGTTTCGAGCTCATCGTTGCTTTACATCAAACAAAAAGCTAACTTCTCAGATAAGCAACACTCAGCAAAATTCTGGATTAACACAAACTGTAGGTTATTCGGATAAGGTTTTTAGTTGCATGTTAGGATGTTAGGAAAATACGGGTTAAACTTAGTAGTGTCTTTTTTCTATGGGATTTTTGTGTAAACTCTTGAGTTTTTTTTGTACAGAACGACATCTGTTGGGTTAGCTAGAAAAACAAATAAATAGAAAAGGAAGGCAAAAGAAAGAAAAAAAGAATACGATCTTTATGATTCACTGCCTGGCAACCGATCAATTGTCTTGTATTGGTGTCCGTCCATTGGTCGGCGTTCGGGTGGTTCTTGCTAATTGGCTGATCATGTCCGTTGTACGTGATTGTTATTGTACTACCAATCTCAATAACAGACAGACTGACAATAGCACCATTTAAATACTTTAACGGCTTCTTATAGTAAGGATCTCAGTTACCTAGTCGGAGGCCTTCGGGCGGCCTAAAAACTCCGTTAAAAAAAAGCCACACGACGAAGGAAGAGAGGTAACATTCACTCTCACAGGTGGTGCACTCAACTGATACCAACCACATGGTAGAGAGTAGCCATAAAGGTACATAGAGGGTTCAAGGTGATGAAAGTCACTTATGGGTGCTAAGTAATATGATTTAGGTATGATGCTGATAAAATGTATGTTCTTTTGATAATAAAGGCATATACCTAACTATAAAGTTTTTTGCAACAAAACCCTGAAAGACTGTAACAAAAGTAGGCGCATACGCATGACCATGTTTGCTATAAATCAAGGTTGCCAACCCTAAAATGGTCAGTATCATATCAAATTCGTCACCTAAACATGGTTCGAGAAGTTACTTATATATATTTTGTTCTATAGTGTTAATTCGTACTTCTAGGTAATGTTAGCTTAGAATTTAGCAGTTAACGGTATAATCCAAACAATAGATTTAGGTATCACGAATTATCATCGTCAAATTGAATTCAATATAACAGGAGGACTAAGCGCTTCTAAACATCATTTTCAGTGTGCACTGCTAAAATATGGAATCAGCTGCCAGCGTCTATGTTTCGATTGATTTACGCTGAGAGTTAATAGGCATCTTCAAAGCTCTTTTACGTCATAGTGTGTTTGATTGAGGTTAGAAATTAGCCACCAAACCATTTTCAGTTGTAAAGTTGATTTATTTCGTCGAAAATTAGATGTAGGGTTTCAAAATGTTGTCAGAAGATATTCCTTATAGGCATCAGCCAATGCAATCATTAAGGGCTTTCCACTAGTAGTTCAAGAGCTAGAGGCAATTTTCGATTTTCACAAAAACTCGTCTAATTCATACATCGTGCATTATTTTTGAAAAACACCGCACAAATAGGGACAAATTACACCGCATTTGCCTCACAAAAAATCATATTTGTGCGTCCAGCGGCATCTGCAATAACTCATAAACCACAGGTCGCACAAATGCCGCTGTTTGGCCAGTGGCATGCACAAATATAAGCTACTTTAAATTTGGCTAAGGCTAATGGGTAAAAACCATGCCGCTGCAGTAACGTTTTCAGGCGTTACTGCAGCGGCATCTTATTTTCTTGAATAACTCTGGAACCTTAATAGGCACAAATTTATTTTTTCTGTAAATTTCATCCCGATCCGAGTGAACATGCGCTGGAGTAACGCACACGATTTACGACGTTAAATACCTTAGTTTTGGAGCACTTCAAATGATCTGCTATCTTTATATGACCAATCTCGTTCATACAGTGCCAAAATCGTTTTTCGAGTCGATGGGTCACAGTTTTCCTTTTTACCCATGATTTTCAAATAATTCATATGCACTTTCAACTGAAAACGTAAGAGACTATAACCACAGCAAAGGCGGGATGTAAAAAATGCGTTCTTCGTATTCTAAATTCAAACTTTAGAACTTATTTTATTTTCGTTCCAATACTTTTAAAATACATTGTCAATCTACGATTTAAATATTTTATGAGGAATTGCAATTGTTTTGCTTAATTAGTATGACACATTAAAACCTACAAATAAAGCTATTATTTTATGGGGTTCGAAGTTGATGTCAGTTAATACAAAAGTGACTTCAGTATCAATCGTTCCTAATTGTATGACCACAACTGTAGGTAATAATGATGTAGGTACTTAGAAAAATTACAGACGATCTCTAGATTTTTTAGCAATTTGGACTAATCTAGAGTTTTGGTTCAAAACTTAGTAAATATCAGTATTTTGTAACATTTGTAACCACTCGTTTTGCATGTAAGGATTATTTTTGTCTCGTGAATAACAATTTGTCTTCACCTCGGTACCATCGAAGCATGTCGGCGTCTGGGCAGATGAGATTTTTTGGCAAGAAACGTATATCGATGCAAGAAACGTGATTTTACTGTAAATGCCATTTTTTTATGCAAACCTCTTTGAAAAAACATTTCATGCCATTTTGTTTTTTATGAATATGGTTTGGCTTCTGCAGAATTCTTTTCGGAATCGAAATCGATTATCACGAAAAGCAGCTAAGTGCGAGTTTGACGGGCGCACAAACTTACGATTTTCGGATTTTTTTCTTTACTTTTGTTCTATCAAGACATTACGTCGTCCCTCGTCCCTAATTTCATGGTTCTACGTCAACGGGAGATGCCTTAAAATAGGTTTTGAATACCTTGCGAGTCTCAAAATATGCTGTCTATACGGCCGTAGCTTTTGATTGTATTAGCGGCCTTTACACGCACGCTCTATCGCGCGTTAAACAGCAATCGTGCGCGAAAGAGCTGGCGTGTAAAGATGTTGGAAGGAAAAGGAAAGACCGCACGATTGTCCGAACCAACGAGTAATCGCGCGCGAAAGAACGTGCAGCATAAACAGCTTCAAAAGAATAATCCAGCGCAATTGAGCGCGCAGGCTTTCCAAATGAACGTCCTGTAGCAAGGTAGTAGGGAAGAGTTGCTGCTAAACGTGCTTCTGCACTAATGCTTTCTCTCATAACAGTAGGTATCTTGTTTAGATATTTTATGTTTGATTTTATTCAACAAAATTATTAAATAATTGATTATCCATATACAAATAATTCTTGAAATCGTTAGGATAATTTTAAATAAAAAATCGTTTCTTCTTCTTTTTGAGCAGAGTAACACCAGCGAACATGATAACTTGTGCCATGATATTTCTTCTATCCATTTTTCACCGTACTACTACTAGTGAACTGCATTACTTCAGAAAAACTGTGTGAATTGCACACACTCCAACACGCGCCAGATCTGGACGATCTATCACGCACGATTAGTCTTTACACGGCCGCTCTTTCCGTTTTGACAAAAACCCACGAGTAATCGCGGGCAAAAGAACGTACAGCATAAACAGCTTCAAAAGCATAATCGCGCGCGATTGAGCTCGCAGGCTTTCCGGCGCAATCCTGTACGCTCCTGAGAACGCGCGACAGAGTGTGCGTGTAAAGGCCGCTATTGACTCAGAAGTCAGAAGTTTGATTTTTTCACGGTTCCAAGGGATTGTAGACCTGAGTTCAACTTCATACCTTTCAACTTCACCCTTTTTAACCGACTTCTAAAAAGGAGAAGGTCTCAATTCGGTTGTATTTTTTTGTTTCTATAAACTCCGTCATCCGTCATCATCGTTGGGGTAAACCAGTTCTTGAGTGGAGACGGCGGCTCGGCAAACGTAGTGTAGGACGCCTCCGGCCAGGTGGAGTGACGATCTGCGAAAGGCTGCTGGTAGAAGCTGGATGCGTCGAGCTCAGGACAGAGCGCAATGGCGCTCATTAGGGGAGGCCTATGTCCAGCAGTGGACTGCTATAGGCTGATGATGATGATGATGAAACTCCGTCATTTATGAACCGATTTAGATACTTCCCATTCTGTGTCTAAACACACTAAAAAACCGACGTCAAAGAAATTGATTCTTAGAGGTGGTTAAATTTAACTAAAACCAGCTCTAAGAATCAATTTCTTTGACGTCGGTTTTTTTAGTTAATTTCTTTTTAAACATGTAGCGAAAACTCCTCATTGCACGAACAACTATCTATCATGGAAGGTAATTAGTTTATTTATGTCAATGATGGAAGGTTGGGTTATTCCGGTACACACACTCTGAGTTTTCATTATTTATTTCCGATTTCGTACACTTTGATAATTCAGGTCGAAATAGGTATAGCTAGGGGGCGAGCTGCCATTGGCTGGCAACATGTCGGAAAAACATTTAAAAAAATCTTTCTTCTATATAATAGTAGTGTAGACAAACGTCCAGACATGCAGAACTACATTCTTGAAGACATCTTTCCCTTCCTCTTGGTGAAGACATGAAGAACACTTGCCAACTCCACGTCACCAGAGTGTGTCTTGGCAGAGGCGCGGCAATGTTTACAGCAGGCTATTTGCGCACGAGGCAAGTTCAAGGGCTGGAGAATGCTGGTAACTACCGGCGTGTGCGCAGTTATGTAATGGGGCTTTTTACGGGACTGTTTGAAACAATATTTCACAATTTTTGGAAATTTCTTGGCCGTCTAGTGTAAATATATATAAATGTAGTATAAATGTAGTATAAATATATATAAATGAAACGGGAAAATAGTAACGTTTCAACAAATCGATGGTATAACATTAGATACCATGGATTGATTGAAATCTTGACGAGAAAATACTTGTTTATGTAGTTTGTGTGGTTTATTTTTTCAACAACCTACGTTACAACCTACCTACTTTCTTACCCTAATAAGAAGGGCATATGCCCTTAGGGGCATACTCCCACTCTTTCTTTTATCATGCTTTAAATCTATAGGCAGTGATACGTATAAACACTTACATATAATATAACAACGTAGGTAGGGACATATTTATGTTTAGTTATTTATTTTATTTTACAAAAATAGTCAAACTATTGACCACTATCGCACTTGAAACAGGTGAAGGTGTGGTCTGAATGAGCACGCTTGCCTAGAAGGAACCGATTCGCTCTGGATTTGAATACCTACTCTAATATTATCTAATATATGTTACTAAATAATAACTGTTACATTTATTGGTTAAAGTTTATTCAGTATTCATTTAAGTATTCGTTTTTTAGTTTTAAATATTTTAAGTTCTAATAATACATATGTACCTATTGATCTCTTAGTTACCATAAGTACCTACTACTTAGTTATTATTATTATTATGAATGCTGTGTCCGCCTGTAATTGGTTTCTATATCAGAATGAAAACTTTGTCAGTGTAACTCTACAATGTATTGATATTTAAGCTGTTGGCGTTCCTATTAAATAAATAAATAAATAATGTAGGTACCACCACAAGTTCACCACTTCTTACTAGTAAGTACTAACAATAAACATGGAAGCGAATCGGTAAACCCATCGCTGCTTTATCGGAACACAAATCTATTCGATTTTGTGGCAGAGTACTAGTGGTGAGAGTTGCATGATCTTTTCGTCAAAAATATTGCGTTTTGTCTGGTTGCCTATTCGTTTATTTATTTTATGACTAGCTGACCTGATACAAAACAAATACCTTACCAAAACCAGCCAGATGCGAGTCGGACTCGTGCACGAAGGGTTCCATACTTTTGTAGGGGAGACTCTTCTGTTTTTAGTATGTGTGTTGTTATAGCAGTAAGAAAAATACATCATCTGTGAAAATTTTAACTGTCTAGCTATAACGTTATATCGTTCATGAGATACAGCCTGGTGACAGATAGACAGACAGACAGCCAGACGGACACACAGACGGACAGTGGAGTCTTAGTAATAGGCTCCCGTTACCCTTTGTGTACGGAACCTTAACAACGCTCAGTTTATTCCTGATTTTCAAATTTTCCAGGCAACTTTATAATATGTTCTTATCTTATCTTATGAGCCTGTTTCATCCCACTGCAGGGGAAAAGTCCTACTTTCCCAGTTTCCACACATCTTGGGAAATATTCAATATTTTCTTTCCCTAAAAATATTTCAGACTATAGCAACGGTACAATATTCGGTAGGTACAATCATTCTCAGGTGATGCACTTACCAACGTAAGATAGATAGTGTTGGTTACACTATCTATCTTCTCTCTATTGACCAGGTTATTTATCAGCAAATAGATACCTACCTAATTATGCCTTATTGGAAACCAAAATGCAGTCTTTCGCTATTATTCAACCTGATGAGGTCTTGTGGTTTCGATAAGTTTCAATCAAAAACCATAATACTAGTAATTTTTGTGTTTGGAACGAACTTAACTTTATTTCCATCGGTGAGCGGAGCGAGCCGCGAAATTTTTGAAATAATAATTTTAAATATTAATTACTATTATGATTACAAACAAAATATGAAAAAGAAAACTGCAATTTTTTACATATTTATAGGAAATTCTAAACGCAAAAGACTGTATCGAAGTCGGCGAGCGACGCAAGCCGCGAAATTTTTACACTAAAACCTCTGTATCGTGGTAATTTTTCATACTATTATAAAAAACATAGTATTTATAAACATTGTATTTATTGGCTTTTATAGCTACAAATCTGCATAATTAACAAAAAAACGTGAATGATCCTCATAACGGAAACCGGATAACGTTTCATTACTTGTTTTTTTGTATGGACACAGTCAGTGCAGTAAATAGCATTTTACGCGCCCGGTGCGAGCTTCTATAACGGTGCTCCAAAACTTTTCTTAACCTACACCTGCTTGACTTACCTAGGTTTGCCAAGTTTTTCTGTATCCAACCACCCTTGGGACTATTACCGTTGTTAAGCATCGAATGGCCTCGATACCTTACACAATAGAAGATCTAACTCGCTTTCCGGCATATATGAAGTTAAGGTTGACTTCTCAGTGCATAATTCCTTTCCTTATTACAGAAATAAAATCGACGAGCGCAGCGAGCCGCGAAATTTTTGGGTCACAAAAGAAAAAAAAAACAAAGAAAACGGTAACTTTTTTTTAAAACACCTAGGTAACTACAACAACAGACGTAAAACAACTTTTTTTATTATTCTAACTAACGCTGTTGTGTTTTAATTCCTCATTGTTGCAAACTTTAGAGGATAGATTTAACATTTTTGTGTGTTCCATTCAGAACCAAAAGGTGGAAATAAACTCGGAAAAATTTCTATTAAAGGTATATATACAATATATGAAAAATAAAACCACGATCTATATCTGAATTTCAACCAACCTATTTGTATTAGGTTATAATTATCAATAAAGACTTGGTCCTGATCTGGTTATTTCTGCAAACCACCAGAAAAGACTACTCAATTACATCTGGATATCAAAGTAATAATTAATTAATACTACCATTCATGCCCCAAAACTTGGTCCTGGTCTGGTAATTTCTGTTTTCTGTGTCCTCCAGAAAAGATTCATTGCCGGATATCAACCTAGTAATTAAAACTTGGTTCTGGTCTGGTCATTTCTGCGCCTTCCAGAAAATAAAACTACGGGTTATAACTGTATATCCTAATCTATCCTAATCTATCCTAACCTAATAATCAAAACTTGGTCGTTGTCTGGTAATTTTTAAAAGTTCATAATATCAAGTGTGTTTTGCCTGAGTTCAGGGGGGGGCAATTGCCCCTATTGCCCCCCCACCCCGTATCCGCGCCTGACTAGATTATGAATTTGCCTAAGCAGGTGAGTGATTTTAGCCTAGCAATACTTGCCTTGCCGATGTGTTTGTAAAATACAGGTTACAGGACTTCTCTATAGTTAGTCACTTTATCTATACTTCATCCCTTAACAAACCACTGTAGGTCTCAACGGATCTATGTATTAATAATAATTACATAAGAGGCTCTCGCTAGGCAGCTGGATCTAGGGTCAGATACAGAAGGCGGCTCTCCTGGACTTGGCACGGCACGCATTGTGCGGAGGTTTCTCTCTCTGCAACCCTAGCCACCGATCGTTTGAGCCTTGCTCCACGGTCGGTGGTCTCCCGTGTTTATACCTTTTTAACACGCTTTTATTAGTTTCACCTGTATGTATGTATGTAACCGACTCCTTTGAGCTCGATTTTGCCCTACTTTGAACGATCAGATTTGATTCAAACTTTGCACACCTGTCAAAGGTCGATGACAATGCAATAATCCGATAAAAATATCCGATTATCCTAATTAGATTCGCCAGGATTAATTAATTTCTTTCCGCATCCTTTGCATGCGAGTAAGAGAGACAGAGCTAGTGCGCGAACTACGCATGCGTGCAAGCGTGTTTTTTTAGTTTTTTTAAACTATTATTTATTTACTATAATGTTTTTGATGTTATTTATGTATGTAGAGAATATTTGGTTTATAGTAAAAAAATATTTTTGACGAGGTTTAAATGAAATAAAGTGTAATAATAAGTTTATTGCCAAAAAACTAGTAACCTAATACGAAATTATAAATAGGCAAACTAGAAGAACACTGTTTGAGTTACATAACTAACAACTTAATCATTCTTGAAATGTCCCACTGAAGCTAGGCTAAGGTAGGTGAAGCTAGGTCAGAAAACAACTCTACCAATCCTAGTACAATCCGACCCAAATAGGAACTCTACTTGCAGCTTATTTCAGACAGGACATACAATACGTGGTGACTAATGTATGGCCACCGTTATAGAATAGGTGATCAAAATGCAAATTTTAAATAAGGAGGAGCGTACAAACATTGTTAGATTTTTAGAAATGGCTTCCATCCGTGAGTGATCACGATCTTCAAGCATGAATATAGGGACTGCAATGAGATTATGTGTCTTGGGCTACTACACTGCGGCAAAACCGAGATAGGGCGTTTGTTATCAATTAAGAAAACAGTCGCTTTACTTGCTCGTTGATCTGTTATCAAGCTAGTAGGATAGAGAGCACAGTATTTTAGTCCAACTCAGATATATTATCGAGATGTTGACGTTGTATAACCACGATTGTAACAAGGAGTTTAGGAGAATACGAAATTTTGTGTTTGTTTCGTTTCGTGCGATTGGTGCTCATAATCCAACGAAAACCGAAATGGCCAGTCCGAACGTTGCGCACCCTACTCTACTTCACAAAACAAAAGACCTCAATATTGAGGTCTTATAACAGAATTAAATTAGTCTAATCACACGAAACGAGACGAAACACGAAATTTCTTACTTCGGTGAATAATAGACCCCCTGTAGCCCTGTACCTATAATATCGATGAACCGATAACCGCTCAGTGCAAGACAAGCCACCGAGTCTATGGTGAAAACGGCTTTGCTACCTATGTCTGCACAGTTTCATGTTATGAGAAAAAAGCGCTAAGAAAGACAAAAATCATTGTCCCCTTGTCCTTGTCCCTCCGTCACTTGTGTGGAATTGCGACGCGTCACTGCCATTTGCGTTAAGCTAGCCAGTTAAAGAAGCACCTGCCTAAGTATTTGCCTGGACTGTCAGGTTGACATGCTTATCTAAGCACACTGATTGTTCTTGTTTGTCTTGAAACATACCGAACACGTGTATCAGATAAAATCAAAGGTGCTAAGTGGTAATTCGTGAAACTAAAATCAGATACTTTTGTAGTCCATTTTAGGTACTACAGGCAGGTCAATTACCTTCTAATTTAATAACTCTATGAACCTCAGATAGCTAAAATGGCTTTGAAATATCATGTCACCTCTTTTTATTTACATTTTGATGACAGGGACAAACTTATTTCATCGAGCACATTCATATATAGGTACTGCTAGCTAACGTAACGTTATATAAAATGACATATGATTTTAGGAAAATATGGGGGTTTGATTTTTCACAAAAAATAGAGAATCTTTCATTACATTACGCTACCAATTTAATTGATCACAGTTAAATGACTAAAGATCTCGTCTAGGATTCTAAACAACCTCTTTGGTCTAGTAACAAGTAGGGTACACACACATACCACACAATACCACAGGTATTAAGGGGGTTCATTGGAGGTGCTGGCATGAATAAAGTCCCCATTATTTCCTTCCATCCCCTCCATTCTAGATGTAGTAAAAGGTTACAGGAATCATACCAGGGCTGTGCCGGGGCCGCAGATGATGGACAATAGCATCTAATTGTTAGCTTGGTGTTATATATTGTGGTTTATTTGCCATTATGAACGCATTATGAACGCGCAAGCCAAGCTTTGCTCCGTACCTGTACAAGAGCCGAGATCAATATCACTTCGGGCGCCGCTTAAATTTTAAATTAAAAAAGTTGACGATTTAGTGTATCCGGTTCTCATTGAATAACAAAATTTGTAGTTTAAAGTTAGCTATAAGCGCTGCCAACTTTCTAGTCGAAACAATCTATGAAATGGCTTCCACCGCGGTTACGCTTGATTCAAGGGCCTAGGAAGTATATATTTTGAATGATTATTGACTCGAAAAAAGGAGCCGGCTAAAATGGGTTATGGCTAACATCTTGGACCATAGGAGGCCATATTTATCTTGGACTTACAGAATCTGAAGAAGGGTCTGCTAAGCCATATGAAAACTTCAGCCAATCCCCACCGACAGAAAATCTATTCCTCTCTATTTGAAGGTCTATGAACTGCGTTATTTTATTCTAATGGATGGGATAAATCCACCATACTCCTATTCTATTCATTGCCATCATCATCAGCCTATAACAGTCCACTGGACTGGACTTAGGCCTCCCCTAATGAGCGCCATTGCGCCCTGTCCTAAGCTTGACGCATCCAGCTTCTACCAGCAGCCTTTCGCAAATCGTTACTCCACCTGGCCGAAGGGCGTCCTACACTACGTTTGCCGAGCCGTGATCTCCACTCAAGAACTCGTTCGTTCGGCAGATATGGCCAGCCCACTGCCACTTCAGCTTGCTAATTCTCTAAGCTATGTCACACTATAGTACTATTTATATTTTGTGCATTAGACCTATTGTATTTTTTCAATTATTTAGGTAATGTATCTAGGGTGCTATTGACACATAAGAAGATCAGCAGATTAATGTCTAGTTAAGTAGCACCATGTGGCATAATAAGCTTCACCAAAATCTGGTGTTTTTTTTTTGGAAGATCAAAACTCCGTATAAGTTCTGGTTATTCGTCCAAATCGACTGAATTGAAATCAATTATAGAATCATTCTCAATTGGCTAGCCTGTATCAAGGCATCCATTGGTCAATTATGTGCGCATGAGTGGCGAATACAGAATCACTTGTCATGTCTTACCGGGTTAAGTATGGTTGAACCGGCAATCTTAATGTTTGTTTATTATTGTCTAGACATCGATGTTTCGAAACTTGATCGCAAGTTGATAGGATGTTGACAATGTTGGCTTTATTACGAAGCCCGAGACAGATCGCCAAAGTTTGTTTTCTAATATCAAAGATGGTAGCCATTTTGGTCTCTCAGCCGCTGTTGACGAAGTCAATACACAATCATTTATAGCGATTCACGTAATTAGCTTTTAAGATCATTATAGACCCTGTTGGGCACAACAATAATAAATAAGAGAGAGGGGGACGTCATACATAGGTCATGTGATGCGGTGTGATAGAGTCCAGCGTTATTTATTTTATTATAGTTTACATCGAGATACTATTTATAATCTAGATGATAGTTTTTAGTAAAATGATTGTTAATGTACGTAAATAAAATTTGAATAAGGTAAGTGAAGTCTCCGATGTGACAGTCAAATCTATAGATGCTGACAGTCAAATCAAACTGTCTCTTCAGACTGTAATCTAATATTTCCACCAAAAGTACATAGAATAAATGCATTAGGTAAACGTCTCGATGGGTATGTAGATACACTACTTGAAATATTCGCGATTTTTTAAGAAGTTTTTTAATCAAGCACAACCTAATAGATTAAATAGGTACGCCTAGGTAGGTCAACCTTCGTAGCTTCGCCGAAGCGGATTCAGTAATCGGCTTGGTCCAAAAATATACTTCGTTGTCCTCAAAGTTGAGGTGGACTTGGCTTTCTGGAAAACTTCGCCACCGAGACTTGAATGTAAGCTTAACCACTAACTGGGTGGCATCATTGAGGCTTCTATACTTAAGTATACCCTATTTTACACATACATACAGGTCCCGGTGGCGAATTTTCCACTTCAACTTTGAGGAAACCGACGCCGGGGCGCCGACGCGAGGGCGAGGAGGAGATGCCTGATTTTTACAATTGATAGTTGCTAGTTGGTACGGAATAGGTAAAAAGTCGCGAATTGCTCTTTCAAATGGCGAGTAAGTCAGCATGTGTAAGCTAATTAGATAGGCAAGTAAGCCTACCTACACTAGAGAGCTTTATTTTTGAGAACACTCCATATTGCTCGAAATTCGAATATACACATTAAAATTTCGAACAAAATGGAGTAAGTACCTATAGAGAGTACTACCTAGGTACTCCATTAAGGTAAATACTATTAATCTCTATCTTGTACTTACGTAGGTACGAAACTAATTCTATTTTGTACTACTAGGTATATAACCTACCACAGTTTTTCCTGACGTCCCCTTTGTTTTGTTTCGAATGAATGGGCAGCAGCTTATAAAAATAACTGCATTCATCAAATGGTGGCTTATGTTTGCGGTAGCTAGTAGAAGAACCTATTGTTATCGATTTTCTAAAATCCTGGGGAGCACGTAAGTAGGTACAGTCTATAATTATCTAGGTAGGAGATGATATCAGTATGATAATGGCAATGGTAAGGTACCTACCTAGTTTGGTAGGTAGGTACCTAAAGTTATAAAATACCTTGGTACAGTTAGGGTTACCCTTAACCTACGATATCTACCTACGTACCTACCTAGGTAAACTTACATATTTAAGTACCTACCTAACGCTAGACAAACAACCTTTTTTCTACTCATTTTATCCCGTACGATATAGGTATGCGTTTACCACGTAGGTAGGTTAGGCCCTAGATACATACCTGTTATTTTTGGAGTTATAAAAAAAACATTAAAGTTTGTCGAAAGTGGGTTAGTATTTTAATAAGGTTTTGTTTTCATAACAGAGTATAATAATTTATGTTTTATTTTAAGTATATAATAAAAAAAAGATTATTAGTACCCTACACCTAATAATATAAATAATATTTTAATACTTTTACATTCAAAATGATGACAAAATTATTAAATTACTTTTAAGGTCTAAAAATAAAAAGTTGATTTATGACATTTACAACTGTTTTTATTAAATGTACTGACCGAGTTTGAAAAAAAACTCCGGGTTCTGGGCTCCTAAACACGGGGTTTTCACACATCCTGGTTGCCAAACTTTAGAGATGGCAACCCTGGGTAAGGGGTAGGTAGGGCGTCTGTACTACTTAGTTACTTAGGAGCGAGAGAATTTTCGCAAATTACGTAGGTACTTACCTACCTACATCAAAGAAAACCAACACGGCAAAAACTGGGGTCTTTGCCAAGTCCAGCTTTCATGGTCGCGAGCGTTCAATACTTCGGTGAAATTGTTCCTCATGTTCTAAAAATATTCGCCAATTATTTGCTACACAACGCAACTCTGCATTGTAGTGAAAACTTACCTCTCAGATAGCGGCACCGCTTTCGACTTTAACTCGTAGAACATAAAGTCCTGTTTCTGAGCTGCAGATATCTCCTCCAGGATTCTCTGGTCATTGTAATCGTTCGTCAGGAGAGAGGCTAGATCGTACCCCATATCAATCCCAGACTCATCCATTTTCGTACAATAAACACAACACTTTCACAAAACACTGTCTAAACGATACAGAAACTAAACAAACATTATTTAGGTAGTAAACATGAGTAAAATCGGAGAGCTGGGTATCCCGACAGCATCCATCCTCCCAGCTGTCGACTTGTTGCTAGTGAGAGATGTTGGTTGGTTGGTGTTAGTAAATTAAGAGATAGCAATAATCTAGCACATTTGCAATGGATGACTATAGTGCGACCAAAATAAATGGGACGGGTTTGCGTAGAAACTGTTGAGCTCTTCTGATAGACTGAAATCGGTCGGATAAAATATTTTGTAGTGGCAGCACTAAAGTTTATTGCACATTGGCAACACAGGAGCCACCTGAAATAATATTCGTTCGAATACTACACACTACTCGTAGCGTTTAATTTCTCTATGACACTACATAACTACAAACACGTTGGAATGCATACTTAGTTCCCTGTAAGAGGTGGTAGCAGTTTGTTTAATACTTTTAGGTGCGTTGTGTAATTTTTTCCTAACTAAAGATCTAAGTCATAATATGTGTGCTAAAGACGACACCCAATATTCCAAATTATCCGATACCAAAGTTTCCGAACGCATTTATGTTTGTGGATTGTTCGCATTGCGCACGCGCACGATAAGGTGGCTCTACACACCACCGCGGGATAGCACCGTGGACGTTTTCTAGACTCTACACTTTGTTTGGTCAGAAAGTGGGTACCTACCCAGAATTAGATGCCTGTAAGCAAAAGTTGTGGCGTAATGTACTTACACCAAATTAATAATGTAGACTCGCAAATAAAGAATCTTTCTATTATAAATTATTGTAAAATTTAGTTGTCTGTGTCCGACTCCGTAAATGAAATGAGACTTGAAGTGGTTTACGCTAGCGGCCAAATTAACTCACTGGCTAAACATGCCATCCTGATATATTAATCATGATCATGAAACTATGTACAATACAAACTGGGGCGGCCAACTTGTATTTGAAACCAACAACAACCAACTGTGTAGGCCATATTTTTATGAGTGCCTGAGGGTGTTCTAGGATGTATATACCCTCACCCAACCCTGCCTGTGCCTGACCCTGAAAAAAACTCACTTCACTTCACTTCTTTATTAAATGGCTTCTGGGGTAGTTATCCACAATTTCGCTAGTATCAGGTATAATAATTGTTCATAATAATATGAGGCAACGTAGTACGGTTTATAAGTCCAGTCGTCCAGTCTTCAATCAGAGGGCTTACCACAGGTTTTGATAGTTTTCGAAAACTTTAAAAGTTTCGGTATCTTTCCCAGTGTTGCCGTTTTAGCATTTTTAATGCTAAATTTAGCATATTTTCGGGTCTGTTAGCTTGAAAAATTTGCATTTAGCATATTTCATGATTAACATTTTTTGTACGTTACCTAAAAATTCAAAATTCCTAAGGAATTCAAAAGAAAAATTATAGATTTTAGCCTTTTTAAAAGTTATTTAGCATTTTTTTGGCATTTTTTGCAACAAGTTTTAGCATTTTCTCCAAATAAAAAACGGCAGCACTGATCTTTCTATACATTTTCGTAGTTCATGCACGTTTCCCTAGAGGCGCTGTACGCAAATATATGGAAAGATACCGAAACCTATAAAGTTTTCGAAAACTATCAAAACCTGTGGTAGGCCCTCTGGTCCTGAAAAAAACTCACCCACCCTTTGAAATTGCTTGCTCAAAACTGTCTTATTACATCACTGGCAACGCTGGTTTGTTTCACTGACAGTGGTCAGTGAAACAAACCAGCGTTGCCAGAAGGTTTTTACTACATTTTTCGTAATTTTTGACCCCCTTGCCTAACATGTAAGTATTTTTTTATATTTTTGGCAATTTTCGTTACTTTTAAGAACGCGATTTGCAAAACAATTTTTTTATTGAAAACCGTGGAGGAACGCATACGAATTGAACGTGCCAAAAACTAGCTAAAAGAATGTCACTCCTTAGCACACTCAGAGTCATCTCTGCACGTGCCATACCCAAATGAAACTTATCTAGTATGGATTACAAATTGATTTTGCTTGAACGCACGTTTCCTACTTCGCGAGTTCGCGTCATTTGCTGTTTCGAAACAATCATGGTTGATTGTGATTTCTTTCATTTCGTTTTGATGTTTTTTTGTAATCGTTTGTCGTATTATTGCATTGAGATAAATGATAAGAGATGCAAACCTTACTATCACGCGTCAAACTACAGTAATCACTTTTTGATGGCGACGATGTAGCTTGGAAACTAATTGACATTTTGAAGTAAACATATAATATCTCTTTCATTTTACCTGGCCTGCTTTGTGACTGGCAGTTGATTTTATAGAGATAGCTATAATGCACAAAATAAATAGCACTATGTTTAATTTAGTATTTAGTAAGTAAGTATTTTCTCAATAATTAATATGATTTTTTACTCATTGATGATTAGAAATAAGTGAACTCCGTATCAACAACAACAGCAACAATGTATAACTTAGTGCAGTTGATAGTTTCCCAGTATTTATGGGAAAGTCACGGGTTCTAATCCCGCTTGAGTCAAAATTTTTATTATATTAGAAAAGCTTAGTTTTTCTAACATTTTATATACAAAAAACACATTAAAGAAGTTTTGTGTTATGAATAGTCTCTAGTTTTTCTGATAAGCTGACTTACGTTTTCATATAGTAAAAATTGTCACCAGTTTATTATCACCATGTAGCTCAAAAGTGAATTGTGTATAATGTTATATTCTTCTGTAGATATGTATTACCAAAACAAACTCTTTTAACAAAATAAGAGGTTTGCAAAGATTTTATTCATTATCAAAATCTCACACAATAATCCGGAAAACTGCACTTCTTTTTGCTGGTAACATTAAATGTCATGAACTATTTAATAAAAAAATCTTTTATATTTGCAGCAATATTAACAAAAAACAAAAAATAATAATAATTCCGTGTCTTCTTTATGCAATCGAGGTCTAGACATGCACTTTTTAAACACATTATTTGCAGACACGGATCCACCGTTGCGGGCACGATGGGCATGCCCACAACCCTAAAAAACTTGTGACGTCACACTATCACGGTCTATTGAGCTTGATAGGCTGATGATATTAATATCAAATACCGTAATTAAAAATAAAAAAAACAATGTGAGTGTCCACATTTCGGCTCCGTATGTTATGACGGGTAGCACGCACTGATTGGCAGCTTTAGTTTTCAAACATTGCGGTATGGGTGACGAGAAAGCTCGACATAGTTTTTCTAATGCTGCCAGCGGAATTTTCCTCTCGGCCTCCTTCTCGAAGTTGTTCAAAACTGCAAAATATGCCCCCGAGGTATGTGTACTGTGAAACAACTTAAAGAAGGTGTCCATTAAGGACGACAGGTCTCAGATCAATTCAGTTATTGACCATGTCTTTGGTCTTATCCAAATTCATACCGAGACCTATCTTTTGCGAGGCTGATACTAGGCCGTCCAGCTAACTGCACTCGCCATTTCTCAGTCCTTTTGATGTCATAACCTCAGGGACGCTACAAATTGAACCCTTTTGTTTGTTGTATTTAAAAAATTCGGGGTTCGCTCCGCTCGCCGTCCGTATTTTTTTTGACTTGATTTGACGTCGCAGTCTCTACTTTTGCTACATTTCTTGATTGTTTTGATGTCATAACCTCAGGGACGGACGCAACAAATTGAGCCCTTCTGTTTTTTGTATTTCAAAAATTCGCGGCTCGCTCCACTCGCCGTCTGCATTTTTATCTTGGAAGTTAATGTTGCTAATTCGATGTCTCGACTTCAACCTCTAGTTAGTTGTATAAAAATGTAATAATGAATTAATCAACTTTTTTTACGTCAATAACTAACTAAACGTTAACTACTAGTCAATACTAAATAATTTTAACAGGCACGTTTTTTTTCTAACAACTGTCTTCGAAAGGCGTCTGTGCTGGGTCTGAAACTTTGAAGGGTTCAGTTACTTTAGGTTAAGATTGAACCACTGCAAACATGAGCAAGTTCACTCCGACTTGCACTTGGCTGATTTTCGGGTGGCTGTGCCCACCCACAACTTTTTTGAAGAGCTGGATCCGCGCCTGATTATTTGTCCATCGTGGAAGTGTCACTCGGATCTGACGGATGACGTCGATTTGGTCAATGTATAAAGGAAGTAGAGGGAATGGGCCCGGGCCTTATCCGAAGCCTATATGCGTGAAGGCCAGTACTGCGCATCTAGTTATGATAGCGGTAAATATCGATATACAACTGTGAGAAAAGTGCGTGAGTGAAGTTATTGTTTGGTAAGTAAAATTGAAGTTGTAGTTTTATTATATCAAAAAAATACTGTAGCTTTTGTAGCAAAAAATGTAACATTTCAGAAAACGAAACTTAACTTACGACTCAAGGGCCCTGGCAACACTGAAACAAACAAAAAAGACGCGTCCCGCCTCAAAGTTTTGCCCTTTTTCCTTTGCTTTTTCCGTGATCCGTCCGTCGCGGTTATATCCGAGCTTACCAGTATATCTGTGATTTTTAGCCAAAAATGTCGAAGGCGCATCCCCCAGAATTGAAAAAGTGAGTTACAGACCTAAGAATTCCGTATTATACAATTATTGCATGACTCTTAAAATACTAACCATAACCTTGTTTTTTGTGCAAAAAATAATGAGTTATTTCGTATAGATACATGCTTACAAGTTTACCATATCTTGTTCTAATTTAGGAATTGCACATTCGTAGGTTCATGGACAAGAAACTGTCCATAAAGTTGAACGCTGGCCGTTGTGTGACCGGCGTGCTTCGAGGATTCGACCCTTTCATGAACCTTGTGTTGGACGAATCTGTCGAGGAGTGCAAGGACGGCAACCGCAACAATGTCGGGATGGTGGTAAGTTACCTCAAATGTTAAAAAAAAACAACTTTTATAGCGCTAAGGCTGCCATTTATTACATTTATCGTTTATAAGATATTGTAAGAAAAACCGTGGACGGCACCTGGCTCAGACTAGTGCAGGATTGAGACGAGTGGTAATAACAAAGGGAGGCCTATTCCCAGCTGTGGGCCCAAAATGGCTATGATGATGGTGAAAATATATGTGATGTTGGTCAGATGCAACTGAATTTCACTGCTGAGGCACACTGTTATTGAACAAACTGACTGAACACTATTCTAAACATTTTTCAAACAATTTGTGTCTGATACATAAAAAACGAAACATGTAAACCATTTAGGCACCGGTAACTTTAGATAATGCCCACTCCGTAATGTTATTTACATTATATAGCTTACCCTATAAAAGGTTGCCTGGAAGATACCACAGCTACCCTTAGTAACAATTTACACAAAACAATGAATAATCATTGTGTTTTGTTTAATGTTTCACACAATAGTTTTCATTCATTCTGTCAGATCACTACTTGGATAGGTGACATTTAGGTCTTAGCACTTGTGTGCTTCACATTCAAATGTAGGTCCGGGCATTTCAGAGTCCTTGGGGGAACCTAAGAACTCTGACACCAAAGATAGCCACTAGCCCACACGAGAAGATAATACCCATATCTCCAGTAAGTAACCAAAATATTGAGGAGAATGATACGAGTGAAATCGAACATAATGTGTACTGTGAATGTCCAATGGTTAGGTACATGCTGAATACAGTGAATACTGGGTCTGAAGCTAATACTTGTGCCATGGCTGAGTGAGAGTCTGTACTCCAGCACTCTCAAAGCATTCAGTAGGACATTATACCAACAAAATTGTTACTCGCCAATATTTTCTGGTGTGGTTGGCAGATATTTGAACATTAAATTTGATAAATACCAACAGAGAAATAAATCTTCTGAGAAAGCTTGCTCCATCAACCTCATCCTTGCCCATGCAAACCCCGAGGTTAAGAACTGGCCCATAGCAAATAAAAAAAACTTATGTACTGTTTATTTTCTTTCAGGTAATCCGTGGAAACAGCATCATCATGGTTGAAGCATTAGATAGACTCTAGCACTAAGCTATTCCAATCTATTTTAAGTTTAGGCTTAAGTATTAGTTTAATAAAAACATGTGTGGTGACAATCTGGTTTGAAATGTTACTTCTTCCTGTTGATCCCTTTTGCACAAAACATAGAAAGTGTTTTGTAATTTTGAATGTTTAAAACAATCAGCAAGAATTAGAATAAGCGAGCATCAGGGGCCTGATTCTGATGATTTGTTATATTTAATTCTATTCGTTAAATATTGTAATTGTATGAAATTTGACAGTTCTCGCGATATATCCAATAGAATCAATCGCCAGAATCAGGACCCCTGTGGCTTGAGTGCGAAAAACACACCTTTCTACAAAGTGTATGATAAGTTTAATTTTGTATGAAAATGGAGAAGCGCCCCTAGCGGGAAGCTTGTAAAACTTGGACATTTCCTTACAGAAACAGGTAACGAAAACTTTGTAATAAGAATGCTATCATTGAAGTAACATACCAAATTCCGAATGTATCAGCAGCTTGAGTGTGGAAAAGTTTTCTATACTTATATTTTTATAACAAGATGTAAAATATTTACAAGACATGTTAACACAAACATTGCATGGGGGAGATCAACTGACTCTGTTGCAAACAGAAATGATTGAAACCGGTCCTGTTTTTACAAACCGTGACAGTTTGTCAAATGAAGTTCATTGAATTTAGGTGGATGAAATGTCAAAGTTTGTAGGATCAGTGTCAATCATTTCTGTTGCAAGGTGATCGGCTAACTCTGTTGCAAACAGAAATGATTGATACCGATCCCGTTTTAATAAACTGTGACAGTTTGTCAATTGACGTTCATGGAATTTATGTCAAAGTTTGTAAAAACAGGATCGGTGTCAATCATTTTTGTTTGCAACTGAGTTAGCCAATCACCCCGCTGAACACTCCACTGATCATAATTGTATTATTCACACTCACGTTCTAGACCTGTGGATGAAAGGTACATTAACAACAAAGTTGGTGAGCTAAGCCAGCCACCAACCTTTTTGCAGTAGGCAGGTACCTAAATTATACATTAAACTACTTAATAATAAAATATCCTATATACCTAACCTATCCAGGTAATGTAAGAGATGGCTACCAAAACCAGGTTTTAGAAATCGGCGAGCGAAGCTAGCATTAGTAGGTTACCTAATTGAATTCTTAATCTTCATCTTCTCAATCTCCTCTTTATAACCATTGGATTAAGAAAAAAACCATCCTCATTGGCTATAACTACTCAAGCGATCATCATACAGGGGTACAGAAAAGGACATAGGTTATTTTTCAACCAGAAAAAAAGTTCTGTTACCGAGGGATAGGAAAATAACTAACACGTCAACTGCGGTGCGGGGCTCGCACATGGCGCCGACTCAACCGATCATCATAAAATTTAGCATACCTACACATCAGAGGAAATATAGAGAAAGTATAGAAAGGACTTTAGGTACCTTTCATCGGTGGCCAGCGCGGAGCCTGTTGTAGCAAATTCGATCAAGGATGGTATTAAATTGTTATATATGTGTATATATATATATAGGTGCGTGGCTGCGACCACCACCCGCCATCTTATTTCGTTATGAATAAACAGTGTGTCTCTAGCCGTGGTTCTTGCCCCGTCTCATACACAACATTGGCGCAGCCGGTTACTTAAACCTACCCACTTGGAAAAATAAAAATGGCTCATTTCGGAATTTTAACAACATCAACGACAAAAAGGATGAGTCAGGAACGAAGAGACGAGCAATTTTATTGAGCGCACTCACCGACGGTACCTACAAACTTGCAGCGGATCTAGCCTTACCAAAGGACCTTCAAGTAGTGCCCTACGATGATCTAATCAATATTTTAGATAATCATTTTACGCCCAAACGCCTTGGATTCACCGAGCAGTACAACTTCTATGCCGCCGTGCAGCAAGCGGGCGAGACACATCATCAGTGGGCCGCAAGACTGCGCGGTCTCAGTGAGCATTGCGGGTTTAGCGACGTGGAAGAAGCGCTACGTGATCGATTCGTGATGGGAATAGCGCCAGGGCCCTCGAGGGACAAGCTCTTCGCGCAGGATATGAAGAAGGAGCTGACGCTGTCCCCTGTACAGAACTTTCATTAGTTTACAGTTGCCCCGTCTCATACACAACATAAATAAAACTAACGAACTGCACTAATTTGTCGCTCCAAATCATCTGCGTAAGCACGAACAAAGATTTTATTCAAAATCTCTTCCAACAGAAGAGGAAATTTTTTTGATTACTTTTTATTAAGGGCCAGCCCTTGGCCTCGAGGCTCGCGTGGGCAAGGATGAGGTCGACGATGGGGCAACCTTTCCCAGAAAATGCCTATTAACTCTCTTTTTCAAGCCGTCAGGGTCGTAAGTCAATGGAAAAACATAAGCTGGCAGCTGATTCCATATTTTAGTGTTAACTTTAAACGCGGGCCAAAGCTAGTGTTTAATAAAACAAACATGTGAGTTGGAGACATGATTCTAATACTTAAAACATACTCTAGTACTTAGGTAAGTAGGTAATGCACTAACGTTTGCAAAAAGCCACATGCTGTTGCAAATAGGTTTTCCTACTAAAAGATTTGTTGCATTCAATACATGTGTAAGGACTTTCACCAGTGTGCGTCCGTTTGTGCCTACTTAATGAACTGCTCTCATAGAACGATTTACTACAAATGTTACAGCTATATGGTTTTTCTCCGCTGTGAATCCTCATATGAATCTTCAAGCTGTTCTTAGCTGTAAATGTTTTGTAGCAGATTAAACAAGAGAACTGTCGTTCTCCAGTATGGGTAGTAAGGTGCTTTTTCAAAGAACTTGATTGCGTAAAGCCTTTCCCACATGCGTCGCACGAGAATGGCTTTTCTCCTGTGTGGACTCGTCTATGAGTCTTCAAGTTTCCACTTTCAGCGAACGACCTATCACACAAATCGCAACTGTATGGCTTTTCTTCAGTGTGAGTGCGAATATGCCGTTTCAAGTTACACTTTTCAACGAAAGTTTTATGACACATATCACAGACAAATGGTTTTTCGCCTGTGTGAATTCTCATATGTTTTTTCAACACACTCTTGTCGGAGAATGTTTTTCCGCATCGATCGCAGGCACACGCATACGCATCGACTCGACTCTTCGAGACGTGAACTTTCATATGACTTTTCAAGTAATCTAACACTGTAAAAGTTTTGTCACAACTGTCGCATGCGAATAGTTTGTCATCAGTGTGTGTTCTTTTGTGGTTCTTTAAATTGTTATTTGTAAAGAATTTCTTATCACAAACGTCACAGGGAAATGGTTTATCACCGCTGTGGTGTTTCATATGCAGAATCAAGCGGCGTTTGTCAGGAAATGATTTCTTACATTCGTCGCATGTAAATGGTTTTTCCCCTGTATGAACTTTCAAATGACTCTGCAATCTGTTATTCTCGTTGAATTTCTTGTCACAGTATTCGCATGTAAAATTCTTTGCTGTGTGCATTCTGCTTACATGCTTTTTTAGATAGTGGTGTTCTGAAAAAGTCCGGTCACAAATCTCGCAGTCAAACTTCTGTCCGGCGTGACAGTTCATATGATTCCTCAATTGGTAGTTCTCGTAAAATTTCTTGTCACATATACGGCACGAGAAGGGCTTGTGCCCTGTGTGAATTCTCATGTGTTTCTTCACGTCACTATTCTCAGCAAATGTTTTTCCACAAACAGTGCAAGCACATGGTCTTGCACCAGTATGTGTCTTGAAATGTCTCTTTAAAACATATCCATCTGAGTATGATTTTCTACAAATAGTGCAGGTGTAAGGCCTTTCTCCAGTGTGAGTTCTCAAATGTCGACTGAGGACATGCTCATCTGCTAATATTTTGTCGCAAAATCTACAAGCGAGTAGATTTTTTGTTTTATGTTTTTTTACATGAGCCTTATAGAGCTTCATTCGACTAAAACTCTCATTGCATCTGTCGCATTTATATGGCTTTCCTCCATAGTGAATATTGATCTTTCGTTTCCTTACTGAACCTGTTTTTTGGTGCTTAATTTTTTTAATACAAGATTGGTCAGCTGTTTCCTCTTTAACGTTATTAGATGCAATGAAACTAAGACTTTCTTCAAGGAAATCTGTATTTTCTTCTTTAATTTCTGTTGCGGGTACTGAAATGAAACATTCTATGTTAAAATGATTGAAATGATGTTAAAACAGCAATTTAAAATTAAATAATGAATATTTATTCATCGGCTTTACTAGGATTAAGACTATTTTTTTTTACAAGCATAAAGGGGTATAGGGATTTCCAATCTCAATCTTCGGAGCTCAAGCCAACCTCACTTGCCCATGGAACACCCTGCTAGCTAACAAATAGGGCTCTTGCGGCATAGCGCAGCCTTACACAGGCACATCTACATCCCCTGGCCACCGACTGGTAGCAGCGTCGGAGGTGCGAAAAGTTGTGCCCTGCGATCCCGAACCCGCATGCCCAGTGTGGGAATTAAGTTATAAGATTAATTAAAACGGGGCGAACCTTCCTTTCCGCTCAACTTGTACTAGTGATCGTTGACACGCTTAGAAGCTTGTATAGGCGAAAGCCACGAATGGGCCACAATTTCGAGCGAATAAGTGCGTGTTCACGCATTTGGTTTATAATCGCAAAATGTGGCGCGATCTAGCCTTAACCGCTCTTAATCTCCACGTGTGGCGAAACAGGCCGGGATTATGAAAGTTAACCTAATAATTTTGAAAGATAAAAAGAAGACGGAAGTCGGGGTAGGTACTTTCCACTTAGGCACCACAGCTCTTTTTTGTATTTTGTAGGAACCACAGTTCGCTATATCAAGGTTGACACGTGGAACATTGACATATATGTAGTGATGACAATGATGACCAAAACGGCTTTTCATTGGTTTAGACAACCAAATTGGTTTTCGTCATCGTTCATGTCCCGCGTATCAAATCAACCTATACTATTTAACTAACTGTATCTAAAATACTACTATGGATAATTTAGAATGTGAAAAAGATCTGATATACCTTCTAAGTCAACTTCATCTCCAAGACTAAAATCATTCTTAATTTCTTCTTGTATAAAGTCATCTGCAAAAACAGTGGAGTATTCTTCTTCTAGTTTGACACCACCGAGGCTGTACACCACGTCATTATCATCAGTGGGTAGATTGTAGTATGAGACAGGCTGTATAGAGATATTTGTACTAAGCGGAGTACCACCATTCAAAAGTAGTACTGCTTCTTGTGTTATCTGTAAAAAGAACAGCTTAATACATTGACTGTAGGCTTCTTTATTTTTCTTACGAGCTTGTGGCATTCTTTATTTTTGTTCTGTGTTTTTACTGCGATCAGTCTTCAGACTATGAGCAGGTTTCGTGTTGGCATGGTTTGGCATGTAAGAGATCTGGTCCAGCGACCATTTCCCGTTTCTTGCACCAAGTTGCGTGCTAGATGGTTAGGGTATTCTGTGGCCAACTCTGATGTCGGAGTTTTTAAGCCGCCTGAAGAGCTTCGACATGGGTTAACGACTGTAAAAGCCAGGACCAACAAAGCTAAATACCAAATACCAACCTAAACGATCACCCATTCAAGTAGTGACCCGACGGAATGTTGCTTTACCAAGATGACCTAAGAACAACGAAAAAAGCCACGCCATGAGCTCATGTGGACTGATTCACTAAAAAAATTTTAGGCTTACACTAGAATTATCCCTGGTAAAGTTGAGTCACCGGAGACTAGAAGAAGTGGAAAGGAATCATATGAGAAAATATCATGACGAGAGGTCACGGCCCTCAGCAGAGAGGATTTGACACAGAGAGAGAGAGAGAGAGAGGGAGTGTATCAAGAACTATGAGTGCACTATGGTAACTAAACACCTTTCTTCTCAGTCTTAACAGTCTTTACACTCTTGATCGAGCGGTCGTGGTCGTTATGTCGGGACGGTAGGTGTAGGTAGCTTCACAATCCTACGCCACTCCTGTCGCTGCTTTTCTGACGCTGACCTGGGATAAATATGTTTAGATCATGCGAACGTTTGTCCCGCAGTGGTAATAGAACCCACAACCCCTTGGACTTCAGTCTATTTGGACATTGCGCTAAAAAGGTCGTAAATTCTGGAGACCACATAACAAATCAGAATGCGTGAGATGAAAGATAATATATCTGCACTGAAATTTGGGTGTTTTTCTCTAGACTTAAAAAAGGCGTGTTATAAGGTGGAAGTGTATTTCTAAGTGTCAGATAAGACTTGTGACATCTGTGTGTGTGTCGGGATAAACCAATTTTGACTGTTTTTTTCAGTCAAGAAAATCAGTACAGCTTACAGCTTACTTTAAAGCTTTTAATGCTTTAATACATTGTGCTGTATTAGAAAAATCAAAAGGATTTTCTCATACACCCATTATGCCATATCATAGGTATTTTTAGCCCACACTCCTCAACATAACTTGAAAATAGTATAATGAACATTGGAAGATTTGTACACTTGCAACAAAACAAAACCTAAAAATTAAGAAGTTAAATCAAATCAACCAAAAATAATGCTGGACACTCTCACGGCATCCAATAGCCCAAACAAACCAGAGCTTTTATTATGGGAACCACACAACTGTATACTATGCATATACTTTTTTTTAAATAAATACATATTTTAAACATAGAAAACATCAAAGCCCAATACAAATATTACCAGATCATGCAAATATTTGCACAATTCCCGCAGCGGGAATTGAGGCCACAAGCGTCTGCGTCTCAGGTGGACTTTCGCCTACCGCACCTGAGGTCGTCAAAATAGGTAATTAATTGACTCAGGCGTGACTTTGCGAAAATCCATTACAAGATATTCTACAAGACAAAATATTTAGTACAAATTCCGCTAACTTTCTCTGTCAATCTGTCTGTCTGTATGCATTTTGTGGAACTTGACAGAGAAAGTTAGCAGAATTTGTACTAAATATTTTGTCTTGTAGAATATCTTGTCAAAATAGGTGTTAATATTAGATTTAGTTTATCTACCTTTTGTATGCTGGGATTACAGATGATTGTCCCAAGTGAACATTGCAACATACTTATGGTTTTAAAATTTTATACATTTTTATTTATACCTCTAAGCCATTACAAAACAGCTGTGTAAGGATTTTTTCAGCTTTCCGGGACACAATCATCAGTTTTTGGCATCTCTTTAACTGTGAGTAGCAAATGTAGCATACAGACTCCGGTCTCTTATCTTCTGTCACGAGCTGGAATGAAAAGTTACAATATTATTATTATTATGACACTTTATTTCTCATTAAAGATATTTTTTTCTATAATTGTGTAAATGATAACTAATACTACTAATAAACATAATTAATTATGAAAAATATTAGATTTTTGTTTATCAAAATGGGAGATCATCGGTTGGTGTTTGCAGAAAGTGGAACCTCCTCACAATGCCTGCTGCGTCCAGGCGAGCCACTTTCTATTGTTATTATTTAATTATGGATTCAGCATCAAGCGTGCCGCTTGATGCTGAATTGATATGTCCATTTACTATAGCTTACATTGTATCTGTCACTTTTTATCACTGATTACCAGTGATCGGCGTAGGTAGTGCTATTTTAGGTCAATGAACCTGAATGATAATGTTAATATGGATATGCCCCGGGATTCCCGGGAATATTTTTCTGAATGTCGATGTAAATGAAGTTGAACTGTTTAGATCTCATGAGTACCTGAATACGTGTCTGTTGATTTTAAATAAATAAATAGAAATAGAAACGTTTATTTGTATAATTCAGAAATACATGCTATTGAAAGAAAGAACAGAAAACAATATGCTAGAGTCAAAAGGTCATATTTCTACGCTACAAATTTTAAAGGGCCAGCAGTAGCGGTTCTAAAGATATAATAATAAAACCGGCCAAGTGTGAGTTAGACTCTCACACAAAGGGTTCCGTACCATTATCTATAAAAAACAGCAATAAAATCACGTTTTTTTTGTATGGATCCCCCCTAAATATTTATTTTATTCTGTTTTTTAGTATTTGTTGTTATAGCGGCAACAGAAATACATCATCTGTGAGTATTTGAACTGTCTAACTATCACGGTTCATGAGATACAGTCTGGTCTCAGTAATAGGGTCCCGTTTTAACCTTTGGGTACGGAACCCTGAAAATTACCTTTGACCCCAGTTTAACTACTTTAGAATACGAATTTTCAAGAATCCGTTCTTAGCGGGTGCCTACGTCGAAAAAGGAAGCTCCATGCAAAATATCAGCTTCGAAGCTTTTATAGTTTTAGAGATCTCTTCTCTTTTGTATAGATAAGATGAGGAACTGAATTTTCTTCTGCATAATTTTTATTATAATCATTTGTGAAATATGAAGATGATTAAATAATAAAGATAAAAATAAAATACCCAACTAATTAAAACACAGCAGTATTTATTCACATTTTTTGAAAATCAACAGCATTTGTACATAGAAACAAAGTCCATAGTGAAAGTATGTAATGGTACTACCAATACCCACTTACAACTAACAACTACTTAATATTAACTTTCTATTGTTAATATTTAAACTGCCGATGCAAGTGAGCTTTAATAAATTGACAAATCATAAATTTAATCTTAATCATCTTCTGCTTCACTATCATGTACATCAAGTACATGATCTACAGAATTAAAATAAATAACCATAATTTTTTCTATATTTTCCGGTTTTAGTCTATTTCTTTTGATGCTTAAAATCCACTTATACAGAGAAAAAGATCTCTCAACGTCCACTGAAGTGAGTGGGGCGAATTTGTAGGGTAAGATTTCTTCAGCATCTACTTCACGTGATAGTCTCTCACTATACAGTCTCAAAACATCTATATCCGGATTCCTTGACATGACATTCTCTATTTTTTGTTGCACGGATTCGGTTGAACTCCAATTGATTATAGTCCTTATCTCATCTAATATTTGAAATGATTCTACTATTGATAAGTCTGACTTCTCTAACTTTGTTATTGCAAACACAATTGATTCAAAATATTCCTCGATATATCTCAAATCATTTTCAATATTTGTTTTTTCAAAAATTTGTTTAGCGACTCGTATTGACAATGCTTCTGATGCTCTCAAATGTGACAAAACAGTTTTTATTTTATTAAAATATTTTACGTAATATGAAACAGCATGCAACCAAGTTCCCCACCTGGTTATTACGGGTTCTGGAGGTAAGGGCATATCAGGGTATAGATCTTTAAGTATCTTAACTCTACTAGGAGCCTTTAAAAACACTTTTTTTACATTAGAAATTAGGCAGTCAATATCAGGGTATTCGGAACGAATCGTTTCTGAAACTCTATGTAGAGCGTGAGCGAAACATGTCACATGCTTCATGTTTGGTAAAAATCTTTTTAATAATCGTCCTGCTAAGAGCATGTACGCCACACTATCCGTGCATAATACTAATACATTTCCAACATTAGTGCCACAAAATTCGCCCCACATGTGTTCTAAACACTCTATTACAAAATTTGATATCGTCTTACCGTTAACTTTCTCTAACATTTTACATGCAATTAAGTAAGGTTTTTTAATATTTACCGAATTTAGTGGCTTTACCAAAAAATTTACAACATATCTGCCTAGGTAGTCAGTGGTTTCATCAAGAGAGATCCACAATTTTTCATGTGAAATAGTATTGTATATAGTTACTATTTTCTGTTTAAATAATTTATCTAAATACATTTTTCTCAGAATTGTTTCGGATGGTAGTGTAGGACGATTAGCGCAGTGACAGCACAAATATTTCGTAAAAAACAATTTAAAGGCCGGGTTATTCAATTGCGACCAAGGAATATTGCACAATATGAGAAACCTGATCAGATCGAAATAAAAAATTTCATCGGGTTTTTTGAATGTCCCTTGATGTACGGATCCTTCGATGTGCCTTTTCACACTACTTTTTTTGCACCCGATATTAGTTAGACATTTTGTGCAATATATTGAATTATTGGTAAATTCGTAAAATAAATCAGGATGATCCTCAATCCATCCGAGTACTGTGCTTTCTTTCACTTGTCGTGCCATCTTGTATCGATGAAATACACCAAATAATTTTAATTTTCAAACAACAAAAATAGAATAATGAATTGAAACTATAATTTATCTCAAAATACTAATGGTAGAAATTCAGCTTACCTATGAAGAATACAGATCCCAGCGATAAGTCCAATCAGTATCAAGTTGCAGTCCGGTAAATAGCAAGCCAAAGTATCGATGACGCAACAGATCTTCAAAAGGCAGGAATGGAGCAATCGTCACCTAAATAAGAAACGTAACTATGTATGACCGTTCAAAGTTTATGGAGCAAGTTCGCTTAAAGCATTTGACAGTGGTCTACTTCATTTCTAGAAATTCAGCTTACCATATTGTTAAAGAAGAATACAGGTCCCAGCAAAAAGTTCAACAGAATCACAGTGTCAAATCGTAGTCCGGTAAAGCAAGCCAAAGTCGTACGTTAGAAATTAATCAAAAATCCGTTAAACTAGCCTGGGTCAAACAATAGTAGCACTTAAATCACACGTACGCACTCTAAGAACCGAAGAACAAGAGTGAGCAGTAGTCGAATGAGACAAATAGACGAGGACTACAGTCCTTCTCTCTCACACTACACCTGCGCGAGAGTCTGAGATGAAGGGCGCCTTTTCTCTCCCACGCCCGCGTGTAGTTCTGTCCCTGTCACATAAACAGCGCCGCGTATTGTGTATGAAGGTACTCACTGCAAATGGGTGCGTTAAGTGAAACCGAGTCCTTACCTCACCCACGATAAACTACAAAAGCGTGAGCAAAAGGGATGACTTTGTGACCAATACAATATGTATTTGCATAAAGCTAGGTACCTATTATGTAAAATACGAATTCCTAAAAAAACCATAGGAAATATATTTCCCGGGATTTAGACTGCATATCCATGTTAAGTTCACGGTCACTAATTCCCGTGAATAGCACTACCTATGCCGATCACTGCTGATTACTATTGAGGTCCATTCCTAGCAATCTTATCTTTACCATGTAGTCTACATGTAGTTTTTTTATTAACAGCATGGCATGGCGCAGCCTCCCACCTCATTTTTGACCGCCAGCAGACAGCAGATTTGGCTGCGAGAAGCTGTGACCTGCGATCCCTGACCCGGATGCCCAGCGTGGGGATTATAAGCACATCACCCTTCGTATTATTATTCTTTTCACCGATTGATTGTTGTTTATGTTATAAGTCCATTAAAGAATTTTCTAACTTTCTTTTTGGAGAAGGTTTATGTACAGTACGTAACGGATTTATCTAGTGTTGTTCATTTCTTGAGTGGTCCCGGTAGTGCCTCTCAAGCAGAAGGTCCCAGGTTCAAATCACACTCGATCAGTAATAAATTTTTAGGATAACAGTTTTGGTGATGACTTACCTTATTATTAGCAATCAACTCAAACATTTCCACTAGCTGCGTGCTTGGCAGTAATTGCATTCTAACATTGTTAGCTAAACACATCCTGCATACAGCCATGATTTTGAGAAGTCAAGATTCTTGGGTCAGTGATTTTATCAATGCTGAACAGTATCACACAGCTTCATGTAGCCCCAAAATAAAAGAATGTAGATAGACTAGTCTGTGGATGGAGTGGAAACTAAATGATGATCGAAATAATTACAATTCAGAAGACAGTTTCTTTCCATTCTATAATTCAAATCGAACTATTCTATCATAAATTAATTCAAATCAAACTATTCTTTCTTAAAAACGTAGTAATAATTTCATTAAGTTAACTTTAAATATAAATTTTTGTTTAATTTGATTTTAGTACTAGACTTATAAATCTGTGAATTTGATAAAATTTGTTTGTTTGTGCCCCAGTGTCAGTGTTTCCATTTCCGGCAGTCAAATCAATCAAATTATTCGTTCATAAAAATCATAGAATAAGTATACCTATAGATATATAGTGAGCGTGCCCACATGAGTCTTTCTCATTTCAACTGCAGGGTTGCCAGATAATTAAAATTTCCATAGATTTGGGTAAAATATACTGATAATACGCCCTCCAGCCAGGTGGTAACGATTTGCGAAATGCTGCTGGTAGAAGCTGGATGCGTCGAGCTCAGGACAGGGACTCAGGCCAAGTGGCATTAGGGGAGGCCTATGTCCAGCAGTGGACTGCTATAGGCTGATGATGATAACGGGTAAAATATTTGCATATTGCACAAGGAATTCAAAGACAAACTAATCTAACAAGAAATTATTGTCATGCAGGTAAAGTATTAATCTATCAATTAATACTTTACCTGCATGACGAAATTTTTTGAATGCACCTACCTATATAATTTTCAAATCAAATTATATTTATTTGCATAAATGTATGGTAATTACAAAGGAAAGGATCTTAAAGGCTATGTGGATCGCATACTTATACTTCATTACAGAAGCGTGCAATTATTAAATTGATATATGTCATTAATTATCATTAATATCGGTTAATTTTAATAAACAATAATTAAGTTGACAATCAAGATTACTCAGTAAATATATGTCAAAATGAAAAGTAACAATTCTAAAGAAGAAATAAAAATAGTAAATTATTATATAGTTTTAATAAATTCGTTTGATCGTATAAAAGCATTTATCTACAAGCCATTTGTGAAGTCTTATTTTAAAAGGACTTAAGTGTCAAATATTTCATGTCTTCGGAGAAACTATTGAATATTTTAATTGACATGAATAAAGCATTCTTTTGCAATGTTTTTTTATAGAACGGCAAAAATATCCTATTATTTATTTGTGTCCTAAGTTGTCGTTCACGCATGTTTTTTTTTTTTATCTTGTATAAGCTCTCAAAATTCTTACATGCAAAAAAGAATAGAATTATAGGAAATATATTTTTATTTCTCCAAAACTTCAACATTTAGAAAATTATGCTTTCGATTCTGCAATCATATTTTCTAAATTCGCTACTCTTTTATTAAACGCCAACTTTTTTCCCCAAGAGCTCGCAGTTTTTCGCGTATCTTCTAATAGCTTAGCAGTCCAACGCAAATTTTTTCGCAGCCTTCGTGTGTATGATGGTGATTTACCCTAAAAACAGTAATCAAAAATTAATTTTGGTATTTAAACATAACAAATGTAATCTGTAGAAAATACGTACATAAAAGACTAGCAATCCTACTAATATAATAAAGGCGAAAGGTTCTTTATTTCTCCCTCACGCAAAATTTAGATACAAAATACAATACAATACAATAAATTTATTGCTTTTACAAGGTGTTCATCGTTCTGGCTGGGAAAAAAAACAAGCTATTAATGCTGCTGCTGATGATGATGATGATGAAACATATGAATTGAGGCGTGGAACATATTGGTCTTCTTCTTCTTCGTATGAAATAGTGACCAACTCTGATGTCGGAATTTTTAGGCCACCCGAAAGCTTCCGACATGGCTTAACAACTGAAAAAGCCGGGAAGAACATCTTAACGTGCCTTCCGAAGGACTAAAAAGATCTAAATGCCATCCAGATCGCCCATATAAGTCGTGTCCGGGTGGAGTGTTGCTTAACCAAGATGATCTGCGAAGATCACCGGAGTAAATTACATGGTGTTAAATTGCATTATGTTACAGGTTATAAGTAAGGTATCTCACATAAACCCTGTCTAAGGGTAAATTTAGCAATATGGTTATATAGTAGGCAGACCAAGGCTTTGTAGGTAGTTAACTAGGTGTACCTATATAACAAATTGTCATTGCACATTATGTAGAGCTACACCAAGAATAACATTATAGGCTATTTTTTATCCAGGTACCATTCATGCGAAGCCGCAGGCAGAAGCTAGTATAAAATTTTAGTGAAAACTTTTTGAAAACTGGCGCTAACATTAAAGTATTTCCTTCCTGTCAGGCAAAGTCCATTGGAAATAAATAAATAAATAAATAATGCGGGACGTAATCAATCACACATCATGTAGCCCCAAACAGAATTAAACAGATTATTAACAGATTATTATTATTTTTATTATTAATTAAATTTGCGGGTACTTTGGAGAAGGCAAGCAGTATCTTGGGTTTCACTTACTCGGTTTTGATAAAATATAGCTTAGGCTTTTAGGTACTTACTTACTGTGGAAGATTTCAATAATTGGGGGCATATAGGTGTATTGTCAAAAAAGGCTGTCAGTTGTGATTGTGACTGTTGAATCCCGAATCCGTTTTACATCTGAATGATCCGTTGATTTAACGTAGCCTCTGGTTCTCTAGTCTGAAATAAAAAAAAAAGTTTTAAACCAAAACAAAAATGAACGATTTCTATCATTGTAGGTATGATAATAATAATAATAACAATAACCTAACATTTAATAGCACAACATATATAAAAATAATGAATTCTTTGGTTTTCGTGGTTTTTTTTCCTATACATTCATTAAAACCTCGGTTTGTCAAGGTTGACCAAATATAGCACATGGCTTTTAAACGATAAAATCAGTATCAAAATAGATTCAAGATTAAAGATTTTTATACATACTGTGGATGATTCACATAACTGGAGACATACAGGTGTATCTGCAGTTATCATCCATTGAATTACGTGGCCTTTGGTTTTTTATCCTGTAATTAAAACGTCGTCTTGAAACCGGGCTATGCAAATAATAATGACCCAAAGAAATTATATTATTTAAAGTTTTAATAAAAAATGAAACGACTTTCCTTTATATGTAATGAGCTTATGGGGTGGGGAAGGGCAGGGAGGGAGTGAGGACCCTCCCTCTAAAAGGGGGAAACTCACAGTTTCTGAGCAAAAATTAATTAAGTTTTGAGGTTAACGAGAGAAAAAAAATTATACAATATACGCCAAAACACACTACCGGAAGAGGGACCTGTGATCAGTTTAAAAACAGTTTCAAATCATAAAAATTGATATTTGATTCGACATCGTCGGCCCTGAGTGTCGCTTCGTCCACTCGTTTTCGTGGGCTAGCTCCACTCAGGATCTTCTGGTTCCACATTTTTTATATCCAATCTACGCATAGGGACCACAAGACTACGTGGCATCGGGGTGATCTGCGTCAGTTCTGTGATAGATCTAGAACCTTTGCTACTCAAGTTGGGGTGTCCTAGAACCTACTGCTGCGGGAAGGATTTCCAGGTGGTTGTAAAAAATCTAATAACCGACTGTCTATTCCGGGAAAACAACGAGAAATATCATTGTCAATGTCCAATTACCAAAAAATACCACAGAGGCCATAAATAAAAAGAAAAAGACCATGTTTTCGCTATTCAGTGATGAAAAAAAAATTGCCCTCAGTGTCATCAAGTTTGACGAAATTAAGTAAAAAATTTTAATTTTTAAATAATCATATCTCAAAAACTATTTGTTTCCACACTACGCCATTTTAGATTTAGGCTTCCTAGATATATACCTATCTGTGACAAAAGTTCCAGCTGCCTAGCTCACTACAAATAAACTAAAGTTGAGCCAAAAATTAATGTGCAGTGGGGAAAATTCATTTCAAATGCCGGCAACACCAAATGAAACAATATTAAATTTCACTTTTTGTCTTATTTTCTTACAGATTTCTGCTCTAAATGTTGTTATTTATTGTGGAAGTCTAGTTAACAATCCATTTTTGAATAAATACCTCGTCAAAAGTACGATACTTACGAATGAAAAGACAAATCCGGAATGTTTTGATCACTGCCACTTTTGCAGCAAAATACACTACACTGATCCATTTTGATAGAGAAATCCATAAGATTAATTTGTTATTATTGATTAACAATAGATGAAACATAATTTTTCCAGGTAATAATTTAGTTTCAAGCAAGTTTTTCACAAAATCTTCGAAAACTGCTGCTAGCTGCCAAAGTTTGTTAAGCGCAATGTTGCGCTAAACAACGAAAAAAACCGGCATTCGATAAGGGACAGCAAATCATATAGTGCGGTCTCCCTTATTTGCATGAAAAGAATGCGATGAAGATAACTCGTCGTCTAATGCTTTCTCTGTCTAGGATGTAAAAGATGACACAAAGACACTGGCAATGAAAGTTATTGTAATTGGTCATTAATATGTAATTGTCAAAATCAATTTGTAACTGTCAGTGTCATTCTGATAGCAGTAGAACACTGCGAGGCACTAAGGGTGTGCTAATGTTCATAACGCCTCGATCCGATCCGCAGATCGAATCGCATGTATTTGATCCGATTTTCAAAAGATTGATCCGAAAAATCGTATTTTTTTTTAAATTAACCTCTCGTCCCACTGCTGGGCAAAGGTCTCCCCCATAGACTTCCAAACAACTCTATCCCGAGCCAGTATTAAAATTAACATTGAAATATTAATGGACAATTCCGTCTGATGTATGGCGCTCGGTACCAATGTTAAAGTGATTGCGTCAAAACGAAAACTATTTTTTTTGAAAGATATTAAACTGTTATTCATGGAATACTAAGTACTTTTTCTATACGTTTGGTTTTGACGCAATTGTTACGGGTTCTCGGCTTTCTCCTTTCAATTACATGTGTACATACAAAGATACATTGTTTATTTCAAACAAAAATCAAACCGCACTCAAATACGCATTAGAAATTACATTTGCTTAAGAAAAGACTATTATTATTTATTAAAAATAACTTTGTAATAATTAAGGTTGGCATATATGATATGATAGCAAACGCCAATCATAATTCAGATTATTTCAGATGTAGGTGAAGTACCAACACTAATTTTATATTTGAAACGTATTAGGTACAAACCAAAGTTCCAAATCTAACATTGACGTTAAGTGTTAATATCTTACACAGTCTGAAAACCACCATGTTTGGAATATGATCCAATTTTAATAGAGTTGTGTCGATCCACGGATCCGAAAATGGATTGGGTCGTATCGTGTGCCCACGTTCCGATCTTTGAAATATCGGTTAACACGGATCGGATCGGCGCATCCCTAATTTGTTGTTTTCTGTCTGTTCACTTTGTGTTTGATAAACGTATTATTTTTCTTGCTGTTTGCGGTTTTTGATCAAATAAACGTCGTTTTGGTTCTAAGCTATAAATAAATATGAATTGAATTCAACGCTGCCCCTATGCGATCCAGAAACTGCCACAACCAAGCCACAACTGACTGAATTCACCACGAAACACGTAAGTACCTATATATTTTTTGTTTACAAAATCATTCGTTACTCGTTACAAAAGAAACTGATACCACCTGTTACGGTTTCGATAATGACTTCCTTGTATGAATTATGTGCGATTCAAATCATAAACACGAATATTTCCTTTGAAAAGTTTGTCACACTGTATAGCTGAACATATAAGTTTTGTGTAGGTAAGTGAGGTCATCAAGGAATTATTTAGGTCACCCTATCTAGACCAAAACAGATCTAACGTAGCCTATCTAATGTATAAATATTCAATGAACATAATTAGTTAATCTTGGCTGCTATTGTCTTCGGTAACTTCCTAACTTCTATCATATTCATTATATGGTCAGTGGTCGTTCTGTGCAGTTGTGTTGAAAAAAACAAATTACTGACTAGTATGGGGGATATATTTTTAGGTATTTATTTATTTATTATTTTTAGAAACACCAATGACAATTCACATATTACAGAACAGTAAAATCTTTATCAAATAATATTGGACACTGTGATATTGCCATTACAGGCATTTACAAAACATTTTCCATAATATTTATTTATTTATATAAATCTAAAAATACATAGTATAAAAATTGGTATGTACAGTGCACAATAAATTATAATTTATTATTTTTATTGTAATTTAACCGAGCCTAGCTCTTGTCGATGTATTGATGCAATAGGCTAGACAACTGAAAAATTCTAATTAGTCCATTATTTACATATCCAAAAAATATAGGACACATATTTTTTGCTTATGTCAATTAAACAAAAAATAACAAAGATATAGTGTGTTAAAGTTCCGCGCAACGTCATGATATAGTACATTCTTTACCTAGGCGTGACGTCACAAGCCCCCACTCCCAAACTTTCATGTTCTTTATCTCCATCAATTTCTATTGATTCAATAAATAAAAAAATATGTGTCCAGTATTTTTTGTTGATCTAACTGATGGACTAATTAGAATTAATATTTTTTGACCCAGTCGTCATGCCTATTCTCTCCAGTTAGCTCTTTCCATTGCTGTCTCTTTCAACAACTTTCTTATTAGGAAGTGAAAGAAATTATGATAGGATTTATATATATATATAAATACAATGATCTTATTGTCAAGTCTAATGTTAATGCTAAATGTCAAATGAGTTAATTTAATTAACGATTTGATGTTTAATAAAAAATATTACTATATTGGTGAGTTCCCTTATAATAAGCTCTGTTTAGCTTGAGGCTATTTGATGTTGTATGATACTGTGCAGCATTACACAGGATCATAATTAGCATTGGAACTATATTTTGGGTAAATTAAGAAACTATGTAGATATACTTCTAAACATTAAAGTTGACTGAGTGACTTGAAAATCAAAGTACCTTTTATAAATCCTAAAAGTCTTCAACCCTATGTCATAGAAACATCAAATTTGGCCCTTCTAAATATCCTTGCATAGTGAAGCAGTGCATAGAAGAGATCTCAAGAAATTTAATATCCAATGCCATGCCCGAGGCCTGCAGTCATTGTGTTAGAAGTGTAAATAATTAAATCATGCTGCATATCTCTCAGTATCATATTAGCCCAAAACAAAGCAGAGCTTGTATTATGGAAACCACATATTACTGATATAATACTGATAATATATTTTTTGTAAATACATACATAGAAAACACCTAGATCTGAAGTAAATATTGGCAGAATATATAAACATTGGCAGAATATATTTGTCTCGTAGTGGGAATCAAACCCTCAATCTTCTGCATCTCAGACGAGCTTACGCCCACTGCGCCACAGAGGCAGTTTAAAAATAAGGCAGAATGGTAGATATTCAATGTTATTCACAATCAACAATGATGATTATGTTATGATTCATGTGAATTTGTTAAGGTTGTTCCTATTATCTTTGTGCCTATTATTTTTGTTACAATCATTTAACAAATTGAAGGTCATTTTTTTAAGCAATGTTTATTTTTGTTGGAAAACTTACAGCTAGGCATCAAATGTTGTAAGAAAGTGATTAGACATTATAGTACAGTACAGTACAGTTATACAATGATAGTAAGTAGATGGACAACAAACACAAGGTTTCTATGTATATCCAAAGAAAGATATCATCATCAACAGCCTGTAGCAGTCCACTGCTGGATATAGGCCTCCCCTAATGAGCGCCATTGCGCCCTGTTCTCAGCTCGAAACATCAGACGGTCTTACCACCCCCCTAACCCACGTAATAAAGTTATGATATATAATAATTTTGGTTGACTTTTTGCACTTCGTAATTTCACCCGTATTGTGACATTTTTTATCTGTAAAATAATTAAAAATTTAATAAATTTTAATTTGTATCACCAAGCAATTAGGGCGTCCTCTGGCCAGGTGGAGTGAAGATCTGCGTAAGGCTGCTGGTAGAAGCTGGATGTGTCGAGTTGAGATCAGGGCGCAATGGCGCTCATTAGAGAAGGCCTTGTCTACCAGTGGATTGCTATACTCTGATGAATTAAATTTGATTGTGGCAGAATACAGAAACCCGCAATGATGCACTTCTAAAATACAAAACTATTGTACCTTTATTCACAAAATAAAATGTACTTTATTGATTGATTGATTGATTCTTCCAGCGACGAAGCCATCAAGTATGGCGGAAACTTTAGACCCGCTCGCCCCGAGTGTGAACTCACCCCGACTTCCTGGACTGATGCAGAAACTGGGCCTCCGGTTCAGGAGACCAGCCCCGACTAACAGACCTGCTAGCGAAGGTAATATCTTGATCTTTAGAGATTTTATAATATCCCAAAAACTTCGACTCAAGCGGCATTTGAACCCGCGACCTTACCTTATATAAAAGGCAAGAATGTTTTGAAAAGATAGGGAAAATAAATTAGGAATGTTACACACGTATTCGGTAGTCTGAATATATACGAAAATCTGCCTATTCAGACGTAAAAATTCAAATAAAAATAGCCAGTCAAAATAATGTATCAACTCTTAGTGTAACTTGAGTCGTGTTAAAATCCATTTTTATCCATGGAAAAGTATGGACGGTATCCGGACCATAAACCATGAATAACGTATAGGCTACGTATTGTATCCGTATTGTAACGTATTGGTTGGTACCAAGCAAGAGGAGCCGTAGGCAGAAAGCTAGTCCTGCTAATATTATAAAGGCATAATTCTGTGAAATGTTTGTTCCTCCCTCACGCCAAAACTACTGAACTGATCCAGTTGAAGTTTTGCACATGTTTTTCTAGATCTGGAATCAATAAACTTTTTATACGTTACCACGCGAACAAAGCCACGGGCGAAAGCTAGTAAAGAGTACGTTTGGTCAATCCACGCTCCTGCAGGGATATTTTGATTAATTTTGCGTCGAACTACATTAGATACTAACTTTCGCCTGTGACTTCTCTCGCATGGTACCCGGATAAAAGTTAGCCTATATTTTATTCAAGATCTAAAACTACAAATTTGCAAAATTGCAGTACTTCAGTACTTTTAGCATGAAGGAGGATTAAACGTTTCACATGTTGTTTTGGAAATCGCTCTCAGCGATAAGGCCGCCAATTGTGTTACCTACATATTGCTCACACTAAGTTACTTTTACTTTTCCTGTATGAATGTGGTGACTGGTGATCAATAAAGTGTTATCAATTGACTTATCTATTTTTACAGTTTAAAGATCTACAAACATTCGTCTTTTTAAATAAGTAGGATATTGTTGATCCGAATATGTGTGTAGCACGCCTAAGTCGGTAGACTAGTTAGGTACTCTTATATTCATAAGGTCATGTTTATCTTAGTTATTATTTTACTCACAAAGTGCATACATGTTTGCGAAAATGGTTGATATGTTGTTGAGTGGTAATTTTGACTTAAAAAGTAAGTTCTTTTTTTCTCACTCATTTGAGCTCACGTATTATTTGTTTTTCTTTTGTAACTTAGGTAGATCTGATCAGCGAGAAGCTGTACATTGATCCCCAACCCGCATGCCATCCCCTTATGGGCCAAATCCCCTTCTTTAGGGGAGGCTCATGTCCAGCTGTGGACTGATATCTAGCACTGGCTTCGAGATATAACAAAAAACAACAACAAAAACCCAACTGAAAATCAACAATGTTTCGGCTTCCCCACAAGGCATCATCAGGACATGATTGACTCACTGTTTAATTTTGAATGATTTAGAATTTTGACTGATGGTCGCTGTCTCCTGTTGCCTAGTGGAACATCAAAACTTCTTGAATTCTTTACTGTACACAGAAAAATAAAATTACAAATAAGTTTACTTACATGTTATGTACACACGAGTAGGCACGCTTAACCCTGAAAGAGTTTTCTTACAGCAAACCTTTGGGTGTCTAGAGAAGTTACAATGAGAAGAATAGATAAATTTGAGATATCTGAACGTAAATTATTAAACTTACTAGGCGGCCTGTCCCGGCACTTTTTTTACACCTTGGGTTACGTTACTTAAGGTTTAGTAAGGATCCCTAATCTTTTCTAGCTATAAATATAGCCTCTGCTACTCAGGGTAAATTTAGGTTTCCAATGGTGAAAGAATTTTTGAAATCGGCATAGTAGTTTTTGAGTTTATTAATTACAAACATACAATACATACACAAATGTGTATTTTTTGTTGTCTTTTCCCAGGGTATGTGGAGTTCGGCGAGTTCCGAGCTGAACGCAGCGGTGTCAAGGTGGGGACCTTCGCCGGAGTTTTCTGCCCCGTCGTCCTTTCTATGTTTAGCGCGCTTATTTTTATACGAATGGGTAAGTAAAGTGCTTCTACGTATGTGGTATGTATTTCGACGATCTCTGTGGCGTAGTGGGCGAAAGCCCACTTGAGACGCAGAAGGTTGCGGGTTCGATTCCCGTTGCGGGACAAATGTTTGCATGTTCTGCAGATATTTGTCTTGGGTCTGGGTGTTTTCTATGTATGTTATGTATGTTTTTTTCTAAAAAAAAGTATATGTAGTAAATAAATCATTTGGTTCCCATAATACAAGCTCCGCTTAGTTTTGGCTACACGATGCTGTGTGAAAACGTCCAGCGTTATTATTTCATATTTTATTTACAACAAAAAAAATTATTTGTGTAGTATCACTGATTGATAGCGCAGCCTAACACCGGCACAGCTAAATTCCCTGACCGCCGACGGGCAGCAGCGTCGACGGTACGGGAAGCTGTTCCCTGCGATCACCAAACCTCATGCCCAGCGTGGGAATTACGTCTGTATCCCCTTTCTTATAGGGGAGGCCTATGTCCAGCTGTGCACTGCTATAGGCTGATGATGATGATGATTTTGCGGTGTGGATGCACCCTTATATATTTCTGTTTCTATGTAGTTCATAATTGTATAAATAAAATGCTAATTGCCGTTACATGATTGTAATTGTTGGAAATCAATAATTATTGTAATAATTACATAATTTATCACAGCTATGTGGAACTGTCATCTTTATTTATCTCAGTATATTTATTTACTTACATATAACATTAACTTGTGTAACTAGGTAGTAATCTGATGACCAGAGGGACCGGACGAAGTTAGCCACGCCGCGAGCGTTTCATTTTCGATATTTTTATTGTCTGTAATGGGGTTCTAACCTCCATGAACCCAAGCTTATTTCACCGGTCCGTGGTACATCCTGCTAATTAACAAACGAGGCTCTTGCGGCTCATTGCGGCATAGCACAGCCTAATATCGGCACAGCTGCATCTCCTGACCACCGACGGGCAGTGTGAGTGGTGCAAGAAATTGTGCCCTGCGATCCCAAACCCGCATAACCAGCGTGAGGATTATGGGCATATCCCCCTTCTTATTAGGGGAGGAGTATCTCCAGCTGTGGACTGATATAGGCTGGTGTTGTTGTTGTTGTAATTGCATCTCTTGTTCCAGGTTACCTAGTCGGAAACGCGGGTCTGTTAGTGACCCTAGCTCAGTTTGGATTGGCGTATTTAATAGTGTACTTCACAGTGACGTCAATATGTGCTATTTGCACGAATGGCGCGGTCGAGGGAGGGGGCGTTTACTGTATCCTTTTTGATAGAACTATTTTTGGATCATTTTAGTACAAGATAGAACAAGCTAATTTCAAATTAGTGTTTTGTATTTTTGATATTCTTAATTTTTTCCTTGCTTACCTAATTTAAAATTAAGTACCTTAAAATTCAAAAGAAAAATTTATAGTACAAATTCCCCTAACCTTCTCTGATGAGTTCTACAAAAATACATGTATGTATGTATGTACCTATTTACAAAAAAAGTTAGGTAGGTATGTGGTTACCATAATACAAGGTCTGCTTAGTTTGGGAATATATCATAATTGATGCTGTGTGGTAGTGTCCAGCATTATTTATTTAATATACGTATCATATGCTTAAGCTTGGAGTGTATATTACACATGTAAGTAATACAAACAACTCAATGAATGTTCCTCAACGTAAAACCAGTCATGATAAGCAGAACACTAGGTCCAGAGTTCGGCGGCGCGATCGGGACGCTGTTCTTCTTCGCGAATGTCGTTTCCAGTGCGCTCTGTATATCCGCCTGCACTGAAGCGCTGGTGGAGAACTTTGGAACTAATGGTGAGTGCAATATCTATCATCATAATTTTTTTAATTCTCTTTTTAGCATAGAATTACTGCAAGGGAATGCTACAAATCTGTGCCTAATGAATTCCAAAAAGGTGTTGTCTCGTTTCCTCTTAAGTGTTACACAAAATAGGAAACGAGACAAAACCCCATTTTGAGCATTTTTATTAAGAAACATCGTTCCCAGATTTTTGTTCAAAGCGCGCAATACTCTTTAAAACTCCTTGTTTTTGGTGACAGTTCTATTGTTAGCTGGGTTCAACTACGCATAAAAAACTATGTAAAACTAAACGGGGCTGAAGTGTAATGGTGACTATTTTTTGCCCCGTTTTGTTCTAAATTGTTTTTGGGACGTAGTTGTACACTGGTGTCGAAATCATTGACAATCAGAAGTGAACTCTATTTCTTCGTGAAGTGAGTTATGTCTTGTTGCCTATGTTGCGCATGTTGTAATATCCTATGCCTCCGTCAGCCGCTCGCCACCAGGACGTCAGCTGTTAGTAAGCAGGTGCACCACGGCAAGGTGAGGTTGACTATCCCTTTGGATCCTAACAAAGATCGAGGTTGTTTGATAGCGCCTCTATTTTTATTTCAAATTCTAAATATTTATAGCTTATTTATGTACCGTTCTATTTAGGTGGTAATTGCCATAATTATGTAGGAACCCGTGTTGCAATTTAAAGTTATTATTAAAAGTACGTAAAATAATAAGTCAATATTAAACCTAACAACGGTAAATAAAAAAAACGGACATTAAAAAACTCTTCAAGAATCTTTTGAATGTCTCCATTTGGAATAGATGTTGATTTGCAACAACAGTTTACACGTACACATGAGTTGAGTAAGTTAGATAGAGATACAAACAAACTATTTGTATTTGAAACTTGATTAACTTGGATTTGAAAATTTGTCAAACTATCTGTGGCTGATCATCAACTAAACTTCACTATTTCATCACAGATGCGCTTGCCGCATGTGCAACCATAAATTGGTTGCAAAAAGGCCCTAACTTAGAATATTGCTAGACAAATACAACCAGCGCTTGTCATTTCAGGATACTTAGTAGGCTCATCAAGCGGTCTGCCAGACAGCTGGTGGTACCGCTTCCTCTACCGGTCCTGCCTCAACTGCGTAGGGCTCGGGGTGTCCTTAGCCGGGGCTTCGCTCTTCGCCCGGACCAGTCTCGCGATCTGGTTCACGATGCTGATATGCCTGGGCAGTGCCTTCCTCAGTTTCTTTATCAGCCCACCTGCTTTGGTAAGTTGTTCATCCACTAACTACCTATTTTGTACTTGTCTGTGGGTCAATAGAATAAATTAATAGATTTTTTTATCTAAAAATACTAATATTAAAATTACAATAATCAATTATATAAAATTTCATTCAGCAGCGTTAAATTGATTACTTAATGACGCTGTATGAAAATTGAAAACAATAAATGGATATTTTCCTTTTTCATCTAGATTATAGAAGGTACAAAACCAACCTTCAAAAGTAACCTTCCTTCCGTATGATATGAGCTAGTGTCGAACTCTGGTGCTGGCGTTTTTAGGCCGCCCGAAGGCCTCCGACATGCGACATGGCTTAACGACTAAAAAGCTGAGACCAACACCTTTACGTACCTTCCGAAGCACGGACGCGCTCAGTTCTAAATGCCACAATACGGTCACCCATCCAAGTAGTGACCGGGAGGAGTTTTGCTTAACCAAGATGACCTCCTAAGAACCAAAAGTTATCGACATAGCTAGGCCTGGCCGTGTATGCCGATGAACCGATAAACGTTGGGGTTCATATGTTCTGTGGCTTGAGTGTGAAAAAGATACTATACTAAAAACATTACACATTATATTTTCCGAGACGCGGTCTCCAGTCAACTATTCCACTCACCGACTTGAATGTGAAAAACATACAAAGTAAGCGTTTACTATTTTTTATGAAGATGTCAAAGTTTAGGTTCTTCGTTTTGGATTTTTATTTTGCTTTGGTGGTATATTTGATTGGAGACCGCGTTTCGTCAAACGTAATGTAAGGATATTTTTGGATATTTTTTCACATTTGTATCGACACACTCACTTTAGTTTTGGTACCGAGCGCCATACATCAGACAGCATTGTCCTTTCAGATTGACAAGCCCGACTCTAACGATATAGACAACACAACGACACAGTACAACTACACGGGACTCAGCAGAGTCACGTTCTATGAGAACTTATATCCGGAATACGCCAGGGATTACACGGCAGGTAACTAAATTAAAACAGTTGTGTAGTAGGTAACGCATGTAACGTGCAAAGCTCTGAGTCCATCAACTTGAGGCATGAAGGGCCCTTCAAATCGAAACACAGCAATGCTGCTACACGTTAAATAAAATTAATATGGGACGTAATCACACAACATCATGTAGCCCCACACTAAGCAGAATATGTATCATGATTGATATACACATTTTTTTTTGTAAATACATACATCATCATCATCATCATCATCATCATCATCAGCCTATAGCAGTCCACTGCTGGCCATAGGCCTCCCCTAAAGAACGTCATTGCGCCCTGTCCTGAGCTCGACGCATCCGGCTTCTACCAGCAGCCTTCCCCAGATCGTCACTCCACCAGGACGGAGATCATAATACATACATATCATACATAGAAAACACCCAGACCCAAGACAAATATCTACAAAACATGCAAACATTTGTCCCGGAGCGGGAATCGAACCCGCAACCTTCTGCGTCTCAGGCGGACCTTCGCCCACTGCGCCACAGAGGTCGTGGTACAAATATGCATGGTACGTACCCTATGAAGCAATGCCCTGCGTCCATCAACTTTAGGCACTAATATTAATAAATGCGAAAGTGAGTTTGTTTGTAACGCTTTAATGCCCTATTGTTTAAGCTATGCGTCCCAGTCAGTAACAAGATTCGTCCTACTACAGCACTCGCAACGTTATGTATATAATTTTTCGTTAATTACCTAACTGTTTTGAGTGATTAACGTTGGAACCTGCAAGATTACATTACTGTTGAACCCAACACGTTTTCCTACCAAAAAATTTGCACCAAAATTGATCAAATTGGTACCAGTTTTTTGGTAAGAAAACGTGATAGAATCAAAATGATATTATTGCTGAACCTTTGAATTATTTTCTAGGCCGTGAAGGTTTGCTATTTTGCTTATCTACATTCAGTGATTTTATATCTTCAAAAATGTTGAATAGTGCGAGCGAGAGGTAGGTTTGACATGTATCGTCGCCATAGGAGGGATATATATACGATGTGACTATGGTTCTTACAGATACGATTAATTTTCAGGTGGGCAGATGGTGGATTTCGCGTCTGTATTCGGTGTACTTTTCACTGGAGTTACTGGTGTCATGGCGGGCGCTAATATGAGTGGTAGGGTTTTATTTATTTATTTAAATCATTTACAAACTAGCTTCTGCCCGCGGCTTTACTGGCGTAGTACTCGTGTAAAAAGAAGGCTATATGTTATTCAAGTCGACATTGTGAATGTCGCTGAGCATAACATACCCTCCGGCCAGGATAACGATTTGCGAAAAGCTGCTGGTAGAAGCTGGATGCGTCGAGCTGAGGGCGGAATGGCGCTCATTAGGGGAGACATATGTACAGCAGTGGACTGCTATAGGCTGATGATGATACTGGACAGTAAAAATCATGATACCTGTATGAGAGAGGCACATAATAGAGAAAGCTGGCACCCGTTATCTTAATCGCGTAAATTTTTCTAACTTTATTTCGCTTTCTAGGAGAATTTAAAAACATGTTTGACTACTTCTGTCTTTTTCTCATAATAAAATAAAAGAAGCCTATAATATCCTTTATATCAGTGTAGGTTTTTAAATCTAAGACAATATTAAAATTCTAATTAATTGAAGACCCCTGTGTACATGTGGTATAGGCCACCTCCAAAACTTAAGAAACTCAAAAGAAGGAACTGTTTCTATTTTTAGCTTGGACAATGGACAAGCCTTGACTGACCTGCTGCCTCGACTATGTCGTCTTGTCATCATCTCTCACTCTTTCTCTTTCTCTTGCCTATTATTGGGCCTTTTCTCCATAATGTCCAATAATTTTATGAGTAAAATTAATGTATATATATTTTGTAGGTGAACTGAAAACCCCATCGCGCAGTATTCCCTTTGGCACCCTAACAGCGCTTCTCTTCACTGGGATATCGTACGTAGCGTTAAGTGCCCTTACCGCTGCGACTTGCTCCAGGCAACTGCTGCAGAATAACTACGTGTATCTACTGCCTATCAACATTTGGCCACCTTTTATAGCTGTGGGTAAGTTTTGAGGAACCTGCTTGTAAGTTACGCTATAATTTAAGTCAACAACTGACGAGGCAGCCCTATAGACCAGTTGATTTTGTTAAACTTTGTAAGTGAGGTTCTTACAACAATCATTTTATATTCATCCCCTTTCGTTCTAACACCTTGTTTATTTGTGATATATTTCCAGGTATGCTGACGGCGACATTTTCAGCAGGACTGTCTAATTTGATTGGCGCGTCCAGAGTACTGGAAGCTTTAGCCAAAGATAATATTTATGGTATGTTATAATAATGTAAGACAAGCTTCTCCTTGGGTTTGGTGGCTTTGGAAATCGTGAAAAGTCAGTAGCAAAAAACAAAAACAGTATCCTCGATTTTTATACCTACTATTAGGTACCTACATAGTACATAACTTATAAGATTTTTTTTGATGAGTCTAAAGCAATTTATTTACCTGCCCGTATATTGTATGTAGTACTTATGAACTTAAAATTGCTCGGATAATTATCATTTAATATATGCCTTAGTAACACCTACTCGAAGTCTGTCAGCGAGCAATGGAGCGCAGTATACTGTGAAACGCATGGACCAAAATGTTACCTTATTGAGGGCAACCACCTTTTCTTGTGCTTTCTTTTCTTAGGTTTTGATCTTATGAAGTTATAGATTTATTTTGAAGAAAAACAATCGCATTTTCGGATTTTTGGAAAAATGTACAGGTAGCCTAGAAAATGACTTTTGTCAAAAAGACAAACAAGTTGGTCTTAATCGACTCTATTTCCCAACTGGAACACTTTCCACAAAGAAAACGATAGCGGAATTAACTAGACACTTTACATACATACATACATACATGTATATATGTATGTAAATGTCTTTAGGGATCGTGGGGAGGCCTTTTCCCAGTATTAAGTTTTATGCTAGTAGTTAGTTAGTGATACTAAACGCGCACGTCAATTGATACTGGTACCGAGATACTAGTAGCTGTTTCCTAGCCTCCACAAGTTTGAAGTTTAAACCAACCTTTTTGTCCTTTTCCAGGGTTTATTCTCCGTCCGATGGTTTCGAGTTCTGGCAACCCCGTGTTAGCCGTGGTGACGTCATGGCTGCTGGTACAATTTGGCATCGCGGTTGATTCACTCAACGCCATTGCACAGGTTAAACTGCTAACATCTTTAAATCTAAACTGGATTATTTGACTACTAGAAAGCGCACCAAGTGTCGCCATTTACTTTGCATATATATGTGGTTCTAGGGGTTGTAACTTTCATCTTTGGAACCCAAGCCAACCTTACCGGCCCGCTGTGTACCCTTCTAAATAACAAACGGGGCTCTGGCAGTCGGCTGATTGGGGCATAGCGCAGTCTAACACTGGCACTGCAAAATTTCCTGACCGCCAACGGGTTGCAGCGTCAGTGGTGCGAGAAGCTGTACCCTGCGATCACAATTCTTATGCTCAGCGTAGGGATTATGGGCATTCCCCTTTCTTAATAGGGGAGGCCTATGTCCAGCACTGGACTGATAAGTCTGGTGTTGTTTTTGTACGTTAGTTCTAGACCGGGAACAACATATAGGCTTCATTTTATTCGGGTACCACACGTGCTAAGCCGCGGACAGAAGTTAGTGTCTAATAAATTACGTTTGCAGGTGAACTCTGTGCTGTTTATAACGAGCTACTTCGCTATCAACCTCGCCTGCCTTGGATTGGACCTAGCGTCAGCGCCTAACTTCAGGTAGGAATAATTCTGTTTACTAGAACTGCAAAACCACTTAATCAAATTGAAAGATCACAATTGTTTATTTGCATATAATATCGTAAAGTTGTTAGAGTGTTGTTAGAGCGTGCGCATGTTTTGCTAGTTTCACAATATCGAGTAGAATAAAATTGTGATAATAATTCTAATTAGTCATATTGGAGACGCATTTATTTATTTATCAAATCTAAAACTTTACAAAAGTGACTTTACAAAACTTTAAAGTGTCAAAGTTCGGGAGTGTAGTAAGCCGTGACGTCACTCGGAACTTCAACGCATTATATCTTTGTATTTTTTGTTTAATTGACAAAAGAAAAACGCCAAAATTTTGGTTATGGTTGGTTATGGCTGCCTCTGTGGCGCAGTGGGCGAAGGTCCGCCTGAGACGCAAAAGGTTGCGGGTTCGATTCAAGCTGTGGGACAAATGTTTGCAAGTTCTGTAGATATTTGTCTCGGGTCTGGGTGTTTTCTATGTATGATATGTATGTATTTACAAAAAAATAATTATATGTGTATTATATCAATCATGTGGTTCCCGTAATACAAGCTCTGCTTAGTTTGGGACTACGTGATGCTGTGTGATTACGTCCCGCATTATTTATTTATTTATATGGTGTAAAGTAAAAAAAGTTGACGATTCAAAGTTTTCCTAAGATAAGGAGAATTTTTGAAGTTTGAAGTTTTTGATAATGTAAATGACGGACAAAATAATTTTTTTCTGATATTTGGTCCTGGTATATTGCAGGCCGTCATTCAAACATTTCTCGTGGCTGTCCTGCATGCTTGGTCTAGCGGGCTGCGCGGGCAGCATGTTCTCTCTCCGTCCGCTGCAGGCATGCGGTGCGGCGCTGGCGTGCAGCAGCCTGGTGCTGGCGCTGCATCTGCTATCGCCTGCCACCGACGCCTGGCCCGGCGGCAGCCTCAGCCAGGCGCTCATCTTCCACCAGGTCACCTGACAGCCAATAAATGACAAATGTACTCATCAGCCTATAGCAGTCCACTACTAGGCCTCCCCTAATGAGCGCACTTGCATCCTGTCTTCAGCTCGACGTATCCAGCTTCTACGAGCAGCCTTTTGCATATCGTCACTGATATAAAAATTATGTTTAACGTACATGACCATCGTCCGGTGTTAAGCGCGGGACAAATACAAGTGGTCTCGGGCTAGGGCGAAGCGCAGGCGAGGTGCGGGCGCGGCGCCGGCACAGCGCAGAACAGGCGAGCTAACGGTGTCGGAAAGGCGAGGCGCGGGCGAACACAGTGGATGCATTTGGGGTATTCTAGTGTTGTTCTCTAACTGTAACTGATCAGATCAAATCTTCAGTGGGCGACAATCTCTATACGTGTACCCGAAAGTCCACCAATAGCCCCTAATAATACTACATGATGACCACGACCGTTCTGTCAAGAGTGAAACGAAGAAGAAGTGTTGTTCTAGTGTTGTCTGACATGCCACTGCTAACTGTGGGTGCGCTGAGGGCGAGGAAGCGGTACCCGCCCGCCGTCTCAGTATGTTTCGCGCCCCTCTTATATAAATTTTGTATGAAATATCAAAAAAGTGGCGCCGCGCCCGTGCTGCGCCCGTGTCTCATCTCCGCCCGACGCCTTTCGTATTTCTCCCTCGCCTTAGGAACAGATAAGTCTATCATTTCCCATGCAACTCGCGCGGCAAAAGTAATAGCTTCATCCTGTTTATAGCAGTCCACTGCTTCCCCTACTTCGTTCCACGCTTAGTGTGATCGATTGTGACATATAAATTCTTTCTGGTATACCTTAATAGGTACATTGCATATCAAGTTTGTAATCAATAAATGATTTGTATTTGTATATGTAGGTCCGCAAATATCTGCTGCTGTTGGACCCGCGACGTGAACACGTCAAGTTCTGGCGGCCGCAAATGCTGCTGCTAGTCTCTTCGCCGCGGCAGTCCGCGCCGCTTATAGACTTCGTCAACGACCAGAAAAAGGTACTAACTATTAACTAACTATTACTACAATTACTCCAGCTTTTATCAGTCCACTGCTGGACGTAGGTCACTCTCAAAAAGAGGGATATTCCCATATTCCCCACGTTGGGCATTGGGATCGCAGGGCACAGTTTCTCGCACCGCCGGCGCTGCTGCCCGTCAGCGGTCAGGGGATGTCGCATTCGGCCGGCTGCCAGAGCCCCGTTCGTTAGTTAGCAGGGTGCACCACGGGCAGGTGATGTTGGCTTGAGTTCTGAAGATAGAGATTGGAACCTCTAACACTCCAGAAGAAGGAAGCCTTGCTTACATTAAACAATAGTAACAATAATTATATGTTGCTCACACTTCAGGGAAAATCTAAGATTTTTATGAATCACAAAAATTTCGACTCAGAGGTGAGAAGTTGAGTCTCGGACTTGCTAGTGCGTCCCGGTATTTATAGGAAGGTCATGGTTAGAAATCCCGCCTGAGTCGAAATTTTTGGGATATATGAAAATCTAACAATCATTATGTACGTCGTAAGCCGCCAGTGGATCAGGCTAGCGCATGACCGTGGCAAGTGGCAGGAGCAAAGGGAGGCCTATACTCAGCAGTAGGTGAAATCGGGCTGCGGATGATGATGATGATGATTATGTACTTTAAACTACTGTAAGGATCCATACACAGAGTGACACACTCCATAAAGTTGGTCATCTTTTGAACGGCAATTACAATCTATTGTCAAATTTTTGACTGACCTCAATTGTATAACTAAAATCTAACTTAAAAAATCTTTAAAGAATTTTCTTCCAATTTCAAACAAAAAATGCTGGTTCTACCTCTCTTATAATGACTGAATCTATGTTGTGTTGTTACAGGGTGGTCTATTCGTGCTAGGACATGTGAGGATAGGACAGTTAGACGGGACCGGAGACCCGCTGGCCGCTGAACATAAGTACTGGCTCAAGTTGATCGACCATCTAAAGGTAAAAATAACAAGTATAAATAATTAAATAAAAAAAACCCTACATAAAATACTTTTTCTCTTTTCTGATCTATTAATCATACTACATATATATATCATATACATCATAAATTATCAATCTACCTTAACCTATTCATCGATTCCATTCATAGACATAGACAGGCATTTATTTGTTGCTTTAACACACACATGAAATTCACAAATTCATAGATGAACATTACAACCAATAGAAAGACAAGTACCTAGGTGTTTAAGTAAAAATATAAAAAAAAAAGAACGAAAGGAGAGAAATACAAACAATAATAATTAGAATATAAGATAATTACAAATGCTTAAGTACTAATGCCTACTTTCACAGTAAATATTTATAACAAAACAAAGATATGTAAGTAAACAAATAAATTATGTGTCCATTCCAATGAGCCCAAACAAAAAAACAAACAAGCAAACCTATTAAAATAAATTAAATAATTGTCTATAATGACAGAATTCTCATATAATAATGATCTATCTTAAAATAATAATATTAATCAATGCATTAATAATTTGTAACCTAAGTACGGTTAGGTAACTACCACATTTCTGTACCCTTACACAGGGTTCACGTGAGATATTTATAACTGCAATTTTACACCTTGTGAAAGCAATAAATGTATTGAGTATTTATTATTATTATAAGCCCGAATAGTCCCACTGCAGGGCAAAGGCCTCCATTCCTTCCTTCCACTCCTCTCTATTGAGCGCTGTATTTTGCCAGCCTTCCATAAAGGACTCCAGTTCGTCTCTCTATCTCCGCGGTCTGACACGTGGTCGTTCAATGTCATGTGGTGTCCAATCAATGGCAGCCTTTGCCCAGAACTCATTGGGCAGGCGGCAGACGTATCCCTCCCAGTCCCATTTTCATTGAGTATTGACTACATAATTATTTTAAAAGTGATATATTTTTTGTATTACAACTAGACTAAGTATTGTGTTCTTGCTAACCATATAAGCTTATAATCCATAGTTAGGGATTATAGTTATCCAAAATATTTTATAAAATGTAATTTATAATATTTTTGATATATCCCAAAAATTTCGACTCGGGCGGGAACCCGCAACCCGCGACCTTCCCATCAATACCGGGACGCGCTAACCAACTGCGATACCAAGTCAACTCCTCGCCTTGTCGAAATTTTCGGGCAGTCACGACTAAGCGCCGTTTGCTTCACCTACAGGGGAAACGTTTCAGCTTCCAAGCTTGCTCAATGACTAATAGTTTAGTACATTGACGAGAGGTGTCGCTTTGCTTATTCTATGATTTTTTGTATTTTAAGTGTTTACCCACACTTCAGGGAAAATTTATAATTATTAATTAGTTTATTATAATTGTTGGTCAGGTGAAGGCATTCGTGGAGCTTTGCTTAGCGGAGTCAGTACGCAGTGGGGCGGCTCACCTCACGCGACTGGCGGGACTCGGGGCTATGAAGCCAGACACAGTCCTCCTGGGATTCAGAGACACTGTGCAGCCTAAGGACTGGTTTAGAGAGTGAGTATTCAAATGAAACTGTCTCGAAAACAATGTATGACACAGCCGACTTCACCAACTGACGTGTATGGTCTATACTATACAGTTACAAAGGAAGGCCTATACCTCTCATTGTGTATGCCAATCTCCACAATCTCAAGCTCATTTCATCCAGTTTTGGCCAACGATGGCTGTATTATCGTTCGCCGATCTTACTTGATCTCTGCTAGACGAACGACGTTTCTGTACACGGTTCTTGGACACCATTCAGATCGCCTTTCTCCGCCTTACTTTGTCCCACCGCGAGACAAATATTTATATCATCTGTAAATATTTGTTTCGGGTCTGGGTTTATTCTGAGTATAAAATAGACATATTAATAAACCCAGACCGTCTGGGTTGGAATTGGTGAGACCGTGGAGATTGGCATACACAATGAGAGGCATATGCCTCCCTTTGTAACTCGTCCCCGTTTGTTTTTGTAACTGATGGGTATGGTATACTAAAGACCATACCCGTCAGTTTGTGAAGTAGTAATAGGCATATGAATTAACATAAACTTTTTCCAGTTCGACCTCCCCCTACAAAACCGACGAGTTTGACTTCGATTCCGGCGAGAGTATATTCCCGGTGCGTCGCGCCGAGCCCGGACTATCGGCCGCGGAGTATACCAGCATCATATCCGACGTGCTGTGCGTCAACAAAAACGTCTGTGTCTGCAGGCACTTCCATAACCTGGACATGGCGGCCGTCGAGAGGTAGGCACCATCATCATCATCATCATCACACTGCTGTAGACAGGGGCGTATTTACCTTAGGGCCATGTGGACCATGTCCCAGGGTGGCGCCAGCTCGCCGGTTTTTCTGCTTTTGTTACTATGAGGAATGCACTGAGTAGTCAGCCTTACCTCCCTATGTCAATTATAAAGGCAAACTATTATTAGTAGGATTTTCGTTTTTGTTCCATTAATTTATAGGGCGGCAAACCTTATTGGCCCGGGCGCTGAATCGTTAAATATGCCCCTGGCTGTACATAAATACATAGATAACTTAATTTTACACCAACAAACAAATCTATAAAACTTATCCGCGACCGCGGTTGTACAATGGGTGCTCGTCTTATCGCTAAAAGTGATCTTTGAAGATCGCAGTAGTTGCTACCATGCTTCTGCAGCATACGCTGAGAGACATATTGTGTCACTGATTATCTTGTTAGATTAAGCACTAGTCTTGGACAATATTTTATGATTTGGGAGTTATTTTTTTATGATTAGTGACTCAAAAAAAACTGCTCTTAAAATAATTGTGAATTTTTATGTTTTTACAACTTACAATCGTTTTTTTTTTCTACTCAAATTATCCCGTATGATCTATAGTTTATCAGTTATCAGTTTAACCAGAAAAAATATTAATATAATATATCATATATTGCAGAATCGATATGCTAAACACCATATTCAACTTTGATTTTAGAGCTTCCATAGTCAATGACTCAAATTAACTTAAAACGTTACTCCCAGAAAATCCCCTACCCTAAAATACATCGACGTGTGGCTAGTGGAGCTGGTAACACCGTCATGCGAGGAGGCTTTCACAGTCGCCGGCCTCTTCACGCTGCAACTGGCTGCTGTGGTGCGCTCGTCGCGAGGCTGGCAACACTTGCGACTCAGACTGCATGCTGTGTCTACGCAGACCAACCCTATGCTAATACATGGTATATGACCTTTTTAAATACTGACGCAAAAAGACCAATGTTATGAGTTCATCGTGTGTATCTGTATGTCTGTCTGTGGAATCGTAGGTCCTGAACGGAAGAACCGATTCTGCTATGATATAAGCAAATCTGTTCAGCCGTTTGAAGAACACCAGCTATTTTCTAGTTGATGAAGGGGTATTAGCAACATTCACATGTCTGAACGGTTCGAAATTTGGTATCATGTTACTTCAATGATATTTCAAGAACATTGTAAACTTGATCTGATCTTGCAGCATCACCAGCTATTTTCTAGTTGATGAAGTGAACAACTTCCACATGTCTGAACGAATCAAAATTTGGTATCCTGTACTTCAATGATATTGCAAGAATAAGGTAAACTTGGATCTTGCAGCATCACCTGGAATCTGTAGGATACCCAACTCCTCACAAACTTACAGCATAGGTATCGTGTTTGGGCGCATTGGAATAGTCTCAAATCTCAATAAACAGGTTTGAGATAAATGGTTATCAGGTTCTGAGTATGGTTTAAGGAAGAAAAATGAGGGTTTTAAGTCGGGGGTTTTATACCTTTTGAATTTATCTCTTGTTTACAGAATAATTAAAAACAATTTAATAGTCGTTGTGGCGTGGTGGGACGTAGCCCGACTTCTGAATAGTCGTCGGTTAGAATCTCGGCCATGCACCAATATTGTTTATCAAACTTTTGCATTTATAATAAAAAGTACCCGCCCCGGCTAATATATATATAGGTATAATGTACTTTATGTGATGACTTAAGTGTCTAAAATATCAAACAGCATACATAATATAAACCCGGAGGAAGATCTCTTAATGGCAGTAAACACTGTAACGAAATTCTATGAGTAGTTTAGAAGAAATTTAAGTGTATTTTTTGCTATTTAACTATAGGATAGTACGATTTTCTGTAATGAGTATCAGGAGCGGGTATCGTGATGATGTGTTCTGTTCCAGAAGCAGGTAGAACGGTGTCCGTTGGCGACACTGCGATACAAATAGCGGCATCAGGGAGATCCCTAAAAGAGAGGCTCGAAGGACTCATCAAAGAACTTAGGATAAATGCTACTACGCATATTGTAAGTTGTTCCAAATAGTAATTTTGTAGCAGTAGAGCCACAGTCTTATAAGTCCATAAAGGCGTCCGACGGAGGCGTTTAGATAAGGCAATCGCGCGGGATGATAAGGGCGAGACGCGGGAGGGCCGGTCCCGAGTTACGGGGCATAACTTTCAGGGCTAGCGGTTTATAAAAAATACCGAAAATCAAAACGTTTTATTGATGAGAATACAAATTTTTAGTTATGATGGTTTGCAGTTACTTATTATTCTTTTAATTTATGATTATAATGAAAAAGGTGCAAGAACAAGAACAAGGACAAAAATGTATCTATTAGAAAGACAAAAGAAAGAAAGAAAATGAATTTATTTGCAACACTAGACTTACTTAGACTACATACAACGAAAGTACAGAATGTTTTACCTACTTGAAACAACCCTTGCCTTCCTAAGCTTTCGCGACACTTTTCTGCATTTACTGCGATATCAAAGGCGTCGGACCTACTGTATAAAAGTAGGTAAGTACTTTATACTGTGAGAGCTCTTTGTTGTTGGCTTTTACGGGTGCGTACTACCACCATGCCTCTCTCTGCCGTAAAGCAGCATTGTTGTGTTTCGGTTTGCCAGCTGTGGGTACCATTGACTTTACAGGCACAAGAGGCTTATAACTTTCATGCCTCAAGTTGATGGACGCAGGGCGTTGCGTCGTAGGGCACGTTCGAAACATGCGTGACCTATGAAGCAATACTTTGTTATAAGTAACTGTTACCATTTAACATCGGTGGGCCATGTGTTGGTTCCATCTTTAGGAATCAGAAAAAAACCTACATTTTTAGTTTCATCCAACTCCGTCAGACGTTTCTCAGTTAATTGACTAAGGACTTGTATACAAAAGAGCGATGCTACGACGTATCGCAAGAATTCGCATCGTGCATTCCTGCGATGCTAGAATGGAGATTTCTTACCGCACGAAATCGCATCGCAGTGTTCGTAGTTTTCTGACTTGCGAATTCGCATCGCGCCGATTTGCAGTTTTGTGCTCAAATTATAACTTTGCGAAAGTACATTACAATGATATTCAATAAGACAAATATTTAGTACAAATTCCGCTAACCTTCCCTGACAAGTTCAACTAAATGCATACGTGTGCACCGCCCTCCCGCCAAAAGATTCACATGCAAATCAGAGAAAAAACAAGCAATAAATAAATGCAAACTTCTACTCATCCTTTCACGAAATAAAACAAGCTAGTTAACATGTAATTAGTTTGAAGAAACAAAATACATACAATAACAGCATTGCATGTAAAGAGTTGTGCGAGTGAAATAGAATCGGCGTAAATAGAGTCGGCGTGTGCATAAAAATACACGTTTTCATTTAGCAACAGTATATTAAAGACCAAAGCGAGTGCCTAGTCAAACCTAATTAGGTTTTTAGGTACAATATTATAAAAAATATTTTAGTGTGAGGATATAAAAAATAAAATAAATAAAAAAGATGGCGGGATGACCTAGACACCTTCGATAGAGCGTGGATACAAAAATCTCAAGATCGAAATGATAGGGATCTTTTCTTTGGCTTTTGGCCAGCAGCGGACATAACTTACGTTATCATAAATAAAAGAAACACCCAACAGAAAGTCGACAATGTTTCGCCTGTGCACTTTCTTTGCACCTTCGGCGTTGCTATGAAAAACAACGAAAATATTCTCATGTATATTATTAATATGATATATGCCTGCAGGTGACGGAATGGCCCCAGTTCGAAGAGAACAGGAGATGGTCGACTGATGACGACGGAAGCGTCTACAATCGCGTGCCTTTGAGCTATTTACAAACGTACGTACTTAATAGTTTATTTGGGGCTAATACATATGTGAAAATGTTCAGCATTATATATTTTTACGACTTTTCAATATGAATAATGTTAATAATGTTTCCAGTGTGAACAACATCATCAAGCAGCGGTGTGCGGATGGCACGGCGGTTACGTTTCTACAGCTGCCCGAACCGCCCGCGCCTACTGGCCACTCACTCGCTGAACAATATTTGAAGGTATGTACACTACTCACTACCATAATATGGTCATCCCTCTGAAGTTAGGCTGGAACCGATTCGACCAACGAGCGATGCAGATGCAAAGAATAATGACTAAAGCATAGAACCTTTAAAATTCATTCATGCTCTGAACATGAACTCATACGGCTGATATCTACTTTCTTATGTCCAATATCATCAATTAGAAAGGGATGCATACTTCTCTCAATGCGACTTCAAATGAGTTCAAAAAGAAAATCGTACCAGGGCGCTCGAATAAAATGCTATGCAGTTTCATAGAAATGCCATGTCGCAGCAATCGCATTGAGATAAAGTATGCATCCCTTTCTAGCAAATGATATATGGACATAAGAGAGTAGAGATCAGCCGTATGAATTGACGTTCAGAGAATAGTGAATTTTAATACTTTCATCTAGTTCTCTTCGGTCTCTAGTCTAGTCTAGTGGTCAGATGTCATAAAATGTAAACATTACAATAGTCAAGAGATGTCACTGTCAAAACTAGTGGGCGCGTGGTAGTATCCTGCCTTGTTGCCACGAATTTATTAAAGTGTTACAATTTTGTTACAGGTATTAGACGAATATACGAAGGACCTGTCACCGACCATTTTAGTAAGAGGACTCAAATCGGTGACCTCCACTGCCTTATAGAAATATCTCATAGTTTAAATATATAGGGTCTATTCACATGTGAGCGATATTCGCTACCTTCGTCGTAGTGTGACAAAGAAGGAAGTATTGCGGGTGCCGCTTATTTATGACCTCTGTGGTGCAGTGAGCGAAGGTTCGCCTGAGTCGCAGAAGGTTGTGGGTTCGATTCCTGACGTGAGACAAATGATTTGTATGATTTACGAATACTTTTCTCGGGTCTGGGTGTTTTCTGTGTACGTATTCAAAAAAAAATACCGTAAGTAGTATATCAGTCATGTTGTTCCCATAAAACAAGCTCTGCTTATTTTGGAGCTAGATGATGCTGTATGAAATAAACAAAAAATGTCCAGCATTATTTGTTAATTTTATCTGTTTGAAAAGGCATGTGGGAATACCGTGCGTGACATAGGATATTGCTCATATGTAAAAAGCCTTTTGTGAAATTTATATGGACAATTCAAAGTTCAAGGCTTTCCTTGCGATGTTGATGACACTATGAATGGGACGATAATATGAAACTTAACAAAATATGAATATAACTACCGCAAAATCGTTTTAGAATGTTATATAGACAATGGCGGATGGCTTTGGGGTTTTGTAAGACTTTCAGTCTTCTCAGACTCAAAATCAGACTAAGACACATCAGACTCGGACACGTCAGACTTAGACACGTCAGACTTTGACACGTCAGACTTAGACACGTCAGACTCAGACACGTCAGACTCAGACACATCAGACTCAGACCCTAAAATTTGTTTTTGGATTGCATTTTAAAATGTGTTTAATTTTCTAGCTTTAGACAACTGACTGTTTACAAAACTACCTAGTGTGTAGTGTAACTAAATATCACTCACTCACTCAATTTGCAAGGAAAGTCTAAGTATAATTATAAGTAACTAAATTATACTCTTTGTGGACCAATCTTCTCAAATACTGATATCATATTTTATAAATAGATGTAAGTTGACAAATAGGCAGTATTCTTAACACTATTACTTGGTTTTAAGTCAGAAAGAGAGAGGCAGAGAGAGCGTTTGCCATAACCAACATGCAGACTGTTAGGTTGATGATCGCAATAAATTATTGGTGTTCAATAAAGTCCTGGAAACTCATAACTAATTTCTGCTAATTTTCCTTTTGATCCACTAGTTTGCCATGAGTCAAACTTCAGTCGTATGTTCTAATAGAATATAAGTCTATCTCCGTGAAGGTTTATGACACTATAGCTTGTTAAATATAGGTGACGTTGACATTGACATACACGTTTTGTCAACCAAATTGGTTTGCGTCATCGTTTATCATTGGACTTCGTTATCACTGTGTATGTCAATGTCCCGCTTATCAACCTATATTTAACAAGCTATAGAAATAAACCTTCACGGAGAGATCAAAATCACTTCTTACTTCTTGCCCTAAAAAGCAAAATATAAACTTTATTAGACTAAAAAGCAAAAGATTGCCTAAAAAGCAAAAAATAAACTTTACTAGATATTTAATTCAAAGAAGAAAATAGGTAGCTGCTCACCTATTTGAAGTCGGTGCTAAGAAAAAAACCTTCACGGAGAGATCAAAATCACTTCTTACTTCTTGCCCTAAAAAGCAAAATATAAACTTTATTAGACTAAATGTCTATAAATGTCTAAATGTCTGTAAATATAAACTTTATTAGACTAAATGTCTAATAAAGTTTATATTTTGCTTTTTAGGGCAAGAAGTATGAAGTAATTTTGATCTCTCCGTGAAGGTTTTTTTCTTAGCACCGACTTCAAATAGGTGAGCAGCTACCTATTTTCTTCTTTGAATTAAATATCTAGTAAAGTTTATTTTTTGCTTTTTAGGGCAAGAAGTAAGAAGTGATTTGACGAAGTCTTCTTTTGAAGTCGGTTTAATTTAATTTTTGATCCACTATTTTGCCTGAGTCAAACTTGTGTCGCAGTAGAAAATTCACATTCACATATTCATACAGAAATTAGCAGAATTATAACAGATACACAAAAACAAAACCAAGAAGTGAAGTTTAGTGATTTTATGTTACAACTTGATTAGTTATATTTTGTACATTAACATCTGAAAAAATCAAGTATGGTTATTGAATACTGTCTGCTCTAAAGATTAATTTTAAGTCCAAGTTACCGTCAATTGAATTTTGAAGTATACAGGCCATTAGACGTAGGGTTGGATAGTATTGTCATATGATTTAGAATTGTTATTATGGCGAGAAAAATACGTATTTTTTTAGTATTTTGAGCTTCTGATAATGACAGAAAATTAAATATAGGTACAGTTTGTTAAATATAGAAAATTGTCAGTGACATACACGTAGTGATGACGACGACCAATGACGAACGATTACAAAAACCAAAATGGCTTTTCATTGGTTTTCATGATATTTCATCCATTTGTAAGTCTTTTACCTCAAAAGCATAAATTCCTTGTAGCGATTCAGCGAATCGAATTTTACCTCGAACTAACAAAATTTCAATAGAAGCGTGTACTTGACGCAATTTTTCGCGTAGCTTTTTACTTTAGTAATATTAATTTGTAGCATATCATTCTTCGTGTAGTAAAATACTACACGAAGAATGATATGAAGGCGCATTTCGCCGCGATCGATGTTTGCTTGGGACTAGTTTGTCGCGTTAAATGATGTTTGCATGTTTGCACAAAAATTAAGTGATATTTTTAAACGTGTTTTGTACCTACTTGTACTTTCATGGCTATCAAACTCATTGAATTTTTGTTTTTGTGACTAATAAAATAATAGACAATACTTTGGAGTTGTTTGTGTATAATCAAACAGTCGAATAGTTCTGAATTATTTTCATGATTTACCTATTGCATGATTAATAAACCGTGAGATAAAATTGTTGAAAAAAAAAAACAAAAACTTACATACTCGCACACTGTGCGAGAAATGCCTGGGTTTATGTTGGGCACTTTCTGAGCATATGCATTGTATGTAAAGAGAAGATTTTTTTAAAAATTTGTATTGTAAAATTTTCACAATGATATGATATTACAAAAATAAGTGAAAAAGGTACATTGTGACTAAAGATATTGTCTTATATAAAAATAGACGATTAGGATATAAATGCACGATCGAGGTGAAATGGGATTCGGTGAATCGCTACAAGGAATTTATGCTTTTGAGGTAAAAGACTAACAAATGCTTTCATCAGTGTTCGTCGTCATCGGGAGCCAATATTGCATATCTTGATCATCCATGTACACTATTGTCTATTGTTTGTACATGGTACATGATCGGGTTGTACTTGTCTGGCACTTGCCGATTATTCACACCCTTGTAACGTAAAATTTTGATCAATGAGAAAGCGAACAGTCAAAATATCATTGGCCAACATTTTTCGTTACACTTACGAAACTTCTGGTTGAAATATTCGTGATCGCCCCTCTGGCCTTAAGTTTCAAATTGTCAATAAGTTTGTTTACCGTGTGGTTAGTTTGGCATTGTGAAAGATTTGGATGGTCTCGAAAAAATATCCCAAAAATATATTTTTAAGTTTATCTTCTATTTTAAATGATTTTATTATTGTAGCGTGTGCAAATTATGAATATTATGACAAAGTTATTTATAGGTTAGTATTATTAGTGTTTAGTTTTGATTATGACTGTATCCACATTTTAAATTATTACTTTATTATTATTACTTTAGTATTATATAAGTATGATAATTGTTTGTTTAAAATATAATAAAAACTGTTTTGGCAAAAATAAAATTAATGCTAAGTTTAAATTGAATTTAGTCCATTTCAGAACTACTCTCATCCTGAATCGAGCTTAAAATCTTAGAAAATATTCATTTAATCATCATCATCATCATCAACCTATAGCAGTCCACTGCTAGACTTAGCATAGGCCTCTCCCAAGGTACGCCAATGAGCCCGATGAATCATGTTAATTGTAAATGTGACATTTCCAAGTGTACTATTGTATGAAACGGAATTGATTTATCGATTGAGCTTAAAAAATTGTTGATTTTTTTTTATAGTAGAATTCTGTCAAAAAACGGAGCTCAATTCTCGATTCCGTTTAAGTTTTGTTCTAGAAAACGGTCTTAGATATTGTAAGAATTTTTAATGATCTTATACATTATTTTCCGTCTGTAATGTACGTCAGATTATTATTTATTTTTTTAATTTTATAATGTACCTAATCTTTAAAATGTGATAATAATAATGATGATGAATAAAAATATATTATTTCAGTAAAATAATGATGTATTATTTTAAATGTGCATTTCTTCAGCATACAGGAACATAATTATAAAATTCTGAGTATACCAACAATAACTACAACAGCAACAGTACCGGCCTATTTCAGTCTATTGCTGGACATAGGCCTATAATCCACGCTTGGCGTATGCCCAGCTTCTCGCACGCTAATTCTTATAATTCTAATTTGAAGTGGGGGGAAAAAGTTCTGCACCGACGTCCCGCATTGGGGTGTATTGTGCATTGCCCCTCTGCTAACCTGGCCCCAGCCAGCCCAACTCCTTAACGGAGAAAGACTCTGGGTTGGTGACAACATTGCTCTAGTATCCCCGTTGCTGCCTCTCTCTCGCACGCTACTGCCCGTCTGAGTTTTAGACTGCGCTATGCCGCAATCAGCCGGCCGCCCGAGCCCGTGCCTATTATAAATAACTCAGTGCTGAAAACTCAACGGCCGGTGTGCATCTGCAGTCCATAATGCATATGTGCGAGGCCCGCAGTTACGTGTTAACCGATCAATATGAACTTTAGCATACACGTTGTCAGGGTTACAGAAAAAGTATAGCTTTTTATCGTACCTTTAATACAGAAAAAATTCTGTTTCCAAAGGATAGAAAAATAGCTACAGTACAATAAAGTGTTATCCATCTATCTAGCGCAAACGATTGATACCTAGATGGATAACACTATTGATCACCTCATTCATACAGGAAACGGTAAAAATAACTTGTGTAAGCAATATGAAGGTACCTCAGTGGTGGTCCTTTCGCTGAAAGGTACCTCTTCCAGACAAGAGAGAACTATAGCAACGATGCCGCTGCCACGGCCAAAAACTAGTAGCCTACATTCGATTGCTAAGTAAGTTAACTAAATCTTCAACAAGACCGGTCTAACTCTTCAAATACAAGGATAAAAAAAAACTGTTATCCTAAGCCTTAAGGCCTAAGGTGATCCAACGTCATTAGGCGTTTGCCAAATGTCTTTATTTTTATTCTCAAAGGAAAACTTACAGCTGCTATAGTAACAGTATGCATGAGTATATCTATAGTTACTTATGTAAAATTAATAGGTTTAGACGGATAATTAAGTTTTTACAAATAGCTACGGAATAGATAAAAAAATTGTACTTAATGGGACAGAAAACACCACACTTTCTCCATCCTCGTCAAGATTTAACCAAAAGAAAGGTATGTTAAAACCTTTGTGGTTATGCTTAGCCCATCTGTCACCACACCGGGTCATCTTATAAGGGCAGTAGGTCGTGCGTTCCTCTACTTGAACCAATTAAACGACCCGCCTTCTAAGAGCTATGCCTGTTACGAAACTTCGTTACACAATCATGTTAGCTCTGTTATAACTAAGCTGGTTTTGGAAAGAAAAATGATTGAAGTTCATTGATTAGTAAACTATTCTGTTTTTCGCTAAAGCAAATCAACTGTTCTTTATTTGTGTTCATTCTGCTCGTGGCTTCGCTCGCTCGTTAAAGCTGTGTGTTAAAGTGTTGACGATGCTAAGTTCACAGACGATCTAGAGTAGACCTTCGTTTTGAAATAAGAGAGGTTAAGTTTGAGGAGGACGTAGGCTCTTTGTGTGTGTTCTATCGCTGGTATTATGGGGTGTGTTCTGAGGAGTTGTTTAGTCTGGTGCCCGCGGCCGCTTTTCACCATCGCACCACACGTCGCAAAACCTGTATTTCACCCACACCACCTGGATGGTTGGTTCTCTACAACTTTTAGCTTTGCACGATCTTTCCAGCCACGTACGTGCAAGTTGTGGAACGAGCTTCCATTTGCGGTTTCTCTCAGAGCTACGACATGGAGTCCTTCAAAAGGCGGGTATTTCTTACTCTCAAGGGCCGGCAGCATATCAGTATCGCCTCTGTTGATGCAGGTATCCATTGACGGCGGTGACAATCCATCAGATGGCCCGTCTATTCGTCTGCCAGATTTGGCATAAAAAAAGTTATTTCTATCCCTCAGAACCTTTGTATGGATGAAAGGTGTAGGGTACCTTTACCTACATTTACTGTACCCCTGACAACGTAGGTGGCTTAAAAAAAAAACAACATTCTCACCTTCGAATTTACAATAGGTAATGAACACTGACTACGAATGTATGCAATTGCCATAGGCACAGTCACTGTCGGAAGATTGAAGACTATGAAGACAGAAGAATAATGTAGGTAGTTTAATTACCGTAGGTATACCCCAAAGTTCGTTCCAATTTGGACAAAACCGGCATTTAATAAGTTTGCAGCAATTACAGTATTCTAAGTACCTACCAATTAGGTAGGTACTTAGAATACTGTAATACCATAATATAATAATAATGTAACACCACAGAAGTTCTATACTACCGTTAATACACAAGAGTGACAATAGTTTTAGAAGTCGGTTGTGAAGGGCTTATCCGAAGAAGTAGGTACCTACTAATACGTGACGGCCTCTGTGTAGTGGGCGAAGGTCCACCTGAGACGCAGAAGGTTGCTGGTTCGATTCCCGCCGCAGGACAAATGTTTGCATTACTAGGTCTGGGTGTTTTTCTATTTATAATATGAACCTACGTATTTAAAAAAAATATATATAAGTATATACCGAGTTTGACAGTCATGTGGTTCCCATATTACAAGTTCGCAGTGCAAGACGGGACGCGGAGGGAGAGCGTCGCGTTCACTCACCCTGATGAACTCTCATAACGAGTCGAAACGCCGTCGGTGCCTTCACCGATGTAACGGTACGTGAAAATTCCCGTTTCTCAATATGAATCAGTTAATTCACGTTAGTTTCATGAGTAAAATCAAGTTCTGCTTAGTTTGGGGCTACATGATGCTGTGATAGTGTCCAGACTGTCCAGCATTATATCATTTATCTATTTTAGTAGGTATTTCCCTATGTCTGTCGTGAAGCAGTATTGCTGGGCGTGTGTGTGTGCTCGTGATATACAGGCACAAGCACCTTCAAGCTTCAAGTTGATTGATGCTAGGCGTTGCATCGCAGGGCATGAACCAAACATGCGTGACCAAAATTTCAATACTATTAATAGGTGCCAGTTAACACTTACCTGGGTGTACAGGGTTCCAACCCCTATCTTCAGAACCCAAGCCAACCTCACCTGCACGTGGTGCACCCTGCTACACAACGAACGGGGCTCTGGCGGCCGGCTGATTGCGGCATAGCACAGCCTACATCGGCACAGCTAAATCCCCTGGCCACTGACGGGCAGCAGCGTCGGTGGTGCGAGAAGCTGTGCCCTGCGATCCCAACCCGCATGCCCAGCGTGGGGATTATGGGTATATCCCCCTTTATTAGGGGAGGCCTATGTCCAGCAGTGGACTGATATAGGCTGATGTGGATGTGGAACACTTACCTACTACTGCATTATGTTCTTTCTACAAGCAAGCATCATACATCTATGTACCTATTTCTACTGTGAAGCTACATTGCTGTATTTTGGTTTGAAGGGTTGGGTGACATTAGGTATAGGCTCATACTTAACACTTTCTTGACTTCTTGACTTCTTTCTTAATTTTGGCTTTTGTCTCACATTCATGCCATGTGTTCATGCCTCAAGTTGATTGACGCAGGGTGTTACATCGTAGGTCACGTTCCACATGGAACACGTTTCCACACTTTTCATTGGCTTGGACATTCAAAATGGTTTTCGTCGTCACTACCTGAAATGTCAATGTCTCGCTTATCACTTCACTTCACTTCTTTATTAAATGGCTTCTGGGATAGTTATCCACAATTTCGCCAGTATCAAGTTTAATAATTGTTCATAATAATATGAGGCAAGGTAGTACGGTTTATAAGTCCAGTCGTCCAGTCTTCAGTCAGGTCCTGTTGTCTTCTATAGCCATGGCGACTATAACAAAAAACGATCGGCGCACAATTTTCTTCATCAGAAAATTCCCGTTTTATCTTCTTTTATTCCATTTCACTAATACTTGTTTCTTTTAACTAACATTTATCGGTTATAATACCATGAATATTAAACGACATACATTAGAAAAACACTAGAAAATAATATTTAATAAAATTGACAACCGTCGTTCAAGATGAAAAAAATGGTGTCCCGTCTCGCTTATCAACCAAGACAACAGCCACAAAAGCCAAAATCAAGAAGTCAAATTATATTTATCAAACTGTAGGAAGCAATACTTTTGATTACCACCTAACATCTGGCGGGCTATGTGCTAGTCTTCAGTATTATATCTTCAGGTATAATAAAAAAAGATTTTTTTTTTATTTAAAAAACCTAATACCGCTTAGAATTATATTTCTTGGTGACTATTATCATTATCCTTATTGAGGCTTGAGGGTACAACAAGATTACTCCTCCGCCATTTCTCTCCCAAATGATTAAACAAAGCATTTTTACGACATGCCTCGTAGAATCGCATCACGTACGCACAATTCGTAATGCTTAGCGAGTATGTGGAGCTCTGTTTTATTCGAAAGCTTGTGTACGAGGCATGGTAGATAGAAGTACCTAATAAAGACACAGAAATAAGACCCTTAATTAAACTAATGGCGAATGGAAAGGCTTAAAACGTGTTCGTCGTGGATATCTTCGTTGCTATTATCAGTATGATTGACGTCTCTAGGTATAGGCTGATGATGATGTGGTTACTTACGAAGGTCAGTTGGATATCCATTCAGAAAGATGAGGTCAAGATTGTAAGTACATTATCTATTGGAAAAGTTTTAAGTGATTTCTGACATTTCCAGCACTCTAATATAGAAAATACTCTATCGAACCAACTGAAGTTGAGGTTGAGGGATGGTTGAGGGTATGGTTCGATAGAGTTTTTTTTATTTTTTGATAGGAAATAGGTTCGATTTTAGTGAAATAGTATCGATTAATAAAACAAGTTTTTGTGTAAGCAACGCATTTTCATGCGGACTCTAGTTTGCCTGTACCTAGGTACCTACTGTATATTTTTGGGACCATTAATTTATTGTTGAGGAATCGGGCCTGCTTTCTTTAGAATATAATCCACTGCATGACGTAAACTTTTTCATAAATCATCACCGTAGGTCATTAGGTATCTAGTGTAGATAATACTGCTACGTAGAAGTTCTCATATCGCACCTACTGATCATAGATGTCAAACAAAAATGTTTGTGGTAAAACAGCAGAATAGCTTTTAAATAAAAAAAACTATATTTACCTAAATTTATGCATGACGAAACGGCCGAATTGCCACCGTTTACTTTTGACGACCTCTGTGACGCATTGGGCAAAGGCTTGTCTGAGACGCAGAAGATTGCGGCTTCTATTCTCGCCGCGAGACAAATGTTTGTATATTCTGCAAATATTTGTCTTGGGTCTGGGTGTTTTCTATGTGATAATAATTTATATTTAAGAAGTTTATATCAGTCGTTTCAAATACAACTTTATGCCGAGTCGGACCCCAATTTGTAGCGACGCGACGCCGCGATGACGTTATTGTCATTATTATCACTATCAGGCTTTTGAGAGACACACATTTTTAAGTTTTTCTTATTTAGGTTAATAATGTTAATAATAATATATAAGTTAAGCTAGATTATTATTAATTTATTTTGTTTTTATAAAATCTAAAATTTTTGTGTCTCGTATTAATTATCGCTACATATAAAACATTCTTATTCTTATTCGTATGGTTCCCATAATTATTTCTGCTTATAGATAATTAGTCTCTCTGCGTGATAGAATTCGAAATGAAGAAATCCGTAGGAGAACCAGGGTAACCGACATAGCTCTCAGAATCAGAAAGTTGAAGTGGCAGTGGGCAGGCCATATAGCTCGTAGAACCGATAACCGTTGGGGAATAAAGGTTCTCGAATGGCGACCGCGAACTGGAAGACGAAGTGTAGGGAGACCCTCCACCAGATGCACCGACGACATCGTCAAAATAGCAAGTACCTATTAATCGGTGGATGGAGATGGCTCAAGACCGTTCTTCGTAGAATTCCTTGGGGGATACCTATGTTCAGCAGTGGACTTCTATAGGTTGTTGATGATGATGATGATGAGAGATAATTATATGGGGCTATTTAATAACTAGCTTCTGCCCGCGGCTTTGCTCGCGTGGTACCCGGATAAAAAGTAGACTATATGTTAATCCTGGTCATAAACTATGTATATTACAAGTTTCATCCAAATACCTTCAGTAGTTTTTGCGTGAAAGAGTAACAAACATACATCCATCCATACATCCATACTCACAAACTTTTGGATTGTAGGATTTAGTATAAAACATCCATGCATGCTAGCATATAGTATGATATGAGTGCATTATTTAAACTTATAAAAACCTTTTAGACCATGTTTAACGCAATAAATATATTTAAATGACGACCTCTGTGGCGCAGTGGACGAAGGCCCGCCTGAGACGCAGAAGGTTGCGGGTTTGATTACCGCCGCGAGACAAATGTTTGTACGTTCTGCAAATATTTGTTTCGGGTCTGGGTGTTTTAAATGTATAATAACCACCTATGTATTTACAAAAGAAAATGTATCTATGTAGTTTATCAGTCATGTGGTTCCCATAATACAAGCTCTAGTGCCAGTTATAATGTCCAGCATTATTTATTTATTTATAAGCTATAGTGTCCAGCATTATTTATTTATTTATTATTTAATCTTTGAATCCCGACACAAAATAAACATCTATGTTCACCACAAAAAAAAATTGTCCTGTGCGGGGATCGAGCCCGTGATCTACAGCGCAGATTAGAGCTACAACAAACTTAGATAAGAGTCCAATCAATTTGATAAAACATGATGATCCCTCATAGATCAAGGAGAATGAGTCATAGTGGTGATATTCACTCAATTTTCCTACAATAACGAGCAAATTGTATTTCAACTGCAATCAGCTTCATACATTTGCAAAATAAACTATCGTACCTACCAGTTGGTATGTATATCCACCCCCTACCCCCTAAATAAACCGATGACATCACCCAGCAGAAGAAACCCACGGCACGCCCGATTCAGTGTTGCCAACTGGCATAAAAAAAATTGCTTATAAATTCTGAAAAATTATCATCGCCAAATTTTCTTTCTATAGGATATTTAACTCTAAGTCTATTTTATTTATAATCTGAAACTCACTACCTAAGTAAAGTATATACATACTTAAAAGATATTTTTTCTTCGATGTGCATTGATTTAATAATAATAAATAATGCGGGACGTTATCACACAGCATCATGTAGCCCCAAACTAAGCAGAGCTTGCATTATGGGAACTACTTTAATTTACCTTCCTAACTACCATTGAATATCTAATGGCCTCCTTATAGGGTTACTTGAGGAATAATAATAAACGATTGATGAAAACTTATCACACTAATATTATAAATGTGAAAGATTGAGTTTTAGTGTGTTTATGTGTTTGTTTTCATTCAACTTCATAAAGGCTTCACGAATTTGGGTGAAAATTGGAATATAAATAGTATGTGACCTGAATTAACAACTTCAACTTTATATACCAATACGGTACCATGCCAGAGGATTCGCGGGTGGAACCTTGTTTTCCTTGTTTGGGTTTGAAAGCAATCTATCTAGTCCCGTCTGTTCTTTTATGTAATTAGGTATTTAGAAACTGATTTTAAATATGTAATAAGTATTTACTTTACAATTTACTTGAGAATCAGTTTTCTTCTTCTTATTCAGGGCAATTTTTTCCGTCTGGATTTTATTTTATTTCATTAACCGTGCGTTTCTACCGAATTAACATGTTAATCCCACTCGTTGATCGATTATGTTTACGTTACGTTTTTAATGCATTTTGATAAAAACGTAAAAAACAACCAGCCAAAGCTCCCCGACACTAAGCCAAAAAGCTCCCGGAGCTGGCAGCACAGCGCGCACCCCACGTAATTGATTTCCACCCCCCGGAATGCGCCCCGTACGTATGTAATGGGGGGTACAAACTCATTTAGTACGCCTTGCTAGTGTCAGAGAGAAAGTAAAATGGAAGCTTTGAATTCATTATTTTTCGTTATAAGAGCTTTGGCCTACGTGCTAGTAGGCTTCTGTATCTGGGACATTATTATTTTAAATGCTAAACAGTCGAACAAAAAATATAGAAATTTATCTACATTACATTACATTTTGATTTTATACATGTACCTATGTCTAGCAATTGGAATACTGAGGTAGGTACATACAGACTTATCCTAAAAATAATGATATAAGGAAATCAAGGTTCTATCAAAGTTCAATCAAGGATCTAAGTATAGATGATAGTAGATCTATGATATTTGGCTTATGCTGAAAATCTGAATCTGGTAAACATTATCTTATCATCATCATCATCATCAGCCTAAAGCAGTTCACTGCTGGACATAGACCACCCCTAATGAGCGCCATTGCGCCTGTCCTGATGCATCTTATCCTGATCTTTTAATTCTAAAAATCTAAATTAGCTTTGGCCGCAAACGTGTTTTGTAAAAGACAAAACACTCCTTTCATAATCATACCATCTTTCACACAATCCATCATCTGTTCGAATTTTCAAGTTATGTACTTAAGTTACAAATTCTACCAATATTCCTAAGTGACAAAAAAATATGACATTGACTTGGCTTGGTCTATAAAAGTCTAATAAAAAATGAATGTGGGTAGGTACCTATTTACCAACATAAATATGGGCTATCGCAAGATAAATGTAACTCACACAGACAGTACAAAGCAAATCTACAGTTCTGATATTGATATCGCTATGCCTTGAGGTATGCGTGAGCGCACGTGCGCCACATCTGCGCAGACAATAAACAGAGATCGTCAACTGTTTATGAAGGTGTAAATCAATCGCGTCTGGGGAGTGCAGACGGACAGACGCAACTTGGCTTCGGTTCTGTCACGTAGCCAGACAGTTATGTCAATACCTATCTGTGGAATAATTAATTATGTAATACTTACCTTAGAATTCATATTATTTTTATGATACCTGAAAATGGACCGCAAGACCCACCATGTTAAGTAATCATTACTTATAAATAACAAAGTACCTATTGCTTGATAAGTCACGCATGTTTGGAACGTGTTTTTAGATGCAACGACCTGCGACCATCAATTCGAAGTTTGAAGGGGTTAAGCCTCATGAGCCCTAATTTCAATGGCACCTACACCCTTCAAATCGAAACACAGCAATGCAGCTTCACAGCAGAAATAGGCACGGTATTAATATGATATGCACCCGAAGGCCCTTCACAAACCTTCAGAACTCTACTTACTTCTAAAATAAATTATAACAAGCAAGGGTATTTGCAAACGTTTATAATGACGTTTTTTATGGTACTTGAAGATGGATTAAGCACATGGCCCACCTGATGTGATGAGCGGTAACCATTACCTAACACAAAGCATTGCATCGTAGATCACGTTTTTTGGAACGTGCTCTATGACGCAACGCCCTGCGTCCATCAACTTGAGGCATGATGATGATAAGCCTCTAGTGCCTGTAATTTCACCGGCACCCACACCCTTCAAACCGAACCACAGCAATGCTCCGCCAGAATTTAATTTGATTCGATTTCGGCAGATTTCTAGGATCACAAGAACTTCTGATGGAGATACTGAAGAATGATACGATACGTTTGCGCATCACAACACGACAAGCCCCGTCACACTGAAAAATCGTACTCAAATACGATGGTGATGATTCAGCCAGAATTTGTTATTGTGTCGAGGTGTGTTGTGTTGTGACATGAAGCGGCATCGAGTTGTAGCGTTCTCCAGAATCTGAGCCGGCTTGTCTTTAATAATTAATAACAATTTTGTGTTCAAAATCTTAATTACTCCCATTAATCCCATTTTAAAATAGAGTGACATGGCCGGCGCATCGCTGACCGCAGCACGTACCTCGATAAAGTAAACATCGTTGATGATACGGCAGCACGATCCGCAAGGGGTAATTAATCATTCATTTAGTAGTTACTGCAGACGGTTTCACTCGTTGAAAGATAACCAGTTTAAATTGTGAAAAAAGCTGAAAAAATGGTTGTTAGTGACTGATAGATAAAAAGATAGAAAGAAAACTCTTTATTGTACTCACACCAATATAAACATACACACCAGCCTATATCAGTCCACTGCTGGACGTTGGCCTCTGGTGGGTTCTCGTGTTAAGCTGTTCACTCATTACATCGACTCAACGCCCACTCTACTCGTAAATCAACTCACAGTATGGCATTGAAATGTAAGCTTTAAGTTTTGTTTTGTAAGAGTGAATTTGTCAAACGGGTCGGTGACGTCAATAGGTGAACAACGCGTGGACCACGTCGTGTGACAGTTAACAAATTCACGCTTATGAAACATAAAATAAAGCTTACATTTCAATGCCATACTGTGAGTTGAGTTGGAGTTGAGTCGGCGTTGAGTCGATGCAATGTGCGAAGACCTTTGCTATGCCGCAATCTGCCGGCCGCCAGAGCCTCGTTTGTTAGTTAGCAGGGTGCACCACGTGCAGTTGAGGTTGGCTTGGTTTCCGAAGGCTTAGAACCTCACCCCCATACACAAGTAAACATACACAAGTAGATAAAATATAAAGAAAATATAATGTTAGTAACAATTACAAGTTATACACTCTCCTAACTGTTCATCTCTTCAGAAATGGCTTCATCGCTTTATTTCTAAGAGCAGTCCCAAAATCATGCGCTTTCTAACAACAAACTCATTGAATTTGGAGTATTGGTTTCGGAACTATGAGCATACTGATAGAAAAACACAAGGGAACCTAACTTTATAAGGCATTTTAGAATAAAGCAAAAAATGTAGCCTCTACGATTGATTAACAATCTGTTTATGAAAAAGATCGATCCGTTGCTCTGTTTTGCAGTGAAAGACTGGTAAACTGACGCGTAGGTTTATTTTTTTAGCTAGGTACTTATTAACTTTTAAATACTTTTCAATTTCGCTTTGTAGCAAAATGTTACCTACGCACTCATTAATTCGCCTTGACATACATAATGACAAAACGTCGATAAGAAAACTTTTTACTATGATTGGTACTTTTTTACACGCTAGATTTAGTAAGAAGCTAAAACTCATGATAAGGATAGGCGTATTTCAAGGAGCCCCACGTTGGGCGCCACCAGCTTTGGCTCTCAGTCTCGCGTTCTGTAAAAAGTGTTAACAAAACGGTAAGGAAACTTTAGTGTGCGAAAACCGGTATAACCCATAGCCGCCATCAGTTTAAACTTGAGTGCTCTATTATTTATTGGTTTTTAACCGACTTCAAAAAGGAGGAGGTTCTCAATTTGTCCGAACCTGTATTTTCGACTTTTTTTTTATGTATAGCTACCGATATCTACGTCAATTGTAAAACGATTTTCAAAATTCTTTTTTTGTTAAAAGAGTAGAGTATACTTCACAGGTGGTCCCATATAAATTTTATTCCTAAGGGATTGGTACTTTTCCTGGAAAACTGTAAAAACCTCATCCTCACTTGTAATTTTCACCCTATGATCACCATTATCTCCGTCAATTGTGAACCGATTTTCAAAATTCGTTAGGGCAAAAAGTAAGAAGTGATTTATTTGAAGTCGGTTTATTTTATATAAAAAGTTTATACTTGTATAAACAAAACTGATGGGAATTAGGCCTATCGGTCAGATATCGCTTCAGGTTCCTACCTCTAGACTTTTGGCCTCTGTTTTTCTGTATTACTGATTTTTGTGCCCGCGATACGTCCAAAACATTGTAGTAGCTATCTATATCTACTGTAAATTTAATGTAGAGATGTACCTACTACTATACTGTCAAACAAATCATAGGCACAGGCCTCACATGTCTGACCTGGCGCGGGCATGGCGCGGGCGCTTTCCTATTCCATTCAAGTTTAATACAAAATGCACGGAAATAAAGCACAATTTAGCTCGACGACTTCGCGTCATAACCACGTCCGATCAACGACATACCGTGTGTCCTAAATTATACTTTCTTTCCATGCATTTTGTATGAAATTTGAATGGAATAAGAAACCGCCAGTCCAATGTCTACGCCCGACGCTAGTCACATTCATCGGGCACGGACATGACACGGACATGGCACAGGTGGTTTCCTATTCCATTCAAATTTCATACAAAATGCATGGAAATAAAGCACAATTTAGGGCACATAGTATGTCGTTGCTCGGACGTATGACGCGCCTTTTCGGCGCCCGCGCCCGATCGCCGCCAGATGGGCGTCAGATGGCCGCCAGTTCGTAGTATGTACTTGCTTGCGACATACGTCTGTTAGTGATGTAAAAATGCATGACGAATGACGATATCGAATTTAATATTGAATTTTGTGAATTGATTGTAAAATATGCAACGCTTTATGATCATTGTCGTTCCAATTATTGTAACTGAAATGTTCAAGATAAATTGTGGCTGGAAATCGGAAAGAGATTACACCGGTACTAAGATTTTTTTATGTAATACCCATGGTAATACTAGCTGATCCTTGTGCAAATTCGTTTGCGCGTATTTTCTTCATCTGTATCAGGGCCCGATTTGGTAACCCGATGAAGAGGTTTTCGGCAGGGTTTTTTCAAAAGCTTAGTTAACCCTCTCCGTATGGGTTACACTATTATATGATGGGTCTAAACCATTCAAAACCCTTTTGATTAGGTTACCTGATCATGAGGGTTATCAATAGTATTGGGTTTTGGTATTATTCCAAAACCCATTCCTTAGGGTTACCCTTTTTATCATTGTAACACGGGTTATACGTGGGTTATAGATAAAGGAGAAAAAAAAATCGGTCAAAAGATGAAAATTAATTGCGGTAATTGTGTTCTAAGCATTAAGGGCGGAAATACAGACTACTAATTGTTTATTTTACGCAATAATAATTATATTATAATAAAATTGGAATAAATTTTCAATGACAGCTGTCAAACTTAAATCGACCATATCTCGAGAACTACTCATCCTAGACTTGCTTTTACTAGTTCAAATGATTGCTATTGACATGAACTTAATTTTCGATGACAGCTGTCAAACTTAAATCGACCATATCTCGAGAACTACTCATCCTAGACTTGCTTTTACTAGTTCAAATGATTGCTATTGACATGAACTTAATTTTCGATGACAGCTGTCAAACTTAAATCGACCATATCTCAGGAACTACTTATCTTAGACTTGCCTTTACTATCTCAAATGATTGCTATTGACATGAACTTAATTTTCGATGACAGCTGTCAAACTTAAATCGACCATATCTCGAAAACTACTCATCCTAGACTTGCTTTTACTAGCTCAAATGATAGCTATTGACAAGACCTTAATTTTCGATGACAGCTGTCAAACTTAAATCGACCATATCTCGAGAACTACTCATCCTAGACTTGCTTTTACTAGCTAAAATGATTGCTATTGACATGAACTTAATTTTCGATGACAGCTGTCAAACTTAAATCGACCATATCTCGAGAACTACTCATCCTAGACTTGCCGTTACTAGCTCAAATGATAGCTATTGACAAGACCTTAATTTTCGATGACAGCTGTCAAACTTAAATCGACCATATCTCAAGAACTACTCATCCTAGACTTGCTTTTACTATCTCAAATGATTGCTATTGACATGAACTTAATTTTCGATGACAGCTGTCAAACTTAAATCGACCATATCTCGAGAACTACTCATCCTTGACTTGCTTTTACTAGCTAAAATGATTGCTATTGACATGAACTTAATTTTCGATGACAGCTGTCAAACTTAAATCGACCATATCTCGAGAACTACTCATCCTAGACTTGCCGTTACTAGCTCACATGATAGCTATTGTTCAGATCTTAATTTTCGATGACAGTTTTTAGTTTGACAGCTGTCATCGAAAATTAAGATTTTATTAGTAGCTATCATTTGAGCTAGTAACGGCAAGTCTAGGATGAGTACTTCTCGAGATATGGCAAATTCAAGTTTGACATATGTCATTTAAAATAAAGATCTTGTCGATAGCTATCTTTTGAGCAATTAACGGCTAGTCTAGGATGAGTAGTTCCAGAGATATAACCATTTACAGATGAATTTGTAGAATGAGTTTCGAGTGGAGCTTTGAGTTGAGTTTTGAGTTTGAGTTTTAGAGTGACAGTGACAGTGACAATCCAAAATTATTATTCAAAATAGTTTTCAAGGTCATATTTTTTCTTTTTAACACGGTGACTGCGGGTCTCGGAAATAATGCTTTACAAAATGCTCATTATGTGTACTGTTGGCTTTGCCTAATAAATACAATAAAAATAAAAAATAACGCTACGCAGAGTACTCTGCGATGATGCCCTATGAAAACTGACTGAAACATATTTTTTTCTTTTTAACATATTGACTGCTGGGCCTCAGTCATGACATAACTGATGACTTATGAAAACTGAAGCACCATTTTTTTTCTCTTTAATATGTTGACTGCGGGTCTCGTATATGTCAACGCATACTCTGCGATGATGACCAATGAAAACTGACTGAAACACAGCACTTTCCTTATGTTTTCAAAACTTTTCTTTAATGCAGTGACGCTTTTCCTTCAACCAAATAAAGCGATCCGAACTAATACCTAATGATTGATGACATCAATCAAGAGTCAAAATCTAAATTCCCCCACCCAGTGTCAGGCGTAATGATAATCATTGTGTAACATTAAAAAAAAACCTATCAAGAGGTAACTCCATTCATTCGTTTAACCTCATAACAGGGTAACTGATAGGGTTACCCTGTTATGAGGTTGACTCACTGAAACTCAAATTCAAACTGACTGAAAACCAAAAGGAACGGGTTACACTTTCGCTTGTGTTAGGAGGAGAATACCCAAACGAACTGTATAACCCAATGAAGGGGTTTCACTTTCGAAACAACTAACTCGAAATTGGGGTTGTACGGGCCCTGATCTGATATTAATTAATTGTATGCACGAGAGCAAGAGCATCTTCGTCTTCTGAGGATGACATGCTGACACATCGATATCGGACAACAGACTGCACTACACATGTGCCTCTGTCACGTAATTTCTGCGTCATGTCCGAGCCATGTCCGCGCCATGCCCGTGCCATGTCCTCGCCACGTCCGTGCCACGTCCGCGCCATGTCCGCGCCATGTCCGCGCCCGATATGTGTGACCTACGCCATAGGGTTATAAAAAAATCTATAGTTAAATACTATATGCAAACTAAAGATGACTAATTAAAAAATCAAAGCGATTCTTTTTATACATTTCTTTGACCGTACATAACAAGTATTCGTATTCTTAGTTGAAGAGGCGGCATCACAAAGCTAATTGCAACCACAAGGCTGGTAGATACTTCTAAAGGCACCATTGTTCGTGTATACTTATTACTTCTATCTACCAACGTATGCAAATAATTGTATATCTAGGCGGAATACCACAACATAAGTAGGCATACTTAATCATATTAATGGTCAACCGATCTCAAAATAGGCAAAGGCTGTTCCTTCACTGGGTTGTGGGTGTCAGAACTGTTAGAGTACCTATTAAAAAAAAAGCAACATACAGTTGAATTGAGAACCTACTCCTTTTTGAAGTCGGTTAAAAAGAGGTAAACTTTGCATTTTTGTTTTTAAATATATGTTTGTTCGAGTATAACTCTCGAACCGTTGATTTTTTTTTTCTGCATGAAAGTTGGTGGGTCGATAGGTTGTATTTGAAATATTTGCTGGAAAGTATATGAGTCAAATCTTACAGGGGATTTATAAGGTATGGGGTTTCGAAAAAGAGCCAAAAAAAATTGATGTTGTAAATTTATTATATGAAGTCGTATTTATTCATAGTTTATATAAGTCATATATCTTATTCAGGTTTATTTTAGTTCTAGAATGTATAGTTTTTAAAATACGCCTTAAAAGTAAAATTTAAATAACCATTACAACATTTAGTACCTATATTTTTAAACTTGAGCTATGGATAATTTATTTAAATAGTCCCGATTTGACACACAAACACACTTGACCGGTTTACAGTAACTAGCCACTCGATCATATACTTCAGAGCCCCTACATCGTCCAAGAAGAGTATCCGATGTTTCAATGTAAGCTGTGGCCTAGATTTCATTCTTAGTGGCTCAATAGCCAACCCAGTTCTAGAAACAAAGGAACTCTAACTAAAACTAGGTTTAGAACCAGCGTGTCTGTAACTAGGTCTGCCTCCGGCGTCACTTGCGTGCTGGACGTGTGGTTTACAGTACACGTCTTTTGATCAGGTAGTTTTTTTAAACGGTTTTGAAGACCTCTGTCGTGCATTGAGCGAATGCCTGAGGTGCAAAAAGGTGTTCTAAAGTTCAGTAAGGTGTTCCTGCTGCCAGACAAATGTTTTTATGATCTGCAAATATTTGAAACGGGTTCGGGTGTTTTCTATGTATAAAATGTATGTATTTATAAATAAAAATTAAGTTGTAATTAGTCATGTGTTTCATAACAGAAGCTCTGCTTAGTTTGGGGGCTAGATAATGCTGAGGATAGTGTCCAGCATTATATATTTATTTGCTAGAATTATGGTCACAAGGTTTTTAAGTTCTATGGTACAGGATTATCATATTTTACCAAATACATTTGTCATGTAAAAAAAATAATTTTTTTGTAATACCATCATAATGTCAGTTGAATAAAATTATAATTTAAGACTATGTACATGTTATGAGGCCTTGGAGTGCTCGTTGCATGGCTTACTTCGGTGTTCTAAGCCGATCATTTGAGTCTAGCAACACTCCGCCCGGTCACTACTTGGAAGTGTAACTGTTTAGTGGGATTTATATCTGAGCGCTTCCGTGCTTCAGAAGATCTGTTAAAATGTTGGTCTCGGCTTGTTCAGTTGAAGCCCTGTCGGAGGCCTTCAGGGCACTTTCACACGAGCGCGACGTTCTTCGGCGCGAAACCGCGCGCGAGTCGCGTAAACGTCGTTTGCTCCTCAGAAACTTTTGAATTTACAGTTTATGTCATTTACATTATGTGTCAACTCTATTGTTCACTTTTCTAAACTTAACTTATTTTGACAGCTTTAAAGTTATACCTATCCTTGTCATTTTCAATAATAAGAAAGGGACAGCATCACATTTAGGTCTGTCAAATTAAGTTTAGTATAGGAAAATGCACAACAGAATATAAACCAGAGTCAATTGTTCACTTTTCTAAACTTAACTTAATTTGACAGCTTTATAGTTATACCTATCCTTGTCATTTTAAATTTTAAGAAAGGGACAGCATCACTTATGTCTGTCAAATTAAGTTTAGCATAGGTAAATGCACAAAAAAAGCGACACCATTGTAGAGCATGCTATGCACGTAGCGCACGCTACACACGACTCTCTCATCGTTTCTTTTTCACATCTTCTCGTACGTAGCGTGGGCGTGTAGAGGGCAACTCAAGAATATTTCAACCTTGGGTATCGTAAGTATACTCTTATCATAAAATATTAAGCGTTGATAAAAAATAACTCTTAATCGTTGGGCAAAATTTAATATTGTTAAATTTTTTCGCTTACGTTATGGATAGTTGATACATTCATGATTGCCCTTTATTAAGGCAGTAACTGCAGTTTGACCTATTACTATGACATACGTTTTCGTACAAAGCGAGCGTATATAAAAAATGTGCAAAATGAATCTAATAACGCATATTATTGGTTTTATGTAGTTTAGTTTAGAAGCATTATGGGAATATCTACAAAAGTTCTTTAATTTGAAATAGAATTGTAGCGCTAACATTGCCATTAGGATGTGCCATATCAACAACCGGCCACTGTATGGTATAGCTTTAGGGCGTGTTTAGACAAAATGCTTTGAAATGGGATATATAATTGGGTATTTATTTAATTTGATCGATAGAGTCTTGAAAAGAAGATTGCTTAGACACTGTCCACTCAACTAAAGGAGGCCCTTAATCTATTTTTTTAATTTAACTCTTTCCGTTCCCTTGTTGGGCAAAGGTCTGCCCAATAGACTCTCAAACTTATCAGTCCCGAGCTACCTATCACGACTGTCTTTTGAAGGGATCGAGCTCGTCCCGCCAACGGGTCCCCTGGTCACCTGACAGCAGCGTCGGCAGTGCGAGAAGTTATTTCCTGCGATTTCTCAACCCGCATATCCAGCATGGGGATTATGGCAATATCCCCCTTTATTACGGGAGGCCTATGTCCAGCAGTGGACTGATACAGGCTGGTATGGTGGTGGTGAGGTTATTTTCTTTAAAAAGTAGTATTTAAGCCAATTTTTCAATACGCTTATGGAAAACTAGCTTCCGTCCGCGGCTTCGATCGCGTGGTACCCGGATAAAAATTATCTTCTGTTAATACAGGTCATAAACTATGTATATTCCAAGTTTCATCTAAATTCGTTCAGTAGATTTTGCGTGAAAGAGTAACAAATATCCATCCATCCCTCTTCACAAACTTTCACATCATAACATCATCATCATTTTTCTGCCCTTGTCCCATGTTAGGTGGGGTTGGCACAACATGTTTTTTCCTTCCACTCACTTCTATCAGCCGTCAAATCTGTATACACTCCTTTCATTTTCATATCCTCTTTCAAACACTCCATTCATCTCTTCTTCGATCTCCCTCTATTCGTGCATCCATGCACCTTCATATTCATCACTCATTTAGTCACATGACTTTCATCCCTGCTCATGACATGCCCATACTATGCCAGTCTACCACTCCTCACCTTATTAGCCACAGGTGCTTCTTTCAAACTTTCACATCATAAGATTATTAGGATTTGTAAGACAATTACTTTTTAAGGTTTAATTACTATTTATTTTCCGAAAAAGTTATGGTTAGGTATTAAATGTAGGTTTTTGGGTAAATAATTATAATTATAGGGGGTCTCTCGCGGTAATGTTTTGTGTCACCTTGCCCGTCCTGGGACACCTTGTACCACTTTTTCTGATTACATTGTGTACCTTGATAAATCTCCGGCATTTAGCTTAGATCTACCTAACTGTGTGAATATTCTATGCAAATGTTTAGTATAAATAGTAGGTACTGTCAGCAAAATAAAATGAGCGGCGTCGCGATGGACTTGGAAACTATCACGTGGAACGTGTATGTGCTTTCAAAAAGGGCATGTTTCGAAAGTCTTATTTGGATTCTTCTCTCACTACACCCCTTTATTGTTCTTATTATAGTATTTTAGTTCTTCGCTAGTGGCCAACTATGGTGACGGAGTTTTTAGGCCACCAGAATTTCTTCGACATGGCCTTCCGAAGCACGGAAGCGCTCAGATCTAAATGCTTCTAAATAGTCACACATCCATAACAGTGACCAAACAGAACTAGACCTTTTAACCTCATGCAAAAAAGAGGGTTGCTATAAGTTTGATATGTGAAACAATGTTTTTGCCTTTGGCATCGTAGCTCCCATATGGATGAACGGATTTTGATTTAGTGTTTTTTTGAGGTTCAACAACTAGCATAGAATCATAACTAGTTCCTTAGCTATGATTCAAGCTGTGTGTGTGTTTGATCTGTATGGTGTAAAAAATCGCGGTTCAAAGTATTCCATAAGGTTCTAATAGCTATCTAGATTTTGTTATTTTTATGACCGATTTTAATATTTTTTTTTGCTTAATAGTGTATACTTTACAGGTGGTCCCATATAAATTTTATTCCTGAAGGATTGGTACTTTTCCCGGAAAACTCAAAAAACCTTATCCTCACTTGTAATTTTCGCCCTATGATCACCAATATCTCCGTCAATCGTGAACCGATTTTCAAAATTCTTTAGGGCAAGAAGTAAGTAAGAGTAAGTGATTTATTTGAAGTCGGTTTATTTTTTTTAAAAGTCCTACTTGTGATTTTGCTGACCGTACGTTAGAACAATGCATTTAATAAGCACCTGTTGGTGGCCCTACTACCCACTAATACATACCTAAGTAAGATAAGGTAGCTTAACAGGGTAAGATTAGGTACTTGTTCTATGAACTACACAGAATAAGGAAAATCATTATGTACCGTCACTATTTTTACTACTAATATACTGTGTTGGTGACCGTCGTAGTTATGGTAAAAAATAAAGAATACTTCGGAAATAACAGTAGTGCGATCACGAATATTTCAACCTGACAAGACGTGACAAAGTTTTGGCCAATGAGAAAGCGTAGGATTCAAACTAACGCTTTGTCATTGGCCAACATTTTTCGTTACACTTACGGTACATCATCATCTAAGGTGCTACAGCCGCGGATGGATCTCTTTAGCCTGGGCAGGAAATTTTTCAGCTGCGGCTTTTTCTCTTCAGCCTTTAGTTTCAATAACTTTTATCTTGCTCTATTTCGTCTATACACATATTTTTGGGTCACACATAAGTTTGCTTAAGCCGCGTCAAGAAGACGCTCACGATAATCAAGTTAAATACTATAAACTTCCTACTTTTTTACATTAGGTATCTTTATTCATCCCGACCAATTTTGGCCACGGCGACTAACTCTCTGCTAAATGGAAGAGCTTGGTGTGGTGTGCTCGAATGTGATTAACGTACCCTATTTTAGCTGTAAACGTGCGTTTGCATGTAAGGGTACCATTTTCATAATGGTATGCTATGTTTTATGTTCGTCACGTTTTCTATCCAGGCCTTCTGTCATCTTCAAATGCCCAGACCTTCTGCTGGACTACTCTCCCCTCCACTCCGAGCGTTTCTCAGCCAACTGAGGGTTGAGTGCTGGTATTCTGCTGAAATCTTTATAGTTAGTTTTAATAGCCTATAATTCTATGACTAAAGTTATTAAAAAAATACTTTAAATATAAATTTGTCCCAGGCATCGAAGTCACTTCTCACCTTTAGCTGCACCGCTGCGCCTCCAAAGACATTTACGAAGCAGATAATAACTTTGTCCATTCTGTGTAACAGCGCGGAAAGATGGCGGAATTATTCATATTTTATTGTATTTGCTCAGTAATTGGACGGTCGTGTTTGTTTGTTTGTTTTTGAGATGCAAAAGAAATAATGGAGCGGATGAATATTGAAACAAATTGAGGATTTTCAACGAGGCGGATAATAGCCGCGACAGCAGGGACATTTTAAAACACTCGAATAGTTTCCGAATCAAATCCGAAAAATTTTGTTCGATTGTAGGTAAGTATTTCGATTTCGACAAATTTCTAGGATCTAGAATTACTTTGATCGGTGGCTTGCAACACACAGTCTGTATTTGACAAATTTAGGTGTGGATAAGTTTCTAGTTTGTTAAATCAATGATTTGACGTGCCTTTATTTTGACAAATAAAAATTTGATGAGTTTAAAATTTGACAAATCAATTATTTGACAAGTGTCTTCGAAATCCCACGACGCCATTTATGTAATTCTCATTGAACTACTATTAAATTGCCTCTGTCGAATTTGACTCGGAAACGTTTCGATGGAATAAAAAAAAAATTGAAAGGGAATTTTCTGATGAAGAAAATTGTGCGCTGATCGTTTTTTATTAAAGTCGCCATTGCTATAGTAGAAAACAGGACCTGACTAAAGGCTGGACGACTGGGCTTATAAACCGTATTATGTTGGCTGATATTATTATGAACAATTTTTAAACTTTATACCGGCGAAATTGTGGAAGACTGTCCCAGAAGCCATTTAATAAAGAAGTGAAGTGAAGCGAATGTTTTAAAATACCCAAGTGCTGGTTTGATGCCGCTTTAAATATCGGTCGGGTGATGTAACTTGTAATTGGTTAGGCATCCTACCTGACCTTCCGAGGTATGAGATGAGGTGTCATAAATTGCGAGTACCTATTCTCTTATAAACGAGCCTCTTATTTCTAGAAATGATTAATAGTGTGGACTTATCAGAACAAGGTGATCGTTCTTTCTCAGACTTCAATGGCCCTTGGTAAACGAAATAGGTAGGTAAATTTTTATACTCCGTAGAAAGTTAGTAGGTAGATGCACCTGTTCCCGCGACTTCGCTTGGAATAGTCTATTCAAAAGCTTTTTCGTTTGCTTTACAAATCTTAGGTGTTACTCAGGGATAGGGAAGAGTTAATAAGTGTTTGATAGGTAATTGTTGTTCGAGAAAAAAATATTTAATTTTCTTCGGAAAACAATAAGTAAGTATTGTAAGCTTACTAAGGCCTATAAAAATTAAAATCCATAACATAAAATAAAAATAAAAACTAAGTAAGAATGTTGGCAAAGTAGGATAAAAAGAGAAAAATATTTGTCATCTGCAAATATTTGTCTCTTTGGGTGTTTTCTATTTACATATATATTATAAACTAATGCATAAAGAAAAGGTTTTTAGAAGATTAAGTATATTTTGTGAATACTATGTTTAGGAGCTGTGAATTTTGTTCGCGAGGTATATAAAAAAAATATCAGTCATGTGTTTTGCATAAAAGAAACGTTGCTTAGTTTCGGGTTAGATGATTATGTGTGATATGATAATGTACAGCATTATTTATACAAACATTTATTTGACCTTTATGATTTAGCAACTAAAATCTTTTCTATTGAGCACTTTTGACATCTTTATTTGGTATATTGAAAGCGGCACATAGAAATAAGCACAGCTCCTCATTTTGAAATATTATTACACCCTGTATAAATTAAGTAAAACCAGGTGGTAAGTCTACAGGGTGTCTCAGAATATTTACACTATTCCGGCTCTACTCCAGAAGGGGGAAATTGAAAACCACGTTTGTTCGATTGACGACTCTAACTTCGAGTCTTTTAGCCACGTTTCCAACATGGCTTTTTGTAACTTATCTTGATAAAGGTATCTATCTTTATTAACTTTTATACTAAGACAGAGTAACAGTTAATTTACATTTAACCTCACCATTCCTCTTCCCGTGTCCCACGCTAGTTGTGTCGGCACAGCATGTTTTCTTCTTCCATTTTTACCTCTATCCGCCGGAAAAACCGTGATTACTCCTTTCATTCTCATATCCTCTTATTATACAACAAAATCAATAAATCTATAACACTTCATCATCATCATCAGCGGCCTTTAGCAGTCCACTGCTGGACATAGGCCTCCCCTAACGAGAGCCATTGCACCTACTTACTTCGATCTCCCTCTATTCGTACCTCCAGTCACATTCATACTTATTACTCTTCTAGTCACACTATATGTACGACGCACAGAGTTGAGGTCCCTCGTTCAGGATGGTGGTGTGGTTATTCAAAAAAGCAAACGATCAATCACATTATGATATTTATTGGAACTGTTGCTGAGTTACATTTAGATCTGTATTCACCATTAAGTTGAAAAATATTTCCGATTTTTATAGCGGTGCCGAAAGTTTTCGTCACCGCGTTCTAGAAATTGTAGCATTTTGCGAATGCCATCTAGTGGCAAAAAGTTTCAAACTTAAATAAGCTAGGTAGTTAAAAACTACTTTATCAAAAATATCAAGTTAATTTGAAAAAATATTTATTTCGTGTAATGTATTTTTTTTTGCCATACTCTTTGTATTTATTATTTCTGTGTAAAATAAAGTATTACACAATTACAGTTTAAAATTATTTATTCCTATTTGTCCCCGTTCTGTCCATTTAGACATGTTAGATGGATGCCCTCCGGCCAAGTGGATTGACGATCTGTGAAAGGCTGCTGGTAGAGGCTAGATGCGTCGAGCTGAGGACAGAGCGCAATGACTCTCATTAAAGGATTCCGATATCCAGCACTGCTGGACTGCTATAGGCTGTTGATGATGATGAGGATGTTTAGAAAATTAAGTAATATTGGAGGGAACAACAAATTTAAGCCCGGGGCACCTTGTACATCAAAATGGCGGTAATGTCCCATTTAATTTGCATCCGTCAGCTGTTTTAAATATTCAATTATTTTAAGCTCTTAAGGCGCAAGGAATTTGCTCGTTCGTGCGAATTATACGACGATTTGCGCTTTTATACAGGTTGATTATAAAGACACCTCAAAATGCAGAACATAATTCATTAAATATTTTGAAAGAAGGCCGGTCATTTCAGACCTGACCATAAATGGAAGCGACTAAAAAAGCTAATTATGTAAAAATATTCTTTATAATGGAGTATTGAAATTTTTATTTATTTATTTTTATTTAACTTTATCTATGAAAGCCGGAATACTTAGTAAATTATTAATAAAATATTGATATCCTGCAATAAGAACTATCAATTAAGATATAGGTTATTTCTAGACGTGATATTTTATGGTCAGGCTCAGGTCACAGGTTGTATGAAACTGACCGATCTTCTTTATAAGTAATAGGTATCTACAAAAGTATGATTATACTAAGCATATTTTGCTGTCTTTACCTTCTTGGGCGAGCTTGAATCCCTCGGTGCACTCAGGGCAGGATTCTACGTAAAACACCCTCGCTCCGCTCGGGGTTTATTATAATGACTGCTTCACAGGTCTAGAATCCTTCGTTCTTTGGTCTCTATGGTATTTGAGGTCCTAAATTCACATCATATTAACTCCCTCGCTCCGCTCGGGGTTTATTATAATATCTGCTTCACAGGTCTAGAATCCTTCGTTCTTTAGTCTCTATGGTATTTGAGGTTCTAAATTCACATCATATTACCTATCTGCCTTAATGAAATCCAGTAAAACATGATCTAGCGCCGCGTTTTTGCGCGTGAAAAAACTAAAACATAGATTTGTGCAATGTATGAATGAGCGGTTCTGACTATGATACAAATTCTCATACATTGCCCTTCTTGCTTTACTTTTCTGTGGTTACGACACTGTCTTATCAAAACTTATCTAATGGATCCTCATGGATACTACTAACGGCTCTGTAATATATTCAACGGCACAGATATTAAATGTTCATGAAAAATTCAGAATTCTGTTGACTGATGCCGAATACCATTAACATAATAATGAATGAAAGCGTAAGGCGACAAAATTTAGTGCCTTCTATCTGAGTAGGTTCAAAATCACAATCCTAGTTCCTTCCTACTAATAATAGAAATGTGACAATTTTGGATAGTTGGATGGATTGATGTTTGTTCATCCATCACGCTAGAGCGGCTGAACAGATTTGGATGAAATTTAGAATATACCTACATAGATTGTGACCTGGATTAACATATAAGCTATTTTTTATCCGGGACTACGCGAGCCAAGCAGCGGGCGGAAGGTAGTAATATAAATCCGAAAGTTTATGTGTTTATGAGTGTGTTTGTTAGTATGTTTCATCATCATCAGCCTATAGTGGTCCACTGCTGGGTATATACCTCCCCTAATGAGTGGCAATGCCCCTTGTCCTCAGCTCGACGCATCCAGCTTCTACCAGCAGCCTGTTAGTAGGTATATTTGTTCCTCTGACTTCCTACTCATCTCTGTAATGGCTGAACGGATTTTGAATACTTAAGCATAGTTCGCGTCTTGAATAACTTAACACAAATTTTATGGTTCCGTACTCAAAGGGTAAAAACGGGACCCTAGGACTTTGGTTACTTAGAAAGACAAAGTTTAGATGTGAGGATGTTTTTCTCTCCTTCACGCTAAAACTACTGAACGGATTGACATGAAATTTACATGTTACCTTGTTCTAGACCGGAAATAAGATATAGGCAACTTTTTTAATCACGGCACCAAGCGAGGGAAGCAGCATGCGGAAGCCACGGTATATTTTTGAAATTATCATCATTCTGCTACAGAATAATTTTATTTTATTTTATTTTATTTATTGAACAAAAATAATAATGAAAGGAAGGTTAATAATGGAAGGTTTAATTTGTTTTTACAGTTTATAGGCTTACGTTTGACCGCCAAGTGAGTCGACCGCATCGACGACGTAGCACGCTTGCCTAGAATGAACCCATTTACTCTTCGCTTGTAGACCCCTAAATTGTAGTTGATCAGGAAACACTGACGCCAGAAGACCATTGAATTCTTTAGCTGTGTAAAGATGAAAGTTGCAGCAAAACGCTTCGTGCGGGCAAGTGCTAGACATTAATTAGGCCTCCTCTAATGAGCACCATTTCAGCGCTGAATTGTACATTTTTATAAAAAAAAATATACTAAATAGGTAGCTTTACGTGAAGATGAACACATGACCCACCTGATGTTAAGTGATGTAACCATTACGCATGTTTGGAACGCGCCATAAGATGCCAAAACCTTGAGTCCATCAACTTGAGACATGAAGGTGAAAAGCCTGTAACTTTGCCGGGACCTTACGGGAGGCCTATTTCCAGCAGTGGACCGCTACAGGCTGATGATGATGATGACTTTACATTTGCCCAATGGATTTTATATGAATCATGAAGACTAAGTATTTCAATTATTTGCTTATCCATCGTTCTTTCATCGGCAGATCGTGCCAGCATGTGAAAACACTTGAATTAAGTAGGTATCTCAAGTATCAAAGTTCTGAGAAACTTAAAGGTTGGTAGGTAGCTGATTTAAGTTGAAATTCCTAGCACCTACCTACCACTGGTATACATACTGGCATGAAACTGTAAGCAACTTCCTCAAAAACAATGTATTATTCAACAATAGTAAGAAAGACGTTAAAAAAATACCATGTTTGGTCACGTTACCAATTGGTGTAAATAAAAATATGATTCCAACTCAATACCTAAATGTATTATGACTTTGACTTTGACTGAATAATAAAACACCAAAAGTCTGCGCACGCTGCTTATTGCGCCGACATTGAACACTTTTCAAAGGGCATAAGGTCTAAATTAGCAACTTTCATGTTTATGTACATAAGTTATCCACGCTCGGACGATTTTCACTAGGAGACCGTGACTCTATAGAGCACTACCTCGATGCTTGGTGGCCAAAATCCTTTCCCGTCACACCTGTCGGAGGCCTCCGGGGGTATACACAAAAGCTAACGGACTTTCCCTTTCATTAACAAAACTAATAAGTCTGCCATACATCTGCTCAATACATTCCATCATATAATTAATAAAATACACAAGCAATAGCGTGCTGAGTGAGCGGGCCCTGCGCGCGCGCAGGGATGACTAAACTTACTGAGAAAGCAGGTTACAAGCGCCGGCAACTCGCTGGCGTTTATAGTCTGTGATCTATTGACCTCTGTCCAGATATAATCATCATTAAGTCAACAATGTTTAACATATTCCAACTGTTCTAAGGCTGCCTCACATAAAATGATGTTGTAACTTTACAAGCCATTTCTTCAATTAAAAACTACAAAATTCGTAAAGTCCTAGAACAAATTGACCTTCGAGTGTAGAATTACTCTCAATTCTTGAAACGGTACAAATTCTAACTCACTTCATACTTGAACTTGACTGATAAAGTACCTAAGTAGCCAAAACCCTCAATAACTTGGGGAAAAATAAACCTAAAAAAAAATTCATAATAATTTTCTTTAAATTTTGGTTATTTCGAAATAAGTTAGGATATCTAGAACTCCTGAATAATATAATTATAATCGTGTGTAGTTTTAAGTCATTCTGACTGATCTTACTGGCATTCTCAAGTTTCATCAGACGCCATCCACTGCTGGAGATAGGCCTCCCCTAATCAGTGCCATTGCGTCCTGTCCTAAGCTTTTACCTGCTGTTCATGAGCACATCGGAAACTTTTATAACTTTAATCGATCCACGCTGAAGCTATAGGAATAAGGACAAGGGGGACAACGAGAAGTACTTGTTTTACTTATTTATTAAATTCTTCTTGTCCCAATTAATGAGGACAAAGGCTAACACGAAGCGGGAACACATGACCATAAAAGAATGTAAGATTATAATATTTCAACCCAAGATTTTGTTGAGTCGACCAAACAGTGCCTTCTATGTAAATGCGTTTAAGTATGGAAACAGATGTGCGGGTTCGACGCCCGGTTTGGGACGGGCGCAAGGAAGGGTACAGGATGATTATTTAAATTGATTTAAACATTTATGTAAAAATAAGAAGTACCGCTTACCTACGTAAAAGTAGTTAGTTTGGAGTGGCATAGTAAGTATACTTAGGTACTTGCTCCATCCGCGAACGGACCTTTGGCCTCTGACTTGAGAATTCTCCACTTTTCCTTGCCTTTTGCGATCTCTTACTAGTTGTTGACTCCAAGTTCGCGCAGGTCAGCCACCTTATCGATCCAGTGATACTTAGAACGACCAACCAGTCTACGCCCAAATACTCTCTTCACGCTTCTATCCTCACTCATTCGCTGTACATGACCAAGCCACTGGAATCGTTGAGATTTAGACTCCGGTGGCTTGGTTTGGTATATTTTGATTGCTTGACTTAGAAATTTCATTTTTTCATAACTCAAAAAAAATGCAGCCTGAGTATTTGTTATTAATTTCAACTTGGTAGGTACTTACTTTTTTCGCGTTCCTGAGAAAAGGGTCTTGACTGAAGATAGATGAACAGACAGATGGACAAATAAGTGATATGGGGTTACTTTTTACCTTGTCAGTACGAAACCCTAAAAATCTATCAAAATAACTGTATATTTTAAACTTTCACGAGTATTAAATAGAATTATTATTCTTTAACGGGTCTTCCTAGCGTTTAATATAGCGATAAAGAATAATAAAACAAATGGTCTAAATTTTATCAAAATCGTGCTAGTAAAACCTGCGATAAAGCTCGACCTCTTCGAGAGGGTATTTATTAGTTTTAATTAATAAAGAAAACCGAGATAGTGGAAGCAATAGGGGGAGGGTTTTACCGCCGATAGCGGTCCACAGAGGAAAAAATATATGATTAGGATGTAAAACATAATAATTGTAGGCACTTAATCTCATTTTCTGAAAAAGTTTTTTTTTATTTATATACAATATTATATAAATACTATTTTTTAAAGCAGAAATAAAAATATATCCCAAAAACACTACGTCCTGTATAAGCCTGTTTTATTTTTACCTTCACGGATCTAGTTCTTTTGTTGTTTGATGTAGCCCGTGCCATACTCACTGCTGAGTAAGCTACGCCACACCACATGGCCTACTCGAGGTAAAAATAAACGGTCAAGTGCGAGTCACTCAACCATTTACAAATGAGATTGAAATGAAGGAAATTTATGAGACTGGTGTGGCTTATAAAAACTAAACACAAAGAAAGAAGAATAAAGAAAAAAAACATTTATTTGTGACACCTAGCATTAACAGTAACATCATCATTATCAACAACACCCTACAGAAGTCCACAATTGAACATAGGTCTCCCCCAAGGAATTCCACGAAGAACGGTCTCTCTACATCCACCGATTACCTGCAGTCTTGACGATGTCGTTGGTCCACCTGTCGGGGTCTCCGTACATTTCGTCTTCCAGATCGCGGTCGTCATTCCAGAACCTATATTCCTCAACGGTTATCGTTCTACGGGTGGTCTATGTGGCCTGCCCATTGCCAGTTCAATTGCTGCTTCTCTTACGGATTTCTTCAATTCGAATTCTATCAAGTAGAGATACTCCGAGCATAGCTTTCTCCATAATCCGTTGTGTGACTTTGAGCTTGTGCATGAGGCCAATAGTCAGCGACCAAGTTTCAATACCATACCACAGATAACTCATCACTGGCAACCCGCACTGATCGAAGACTTTTGTCTTGAGGCAGGGTAACTTACACAAAGAAAAACACACAACTGTAACTATAAAAAATAAAATATAAAAAGTGTGTCTCTCGGATCTCGGTATACGCCTCATGTCGTCATCACAAATAGGCGTCTAACTCAGCATTTGTTGTGTCATGTCAAAGCTGATCCTGCCATTATCACATAACTGTACAATTAAAGTATAAATAAATATATAAAAGTAATTTTGGACACTATCATATCACACAACATCGTGTAGCCCCAAACTAAGCAGGAGCTAGTATTATGAAAACCACATGACTGATATATTTTTTCCTTCACATATATTTTTTTGTAAATACACACATATATTATACATAGAAAACACCCAGACCCGAAACAAATATTTTCAATCTATGTTAGAAACATATTTTGTCTCGTGGCGGAAATCGAACCGCAATCTACTGCGTGCGTCTCAGCCACAGGAATACGCTTCCATCTTCTACGCTCACTGCCACAGATGCCGTATATATTATTTGTATGTTTGTTTCTAGTTCTACGAGGTGTGTACTTGTCAAGCCTGTCGTGGGTTCAAATCTCGGCCACCAATGCATTTTTGGTTTCGAAAAATGTATGCGCTTTACCACGTGCTCAAAACAATGAATGAAAACATTGAGAGGAAGACCGCTGTCCAGCTCCACACTTATTTGACCATGACTTTCTTCTGTCAAAGATTCTTGCCAATCCTTTTCTGTTTGGTCGCGTTACATATTTGTGTAAATTGAATCAAAAATTACGACTTAAAGTATTCCTTATGGTTCTAACTAAATAAAGAAATATTAACTTTGACTTTGACTTTGATCATGCATCATACGTACCTATCTTATACCTACTATGTTATTTTGAAGCCAGTCAGAGCTACCTGCAATTTCTCATGATAATCGCAAGAACAAAGAAAAATGGTATTGTTTTATTCATGGTATTTGTAAATTGTAATACCTTACCTACAGGGCTAAAGCTACTTACAGTTATGTAAATATTTATATGTAAAATATGTAAAGTTGGGTTTTCTCTGTAGGTTACTTCCGGTATACGAACTGTGTTATTAATAAAAAAAAAGTTATTCTAGTTCACTAAGTTCAGAACTAAAGAAGTGAAGTGCTCACGGTGTGGCTTCGATCTTTCAAATGTTTGTATGATTTGCAAATATTTGTATCAGGCCTGGATGTTTTCTATGTAAAATATGTATTTACAAATATATGTAGTATACCAGTCATGTGGTTCCTTTCTATAATACAAGCTCTGCTTAGTTTGATGATGTCAAGCAATAAGTATTTATAATTCTACTAGCAGCCTTTCGCAGATCGTCACTCCACCTGGCCGGAAGGCGTTCTACACTACGTTTGCCGAGCCACGGTCTCCACTCAAGAACTCTATTACCACAGCTATCTGCCGTATATATTTACCGTAAAAATTTACCGTAGTATTATTCTTCCATGGATCATTTTGTTACATCAATATTTTTAATTTACGCCGTTTCTGGTCGCGACCAAGCACAGAAGAATCCGCAACTTTAGGAACATATTTTCATATTTTTATCTATTAAAGGACAAGTAAACACTACACACCCTAAATATGACCTTTACGGTGACCTCATGACCTCTGACCTTATAGTATGCTAAACTAAGTTAGGGTGCGCACCCAACCGCGGATTCGCAATCTTCCGATCTACGAAATGTCTCAAGCTAACATTTAGCTGGCATTTGTGCCCCCGACCTTATTTTTGACATTTAGGGCTGCCATTTTGAAAGGGCAAGTTGATATTTTTATAGGGAAATCATTTTGTTAGAAAGGACAGAGGCGTTGCCCTAGAAATAATAGTTTTTAGGCAAGCGACGGGTGGGATGTCAAATAATAACTGCAATTGTATTGCAAAAATGGAATAGACTTAGTTTTTTTTTAATTTCACTGGAACTATCCTAGAAATTATCTTTCAAAAAAGAATGTCTCGATTGTATGACTTTAATTTGATTACCTTATCAAAAAATTACTCTTTGTCTTTATCAAAGTAGGTAAGGTAGGTAGTAGGTACTTAAGGAGCCACCAACATTAATGAAAATGCCTTCCGAAGCATCTGATCTAAATGCCACTAAGCGCTAACTCATCCGAATTGTGACCAGGCGGAGTATTGCATAAAATGATCGCTAAAAACACCGAAGAGCCACGCCAACAGAGCGCATCAGTTGAAAACGCATCGCTAGCCCATGGGACGGCTGCTGCTGCAAAATTGTTAAAATAATTACTCTGTCTGTATCAAATTACAGTCAGGCATAATGTTTGTGCCGTACGATGTGTAATTAGTTTCATACAGTTACCGGCTCTACGAATGGCACACGGATTTAATGCTTTTATAAAAGCCCAATTCCGCTCAGAATACTTACTTCGAGCAGAAGAAAAGGAAGGTTTCTTCGAGAGAAGGTCATATCTTAGAGCAGAGAACAGGGCACAATGGCGCTCATTAGGGGAGGCCTATATCCAGCAGTGGACTGCTATAGGCGGTGATGATGATGGTCATATCTTCGTATGAGCTAGTGATTCTTGTTAGGGATTTTTTTGGCCTTCGATATGGCTTAATGACTGAAAAAGCCAGGACCTTATCGTATCTTCTGTAGTACGGAAGTGCTCGGATCTGAATGCCAAAAACGGTCACCCATCCAAATAGTGACTAGGCGTTATGTTGTTTACCAAAGATGATCGACTTAGAACACCGAATAAGCCACGGCACGAGTGCTTTATATTTCATGCCTCATGTTTAAATTAACACAATATCAAAGTTATGAAGACAATTTATTTTTCAATTACAGAGGCTCGATCACTAATGGCCGGTTCCTATATTATACCGTTACCGATTAAGCCTTGTTTTCCCATGAAAAACTGTCAAATTTTCGACGCCTCGTTGTTGATTTTTGACAGTTTTTCAGGGGAAAACGAGGCGTAATTGGTAACGGTATAATATAGAAATCGGCCGTAAGACTAGAGAAAAAGTAAGCGTAGCGTAGAAGTAATATAATGGCCAATAAGAAAGCGTAGGTTCAAAATAACGTCATTGGCCAATAAATAATGATATGAATACTTTTTTCAACCTTAAAATATTCGAACACCTTACAGAAAACACAAATTCCGCAAAGAGTAGGTAGGTGTTCGGCTTACCAACGAATCCTAAATTATACCGTAAGTGATAACGCTTCGTTTTCCCTTGAAAAACTGTCAAAAATTAACAATGAGACGTCGAAAATTTGACAGAAGCGTCATCGGTAATGGCATATTATAGGAACCGGCTGTAAGTTGCATGTCGGTGACCGCAGTTTCTGTGTTCCGAAGTCAGTCGGTTTGCTGTGTCTGCGTCATAGAAAACGCCGTTCACTGTATAAACTGCCCGGTCTGCGGTAATTCATGTAATTAAGCTCTTAAGCCATGGCAAATAGTTTTAATTTTAATTAAGTTATCAAAAGCACATTGCATACTCCAGCAGACTCTCTGGCGGCTATGTTCATCTCTTTCTATTTTACTAAAGAAGATAAGGACCAAAATAAAAGAACCTCCTTTTTAAATTTAACAGTTTTGTTGTCTGTGTCTTTATAGAAATTAATACGTTTATCTATGTCACGATAATATAATAGCAGAGGGGGTAGGTACTACATACATTGAGGTGGGAATCATAGTTTCTTTAGTTATTGATGATTTTTGTCCAACTCGCGTAAGTTGGGTACTTTATCAGGAATTCCTGTCGTTACGTACTGACCGTCAGAAAACTGCGGCTTTCAATCTTATATTTTGATTTTAATTTTATGCTTTTATTAGGTACATTTGAATATTTAAATAAAATTATATTTACAACAACATACTTAGGAACTTTTGTATTATTATAATATGCACATATTGTGTTATTTTTATAATTTATATATATATTTATAAACCTATTTATTTGCCACCTAACTTGTCCGTAGCGCCAACTAATACATAGGTTTTTGGCTGAAAATCAGCGCTGAGCGTCCGTCGTTCAGCACATGCTGAGCCAACCCCTATTTCGGCACAGGGTGGCTATAAGGGGCTTATATATTAGGTATTTTTATAAATCTACCTTGGCCACCACCTCTGCTCATAGGTACTAAGCTTATTTTTATATACCTTTGTGATTTGTATTTTATAATGTAACCTGTGTAGTACATTGTACAGTGTCCCTGCCTTCTTGTGTCGAAATAAATGTTTTTTCTTCTTCTTCTTCTTCTTCTTCTTCTATTGACTACATACCGTTAGATTTTAAACCTTGTCAAAACTTTTTCAGGTTCATGTTTATAAATCTTAATTTCTCAAAAGAATAACATTATTCACTTACTGAGAAACATACTTCTAAATAACATAAATATTTATGGGCTAAACGTACTTAACACTACTTACAATTTACTTTCATTTTTTAGTGAAGGTAGATAGATTATCGATTGTTATTGCTCCGCTAACAAAATTGTTAACCGCACACGATCTGAGTTACATAGATTGGTCAGTCACATTGCTGGATGTGGCATGAATGTATTTAGACGGCCTCTGTGGCGCAGTGGGCGAAGGTACGCCTGAGACGCAGAAGGTTGCGGGTTTGAGTCCCGCTGCGGGACAAATGTTTGCATGTTCTGTAGATATTTGTCTCGGGTCTGGGTGGTTTCTATGTATGATATGTATGTATTTACAAAAAAAAAATATATGTGTAGTATATCAATCATGTGGTTCCCATAATACAAGCTCTGCTTAGTTTGGGGCTACATGATGCTGTGTGATAACGTCCCGCATTGTTTATTTTACTCTAACATTTTATTTTTATTTTTTGCTATTATATTTCTATTTTATTTGTTTACAAGCATAAACAATTTTTAGATTACTTTTATTAATTTTTTATATTATATAATAGGTTAATATTAGGTATTTATAATACGTGTATGTATATTATTTTATTTTGTGTTTAAGTTTTTGGCAAAGTAGAGAAATTAATTGGTTTTATTTTTTGGAATGGAATGGAACCGTAGTAATTTTTTGAATGTTGACATTGATTTAAATTGTTTTATGTCTTTAGGTAGCTTATTGTACAGTTGCGCACCTTCATACATTAAATTGCGTTTACCATAGTTAGTGCGTGGCTTATGTAAAATTATATTGTTTGAACCCCTAAGTTTCATTTTTTGTACAGTGTGTTTCTTTGTAAACGTGATTTGTGTGTGAATATCTTTTTTGAGTATTTTACGTATCAAAATGCATGTTTTATAAATGTAGGTTTGTGAAATGTTAATTATTTTTGTTTTTGTGTAATTTTTTTAAGTGGACTCAAGAAAGTCATAATTGAACAACACTTTTATGAGTTTTTCAACTAAGAATCAATCTCCATTTGTTAATTTTGAAAAAAATAATAATATCTAATTACGAGTATAAGAATAACTACCTAGGTATACATTTCGTAGAAAATATACTTAAGTAGGTACCTACTACCATTTTAGTTGTAGAATGTAGAGCCCTAAAAGTCATCAAAAAGTAACAAAACTAACTAAAAAGGACAAAGTATCGACAAGAAATGTGGAAAACACAAGAATATGTCAGTTGTAGAATGTAGAGCCCTAAATGTCAAATCAAAAAGTACTTTTTTAGAAATAAAATGGTTGTACCATTTTACAACCATTAGATTTTTACCAACCATTTACAGTACAACCATTTTATTTCTAAAATGGACAAAGTATCGACAGGAAATGTGGAAAACACCAGAATTATGACCTACTCGTATGTTGTAGAGCCCTAAATGTCAAATCAAAAAGTACGTTTTAATGCAAAGGCAGGCAAATAAAAAGATCATTAAAAATAACGATCGGGCGTCCACTTTGATTTCGCGCCCTTTTCTGACATTAGGCGGCCATCTTGAAGCATCACAAACATGGCGGCTTTATGGGTCGTAAAACGTGCCAAAATTAACAAAAGGTTTTGGCAGCTGATGGATTCTTACCTATTCTAAGTATAGAATTTAAAGGGGGAATTTATGTCCGAAACTCAACAAATGCCATGGTGTTGTGGTTATCTTCAAAGGATCTTCAAGGGTTTTTAATTATTTTATGAAACCGTGAAGTTTAAAAGTAAATGTAAACGAATTTGCGAATTAACTCACAGTACAGCTAGTCCATTATTTAGAGCTATGCTCGGAGTTTTCTTTAAAGGATAAGATTCGCGATGAGATTATGTATTTAACAGAGAACTAAAGTGGTCAACATAACTCAGAGAATTAGCAAACTGAAGAGGTAGAGGGCTTCTGTTTGTTAGTATTTGTTCTTAAAGCGGCAACAAAAATACATCATCTGTGAAAATTTCAACTGTCTAGTTATCACGGTTCATGAGATACTGCCTGGTGACAGACAGACACACATACAGACAAACAGACAGACAGACGGACAGTTCAGTCTTAGAAATAGGGTCCCGTTTTTACCCTTTGGGAAGGAAACCCTAAAAACAAAATACATAAAATGGCAAATGCACAAACAGTGCAACGCCAAGAACAAGAAAAAAAAAGGAATTGTCGAGTAGTTTTTGTTAGTAAGTTTTCTTCGTAATGCAAAAGCTGCGCCATTTATAAAAATAAAAACTTATTATAGAAAATGGGAAAATCATTCGTTTCGATAACACCACTCTTAATAGCTTGACCACTGTCTTCCTTACATTTATTATAAGACTTTGGTACAATTTTCCTGATCCATATATCCTTGTATGAGTAAAATCAGATTTCTCACTTTGTAAACTTCGGAAATAAGGGGGAAAAAAAGGAAATTTTATGGACTGTTTTCAACATAAATTAATTGTTTTAAGCTTTAATGACGCTCTTTCATATGATATGCCATTCAAAATTTCGTCATTTTTAATTTTGGACCCTTTGAGGAAGAAAACGAATAATGTCTTTTTTCTGGATTTTTTTTTAGTGCTTTTTAGATCTAAGCCAAATTTCAAGTCGGTAGCTTATGTAGTTCTGGAAATAATCAGCTGTGACAGACGTACGGCCGCGATGGACGGATAAAGCGGCATAATAGGTTGACGGCCTCTCTGGCGCAGTGGGCGAAGGTCCGCCTGAGACGCAGAAGGTTGCGGGTTCGATTCCCGCCGCGGGACAAATGTTTGCATGTTCTGCAGATATTTGTCTCGGGTCTGGGTGTTTTCTATGTATGAAAAGTATGTATTTACAAAAAAAAAACTGTATAGGTATAGTATATCAATCATGTGGTTCCCTTAATACAAGCTCTGCTTAGTTTGGGGCTACATGATACTGTGTGATAACGTCCAGCATTATTTATTTATTTATAGGTTCGTTTGACCGGTTCGGTAACGTCAACCTAAAAACAATCTAAAAAGTAAAAAGCACACCTTTTGCATAATTTTACTCAAAAACTCGGTTGCCTTTAAATTCAAAAGGTAAGATATAACATCTCATAAGTGGCTTATTATTGGTAGATAAGAAACCAAATAGATATTCAGGGATATTCTTACCTATTCGAAAGATTTTTTATCATGTCAAATAGAGGCTGTGTTAAATAAAGGCTAAATGTTTTGCGCTTCACCGAGTAGGTTCCTGCAGTAGTTATAGCGTAGTTAACCCTATTACTGTGCATAACCAATTTCAAGTTATATAGGTAGGTATAGTTCTTAGCATGTGGTTAGTACTAAATTCAATTCATTTTTAGATTATATTTATTTAACTTAGCTCGGATAAAGCCCGAGCGGTCCGACTAGACCACTAATTCCTCACACAACTCAAGGTAAGGTAAGGTAAAGTAACTCAAGTAAGGCGGTTTGTTTTATCACGTTGACTGCGGTCCTCGGACATGGCGCTACGCGCCATGGCAGCAGCAGCCCGTCTATTGTGTTTTCAGCAGTCAAAGCGTTAAGTTCTCTAAACAAGGAAAATCGCCAGCATTATCATCACACTACCGATTTGCGAGCGAGTTCATGAAAAGTGGTATAAATAGGTTATTGGCACGGCTATTTCGGGGAATTCCCGCCTTGCGAAACGGGAACTGGTTTTTCTCAGGTGCGTACTGTCTGCATCAACATATTTTATTTATTCAGCTTTATGATTTACTTATCAATGCATTTATTCATTAGCCATGCGAGCGTGGATTTTTCAATACCGCCTGTATGAGTTCACAGCTGTATATTGCTTCTCCTTATAGATATGCTCATAATCTCTAAGCTGGGCATGCGGGTATTGCAGGGCACAGCTTTTCGCCGCCTTCTTGCAGCCCGTTGGTGGCCAAGGAATTTAGCTGTGCCAGTGTTAGGCGCTATGCCGCAGCCAGCTAGTCGCTAGAGTCCGTTAGGAGTATCACGAGTGAGGTTAACTTAATTTCGGAGGATGGTGGCTGGAACTCCCCACTCAATTTTGATTCATTAATAAAAATCCCCTTTTACGATTTAATATCCTGTGTTGGTCTTTTGGCCACAGTAGTAAGTGCAACCTAAGCATGATATGATAAGGGCAGAGTGTGGGGGGAAGTGAATTATATTTCAGATTTTAAGCTGATGATGATGATGATCATCGCTATTTATTGTATTGCAAGTAAGATTTGCACACCTCGCAAACACGACGCTTTGTCGTCGCGCTTAGTCGCGAGCGTCTGTCATATCTTGTTGTCGCAATTGTCGCCGTGTGTGCGGAGCTTTGAACAAAATGTATGAAAATTGTCCCCCGCTGCTTGTCGTGTGTGGCCACCGACGGGCAGCAGCGTCGGTGGTGCGAGAAGCTGTGCCCTGCGATCCCCAACCCGCATGCCCAGCGTGGGGATTATGGGCATATCCCCCTTTATTAGGGGAGGCCTATGTCCAGCAGTGGACTGATATAGGCTGGTTGTGGTTGTTGTTGTGGCTTGTCGTAGCGTCTAATCGCTGACGTTTGTCGTCCAATGTGCGTAGGCTGATAAGTTAGTATAAAAAAATGTCATCTTGTTTTTCATATCAATCATTTTATTAGAGAGGGTTATACTTTAACATCGTGGTTAGATGGTAGCTAGGTAAGTAGGTACTTAAGTAAGTACAAAAAATAATTCTTTCCCTTTTCATTTCAATTCATATCCGGTCTTGCCAAAATAAAAGGTTGTGACTTGGCGTTATTCATAAAAAATAAGCTTTGCGTACATAGACCGTATTGAGTAATCCTATCAATTCCTATCCTATCCTATTACTAATATTATATATCCTTCCTACTTACAAATAAACAGTTTTCTCAGAACAAAACCTTTTAACTACAAAAGAAAAGGTAGCTGCCTGAATGAGGTAAAATTTTGCCCCACCCACATCTGTGGTATTTTACCTGGAATACCACAGACGTTGTGCTGTGCATTTGCTCTCGGAAAGCACCATTTGGTGAAGTGGAACTGATGATGAATACCACAGATGGCACCGGAACTAACTCTATTTCATGAGTGTATTCAGCTATGTAGATATTTGAAGTTGGTTTTAAGTTATTTTGTAATACTTAAATATTTACTTGTCTAAATCAGAATAATCACAGGATAAGTATGTTACTTTTTTACAAATAACAATGTTTCAGGCATTTTCCTCGTGTTTGGCTCGTGGCGTGTTCCCAAATTATTTTTGTGCTATTTTTGAAGATATTCCAGCCGATTTCAATAACGGTAAGTGGCTCTGTAGCGCAATGTTAAGGCGAACATAAACTTTTAAAGAAAAAATATATTTTAATAATCAAAATAATGGATGGGCCGACGTCATCGTCAAGTTAATTTTTGTTAATACAAGCTCTGCTTCCACATCCACATCCACATCAGCCTACATCAGTCCACTGCTGGACATAGGCCTCCCCCTAATAAAGGGGGATATGCCCATAATCCCCACGCTGGGCATGCGGGTTGGGGATCGCAGGGCACAGCTTCTCGCACCACCGACGCTGCTGCCATATCCTCTTATGAATGGCGCTCATTAGGGGAGGCCTATGTCCAGCAGTGGACTGTTATAGGCTGATGATGATAATTTTGAGAACGTTTAAGCTAGCACATAGAGTTGGGATATGGCTGAGATAGGTTTAGAGCACCATAACGCACTACCTCCCCTTAACACCATCTCAAAATAGGCCGTCTGATCGCAAACAGACGCTGCGCACGCGTCGATCGACTACCGATCGATTGATTTATATTAGGTAGTTCCGTAACATATGAGCCAACTACACCTGCAAGCTATAATCAACTTTATTACTTGGCGAAAGGTATGATATTAAGATGGGCAAGGTCTCTTTAAGCCAGATTTTTAACTACTACAGATTTAAATTCAAAAGATGGCGAAATGGCGTGATCACTATGTTTGTACAGTCAAATACACAAGTAGATGAACAGAATAAGTTTAAAAATCGTGCTCATAAACAACTAAATAACAAAAAATAAAATAAATAATCACAAAGTCTCCCGCCACGTCCGTCTCTCTGTCTGTTCGCGATAAACTCAAAAACTACTATACGGATTTTCATGCTGTTTTCACCAATACATAGAGTAATTTAAAAAGGAAGGTTTAAATATATAATTTGTTGAGGTTTTGTGTAAATTGGTTGATTAATGACCATAATCATGCCGCTTAGAAGCTTTCATCGAAAACGCTGCCTAACAGATACCTAGGTGTAATATGCTCTACTTCTAGGTACCCGTGAGAAGCCAGGACGGGTCGCCATCGCTAGTAAACAAATGTAACAAAATTGACGGCAAGATATCGCCAAATAACTGTATAAACTATTCCAAAAGTTTAAATCCGCACAGGTGCATGTGTTTGTATTTATCCTGAAATACGGGTCTTAAACCACACACACACACACACACACTTTACACGCTTTTAAAATATATGTAGAATAGAATAATACGAAACTAACTTCCAGCCGCAGCTACAAGTTTCATTCAAATTCGTCCAGCCGTTACGGATTTTAGTGGTAATAAACATACGCGCACACAGGCACACACACACACACACACACACACACACACACACACACACACACACACACACACACACACACACACACACACACACACACACACACACGCGCAAGCACGCATACACACACATATACACAAACTTTAGCAATTATAATATTACAGATAGTGTGATGTTAATCCTTTTATCGTCGACTGTCCAAACCCAGACGGTTTACGTAATTTCAAATTGGTTTAGTTTTGGAATAAGGTTTCTTTGAAACCCAGCGAGGGTTGATTATGTAACAACGGTACATAAAATAACACCCAAGAGCCGTACATAGCCTTGCCTCACAGTCCTGTTTTTTTGTTTATCGTGCTATCCTGTCCATCCAGAGGATGCCTGGAAGACCGCTTTTAGCGATTAAACCGCCCATTGTACCTTTTTTTTATTGTAAATTTTCCTGCAAATTGTTGTTTTTTTCTGGTGTACAATAAAGAATTTATCTATCAGTCTACGTTATGCAAGACGCGATCTCCACTCAAGAACTCGTTTACCCCAACGGTTGTCGAGTCTTAGGCAGATATAGCCAGCTCAAGAACCGCTGGGGTAAATGAGTTCTTCAGTGGAGACAGACTATGAAGATTAAATGGTTGGTACTTGAAGATAGAATAAGCTAAATGGTGTCAAATGCTAATAATCAACTAAGCAGCGGCGGATTTACCAGCAGGCTGAGTAGGTTGGACCCTAGGGCGGCAAATTTAGCCCAAAACTTTAGTTTGCGTTACAGAAATAAAAAAAAACATTATTATATACACCGAGAACAATTTACAAAATTCGCGCATGTTGAGAACGTGCCCTACGATACAAAGCTCTGCGCCCATCATCTTGAGGCATGAATTTGATAAGCCTCATATGCACACAATCTTCAAAACGAAACACAGCTGCTTTACTGCAGGAATAGGCTAGTACTTCCTCCAATGAACCCTTAATAAAAAGCCCTACTACTATTAAAATTAATCATTAAATGTATGTTTTTGACTGTGAGGTGAGGAGTTTTTAATCAACTCAACAACACCAACATATTTCAGTCCAGTCCAGCAGTGTTGGACAAAGGTATCCTCTAATAAGAAGGGGGGTATGCCCATACTCCTCGGCTGTGCATGCGGGTTGGGGATCGCAGAGCGCATCAGTTTTTCGCACCACTGACGCTGCTGTCCATTGGAAGTCAGGGTATTTAGCTGAGTCGGTGTAAGCTGTGCTATGCTGCAATTCAATAATGCGGCCACAGGGAACGCAGTTTTTTATACGCTCGACGCTGCTGCCCGTCAGCGCTCAGGGAATTTTGCTGAGCCGGTGTTATGCTGCAATCAGCCGGCCGCAGGGAACACAGAGAAGTTTAGCTGAACCGGTGTTGAGTACACTATGCCGTAGTCAGCCGTTGCTTGAGCCCCGTTTATAAATTAGCAGAGTGCACACGTGTGTGGATTGGCTTGGGTTCCGAAGATTGAGGTTGGAAAACCTTACACCCCGTTAATTAACTTAGTGAAGTCAGAATAGCTGACTTTTTGGAATAGGTAAGGAAATCTATTGTTTTTTTAACAAAACGGCGGATACTCCACACAGAAGATTAAGTGGAGCGAGTGGAGCGGGTAGACAATAGCTGGCGGTATATATACCAGAAGATATAGATACGAAACTTACACAACATGTGAATTGGCTTTTTTAACCGACTTCAAAAAGGAGGAGGTATTTTCAGAACGAAACTCTTTTATCCATGGGAATCGATATTTTTTAACCTGTTGGCGTTCCTACTATATAAATACATAAACACAACTCAAGAAAAACAAAAATGAAAGGCAATTTCTTTTTCACTTCTCTTGCTCAAAAAGTGTATCATAATAGTGTAGCTTAGCGGGCCTAAAACTCGAGTTTAATACCTAGGGCTAAAAAGTATTTTTTCTTTTTAATTTTTGTCTAAAATCATCAGCCCGTACAAAGCATTCGTTCTCTTATATAAAAACTCGACTTCTTGGTGCTCCGTCAATCTTTTTTTTTGAAAATAGAACCGTCTTGGTGATGTTTTATGAAGGTTGATTCTTCCCTTCACGGTAGAATGCGAACTGTTTCGTTGAGGGTTATTGAAGGTATAGAGATTTAAAAAAAAAGATGGTATTGGCGCTAAATCTCTAGAATTTTCTTCATTCCAAATCACAAACTTTTACGTTTAACTTCCTGACTTTAACTTTCAAATTGTGAACGTGAAAAATGTCATCAAGTGATAGTGAAGATGCTAATATGCAAATGGAAGAAAAGGGCAAAGAAATAATTATGAATCTGTTGCCGACAAAATCACGTGAAATATATTTAAAGAGTTACGAAAATTTTATGAAATGGAGAGATGAGAAACGTGTGGATTCTTTTACAGAAGGGGTTTTTCTCACTTATTTTGATGAATTATCGAAAAAATTCAAATCGTCGACTCTTTGGAGCACATATTCAATGTTAAGAATGACCTTAAAAACGAGACACGACGTCGATATTAAAAAATATGTAAATTTAACGGCTTTACTGAAGAAATTGTCCACTGGATACAAGGCAAAAAAATCTAAAGTCTTGACGACACAAGAAATTGAAACATTTTTAAATAACGCTCCAAATAAACAATACTTGGCAACAAAGATAACCTACTTATGTACTCTACTCAAACTAAATAAATAGATACCTACCTACATACCTAAATTATGTACCTAGGTTATTACGATTATTAACACACTTATTTTTTTGTTCAACAGGTTGCTTTAATTTATGGAATCAGCGGTGCATGCAGAGGAATAGAGCTTGCCAATATAACGCTAGAAGACGTAGAAACGGATACAAACCTACAAGCTGTGAGTCTGCCGAACACGAAAACAAACAAAGAGCGTAAATTTGTCATCAGTGGAGAATACCTTAATATAGTTAAAGCCTATCAGGAGTTACGTCCCACTAATGTTTCAACGAGAAGATTTTTTCTAAATTATCAAAATGGTAAATGCACAAGGCAAGTCATAGGCAAAAATAAATTTGGTAACATGCCTAAAGATATTGCCACTTATCTAAATTTACCAAATCCGGAACTCGGGCCATTGTTTCCGCAGAACATCCGCGACTCTGTTGGCGGACTCTGGTGCGAATATAACGACATTAAAACGCCACGGTGGATGGAGGTCCGATCAAGTGGCTGAAGGTTATATAGAGGACTCTATACAAAACAAGTATCACGTCACGCAGCGGATTATGGAAGGAATCAATATTCTACCAAACATTACAGAACCCCAAGCATCTACATCGCGGGATTGGATGAATATGTCAACTCAGCTGAAGCCGCACTCAGATCTTAATAATGCAGGAAACTCAAGCATGATTCGAGTCTCTCCAACTTTTACTCCACAACAATCAACTCAAAATATTATCACATCCCAATCACAGAGAACCGAAATAAAATTGCCCGGGAAAAACATATCACTAAACATTCAAAATTGCTCTAACTGCACATTTAATTTTTAATAAAATTTCTGAAAATTGACTAATTTGGAATTGTTTTATTTTCTCGCAATCGAAGTGAAAAGTAGAGTGTTTTACTCGGGCCAAAACCACCCATTATAACTCGGTCTTGTCATCCTCCCTCGCTAAGCTCGGGAGTATAACAACCTCGTATATAATGGGATGGTTTAGTCCCTTGTAAAACAATCTACTATTTTGTTATAAGAACTATTTTATTATTGTTATAAATCCAATCATGACGAAGAGTTCAGCATTTTCGAAATTAAAATCATCACATCGGGGATTTTTATTTAAGTTACAGAAATTTTCTTATAATTTCACAAAGTGATTTTGTGACTGACTTTGTTTGTAGTCCGATATCTTAGGATATGCCTTAGAGGCATGCCGAGTGTAAAGAGTGTGCCAAAAAGTATTTTTTCGCGATCGCTCCACCAAAAGGCGTTTAATGTAGCCACGCTGTTTCATAAAAACTGTTTTAGAGAGTTTCATATCTATCCATGTATTAGTGAACGGCTCGGACACAGCCGGGTTGATGACCTGGTCAGGTCACGGGTCACTGACCCGGCCATTGTTTTATGGTGGTTTTTAGGTTACATCGTTTAACCCAGTTCCGTGGTATATGGATTAAATAGGGCTTAACTATAAGAGAATGTCTGATGATCGTGATTGGTTCATTACCTCGGTTGGTGACCCTTAGCTCACGAAGTTCTTTGTAAAGGGCTTGTCCGGGGAAGTACTACCATACCAATTTCTACCGCGAAGCAGCATTGCTGGTGCCGGTAAAATTACAGGCACAAGAGGCTTCCACCACACCACAACAGCCTATATCAGTCCACTGCTGGACATAGGCCTCCCCTAATAAAGGGGGATATACCTATAATCCCCACGCTGGGCATGCGGGTTGGCGATCGCAGGGCACAGCTTCTCGCACCACCGACGCTGCTGCCCGTCAGTGGCCAGGGGATTTAGCTGTGCGATGTAGGCTGTGCTATGCCGCAATCAGACGGCCGCCAGAGCCCCGTTCGTTGTTTAGCAGGGTGCACCACGTGCAGGTGGGGTTGGCTTGGGTTCCGAAGATAGGGGTTGGAACCCTGTACACCCCTGTACACCACAAGAGGCTTATCGCAACGAGACTATCACTAATAGAACTAAAGTTGTCGTAGCTTAGAGATTCAGCCAACTGAAGTGGCAGTGGGCTAGACATATCTGCCGAAGAAGCGATAACCGTTGGGGTGAACGAGGAGGCAATCGGCAAACATAGTGTAGAACGCCTTTCAACCAGGTGCAGTGATCTGCGAAAGGCTGCTGGTAGAAGCTGGATGCGTCGAGCTGAGGATAAATAATAAATAAATAATGCGGGACGTAATTACACAGCATCAAGTAGCCCCAAGCTAAGCAGAGCTTGTATTATGAGAACCACATGATTGATATACTACATAACATATAACTTTTTTTTTGTAAATACGTACTTATCATACATAGAAAACATCCAGACCCGAAACGAATAGCATAAGGCGGAATGGCGCTCATTAGGGAAGGCCTTTGTCCAGTAGACTGATGATGATGATGATGATAATGTTGACCTAACCTTCGTGACTTACGTTGATGGACGCAAGTTGCATCACACGCATGACCTACGAAGCTATACTTTAAGTACTAGCTCACTTAACATCAAGTACCCTAGGCCATATGTCAGTTCCATCTTCAGGTATCATAAAAAGTTCAATATGTTTCTGAAGTAGTTGTTCACTTCAGAAACATTGAATGAACATACAGCTCATTCATGGAAGTATTACCACCATGTATGTTTCTCCCGTGAAGCATCCTTGCTGTTTAGGAGTGAAGGGAGAAAGAGAGTGCCGGTGTTATAGGCACATGATGCTTATCACCTTCATGCCTCACGTTGATGACGCACATTGTAGGCCACGTTCCTGTTATGCGTAACCTAATGCAATACTTTGTACGTCTTCTTCTTCCAATGAGCTAGTGGCTTCTGGTGGCGGAGTTCTTAAGCCACCTGTATGCCTCCGACATGGCTTGATCAATGAAAAGATCGGGATTAACATCTTAAAGTGCCTTCTGAAGCACGGAAGCGCTCAGATCTAAATGCCACTAAACAGTCACCGATAAATAGTGACCAGGCGGAGAGATTCGGCCAAAAACACCAAGGTGAGCCAGCAGACGAGCGCTTCACTTAATAAACAATTCACATAATAAGCGCTAATCATAAATATTATTATAAGACCAATAATGTACCATACTTCAGGCAAAATAAATCATTTCATTTCATTTCATTTTTATTTCATTTCATTTCATTTCATTTCATTTCATTTCATTTCATTCCATTTCATAATCACATTCTCGGGAGAGCTTCTGGCTCCGCATTTTTATAGAGTGTATCTCTAGGGGTACGTAGGGACCACAAGACTAGGTGGCATCATGGTGTTCTGTGTTGGTTCTGTGATAATATTTAAACCTTAAGTCGGGGTGCCCTGTATTGCGAACTGGTCACCCTTGCACAAAACTCCAACCGCAAGAGAATGATAATGAAATACACACCACAAAATCGCCGGGAAAACAACAAAAGATGTCCTTGTTATTGTCAGATTACCACAAAAATACCATAATTTCAAATTGCAAAAATTCATATCTCAAAAACTATTAGTTTCCGTAGTGCATTCAGATTTAGGCTTCTTAGGTATAAATCTATCTGTGAAAATGTTTCAACCGCCTAGCTCATTTCACCTAACGGCAAGTTGAGCCCATAATCCGCCTAGAAACACCATACAGCAGAACAAACATAATAATTAATATGGTTCATCACAGAAATGTTTGTCCTGGACGGGAGTCGAACCCGTATTTGTTTAATATTTTATTCAGGTTGCATACTCAAAGAACTTTGACAGCTGAAACATAAAGCTCGTAGCGGATGCCAGCAGTCAACGTGTTAAGCTTCTTGATGTGCTCATAATCGCTTAATTTTACATTAAACTCAACATAAACCACTAATCCTAATTCTATTCTGCTCTCGTTCTTTACCACAGCGTTAGAAAGAGCTGCAAGATCGCAATATTCCGCTTGATCTGGCAAACAAAACCAATTCTAAACACCGTTTCAAAGAAAAGTTAATCCATTTACAAACGTATAGCGCGGCCATCTTGGTACTGGCGAGAACACAATATTATAATAAAAAGAGTACTAGCTATAGCAACTCTTCCCGGCTTCGCACGGGTAATAGACATGTTTTATTATTATGTCCACATATTTTTCAGTCATAGGGTCGCAGGCATAATAATAATCTTATTTAAACTTGAACTTAAGATACTTAATACGGAGATTTGTCGAGTTTGAATAAAATTTAAAATAAATCAGTTTGAATAATAAATAATAATACTGTACTAACGGACAGCATCAAAAGCAGAGCTTGTATTATTGGAACCACATGATTAATATACTACATATTATATAAAGTTTTTTTTCTAAATATATACTTATCATACATAGAAAGGACCCAGACCCGAGACAAATATCTACAGAACATGCAAACATTTGTCCCGCGGCGGGAATCGAACCCGCAACCATCTGCGTCTCAGGCGGACTTTCGCCCACTGCGCCACAGAGGCCGTCAAGAAAATGAATGGAGGAATGTTGAAATAGAACTGAACTGGTATAAAGCACTTTATTTGTGTGTCGTAAAATAGTATAATAACTGTACATAATTAATACTAGACTTATTAGGGATGGATTTATAATAGACACAAAAAACGTAACTTATTTAGGCACCCATTGAACTTGCCTATGACTACCCTTTACATAATAATCTATTAAAATCTGTGAACTTAGCATAATCTTAAGATAATATACACTTATATTTTTAAAAGCAGGTCCTAAAAAGCTTATGTCATCCACTGTACTAACACACCCAGTATTAGTAAAAGTACACTTGCGCACACAAGTGTTATTGCGTTCAATAACGTCACCTGTTGCGCGCCACTGTACACACACATACATACTGTGCCTGTCTTATTAAGTTACACACACAGGCACTCCAGGAAAATAGGTCAAACGATTTCTAGGAAAGGTATAGAGTTGCTCGTTGTAAGTGCCAATCTACATCTACACTCATATTATGAAGAGGAAAAATTTGTATTTTTGTGTGTCAAAAACTACTGTGCCGATTTCAAAAATTCTTTCACCATTGGAAAGCTACATTCACCCTTAGTAACATAGGTTATATTTATTGCTACAAAAGATTAGGTATCCTTACTTAAATTTAAGTAACGTAACCCAAGCTGTAAATTAACAAAGTGCCCTAAACGTCTTTCTTTGCATGCGCTGCGGAAACTATTGATGATAGAACAAAAGTATGTTCTACAATATTAATATACATAAAATATCATCTTTAAATAATAAAAGGTAAAAACATAAAAAAAATCTTATGTCCACCGTTAAAAGCCAGGACGGGCCGCTAGTTACACTATATAATGGTATAGGAAAACATCGCTAAAAGTGTACCCCGGTTTTCTTTGTGTGGCCTTTGGTTTTAGAGTTCAGAAGCCACACGTATGCCTCTTTTGCTGAATAACTGAAAAAGCCTAGTGAAAAAAGTGAAAAGCCGCGAAACAATCATTTTCTTTTCTTTCTTTCTCTCCAATTGTTTAGAGTCATGACAACCTCTGTGGCGCAGTGGGCGAAGGTCCGTCTGTGACGCAGTAGGTTGCGGGTTCGATTCCCGCCGTGGGACAAATGTTTGCATGTTCTGCAGATATTTGTCTCGGGTCTGGGTGTTTTTATGTATGATATGTATGTATTTACAAAAAAATGTATATATGTAATATATCAATCATGTGGTTCCCATAACACAAGCTCTGCTTAGTTTGGGGCTACATGATGCTGTGTGATAGTCCAGCATTATTTATTTATATTATTATTTATTTATTTACCTATCTATATGAACTTATCTATAAAAAAATAACTAGGTCTTTTTTATATTGAATAGGCTTGCGTCTGACTATAACTCGTCTGATGGTAAGCAAAGATGCAGTCTACGATGTACACTTGCCTAGAAGAAACCTATTCACTCGTGCCTTGAAGACGCCCATGTTATAATATATCTTCCGTGGATGTACTACCACCATGCCTATTTCTATAGACAAGCAGTATTGCTGTGTTTCGATTTGAAAGGTGTTAGGTACCGGTGATATTACAGGTACATAAGGCTCAATAATACCATGTTGATCTAGGCAGGGTCGACCTACCGTTCCTAATAAATAATGAAATAAATAAATAAATAATAAATAATGCTGGACGTAATCACACAGCATCATGTAGCCCCAAACTAAGCAGAGCTTGTATTATGAGAACCACATGATTGATATACTACACATATCATTTTTTTTGTAAATACATATATATCATAGAAAACACCCAGACTCGAATGTAAGTAACCTACGTTTATTTATACTGATGATTACTGATTTTCATTATTATTAGTCTGAAACTCTGAACAAGCAACGTGCCTTATTCAAAGTTAAATTAAAAGCTATTATAGAATCGCGTATATGTTAGAAGCCTTTTCAAGGATGGGGAGGTGTAGGGGGAGGGAGGAAATATAGTTTTCTAGTACACTTTACAGCCTCAATACTCTTATGTAAGGGGGTGAAGTAGGCTAGGCACTTTTGCAGATGATATTGACGTTATACTGTGTACGAAGTACGAGCGCGGTTTCACTTACGTAAACCCCTTTTTACCCCTATTCGAGTTGAATTTAGAAAAAAAGCATAGGTTTTTCCAAGCTCGATCTTCGGAACTCAAGCACACCTCACTGGCCCCTGGTGAATCCCGCTAAAATCTCGATATATGTTAGTGCTGTTGTTTTACTTATACAAAATAACAACAAAATTAGTTCAGGGTTCAACTGTGTAGGGTGAGGAAGATCATGCGAAAAAAATTGCTACTTGGTCACTTAGTGATTGATATTGTAGGTACCTCTAGTCATGAAATATTAGAGTGACGCCTATGTTTAGCAGTACTTCTACGGGCTATTCTTGATGATAAGTTATAAATTCTAAAAAGAAATCGGATGTCAATTCTGCCAACATAATAAAATCACATTAGCAAGCATTCGATAGGATATTACGATAGGGGCCAGTCACTGGCGCAAGTCACTCGCTAGACAGAGGAAGGAAACCGTTTATATTTCCTTTAGTTGATTGATGGACTAAAAATGGTGAATTGCAGTATTTTATTTGAATTATGAGTGCTAAGTACTGTGTTGTTTTAAGGACAGGATTAAGGACCTCGAATTTCTATCTTAGGGCATGGTGCAAACGGGGCTCTGGGGGTCAGCTGATTGCAGCAGCCTTGCACCGTCACAGCTAAATCTCCTGGCTGCCGACGGGAAGCAGCGGTGCGAGAAGCTGTGCTCTGCAATCCCCAACTTGCATGGCCAGCTTGGGGATTATGGGTATATCCCCTTCATATAGGAGAGGCCTCAAAAGGCTGGTGTTGTTGTTTTATGTTCTATCTAAGTTTCCAAAAAGTGGAACTTTCTAGCATTTTTATCGATATTTCCAACTTGCTTCCGCCCGCGAGCTACCATGCAATGCAAGTGAAGCCTCACAGGTGGTACCCAGGTAAAAGTAGGTCACTTAAATGGGATTGTATTTTAACACTTGATTTATTCGACATTATTTTAATTCGATTTTAGGCAATTTTTGTGTGTGTGTTCTTATTGAGGACTGATGATCGATCTATATGAGTTCTTCAGGGCTGAGGGCTAGGGAAAAAGACGACACAAAACTGAAGGCGTAAATGAAAAGGTAAGCTAATTAGGGTAGTAGGGTAGGATTGTTAAGCGGTACGGATAGCGCGTTCCTGTATACGCGTAATCGGGGTTCGCTGTGCACGCGTATATTGGATACGCGTACAGTTAATGTGGACCGCCGCGAACCTGAACGCGAGGTCAATCGATCCATAGCGCTAGGCGAGCCGAAACCGACTGACCACGGATCGCGCCGCGAGCCAGCTCGCGCGGCACGCGTTCCTCAAAGGGTACGCGTTGCTGCAAGTACAGACATGGCTTTCCAAGATACGCGTAACACGACTATGCGTACCAATATACGCGCTATCAGTAGTACCCAGCTTTACAACTCCCAGCTGCCGACACCGCGCGCACCGGGAATAACCCAAAATAGTATAGTGGCATTACTTTCATTTACATATTTAGATAATATACATATTTATAATGTAAATATCAATCAGTCAATTTAATTGATATTTATTTACTTTTTTTAATTTGTTATGTTCAATCAATATGTTAGCAAATTGCTGTAGTCCCGATTATTGTGGAAGATTTTTATAATTAATAATTTTTTTTAATAACCACTTATTATGTTAAAAGAATTCACAATACATACAGGAGAACATTTAAGATCACTTCAAATAGATGGTCATGGTCATTTTTTGGACAGTAGTATCTCATAAATTTCGACTCGGTGGGATTAGAACCTGTGGTCCCCCCATAAATACTGGGACACTAACAACTGCGCTACGTTGTACGTTTTTGTTGTTGGTACGGGGTTTACATTAATGAGTAAAAAATTACTTTCATTTTAGGGGAAAAAATCCAGATCAGGCAACATCAAGCATTATTAGCTATCTCCATAAAATCAACAGCCATTCTCTAAGCAGGCCAGTTTGAATAAAAGAGATAAATATATGTTTACTTCAAAATTACAATTAGTTTCAAAGCTACGTCTTCGCCATCAATAAGTGGTTACTTTAATTTGATAGGGAAGTTTTGCATTGATATGTTACAAGTTTTGCATCTTTTGTCATTATATGAATGGTGTAGGTCACTGATATAGAAGAAACTATATGAAGTCTTAAAATTCACTATGTTCTGAACATCAATGCATACGGTTTGTGGTATTTGTAATGGAAACCAATAATTATATTAATATTTTTATTTCATTTCCAAAGCACCATGACACAGATTTATTATATCTTCCCTAGACCATAGACTATAACACAGACATCACACTCTTCCCCGCATTATATAAATCAAACCTTATAAAATAACAGCTGACATAGCTTTTTCAACAAAACTTATATTATAAACTTCTCTCCCCTCAAATGATTACGACAGGTCGTAAACTAATAAGTTAGGATTTAATGAATAAAATAGGTACCTACATGCATGTCTGTAGGTACATGGATTATGTTTTTATTCTAATAAACTACAGTCACATTTTAGAATTTGGTTAATGTGTCTTTTCCAGTTCTGTCCCGATACGTCAATAAAAAAAGTTACGCCTGGCATAGATTCGGCCACGATCACACCTTGAATCCAAGGTTTGTGTCCCTTACGATAGTCCCTGACCATAACTTTTTCACCTACCACAAAATCAACATTTCGATTACCAGATGCATTTTTCTTTTGTTTTTCTAACATTTCATAGGATTTATCCGTAACCGATGATGGACGCATCAAAGCAAATCGATTTCTTAATTCTCTGCCGAGCATAAGTCTAGCAGGTGTTACTCCTGAAGTACTGTGAGGTAAGCTTCTGTAATCAAACAGGAACAAATTGACAGCTGACTTAAGAGCAAAACCACTTTCCTTGATTTTTGTAACATGTGATTTAAAAGTTTCTACAAACCTTTCTGCTGCCCCATTTGAGGCTGGATGATATGGGGGACTAAACGAATGTTTAATGTTTGAATTTTCGCAGTATTTTTGGAATTCATGAATGGTAAATGTAGGTCCATTGTCTGTTACTAAATGCATCGGAAAACCGAAACGAGAAAATAATTCTTTAAAAATTTCTATAGTGCGAGCTGCACCTATACTTATCATTTCGAATGCTTCTGGCCATTTTGAGAATGCATCGACTACGACTAAATACATTTTACTATTGAACGGCCCTAAAAAATCCGCATGAAGCCGATACCAGACTGACGGTGGAACAGGCCATGGCGTTAAGGCTGATTTAGGTGGACTTTTATGATTCTGTAAACAAGTTATACAGTTTTTTGTTACCTTTTCAATTTCTGCATCTATATTAGGCCACCAGAAGTAAGACCGAGCCAATTGTTTCATTTTTACAATTCCAAAATGGCTTTTATGTAATTCTTCCAGAATTTGTTCTCTAATTATAGTGGGAATAATTATCCGAAATCCCCAAAACAAACAATTCCTATCTACACTAATTTCATGCCTTCTGTTAAAATAAGTTATAACTTCTTTATCCACGTTTTTCTCCTCTGGCCATCCACCAATAATATATCTTATAACTTTAACAAGTATAGGATCCTTTAAAGTTTCTTTTTGAATCTTGACCCAGTCCAATTTTTCCATATTAGAGTTATTTACATAATGAATTGGACTTACATTTGCATCCATACATAATGAATTATAGTATTGTGTTTCAGTGTTTACAATATTGGTATTCATACATGAACGAGATAGAAAATCAGCGGGATTTAAAGTTGTTTTAATATGACGTATTTTATAGTTAAAAGCTGACAGAAATATTGCATAGTGCTGCAACCGTTTCGCCGCCATTTTAGGAATGAATGAAATATTATCAATGAAAACAATCGTATTAGGAATGTCAGTCAGTTTATTACTCATTAATTGCTGAAAAGAGCCTGGCCCACTACTGACGCCAAAAGGTAAATATTTATATTTATAAGTACCTATTTCTGTCACAATAGTGGTTATATCCTGTGACTCTTTAGCTAAAGCTGCTTGCAAATATGCTTCTTTTAAGTCAAGCTCGCAGAAGTATTCTCCATTTTTCAACGCATCAAATATTTCATCCACATGTGGCAGTGGAAAGTGATCAGTTTCAAGGTGAGGGTTTAACGTAACTTTATAATCTCCACAAAGCCTGATTGACCGATCTGATTTCAGTACAGGTACCACTGGGGTACCCCACTGACTGTGTTCGATGGGGACTATAAGGTCATTTTGCAATAATCTAGTTATTTCAAGTTTTACCTTATCCTTCAAAGCGTATGGTACGCGCCGCGCTGGCAGGAATTTCGGTTTAGCATCCGGTTTTAATTTTAGTTTTATTGTCTCACCCTGAAAGTTCCCCCAATCTGGACTGAATACTTCTGCAAACTTTTCCTTTATCACATGTTCTGCCTCTGAAACAGTTTTAATATTCATATTAATATCCATTATCTCTTTTAACGTAGTATTTTCCTTGATTAACTTTGGAGGCCATAATCCTAATGCGTTTAACCAGTCTCGTCCAATTATTAGTGGTACATCATTACTGGCTATGAATACATTCAATATTTTTACCATATCCTTATATTTCACCTGTAAATTCTTTAAAATCCCGAGTGGTTTTGACAGTGTCTGATCAAAATTTCTGAATTTAACATCACAATCTTGAATTTCTTTTTTGTTAAACCATTTTGTATATATTTTTAGCGGTATCACCGTGACATCAGATCCAGTATCTAGTAGAAAATCTAGCCCCCGTCCCTCGATAATTAATGACACATAATGAGGAGGTACTTTACTTACACTAAATAAATTTACTATAGCTTCTTCAACATCTCCTTCCTCCGATATAGGACCTTCTTTAACTTCCTCTTCTTCAAACAGATAAGTTCTCAGAGACCGTGGATTCTTACGACAAACTTTGAATATATGTCCTTGTTGCCCACACTCTGAACAATATTTGGACAATAATCTGCAATCCTTTTTAATGTGGTTGTTGTTGCCGCAGCAAAAACATGTCAGTTTTCTTTCTTCAAACTTCTTTGTGAACCCTTGCTTCATTTGAATGTTTGGAACCTTGTTTTTATATTTAGTTGACTTGTAGTCTGCAGCTATAAACATATCAGACACCTCTGGCTCCTGTTTTATTCTTGAAATTGATGCCGCAGACTGTTTTAATGCAGCTTCCACTGTTCTGGCTAAAACCACTATTTGATACAAATTCATTAATGCACCACTCTTGAGCAATTCAAATTTGACTACTTTTGAATACACTCCATCAATTAACTTCTCTTTCAACTGATCATCCAGATCTTTAAATTGACAATTACTTCCTAATTTTCGCAGTTCCAAGACATATTCTTCGATTGACTCTGATTGGAGTTGGTTCCTAGCCCGGAAAGCAGCTCGATCAATAATAGTTGTGTTTTTTTGAACATATTTTTCTTTCAGTTTTTCACACAGTTGTTCAAACTTCAAAGACAATGGTTTTGCAGGCATGCATAAGTACGTCAGCGTTTCAAAAACTTTAGGAGTTATTTTGGTCAACAATAATGGTACCTTTTTGAGCTCTGGTACCTCATTTAGAACTATGAAACAGTCTAGTTGTTGCACGAAAGTCTCCCAATTGCCTCCGTCAAAACTTGCTAGGTTATAGACGAAATTTACATGTGTCATCTTTTCATCTGAGGTGTCACAGAATTCCTCTTCTGTATCTTCAGCTTCTTTCCTTGCTCTTCTAGTAAGCATCTAAATTCATTTACATAAAATATCCAAATTCAAAAATAATATTTTTATAAAATAATATTTAATAATATTTTTCTCTGACTATGTCGCAATTCAAAATGGATGATGACCACGCAGGGCCGCGCAGATGACCGCGCATAGCCACGCAATTTCTTTGTTTCAGACTTGATTCAAAATAATTTTCTTTTCACAATATTTCGTCACTTATTTTGCTTAATTTTGCATGGACTCGTGATCCTCGTCGCCAGTGTGGTATTTGTAATGGAAACCAATAATTATATTAATATTTTTATTTCCGTTCCAAAGCACCATGACACAGATTTATTATACGGTTGATCTCTACTTTCTTATGTCCAATATCATCAGTTAGAAAGGGACACCTAAATATTTCAATGCGACTTCAAATGAGATCAAAAAGTTAATCGCACCAGGTGCTCGAACAAAATTCTATGCAGTTTCATTGAAATACCCTGGTACAATCGCATTGAGATAAATTGTGCATCCCTTTCTAGCAAATGATACATTGACATAAGAAAGTAGAGATCAGCGGGGTGATCGGCTAACTCTATTGCAAACAGAAATGATTGATACCGATCCTGTTTTTACAAACTTTGACATTTCATCCATCGAAATAGAATGAACGTCATTTGACAAACTGTCACAGTTTGTTAAAACCGGATCGGTGTCAATCATTTCTGTTTGCAACAGAGTTAGCCGATCACCCCGCAGACGTATGAGTTGACTTTCAGAACGTAGTGTATTTTAAGACTTCATCTAGTTCTCTTCTATATCTGTGGTGTAGGTGGTGTATGGCCAGTGACGTACTTCCTGTGACTATGGCGCTGTCAGCCGCCATCTTTATCCGAGCCGGAAGTGATCTCGTTCAGTCGCTCGCCAGACTTTTCCGAGGGCGGGCGTGTCGCGTGTAATCTGTACAGCTTAACTTAGTAATAAGTATTTGTACTGTGTTTTCTTTTGCAGAATGGATTAAAGATTTGAGTAAATTATACTCTGAATTGGGAACTGCATGACAAAGCGACATACATTTTTGCTACAAAATCCTGCGATTTGCACACACTTATGTGTTGTAAGTCGAGTAAAATATTGCACCTTACTGTATATTTTCATTACGTCACTATCATGTGATGAAATCGATACAACAGGCTACCACCCCAAACCTATCCAATGAATGCATCAGAAAACATCTGTTTAACCCGAACATCTAAAATTAAGGATGGACTTGTTACCCAGCAGTAATTTCTTCAAAGAACTCGAATACCTAACAGATACAGGCTGCTTCGAATACAAACAGTCTTTCGAAGACTGCTGGCAGCAGACATGGTACGAGATGGGAAGGTACCTACAGGATGAGCTAAGGGAGGGGGGAGCTGGGGGGGATGAGGAGTGGGGGCGCGCCTGCGCGGTTGCCTCTCCTCACCTGTATGCTATCGCAGATGAGCCAGGTAATATAGATAAAGACTATTGTAAGTATATCAAGTTATGTACTTGAATGAAAGAGGCAAAACAAAAAAAATTGTCGGAAGTTTTTTTAGTGCTAGAGTTCTTTGTGAAAGGCTCATTCGGGTTAGCCTTGCCTATTTCTGCCGTGTAGCAACATTGCTGTGTTTCGGTTAGAAGGGTGTGGGTGCCGGTGAAATTACAGGCATATGAAGCTTATCATCTTCATGCCTGAAGTAGATGGAAGCGTTGCATCGTAAGGTACCTTCCAAACGTGCGTGACCCAGAAAGCAATATTTTGTTAAGTAATGATTAGGTACTTTGTAACATCGGATAGGTCATGAGCTAGCTATCTTCAGGAGCCATCAAAAAAGGAGTGTTTGGCAGTCTGATCTTAGTTGTCTTCCAGACAAACTAGCTTAAAAGATATGTGAAAACCTTAATTAGTCTAGGTAGGCACTTAAACTTATTCCCCCATGCAGTTGTTGATTAGCATCATCATCAGTAGCCACAGGTCTATAGCTAAATATATATATCCCCTCCAAAGATTTCCACGAAGAAAGGTCGTGAGCCTTTCCATTAATTTAAATTCCTGACGACCTCTCTTTCGCACAGGGCGCAGGTCCGCCTAAGACACTGAATATTGGAGGTTCGATTCCCGCTGCAGGACAATCATTTGCATTGACCACACCACATTACACCAGCGTATATAAGTCGACGACTGGACATAAGCCTCCCCTAATAAAGGGGGATATGCGCATATTGCCGTGGATGCCGCTGGGCATCCGGGTCGGGGATCGCAGATGAAGTTGCGTGATGACGTCAAGCATTTTTTTAGAAATCATTTAGGTTCCTACCTAAATATTTCATTTCCATAATTCAAAAATATAACTTTGATTATTCAGTGTTTGATCCATTGGCTGGACATGCGAGTTGGGGATCGCAGGGCACAAATCCTCGCACCGCCGACATTGCTGCCCGTCGGCGGCTAGGGGATTCAGACGTGCCGGTGTTAGGCTACGGTATAGGGTGCAAGCCTACCCGTCCTCCAAAACCAACACGCTGGCGTTACATTTGTGACTTCCCCTCCTGCAACAAATCCTACACCAAGAACTGGAAGCTGAGGATACACAAACTAAAGCATACGGGTAAGATCCTGAGGATTTACTACAGGATATCTGATATAGTCTTTAAGACAACAACATCATTAGCTTTTATCAGTCCACTCGGTCTCCCCTAAAAAGGGTTATATGGTAAACCTCACGCTAGCCATGCGGGTTGAGGATCGCAGGGCACAGCTCGTCGTACTAACAACGCAGCTGCCCGTCAGCGGCCAGGGGATGTAGCTGACAGCTCGCTGCTGTTACACTGGCAGAGCTACTAGCTGTGCCAGTATTAGGCGACGCTATACCGCAATCAGCTGGCCGCCAGAGCCTCGTTTGTTAGTTAGAAGAGTGCACCACGGGCCAGAAGAAGTTGGCTTGGGTTCTGAAGCTGAAGGTTTTTGCCTCTTATAGCCCTTCACGGCCCGCGCTCTTGCAGGCTCTTACAATACCCAGGAAGTGGCCTAGAGCTTTGTGGTCCACGTAGGTATTGGAGTTTTTAGGTCGCTTAACAGCCTTCGATATGACTTAAAGACTGAAAAAACCAGGACCAACATCTTGCCGTGCATTTCACAATTGTTATTATATTATATATATTAGCATATATACTTGAAAGAAGAATTATACACAACCACAGCCAGTTCCACACTCAAATAGGTTTCGATGAAGTTCCATAGTTGAACCTAATCTTGGTTCCAGGCGAGAAGCAATACAAATGCTTGTGGGGTGACTGCCAGAGCAGCTTCTTCAGGGCTGATGAGCTGGCGCGGCACCAACGTATACACACCGGCGCTAAGCCCTATCGGTAAATACCCTTTTTGACCCTGTGACGACCTCCGTGGGGCAGTGGTCGATGCCTATATTACTTAGTACTAGTTATCTAGACTACTGAAAAGTCTATAATTCGATTATTGTTTTATGTAAAGTCACGTGCTTAGATGTAGGTGTACAGTTTGGTACTATGCCAAACTAAAAAGAGTTTTCTAATAGATGTAAACGCGCTGGTCGTACCATTCAACTTTTACAGCGACACGGTCCTAAATTGTACACATCTTATTGCATGTGACTGTACCTCACACCCACAAAACAGTAAGATTGAATTTCTGCTTCGCAGATGTGAATACTGCAAACGCAAATTTGCCCGCCTCGACCACGTCAAGTCACATTTAAAATGGAATAGAAAATGTCGCGCAATACGGAAATAAGGTGAAACATACTTATGAAACGGAAGTATAATAGTAAATCTTCAGACTTCTAACAGACATAAGCAAACCACTGACAGATTCTAGCGAACCACTGACAGGAACCGGCAGACTACTGCCAGTAATAAGCGAATAGTGACAGAAACTGATAGACTGTTGACAGAAACTAGCAGACTATTGACAGGTACAAGCAGGCCACCGACAGAAGTAAGCAGACTACTTAGTGATAGAAGTAAGAAGACTGCTTACTGACAGACGTAAGTAGACTACTTACTAACAGAAGTATGTAGACTTATAGTGACAGAAACTAGCAGACATCTGACACAAACTAGCAGACAGCTGACAGAAATAAGTACATATGTAGACTACAGACAGAAACTAGAAGAGTAATGAAAAACGTACGAATAAAATTTGTCTTTGTTCAAACATAATATTAAGCATGTAAATAAAATTATAAATACTGTCATTTTCAAACTCGTGGAAAACCCATGAAAAGCCACATGAGAAGAAGAAGAAACATATTCATAAAATCCAGATCTATTAAGTAGTACCCAAGATAGTACCTAACTACCTAAGTAGCAGACCAAGTAGACTAAGTACCTGTTATCATCATCATAAGTAGCTGTAAGTTTTAATTAATAAATAAGTAAAGTATTATAGTTATATACCTTCATTTTTTAATTATGTATCTACTAGGTATATTTTGTTATTCACTAGATAATTTAAATAGTCATGTATGGTCACAACCAATACCTGAGATGTAGAATTTACAGAACAAAATCAGCTGTTCCAGGCTGCCTCACAAGTTTTTGAGCTAAAATTATGGCGTAACTTTACAAGCCATATCTTCAATTATTTTATAACATAATTTGTTACTGAAATATCAGACAATTGAAAAATTAGGCCTAAATATTGTAAATTCTTAAAGCAAATAAAAAGTTTCTCAATCCAATTGATTACAACTTTGAGACGGTTAATTTTATCGAGAAAGTTCAAATTCCTTCAAATGTAACGTGGCGTTATTTTAGCACCAAGCTTAGTCTCAAAGAGATAATTATCGTAAGTAATAGTAGATTAGTAGCCAAGGGCTGTAAGGCATCAATTGGTGTTTACATCCGAGATTACTATTCTGCTTTACATGCGATTGTGAGGTAAGTAGAAAAAAACCGGCATTACAAGAATAAAATATTTTTAATTTTATTTTTCAAGAACGAAATTGAGCTTCGCCGTTCGATATTTGAAATTGATGACTATTATACTCGCACGAAGACAAGGCTGAATAGCAAAGCGACCTCTATGGTCATTGGGCTGAATGCATGATGTTTATTGCCAGTATGATGGTTAGATGTATGCGAACTTTTTGAAAGAAAGAAGTGTTTTTTTTTATTTACTTACCGCCTTAGGGCTTTTCTAGCTACATTATTACCCTAGAGCGCTAATTAGTCACCTGCAAGTCCCATTTGGAGGTAATAAGAACCTACTTACCGAACATGAGAGATGTAAAGCATATTTAAGAATGTATGACATGTCTTTCTACCTACCGTATAGTAACTCCTAGATACGACTCTTTTATAAAGAGAAGAAAAGAGAAGAGAAAAGATAATGTCGCCGTCATGTATATGGTAGTGACTTAGGAAGAACAAAATGGAGAGAATTTGCACCGACAAGAGCTCTTATAATAATAATAATAAAACATTATTTAGCCATGAAGCGAGCTATGCTCGGTATCAAACTTGTAGATCGAGTCCCTATCGTCGAGATTAGAAAACGGACAAAAGTCCAGCTCGAGGCGCGCTTGCGAGGCGCGGTGATGACAGTTGGAGCAGGACATTGACTGAATAGTGGCTGAGAATACATAGAAGAAGCGTCGGAAGACCAGGGGCCTGATTCTGACGAATCGATATATTTGATTCTATTAGATATATATCGCGGAAACTGTCAAAACTGTATGAAAATTGTCAGTTCTAGCGATATATATCTAATAGAATCAAATTTATCGAACATTCAGAATCAGGCCCCAGTGGAAAGATGGGACATAGTATACACGGCTGTTTGTGGATGCGAATAGCACAAGATCGTGGTGGTTGGCACAATCTTCGGAAGGCCTATTACCAGCAGTGGATAAAGTCGGGCAGTGGATAAAGTTGATTTATAGGTGAGTGACAGACATGGTGATTGATTTAGGAGCCCGTGCTTTGGGGCAGATCAATTAGGATAATATTTTACTTCCGCCCTGCCTGTTCTACAGCCCTGAGTAGCGGAAAATAAAGGCTTGATTTACACTGTCGGATATTTTGATAAACAGAACACATTTTTAACATTACTCATAAATTTTTATAATTTTTTTAATGACTTGGTACGTATTCGTCACAAGGCTGAACAGTGAAACATATTTTAAGTTACCTTAGCGGTAGGCAATTTCTAAACTCTACTTTAAAAAAATGCAAAATTTTAATAAATATCATTATAAAAGTAGCTCATTAAGCCCGCAGAGTTCCACTTTTAGAAATTAAGATAAATTAGACTACGATTAGACAGGGACGAGTATACAAGTAGCTATGAGTGTGAAGGAGACAGATAGATCGTTAGTGAGGCCATCGGGAAGCACCCTTGACCTCGCATTGAAAAGTGTGCGTCATCTGAGGTTTCTTGTGAATGTAAGTGTTTTTGTAAGTGTTCATTTTTCGGGTCAGGTTTTCAGATATGAAAAACAATGTATCATTTTGAAAATCTTTTGAAGTTTTGTTTTTGAGGACGTTCATAAAAACTATAACAAGATTATCTACCTATATTGGACAAATATAAATAAATAAATCTTTATTTTCAAAGAAGAGCATCGGTAGTTCGGTACATTCGACAAACGTCAGCGATTAGACGCTACGACAAGCTGCGGGGGACAATTTTCGTACATTTTGTTCAAAGCTCCGCTCACACGGCGACAATCGCCACAGCAAGATATGACAGACGCTTGCGACTAAGCGCGACGACAAAGCGTCGTGTTTGCGAGGTCTGTTATAATTACTACAATTTAAACAAGTTCAGATGAAGTTGAAAAATATACCTTACTTATGTAAGCTCTGTTTCCCACACCACGGTCTTGTTCTTGTCGCATCCACGAATGCCCGGCGACGCCGACGCAGACACCCAGGGGCGGATTTGATCCATTGGTCGTCCTAGGCATATGAAAGATCGCCGCCCCCCTACTCGCTGTAAAGCACGAAAAAACCAACCCCCCGAGCCTGCTCATTGCCTTTCTTTTGGCTTTTCGAGAGGTGCGCTTGACTTCACTAAAGTTGCAAACTTTTTTGAGAACCTACCACCCATGCGAGCATTACCTCTGTTAAGCCTGGATACCTCCTCGCGAGGTGAATATACACCTCACGTTCCGGCATATATGGAGTGAGGGTTGACTTTTCGGTACACACTTCAATAAAACAAACCCACCAAGTTTTGCCGCCCCTTAAATTTTGCCGCCCTAGGCCCAGGCCTACTTGGCCTATTGGGAAATCCGCCCCTGCAGACGCCACGACACTCTTATGTAAACAAAGAAAATTTAGGTAGGTAAAGTATTGTAGATGGCAGACAGTGGATAAGAAGAGCCACCACTTTTTTAGATCAGAGCGCTTCCGTGCTTCGGAAAGCACGTTAAGATGTTGGTACCGGCTTTTTCAGGCGTTAAGTCATGTCGGAGGCCTTTGTGCGGCCTTTAATCTCCGACACCAGAGTTGGCAACTAGCAAGAAGTCACTGCAATCAAATCTGCACAAGTAGGTCTTTATGGGTCACAATTTCTGATCATATTTATTAGAATAAATATTTTGATATTTTGTTTTTGTATTACTAAATTATATAAAATAAAATTATATATCTTAATAATTAAGTGCTTTATTAATATAATTAGGATATTATAAGTATTTATGTACCTAGGTGTATGTAATTTTATATGTAGTTTATTTATAAAATAGTTTGTTATACAGTTGTAGTGTTAAGTAATTTTAAGTTAGAGTTATAGCACGCCTACCACCATGTAAAAACAAACCACAGGTTTGGCTGGTAGAAAATGCTCGTAGCATTAAGCCCACCTTTTTGTTACATTTAATGTGCAATATAGTATAAATAAATAAATAAAGTTTGTGATAAAAATAAGGTTCTTTCCTTCGTATTGATTAAGAAAGAAAGAACCTTATTTTTATCACAGCGTTTCCATTGGAACGGAGCGGAGCGGAGTGTGTGCAAAATTGACCAATCGAATTGCGTTTACATGACGTGCTGTCGTTTGAAAGCTATTTAATTTGTTGATTTCCGTACTTCTCCGCCTCAGTGGGAACGTAATCTTCCCATGTTATTAATAAGGTTCTATAAAAGAGCAAAGCCGCAGGTTTCTGCTACGTTTAAGAATAACACCAATAAAACAATTAATCCAGTTTTAAAACAAAATACAGTCCAAATTCGGTTCAATTAATCAACTTCCTACTTTTATTTCCTCCGTAAGGCTCACAACCGCGTGCATTTGTTAAACTAAGTTTTCCAGAATTTTCTCATGACTCTTATCTCGTAGAGATAGGGTTTATATTTCTGATGTTTTACAGACAAGATAGCACAGCTTGTTGAGCTTTATAGACTTGTAATAGGGTTGGTTTTAGCGTGTTTCTGTGAAGTTTTATCAAACAGACAATAGTATTGTTTTGTTGATTAAGCACGCAATCACAACTCGAAAATAACTTGGAGAAATTAATATTCGTCAAAATGGCAGTGGTCTTGATTAGTGTCGAATTGATTAGGGTGGCCATGTTTACTTTTCTTTTGAACACTGTCGCCAGTATCGCAGCCTGCAGGGATATTTTAAACGTTCGAAAAATTTCCAAGCCGAATCTATAAATTTCTCGATTTTATTTCGAATCCGACAGACATTTAGGATCTCATGTTCTAAAGCTGCTGGTTCTAAGGGCATTTGTAAAGTGTTAGCCAAATGCAGTTTGGCGGGGTTAGGGCAATGGGAAAACGGTAGGTGCTTTTTCAGAAATGTCATATAAATTAAATTTTATATATTCGGGACATAGTATATAAAATGTCATAGATTAAATAGTCTCATAGTTTTTAAACAATGAGACTAAATTTCGTTTTTTTTAGAGCTTTCAACGTATGTATATTGTTTTGAAGAAAACTGAACTTATTACTAACTATAAAACTGACTTATTGCGAGTTGAACACGCGCACTGAGGAGGGTTCCGAACAAACTTATATTATTAATCTACTTAGGTGTATTTTTTTGTGATTTAACTTCAAATTGACGGTTTCCAGATTATTTGCCTTTACCTGTGCTTTAAGGCATTGGTTTTTGGGCTTTGCCCAAATGGCCGTATCTTTTCATTGCGTTGACGTTGAATAGAAGTTTGATTTGTCACAGCTCCAAAAGGGATTGCAGTATTTTATTAATTTCAATTTTATACCTCCACGCGTTCCTGAGAAAAAGGGACTGACAACGAAGTGATGCTATAAAGATCCATTTTTCCTTTTTTGAGGTACGTAGCCCTAAATCTTGGATCATAAATATTAATCAACAAACATATTGTTTTTTTGGTTGTTATTTTTCAAGTTTCAGTTCTATTTTACACCCAAAAGTGGGTCAATAATCAAAGATTTCGCCTAAACACACAAACAAATAATAGCTTGTAAATATGATTTTTCACGTATGTAGGTATAAGTGCAGCATGGTCACCGTTTTAGTTCGTGCCAAGATCGCTTAGACTAAATAACACAGGCGCCTCACAGCGGTGGCTCAGCCATAACACTATTGTATCAATTGATGATGATGCTTATTGTTCACACTGTTCACAGCATGCTCCTAAGTGGTGTCACTCGGACCGGTGACACTGTTATTTATTTATTTATTGTTAGAAACACCAACGAAAAGTCACATTACATAACAGTAAAATCTATAACAAATATTATTGGACAATGTGACATTGCCATTACAGGCGTTTACAAAATGTAAAAAATGAAAATGTATACTGTTGGTAAGATGCGGGTTCGCGGCTTCTTCTTCTTCTTTCTCCTGGCATTAATCCCATTTATTTGGGGTTGCCCTCCTTGTCTGGTCCAAAGTGTTATATTTTGCGTACTCTCTGTATCAACATCACTGGCCCTCATAGTATTTGCTGCCAGTTTATATTGGTGCAATACCAACGTCATCTTTTACCTTCCTCCAAATTCATGATTCGCCTGGTCATGTGGGCTCTTCCAATCCCACAGTACCTAGTAATAAAGAATTCTTTTATGTTAATAACTCTATTTGTTTTTGATTGTTTGGTGATAAAAAATCATGCTTTTGTCTACTTTCTATTGGAAAAACTTATACTGTTACTTATTGAGCACTCAAGGGATCTCGTACATTTTGTATGAATATAACTCATACTCTGAGTTTCAATTTCTCAAAACAAGTTTATCTTTGAAGATGTATGAAGATCTATGTATGATGTGTATGTATTTACAAAAAAAAATGTGTAGTATATCAATCATGTGGATCCCATAATACAAGCTCTGCTTATTTTGGGGGTACATGATGCTGTGTGATAACGTCCCGCATTATTATTACTATATTATTATGACACTTTATTTAATTGTAAACTCGTCTAAAATATGTTTTGTACTATTATTATACTTAATACTACTTATGTATTTATTATTATTATTATTAAAGATAAGCTCAAATAACAACCTAAGCTTAGGAGACGCTGTTAGGTTTAAAAATCCTGAACTTACAGTTTAACATCATTGTAAACATATAATAATCATTTTGTTAACTTTACTATATGTGATTTGATTGGATATCTGTTCAGGAAACAGATGTAGTCAGAGGCAAGTCCTTGCGGTAACTTCCTACAGTTTTTGCAGTCACAATAAAAAAAAAACCTAGTGCAACCCTATAAGTTAACGGTTCAATGGGCTTATACAAACGATGCAAACAGATTCGTATTGCAGCCGATATAAAACAATAGGATTTGGCCGCGAGCCAGCAGAACCCAGCCTCCCTAGCTCCCTACCTGTTACTGAGGGGAGACTGGGGTAGGGGAGTCTGGGATATTCACTTTTAGCTGACATTGTGATGGTTCCGGGAAATAATTTAGACCTCTCTCGTCTGTTTCCCTGCGCCCCGTAGCGAATACAAATCATGACTCTATAAACAAAGTAAAGTTTTAAGTTTAGTTTGAATATTTTTAACATACATACTAGCTGACCAAACATATGAGACATATCCAATTTTGAAAGTTCATTCTAAATTCCCACAGGAAACAGCAATGTTTGAATTATCCGGTCGTTTTTAAAATATATCCTACCTGTCAGCCTGTTAATTCTGTGGCTCAGTGGGCGAAAGCCCGCCTGAGACGCAGAAGGTTGCTGGTTCGGTTCCTGCTGCAGGATGCAGATTTTTTATGTTTTATGTACCTAAGTTTAGGCTATGTATATGTATTTTTATGTATGGCCCTGTATATGTATTTTATGTATTTTTATGTATCACTAATATGGTTCTCATAATGCAAGCTCTGCTTAGTTTGGGATTAGACTATGTATATGTATACTTAATAGGTAGGTAAGTAAGTTTTACTTATCACTTATGTGGTTCTTATAATGCAAGCTCCGCTTACTTTGGGATCTCATGATGCTGTGTGATAGTGTCCAGTATTTATTATTATAATTCTTTATTTATTATGTACTTCAACAAAAAGTAACTGCTGTGTAGATTCACCTTTAGTTTTTTGCAAAGGTGCAAATGACACTAAACAACGGAACCACATCTGTCAAACATACTCGTAAAAAAGCACTAAAACTACAAAACCTCTGCACAAAAAGATGAACTTTATCCATCCATCATTTCGTGGCGACAGGAACGGAACCCTAAAAGAAATGAACACCCTGTATATTGGTAATTATACTAACGAGATATGGGACACTCGGCTGTATATTTTAGGTGATAGAGTACATTTTTGTGTGCTATGTGTAGTTTTTTGGGAGCTAACTAATGTTATTAATCATGGCGTGTGTTGGCTTAGTGGGTCGGCTATAGATCGAGTGGGTTCAATTCCGCCAGTCGGTACTTACATTATTTTGACTAACAACCCGTCACCGCCTTAGCAAGTGATACGGGCTCGATTCCTAGTGTGGAACAAATATTTGTATAAAAAATGTAGCACGCTTGACTTAGTGCGAATAGATTTAATGTTCATCTAAAAATAATAATAAAGTTTTTAAAAGAAGAGGATTACATAACCATACTCACTTAGTTTCGAACTTAGGAAAAAAATAGAAAATAATAAAAAAAATATTTAGGAAACACCTACAGTTAGGCAACTGCCTAAAATAAACATTCTATAACCCTCGAAATATGCCTACACTTTGAAAGCCGCATTTGGTACGCTAACAGATCTATCGACGCCTCTGATTGGCCGGCGTGTTCCCGCCAAAAGAGATGAATGACAGCTGTCAAATTAACGTGCCGACAATCTGTTGACGTTTGAGAGGCCGATGATGGCTGGGAAGTGATTTGGGATTTTGGTAATGGGATGTTCTAAAGGCTGGGTGTAGCTTTCAGCCAATCTCATAAAAGTTAACAACTAACCTTGTAGGTACCTACGTTAGTATAAAGGGTCGACTATATAGGTACATAACGCTTTGAATGCTGAAAACACATATGAGTGCCTAGTGCGAGTATTTTACCAGCTTGATCGCGGTTCCGTTTACGCAAATATAAATGGAATCGAGGTAGCGCCATCTATTGAGAGGCGCTTGGCACTGACTCCTTTCCACATAAATTTGCGTAAACGGAAAAGCAATCCAGCTTGCAAAAAAACTCGCACTAGACACCCTGAGCCGCAAGCGCAGGTTGCTTTATCCAGGCTGCTTCTGTTTCTTGGGCATGGCGTCACTTCATGTCCGAGGTCCGTAGTCAACGTGTAATCATTCGCCCTTATCCCAGTCTAAGGTGGTGTCGGCACAACATGTTTTTTTCTCTAAGTATTTAGGTAGTCTACTACCTAATTTTTAACATAGGTATTATCAGTGGTACTACCAGTGGTACCACTGATAATACCTGATTTTAAAAAGACGTGTGGCACTCGGGGACTGCCGCGGTAAAGCTATTGCATAGCATTTTGTTTGTATCAACTTATGCAATTATAATTATTTATTTATTTTATTTATGCAGTATTTCTTTTTCTTTGATATTAATTCAAGTTACACTTTTTGAGCGTGGTGACCGATAAGAAAACATTTTTTTTTCTTTTATTAAATAAAAATACGTCTAGTTGCACGCACACAAACACCGTGTCGAAGACTGCCGAAAAGAAACGACGTTAGACAATGCACGGCCTTCAAGCCACACCTCCGTGCCCGTCGGAGTGGGGAGCGTGAGGTTTTTTTTCGTTACGGAATTTCTGGATTCGGTCCCCGCGCTCAAGGCCCTCGATAGAAGCTATGCAATAGCTTAAAAAATGACATAACCAAGTGTACTGAATGTTCTTAAGATGAAATAAATGAGTATAAATATGAATAAAAGTATAAAACGGGTAAGTACCGAATATCACATCATACTGTGTGAGTATATTTGCTCCACTTTATCTTTGATATCTGAGACATACAATGATTTAACGTAACGTCTCATTTTTCATACGAGAGTACGTAACGATTGGCTGACGTCAGTTTATCTGCCGTCGAGATGCTGATTTTAGAGGGCTTTGCTGAAAGACTTGAGAGGCAGGAATATGCTGGAATTAGTTATGAGATTATTTCCTTTGTATACCTCCTCATCGTATGTAAAGTCGATTAGCCATTTTATATATTTAGTAACAAATATAAAAAACAAAGAATTTACTGTGGCTTCTTCCGGTTCATTTTATGGAAAACTAGTGATCCCCGCTTCGCACGTGTGCAATGTTGATATAAAACTTCCTCTTGAATCACTCCAGCTATTAAAAAGAAGCATCAGAATCCGTTGCTAAGTTTTAAAGCTACTATAAGGACACAGACTGACATCCGGTAGCGACTTTGTTTTAAACTTAATAGTGGTAGTGTTGATGCTTCTTAAGTTTTATAAGCTGCAGGATCTAGGTCAGTTGGGTTAGTGATTCAATTTTGATGGTAATGGATCCGGTGGACCCTGCTGTCCAAGTCATCGACATAGCTCAGATAGTTAGCGAGCTGAAATGGCAGTGGGCTAGTCAACCTACCGAAGAACAAATAACATTTGGGGTAAATGAGCTCTTGAGTGGAGACAGCGTTTTGACTACGTAGTGTAGGACGCCCTCCGGCCAGGTGTAGTGACGATCTGCGAAAGGCTGCTGGTAGAAGCTGGATGCGTCGAGCTGAGGACAGGGCATTATGGCCCTCATAAGGGGAGGCTTTTGTCCATCAGTGGACTAGGTTGATGATGATGAGGATATATTAATTTTAGTCCTAGATTGGTTTGCCTAGTCCAGGTCGTCACGACCTCGGCGCGCCCATATCCGACGCACCCTCGCTTCCTATAACACCGTGTTCACAATAACACGAATCGTTATGAAAATTTATTAAAACCTCAAACTAGTCAGAGCCTATGTACCAGAGACTGATAAACATAATCATCATCATTAGCATATAGCAGTCCACTGCTGGACCTAGGCCTCATATAATGAGTGCCATTGCGCAGTATCATCACCTCTACGCATCCAGCTTCTATCAGCAGCATTTCGCAAATATTCAGTCCACCTGGCCGGAGGCCGTCACTATGTTTGCTGACCCGTAGTGAAGTTCTCAAGAAAATGACTGAATACTCTTTATCTCACCCATACACAGAACAAAAACCATGTTCACCACAAAAATATTTATCCTGGGCGGGAAACGAACCCACGGCCAGCAGCTCAGAAGGCATAGCTACTACCAACTAAAATAAAATAAATAAATATAAAAAATGCTGGACTATCACACAGCATCATGTAGCCCCAAACTAAGCAGAGCTTGTGTTATGGGAACCACATAATTGATATATTACATAAATACTCTATTTTGTAAATACATACATATCAATCATATACTAATATCAAACAAGATAAAATAGGTACATAGTAGTATGTTATTGGGAGTTCTAGACCACCAGCGGTTTAGCCGTCAGAACACCTTCGTTCGCTTCACTCACTCCGTTCGCTACGCTCACTACGGTTTGTTCTGCCGGCTAAACCGCCGGTGTTCTAGAACTCCCAATAACTGAGAAGAAGTTTATGGTCTGCTGGATCTTACATCGCTTGGTCGCTAACAGACGTTTTTTATAACAGTCATTTCCTACTATCTGCGATTAATATTTTCAAAGAGCTTGGTAGGAAATATATCTCACTGCTTTGTGAAGGCAAACACAAACGGTTGGGTGAACCATGGTAAGTAGCACCCGGAGAGCCCAAGGTAGGGTTAACTCTCACCGGCTGTGATATGTAAAAGCGAATACAAATTGGCTTGGTGAACCTTGGTAAGTAACACCTCGAGAGCCCAAGGTAGGATTAACTCTCAACCAGTATTGCGCACAGTTAATTTTCTTTCTAATAATTTGTATACCTACTTATTTGTGAATGAAACACAAACGGTTGGGTGAACCATGGTAAGTAGCACCCTGAGAGTCCAAGGTAGGGTTAACTCTCACCGGCTGTGATATGTAAAAGCGAATACAAATTGGCTTGGTGAACCTTGGTAAGTAACACCTCGAGAGCCCAAGGTAGGATTAACTCTCAACCAGTATTGCGCACAGTTAATTTTCTTTCTAATAATTTGTATACCTACTTATTTGTGAATGAAACACAAACGGTTGGGTGAACCATGGTAAGTAGCACCCTGAGAGCCCAAGGTAGGGTTAACTCTCACCGGCTGTGATATGTAAAAGCGAATACAAATCGGCTTGGTGAACCATGGTAAGTAGCACCTTGAGAGCCCAAGGTAGGATTACCTCTCACCGACTGTAATGTGTAAAAGCAAATACAAAGTGGCTGGACGAACCATGGTAAGTATCGCCCTGAGAGCCCATGGTAGGATTATCTCTCACCGTTTGTGATGTCTTACACTTGATGAATGATTTTGGTGCTTAAAGTTTTTACTAACTAAATAATTACCACCTGTTCGGAACCTACTCTCTTCCGAGGAAAGAACAGGCAAGAAACTCGGAGAGTAAATAAAGTTGATATATATGTTTCTACAACTTGAGAAATTCATGAACATCCCAGAGAGCAAACTCATTGTTTTGTGAAGGCAAACACAAATCGGTTGGGTGAACCGTGGTAAGAAGCACCCTGAGAGCCCGAGGTAGGATTAACTCTCACCATTGTGATGTCTAACACGTACAAGGGAAAATCCATGAATTACCTCTCTGTCTACCTAGCTTTTACCATAGTTTTAATAGTTCAGCTGAGGAAACTCAAGAATATCCCAGAGAGCGAACTCTCTTTGTTTTGTGAAAAGGCAAACACATCGGTTGGGTGAACCGTGGTAAGTAGCACCCTGAGAGCCCGAGGTAGGATTATCTCTCACCATTGTGTTGTCTAGTACATACAGCGGGAAACCCATGAGCTACCTCACACTAAACCCTACTTTTATAAGTTAAAGCTATTTACCAATTATACCAATACTTACTTTGTTTTACCGCGCATTGAAAATCAAATGCGTCTTTTTACCGCGCATTAATTAACAAATGCGACTTTATACCGCGCACTGAAAACCAAATGCGTCTTTATTACCGCGCACTGAAAACCAAATGCGTCTTTATTACCGCGCACTGAAAACCAAATGCGTCTTTTTTACCACGCATTAAATACCAAATGCGATTTTTTTACCGCGCATTAATTACCAAATGCGACTTTATACCGCGCACTGAAAACCAAATGCGTCTTTATTACCGCGCACTGAAAACCAAATGCGTCTTTATTACCGCGCATTAATTACCAAATGCGACTTTATACCGCGCACTGAAAACCAAATGCGTCTTTATTACCGCGCACTGAAAACCAAATGCGTCTTTATTACCGCGCACTGAAAACCAAATGCGTCTTTATTACCGCGCACTGAAAACCTAATGCGTCTTTTTTACCACGCATTAAATACCAAATGCGATTTTTTTACCGCGCATTTAATACCAAATGCGACTTTTTGTCTGGAAGAAAAAAAAAACAAATAATAAACCTTCAGTTATTAACAGTTTCATCATTTGAACTGCAATAGCTGAAGGTTTCTTTAGTAAATATTTTTTTATAATTACAATACCTAATGTTATACTAATACACTAACTAGTACCTTAAACTATAATATTAACATTAAATCGTTAGTATGCTGGACTGGAGACTCGATGATTTATTAGATAGCGTCTGGAATTTCTTCGATCCAAAACCTGAAATAAAAACAAATTTATTAAGTAAGTATGCGAAAGGCTGGTAGAAACTGGATGCGTCAAGCTGATAACAGGACGCAATGGTGCTCATTATGAGTAGCATATGTCCTTCAGCAATGGACTGCTATTAGGCTGATGGTGGTGATGATGATGATGAAGTACGTTCCTACATAAGATTATTAATAACTCAATTTATTAACGATAAAATAATAATGCAAGCAGTAATTTTATGATTAATGAAGCTAAAATGGTTAATATTGTATTTATTTCCTGCGTGAAAGGAAATTCTTCTTATTTTTGTAAGAGCTACCTTAGTGGAAAACCTACGAAGTATTTTAGTAATAGTGGTACCTGTGAATAAAGGTAGGTGAAGTTGCTGTCCGTTTTCAAGTAGGTAGGTAATGCTGCCACCTCTTCAGTTTTTTCAAATCTGTAAAAAAAGTATTTATTTGTAAATTTAAAAAATAACTTGCCAGTAAAATTAATGTAAATTTTTTTTTTTATAGTAATATGCTTAAAAACTCCTCGGTAAAATACCTACTACCTGTTTATTTTTTGCATTCGAAGGTTAACAAAACTTACTGCTTTATTAGTATGTTTATAATCGAGAAATAGATTTTATTCAATCTTAACTAGAATAACGATGTAATTTTGAGAGTTTATTAAAACTACTTAGGTAGGTAGGACCTACATGGATTTTGTTAGTTTTTTTTAAATTGGTCTTCTTATATAGATAAGTACTTACTTTCTTTTTTCACTGGTTTAAGATCACTTGTTCACTTTTAATATCCGCGTAATGATTAAGATATTTACTTGGTTAATAATTTTTACTATACAACACGTGTTGTGCAAGTTCGGACACGTTCTCAGGACTCGCCTGGTCACACGGTCGGCCGCCGCATCGGCTTGGCACCTGAGGCGCTGGCTACTATTACAGTTCCTGGAAAGCGCAGTGACAAAACTGCAAGCTTGCACATTAAGGCCATCACCCACTGCAGCTTCATGACATTTTACTATAAAAACATCTTACCACAACTACCTAAGTATTATGATGATGACATAGGTACTTTATTATTACCAATGCTTTCAACGATTATTTTCATAATATGTATCTAAATACCTAAATACTCTTTTACTTCGGTTTATTTTGCACAGGAACTTAAATAGGTTGGCTGTTTAAATTACTCAAGTATAGGTACCTACCAATAGCATATAACTACAATAAGCTCTTGATTCTCACATTGAAATAAGCACAAATCAATTCTTACATTTACTTATAATAAAATACATTAGGCTTTAGAAGGTTATGGTCTTTAAGTCACTGTTAATAGTTCAGATCCATAATAAATGGATGTGCTTTAAATTGACATTAAAAGGTCTAACTTTTGAAAAATAGTTTGAGGGTTAGTAACGTACGGAATTACCTACCAAAATAGCGCATAGCTTAAATAGCACAAAGGTTACCAAAAAAACAAAATTGAATTTTTTGGTAACCAATATAATACTTTAATTAACTTTTTTATTAGGTACTTTATTAAAATGATTATGTCTATGCATTACTTAATGACTTTTTTTAAGATAATAGAAGATTATACCTAATCATTATTCTACTTATCCATTTATTTCATAATCACCGCGGCGCTACTTGCTTTTGATCAGATTTCAAAGAAGTTCAACGTTATTGTTACTTTTGTTAGTACGTTAACTGTTTACTGAACACGTAATAGTTCTTTTATTCGTATTGAATCAATTTTCATGTATTGAATACGGTTGAAAATCGTAAAACTAAATTTCAATGTAATAATTACAATTGTTTTGTTTTTTAAATAACCTTCCCATAGTTAAAAATAAGACTCAAATTTGTTTGATGTGTGTTATACATAACTCATTTGGATTGATTTATAATATTTATTGCTGACACTTTGATTAACGTGGTATAAATTGATGGAAAATTGGAAAATAACCACATTCTTTGTGGAATCTTCGCTACGTTCACTAAGGCCCGCCCGCCCAGTGTCACAACCTCCGCCGCCCGCCCGAGCATCTTCGTGACATATCTCTGCCCTTGCGCCTGTGCTCCGCCCGCCCTCGACGCCTACCGCTGTCGTGCTGTCTCACTGATCGCGCTGTTATCAACAACAATCAAAGAAAATGTTCGTAAGTTTCTTAATCAAGCTGAAATGTTTGGTTCTTTGCAAAATTTAATTCTGACGGCTAACTTCAATTTTATTTTTTCAGGTTTGACTACGATACTGAAAGCGAATCAACTGTAGCCGCCGTGCCTGTGAAGCACATCAAAAAGTCACCGGCTACGAGAACAAAGGTGCAAAAACGTAAAATAGCGCCTGCCAGTCCCGCCGCCGTCGCTGCCGTGCTGCCGCGGTCGGATACACCGCCATCGCCATCACCTCAGGAAGAATTCCATCGGTGAGTGAATCAATCATAATGTTGGAGCCATAAACACTTGCAATATCCTGCATTCCAGAACTAATAACAGCTACCTACAGTACCTACTCTTAACTTATAAATCCCAAGTCTTAACATGACATTAAGTAGGTACATATTCAGAATAATTAAATTAACTCTGAGAAAATTAAATCTCATCCCAACATAGAGTTTTCTTCTTCTTCTTCTTCTTCGTATGAGCTAAGTGACCAACTCTGGTGTCAGCGTTATTAAGCCGCCCGAAGGCCTCCGTCATGGCTTAACGACTGAAAAGCCGGGACCAATATCTTAACGTGCCTTCCGAAACACAGAAGCGCTCAAATAGAAATGTCACTTAACGGTCACCCATCCAAGTAACGACCGGGCGGAGTGATATAGGGATAGGTTCTTACGGTTTATGTACAGTTTAATATTTAGTTTATGTTGTCGACAGGTCCAAGAAGCCCAAAAGAGACATCTTTGCTATTTTGAGGTCCGAAGAGTCGAGCTCTTCGTTCAACAACAAAGACCGCGGTAGCTCGGTAACAACATCTTCGTTCGTGTCTCGGGTCTCCGATGGACAGTCGCGCCGCACGGTTACCATCAGCGAAGGCGACTTCTTCTGCGACCTAAAATTCTACCGCATCGGAGACGTCGAAAGTACCCGACCAGAAGAACGGTACAAGAAGGCTCTAACATCAATAAAACTCCGGCTAGGTGAAGACTGTCCGGAGTGGGACGCTTTGCAAGACTTTATAACAACTGTTTTTAAAAAATTTAAAGGCACTGAGCCCACTTTTTATTCTAATAAGGTTACCTTTAAATAAATTTAATTATATAGGTAATACCTACTGAACGTCTACTACTTTTTTCATTAAATTAAATAAATAGCAGACCTTTTTTTCATAAAGTAGGCTACACCTTTTTCATAAATATCATAGGTAGGCACTTAAGTATTTAGTCTAAATAGGTAGGTAGGTACTTTAATTTTTTTAACTAAATAGGTAGTTTGGTAGATTTTTCGTAATAGGTATTTTTTTTTTTTTAGCTCGTAGGTAAGTAACTCTACTTTTTTTCCATTGGACAGATACACCCTATATCGAATAAATAATAAATCTGTACAACAAGTTGTAGGTAGGTAGGTTATTAAGGATTTTAGTGATAGCTTCATTAATCGAAATGCCATTCTGTCAAGTGTGTAACCTAACAGTTTGTAATCGATTATGGATAGGGCATTTACGTAGTAATAAACATAAACAAAACAATGCGAGTCAGCCACATATCGATGGCGTTGAAACAGTAGCTTCGGCGTTTCGATGTCGCATTATTTCTTATAGAATAGCTGCACAAGATACAAATCAAAATAATATAGACGTATTTTTAAATTCAATTCGTGATAAAATAAAACTTGTCATAGACGAATGCTTGCAAAAACACATTTGTATAAAAGTAAATTTTGAACTTTTTTCAAAGTTTTTGTTGTTTAAAAATGATGAAGAAGAAATCAAATCATTCGGAACGAAAAATATTGTTGTCTATAATAATTATGATTTCATGCCTTTGTTTTTATCGATGGTAGACACATTACGAACGAAAGTTGATGAATTACAAGACCGGGATTCGGGATGGAGCTTTTTGAATTGCCTGCATTTAGAGGTAAACGTGAATAAGTATCAACCGCTAGGTGGCTCCACTTTCATTGAACTTCCGGGATACATTAGACACAAAAAGGCTTGTGTAAATATTCGGAACGCTGATGAATATTGTTTTCTATGGAGTGTAGTTGCTGCTCTTTATCCAGCTAAGAGCCATCCAGAAAGAGTTACATCGTACCCACATTTCAGCGAGGTTTTAAATATTGATAACATGTCATTTCCAGTTACATTCTCGGACATAAATATTTTTGAAAAAAATAATCCACAGCTCAGTTTTATTATTTATGGCTTGGAAAAAAATAAAACTATCATAGGTCCACTCTACAAATCAGAGACTACTGTACACAAAAAGACTATACATTTGCTGTACATAGAAAATGGCTTAACATCACATTATTGTCTCATTAAAAACTTGTCGCGATTGGTTAGAAGTCAAATAACAAGACATAATCGGAAATTATTCTTTTGTGACTCGTGCTTACTGTTTTTCTCTACAGCTGATGATGTTGAACGTCACACTTGCAATGGAATTGTTACCGTGTTACCAGAAAATGGATCTGTGATTAAATTTAAAAATTTTGATAGAAAACAAGACGTGCCTTTTGTAATTTATGCAGATTTTGAATCGATGTTGGTAGATGTAGACGACAGTGAGCTAGAAAGAGAAGGCGTCCATACATGTACCATACAAAAACATGTACCAGTGGCATTCGCTTACAATATTGTATGTTCTGTTGATCCTTCTCATAATAAATACGTGACATATCGCGGATTCGATTGTGTTGATAAATTTGTCTCCTCTCTTTACCGAGACACACGGCAAATTCATACTATTTTGTCACAAAATGTGCCTTTAGAGTTCAGTGAAATTGATGCTTTTAATTATAAAAATGAAGTTCAATGCCACATTTGTCAAAGTTTTTTATTTGGAGATAAAGTTAGAGATCACTGTCATATAACAGGTCACTACCGAGGGGCAGCTCATAGTTTATGTAATTTAAAGTATAAAATACCAAAATTTGTTCCAATTTTTTTCCATAATTTGGCAGGATATGACTGTCACTTATTCATCAAGAAGTTAGGCGAAGCGCCAGGCTCTATTAAAATTATTCCTAAAACGAAAGAAAATTACATCTCTTTTACTAAATTCATTCCAATCACAAAAAGCGAATTTGTTCAATTGCGTTTTGTAGACTCTTTTAAATTTTTAGGAACTAGTTTAGAAAAATTAGCCAATACTATGAAAGCATGTGAGTTTAAACACTTACGTCAATGTTATCCAAATGAAACACAGTTTGCTCTATTAAAACGTAAAGGCGTTTATCCTTACGAATATATGAATTCATGGGAACGCTACAATGACCAGTCTCTACCCGAAAAAGACAGTTTTTATAGCTCTTTAAACAATGAGCATATTTCTTATGAAGACTACACACATGCACAATCGGTTTGGACGCAATTTAATATTAATAATTTGGGACAATACACCGACTTATATTTAAAAACTGATGTGTTATTGTTAACAGATATCTTTGAAAACTTTAGAAGAACTTGTAAACATCATTATCACTTGGATCCTGCTTTTTATGTAACTGCACCGAGTTTGTCATTCGACGCAATGCTTTATAAAACTGGAATTGAATTGGAACTCATAGACGACTTTGCGATTATAAATATGATCGAGTCCGGAATTCGTGGAGGTATTTCTATGGTTTCAAAAAGACACGCGCAAGCTAACAACGAATTTGTTGAAGGATATGATCCGTTAATGCCGCAATCTTACATTGGCTATATAGATTGCAACAATCTCTATGGATATAGTATGTGTCAGACATTACCGTTATCAAATTTTAGATTTCTCAATCAAAACGAAATCGATGAATTGGACATAAACAATGTTTCTGATGATGCCAAGTTTGGGTTCATACTTGAAGTAGACTTAGTTTACCCAAAACAATTACATTGTAATCATAACGACTTGCCCTTTTGCCCTGAAAAAGGAATTCCACCTGGTGGAAAAACTTCGAAGCTCCTTCCCAATCTGTATGATAAATTTCAGTATGTCATTCATTATGTGCATTTAAAAACATGCATTAAACACGGCTTAATCTTAAAAAAAATTCATCGCGTAATTACGTTTCAACAAAGCGCCTACCTAAAGCAGTATATTGATTTAAATACAAGCTTGCGTCAAAAAGCTACCTCAACTTTTGAACAAGATTTCTTTAAGTTGCTCAATAATAGTGTTTTCGGAAAAACACTAGAAAATAATCGAAAGAAAGTCAACGTTCAACTTATAAATCAATGGAACGATCGGACTAATAGAACAAAAAAACGAAATAATGCAGAAAAATTAATCGCTCGTCCAAATTTTCATAGTGCATCAATATTTACAGAAAATTTAGTTGCAATTCAATTGAAGCCTGAACGTATAGTTTTAGACAAACCGTTGTATATAGGATTTACAGTACTTGAATTATCAAAAGCACATATGTATGATTTTCATTATTCAGTTTTTAAGCCATTCTATGGAGACCGCCTGCAGATGTGTTATACTGATACAGATAGCTTTATTTATCATATTAAGACTAAACAATTTTACCAAGACATAAAAAGGTACTTTATGAAATATTTCGACACTAGTAATTATCCTCCAGACAATTATCATGGATTGCCAATAATTAATAAAAAAGTACCAGGTCTTTTTAAAGACGAGATGGGTGGGAAAATTATTAGTGAATTTGTTGGATTACGCTCTAAACTGTACTGTATTAAAAATACTGAGGGTGTCATTAAAAAGGCTAAAGGAGTAAAATCATGTGTCGTGCGTGACCTCGATATTTCAGACTATAAACAAACATTGCTAAAGGAAGACATACTACGTAGGAAGAATATTTTGTTTAAAAGTATAAAACATGAAATATTCACTCGTTCAGTAAACAAAATTGCGCTCTCTAGCACTGATGATAAACGTTTGATTTCAAAAGATAAAAAATCGAGCCGGGCTTGGGGACACGTATCTATACTCGGAATTTAGGGTTTTTTACTTATTAAATGACATAAAATTTGTAGTACTTGAGTTTACGGTACATACTTAATGAATATTATATAATGAGTTGTAGTGCCTACTTAGTTTTATGTAAGAAAAACAATTTAAATTTAAAGCTTTGTAATACTTATTGTGCAGTTAGTTACAGTGTGTTGTAGTGTTTAAGATAGAAATATTATAAACTTAACTATATAAAAAAATATGTGTTTTATTTCATCTACATATACCTACCTCATACTTAAGTTGTTGACATAGCACAGAGAATCAGTAACTATGTATAATAACAATAACCGTTGAGGCAAACGTAGTGTAGGACTCTCTCCGGCCAGGTGGAGTGACGAAAGGCTGCTATAGGCTGATGATGATGATGATACCTCATACACTGACATCAGTTTGCCTAGTGCAGCAAAAATGCACGAAGGTACCTACCGCACCGCGACGGCGTCGGGCGCAGCGCGGCGACAGGTCATAACATGATTTCATTCACTTTCCACGCTTGATAGCGAGAGCACACTTTGAAGTGTTTATTTGCGAGTTGCATATCGGTAAGTTTATTATCTTATAAACATTTTAAATTAAACTTCGCTTTCCGTTATGTTTTACTTATTTTTTTTTTAATGTTTTTTTTTTCTTTTTTTTTTCAGATTATGACGGATTTGGAAATCAGAAACGATACCGAAAACCAAGATGGGCTATTTGGCATTAATACGCAAGACCTTCTATTCCACTGCGCACAAAAACCAGTGGAAGACTACGATGAAAATTTTCCCATCATACATTTCAAGAAAACTCCAAAACGTACAAAGAGGAAAGCGAAAAAATTATCTGATGTAGAAAAGCGTCGCCGCAGCTCGCAGCCTCCACCTTCGTTTGTTTTACGACGCGATGGATGCAGAGGGAAGCGATTGATACAAATAAAAATATTCGAATTAAGTGATAATAATAACTGCAGTGAAAGTGAAAATGAGGTTATATCGGCTCAATACGTAGTGAAAGATATGGTGGATAGTATTATGGACCAAACGGAAAGAGTGATCAAAAATATATCAGAAAATTTGTGTGATTCCTAAATTATAAAGGTAAATTGTAAATTAAATTTCTAAGTTATCATTTATTCTTAGTTTGATAAGTTTTATGTAATTATATCTATTAGAATGTTAAAAGTTGTTCATATAAAGTAAATAATTATAAGTTTTATTAAATAAAATTATCTAAAATAAGCAAGTTTTTTATTTCTATGTTAAATAAAATACAAGTAGGTAGGTAAATCTATTTATTTAAAAAAAATATGTCTAGGTACATAGGTTACTTAATTAGTAGGTAAAGTACAGTAATAATTATATTCAATTAATTATATTTAGATTAGACAATAACTTATTAACATTGTTATCATCGCACCATTTTTTTATGCATAGCACATTTTTCAATGCGCACTTTTTGGTATGATGTACACAGTTAATACTAGTATTTGCTTTTTCATAGTCATTATGAAGTTTCAAAAGATTAGGACATCCATTTTCACCCACATCTATTATAAGACAGGTTTTACATAACTCTTGAGTCCATTTTACTTTCTCAGTGCCCTTAACAACAATTTTTTTATTATTTAAATAAGGTATAATAGTACGTTTAAATTCTTGATAATCAATAAATCCTTCACTCCAAAAAATTCCACGATTTTTTTCTAACCACCTCACTTGCTTCTTTTCTTCTTTTGTTAAGTTGTTGTATGGGTAAGGAGGCTTGACAAGAAACGTCTGTGTATATCCATTTATTAAACAAGCAAATTCTTTAATAATAAATCCATTATTTATATCCTTGAATCCTTGTAGATCTACAATTACGATGTCGTTCATGATATTTTCTTCACCAAGTTGCTCAGTGGTCTGTATTCAATCAGACAATCATTTAAAATGAGGCAATATGCCGCTGTTTGATCAGGTATCTCTGAATTGCACTCCAGCTCCACGCGCACGCTTACTACAGGACCGCTTTTAAGATTTTCGCTTTGTCTAGAGCAATCAATCACAAAAAGCGGTGCCTTGTCTTTAAAATCGGAAGCGTTCAACAACGGCTCACTTCTGCGTCCATAATAAGACTGTTGAAATTGAATATACTGTTCATATATCAGAGCCATTTTTGAATCATTAAAATTTGTATTCAGATTTTCATAAGGAAAATATGTTGAATTGAGATAAACTTTTACATCTCTTAAATTGCAATGATCAAAACGAGACATATCGTTCTCTGCTGAGTTTTTTCTATTTGTTTGTAGACCTACGATGACATATCTAGGTTTTTCAATTTGTGACGCGGTTTTTATTGACCACGTATGTTTAGTAGTTTGTGGTAATAATGGATACTCATATAAATCCCAATTTCGGAACGCAAAATGTATAGGACGATCTTTTTCTAAGATCTTTAGTAAATTAATTTTTTCCTTGTCAGACACTTTTACATGTGGAACGCGCCAAACTAATTTATTTATTACTATGTCTTCTAGAGCATCAGTGGATGGAATTTTTAAAGAATTTAAATCTGTATTACTGCGTAGAAGAATCAATTCATGTTTACAGTTAATAATAATTTTTTTATAGTCTTCAGCAAAACCTAAAATATTACTGAGCGGGATTGAAGCCGAGAAACTACCTCCATGAGTTGTTTTTGTTCCATTAACATCCCAACCCCAAGCTTTTGATGTTTTACTCATGTTTTCGGTAAAAGATAAAAGACCTTTTATAGTTGTCGTCAAGCCAGCATTTTTGATTCTATCTATTTCCACTCCATTTAATTCATATCTTATATCTTGGAAAAGAAATAGTATTGGATTGTTTGTAAATTCTACGTTTGTAACTTTTTGTTTCGTATCCTTTTTAATAATGTTTACTGTTCCTTCTATATAAATAGTACTTGCTGAAGGTAGTAAGTATAAATCTTGTTGATTGATAGGTATACGAATTTCATCATTCCTGTTGAAACTAGTTACATATGGTTTATATGAATGATATTCTATACCATCTATAGTATTATCGTATGCTGGTAAACTTGATATATCCAAAATATTCATTTTAGTAGTCCGATTAATTTAAGAAATCTTTTATTTTCTTTAGTTATTTTGTTTTTTCTTGATTTATTGGTTCCTTTACAGGTTTTTGGATTGGAACTAGTGTGCTTGGTTTTATTTTTTTTCTTCTTAGTTATTCCTTTATAGATTGATAGATTAGCTCCGACGTGTTTTGTTTTATTTTTTCTCTTCCGAGTTGTTCGCTTATGGATTGTTGGATTAGCACTGATGTGTTTTGCTTTCGTATTACCGTATTTATTATAGTCAATCATGTTTTCTGAATATGTAAATATAATTGGACTTCTTCGCCACGTAAATTAATCAAATTATTATTTATATCTAATAATCTGATGTTAATACAGCTGACATTAGTTTGATTGACAGGAAAGTAGATGATGTTTCTAGGTATTTCAATAATTCGATATCCTGGTGGTACGTTCGGTGCAAATTCATGAATTATGTGACTTGATTTTCCATTAATATACGATCCGCTCACTATATCACATTCGACTCTCACCACAGTTGTTGATAGAATGTTAACAGGAAGCTGAGACTCGTGTAATATATTAGCTTTTAAGGTTTGTTTACCAAATCCGAGTAAACTTCCAAGTGAATTGTCCTTTTCAAAATGAATGTCCTTGGAACAGTATATAAAAGTTTTCAACGTATTGTTGTTACAAAATAAATTAAAAGTTATTCCTTTGTTTACACTTGCTCGTATAAAATCTGAAATATCTTGCAGTTCATAAGCTCCTTCTGGTATTTCTAGGATTTCGTTCTCACCATAATAAAATTTATTATTTCTACTATCGATGTTAGGAATTGAATTAAACGTTGACAAATGTAATAGAGCGCATTCATAACCACCATCAAATTGTAAAGTAGGGTAATAGTTTGTTGATAAAGTTGATTTATTACCGGTTATAGACAGTGTGAAAGACATTGTAAGAATGAAGCAAATAAATGTATTTTCTGAATATATATATATTTAATTTATCACATACATTTGACAGGCTAATCTATATTATTTTAACAATTTGTTCCAAAATTGATGGAGGAACTTAAGACAAAGATGACCACAATTTGACGTATTAAAACGTTGATAACTATAATAGTTGTATGTTATATCATATTTTAAGTATTTCACCACTTCAGAGGGAGGCTTTAAATCTCCAAAACTATCAAAATACTCACAATAATCAAAGTATTTTGCAAAGGCTACCCAGTGTGTCCCTTCATTCTTTGAACTATCTAAATTAACAATAGCACATTCAATTTCTTTTGGTTTATTGGGTAATTCGTCCCTCATATAAACACCTCTGAAATAGGGTATGTATTCACTAGCGTATTCTAATAGTTCTATATTAGTTAGAGCACGATTGGGTAACCTTTTCATTAGTTTTTTGAACTATTAACAAATAAACCGTTACCTTTCTTATAAGGTTTAATATATAAGCCTTTACCCAAAGCAATAGATTCCATAACTTTATTATGCCTTTGAGCTTCTTCAAAGTTCTTTTTGGCAGATTTGTGATCATTTACAGCCTTTGTTATACCTGCAGCTCCTCCAGCCAATGCGCCGAGTGCAGAAAGTCCAGCAAATATTGGTATTAGTGGTAGGACCCCACCTGTTTTTGGTAAAGGTATGATACGAGGCAGACGAACTCCTTTGTTATATTTTAGAATTTTTTTCGCAGCTGAGTACGCTAATCGAATAGCTTTAGAGTTATTTGATGGTTTCAGTTTCTTCAAATGGTTGCGTATTGTTGAAACAATAGATTTAAATGATTTCGTTCCAGCACCATGCTTCACTTTGGTTTTCATTACTTTTTTCACTAACCAGCATGCTAATTTTTCTCCTTTCCCAACATTCTTAGATTTCATTCGTTGCTTTGCCATGTTTAACAATTCTAAATCAGCTTTATGACGCTCTTCTAAATTATTTGAATTACTATATGCGATATCGTGCTGCATACATGCGTTATCCAACGGGTTGATGCCTTGATCACCTCTTATCAAACGTTCTTTCAATCTCGTACCAGGTCCACAATAATTATATCCAGGTAAATGCAGTTCAAACGGGAGCTTATTTATAACACTGTTGAGTAGTCCTCCACCGCTCATTGCTGGTTTAGTAATGGCTAATTTTCAGCCATTATTATTATTTTTATATAAATTCTTAACAATTGTACAAATCATAAAAGTGAACGTTTTTCAATCCAACTATTTTCACTATCAGGGAGACCTAACCATTTAACAAGAAGTTTGCTGCCTTTCGTTCTTAAAACTTTTTCTATTAGATAAATATTAGGACAGTTTGTTTTCTTAAGTTCTTGTTCATAAAAAGTTCCCAATATCGGTTGTCTATGCAAATCTTCAATAACATATGTAAATGGCTTTGAAGGATTTATTGTTTTGATTTTAAATAATTCAGTGGACCAGTTTGGCGTATAACCTTTTTGAAAGCAAGCTTTATATTTACTTATGCGCACAAAATCTCCAACAATAAATTTATTTTTCTTTGATATATTAGTTTTCATTTGCGATTTTAATATATTACTCAACACTGTACTCTTATTTGACTGGTTAACATCATTTGGTTTATGTTTTGTAATCCGGTGTCTTGTATTGTTGTATGTAGCTGCAACTTTTTCTAAAGGCTCTCCAATCCATTTGTAACTTCCACTTAAACTAAAATATTTATACAATTTATTTTTTAGAGTTCGTATTAACCGTTCAACTATTGAAGCTTTTTTAATGGAGTATGTAGAATAATGATTTATTTTATGCGAAATCATTATTTTATTAAATTCATCATTATAAAACTCTGTACCCATATCCGTTTGCAAGTTTAGAGGCGTACGATGAGTTTTGTCTAAGATGTTTTTAAATGCATTTGCTATCTCTGACTTGGTCTTAGTCTTAACTGGAATCGTCCATGTAAATTTTGAGAAACAATCTAATACTACTAATATAAACTTATAGCCTTTATTGTATTTTTTTAAATTTTGTAAATCAATAAGATCTGCTTGCCATAAGTCATCGATCCCTTTCAATACTACAGATCGACGACAAAAGTTTCTTCGAGCTGCACTATGAATTTCATTTACAACTTGTGCTTTACTCATTTTTTTGGAGAAATTTTAACGATTTTGTCTAACGGCTTTTGTGCTGTCTTCCTTAGACTGTTGAATATATTTTTGAATGTCTGATTTTATAGCATTTATTAAATTGTAAACTTCTTCCTTGCTTGCAAACAAATCAAATTTTTGATCAACATATTCTTTATTAACAGCATCGTTTGCTTTTAGAGGTTTTGATACACCTGTTAATCTCTTAAATTGTAAATCGATTTCTTCTTTATTTCCATTCGTTATTGTTTTTTCAAGAATTTCTAATACATCTGGAAACCGTAATCGTTTATGAATATGATGACCGAATTTATCCATGGCAATAAGAGTGAACTGACAGGTATCAAGGATTAAGTTCAAATGAAAGAATTTTTTAAAGTGTATCTTATTTATTATCAATAATACCACTTTCGCGCAACTCTTCTATAATAGATATTATTTCATTATCCAATCCAGTATTACCAGCATCTCGAGAAGCAATTAATAACTTTAATCGATCAATTAATTCATTAGGATCGTCCCAGTATACATAATCCACATTTTTCTTCCATTTTTTCAAAATTGGCAACCCTTGTCCTTCGTATGTGTCAGGCTGACTACCATCAGTACTTGCTGAAACCTTGCGTAGCTTAAATAGTGGTTTTATAATGTTTAAATATTTTCGCCCCCTGTTGCTTCTGATTGGTTTATTTGGATCATAATCACGTCGATGAACATTTGATTCTAGTAGCATCATCTTATAATGTCTCAAATCTTCGTCAGTTATTGTTGATAATTCAGGCACTCTCTTGAATAGCAGCTCGCTTAAACCAAGTGTCTTTTTATACTTGTTTGAACCAATTTGAATAAATTCATCAGAAACCAATACACGTGCTGATCCCATCATCAATTTACCACGTTCATTTCTCACGCCAAAGGGAACATCGCCTACAGCTTCAGAGGACAAAGACCACGAAGAAATGTCGAAGCTTTTATTACTTGACTCTGAATCGACAGTTTTAAATGATTCATCATTTCTTTCTTCATTACCTTCTGATTCATTTGTACAATCCGAATCATTCGAATATTTATCTGCAGGGCTAAAATCTTGAAAACCAACAGTAGAAACTCTTTTAATAAGTGTTTTATCTGTATCCAATGGACTTGATGCTTCAAACATATCTTTCGTTTTCATCTCTTCCAAATTTTTATTTTTATTAACCATTTCATTGAGAGGATTGGTTATAGGTTTCAAAACAGATTCTATTATATTATTTTTTTCTACTTCTATGTCGCGCATCTTTCGCACCTTCTTTTTAACTGCTTCTGTTGCAGTTACAATTTGTCTCTTTAATATTTTTTCCATTATAATTTATTTCTTTAATTAAGTTGAACAACCAGCACTTCGAGCTATGTTACATGAATGGTTACATTTTACTTATAGTTCTAATATTTATAGTAGGTAATTAAAAATATATACGAATCAAATCCATATATTTTTTTCTACTAATAGGACATTCAATCTTGTGTAACGAAAGAGCACACTTTGCGCAAGCCACAGCATGTCCACACGGTATAAAACACGTGTTTATCTGTTCCTCTAAACAAATTTTGCAGACAATTGATATATTTTTTTGGATATTTATTTCAGGTTCATCACATTTTTTATCATCTGTATTTTGATGTTCACCTTTAGCTGCAACTGTTTCCTCCTCATTTTGAATTTTGTCAATATACTCTTGCCCTTTCAATAATCTAACATGATCACAGTAATCACCAAAACGCGCATGCATTTCCCAAGGGTCATCTCCAGGAGACCAGTCTTGTAGCCTTAAATCGCAGTGATAACAAATTACTCTATCACCTTCTTTTGTGTAAAAAAATCCAGCTTCCACAAGGTCATGCGGCTTTTGCGTTAAACCTATTGGCCAGCTATGGAAGGAATCTCTGCGGCTCTTTTCTGTAGTCATAGATAAATAATATGCTCTATTAATATAAGACACACTGTTTGCCATTTTAAAGCTTTAGACAATTTTATCTACCAACGACACACCTTCACGATGTTTGAACGAAGTATGACTCAAATGATCAAAATGTGAGTATCTATTTACTGATGAAATATGATCACCTTGTATAATCGACTAATCAAACACAATATAAGTATCGAATGTTTTACGATAACAACCCTTATTTTTTTCACAATCTTTGTTTATTACCAAATAACTATAAGGTTGCTTCCAAACATTTGAACACATTTTTCTAAATTCTTGCCATGTCATATCTGTGTTTACGTGTTCATCATAAATATGTTTCATATTGATTTCATCTTGTTTAAATAGAACTATTAAATTTGCATTATCCCTTACTAGCTGTTTAGGTATTTTACTGTAGGTCTGATTTAAATAGAAACAATCTATGTACTTATGTCTACCCATTGCAAAATAATCGCGAATGCTATTTTGATTTTCACATGCTACGTCATCGAATATCATAACTGAATTACATTTAGCTGCATTTGGAGACAGAACTTTTTCATTCTCATGATATTTAGAAAATGTAACACCTGGAACCTTTCTTAAAACCTGTTCCAAAAATATGTACTTAGGTTGGTGAAGAGTTTTTGAATACACATACACATTTCGAAAGTTTAAACCGTTTTCATGCAGGAGTAGACCAATCACTAAATTAGTTTTTCCACAATTTGATGGACCACAAATCAAACAACGTATTGTATTAGGTAAAAGTTTCCCATGTCGATAACTGCAGGGCTCAGAATCAATACTAATGTTCTCAAACTGCAACGATACTGGCTGTTTAACGAACTTCATTGTAAGAGTAGCAGTCGAAGAATGGTCACTTTATCAAATGAATTACCATTTAAGTACCTACATACTTAATTTGAGTTGAGATGAGTTAGGGTACCTAACATTAATTTTGTTTTATCTTTTGAACGTTATACCTAGGTACCCATTTTTGTAACGAACTAAACCATGAGCAACTTCTTCCGGCGCCGGTTGTAAGATCCAGCACACCATAAACTTCTCCTCAGTTATTGGGAGTTCTAGAACACCGGCGGTTTAGCCGGCAGAACAAACCGTAGTGAGCGTAGCGAACGGAGTGAGTGAAGCGAACGAAGGTGTTCTGACGGCTAAACCGCTGGTGGTCTAGAACTCCCAATAACATACTACTGTACATACTACAAGTTTCGCTAACCTACATTGACGAATTTAAAAAATTGCATATCGTGCACCGCCTTTCTGCCAACAGATTCACATGCAAATCGTTGTGAGAACAAAATAAACAACTTTTAAATGCAATCAACCTACTCACTCTCACCAAAAAAAACAATTCGTTTTATCTTGTAATAAGTTTGGAAAAACAACACACTACAAATACACAAAAAGAAAAACAACAGAAATTCGACATGTTTCTTTTTCCCCATGCGACGACAAGCAGACGATCCTGTTGGTTCCTGGTTGCCCATGGACATCTCATGGCTATGCCGTAATCAATCATGAGTCAGCTCGAGTGCCCAAGTCTAACAAACGGGGCTAAAACCTCATGTGCTTTTAATCCAATACAAAAATGCTAGTTGTGTGCAGAGATAGGAATGGTACTTCCCTCCCCGGTCGAGCCCCTTTTGAAGGGCTCGACCGGGGAAGTTACACTGTACTAAAAATTTAAATTATGGTGAAGATTTTGAATTTGCAACACCGGCCTTAAAAGAACAATATTCGTTATTTTTCTAATCTACAAAAGCATTTCGCCATTTCCATAAAAGCCTTAGCCACAATACAATGCAAAGTGCTTCCGACGTCCACTTCCTGTGTGGACGAGCCCTAACGCATTAGGCCTCGCCCAGACACGCCCGATGTGCGATCTAATTATTCCTTTATTTTTACAACCACGTTGTTATTAGTAAAGTTAGTGGCGTAAATCCGCGGGATTTGAAATTATGGGCGTCACGAAAAATATACATTCGTATATTCGTAATTGCATATCTACGATTTATCAATGGTCAAAATTTTATATTACGATTCCGGTAGATATACGAATTGAATATTGATGATTGTTCTACAACTCATAACCAATGACTATATCGTTTCCTATGAAAAAACTGTGTTAATTTGACAACATTTCAGGAAAAACAAAGCGTCTTCAGCAGCAGCTATGGTCTATAGTTACGTACTTTGATAGTGTTCCAAAATACACAAAAATAAACAGTCTTCCCTCTCTCCCGCTAAACTTCTACCTTTGCCTCAATTATGTTTCTAATGAAACCGTCATGACGTATAAGGTATAAAATCTTCTTTCCTCTTCTGTTTTCATCAAGACTCTTTTCTCGTCCACTCATTTTAGGACTAATGTTTTAAAAAATCAGATATTAATATTTAGAAAAATTTAAACCGCAATAGTTTTAGATAGCTGCGGCCAGATAATGCCAGATAATACCTAATATTATCTGTCACTGGCTGCTTCAGTTTGTTCATAATTTAAAAGTCATTTTCCTAAGAGGGTTAAACTGGGGAGCACGGTGTTTGATTAAGGGTGTGAATGTGTTTGGTTTCTTGGCGCGAATCGGCGCAAATGGCTTATGTTAGTTTTTTATTAATAACATTCTAACGTTACACGTTCTATGCTTTTATTGAAGTGTTAAGTGTTATTCGGGTGATTTAGTTATAACAATCCCAATGCAATAATTTCTATAGTTTATGAAATAAATTGTTTAATAGCTTCCGTAATATTATTATTAAAAAATAGATCCAAAATCGAAAGTTTTACTTAACTTTCGAACTTCGAAATGTAAGGGTTTGTTAGATGGGTGCCTCGAACGCATTTTTCATCGCTATGTATTTTTCCCTAATCGCATTTTGCCTCGATAGTGTTTTGTCATTTGTGCATTTCTTATGAACGTAATTTACTTCAAACGTATATTTTATAATCTATACAGATTTTTTTGTTTTAAAAATATTAGCGCTTTTTTTTAGGGTTAAAAAAAACCATTCAACCGTTTACTACTAACAGTTACCTATTTCTAAGTATAGCATAAAGTTGGGACAAATTATCAAAAGTTAAAATTTCAGTATGTCTTTTTATACATACTTCAAAACTAATCTACGGTGACACTTTAAACATAGACGACTCTAAGTGAGAGTAGGCTAAGTATTACTTTTTTATGTTATTAGAAAATAGAACATATAAATGGACCACCTAATGTTAAGAGGTAACCATCATCGATTACAAAGTGCCCTACGATGCACGCCCTGAATACACCAACTTGAGGCATGAAGGTGACCATGTGCCTGTAATTTCACCGGCCCTTCAGATCGAAACACAGCAATGCTGCGGCAGAAATAGGTGTGGTGGGAAGTAACTATACCCCGGATGAACCCTTTAAAAGAACGCACTACTACAAAAAACTATAAACATGAAGAGGTTATATCTTAATATTACAAGGACCTAATTATCGTAAATAGGTAAGTAAGTATCGTTGCAAATCTAAAACAATAAGTACGGTGGCATCGGTCACATTGTGTGGGCGCAGTGTGGGAGTGCCGACCTCCTAGTTCAAGTCACTTTTTACTGTTCCAGTCACTGTCCTGCCTCAAATGAGAGACGAGTAAGTGGTACAAAAAGTAATATTTATGTTAGGTACAATGTAAGATGTTATAAGAGTTATTCTTTTTGTAAGGTCTTCTACTTCATCGTATTTTATACAGATTGAGTTTGAATTTTTTGTGTCTAGGGGTTCCAACCCAACAAACCCTCACCTGCACGTGGTGACCCATGCTAACTAATAAACGGGGCTCTGTCGGCCGGCTGATTGCGGCATAGCGCAGCCTATCACCGGCACAGCTAAATCCCCTGGCTGCCGATGGGCAGCAGAGCTGGCAGTGCGACAGTTGAGTCCTGCGATCCCCAACCCGCATGCCCAGCGTGGGGATTTTGGGCATATCCCCTTTTATTAGGGGATGTCCAGCATGTGGCATATGTCCAGCAGTGGGCTGAAATAGGCTGATGTGGTGTCGAGTTTGAATGTTACCCCGAAAGGAGGTGATTCTGTCACAGTTTTTAAGTAGGTATTTTTTTACGAGATCTGAAGATGGAACTGGTAATATCCCACCTGACGTTTGGAATCAGCTGCCAGCTGCAGTTTGTCCATTGACTTAAGATCCTATAGGCTTTATAAAGATAGGCATCTCCAGGAAAGCTCGACAAATCGTCGACCTCATTCTTGCCCAAGAGAACTTCAAAGTCAAGAGCTTGCCCATAACATCTCATCATCATTATCAGCCGTTTTTGACCCATTGTTGGGCACTGGCCTTTTTTTGTTTATGCCATTCGCCTTGATCCTGCTCTAGTCCGAGTAGGTACCGCCCACGGTCTCGCCCCATCGTCGACCTCATCTTTGCCCAAGCAAACAAGGTCAAGAGCTTGTCCGTCTACACTTAATATTATAAAGAGGAAAAATTTGTATTTTTGTGTGTGTGTATGTTTGAAATGAACAAACTCAAAAACTACTATGCCGATTTCAAAAATTCTTTCACCATTGGCAAGCTACATTCACCCTGATTAACATAGGCTATATTTATTGCTACAAAATATTAGGGATCCTTACTAAAATTTAAGTAACGTAACCCAAGGTGTAAAAAGTGACCTAACCCATGCGAAGCCGGCACGGGGCGCTGGTAGTATATAAAAACGAAAAAAAGCACTAGCGATAACAGCTATCCTACACAAACGCGCACGCGCCTGACTCATTCATTTCACGCTTGTCCCCCACACTAGGTACTCTCTGTTTCTGTCCAATCATGCATTAATAATGTCATGCTTCAAATGATAGTTAGAGACGGTCATTAAAAATAATCTGACCATTTTTTTGAGCTTAAAGCGTTAGCGGGAGCTTTGGGATGCTGTACTTCCTGGGACATGGAATAGCGTTGTCCATGGGTTGTAAGGGGTTCCAACTCCAATATTCGGATTCCAAGCCCACCTTACTGCCACGGGGTGCTAACTTATAAACGGGGCTCTGGCATTCGGCTGATTGCGGTATAGGGCAGTGGTGCAGCTCCATCCCCTGTCAGGCAGCAGCGTCGGCTGTGTGAGGACCTACGATCTCCAAGCCCCACCTTTTTATTAGGAGAGGCCTATTCCAGTTGTGGACTGAGTTTCAATGCTGTGTGATAGGTGCTACCATTTATGTGGTGGGCTTCATGTGCTGGTTCCATCTTCAGGTACCATAAAAAAATGCACCTATATTATCGCAGTACCATATCCACGACATATACGTGTGAAGCTAATTATACCACGGTTTCCTCACGATGTGTTCCTTCATCGTTCCAACACGTGGAATGCGCACTTAATCCATTTTGGTGCCAAAGGCTTCTGGTAGAACCTGGATGCGTCGAGCTAAGGACAGGGCGAGACTGCGCTCATTAGGGGAGGCCTATATCCAGCTCTGCTACGAGTGGCGTGGACTGCTATAGGTTGATGATGATGATGTTAACGTGCCAAAGTGTGGCCAAAGCCCCTGCTATTTAATAGTCACAATTATAGGTACCTACGCCACGGTAACACAATACCTATCATTATCACCATTTTTAACCTATAGCAGTCCACAGCTGGACTTAGGCCTGCCTTAGTGAGCGCCATCGCACCCTATTATAAGCTCGACGCATCCAGCTTCTACCAGCAGCTTCCACCACACTACAGACAGTCTCCACCAAGAACTTGTTTACAGCAACGGTTATCGTTACTAGCCCACTGCCACTTCAGCTTGCTAATTCTTTGACTGCAGTATAACTTCATTAGCGCTTTTTATATAATTTGATAAAAATAATGTTGGATATATAGTGTTTGTACGTTCAATTTAATGTCTTTGTTGATCAGCAAACACCACGCTCCATAACCACAGGCCATGAAAACGTTGACCGAAAACCAAAGTTACTCGCCGCCCCATCTTTGTTCTTAGTCAATATGCTTAGCTATTTATACTTTAATTAAATCCACCCCTACGTCCACTGCTGTTTAATCTGTGGCGACAAACAGGGGGTGGGGGGAGGGGTAGATTAATCATCTTTTGTGTCGCCAGCATAGTTCGGAGTTGGACGTTCTTTCGATCAAGTTTTGGGGATGTATTTTTGGCATGTTGGAAGGTGGGAAGTGATCATTCATGGTAGGAAAATGCTGTATGATGGTGACTAACATGGCATTCTATGGTCTTTTAACAATAGCATAGCAGGCGTGATTGTGGCTATCCTTTGTATCAGATAGTGGCCAATTCTGATATTGGAGTCTCTTCCAATTCTCTGAGATATAAATAATAAATAATAAAGTTATTTATTTAGACAATTACATTCCATTTTGTTAGTAAGCATAATGTTATAGGTTGGTACTTAATATCTAGCAGGGATTTAGTCCTCTGAATGAGCTTATATATCAGAGGACAATCAAATTTAATTGAGATAGCATTTAGGATGCTGTTGCTACTCCCTCGAAATCTGCTGAAGAGTGAAGCTATCTTCTTTCGCAAAATTTCGCTATGTCGAGCTTATATATCAGAGGACAATCAAATTTATTTGAGATAGCATTTAGGATGCTGTTTCTACTCCCTCGAGATCTGCTGAAGAGTGAAGCTATCTTCTTTCGCCAAATTTCGCTATGTCGAGCTTATACATCAGAGGACAATCAAATTTATTTGAGATAGCATTCAGAATGCTGTTGCTACTCCCTCGAGATCTGCTTAAGAGTGAAGCTGTCTTCTTTTGCCAAATATCGCTATGTCGAGCTTATACATCAGAGGACAATCAAATTTATTTGAGATAGCAATTAGGACGCTGTTGCTACTCCCGCGAGTTCTGCTGACGAGTGAAGCTGTCTTCTTTCGCCAAATTTCGGTATGTCGAGCTTATATATCAGAGGACAATCAAATTTATTTGAGATAGCATTCAGGATGCTGTTGCTACTCCCTCGAGATCTGCTGAAGAGTGAAGCTATCTTCTTTCGCCAAATATCGCTATGTCGAGTTTATACATCAGAGGACAATCAAATTTATTTGAGATAGCAATTAGGATGCTGTTGCTACTCCCGCGAGTACTGCTGAGGAGTGAAGCTGTTTTCTTTCGCCAAATTTCGCTATTTCGAGCTTATATATCAGAGGACAATCAAATTTATTTGAGATAGCATTCAGGATGCTGTTGCTACTCCCTCGAGATCTGCTGAAGAGTGAAGCTATCTTCTTTCGCCAAATATCGCTATGTCGAGTTTATACATCAGAGGACAATCAAATTTATTTGAGATAGCATTTAGGATGCTGTTGCTACTCCCTCGAGATCTGCTGAAGAGTGAAGCTGTCTTCTTTCGACAAAATTTTGCTATGTCGAGCTTATATATCAGAGGAAAATCAAATTTATTTGAGATAGCATTCAGAATGCTGTTGGTACACCCGCGAGTTCTGCTGAGGAGTGAAGCTGTCTTCTTTCGCCACATTTCGCTATGTCGACAATTGTTTTATGTCGGATAGCCGTGTTTCGGATTCTATCCTTCGGAGAAACTCCAAGCACAGCCGGAGCTCGCTGTGCCACTTTAAGTAGCCGTACCGTGAGTGTCCACAAATGTCTAATACCCATCTATTGTTATACCATAGTTTATCGCGAAGGTGTCATAAACTCAATTCTGTTAATTGATCCAATAGAATGTTAAAGATATTGCTTCGTGGGTGTGTTCGTAATAGATACGACCTTTTCGGCATAGTGGGTGAATAACCGACTAATTTTAATTGATCTAAGTTCACGTACATGGGCCCCCAGGTTAATTTTTGACGACCGATTGGCGTGTATTGTGCATTGCTCCCCTGCGTTTAGCAGGGGAGCAATGCACAGCCAGCCAGCCAGCCAGCCAGACCAACTTCTTAAAATAACGGAGGACTCTGGGTTCAGGGCAACATTACTTAAGACGTCCTGCTCTGCCTATGTACGTGAGCGAAGATCAAGCAATATATATCCCCCAATATATATTATCAGGCTGTAACGCAAGAGATTGCGGGTTCAGTTCCCGCGGCGCGACAAATATTTATGATCATATTAGTTTATGTTTTGCTTTTTACTGGAACTAAAGAATAACATATAAAAACGATGGTAACTAAAGTAAAAAAAAAATGGCTGGACACTATCACACATCGTTTAGGCCCAAACTAATCAGAGCTATGGAAACCACATGACTGATGTAGGTAGGTACTAGGTACATAAAAAAATACACATTTTAAATAAAAAACACCCACCTGAGATAAATATTTACAAATCATACAAAAATATGTTACGCAGCTGAAATCAAACACGCAGTCTAATATTAAAAGTCACAAGAATGACTTTATATTGTTTAAGTATATCTTAAAGAGCTCTATGTGAATAGCTCACCCGAGGAAGTGCCACCATGCCTATTTTCGGCATGAAGCAGCATTGCTGTGTTTTGGTTTGAAGAATGTGATAAAAAAATGTAGGTACCCGTTTAAGCATTTGGTATTTGTTACTTAGCGGTACCCTAGTAACAAATAAACGAAGTTCTATCGAAAAAGGTCAATCTACTCCGACACCGTAGATATAATTACACCATGTCGATTGGACGCTGATTAGGTTATCGTGGGGCTTCCAATGACCCGTCAATTGTGATAAATGACCTCGCCCCTTCACCCCCTGACACCCCATTTCACCCCCACGTGCCACTTCGCAATGGCGTATGAAATAGGCTTCAATAGAAGTGCTTAGTAGATTAGCTACGGCATGCGGCTTCGCTCGCGATAAAATGTAGCTTAGTGGTTAATTATGTATATTTCAAGTTTGATTAAAAACCAGTGGTTTGGTCAGACTTTCGCATTTAAAATATAGTGTGATATATTTTTGATATATTTAGGTATTAGGCTAATGTTAAGACTTCAGCAGTGGACTTTTACAGGCTTTTAATGACAATGACATATTTTGTTTGTTTCTAAATTATGTATTTGTTAGACAGAGTCAGAAATCAAAGATTTTATGTGACTTTTTTAGTGGATATGGGAACGTTTTTTATACCTTCTCATACAATATCATAGATTTTAGAATATTTAAAACCCAATTTATCTTATTTTGCTCGAAAGTCTCAATATATGAACATTTAAAAACCACACACTCTCTCTTGTGTGTGTGTGTATATTATATGTTTTGCGATATCTTTTAGGCTTTTAAGGCATAAAAATGCCCTTAAAGGTATCGAATTTCTATTTTATGAAACACTAAAGAAGAAATGAGACACGACTCCTTTTTGGGAGAATATAGATATTAGGCAAAAGCGCGCACTCAAATAATAAAAACTTCTTGGATCCCACTCAGCTCCATAATAGCTGAATGGATTTGGATGAAACATAGAATTTCAAAGCTTATGAACTTGACACATCGGGTATCCCAGCACACAACACATGAGCTAAGAGCAGGCGGATGCTCATAAACAATAAATTACATACAAAATACTGTAAAAATATCATACTAAAGTAGCCTATAGTAAGCTAAAGCCAAAGATAGCTGTCTACTTTCCCATAAAAATTTATGCATGATCCAATATTGTTCGTTATAGAGCACTGTTCATAAAAATGCAAATTTTAAAAGCTTTTTACTCATGGTCAGGTCACAGATAAATGATGGAGTGACACTACATCCCCAACACCTCCCGATCGGTCATTATTAATGTATGCAAGGATTTTAACCACGTTTTAAATTAAAATAGGGGTTGCCACTGAGGGAAAATATATTATATGAATACTGCTGTATAGTGGAGGTTAAGCGCTCATTTAAATCTGAGCTTTTCTGTACTTTGGAAGACACGTTAAAATATTGGCGAGGCTTTTTCAGTCGTTAAGCCATGTCCGAGGCCTTGGAGTGGCATAAAACTCTGACACCAGAGTTGACCACTAGCTTAAAAGCTCTTCTGCGAAGAATAACATGTAGAGTCGTGGTTGTTGACGGCCTCTGTGGCGCAGTGGGCGAAAGTCCGCCTGAGACGCAGAAGGTTGCGGGTTCGATTCCCGCTGCGGGACAAATGTTTGCATGTTCTGTAGATATTTGTCTTGGGTCTGGGTGTTTTCTATGTATGATAAGTATGTATTTACAAAAAAAAAAATTATATGTGTAGTATATCAATCATGTGGTTCCCATAATACAAGCTCTGCTTAGTTTGGGGCTACATGATGCTGTGTGATTACGTCCCACATATTTATTATTATTATATTTATTTTATTTATTTTGTCCAATGGGTTGTACCCCGACTTCTGATCTGGGAGGTCGTGGGTTCTCGGACATATCCAAAGGATTTTCCGTTCGACTAGAGGACTGAGCATTACAACAAGTCCTAAACGGTGAAAGAAAACTTTGTGAGAAAACCCGCGGGTTAGTCAGATTCACAAGTATTGACCATGCCTTTATAATCATGTTATCTTGAAAAAAAAATTTCATGATATTTTAGTCTTTGTATATATGTTTATTTTTGTCTTTGGTACCTTTATTGTTTTATGATTAATTCTTTGTTTCATATAGGTATTTGTTTTTAGGGAATGTAAACCTAATATAACTTATATTTAACAGTTAAACTAAATTTTATACTACTTCTTTTATCAAATTTGTAGCACCACTCCACACTACACAAAGGTTATCTGGAAGCAAATGCTATTTAGCAGTAAGTTCGCCTGTAGTTGTTTTATCTTGTGTAATAAAGTAGTGATTGTTGTTGCATTGTTATCGCATATATTACGTTATCATTTTGTTAGATTTCTATACAATTGTCTCAGAAGTTTAAAACAGAAAACTTTGAAAGTTGTTTTTTAAAAAGGTTCAATGGACAAGTACCCCCGAGGGGTTGAAGTGTCACATGTGTTCGAAATCCCAGGCTTTCTATATCTGAGCATAAGTAGAGTAGTTGTGTCTGTAGGCACTACTTAGGCATAGTGGAAACAACCTTCGAAAATCCTACTGATAATAATTATCGCTTTGAGTGCTTATAATGCTTTGACACACTTGCTTACGGGCACCGCGTACTGCTCTTCGTTTGCAGCACGCAAAGTTTCAAGTTTGTAAAAAAAGAAATGTACATCTTAGTCCCTCTGAAGTTTTTTTATATAAATATACGGTGTATCTCACACACAATCAACTGATCCCAAACTAGGCATAGTCTGTACTATAGGTGCCAGAGACTGATAAACATACATAGATACCTATAAAACACCTAGATACAGAACAAATATCCATGCTTATCACACAAGTGTTTGTCCTGGGCGGGAATCGAACCCGCGACCTGCAGCAGTTGGCTGCAAGTAGCGTCGTATTTTCTATTTGCGGGTCAGATTGTACTTGGATTGGTCGAATCGATTACTGTGCCTAACTATAGAGGGACAAGGATTCGTTGTGAGCTGAAATTTGGGACACCATGTGTGTTGGTGGCATCGAATCCGCAACCTTTTGCGTCTCAAGCGGGCCTTCGCCCACTACGCCATATAGGTCGTAAGAAAGTAGTTTAATGAGACTTAACTTGTAGTTTAATGAGACATAGGTAAAATATTGCACATCACAACAACACCAACGACACCAGCCTCAGGTGGTCCTCTGGTGGACATACTCCTCCCCTATAAGAAGGGGAATATGACAATAACCCCACGCGGGGCATGCGGGAAGGCGATAACATGGCACAGCTTCTCGTACCGCCGACGCTGCTGCCCGTCGGCTGTCCAAGGATTTAGCCGTGCTGGTATAAGGCTACGCTATATCGCAATCAGCCGACCGCCAGAGCCCCGTTTCCGTCACCAATCACTCATTAAATACTAGCCTATAAAACATCAGTCCGCAGCTGGACATCGTCCTCCTCTTGTATTAGTGCATCGCCATCCTCTAAAGCCTTGCTCTTTATGGCTGCCTGGCAGAGAACGCTTTCAGCGATAAGGTCACCAATTATTGTGGTATCTTGGGGGGCTTAGGGTGTAGGGTCTTCATATAGCTTTGACTTATTTTTTCTTGTGTAATTGGGGTGATCAATATAGTGTTATCTGGCTACTCACTTCACCACGCAATATCCACAGTAGCTTTTATTAAACAAATGAACATCGATTCTACAAACTACAATGGAAAACTAGTTTTGAAACTTTTACAATTACAGGCAAAACTATTGCATCACTTCCGCAACTGTACCCGCCGGGAATCCAATATGGCGGCCATCAAGTGTCACTTGCAGTCGAGCTGTCACAACGAGAGGACGTGTGCCACAACCGCGACGTAATTTACCATTGTAAAATAGTAGTATAATCCTTGTGGCGTTGTGTTAGGGTGTATTATGTTATAGGAAGGGTGGTGAACCAATTCCATCATTCAGTACTTATCCCAGCAGATTTGTAAGTTTTAAAAACGGCCGTAAATTACGGTTTATTTTCCTTTGCGTATTTTTCTCATTCTTCAGAACACGGGCATTGTGCCTACAATGATTAATATTCTTTAATAAAAAAGGGTTTTTTGAAACGAGTAAAATTAGTTGTAGTCATCCATACGATATCTATATTTCGTTTTAGTTATTTCATTATTTTTCGTAATTTTCCAACTAAAATTAAACGTTTTCGGTTATCGAATTAAATATGTAGGAAGTATACTACAGTTCCTAACTATCTGTATTCTGTGCTATTGGTTAAAATATGCCGCAAGTAAATATTCCAACCATTTTTTGTAGGTACTACTATAAGTATTTTGCTTCTAGAATTCCAAGCCATTTTTGATTATTTTTATTTTATTTTATTATACAAAACAACTTAAAGGGACAATCTGAAATGGTCGTAATATGTGCTTAAGCAATGTGTAATTATTCAGTTCGTGCCAATGTTTTCTGTTTGATTACTCAGGTAATGTTTTTATCTCTCTCTTAAATTTTTAAGCCCACAGAATCAGCAAATTGAAGTTGCAGCGGACCGGCTTTATAGCCTGTCGATAACCGTTGGGGAATAAAGGTTCTCAAATAGCGACCACGATCTGGAGTCCCTCCCATCAGATGGACCGCGACATCGTCAAGATTGTAGGCAATCGGCGGATGGAGAGGGTGCAAGACCGTTCTTCATCGACCTATCCTATCAGCAGTGGACTTCTATAAGCTGTTGTTAATGAGTAGGTTTATTTTTGTCGCTTGATATTGTTTTATTACAGACTTTTTAACGACCTTTTCGCTGATTTTGGACCAAAACGCCGTATGTTTTACTAATATCATTACTTTATTTTAAAAGACCTTATTGGTATGTAACATTTCTAACTTATACGCTTCAAACATACTTGACGACAATGATGAGGTCGCGGGTTCAAGTCCCGGATTTGTCACGAGCAGTCCGTTATACTCATCGATACAATGAGAGTCTGTTACTCATCGGCGATGAGATAACCCGCGGGTCGAGGTGTAGATCATGTTTCATATTCATAAGTTTATCTTATATGATTCAATGGCGTATGAAATTAGCCTACCAATCTATTTTCGTAGAAATTTTCACAGAAGTAAGTGCCTTCTAGTCTAATTCTAGTCATATCGCGCGCAGAATCTCCAGTAATATGGAAAGGATAATGAAGAAGATAACAAGGTTAAAATATCACACTTTTATGTACGTAGAATCAAAGTCTAGAGCGTTCACATTATTATAGTTTTTATTTCATATCGATCGGTGCAATATTACCGAAGTTATAAGCATGGGAAGTTTACGTAGGTTTTTTAAATCTCGTCAGCGATCGCGAGTAGCGCGTGACGTCATCGCTCCTATACGGTGCCGCGCGGCGGGCGTCCGTAGTTCATTTCGCTGCTAATTTGTTTGCTCTCATGCGCTCTAGTTATTTTTATTAATTTAAAATAATGCTGATTGAGTGAGTGTATCGTGTAAATTATTGTTTTAGAACTAAAATGGAAGAAGGATTTAAAAAAGGCCAATCTAACCACCTTCCCATAGTTCACGATATGATGGTGGCAGAATATTTTATAAAAAATAAAGAAATCATTAACCTTGGAATGGTTCAATAAACTGCGAGTTGCGTACCCTACATACCTACTAATATACATGTATCGAGGAGCCCCCCTTAATTCATTTTAATTTAATTTAATTATTTATTTTTTAAGTACATACAACATATACATATATAAACAAAATATTCTGTGAATATTTCAAGCGTCTACCTGTTGCCGTTATTAATATCGAGAAAAAAAACGGCAAAAAGTGGCAACAGAAATACATCATCGGTGAACATTTCAACGGTCTAACTATCACGGTTCATGAGAGCTTTGTGACAGATAGACGGATAGACAGACATACTGACGGACAGCGAAGTCTTAGTAATAGCAGGCCTCTTTCACTCTGCAGAATAGGTATAAAAATATACCTACGCATCGCCGGCCCCTGGTCCTGGTTCGTTAGTCGGTTGCCGAGTTCTGCCCGGAACGAACGTGTCCTTGAGCAGCCGCGGCATTTTAGTTTGTTTTTGTTAATGTACCTATATTTTTCGCCAAATGAAGGCAAAAAAATACTGCATAGCATTTGGTTGCTTGAATAATAATAAGAAAATGTAAATAATACCAATAGTAGGTACATAACTGAAAGTTTTTCTACCAAATAATGCGTTGTTTAGATATCAAAGTCTCCCGTATTTACTTAAGTAGGTAGGTACTTAGGTACAAGTTCTATTTGAATGCGGTACCTACCTACATAAATAAACGTAATATTATAATGTAGGTATTTTTTCATAGACAATGTTTGTGCCATTGGTAGGTATCTACCCACATAGTGTTATCTACTTTAAAACAGTCGGGTAGGGTGTAGGTATAGGTTGACAAATCGATGTGATAAGTTACTAACAACTTAAACTAGATACCTAGGTTACCTACAAACCAAATGTTTTTTTCTCTTGCAAATATCTAGGTAGGTACCTACCTACTAAATTTTTTCTTAAGATTTAGCATGATGTACCTACTTACCGTAAACAGTGATTATTCAGTTTTCGTACACATGACACCTAAACACTAAAGTAAGTGTTAAGGACCCTACCTAGTAGGTATGCTTATTTTCTGAGTTCTTAATGCAGCCAGCCAGTGTAAAATAGTTTTCTGATCTAATACTAGGTAGGTAGATATTATTTGAATTATCATTGTTCCTAAAAATAAATAGGTGGCTAGGTAACTGGATAGTAAAATGCTCAGATTTATTATTATTCGTCACAGAATAATTCTCAATACAACCCTAACGCTACACGTGCCACGTCAGTAGAGATAGAGCTATACGATAGAAAGGGGTCCAACCGGTCCAGGGTGTAGGTAAATATAAATGTTAGGCACTGAGCTCGGTGCGAGCTGAATAGCACTTTATTGCGTAGCAGCTAAAGTTGCTATTTATGATTGCCGGGAGTGAAGTTTCTGTCCTCTCTGTATTCTGTGGTAATAGGGTTTTCGTTTTTACCCTTTGGGTACGGAACCCTAAAAATCATATTACTAGCAAAAACCAAGTACCTACCTAATCTACCTACTAGGTACTTAGTAAGTACCTATTTCATATGGCAAGGTTATGTACCTACTACCTAGTATTTCACATGGTATTTGAACAATTGACATCGAAATGATCCTCACAACAATATTATGCTGTTGTTTTTGGCCTTAAATGGATGTGCTTTCCTCATAGCATTTGTCCATTTTTTCTTATTTTCAGATCCTTGGGAACGTAAAAAAACAACTTTTCGGGTGTTTTTGTGGCCTTATTTTTACACTGAGACTCAATACAACATTTATTAGATGGACTCATGTAGTTTTTATTGATTATTATTTAAAATAAACAAAGTACTTCCGTGCGCGATGGGCACATTCGGGTAAATGCTTCGAATCCCCGAATCGCTCGCCAGGAGACAGGAGCGGTGACGTCATCAACGATATCACGCACGGTCCGCGGCTTAGACCGAAAATGTTAACTTTGCACTTTTATATCTCGGTCAGTTTTAGAGATAGAAAAATAATAAAAACACAATTGTTCTTGTAATTTTTTGTAGAATATTTTGGCATATAAAACAAAAAATGGTTTTCTTCTTCATTGTAACAGGCAAAATAGAAGGCAAAAGACAGAGAGGGAGGAGCCCGAAGCATTGGTCAGGTGTGAACAGCTGGAAACTCCAGTTACCGTCCACCAGTTGCACTCCATCAAGCCGAAGACCGGGCATTTGGAGACAAACTATTAATAGTGTCCTTGCTAAAAACGATCCTTTAGGAGGAGAAGGTGCTCCAGCGTTGAGGTTTTCCACGCTACGCCTCTTTAGGGGATAGATTATGGAAAATCCTTTATAATTCAGTTGGGTGTAGGGGACGCTATGCAAGGAATATAGCTTCATGTCTCTAGGCTAGACTGTAGAGTTATGGATTTCTTTTGTTGAAAGTTTCGTTGAAAGTCACTTAGTCAGTAAGTCAGCTTCATAAGAGTTTTATACAATGCGAGTTTTAATTCGTATTATATACCGAAAGGAAGTGGATTTGATTTGGACGATGGTTCTCCACAAGTTGTGAGAACCTCACTTAAAAACACGTGAAGCTTATCTTTGTGTTGTATGTGACAGGCCTAAAATTATAAGAAGAAGAAAAATAATAATAATAGAATAAACTGATAAGAAATAAAACAATGTTACTTTTTTTTACCTTTACTCGAACATTATTCCATAGAAATATTCCAAATATTAGGGCCGTTATTCAAAATACCGCAAAAATGGCGGAATTCTACACAAATCATGAACGTAAGCTCGCCTGAGACCCTCGAGGTTAGATTCAATTCCTGATAGATAACCCGAGTCCCAAGTATATGTACTTTATAGACCAGGCGGCCGCTGTAGGTACAATTACCTCGGCTGTTTATATTATTATCGGCTGTAATTACCTACCTCACAATGGTAAAAACTATCATCACAAACTTTTTTTTTCTCTGTAGCGCAGTAGACAAGTGTCAAAGGCCCGCTTGAGACGTTGAAGGTAGCGGGTTTGTTTAGGGATAAGTTGAATGCACAGAATTTTGTAAAATCACTTAGCCATTTCACAGAATTTAACCAACCTAAACACAAAAAAATAGACACCCTCCGTTTTTATCATACCAATGGTTTAGAATCAAGTACTTCTAATAAAGAGAGAAATTAAATATTTTTTTAAATATAGGTAGGTACTAAGACTTTGTATGAAATTCTCCATCATCAATTTTTTTGGTATTTTCCTTCCATGTCCTATTGGTTTGCACCATCCGCTGTTTACAATTTGCCATAATAAATAGATCTATTAGGTACTCGATGAGGTAAGGTTTCCTACCATGGTATCGCAGTCTAACGCAGATCTGTACCCGGGAGCCAATAACTGGGGATTTCATATACATTTGTATACTTCGGTGTACACTTCCTTGCAAATAGCGTCACTGGTATTGAATTATGATTTCTCAGGAGATTTACCGCGCGTAGTTGATTAAACATCCGTATTTTAAGGTTACCGAGCTACTCTTAGGTACAAGATTAGTGATTGGTTCAATAGATGTGGTCAAAGCCTTTAGACCGATTTTAAATTACATATATTTTTGCACGAGGATTTAATTTATGTGTTCGAGGCGAGTTGCATAATCAAAAGAAGACTAGCAGTGGGTCAAAAACAGCTGATAATAATGATGATTTCACGAATTATATAATATTTCAATTTGGAATTGGCGTTAATTATCATAATACGGTTTATCTTCCGTATTCCATCTTAACATGACCCGGTCAATTACTTTACACTGCCAGTTAACTAAGCATTTTTAACTGTAAGGCGATTACGAATATTTCAACCTGATCTATCGTAAACGTAAAGAAAAGTTAGCCAATGAGAAAGCTCTACTTTGAAATCCAAGATTTCTCATTGGCCAACATTTTACATCTACGATTCCAATACTTTTTCGCTTATTCGTGATCGACCCTCTAGTGACACTTTTCTGGTCACCATTCTTACAAACTTATGGAAGTTGTTTAATTTTTTTTCAGAATTAAACAGTTTGACTTAAATTTTAGATCCAGCAGTGTACAGACCAAGAAAAACTTTATCCGTTCATTGTGATTAGCAGAGCTACAAATTATAAGGACAACCTCCCCTACCCCCTTGAACTGAGCTTGTTCTTCAATGTGTACTCATTTATAATAAAGCAAATTAGCTAAATAACTATTTGTTGCCTTGATTGACAACGCTTGACATCGCTAGCATGATGCTTCGTGCCGTGGCACAGAATACAGAAAGGACAGAAGCGTCACTCCGCGCAATCATTTAAATAAATAGCGACTTTAGCTGCTACGCAATAAAGTGCTAATCAGATCGCACCGAACTCAGCGCCTAACATTTATATTAACCTACACCTTGCATCCCTTTCTATCGTATAGCTCTATCTCTACTGACGTGGCACGTGTAACGTTAGGGTTGTCTTGAGAATTATTCTGTGACGAATAATAATAACCTGGCCGCCGACGGGCAGCAGCGTCGGCGGTGCGAGAAGCTGTACCCTGCGATCCCCAACCCGCATGCCCAGCGTGGGGATTATGGGCATATCCCCCTTCTTATAGGGGAGGCCTATGTCCAACAGTGGACTGAATAGGCTGTTGTTGTTGAACCTTTTACTATCCAGTTACCTAGCCACCTATTTATTTTAAGGAACAATGATAATTCAAATAATATCTACCTACCTAGTATTAAATCAGAAAACTATTTTACACTGGCTGGCTGCATTAAGAACTCAGAAAATAGGCATACCTACTAGGTAGGTACTTGGGTCCTTAACACCTACTTAAGTGTTTAGGTGTCTTGTGTACGAAAACTGAATAATCACTGTTTAAGGTAGGTAGGTACATCATGCTAAATCATAAGAGAAATTTTAGTAGGTAGGTATCTACCTAGATATTTGCAAGAGAAAAAAACAACATTTGGTTTGTAGGTAACCTAGGTATCTAGTTTTAGTTGTTAGTACGCCTACCTTTAGGTAACTTACCACATCGATTTTTCTACCTACACCTACCTACCCGACTGTTTTTAAGTAGTTAACCTACACTGCCTACTTAAAGTTAAATCAAATAAAAATGTACCTAGGTTGGGTTTCTAATATTGCTCTCAGTCTACATAATCAAAATCATAATACCTACTTAAGTGCTGCTTATGCCTAGGCATAGGCAGCACTATGTAGGTAGATACCTACCAATGGCACAAAAATTGTCTATGAAAAAATACCTACATTATAATATTACGTTTATTTATGTAGGTAGGTACCGCATTCAAATAGAACTTGTAACTAAGTACCTACTTACTTAAGTAAATACGGGAGACAAACTTTCGTAGAAAAACTTTCAGTTCTGTACCTACTATTGGTATTATTTACATTTTCTTACCTTTCGCTGTCATTAGGTAGTTTGAAAAACGTGAGATGCCGGTCCTTATTATTATTCAGGCAACCAAATGCTATGCAGTACTTTTTTTGCCTTCATTTGGCGAAAAATATAGGTATATTACCAAAAACAAACTAAAATGCCGCGGCTGCTCAAGGACACGTTCGTTCCGGGCAGAACTCGGCAACCGACGTAACGAACCACGCTAGGAAGGCCGGCGATGCGTAGGTATATTTTTATACCTATTCTGCGGAGTGAAAGAGGCCTGGCCGTGGCGATCGGCCGACACGACCGACGTCGACAATAGTCGGCATGCTGTAGGAGCACATTCAAAGTTTTGGCTCTTGCTGTACATATATCTCAAAACCATCACAAAGAGTCAAATCGTATGACGAGTAAAAACATCATGCAACCAAGCAATTACTGTAGAAAGAAAGGGATACAAACTGCAAGTATTTCATTAACCGAACAGAGTTTTAAAAAGTGGCTCCTACTTATTCTAGAAAAAAAAACAAAGTTCTTACACATCAATATAATTTAGGACACCGCAGATCTCAGTACTCGTATTTATTTTCAGAGAGAAGTAATTTGTTTTGGTTTCAATACTAACTTACTTCACTCACTTACTTATTTTCATAAGTCTAATTTGTTATCAAAATATTTATCAAAAACTTTTTATGTAAATAGCGAAATATCAGTACAAATGAACATTTCTTGTATTTAGCCGGCATGACTTTTATAAGATTTGTTTTGTCCTACGCTGATAATGATAATTGTGAGGAACTTTTCTCACAGAATTAAAAATAATTAAAAATTAGGACCCTATTCAATGATCCTGGGCTCTATCCCTTAGATCTATTGTTGGCGTGCTCGTAAATGGTAAATGAATTTTTTGTGAGTAGGTAATAAAATTTCTATAAACCGAAATATCAAAAAACGTAGACGTAGGCACTATTGGCGTTTGATAGATAGTTGTAATGTTTATTTGCAACTACAATCACGCAAATACAACAATTTTTAAGATTTAAACAGTAGGTAATTTGACATTATGTACCTAGGTATATTATGACAATAAAAAGACATTTTTTTGTTTGCACCAACAATCATTTGTGATCACTAGCAGCGAGCACCTAATCTTAGTGCCTGCTACTTAGGTCAGTATTAACAATGACTTAGGTAGTAAGTACCTAATACCTACTATACCTACTAATACATAGGCACCTTCAAAGTGCTTTCTGTGCTAGTAGACCTGCTTGAAGAGTGATTATGAACAATCGGTAGGTACCTAAAAAGTAGGCAAGTAACGTATACTTCATTTTTATTTTGATTCATTGTTACAATCTACCGATTTTCCATTAAAATTAAATTGCACAATAAAATCAAAATGGTTTTTCACCCATCAAAAAGACAGTGGTGTAAGAAAGCGCGGGAACGCCATCTTGGATCGGCGCCATTGTTAAAGCTATCCAATGATCTTAAAAAAGATAGATGCGTCTTTAATAAAATGAGTTTGGAAGTCTCTCTATGCTTTATGCTCAATTGATAACTTTTTCTTACTACTTTGACTTACTTTTACTTTTCTTTCATTTTTTTTACTTTGAGTACCTACTTTGAATTCAGATCGTACTCAAAATTGAGTTCGTTATAAGTAAAAACGTACTAGCTAGCGAAATTTTGACTTTACGACTACTGGTCACCGAAGCCGTCCGCCGCTCACACTAAATTAGAATTTCTAAGCATTTCAATATAAGCATTAGTGTGCTTGTCTAGAAACTAGGTTTATTAAAAGACCAAACGAAACATAAACAAAAAGACTTTATTAATCTGGACATAGGTAAATAGGTAGAAGTTATCTGTCCAAAAAACCCATATCTAAGCGTTACCTATACTTATAATCTCTCTACATTTAGTAGAGTACATTAGTAGTAAGCTAAGCACCCATACTCACTTAAACAGCCTAAACAGCCAAACAGCCTACCAGTCTTACTGCTTTGCTTGACGCACTTACAAAAGAAAATAGGCCAATTATCATTAGGTATCTCTTTCGAAAACTACGAGCTGCGCGCGTTGGATAAATTATTGGGTATATTGTTATTGATATCTTGTCCATGTTTTTCTGATCACTGGTGCTATCGATATCATCGTGTTCAATCGAGAGGCAAAAAAACTTTTACGGAGTTTATACTTTTTGCCTGTTATTTGATAATCTTACTTTCGGTTTGGGAAACGGATTTTCTTTAGTGATAGGGTGTAACTTTGCAAGTTTTAGATAAACGTGACGTCAGTTTTTCCTTAGTTTTTAACATTGAACGACCGCATGCTATATTCTGTGTGGGTTTGATTTCCGAAGTGGGACAAATGACGACCTCTGTGGCGCAGTGGGCGAAGGTCCGCCTGTGACGCAGAAGGTGCGGGTTCGATTCCCGCTGCGGGACAAATGTTTGCATGTTCTGCAGATATTTGTCTCGGGTCTGGGTGTTTTCTATGTATGATATGTATGTATTAACAAAAAAAAAATGTATCTATGTAGTATATCAATCATGTGGTTCCCATAATACAAGCTTTGCTTAGTTTGGGGCTGCATGATGCTGTGTGATAACGTCCAGGATTATTTATTTATTTATTTATTTATTTATTTATTATAATTAAAGTTTGTATGATTAATAGATACGTATATTTGTTCCGGGTATTTTGCAAAAGACTGAGTTTTTATACTTACTTAGGAATTATTAAAATTAGATTCAATAGGACCGTCTTCCCATATCAGACGAGGAGTCAAGCAGGGTGACCCCCTTTCCCTCAAATTTATCGTTCATTTATATTGTTGTCATAACTTTATTTTATGATTAGTATCTACCAATTTTAATAATTGCAACATGATCGCATTTCAATTTTTGTTATGAATTAAAATTATTGTGATTGTCATTGTAAGTGAATTTGTTGTTCTTAATGAGATTAAACTTTCACAGTATTTTTTTGAAAGTGGTATTGTTTTCACTGAAAAGTTTGCCGACGACAACCTCCTTTTCTCTTCTTCCGCCACTGAACCTAGTTTAATGGTCTATGATCTAAACGTCGCTTGCCTCTAAGTTGGCCTTAGCATGAACATGTCAAAGACAAAGCTACCAACACCACACAATACCGGTTAGGGCAGAAGGATTTCAAACGTCGATGAGTACTTATACCTACTTATGCCAATTAGTATCGTTATAGAGCAGGCAAGACGCGCAGAAAACGCCTGGAAGGGATATTGGGGCGATAAAAACTTTAATGAAGGGAAACCTTCCTCTGACACTCAAGCGCAAACTGATGGACGTATGTATTTTTCCTATCTTCATGGATGGCGCACAATGACCAGGTTTTTTGACAAAACTGCAGAGGGCCAACTTCATTGAGTGCATCCTAGGCGTCAAGCTGACAGATCGCGGATACAAGGAACTGCGCTCCAGAACACAACTCGTGGACGCTGTGCAACAACTCTGAAAATTGATATGGGAATGGGTGGACCATGTCTACCACATGCCAGACGGGTTCTGGGCAAAAGTGAAAAGTGAGATCACACGCCGAAGATGGAAAAACAAAATTGACTCCTTTATGATAGATTGGCGGGAGATAGCGCTCAATAGAGATAGAGTGGAAGAAGGAAAAGGAGGCCTTTGCCTTGCAGTGGGATAATTCATCATATAATTGCTCATAATAATAATTATTATGAAATAATAAATCATCATTCTGTTCATAACGTCAAATAGATTTATAGTGTAAACTTTAGTAGAAAGATCACAAATCCCACAGCAAAACCAAATTTAAAAAATAGTACAATTATTAAATAAATAATATATAAATAATGCTGGACGTTATCACACAGAATTATTTAGCCCCAAACTAAGCAGAGCTTGTATTATGGGAACCACATTATTGATATACTACATAATATATACAGTTTTTTTTGTAAATATTTATATATCTTACATAGAAAACACCCAGACCCGAGACGCATACTTCTGCGTCTCAGGCGGACTTCTCCCACTGCGACACAGATGCCGTCATTAGGTACTTATTAAATAAATTTCTAAATTTTAACTGGAACTAGTGAACATCCCGCCTTTTTGTCCACATAAAAGGAACTCAGACCGTAAACTGGACAGAAGCGCCATTGGACCGAGAAACCTAGTGAATTCTGGTGTCGGAGGCCAAGATCCACTTTGGGTCGCTGAGCCACTGCAGTAGGTAGTGGTAATAGTAAAATTCCCAATTCAAAACCAGGTAAGCTCCAGGTTTATCAAACCTTCCCATAATTTAGAATTTTAGATCAGCATTAAAACTTGCCAGTAAAAGCGGGAATTAACAGGCCTAGTTCGGGACTCGAACTTCGGCAGTTAAATCGCAAACTGTCATAATTCCATTGACAAATGAGTTTTGACGTAATGTTTTGGTGCAAGTTTGCTGAATTACGGACTGAACTCTAACCCTTTTGTACCTACCTGTGCCTTCCATGGGGTTTGACCACAGTTTTAGGGGAACAATTTTTGTGTCTTGAACGACGGTTGTGTCATTTTTGTTTTATTTTACTTATAATGTTTTTCTGATTTATATAGTTTAAAATATTGGCAATTTTCCTAATCTTTGTTAGTAGAGTGTAATGGAATGCAATAAAAGTGATTTTGGACTGGAATTCCTTGATGAAGGAAATTGATCACCGATCGTTTTTTGTTAGAGTCGCCATTGCTATAGCAGAACAGGACCTGACTGAAGACTGGACAGTGGACAGCGGGACTTATATAAACCGTACTGTATTGATACATTAGGTATAGTAGTCGTATATAATATCTCGATGCCATACTGCGTTGCCTCATATTTTTATGAAAAATTGTACTTGATACTAGCGAAATTGATGTACCTAAGTTATCCCAGAAGCTATTGAATGAAGAAGTGACTACAGATATCATTCTAATTCAATTTCTCAAATTCAAGATCTCTTTGCCATTGGAAATTTGGGACACTCAGGATCGTCAATTTACAAGGAAGTTTATTATAATAAGTAGTTATACCTATTATAGTAATTCCATGGAATTACCAATTTTTAACAGATTTCATAAAGCTACACTAAAGACTCACAAGCAAACTTTCCAAGTTTTTAATATTAGTTATAGAAAACGCATGACTGATATGCATACTATTTATATGTCAAATATTCGAAGATGTAAACATTTTGTCTCGCGGCGGGAATCCAACCCATAACTATCTGGGTCTCTGGCAGGCCTTCGCCCACTGCGCCACGGAGGTCGTCATTATGTCCAATTTGAAGGTCAATGTGCATATATGAGACTATAATGTTCATTGCGTGTTACATTGCATGTTACATTTCGTAAGTCTGTACCCGCCATAATAGTTACTATCTACTAAGATAAGGATATGATAGGATAGGACGCTACCCTACCCAGACTTGAAGCCTCTTATCGATCGCGAGGCGACGCTCGAGCCATGATGAATGCATTCGCTCAACTTTGATGCTGGTGTTCAGTTTATTTTAATTTATTACAAACTTTTACAGAGGAAGCTATTCATATTCATATTCATTTAATGCGTACACATACATTGGATAGCTTAGGTGTTTGATTAAGCATATAGGTATAGTTGACGTGCTTGCTTTGTTGGCGTGTATTATCTTTCAAGCTCAGCGAAATATTTTCTCGAGTATATGGGTTTTTATTTTTACCTACTTCAAAAAATTACTGGAATTGCAAAATATTCACAGTGAATCTGTTAGGGCTTCCTAACAAAATTTGAGAGGTAAATATATGTATGTATGTATGTATGTTTGTCCACCCATATCTCCGAAACTACTTATACTATTTTGACCATCCTTTTTTTATTAGCTTACATTTATTTCAACTTAGAGAACAGTGCAAGTTTCATCAACGGTTCAGCAATTTTCAAGATATGGACTAAATACGTATCATTAAGTGTGACCGCCAGGAGCTACAGGCGCGGTGTCAAAGGGAAAATCTCTCAAAACCATGGTAAAATTCTAGTGCATGTAAGAATCAAAAAGTAATTTAAAAAAAATAAACCGGCTTCAAAAAGAAATTAACTCAAAATTAAGAAATAATATCTTTATATTGTACAAGAAATTAACCAACAAAAACGAAATCAACAGTAGTTAAGAAATAATTAGGGCCTACAATGTTTTTTGAGGTCTGTGCCAGCCTCTATGAAAATTACTTACCGGTCGAAAATTAAAAACTGATTTCGTTTTTGTTGGTTAATTTCATGTACAATATAAAAATATTATTCCTTAATTTTGAGTTAATTTCTTTTTGAAGTCAGTAAAAACTTTTTTATTTACTTTTTTTCATCCCATATCTTTTGAGACGACACCAAATGTTGTAATAATTATAGAAATTTGAAAAGCTTGCTGTTTTTTCTTTCTTTTTGTTTCTGTCTGCTAGATAGGGGAGAATTGGCGTCGAGTTCGTTATGTCTTATGGGACCCATTCGCTGCAACATATGATTTGAGCATGCATTTACAATTTAAGTTTGTGATAAATATAAATAACTAGTTGTTTTTATTTTAATATTTTTAGTTAAAAACATATGACGTCGTAAAGCTATGTTCATTAAGTAAGCTCACCTCGACTTTCAGTTTTTTTCCCCCGATGTTTTTTAAAGAAACCTATGTTATAACAATATTGTTTAAGAATTTTGACACTTAGAAAAATCTATTAGAATTTTTTCCCTAACTTACTTGTGATGGTAGCGGACTCACACTAGACGATTCTACTAGGGAATTGGGGCCCAGAATTAGATCAAATGAGTGAGTGAGGAAGGAACTTGCCATAATGAGGAAATGAGTGTCAGCGAGTTGTGTCAGTCTCACGAATACATGATGTAGGGCTTCAGCCTAGGTATTTATGAAACTCGCATTTTTTCCTATAATATAACAATATAATATATGGTTAGACGTACACCTTAGGCAAGAACAACAACACCAGCATATTCAGTCCATTGCTGGACATAGGCCTTCCCTATAAGAAGGGGGATATGCCCATAATCCCCACGCTGTGCAGGCGGGTTGGGGATAGCAGAGCACAGCTTCTGCAGAGAGCTGCTGCCCGGCGGCGGCTAGGGGATTCAGCGTACCAGAGTTAGGCTACGGTATGTCCCAATCAGCCAGCTACCAGTACCTCATTTGATATACTACATAAATATTTTTTGGTAAATACATTACATATCTATTATGCATAGAGAACACCCAGACCCGAGACAAATATTTGCAGAACATACAAACATTCGCGGCGGTAATCGGCTTCTGTGTCTGAGGCGGACCTTCGCACACTACGCCATAGAGGCGATCAACTGACGTATCCTAGGTAAATAAATAATTCTGGACACACAGCATCATGTGAGCCCCAAAACTAAGCAGAGTTTATGTAATCGGAACCCCGTGATTGATATATTACATATATACATTTTTTTTTTCTAAATATATACATATCATAGATAGAAAACACCCAGACCCGAGACCAATATATGCAGCACATGCAAACATTTATTCCGAGGTGGGAATCGAACCCGCATCCTTCTGCGTCCCAGGTGGACATTCGCCCACTGCGCCACAGAGGTCGTCCTCCTAAATCTCTTATTCAGGTTCCTTTAAATAATTACTCAATTAAAGAATAAATATAAATAAGTATATTAGACATCAGAAACTAAATTAAATATCCTAATATTTTTATAATTCACTAGTGGCCCGTCCCGGCTACGCACGGGTTAGGTAGGGCACTTCTTTACACCTTGGGTTACGTTACTTCAGTTTTAGTAAGGATCCCTAATCTTTTGTAGCAATAAATATAGCCTATGTTACTCAGGGTGAATGTAGCTTTTCAATGGTGAGAGAATTTTTGAAATTGGCACAGTAGGTTTTGAGTTTATTCATTATAAACATACACACACACAAAAATACAAATTTTTCCTCTTCATAATATTAGTGTAGATTTATTGAAAACCTACAGGATGACCCCATCAAATAGAATCAATGTGGGCTGGTCATATAACGAGTTCTTGAGTGGAGACCGCGGCTTGGCAAACGGAGTATAGAACGCCCTCCGGTCTGGTTGAGTGACGATCTACGAAAGGCTGCTGGTAGAAGCTGGATGCGTCGAGCTCAGGGCAGGGCGCAATGGCGCTCATTAGGGGATACCGCCGTCCAGCAGTGGACTGCTATGTAGGCTATGATGATGATGATGATGATTAATTACGAGTAAAAACCTACGAGATGATCAGATAGAAAAAACAATTGGAAATAAATTCTTAATGAATGGGTCCTTGATTATTTACCACGGGATTTTCCAAAATGGTGGATTTAAGTTTGTTTCTTAGGATCAAAAATATTTAGTCAATGTTCTGTCCTTCCTCCTTCGTATGCTAGCGGCCAACTACGGGGGTCTACTACAATTCACCGAAGTACGAAATTACGTGTTTCATTTCTTGCGATTGGTACCCTTAATCAAACAAAAACCGAAATTTCGGCACGAAGTTTGTATGTATGTATATGTAACAGTCCGAACGTTGCGCATCCTACTCTATTTCACAAAACATACGATGGATTGGAATTGACAGTATGAAATACGACCAATCGCACGAAACGAAACACGAAATTTCGTATTTCGGTGAATTGTAGTAGACCCCCTGGTGTCGGAGTTTGTAAGCCGCCCGAAGGCTTCCGACTTTTCTTGGCGGCTGCAAAAGCCGGGACCTTCCGAAGCTCCGAGCTCAGCTATCATTGCCAGTAAAGGGTCACCAACTGAAGTTGTGATCGGACATTGATAGTGTTAGGCAGATTTATAAAATCTGACGTACTCTATAGCACTGTGGATGAAAGCAGGCAGAAGGTTGTGGGTTCGATTCCCGGCGTGAGACAAATGTTTGTATGCTCCGCAAATGTTTGTCTCCCGTCTGGGTGTTTTCTATTTATAATGTGTATGTATATTTACAAAAAAAAATATGTCGTTCCCATAAAACAAGCTCTGCTTAGTTTGGGGTACGTGATGCTGTGTGATATTGTCCAGCATTGTTATTTATCCAATTAAATAAGATTTGTTGATAAACATATTTTTTGCAAAGCCGTTTTCTTTAAATTATTGTACCCCAATATTACGGTACCCTAATTTTATTACAATTTAGCCAAGTAGGCTAATGAGTAATTTGAATTTAACTTAATTTTATAGAAATATTATTTCTAAGAATGTGTCCATTGGCACTTTTCTTTCTGTCTCTAATTAAGGAGAAGACACGTTGTTCTTAGATAGATAAATTCTTTATTGTACACCAAGAAAATTCAACAATTTATAGGAAAAATTACAATTAAAAAAAGGTACAAGGGGCGGTCTTATCGCTAATAGCGATCTCTTCCAGACAACCTTTGGATGGATTGTTCTTGTGTCCAATAAAAGTAGTATTTACACTATACACTACGCTACAAAGCCGTTAACTTATCAATATTTTAAATTACATACTTAAAACGTCATCGTCTACCGTTCGGCCTACGGCTGCCAAAACACACAATGATGCAACTCAAATATTTGAATAATTCAGCAACAATATTATCCGGAAATATGCACTAAAATCCGAGTAAGTACTTTTTTACGCATTACAGATTTAAAGAGCATTTTTAACGACTTTCTTTTATGCAAAATAGTTAACCTCTTAGCGGGCTTTTGCAACATTGTACCTTGAAAGCGCTCTAAAAACGTTTAGGTACTAAACCTTAACACATTTTTCAGTCTTTAAATTTAAAGAAAATTACCTAAAGAACCTGTGAGTCACATAGTTTGATATGATTTTCAAGCAACAAATTTTGAGATATAAAAAAATGACATTAGTAAAATATAAAATTCTGAGCTACAGAAAGAATAAAAATCTATTTGAGAAATGAAGCCTGTATTGTTACCAGCGCTTGTAGGTACTGCGTAGTTTATCAAACAGTTAGTTACAGTAACATCGCAGATAACACGAACCCATCGATTGATGGAAAACCTCACGCCCAGTAACGTGATATACCGCAATAAACCTACAGTTTTGTAACATTCCACTCAACTTCTGAAATTGATTAAATAGTGCATTTTTCCAGGCGGAAGCTAGGCGCGGCCAGGCGGGGTGCGGGGCAAGATGGCGGCCGGCGTTACGTCACTTTCACAGCGCGCGCTTGGAATTAGATCAGTGGCTTGCTTGCATGCGACGCGGCGGGCGCGCGTCCCTAACCCTCAAAAACCGGATAAAAAATCGAACGCGACTACTCTAGTCCCCAACCTCACTATGTAGTGTTTTTTAGTTTTTGTGACTTTTGTTTTTTTTTCGTCGCGGAAGCAGAATTGAAACGTAAGTTTCGTAGTGATCGATTAAACACGGAGCTTTTGCGGTGTAAGACGGGAACTTTTCGCTTGCAATTTTTTTGCTAGCGTCGTATTCCTGCGGTGTTCAGTTTCCGCTTTTGATTGGCGTTTGGAATTTTTAATTGATGGTTTAACTTGTACAGATTTAATTTGTGCAAAAGCTCTGAAGGTGATTTTTCGTTCCTTTAATTTTAACTTATAGTTCAATTTAAATTTAATTTTATTTGTAGGTTTTATACATAATAGATCGTGTTTAAGAGTGTTGTTCACAATGAAATGAAAAACACAAATGTTTAATGATCATGGGAAAAGACAGTTGTGTGGGTATTTGATTGTTACCCGCATAATGCTGCTTTTAGTGATGAACTCAAAATAATTCATTTCACTATTTGAATGACAAAATTTTACTTTTTATAAATTGTTATTTATGCTCCATTGTATCAAAGGCTTGGTTGAAGCAAAGGCTTATGATTAAAACAAAAAAAAAATGTAAATCCAAAAATGTGCAAAGCATTTTTTTAATTTGAAGAAGACAAAATACCAGTTTTGTATAACACGCTGTCAGGTCCCGTCATATAAGTGACAAATGACAGCTGCCGCCCGAACATTTGTCATTGCGTGCAAGAAAGACTTGCTCGCTTTTATTTTGTAGCGATTTCATTTGACAGATGCCGAGATTTCATCCCATTGTTCGGTTTCTTTAGCCGATGCATGCTTGTAAATCTGACTTATGATTAAATGCGTGAAATATTTTAAGGGTATTGTTTAATCGAGGCTAAACCGACAGTAAAACTCTTCCTTATACTCGTTTCTATTCATACATCGTCGCTATTCATAAGTCATATAGTGCAAAATAACTTAGGTACCTACTTACCTACAGTTGATGATTCACAATAAAAAAATATCAGATATTTGCAAAAATCTTTTACTGAAATTGGGTAGAAAATAAGTTTTTTTTTTTAATTTTGGTAAAAGTTTTCTATCAATGATTGGGACTTTTAAAGCACATCACTAGTATCAATCAAAAAGAAACATCGTTCATTTACCAATGATTCTGTGGAGCGCATTTCGAATAAAGAACAGAGCTCGGACGCCGAGGTCAAACCAGCGCCCATTTAACTTAGACCTCTCACGTTGTTCCTACTCCTCTAGGCTCGATTGTTGGCGGGAGGTAGGGTGGGTCTGGCTAGGCTGGTGCTTCGTACAACGTCGGTCGTTGTGGGCGTTCGAGCGACCTACATACTACATGGTTTAATTGGGATGCGTCCGTCAGGCGCCTATGGCCTGACTGTGGGCGCGTACAGTCTAGTGCGAAAAACATTTCCGCTTCATAAAACCTAGATAAGAGCAATGGTTTCACCATTTTCCTTCTAAAAAGTATTATTTTTAGGGTTCCGTACCCGAAGGCTGTTGTACAACGGGACCCGATTACTAAGCCTCCGCTGTTCATCCGTTTGTCTGTCAGCGGGTTTTACCTCATGATCAGCCGGCCATAGGTAGAGTTGAAATATTCACAAATTGTGTATTTCTTCTGTTGGTATAAAGAATAAAAGTATTTTAAAAGTACATATCATAAACGAGGGTGCGGAACTCTTTGCGTTAATCTTATTTTTATATTTAGCAAGAAAATATAATACAGCCCTAACCAAATTCTGACAGTAAATTGACAGTAATTAATTATTTAATTCATTTTCACTGTTCTGCGTCCCTAAACAACCTAAAAATGTAAGTAGGTGATTGTCCAGCCAATTTGAGACTTTGCGTCCAATGACACATTTTTAAGGCTTCGTTTGACGTAGGCCAGGCCTAATTGCCCCGCGTAAAAAGGAAACGTGCTACTTTTATAAAATAGGTAACACTGTTTTGCCCCGAAAAAGCGAAAAGAACTGCTACATTCGACCATTTTTACAACCTTTTTAACGGAAATGGGTACTTTTAACGACTGAGGTAGGTGGTCAGTGAGACGTATCGCGATCCTAACTTCGACCCCGAAGGTCTCAGTTCAAATCCTCGATACTATTTGATTTTTCGAATTGAAAACCGTTTTATTTGGCTGCTGACCTTACCTTTATTTAGTTTCAACTTTTTTGCATAGACCACAATAATGAGAAGGTCTTACGTTACAGGCGCTCGAAGTTTGAAATCTTTTTATTTTTATTTTAGGTATCACCGTTTTGCTATTTTGACGACGTTCGAAGTCTTTTTACTTTAGAACTTTAGTTTTAGCAGTAGCTGGTAAAGTTTTTTGTTAAGGGGTCGTCCGGGGAAGGACTACCACCATGCCTATTTTTGCCGTGAAGCAGCTGTGCTCATGTGCTGTGTTTCGGTTTGAAGGGTTTGGGTGCCGATGAAATTACAGACGCAAGAGGCTTTTCACTGTCATGCCTCAAGTTGATGGATGCAGCGCATTTCATCGTAGAGCACATTGCAAAAAAGCGTGATCCACGATGCAATGCTTTGTGTTTGGTAATGGTTACCACTTAACATCAGGTGGGCCATGTGCTTGTTCCATCTTCAAGTAGCAGCTTATAAAAGGTTTATTTATAAAAAATACGTTGCATTTGAATTTTTGAACGAATAGTTCATAATTATAAAGAGTCTTGATTTACACTTTTCATAATTATGAACTATTCGTTTTAGTGAATGTACGAAAGAAATAAAATTATAATTAAAATGTAAAAAAAAAACAAATGCAACGTACTTTTTATAATTAAGCCTTTTATAAGCTGCTACTTGAAGATGGAACAAGCACATGGCCCACCTGATGTTAAGTGGTAACCATTACCTAACACAAAGCATTGCATCGTAGATCACGCTTATTTGGAACGTGCTCTACGATGAAATGCCCTGCATCCATCAACTTGAGGCATGACAGTGAGAAGCCTCTTGTGTCTGTAATGAACTGTGTTATAAGTATTTTTGAATCACACTAATAAAATTAAATGTAGGTATGCCAATTTCAATAGCCCAACTATTGTTAAAATTTTGAAGCGGCCGGGAGCCGGCTCTTTGCCAGTTCGAGGGATAAATAAATAAATAAAATTAATGCTTGTAATTTAGTATTTTTGTTCTTATTCAACTCCATAACGGCTAAAGTGATTTGGATGAAACTTGGAATATTCATAATTTGTGACCTGGATTAACCACGCGAGCGGAGTCGAGAGCGGAAACTAGTAACAATATACCTAATATGGACTGTTTTAATAATTTTAAACGCTATCCAATCATCCTCATCATCATCATCATCACCAGCCTATAGCAGTCACTGCTAGACATAGGCCTCCCCTAATGAGCGCCATTGCGCCCTGTCCTCAGCTGGACGCATCCAGCTTCTACAATACATGCTAAGAATGAACCTAGAACAAAATGATATTAAATAATGACAATTTAAACACAACGTTACCGTCAAGGACCTTGAGTTTAGTTTGCTTTGATAAGGTTATCTTATTACATCTACACTTTCTTTTGGCCTCGTTCTGTCTATAACAATACGTATAGTTTCACTCCAAACAAAGAGTATTGTATGTCTAGCATACGATAATAAACCAAAAATTTAGTAAGTTAAGTGTTATTTTAAACTTGGCAAATAGGCTAACTTTGGTATCCTACATACATATCTAAATTCGAACACCAAAATTATCGAATTACTGCTCTTGTGGCATCCTACCTAACACAGAATTTTATATTAGGGAGTGCGCGCATTGAACAAAAATCTTTGCCTGATTTTTCTTAACAAAAATGGCCAAAGGGGTTGTTTCACCAAAGAGGAAACGAGACACAACCGCTCTTTGGGAGAATATATTAGGCACACGTTTCTGTTCAAAGCGCGCACTCCCATAAATAGAAACTCCTTGCATCCTAAATACATAATCGAAATTCAAATAATTTATTGTTCGAAAATCAAATTGCTAAGTAAATAGTAAATAGGTACCGAATTATCGGACCTGCCTGCCGTTTGTAATTAATTACCATTTCAAATATTTTTAAAACCTTCTTAGACTCCTTTTACGAAAGAACACCCGCGGCAATTAGCGAAACTAAAGCCGAATCTCACGATAAAGTAAAAAAAAAAATTATCAAAAAAATCTAGACAAAACCGGTTATTTGCATCATATTTTAATATTTTAGTGAGAGACGTGTCGATTTTTCTTTTATTTCCAATCCAATTTAATTTTCATTCGGCAGTGGCGCCCGGTATATAAACAGGACTTTTTACGTGCAAAGACCTCTATTTGGTTCCAGAGATTAACCATACCCTACCAGATAATAGTTGAGAGGGTCTTAAGTGAAAATGTTTAATGAGCACCTACTTAGTTCCTGAGATTACCATATACAGACTTCAAAAAAAGGAGGAGGTTCTCAATAATAAATAATAATAAAAATACCTGTGTATAATATAATAATATATTGTGGAAAACGTGGAAAAAAGTGTCTGCACCAAAACTCTGCGCACGCTGTCCATTTCGCGGACTTTGGACACTTTTCAAGCAACATATGGTCTTAATTAGAGAAAATTTGACATTTTGATGTTTAGATATGTCAAATACGCGTGGACGATTTTTGTCAGTTTTCACTTGAAGACTATCTCTATACTCTATAGAGTTCTTTATAATTATCTCGATGCTCCTAAGTCAATGTCTTTAGTCGTTTTTTTTAAATTAAGCTATAATGTAAAATACCATCAATATTGACAGGTATCTGTTTATTAAAAAAGTTCATTTTTTTAGAGATGGTCATAGAATTATTGTCAGTGATGGACATAATAAATAGAAACGGGGATGTCCACTAGCGAGATGGCTCGAAAATATCAGAAAAACTGTGGACCTAGTCAGTCAGACCAAGGGGACCATCGGACCAAGGTGACCTGGCTCAGACTAGCGAAGGATCGAGACGAGTAGCATAATCAGGGAGGACTTTGCCCAGCAGCGGTCCGAAATAGCCGAATCCTACTAATATTATACATGCGAAAGTTTGTGAATATGGATGTATGGATGGTTTGTTGGGCCGGAGGAGTGACAAAACTGGACAAAGTAAGAAACAACTACATTAGGGGTACCTTCAGAGTGGTTGACATTGCGGAGAAACTTAGAGAAACCCGCCTGCGGTGGTATGGACACATAATGAGACGCGACGGTGACCACATGACAAGACGAGTGTTGGATTTGGAGGAAGGTAAAAGAGGACGTGGCAGACCACCAGTGACCTGGCAGCAAACAATCAGAAACGACATGAAGGCCAGCAATGTTGATACGGAGATGACGCAAGATAGACCACTTTGGAGAAAACATACAAGGAGGGCAGACCCCAAATAAATGGGATTAATGCCAGGAGAAAGAAGAAAGAAGAAGAAGTATGGTTTGTTTCTCTTTTACGCAAAAACTATTGAACGGATTTGGCTAAAACTTGGAATATCCATAGTTTATGATCTGGATTAATTATAGGCTACTTGTACCACGCGAGCGAAGCTGCAGGCGTTAGCTAGTTGATTATAATAATGGTGTCAATTTTTTAATGGTAAGAAATTTACAAAATTGTATAGTGTTGTACCAGTTTCATTGAACAGTAATTATGGTAATCTAGGTTTCATTTAAACGGTACTTGTAGTACCTAATAATATATTTTTTAAATATTATAATGATATAAATAAATAGATAATAAATGGAAGCGTCCGTGGCGTGGCTTATCTCGGTGTTCTAAAGCTCTATGCAACACTCAACCCGGTCACTGCTTGGATCGGTGACCGTTTAGTGGTGTTTAGATCTGAGGGCTTCCGAGTTTCAGAAGGCCTTCCTTCATAATGTTGCTACTGACTTTTTCAATCGTCAATTAATATTATAATTATTTAACTCTAGAATTAATTTTGAGCAATCTCGGTTTTACGGGGATTTCCCGAAAATAATTTGAATTTGGAAATAGCACGTTTTGAATAGGTTCGGGAATGTTGAAAGGAATACGAAATGAAGGTAGTCCTTTCAAGCGAGTTTTTGCACGGTTAAAGTTAAGCAAATAATCATCATCGGTTGGATTAAAATCGGTCAAATTCAAAAACAGTTTCCTTTATTTAAGTATCTATCATCTTAGGTTCAATACCAGTCTGTAACAGAACAGGATCTGATTGAAGACTGGACGACTGTCCTTATAAACCGTACCTCGTTGCCTCCGAACCTACTTGACACTGGCGAAATTGTGGAAAATTATCAGATTAGAAGCCATTGAATAAAGAAAGAATGAATGAGGAATCCACCATAAGTACGCTTTGCACGTACGTGGACAGTCACAGTATCCACGGCTAGTACACCAGCTTAAAGTCACTCAGCGAGCTATGGAATGAGCCATGCTCGGAGTTTCTCTGAAGGATAAAATCCGCAATGAGACTATATATCTGACATAGAACTAAAGTTGTCGACATAGCTCATTAGCAAGCTGAAGTGGCAGTGGGCTGGCTGTATTTGCCGAAGAACCGATAACCGTTGGGGTAAACTAGTTCTTGAGTGGAGACGGCAGCTGGGCAAAGTGTAGATGATTTGTGTAAGGCTGCTAGTAGAAGCTGGATGCGTCGAGCTGAGGACAGGGCGCAATGAATCTCACTAGGGGAGGCCTATTTCCAGCATAGACTGCTATAGGCTGATGATGATGATGACGCTTCGCAAGGCCTCTGATCATACTAAAGGGGTACAATCGTCTCGAAGACGTCACGGTTCGACTGCAGACTAAGTAAAGTCGGGTATAGGGGGCCCGTCGGAACAAGAAACTCAGTCAAGTTTACCGAGCCGAGTCACGGTAGACAAAGGGTGAGTCCCACCATTGCATTTTGTAGTAGGTACCTATTTCGGTCTGGTGTAGGGGGCGCTTATGTCACTTTTAATCGGTTGTCAGTGTAAAATGAGCTTTGATATGGTGTTATAGGTTTTATTGTGCGTTTGGCTGTGACATTAGTTTTGGTAAAAATGTCACACGTTGGTTTTGAGTTACAGTTTAGAGTCCGTTCATCGATCATAGTGTTTGAATTGTTTTGTTATGGCGCTTCGTATTTCACTATAGGTGCTTTCTATTTGTAAAATTTTATAATACTCTCTATTCGTAGCTAAATTATAATGTAATAATAAATATCTTATTTTTTTACTTCTTGAGTTGCACGTGCAATTAGTTCTATTAGTACGGTGGGCTGCGTGCTCCGTACCTTACCTATAAATAGTACCTAAATATAAAATGATACAATTCAATATAATTAATAGTGAAATATGTCTTTTATAAGGCATTTACTGAAGAATTAAATGAAATTGAATAAATAGAATAACTAAAGAAAAAAATGTAATCAAACACAAAATATAAAGTAGGTATAAAACTAAAAAACAAAACAGTTTCGAACAGACAAATTCGAACATATAGGTATATTATTCATACGAATCGCCGTTTAAATTTCGAATAAAAAATGTTGTAGCGCCGTCACAGCGCTTATCAGAAATAGTGACGAAGCGAGCTGTGTCCTAGCAATACCTATTTCTTCTGTGACAGAGGGGTTGGGGGTAGTTTTGAACTGCGCAGATCGATCCGTCTCAGCTGCCCTGTCTGAGTCCGCAGGATAATCACTCACGGGCGAAGATTATTGCTAAATAGAAGGAAAACTTTGAGCTTAAGCAGTTTGTCGAACTTCTCGAATTAATGATGTGGTACGGATGCTTCGAACGATTGAGTCTTATTTGAATAATTGAAAATAGTACCTATATGCAGATTTTTTAAAGATATTTATTTTTTATAGCTTCAAACGGAGTAGAGCTCTATTTATTTGTTGAAGCACACATTTCGCATTCGAAGCAAATAAAATAATTAACTTACTAAACCACTGTTTTGATCTGGTTTGGAACATATATCCGATATACCAATAAATAAAGGGTCATGTGGACATAAAATATGTTCAAAAAAACGTGATCTAAATAGAAAGAAAAAGCTTCGGTCTGCCGTTCATATTTCTATACCCTTATACAGGGTTTATGAGATCTCCCATGAACCCTATACACTCCAATAACCTGTAAGATAACACCATGTGAAGGCAATAAATGTATTAATTAATTCTTAAGGGAAAATTTTTGTTACCAAACTTTTTTATCAGCTAAATATAATAAATACGAAACTTTTAAATCAAACTGTAATATATTAAAAACGTTTGCTTAGTCGCTTTGGATGAACATTAAAAATCAATTTGTAACTTTTAAATCTTTATGTAGGTAGGTGTTTCAGACGAAGTGGGCGTAACACAGACAGGTCGATGACCCTTTATCTACCTGGCTAATTTATCTTAAATGTTAGACTAAGTAGCGTTATTTTCATAGGAAAATACAAACCAGTTTGTATTACAAACTAGATACTGCGGATAGGAGTCTATGAAACCATTATTTTTCTACTGTGTCCTGTATAAAATTCTATAGAATTAACAAAATAACGAGAGTCACAAATACAGGGAGACGTCAAACTAAAACCATCTCTCATTAAAAAAATAAGTTATTATTATTTATTTTTTATCATTTTTATTTTACTTTAATTAAAACGGGATATACCCAATTACAAAAATTAACAGTTAAATATTGACAGAAATATTAAAAGTACGTAACATGCAACGTCATAATTAATTAATATAAATATTTATTTAGTAGTAAGTAAAATAATATAATTTTCTTATATTAATACTAGCTTCCACCCACGGCTTCGTACTCGTATGTACAAGTATGTGCTATTCCAGGTCTTGAAATACATAATATGAAGAAAAAAAAACTGGATAAGAGACTCCCTAATCACCTAGCGGTATGAAATATACCATACGACATTCTCATACCTACCAAATAATATAAAAAAATCTTTAAAAATCGGTCGAGCCGTTTTGCAAATACAAAATGTTTATAAAAATAAAAAATTTCTCAAACTTGTTAATTTTTTTTTTTACAAAATATTGAAATTTATAATTTTAATAACCTTCTTTAAAAACGAGGAATAATTTTTATATAACGATTTAGTATATTGTTATGTCAGAGAAACTAAAAAAAAAAACGTGAAAATAAAGCAGATGTTTTCAATCCTTCAAATAAATAATAAGTTAAAGCATTGTGTAGCCGGCTGTACGGCGCGCGCGCATGACGCAGCGCGCGTGTCCTGTTTATCTTGGACATCTGCTGGGCCAGATGGTAAGGAGTTATAAAAGCACTAGCGACGAGCCGCCGGTTCGGCTCACCCAAAATACTGGAGGTCTACTCTAATTCAACGAAGTACGAAATGCGTGCGTGTTTCGTTTCTTGCGATTGGTACTCGATAATCGAACAAATAAACCAAGATTTCAACATTAAGTTCGTAATGTGTGACAGTCCAAACATTGTGCACCCTATTTCACAAAACATACGACTGAACTATTGTAATTGACAGTACAAAATTTGATCAATCGCATGAAACGAAAAACGAAATTTCGTACTTCGGTGAATTGTAGTAGTTCTGTTCTATGTGCAATAGAATTTCTTTTTTCATAATAATTTAGATTCGGGACGTATACTGAACGTCGGTTTTATAAAATCTTGGCCGAACACTTGACGTCTTCTGCCATAAATTAGTTTGGATGCATTTGGTACATGTTTTAATAATCTAAAAATTCTTCTAAATTCTTCTAAAGATTAATAATTCTTCTAAATTAAAAAATGTTGTTAAACGTAACCTCTGTAATAAAGCATAATATAAAATTTCTGATTATTTAGATGACAAAAAAGCTTGGGATAAACAAATACATCTTCACGACTTTTTCCTCATTATGGATATCTTCAGATATTGCTCAGTACGCAAATATATTGGCAGAGGCAAGTTCAAACATTACGTTCGATACGCCCACTTTTTGCAAAGCAGCTAGCATTCCAAATGACAGATTGCAAGCCCATCACCGCTTTTTTTATTGGAACACTAACCTAGCACATACCTTTCGAACTTTTTAGTTCGAGGACATGCCGGTGTTTTTCTTCACCGTTTCGAGCTCGTGGTTATGCGCACATAAATTTTTCAAAACGTAAAATCCATCGGTGCACGGCTGGGATTCGAACCCACGACCTTCAGATCTTAAGTCGGGGTACATCCCACTAGGCCACCACGGCTTACGAATAATAAACAAATCTGTTTTTAAAACATCTGATGATAAAATTATTTATTTTTTATGAAAAAAATATGCTAAGTATTACTTCCCTGGATAAGCCCTTCACATATGTGAAGAGGTCATCCGGAGAAGTAGGAATACTATTACCCACCATGCCAGAGTTTTGCATCGTAAACATGCGTTGTATTAAGTATTTTGTTATAGGTCATGGTTACCAGGTAACATCAAGTGGGCCATGTACTTATTTGATCACCATTTGATCATCATACAAAAAAATTACAAATTCCATAAAACAAGTCTACGAAATAGATAACCTATTTACTTACTAGGTAAGACATTAATATCCTCACGTTTTTACTGCGTTATAATAAAAAGTTTTTAGGCTTACGTTTTGTGTTGGACCAAAAAGGTTGCATAAAAAATTGCCTAGGTATACGCCATAACGATTCGCGCTATACGAATATGACCACTGCAGATTACTGTTCGAATTTTGAAAGAAGACACGTCATTATAAATAAGTAGGTTGTTTAAGTACGTAATACATTAACATCTGAAGGCGATTTTTGCATGGAAATATCAACTTAGCACCTTTGAAATGAGAATAAGCTGTGTCATGTCGTTTTTTATTTTTTGTTTCTGTGTAGGCAGCTGATTTTAAATATTAAGTCTTTTATAAGTTTGTTAAATGATTCCTAGTATTGCAGTAAGGTTCTTTGTGAAGAACTCGTACGAGAAAGTATCACAAGCATTTTGTCTGTTCTTTAATAGGTACTTATCGGCTTAGGACGAAAAATATTGAATGGTTTTAGCCATTATGTATTGTAACCTAATATGATAGATTGTTCTTAGACTTGCTTCCCCCCGCTGCTTCACTCGCGTGGTGTCAAGGTAGATAATAAAGCCAATGTTCTTGGTTATATATACAACACTTCAGTTCAATTCAGTAGCTTTAACGTGAAGTAGAAACTTAAGTATATTTCAAAAGTTCTCAAACCTTGCTAACCTTTCTAATCTTTTATTTATTACTAGCTTCCGCCCGCGGCTTCGCTTGCGTGGTACCGGGATAAAAAGCTTATATGTTAATCAAGGTCACAAACTATGTATATTTCAAGTTTCATCCAAATCCGTTCAGTAGATTTTGCGTAAAAGAGTAACAAACATTCATCCATTCATCCATACATCCATCCATACTCACAAACTTTCGCATTTATAATATTAGTACTTAGGATTTTATTTGATTATAATATGGAACAGCAAATGACGACATAAACTAATTAAATAAATAAAAAATACATATTAATTCAATCCCAAAAATACAATAAGTTGAGGTACAACAAAAGTTTCAGAATATAATATTTATTACCTTGGACACTTTAAACGATACGACAGCTTAATACGTAACATCATAGAGGGAAAAGTAGAAGGAAAGATAGATAAGGGAAGACCAAGGATGGATTATTTATGCCACATTAAAGAGAAGGTAGCTGTCATGTCGTATAGGGTAAAGGAGGCTTCTTTGGAGAGATTCAGTTGCGCCGACTTGAGCACAGCTCTTAAATTGATGATGATGAACCCCCTCATCATACCATATTATCCAGTAAGATAGGATAAGATAGTCCTTTAGTTTACGGATTATTGAATTTATAAAAGTATCAGTAGAATAAGGTACCTATGCAAATGTAATGAAGTATTTTTCTAAGAACATTCTTGGCCTTGAAAGAAACCTTTCCCCAAAAATAACAGCCTCAATGACATCGCGTGATCGAGTAGAATCAAAACCTCTTTATTGAAATGAAGTATTTCGTTAGATTTAATAGCGTGTGGCGTGTGGCAGCCATGTCGGATGTGGCGGAAGTCGGCTGGCAGTAGAGGTGTTAAGGAAACCGTAGATTTTATGGACGATTTTACGGTTACTAGCTAATGTCCGTGACTTTGCTCGTAGAAGCTTGAAATTGGAAGAGCGTAATTACTTTTCTCTTTTTGTATGAATACAAGTCTGGTGGTGGGATAGGTATTTATATAAAGGGTCTTGAGAGATTATGTGGCTCGCTCAGCACTTACCATCCTCTTAGCTTACTATAGGTAACTTTGTAGGTAGCCACATAACTACCTTCATACTTTGATGACCTCGTAGCCCGTCTGAGACGAAAAATATACGTCATAACTGCCCCAAGACAAATGTTTGTATTCTACAAAAAGATTCTCGGGTCTGCATGATTTTTATTTAACATCATGATCATTGTCAGCCTATAGCAGTTCACTGCTGGACATAGGCCTCCCCTAATGAGCGCCATTGCGCCCTGTTTCTATGTATAGTATAACTAATGTGTTCATATTTACAAAAAAAAATCCTAGTATTAAAAGTCATGTGGTTCTCTTAATACAAGCTCTGCTTAGTTTGAGACTAGATGATGTTGTGTAATTGTCCGACATTATTTATTTATTTATTTAATTGGTACCAATATAAGGTTTTATACCTCGTACTTACAAAGGAAAGACATGATCAATTACATATTTTTTCCTTAAATTTTCTTTTCAAATAGGAAAACCAATTGATACCATTGATTTAAGACGGTAAATCCACAGAGAGGAAGGTAGATACAGTTTCCTCACAATATTTTCCTTCCCATTATGAGTACGTGGTAAAATATATGCATATATTTTTCGATACGAAAAATTCATCGGTGCACGGGTGAGATTCGAACCCCACCGGATCGTGAGTCGGTACCTACATCCCACTAGGCCACCACGGCTCTTATTAATGACACTTAACTTGACGACCTCTGTGGCGCAGTGGGCGAAGGCCCGCCTGGTACGCAGAATGTTGCGGGTTCGATTCCCGCTGCGTGACAAATGTTTGCATGTTCTGTAGATATTTGTCTCGGGTCTAGGTATTTTCTATGTATGTTAAGTATTTACAAAAAAAATTATCTATGTAGTAATCAATCATTTGGTTCCCATAATACAAGCTCTGCTTAGTTTGGGGCTACATGATGCTGTGTGATAACGTCCAGGATTATTTATATATTATTTATTTATTTATTACTTAACTATTATAAATGCGAATGTTTGTGTGTGAGCACAGAATACAGAAGGGACAGAAGCGTCACTCCGCGCAATCATTTAAATAAATAGCGACTTTAGCTGCTACGCAATAAAGTGCTATTCAGCTCGCAACGAACTCAGTGCCTAACAGTTATATTAACCTACACCTTGCATCCCTTTCTATCGTATAGCTCTATCTCTACTGACGTGGCACGTGTAACGTTAGGGTTGTCTTGAGAATTATTCTGTGACGAATAATAATAACCTGGCCGCCGACGGGCCGCAGCGTCGGTGGTGCGAGAAGCTGTATCCTGCGATCCTCAACCCGCATGCCCAGCGTGGGGATTATGGGCATATCCCCCTTCTTATAGGGGAGGCCTATGTCCAGCAGTGGACTGAATAGGCTGTTGTTGTTGAACATTTTACTATCCAGTTACCTAGCCACCTATTTCTTTTTAGGAACAATGATAATTCAAATAATATCTACCTACCTAGTATTAGATCAGAAAACTATTTTACACTGGCTGGCTGCATTAAGAACTCAGAAAATAGGCATACCTACTAGGTAGGTACATGGGTCCTTAACACTTACGTAAGTGTTTAGGTGTCTTGTGTACGAAAACTGAATAATCACTGTTTAAGGTAGGTAGGTACATCATGCTAAATCTTAAGAGACATTTTAGTAGGTTGTAGGTAACCTAGGTATCTAGTTTTAGTTGTTAGTACACCTACCTTTAGGTAACTTACCAAATCGATTTGTCTTCCTACACCTACCTACCCGACTGTTTTTAAGTAGATAACCTACACTGCCTACTTAAAGTTAAACCAAATAAAAATTTACCTAGCTTGGGTTTCTAATCTTGCTCTCAGTCTACATAATTAAAATCATAATACCTACTTACTACAGCATTATGTAGGTAGATACCTACCAATGGCACAAAAATTGCCTATGAAAAAATACCTACATAATAATATTACGTTTATGTATGTAGGTAGGTACCGCATTCAAACAGAACTTGTACCTAAGTACCTACCTACTTACTTATTTGGTAGAAAAACTTTCAGTTCTGTACCTACTATTGGTATTATTTACATTTTCTTATTATTATTCAGGCAACCAAATGCTATGCAGTATTTTTTTGCCTTCATTTGGCGAAAAATATAGGTACATTAACAAAAACAAACTAAAATGCCGCGGCTGCTCAAGGACACTTTCGTTCCGGGCAGAACGCGGCAACCGACGTAACGAACCATGCTAGCAGGGCCGGCGATGCGTAGGTATATTTTTATACCTATTCTGCGGAGTGAAAGAGGCCTGGTGTGAGTTTATTTGTTTCCACTCGACTCCGTAACGCTGATAGATAGATAGATAGATAAACTCTTTATTGCACACAACACCAATACAAAAAAAAAATACAAGAACAGATAAATAAAAAGTAACGAAGGTACAATCGGCGGTCTTATTGCATAAAGCGATTTCTTCCAGACAACAACTATCGCGAAACCTTACGATTCGATCCTGTATGATGAATTGTTCCTGTATGGAAATATGGTCGATTGAGACCAACTTGATTTTTTGACAAATGTCATTTTCTGGGCTGACTGGACATTTTTTCAGACAAAAGTCTGAAAATAACATTTTTTTTTTTTTCGAAATAAACTTATAGTTTCCTCAGAACAAAATGTTCTCACTACAAAAGAAAAGGTATTTGCCCTAATTGAGGTAAAATTTTGCCCTAACCTGTTATAAAATTCTGTTCTGTAAAATTTGTGTTTCTGTTGACTGCAGTCGATGCGAATTGATGAAGATAAAAATCTTTAAAACTTTTTTTAAAGGATACCAATAAAGCACCCTGTCTTATACCGGCAAGGTGTTCCAAAGCCGAACAGTCTGCACTGAAAATGAGTCTGTATAAAATTTGATATTATGAGTAGGTATTTTCAGAGCAAGATTGTTTGAAGACCGAAGTGAATGAGGGTTGGAGCTATAGAGAAACTCAAGACGTCCTTTGAGATACGGAGGGGAAGACGGATTTAATAAAATAATATTGGAATACTTAAGTTTCTGACTTGGATTAACACCTTTTATGCGAGTACCACGCAAGCAATGCTCGTAAAATAATAAATAAATGATGCTGGTCATTTTTCGGATAGCATCTTTTATCCCAAAACTAAATAGAACTTGAATTATGGCATCATATACTTAGCCAAAACTTAGCAGAACTTGTATAATGGGAACATGGATATGTAAATTATATAAATTGTTTTTCTGTATATATATAGAAAACCCCCAGACCCGATTTAAATAAGTGCAGCTCATGTAAACATTTATCGCGCGGAATCGAACCCGCAACCTTCTGCGTCTCAGCCAGACCATCTCCCCACCACCCACTGCGCCATAGAGGTCTTTCATTAGAACAATAAATAAACCAGTAACCAATCGATCTAACACTTACGTCACGTTAAATGCGGGTTCGATCAATATTCCCCTTTTCTCCCCCAGTATTAATGAGGGGAGGGTCTTATCATTTAACTGATAATCAAATCGAACGCTCCGTAAAGTGTTGACTGTAGGGTGTCTCTACGTAAGTTTTTACTTATAATAAGGATGATGAATGTGTAAAAAAAAATAATTTTTTTAGTCCGTCAGATAAATCAACAAAAATATGAAAAATTCTAATGTTCACGTCTGCACAGCAGGTACAGGATACACATTGCAATGAATATTGATTTGTTACGCACTCCGCATTTATTGAATAATGAATAATGCTGGACTATCACACAGCATCATGTAGCCCCAAAGTAAGCAGAGCTTGTGATAAGGGAACCACATGATTGATATATTACATATATACTATTTTTTATTGTAAATACATACATATCATACATAGAAAATACCCAGACCCGTGACAAATATCTGCATAACATGCAAACATTTATCCCGCGGCGGGAATCGAACCCACAACCTTCTGCGTCCCAGGCGAACCTTCGCCCACTGTGCCACAGAGGTCGTATTATGCAGAGTTTCTGCAGATGAGATGATGTTTCTTATATTATTTTATTCATTGCAATAGTAAAGGCGGGTTAACTACTGTAACGTAACATGAATGAAACATGAAAGGAGCATTTCATAAGTGTGGACACAGCGCGCACGAACCGAGCGTGTACGCAGAAATGCTTGGTTCGTGCGCGTATACTATCATCATCATTATCATCATCATCATCATTAGCATAAAACAGTCGACTGCTCATACTGACATAGGCCTCCCCTAATGAGCGCCATTGTACCCTGTCCTCAGCTCGAAACAGTAATCCAGTATACTAGCTTCCGCCCACCACTTCGCGTGGTACCGGGTAAAAAGTAGCCTATGTGTTAATCCAGGCCACAATCTATGTAGCGTGAAAGAGTAACAAACATCCATACACCCATACATCCTCACAAACTTTCAAGTACACGTCACAATATTATCAGGGAGGATTATTTTTTAAACTCAAGCTCAGTGTCCTGATGTTCAAGAATAGATATGAATGTCACGTTAGATATAAATCGCGAGTACTGTCAAAACTGTATGGAAATTTGACAGTTCTCTCGTTATACGTACAGATTGGCGCTGTAATTGCGATATTAACGCGACGATACATGTTCAATTAGGAAAAATACTTTGTCTTCTCTATCGAAGAGTAGGGCAAAAAACGGCATGTATGCGCTAGGCTAGTATAGGCTTGTAAAACATAAGGTTTAGATTTTTGGCGAAGCGAGCACACCCTGCGATAAAAGTTTCCTTGTTGGAAACACTCACTGAGTTTTGCTAACGAGTTTCGAAATGACTTTAGAGAATGTCAGTATGTCAGTGATTGTGACCCTTGGATTTAATCAAAATCTCAAAGCCAGTTTCAAACTATTTTCAATATATTTTTTAAAGAGCAGATACCAAAAAATTTTAAGTTTTAAAGCTTAGATTTCGCATAATAATATTATGAAACTAATTTTCGATTTGTCTCCCGGATAAGTGTCTTTTCTTGGTCAATATAATCACATCGACAAATTCGGAATCCAGAATTAAAAGTCAAAGTAAAGTAAGCCATGTGTGAAGCCTTCTGGCATCAAAAGTCATCAAAAGTAAGCCACGTTGGAGGTGTTTGGGTGGCTTGAAAACACTGACATTAGAGTTGTGTACTGTCTCATTAAAACAGGAAGGGAGAAGGAAGCCTGTATTATCAAGTGGCAGGGATTCACATTTTTTTTTATTGTACTTGAAGATGGAAAAAGCACATGGTCCACCTGTTGTTAAGTGGTAACCATTACCTATCACAAAGCATTGAATCATAGATCACGTTTTTTGAAACGTGCTATAAGATGCAATGCCCTGCGTAATTTCACGGGCCCACACCCTTCAAACCGGGATTTTAACATTGCTGGTTAAAATCCCGCTGTTATCGACACGTATCACACATCACACTAATTATAATATTATTTAATTAGTGTGAAGTGATTACTGCTGCTGCTCCGCGGCGGTAATTAATAATACATCATCTTCTTCTTATTCTTATTCATCATCATCATCATCAGCCTATAGCAGTCCACTGCGCCATTGCGCCTCGACACATTCAGTTTCTACATTATTATTAGGGGAGGCCTATGTCCAGCAGTGTGATAAAGGCTAGTGGTGGTGGTGATTACTAATTATTATATGAAAGTTTGTGTGTTAGTGAATGAGTGTGTTAGTATGGATTGTTCCCACTCCACTCCCTAACGGCAAATTGGATTTGTATGAAACTTAGAATATACATAGTTATGACCTTGATTAACACCACTAACTACAATATATATAGAGTAGGCACAGGAAAGGAAATATAAATAGTAATATTTTTGCAAGAGTTGTGTAATTACTGATTGGAAGCATTAAATAAATAAACAAATAAACACATAGGCTGCTTTTTATCCGGGTATCTAGCGAGTGAAGCCGCGGGCGGAAGCTGGTATCATAATAAACCTTTACAACAATAGCACCTTTACACTTTTTGTACTGTTGTTATCAGTAATATTTAATTAATTAAACACAGGAAGTTGATAACCATGCGATAGCTTACAGACCTTTTTATTTTATTCCTAGAAAATATGTTAAGATTATTATTAACAGTTTCTATGGATCTGTTGGGTACTGGAACGGAGGGACAAGGGAGAAATAAAATTTGGGATATTATAATTCATTATACTTCTAGAGTGATTAATGATAAAATAAATATTCTTTATTCATTTTATTAGATATAATCAACAATATATATTAAATTATTTAATCATAGGTAATAATTTTAAAATAAAGTAATTTTCATGTTAAATAATAATAACATTGGTATTGTGAATGATCTTAATGCTAAACATTATAAATTTATTTAAAGAGAGTTGCCTTTTTCAAGCATCGCAAAAAAAAAGTACAAAAAGGACCTAAGTATTTGGTAATTCCAAACACCCCTTACTAATTGTCGTATAAAAAAAAAACACAATTTAATATCAACATCATTAATAGTCCAGCAGTGGAAGATGATGATGATGAATTAACTACTTGTAACATGTATCCATATATTAGTTCTGTACCATGAATAAGGAAACGTTGGAACCGCAAAGGTGTCTTTATCGAATGACCAATGGACATTAAAACCTATCGAAATACCGTCCCGGTCTATGCAGGCTACTATGCTATACTCGGTCTCTATGTAACATATAATACTTTGATAGGCATGCTATTAGTTATCTTCTCATGTAAGTGACATATAATGTCTTTTTTGAGAATAAATGTCTTTAAACAGGGATTTTATTCTCAAAAAAGACATTTAATAATATAAATGACGTTAGGTATAACTAAAACTTTAGTTACCTAACACTTGAACCGTAAAATTTTAAATTAGCGACATTAGTCACGAGGAAAACTATGGAAATTCGCGCCGCAGCCTTTGTAATGTTATGCAACTGTTACTCATGGCTACGTCACGGCTTATGGGTGGCCATTAGTACCAGATATTTAGAACTAGCTTCCGCCCGCAGTTTCGCTCATCACCATCATCATCAGCCTATATCAGTCCGCTGCTGGACATAAGTCTCCCCTAATGAGCGCCATTAGGACCGGTCCTGAATTTCTCTAGTTCCGCTCGCGTGGTAAAAATTAAATAAAATGAGCTTTAATTCCTTAAACTTAATAGGTTCTTAACATTTCACAATTACTTACATAATAATTATGATCATGATAAAAGTTTACTAAATTAAAAATAACATATTATGGTAAGTTAATATAAATAAAAAATAAATAATGCTGGACTATCACACAGCATCATCGAGCTCTAAACTAAGCAGAGCTTGTATTAAGGGAAGCATATGACTGATATACTACTTATATATTTTTGTAAATGCATACATATTATACATAAAAAACATCCAGACTCGAGACAATAATTTGCAGAATATAACATTTGTCCTGCAGCGGGAATCGAACCCGCATCCATCCTTCTGCGTCTAAGACGGGCGGGCCTCTTCACCCACTGCGCCAAAGAGGTCGTCTGAGTGAACTTGTATTATAACACATGACTGATATACTTTTTTTTTGTAAATGCATATACATATTTATATTTTTATAGAAAATACCCAGACCAGATACAAATATTTGTAAATACTGTATCGCGGCGGGTATCGAACCCGCAACTGTGTTTCAGACGGGCCTTTGCCCACTGTGCAATGTACTCGTTTCAGACGTTTTGAATGTTTCTATAATTGGTTGTGTAGGTAGACCCATTAAACACGTTTTAGTAGTTACACAACTACCTAAATTAAGTAGGCACTAAGGCTGGACACATCATGATTGGATTTTGTTTGTATTCTTACATCATCTTGGTTGACTTTGCTTATCATTAAAATACGTGCCTACAAGACACATGATTAAGATTTTTTGGTACAGCCAGCAATCAAAACTAGAATACATAGAACTGTGTAACTTCATTCCCCTGCCACTAAGTGTCACCTAAAGTTAGTACAGCATTGTTAAGTCGTTTATTAACAATTAGTTATAATTATGATTAATATGTCTTTTGAGACTTGCCCGTACTGGCTTCGATAACATAATTTTTTTTTGATCGCTATTATCTATCTGTTGTGTGATTATGTCCAGGTTTATTTATTTATGATTTATCAACTTTAGTTTACGGTACAATAAACTTTCAACACCCCATACTGACTTAGGCAACACTTAGTGATAGGAATTAGCTACGGTCCAATAAACTTTCAACATCCCGTACGGGATTAACATTTAGTGATAGAAATTAGCCTGGGCAATTGGTTTTAGATGCAATTTTAGACTAAATAGATATATCTATGTATTTTCCATGTATGATATGTATGTATTTACAAAAAAAAAATATGTGTAGTATATCAATCATGTGGTTCCCATAATACAAGCTCTGCTTAGTTTGGGGCTACATGATGCTGTGTGATTACGTCCCACATTATTTATTTATTTATTTATTATTTATTTATTTATCTCTAAACCTACTTGCTACTTAGTTTATGGTACCTACAATAAAATGAATTTACTCCCGTACTGTCTTAGGTAACACTTAGTGATAGGAATTAGCTTGGGAAATTGGTCTACAGACGCATTTCTAGACTATTTAGTTTATGGTACAATAAACTCAGCACGACCCCATAGACAAATGTCTACTAAATTGTTTTTAATTAAATGTTGTAAATTGTTTCAGATGTGTCGTCAACGTAAGTCTAATTTAAATTTAATTTAAGTAAATGGAGGCGGCGCAGGTAAGGCGTTTAGAAGGCTTTGGGTTTGAGTGAAATGTAAGCTATTAAGGCTGGTACAGTCCGCAATAGCAGCTTAACACTTAAGGAAATAATATCAGCATCTTTAAGAAATAATATAAGTAAGAAATGGTACACCAGATAAAAAAAACCACAAGAATAAGTAAAAATGTATGAGGGTTCTGTTTGATTTACTGAAAAATAATTATTTTGGAAAGGAAATTGGAACACATTTTGTGGTTTATTATAACCTACATAAGTACATAAGATAGGTATATTTAAAAATAATAATGCTTGATACTAAAAATACTGCAACATCATAGCCACAAACTAAGCAGGGCTTGTCATTTCATTTAATTTCATTTATTCATGCTTCAATTGTAATAAAAGTATTTGTATTACGGAAACCACATCATTGATATACATACTACTCATATACTTTTTTTTTAAGTACATACATTATAATATATAGAAAAGACAGTTAGATCCCAGACCAATATTTGCAATCATAAAAAAAATTGTCTTGCAGAGGGATCGAACACGCAACCACTGCGTTTCAGTCGGGCATTCCACTGCGCCACAGAGTTCGTCAATATGCGTGCTGCACTGCATCCCTTGTATAATATCTTTATGAAAAAGTTAATTAAAAAAAAGTTAGAAAAAAAACGACTAGGTACCAGTATCTACGTGATTTTGCTCCAAAAAGCCGTGGGTAGAAACAATTAATGAGTAAAACAAGCGTATCGCACATAGATAATTATAATCCTCGTAAATCCATGTTTGCAATGACGTCACAACATGGCCGCCATGGCGGCTCAAACGCTCCGCCTAGTATTTATGGTGATTTCATTGCTTGTTTCATAGGGTGTAGTAAAGATAGCTAAAGAGGTCACTAGGTACTTAGTTGAGGTAAACTTGCGCTAGTAGCTAATACCTTTTGTCTTTTATCTAGTGTTAGGAAATCATCTCTAATTAATTATAATATTGTACTTAATAGGAGATAAAAGGGGATCTTCCATCTTCGGAGCCGAAGCCGACCTCACCGGCCCGTGGTACACCTGCTCTGGATGATTGCGGCAAAGCGCAACTTTAACCAACCAGCGATATGCGATCCCCAACCCGCATGCCTATGTCTAGCATTGGACTGATATAGGCTGGTGCTGCTACTGCTGTATCTAACAATTACACAGCCTTTATACCACTCTTGGATTCTCTTCTGTCTCTTAAGTGAGGTTTAGGTTCCTGATAATTACGAGTACCTAAGTGCACTACTTGTACAATCCCAAAACAAATATCTGTAGAACATATAAACATTTTCTCTCTTCATAACCAAGTGTAATTTTTGTCCGACTTCAAAATGGAAGAGGTTCTTCACCTTTTTTTTTTCGACTTTTTTTATCTATGTTCACCGATAACTCCGTCAATTGTGGACCGATTTTCTAAATTCTTTTTTTGTTTAAAAGACAAAGAAAAGTGAAGTATATATACAAATGATCCTATAAAAATTTCATTTCTGAGGGATTGGCACTTTTCCCGGAAAACTCAAAAAACCTCAAGCTCACTTGTAATTTTCGCCCTATGATCACCAATATCTCCATCAATTGTGAACCGATTTTCAAAATTCTTTAGGGCAACAAGTAAAAAGTGATTTATTTGAAGTTATTTTTTTTTAGGTCCTACTTGTATAAAGTAAACTTCTCCCTGTAAATGTAAATATAAAATAAAAACAGGTGGTTTGATATTTTAACGCCATTATAGCTATCTCAGGTATATAGAACTGTTATAAATAGGACGCTATATCTCGCTGCTGGAATCGAACCAGCAACCGCTTACGTCTTGCTTTCTTGCCAAGGAACGTAAAATATGTGTTATGCCAGATCATTGAGCAAAGGGGGGACCTTCAGCTAGGTTGAGATGGGTCCTAGTACTTGGTACTCTATTATAACAAAATAAGAAAATATTGTTGATATTATTTACGTACGAAAAATAATTATACTTAATAATATAAGATTTGGCCAAACAGAAGTTACGAAGCCAATCAGGATTCCAATCCTCCCAGCAAAAAATTTGTCTTCCAATACTTATCATGAAAGACAAAGACTTACCCAATAGCGCGTAACAAATGAAGCAAAATGATCAAATCAGTCGAGTTCACGGCCGAACACGTAAACTCGCCGACATCTTGTCATGGCAACAAAAACACAACAAAGAAGCCTTATTCAACAGATGTTCTAACGCCTACCCGATTTCTGCTGTCCCAATGACCTAATCAACGAGCCAACAAAGTAAATTACACCCAAAAACAACCATAATTCACTGTCTATAATTAAAACTTATTACCGCGTATGGTGGCAGTCCAAAAAGTTCTGATTTAAAAAGATATACAACCTCGCTTACAAATTAGAATGAAAAAGTTCTTATTACAGGCGCGGTAAGTTCTAAATTTAAATTTACAATGACAAGAGAATTTTTGAACATAGAAGCTGAATGTAGAGCAACGAGGGACCGGTATAGCTTGGCCTCTGAACCTCCTTTGTGTGCCTGTTTTTTAGAGGATTTCTGTTTGGGAGCTAGAGGAGGTGAGGGTCAGAGTATGGTGGTTAAATCGTGATTTATTTTTTCTTTGTTTGCTAGACGCGGCCAATGTTGACAAGTCCAAATTTTTAATTTCAAATGTTTGTGTATGTGAACTACATTATGTTTTGGAATTAAACACTGAGTTGACATATTGCTGCGTAATAATTAGTGGAGTAGGTAAACTACACAACATTACTTTTACTGAATTTATAAACTGTTGATTTATTTTATTATTTAAAATAGGGACGCGAACAGTTTAAATATTGCAGGGTCTATCTTATGGCTTAGTTTTCTTGTGATAAATAAGCCAATTACTAAACCAATATCTATGTTTTTATGATCCATCAACTTGAGGCATGAAGGTGGTAAGCAACATCTGCAATATGTCATCGGAACCCACACCTTTCAAACCGACAAATTTCAATGCTGTATCACAAAGAACTCTATCTCTACTCTCTACCAAATCTATTTTTTTTCCAAAAAGTTAATAGGTACTTTAAAACTACATAATAAACTTGAAAAATATATATCACATACCAGTTTTATATTTTATGTATGTATTTATAATTGAGCTTTCAAGTTTATCATTCTATTAAATCTGTGAGCTCGTTAAATTTAGTTACGTATTGCTAGTCTACTATACTACGCCATTTAAAGTTAGTTTAACACTATAATCTTAAACTTGATGGTATTAATTACAAGCTAGTGGAACGCCGGTGAGTTTGTCCATTGAAGTTTTACCACAATCTTCATTATAAACTTTACGAGGTAAAATAGGAAGGCTTGCCTTAATCCTCCCTGTACCCTACCCCTTTTGAGGGGTTTCTTTATGTGAATGTCAGAAGTCATATCATTCGATTTCTACAATTTATTTTATGAGAAGTCCTTTAAAAAGTAACCTACCTATTCTAGAGGTAGATAAATCTTAACTATGGTGGGTACCATAGTTATCAGAAACGACAAGTACCTACCAAACATTAACACATCAGGGCCTTTATTCCTTATAACCAACACCCAACGTAACGCACCTCGTTACGATATCTGCGTGGAATCTGCGTGTAATCGTATTTTCTATGCCCATGTTGTGTTTTGGAAACGCGTTTGTGTTTGAAGCAAGTTATGACGTCACACGTTATTGGCAAGCAATCTTTTGTGTCATAGAGAATAAGGGCCCAGTGCAAAGCACGTTTAGATTATTAATCCGGGTTTTTAGTTCAAGTGATCCTCACTTGACATGCTCATACTATCTCAGTCAAAGAGGCTGTATGTACCTACTCATATAGTAGATGAAGAGGTTTTTTTTATTATTTGGGTGAAACTGTTTCACACTAGTTATCTATATATATAAAAATGAAACCCGTTTTCCTTGGTCACGGCATCACGCGTGAATGGCTGGACCGATTTCACTAATTCTTTTTTTGTTGTATTCGTTATTATTAGGAGAAGGTTCTTACGGAAAAAAAATATTAAGAAAATTGCTACGCTAAGGCGGTACGAAGTTCGCCGGGTCAGCTAGTATCATATAAAAATATCAAAATCAAAATTTATTTATTCAATAAGAACGGTAAAGTACGTAAGTAGTTGGGGTGTACGATGTTTCAACCCCTATCTTCGGAACCCAAGTCAACCTCACCGGCACGTGGTGCACCCTGCTAAACAACGAACGGGGCTCAGGCGGCCGGCTGATTGCGGCATAGCACAGCCTACATCCGCACAGCTAAATCCCTGGCCACAGACGGGCCGCAGCGCCGGTGGTGCGAGAAGCTATGCCCTGCGATCCCCGACCCGTATGCCCAACGTGGGGATTATCCCCCTTTAGTAGGGGAGGTCTATGTCCAGCAGTGGACTGATATAGGCTGGTGTGGTGGTGGTAAAGTACACTACCAAATTTTGCTATAAGACTAATTGTTAACCAACACCGCTTACCACGGATTATTAATGGCACGGCTATACCTACCTACGTACTACCCACCTATAACTCCCCCGTACGAAAATCCATATTTCAGATTCATTTTCGTGAAAAGCTTTAGATATAATTTGGAAAGGTTTCGAATTGCTCACACATGATTGATTGCACATGAAGGCATTGTTTCAAACGCTTTTAGCTTTGTTTATCAAGTTACATGTGGAATTTTCGTGCTCTGAATTTATTTTAGCGTAGGATAATATTTTTGTCGTTATTTTTAAGTAGGATAAATATATTGGATAAAAAAATATTAAAGGAAAACTTTGGTATGAATGAACTGCCACACCATAGAATAAATTACCTTTCTTATTTATAATCAAACTAGTTATTTACCGTAATATTATACTAGCTTACACCTGCGGTTTCGCTCGCCTGTTACCTACCCGTATAAAAATATATTAATCCAAATCACAATCTACGTATATCCCAAGATTCATCCACTGTTCCGCAGTTACGGAGTTAAGTGGAAACAAACACATTTCACACATACACACACACACACACACACACACACACACACACACACACACACACACAAACTTTATCATTTATTATTATTTATTTATAATAAAAGTTGCAACCACAAGGTGAATACTAATGTACGATGCACATCTACCGGCGCGCGTCGGAGAGCATCGAAGCGCATTTTATTACATGCTAAAGGAAATTGAAACATCTAAAAAGCAGTTAAGTTCCTTATTTGCATGCAATATCTACTTACGAATCTATTTATGTCAGTGTTTGACAAAGCTCAAAGCTGCGTTAATTGCATGCAACTTAACTGCTTTGTGGATGTTTCAATTTCCTTTAGCATGTTATAAAATGCGCTTCGATGCTCTCCGACGCGCACCAGTAAGTGTGAATCGTACATAACACATCCAACACAATCTTAAATAAAAGACTATATATTTACATAATTTTTACATCATAGGTATAAAATTTATAGATTTAAAAATACCCTCGAGAGCAATGAATCCGGGTCACTCAAAGAATCCAAAAAATCTCGGAAAGTAAGAATGCTAGGTTAATGCAATAAATTGTATTTAATAGACAAAATGTATGCTCTACAAGCACGATTGAAGACACAGAGTGTATAGAAGACCAGGGGAAAGATTCAAGCAAGCATGCATCGAAGAAAAAGTAGCCTACGGTGGTGGGTATGTACTTGTGTGGGCCGGAATTTCCTCTGAAAGTCGCACAGAGCTGGTGATCATAGAAAACGGCTCTTTAACTAGCGTAAGATATGTGGAAGAAATCCTCAACGAACACGTTGGTCCATTTATGGTCAATTTGGGTGAGGATGCTATATTTATGCATGACAATGCCCGACCTCATACAGGTAGGATTGTGAATGACTACCTTCAAGAGATGAACATTACTTGTATGGAGTGGCCAGCGCGCAGCCCGGATATCAACCCGATCGAGCATGCTTGGGACGAGCTAGGGAGATGCGTAAAACAACGAAACCCTCCCCCAATCACGCTTCCTGAGCTCAAAATTGCTCTCACAGAGGAATGGGAGAATATTCCCCAAAATCGTATAAGGAACTTGGTGTACAGCATGCCAAACCGCGTAAACGCAGTAATGGAAGCACGAGGAGGTAATACGAAGTATTGAAATTCAAGAAAATCGTCATAAAGTTCAAAAATTTCATGTTTCCTATTTTTGTTTTAAGGAGAGATCAGCAGTTTTTTTTTCTTTATGTAATTTTGTGTAAATAAAATGTATGGTGACTCATATTTTTTTAACTTTCATTTAAGGAATATTAAATTGTCTATTAAATACAATTTATTGCATTAACCTAGCATTCTTACTTTCCGAGATTTTTTGGATTCTTTGAGTGACCCGGATTCATTGCTCTCGAGTGTATTAAATCATAAGACGGTACATAAATGATTCAATATCGAAATATTGATCTCGAAAACGAGAGTACTGAGAACAATTTGCTCTTGAATTCAAAGAGGCTGTCTGAATAAACATAATTGCTTGTTGCTCCTCCGTAAGATCTCCGTCTCCATACTGTTTAATTTTGATTAGACTGTTTTATTATATATATAGAGTACGTACCTCCTTACTTTCCTTATGTCGGGATTATATTATTGTGATGGGTGATCTAGGTATGGCTAACACTTCCGTGTACTAAGGCACTAAGTTGACTTGTAAATCAAAATGTAGATCATACCGTTTTCCTTCTACCTACATAATTCATAATTAATCATATTACAATCTACGTAATTCCTTTTAAATTTAGAAAAAACGCATTAATATTTAAATATTGACTATTGCCTAATCTAAAATACTATTCTTTAATAATAAAAATTGTAGATAAATTTCATTGTACGGTTACATAATTAGTCTTTGACATTCATCACTGAAAGTATAACTATAAATTCATTTCAGAACTCAAATGACAAAAAACAGTACTCCAATAACATCCAACGAATTATCATCAAATCGCTCAAAGTAATCCAAAAGCGATTAAAAGACCAAGAAAACTTAACTCATCGTAAAGTCATCATTTACGTTTCGTCCAAAACCCGTTCGCGCAGACAACAAAGAGATTTGCATTTCTGAACGAATTGGGGCATCCCATGCACGTGCGTCAAAAATGTGCCGAATTTGAATTTTGGTGCGAGAAATTCAAACTACGAATTTAGGCCGGTAAGCCAACATTTAGCTTCTGGCGTATTGTAAATTATCCCAAGGTTAATCGTGGGATAATCGTCTAAATAAATGTAAATTACATTTCCATTTAACTTAAATTTTAATCCTAACTATAATACTAATTATATTATTCCTACTAAAAATACTATACTTAAATGCGAAGTGAAACGATATTCACCAAATTTTTTTTTAGAACGCCTATGCGTTACAAAATAAAATTAGGTGAGCCAAGTTGAAGTAGGTAACGATAATTTATTATATTCTAGAAATACATTTATAATCTGGGACGGTACTTAATTTTACAAATTTTAGTATATCCAGCAATACGCAAGAGGAACTTTACAGGCTGGCATATTAAAAACAAATTTATCTTAACATACAATTCTAGACTTTATTAAAAAGGAATACGGTTGAAAAGCAATACAGACATTCAAAGGAGGTTTGTATGAATGGACCTACTTATACTCGGAGTAAAATGAGTTCGTATTTGTATGATACGGGTTCGTGATTTGAATGAGTTATTTTCTTTGTTCGGCTCATAAAAGAATATGTTTATAAAAATGGGTCACAGATTTTATAATATTTTCACTACCTACATAGGTAGGTATAAACAAACAACAAGGTAGGTAGGTATAATAAACTATAGTAGTATAGTTTATTTACGAATAAATACCTATAATAAACTTATTCTTCTTTTCCGTATGAGAACGATACGGAATAAGTAATACATAAGTAAAGTTTGTTATAGGTATATAGGTTGATAAGCGGGACATTGACATTGACATACGCGTAGTGATGACGACGACTAATAATAACTATTATAGGTACTTTATACTCACGAAATTGTGGAGGACTGTCCCAGAAGCCATTTAATAAAGAAGTGACGTGAAGTGATGGCTAAAACAAAAATGGCTTTTCATTGGTTTGAATAACCAAATTTATTTTCGTCACCATTCATCATTGGTCGACAGTGTAGGTTACCTGATACAGGCTGATGATGTTGTTGTTATTGTGTCCTCTCAGGTGAGAGCGTACCCTTCCTACGCAAATAAAATTCCTTCATAATAAAGTCTTTTGTAAATTCTTATACAAATAATACTTGAACAAAATGGTAATTTCATTATTTGGCAGCTGCCACAGTTATAACTGAACAGCTGGGTAAATCATGTATTTGCACGTATTTCTTAGGCTTACAGAAATTTCTAGCAAAGGGCATTTTTAACGAGATAATCCCCTAATGGTCTTTGTATGCTGGAAGAGGTGAATTTATTTTTATTATCAAACCAGTCAATACGTTTGGCAAACTTTCTCTTCCGTCTTCATTGATCATTATCATTAAAATAAAGCTTAGTTCTAAACTAGAAAATATTCTACTAAACTATGCATAGCATCAAAATTAATTTCGTAGTTTTTGCGTGATCCTCATACAAACGCTAAATATTTATAAGAGGAAAATAAACCAGGCTTCCATGTATCTATTGGTTTTTTTTTCTGTTAAAAATATGCTGTTAACCGTAATCTACTCGTACGTAAAATAACATAGCAGACACAAGAGATAAGGGTTTCTTGGAAATAGTGAAATCATGAATCAACAAGATTAGCCAATCATAAACCACATTGGTCTTCCATAACAAGAGGATATGCCTATAATCCCCACAGCATTGCAGGGCACAGCTTCTCGTTCCCCGATGCTGCCTATCAGTGGCTATGGGATGTAACTGTGCCGGTGCTAGGATGCGCTACGTCGCAATTAGCCAGCCGCCAGAGCAACGTTTGTTGATTAGTAGGGTGCACCACGGGCCGGTGAGGTTGCCTTGAGTTCCAAAGAAGAACATTGGTACAGCCAGCGGTACGTATTAATACGTTTAATATTGATTGCGCAGAATACATTTTTACAATTTTGTATGATTGTTTTGTCTCCTTGTTATGCGCAGTATTCCCACTATTTTAGCTCAGGCCTATAAATCCGTGGAAAGATCTAAACTATCCCGTACACCTCAATTAAGTGAACTAGCTTTAACAAATTGGCTGTGTCATCGTTCCGTAGAGGCTTTTAATCTGAAATTATTACATCACAAAATCCAAAGAGATTTTGTATTATAACCATTATTATGATGGAGATTGATGTAGGTACGTTATTATGAAAGGAATTACAACTTTATTATAATTTCAGGAACATCTAGTACTCACTAGGGATGTTACGGATGTGGTTATATCGGAACTGAATTCGGAAGCGGAATTTTGATATTTGGTTTGTCCGAATCGAAGGCGGAGGTATGAGAGAGATGTGTCTAGGGCAGGTCTAATAAAATAAAATAAAATAAAAAAGTAAAATACACACATTATTCATCAGTTAAATTCTTATCATCAGTTAAAAACATAGTATAGGTGTTGATATATTTCATAACTATAAGCTTCACAGCTTTATCTCCGCCCAATCTATTTCTCAACGGATTAAGCCAGGACCACTGAAAAGTTGTTCGCTTGCTACTGACCTAGATGGAGACGAAGAATATTTGGACAATGAAGAAGAAAACCATTTTTTGTTATATATGCCAAAAAAATCTACAAAAAATTACGAGAACAACAGTGTTTTTATTATTTTTCTATCTATAAAACTGACCGAGATATAAAAGTGCAAAGTTAACATTTTCGGTCTAAGCCGCGGACCGAGCGCGATATCGTTGATGACGTCACGGATCCTGTCTCCGCGCGAGCGACTCGGGGATTCGAAGCATTTACCCCAATGTGCCCATCGCGCGCGGAGCTACTTTGTTTATTTTAAATAAGAAACAATAAAAACTACATGAGTCCATCTAATAAATATTGTATTGTCTCAGTGTAAAAATAGGGCCACAAAAACACCCGAAAAGTTGTTTTTTTACGTTTCTAAGGATCCGAAAATCAGAAAAAATGGACAAATGCTATGAGAAGAGCACATCCATTAAGGCCAAAAACAATAGCATATATATTGTTGTGAGCATCATTTCGATGTCAGTTGTTCAAATACCATGTGAAATACTAAGTAGTAGGTACTTAACCTTGCCATGTGAAATACTAACTAAGTACCTAGTAGGTAGACTAGGTTGGTACTTGGTTTTTGCTAGTAATATAAAAGCGGAAATCCTATTACTAAGACTTCGCTGTCCGTCTGTATGTCTGTCTGGACAGACAGACATACATATATGACAGATAGACGGACGTCTATCTGTCACCAAGCTGTATTTCATGAACCGTGATAGACCGTTGATGTATTTCTGTTACCACTTTTTTGCTCGATATTAATAACGGCAACAGGTAGACGCTTGAAATATTCATAGGATATTTTGATTATATATTTACTTCAAAAATAAATAATTAAAATTAATTAAGGGGGGCTCCCCGATGCATGTATATATTAGTAGGTATGTAGGGTACTCGACTCGCAGTTTATTGAACCATTCCAAGGTTAATGATTTCATTATTTATATAAAATAATCTGCCACCATCATAACGAACTATGGGTAGGTTGTTAGATTGGCCTTTTTGCAATCCTTCTTCCATTTTAGTTCTAAAACAATAGTTTACACGAAACACTCACTCAATCAGCATTCTTTTAAATTAAAAAAAATAACCAGAGCGCACGAGAGCAAACAACTTAGCAGCGAAATTTACTACGGACGCCCGCCGCGCGGCGCCGTATACGAGCGATGACGTCACGCGCTACTCGCGATCACTAGCGAGATTTAAAAAACCTACGTAAACTTCCCATGCTTATAACTTCGGTAATATTGCACCGATCGATGTGAAATAAAAACTGGAATAATGTGAACGGTCTAGACTTTGATTCTACGTACATAAAAGTGTGATATTTTAACCTTGTTATCTTCTTCATTGAGTCCGTGTTTCAGAGATTGAATTTTTTTATTCACTTTGTACCCTATTATAGGATTGTCACTGATAGGAATACGTATTCCTCTATTGTATACTCATTATGTAAACTCTTAGGTAAAACTTGTTTGTACGCGCTGATCGCAGTCGTCACCACCGCTGTACATCGACCTCCGATATAACTTCCGATTAAAATTTCTCCGAATTCGGAATCGAAAGTGAAAAATGAATCGGAAGTTCCGAACTTGCATAATTGGTGATTCCAACCTCCCGTACATCTCTAGTAAATAGATATTTAAAATCAGGGTGCCTAACATAAAGAAGTTGAAATTCATTTAGACATTGGTATGTTAAAGCAATATTTCGCTAATTCAACCCTTGGATGGGTGTCCGAAGTGGTAGTTTTGGTTGAGCGAAACCTACAGAGACCATTAATCAACCAAAAAGGAAAGATTTGATTTTATCTATGTTTGTTTGTTTGTAATGGATGTAACAAAAACTACTTAACCGGGTTAAAAAATATTTCACCTATAGAAAGCTACATTGTATTTTATTTTCCAAAACATTACAGATCCCCACGCTAATAATAATTGCAATAAAGTTACCCTAGGCTAAGAGTATCAAAATATTGTCTTTATAAATCATGATTTGGCGTGCATGAAACTGTCCGGTAACACGATAGTGTAAACTGGTGCTCATAGATATATGAGCAACAACAACAACACCAGTCTATTCAGTACACTGCTGGTCATATATGGGGGGATGTGCTCTTAATCCTCACGAAAGCAGGCGGGTTGATTGCAGCACACAGCTCTCGCACCGCCTACGCTGCACATCACCAGGGCACTTAGCTGTGCCAATGTAGGTACACTATCTATGAGATACCTAAATTTACGTATGTACCTATGGTAGGTACTCAAAGAGATTGAATATAAACTTTTTTTTCTGATGGTACTGGCCTTGTTATGGATGGCCTGGGATACCTATTTAAGGTTTCGCGTGAACATAATCAAATAAGCTAGTACCTAGCCTACACGTTAATTAAGTTGCGAGCGGGTCCGCTACAAAAATACATTTCAAAGATTTTTTTTAAATAATAAGAGTTTTACCTTAAAGAAAATTAAAAAATACCAATTTCCTTCATGAGCATCGAACCCGTTTTCGCATCTGACCTATACACAGAGGTCATCTAAAGAAGTTCAATGTCCATAAAACTTTCTTCACATTTCAGCTGGCAATGTTTACAGAAATCCAAAATTAAAACGTTTTCACAAACTATTGTTTGATAAAACAGATGTTTTAGAGCGAAAATAAAACTGTTTATTTAAGAATTCAAAGGAAAGTGAAGAACAATAAATTGTACGATTTTAAGTGTAGCCTTTGATGTTTTAAATGACAATGGACATTCTCCAAGCGCCCTAGATTTTTAGCTGATGTTAAGTGGTAACCATTACCTATCGCAAAACATTGCATCGTAGATCACGTTTTTTCTACGATGAAACGCCCTGCGTCCATCAACTTGAGGCATAAAGATGATAAGTCTCCTGTGCCTGTATATCACCAGCACCTAAACCTTTCAAACTAAAACAGCTGCTTCATCGCAGAAATAGGCATGGTGGCCGTACTTCCCCGGACGAGCCCTTCACAAAGAGCTCTACTACTACTATTGAATCTAGGGTATGTCGGTTTTTCCACCATCTACATTATAAAATGGTAAACTGACTGACTGGGTAATACATCAACGCACAGACCAAACCGCTGAACCTAGAGATTCAGCGGTTTGGGCTGTGCGTTGATGTATTACCCAGTCAGTCAGTTTACCATTTTATATATGTAGATGGTGATATTTTGCACATATTTTCATAGTGATAATGGTGTCTGCGTCCACTGAGGAAGGATTTTTAGAAATTCCAGCTCTGAGATGGTAAAATATGGGATAAGTTTATATAAAAGTCCGTCGGTATCAAAGTGAATAAGATCTGAAAATGTATATATTTACGTGTGCGTTTTTGATAATTCCATCTTGAAGTGGCGAAAAAGGGGAAAAATATTTGATAAAATCCACATTACCGCGAGCAAAGCTGTGGGTGGAAGCTTTATTATAATTGTGTGAACCTATTTATTAATTTGCTTAAATGTATCTACTACAATTTATATAAACAGCTTAGGGTGGTTATGTAGCCTGATTGTGGTAAGTAGGTACATGTACTCAGGGCACTGCTATTTAGGTCGTACGTATATAATTCACTTCTTTATTGTATTGGCTTCTGAGATAATTCTCCACAATTCCGCCAGTATCAAGTATTTCAAGTATTTGTAGTGAATCGAATTATATACGTACGACCTGAATTGCAGTGCCCTGAGTACATGTACCTACTTATCACAATAAGGCTACATAAACGCCAATTGTTCACAATTCAAAAATATGTAAAAGATAAAAATGTAAATTAAACAACTAGTACATAATCAAATAAATGTATAATATATACAATAGCTACGAAAACAAAAGATATTTTTTTCAATCGAAGAATCTTAATTAAAACAACCGTCTCCGAAACGAAAGTAAGCAAACATCTCACCAGTCATCGAATTTAATTCAATTGTTCTAGTAAGATGTTCTCCAATTCAATTCAGTTCAGTTCAATTATATGTATGTGGGCTCTAGATTATATGTGGGCTTTAGATTATGTGTGGGCTCTAGATTATATGTGGGCTCTAGATTATATGTGGGCTCTAGATTATATGTGGGCTCTAGATTATATGTGGGCTTTAGATTATGTGTGGGCTCTAGATTATGTGTGGGCTCTAGATTTCTCGCTAGTTGTTGTGCCTCGGAAAAAATCATAATAAAAAAAATCGGCCAAGTGCGAGTCGGACTCGCGCAGAAGAACAGCGGCCACAGAAATACATCATCTATGAAAATTTCAACTGTCTTGCTATCACGGTTCATGAGATACAGCCTGGTGACAGACAGACGGTCACTCGAGTCTTAGTAATAAGGTCCCGTTTTTATCATTTGGTTACAGAACCCTAATTAATTCTTATACATTATTCATTAAAGTTGCAGTTGAAATACCTATAGCCGCAAAACACGCGGACGCCGAACAAGTCTTTTTAGTCTACTAAACAGTGTAGTACTCAGTGCACCTTGGTGAATTACTCCAGGTTAAGGTACCTATACCGCACCATTTTGTTTGGCGCGGAATAGCTGGTTGATTAACATAATTAAAATATATTTGTCTATTGAAGGTACAATATTACATCCACAATAATAATTTAATATCTACATCTTTCCGTACAGTTTGATATCGTTCAATAATTGGAGTAGAAACTCAAGTTAATTTCTTCACAAAATAAGATCTTTGGCCGAAAGGTGTACTGTTCAAAAAATTAAGAGGTAAATTTCTGAATAGTATCAGTGATATATGATGCGATAAATAAATAGATAGTTTTAGTATAAGTATAGGCTAATTGATGTACATCATTATGTAATAAGTTGCCTGAAATAAAAACATTATTATTATTATGATGTACCTCCAAAATTGCCCGATTTCTTTGAAAACAAAAAGTTTGCGGAACACTGCTCTAGACAACTACAAAATACCATATTATGCTTAGATCCAAGCTAAAGATCTGCGAATGCGTAGCGCTTGCGTAGCACCTCCTACGAACCACCCCTTTCGCATTTCGTAGCATCACGTAAGTACGTCATCTACATTCCCCTGTTGCCAGTTATAGCTATACTTAGAACATAGATGGCGCTGTACTAAAATTATCCTAGAAATCTAGGTCACTCTAAGTCGAGTAAATGCAGTTGATTTCGTTTAAGCCTCGCCTTGGGTAATCTAATGTAGTGCCCATCACGATTCACTCCTGGTAGAGTAGATTCAAAATTAGTTTTCTAATGGATATTGCGTTTGGATATGATTTAGTATTTTTACTTAATCTATAAATGTATAAAACCTAGCTTGTTAGTTTGGGTAGTATTTTATAAACGAAGTAGGTATCGCTAATCAAATTCAGCTTCGCTCGCGTGGTCCCGGATAAAAAGTAGCTTATCTGTTTACCCAGGTAACAAACTAATGTATTCCAAGTATAGGTAATCCAAATCCGTTCAGATATTACTGAGTTTAGGAACAAACGCACACACACACACACACACACACACACACCAACTTTTGCAATTATAATATAAGCGTGATACAATGTCATTTAAAAATAAAAATGGTTCAAGGGGCGGCCTTATCGCCGAAAGAGATTTCTTCCAGACAATATTTGAATATCCAACTATAGGTACTATTTAGGAATGGAAGTTTTTTTTTTTGTCCGAATGACAGTTCAAAAACAAAGTACATATTACACTGAATTACTACTTAAAAATTAAAAAAAAAATCAAAATTCAAAATTCATTTATTCAGTAGGAACTGTATAGTACACTTTGAAACGACATTGTTTTTAATTTACCATCAATTCGTAACACCAACAAACAGAGAAGAATTGGCAAAAAACTCTACTTGGCTTATATTTTTTTTAGGTTACGGTATGCCTTTGATAGTACTTAGAAATGACATAGACATAGACATTTATCAGTTCTATAAATCTCAGATAGCTAAAATGACGTTAAAATATCATTTCAGCTCTTTTTAATTTTGTTTCAATGGCAGGGACAGACTTACTTCATTGAGCGTTATAAAATGACATTTGGTTATGAATAACGGCGTTCATTTGCAACTGAACACAAAACACAATTTTTTTTTTACAAAGAAGAGAAAATGATGCCATCAAAATGGCATTGACTCAACATAATACCTACTGTTTTCGCAGCAGGAGCTGGTATTATGCCGAAGCCATTATGTGTAGAGCCATTAAACCCTGTGAGTTTACCTCTAGTCACAGCTCTAGATCCCTAGAGACGAAACGACGATTTTCCTTTCAAGATTTAAGATCTAGATTAAAGTGTTTATTTGCTAGAATACATAATTATTTTCACAGTAAGGTCTTTTGGCTATATTAGTACATGTAATCAGCCTGCGTGCAGATATATATACATGCAAATATATTATTCTCTAATAATAATAATAAATAATAATTATTTAATAAAATAATATGTCGTTACAGTAAAACTTAATATTTAAATATGTATTAACATATTAACGTATAATCAAATGTCATTTTATAACGCTCGATGAGCTTGACCCTGTCATTAAAAAAAGCAACATACAGTCGAATTGAGAACCTCCTCCTTTTTGAAGTCGATTAAAAAGAGGTGACATGATTAACGCAATATTAGCCAACTGAGCTTTATAGAACTAATGAATTGGACGATTAGGCTTTAAAACAATACATTAATAACCAATTATTTGACTTCTTCTTGAAAAATGTTCCATCTAATACTTTAAGTTCTTCAGGCAATTTGTTATAAATAACAATAGATAGGTTATAAATGCTTGTTTTAAATATTTTCTTACGAGACGGAGGTTGCTATGGTAGGTTTATAAACTTGGCTCTTTGCTGTCGGGTTATAACCTCTCCGCGTTTTTTGTAATACGATTTTCAACCAATATACACATATCTCTCATCATCACCATTCATTTAAGAGCTGTGCTCTTGTCGGCGCAACTGATGCAGCTCCTTCCATCTGCCTCTCCAAAGCAACCCCCTTTACTTTTCTATACGACATGACATAAAGAGAAGGGATACTCTTTAATGTGGCTCATATCATTTATCCTTGGTCTTCCGCGATCTCTCTTTCCTTTTACTTTTCTCTCTACGATGCTTCATTTCATTTATTTTTAACTGTAGGTACATTAGCTACGTGAGCGTGCTTTATAGCTCCGGTAGTATTCATGGAAAAATAGTGGTGGCCTTCACTGACGGCCTAAGCTGGGTAAGTTATCCTTCAGTGGTTAGCGAGTACTGAACGACATAACAGTACCATTCATGGACAAATGGTAGTGCGTCCTTAGCGCACGAGTAACTCACCTGAGTACCGGGGTGCACTTTGCATCTCGGCAGCAAGACCTACTGTTTGCAGGTCCTGGTATTTGCCAGTTTAATCGTCTGCTTCATAACCTATTGGTTGGTAAGGGGGCGTTAAACATTTCGTAGATTTGATTGGGTTCTGTAGGTACATATGAGAACACTTAGTTGTACTTGTTGCGTATGTAGCTGTCGTGTTGTATAAGGTGTCAAAATAATTATTTATTTATTCTATTTTCTATATTTTAAATATAATTATCTCTTATGCGACTTTACTCAAAACTTCTTTATTAGTAACTTACTTATCTCTAATAAACATGTAAGAAAGTTCATATGTTTGTACTTAACAAGTATTAGGTACATATCAAACCTTTTTTAGTCCTTGAAGTTGAATATAATGTTACAAGAACTATTCAAGTAGTATTACGTATGGTCTAGACGAGACGTAGTCGGTAAAACAATGGAAACTCACACTTCAATTTGGGCTATGAATGCTGCGTATGAGTCAGCCTCATCACATCTATTGAACTAGTAGTTATAAGTGTGGTACAAAATATAGACGTTGCGTTTTCAGTTCAAAATTGTATGTTTCTTTATTATTTATTTTATTTCTAGCACAAACAGTCGTTACCGAAATGTTCAATTATGTTGTTGTATAATAAGTAAATTTTAAGGTGTCTTAGGGTCTATTTTACTATCTCCAAGTAACGTCAAAGTAAGCAATTTGCTGGTTATAGTGACAAATATCTGAGCAAACTTGTCATTTTAACCGGTAATTATCTTACTTTGACGTTACTTGGGGATGGTGAAAGAGAGAGCCCTTAGAACAATTTTATGAAGTTAAAACCTACGTACGGTAACGATTACCTATTAACTTAGTTTTGGCATAAATTGGAGGGTATGAATATATATCCCGAAAAAGTAAGCTTAACAAGGCTTTACATTTTTTTTCCCAAATTCCTGAAATCACTCGGTAAAAGTTTTTCATTTTCTTCTGATGTTTAATTATTTATTTTCATTTTCAATATTGTTTTAAATATGGATCTGTTACGAAATAAAATACAATATGATCAAATTAGCATATTTTATTTTAAAGACGTTTTAAACATCAATGAAACAAATAAATAAAAGTGCCAAAAATGTTTATTTCCCGCGCAAAATCAAAGAGGCTTAAACACGTACCACCGGATGCTTTGGAGGGTGTGAACTCTTCAATATTAAATCCAACCCTCGCGTAATGGGGTAGCCCCTGAGGACGTATACACTCATTACCCGCATTTGGGAAGCCTATGAAATGTACAGAGCAGAGTGCAAAGTCGTGGTTTTTTTAATATTTTTACATTCCACTTTGGAACATATCTATATTATGATACAATACATAAATAGACTCCCATCCAAGTATTGACCAAGAGGAGTGTTTTTAAACCAAGATGATTTAATTCTATCATCGCTCAAGTTTATAACTTACGATACAACCCAAACTAAAGTTATTTTAATAAAAGCCAATTGTTTAACTTACCAGTCCAGTGTTCGATTCCCGGCGTGAAGGCGATAATGGAATTATTGTTATAAACAAGTAATTGTTTTTTTGAAGGATTTATAAAATGTTTTTGATTTATGGTTTATTTTCAGTTGTAGGTACCTACTTGTAGGTAAAAAAATCACTTAAAGTAGGATGTTAATAACTGCTTATTAGGTATTTAATCATGAAAGATTTCTTTGTGAAGGGCTCATCCAGGTGCGTACTACCACGCCTATTTCTGTCGTGAAGCAGCATTGCTGTGTTTCGGTTTGGAGGGTGTGGGTGACGGTGAAATTACAGACATATGAGGTTTAACACCTTCATGCCTCAAATTGATGGATGCAGGGCGATGCCTCGTAGAGCGCTTTCTAAACCAGCGTGACCTAAGAAACAATTCATTGTTACTCGTATATTTAATGGTTACATAAAAAAATATGTGAGATTTTTGTTAAACTTATTTTAAGACAAAAAATATTAAACACGATTAACTTTTACTGAAATTAAATAATGTTAAAATATCTGCTTATAAATTATTTATTCTTACAAAAAATACATTAGTCACGCCTTTTTCCCGGAAGGCCACAGATCTCCTTTTGTACTTCCTGTAGTACATTCATAGTAAATACTTCTTTCGTTTCATTCACTCTGTAATGAAAAAAATAGTAAGCTTTAAAAAAAAACTCATTCTGTACTTTTAATAACGGTACTTTTTAAAAATAGAATTTCGTTGTCCTTTTTATTTTTAAATTTGGAACGTAAGAGGGTTATTCACATAAATATCTGAATTTCTGAATTAAGTGAGCCGTTATCCTTTTTCGGAGGTAACATTTGTGCCAGGAGCCAGATGGGTTTTTTGTTACCAATTTATTTCGTTACTTTTTCACTTTTATTTCTGTAGGTATTAAGTACACACGATGCCCTAATAATATATCTAGGTTGAATAATGTACCTGGTTGATTCTGAGTTTTTTTTATTTGACAATATTATATGTATTTTATAAAAAACTGTCAAAAGATAAACGAAGTTACTGTTGTATAATGACAAACAGTGACAGGGGTAATTTTAAACGATCGCTAACTTTGAGTAGCGTTTATAAGTATGATGATGATGTGATGTGTTTATGAGTGTGATTTTGAAAGGGTTTTACAAACTAATTAGATTTCAAAAATAAGTAAATTATTCTTGTTAAGCAACTAACAACAATGAGAATCCTGTACCATAGAACTTAGAACTTTGTAACCATATTTCTAGCAAATAAACCATTTCTATTTCTATTTATACTCAATTCTATTTCAAACTTGCAACTTCATCTTGTATTTAAGTTATGGAATGAACATTATTTTTTATATTTATTTTTGGCTTTGTTTTATATTTATTAGAAAAAAGTTTGATTTTTTACTTCTAATTGGTCGTTCCAGAATATGTTATTGCATCAAAAGAACTATTCTATTGTTTTCAACGCAGGGGAAAACGATGCAATAAAAATGGCAACATAAACCTACCCCTTTTCGTATACCATAATGATGCTATATTACGTCATAATAATAAAGGTAGGTACCCAATTTAAGTGGTAAACCCTAAATCCACAAGACAAATTGTACCATTGCATTGTCGCGAGACATTTAGACAGAACCGTTACATTTTATTGGAGAACAACCCCACCATAAACCTAGCAACATTATTAAGTTCTCATGCACTCGACAATCATAATAACAATCACGGTACAGGGTTGCCAGCAAAAGCTTAGGGTTGCCAACAAAAATAAACCTTTACAGCCAATTTGTGAGTTTTTTTGCCGGTTGATAAATCAGACCATCGGACCCACCCTGGCACTCCCTGACCTGATAAAGACCCACCCGTGAGGGCACGGTCGTACCCTCAATCGGTCAATCCGTTATTAGCTCTACCTTAAGGGCACTTTCAGGTATGCGACTCGCGACCACGACATACTACACGTGACTTATAACTGATAAAAGGCGCTGCGACCAGGGCGTGGCTTGGGTTAGAGAATAGTTGGAAGAGATGTCGCTACGTTGAAGTCTCGGTCGCGTGTCGCGTTTGTGACGGCCCGATACCACAAATACCCATAAAGACAAGTAATGACCTTAAAAATAAACAGACTATCTGACAAATGATCCACCTGCAATAAAGACAATCCCGCCCTTTCTCTAATGAGGACACTTTATGGCATTTAGCTTTTATTGTCTATGCGCGCGCACCCCTGTCTATGCCATCTACCCTTTATAAGTTGTGACATGATTCGTACTCGGTCAGTTTTGCTCGGGACTAGGACGCGCGCGGACGTTCCTTTTTTAAACCGAGAACACAGTTCAAAGTTCGTACGGAAACACTAATGAGTGATAATTCGTTGCGTTCCGATCGTTATAAATTAGTGAGTCATTCTCGCTTGCGCCTGTTAATTATACGGTAGCCTAGAATGAGAATTAACGCTTCGTTTTTTAAGCGTTTAATTATAGGTTGATAACGAAGTTAGAAAGGCGGAGCAAACGTTGAACTTTTGAGGAAATTGGACGGAAAATTTTCTCACTCTGTCGCACTGACTTATCTGGCTTTTTAGAGGATACCAGTATTGGTATTACCGTAAATTGTTTATTGTAGATTCACACAAATTTTAAGTATTGGATTGAAAATATTTCTAGAGAACTCAATATTTTTATTGGTTTTTTTAAAGTAACGTACCAACACCGGCCTATATCAATCGCGGCTGGACATAGGCCTCCTTTAATAAGAAAGGGGATGTCCATAGTACCAAAAGGAGTTATAAGATAACAAACATAAATAAAACACAACCAAATTGAGAACCTCCCTCTTTTGGAAATTGATTAAAGATATATTTCTCTATTCTGTTATCCACACACCTTTTCTATGCTATGGTTACACTAAGGGGTGGATGGTTATTACACTATCTTCCGGTTCGTTATCGGTCAGTTTTTTTCTATCATTCTAAGTATTCTTTTGTAACAAAAATGCTGACTGATGATGAAAGTACACTTTTCAATCATTGATGATTACCAAAGAACCTTGCTGTGAAGGCAACGCAAAAAATATGCATCATCATGATCCGTGTTGAAGTACTTACGTTCAATATATTTTTATAGTGAAATTGAAAACTTCACTATAAATATTTTTTTATGGTGGTAACTTTTTCTATATTGATTAAATTTTTTGTATATTTTGCAAATCATCATCAACAGCCTGTAGAAGTCCATCGAAATTAACGCCTCTTCCAAAGATTATCACGAATTTCTTGAGCTGTTTTCGACCCAGCTCGCCTACAGTGTGGGAATAGTTCCGCCTGAGATGCAGAAGGTTGCGGGTTCGATTCCCGCCGCGGGACAAATGTTTGCGTGAACAGCAGATATTTGTCTCTTGTCTGAGTGTATTTTATTAAAAGTAAAATATAATATGTCATGTAGTTCCCATAATACAAGCTCTGCTTAGTTTGTGGTTAGATGATGTTATGTGGTGATTTCCACCATTATTTATTTGTTTATTTAACTATGCTTATTGCACGCATAGCCTAAACAGTAACTCCCTTATTTTTAAATAAAATAGTTATTTTATAACGCTCGATAAAGTAAGCTTGTGCCTGTCATTTAAATATAAATAAAAAGAGGTGACATGATATTCTAACGCCATTTTAGCTATCTGAGGTATATAAAGATCCGTAAAACTATTATAAATTCAGCAGGTCTTACAGACTTAAAATTTGGGGGATATATTTATTGTCTTTTGTAGAGGTGTGCTAAGAAAGGATTTCCAGAAATTCAGGGGAAGTACCTCTACCCGGACGAAGTCGCGGGACACCCATTTGTAATCAATAAAAGGCTTGCTCCATTGTGATACTCTATCTCACTCGCACTCAAAAACATTTACATGATGAATTCTTTGGAACCTCAGCCAGACACTTATTTCAAGGCTGTTTCAATGTCAATTCAAGGACTTTGTCTTCATCTTTTACAAGGGTTGGCTGTTTTGTAGCATTTTTATGTCAACAATCTCAACTCTGAGTGCAAACTTAAGTGTTATTACAATGAGAATGCTTTTTTACACTACTGTGACAAAGAGGACAGATTTCTTTTTTTGTAATGGATAAACTCAAAAGCTACTTAGAAGATTCAAAAAATTTTCATGTCTGTAGGAAGCTATATTATCAACGTTAAACATAGACTGTCGTAATTTAGGAATTAATAATGTAAAAAAACCCAGAGTATCAAAAATTTGCCTACTCTACGACAACGTATATAATTGTGGGTCAACCCGTATCTCTAATAGTATTTTTTTTATCAAATTCCTAAGTTCATTCGTTTTTCGAACTAATCGACTTAAACGACTCGAAAAAAAGGAGGAGGTTCACAATTCGGTTGTACCTATTTTTTTTAGTTAACCATTTGTAAAACATTCAAATTGTCGCTACATTTACATACTAAAATAAGTTTTCTCTATTTTTCCGCCGACTAATCTCTTGTCTACGATTATTGGCCAGCCTACTCCATCTAACAATGTACTAGGCACAACAGCATCCCAGCTAATGAACAAAAGTTACTACTTGATACTGTTTAAATCATAAAAGAAGCTTTCGTGGTGTGGCTTTCCACGGTGTTATTTGCAGATCACCTTGTGGTTCAGCAATCAGATCTAGTTGGATAAGGTCTACGGGCGGACTAAAAACTCCGACACCTGAGTTGGCCACTAACTCATACGAAGAAGGAAGAAGGATTATCTACAATAGATGCAAAGGCCTATTTCCTGCAATGGACTTCTACAGGCTGATGATTATTCTTATGATTTTCCGGAAAAGTGAAAACCCCACGTACTCTCATTTATCACCTTAAAGACGTTCGTGCTCAACATTTTTTAAGGAAAGTCCTTAAGAAAAAGACTTAATTTTATTAAGATATGACATTAAATTATGACTCTGTTAGCTTTTCTTAAATTTTAATATATATTTAGAGGTAGGGTCAGCAAAAAATTATCAATATTTGAGGTGAATGAGATGAATTCGTTTTCGCCTATATATTTCAGTACGTAATCAAATCACTTGAAGTACATAAACGAATAAAGCTTTAATTTTGAAAATTATTTTTATGTAATATTTCAAAACATCGTCATTCTCCTACCCTTGTCCCACGAGTGGGATAGACTCAACATGTTTTCTTCTTCCACTCTACCAGCCATAAAATCTGTGACCACTCCTTTCATTCAATATATCCTCTTTCACATAAACTTTTTCGGTCTCCCCTTACTCTTGCATTCAAAATCATATTTCAAAACATCCAATTAAAATAGTTTTCAATCAAGTTTTAAGATATAGTTAGGTTTAATTGAACCAGGACTAGCTTCCGCCTGCGGTTTTGCTCGCATTGCACGAATAAAATGTATGTATTAATCCAGGGCATAATCTACATTTATACATCCAAATCCGTTCAGCTGTTACGCGATGACCGGGAAAAAAGTATGTACGAATTTACATTCACACTTTATTAGTAGATAATTTAAAATTGATTAAAACTACTAGAGAATATGTTAATATATAGCATTGGGAATCTACGAAATTGCTTTCAAATCTAAACAATTCCGCAACAAAAGTATTCACGCAATTATGTACGCTACCTTTATTGATAGAAGGTTTAAATCCGTCCGTGCGTTGTAAGGGATCCTTTTGATGTGCCCTTTCGGATTTCGGGAAATTATTTTAAGAAATACGAGACCTTTTTCTACTAGGTTAAGGGTTCCGTACCTTTTTAGGTACCTACTCTACTACAATGCTGGAATCCAATCTGTCTTTTTTGGGTTACTTATCTCTTGGAAGTTTAAAAAAACAAATCTGTCTATCGCTCTCAAATCAAATAAGTCTAGAAAAACCAGAAAAACAACAGATTATCAAAACCTTAAGATATTGGTATCTAACTTATCTATCTATCTAGAAGAATTATGCTGTTTTTTACTAAGCGCAGAGAACCACTGGCAATTTTTTTAGAATGTTTTTAATAGTCTAATTAAAGTGTTTATGGGGAAAAAATCGAAAGTTTTCAGGAAAATTTCATAATAATGGGATAAACTGAAAGTGCTTTAAATAACGCTGTTCCTTGGTAAGCGCAGAGATATTACGATTTAAAAAAAAATAAGATTACCATTTATATCTAATAAGATTTTCAGGGGGAAAGAATTGAAAACCTTTCCGGAAAATTGGATATTTTTTTAAAGAATTTAATATAGTCTATTAAATGACTATGGTTTTATGAGAAAAAAAATGATTTTTATGTAATATTTCAAAACATCGTCATTCTCCTACCCTTGTCCCACGAGTGGGATAGACTCAACATGTTTTCTTCTTCCACTCTACCAGCCATAAAATCTGTGACCACTCCTTTCATTCAATATATCCTCTTTCACATAAACTTTTTCGGTCTCCCCTTACTCTTGCATTCAAAATCATATTTCAAAACATCCAATTAAAATAGTTTTCAATCAAGTTTTAAGATATAGTTAGGTTTAATTGAACCAGGACTAGCTTCCGCCTGCGGTTTTGCTCGCATTGCACGAATAAAATGTATGTATTAATCCAGGGCATAATCTACATTTATACATCCAAATCCGTTCAGCTGTTACGCGATGACCGGGAAAAAAGTATGTACGAATTTACATTCACACTTTATTAGTAGATAATTTAAAATTGATTAAAACTACTAGAGAATATGTTAATATATAGCATTGGGAATCTACGAAATTGCTTTCAAATCTAAACAATTCCGCAACAAAAGTATTCACGCAATTATGTACGCTACCTTTCCTTGGTAAGCGCAGAGATATTACGATTTAAAAAAAAATAAGATTACCATTTATATCTAATAAGATTTTCAGGGGGAAAGAATTGAAAACCTTTCCGGAAAATTGGATATTTTTTTAAAGAATTTAATATAGTCTATTAAATGACTATGGTTTTATGAGAAAAAAATTGATGGGTTTGTATGGAAAAAAAAAACTAAAAATATTAATGTTTTCTAGGAAATTGGATGAAAACCGGAAGTGCTTTTTACTTTTTGTATGAACTCAAAAATTATAAAATATACGACGTCTGTCATGTTTACTGTCATGTTTATTGTCATGTTTATGTAAGATAACTAATTGTAGTGTGTTTGTAGATGTATTCCTATAAAAACACGTAATAGATCGATGAAAAGTTATTCATAATCATCATCATCATCATTAGACATTCCCTCATCATCATCATCATTAGACATTCAGATCATTCATTAGACATTGTGCCCAGTCCCGAGCTCGACGCTTTCACCTTCTACCAGCAGCCTTTTACAGATCGTCACTCCACCTGGCCGGAGTGCGTCCACTACGTTCAAGCCACGGTCTCCACTCAGGACACGTTTACCCTATGCATCTATGCTATTAGAAGTCATCCATCTATCGTTAACCATGTGTACCAGAAAATAGTTAAAGTGGCAAACTACGCTACGAGACAGATGTTAATAGAAAAGACAAAGAAAGTTACAAGTTAATATAAATAAGTTTTCCAATTTTTCGCTTGATTTTGCTGACAGTACTTGTAATAGTTTGTCGTGAACTTGCTATTATTTTGTTTTGTAAAAACAAACAAATAATAATACTACTTTTTTTCCTCTTATAAAAATATACCCCATCTTTATTATTCCAACAACTAGTATACATGCAAAAGTTTGTTAAATGTTTGTCCATCCTTCACAAAACTACTGCAATACCATTAGCCTTTAGGGGTCTTTAAATAATTTTTTATCCGAGTATAACATAGAAAAAACAACATAGGTACTATAAAATTCGATAGTTCAAAACATGTGTGTTTTGATTGTATTTTATTTATTTATTTTATTTTATTTGGGAAACAAAAATTATCTAACGCAATATCATAAATAATATTCTGTATTGTTTACCCACCGAGATAATTGATACTCCAGAGCCACATACGTGGAAAAAATTATCTGCACCAAAACTCGGCGCATAGTGTCAATTGAGCCGAGTTTTAACACTTTTCAAGCAAAATAAGGTCTTCTTCTTCTTCTTTTTTGTTTATAAACTATTGCAAAGGCATTTTGCAGTTTATTTAATGTCAAATACGCTTGGACGATTTTTGATAGTTTTCACTTGATATAATACCTCGATGTGTGTACCTTAATAAATAAATATTTTTTTGGACTTGTCTCTGCCTAACTACTTTTTCGCATCAAAAAGCTTTTCCACCAGAAAATTCGCATTTTTCTGCGTAGGTAAAATATTTCTAAACAAGAAAAGTTACAAAGCTTCTAACAATTTATACAAATATTTTCGTATACGTTTTTCCGCTTTTAAATCAGAAACGGTTTTGCGGTCGCGTCCCTAAGGGGCAGCCATCTTTCCTTCCTAATGCAATCTATTTCCTACACTCCTGGGTATTGATTTAGGGCTTCTCTACACGCAAAGACTAAGTAACTTAAGCTATTAATATATAATATCACCACAGCACAAGGTAGCCATAGGATACCCATGTACATAAGTAACGGACGGTTAAACAACTCTACTTATCCAGTTACCTATCTAGTTCTTTTTGATAAACGTTTAATTAATCTATTTTGCCATCTATTCGGTTTCCATTTCCATCTTCGGAACCCAAGTCAACCTCCTTACTAACAAACGGAGGTCTTCGGCTGATTGCGGCATAGAGCAGCCTAAAACCAGCACATCTAAATTCCGTGGCCTCCGACGGCAGCTATGCCCTGCTGTCTCAAACCCGCATGCCTAGAGCGTGGGGATTATTGGCATTTCCCTTCTTATAGGGGGAGGCCTAAGTCCAGCAGTGGGCTGATATAGGATGGTGGTGTTGTATTTCTAAATAAGGAGAGGTCTAAGTCCACTGGACAGCTAAAGGCTGAAGAAGCGAAAAGTGTCAATACCAGTGTAAGTAGAACTCAACTTTTCTCTAGAGATTGCGTCGCCATTTTCTTGAAAACGGTTTTATTGTGTTTTTTATTTCATTGACTTTTATTTAGGGACAGTACCTACTGAATAAAACAAAACATTTTGAAACATAAATGAAAATCATGTTTTCTGCAAGAAAACTCTTTCAGGGTTAAGCTCGCCTTTGTACATAGCTTTTTTCTGTATTTATTTTACTGTGTACAATAAAGAATCATTTGTTTCAATGGAAAATAGCTTGTAATCTCTGACATATTCAAATCTCTGAGCCCATACGAAGCAATATACAATGAAAATGGGATGTCTATTTTATTGAAAAGTTAACAGGGTACTTCTCCCTGAAATCGATTTCTTAATAATCACGCTTGGATAACATTATTGTAGTAACTAAAATGTAAAATGCATTGTACAGTAAATTACTATTCTCAATTATCATCAACAACTTATAGAAGTATACTGCTGAACAAAGGTCTCCTAAGGAGGTCCACGAAGATCTTTCTATCCAATTTCTGCAATCTCGACAATGATGTCGTCAGTCCATTTGGTGGGGTCTTCCTACACTTCTTCCTCCAGAACCTTTATTCCTCAACTAGTTTCCAAGGGCGACTTCACTCGCGTGGTACCTGGATAAAAATATGTTATTCCGGGTCTCGAACTACATATTATGTGCAAAAGTTCCGTTCAATTTGTTCAGTAGTTTTAACGTGAATAAGGGACAAACATTTCACATGTTCATTCACCTTTCATAAAATTTCGCTTTTAAGCTTCACACTAATATTGATTAGTGTAAAGTTTAATAGTTATCGGTTTAACGAGCTATACTATTCTTAAATATTTTGTCATATTTTACTAAAAATACAGCGTTAATTATTAATTTCTAATTTACCTAATAAGGCATTGAAAATTAAAAATTAATAATTAACACCAGTTAGTTATTAATTACGCTGTATTACTCGCAGTTCCTGACCCAGGAAATCGATTCATGCAAACAATATTGGGACTAGGTATTTTTATGACTAATTCATTTTCATAGTCAAAATTATGCCTATTCATGATAACTTACTTACCTTTGAAATAATGCTGTATCATTCTGGTTAAAATCACGTGATGCAAAAAGCTACTTAATTAGGTGTTAATGGAGTTTTAGTTAGCAGATCGGAATAGTTTCCTATCTAAGTAACACCTTGGGAATTTGATAGGAACAAAGTGTAAAGTTATTATCAATCTATCTAATAAATCTGGATTTTAAATTAAAAAATATATAAGTCAGCAGAGTTTCTTGCCAATTTTCTCTTTGAATTGATGTAAATAAAAAAATACGATTCAAAGCGTACTTCTAATGAATAAAGAGATTTTTACTTTACTTACTATATCACCCAAGAGTGATGGATACAGGGTTCTTAGTAGTCAATCCGTGACAGAGGCCTTCGGGCGGCCTAAAAACTCCGACACCAGAGTTCGGCATTAGTTCTTATACCTCATTTGCATTCTGCCCGTCCCGCAGCTCCTCGCGCTGCCGACTATAATTCCTTTTGTCTCATTTACTACAGTAGCAGTGGCAGCAGCATGAGAAGTATCGTGTTTGCCTAGTCCTCCTGCCCACTTACGTGCTTACTTTCCTGCTCAGAACTGTGGAAGTGAGCTCAATGTAAATGTGGTAATACGAAAGAAAGAAGGACAGGTTTATAACATGTCTATAGTAATCTATAATAAATGGCCTGAAGAATTTAAAGTGTTAAATAATTGGTTACTTATTAATTGTTTTTATAGCCTAAATGAATATTTAAATAATTAGATTTGTAACGACACTCTATTAATATTTGCATGCCTGCATGCAGGCTGAATACATGTACTATCATAGGTATAAGCCCTATTTGTGAAAATAATTTTATGTATTCCAGCATATAAACATTTTAATCTTGAATCTTGAATCTGATTTCAATAGTTTGAAGGGTGTGCATGTGCACATGAGGATTGAACTTAAATGCCTTAAGTCAATGGACGCCGGTGTTGCATCGTATGTCATTTTCCAAAAATGCGTGACTACGAAGCAATTATCCAATAATGAGGGGCCATCTGCTTGTTCCATTTTCAGGTATCATCAAAAAAACACCCTGTTTTAAAAGTAGGTATGTATTATGTACATGTCTATTCCCGTTTCATCTGTTTCCAATCTATGATCAAAGCGCGTCTGCCCGTCGCCTCCAATTTACATGTTGTACAGTTTTAACCACTCTTACAATGAAGCTTCTTAATGTTAGCCTGGATATACTCAAGATACAACATTGTTAATTGATCCATTACAAGATATTGAAAAGGCAATCATCATCATCAGCTTTTTGGGAAAATTTTAAGAGAAGTCTAGCGTTTGTACTAAATATTATATCTTATGAATATTAAGATTACAGCATTACCGATGATCGAAATGGTCCTAGGATGGTCCTTTTTTTCAAAATGTTTGCTGCAAATTGTAGAATATTTTGTTGGCTTCCATCCATTACAAGATATTGAAAAGGCAAAACAGTTGTTAATGAATTTCTGGTGGCTTTTAGGGAAAATCTTAAGAGAAGGCTAGCGAAATTTGTACTAAGTATTAAATCTTATGAATATTAAGATACTCACAGCATTACCGATGATCGAAATGGTCCTAGGATTTACAATGTAAAAGAAAATAAAAAGAGGAAAACACATTATTTTTTTCAAATTAAAGAAATACAGTACAGTCAATATCAGAAAATTAATATTATAAAAAAATACATACTAGAATAATTGATATTATTTATAAAAATTAACTAAGTAAGTTACATTAAAAAAGAAAAACGCACCGACGAACGCTCGGCGACGCGTACCTACGTATGCTATCAGCCCATCTCACTATTGTTTTTTTTTATTTAGTTTTATTTTATTTTATGGGCCAGCTCTTGACCTCGAGGTCAGGTCGCCGATGGGGCGAACTTTCCCAGTAGATAAAGTAACGTGGAACTACTTTGTACTGGCTTTTAATGTTTGCTTCCAGTCATGTTTTCTCCATAATCATCATCATCATCATCAACAGCCTATAAAAAAATCCACTTCTGAAAATACTCTCTTAAAGAATTCCAAGATTTTCCAACAGAAAAATTCCCGAAATTGTGCCTGTTTTTATTTTATATTACAATTTTATTAACCACAAAGCTTCTTACGCATGGAAAATTGAGATTCTGCCAAAAATATGAATGTGCGTTCCCGAAATAGTTTAATGTTAGATCGATCCGATCTGCTACCATCGAGGAAAGAGGGCTAAGTTATACGCTTTATAACATAAAATATTAATTTTCACACTAATATTATAAATGCGAAAGTTTGTGAGTATGTATAGATGAATGGATGAATGTTTGTTACTCTTTCACGCGAAAACTACTGAACGGATTTGAATGAATCTGTTTATTTAGCTCAATCTATTTATTTACTTGGTTTCTATATTATTACCTAGTGTCATAACAGCTAAACCAGCTAACAGGATATTTTGAATTTGAGTAACTGCAATTCTTACAAATTTTGTCCGAAGACTGGTTCTGTGTGATAATGTTATTTAATTATTGCACCATAAGTTTTTAGAATTTCTAATATTTTATGGAAAGTCTTCAAAAACCCCATTGTCCCTAAGTTTGACCAGCATGAGCCAAAAATTTACCAAGATTGAATCAGTACTTAGTTGACCAACGTAATTAATTATTTTTTCTACTAAACGATGGGAAAATATAAATAATTCCAAGTTATTTGATATTGGGATCTTTTCATTTGAACCTACGAATTTTATCTGGGCTATTTATAGTAAATTGAAAATTTCTTGATTTTATATGAATTCTAGCTTCCGCCCGTGACTTCGCTCGCGTGGTACCGGGATAAAAAGTAGTCTATATGTTAATCCAGGTCACAAACTATGTATATTCCAAGTTTCATGCAAATCCGTTCTGTAGTTTTTGCGTGACAGAGTAACTTCAAACATTCATCCATACATCAATCCCTACTCACAAACTTTCGCGTTTATAATATTAGTAGGATTGGAAGTAGGATAGTAGGACTAGTAGGAATTAGGAAAGTAGGAATAGTAGGAATATGAATATAGTTTAAACTTTTGTAGGTATTCTAAATAATACTTACGCTCAAAACTTGTGCCACACTCCAGCAAGCGAGAGGCCAAGTCTGGCATCTGTCCGTCAATCTGCAGATTTATTACATCAATCTTACCGCCCTACAAATAACACCTATTTTCCTTTGACCGCTTTATGATAGAGCTAAATAAATCCCATCCCACTAATATAAAAAAACTAGCTTCCGCCTGCGGTTTCGCTTGCATATTTCCATGTGAAAAGTTAGCCATGTGTTACTTTACTTAATACTCTGTATTGTGTGTTAATACCCTAGCTAAAGTAAACTACAGTATAGTAAAAAGCTCTTTATTTAGTAGGAACCATAAAGTACACTTTGAATCGTTATTTTTTTTACAGGTACAAGAAGTACAATCCTGGAGTCTTCAAATCAAATCCGGAGTGAAAAGGTTCCTTCTAGGCAAGTGTGCTTCGTCTTAGACCTGATCTCTTCACCTGATTCAGGTGTGATAGTTGTCAAAAGCTTATTAGCTATATTTTATGTTACAAAAGTATTTCCATTTTTATATTTATGGAAATAAATAGTAGTAGTATATCTGTATATCATGCCGATACACTTCATTGCAAAAAATTACACCATAATTAAAAAACTGTAATAAAAATGTAATTATTAACTTACCATGACAAAATGACGTAAATTTGGAAAAATATTTCTTTGACCCACTTTTTTTTAATTTTAATGTTATTGTTATTTGAAACTCGTTTATTTTAATGGAATAAATTAGACTACTTGCAATTAGTATGTAAATTTTATTTCATTTTAAGGGCGTGGTCCTTTGTTAGGCTAGTACAAGTACAGGCTGGTACAGTCTAAAATAGTTTACAGTATTTTATTGATGTCTGTTAAAATAACCTACTAATTTCATATGACTGTTTAAGAGTTTGTTCTGGCGTTTAAACGTAGATACAAATGTTTGACTTTAGTATTTATACCATTTTCATGCTAATGAATATATATGTCGGTATGCGGCGGGGCCGCATACCGACTTGAAATAAAAAAAAATACGTTTTACTAGCTTCCACCCGTGGCTTCGCTCACGTGGTGAAAAGGTAGCCTACGTACATATATATGTATATCCTGGTCCCAAACTATGTATATATAGTTTTTCGTTCAGCCCTTAAAGAGTTGAATGGGAACAAATATACTCTTTCACACACACAAACATTCGCATTTATAATTTAGTGCGAAAAAAAGACTTAGGTACCACATATAACAATGTGTAAAAGTAGACAAAAGACATATCCAAAAAAACCGAGCGTGACAAAGAGTAGTTGAACAAATTCGCACTAATCTACACGCATTAGTTCCCCTCACCTACTTGCCCCCCTAATGCTACATCCTCTATCAATTACCTACTGAAGCTCGGGCCACTTATATGCTTTAAAACTTAAAACTTTGCATTTAGTCCAGATGATATAAACACCGTCATGTGATAACGTTTGGCGGGGCCGCACACCAAGCATACAATTTTTCGAAGTCAAAAACAAAATTAGAACTTTTTTTATTTTAACATTGAAATGTAGCGCCACAAATTGTTCTCATCAAATTCTCATACAAAAGTATGCCTGGTATGCGGCCTGCCTTACTTACTTTTATACCTAGAATATGGTTAGATAGCCCAGCACCTTTACCATCCTCAGCTTAGTCGGCTTTACCCATAGGAAATACATGGTAAATTCGTATGGAGCTGACTGGGCCGTGGGTATGATATTATGTTTACAGTCTTTTTCTTCTTTGTATGAGCTAGTGACCAACACTGGTATCGGAGTTTTTAGGCCGCACGAAGGCCTCCGATATGGCTTAACGATTGAAAAGCCGGGACCAACATCTTAACGTGCCTTCCAAACCACGGAAGCGCTCAAATATAAATGTCACTAAACGGTCACCCATTCAAGTAATGACCGGGCGGAGTGTTGCTCAACCAAGGTGATCTGCTAAGAACACCGAAGTAAACCACGCCACGAGCGCTTAAAGTTCACAGTTTTGAATACAAAGTAACACGCAAAAATAATCTTAATGCAAAATCTATTGATGCTTTGTTGAGATTCGAACCCACGATCTACAGATCGGAAGTCGGGGTATGTTACACTAGGCCACGGTCTTCTGCATAGAGTCACAGAATTGAAAAGGATAGATTATGCAGTAGAACACAAGTAATGTAAAAATTTAGGTTAATGGTCAATTTAGTTGCTCAGCTGACTCAGAGGTTCATGGCCTATTTTTGCGAGTAAGAGTAAGGGAAGTTAAAAGCACTTAACCCATTCCTGCTAGATACCAGATATAGACATTTTCCCTTTATTCATAACCAATTGTCATTTTATAACGGCTCGATAAAGTAAGCGTGTCCCTGTCATTTAAATGTAAATAAACGAAGAAAGAGGTGACATGATATTTTAACACCATTTTTTTGCTATATGGGTTTTATAGAACTGTTATGAATAGGACGGTTTATATTTATATATCGACTAGCTTCTGCCCTCGGCATTGATCGCGTTAAAGTATTTTTTTTATCCCTAGGGAACTTTTTTCTGAATAAAAGGTACTCTATGTCCTTTTTTTGTATCCCTGAAAACGTGTATGTGAAATTTAATGATGATCGGCTAAGTAATTAAGGCGTAAAAGCGTAACAAACAAACAAAAAGACAAATATACTAACATTCACATTTATGCATAAAATACCTACCTAAAGCTCATGGATGTAATACATACTAGGTATAAATTATACTCGTATAACACTATTTTTTTTCTAAATTTTTTGTGTATTATGAAAAATAGATACTTCGTAAATTATTCGTTCGGCATATACTACGATAGTACTTTTCTTACTGTTATTGGATGAAAAAGTATATTTATTTAATACCAAAAATGGTGATGGGTTTGCAAAATACCTTCCTAGTAACAATTAATTTTGGAATAATTTGTGGTCCACATTAATTGTAACTGCAGGTAGTACTTATAAAAAAATACGCCATGGCGTATTTTTTATGGCCATGGCACATTAAGTCCTTTCTTTTGTTAGTAAGTAAGTACAATAATAATTATTAAAGCACTAATAAAATTATACAATAAATAATTCATTCAAATACATTGCCAATAACATCCTATCGAGTAATTCTTTATTTAGGTCAAACTTCCCTCATTTTCCATCGAATAAACCAATAACATTATTAACTTAGTCAAGTCACAAACTTTGTATATATACATAAATAAAACAAACATCGTAATTGGGTCACAACAGAATATTTCGCGAATTAGGTCATTTTGCCAGCAAGTGTACTAATTAGGGACAATGTTTGCGAGTTATGTTGTTACGTTTTTGTGCTTCGAAGTGTAATTTTCAGAAATGGACCAGTGAAAATGGTGTTTTTAGTTATACAAAAGACTTTACCGTCTTATTCATAACAGATTTCTATGAAACTCCATGTCACCAACTTTTTCATTTCATATGACAGGGGGACAAGCTTACTTTATCGAGCGTTATAAAATGTCATTTTGATAATTAATAAAGGGAAAAGTATTACTTAATACTAATATAGATGTACACTAAACATAGAAAAATGAATAAAATTTGAGCCCATATAATTTTTATTTCCTGTTTTCTCTCCCATATGGTTGATATTTTTACTTCTAATTTATATGGGACCAACTGGAAAGTATACCCTACCGTACGACAAAATAATTTTCCAAATCAGTTCATAAATAACGGAGTTATGAGGTAACAAACATAAAAATATATACAACCCAATTGAGAACCTCCTACTTTTTTGAAGTCGGTTAAAAATTCCGCTAACCTTCTCAAGTTTCACAAAAACCTAACATAAATGACAATATTTGGCCTTCCCCATAAGGCATCCTCAGGAAATGAACTCCACAGAACGTGTTGCTTTGACGAGCGCTAAACAGAAAGACTGCTCGCGTGGTACCAGAATAAAAAGTAGCGTTTATGCTATTTTCTAGATGAAATAAGTACGTGTGAAAAATTCATCTCAATCCTTTCAGTAGTTTTAGCGTGAAAGTGGAACAAACATGACATACATTACAACTCACATTTCCACAAACTTACGCCTTCATAAATTTGTAGGGGATACTGTAGGATTTGAAATCGCGTAGGTTTTGAAGTACCTTTTATCCGATGAATTCCTTCGGATGATTCATGCGTAGGCTTGAAACCGATTCGTAATGAAATTGATTCATTGTATTGGCTTCATAATCCAATAAACCCATCGTATCTTACTAATATTAAAAATGTGTAAGTTTGTGAGGATCGATGGATGGATGTTGTTACTCTTTCAAAAAACGTATATGGATTAAACTTGGAATATACATAGTCTACATTTTGTCCGGTTACCAAGTGAACGACGCCGCGGGCGGAAGGTTATTTTTTTATAAGGTGCTTTATTCGTTTGTTTGTTTTGGTTTCACACCTTAACTACTTAAGGCGACTATACAGGTCAAACCTCCCTCTCGCTCGCACTATTCAACATTTTTGAAGATATAAAATCACTGACTATAGTTATGCAAAATAACAAACCTTCACGACCTAGAAAATAACAATACAAAGGTTTAGCAATAATATCATTTTGATTCTATCACGTTTTCTTACAAATTTGGTGCAAATTTTTTGGTAGGAAAACGAGTTCAATTCAACTTAATATTCTTGTATCGTCGCCTTACGCGATCATCATGAAATTTCACATACACATTGTCGGGAGTACAGAACGATACATATAAAATATTCATTTTTTTTTCTGAGATTACTTTTAGGAAATAAATCAAAATTTAATTTCAAAAAACGATTTAAGTCAATTTATACTTCAAAATAAAAAAACTGGGTTGTCTGGTACCGAAAGCTTCAGAGCGCCTTTCACCTGCTAAAACATACATACATGCCTTTTACCAGCTAAAATACTGCTTATATATTTTTATATTTTTTATTTTTATCCTATTTGACATCATATTCTATAATATTAATTATTTATTTTACTATTGCTTTACAATAATCTGACATTCATATTTAATTCATCTTTGACATACTTCATCATTTCATATTTCACACTTCGATAACTATTTACTTATTTTATTTTTTTATCCTATTAGACATCACATATCACTTACACAATTTAATCTTAATACTTTTATTATTTTCTATAATGACATAAATGATAATTATTATTTGCCTAAATAGTATTTACTATTACCTACCTAAACTAGTCTTAATTAGTCTCACAGGGTTTAATGGCTCTACACATGATGGATTCGGCAGAATACCAGCTTCCGCTGCTAAAACAGCGGATATAATGCTGAGTCGAAGCCATTTTGCTGCTGTAGCACACATCCCACCATGTTTTATGTTCACTGTTTCTCTATTTTGTTTGTTACGTTTTTATTTTTGTTGTGTTGTGTGTTCAGTTGCAAATAAATAAATGTCTATGTCTATGTCTATGTCTATGTCTAAATACCTACAGATCTCTGACTGTCTCTACCAAAGCCCTGTTTGTTGTTCACCATAAGGTGGTAAGGTGGGCTTACGTTCCGAAGAACTTATGCCAACTTCACCAATGAAGCCCCCAACCCGCGTCACACCCTGCATGTGGCGGGGTATTTGGATACCAATATTATGTTACCAAAAAAAAAGTTCTGAAGATGGCTACTAAGTCTATGTAGAAGACGTTGAGAATATAGAGAACTGTGTGCAGAAGCTCTGTTTTACCGTCTTATCCTTTTCTCTTAGTAGAATACATCTTTGCAATAGAAAATCCTGCCTGTCGGTATTCTATACTTGGCGGAATGTGCGCAGGAATTACAAAATTTAATTCGCCCATCTCCATTTCATCATCGGACGACCAGACGCACGGAGTTTCATCATCCGTCCACGGTGGACATTCCTCCTGCCCGCACGAAGCGCTTTGCTGCCACTTTTCTCCTTAGAACAGCTAAGTAATGGAACGCTCTTCTGGTGTCAGTGTTTCCCGATCGCTATAACTAAGGGGTCTTCAAGCGTAGAGTTAATAGGTACATTCTAGGCAGGCGTGCTACATCGTCGACCGCATCTTCACTTACCAACAGGTGAGATTGCGGCCAAACGTAAGCCTATAAACTATTTAAAAAAATGTTTCAATCAGGCATTATAAGGCTTAATACACCACGCGGTATTCAGTCTGTGTTAGTAAGACTGTCTTACTCACTAATTAGATTTTCTATGACGGACTTACTTAGACAGACTGAATACCGTGTGGTGTAATAAGCCTTTAACTTTTATTGTAACTCAACTAGGTTATTTTACAAAAGCCAGCCAGTGCTTTCTATCCCTAGAGTACAGATTTTTTTCTTACAGTCAAATTGATACAAACACGTCAGAGATAACCTTGTATTACTAAGCATTCTCCTAGGCAAAAAAATCTAGCTGATACAACCTTCTTGGAATTATGTAGTTTTGTTACTGCTGGTAAAAAAGGACGAGCTTACAATTATATTGACGGTTCTGAATCTTTAGAGGAGTCCCCAGGAGCACCCATGATGTTGGCATAATTATGGCGCTTTGATAAAGCACCGTGATGGTTTTGGCCGGCACAAGCATTCTGTTGGTTGTAGAGCAGATAGAGTAGTATCCATGAGAATTTACCCATGTTAAAAAAGTATCATCAGCTCTTACATTAACCACGCCCATCGCGTGACCAGCTCCCACACTACACGTAATTGAATTAGCCAATATCCATTCCATCCACTTAATGCTATCTATCCATCAGATTATTATCGTAAAACGTCCAGCCGTTTTTTCTTGACCCCATTCGGAAGATTGATAACTTTTAATTGAACGGAAATACTCTAGGGGAGGTTCGAAGTATATAGGCACTGAATAATATAGGTTTGCTTGTGGTACTTATAAGCCAAGCACAGACTTTCTTGCCAATTTTTCAGTGTCGCCTTAAGATTTAATTTAAATAAAAACAAAAATCACATGTCAAAGAGTTCCATATTAGTTCATATTTTGACTTTTTTAGATGTTAAATAAATAATGAATACTGGTCATTTTTCACACAAAATCATAATAAAATTTGAGTGTTGCCAAATCATAATTTTCTTTAAAGGATTAAAGAATAGCAGCGTTTCAAATAGGGGTTGGATGTATGAGATTCTAACCTGAATGTATGCAACCTTGAATTAATGAAATACTCCTGTGGCAGCAGGCCGGCGCAGCGAGGTTGCATGAGCATGCTACCTGCTGTACCTATAACAGACGAAGCTCTGGCGGTCGACTTATTGCGGCATAGTGCTCCTCTGCCAACGCCGACGGACAACAGCGTCGGTGGGCGAAAAGCAAGCATCTGCACGCCCAGCGTGGGGATTATGGGCATAACTCCCTTCTTTTAAGGGAGGTATATCCAGCAATGGACTCAACCGGCTTGTTTTGATCTATAATGGTTAAGATCGTTATTGTAAGCTCATAACTAACCCTGGAAATAGTTCTCTCATAACAAACTTGCAAAGTAAACAAAACCTCGCCTGAATCACTCGATGTTGATTTTGGCACCACTTCTAGGCATTAATCATGCATTGGAAACTGTGTTTGAAAACATCAAAGTGACTGTTGCCAGCCGGATGATGGAAATACCTGGGTTTAACCTTCTTATACAACAACAACACCACTCTATTCAGTCCATTGCTGGAAATAGGCCTCTCCTATAAGAAGGGGAATATGCCCATAGGTAATAACCATGCTGGGCAAGCGGGTTGGGGATCGAAGGGCACAGCTTTTCGCACCGCCGACGCTACTGCCCGTCGACGGCCAGGCAATTTAGCTGTGCCAGTGTTAGGCTGCGCTATGCCGCAATCAGCCAGCTTTGTTATACAGCAGGGTGCACTACATGCAGGTTAGGTTGGCTTGGGTTCCTCAGATGGGGGTTTGGACCCCTTATATCCGTTCCTATATTGGAGGGTTAGTAAATTATAATTCATTAGGTATTGCATATTTTCCTAATACCTACGACACGAACATCCTGTACAGTATACATTTTTGTGAAGGATAGAATCCGCAATGAGACTATCCGACATTGAACCAAAGATGTCGACATAGCTCAAAGAATTTGCAAGCTGAAGTGGCAGTGGGCTGGCCATATCTGCCGAAGAACCGATAACCGTTGACGTACCTATATGAGTTCTGGAGTGGCAGCTCAGCAAACAAAGTGTAGACACCCAGAATGATCTATTTCTGTTAAAGTTACATTTAATAACAGACCAACGAATGTTTTAATCATTTCAAATATTAATGACCTTTTATAGCGTAGTATTCTACCTCCTTGCCTACTCCATGAAAATTTCGTGTTAGCTCTCGACCTAAAAAGCTTTTACCAAAGTGGATTACCCAAATGGATCATGTTAAAAGAGATAAGTAGTAAAACAGAGTTATTAATAGGCTTTTTGTATCAATAATCTAATTTAAAACGTTCATTGCTACAATCATTTCAGCCATTTTCGAGCCACTGTTGGGCATAATCACTTGATTATGCTACTTGCCTCAACTTGCTTTGCGGCAGGAATCAAACCCGGATCTTCTGCGTCTCAGGCGGACCTTCTCGCTCACTCCGCCACAGAGGTCGTCAATAGTAAAAATAAAACTTATACTATTACTCTAATAGGTTGCATCGTTACGGCGCGTCTCGCGTCAGCCTTTCCCGGGCTTTTAATTGACAGCTGTCAAATCGAGAGCTTTTTCGCGCCATTTTATTTGCCGCCATAATGATGTAGATTGTTATTAGAGATAGTGTCTTGTTGCTGGTTGATTGGACGTTTGTCCGACTGTCTGTTTGTATATTCTTGACAAATCGTTATATTTTATTGACACGGCATAAATTACAGTTTAGTATTTTTTTTATGGGCGGGCATTTTGATTTGGTATAGCAGATAGACCACCCACTTGATGTGTGATTTACTGATTTATAGGTTTTAGCCATCAGCATAAAGTTAGAAATAGATTACTGATCATGATTGTTGGAAAAATCTGATAACGAATTTATAGGTATGAGTAACGTTGAGGGTATGTCGGTATTGTGTTACTTAAATTGCATTTTTTTGTGACTTTTAAGCTTTCACGGCTATTATACATTCTAAATATTAGTACGGGTCTTCCTCTCGTTTTTCGTTATATATATTCCTGTTTTTTATTTTTGTGGGATTATAAAAAATTGAAAACGGGGGGAAGACCCACCTCCTCACTAATATAAATTAAAAAATATAGATAGATAGATAGATAACTCTTTATTGTACACCAGAAACAATTACAAGTATTTAAATTAACTAATTAAACTAGTTAAATATAGTTCCGAAATAAGTTATTTTATAGGGCCTACTTATTTAAGTATGTATTTAATTATTTTACTTGCGTTAGCAAGGTTACTAATAACACATTATTCAAGTATACCTGCTATTATAAATCGGAAAATTCGGAAAATAAATAATGTAGATAATTGGCTCCATTTAAACCTAATGATGTTGGTTGTAAGTACTGTGGTAGTGAGAACCTAATGAGTGTAGTATAAGAATCTAGTACGCAAGTACCTAGGCAGGTATAGTAATAACCTTAAATGTCATACAAGTCCATACTCATCCACGATCACATACTACATCTCTACGTCACTGACTGAAAACCTTTTATAATTAAAAATCTTAAAAATGACCTTTATAACAGGAAGAAAACTAGAAGTGAATTAACACAGAAGCTTTCTGCAATGTTAAGTCTTTATAGTAAGTTAATTGTATGTACCTACCTAAGCAGAAGCCTAAGAAGAACTAGAGAACAAAAGACAAAAAGAGGAATAAAAGAGCAAGAATAAAAAGCAAGAAGAGAAGAAAATACAAGAAGAGAAGATAGTACGGTACACTGATGGGCCTGAATTTTTTGCTCGAACCTGTATTTGGACCAGGTGAGCAAACTTTCAGGTGTGTTAGTGCCGACTGCTCTACATAAGAAGAAACAAGAAAATAAATAAAAGAAGAATCATAAACAAGAGAAGAAATGAAACGTGAGGTCTATATCTATAATTATTGTATTTATTTATTAAATACGAACGGCAACAGTTTAAATATAGTTTTTGTGAAGTGTTTATTTTTATTTTTACGGCTTATATATAGTATAAGCGTGCTGGTGACTTTTTTAAATAAATAAAGTACAGGATTTTTTCAAGTGTTGTTACCTGATTTATTAGTTTGTAAACATGTTTTCATCCTATCCTATAGGTAATCCTAACTCCTAATAGTATAAATGCGAAAGTTTGTGTACGTCAGTATGTTTGTTTCGACTCAATTCCGCAACTTTTTTATTTATGTTTTTGTCTTCCTAGTCATCATCATTTATTTAAGAGCTGTGCTCTTGTCGGCGCAACTGATGCAGCCCCTGCCTCCCTCCAAAGCAGCCTCCTTTACTTCCCTATGCGACACGACATCTACTTTCTCTTTTATGTGGCTCATATAACTTATCCTTGGTCTTCCCCTTCCTCACTTTCCTTCTATTTTCCACTATGATGTTGAGTATAAAGTTGTCATGTTGTTTAATGTGTCCAAACATCTTTCCTCTTCTGTTTTCTATAATTTTCAACATAAGTCTATCTTCGGCGACTTTACTTAAAACTTCTTTATTTGTTACTTTTTCTACCCAGCTTATTCTTTCCATTCTTCTCGAGCACCACATTTCAAATGCTTCCGACCTTCCTAGTAAGTACTTTATTATTAATTTATAACATAACATTACATTTAAGACATTATTATATATTTTTGAATAAGATTATGTAAATTATTTACCTTGTATACATTTGAAGTAAATAAATAAATAATCCTGGACGTTATTACACAGCATCATGGAGCCCCAAACTAAGCAGAGCTTGTATTATGTATATTATATTAAATAAATGAATTGATTGATTGATTGATTGAGATTTATAATTTTAAGTGCTTATTAAAATACCAATTATATAATTATATATATTGCAACCAAAGTAAAGTTTCGTATATTAGTTCTATTCTATCCGCCCTACTAATATAAAAATATGAAAGTTAATGAAGATGGATGTTTATTACTCTTTCAACGCAAAAACTACTGAACGGATTTGGATGAAACTCAACATATAATTAGTTTATGACCTGAAGTAGCCTATAGGTGGCTACTTTTTATTCGGGTACCACGCGAACGAAGGCGCAGGCGAAAGTTAGTATTCTAATAATTTTGTAAGTACTGAGCAATACCAGCAATTTTGAGACCCTCAGTAAAGGGTGGCACATAAAAAAATCCGTTCTACTTTTTAACTACAGTAAATTTATGGCTGTACTTATAAAACTATAAAATATATTTTATGTTCAAATAAATCACTATTAGATCTTAAATTTTATAAATACAGGCTTGTAATCCTATTTTAATCCTAACTATATATTATAAATTCGAAAGCTAGTATATTTGTTGGTTTGTACGCTTTAACATCTTAATTACTTAAACGATCATCATAAAATTTCTCATACTTGTAGTCAGGGGTCCAGAAAAGGACATAGGGTACCTTTTATTTAGAAAAAAGTTTCCGAGAGATAGAAAAATGTTTTTAACGCGAGCGTAACCGCAGGCGGAAGCTAGTACTAAATATTGTTATTATAAGTACACGATTAATCAAGAATATAATTTTGCGAAATGCATAGTCAAACGCTTCAAAATTTTTCATTTTAATCAGACAGCCCTACGTGCTTGATGTAATGGGCTATAATTTTTATATTTTCATTCACATAACGTCCTACGACCCATAAGGAACGGCACTAAACATTGCCTTCTATTTTATGAGTTGGCTTTGTCACAGATATCCGGGCCGTGACCGGGACGATGACGGCCTCTTCCTAGGCCGACGGGCGGGAGCGGATCCGTAGGTTATGGGTTCGAATCTCGTGCAGATAAATAATTAATTCATTTTTAGAAGTTTTAAATTAAACTACTGTCTTACATCACGTTGTGGTAAAATTTTAAAATACTAATAAATTTTTTCGTAAAAATTTGGATTGTGGAAGGTAAGCTTGCGGTTTTTGTCACTTTCATATTATTTCAAAAAATGCGGAGATCTAAGTAGTATAATTTTTTAGACATTAGATTCAGCTATTGTTAACTAAAGTTGCTACGTCTGCAGTCTTATTCATAAAACTTTGTAAGTACCCATCTAAAACTTTTTTCTTTATAAATGAAGCTGACTGACTGAGTGACCATCAACACATAGCCTGAACCGTAAGTCCTAGAGGCTGGATTGAAGGATATGTTCCTAATGCATATGTAGATATATCCAGAAGCATAATATAGGGGTGAAGAAATGATTTACCAAAATTCAGGCCTGTATGGGGTGCAACAGTGAAAATACTCTACGTGAACGAAGTCATGGGCGCCAAAAGTTATAATAATCATAAATAAGTATAATACAATAAATAAAATCATATTTATCCATCACCTTAATCTACCTAACATATAATTAATCTGTATTAAGGTAAAATATTATAATATTTATCAGGTTACATAAACTTACAATTTTAAGACAATTCGACCATTTACACACGTTTACGAGACTACCTAAAAAGGCTTATAAAAGGCTTCTTCATTTGCAAATTTGATCATATGAATATCATCAGCCCTTCAATTCAAAATCTCCCCGCTTACGTCCCTGATGCTTCACGTGCTATGTGAAGGTGCTTTACCAAAGATTTCTAATTCAAACTGTTTTGACATAAAGTTTTACCTGCCTTCTGATAGGAATAGGCAAGTACCTCAGTACCAAAGTGTGGCATAATATTTTATTGCTTAATAGGTTTTATGGTTCGCTGTATTACGCTCTATTTTCTGTGGTATGATTGATGTGCTTGCAATATGAATTACTAGCTTTCGCCTGCGGCTTTGCACGCGTAGTAGCCGGATAAAAATTAGCCTATTATGTTATTCCTGGTCTAGAGCAATCATGTGCAAAACTTTAGCTCAATCAGTCGCGTTAAGATCCCCAAGTTTTTTTCGCTAAAATTTTGACGCCCGTTACACCTGGTATTTTAAGGACTGATATATAATATTTGAATAAAAACTAAAACCCGCATTGTCTGCCATAACACAAACACAAACTTCGCCACCCACTTTAACCCAGTTAGGGGTTGAATTTTGCAAAATACTTAAAAATATGTTTTATTTATTTATATTATAGAGACTCTGTGCAAAATTTCAATTCGTTACGGAAGATTTTTTTCGTCCCCCATACAAACTTTGCTACCCCCGTTAACTCCCTTAGGGGTTGAATTTCCAAAAATCCCTTCATATTTAGTGGTTTTGCTATATAAGGAAGCAAAACTCCTCAACTTTGTATCTTCAGTGCTTTATGCTGTGTGTTGATTCCTGAAAAAGGCATTCTCTTTTATATTTATAAAATAATAATAGATTTAAGCCTGTTAAATGAAATTTGTTATAATATATCACACTAACATAAATTATACGACATAGTTAAGCAAGCTGAAGTGGCAGTAGGCTGGCTATATCTGCCGAAGAACAGATAACTGTTGGGTAAACGAGTTCTTGAGTGGAGACCGCGGTTCGGCAAACGTAGTGTATGATGCTCTTCGGACAGGTGTAGTAACGATCTGTGAAAGGCTGCTGGTAAAAGCTGGATACATCGAGCTGAAGATAAGGCGCAATGGCGCTCATGGCGTGTTAGTATGTATGTTCTGACATAACTCCGTAACGTCGCAACGGATTTGGACTTAACTTAGAATATTTACTTTTTATCGGGGTACCAGGCGAATAAAGACGCGGTCGAAAGTAAGCGTGTCATAAAGGGACATAAACACTCTTCGTTTTGTTTGTTAATGAACAATTAAAAAACAATAGTGTTTCATAATAATATAACACAATTCTTTTTTCACTTCTCTTGCTCAAAAAGTGTATCATAATAGTGTAGCTTAGCGGGCCTAAAACTCGAGTTTAATACCTCGGGCTAAAAAGTATTTTTTCTTTTTAATTTTTGTCTAAAATCATCAGCCCGTACAAAGCATTCGTTCTCTTACATAAAAACTCGACTTCTTGGAGCTCCGTCAATCTTTTTTTTTTAAATAGAACCGTCTTGGTGATGTTTTATGAAGGTTGATTAATTTTTAATAAAATTTCTGAAAATTGTCTAATTTTGAATTGTTTTATTTTCTCGAAATCGAAGTGAAAAGTAGAGTGTTTTACTCGGGCCAAAACCACCCATTATAACTCGGTCTTGTCATCCTCCCTCGCTACGCTCGGGAGTATAACAACCTCGTATGTAATGGGATGGTTTAGTCCCTTGTAAAACAATCTACTATTTCAATATAGAATACCTGTAAAATAATCGCTTAATATTTTGTATAATACAACACATTATTACGTCTATTGCACAATGCTGTTAATAAAGGACATTGTCCTGCTAAAATTCCCGAAAGAAATAATAAACAATTTTACCCAAAACACACGAAGTGTACCTTCTAGCTTGCTTTGTTCTTTGATATTATTGTGTTTTATGGACTTTTTCATAAGTCAAGAGGGTGCGAATGGGTCAATAAAATGTGAATGGGATTATTATTTGGTCAGTGGGGGTCCTGACGCGTGACGTCATCGTTTATACTGACGTCAGCTTAAACGATGACGTGATGTGTCACGACCCCCACTTTTACTCATGGCCAGTTACTATAGTAAATACCGAGAGGAGTTAAGTTGGGAGTGGTCGCATTAAGTGTTTTCTATCAAAAATGTATACTATGTTATATATAAAAAATATAGGTATAAGTAGTACAAAAAACGTAATATATAAGTAGGTAGTATTATCAGTCGTGTGTTTCTTATAATTTTCTTTGCTTAGTTTGGGGCTAGATATGTGATAATTTCCAATCTATTTAGTATTCCAAAGCACGTCAAAATATTATTTGTACCCGTTCCTGGTTGGCCTGTAGAAAATGCTTTCGGCATTAAGCAAACCTTTTGTATCATATTTTACGTGTAATTAAGTTTCAAATAAACAAACAATTTTTAATCAAAGCCAGCTTTCCTTAAATTCTCAGAAAAGAAATATCTGCAAAATGAGAAAAACTAGAAACACTAGTTATAATTTTCTCTCTCCGGCATAGAATTATAGTTTTATTAAAAATCCATCGTAAATTGGATTTCTCAGGCGATTCACTGTCCGAGAATCTAAGAGGCATAAAGGAATTACCGATAGAACAATACACGGTATGAACTGTAAGCACTTATAGTTTTTGAAAGCTATGTGATAGCCGCCAAAAGAAGGTGGTCCGACATAGATGTATAATCATCACACTAATCATTTAAATGCGAAAGTATAGTATTGTTTGTTACTACTCATATGTATATGATTTGGATGAAACTTTAATATATATTATACATAGTTTGTGACTAAATAATAAAGCTGGATTAACACAAAGGCTTTTTTTATCCCGGTACCACGCGAGGCGGAAGCTGAATGACTAACTGTCAACGCACAGCCTAAACCGTAAAATCCTAGAGACCTGAAGAATCGCCTACTGTTAAGGTAAACGAGTTCTTGGGAGACCGCGTCTCTGCAAACGTAGTGAAATATTTCAAACATTTTATATACCCCCGCAGGTGTCGTATTGTGAAAGGCTGGGAGAATATCCCAAAAAATCGAGCCAGACGCAATTTTGAGTACTGTAAAGCTATAGGTACTTCTTAGTTTAAGAACAATATTAATTTAACGGTTTGAGTGCTGAAAACACACTAGCTCTTTGGGTAATACGGCGCGTCATGTCCGAGGCAAACGTGCTAGTGTTTAAATATTCAGGCTCTATTGTCTAATGTTATTCTTAGAAGCCAAGCTATCATGAAAACAGATGGAGCTTCCCTCATTTAAATTTATGTTTCTAGCTAGATACTGCTGATTGAAATACAAGATGAATCCTTACAAATAAAGTAAGAGCTATTTTTAAGAATTCCCAACAAAATAATGTTGTTTTCGTAGGATGGGATATGGATTAATTTTATTGTGTGAGGGTGCTGTTTTATTACTTACTAGTTAAATATGTAATATTTTCAATAAATTGAGTTTTGTTTCACTGGACCACCACCACCACACAACACCAGCCTATACCAGTCCACTGCTAGAAAAAGGCCTCCAATAAAGGGGGATATGCCCATAATCACCACGCTGGGCATACGGGTTCGGATCACAGAGCTCAACTGCCCGCACCGCCGACACTGCTGCCCGTCGGTAGCCAGGGGATATACCTGTGCCGATGTAGGCTGTGCGATGCCGCAATCAGCCGGCCGCCAGAGCCCAGTTCGTTGTTTAGCAGGGTGCACCACGTGCAGGTGGGGTTGGCTTGGGTTGGAACCCCGTACACCCCCCGTTTTACTGAACAATATGGGGTAATCCAAAACTATAGGAGATAGCACAGCTAAACTGTCAAGGCACCATTTGCTCTCTATCAAAGAAATTTTGAAATGTTTAGTAATATTTTTGGTCAAGCATGAGTTAAATTTTTGGAAAGTGGCGTGATAAAAAAGAGGCCTATACCCAACAGTGGGTGTTAGCATTATGACTTCAATAATTTTCCTAAATAATAATATAACTACCAATAAATTAGCCGGCACATTGGATTTCTAAAAATACAAATACAAATAGTTAAGTACAATTTCAATTTCAATTTAATTTCAATTGATACTAGTTTTAAAGCGAACTAACATTATAATAAAGATTGTATTAAATATTAAATTATAAAATTATTATAAGTGGGTCTTGGTGAGTAGGTACTATCCATAATAACATGGTCACTGTATCCCACCCTAGGTTAGATAATAAAGAGCTATCTTGCATAATTTCTTATCCTTTTAAATATCGAATGCATAAATCAGATAAAACTAAAATTCTTATTTTATAGATTAAAAAAAAACGTTCTTTATATTAAATTTCGATTCCGTTCATTAAAATCATTCCTCTAGCTCTAGCTAAATGGTGGTAATAACGTCACTACACTACCCCATAGATGGTTGCTTGCTTCCGTGACGTCATAACAACGCAATGCTGTATTACTTGTCCTTGGCAAATGCATTTTGCAAAACTCAAGTTGCTGCCAACAAATGCCGTGGCTGTCTGCCATATTTACTTTTCAATCCATCGTTTTTTATAAATTTTGTTTTTCACTCAAAAAATATTTCGCGCCGATAAATATACTGATACCATCATTAATAATAACAGTTTAGAAAAGTCCACTGCTGAGCATTAGATTCCAAGGATGATTCCAAGGGGTTCCATCTCCGAAACCCAAGCCAAACCCTCACCTAGCAGGGGTGCACCCTGCTGTATAACAAACAGGGTTCTAGCAGCCAGCTGATTACGGCATAGCGTAACCTTACACCGGCACAGCTGAACCCCCCCGCCACCCCAGCCTGTGCCCCGCCAACCCGCATCATCATCATCAGCCTATAGCAGTCCACTGCTGGACATAGGCCTCCACTAATGAGCGCCATTGCGCCCTGTCCTGAGCTCCACGAATCCAACTTCTACCAGCAGCCTTTCACACATCGTCACTCCACCTCCTACACTACCTACACTACGTTTGCCGAGCCGTGGTCTCCACTCAAGAACACGTTAACCTCAACGGTTATCGGTTCTTCGGCATATATGGCCAGCCCACTGCCACTTCAGCTAGCTAATTCTCTGAGCTATGTCGACAACTTTAGTTCTATGTCGGATAGTCTCGTTCCTTCGGAGGAACTCCAAGCATGGCTCGTTCCATAGTCGCTGAGCGACTTTAAACTGGTGGGCCAGCCATACTGTGACCCAACCCGCATACCTATTGGTGATTACGGACATATCTCCCTTCTTATAGAGGGATACCTATGTCCAGCAGTAGACTCAATAATCTGGACTCGTCGAGAACGTTGAACGGTCTTGAGTTTTTTTCATCCACCGACTTCCCACTGTCTTGACGATATCATCAGTCCTTCTGACGAGTTACCATTCGACTCAATTATTAAAGTACCCTTCAAAGTTATAGTACGAACCTGGCATGCCTCTTAAATCACTCTCATCACAAACTTCATACATGCTCGTCGGTTTAGGGGACTTTTGACCTGGCCTTTTTCCATCACCTCTCCAATTTGATCGGAGAACGTACGTCAAGGTCTTCCCCTTCCAACTGTCTCATTTACACTTGTCTCATAGGTACTTTTTTCATCAATCTTCTATCCATCCCTTCCACATGCCTAAACCACCTCAGCATACCTTTCTCAAGGCTTGTCACTAATCTTCATTCACTCCACACCGCTCTTGTATTATTTATTATACTCTTATAAGTCTGCCTGTCTGTTACACTGTCACGTTTAATCTATAAAAATTCAATAAAAGGCAAGGATTGTGACGTGAAAAACAGACTTTTCTTTTTGTCTTCAAAAAACTCAATGTAGACAAAGTTGGGTTACAACTAGTTTTCCAATAAATTGAACGGGTTTAAGCAACTTTTTAAGTGATTTCCAATTTACCAGTGTATTCATAGTCACTATACGAAAAAGTTCCAAATACTGAGTCAAAAACCTTGTTTTTACTCAACATTCATTTTGCATTAAAATTACGCCACACCAGTAGGTATTCACCTAGTTTTGAGCTGGTTTCTAGCATTCAATAGAGCAGACTACGTTTTCAATTTACGTAAATCATCCCAGGCTAGCTCGTTGCATAATGGCTGTATACTAACATACATATACACAATACGATAAAGCAATCACAAATAGCTGAACAACTGTATTGAACAAATATCCCTTCACACTCAGAAACAACCTTAATAAAAGTGCAAACCTATGTGAAAAGTTTGTTTGTTTAATAATTTATTTATAAACAGGTAACATTGTTAGTTGAGAAACGTGAACATTTTAGAAGGATTAGTACCTGTTTTCAAAAATTGTGGAACCTTGCGGGTTTTGCAGATTTTTGTTAAACTATGGTGGATAAGGCTCGGTAACGCTTTTATTACATCTAAGGATAATCGTAATGTGGAAAACAGTGATGTTTCAAGATTTCTCATGAAAGTGTTTTACATTACCAAATGCAAACGCTCTTCTACTTTCCTTATTTATTGCCTCTGAATCAAGTTCTAACACACATTATTATAAATCAATAAATAATGCTGGACACAATCACACATCTTCATGATGGCCCCAAACTAAGCAGAGCTTGTATTATGGGAACCAAATGACTGATATAATTATTTTTTGAAAATACAAACTTACATACTTATTATAAATAAAACATCCAGACCCGAGACAAATATTTTCAAATCATTCAAAGATTTGTTACCCAGCGGGTATCGAACCCGCAACCTTCTGCGTCTTAGGTGGGCCTTCGCCCATAGCGTCACTGCGCCACAGAGGTTGTTTAGTTGGCATATGACAATCTTTTACGCTAAAATTTAACAATATCGACTATAAACCTTGTATAGCTCCTAACAATTGTGCAGCTGTATTTGGCCACTCAGGTTGCCCATCTTCTTCTGGTATAACAATACAATACAGCTGTTTCATTCAGATCACGGTTGATGATGTCACTGTACATTGTTAACTGGCCACTGCCTAGTCTGGTACCTAGTGTTGCGGCTAGTTGTGGGAACTGGGCGCTTTGCGAAATATCCCGACAACAGTTTGCTATTCTATTATTGATTGCTTGGATTTGGGCTGCGCAGTAATTATTGATTTTAAGTTATTTCGTGTTTTGCTTCCTATTAATTAGCTTATATAGAGACCGCACCTGCGTTTATTGTGACAAAGCAATGCATGTCAAAGCTTCCGAAATTATTCTTGCGGACTATTCCTGTGTGCAGCCCGAACTATCGCGACTATAGCTCATAATGGATGCTTACTAGGGCATGTAAACCGATTAACCGATTAACCGAAAAACCGATTAACCGACTGATTTTGCGTCGGTTTATAACCGGTTTTTCTTTTTTAAGCTATTGCATAGCTTCTATCGAGGGCCTTGAGCGCGGGGACCGAATCCAGAAATTCCGTAACGAAAAAACACCTCACGCTCCCCACTCCGACGGGCACGGAGGTGTGGCTTGAAGGCCGTGCATTGTCTAACGTCGTTTCTTTTCGGCAGTCTTCGACACGGTGTTTGTGTGCGTGCAACTAGACGTATTTTTATTTAATAAAAGAAAAAAAATGTTTTCTTGTCGGTCACCACTCTCAAAAAGTGTAACTTGAATTAATATCAAAGAAAAAGAAATACTGTATAAATAAAATAAATAAATAATTATAATTGCATAAGTTGATTCAAAATGCTATGCAATAGCTTTACCGCGGCAGTCCCCGAGTGCCACACGTCTTTTTTTTTAATGAGTAAGTACTCTTTAGGCGTAGAACGAGAGCTTGGTGGTTCTGTTTTATAAGAAGGAGACATGAGTCTTCTTAAAAATTACAAACCCATCTCGCTCTTGAGCGTCTGGCCTTTATGGACTATGAGAAGGCCTTTGACTCTGTTAAAACCTGGGCTGTTCTGGAATCCTTGCAGCAATGCCAGATGCACTATAGTTATATCGAGGTGTTGAGAGGTCTGTACGAAGCCACCACTATGAGTGTCCGCGGAGCGAGACAGAGAGATGTCATATCTCGGTTCACAAGCGCGTTGAAGGATATTTTTATGACGCTGGACTGGAAAGTTATGGGCATAAACATAAAAGACGAGAAC